>FR997735.1:0-4800000 GCA_905475445.1 Ochropleura plecta
CTCGGTAAGAGGCGTATAGGCGGTCCTCTTCTGCCTGGACTCGGTTTTGGGCGCTGCGCCGTCGGCTCCGCGCGTAGGCCCTTCTGGCCGCCACACAGGCAGCCCGGAGCCCCGTCAACTCCTCCGTCCACCAATAGACGGCGCGACGGGGAGGCGGGCGGCGAGACCGAGGCATGCTGGAGTTGCACACCTCGGTCAGCGACCCCCTGAGTCGGACCGCTGCGGCGTCCACGTCTAGGACCGCGACAGGGGGCGACAGCCAGTCCTGGAGAAAGGCTGCCTCCTTCGCTGCCTCCCGGTCCAGGCGGGTGAGTGCCCACCGCGGGAAGGGAGATTGCCCAGCGCGGGACATTCCCCGCCCTTGCTGGGTGGAGATGTCGAACCGCACATATCGGTGGTCCGACAAGGTCTCCACCATCTCTACCCGCCAGTTGACGACGCGGGTGGCTAGCGCGGGGGGTGGCAAACGAGACGTCTACCACCGACCCTCCCAGCTGCCGCACACACGTGTGGACCACCCCCCTGTTGAGGAGGGACACACCGCATGATGCCGCCCAAAACTCCAGGGCGCGCCCACGGACGTTGCAACCGGTGGCCGGGTTGCCCCAGGCCGCCGACTTGGCGTTCGGGTCGCCCAACACCATGACCTGGCGCGGCGCCGCCCTCCCTACCACTGCGGTGAGAACCTCGAGGAAATCCTCAAAGTCCGAGAGAGGGCGGTTTGGGGAGAAATACACCCCCACCACAGCCATGTCTGCCCACGCGGCGGCCACGTATCCCGGTCCCCTCTCTAAGAGCGAGAGGGGAGGGGAGTCTGTGGAAGACCGCGACACCAACGCCACCAAGCCGTCCCGGTCGCCCAGCCAACGGCCAGGGACCGAGTAAGGCTCGGCGACCACCACCAAGTCCACCAACCACTCGGCCATGGTCTGCATCAGCAGAGCCTGGGCTGCCCTGCAGTGGTTGGTGTTCGCCTGAAGAATGCGATGTTCGACCCTATGCCATCAGTCGGACATTGCACCCCCCTCCTCCGCAGCCGCCGCAGGAACGACGGCGCTGGCGGCAGCAGCAGCAGGCCCGGACGGCGCCTGCACTTTACCCCGCTTAGGGGGAGGATTGCAGTTCCTCCCCTTCATGACGTGGTCTGCCGGGCAGCCACTGGCGGCACATACCGCGCAGTGCGGCGTGGCAGCCTCACAGGAGGCGGCTTTGTGGCCCTCCTTGCCGCAGCGGTAGCAAGTGTCCGTCCTGTCTACCGTGGACGGACACAGCGGCCGCGTGTGTCCGATGCCAAGGCATCGGAAACACCGTAAAGGCTGATCTTCGAGTGCCCGGACTGCCGCCGAGCTGAAGCCGACTGTAAGCCGTCCCTTGGCAAGGACGGCTTTGGCAGCGGCGATTGGGCACTCGAGGCGAATGGTGCCCATGCCACCGCGGCCGGGCCTTATGTCCCGGCTTTGGACCGCCGCGACGTCACAGCCCCCCATCGCTGCGATCGCCTTCGCCACCTCCTCCTTGGTGACGGAGTCGTCCAGGTCGGTCACCTCTATGGCCACCGACTTGACCGGTCGGGCCACCTTGGCCGAATCCGCGATGACCTCCTGCAGCTTGGCTGCAAAGAGGTCCGCATGGGCACTCCCCTCTGCCCCCGGGAACTCGAAGATTCGAGCCCCGGCTTGGGTTCGCCGGCAAGACACACTGCCGATCCCGAGCTGGGTAGGATCGGCATTGGCACGCGCCCGCACCAAAATGGACGCGTATGTCTCCCCTCGCCCCGCAGCCTCCGCGGTGAGAGTCACCACGACGGCCGCGGTTTTCGGGGCGACTAGCTGCCCTGCCTTTCCTCTCCCTTTCCTCCCTTTCTTCTTCCCCTTTCCCTTGCCGGTGGTGGCGGGGACGACAGGGGCGGCCGTCGCCGACTTTTTCCCCTTGCCCTTTCCCCTTACGGACCACTTCTGTCCACTCGTTGGACGGGGTGGTTGAGGGGAGAAGGGCATCCTCCGTCTGGGAGGAGGACGGCCCCGGCTCGCACTGCCTCTTATCCGCCGCAAGCGGCGGTCGGAGGCGTTTCTCCGGCAAGAGCCGGTCCTCGATGCCTGCTAAGCAGGCTCTTGTGAAGGCCCTCTCCTCCATTACAACCTTGCGGATGACTTCCTCAAGGTTGGAGGCGGGGCCCTCTGCCACAGGGCTTGTCTGGGCCTGTTGTGGCCGGGCCGTGGCTTCAGCTAGCTTCTGGTGAAGCTGGCTGACCTCGACTGCAGGCGATCTATCTTCGCCTGCAGTTGCCGCGTCTCGTCGGTGGCCTTGCGTTTCACCAGCTCCGCAACGACACCGCGCAAGCTCGCGGCCCTGCTTTTGAGGGCCTTTTGGAACGTCCCCTTTAGGTTGGAAGACTTAGAGGCAACCTCCACAATCTCCTCCTCGTCCTCCTCCGCCATTCTCTCCAGCTCCTCCAGAGAGTGGTCCGCGTATAGAACGCGGGACGCACCGTACCCGGACTTGGCCCGGGCGACGTGCGCCCGTTTCTCCTTGGCGGCAACCCGCTCCTCCAGCTCTTGCTGGAGCTGCGCCCGTCGAGCCAGGTCCAACTGGCGTTGGGCACCCGCGAGTCCAACGGCATGGGTATCCGCGGCCACCGTCGACTTTTTAGCCTTCGGCAACCCCGTCGACCCCGAGGCCGAGGACCCATCGCTCCGGTGGGCCCGCTTCCGCGACTGAGAATCGTCCGCATCCGACACACCGACCAGTGAGTCGTTGTCGGACCACTCGTCCGCTCCTCCAAAGAAGCTAGCCGCAGACGGCGCGCGGCTAGTTTCTGACGCCGGAGCGTCGGGGTGGCCCTGAGAAGGGCCTTTGGGTTGGCCCTGAGAAGGGCCTTTGGGTTGGCCCTGAGAAGGGCCTTTGGGTTGGCCCTGAGAAGGGCCTTTGGCTTTTAAAAATCGCCCGCAGGCGTCCCGCGAAGGTTTCGGCATAATTCCGCAGGTTCGTAACTGTCAAGGCAATATGGATAGCTACGAAAGCACAGTGCACTTTGGCCAACCCAGTCTGCCACTCCGTTACGGTGGTCAGAACTGGGTCGTTTCCAGGGGACGCGACGTGGACGCAAGCACTGTGGGGTGGTCCCCCAACCTAACCTAACCTAACCTAACCTAACCTAACCTAACCTAACCTAACCTAACCTAACCTAACCTAACCTAACCTAACCTAACCTAACCTAACCTAACCTAACCTAACCTAACCTAACCTTTTTTTTTTTTTTTTTTTTTTTTGCGCTGGGAAAAAATGCATTACGCATACCCTCCCATCGGGGGATGGGGGGGGCTATGTGGGACTCCCCGGTCTGACCCGGTATACCCACTAAAACAACCCAGCGGCACTCCCGCTTCGTCTAAGAGGCGGGGGACTGGGAAACCGGCACAGCCTTTACGTCCAGTCCTCCGCCGACGATTGCTCTCCATGCCGGGACCCCTTACGCCGTCCCCTAAGTGGGGAGGGAGCCGGGCCCGGAAGTGACCGACGAAAGGTGGTGATGAGTGCAATGCAGGCAAGGGCACCCCCGCGCCCATCGCCCGCCCATCACCACGAATGTGACTTGACACGCGGCGGCCACGTATCCCGGTCCCCTCTCTAAGAGCGAGAGGGGAGGGGAATCCGTGGAAGACCGCGAAACCAACGCCACCAAGCCGTCCCGGTCGCCCAGCAAACGGCCAGGGACCGAGTAAAGCTCGGCGACCACCACCAAGTCCTCCAACCACTCGGCCATGGTCTGCATCAGCAGATCCTGGGCTTCCCGCAGTGGTTGGTGTTCGCCTGAAAGGATGCGATGATCAGTCGGACATCGCACCCCCCTCCTCTGCAGCAGCAGCAGGCCCGGACGGCGGCTGCGCTTTACCCCGCTTAGGGGGAGGATTGCAGCTCCTCCCCTTCATAACGTGGTCTGCCGGGCAGCCACTGGCGGCACATACCGCGCAGTGCGGCGTGGCAGCCTCACAGGAGGCGGCTTTGTGGCCCTCCTTGCCGCAGCGGTAGCACGTGTCCGTCCTGTCTACCGTGGACGGACACAGCGGCCGCGTGTGTCCGATGCCAAGGCATCGGAAACATCGTAGAGGCTGATCGTCGAGTGCCTTGACTGCACCCGAGCTGAAGCCGACTGTAAGCCGTCCTTTGGCAAGGACGACTTTGGCAGCAGCGATTGGGCACTCGAGGCGAATGGTGCCCATGCCGCCGCGGCCGGGCCTTATGTCCCGGCTTCGGACCGCCGCAACGTCACAGCCCCCTATCGCTGCGATCGCCTTCGCCACCTCCTCCTTTGTGACGGAGTCGTCCAGGTCGGCCACCTCTATGGCCACCGACTTGACCGGTCGGGCCACCTTGGCCGAATCCGCGATGACCTCCTGCAGCTTGGCTGCAAAGAGGTCAGCATGGGCACTTCCCTCTGCCCCCGGGAACTCGAAGATTCGAGCCCCGGCTTGGGTTCGCCGGCAAGACACACTGCCGATCCCGAGCTGGGTAGGATCGGCATTGGCACGCGCCCGCACCAAAATGGACGCATACGTCTCCCCTCGCCCCGCAGCCTCCGCGGTGAGAGTCACCACGACGGCCGCGGTTTTTGGGGCGACTAGCTGCCCTTTTCTCCCTTTCCCTGTCCTCTTCCCTTTGCCCTTGCCGGTGGTGGCGGGGACGACAGGGGCGGCCGTCGCCGACTTCTTCCCTTTGCCCTTCCCCTTACGGACCACTTCTGTCCACTCGTTGGACGGGGTGGTCGAGGGGAGAAGGGCATCCTCCGTCTGGGAGGAGGACGGCCCCGGCTCGCACTGCCTCTTATCCGCCGCAAGCGGCGGTCGGAGGCGTTTCTCCGGCAAGAGCCGGTCCTCGATGCCTGCTAAGCAGGCTCTTGTGAAGGCCCTCTCCTCCATTACAACCTTGCGGATGACTTCCTCAAGGTTGGAGGCGGGGCCCTCTGCCACAGGGCTTGTCTGGGCCAGTTGTGGCCGGGCCGTGGCTTCAGCTAGCTTCTGGTGAAGCTGGCTGACCTCCGACTGCAGGCGATCTATCTTCGCCTGCAGTTGCCGCGTCTCGTCGGTGGCCTTGCGTTTGACCAGCTCCGCAACGACACCGCGCAAGCTCGCGGCCCTGCTCTTGAGGGCCTTTTGGAAGGTCCCCTTCAGGTTGGAGGACTTAGAGGCAACCTCCACAATCTCCTCCTCGTCTTCCTCCGCCATTCTCTCCAGCTCCTCCAGAGAGTGGTCCGCGTATAGAACGCGGGACGCACCGTACCCGGACTTGGCCCGGGCGACGTGCGCCCGTTTTTCCTTGGCGGCAACCCGCTCCTCCAGCTCTTGCTGGAGCTGCGCCCGTCGAGCTAGGTCCAACTGGCGTTGGGCACCCGCGAGCCCAACGACATGGGTATCCGCGGCCACCGTCGGCTTTTTAGCCTTCGACAACCCCGTCGACCCCGAGGCCGAGGACCCATCGCTCCGGTGGACCCGCTTCCGCGGCTGAGAGTCGTCCGCATCCGACACACCGATTAGTGAGTCGTTGTCAGACGACTCGTCCGCTCCTCCAAAGGAGCTAGCCGCAGACGGCGCGCGGCTAGACTCTGACGCCGGAGCGTCGGAGTGGCCCTGAGAAGGGCCTTTGGATTGGCCCTGAGAAGGGCCTTTGGGTTGGCCCCGAGAAGGGCCTTTGGGTTGGCCCTGAGAAGGGCCTTTGGCTTTTAAAAATCGCCCGCAGGCGTCCCGCGAAGGTTTCGGCATAATTCCGCAGGTTCGTAACTGTCAAGGCAATATGGATAGCTACGAAAGCACAGTGCACTTTGGCCAACCCAGTCTGCCACTCCGTTACGGTGGTCAGAACTGGGTCGTTTCCAGGGGACGCGACGTGGACGCAAGCACTGTGGGGTGGCTAACCTTTTTTTTTTTTTTTTTTTTTTTTTTTTGCGCTGGGAAAAAATGCATTACGCATACCCTCCCATCGGGGGATGGGGGGGCTATGTGGGACTCCCCGGTCTGACCCGGTATACCCACTAAAATAACCCAGCGGCACTCCCGCTTCGTCCGAGAGGCGGGGGACTGGGAAACCGGCACAGCCTTAACGTCCAGTCCTCCGCCGACGATTGCCCTCCATGCCGGGATCCCTTACGCCCTCCCCTGAGTGGGGAGGGGGCCGGGCCCGGGAGTGACCGACGAAGGTGGTGATGGGTGCAATGCAGGCAAGGGCACCCCCGCGCCCATTGCCCGCCCATCGCCACCATGAAGAGGGAGAGGACGGCGCCTTCTCCGACCCCTTCTTCGTCTGCGGAGCGGCGCAGCGAGAGGGTCGTCCTCCCGCGCGCGCTCCGCCTCCTCCTTTTGCGAGATGACATCCTCGCAAAAGGAGGCAACCGCTGCCCAGGCCTCCTCGCTCTCCAGCATGGCGTTGACGACGCCGGGAAGCGAGAGGTCCTGTCCAACTACCGCGGTCACACCGCGGCGTTGTTCGGACCAAGCCGGGCACACTTCGAGGGTGTGCTGGGCCGTGTCCTCCGCCGCGCCGCAGTCGTGGCACACCGGGGTCTCCTCTCTCCCGATCCGGTGCAGGTGCGATCCGAAACAGCCATGGCCGGACAACACCTGCACCAGACGGAACGAGAGGAAACCGTGGGACCGCTCGAGCCAGCCCTGCAGGACCGGACCGATCGCGTCCAACGTCCGGCGGCCGAAGGCGGCTGCGGCGAGGTCCTCCGTCCAGTGGAGGACGATGGCCTCCTTTGCCTCTCGCCGCACGGCCTCCCGCTCCTCGGCGACGGGGCGCTCCCCGAGCGCCTTCCGTTGCGCGGTCCACTCGTACACTCTGGCGAGCACCCAGGCCTCCAACTCCCAAGGAGGGGTGCCGGCCAGAGCGCACGCCGCCGAGAAACCCACCGAGCGGTAGGCCCTTGCCACCCTCAGTGCAATGGCCCTTTGGGGCTTGCGGATGGCAGTCGCGTTCTCCCTCCTGTGTAGGGAGTCGGCCCAGATGGGGGCCCCATATAGGGCCATGCTCTTCAGGATGCCCGAATACAGGCGCCGGCATTCCGCCTTGGGCCCCCCCAGGTTCGGGAGGAGCCACGAGAAAGCATCTGCGGCTTTCAACAGGCGCGTCGACAGCCCGCTGAAATGCGGGCCAAACCGCCACCTGTCGTCCAGCACCAGGCCCAGATACTTCATCTGGGGCCGGACCTCTATCCTGACGCCCTCCACGACGATGTGAGCATCGGGAGGAGGGCAGCGCTGCCGAGGCCCGCGAAAGAACACGGCCTCGGTCTTGTGCAACGCCACCTTCAATCCCAGGCGACGGATCCTCTCTGCAACCAAGGACCCGCCTGCCGAGGCCAGACAGGCCGCATCCCCAAAGTTCCTCCCCCGGGCGATGAGGAGAGTGTCATCCGCGTAGCAGATGACACTCGTGCCTTGGAGGAGGACTCCCCGCAGGAGCCAGTCGTACCCGATGTTCCACAGGGAGGGTCCGAGCACCGACCCCTGCGGAACACCGGACTCTGCGCCGTACCGCCTCACCGTGGCCGTCTTGTCTACGAGGAGGACCTCTCGGCCCTCCAAGTAGCTGGCCAGGAGGTTGCGCAGGTATTGGGGCACGCCGTGATACCGGAGCGCCTCCAATATCGTCGCGTGGGGCATGGAGTTGAAGGCGTTGGCAATGTCGAATGACACCGCCAGCACTCCGCCCCCCGCCTCCACCGCCTCCTTCATGGGGTGGCTAACCTAACCTAACCTAACCTAACCTAACCTAACCTAGGAGTTGCACTCGGTCTCTCGAGCTGTAAGCAGCAAAACTCCACGCGCTCCGCATAAAAAAATACGATTTAATTGGTTTTTGTGCTCCGATATATATAAGTGAAGTGTCGTTGGCTGCGGAAAACAAAGCCGCATAAAGTGGTGTGCTTAAATTGTGCCGGTCTACAGTGCCCAAAAAGTTTTCAGCGAAAAACCTCATTTTTAGAGGTTAAGTTTAATTTAACAAAACTAAAATCGCATACGCTGCTGAAACAAGATCGGTGACCCCCTCTTTTTTCACCGGAATCCTGTGGACATCGTGGTTCCAGATCATCCGGACCACTCAACATCACTGAGACACCGCGATTCTGCGAGTTATTCAGGATTTTCACAAAACCACGTGGCCTGAAAAAGCTGAAGGAGTAGAGACTGCGGCGTGAAACTTGGTGCAGACTTGGACCCCCATCACACAAGGCGAGAGCAACTTGTTTTAGAATTTTAAGACAGCTGGTATATTTTATATGCCAGTTAAAACTTGGTATTTTTCGACCCTTGTAACTTTTGATAGAAGACTTTTTTCAAAAATTTTCAACTGCAGCCTGGTGCGCGCTCATTAGAAGAACTTAAGTTCATATTTTTAAAATTTTCGTCCAACCCTAATTTAAGTAGTAATTAAAAAACTGAAAAAATTTTAAATCCTGTATTTTAATATTAAAATTTATTTTAATAACTTTAGTTTAGCTTTGGTCATTTAGAAGCTTGTTTATAATTAATTTTAGTATTTTTTTCAAAATTTTCACTTTAATAGTTTTAAAGTTATTGAATTTTATTCGTTTTTTCTACTTAATTCAAAATTAAATAGGAAATAACATTTTTTGACACCAGGATAAGTTCCAATATACCTACTGGGACCCACTTAAGCCCAAACACGGGCTGTATAACTTCTAATTTGGCTATTTTGGCCAAATCGCGCCATCTTGGTTTTTAGGTTTTAATTTTCAAGGCACGATATCTCGAGAACCGCTGGTCCGATCAATCTCGTTTTTCCGCTCTGGACAGCAGCCTACAGTCACCTTTAGGTGTGGTTGGTTTTCAGCCTGTTTCAGACCCCTCAAAAATTTTTTGCTGAAATTGCTTTCAGGACATACCTGAAGTGACGCTGAGCTGTACATCCAAAACCCGGACTTTCTCCGACGAAGGGTTCCAAAGATACAGGCCCTTAAACTTGACTTTTGACAGTTCGGCGGCCATTTTGTTCAATTTAAAACCGTAATAACTCCTGAACCGAGAGTCGTGGGAGATCGCGATTTTCAATTTTGTACTCGGGGGCCTTCTGCTTTCCCTACCCCACGTTTTCAGGCGGTTTGGAGCTTGAAATTTTCAGGATCCTGAAAGTGATTTCAGCAGATAGAAGAGTTCAGGCCAAGCTAGGAGAGTCCAAACTCGGGTATTCTGCGACTCCCCAAAGCGGAGATATCACCTGTCAAATATTGACATTGACAGTTGTGTCGCCTTTCTGCTAAATTTAAAACACTCATATCTCCGCAACGGAGTGTCGTAGAGCTTCGGGATTTTAAATCAGCATAATAACTGTCAGAGGCCTATCGGGTGGGTTACTTTTCAGGCGTTTTCGGGTGTCAAAAAATTTTCAGCCTGAAAACCACACAGGTGGATTGGTCTCGTCAAACCGAGTGCTAAAAGCCCAAACACCGGGGTTTTTGGACCAGTGGTTCCGGAGATAACCGCTTGCAACCACTTTTTGACCGCCATCTTGGCAAAAAAACCAAATTCTTCAAGCTAGGATATCTCCGGAACCCCTTGGAGTAACCACACCGAGTTTGGGGTCATCTGAAAGGGTTTGACGAGAGCTATCTATTGAGCCTAACTAAACGACTCTACATAGAGTCTTGTCAAAATTTGCACTCTACCCACGAATTTTGACTTCTTGTTAAAATTTTTTTCGACCGTTTTCATTGCTTGACCTATTCTTTGAACGAATCGACCGACCGCGACAACTCTACTTAGTTGAAAATATTTTATTTACTTTTAATTTTACCTTTATTCTATTATTTTATACTATTTAGACAACTTTCCCCTTTCTTTACCGTGCCCTATACACACGAGTGAAGGAAAGATCTAAAAGTAGTCAAAATGTTTGGAGGACTCCGCACTCCCGCAAAAGGGCAGGGAATTGGAGCTGGTGCCAGCGGATCCCAGGGGTCGACGTCGACTCTACAGTCCACGATGACGGGGGCCTCTGGCACTACCGCTCCCACTCGCACCCCCAGCCCGGTGGTACCGTCTGGACAGGCGCAGGACGCCGCCAGGACCTTCATCCGTAGGCCAGAGCGAAAACGTAGGTCCTTGGACAACATGGTGGTCTACAGGAAGCAGGACTACACCTCCGTGCCAAGCGATCAACTCCTCCAGGAGGTAATGAAAACGTTCGAGGACATCCCGAACAAGGTCAAGGAGTACCCTCAAATGAGGCGTGATATCAAGACCTTCCTGGAGAGTGAATCGGACAAGGGCCTACGATCCCTGTTTGAGCTAAGCAGACGGATGAAGGACCTGGAGTTGGCACCCAAAACAGCCCCACCCGCCACAACCACCATGCCTACGCTACCCGAACAGTCGGAGAACTTAATAAAGAGGCTGGCTGAGGTGGAGGCTAACATCGAGACGCGGCTCAGTGACCTGGGAAACAAGATGACAGAATGCTTCAAAGAAATGGAAAACTACTGTTCGGAAAGCGGCGCCGACGTCGTCGAGAAAGTCTTCCAGGTCGGCGACAAGGTGGCCGAGGTCAGTGAGGCCGTAAGCCACGTGACAAACGGAGTGGCACTCACCAATCGTGTCGGGGCCGAACTCGAGGCTAAGCTTGACCTCGTCGTCGAAGGGATGACTGCCGGCACCGAAAGAATAAAGGAGACCCTGATGCAAGTAATAAATGAGACCGTGCAAGTACCTAGCGCAGTAACATATGCCAGCGCTGCGGCAGCCAAACCTGCGTACCGACCGGCACTTCACTCGATGGCGGTCACCTACGAGAGCGGTCTGGATACCGCCGACGAGGTGCTCGCCAGAGTGAAGAAGGCGGTCGATGCCAGGGGAGCTGGCCTAAAAATTAACAAATGCCGCAAAGCCAAGAACCAGACGGTAATACTGGGTTGCGACTCGGAGGCTGAACTCCGAAGGGTAAAAGACAGGATAGAGAGCCGAGGGACAGGGCTGATTGTGGCGTGTATGAAAAATAAAAACCCACTCGTCGTCCTAAAAGACGTCTTCTTAGACGGAGAAGACGACGAGATGGTGCACGCGCTACACAGCCAAAATAAAAGCATTTTTAGGGACCTAGAAGAAGAAGAGACGAAAATCGAGATTAAATACAAAAAAAGAACGAGGAACCCCAACACGGTGCACGTCGTCGTCCAAGTCAGACCCCGTGTATGGCAGAGGATGACGGAGGCTGGTGCTCTCTACCTGGACATGCAAAGGGTCAGGGTGGAGGACCAGTCACCGCTCATCCAATGCACCAAATGCTTGGCATTTGGTCACGGTCGCAAGTTTTGCACGGAGAGTGTGGACAGATGCAGCCACTGCGGAGGACCGCATCTTCGCGAGAAGTGCGTGGAATTCGTCGCTGGGAACGAACCGCAGTGCTGTAACTGTCTGCACTCAAAGCTCCAAAGAACCGACCACAACGCCTTCAGTGCGGAGTGCCCGGTTCGCAAAAAATGGGACTATCTGGCTAGGACGACGACAGCATACGCGTAAAACAACCCCCCCCTCCCCTGGATATACAAATATATATTGAATATATAAAAATATATCAATCATGTATCCCACACCTCCTAAAAAATCTTAGAATTATAAAAACGAGGACAAGAAAGTCAATAAATATGTTATATATAAGTATATATATATATTATTGCCAACCATAGAGGCCTAAAACAAACACAACAAATAGTAAGGAACAAACCCCCCCCCCCACCCCTCCTCTCCCACCACCCCCTCCCCCTCCCTTACCCTCCCTACCCTTGTTAAGCAATGAAGTCGGAATAAATAAAAAAGCAAAACAAAGTCAAACCGCAAATGGGCATGTAAAAACACCTTGAAATTCAAACCAAAACTTGTACTGAAGTCATTTTGTATTCTAATAAAGAAGCATATTAGAAAATTAAGAAGTGGTATAAACGTAGGACATAAAGACATGTAAAATAAATAGCATAAGAATTAGAATAGATAACATAAGTAGAAAACAATAAGGTACTTTATAGGAAATAAACTGTTAGAAAATAAGCTATTAAGATAACTAGTCAATAAGGAAAATGTTAGTAGGAAATTAGTCAATAAGGAAAATGTAATTAGGAAATTAGTCATAAGAACTTATGTTAAACATGTTAATAAAAAGAAAATGTTTCGTTGTTGAAAACCCTAAATAAAGAAAAATAAAAATAAAAGTAGAAATAGATAGTATAGCGGGAGTCCCACCCGGCAAAGAATAAAAGAGTAGTATGCAAGAAGAACAAGTATGCAGTATAAAAGTGCGAGAGGAATAAAAGCGAGAACTGGAATGAAAGAGAAAACTAGAATAAAAAGATCCTTTTTTACCATGAAAGGGGAAAAGCCCATAAAAAAAAATAAAAAAAAAAAAAAAAAAAAAAAAAAAAAAAAAAAAACCTAACCTAACCTAACCTAACCTAACCTAACCGAAGTCACACGGCGCCCCCCGCAGCGACCGGATCATTTTTAAGCCGCTCCGCGCTCGAAAAATCGCAAAAATAGTAAAAAGTGAACGAAAACGACCAAATTTTCTCTCAAAAGTGCGCGCTACCGAGACACAGCCGACGGTGAAAAAATTTTTAATATAGGTGAAAAACTCGCGAAGTTACAGTCGAAAAACCGAGTTTTAACCTAAAAAAGTGACAGTGAAAAAGTTAAAAAGTGTAACGCTGCGCGATTTCGATCTGTGACCTAGTGTTTTTGGACTGCCCCTCGAACTATCTAGACAAGCTCCACATCCTAGCTGAGTCCGGGATTTTTCCCGTTTAAACTCGCTGATTTACAGGGGAAAAACAAAAACCCACGTGGACACGAGGTCGGGAACCAGCAGTTGCAGGGGGATTCTGGAGACGGGGATAGGCGCAGGAAGCCATCCCCTTTCACCTGACACCTTGATTTTCAAAATCGGACGACCCTCTTGGAAGATACAAATTTTTAAATGTTTTCATAGTAGTCTCAAAATTAAAACTTAAATAACTCAAAATTTAAATCGATAACCTATATATTTTTGGACCCTAAATAATAGTGCATAGTTTAAAGAACTTAATTTCAAAATTTTGGATTTTTCGGATAAGTGGTTACAAAGTTAAAATTTTTCAATTATATCCCAGTTTAAATACATTTCGATAAATATCAATAATTAAATTCCGGAAAAAATCGTCAAGGTTGTCCTAACCAGAAACAACAGAAATCTGGTCGAAAATAAATTTTCCACCAACTGGATCGGACGAGAACCGCTATTTTCAGAAAGTGGTTTCATCCCCTTCACTTTGACTACCTGCCAAATAACAACCAGGCCAGGAAATAAACAGGAACCTAGATAGACCCGCAGCGGACCTCGTCAGACTCCAGAATCTGAAAAACACAGGGAGGTTCGACAGGAACAGCAAGTCCTGTAAAGGTTTTCCTACACCTCTGCCCGGAACGCCATTACCAACTAACGTTGTCGGGGTTGTAACCCTGGAGCGAAGCGTCGGACAGTGAAAACAACGTCAAATCGGATCTCTTACGAGAAGCTATACCTAGGACGTAGACCCTGGACACATTTCCACCAGCTCGCCAGGGTCAAATTTTCACCTTCCCAGGGGAATAACTTTTCAGCGGGACCAGCTGCTGAAACCTCACCGGCGCCAGCAGTTGGAGAAACACCAGCCCTACGACCCGACATACGACACGGCCCAGTCAAAACCTCCCCCTGGAGCAGGCACCCCCGGGAACACTTCGGACGGCGCTGGAGCGGTGAAGACCAGCAGTGGAAGGAAGACCCTTAGATAAGTACGTAGAATAGTTTATCATTTAAGTTTAGGATTAAGAACCAGACTCAGGGGTTATCCCGTTTCAGAGTTACAGTGCCTCAAGTAAGCCAAGTCGCGAGACTCAAAAACAGCAATTTGCGGTTTTTGGTAATTGGAGAAAAGTTTCAGGAGGTAACTGCTCACGTCCTATAGAGGACGCTCCATTTTCAGGAACCGCAAATTGCTCCTAGCACCGTCGCCTACAGGACCCCTTTTGAAAGATATTTTTAAGACCCGACACTTCGGAGAAAAATAAATTTCAAAAGAGGGAATCCAGTTTACAAACCGCACGAAAACTGAAAAAGGCCTGTAACTCTGAAACGGTAAGTCGTAGCCAAATTCTGACCCTTTTTTCATTGCCCCCCCCCCTGACCCCCCCCCCCCCTGGTTGGATACCCAACCATATCGGACCATCCCGCACCTTGGGGCTAAATATCAACCCCCTAGGGCTAAGTCACCCTTAGTACTAGGAAAGTTGTATGGTACAAAACAGTGTTTACATACCGGTAACAAGTGGCCCTCAGCCATACTATTGACTTTTTGAGATACCGCTCTAAAAACTTAGCAACCCCCTACCCCCCCCCCCCCCCCCTTTTTCCAAAAACCACCCACACAACCTTATTCAACCTCCAAATTATAAATAGACAGAGGCCATCAGCCACAGAAACAAGTTAGACCAATACCCCCCTCCCCCCCCCCAACCCTTCCCCAAACCTGACCCTGAAACCTGACCTACCGAGAAGAGCTCAACAAGACCAAATAAACGAGCCCACGCACGCCAAAATCGGAACAGAGTAGACCCAGCTAGGTCAACTGGAAGATCTGCTCGACAGGCACGCGACACTGCACGGCGCGGTACGGTACGGCAGGAATCTTATTAATTGGATATCTCTGAAACCTGAAGAGATAGGAGCTTTTAGACCGCAGATTCAGCCTTAGTGGTGTCGCGACACCACGAGGTGAAGACCGCTACAGAGGTATCCATCCCCCCCACCCTTTCCTTTTTCCCTTAACTTTCCACCCCTAAACACTAAAGGTCCATATCTCGGGAACGAGAGGACCTAGAGTGTTTTAGACCTCAAAATCAGCCTTTGTGGTGTCGAAGACACCACGGCTAAAGTCGCCCACGAGGTATCCATCCCCCCCCACCCTTTCCTTTTCCCTTAAGTTCCCACCCCCCAATATTAAAAGGTCCATATCTCGGGAACGAGAGGACTTACAGCGATTTTGACCTCAGATTCAGCCTTTGTGGTGTCGAAGACACCACGGCTAAAGCCGCATACGAGGATCCCTCCCCCCCAGTTTGGACCCCCCCCCACCTCCTTTAGACAAAAACACTGTTTTGTTTTTTCTTTGTATATAAACTACGATAGTTGTAATATTGGACTGCGGATTGGTACTGCTAGACCTTGACCCCCCCATTTACAGGGATAAGCGGACCCACTAGGAGTAACACTCACCCCTCTATACAGGGAAGAGAAGACCACCGACAAACCGCCTTGGTTGAAACTATTTTATTTACCTTTAATTTTAACTTTTTATATTATTACATTTTATACCTATATTGACAACTTTCCCCGATCCTATTGCCGTGCCCTATACACACGAGCCACACATATACCACACTAACAACAAGGAGCTCAGGCAGTAAAATATGGTTCTCGGACTCCGCACCCCAATAGCCAAAGCACCAACGGTTAAGGACGAAGCACCGCAAGCGTCCACGTCGCCAACCCAACCGGGAGACCAGGGGCCTTCTGGAACGCGCCAGGCGCCGAAGGGGATAGCCCTGACGTTCGGCAAGAAAACGGCTATTCCAGCGGAAACAGCTGAAACGCCACCGTCGTCAACGGCAGGAACCTCCGGTACCATCGCCCGCACCACCACTCCCAGCCCCGTAGGCCCAACTGGGCAAGCGCTGGACGCCGCCAGGACCTTTATTCGGAGACCAGAGCGGAAGAGAAGGTCCATAGAAAATATGGAAACATACAGGAGACATACGGACACCTATACTGCATTATCCAACGACAGTCTCCTCCAGGAAGTAATGAAAACGTTTGAGGACATACCGTCCCGTGTCAAAGACTACCCTCAAATGAGGAGAGACATCAAAACTTTCCTGGAGACTCAGTCAGACAAAAGCCTTAAGATACTTTTTGAGCTCAGTAAACGAATAAAGGCCCTGGAAACAAAGTCTAAAACGGCTCCGCCCACAAAAACTAACACCACGCCCACACCGTCCAAATTACCGGACGAGGTACTGGAAAGGCTGGAGAAAGTGGAGACAAATATAAACGCACGAATACATGACCTGGAGATAAAAGTTAGAAAAGGCCTCGAGGACCTGACTGAGAACCACTCCGAGAACGGCGCCGACATCATCGACAAGATCATCGATAAGATCGACGAGGTCAACGCAAAAATCGACGTAGTCCAGGAGGGAGTCAACCACACCATAGAAGGAGTAAAGGTTGTAGGACACGCCGCAGTTGCGCTCGAGGTCAAAGTCGGTGATGTTGCCGGTGAGGTCGCCGCCGGCTCGGAGAGGATGCAGGAGGCCTTCAGAGACGCGGCTTTCGAGTCACGGACGGACACAAAAACATACGCAGACGTCACGGCAGCCAAACCCGGGCGTCGGCCGGCACTTCACTCCATGGCGGTCACCCTCGAAGGCAGCCAGGAGACTGCTGACGAGGTGCTCGCCAGGGTGAAGGAGGCGGTCGACGCCAGGGGAACTGGCCTTAAGATCAGCAAAGTCCGTAAGGCAAAGAACCAGACGATTATCTTGGGTTGTGACTCAGAGGCGGAACTAAAAAGAGTGAAGGACAGGATAGAGAGCCGGGGTAAAGGGCTAATAGCAGCGCCCATGAAGAATAAAAACCCACTCGTCGTCCTCAAGGATGTCTTCCTGGACAGTGATGACGACGAGATGGTGAGGGCGCTCTATTCGCAAAACGAAAGCCTCTTTAGGGACTTGGAAGAAGAGGATAAAGAAATGGCCATCAAATACAAAAAAAGGACAAGAAACCCCAAAACAGCGCACGTCGTCGTCCAGGTCAGACCCAAGGTATGGCAGAGGATGACGGAGGCTGGGGCTCTTTACCTGGATCTGCAAAGAGTCAGGGTGGAGGACCAGTCTCCGCTCATACAGTGCACGAAGTGCCTTGCATTTGGTCATGGCAGGAAATTTTGTACCGAGAGTGTGGACAGATGCAGTCACTGTGGAGGGCCGCACCTACGCGAGAAGTGCGCCGAATTTATTGCGGGAATTGAACCGCAGTGCTGCAACTGCTCACACTCCAAGCATCAGAGGGCAGACCACAATGCCTTCAGCGCGGAATGCCCGGTCCGTAAGAAATGGGACTACCTGGCCCGGACGACGACGGCATACGCTTAAACTGCTCCCAAAGGTACACGTTACATGCGCAAAACACACACCAACACACACAAGAACATACATAACACACACGAGAACACACGCAAGAACACACACAGAAAATAACAAAAAACACGGATATAGGAAGTATATTATAAACATATACAGACATATCAAAAACACACGCAAAACACTAAACATGCATACTAAACAAACAACAAAAAAACGCATAAAATATATATTATCGAATAAGAAAAGACAATAATTATGTATAACATGTTACGTTATATATACATTACTGCCGATATAATTAAGCAAAACAAGTATTTCAACAAGGCAAGAAACAACACAAGCCCTTAGAGCAGTACCAATAAGCAGGTCCAAACCTTGGTTAGTAATGTCAATGTTAGTAATAAAAATAAATAATTGTAGTAATAAGGTTAGTTTATAAAAATATTGTATAATATTCTATGTTAGAAAATAAGAAATTAAGTCTAAGATAACCACATGTTTAGTAATAAAAATAGCTGTAAAAATAGTTTTGTAAGAATTAGTTCTACACATTTAACCTAGAAAATAAAAACTTAGCAAAATAAGAACATGTAAAATAAAGCAATTTTGAGTCTGGCTTAAACCTAAATAAAGAAAAATAAAGATCAAATGTAGATAGAATAGCGGGAGTCCCACCCGGCTAAGAATGAATGTGTGTGCAAAAGAAAGATACAGTATGAAGCATGAAAGTGCGAGAGGAATAAACGCGAGAACTAGAATGAATGAGTAATTAGAATAATAAGAGCCCTTTTTATGAAAGGGGAAAAGCAAAAAAAAAAAAAAAAAAAAAAAAAAAAAAAAAAAAAAAAAAAAAAAAAAAACCTAACCTAACCTAACCTAACCTAACCTAACCTAACCTTTTTTTTTTTTTTTTTTTTTTTTTTTTTTTTTTTTTTTTTTTTTTTTTTTTTTTTTTTTTTTGCGCTGGGAAAAAATGCATTACGCATACCCTCCCATCGGGGGATGGGGGGGCTATGTGGGACTCCCCGGTCTGACCCGGTATACCCACTAAAACAACCCAGCGGCACTCCCGCTTCGTCTAAGAGGCGGGGGACTGGGAAACCGGCACAGCCTTTACGTCCAGTCCTCCGCCGACGATTGCTCTCCATGCCGGGACCCCTTACGCCGTCCCCTAAGTGGGGAGGGAGCCGGGCCCGGAAGTGACCGACGAAAGGTGGTGATGAGTGCAATGCAGGCAAGGGCACCCCCGCGCCCATCGCCCGCCCATCACCACGAATGTGACTTGACACGCGGCGGCCACGTATCCCGGTCCCCTCTCTAAGAGCGAGAGGGGAGGGGAATCCGTGGAAGACCGCGAAACCAACGCCACCAAGCCGTCCCGGTCGCCCAGCAAACGGCCAGGGACCGAGTAAAGCTCGGCGACCACCACCAAGTCCTCCAACCACTCGGCCATGGTCTGCATCAGCAGATCCTGGGCTTCCCGCAGTGGTTGGTGTTCGCCTGAAAGGATGCGATGATCAGTCGGACATCGCACCCCCCTCCTCTGCAGCAGCAGCAGGCCCGGACGGCGGCTGCGCTTTACCCCGCTTAGGGGGAGGATTGCAGCTCCTCCCCTTCATAACGTGGTCTGCCGGGCAGCCACTGGCGGCACATACCGCGCAGTGCGGCGTGGCAGCCTCACAGGAGGCGGCTTTGTGGCCCTCCTTGCCGCAGCGGTAGCACGTGTCCGTCCTGTCTACCGTGGACGGACACAGCGGCCGCGTGTGTCCGATGCCAAGGCATCGGAAACATCGTAGAGGCTGATCGTCGAGTGCCTTGACTGCACCCGAGCTGAAGCCGACTGTAAGCCGTCCTTTGGCAAGGACGACTTTGGCAGCAGCGATTGGGCACTCGAGGCGAATGGTGCCCATGCCGCCGCGGCCGGGCCTTATGTCCCGGCTTCGGACCGCCGCAACGTCACAGCCCCCTATCGCTGCGATCGCCTTCGCCACCTCCTCCTTTGTGACGGAGTCGTCCAGGTCGGCCACCTCTATGGCCACCGACTTGACCGGTCGGGCCACCTTGGCCGAATCCGCGATGACCTCCTGCAGCTTGGCTGCAAAGAGGTCAGCATGGGCACTTCCCTCTGCCCCCGGGAACTCGAAGATTCGAGCCCCGGCTTGGGTTCGCCGGCAAGACACACTGCCGATCCCGAGCTGGGTAGGATCGGCATTGGCACGCGCCCGCACCAAAATGGACGCATACGTCTCCCCTCGCCCCGCAGCCTCCGCGGTGAGAGTCACCACGACGGCCGCGGTTTTTGGGGCGACTAGCTGCCCTTTTCTCCCTTTCCCTGTCCTCTTCCCTTTGCCCTTGCCGGTGGTGGCGGGGACGACAGGGGCGGCCGTCGCCGACTTCTTCCCTTTGCCCTTCCCCTTACGGACCACTTCTGTCCACTCGTTGGACGGGGTGGTCGAGGGGAGAAGGGCATCCTCCGTCTGGGAGGAGGACGGCCCCGGCTCGCACTGCCTCTTATCCGCCGCAAGCGGCGGTCGGAGGCGTTTCTCCGGCAAGAGCCGGTCCTCGATGCCTGCTAAGCAGGCTCTTGTGAAGGCCCTCTCCTCCATTACAACCTTGCGGATGACTTCCTCAAGGTTGGAGGCGGGGCCCTCTGCCACAGGGCTTGTCTGGGCCAGTTGTGGCCGGGCCGTGGCTTCAGCTAGCTTCTGGTGAAGCTGGCTGACCTCCGACTGCAGGCGATCTATCTTCGCCTGCAGTTGCCGCGTCTCGTCGGTGGCCTTGCGTTTGACCAGCTCCGCAACGACACCGCGCAAGCTCGCGGCCCTGCTCTTGAGGGCCTTTTGGAAGGTCCCCTTCAGGTTGGAGGACTTAGAGGCAACCTCCACAATCTCCTCCTCGTCTTCCTCCGCCATTCTCTCCAGCTCCTCCAGAGAGTGGTCCGCGTATAGAACGCGGGACGCACCGTACCCGGACTTGGCCCGGGCGACGTGCGCCCGTTTTTCCTTGGCGGCAACCCGCTCCTCCAGCTCTTGCTGGAGCTGCGCCCGTCGAGCTAGGTCCAACTGGCGTTGGGCACCCGCGAGCCCAACGACATGGGTATCCGCGGCCACCGTCGGCTTTTTAGCCTTCGACAACCCCGTCGACCCCGAGGCCGAGGACCCATCGCTCCGGTGGACCCGCTTCCGCGGCTGAGAGTCGTCCGCATCCGACACACCGATTAGTGAGTCGTTGTCAGACGACTCGTCCGCTCCTCCAAAGGAGCTAGCCGCAGACGGCGCGCGGCTAGACTCTGACGCCGGAGCGTCGGAGTGGCCCTGAGAAGGGCCTTTGGATTGGCCCTGAGAAGGGCCTTTGGGTTGGCCCCGAGAAGGGCCTTTGGGTTGGCCCTGAGAAGGGCCTTTGGCTTTTAAAAATCGCCCGCAGGCGTCCCGCGAAGGTTTCGGCA
Organism: Ochropleura plecta; assembly: GCA_905475445.1. Classification (NCBI taxonomy): domain Eukaryota; kingdom Metazoa; phylum Arthropoda; class Insecta; order Lepidoptera; family Noctuidae; genus Ochropleura; species Ochropleura plecta. The sequence continues at coordinate 20,665 of FR997735.1, forward strand.
TAATTCCGCAGGTTCGTAACTGTCAAGGCAATATGGATAGCTACGAAAGCACAGTGCACTTTGGCCAACCCAGTCTGCCACTCCGTTACGGTGGTCAGAACTGGGTCGTTTCCAGGGGACGCGACGTGGACGCAAGCACTGTGGGGTGGTCCCCCAACCTAACCTAACCTAACCTTTTTTTTTTTTTTTTTTTTTTTTTTGTCGCTGGGAAAAAATGCTATTACGCATCCCCTTCCGTCGGGGGACGGGAGAGGGGTATGTGGGACTCCCCGGTAAAGTCGTTCCCGGTATACCCACTAAAAATACCCAGCGGCGCTCCGACCTCGCCTGAGTGGAGGGGGCCTGGGAGTCTATGTCGTCCAGTCCCCCTCCGGCGAATGCCCGCCTTACGGCAGGCCCTACACGTCCCCCCCCAAAAGGGAGGGGCTTTTATTATGGCCGGAGCACAGGGGGTGGATCATGTGGTGCAGGCGGTGGCGCCCCCGCGCCTGTCGCCCGCTGATCACCCCCCGGGGTGGTTGAGGACGGGCGTTGTGCTCGCCGTCTTCCACCCCTTCTTCGTCTGCGGAGCGGCGCCGCGAGAGGGTCTTATTCCCGCGTGCGCTCCGCCGCCTCCTTCTGTGACATGACGTCCTCACAGAAGGAGGCTACTTCTGCCCATGCCTCCTCACTTCCCAGCATGGCTGAAATCACACTGGGGAGTGAGAGGTCGTTCCCGACCACTGCCACCATGGCGCGGCGGGGTTCGTCCCACGAAGGGCACACCTCAAGGGTGTGGTCTGCGGTATCCAATGCGGCCTCGCAGTGGTGACACTGTGGGGTCTCCTCCCGCCCTATCCGATGCAGGTACGATCCGAAGCAGCCGTGCCCGGACAGCACCTGCACCAGACGCAGGGAGAGGCAACCATGTCGCCGGTCGAGCCAATCGTTCAGGACGGGCCCGATGGCGTCCAGTGTCCGGCGACCGAATGTTGCTGAGGCTAGGTCCTCGGCCCAGTGCCGAGTTATTGCCTCGCGAACCTCCTCACGCACTTCCTCCTTTTCTTGAGGGTCCGGGCGCCGGTTGAGCGCCCTCTGACCCGCCGTCCAGTCGTACACTCTGGCGAGCACCCAAGCCTCGAGCTCCCAAGGTGGGGTTCCCGCCAGAGCGCACGATGCCGCGAAACTCACTGTGCGGTACGCCCTCGCCACCCGCTGTGCAATGGCCCTTTGTGGCCTGCGGAGGGCAGCGGCGTTCTCCCGTCCGCCCAGTGAGTCCGCCCAGATTGGGGCCCCGTATAGGGCCATACTCTTTAGTATGCCGGCGTATAGACGCCGGCATTGGTCGCCGGGCCTCCCGATGTTCGGGAGGAGCCACGAGAGGGCGCCCGCAGTCTTCAGCAAGCGCGTCGACAGCCCGCTGAAGTGTGCTCGAAAGCGCCACTTGCTGTCGAGCACTAGGCCCAGATATTTCATCTGGGCCTGCACCTCAATGCGGACACCCTCTACATGGATATGGGCATCGGGCGGTTGACGCTGCCGCGGCCCGTGGAAGAACACGGCCTCGGTCTTGTGCAGCGCCACCGTCAGCCCTAGGCGGGAGATGCGGTCCACCACCTGCGAACCGCCCGCCGAGGCCAAGCTGGCCGCCTCTAAATAGTTTCTCCCCCGGGCAGTCAGAAGGGTGTCGTCTGCATAGCATATGACAGACGTGCCACGGGGGAGGTGTCCCCGCAGAAGCCAGTCGAATCCGATGTTCCACAGGAGCGGTCCCAGGACAGAACCCTGTGGGACACCAGACTCGACGCCGTATCGTCGGAGCTGGCCCGACTTGTCCTCAAGGAGAACTGTGCGATCCAACAAATAGTCCGCCAACAGCCCCCGCAAATACGAAGGCACTCCGTGGAAGCGGAGCGCCTCTAGGATGGTGGAGTGGGGAATGGAGTTGAAGGCGTTTGATATGTCGAACGACACGGCCAACAGTCCATCCCCCGCGTCCATCGCCTCCCTCACCTGGCCCTTGAGCCGGGACAGGGCGTCCACTGTCGAACGCTCAGCTCGAAAACCGAACTGAGCGTCCGCCAGGTCCGGGCCGATTGTGCACAAGTGCCTGTTGACACGGGCGGCGAGGATCCTCTCGAACGTTTTACCGACCTCATCCAGTAAGACGATGGGCCGGTATGCCGATGGGGAGTCCACCGGCCGCCCTTCCTTCCGAAGAAGGCACAACCGACCCTCCTTCCATGGCTTCGGGAACCTCTCACACGCAACACACGCACTAAAGAGTTCCCGAAACCTGTCTCCCATCTGGGAGGTGGCGATGGCCACCACCTTTGCGGGGACGCCGTCCGGACCTGGGGCGGTGTTTTTGCCCCGGAGGCAAAAGACCGCCTTCTCCATCTCGTCCTCCGTGACTGGAGGGACCGCCTCATCGGCCGATGGAGCCGCACCGCGCGGGTCGCTCATCACTGGTGGAGTGAAGTTGTCCCTGCGCGGAAACAGTGACTGGACCACCCCATCCAGCAACGTCGGCTCGAGGGTCTCGGCAACTGGGGGACCGTACGGGCGCAGTTTGTTACGTGCCGCCTTGTACGGCCTCCCGAAAGGGTCAGCATCTAGACCCTCCGCCATTTCCGCCCTCGCGCGGTCCTGGGCTGCGCCCATTCGCGCCGTCAGGGTCGCTTTGGCCTCCGTGTAGGCTACATAGAGGCGGTCCTCGTTGTCGCGGTCGCGATGGCGCCGCCGTCTGCTCCTAGTGTAGGCGCGCCGGGCCACCACACAGGCAGCCCGCAGTCCCACCAACTCCTCCGACCACCAGTAGACGGCGCGTCGAGGAGGCGGGCGGTGAGACCGAGGCATGCTCGAGTTGCACACCTCGGTCAGGGAGTCCCTCAACTGGGCTGCAGTGGCGTCCACGTCCTGGACGTCGACAGGAGGCGACAACCAGTCCTGGACGAACACCGCCTCCGTGGCGGCCTCCCGGTCTAGGCGGGAGAGCGCCCATCGCGGGAAGTGAGACCGACCCGCGCGAGCCCCCCGGGAGTCCGGGCCGGCGACGTCGAACCGCACGTATCGGTGGTCCGACAGCGTCTCCACCAGCTCCACCCGCCAGTCCACTACACAGGCAGCCAAAGACGGGGAGGCAAAGGCGAGGTCCACAATGGAGCCCCCCTCCCGCCGCACGCAGGTGTGAACACTGCCACTGTTGAGGAGGGACAGACCGGACGCCACGGACCAGGTCTCCACCTCGCGTCCTCGGGCGTCGGTGGTCGGGTTGCCCCATAATACAGACTTGGCGTTAAAGTCGCCCACGACCAACACCCTGCGCTGCGCCACCCTACCTGCCACCCTGGCAAGGACCTCGAGGAAGTTCTCGAAGGCCGTGATGGGGCGGTTTGGGGAGAAATACACCCCTATAAGGGCTATGTCCCCCCACGCGGCGGCCACGTATCCCGTTCCCCTCTCCAAGAGCGAGAGGGAAGGGGAGTCCGTGGAAGACCGCGACACCAATGCAACCGAACCGTTGTCGTCTCCTAGCCAGCTGCCAGGGACAGAATACGGCTCGGCTACAACCGCCACGTCCACCAACCACTCCGCAACGGTTTGGACCAGTAAGTCCTGGGCCGCTCTGCAGTGGTTGGTGTTGGCCTGAAGAATTCTTCTTCGAAGCCCAGCCATCAGTCCGTGTTCATGGCACTTCCCTCGGTGGCCGGCACTGAAACTGGGGTTCCAGTGGCGGTGGCAGCAGCAGGACGCGAAGGCGCCTGCACTTTCCCCTTCATCTTCGGTGGACAGCACTTCTTGCTCGTCATGGCGTGGTCAGCTGGACGACCACTGGCAGCACAGACTGCACAGTGCGGGGCTGTAGCCTCGCAGGTGGCTGACCTGTGCCCCTCCTTTCCGCAGCGGAAGCACAGTTCCTCGCGCTCGGCAGTGGACGGACAGAGAGGCCGGGTGTGGCCGATGCCGAAGCACTTGTAACAGCGCATCGGCTCATCCTCCAGCACCCGGACCCCACCCGAGCTAAATCCGACCGGGAGGCGACCCTTGGCCAGAACTGCCTTGGCCACCACGATAGGGCACTCTAGGCGCATGGTGCCCATACCCCGACGGCCCTGTCTAATGGCGCGGCCCTTGACAGCTGCGACGTCGCAGCCCCCCGCCGCCGCAACCACGGCCACCACCTCCTCTTGGGTAACTGAGTCGTCGAGGTCAGTCACCTCAAGAGCCACACACTTGACGGGCCTCGCGACCTTAGCCGTGTCCGCGACGGCGTCCTTGAGCTTTGCCGCAAAGAGGTCCGCCTTGGTGCCACCCTGAGCCCCCGAGAACTCGAAAAGACGAGCCCCCGTTTGGGTCTTCCGGCAGGTAACTCTGCCGGCCCCGAGTTGCGCCGGATCGACATTTGTACGGGCCCGCCGTAAAACGGACTCGTACGTCTCCCCTCGCTCCGCTGCCTCTGGGGTCAGCGTGACCACCACAGCTGCCGTTTTTGGGATAGGAGGGAGCTTCCTCCTCTTATCCACAATAGCTGCAGCCGCAGGCTTGGCTGCAGGGGGCTTAGGGGCCGTCTTCTTCTTCCCCTTCTTCCCCACTACCTTAATCCAAGGCTGGTTGGAAGGGGTGGTGGAGGGTAGGAGAGGGTCTTGGTCTTCCCTCTCTGGTTCCGGCTGGGCAGTCGGGGCAGAAGCGGTCTTCTTGCCCTTGCCCTTGCCCTTGGTGGTCTTGAGCACCTGGGGCTGCTCCTGCTGGACTGGGGCCGTTGAGGGTCCTGGTGCGCTGGACACCCTTTCGGGAAGCGGCTTATCCGCTGCAAGCGGAGGACGAAGCCGCTTTTCCGGCAGAAGCCGGTCCTCAATGCCGGCCAAACAGGCCCTGGTGAAGGCCCTCTCCTCCATGACAACCTTGCGGATGATATCCTCAAGGTTGGAGGGTGAGGGCATCGTCGCTGGACCTGCGTCGGACGACACCTCAGGCCGAGTAACCAGCTCGGCAACGCGCGTGTGTAACGCGGACACCTCTTTCTGCAGGCGATCGACTTTCGCCTGCAGTTGCCGAGTCTCGTCCGAAGTTGTGCGCTCCGCCAACTCCTTGACAATGCCGAGCAGGCTCGCTGCCCGGCATTTCAGGGCCTTCTGGAAGGTGCCCTTCAAGTTGGAAGACTTGGAGGCCACCTCTAAGATCTCCTCTTGGTCCTCCAAAGCCATGCGCTCCATTTCCTCTACGGAGTGATCCGCGTAGAGGACACTGGAGGCGCCGTAGCCAGCCTTGGCTCTGGTGGTTCGCGCCCGCTGCTCTTTGGAGGCGATCCTCTCCTCCAAGTCGGCTTGTATGACAGCCCGCTTCGCGGGCTTCTCCGCTGCGTCCGGAGAGCCCCCGGGGCCGCGTCTGAGGAAAGCCCTCTTCCTCGATTGGTGGGTTGAACCGCAGTTCGACCCACTCATAATCGACTCGGTGTCGGAGAAATCCGTCACGACGTCGCTCCCTCTAACAGTGCTCGCCACGGATGGCGCGCGACTTGTCTCCGATGCCGAAGCATCGCGAGACATGGGTTGGCCCTGAGAAGGGCCTTTCGATTGGCCCTGAGAAGGGCCTTTGGGTTGGCCCTGAGAAGGGCCTTTGGGGAGAAAGCGCCCGGAGGCGTCCCTCGAGGGTTGTGACATGGTCACTCAGCAATAGTATCGCAGCAAAAGACAGTGGAGATGCTCCGATTCACAGTGTTCGTTAGCCGCCGGCCTGCCACTCCGTTACGGTGGTCAGGCGCGACGTTGCCCAGGGGTCACTACGTGGAAGTCAACACTGTGGGGGTACCCCCACACTGTGGGGGTACCCCCAACCTAACCTAACCTAACCTAACCTAACCTAACCTTTTTTTTTTTTTTTTTTTTTTTGTTGTCGCTGGGAAAAAATGCTATTACGCATCCCCTTCCGTCGGGGGACGGGAGAGGGGTATGTGGGACTCCCCGGTAAAGTCGTTCCCGGTATACCCACTAAAAATACCCAGCGGCGCTCCGACCTCGCCTGAGTGGAGGGGGCCTGGGAGTCTATGTCGTCCAGTCCCCCTCCGGCGAATGCCCGCCTTACGGCAGGCCCTACACGTCCCCCCCCAAAAGGGAGGGGCTTTTATTATGGCCGGAGCACAGGGGGTGGATCATGTGGTGCAGGCGGTGGCGCCCCCGCGCCTGTCGCCCGCTGATCACCCCCCGGGGCGGTTGAGGACGGGCGTTGTGCTCGCCGTCTTCCACCCCTTCTTCGTCTGCGGAGCGGCGCCGCGAGAGGGTCTTCTTCCCGCGTGCGCTCCGCCGCCTCCTTCTGTGACATGACGTCCTCACAAAAGGAGGCTACTGCTGCCCATGCCTCCTCACTTCCCAGCATGGCTGAAATCACACTGGGGAGTGAGAGGTCGTTCCCGACCACTGCCACCATGGCGCGGCGGGGTTCGTCCCACGAAGGGCACACCTCAAGGGTGTGGTCTGCGGTATCCACTGCGGCCTCGCAGTGGTGACACTGTGGGGTCTCCTCCCGCCCTATCCGATGCAGGTACGATCCGAAGCAGCCGTGCCCGGACAGCACCTGCACCAGACGCAGGGAGAGGCAACCATGTCGCCGGTCGAGCCAATCGTTCAGGACGGGCCCGATGGCGTCCAGTGTCCGGCGACCGAATGTTGCTGAGGCTAGGTCCTCGGCCCAGTACCGAGTTATTGCCTCGCGAACCTCCTCACGCACTTCCTCCTTTTCTTGAGGGTCCGGGCGCCGGTTGAGCGCCCTCTGACCCGCCGTCCAGTCGTACACTCTGGCGAGCACCCAAGCCTCGAGCTCCCAAGGTGGGGTTCCCGCCAGAGCGCACGATGCCGCGAAACTCACTGTGCGGTACGCCCTCGCCACCCGCTGTGCAATGGCCCTTTGTGGCCTGCGGAGGGCAGCGGCGTTCTCCCGTCCGCCCAGTGAGTCCGCCCAGATTGGGGCCCCGTATAGGGCCATACTCTTTAGTATGCCGGCGTATAGACGCCGGCATTGGTCGCCGGGCCTCCCGATGTTCGGGAGGAGCCACGAGAGGGCGCCCGCAGTCTTCAGCAAGCGCGTCGACAGCCCGCTGAAGTGTGCTCGAAAGCGCCACTTGCTGTCGAGCACTAGGCCCAGATATTTCATCTGGGCCTGCACCTCAATGCGGACACCCTCTACATGGATATGGGCATCGGGCGGTTGACGCTGCCGCGGCCCGTGGAAGAACACGGCCTCGGTCTTGTGCAGCGCCACCGTCAGCCCTAGGCGGGAGATGCGGTCCACCACCTGCGAACCGCCCGCCGAGGCCAAGCTGGCCGCCTCTAAATAGTTTCTCCCCCGGGCAGTCAGAAGGGTGTCGTCTGCATAGCAGATGACAGACGTGCCACGGGGGAGGTGTCCCCGCAGGAGCCAGTCGAATCCGATGTTCCAGAGGAGCGGTCCCAGGACAGAACCCTGTGGGACACCGGACTCGACGCAACCTAACCTAACCTAACCTAACCTAACCCTAACCTAACCCTAACCTAACCCTAACCTAACCCTTTTTTTTTTTTTTTTTTTTTTTTTTTTTTTTTTTTTTTTTTTTTTTTTTTTTTGGGCTTTTCCCCTTTCATGGTAAAAAAGGATCTTTTTGTTCTAGTTTTCTCTTTCATTCCAGTTCTCGCTTTTATTCCTCTCGCACTTTTATACTGCATAAGTACTTGTTCTTCTTGCATACTACTCTTTTATTCTTTGCCGGGTGGGACTCCCGCTATTCTAACTATCTATTCCTACTTTTATTTTTATTTTTCTTTATTTAGGGTTTTCAACACGAGACATTTTCTTTTTATTTACATGTTTTACATAAGTTCTTATGACTAATTACATTTTCCTTATTGACTATTTTCCTACTAACATTTTCCTTATTGACTAATTTCTTAATAGCTTATTTTCTAACAGTTTGTTTCCTATAAAGTACCTTATTGTTTTCTACTTAAGTTATCTATTCTAATTCTTATGCTATTTATTTTACATGTCTTTATGTCCTACGTTTATACTACTTCTTAATTTTCTAATAACCTAACCTAACCTAACCTAACCCTAACCTAACCCTAACCTAACCCTAACCTAACCCTAACCTAACCCTAACCTAACCCTTTTTTTTTTTTTTTTTTTTTTTTTTTGTCGCTGGGAAAAAATGCTATTACGCATCCCCTTCCGTCGGGGGACGGGAGAGGGGTATGTGGGACTCCCCGGTAAAGTCGTTCCCGGTATACCCACTAAAAATACCCAGCGGCGCTCCGACCTCGCCTGAGTGGAGGGGGCCTGGGAGTCTATGTCGTCCAGTCCCCCTCCGGCGAATGCCCGCCTTACGGCAGGCCCTACACGTCCATCCCCAAAAGGGAGGGGTTTTTATTATGGCCGGAGCACAGGGGGTGGATCATGTGGTGCAGGCGGTGGCGCCCCCGCGCCTGTCGCCCGCTGATCACCCCCCGGGGTGGTTGAGGACGGGCGTTGTGCTCGCCGTCTTCCAGCCCTTCTTCGTCTGCGGAGCGGCGCCGCGAGAGGGTCTTCTTCCCGCGTGCGCTCCGCCGCCTCCTTCTGTGACATGACGTCCTCACAGAAGGAGGCTACTTCTGCCCATGCCTCCTCACTTCCCAGCATGGCTGAAATCACACTGGGGAGTGAGAGGTCGTTCCCGACCACTGCCACCATGGCGCGGCGGGGTTCGTCCCACGAAGGGCACACCTCAAGGGTGTGGTCTGCGGTATCCAATGCGGCCTCGCAGTGGTGACACTGTGGGGTCTCCTCCCGCCCTATCCGATGCAGGTACGATCCGAAGCAGCCGTGCCCGGACAGCACCTGCACCAGACGCAGGGAGAGGCAACCATGTCGCCGGTCGAGCCAATCGTTCAGGACGGGCCCGATGGCGTCCAGTGTCCGGCGACCGAATGTTGCTGAGGCTAGGTCCTCGGCCCAGTGCCGAGTTATTGCCTCGCGAACCTCCTCACGCACTTCCTCCTTTTCTTGAGGGTCCGGGCGCCGGTTGAGCGCCCTCTGACCCGCCGTCCAGTCGTACACTCTGGCGAGCACCCAAGCCTCGAGCTCCCAAGGTGGGGTTCCCGCCAGAGCGCACGATGCCGCGAAACTCACTGTGCGGTACGCCCTCGCCACCCGCTGTGCAATGGCCCTTTGTGGCCTGCGGAGGGCAGCGGCGTTCTCCCGTCCGCCCAGTGAGTCCGCCCAGATTGGGGCCCCGTATAGGGCCATACTCTTTAGTATGCCGGCGTATAGACGCCGGCATTGGTCGCCGGGCCTCCCGATGTTCGGGAGGAGCCACGAGAGGGCGCCCGCAGTCTTCAGCAAGCGCGTCGACAGCCCGCTGAAGTGTGCTCGAAAGCGCCACTTGCTGTCGAGCACTAGGCCCAGATATTTCATCTGGGCCTGCACCACAATGCGGACACCCTCTACATGGATATGGGCATCGGGCGGTTGACGCTGCCGCGGCCCGTGGAAGAACACGGCCTCGGTCTTGTGCAGCGCCACCGTCAGCCCTAGGCGGGAGATGCGGTCCACCACCTGCGAACCGCCCGCCGAGGCCAAGCTGGCCGCCTCTAAAAAGTTTTTCCCCCGGGCAGTCAGAAGAGTGTCGTCTGCATAGCAGATGACAGACGTGCCACGGGGGAGGTGTCCCCGCAGGAGCCAGTCGAATCCGATGTTCCAGAGGAGCGGTCCCAGGACAGAACCCTGTGGGACACCAGACTCGACGCCGTATCGTCGGAGCTGGCCCGACTTGTCTTCAAGGAGGACTGTGCGATCCGACAAATAGTCCGCTAACAGCCCCCGCAAATACAGAGGCACTCCGTGGAAGCGGAGCGCCTCTAGGATGGTGGAGTGGGGAATGGAGTTGAAGGCGTTGGCAATGTCGAACGACACAGCCAACAGTCCATCCCCCGCGTCCATCGCCTCCCTCACCTGGCCCTTGAGCCGGGACAGGGCGTCCACTGTCGAACGCTCAGCTCGAAAACCGAACTGAGCGTCCGCCAGGTCCGGGCCGATCGTGCACAAGTGCCTGTTGACACGGGCGGCGAGGATCCTCTCGTTTTACCGACCTCATCCAGTAAGACGATGGGCCGGTATGCCGATGGGGAGTCCACCGGCCGCCCTTCCTTCCGAAGAAGGCACAACCGACCCTCCTTCCATGGCTTCGGGAACCTCTCACACGCAACACACGCACTGAAGAGGTCCCGAAACCTGTCTCCCATCTGGGAGGTGGCGATGGCCACCACCTTTGCGGGGACGCCGTCCGGACCTGGGGCGGTGTTTTTGCCCCGGAGGCAGAAGACCGCCTTCTCCATCTCGTCCTCCGTGACTGGAGGGACCGCCTCATCGGCCGATGGAGCCGCACCGCGCGGGTCGCTCATCACTGGTGGAGTGAAGTTGTCCCTGCGCGGAAACAGGGACTGGACCACCCCATCCAGCAACGTCGGCTCGAGGGTCTCGGCAACTGGGGGACCGTACGGGCGCAGTTTGTTACGTGCCGCCTTGTACGGCCTCCCAAAAGGGTCAGCATCTAGACCCTCCGCCATTTCCGCCCTCGCGCGGTCCTGGGCTGCGCCCATTCGCGCCGTCAGAGTCGCTTTGGCCTCCGTGTAGGCTACATAGAGGCGGTCCTCGTTGTCGCGGTCGCGATGGCGCCGCCTTCTGCTCCTAGTGTAGGCGCGCCGGGCCACCACACAGGCAGCCCGCAGTCCCACCAACTCCTCCGACCACCAGTAGACGGCGCGTCGAGGAGGCGGACGGTGAGACCGAGGCATGCTCGAGTTGCACACCTCGGTCAGGGAGTCCCTCAACTGGGCTGCAGTGGCGTCCACGTCCTGGACGTCGACAGGAGGCGACAGCCAGTCCTGGACGAACACCGCCTCCGTGGCGGCCTCCCGGTCTAGGCGGGAGAGCGCCCATCGCGGGAAGTGAGACCGACCCGCGCGAGCCCCCCGGGAGTCCGGGGCGGCGACGTCGAACCGCACGTATCGGTGGTCCGACAGCGTCTCCACCAGCTCCACCCGCCAGTCCACCACACAGGCAGCCAAAGACGGGGAGGCAAAGGCGAGGTCCACAATGGAGCCCCCCTCCCGCCGCACGCAGGTGTGAACACTGCCACTGTTGAGGAGGGACAGACCGGACGCTACGGACCAGGTCTCCACCTCGCGTCCTCGGGCGTCGGTGGTCGGGTTGCCCCACAATGTCGACTTGGCGTTAAAGTCGCCCACGACCAACACCCTGCGCTGTGCCATCCTACCTGCCACCCTGGCAAGGACCTCGAGGAAGTTCTCGAAGGCCGTGATGGGGCGGTTTGGGGAGAAATACACCCCTATAAGGGCTATGTCCCCCCACGCGGCGGCCACGTATCCCGGTCCCCTCTCTAAGAGTGAGAGGGAAGGGGAGTCCGTGGAAGACCGCGACACCAATGCAACCGAACCGTTGTCGTCTCCTAGCCAGCTGCCAGGGACAGAATACGGCTCGGCTACAACCGCCACGTCCACCAACCACTCCGCAACGGTTTGGACCAGTAAGTCCTGGGCCGCTCTGCAGTGGTTGGTGTTGGCCTGAAGAATTCTTCTTCGAAGCCCAGCCATCAGTCCGTGTTCATGGCACTTCCCTCGGTGGCCGGCACTGAAACTGGGGTTCCAGTGGCGGCGGCAGCAGCAGGACGCGAAGGCGCCTGCACTTTCCCCTTCATCTTCGGTGGACAGCACTTCTTGCTCGTCATGGTGTGGTCAGCTGGACGACCACTGGCAGCACAGACTGCACAGTGCGGGGCTGTAGCCTCGCAGGTGGCCGACCTGTGCCCCTCCTTTCCGCAGCGGAAGCACAATTCCTCGCGCTCGGCAGTGGACGGACAGAGAGGCCGGGTGTGGCCGATGCCGAAGCACTTGTAACAGCGCATCGGCTCATCCTCCAGCACCCGGACCCCACCCGAGCTAAATCCGACCGGGAGGCGACCCTTGGCCAGAACTGCCTTGGCCACCACGATAGGGCACTCTAGGCGCATGGTGCCCATACCCCGACGACCCTGTCTAATGGCGCGGCCCTTGACAGCTGCGACGTCGCAGCCCCCCGCCGCCGCAACCACGGCCACCACCTCCTCTTGGGTAACTGAGTCGTCGAGGTCAGTCACCTCAAGAGCCACACACTTGACGGGCCTCGCAACCTTAGCCGTGTCCGCGACGGCCTCCTTGAGCTTTGCCGCAAAGAGGTCCGCCTTGGTGCCACCCTGTGCCCCCGAGAACTCGAAAAGACGAGCCCCCGTTTGGGTCTTCCGGCAGGTAACTCTGCCGGCCCAAAGTTGCGCCGGATCGACATTTGTACGGGCCCGCCGTAACACGGACTCGTACGTCTCCCCTCGCTCCGCTGCCTCTGGGGTCAGCGTGACCACCACGGCTGCCGTTTTTGGAATAGGAGGGAGCTTCCTCCTCTTATCGACAATAGCTGCAGCTGCAGGCTTGGCTGCAGGGGGCTTAGGGGCCGTCTTCTTCTTCCCCTTCTTCCCCACTACCTTAATCCAAGGCTGGTTGGAAGGGGTGGTGGAGGGTAGGAGAGGGTCTTGGTCTTCCCTCTCTGGATCCGGCTGGGCAGTCGGGGCAGAAGCGGTCTTCTTGCCCTTGCCCTTGCCCTTGGTGGTCTCGGGCACCTGGGGCTGCTCCTGCTGGACTAGGGCCGTTGAGGGTCCTGGTGCGCTGGACACCCTTTCGGGAAGCGGCTTATCCGCTGCAAGCGGTGGACGGAGCCGCTTTTCCGGCAGAAGCCGGTCCTCAATGCCGGCCAAACAGGCCCTGGTGAAGGCCCTCTCCTCCATGACGACCTTGCGGATGATATCCTCAAGGTTGGAGGGTGAGGGCATTGTCGCTGGACTTGCGTCGGACGACACCTCAGGCCGAGTAACCAGCTCGGCAACGCGCGTGTGTAACGCGGACACCTCTTTCTGTAGGCGATCGACTTTTGCCTGCAGTTGCCGAGTCTCGTCAGACGTTGTGCGCTCCGCCAACTCCTTGACAATGCCAAGCAGGCTCGCTGCCCGGCATTTCAGGGCCTTCTGGAAGGTGCCCTTCAAGTTGGAGGACTTGGAGGCCACCTCCAAGATCTCCTCTTGATCCTCCAAAGCCATGCGCTCCATTTCCTCTACGGAGTGATCCGCGTAGAGGACACTGGAGGCGCCGTAGCCAGCCTTGGCTCTGGTGGTTCGCGCCCGCTGCTCTTTGGAGGCGATCCTCTCCTCTAAGTCGGCTTGTATGACAGCCCGCTTCGCGGGCTTCTCCGCTGCGTCCGGAGAGCCCCCGGAGCCGCGTCTGAGGAAAGCCCTCTTCCTCGATTGGTAGGTTGAACCGCAGTTCGACCCACTCATAATCGACTCGGTGGTGGAAAAATCCGACACGACGTCGCTCCCCCTAACAATGCTCGCCACGGATGGCGCGCGACTTGTCTCCGAAGCCGAAGCATCGCGAGACATGGGTTGGCCCTGAGAAGGGCCTTTGGGTTGGCCCTGAGAAGGGCCTTTGGGTTGGCCCTGAGAAGGGCCTTTGGGGAGAAAGCGCCCGGAGGCGTCCCTCGAGGATTGTGACATGGTCACTCAGCAGTATCGCAGCAAAAGACAGTATTAGAAATGCTCCGATTCACAGTGTTCGTTAGCCGCCGGCCTGCCACTCCGTTACGGTGGTCAGGCGCGACGTTGCCCAGGGGTCACTACGTGGAAGTCAACACTGTGGGGGTACCCCCAACCCTAACCTAACCCTAACCTAACCCTAACCTAACCCTAACCTAACTACCCAACCATCGATCGAACGACGGTCGGCAGCGACAGATCTCCTCCGACTTCTGTTGCGAGGGCACGGCGCGGCTCGTCCCACGCTTCACCTTCGACCAGCGTATGCCACCGAATCTTCCAGACAGTGGGTGCAATGATGGTACCGGGCGTCCGGCTCTCTGCCTAGGCGACTCAAGTACTTTCCGAAGCAGCCGTGTCCCGAGAGTATCTGCGTCGCCCGAAAACTCCTCTTTCTGCTTCCTCCCGAGCCAATCGTCGAGTACTGGTCGGATCGCCTCGATTGTGTCGACGCCGGCGGAAGGGTGCTCAAGCCTCCTTGACCTGCCGGAGCTGAGACCAGTGCAGCGTTATCTGATGCTCCACTAGCCTTTTTCCTCTGTCTTCGGCCTCCTCACGCCACCAGTGCAATGTAGCGAGGGTATTCGCCTCCAGGTCCCATGGCGGGGAGGCGGGGTCGTAGGAGATCACGCGATATCCCCGTATGACTCTGACGGCCATCACCCTCTGCGGCCTGCGCTGAACGGCGATAGTACGAGCCGTCAGGTCGGCCGCCCACGCTGAAAAAACCCTAATCTAACCTAATACATAGTTCCTGCACAGAAGTTATTGGGTGATTTCCCATCCGAAAAAAAAGAAACCTAAGCAAGTTGGAAAATAATTTAAATTAAGAGCTTAGTAGACTGCTTAGTACAAGGTCTATAAGCTGATGAGATATGCACAGAAAAAAAATAAAAACACACTTGTACCCCGGAGCAACGACGCTTGAATATTCTTCTTCTTGAAAGCGTAAAGGGACAATATTTCAATTTTTATCCTCTTTTTTAACCCCTAACTAAAAAATAGGGGTGTGTATGACTGTACAGCCTGTGCGAGTGTCTGTCTGTGTCATCGTAGCTCCTGAAACAAACAAAAAAACAAATTCGATCCTGAGCGAACCGACTTTGTTTTTTTTTATTTGTTTTTATTGCGAGTGTTCTTAACTGAATCACCTCTATTTAAATACAGTGTCCGAATTCGAGTAACTTGGATATATCTTCGCCAACGACCTTAAGGATGATACAGATATTGAGAGGGAGCGTAGGGCACTGTCAGAGGTAATGTGTTGGTACGTAGATTTGCCCGGTGCTCTGGCTTAGTGAAAATTATTATTTTATGGCTACTGTTACAGTTTTTACACGAGCAATCTATAGGTGAACTACAACAAGAGACGCTGGATGGCCTACGTGTTAAGATAATAATGTTTTTAGGGTGTAGTTGCGACTGCCCCGTTTCTGTAGAGCTTCTGCTGCGTTCCTGCCTTGTCATCCTTTGTTTTAATACTTATTTTTTTTTAACTCTCGACGCAAATTTGGGTGTTATGTGTGTCTGCCTGTGGCATCATAGCTCACGATGTTTAATGTAATCTGTTGAGTAGTATGTTTGGGGGGGGTTAAAAGTGGGGTAGAATAAATGGTCTCTTTTTTCTAAAAAAAAATCCGCCGGCTTTAGGGATTTGAGCAGTTGTTTATTGTCATCCGTGATGAAATTAGAAAAACGAAAGCCCTTGTTGCGATACATGAGAAGCACGCGTGTGAAATACATACATTGCACATTGAACCTAAGCGTAGTGCAATAAGAGAGCCTGTTTTCGACAAAAGAAAACCAAATCTTTGGTCATGCTCACAAATTGCAACAATCCACACCTAACAATTTAATTACAAATATTTTATTACCTAATTAAGCAACATAGATTTAAAAGCGGTCTCCAACGCGACGTATCTTTTTAGGGTTCCGTAGTCAACTAGGAACCCTTATAGTTTCGCCATGTCTGTCTGTCCGTCCGCCCGTTCGTCCTCGCTTAATCTCTGTGACCGTTAGCACTAGAAAGCTGAAATTTGGTACCAATATGTATATCAATCACGCCGACAAAGTGGTAAAATAAAAATTGGAAAAAAATGTTTTATTAGGGTAGCCACCCTATATGTAAAGTGGGAAGTGCTTTTTTTTTTAATTTCAACCCTAACGTGTGATATATTGTTGGAAAGGTATTTAAAAATGAATAGGGGTTTACTAAAATCATTTTTTGATAATGTCAATAATTTCGGAAATAATCGCTCCAAAAGTAAAAAACAATGTGTGTCCCCCCCTCTAACTTTTGAACCATAGGTTTAGAAAATATGAAAAAAATCTGAAAAGTAGAACTTTATAAGGACTTTCTAGGAAAATTATTTTGAACTTGATTGACACAACAGTTTTTGTACAAACAAGACAAAAAGTTGTACAAAATAATTTCTGGACTAAGTTTGTTGTATAATCGTATATGCAAGCATTTTTTTTAACTTCGTTTACATATTTTATTATCCTGAACGTATCTTTTTTCAAACAAAAAAAGAATTATTGAAATCGGTTCTCGCAATCCAAAATTACCACCGAAAACTTCTTAAACGTCTTTGTATTAATTAGTAACCCAATTCTCCGAGAGATAGCGCTGTAGGTACTTATTACATTGGATCGAGTATTACCGAATTGTTCGGTTGGTCTTTCCCTAGCATTGGCGGTATCTTATAACTACATAAAACTTCTATTAAGAACATGCTAAGGCAATTTAGAACAAAACTAAAATTCATTTTTTTAACACCATCAAAATGTTAAGGTAAAAACCAGTTCATAAATGGTTCGATAGATGGCGTTGTGTAATGACGTCATTTTTTTAAAAGTCGATGTTAAGATTTTCCGTGCTTTCATGTGCATTAGTAACCCAATTCCCCGAGAGATGGCGCTGTAGGTACTTATTATATTGGATCGGGTATACCGAATTGTTCGGTTGGTCTTTCCCTAGCATTGGCGGTATCTTATAACTACATAAAACTTCTATTAAGAACATGCTACGGCAATTTAGAACAAAACTAAAATTAATTTTTTTAACACCATCAAAATGTTAAGGTAAAAACCAGTTCATAAATGGTTCGATAGATGGCGTTGTGTAATGACGTCATTTTTTTAAAAGTCGATGTTAAGATTTTCCGTGCTTTCATGACCTATGGGAAAGTAAGTTGCACTCTTAAATATATTCGTAATTTTATTTATGAGTGCATACTGCACGTCTATTTAGTCGTCGAGGTTTGATTTTGATTTGTCCGGTTATTTAAGTTGGGTTACCACTATGTTCGCGCTCCAGCAGCGCTCCGCGGTCCTGCAACTGCTCCAATGGATGCGTGCACTTCTACATGCACTCCCCTTTGACACACTGCGCTCCCCTTTGTGTTCGCGCTAAAAACCGTCACAAGTCGGAGCGCCTGCCGCGGAGAGTGCAATGTTGCACGCTCCTCCACCTTTAAACTCATAAGTGGGAACACTTATTGTGACGGACGGGAAATTACGGAACCCTACACTGAGCGTGGCCCGACACGCTCTTGGCCGGTTTTTTTAGAATTGCTACAAACACCACAGTTTGTAATACTAACAAAATATGGATCTCCGTTGTCCGAAATAAATGAATTTTTAACTATGATTATTTATTTATTGAAGGTTCACCAACAGTTGTTACAGACAGTATAATAACGATGGAATATACAAATCATTATGTCTTATGCGGACATCGAAGATGATCTGGATATAGAAAGGGAGCGAAGAGCATTATTTGGCTTTTCGATGCAACATGCTCGTCCGTAGGTGTGCTCGTTGTAGGTACGTGTGACACTTCACACGTACTTTTTAAAGCATTTTGTGAGACATTTTACACGTGTAACCTATGGACAAGATGTACGTAGAAAGCCATCAATGCACTTCGAGTTCAATACAACAGTACGAATCGGAACAATGAAAACAAAATTATTTGAAACAGTTTTGAATCGTTATATTTTGTTTTTCGATAACGAGTCGGATTAATCACGAGCCGGGCGAAACTCAAAACTAAAACTACCTCGAAATATTTTCCTTTACGTTTTAAAGAAGTAGAATATTATTAGAGATGCTGTCTGCATTCCATCAGTATGGGTTTTAAATGAAAGGGTATCGTATCAGGACACTTGGGCAAATTACCTCATATTCGGTATTATGGGGTCGCTGATAACGAAAATGATAATCCAAAATTTATTTATTCATTTATTAGGGAAAATAAACAATAACACATTCATAATAAATTTATACAATGATAATAATAGACTTACAAATGTTATCAACAACGTTTTCCAAAGATAAAACCATGAGACATCTTGGTTTGTCAAGCGTTGTAAATTTAGAAAAAAAGAGAAGTAAAAATAAAATTAATTACCTAATTATAAAAATGTTAACAGACATAACAGCATTAGAGTGAAAACAAAATAATTAAAAATCATTCAAAGCCATAAAATCCTTATCCTTACTTTTCCTTACTTAATATTATAAAAGCGAAAGTGAGTTTGTTTGTTTGTTTGTTTGTTACCTCTTCACGCTTTAATGGCTAAACCGATTTTGATGAATTTTGGTACAGAGATAGTTGGGAACCAGGAGACGGACATAGGCTAATATTTTTTTGAAAAAAGTGGGATGTGAGGGAGAAAGACGGAAGAAACGGGAAAACTTAGCGTTGCTATTACAAATCAATAAGGCGCTACCGAATTTAACGCGAGCGAAGCCGCGGGCAAAAGCTAGTAAAAGCATAAAAGTAGAAACATAAAGCATTATTAAAAACAGTAAAAACACACAAAATAAAAAGAAATAATTCAAAAAATTAAAAAACACGACTGCCATGTTAAAAAAATGAACTAAAAAGAAAAAAACAAGATGTGTGCTAGGAACAAAGATGAAAGGGAATCGAAAACGAAACAAAAATTTTCATCGCAGTCGGGGGACCAATCTGTGGAATACTTTCTTGTACCTTTATGTCCCCCGACTGCGATGGTTGTCGTGTTTTTTAATTTTTTGAATTATTTCTTTTTATTTTAAACCTTTTAGTGATAAGTTTCATATAAAACATGGTAGTCGTGTTTTCTGACCGAACGTATTCCGTATATTCGTAAGAAAAATTGAACTTGATGATTTCGTGTTTTAAATGTTATCTGTATTTAACTGCGTATATCTGCTTCGAAGTTAGAACCTACCTACTGAGCCGCTTAAGTTAGGCACACATTGTTATGATTTTCTGGGATAGAAATATTTATAAATCTACTCGTCACTAGTTCTTCTAATTGCCACTAGATGGCGCACCTTGATTGTTTTCAACGGATCGATCAACTATCGGATACGTACGACAATTTTTTTTTTAAATTAACAGTTTTGTTTAACAATGTAACATATTTATATTTTCGATAATAACATGCATTACACACAATATAAATAATTTTAAAAAAATGTGTGGGTGTTCATTTAATTATCATACCCATTCATCATATCTTTATTATAAATCAACTCGTCGCTAGTTCTTCTAATTGCCACTAGATGGCGCACCTTGATTGTTGTCAACGAATCAATTTTTTTTTTAATAATCGACAGTTTTGATTAACAATGTAACATATTTATATTTTTGGAATCCACTTGTCAAATCCTAGACGATAATCACATGCATTAACAGAATCAATTTATAAAAAAATGTATATTTGGGTGTTTTTATTTATATATACTTTTTCAATAGCCTATGTTACTCAGGACAATTCAAGGATTCTAA
Organism: Ochropleura plecta; assembly: GCA_905475445.1. NCBI lineage: Eukaryota > Metazoa > Arthropoda > Insecta > Lepidoptera > Noctuidae > Ochropleura > Ochropleura plecta. The sequence continues at coordinate 40,071 of FR997735.1, forward strand.
TGATACCCTATACATGTAAATCCGTTCAGGATGGAATAAATAAACTCACATACATAACGGGTGATTTTTTAAGAGGTATAATAGGATTTGATTTTCAAAAAAAACACAAAAAATTTGAAAAATTTGATGAAATCTTTATTGGAATCGATAGAACGATCAATATAATTTAATGTTTGAAGATGATTTCAAGCAAATGCTGGCCGCGGCTCCGGTTTAGATGGCCCATTCGCAAGGCCCAATTTCGGCACACTCTCTCCAACATATCAGCCGGTATATCACGAATAAATGCTTCAATATTGGCTCCCAGTGCGTCAATCGTTGCTGGTTTATCCCTGTAGACATGAGCCTTAACATGGCCCCACAAGAAATAGTCCAAAGGCGTTAGATCACACGATCTAGGCGGCCAATTGACGGGCTCAAAACGTGAGATAAGCTGTTCACTGAAGGCGGCTCTCAATTGGGCCATTGTTTCGCGTGCCCTGTGGCATGTGGCACCGTCTTGTTGAAACCATATGTCAGGTATGTCCAATTCTTCCATTTTGGGCAAAAAAAAATCGCCAATCATCACACGGTAGCGCTCGCCATTCACAGTAACGTTTTGGGCCCGTCGCCTTTGGACTATTTCTTGTTATATGTTAAGGCTCATGTCTACAGGGATAAACCAGCAACGATTGACGCACTGGGAGCCAATATTGAAGCATTAATTCGTGATATACCGGCTGATATGTTGGAGAGAGTGTGCCGAAATTGGGCCTCGCGAATGAGCCATCTAAACCAGAGCCGCGGCCAGCATTTGCATGAAATCATCTTCAAACATTAAATTATATTGATCGTTCTATCGATTCTAATAAAGATTTCATCAAATCTTTAAATTTTTTTGTGTTTTTTTTTTAAATCAAATCCTATTATACCTCTTAAAAAATCACCCGTTACAAACATACATGAACCCTAAAAACATAACACTCCTTTTTTGGGGCAGTCGTGTAAAAATCATTCATTATAAAACATAAAATAAAAGCATCACTAAAAACATTTAAAAAAAATACATTATTCGCATTGACTATGCAGGGTGGCCAGTTGATAGGCGTCCAAAGAAAAAAATTAGATGCCTTATACTTAGGGGTACCTTAATTACCCCCATGTATGTTCCGCGATTTTTTGTAGTTTAGGAGCTAGAATTTTTTTAAGTACTATTTTCAATACATGGGGGTAATTCAGGTACTCCTAAGCATAAGGCATTTATTTTTTTCTTTGGACGCCTATCAACTGGCCACCCTGTATAACATTTCGAATAGCGTTAGTCTGAATATCTAAATAATATAATAGTTAGTCTGAGAGGAGCTCGTGGCTAAATAAATAGTAGCCACTCGGGTCGATCTTTAGGTTAAGTCGCGCTTGCCTAGGTTGGTCTGTGGATGGGTGACCACCCGTTACATACCGAGTTTCCTCCGTGCCTCGGAAAGCACGTTAAGCCGTTGGTCCCGGCTGTCATTTGTAGATCTTTGACAGTCTTTACAGGTAGTCAGTGTTCCGAAAGTCTGACAACCAGTCTTACCAAGGGGTATCGTATTACCCAGTATTAACTGGGTTGTGGAGGTCAGATAGGCAGTCGCTCCATGTAAAATACTGATATTTAGCTGCATCCGGTTAGACTGGAAGCCGACCCCAACATAGTTGGGAAAAGGCTAGGCAGATGATGAATATCTAAATCACAAAAAATCAGAGACGAAGAGGAGCACGCTGCACGCAAGCCAGCATTAGTACGAGTGCGAGTGGTACAAGTGGCGAACAGGTCGTGCCGCGTCTCGGGCATGTCTACAACTGTTACACTTGTTGATAATATCCAAACAATCATACAAGTTATTGCACATACCTACTCGTAGTAGGGGTTCCACACGAGTACTGCATATTCTCGTTGAGCCCTATTTAGTCATTTATACATACATAAATTAATACGTAGGTAGATACTTTTTTTTTTTTTTTTTTTCGGGTGGGAAATCATCCTATGACTTCCCCCGCTCTGGGCGGAGCGGGGGGGCATGTCAGACTTGTACTGACTAAAACCCACCCATGTTCCTTCTATTGCCCTTTACGTTCCGAGGCCGCGGTATCTCTTTCGAACAACCCGCAACCCCGGCAGGCGGAGGCTCTGGCAAGCCCCTCTGCTTTGCTGACTCTCTTTGAGGCGCGCGTGAAACACGAACGCGCCGTCGACACGGCCTGTCGTCAATCGACGGACGGACGGTGAACTACCCATTGCTCACCGCCCACAGGCCCGCATCTACGGTGGCCGGAAGTCGTCTCGCGGCGCCCGGCGCCCTGGGCGTCTCCCGCGGCGGCTGGGTTGGGCAGATGTTCTCTCCCTCAAACGCCCGGCCACCTCCTTGGCTAGCATTACTGCTTCGCAGAAGGTGGTGACCGCTTCCCATTCCCTCTCGCTCCGGACCATGGCCTGAACCAGGGCCGGACGCGAGAGATCGCCGCCGCCAATCGCCTCTACGAGGGCACGGCGGTGCTCTGCCCACGCTGGGCAGATCGCCACTGTGTGCTCCACCGTGTCCTCAGGGCGATCGTCACAATGGTGACACCCGGGCGCTTCCTCCCGCCCGATGATGTGCAGGACCCTCCCGAAACTTCCGTGTCCGGTGAGGACCTGCGTCAGGCGGTAGGTGAGGACGCCATGACGCCTCTCCAGCCACTCCTCAAAGAGGGGACTTACCGCCACTATTGTGGCGTGCCCTGCACGGGGTTGCGACAGTCGCTCTCTCCATGCCACTATGAGATCGCACCGGAGGTCCGCCCGCCGAGCGGCAACTTGCCGCGGCAGCGGGTTTTCCCCCCGGTGTAGTGCCTCCGCGCGCCACTCAAACAGGCGCGCGAGGACTATCGCCTCCAGATCCCACGGTGGCAGTCCGGCAAGGAGGCTTGCTGCCTCGCCGGAGATCGTGCGGTAGCCCCGGATGACCTTTTGGGGCGCGTTCAGGTAGTGGGCGGCGCGCCGCCCTAAAGAACGCGCCCATACCGGGGCCCCGTAAAGGGCCATGGACCGCACGACTCCGGCATAGAGCCTACGGCAGGAGGCGTTTGGCCCCTTCAGATTGGGCAGGAGCCGCTTGAAAGCAGCCCCCGTCCGCTCGAGCTTGGGAGCCAAACGTCGGAAGTGTTCGACGAAGTTCCACCGGCTGTCGAGGACGATTCCCAGGTACTTCATCGTCGACCCGACGCCGATGCGAACCCCTCCTACCGTCAACTGGGATCCCGACGGTGGCGTGTTTCCGCGGCCATGAAAAACCATGGCCTCGGATTTGTGCAATGCCACCTCGAGACCCAGTAGCCGGATCCTCTCCGCGACTATCGCAACCCCGCGTGTCATATTGTCAGCCACCGCCTGGTGCGACCCCCCCTGAGCCAGGACGAGCGTGTCGTCAGCGTAGCAAACTACACTGACGCCGCTGGGGAAGTCGGCGCGCAGCACCCAGTCGTAACCGATGTCCCACAGGAGCGGCCCCAAGACCGATCCCTGTGGGACACCGCACGACATCTCTCGCCGGTTCCACTCTCCAGAGCGACCGGGGTATATGACGGCCCTGTCCGTCAGATATGCCCCGACCACACGACGAAGATAGGTCGGCATCCGGTGGTATTGGAGTGCCTCCCTGATGCAGCTCCAAGGCATGGTGTTAAACGCGTTGGCGATGTCGAGAGACACCGCCACGACAACCCCACCCCTGGATACTACAGCCCCCGTCGTGAGGGCTCTTACGCGCATGATGGCGTCCACCGTCGAGCGCCCCTTGCGGAAACCATACTGGTGATCCGCAAGATCCGGCCCCGTCCCCACAAGGTGCCCGACGAGGCGGTTTGCAATTACTCTTTCAAAGAGCTTGCCCACCTCGTCGAGCAGCACAATGGGCCGGAATGCGGACGGAGAGTCCGCAGGGCGCCCCGGCTTCTGTATGAGGACCAGCTTCCCCGTCTTCCAACGAAGTGGGAACTGGCCTCTCTCCAAGCATGCGCTTAGGAGCCCTAGTAGTCGGGGCCTGAGAGCCTCCAGGGCCAGGACCCAGGCTTTGCCATGCAAGCCATCGGGTCCCGGGGCGGTGTTTTTGGCTTTCAGCCTGCCCACCGCCGCTCTCAGATCTACCCCAGTCACCTCCGGAACGTCGTCGTCGTCGTTGTCCTCGTGGTCCGCTTGTGGCACCGCAAGCGGCGGAGCCATGGGCGGAGGAGCATGCTCCCCTCGCGAAGGGAACAGAGCGCTCACCACATCCTCAACTATTTGGGGCCGGAGACTCTGCGTCAGCGGGGGGGCCCTGGTGCGGAGTTTATCCCGCACCATCTTGTATGGGCGCCCCCACGGATCCCCGTCCAGAGACTCCAGCATCTCCTCGCGGGCCAGATCCTTGGCCCGCAAGACACCTTCTAGGAGGGCGGTCTTCGCCGCTCTGTACCCCTCATACAGCTCCGCCTCGATGGCTGCCGCATCCGGTGCTCGAATGCGGAGCCTGCGGTGCCTGGCGTACAGGTGTCGCGCAGCGACGCATGCCTCTCGCAGTGCCGTCAGCTCGCGCGACCACTAGTACACCTGACGCCGGGCGCTTCCAGACCGTACTCGGGGCATTGCCACGTCACAGATCTCAGACATGGCCTCCTGGAACCAGTCCGCCTCGTGGAACCAGTCCGCCTCGTGGTAGGTAGATACTGCGTTAGCAATATTAACAATTTTACTAACATTTATGTCCAAAAGCAGCTTTTCATCGAGTAATATTCCCAGGTTCCAGCCAGAGTTCCAGCGTATCCGTTTTGCCGGTTTTCAGCAAGGTGTTTGAAAAGGTAATGCTTAACCAAATGCTCAACCACTTTAACACCAATAAAATCTACATGAGAAGCAGTATGGTTTCACCAAAGGACGTTGTACGACTGACGCCGGTGTCACCTTATTAAAACACATATTTACTGCGTGGGAAGAAGCACAGGATGCCAAAGGGATCTTTTGTGACCTCTCAAAAGCATTTGATTGCGTGAACCACGAAACCCTTCTCTTAAAACTTGAACATTACGGCCTAGGGAAACTTGCCCTTAGTTTAGTTAAATCGTATATAAATGATAAACAGCAGCAAGTACAAATAAATGGTGTCAATCCAATGGGTTTAAATGTAAAGATGGGTGTACCACAAGGATCGATATTAGGTCCCTTCCTCTTTTTAGTATATATTAATGATCTACCCCATTTATTTAAAAAACAACCACAAATGGTGTTGTTTGTTGACGATACCTCTTTAATATTTAAGATAAACAGACGTGCCTCAAATCTTGATGACGTAAATAATGCCCTAATGCAGGTACATAATTGGTTTACCGCTAATAATTTAGTATTAAATGGGAAAAAAACGAAGTGCATAAGATTTGGTCTACCAAATGTCAAAAACAGTGAGTGTGACATAGTATTGAATCAAGAGAAACTAGAATTCGTCGAAAAAACTGTTTTCTTGGGAATAACACTCGATTCAAAGCTACAATGGGGTCCGCATATAACATCTCTTGCAGGACGCCTTAGTTCAGCAGCATATGCTGTTAGAAAAAACCGTCAGTTTACTGATATAGATACCGCGAGACTAGTCTATTTTAGTTATTTTCATAGTATAATGTCATACGGTATTTTACTTTGGGGACGGGCTGCAGACATCGGGTCTATATTTATTCTGCAGAAAAGAGCCATCAGAGCCATATATAACCTACGTAGGCGAGATTCTATAAGGGAACAGTTTAAGGATATAAACATCATGATAGTACCTTGTCAATATATTTATGAAAACATCATGTATGTCAGGAAAAACTTGCATCTTTTTAGTAAAAGAGGTGACAGACACAATTATAATACTAGAAATAGGGACCAATTACTTCAACCAGGTTTCAGGTTAGCTAAAGTAGACTCATCTTTCATGGGGTACTGTTTGAAATGCTACAATAAAATACCTCCCCACATTCTTCAGCTGAATGAAACGAAATTTAAATCTTGTATTAAACGCACACTATGTAGGCAAGCATATTATAAGTTGGGGGATTATATTGATGATAAAAATGCTTGGCTCAATGCTGGTCCTGCTCCACAAGCATAGGGGTAAACTCATTGATTAGTATCCGAAGCTATAGTGGAAGCTGCAGAAGATTGTAAGACTATCTTTGCAATGTATAGAATCAGTTCTCTAGTATTGTATTTATTAAGCCCTTAAGTGAGTGCTATGTATTATCATTGACTTGACGAAGCCCTGGTGGTTGATATTGTCATGCTTACTTAAATGTCTCGCTGATAGTGGCGGGTGTGTCGGGTCATTTAGCTCCCTTCAAAATGGTCGAGCTGAATGGGGCTGATCCATATGTCATATTCGTGAACGAGCGCTGTCAGTTGGGACTGGTCATTTTTTAGCTACCACGGTTTATTTTAAAACTTATTTAGATTTAAAATTAAATTTTGATTTTTATTTACTCTGGACGCTCTTACTGTGCACGTCTTTCTACATCATTCTCACATATTTGTATAATCTCAACATGAATGATGTAAATACGATTTTGTAAAAGTATTATAATTTAAAAGAGTGTCCATGGAGTTTCATGCCCATTCTTCTCCATAGAGATCAACGCTTTGGAATGGGCAACTACAGTACTTTCACAAGTTATTATGCCTTGTGACCGGGACTGTAGATTCATTTTGTTTCTTGACATTCAAAAGTGCCTGTAATGGTCTAATTGAAATAAATGATTTGATTTGAGTTCTAGGTTCGTTTTTATTAAAAATAGTTTAATAAAAATAGCCTTCATATTTTTGTTTTGTTGTGAAGCTAATACAACAACAAAACGGTGCCGAAGAAAAGTTTCAGTTATCCCTTCATGGCTTCATGGTTATCTGGGTCGCTGAATACGAAAATGAGGACGAACAATTTTGCACATGGGCATGCGCGCTAATGTCCGTTCGAGCAAAAGTCTAAGCGCGTGTTTGTATGTTTGCGCAATTGGCTTGTGCAGTTGTATTTCTCACTAATGTCCAAAATAACATGTTTCAAAAGGATCAAAAACTAAACATACATACTAGGTCAAGTAATCAGGGCCACTTCCGTGCTCCCAGATACTGTCCCGACTTCGGATCACGCGGGTGTTACATTATGTATACACATTATATATTATACATATACATATTTGGGCGCATCATGTTCGGTACTCACGGTAAGTTCCTATTTCAGTCGCTATCACGCCTGATAAACGGTGCGGGTATAAATAGAACATCGTGTACGCGGACACATGCCGTGTTTAGAACACAACTAAACTGAACAGACTAATGATAGCAGTAAGCATTTTGCAACATACCTACCCATGAGCCATGCTCTCCCGTAGGCAGAGAGGTACACATTCCACCAGTTACGTGTTTCGTGAGTCTAAGCAACTCGGGAATTGTACCGTGAACCTCACAGTCATCTGTTACACCAGGCAGTGACCTTTAAACAAGCTAGACTATAAATACTTACAAACCGTAATGTTAATGCCACACGTTTAGTAGTGAGACAGTTGGAGCAGGCCACTGCGTGCCTGCACCGCGGCCCCATGTCACAGCACACAGCACACAGCACCACCTGACACAGGCGGCGACTACGAGACTACTCCATCGCTGTATATAATGTTAATGCCACACGTTTAGTAGTGAGACAGTTGGAGCAGGCCACTGCGTGCCTGCACCGCGGCCCCATGTCACAGCACACAGCACACAGCACCACCTGACACAGGCGGCGACTACGAGACTACTCCATCGCTGTATATAATGTTAATGCCACACGTTTAGTAGTGAGACAGTTGGAGCAGGCCACTGCGTGCCTGCACCGCGGCCCCATGTCACAGCACACAGCACACAGCACCACCTGACACAGGCGGCGACTACGAGACTACTCCATCGCTGTATATAATGTTAATGCCACACGTTTAGTAGTGAGACAGTTGGAGCAGGCCACTGCGTGCCTGCACCGCGGCCCCATGTCACAGCACACAGCACACAGCACCACCTGACACAGGCGGCGACTACGAGACTACTCCATCGCTGTATATAATGTTAATGCCACACGTTTAGTAGTGAGACAGTTGGAGCAGGCCACTGCGTGCCTGCACCGCGGCCCCATGTCACAGCACACAGCACACAGCACCACCTGACACAGGCGGCGACTACGAGACTACTCCATCGCTGTATATAATGTTAATGCCACACGCTTAGTGGTGAGACAGTTGGAGCAGGCCACTGCGTGCCTGCACCGCGGCCCCATGTCACAGCACACAGCACACAGCACCACCTGACACAGGCGGCGACTACGAGACTACTCCATCGCTGTATTTATAGCATATCATATTTCTACCCAAATAACACAAACTTGCTAAATAAAGTGAATAAATGTTACCTATTGAAAACAGCCAAATTCTGAAAAATATTCTCTACCGGCCAATAAACCTTAATGCTTAGTAACAGTTGTATTAAGTTGACTATTATTCTTAAAGCTTAGTAATATTTTTTAGTAACTCATTTAACACACACAGACCTACGTTATTTGGCCTAAAGCATGACAGATGACTTTAATTTGAAAGAAGGAGTTCTTTCAAATGCGGGGAAGCTTTTATCTGAGTATTAGTATATATGTAACTGAAAAACCGTAGTTTTTTCATAGTATTATACAAACTTAACTCAGCTTTTGCTTATGAAACTACTCTAAGCTGTAAAATAGCGTTCCCGGATAAACTATTTGCGCAATAATATTAAAAGTGTATCATGGTAATTAATACATAAAATACATTTAGTTATCATTCTTATATTATAGTTTCACTTTCATCTTTATTCTTCGTAAACTGTCACTTCAAGAATAAAAACCACGTTTGTTTTCTATTTTACAACATAACTTTTAATTTTGTCTGAAAAGTCTTACGCAAATGAACTTAATCTTAAATATTTTTTGTATACCGATATCCTATAAGTATTTGTCTGAATTAATACGAAATAATTGCTCCATTAAATTTAATAAAATATTAAGCTATTAGCCACACTTAACATTGCTGTGATACAGACTCAAGCATTTGCCAAATGTGCCCAAATGCTTGAAAAGCGTAGTAGTAGCAGTAGAGTAGACGTTTACTCAGACATTGTCCAGACAACAGTTACAGCTTATAGTTTCGCGGTTCGCTCTTACTCAAATGTTATTCAGCATTACTGTGTTGCTTGGTACCGCAGCAGTTTCTGTCACAATGTATATTACCTGTACTAAGTACTCACTCGCTAAACCTAATAGACAAACTTCATTTCATGTCATAATAATGACTATTAATCAATAATCCGCACAGATAATATCTAGTGTGACATTGAATAAGAGATAATATGCCTGGTTAGTGTCGCGGTTGCATGAACTTTTATTTTTGTTTTGCGGGTTCTGTTTGCGGGTTCTGTTCTCCCGCTCTGGGCGGAGCGGAGCGGAGACTCCCCGTCTCAGACTTGTACTGACTAAAACCTACGGCCAGCCGTCCGCCCGTGCCTGACGGGGTGACCACAGGCGTCATGCTGTGTTTTGCTTATTATGAGTGGATTCATTATTACAAGTTGGTATGTCCTATGCCTCACTAAATTATTATGAGACCAATCTAATAGTACATTACTGCCGCGGTCTATAATGACTACTTTGCTGGTCGCGCTGATGGCCGACAGCGCAGCGTAGCGCAGCTCCAGGCCGACACAGCGCGGTCAGCGTGCAGCACTTGATGGACGAGCTGAGATAAAGGCCGAGACCGCAGGTCGAGGCCTTTACAGCGAGGACAGCAAGGGCTGCAATGATGGCCAAGCTGAAAGGCCTAGAGCGTAGCTAGGCTAGCTCGAGGCAATCATAGCGTGACCAGCGAAGCAGTCATTGTGGGCCAAGGTTTGTATAGTGCTTTACTCAAAAATGCAAGTACCTAATCTAAATAAAACCAGCAAGTAATTTAAATAAAAAATATATTAATTAACTTTTTTTTACCTTTAGACGTACAAACAGCTGTGTTTTAAATAAAATCTTTTTGGAATTGATTTTTAAAACGTTGAAACGTCAAAATAGCGGTCGGCAAAACATTGCCGGCCTGTTAGAGCGGCCAGCAAAACTTTGCCGGCCGCTCCTTGAAACAGAACGGCAAGGTCGACTTTGCTCAAACAAGGTTGTCAAAATAATGACAACATTACATGCATTTTTGAGTAAAAGTATATTTTTTTTAAAAAAAATTTGGAAAACTAATTAAGTACTATTTATATATATTTGAAAAAGTTTGCTTCAGTAGTTTAGTTATAGCTCAAAAGTACCGACATTTCCGTGGGATACTTAGACCACAAAGGCTAAAGAGAACTGGCGCAAACCTGTAGTACTTACTCGTACTACGTATGACCGTAACTAAGCATGGAAAGCCGCGTAAGAGCTTTACGAGCGCTTCTACCGCGCTGTTCACGGGCCTGATGCAGATTTTCTGGCGTGCGTATCCTGGCTGCGTTCCGATGACCTTGTTGGGGAAACCGAAGGCTTTTTTCTGTGGCATGAAGTACAAAGTTATGTTGACGAACAACTACCGGAAATATATTATAAAAGACGGGACGGTAGATGTGTGTCGGCTTGCCACCGTCGCGTCCGGGTGACTCCAAACACATATTATTTCTAGTCGATATCGTCTAGCTAACGGCGAGTACTTTCACTGGCACAATCAACTAGCATGGATTACTCACCAGCAACTTGCCTTGAAATATAATCTAGTAGAATCTGAGGGTCCGTACTGTAAGCATGCGTCCGACCCAGTTCTCGACAAAGACCATGTCACGCTGTACTGAGATCAGTCTATCATTACTGACAGTGCTATTGTCACCTGTAAGCCTGACATAGGTCGAAGCTCTCTGTAGGCGGTTGCAATTCAGAACGCTGCCGCGCTGTACTCCTGGATACGGCCCGCATTGTGAGGAGGTTTCTGCCTTCTCCTTTCGTAGGAGCCCTAACCACCGGCGAACTACTATTTTTATATTTTTTTAATTTTATGAAATACTAGCGTTCGCCGGCGGCTTCGCCCGCGTTAAATTCGGGATAACACAGTTCCTCTTTCCTGATTTGCTGGTACCTGGTACCTGTAGTTTTTGCCCTAGCGCCTTATTTATAGTAATAGCAATGCTAAGATTTCCCTTTTTTCCCTCGTTCTCCCTCATTTTTCACTCTTTAAAAAAGTAGCCTATGTCCGTCTCCTGGGTCCCAACTATCTCTGTACCAAAATTCATCAAAATCAGTTTAGCCATTTAGGCGTGAAGAGGTAACAAACTCACTTTCGCTTTTATAATATTAATAAGGATTCAAAAATGTAGAAAATGTGTGCAGCAATATTTATAGAACAACTAGCTTTCGCCCGCGGCTTCGCTCGCGTTAAATTCGGTATAACACACCAAGCAGACCTGTAGTTTTTGCTCTTGCGCCTGATTGATTTGTAATAGCAACGCTAAGTTTTCCCATTTCTTCCCTCGTTCTCCCTCATATCCCACTTTTTTTTTAATAGAAATTAGCCTATGTCCGTCTCCTGGTTCCCAACTATCTCTGTACCAAAATTCATCAAAATCAGTTTAGCCATTAAAGCGTGAAGAGGTAACAAACAAACAAACAAACAAACAAACTCACTTTCGCTTTTATAATATTAGTAAGGATACTCTAACTTAAAATATCGATTATAGCCGTAGTATTACCGATATTTCCTGAAAATGTATCACAAAAGTAGGCACCTGTGCCAAACTGTACCAAACCACATTGTACAATAGGCGCTGTACAGTTCCGTAAGGATTAAACAGTTACTTCTAAAGACTACACACATATAATTACAATAATGAGATTAGAAACGTGTCTTGTGTTCGAGTCAGTTTGCTTGACGTATAAATGTTCAACGATTTCTCGTCACTTGTTACTGATGTTTTCGATTATTCTTGTTTTTTTACACGACTGCCCCAAAAAAGGAGTGTTATGTTTTTAGGGTTCATGTATGTTTGTATGTATGTGAGTTTCTTTATTCCATCATAACTTCTAAACGCCTGAACTCATTTACATGTATGGGGTATCGTTAGAATCCTTGCATCGCCCCAAGTAACATAGGCTATTGAAAAAGTATAGAAATCCAAAGTGGCGGGTATGATCAATAATTAAACACCCACACATTTTTTTTTATTATTTATTCAGTTAATGCATGTGATTAACGTCTAGGATTTGACGAGTGGATTCCAAAAACATAAATATGTTACACTGTTAATCAAAACTGTCGATAAAAAAAAATTATGTATGTATCCCATAATAGACGATTCATTGAAAACAAACAAGGTGCGCCACCTAGTGGCAATTAGAAGAACTAGAGACGAGTAAATTTATAAATGATCTATTTCTATCCCAGAAAATCATAATATGTGTGCCAAACTTAAACTTAATTGGCTCAGTAGGTAGGTTCGAACTTCGAAGCAGATATAGGCAGTTAAATACAGATAACATTTAAAACACGAAATCCTTTAAAAAAACATATTTTATGATATATTTTTATATAAAAGGTTTAAAATAAAAATAAATAATTTAAAAATAAAAAACACGACTGCCATGTCAAAATAATGAACTAAAAAGAAAAAAACAAGATGTTAGTTTCAACAAAAAATTTCATCGCAGTCGGGGGACTTTTTATGCGAGAAAGTATTCTACAGATTAGACATGAGAGTTTTTTAATTATTTATTTTTATTGGAAGAGTATTATTGTGCAGTGGTGCCATCCAACGGGAAGATCTGATGCTGATTTTCGGATATCATACAATGGAACTCTTCAATAATGGACAGCAAATATCCTATGATTGCCACAATCATTTGTAGGTAGGTATTAAGTATTGTTTATATAATTCCTAAACACAAAAGTACGCCTGTATGGTTAAATAACCCCACAAGCCAGTTATGTTGGCGTTCCGTTTTATTGGAGATAGTTGTATGTACATATAGCCCTGACAGTCATGTATTGTTTACAATAGGTATAAAGTTTCATTATTTTTTTATATAAAAACTAAATGAGACAAACAAAGGACACTGACTTCTGAAGCTAAAGTTATTTGTCAGTTGTTGATGATTTTTTCAAAAACGTTTTTATTCCGAGCTATCAGAAGAGTATGAGTTCATAGTCACTTAGATGTTTCACGAATCTCAGTTTCTGGTGTAGGTACAATAGAAATATTCCAATAAAACGAATAATAAATCGATTCCAATGCATGTTGAAATATAATGTAGTAATTAGTTCGGACACCAAATAACGAGGTCTCAACATTGTTGCAAACTAGATCTAGTGGCAGTCGTCTCAAGGACAGCACCGATCATCCGCAATCGGCCTGTTAGATGGCTGAGACCATATTAGCACGCAGCGCGGTTGGGCCCGTGCACCGGCGACCGGCTGACCGCAGCTGGCAAAGTATGTAAATAGCGCGCCACGCCGGTGACGGCTTTCATTGAGTGCTATTTTTTCTGAGGGCGATGTAATTAGTATCGAGGGATGCGGATGATTGTCTTAAATGGCAGTCGCGTGCGCGTGCGGCGGCGACAGGCGCACGCCTTGTAGGGGCTGCGGCGAGTGCCAAGTGCGGCGGCCGCGCCGGCGGTATATAGCGCGCACTCGCCGGCCCTACGCTCACTACCGCCGCTGCAGCCGCTGCCTCCACTGTGAGTGTCCGACTACTCCGCGCACCACACAACTCTGTCCCAAATAGATCAGTTCGACCTGAGCTCGGTAGCTGTGCAGTCTATATCGGAGCCGTGTTCAGTGCAGTGCGGTGCTAACGGTGCGTTGTGTTGCAGGTGTGTGGAGCTCGCTGAAACCTACTCATCACTAAGCCAGGATGTGTGACGACGATGCGGGCGCGCTGGTAGTCGACAACGGCTCCGGCATGTGCAAAGCCGGCTTCGCGGGCGACGACGCGCCTCGCGCCGTGTTCCCGTCCATCGTGGGTCGGCCACGCCACCAGGGCGTCATGGTGGGTATGGGGCAGAAGGACTCGTACGTGGGCGACGAGGCACAGAGCAAGAGGGGTATCCTCACGCTCAAGTACCCCATCGAGCACGGCATCATCACCAACTGGGACGACATGGAGAAGATCTGGCATCACACGTTCTACAACGAGCTGCGCGTGGCACCCGAAGAGCACCCCATTCTGCTGACGGAGGCACCACTCAACCCGAAGGCCAACCGCGAGAAGATGACGCAGATCATGTTCGAGACGTTCAACTGCCCCGCCATGTACGTAGCCATCCAGGCCGTGCTGTCGTTGTACGCGTCCGGTCGTACCACCGGCATTGTGCTGGACTCCGGCGACGGCGTCTCGCACACCGTGCCCATCTATGAGGGCTACGCGCTGCCGCACGCCATCCTGCGTTTGGACCTGGCGGGCCGTGACCTCACGGACTACCTCATGAAGATCCTCACGGAGCGCGGCTACTCCTTCACCACGACGGCTGAGCGCGAGATCGTGCGCGACATCAAGGAGAAGCTGTGCTACGTGGCGCTGGACTTCGAGCAGGAGATGCAGACGGCGGCGGCGTCCACGTCGCTAGAGAAGTCGTACGAGCTGCCAGACGGTCAAGTCATAACCATCGGCAACGAGCGCTTCCGCTGCCCCGAGGCGCTGTTCCAGCCGTCGTTCCTGGGCATGGAGTCGTGCGGCATCCACGAGACCGTGTACAACTCCATCATGAAGTGCGACGTGGACATCCGTAAGGACCTGTACGCCAACACTGTGCTGTCGGGCGGCACCACCATGTACCCCGGTATCGCCGACCGTATGCAGAAAGAGATCACGGCACTGGCGCCGTCCACCATCAAGATCAAGATCATTGCGCCGCCCGAGCGCAAGTACTCCGTGTGGATCGGTGGCTCCATCCTGGCGTCGCTGTCCACCTTCCAGCAGATGTGGATCTCCAAGCAGGAGTACGACGAGTCCGGCCCCGGCATCGTGCACCGCAAGTGCTTCTAGACGCTAGACGCTGCCTGAGCGACGTCATCGCGCTTCACTTCCTCCACACTTTTATACTTGTTGCCAAACAAATGTATTTATTTTATACTCTCTGTCGGAGACTGCTCGCTGTTGCGTTATTGTAAGTGAACTACTTTAAGTGTATGTTGTTTAATATAATTTTATAACTGAGCGTGTGTTCCTCATTGCATTCCACAACGTTGTCTCTCCCGTGCCGATGTGTGCCATTATGGCCCACTGTGCCCCAGCTGCCCGACGCCCATATAAGGCGGGATTGCATGCGTCGGCGTCGTATTAATAGCGTGGGTGACAATCGAACAGTAGTTTAATTTAGTATCGATGCTGCGAGTGCCAATTGATCGGCGTTCGGAGACA
Organism: Ochropleura plecta; assembly: GCA_905475445.1. NCBI lineage: Eukaryota > Metazoa > Arthropoda > Insecta > Lepidoptera > Noctuidae > Ochropleura > Ochropleura plecta. Next base: position 55,492 of record FR997735.1, read on the forward strand.
ATGCCCCTCCCCCCCCCGCCCCGCACCGCACTCCGCCCGCGCCTGCAGCAATATATTAATACCGCACAGGTGGACGAGCCCTGTAAGATTTATTGTCTCACTAACTGTCTCGTCTCATAGTGGCTATTAAAACAAATACCGCATTACTGTAAAACGATAATTGAACTGGTTGATTAATCACTTACATTAAAATTACAAACCACTAAAATGCTTCTGAAAATACCAACAATATGGTTTAATTGGCAGCTCAGTGATAAATATCAAGATACATAAATAGAAACAAAGCTGTCTGTGAACGCAATGTGGGTAAGTAGGTCGCGACGTGCAGGTGAGGGCGTGAGAGGCGTGAGAGGCGTGAGACGCGCTAAGAGTACGTACTGATAGCGGACAGGAAGGTGATGAAATGAAACGACACCAATCAACACCCTTATACTTTTATTTTATAAAATTATTTACAAGTAACAGCACGTAGCTGCGCGTGAATGTTCTGTACTTATGACTATCACTGAACTCTGCGTACTCACTGACACTCCCTTAGAGTCTATGAACGAGAGCGGAGCTGAGCTGAGCTCACGCACATGTGTACAGTGTACACCCTTACCAAGATGTCCGAGTAAGTGCCGCGGTGACGACGCGCGACGCTCACAGCAGGCGCTTGTCGGGCGGCGCGTCGTCGTCGCTGTCGCCGCACTCGAAGCGGATGTGGCGCGCGCTGCGGCGGCGCTCAGGCGAGGCGGGAGCGTCGAGCGCAGGGGGCGCGAGGGACGCGAGGGGCGCGAGGGGCACGAGGGGCACCGGCTCGTCGCCCGCCGCCAGTCACACCTTGTCCTCGGGCGGGCCGGGCGCGGCCGAGCGCACGAACTGCAACAGGCGCGGCGGCGGCGGTGAGGCGGACGAGGTGACGGTGCCGCGCCTGCCACCGCCCAGCATACTCACCGACACCGTGGTGGCCGTGGCGGAGTTGGCGCGCGGCCGGAACGTCAGCACGCGCCAGCGCCGCCGCAGTTGCGCCAGCACCTCGCCGTTGCAGAAGCAGTACAGTACGGCCACGCACAGCCCCTGCAGCGACGTCGTCAGCGCGGACACGTACTCGTAGGCGAGCCACCAGCGCGCTGTGTGCTCGGGCCGGAAAGGCATGAGCAGGTATTGCAAGCCCAGCAGCGGGGCCAGTAGGCACGTGGCACGCAGCGCGTGCAGCGCCGTGGCGGAGGGGCGAGTGGGGCCGCCTGCACCCACGCCGCCGCCCGCACGCAGCTTGGTGCATAAAACGCGCACGATGTTGCACAAGAAGCCCACATTGAGTAGCACGGCGCCGCACGCCAGCACGGCCAACTCCACGCGCGGTGTGTTCTCGTCCATCCAGCATAGCGGCTCGTCGCCAGCGGCGCGGCGCGCGGCGTATACCGTGGCCGACGTGAGTGGCAGCAGCCAGCCCAGTGCCAGCAGCGCGCGCAGCAAACGCCGCTCCGACACGAAGGCGCTTACCAGCACCGTGTGCAGGTACAGACCCTCGCACAGCATCCACGTGTAGTTGGTGAGCAACGCGTACTGTAGAAGCGCGTTGAGAGCGCGGCACCACCCTGGAGAGGACGTCAGTGTGTCGGGCGCGCGCACGACCAGCGCGTACCACAGCAGCCACAACGCGTTGTTGAGTGCGAACGACGCAAACAGATTCATGTGCACCGTGATGCGCGCGCACCGCAGCGACCTGCACATAGAGACATGGTATCAGCACACGCAGGCACTACGGTACACAGGCACAAGTATAGTAGCATAGAGTTGCCTGCACACACGCACTCACCTGAAGTAGAATAGGATGGCGAGCGACAGCAGCAGCGCCACCAGCGACACGCTGTAGCCCGCCTCGTACACTGCAATGATGTCACTCACGTCCTGCACAACAAGCGTTAGTTAGGCCCGGTTCACCAGCACATACTCACACAAATGCACACACTCACATCCTCGGGCTTAATGCAGGTGGTGTAGTTGGACCAGGGCCGACCGGTCTGCGGGTGCAGCCACCACGTGCCATTCTCCGTGCACTCCTTGTGCGCCAGCACTGCAACAAGAGCGCGTGTACACTCACTGTGGCGAGCTGACGTCAAAAGCACGTAGTGAAGATGTTACGCACGTTCAGGACTGAAGCCGGGCACGAAGGCGGGGCACGCGCGGTATGCGGTGGAGTTGGCCGGCGTGTGCGGCCAGCACAGCCACGAGTCGAACGTGCCCTCGCAGAACACGCCTGCAAGCAGAAGGAGCGGTGAGTGGCACACAGTGGCGCTCGGCGTCGCACAGGAGCGGGTACTGGCCTGCTTGCGGCTCCGTGCCGTTGTTCTCCAGCAGGCAGGCGGCGGCGTCGCGCGCGATGCGCTCGGGGTCGTCCATGTCGCCGCGCCCCCCGCCCTCGCAAGTCGCTGGAGCCGCTTACGCTGCGTTCACGCCCCGTTCACGGCGCGTTCGCACTGGATGTCACCATTACTGTAATCATCAGAACAGCTCTTAATACAATTGAAATACCTCTGTACATTAACATCATAGTATGCAATGCATAATATGTTACAGTAATAAGAAACCCACTTATTTTTCTCCATCGATTATATCCTTACTAATATTATAAAAGCGAAAGTGAGTTTGTTTGTTTGTAACGACTTCACGCCTACATGGCTAAACCAATTTTGATGAATTTTGGTATAGAGATAATTGGGACCCTGGAGACGGACATAGGCTAACTTTTTTGAGAAATGAGAGAGAAAGAGAGAAGAAAAGGAAAGACTTAGCTTTGCTATTCCAATAAATAAGGCGCAAGGGCAAAAACTACAATTAGCAGGTACCTGCAAATCAGGAAGAAGGAACTGTGTTACCCCTTTAACGCGAGTCAAGCCGCAGGCAAAAGCTAGTGTTTAATATAATTTAAGTCGGTTGACAAAATTATCGACTTACTCGAAGACCACGGCTTACAATCCACCTTTAACCTTCTTTATTCTTCGATAATTATGTTGATATCCTCAATGAGAGGAGCTCGTGGCTAGATAATAATTGCCAACGGTCAATCTTGAGGTTAAACCGCGCTTGCCTAGGTTGGTCTGTGGATTGGTGACCCATTGTAATTATATACTGAGTTTTCTCCGTGCTTCGGAAAATACGTTAAGCTATTTTTGGCAATTACATCGACAATGTTATTCGTATGTTAGTTCGTAAAAAGCGCGCGAAAATATAGCGTAACGTCGACGGTCACGCCCGCCGCATCAGTCGCGCCAAAATGTTGATAGCGAGCGGGCGCGTGCTCGACGCGTCGCCGTCGGCGTTTCCCGACATTTTGCTTATCTGTTTGTTTTTTTTTTTTGAGGAGCTCGTGGCTAAGTAATAGCAGCCGCTCAGGTTGATCTTTAGGTTAAGCCGCGCTTGCCTAGGTTGGTCTGTGGATGGGTTGTGATGTGTGGGGTTTGGAGGGTTCAAAGAAACGCCATAGTGTATGCTACTACGCGGATCGACTGATCCACTTCCTTTATAATATTTCCCTACAGAACAAGTTAAGTGTAATGAGCCAAGATATTGACTATGTAAATATAAATCAATTGTACGATGATTTCTTTTCAATAGTTCACACTGAATTCAATAAAACTTTTGAAAAAAAGATAAAAAATGTTTGCCCTAAATATATATTTAGTGATTGGGCAACTAACGGTATCAGAAAAAGTAGAGAAAGACTTTTTGAGCTGTATGACCTTAAGCCATACATAAACACTGAAACATTTAACAAGTATGTTGCAAAGTATTCAAAAATTTTTAGAAATATTTGCAAGGCTGCCAAAGCCCTGCACATTAGCAACAAGATTAAAACAGCAGAAAATAAAATAAAGACAGTTTGGAAAGTCATTAATAACGAGACTAACAGAAATAAAATACGTGACACTACCTATACATTAGAAACAGCATGTGGTCCTAAAAGCTCAAATCAGGAAGTGGCTCAAGAATTTGTAAATTTCTTTACCGATATACCATTAAAAACTACAGAAGCTCTAAATTCGTCACCTGACGTCTCAATTGCTGTACTTAAGGCGAATGTATCTGGCTGCCCGGCTGAATTTAAATTTAAACATATAAACCCTATTACAGTTATTAAAACTTTCCGGCAAATAAAAATCAAAGTGACCGAAGATCTGTGGGGAATGTCTATCAAAGTCTGTACATCCATAGTTGAGACAGTAGCTCCATACTTAGCCTTAATTTTTAATTTGTGTGTGGACCAAGGAGTTTTTCCTGATTTGATGAAATACAGTAAAGTCATACCTCTTTTCAAGTCCGGGGACAGTAAAGATACGAATAATTATAGACCTGTATCCGTGTTGCCAGTTTTTAGCAAGGTGTTTGAAAAAGTAATGCTTAATCAGATGCTCAATCATTTTAACACCAACAAAATCTTACACGACCAACAGTATGGTTTCACCAAAGGCCGTTGTACGACTGACGCCGGTGTAACTCTACTAAAGCACATATTTTCTGCGTGGGAAGAGTCCCAAGACGCCATAGGAATCATTTGTGACCTCTCTAAAGCATTTGATTGCGTAAATCACGACACATTACTTTTGAAACTTGAGCATTACGGACTAGGTAATCTTGCTCTTAGTTTGGTAAAATCATATTTGAGTGATAGGCAACAGTTAGTACAAATAAATGGTGTTAATTCACAGGGTTTAAAAGTAAAAATTGGAGTTCCGCAAGGCTCAATATTAGGTCCCTTTCTCTTTCTAGTATACATTAATGATCTACCCTGCTTATTAAAAAATGAGTCTCAAAATTTAGTGTTATTTGCTGATGACACTTCCCTAATTTTTAAGATAAATAGACGGGCCCAAAATCTAGATGGCGTGAATGATGCCCTAATTGAGGTCCATAATTGGTTCACAGCAAACAATTTAGTATTAAATGAAAAAAAGACCAAATGCATAAGATTCGTTTTACCGAATGTTAAAAGTAATGATTGTGATATAGAATTAAATAAAGAGAAACTAGAATTCGTAGATAAAACGGTTTTCCTGGGAATTACGCTTGATTCAAGGCTTCAATGGGGTTCCCATTTAACATCCCTTGCGGCGCGGCTAAGTTCAGCAGCGTATGCTGTTAGAAAAATCCGTCAATTTACTGATGTAGATACCGCGAGACTGGTTTATTTTAGTTACTTTCATAGTATAATGTCTTATGGCATTTTGTTATGGGGACGGGCTGCAGACATCGAGTCTATTTTTATTCTGCAAAAAAGAGCCATAAGAGCCATATATGTATAATCTCCGTAGGCGCGATTCTCTAAGGGAACTGTTTAAGAACATTAATATCATGACAGTACACTGTCAATACATTTATGAAAACATAATGTACGTAAGAAAAAATCTGCATCTTTTTGGTAAAAGAGGTGACAGACATAATTACAATACCAGAAATAGGAACCAATTAGTTCAACCGGGCTTCAGACTCGCTAAAGTAGACAAATCTTTCATGGGGTACTGTTTAAGGTGCTATAATAAAATTCCACAAAGTATCCTTGAACTGAGTGAGACGAAATTTAAAACATGCATTAAACGCACACTATGTAAACAAGCATATTATAAGTTGGACGATTATATTACTGACAAAAATGCTTGGCTCAATGTCGGTCCTGCTCCACAAGAACAGGGGCGAATAAATTGATAGCATTCAATAGTATTGTTGGAGCTGCTGAAGATTGTACAACTCTTTCCATTGTATAGATTCAATTTTTTAGCATTATATAATCGCATAGCCCAAATTGTGTGAGTACTATGTACTACAAAGCTATCATTCAATGGAAACCTACGTCTTTTCTTGACTAATTTGCTCTGGCGGTTGAAAGCATGTCATGCTCACTCAAATGTCTCGCTGATGGTGGCGCATGTGTCGGATCATTTAGTTCCCTTCAAAATGGTTGAGTTGAATGGTGCTGATCTATGCGTCATGTTCGTGAACGGGCGCTGTCAGTTGTGACTGGTCATCTCTCAGTTGCCACAGCTTTTTTAAAATTTAATTATGTATTTTTGAAATTATTTTTCTTTTACTATGGACACTTTTAATGTGCACGTCTTGCTACATCGTTCTCACATAGTTTACCACTTTAACACGAATGATGTAACCAAGGTTTTGTAACAATATTTTGATTTAAAAGAGTGTCCATGGAGTTTCTTGCCCATTCTTCTCCATAGAGATCTACTGTTTACTACCGAGATGGTAATAAGGTGTGGACTGGTGGACTGTATATGAACACTAATAGGGTTTGAAATAAAACAACAAATTGTGTCCTGATCTAGACTGGTTTTTATGCACTAACATTGTTCTGATCTTATACTATTCGATGTAACGAAACCATAGCGAGATCTATTTTGACGTCCACGCCATCTATCGAGCGGACAGGTACTAAACTTACAATTATGGTTGGTTTCTTCGTCAACATACCGCCCGCCAAGGACATTTAGTGACAGAATGTCCTTCTTATATTGTACTTAATGTTTACTAAAAACAAAATGTTGGCCTACTTATCCTAATACATGGAAACAATGGTTAAGACTAAAATTCATGAAATAAAAGACAAAACCCATAAGGGGGATCTACACTTAATGGTAATAACCGTATACTTATAATTAAAACAAAGACAAAGCAATGTGAAAGGACTAACAATAAAATGTATAAAATAACAATACATGCTGGACTATGTAAAAATAGATTGAACTAAAATATTAAAACTCAACAACAAAAAACAAATCAAAGTGAAAGTACTTACAATAAAATGTATAACATAACTAAACATGCTGGACTTTGTAAAAATACATTGAACTAAAAATATTAAAACTTAAAATCTATAATAACACATGTAGTATGTAGGTATACATCTAACCGATAGGAGAGCACCCATCAGTTGGGCTTTAAGCTTTTTGTTTAACACAAACAACGCATTTGCGAACATACAACAACAGTTGTTGAACTAATGATCTGGCACTATAATCCAATATGTTGACCTTAAAAATTTATCATTAACTGAGGACCACCATGAAGAGTTTTTTCATGTGCCTCTGCTACTGTAAGACGAGTCAGAAAGTTTGAATGTGCTAGGATTATTGGATGATTATTGGACTCTCATGATACCTTTTTGGTCGATAAACGGGCAAAGTGACTTCAGTTTGCTTGATTTTAAAGTTAAATGACCTATTTCTTTTAATTCTGTTTTAAATATGTCTATCTGTGTCTTCTTTATACAGTTATCTTTAAACTATTATCTTTAGTTAGTCTCTTTTCTAATGGTTTAAATCTTATTTCAGCTATGTCACGCGAACGCCTGCCTTTGCAAGCAGGATTTTTATCCCTGAAAGGTAGCCGTACTACATCATCTCTTTTAGTTGTTCTAATATAAGAGTCTTCACATTTTTGCTCTTCTGGACTCAATATTCTTTTTGTACTAATTTGTTCTTCTAGCTCCCAAAATTTCTTTAGAATGTTGTCTTCATAGAACTGTGCACAATGTACACTTATCTTTTTTGTATAATTGTTTGGACTCTTGCTACTTGAGTTTACTACGCCTGAGAGGACCCACCCTAGTGTGGTGTTCTGTGCAATCAACGTACCAGATGGACTCTTTTTTATACCTTCCCTCACAAGGCCGCTGTAAGCATCTACACCCAAGAGAACATCTATTTTATTTGGTGTATTGAAGTTAGGATCTGCTAGACACAGACCTTGAATATCAACCCAATCCACCAAACTTGTCCTGACATTCCTCTCAGGTAAGTAAGATGTTATTTTACTCAAGACATAAGCACTAACATTAAGTTGAAAATCTAGTTCAACTGTGGACTTTATTGTTAAATTTACCATGCTTTTCGCAATGGTTGATCTATTGTCTCCTAAACCGGAGACGAGGCCTCGGACTGGAATTTTCTTTAAACCAAGAAATTGGACTGTGGCCTCTGTGATGAAACAAGCCTGTGAGCCTTGATCTAGTAAGGCTCGAACTGTTTGAAATTGACCCGTCTTCGACTCGGCTTTTATTAACGCTGTGGCTAATAAAACCTGTCTTGGTTTGGAGGTCTGGCCGGAGTAGCCGGTAGACAAACATGCAACTATATTATTGTCATTAGTTGAAGAACTAGTATTGCCTACAGCAAACTTTACTGTAGCATCTTGGCCTTGATGCTCTCCGCCCGGCTCTCGGTTGAGGTGCAGTAACGAATGATGGCGTCTTTTGCAAACTCTACAAGAGGTTTGCTTTCTACAATCATATACTGTATGATTGCTGCCCAAACAATTATAGCAGATTTTGTTTTTTGATACAAACTCGCGTCTGCTTTCTGTGGATTGTTTGGCAAATTGCTTACAAAAACAGAGCTTGTGGGATTCCGAGCAGTATTCACACCGCACATTGAATGACTTTGTCGCTAACATTACTTTTAAACTATGGACATGTGAACTAGTATTGCCTTGGTGAGTCACAGCCTTCCTTGGTTCTATACATTCCAAGGCCCGGAAACGACTCTCAATAAATGACCTAAATTGTTGAAAGGTGGGTAAGTTGTTACTGGAGTCATTAGAAACGGTGAACTCCCATTGCTTTCGCGTCTCGTTATCTAGTTTAAACGTCACTAGATGAATGATCATAACATCCCATGTGCTGACATCAATTTCCAAATTTGCTAAGGCGTTTAGACAATCACAAGTAGTGTCTAACAGCTCTTTTAATGCCGCAGCTGATTCTACATGCAAACGTTTCTGGCTGAACAATCTGTTTATGATGCAACTGGTTAAATATTTTTTATTTGCATAACGCTTTTCCAATTGTGACCAGCATTGGTTGTAGTTAGCATCTGTGATTGGTGTGTGCCTAATTAATTGTTCAGCTTCTCCAGTAAGGTGGCTTTTTAGATAGTGTAATTTTTGCACATTATCTAAAGATGTATTATTGTGAACTAATGAAGTGAAAAGATTGTAAAAAGTAGTCCATTCGCTGTATTTACCAGAAAAGGTTGGAATTGTGATCTTAGGTAATTTTACGAATGAATTGAACGGCTTAGAAGAGTTATTATTAGATGCACTATTTTGTGACAATGGTTCTTTAACACTAATTTTATTTAGTGTTGACTTCATTAAAGATTTATAATTTATGTAAACATCTTCGGTCGTATCGTACATTTCAACAACCTTTTGACCTATGTCATCTAACTTAAAAGAGCCATAAAGTTGTGTTTTGGTATCGTTAAAAAGTGACCAATTCCCTTCTAATAATTCAAGCCTTGTCTCCAAATATTCTAAAGTAAGTCTATCTTTCGGAGACTTTTTAAAATTAGTGTAAGCTTTTTGTATGACATTTTGAAGGTCTTTCAATATATTAATCTTTCCTTCCATCTTGACAACAACAAAAAAAAAACAATTATATAAAAAATGTGCGTAAAATATAAACCTTAACAACTTAAACTTATTGTACAGCAAATCTTTGCTGGTGAAACTACAAAGTTAAGACGTTGAAATAATTACAAGTCTTGTTATTCAAATAAAACAAAATGTCAATAAAAGCGGAAAATTTCACAAGTGTTTCAAAACAAATACTCTCTGATAGAAATCGGGCATAGGTTCCCCGTTCCCTCGTTTTTTACAGAATTATTCTAAGTCCTAAACTAACATGCACAATTTTAAAAACTAAGTTGAAATGGTCTACTAAAATATTAAAGTTAAAATCTTCGTTAAAATAAAGTTCACAATTGCGTGGCAAAATGTTTTCTGCTCCAATAACTATCACTGCTTTTGAATGTTTAAATAATAAATTGTACTCACGTTTGCACTTCACTCATACACAAACTCGAAGGTAAGTTGCTCTGGTGGCGCCATCTAGGGCGCACTTTGGTCTTCAACTCCCGGCCGTTGTCGCTGAGCTCGTCAACTTCGGTGACGGAGCTGTTGCTGTGAACCCGAAGCTTGGACTGGTGATGCTGGTACTACTCGTAGCGTCCTCTGGATCTTCAGCTATCGCCCTTCCTTGGACGATGCTACTGGAGGGTGTCCGGTACTCTTGCTGCAGCGATCCACTGCGAGTACGACGGATGCGAGCCAAGAATGGCAACGCTGACACAAAAATTCAGACTGTACTGGGTCTGATCCAGGTTCGATGGACCAATGTTTACTACCGAGATGGTAATAAGGTGTGGACTGGTGGACTGTATATGAACACTAATAGGGTTTGAAATAAAACAACAAATTGTGTCCTGATCTAGACTGGTTTTTATGCACTAACATTGTTCTGATCTTATACTATTCGATGTAACGAAACCATAGCGAGATCTATTTTGACGTCCACGCCATCTATCGAGCGGACAGGTACTAAACTTACAATTATGGTTGGTTTCTTCGTCAACATCTACGCTTTGGAATGGGCAACTACAGTACTTTCACAGTTATTATGCCTTGTGACTGGGACTGTAGCTTCATTTTTATTGTTGTCAATGTTTCGACAGTTCAAAAGTGCCTATAACTGGCCTACTTGAAATAAATGATTTTGAATTTTGAATTTTTGAATTTTGAATTTTATTTGTCGTTAGTTATACTTAGTTGGTACGTGCTGGTATGCTTACGAACTAGGAACAACTGTTATCTACATTACTTAAACTACGTGATGTGATGACATACGTGACTACACACCACATCACCCCCCTTAAATTAAAAAAAAAAAAAAACTAATTTACAATTTTTTTTTTTCATTTTAAATTTACACTCTAAATCTTACAATATAACTTAGTCCTATTTTTATGTACTATATCTATCTTATTTTTATACTTAACCATGACATTTGGTGACATGTCTTTTACTACCTCAAACGGTCCATTATAAATACATTGCAATTTATTCCCTGTCTCGTTTTTTATTAATATCAAGTCACCTTCTTTATATGTTACAGAATTAAGATTTTTGTCATAACACTGCTTCCTTGTTAACTTACTTGCTATTAAATTTTCTTTCGCATCACTTTGAGCCCTTTGCAACCTATATTTAAATTCTAAAGGATAATCATCAAAATTATACAATGGTTCAACACTTTCACCTTGAAGATTACTTGGTAACCTGCAAATTTTTCCAAAAACTAATTCATAAGGTGTATACTTAGTCACAGTATTTACTGTTGTATTATAAGAAAAACACCAATATGGAATCCAGGAACTCCACGATGATGGATTATTATCAGTCTGTATCCTTAAATACGCACCCAAAGTTTTATGAACATTTTCCAAAGACCCTATACTTTCATGATGATATGATGTTGATAAGATTTTATTGATGCCCAAGATATTACAAAGCTCTACCATTACTTTTGAAATAAACTCAGAACCTCTATCCGTAGCTATTGTTCGTGGTATCCCATACCTCAAAACAAAATTTTCTGCCAAAGCTTTTACCACCACGCTTTGACCACTCGTTACATACCGAGTTTCCTCCGTGCCTCGGAAAGCACGTTAAGCTGTTGGTCCCGGCTGTAATTTATAGATCTTTGACAGTCGTTACAGATAGTCAGTGTCCCGAAAGTCTGACAACCAGTCCTACCAAGAGGCATCGTATTACCCAGTACTAACTGGGTTATGGAGGTCAGATAGGCAGTCGCTCCATGTAAAATACTGGTATTCAGCTGCATCCGGTAAGACTTGAAGCCGACCCCAACATGGTTGGGAAAAAGCTAGACAGATGATGATGTTTGTGAACTAAACTGTTTTATGTAAGAACAAAAAAGTTTCATATACGCGAGTTTCATCCGTATGTGTTGTCTACTGAGTATATCGTTTAAACCCGGCTGTCATTTGCAGATCTTTGACAGTTAAACGTGGCTCGAAAGTCTGACAACCAGTCTTACCAAGGAGTATCGTATTACTCAGTTATTAACTGGGTTGTAGATAGACAGTCGTTCCACGTCAAATACTGTTCTTCAGCTGAATCCGGTACGACTGGAAGTCGACTCTAACATATGTAGTTGGTAAAAGGCTAGGCAGATGATGATGATGGTGGTATCATCAATCAATGGAGCTCTGCCATCGGAGGGCGAAGGGGTCTGTTAGTCTCGTACTGAGTAAAACCCCACCGATGTTCTCCGGCACAGTTTCGTTGGGGGGCAGCGGGATCTAATACGATTTCCACAGCCCCAGACTAATGCCGGCCCGCTTGTCTTGCGGGCGTCGTCCCGGGGGTAGTGCGGTGTATATTCCCCCCCCCCCCCCCCCGTTAAGTTTACGAGAAGCAAGATTGGAACATTAGGCGCTACCATGTCAGTTCCAGTGATGGGTGACCCTCCAGACTTGTTCAGAGAGGCCGGAAGAGGGCGTTGCCCGCCCTCTGCCAACGAGCGGTGCGTCTACTATGGGGTAGGAAGGAGCATTGTCATCTCCATTTCCTGTTTCGCAGCTTCCTTTTCATTTCGCAGAAGGACATCACCGCATCGTGAGACTCTGCACCTGTCGCTGCCGACAGTTGTTCGTTCGATGGTCGGCAGCGACAGGTGTCTTCCTCCCTTAGCCACGAGGGCAGGGCGCGACTCGCCCCACGCAGCACACTCGGCCAGCACAAACGGATTTTGTATGATGATCATGGGGAAGTTATTTGATGATTTCCCATCCGTAAAAATGGTGTACGGCTTCTAGCTCGTGTTGCGGCTCATACAATTCGTTTTGACGAGCACATGCAATAAAATGGTGTACGGCTTCTAGCTCGTGTTGCGGCTCATACAATGCGTTTTGACGAGCACATGCAATAAAATGGTGTACGGCTTCTAGCTCGTGTTGCGGCTCATACAATTCGTTTTGACGAGCACATGCAATAAAATGGTGTACTGCTTCTAGCTCGTGTTGCGGCTCATACAATGCGTTTTGACGAGCACATGCAATAAAATGGTGTACGGCTTCTAGCTCGTGTTGCGGCTCATACAATGCGTTTTGACGAGCACATGCAATAAAATGGTGTACGGCTTCTAGCTCGTGTTGCGGCTCATACAATTCGTTTTGACGAGCACATGTCAATAAAATCTGGGTGGTAAACATCATAATCGAATTGTATAATATGTTTTAATAAAACTTGTGCGCTTTCTTGGATAGAGTCGATGATGTGTCTACCTACAAGTTTAAAATAAAAATAATAAATCAGCCAAGGGCGAGTAAGACTCGCGCATCGAGGGTTCTGTACAAACTCGCGACATAATCAGTGTTTACAAACATTTATATTCACATACACAAACAGCCAGACCCGGAACAACTATATGTAGGCCATACACATATTAGTTCCGTGCGGAGATCGAACCCGCGACACGTAGCTTAGCAGTCGATCGCTCAGCCACTGCGCCAACCGTGTCATCAAAGTTGAGTATATAGTTTAAATTTCAACTCGATACCTACACGCGTTCCCGAGATAAAGGCTCTTAACAGACAGACAGACATACGGACAGCAAAGTGATCTTATAAGTGTTCCTGTTTAGGTACGAAACCGTATAAATAAAACAATAATAAAAAAGAAAGCAGAGAAAGATAAACAAATCAAGTATATTGACTTGACTCGCGAGGTTGTCGACACTGCACAATGTGGAGTCAGCGATACTTGTGCCTGTAGAAGTTACATCCAGTGGCTTAATTGCCAAGAGCCTCGAGCCACACCTGAGGAGGCTCTCGTCAGGTAGTTGGATCAAGGGTTTGATATAACGGGTGATTTTTAAGAGGTATAGGATTTGATTTTCAAAAAAAACACAAAAAATTTGAAATAGTCCAAAGGCGTTAGATCACACGATCTAGGCGGCCAATTGACGGGCCCAAAACGTGAGATAAACTGTTCACCGAAGGCGGCTCTCAATTGGGCCATTGTTTCGCGTGCCGTGTGGCATGTGGCACCGTCTTGTTGAAACCACATGTCAGCATGTCCAATTCTTCTATTTTGGCCAAAAAAAAATCGCCAATCATCACACGGTAGCGCTCGCCATTCACAGTAACGTTTTGGGCCCGTCAATTGGCCGCCTAGATCGTGTGATCTAACGCCTTTGGACTATTTCTTGTGGGGCCATGTTAAGGCTCATGTCTACAGGGATAAACCAGCAACGATTGACGCACTGGGAGCCAATATTGAAGCATTTATTCGTGATATACCGGCTGATATGTTGGAGTGAGTGTGCCGAAATTGGGCCTTGCGAATGGGCCATCTAAACCGGAGCCGCGGCCAGCATTTGCTTGAAATCATCTTCAAACATTAAATTATATTGATCGTTCTATCGATTCCAATAAAGATTTCATCAAATTTTTTGTGTTTTTTTTGAAAATCAAATTCTATACCTCTTAAAAAATCACCCGTTAGAATGCGGAACTTCTGGACACGTCTCGTATCGTTAAAAGGTTCCTCTCTATGGAGCCCTGACCGCTGGCACCGCGCCGGTAGCTTGGACCTTGTTCCCGATACCGGTGACTTACCTACTATCTTTTTAAAAGCTTTTATTTAACTTGCAATGTATGTATGTTACGGTGGATTCTTTTAACTGAATTTTGAAGTAGACATCTTTAACGATTGAGATGAAATTTTGTATACACGTTAAGTTTGGATGACAATGCACGATATGTTATGTAACGTAATTCTAAATACAATATGGCGGAATACCCAAGATGGCGGAATAGTTATTTTTAATGCATTTCTACAATATGATTAGTCAGCTGGCGCCAGCTGCTGTGAGAACTAGTGTGACGACACACTCCAGAACGTGTGCCTTTAGGGTAACTTGTGTATGTACCGATCGTACACGTTACAGCGATCGATGGAACAATTTGTAAGCAGTATACTACATGTAAAACGATTTGCTGTTCGTTCAGTTCGTCGGGCCGCGAGCAAGCTGTACGACGTACGTACTACATACAGAACATGCGTCGCGTGTCTCGACGGCGACGGCGACGGCGACGTGTGGGAGCACTCTGTCGATGCTCTAATTCAATTCATTAGCAGCGCACGTGCTGCCTGCTGCCTGCTGCCTAACGCGCTCATCGATTACAAGTTTTGAGGGAAAAGTTAAGTCAATAGCTCATTACATCTCGACGTTACTCATAAGTAACCAACACTATATATAAACTCAAATCTATACTTATATACTTACTTATATATATAATATTATAAAGCTGAAGAGTTTGTTTGTTTGTTTGAACGCGCTAATCTCAGGAACTACTGGTTCGAATTGAAAAATTCTTTTTGTGTTGAATAGACCATTTATCGAGGAAGGCTTTAGGCTATATAACATCACGCTGCGACTAATAGGAGCGAAGAAACAATGGAAAATGTGAAAAAAACGGGGAAAATTATTTATCTTTGAGGGCTTCCGTTGCGTGCGCTGCGAAAACGGTTCAAGATATCAAAAAAATATGTAGAAAAGAATTATTCCTCTTGAAATGATCTAAAAAATGTCCGTGACGGTATATGTCTATCTTTTAAGATTAAATTTGGTCAAAATTAATGCATGATTACCAATTATTTGTTAGAGTTGTTTCAACATAATAATATTAATCTTTATCCAAATAAATGTGTTGTTGATTAACAGTATTTAATTGTGAACAAAATTGTCTTTGACATCACTTAATTTCAATGAACATCTTAGAAGATATTACAATTTTAAAATAACTCCGATATAAAATTCACACGCGCCGCATGATGTGCAAGACATGACGCTGGGCATGGGCGAGGAGAGGCGTTGCTTACGGGCGACGCGGAGGGGGGGTATAGCTCTACGATTGTCAAGGATAATATTTTGGTTCTAATAATTTCACAATTATTCATCATCTGCCTAGCCTTTTCCCAACTATGTTGGGGTCGGTTTCCAGTCTAACCGGATGCAGCTGAATATCAGTATTTTACATGGAGCGACTGCCTATCTGACCTCCACAACCAGTTAATACTGGGTAATACGATACCCCTTGGTAAGACTGGTTGTCAGACTTTTGGAACACTGACTACCTGTTACGACTGTCAAAGATCTACAAATGACAGCCGGGACCAACGGCTTAACGGGCTTTCCGAGGCACGGAGGAAACTCGGTATGTAACGGGTGGTCACTGGTCACCCATCCACAGACCAACCTAGGCAAGCGCGGCTTAACCTAAAGATCGACCCGAGCGGCTGCTATTATTTAGCCACGAGCTCCTCATGAGCAATTTTTTTTTTATAAATTTCACAATAATTAAAAAAAAAATTGTAGATAATACCTGTAAATAGGTGTCATCTACATAATTATTCTTAGGGCTGTTTATTCAATAGTCAGATAACTTTTATCTGAGGAATAAAAATGGCGGTTTGACAGCTCATCTATAGAAAATATGTCAAACTGCTATTTTTACTCCTCAGATAAAAATTATCTGATTATTAAAAAATCAGCCCTTATTAGGTTAGGTTTTAGTTTAAGCACACAGTTAGTTAACCTTATATTTTACGTAAGTACCAAATACAGGTAACAATAATTAGGATCCTAATTATTAACCTTACGTTTGTTTTTCTTGATTACGAGTTACGGTTTGGTTAAGTTTTCATTTCCTATTTTCTTTCTTCGTCACTATAATGCCTAGAAAAAGAACTCAGCTTTCTCGGCAGACTGTTACCGCAAAGCGGCTGCGAGCTTTGCGCAGCAGTGAAACAGAGAATGAAAATATGCATAGGTTGGCTACTCAACGAGGAATCAGTGAACAAAACCGTGCTAATGAATCGATCGTTGAACGTTCGCAGCATCTAGCCTCACAAAATTTCCGAACTTCGGCAAACCGTCAACGGGAAGCAAGCGCTGAACGTTTATCCTTACAAAATTTCCGAACTTCGGCAAACCGTCAACGGGAATCAAGCGCTGAACGTTTATCCTTACAAAATTTCCGAACTTTGATAAACCGAGAACGGGAATCATGCGCTGAACGTTCTCAACGTTTAGCCTCACAGAGTTCTCGAACTTTGGTGAACCGACTACGGGAATCAAGCGCTGAACGTTCTCAACGTTTAGCCTCACAGAGTTCTCGAACTTTGGTGAACCGACTACGGGAATCAACCGCTGAACGTTCTCAACGTTTAGCCTCACAGAGTTCTCGAACTTTGGTGAACCGACTACGGGAATCAAGCGCTGAACGTTCTCAACGTTTAGCCTCACAGAGTTTTCGAACTTTGGTGAACCGACTACGGGAATCAAGCTGAACGTTCTCAACGTTTATCCTCACAGAATTCCGGAACTTGGGCTAAGACGCGGACAAAGTCGTGGGTAACAGTTATAATTTATAAAGCTGAGGAGGTTGTTTGCAAAAATAAATATGATGCCCAAAATACTATTCCACGCGGACGAAGTCGCGGGCACAGCTAGTTACCGATAAAAAGCCAGAATGTCACAACGCAACCAATCGAGGCAGTTCTGCTAAAATATTTTTACAATAAATGTGTTATTTAGTAAGTGTGCGAGCGAGTAGTTCCCACATAGTGCAGTGTGGAGTGAGCCTTAGAAGAGAGTCTCGCGAGCGAGTGCTACGTACGTCGCTACGGTGCTACGCGGCAGCTCGCTACGACGACGCGGCTACGAAGATTCGAGAGTCGATGCTACGCCAACGCTCTCAGGCACTTTAGATACAATAACTACCTATCGCAGATATATTATAAGAGTGCGATCCACTCGAGACACGGCCCGTATAATTCTGTTATGGTAAATTGTAAGACAGTACGAATGGGTTCAAGCGCTGTAGAAGCGCAGGAGGATAACATTATTATTGTTAGTTTTGGTTTGATGCCTAGTTGGCACTTCCCGTGGGCCAAGTGTTGGCTTCTACTTTGGCTGCAGGCTAAGTATTGCCATACAACGTACACATTACTAGCTGAAAGCGCTGTGGACGAGTTTAGGTTAGCTAGTTATTTAATTTTAATAATATACTAGATGCACCCGCGGTTTTACTCGCGTGGTGATAAAATAAACAATATATCTTAATGAATGGTGTTAAATTTGTAAGCTATACAGCGTGTTGTTTTGCATCCTCGTCAAATTCAAGGACGTAACTATGCTAATGATTCTCGACCCGAATCGATAATAAAATAAGTAGGTTTTTTTTTTTTTACTTCTTTCGTATTTTCAGAAATCGGTAAGTGCACACAGGTGCGTGCATGCCGCTGTATGATACGTATGCGCCGACGCTCACGCACACTGTTCTGTGTGTTCTGTAGGTGATTCTCTACTTTTGAAGTGAAATATTCTGTAATACTGTTAAATTTAAACACACAGAGACAGATCATAAAAGCGCCGTATATTATTATTGATCAGGTACCGTAATTTTCATTGATTATTTATGACTTTTACTAGCACCTCCTAAATTTTGACGAGGATGCAAATCAACATATTGTATTATTGTAAAGTTTCATCAAAATCTATTTAGTAGTTTTCGCGTAAAAGAGCAACAAACATTCTTACATTCATCCTCATAAACTTTCGCTTTTATAATAATAGTAGTATGTATATGATCACAATTAAATAACTATAGTTATAAAGTTGGTTTATTGATAATCTAGCTTTTGCCTGCGGCTTCGCTCGCATAAAATTCGGGGTAACACAGTTCCCCTTTCTTGATTTACAAGTAATTTTTGCTCTAGCGCCTTATTTATTGTAATAGCAATGCTAAGTTTTCCCTTTTCTTCCCTCTTTCTCCCTCATATCTTAATCTTTTTTTTTAATAAAATGGTCTATGCCCGTATCTAGGTTCCCAACTATCGCTGTACCAAAATTCGTCAAAATTGGTTTAGCCATTTAGGCGTGAAGACGTAACAAACAAACTCACTGTCGCTTTTATAATATCGGAGGGCACGGCAAAAAAACTAAAACGGAAAACTACAAAAACTAGAATAATCGAAGATCTGGAGTACCTGAGAAAACACAAGAGCCCAACCAAACTATTAGAGATCGACATATAAGTACCGCCTTTACAAAAAATATTCAACTTGGTGGGCCGCTTCAATTGATGTCAAATATCGAAGGTCTGAAGTATCTGATGAAGAACCCTTAGCTGGTCTCAGCTGTATTAGAGTAAACTCAAACGCACCCATGGGACTGTGGTCCCTTTTTTCGGTTTCCCCCGTTGAGCGCATTCAAGGGACTGTAGTCCCTTTTTGACGTTTCTTCGTGTCAGTGCGATATGACATCATAATATATTTGTTTCTTTTTATCACACGATGTTTGAATGCTTTTTCTCTTTTCTACCCGATTCTTAATAATATTTTTCATGCTAAAAATACGACAATAGTTCCACAATGGAATTGACGGATTGAAAAAATAATGTCAAAATCAGTCGTTATTTTTCGCGCGTTGTAGGTAGACTGCCGTGGTATGTTTATTGTGTTGTTAAAGTGTATTGTTTAAGTGTTATTGTGTTAAATACGGTGTTATTAGACAATTAAAATATAGTGTTTGTGTGTGCAACCGAATTTTAACCTGAAGGTAAAGTAAATATTTTACTACTTAGCTTTTAAAAATGACCTTGTTTAAAATTCAAAAACAACTATAGTCATTGTTTACAGATTTAAATAAAACATTTGAAACTCATTGTAAACAAACACTTGTTACGACTTGAAAGAGTCATAAATTAGCTTGAACAAAAACCCCACTTGAGGTGACTCATGTTACGAATGAGTCACAAAACATAAACATCTTGTGACGTCGGCCATCTGGCGCGGTTTCGCGCCATTTTTTTTTTAACGGGTGCGCTTGAATAGGGTTAGTAGAATGGACAGTTTTCGCGCTCAAGCGGCTAATTCGCAGATGTCGCGGTTCACTCCTCGCGGACATCACCTGTTGCGGCGCGGGATGTGAGCGGAGCGGGTGGATGCTACGGAGGGAGTGGGGGGGGGGGCTCACAAATTGCGCTTTTTACGTCTCATCCGCGTCTCTTGTCGAAGAACTCAGAGCTGATTATTTAATTGGTGCTAGGGGCGGGCAGGGATGGGGTAGGGTTTGGGGTTGGGAGTCCTTGTAGCCTTGTTTCGGGATGAGAGAGTTGTGTGCACAAGTACTGTTCGATGTGCGATCTTATAATATAGCGTGCTGGTAGGGTAGGCAGCGGCTCGGAGTGGCCCGCCATTCAAAAAAAACAAAATCATTTCTTTCAATTAGACCATTACAGGCACTTTTGAATGTCAAAAAAAAAAACAAATGTTAAAGCCACAGTCCCAGTCACAAGACATAATAACTTGTGAAAGTACTGTAGTTGCCCATTCCAAAGCGTTGATCTCTATGGAGAAGAATGGGCAAGGAACTCCATGGACACTCTTTAAAATTAGAATATTATTACAAAATCGTATTTACATCATTCGTGTTGAGATTATACAAATATGTGAGAACGATGTAGAAAGACGTGCACAGTAAGAACGTCCAGAGTAAATACAAAATTTAATATAAAAATCTCGATAAATTAAAAATGAACCGTGGCAGCTAAAAAATGACCTGTCCCAACTGACAGCGCCCGTTCACGAACATGACATATGGATCAGCCCCATTCAGCTCGACCATTTTGAAGGGAGCTAAATGACCCGACACACCCGCCACCATCAGCGAGACATTTAAGTGAGCATGACACTATCAACCACCAGGGCTTCATCAGGTCAATGATAATACATAGCACTCATATATGGGCTTAATAATTATACAATACAAGAGAATTGATTCTACAGAATGTTAGTTTAAACGAGGGACGTATTTTCAAACCCACAATAGTGCATACTTACATGATACTAATAAAAATATGAACAAAAAAAAAACACTAATAAATAAAAAATAAAAAAACTACTTTAAAAAAAACCGACTTCCAAAAATACTAAAAAGCAAAAAATAACTTACTCAATTTATAACACTATCCTCTACTTACCTACTAACTACTTATTCTTTCCGCTTACTGCTTGGTTTGAAGTCGGTGCCAAGCCACAGCATAATTAGCAAACCTACAATAAACATTATACAATGAAAAAGAAATATCACGTGTTGTGCTATTAAACGCTAGATGGCGTTGTGACGTGACGTCATATTTCTGAATAGCGGTGTTTAGATTCTCCATGATTTAATAAGGTCAACAAAAATTTTGGCACCAATTGCATTTAAAATTCTAAAGGAGATTGCGCAGCCTACTATGGCACTTGGTTGCGCAACTTTTGACACAGTATAGTAGTGAAAATTAGACACAAAAAAGGGGTAGTTTCATACTTTAAAACAAGGTTAAATTCAAAATGAAATATTGTGGGGTTTTTGAAAAAAAAAATGTTTAATACCTTTTGAGGTTATGTTACATCTCAAAACAATTCGTTTTGAAACGTTATTAACTGGCACATATTTTGCATTATTTTGGTACATATTAATTGAGTATTACTTACTATTTAAGATATTTGATTAAACACATTGATCTAGAAATCCTAAACAATATTCTCGGCTTAACCGGCAGCTAACACGGTAAACAGAAAACACCGATTTTGTTTGACATTTCACCGAATAGTGTTGTGACACAACAATAGACTACGGGGCATCATAACATTATCGATTATATCTTAATTGTTTTATTTTTGCCTAGAAATTGTATTTAATGGAAAAAAATAGTAACAGAATTAAAGAATGATAATAAGGACAACTCTTAATACTTTTTAGTTGCAAATGTTAATTATTTTGTTGTTCTATGATTTATGTTAGTGTTTAATCGATCGATTATAATTGAAAAAGGAGTCGCTTCACTATTAGGCAACAAATGACGTATTTATTTTATTAAATATGTACATACTAATTAAAATTAAAATAGAAACCCCACAAATGATTTCAATGAATTTAGGTAAAAAAACATTAAAAATAACATAATTAATTATACATTAACTCTAATGGCTTTACGCGTCAAAAAGTGAGACTATAAGTGCTCAATCTCCTTTAGACGCATGCTCTAGGTTTATGCTACGATTTAGTTCTTCAATTTTGCACATTTTAGAGTTATCAATATATATGGCTTGGCACCGACTTCAAACCAAGCAGTAAGCGGAAAGAATAAGTAGTTAGTAGGTAAGTAGAGGATAGTGTTATAAATTGAGTAGGTAAGTTATTTTTTGCTTTTTAGTATTTTTGGAAGTCGGTTTTTTTTAACGTAGTTTTTTTATTTTTATTTTTTGCTTTTTAGTGTATGATTTTAAAAATATAGATCCCTTGAAACGGGGACAGAAAAAAAAGCTCGTCTTCAAAGTAATGCTTCGCGTAATGCTATTTCACGTTCTTTGGAAACACAGAAAGATCGTGAAGAACTTTTATTGGCTATTATATATACCATCAATGCTGTGGACGAGTCACGAGAATCGTCAACTTATGGTAAGCGCCCTCCACATAATGTCATTCCTGCGGATGTTAATAACTGTGGAGGACTATTACATAGCATTAAAATAGGTGTAGGCTCAAGGGTGATGCTAAGGAGAAATATGGCAGTCTCAGATGGTTTAGTCAACGGAGCAATGGGTGTTATCAAAAAAATTAAATGGCCAGCTCTTTGTCGAATTCAATTAGAAATAGGAGAACACCTAAGCAGTGTTAATGGGTCCACCCTTTATAGCAGAAGTTTTTATGTCATAATTTTATTTTGCATAACAACGGATAGCATAAACTTCATTTCGCAGAAAATTGTTTGGCAGACACTCTTTTATCCTACTTACATTAAAAACTCATAATTTTGTAAATCAGAATCATCTCTTGACATAAATTTCATATCCATAATATTTAAAAAGTAGAAACATCATTTCGCAGAAAGTTCATAGTCAGAATCGTCTTTTGGCATATATTTCATATCGATAATCATTAAACGGCAGAATTGTCACGTCGCAGAAAAATTATAGTTAGAATCATCTTTGTCATTATTTGTTGTCATTTATTTTAATTATTTAAATCTTTAAAATAATGTAATTTGTTTTAGTTATTATTTAATTGACTTTGAAATAAGCTCATTTATTTTAGTTATTATTTAATTGACTTTGAAATAATGTCATTTATTTAGGTTATTATTTAATTGAGTTTGAAATAATGTCATTTATTTTGGTTATTATTTAATTGAGTTTGAAATAATGTCATTTATTACAATAAGTAATTATCCTAATCTAAATAGTTCAGTTCCGGGTAACCTACTAAAACAATCTCTTTTTTCTATTAATCGTTTCTGCCACTCGCCGGCCGCTGCCGCGGCACCGCTCGGTTCGCTCGCTCGGCTCGTGCGTAGGAGGTCACAGTTTTAACCTAACCTAACCTAGCCAATTCTGCCATCTGCATAGTATGCCAAGTGAAATTATACCAAATAATCATCGCTCTAAATGAACATAATGCTAAACGGAATTATGCGAAATTTTCACTCTGCCAATCGTAATTATACTAAATGTAATTCTGCCATCTTAAACGTATGCCATTGTAGATTCGAAGTTTTAAACATTATGCGAAACGATAATTATATCAAATAATGTTTATGCATTTAAAATGTTCGTTTAAAGAACATTATGCTAAGTGTGTTATGCCAAATAAATTTCGGAGCATCAAGATTCTGCCAGATAGAGGGAACCCACGTGAAATATCTGATGTTTCAGGTGCACCAGGCGGAGAACGCACACCCATGTTACTCTGGGCAAAATGGCTGTAGGCTATGATGTGAATGTTCGCTTATTATTTATTTAATAATCACAGAAAATCATTTAACACTATTAAACCTAAACGTTAATGAGATTTACCTTCAAGGTCAACCTAATAGCCTCAAGGAATACTATTCTCTATCCATATGTACGTATAATTTTGAAAGAATTTTCTCTGAACTCCTAACCTTTGAGGAGTTGTACCTTCCATCATCAGCTCATCCATAGGAAATCATCATCAAACGCAAATAATTGAACAAACTGTATGATATTGTCTGAAACGTAACAGTTATATGCTTTTAAATTGAATGTTCTTCTCGATTTCCTTGGGATCCCATCATCATATGCTGACTAGATGACCAGGGTACCAATTTGAATATGTACCCTAACGAACAAAAAAAGAATTACGCAAATCGGATTAGAAATGTTAAAGTTATCGACATACTAATTTACAAAGTATCGTTAAAAGAACATCGTCCAAATAACATCGTCCAAATAACAATAATGCTTATAAAATAAAAACTACTTGACCAAACTGAAAGAAATTTTTATGGGACCATCTGGCAGCTATTTCGCGTCGAACAAAAAAGAATCACGCAAATCGGTCCATTAACCGCGGCGTAATCGATGTACATACATAGAAAAAAAAAACATACCGGCCGAATTGAGAACCTCCTCCTTTTTGGGAAGTCGGTTAAAAAGACAGAACCATACCAAAAATTTCGAATAAGTCTCGCAACGTGTAAATACCCTTGCGCTAGCGATTTAATAGGTACCTACTATCGCAGAACATGTGTGCGTGTCAATGACCTTTAGGTATAATCCATTTTCCCTTCATACTTTAAACCTGGCTTAGGACAGGCAAAAATATCTAGGTACTAAACAAAACATAAATAAATCTTTAATGCAAATGTGAATAATTGTGATACGTAATAAATTAGGATAAAGATATTATGACGAGCGAGACAAAGTTAATAATAATGAACTTAGTATTTTTGGCGTATTTAAAAAATGGAATCACACCTATTTACAACGATTAATTTGATTGACTATTTACAACGACTAACTTGATTGACTATTTACACATTTTTAGACTAATCTTAAGAATTGTTCAAAATGAGCACCTCCTCTTGTTATGCATAGTTCAGCACGTTTTCGCATATTTTCCCTAACGCGGTTAAGAACAAACGGATCACTTCTTACACTAATAAAAGCGTTCGTGATTCGTACTTTTAACTCTTCCCTGTTTGAGTACTCCGTAGCGTACACAATTCTTTTTGCTTCACCCCATAAATAAAAGTCTAATGGAGTGAGATCTGGGGAGCGTGCGGGCCATGGCACTGGCCCACCGCGACCTATCCACCTGTCACCAAAATGATTATTTAAAAACTCACGTACGCGCACCTGAAAGTGCGCGGGCGCTCCGTCGTGTTGGTAAAAGAGGTTTTGGTAAACACTAAGAGGCACATCGTCCAACATTTCATCCACCACACTATTTAAAATGTTAAGGTATGATACACTATCAAGTCTTCCATCAATAAAGTACGGACCTATTAAACAATTATTTAAAATACCTGCCCACACATTTACACTAAACCGGTGTTGATAAGCGTCCTGTCGTGTAACATAGGGATTTTCATTACTCCACCAATGTTCATTATGCACATTAAATATCCCCATTCGTGTAAATGTGGCTTCATCAGTAAATAATATGTTTTTGTCTAAATTAGCTAAAAACCAGCGGCAAAAATTCACCCGTGGTTCGTGGTCGTTGACCCCAAGTTCATGAACGGGTCTAAAATGGTATGGGTGCATTCCTTCTTCATGCAGCAGTTTCCACACAGTCCAATGCGATACACCGAACCGCCTTGCAGCATTTCGAGTACTTTCTTGTGGGTGATGCTCGAAGTACTCAAAAATGGCTTCTTGTAGGTGCACTGGGTATGGCTCCCTTCCTCGTCCTTGGGCATGCGTCGGTACGGTGAACTGACCGAATGTTCGCAATCGTTGGTTGACACCTAGCATAAGATTGTACGATGGAATCTGGCGGTTGGGAAACATCTCTCGGTACAAATTAATGGCTCTTCGTACACTATCATTAGATAACACGTAGGTACGAACCATATCCCAATATTCTTCATTGGAATATTGATAAGACGTCATTTTTGGTTATTCAAGAACACGTTTACAGGACACACTAATCGCGAAGTAAGCGGGGTTTGATACGCGGAAGCGCAATTAGACATGCGAAAGTAGCGGCGCACTCGCATAGACTGCGGTCAGCGCGGAAGTGTGTCCTGTCGGTGCATCGGCGACAACACAAAGAAAGGGGCGGGGTTTGCTCACGAGCTTCCTTTTCGGTAGAATCGGCGCGTAGGTACCTATTTTGCCGCGTGATTTACTGTTTACTTCTCTCGCGCTCAGTGTTCATGAATAATGTATTTTATTGGACAATTACGTCAGAAATTAAGGTTATAGGTTTTTTACATATTTGGGACGAGAATCGAATACTGAATACCCTCCCTCAATAAGTCCCTCGTTTAACCTAACATACTGTATACATTGCAAAGATAGTCTTACAATCTTCTGCAGCTTCCACTATAGCTTCGGATACTAATCAATGAGTTTACCCCTATGCTTGTGGAGCAGGACCAGCATTGAGCCAAGCATTTTTATCATCAATATAATCCCCCAACTTTTAATATGCTTGCCTGCATTGTGTGCGTTTAATAAAAGATTTAAATTTCGTTTCATTCATTTGAAGAATGTGGGGAGGTATTTTATTGTAGCATTTCAAACAGTACCCCATGAAAGATGAGTCTACTTTAGCTAACCTGAAACCTGGTTGAAGTAATTGGTCCCTATTTCTAGTATTATAATTGTGTCTGTCACCTCTTTTACTAAAAAGATGCAAGTTTTTCCTGACATACATGATGTTTTCATAAATATATTGAGAAGGTACTGTCATGATGTTAATATCCTTAAACTGTTCCCTTAAAGAATCTCGCCTACGTAGGTTATATATGGCTCTGATGGCTCTTTTCTGTAGTATAAATATAGACTCGATGTCTGCAGCCCGTCCCCAAAGTAAAATACCGTATAACATTATACTATGAAAATAACTAAAATAGACTAGCCTCGCGGTATCTACATCAGTAAACTGACGGATTTCTCTAACAGCATATGCTGCTGAACTAAGGCGTCCTGCAAGAGATGTTATATGCGGACCCCATTGTAGCTTTGAATCGAGTGTTATTCCCAAGAAAACAGTTTTTTCGACGAATTCTAGTTTCTCTTGATTCAATACTATGTCACACTCACTGTTTTTGACATTTGGTAGAGCAAATCTTATGCACTTCGTTTTTTTCCCATTTAATACTAAATTATTAGCGGTAAACCAATTATGTACCTGCATTAGGGCATTATTTACGTCGTCAAGGTTTGTGGCACGTCTGTTTATCTTAAATATTTAAGAGGTATCATCAGCAAACAACACCATTTGTGGTTGGTTTTTAAATAAATGGGGTAGATCATTAATATATACTAAAAAGAGGAAGGGACCTAATATCGATCCTTGTGGTACACCCATCTTTACTTTTAAACCCATTGAAATGACACCGTTTATTTGTACTTGCTGCTGTCTATCATTTCAAATTACAACAAGAAGCCAGCGGATAATATGACCATTGGGGATGATGAACTGTCGCCGGACAGGTATAGTTGTTTATTGTTGGAATATTGCTATGATAAAAAATGCATACGAAAGAAGTCAGTAATTATTTTTTTATCTGGAGAAATATACTGCGGGCTACGTATACGTAATGCTGATCTACCGTAGCAGCGGTGCTACGACGGAATGCTACGGGTGGAGTCAGCGTAGCGCTGCTACGGGGCGCTACGGTAAGCTATGCGTCGACCTCTGACGCATGTCACAACATAACTATATCGTAGGGAGCTTTGCAGTTTGACTTTGATTCTGGAATGTGGATCTTAAATGAAACGGTACTGTTAGCCGGTACAGCGCAGAAATTGTCCAAGAACTGCTTTTAGAATTCCGCACTTCAAATGGAAAAATAGCTTGAAGGAATGCCGGAGATATCAGATAATGTATACGGAAATAAAATTAAATGTACCTCCTACTTCCCTGAAAAAAGCTATTGTAAACAATGATGAAACATTAAGGGCCGTGAACTGAATGTGTCATCGGCTGCTGAGCTGTTCGTTCGGCGTGTTGTGTATCACTCTTAGGGTGATCTCTCAGACCCCTGTTATTTGAGGTAAACGTCAGTTATTTTTGAGTATTGTGACATCAGCAGTCACGTGTTATTCTGTTTCATATTAAAGTGAGGTGTATGTTGGGTCCCGGGTTGTGCGACCAGCTCAGCGCAACGCGGGGGGCAGCCGCGCTATGCGGTGTGCGGTGTGCGGTGTGCGGTGTGCGGTGGTACCTACTCAGTAGTGGTCGGACGCTGCCGGTGCACGAACAATGCGACGCCTCGCTCTGACGGAGAAGTATGTTGCGTAGCGTGTTGTCACAGAAGGCGCGCGCGACATCGCTCGTGTTGCTGGTGTTGCACCACGACGCGGACGGCGCGTCATAGAAGGCACCATGCGCACCAAACGCACGACAGTTGTGATGTTGTAATGTGTCGTACTATACAGATCGGTACAAGAGGCAGCGACCGCCCGCTCCGACCGCGGCGCCGCTCTCATTTGTTCTGAACTCTCTGAACTGTATGTAGGTGGTAGCGCAAGTGGTAAGTAGTGTCTGGTCACACAGTCGCGTGCGACGCGCGGTGACTTCACGTGCGGCTGTCGGCTGGACTGGTGAGGTGGTGAGGCGACGTGCGCCGGACAGAGCTCGACGGCGACGGCGTGATTACAGCGGAAATACGACTTTCATTATTGACATCACCATCACCATTAAGATCACCCATTAATCCTTACTAATATTATAAAAGCGAAAGTGAGTTTGGTTTGTGTGTTTGTTAAGTCTTCACGCCTAAATGGCTAAACCGATTTTGATTAATTTTAGTACAGAGATAATTGAGACCCTGGAGACGGACATAGGACAAACGGAAAACTTGGCTTTGCTATTATAATAAACTAGCTTACCGGGGTTCGCTTGCGTTAAATTCGAGGTAACACAGTTCCCTCTCCTGATTTGCAGGTAACTGCTACCTGTAGTTTTTGCCCTTGCGTCTTTTTTATTGTAATAACAAAGCTACGTTTTCCCTTTTCTTCTCTCTTTCTCCCTCATTTCTCACTTGTTTTTTTTAATTGCCTATGTCCGTCTCCAGGGTCCCAACTATCTCTGTACCAAAATTCATCAAAATCGGTTTAGCCATTTAGGCGTCAAGGCATAACAAACAAACAAACTCACCTTCGCTTTTATATTTATAATATTATATAGAAAGGATAAGGCGCAAGGGTAACAACTGCAGGTAGTAGGTACCTGCAAATCAGGAAAGGGGACCTGTGCTAAAGCTAGTTGGTATATAAACAAGAGAAGGCGAGTCAGTTCGTGTTGAAGCGAGCTTGAGATAGAGTGCGGAAAGCGGCTCAACGTGTCACTTCGATTCAGGCCATCGCCACGAGGCGACATAGTGTGTGACGTAGTTCTGCTGGTCAGCCACTTTAACAAATCTTATCTAATGTTATTCGGCAACTGGCTTTGTGTCTTCGTTCTCATAATATTAAACAAACAAATAATAAAGTCGAAGAATAAATTCTGCTACAATATAACGACTTTATTGTCAGAAACGTCAGGCAGAGGTGTACGTAACACAATAAAGTGTAGACTAAACACTTGTGATCGGACACGACTCCACTCGGGTTCGGCCTGTTACGAGTACATCGGCACGGCGGACACCTGTCTGCTCCGCGTGCCGGACAGCCGGACGGACAGCGCAATCCGCCTCAGATCCCAACCGGACAATTAATCACGTGTTGTGGAACATGAAGCTCGCCACAGCAGCGAGCTAAGACTTGGCTACTCCGACAACTTAGTCTCCGCCATTGTTTACTTGAACCACTCGCTCTAGTGCACAGTGTGTGTGTGTGTGTGTGTGCGTGAGTAGTGACAAGCTGTGTGAGTGTGCCGTGCTGGGCGCCAGCTCAACGTGTCCGTCGCCGTACAGTGATGTCGAACTCGATACGTGTCCCGTCCCGACACTCTACTACTGGGCGCGGGCGCGGGCGCGGCGCTCTGCTAATGTAAACAACAGCTTATTATCACATCAATAACATTTATTCGGCGCTCGCTTGTGTTTGTCGCCATTATGTCATAACTTGACTCACTTTAAAGGCTTGTATTTTTAAAATTGATGTTAAGGAGCGCCGGGCTGACGTAGCACAACATTTAAATGAGAAATGGCTGCGCATAGAATCAACAACGGATTGTTACAGTCAGTTCAGTCAGTTCGTGAAAGCCTGCTGCCATGATATGGGTTTTAGCTCCCCCGTAGCTATATTCTTGTCACGATATTTTTACGAAATTGGGATTACATCGAATCCATACGTGCACAAACCTAAACAGGCTAGTTATTGGTTAGTTCCGCCGCCGCCGGCGCCGGCCAGCCGGTCCACGCTAAACATTCCACGCACACGCATGCAGTGGCATGAATGTTTTCCGCAAATATACTTTTTTTAAATTAAAAAATCGTTGCCCACACTAGCTCCTGTATCGTGGGTGCGTTTACACATTTAAACTCACATACACAAACGAAAGCCAGACCCGAAACAACTACCTGTAGGCCATACAAATATTTCGACGGTCCCTACGTACAGACATGTCGAAAATGGCATTTTTTTTATTGTATCATTGGCTTTAGATTATCAATGCGCACATGCTGACATACGATTTTTATTATTATTTAATTTATTTACCTTGTTTTAGAAATCGTATAAGAGAACAAGTATTATAAATACAACGAATAAGTGTCGTAAGTAGAAACAGTCATCTATCAGTTTTTTTAAGAAAACGTGAAAAAATAAAATATTTATGTGTAAATGGCATCTTAAAGCTCTTAAAACTGTTAAAATATTGTAGAAAGAAAATATTTATTATTGCTCCTATAATTATTTCTATGGCGTGTTAAACACAAAATACGCTCTCCTGTAAACATCGGTTTTTGACTTAACCTTAAATGTACGTAGGAACCGTCGATTTGTTCCGTGCGGGAATCGAACCCGTGACACGCAGCGCAGCAGTCAATCACTGCTGCGCTGCTCAGCCTTTGCGCCAACCGTGCCGTCAAAACTATCAACTATAATTTACTATCAAACAGAGACAGAAGGTTAATATATAAGCAATCGTTGTAGCAAACATGAAGCTCGCTCGCGGTGCTCGCTGCAGTTGACGGCGACTCTTGAAGCGCGCTGACTGCAGGCCGCACGCCGAGCTACACGATCAGTGTTACGCTTCTATGTACACACACACACACACACATACTGTGCGTTCTCTGCTGCGGTGCGAGCTGACGCACGCGACATCCCCTGGATTAGATACCTACACTGGCACATTCATCTCAACATCGATTTTAAAATTACTGCATAGTAAATAAATGATTTCGTTTGTTTCAAATAAAAAAAAAACAAAACAAATGATAAAAACTCTAAAAGAATAATAATTAGATTCGGTTACGCACAACAAGCAACATGGGATGATCTGTGGGAATCACAACAGAACACTGTCCAATTCCGTTCGCTCGTACACGGTACCCCGCCGGCCCCCCCTCGCCCCCCTCCCCGGGCCCGGCCCCACGCCACCGTTACAGGGTACACGTACACCGGCCGCCCTAAAGGAGTTTCACAAGGAATAACTTGGCTAATGAGCACGTTAACTTGTTGCCCGATATTTTACATTATTATTTCTATGGATGTTATTTAGAGTCATGAGAAGCGAATCCCGCGGAAGTTCCCGTCGCTAGAGACGAGCACAGGCGTCACGTGACACTGTGATCACTGTCAGCTCAATTAATTATAATGATTGCATACAATTACAGGCAATGAATATGAACGGCCTGTTGATTGCCGCGAGCGGAGCGTTGTAGTAATATGTGCACAACAGTTGCTGCGAGTGTTGTGTACAGGTGACGACTTTAGAACTAGCAGTCCTTATTTAAACGATTTCGTGTATTTCGATAACATTTTGAAGCGCTGGTTTCCCATCAACACACAACAGGTCAGCCAGGTGTCAGGCTAGCTAAAGATTAGACTCCTCTTTTATGGGGTACTGTTTAAAATGTTAATGTTTTAAAACATCCTACAATTGAATGAAACGAAGTTTAAATCTTGTATTAAACACACACTATGTAAGCAAGCCTATTATAAGTTGGGTGTTCACTCGCAGTAAGGGTGTAAATAAAAACTGTTTCCAGAACGAAGACATTTAATGAGAAATTGTCGCTATTGCTTATACTTGTACGGCGACACAAACGATAGTTCGAATTTAAACAGGCCATCGCCATCTATCGAGAAAGGGGTAAACTTTTCGCACAAAGTTGAATGACCGTATATTAAATACTACGACGTTAACATACCGCCCACCAAGGACCTAGTCCTTTCAAGCCGCCCACCATGGCAAAATAGAGAGTAATGGATGAACAATTTTAGTGTTATTCTAAATCCTTGGTGTTGGGACATTACCATTAATATCATAATAATATTATCAACAAAAACGTAAACATGAAAAACATATTCTAAATTTAAGTTTACCAACAATCAAACTTAATTACGTTCTTACTTTAACATTCAATATTTAGTATCAGAGTGGACTGTATATAAAAAACTAATAAAGTAAAAAAGAACTAACAGCAGTGAAATATACAAAATTTGTATCATTCATCGTTGACAGGCAAAACACATAGCTTAGAAGTTGGACGTTTGACTCGGGAGTCCTTACACTTGAGGGTGACTACACGCACCAGGTTATCTTTACCAGGGTGTACCTCGACTACCTTCCCATATAACCACTTGGCAGGCGGTAAGTTGTCTTCCTTTACGAGGACAACATCTCCAACCTTCGGATCGCGTGTCTGTTTAGCCCACTTGTGTCGCTGAAAAAACATAGTTAAATACTCCTGAGACCAACGTTTCCAGAAACATTGAAGCATTCTCTGTGTCAATTGCCAACGTCTCAAGCTACCTACTGTCGCATGCTCATAATCATAATCTGGTGCTGTCACCAGTGGCTGACCAACCAGGAAATGTCCTGGTGTCAACGGGTTTGGGTCTGACGAGTTCTCACTAGACTGAGATATAGGTCTCGAATTTAGACAAGCCTCGATTTGGGATAAAACGGTACTCAGCTCTTCAAAAGTCAACGTCGATTCGCCAATCACTCGTTTGAGGTGATGTTTTGTGCTTTTGATCCCAGCCTCCCACAGACCTCCAAAGTTCGGAGAATGAGGCGGGATGAAATGCCATTCCGTTCCATTGTTTGCCAATATAGGGGCAACTTCTTGAGGAAGAGAAGCGCATTCATCGCGAAACATTGCCTTAAGCTCTTTTGATGCTCCTACAAAGTTAGTGCCATTGTCACTGTAAAGGTGGCTACAGTGACCCCGTCTAGCTACAAAACGTTTAAATGTAGCAAGAAAGCTTTGAGAGGTCAGATCAGAAACCGCTTCTATATGAACAGCGCGGGTTGCCATGCATACGAACAGACATATATATCCTTTGTAAGATTTATGCCCTCGGCCCCTTGCTGTTCTTATTTGAATCGGTCCCGCGTAGTCTACACCTGAATGGAGAAAAGGTTTACTTGGCGTAACTCTGCATGATGGTAGCTGACCCATCAATTGATTGCGTGTCTTAGCTGAATTACGTATACACGGTACGCAGTCGCGAATATGAGATTTTATCAAATTCTTTGCTCGAACAATCCAATATTTTGAACGAAGAAAATTAAGTGTTAATTGAAGCCCGCCATGCAAAACACGTTCATGAGCATCTGAGATGAGTAATCTTGTCAGATGGGACTTATGAGGGACTATGATGGGATGTTTCGTATCATCACTTAGTTGTGAATTTTGGATCCTTCCCCCTACTCTCATCATGTCCTTATCATCCAAGTAAGAATTCAAAGAAGTCAAACCGCTGCTCTTACTAACGTCCCTTCCAGCTTGGATTGCCTTTATTTCATTCTCAAACCAAACCTTTTGACTTAGTTTGAGACAACAATGCATAGTATCCGTAATCTCGGAAGCGGTAAGGTAACATGGCAACTTAGTTCCTGATTCTCTGGCTATCTTTAATTTCAGGAATCGTCTGCAATAGGCCAGAGTCCTGATCAACCTTCGGAACGATGAAAATCTAGACCACATTCGTTCAACAGGGTGCTCGCCTATCTGTACTGCATGAACCTTGACAGATTTCAGTTCCAGTTTCGTCATTATAGCCTTAGGTCTGCAATATTCTATGGTATCAGCAAGCAACCACGACGGTCCATGTTTCCAAAGCGAGCAATCTAACAGAGATGTTGGAGTTGTTCCCCTCGAAGCAATGTCAGCTGGATTGTTTTTTGTATCGACATAATGACATTGAGTAGAATCAAGAGCATTAAGGATTTCAGATGTCCGGTTTGCAACAAACGTTTTCCAGCGACTGGGATGGTCGCTCAACCAAGCCAGCACAACCGTAGAATCTGTCCAAGCATGTAAGTTGGATTTTTGAACATTCAGGACACGAGCCACTTCTAAAAGTAATTTGGTAACTAAAACGGCGCCACATAGTTCCAGTCGTGGTATAGAAATTTGTTTAATCGGAGCTACTTTCGTTTTTGCAGTTACCAGATTACAGTGGACGCGACCAACAGTATCAATGACTCTGACGTAAACAACTGCGGCATATGCCACGCTTGATGCATCAGAGAAACCATGAAGTTCAACAGTTTGATCATCGCTTTTTCTTTTTAGCCACCTTGGAATTTTGAAGTTGTTAAGTGTTTGCAACGCGCTACGATAAGACTGCCACTCTTTCAGCAGTTCCTCAGACAGTTCTTCATCCCAATCCAAACCCGATATCCATAGTTTTTGGATGAAGATTTTTGCAGTAATTATACAAGGTGCTATCCAACCTAGCGGATCATATAAACGAGATATTTCTGATATAACTGTTCTTTTAGTTTCAGGTGCAGACGGCGGCAACAGTGACGGTGTTGAAAATGGTAAGT
Organism: Ochropleura plecta; assembly: GCA_905475445.1. Taxonomy (NCBI): domain Eukaryota; kingdom Metazoa; phylum Arthropoda; class Insecta; order Lepidoptera; family Noctuidae; genus Ochropleura; species Ochropleura plecta. The sequence continues at coordinate 90,332 of FR997735.1, forward strand.
TTACAGTGAAATGGAACTCATCTGAATTGCGATTCCAGGTAAGTCCTAGAATTCTAGTGGTTTCATCTTGTTTTATTTCCAGATCGCTTCCAGTATCTAACCTTATTCCATTCAGCAACTCATCGCGGTTACTTTTCCATTTTTGCAAAGGGAAACCTGTTTTGTTCAATAGTTCATTAAATTCGTGATAGATTTTTACAGCTTCTTCTTCAGTCTGACAACCTGTCATTAGATCATCCATATAAAAATCTGTCTTGACCCTACTAGCAGCGCATGGATACAATTCACCTTCATCAGTAGCGGATTGCTGCAGTGCCTTGACTGCCAGGTAAGGTGCACTTGATGTTCCGAATGTGACTCTCAAAAGCCTGTATTCTTTTATCTTAGAATGAACGTCTTCGCGCCATAAAATCCTTTGAAAGTCCACGTGATCATCAGATACCTTTACTTGGCGATACATTTTTACGATATCGGCTGTCAAGCATATTGGATGTTGTCGCCACCGCATAACTATATGACGTAAATCAGCTTGTAAGAGTGGTCCTACCATTAAGGTGTCATTTAAAGAGACACCATCGGAATCCTTGGATGACGCATCAAATACCACTCTTAATTTTGTGGTTGACTTGTCTTCGCGAATGACCGCATGATGTGGTAAGTAAACAGCACCAACTTTATTCTTGTCTTTTTCATCGGAAATTTCTTCCATATGACCTAGGGATAGATATTCTTTTATTACCGTTGTATATTGATCTTTAAGCTCGCTATTTTTTGCTAGCTTCCTTTCAAGACTATGTAATCTTTTTAACGCTATTTCTTTTGTGTTGCAGGGCGTTTTACTGGATCGAAAAGGCAGCTTCACGATGTAGCGACCATCTGCATCTCTGCAGGTGGTAGCAGCAAAATAATCTTCACATGCTTGCTCTTCAGGACTAAGAAATGTCTTTTCAGAGCCTGTTGGCTCTGCCTCTATTTCCCAAAACTTTTTTAGGATTGCGTTTTCTTCGATCTTAGCGTGCATGCATAGTATAACATTATGACAAGCTGTATCTCCATCATGATTGCCGACTTCTCCCGATATGATCCAGCCGAGGTGAGTATCTTGAGCCATTGTTTTACCCTTAGGGTCCTTGATTAAGCCTTCTTTTAAGACTTTGGTATAGACTCCCGATCCTAACAAAATGTCAATTTTGTTAGGTTTGTTGAAATTTGGATCGGCCAAATTCATACTACTAAGCTCTGGCCAATCCACCAATGTGAATTTCCTTTCAGGTAAAATAGAAGTCACCTTACTCAACACATAAGCCTTTGTTTGAAAGGTGAAGTCAGGATCCCATAATGACTGAATGTTTACTACAACCATAAATTTGGATGTTAGATCACTCTGACTTCCACCTACACCTGAGATAGACGTTTTAACAGCTATCTTTTTTAACTTTAGTAACTGAACCGCCGATTCGGTAATAAAAGAAGCTTGAGAACCCTGGTCTAACAGGGCTCTCAAAACCTGTATATGCCCATTCCTTGACTTAGCCTTAATAACGGCTGTAGCCAGTATTACCTGGCTATGAATATTTTGAGAAAAATGGGTTGTTATACAAGGTTCCAAAGTGGTCTCGTTCTGGGGTGGTTCCTTTTGTACTGGAGATGTTGAAGAGCTCGCCACTGCTTCTGAATCTGTTTTTAGATGCAAGAGTGTATGATGCTTTCTATTGCAAATTTTGCATTTAGCATTTACTCGACAATTAACAATAAGATGACTTGAGCGCAGGCAATTATAACACAAACCATGAGATTTAACTGTTTGACGACGTTGTTCGACGGTCTCCTGAGCAAACTTTTTGCAATTACACAAGAGGTGCTCCTCGGAACAATAAGGACAGGTTAGTTTAGAAACTACGTGAAATGCTTTAGTACTGCCTTTAGACTTGCTACTTTGAGGTTCTACAAATTCAAAAGCCCGAAAACGTTTATCCAAAAAGTCTCTAAAATCGTTGAAGTTGGGAAGTTCCTCACAACTTTGACTTACCTGCAATTCCCACTGCTTCCGAGTCTCAACGTCCAACTTTGAGCTAATTAAATAAATAATAATAATATCCCAAGCGTCTACTTTCACCCCTAGATTTGCTAATTCATGTAAGCAATCGGTTGTAGTATCTAAAAGCTCTTTGAGAGCAACAGATGACTCAACCGCCATTTGTTTTTGGTTTAGTAGGCGCTTAAGAATACAATTTGCTAAAAATCTCGTATTATTGTACCGACTATTTAAAAGTGACCAACATTTTTTATAATTTGTATTCGTTATCGGTATGTGCTTTATGAGCTGTGATGCTTCACCTGACAACTGAGATCTTAAGTAATGTAAGCGTTGTACATCATCAAGATTTTGATTATTATCTATCAGTGATATAAACAAATCTCGGAACGTTGACCATTCCTGATAATCACTACTAAATACCGGAATTGTTATTTTCGGTAATCTTGCGATTGACATTGTTTTCGGTTGATAATTCTCTGGAGAAGCGTCATCAATCATTTTTGTAGACTGAGGTTTCGGCAAAGCATTCTTTAATTCCACTTTATAAGTTATAAAAGTGTCCATTACTACTTCGAATACATCATTTTTTATGTAATTGGTTGCACTTAATTCAGTTTCGGTATAGTTAAGCAAGAGTTCCTCATGTTTCTTTGTGAAATCTTCAAACTGTTTATCTAATATTTCCAACCGCGAATTCACGTAAGCTTCATTAATTCTGTCCTTTGGCGACTTTTTGAAACTAATCAACCCCTTCTGGATACGACCTTTTAAGTCTTCTAAAACCCTTAACTTAGCCTCCATGATTATTTTAATGTAATTTTTCTAAGTGTTGAAACTGTAGTTAAATTCTAGGCGAAATCGGGCATAGATTCGGGGTATCTTCACTTTTTGGCAAATTATTCTAAGTCCTAAATTTCTTCAAACTTTCAAAGTCCATGCAAAAACTTAAAATTTTTACAAGTCTCTGACACTTGGAACTATTATTGAAGCAAATGTACTCACAGTTTTTAGTTCTATTGGCACTGATCACTTTAAAACACTTTCCTTTAAATACTCCTCCGCTTGACTCCACACTTGCACCAAAATATCCGACTCGTAGGACCTTATGTTCACTCGCAGTAAGGGTGTAAATAAAAACTGTTTCCAGAACGAAGACATTTAATGAGAAATTGTCGCTATTGCTTATACTTGTACGGCGACACAAACGATAGTTCGAATTTAAACAGGCCATCGCCATCTATCGAGAAAGGGGTAAACTTTTCGCACAAAGTTGAATGACCGTATATTAAATACTACGACGTTAACATTGGGGGATTACATTAATGATTTAAATGCTTGGCTCAATGTCGGTCCTGCTCCACAACCATAGGGGCAAACTAATTGATCAGCATCTGAAGTTATTGTGGCAGCTGTACAATTTTGTAAGACTATCTTTGCATTGTATAGACTCAATTTCCTAATATTGTCCATGTGTGAGTACTATGTAATTTAATTGACTCGACGGTTGCCCTAGTGGTTGAGAGATTGTCATGCTCACTTAAATGTCTCGCTGATGGTGGGTGTGTATTGGGTCATTTAGTTCCCTTCAAAATGGTTGAGCTGAATGGGGCTGATATATGCGTCATGTTCGTGAACGGGCGCTGTCAGTCGTGAACTCGTGACTGGTCCTCTCTTAGCCACCACGGTTTGTTTTAATTAATTCATCTTATTTTTGTTTTTACTCTGGATGCTCTTAATGTGTTGGGACTTAATACAGTTAAGTTGGGACAGGTCATCTTTTAGCTGCCACAGTTCATTTTTAATTTATTTAGATTTTTAATTTAATGTAGCTTTTTTTATTATTTATTTACTCTAGACGATCTTACTGTACACGTCTTTCTACATCGTTCTGACATGTTTGTATAATCTCAACATGAGTGATGTAAATACGATTTTGTAATAATATTATGATTTAAAAGAGGAGGAGTTTCTTGCACATTCTTCTCCATAGAGAACAACGCTTTGGAATGGGCAACTACAGTACTTTCACAAGTTATTATGTCTTGTGACTGGGACTGTAGCAGCATCTTCTTTGTTTTTATGACATTCAAAATTCCTGTAATAGTCTAATTGAAATAAATGCTTTGAGTTTGAGTCGGGTGCCATCTGCCTTTTAGTAAGACGCAGACGGTGACTTATTATACATTAGCAAACAAGCTCGGCTTATAATGAATAAGTACGTAACTGTACGTATGTTATGAGTGTTGTGTTCATTACAGACAATACACGCAGCGACCTGCATCGATTAATGAGCTCCATTACAGCACACGAACACCGCTCACAGCACTCAACGACATGATGATGTGCCAGACGAGCAGAGCCACGTCGCGGGAGGAGCCTGTCCGAGGGTCACAGTCGTAAGTGAAGCAACAGTAATAAGGGCGGGGGCTGCCTTCAAGCGGCTCCTGCCCAATCTGAGGGGGCCAAACGCCTCCTGCCGTAGGCTCTATGCCGGAGTTGTGCGGTCCATGGCCCTTTACGGGGCCCCGGTATGGGCGCGTTCTTTAGGGCGGCGCGCCGCCCACTACCTGAACGCGCCCCAAAAGGTGTTAGCCATACGGCTGATCCGGGGTACCGCACGATCTCCGGCGAGGCAGCGAGCCTCCTTGCCGGATTGCCACCGTGGGATCTGGAGGCGATAGTCCTCGCGTGCCTGTTTGAGTGGCGCGCGGAGGCACTACACCGGGGGGAAACTTCGCTATCTCGGCAAATTGCCGCTCAGCGGACCGACCTCCGGTGCGATCTCATGGTGGCATGGAGAGAGCGACTGTCGCAACCTTTAAGGAGTGGCTGGAGAGGCGTCATGGCGTCCTTACCTACCGCCTGACGCAGGTCCTCACCGGACACGCAAGTTTCGGGAGGTTCCTGCACATAATCGGGCGGGAGGAAAGCCCCGGGTGTCACCATTGTGACGATCGCCCGGAGGACACGGTGGAGCACACAGTGGCGGTCTGCCCAGCGCGGGGCGGAGCACCGCCGTGCCCTCGAAGAGGCGATCGGCGACGGCGATCTCTCGCGTCCGGCCCTGGTTCAGTCTATGGTCCGGAGCGAGAGGGAATGGGAAGCGGTCACCTCTTGCGAAGCAGTAATGCTAGTGAAGGAGGAGGCCGGGCGTTTGAGGGAGAGAACCTCAAACCAACCCAGCCGCCGCGGGAGACGCCCCGGGCGCCGGGCGCCGCGAGACGACTCCCGGCCACCGTAGATGCGGGCCTGTGGACGGTGAGCAACGGGTAACTCACCGTCCGTCCGACTATTGACGACAGGCCGTCTCGACGGCGTGTTCCTGTTTCACACGCGCCTCAAAGAGATGTCAGCAAAGCAGAGGGGCTTGCCAGAGCCTCCGCCTGCCGGGGGTTGCGGGTTGTTCGAAAGAGATACCGCGGCCCCGGAACGTAAAGGGCAATAGAAGGAACATGAACGGTCACAGAGATTAAGCGAGGACGGACGGACGGACGGACAGACAGACATGGCGAAACTATAAGGGTTCCTAGTTGACTACGGAACCCTAAAAATGTGGCGCGAAAACAGGCACAATGGGATAGCATACGTCTCACCACTGTAAAAAGTTGACACAAAACAATTAAAGTTGAACATTTGTAGCTGCGCTGTGCGCGGTGCTGCGGTGCTGTGCTGTGGTGCTGCGCTGTGCGCGGTGCTGCGGTGCTGTGCTGCGGTGCTGCGCTGTGCGCGGTGCTGCGCTGTGCGCGGTGCTGCGCTGTGCGCGGTGCTGCGGTGCTGTGCTGCGGTGCTGTGCTGCGGTGCTGCGCTGTGCGCGGTGCTTCAGTGCTGTGCTGCGGTGCCGTGCTGCGCTTCTGCGCTGTGCGCGGTGCTGCGGTGCTGTGCTGCGGTGCTGTGCTGCGGTGCTGCGCTGTGCGCGGTGCTGCAGTGCTGTGCTGCGGTGCCGTGCTGCGCTTCTGCGCTGTGCGCGGTGCTGCAGTGCTGTGCTGCGGTGCCGTGCTGCGCTTCTGCGCTGTGCGCGGTGCTGCGGTGCTGTGCTGCGGTGCTGTGCTGCGCTTCTGCGCTGTGCGCGGTGCTGCGGTGCTGTGCTGCGGTGCTGTGCTGCGGTGCTGCGCTGTGCGCGGTGCTGCAGTGCTGTGCTGCGGTGCTGCGCTGTGCGCGGTGCTGCAGTGCTGTGCTGCGGTGCCGTGCTGCGCTTCTGCGCTGTGCGCGGTGCTGCGCTGTGCGCGGTGCTGCGCTGTGCGCGGTGCTGCGGTGCTGTGCTGCGGTGCTGTGCTGCGGTGCTGCGCTGTGCGCGGTGCTTCAGTGCTGTGCTGCGGTGCCGTGCTGCGCTTCTGCGCTGTGCGCGGTGCTGCGGTGCTGTGCTGCGGTGCTGTGCTGCGGTGCTGCGCTGTGCGCGGTGCTGCAGTGCTGTGCTGCGGTGCCGTGCTGCGCTTCTGCGCTGTGCGCGGTGCTGCAGTGCTGTGCTGCGGTGCCGTGCTGCGCTTCTGCGCTGTGCGCGGTGCTGCGGTGCTGTGCTGCGGTGCCGTGCTGCGCTTCTGCGCTGTGCGCGGTGCTGCAGTGCTGTGCTGCGGTGCCGTGCTGCGCTTCTGCGCTGTGCGCGGTGCTGTGGTGCTGCGCTGTGCGCGGTGCTGCGCTGTGCGCGGTGCTGCGCTGTGCGCGGTGCTGCGGTGCTGTGCTGCGGTGCTGTGCTGCGGTGCTGCGCTGTGCGCGGTGCTTCAGTGCTGTGCTGCGGTGCCGTGCTGCGCTTCTGCGCTGTGCGCGGTGCTGCGGTGCTGTGCTGCGGTGCTGCGCTGTGCGCGGTGCTGCAGTGCTGTGCTGCGGTGCCGTGCTGCGCTTCTGCGCTGTGCGCGGTGCTGCAGTGCTGTGCTGCGGTGCCGTGCTGCGCTTCTGCGCTGTGCGCGGTGCTGCAGTGCTGTGCTGCGGTGCCGTGCTGCGCTTCTGCGCTGTGCGCGGTGCTGCGGTGCTGTGCTGCGGTGCCGTGCTGCGCTTCTGCGCTGTGCGCGGTGCTGCAGTGCTGTGCTGCGGTGCCGTGCTGCGCTTCTGCGCTGTGCGCGGTGCTGTGGTGCTGCGCTGTGCGCGGTGCTGCGCTGTGCGCGGTGCTGCGCTGTGCGCGGTGCTGCGCGGTGCTGCGGTGCTGTGCTGCGGTGCGTGCGCGTACCACTTGTGTTGTTTCAGTTTTTGTTTGAAGTGTTTCATCAGAGGTTACGTGAAGTTCGTCTACTCATAGATACGAGCCGTCACGCAGTGTCACAGCTGTGGTCAACCACTGACAACCACAGCTGAACCACATCTTGAAGAAAACGTTCAAGTGGAGATTCAATCAGGCTGACATTTTAATCCAAGTAATTATTTCATGAAAGTTGATTAGTGAAGATGTAGTTAGTTGTTCAGTTGTTGGTGAATGGTCGCAGACTTGCGGCGCGGTGGACGGATGTGACGTCACTCTACGAGCGGTAACCCGAGGTCCCAGGACACGGCTCACGCGGGCGCGGCGGCGCTACAGAAGGCGCACTCGCCCACCCCACGAGCTGCCGCTCGCCGCGCGTCTGATCACTGCACTGCGACTTCTTCGCCATGTTGTGTTGTGTCGTCCTCGGTCAGTACTTTCCCGTTATATCTAATAGGAAAGTGTTCTCTATCCTCTGATTTCTGAGCAATGCTGAACTATAATGATTTTTGTATCGTTACATTCACAGTATAACATATTGTGATGTAGTATGTAAGTACTTATTATTTCTATGTGTGTAACCAATATATAAACGATGTAATCTCATATTAAAGGACAGTCTTGTACGATATCTTGTGATGTTTCATTTCCATCTGACACCCGACCTTACATGGCGACCCTGCCACTAAACAGGGCTTGAATCATGTGCGCGATTAGTATAGACTTTGCTCTGCGCGGAAACTGTTTAAGTGAGAGAAGATATATTAAAAGTAACTTACAATCATGTGTAACTCAAAAGTAACTAATGAAGAGGTATTTCTCAATCAAAATAGCGCCGCTAAAAACACCGCGACAGTGGAGGAATTCAAATTACATTTGTCGGCCATAAGTATCGTGTTAATAATCATTTGCACGATTTTATTCCTCGGTACGTTATATTTCATGTATAACATATACAAGAGATGTCATGAGTCGTGGACGCGAGAGCAGATAACGAGACATATCTTAAGGCGTTCTGTGGACCGATCCAGAAGGTGCCGCGGCGGTGCTGGTGGCATGTCTGCAAGCGAGGAATGTCGGGTCCATGCTTCCAACAAGGGTCCATGACAACACAGAGGCGTATAACAAATTCTACAATTCGGCAAGTGTTCTAGTGAGTTCAGTGTCCTAATAAATGTATGAAAGTGCGGCAATTCTAATTCGGACTGTGTACACGTGCCTTAGCAGTGAAATCATAATCGAGATTAAGGTATGCGAACTATATAATTATGAACAGTTATGTATGAGGAGTTGTTACAGTTATATAATGACCTTGGTAAGATAAGAATATATTTAATAAAAATAGGGCCAAGTAGACGAAGAGGTGAAATTGTTTTGAAAAAGCTAAAAGAGGCCGATAAATTACTGAGTACTTTCAATGACAGTTTAGAACATTTAAATTTGCTTAAAACTGGATTAAAAGACGAGGAATCACGTAAATTTGATAAATTAAGCAAAGATTTTGTTAGCTTGTATGACAATATTTTAGATTTGTGTAATAATTCATCATCAGCTGAAGGATCGATAATAGAACTAAATATGGCAAAATTTGATTTAAAGATCGCCTTGAGCTTATTACCAGTTTTAAATGACGACGGCACAAATACGAAACAGCTCATTGATGGGATAGAATACTATCAAACGGAACTTGACTCAGACGGTCAACTTAAATTAATAAATTTTGTTCTAAAAAGCCGACTTTCGCAGTCTGCTAAACTCAAACTTAACACAAAATATGACAGTGTAAATGAGCTAGTCAAGGCTATGAAAACAAGCCTGTTACCAAAAAAATCGGCAACGGCTCTACAACACAAATTGTACAATGTGAAACAAAACGATCTCTCTATAGATGACTATGGTAAGAAGATAACTGATTTGTTTGTTGACTTGACGATTTCCCAATCTGAAGGCAATGAGTCAAACTTCGGTATATTAAAGCCTATAAACGAAAAATTAGCCATTAAAAGTTTTGCCGACGGATTGAGAAATCGTCGGCTAAGCACTATAATAGCAGCACGACAATTTACATCTTTAAGTGATGCTATACAAGCAGCCGTCGATGAAGAAGTTTCAACACCGTCCACTTCAGGAGATATTCTATTTATGCGCCGTAATAACAACTACCACCAATATAGGAATTCCAGAGGTCAGGGGGTGTCACGAGGACGAGGACAAGCAACCCTACCAGCGGAACGGAGGGATGATCGAACATCGCAAACAGGTCGCGGTGGATGGAGATCTCGCGGCCGTGGTACATCAAACCGTGGAACCAGAGGTAAGATATTTTATAACCAGGCTAATAACCAGGAACAGCAAGAACATATGCATATTTTGACAGATGCAAACCTGCGAGAAAGTCAATCCGAAAATAGTAATGAAAATTTAGAAGAGTTTTTTCGTGAATAAAAGCGTTATGATGTCATGTAACAGCATATATCATATTTCATTAAACTCCAAGCATAATAATCTTACATATACGTGGCTAATCGACACCGGAGCTTCCATATCGGCCGTAAAATATAAACACATTTGTGAGTTGAATGTACCCATCCAAAAAGGGAAGCTTGTTGTAAAAGGTATTGGTGGAAAAATAGAAGCGATCGGTTTTGTTTATCTTGAATTAAGAACAGGCGATCAAATTCTAAACCATAAATTCCACGTATTTGACTCCTTACCCTGTAAGGCTAGTGGCATTTTAGGCCAAGACTTTTTAAGCAAATATCATTCGATTATTAATTTTAAGACTAAATCATTGATTATAAATAATAACAATAAAGAAATCAGTCTGCCGATTACCTTACATAATGAGACGCTAACTATACCGGCTAGATCCGAAAGTACGCATTACATTACGACCGACATAGCGGAGGACTGTGTAGTCTGCGCGGCGGAAATAGGAAACGGAATATTTTTAGCAAGCACACTGGCAAATCCTGCGAATGGGAAGTTACCAATTAGAATCTTGAATACCACTGAAAATGATTTTTATATAAATAACATTCAGCCTAATATACATAAAGCAAGTGATTACAATATCTGTATATTTGACAAGCCCAGTAAATATACAGAACGAGTCAAAAAACTGCTACCATTATTAAATTTAGGGCATTTAAATAAAGAGGAACAAATTAGTATTATAAATATATGTGCAAAATATAATGATACCTTTTATCTCGAAGGAGACCAGCTAACTACGACAAACATATATCGAGGGTATAGTGTTCAAACCCAATAAGTGTCGAAAAATGAAAAATCGTTTTATTAATACATCTTACTGCATTTTTGACGCTCTTTCCAGTGGTATAATCCAATAAGTGGAATTCGCAGTAGAAAGAAAATTACTTAAGATAATAACCCAATAAAGTCACCGCGTTTAACCAAGACTTATAAACTAATACCCTATAAAGCGTGTTATCTTGTTACTTAATATTTTCATTTCACGCTTAAACCACATAAAGCTTTTTATTGGTATTGAGTGTTCAATAATTTTAACTAAAATTACGCAACGATTTAGAGGCAATAATCACTATTTGTATTTATAGGGTTTTATCTTTCAATACGTAGATAAAAAAAACAAACAAAACCAAAAGTTAAATCAAAACAAATGTATTTGTCGGGTTTTACTGTTCGATTATGTTCAAAAGTAACAAGTTATATTTACTTATATGGTATTAGCTCTCTTCATCAACTAACTTTCTTCACACTTTGTTCGAAGAAGAATCCAATAAATCAATTCGACCTATGAACTTCTAGCATTACTGTTGTCAGTTTGCGAGGCGCATTTGCAACGCGCACGCGTCGTTGCGTCATCCGCGCGTATTGTTATCGAAATTCTTCTATTTAGTGCAATAATACTCTACGATTTACTACGCTAATGCTACGATGGGTGATCGAGGAAGAAAATTAGTGCAACTAGCTTGCATTAAGCCGTTGATATCAGGTAAATTCTCACTTCATACATATTTTTTCTTAAGTAGGTAATGAAGAATGAAAGTAACCTAACAAAGTTGTATCGTTCAATTCTTATACTAAACTTTGATTAACTATTTTAGCTATAGTTGCAAGGCAATCAGACTATTATAATAGCTAATTAATTGTGTTATAAATAGTATTATTTATTTGGTAAGTCATACCAGCCAAAGTAACGAGACGGGCGCGGCGTCGAGCGAATTGCGCCGCTGTTTCATTCGATGCGCTGTGAGTGAGCGAGAGAGCAATAATAATCACTCGCGGTTCACGAATTTCTATTATCAAATAGATACGGTGCACTGTCGGTGGACTTCTGAATTATGCGGTTTTACCACTAACAACTTTTACAGTTTTTATAAAGGATTCTACAAAAATAAAATCATGTTTTTATTTGTTTTTTTTTCATTAACTTATTTTTCTATTATAATTATTTATTATTACAGCAAATTAATGTTGGTTTTAGATATTTCCGATGATGGTATCATGAAAGTGGAACTGCCTTTGGAAAATCGAAATCCTGCAAGTACTTTACAAGATGCTTGTGGTAAGTTTTGCATGAAGTTTCATACCATGTATTGTCTGACTTATTTGTTATATTTATTAAATAATTAGGTGTTAAGTGGCTGAGTGATTGGACTGCTGCTCTGTGTGTCGCGGGTTCGATTCCCGCACGGAACAAATATTTGTATGATCTACAAGTAGGTACTTGTTTCGGGTCTGGGCATTTGTGTATGTGAGTTTATATGTTGGTAAACGCACCCACGACACAGGAGCAATTCCTAGAGTGGGGCAACGTTTTTATAAATAAAATACTTACTTACACCTTTTTTAAAGAATAAACAATTTATAATTACTGTTGTTTTGTTTTTAGATGGTACAAATTCCAATTTGGAAAAGGGCTGCGTTAATTTAAAGAATCTAGATCCAGCCAGTAATGTACACGATACTCATGGTACGTAGTTATGTAGTTTTCAAATGATGTTATTACTTTATATCTACTATAACTGTTCGATATTTTGTGTTGATTATACTCATTAAATTAATTTTAGATATAGCTGTGCCTTTGATGTCGTTAGAGGATGTTGATGTAATTTCGAATAGTTCATCAGATCTGAACCTTACACAAATGGATACTGTTTTAAAGATGAAGGATCTTCTCGAGGATAATTTCATGAATACAGGTACTTATATTTTTTCCAATTCTATATTACTTCATCCGTGTAGTATGTAGGCAGTGCTAGACAGGGCATTTTGGCGATCCTTTGGAGAGGCCTATGTCCTGCAGCAGGCGGCCGGCGTTTAGGTGACTCGATTGTCTGTATTAATAGGTACAATTAACTTTTGAGTTCTGTGTTATCATAACTATAGGTAATAGCATTTTTACATTTTTTTATTAATTACACAGGTCAATCTCCTGAGGCAATTGCGTCTACAAGTCAGATAAATTGTTGTTATGCGTCAGATGAAGCAAGTGAGAAAGGAGACCCATTTGGCAGTGACTTTTCAGATAAAGATCCCACTTACGTGCCAGATTCAGATGAAAATATTCAAAACGATAGTGGTTCTGACTGTATAATTCCTGAGGAATGTCAAAACGATACAGGCAAGGAATTCGTTACGTTGATTCTTGAAAATCTTTTGGATAGAGTTTGGTTATCCGTCAAACCCATAACGAGACGAAAGAGAGCTCAACCAAGAGAGTGGAAACGAAACATTAGTAAGGTGAGAAAAGCCGAGGGATTATCTTACATTACAAAAGGTGTTGCTAGATCGGCCAAAGTGCCAAAGCCCATTCAATGTGATAAATGCATATTTAAATGTACTCAAAAGTTTTCTCCTGACGAACGAAACGTTTTGTGTCGTAATTATTACAATATGAACTTCGTATCACAAAAAAAATTTATTCTCTCATGCCTAAAGATTCAGCCTGTAAAAACTAGGAAACTACAGAAAACATCAAATAAAAAGGATCGCACAGTCAGCAAAAAATACTTTTTCAGAAAGAACAATGAACATATTCAAGTCTGCCTAAATTTTTTCAAAGCGACTTTATGTATTAGTATGGATGTTATAACTGACGCTGTGATTAAAGCTGATTCTTTCGGGGTTTACAATAGCGACGATCAACGCGGCAAAAAAGAACCACCTAATAAAACAAGCCCTGAAGACGTTGCATTTGTCCAACAACATATTGAATCTTTTCCTGTGATGGAGTCCCATTACTGTCGTAAAGATAGCAAAAAGAAATATTTGGCTCCAGACGTAAAATCTATTAATAATATGTATAGATTGTATCAGGACATTTGCAGAGAATCCGAAAAGGCAGCCGTTTCAGCATTTAAGTACCGTGAAATATTTAATGATAAATTTAATTTGAGTTTTTTTCATCCAAAAAAAGACTTGTGTAACATTTGTTCAAAATACGAAAAAGCTGACTCGAAAGAAAATTTGGAAGAAGAGTATCGGGAGCATTTACAGCGTAAAAAAATATGTCAAGCAGAAAAAGATGCAGACAAAATTAGGGCTAATACAGATGACTCATTTATGTCTATTACTATGGATTTACAAGCTGTGTTGCAAATACCGAGTGGAGGGGAAAGTATATTATACTATATGAGGAAGTTAGTATTGTATAATTTTACTATTTACGAAGCAAAATTTCCAAATAATGCATACTGTCTCTGTTGGAGCGAACTAAATGGTAAAAAAGGGAGTTCTGAAATAGGTACGTGCCTATTTTACTACTTATCGAAAGAATTACCCCAATCCATCAAAGAAATAAGTATTTTTTCTGACACTTGTAGCGGACAAAACAGGAATCAGTATATCTCAGCACTTCTGCTCTGGACAGTTCAAAAAATCGATCATTTAGATGTAATCGAACAGAAATTCTTAGAAAGTGGCCACACTCACATGGAAGTGGATTCCATGCACGCTGCTATTGAATCAGCGTCTAAAAATAAAACAATAAGTAGCGTAAGTGAGTGGAAAAACGTTTTTAAAGCAGCTAGAAAGAAGAGAGCCAAAACTATTACGAAAGAGGATGTGAAGGAAACAATAGAGATTGATAATTATAAAGTGAGAGAATTTAAATTTAATGACATGTTAGACTTGAAAAATCTTAGTGCTGCAATAATTAGAAACAAAAATAAAGATAACTTGAAGGAAACGGTTAACTGGCTGAAAATAAAAAGAATTAAATATGTGAAAGGAGACTTAAAAATTTATTTTAATTATGACATGTCCGAGAACTTTCGTAGCATTGATGTCTGTAAAATGGCCGTTAATACACCAAAAACTAGAGCTAAAAGAAATTCGAACCCGCCTTCAGTTAATATTCAATTACCAAATGAAATAGAGAACTTATATTCCACTCAATTACCAATTAGCCTTGCTAAAAAAAAGGATCTCCTCAATATGTGCGAAAAACTTATCATACCAGAGGAACTTCATGCATGGATACGTGGTATGAAGACGTACACCAAACCTACAGCTTTCGAAAGTGACGAAGAGTGATTTATCTTGTTTTTTTTTATAATTCTTTAAATAAACCATTTCTTAAATTACATAATATGTTTAATTTCTCTAGATCTAAAACCCAATAAGTCAGTGCCCTTTGTAATTTATATTTTGATTATGACAAAATGGACTACCTCAGAAACTCAAAAATACTGTTTTACACTAATTTAACGTATCCACTTTTACCACAAATACTCATTCTAACGTCATTATTTGAATAAAATAGGTATTTTTGTCCTTAAAACTTAAATATTGAATATCTCAAAAGTGTCAATTTCGTACTTATTGGGTTTGAGCATTATACCCTCGATATAGACATTCAATAACTATAAAACCCGGTACTAGACCAATCTATAGCAAACCCTACAGGCTCCCACATTCCCAAAAAGGGGAAATACAGAATCAAATTGACCACATGCTCGAACAAGGTATAATTGAACCTTGTAATAGCGAATGGTCTAGTCCCGTTCTTTTAGTACCAAAGAAATCAAACGGAGAGAAAAAATGGCGTCTAGTCATTGATTACCGAAAGCTAAATAACAGTGTACAAAATGATAAATTCCCTCTGCCAAATATTCATGAAATATTAGATTCACTCTCTGGTTGTATCTATTTTACACACTTAGACTTAAGTCAAGGTTTTTATAACGTGGAACTCGAACCCAATAGTAGGAAATTTACAGCTTTTCATTCAGGCCAGTTTCAAATGACTAGAATGCCAATGGGGCTTAAGACAAGTCCTAACTCATTTGCCCGAATGATGACAATGGCAATGGCGGGCCTTAATTACGAAAAATGTTTATGTTATCAGGACGATTTGATTATAATGGGACGGGGCTTATTGGATCATAACAAAAATTTAATCGAAGTTTTAGAAAGATTGCGCACTGTTAATTTAAAATTAAATCCGATGAAATGCGACTTCCTTAAGAAAGAAATGCTCTATTTAGGCCACGTCGTAACAGACAACGGTGTGTTACCCGATCCAGAAAAGATTAGTGCTATACAAAACTATCCAATTCCTCGAAGCACAGATGAAGTAAAGCGTTTTGTAGCTTTAGCGAATTATTATCGCAAATTTATACCAAAATTTGCTGAAATTGCGCACAGTTTAAATAATTTGTGTAGGAAAAATGTTCAATTTAATTGGAATAGTGACGCACAAAAGGCATTTGAGACGCTTAAAGAATGTATGTCTACACCTCCAGTTCTACAATATCCGGATTTATCACATAAAAATCAGTATAAAGTACAAACTGACGCGTCAGGTTACGCGATAGGAGCGGTTTTATCCAATGGCGATGGTCGCCCAGTTGCTTACGCCAGTAGGAGTTTAAACAAAGCAGAACGGAATTACCCGACTATTGAAAAAGAACTCCTGGCTATAGTATGGGCCGTGAAACATTTTAGACCCTATTTGTATGGGCGTTCATTCAAAATAGTCACCGACCACAAACCACTAGTATATTTATTTAGTTTAAAGGAACCGTCAAGTAGATTACTCAAATTTAGATTATGTCTAGAAGAATATGACTATTTAATAGAATACGTCAAAGGTCAACAAAATGCAGCCGCCGATGCCTTATCTCGAATTCCGATATCGTCGAAGGATTTAAAGAGTATGCACGAATGTTTATTTATAATGACACGAGCACAAATCAAACAATTAGAAACAACTTCACAGATTCCCGAAGCTACCGTAGAAAACTGTGTCTCAGGTGAAGCAAGGATTGTAGGAACTATTAATAAACCTAATAATGCAGTAGAGCTGCAATTTATTGATAAAACATGCCTAAACAGGCTACAAAAAATAAATAGAATATCAAAGGAAAATGGTATATTTTCATATGATCATGAAAAATTAGTATTGTATATAAATCCATCTGCTCGATCACAACTGACGCCAGCCGCATTTGTGAGAGCGATGTGCGATTTCTGTAATGGCAATAATATAAATGAAATATATTTTATGAAGAATAAATACAATAACGTATTTTTAGACAAAATAATTAATGAGATTAAAGGATATACAAAATGGGAAGGACCACGGCTATGTATTTTAAATGATATAGAAAGAGTAGATAATTTAGAAGACAGGAGAATCATTTTAAACGACTTCCACTTGTTACCGACAAGTGGCCATGCAGGGATAAAAAGAATGTTTAACAACATTAAAAAATATTATTTCTGGCCGGGGCTCGAAAAGGATATAAACAACTTTGTTAAAAGATGCACTATTTGTCAAAAACAAAAGTATACTGTTATGGTAAAAGAACCCATGGTTATAACCACAACGGCGCAATCATCATTTGAAAAAATATTTTTAGACATAGTAGGGCCACTTGATAGAGATTACAATAATTACACATATATTTTAACACTTCAGTGCGAACTGTCAAAATATGTATGTGCTTTTCCACTAATGAGTAGAACATCAGCTGAAGTCGCTCGTGTGTTCGTCAACAACTTCATTCTCCTTCACGGGGTGCCACGGGAAATCGCTACTGACAGAGGTACGGAGTTTATGTCAGACACATTCAAAGCGGTATGTAAAATTCTAAATATTTCTAAACTGAACTCAACAGCATATCATCATCAGAGTATTGGCGCTCTAGAGAATTCCCATAAAACCCTAGGGGCCTTTTTAAGAATACACATCAATCAAAGACCAGACTCATGGAGTTCATGGTTACCTTTTTGGGCCTTCGCATATAATACCACAGTACATTCATCGACAAAATTTACTCCTTTCGAACTTGTTTACGGAAAGAAATGTAACTTACCAAGTAACCTTTTAAGAACAGTAGAACCACTCTACAATTATGACAGTTATCCCCTTGAGCTTAAATATAGATTGCAGATTTCACAAACAGAAGCACGGAAAAATTTAATTAATACGAAATTAGAAAGGAAAAACAGACATGATCAATATGTAAGACCAATAAAATATAAAACAAATGATAAAATCTTGATAAAAAATGAAACTGGTAATAAGCTCTCAAATCTTTATACTGGTCCTTATACTGTTATTAGAGATTTGTCTCCGAATGTAGAGGTAAACATCAATGGTAAAAATGATGTTATTCATAAAGACAGAACGAAGTTGTACTACTCGTAACTATGTATAGTAACAATACTTAGGTTACAGATCTACATTGCGATTGTGGCTGTAAAATGACATACACTCGTGTTGCACTGGATAGATTATGCCAGCTAATAAGTACACGTATTGTTTGTAAACACTGACGGAACATCTGTTGTAATTTTAGGTATAATCATTATTAATAAATTCCAGTAATTATGTAACCAAATATTTAGTATAAGTAATAATCAGATCAGAGAAAAAAAAAAAAAAGTATCCAAAGAATGAAATACTTTTTTTTTTTTTTATTGCCTTGGGAGGTGTGATGTAGTATGTAAGTACTTATTATTTCTATGTGTGTAACCAATATATAAACGATGTAATCTCATATTAAAGGACAGTCTTGTACGATATCTTGTGATGTTTCATTTCCATCTGACACCCGACCTTACAATATTACGGCTTCCTATTTCATGGGACATTGTTACGGTTGCCATCGCCTATACGCCTAAACTGACGATGCGGAAAAATCCCAGTCAATCAGGGGCCTTAGTCTGCTATTACAATAGTGTCAGAATGGTCGATCACTGATCGCATAATGTTTGATTTTGACATCTACTACATACTAAACTTGTCAAAATGCCCCTGGTGTTGTGATGTAACAAAAACTTAACCATGAAAAAGGTAGCTTACCTGTGCGTCTCCTGCCTGGGGAACCCACATAATAATATTCTTTAAACACACTATCACAGAACTTCAGTGGGAGCCCCGCGCAGATGCTCCACCTTTGATTGAGTTAAAGTGTCTCTTATATCACGTGATACTTCTGTGATGTTTGGGCTGTGCACAAAAACTATATCATCCGCCTCCGGCACTAAAATAGAGGTTTTCATAAAAGAACAAACCGCGTTGTGATCGCGGCGTCAATACGATACACACACACACCACAATAAACACACCGTGTGTACACAAACACATACTCGCATGTCAAGGATGATACCGACTCCAGCATATTATATTAGTTTAATCAAGACCCCAAGATTAAAAAAAATATCTGCGATTGAACTTGAAATAAAATAGTTTAGAGGACGGCGGCGGCGCGGGCGCTCAGAGATTGTAAACCGTTACTACGTTTATAGCCTTAAGCAATTGCTAAAAACTTCTACAAACAGTATGAAATTGACAAGGTTTTGGGTGAGGCATCACAGCCAAAATGGGTTTTTGCAAAAAATCCGACATCCCATAAATACCGGCTAAGTGCGAGTTGGCCAGCTAGTCACACACACACACACCCACGTTTACGTTCATTCATATGTTAATTAACACTCAACAGCAAAGTTATTGGTGTTTGCTAGTACAACACGTTCGCACGCACACCAGCCCGCGACGGGGCTGCACTCACACTACACGGTACTGTCAGTACTCAGCTATCTACTCTACTTACTTCCTTACTAATATTATAAAAGCGAAAGTGAGTTTGTTTGTTACCTCTTCACGCTTTAATGGCTCAACCAATTTTGATGAATTTTGGTACGTTGGTAAGTTGGGAACCAGGAGACGGGCATAAGCTAATTTAAAAAAAAAATGGGATGTGAGGGAGAAAGAGGGAAGAAAACGGAATACTTAGCGTTGCTATTACAAATCAATAAGGCGCAAGGGGAACTGTGTTACCCCGAATTTAACGCGAGCGAAGCCGCGGGCAAAAGCTAGTAAGTTATAATACTATAATGAAACCGTAACTAGGTAATTCTTTGTCTCATTAATATAAGATTATTGTCGGTTTATGGGACATGTTGTCAAGTCAAAGTTATTTATCTGTGTAAAATATTTATAGTCAACAATGTAATGGTGAAGTCAATGAGCAGACCGGAAGGTGTTCATCATGTACATGGGCAGAGCAAGAAGCGGGCGCGGCGCGGCGCGGCGCGGCGCCTGGTCACGCTGAGCGGTGTGAAGCGCTAATGAGTGCGCGTGCCGGCATGCGGCACCTCGGATGCAGAGATTAGTGCGCTCCGTGCTGCAAGGTGCGGGCGACGCCGACGTGGGCCAACCGCTTGCGAAGGGAATCAATATCAACGGGTTGTGGGCTGAGCCGCCTTCCATTTAGTTAGCAGACAAGTTCCGGAATAAGCGACGAACTTGTGTTGATTTATAGAATTGCGACTAATTGGATTACCTATAATAATCAATCACGTCCTTTTCCTTTCTCAGTTATCTCAAATCTTCATCTGAAACAGTTCAGATGTATAGGCGAAAAATCTGACGGCTCGTGCGGCTGCTGCACATGTGGTGGTGAGCGCGTCAGTACCGCACGTGGCACGTGGCACGTGCACCGCACACCACACTCCACAGACTAGCTACACATTAACTACAACTTTTTCCTGTTGATTTGCGTAGTTAGTTTAGTATGAGAGTGAGCGTGAGCGTGAGCGCGTTCAATCTCGCGGACGTCAGTCGAGCGCCGGAGTGATGGATCGCTTGCTGCAGATCTATCGCCCGGAATACTACTAGTATCGTGTTTGGTTAGCAAGTTGTTTGATTTTATTAGAAGTGGTGTCATGAGAGTTTATCCATATTTATAACAGAAATATTTATGAATTAATAATGAAACAAACCGATGACCGTTGGGGTAGTTTTTGAGTGGAGACAGCGAATTGGGAAACGTAAGGTCCGACGCGGTCAAGCTCGGCGGAGCAGCGAGCGACAAACATAAGGTAAATGTAAATAACTAGTGCAGGCTGCAGTGGGTCGTGCGTCACGCTCGGCGCATCCAGTGCAACTCACACACGTTTCACGTAGGCCGCTTTAGTAAGGACGTGCCAGTTGCCCGGTGGCCGGTCTGAGTGTATTGAAATGTTTGGTAAGGACGTGCAAGTTGTCCGGTGGCCGGTCTGAGTGTATTGAAATGTTTGGTAAGGACGTGCAAGTTGTCCGGTGGCCGGTCTGAGTGTATTGAAATGTTTGGTCAGGACGTGCAAGTTGTCCGGTGGCCGGTCTGAGTGTATTGAAATGTTTGGTAAGGACGTGCAAGTTGTCCGGTGGCCGGTCTGAGTGTATTGAAATGTTTGGTAAGGACGTGCAAGTTGTCCGGTGGCCGGTCTGAGTGTATTGAAATGTTTGGTAAGGACGTGCAAGTTGTCCGGTGGCCGGTCTGAGTGTATTGAAATGTTTGGTCAGGACGTGCAAGTTGTCCGGTGGCCGGTCTGAGTGTATTGAAATGTTTGGTAAGGACGTGCAAGTTGTCCGGTGGCCGGTCTGAGTGTATTGAAATGTTTGGTAAGGACGTGCAAGTTGTCCGGTGGCCGGTCTGAGTGTATTGAAATGTTTGGTAAGGACGTGCAAGTTGTCCGGTGGCCGGTCTGAGTGTATTGAAATGTTTGGTAAGGACGTGCAAGTTGTCCGGTGGCCGGTCTGAGTGTATTGAAATGTTTGGTAAGGACGTGCAAGTTGTCCGGTGGCCGGTCTGAGTGTATTGAAATGTTTGGTAAGGACGTGCAAGTTGTCCGGTGGCCGGTCTGAGTGTATTGAAATGTTTGGTAAGGACGTGCAAGTTGTCCGGTGGCCGGTCTGAGTGTATTGAAATGTTTGGTAAGGACGTGCCAGTTGTCCGGTGGCCGGTCTGAGTGTATTGAAATGCAAACATTTTAATATGGCTTACGATAGCGTGAAACACAGGTTTGAAAACACTCAGACTGGTCACTGGGCAGCTGGCACGTCCTGTTTGGCCGGTCTAAGTTTTTTCAAACCTATGTTTCAAGCCATCACTTTACATAGCACAATTAAATTGCGACAATAATTGTTAAATTAAACCAATCTATGAACAATCCACTATGGATTATGCTGATGTTTGTTATTCTGATCTATTCCAGGAACTTCTCAATAAATTGGATCGACTTCACAATAATTTGCTTTGGGTTAGGCTTTCGTAAATATGATCACATCTCACCGAAAGGGTGCTCTGCTTAAATGGCTGCCGATACGACTCAGGAGGCCCCTCAGATATCTCTCTATGCTATACACTATCATGCATAATCGACGTGCTCCTGATTATTTAAAAAAATATTTTATAATGTTGAGCAGTTCTCCCAGTCGTACGGAACCTTCGAACTTCCAAAAATCTACTCCTTCAAATTCCTTTACACCGCACCGGTTTTATGTCCAATTTTTACGCAGTCTCAACAATAAAGCTCTGGAACGCGCTACCCTTTGGTATTAAAAAAGCTGAAAACTAAATTTATTTTTAAAATAAAAGTTCGTAACCACTATTTAGATCCGTATATTTTTGGTGTTTTTTTAATACCTATATGTTTTTAGTTTATTTCATATGTTTATGTGTACGAGCATCTGTATCCTTACTATCAATAATATTATAAAAGCGAAAGTGAGTTTGTTTGTTTGTTACGTCTTCACGCCTAAATGGCTAAACTGATTTTGATGAATTTTTGTATAGAGATAGTTGGGATAATGGAGACGGAAATAGGCTATTTTTTTGTAAAAAAAAAAGCTTGATATATGAGGGAGAAAGAGGGAAGAAAAGGGAAAACTTAGCATTGCTATTACAATAAAAAAGGCGCAAGGGTAAACACTTCAGGTAACCGGTACTTGTAAATCAAGAAAAGGGAACTGTTTTACCCTAAATTTAACGCGAGCGAAGCCGCGGCAAAACCTAGTAAGTACATTCAGTCAAAAAAGTATCGGGAATGGATGATTTGTTTATGGTTCCAAACTAAAATTTTTGTTTTTTTTGTAGTTGTTAGATTGGCACAACTGTTTTCCATTTTGGCGCGGAGTTTGAGTTGCATCTGTTATTTATATTAAATACAGTGCTGGTTTTAGTAATATCATATATAGTGTGTATTGCGAATTTCATAATGGACAAAAATATCGAACAAAGAGTTTGTCTTAAATTTTGCATCGCCAATGGAATTTCGTGTTCGGAGTCACTGAAAATGTTACAGAAGGCTTACGGTGAATCGACTTTATCAAAAACTCGTTCTTATGAGTGGTTCAAAGCGTTCAAAAGCGGTCGAGATGTGATGGAAGATTTGCCTCGCTCTGGTAGGCCGTCAACGTCTGCAACTGAAGTTAACATCGTAAAAGTGAAGAAAATAGTGACTGAAAATCCCCATTCAACTCTGAGAGAGATAGCCGCCGAACTTTCTGTATCTCACAAGTCGATCCGTACCATTGTAACTAATCATTTGGGTATGAAACATGTTGCTGCTCGGCTAGTCCCAAAAGATCTGAATTTTCTTCAAAAACTTAATCGCATGAAAGTCGCTGAGGACATGCTAGAACGAGTCAGTTCGGACCCAACATTCATGAAACGCATTGTTACTGGTGACGAGACGTGGGTTTACGAGTTTGAAATGCAAACTAGTCAACAAGCTTCGGAGTGGCGCCTTCCAACTGAACCGAAACCGAAAAAACCACGCCAACGTCGATCAAAAGTCAAAGTCATGTTGACTGTTTTCTTTGACTATCGCGGTGTTGTGCACTATGAATTCTTACCGGAAGGTCTAACGGTAAATAAAGAATATTATTTGAGCGTTATGCGGCGTTTAAGAGAGCAAATTCGACGAAAAAGGCCAGATTTGTGGAAAGAAAATTCTTGGATTTTGCACCACGACAATGCGCCTTCGCACAAGGCTATCATTGTGAACTAATTTTTGACCAAACACTCAACAAATACCATCCAGCAACCACCATATTCACCAGATATGGCTCCTGCTGACTTTTTTCTTTTTCCTAAACTCAAATTACCACTTCGTGGCACCCGTTTTCAATCGATAGAAGACATAAAGGAGAATTCGCGGCGAGAACTGAACTCAATTCCGGAAGCAGCGTTTAAAAAATGTTTTGATGAATGGATTATTCGTTGGCGCAAGTGTATCGTTTCTAAAGGAGCATACTTTGAAGGTGATAAAATAAATTTAGATGAATAACAGGCATTTTGTGTATTATTGATCTTTTCCCGGTACTTTCTTGACAGAGTAGTATATCATCATCATCTGCCTAGCCTTTCTCAACTATGTTGGGGTCGGCTTCCAGTCTAACCGGATGCAGCTGAATATCAGTATTTTACATGGAGCGACTGCCTATCTGACCTCCACAGCCCAGTTAGTACTGGGTAATACGATACCCCTTGGTAAGACTGGTTGTCAGACTTTCGGGACACTGACTACCTGTAACGACTGTCAAAGATCTACAAATGACAGCCGGGACCAACGGCTTAACGTGCTTTCCGAGGCACGGAGGAAACTCGGTATGTAACGGGTGGTCACCCATCCACAGACCAACCTAGGCAAGCGCGGCTAACCTAAAGATCGACCCGAGCGGCTGCTATTATTTAGCCACGAGCTCCTCTAAGTAAAACCTAGTAAGTTTTCGAAAACAAAAAGTTATTTGTTTTCGAAAACTTATATACTTACTGGGTTTATTTGTCGGTAGTTTATTTTTGTGAATGGTTTCTGGCAGTCTAACCTAGGAGGTTGGCGTGTGCTTTTACCGAGCAATTTCTGTGGATGCCTTATATACTATTAAAAACATATAGTATTTCCAACGTTTATATCAAGACTAGCTTTTGCCCGCGGCTTCGCACGCGTTAAATTCGGGGTAACATAGTTCCCCTTGCGCCTTATTGATTTGTAATAGCAACGCTAAGTTTTCCCTTTTCTTCTCTCTTTCTACCTCACATCTCACTTTAAAAAAAAATTAGCCTATGTCCGTCTCCTGGTTCCCAACTATCTCTGTACCAAAATTCATCAAAATCGGTTTAACCATTAAAGCGTGAAGAGGTAACAAACAAACAAACAAACTCACTTTCGCTTTTATAATATTAGTAAGGATTCATTGACTGGCCCTGGATTCCGAGGTATAAACCTTACGGCGCTTAAAGGCCTCCAGCCAGGAAAAAAACTTACAAACTAAGCGACTACACGCTAAGAGCACTCCCTGTGGGGTACGAGCTTCAACTTAGGGCGTCGTTGGGGGAGGACAACAAAGGGACAGGCTGGATCTGAGTGATATTATTTAGAGTGAGAGTCTGGTTAGAACGTACTGGCTCAGCATCGCGGGCTGGCTCTAGCAACAGACGGGTGAGGACGGAATGACGGCGCTTTGCATCTCAATTCACGAAGGGTGCTGTTGTTTGCCTTGACGGCAGAGTGGTCGCAAGCGCGACCATATACTGAGCATGAGACCCTGGGTTCGATTCTCGATTGGGGCAAAGTGGTTTTTCCGTCAGGTTTGTTTTTTGCAGTGCCAGCCACGAAGTGTGGACCAGCGAGAACTCCCCCCTATTACATGGGACTTAAACATAACTAGCGAAAAATGGGTTTGAGTTTTGAGGTTCTCTCCCTCAAACGCCCGGGCACCTCCTTCGCTAGCATTACTGCTTCGCAGAAGGAGGTGACCGCTTCCCATTCCCTCTCGCTCCGGACCATGGACTGAACCAGGGCCGGACGCGAGAGATCGCCACCGCCGATCGCTCTTGAATCAACGGAAAGCAAGGATAAGGAAATTAACGTTTCAGTAGTTTTCATTGGGATACTAGTATAGAAATCTACAAATTCTTGAGCAACTTTGTTTATAGCGGTTAGAAGACCACGCGAAGACTAGAGTAATATCAATATTATATTTGTTTATTTCTTTCACTATTGATGATTTTCCAAACTGTCTTAATTTTATCATCGGCGGATCTAATGTTGTTGCTTATAAAAAAGGCTTTAGCTGACTTGCAGGTGTTTCTTTTTTTAAATAACTAAGTTGCAAAATAGTAATTGAATGTATCTGATGTAAGATGATGATGTAAGGCTTATGGCTGTACAGCTCAAACAATGGTTCCCTACTTTTTCTTATACCCATAACATATACATAAACTTTGGGCTAATAGATTTAGTTTTAATTTTTAGCGTATCATTGAACTCTGTGTGGACAACCCTAATAAATTCTTCATTAAATTGATTTACATTATCAATATTATATCCTGGAATGCCTAGATAACTTATTAAATTTATTTAAATTGCTTGGTGTTATTTGTCTAGACTGTATCTACCTGAAATGTTTGTGATGATGTGTAGGATCGAAGACGACGGTTTGACCGCTGTGATCAGAGGGAAGGCAATTTACGGCTTCTAAATTTAATTCAATTTTTGACTAAGATTAGTGAACCCCCACTCATCTTAGATTTACGGTTGAAGCAACTGCCTACATTGTAATTTTCGATACAAACAATTTCCAACTTTGTTTTTTCTAGAAACAATTCAATCTCTAGTCGTTTTGAAAAGAATCCTTGAATATTTTGATGTATTAATCTCAAGGAATTCTGCTTAGCCCCTTTTTGACAATTAGCTATTTGAGAGCAAGAAGGTACCTTGGTGTTGGTGAATATAACACCATTGTTATATGTAACTTCTGTTGTCTACAAACTAGTTTAAATGACTCCTCCGTCTTCCTTGTAAAAAAGGTATACTTATTAATATTACTACTAATAGTCGCAGTCTTAATAATACAAATAAACTTCGACATAATATTTATGTCTGAGTGAATATTATTAGCTAATAGCCTAGCTATTTTGTGTCTACAACTAGTAGGTAGAAACACACTATGCCGTGTCGACCTAAGTTTATCAACAACAGTGTTGATATCAAGGATACAAGTTTGTCATATTAGTGACCTACCAAGATTTTTGATTGTTTGTCAATTTTTAAAGTATGGAAAGCACACATTATAATTTTACATAATATTATATTTATATTATAGATATTATAGACATTGTTACAAAACCTGGGATACACCATTCTTGTCGAGAGCAAGACGTGCCAGTTAAAAGTAGTAAAAAGTGTCCATAGAAAACACAAAAATATATTATATATAATAATAATAAGTTGTGGCAAATGAGAGATGACCAGTCACAACTGACAGCGCTCGTTCACGAACATGACGCACGGATCAGCACCATTTAATTGTACCGTTTTGAAGGGAACTAAATTAATCGCACCACCATCAGCGAGAGTAAGCATTCTGCATCTGAACCGCCAGCGCACATTACAGTCTGGTCTCCAGTGAATGATGGCTTTGTGGTACATAGTACTCACACAATATGGGCTAAGCGATTATATAATACTAAGAGATTGAGTTATTTTAGATGGTGCACATGTCTTTCGAATTATCTCGAGATCTATCCGAATCGATTGGCACATTCTAAATAAACGCGTAATCGCAATTTACAAGCCGAGATGAATGGCTGAATGAATTTATATCAGGGCCGCAGGTAACACAGAGGAGCGCACAGCTCGGCTGATATGCGAGGAATGTCTCGCAGCCCGCACGCGCACGAACACGCGGCTTATTTAGCGAAGCGCGCTTTGACGTACTTTCGTGTGGCTCCTGCTTCGTAGCTGTGACAACTGTTTGTTACTTTTAAAGAGAATGCGTGAGTAACAGATGGTTCCCGTTCCCTGTCGCTATTTCATCCAACCAGTGTAAATTCTGTGTGCGGTCTAACTATAACAAACTCGATTCAACCTCACATAGAGTTAATTTTCATATGCTCGCTCATTGCTCTAGATCCGGCCGGTAGCGTTGTCGTGCGCCGCGCCGCCACCGCTAGCCTGTCGCTAGGTACCCGCTACCGGCGGCGGCGGCGGAGCGGCGCGCGGCGCGCTGCTGCGACACGGTCTGCCACTTACGGCGCGCGGTATCGCTATCGGTAATGTATTCTCCCACTCAACTACCTATACGTTATGGTTATAAAATCTAAGAAAACAATATATCATAAGACTCACCAGACCTGTTTATTTATGGAATACTAGCTAAAGTTCCCCTTTCCTGATTTATAGGTACCTGCTACCTGTAGTATGGCGCAAGGGCAAACCCTTTTTTTTGGGGTGGGAAATCATCAAATAACTTCCCCCGCTCTGGGCGGAGCGGGGAGGGGGGGTTTAGGCAGTTAATTACTAAAACCCACCAATGTTCCTTCTATTGTCCTTTACGTTCCAGGGCCGCGGTATCTCTTTCGAACAACCCGCAACCCCGGCAGGCGGAGGCTCTGGCAAGCCCCTCTGCTTTGCTGACATCTCTTTGAGGCGCGCGTGAAACACGAACGCGCCGTAAGGGCAAATCCTTGCGAATTATTTATTGAAATAGCAATGCTAATTTTCCCTTTTCTTCCCTCTTTCTCCCTCATATCTCAATCTATTAAAAAAACGTTTATATCAAGACTAGCTTTTGCCCGCGGGTTCGCACGCGTTAAATTCGGGGTAACATAGTTCCCCTTGCGCCTTATTGATTTGTAATAGCAACGCTAAGTTTTCCCTTTTCTTCTCTCTTTCTACCTCACATCTCACTTAAAAAAAAAAATATTGCCTATGTCCGTCTCCAGGGTCCCAAATATATCTGTACCAAAATTCATCAAAATTGATTAAGCCATTTAGGCGTGAAGACGTAACAAACAAACAAACTCAAGGTGAGTTTTTTGTTACGCTTTTATAATATTAGTAAGGATTTTCTGAAACAAACAGTCTTTATTCGAGTGAGTGATAAGTGATACAGTCAGATTAACAGTTTAAGACAGACAATAGTTCTCGACAGGAGAACAATATGTATTCAATACTCATTGTGGTGATAATCTCCAAACCGTTCGAATTGTAAGTTTCGGTAAAGTATGTGAAAATGTTGAGCCGGAGATCAGACTTGATTTTTAAACATAATTTTCCACTATTTTGTAGAGTAAGTCGGCGGTCACGTGATTCACACGCTCACACGCAGTCGCGTACACTCGCGCGTAACATCTGTGCGCACATCTGTGGCTGATCACCACGCATGCTGCTGGTCGCGCGCGCATTACACATCTATACCCACGTAGGCTTCAAATACATTTTACATACAACAACCATTGTGTAGGTTCGCTCCGGTTTATTTGGAAGCAGCTCTGATCTGATGAAGCCCGGAGGAAAGTTTCAAATCAAATCAAGTCATTTATTTCAATTAGACCATTACAGGCACTTTTGAATGTCAAGAAACAAAATGAATCTACAGTCCCAGTCACAAGGCATAATAACTTGTGAAAGTACTGTAGTTGCCCACTCCAAAGCGTTGATCTCTATGGAAAAGAATGGGCAAGAAACTCCATGGACACTCTTTTAAATTATAATATTTTTACAAAATCGTATTTACATCATTCATGTTGAGATTATACAAATATGTGAGAACGATGTAGAAAGACGTGCACAGTAAGTGCGTCCAGAGTAAATAAAAAGCAAAATTTAATTTTAAATCTAAATAAGTTAAAAATGAACCGTGGTAGCTAAAAAATGACCAGTCCCAACTGACAGCGCCCGTTCACGAACATGACGTATGGATCAGCCCCATTCAGTTCGACCATTTTGAAGGGAGCTAAATGACCCGACACACCCGCCACCATCAGAGAGACATTTAAGTGAGCATGACACTATCAACCACCAGGGCTTCGTCAAGTCAATGATAATAGTTACATAGCACTCACATATGGGCTTAATAATTATACAATACTAGAGAATTGATTCTATACATTGCAAAGATAGTCTTACAATCTTCTGCAGCTTCCACTATAGCTTCGGATTCAAATCAATGAGTTTACCCCTATGCTTGTGGAGCAGGACCAGCATTGAGCCAAGCATTTTTATCATCAATATAATCCCCCAACTTATAATATGCTTGCCTACATAGTGTGCGTTTAATACAAGATTTAAATTTCGTTTCATTCAGTTGAAGAATGTGGGGAGGTATTTTATTGTAGCATTTCAAACAGTACCCCATGAAAGATGAGTCTACTTTAGCTAACCTGAAACATGGTTGAAATAATTGGTCCATAATTCTAGTATTATAATTGTGTCTGTCACCTCTTTTACTAAAAAGATGCAAGTTTTTCCATGATGTTTTCATAAATATATTGACAAGGTACTGTCATGATGTTAATATCCTTAACTGTTCCCTTAAAGAATCTCGCCTACGTAGGTTATATATGGCTCTGATGGCTCTTTTCTGTACAATAAATATAGACTCGATGTCTGCAGCCCGTCCCCAAAGTAAAATACCGTATGAAATTATACTATGAAAATAACTAAAATAGACTAGCCTCACGGTATCTACATCAGTAAACTGACGGATTTTTCTAACAGCATATGCTGCTGAACTAAGGCGTCCTGCAAGAGCTGTTATTTGCGGACTCCATTGTAGCTTTGAATAGAGTGTTATTCCCAAGAAAACAGTTTTTTCGACGAATTCTAGTTTCTCTTGATTCAATACTATGTCACACTCACTGTTTTTGACATTTGGTAGAGCAAATCTTATGCACTTCGTTTTTTTCCCATTTAATACTAAATTATTAGCGGTAAACCAATTATGTACCTGCATTAGGGCCTTATTTACGTCGTCAAGATTTGTGGCACGTCTGTTTATCTATACTTATATTATTATATTATTATTATTATTTTTAATATTATAAAGCTGAAGAGTTTGTTTGTTTGTTTGTTTGAACGCGCTAATCTCAGGAACTACTGGTTCGAATTGAAAAATTCTTTTTGTGTTGAATAGACCATTTATCGAGGAAGGCTTTAGGCTATATAACATCACGCTGCAACTAATAGGAGCGAAGAAACAATGGAAAATGTGAAAAAAACGGGGAAAATTATTCATCTTTGAGGGCTTCCGTTGCGTGCGCTGCGAAAACGGTTCAAGATATCAAAAAAATATGTAGAAAAGAATTATTCCTCTTGAAATGATCTAAAAAATGTCCGTGACGGTATATGTCTATCTTTTAAGATTAAATTTGGTCAAAATTAATGCATGATTACCAATTATTTGTTAGAGTTGTTTCAACATAATAATATTAATCTTTATCCAAATAAATGTGTTGTTGATTAACAGTATTTAATTGTGAACAAAATTGTCTTTGACATCACTTAATTTCAATGAACATCTTAGAAGATATTACAATTTTAAAATAACTCCGATATAAAATTCACACGCGCCGCATGATGTGCAAAACATGACGCTGGGCATGGGCGAGGAGAGGCGTTGCTTGCGGGCGACGCGGAGGGGGGGTATAGCTCTACGATTGTCAAGGATAATATTTTGGTTCTAATAATTTCACAATTATTCATCATCTGCCTAGCCTTTTCCCCACTATGTTGGGGTCGGTTTCCAGTCTAACCGGATGCAGCTGAATATCAGTATTTTACATGGAGCGACTGCCTATCTGACCTCCACAACCAGTTAATACTGGGTAATACGATACCCCTTGGTAAGACTGGTTGTCAGACTTTTGGAACACTGACTACCTGTTACGACTGTCAAAGATCTACAAATGACAGCCGGGACCAACGGCTTAACGGGCTTTCCGAGGCACGGAGGAAACTCGGTATGTAACGGGTGGTCACTGGTCACCCATCCACAGACCAACCTAGGCAAGCGCGGCTTAACCTAAAGATCGACCCGAGCGGCTGCTATTATTTAGCCACGAGCTCCTCATGAGCTATTTTTTTTTTATAAATTTCACAATTATTAAAAAAAAATATTGTAGATAATACCTGTAAATAGGTGTCATCTACATAATTATTCTTAGGGCTGTTTATTCAATAGTCAGATAACTTTTATCTGAGGAATAAAAATGGCGGTTTGACAGCTCATCTATAGAAAATATGTCAAACTGCTATTTTTATTCCTCAGATAAAAATTATCTGACTATTAAAAAATCAGCCCTTATTAGGTTAGGTTTTAGTTTAAGTACACAGTTAGTTAACCTTATATTTTACGTAAGTACCAAATACAGGTAACAATAATTAGGATCCTAATTATTAACCTTACGTTCGTTTTTTCTTGATTACGAGTTACGGTTTGGTTAAGTTTTCATTTCCTATTTTCTTTCTTCGTCACTATAATGCCTAGAAAAAGAACTCAGCTTTCTCGGCAGACTGTTACCGCAAAGCGGCTGCGAGCTTTGTGCAGCAGTGAAACAGAGAATGAAAATATGCATAGGTTGGCTACTCAACGAGGAATCAGTGAACAAAACCGTGCTAATGAATCGATCGTTGAACGTTCGCAGCATCTAGCCTCACAAAATTTCCGAACTTCGGCAAACCGTCAACGGGAAGCAAGCGCTGAACGTTTATCCTTACAAAATTTCCGAACTTCGGCAAACCGTCAACGGGAAGCAAGCGCTGAACGTTTATCCTTACAAAATATCCGAACTTTGATAAACCGAGAACTGGAATCAAGCGCTGAACGTTCTCAACGTTTAGCCTCACAGAGTTCTCGAACTTTGGTGAACCGACTACGGGAATCAAGCGCTGAACGTTCTCAACGTTTAGCCTCACAGAGTTCTCGAACTTTGGTGAACCGACTACGGGAATCAAGCGCTGAACGTTCTCAACGTTTAGCCTCACAGAGTTCTCGAACTTTGGTGAACCGACTACGGGAATCAAGCGCTGAACGTTCTCAACGTTTATCCTCACAGAATTCCGGAACTTGGGCTAAGACGCGGACAAAGTCGTGGGTAACAGTTATCCTTACTAATATTATAAAAGCGAAAGTGAGTTTGTTTGTTTGTTTGTTTGTTTGTTTGTTACCTCTTCACGCTTTAATGGCTAAACCGATTTGGATGAATTTTGGTACAGAGATAGTTGGGAACCAGGAGACGGACATAGGCTAATTTTTATTTTAAAAAAGTAGGATATAAGGGAGAACGAGGGAAGAAAAGGGAAAACTTAGCGTTGCTATTACAAATCCATCAGGCGCAAGAGCAAAAACTGCAGGTCTGCTTGGTGTGTTATACCGAATTTAACGCGAGCGAAGCCGCGGGCGAAAGCTAGTAATTTATAAAGCTGAGGAGGTTGTTTGCAAAAATAAATATGATGCCCAAAATACTATTCCACGCGGACGAAGTCGCGGGCACAGCTAGTCTTAAATATTAAAGAGGTATCGTCAACAAACAACACCATTTGTGGTTGGTTTTTAAATAAATGGGGTAGATCATTAATATATACTAAAAAGAGGAAGGGACCTAATATCGATCCTTGTGGTACACCCATCTTTACATTTAAACCCATTGGATTGACACCATTTATTTGTACTTGCTGCTGTCTATCATTTATATACGATTTAACTAAACTAAGGGCAAGTTTCCCTAGGCCGTAATGTTCAAGTTTTAAGAGAAGGGTTTCGTGGTTCACGCAATCAAATGCTTTTGAGAGGTCACAAAAGATCCCTTTGGCATCCTGTGCTTCTTCCCACGCAGTAAATATGTGTTTTAATAGGGTGACACCGGCGTCAGTCGTACAACGTCCTTTGGTGAAACCATACTGTTTCTCATGTAATATTTTATTGGTGTTAAAGTGGTTGAGCATTTGGTTAAGCATTACCTTTTCAAACACCTTGCTGAAAACCGGCAAAACGGATACGGGTCTATAATTATTGGTGTCTTTACTGTCCCCAGATTTGAAAAGTGGTATTTCCTTGCTGTATTTCATAAGGTCCGGGAAAACTCCTTGGTCCACACACAAATTAAATATTAAGGCTAAGTACGGTATAGTCTCAATGATAGCTTGACAAACTTTAATAGACAATCCCCAAAGGTCTTCGGTTAATTTGATTTTTATTTGTTTAAAAGCTTTAATGACTAAGGTGGGGTTAATATGCTTAAACTTACATTTCATGGAGAAGACTAACTAAGAATAAGAAATTAATGGAGAAAACTAAAACCATAGCATCAGATTATCGTTTCGATAATCAGAAATTGTGCGTGCTGAGTTGGCCAGTTGGAATGCTCGAAGTGGCCCCTGCCGCGCGGAGGCGAGCGCGAGCGCGCGGTACTAGCGCGGCGGAATTATATAAAACCATTGCGATACCAAACTGCTAGATTATTTCAACTACGTATTGTTTGTTTGGCTCAAAAATTCACATCGTTTATTATTTAAGGCGTCGTAAACTCGTCGCACAGATATCTGGGACGAGTGTTCCTCGTGTAGTTGAGCACAGCCCGCACAACCCGCGCGCGTGCGCCGGCACTCCATCATGCGCAGCGCGGTGCGTGGCGCGACCCTCGCCCACGTCCACCACGCCGCGCCGCGCCGGCTCCTGATGCACGCGTCGCGTCGCGTCAACTTCGCACTACTTCACACTCAACAGAAAACCGATGTGCCTAGCTAAACTTATCGTTGAATGGTCGTAGAGTGGTTCTTGGTTCGCGAAACATAAAATTAAGCCTTTATTGAGAGATCAGTATGAGTATTTTCACTGACTGGAGATAACAATTAAAATCATTCGAAACGCGAAATTAACAATGTTCGTTATTTATTTCGAGATTTCCATAAAACCAGTCACTTGGAATTATGGTTCCCGTTTTTGTTAATGATGAACCATGTTACTCAATCCGTAATCATGGCGTTCGCAATCGCGCCTAAATATTGGAATCTCAAAATGCTTGTATAAATAATAAACACGGTAAATATTCCGTTTCAAATGTTATTAAAACGAGTACTGTTAGTGACGTCAATTTAGAAAGTTAAGATAATATAAATATTGATTTGCATACAATAATAAAAACCGGCCAAGTGCGAGTTGCACACACAAGCTGCATTAAATTCACATTGAACCGCAAAAACGTTGCTGACCTCTCTTTGATCAACAACCCGTGTCCCTGTGTGAACATAACAGTGAACATGGATTCACTTTGTGTAGAAATATGGAGTGTTGTTGTAGTGGTTGAGGATGTTGTCGCAAGTACCATGACCAGCGAGCTTACTGTAGTTGTAGTGGATGAAGAGTCTCTGCGCACACACAGTTGTTGTTGGTGTTGAAGCCCACGTCGGCGTCGCCGCCGGAAGCTGTATGTTCAGGGAAGCGGAAGGTGTGTCAAGTGCGAGTGGCGTGAGTAATTACCTCCTGATTATACTAACAGGGTGAAGCCTGCGCTGCCGCGTGCTCTCACAAGACCCAATTAGGTTCGCGCCGTTTCACGTCTCCTCGACAAAATAAACAATATCAATTAAACTTCTCAAACGGGAGTTTCTGTGGGCTCTTTCATCGCCCCTTTTTAATCTGTCTTTAATTAGGTGAATCCCCCCACATCTTGGCTCGCCCCTCCCCTCCCTCCCCGCCTCGGGTACAGCGCGGTACCGACGTTATTTAATATACAGTTCCAATGTACCGTTTGTTCGTTTCTGTCGTATTAAACCGCTCTTTGCAATCGTTTCAGGAGTTTCTATGTGGAAAAGGTTTGTGAATTTGGCAAATTGACAAGCTTTCATCGCGTAATTGCAAAAGTTTGTTCGACTGTATTGAGATGTACTAAAAGGTTGAAAACGATTGCGCCATATCGATAGGTATTGGATTCAATATCAGACTTGTCGAAGTGGTCAGATTTGTGTTATGAACGACTGTTTTCTAGCATTCGTAGAACTGCGTGTACAGAAAGCACAACGCATAAAACCATACGCAATGATTGAATAAAGTGTCACCGTTTACTAAACGTAAGAATGCTGTCCAAACACGAGTACACAACAAATACTCATTGTAACCGCGCGAACACACTCACAATACGAGTATATCCACACCCGGTATCGGTTGTGGCCGTGCAGCACTAAGGCACCGAGTGTTGCGGGTTGTTCGAAAGAGATACCGCGGCCTCGGAACGTAAAGGGCAATAGAAGGAACATGGGTGGGTTTTAGTCAGTACAAGTCTGACATGCCCCCCCGCTCCACCCAGAGCGGGGGAAGTCATTGGATGATTTCCCACCCGAAAAAAAAAAAAAAAAAAAAAAAAAAAAAGGCACCGAGTGGAGCTTCTGAGCGTCCCTAAGGCGTGCCTCCGCAGATAACTGACGGCATACGGCCGCGATACATCTCGCAGATAATCCAACTTATCTCTGAGATATGATTTACCGGCTGGGCGCATACGCGCCGCCGCCCCGCGCCCTCGCCGACGACATAATAATATGACGTCACACACGCTGAGGTGCCGCCTTTGATGTGACAAGTGGGGAGAGAGTTAATTGGTTAACGAGCGACCAGAAGAATGGAATCGATTTTATCATATAACTTCAGATTAAGGTAAAAGCGAAAGTGAGTTTGTTTATTTGTTTGTTACGTCTGCACGCTTAAATGGCCGAACCGATTTTGATGAATTTTGGTACAGAGAGAGTTGGGACTCTAGAGACGGACATAAGCTAAGAAAAGTGAGAAAAAGGGGGAGAAAGAGGGAAGAAAAGGGGAGAGAAATATATTTTTTTCATCATCATCACACGGGTTAAACTTAGCGTTAGGCCAAAGTAACTATGCCACGCGGACGAAGTCGCGGGCGGAAGCTAGTAAACAATAAAAGTCTATCAAAAGTTTCAACCTTGACAGTATTAAGATGAAGACGCTAAAGATCAAATAGATAAACAGCTTCCATACTTATACACGCGCGATAATTGAGGAGCATTAAACCCGATGGAGCCGGTGTCGGCAAATATACATCAATCAGTATACATTAACAGTCTGCGATCACAATACGAAGCTTTTATCTCCGAAAATATCCTCAAAGACTCGCAGCCGGTAGCCAGTACGGAGCCACGACGCGCGACGGTATGAACCATACGCACCGCACGCGTGCCTCACCTATCCACGAAGCAACATGTACTAGTGTAGCAGAAGTAACTCCTGAACAATGTCGGCCCGACAGCGATGCCTCGTATTTGTCAAATTACGAGAGACGAATGGTCCTCACGACACGTGTCGCAGCCGAGCGATACGTTGTTACATTGCGATAACATCAGTCGGGGATTCGACGATATTAAATTATGTAGATGTGGGGTATAGGAGCGGCAAATAAAAAGTCAAGACGCTTCGCCCGCAAATTGTATGAATGAAATGTGATGCGTTGTGTTGTGAGGGAACACGTACCATGCGCAACTTTCTGTAAGGATCACTTTATCTGCGCGCGGTTGCGGAGTGGCGGCGTGCCAGAGTGATGGACTGGTGGACAGATTGCGGATATTTTCAGATCCTGTTGTACTATTGTGTGTGGAACTTGTTACATGACATGTGTTTGTGATCTGCGCGCGTCACGTGGCGTAACGTTGTAGGTACTATACACAAGGCATGGTTGCAAGCAGATGCCCTACGAAGAGGCTGCCAGGTTGCAATTGTAGCAGTTGCATTAATAAGTGAGGACAGTGTGGCACCAGTACACCTGATGACGGGCGCTTCCCGGCCGGACTCGGGGCATTGCCACGTCATTGGCAGATCTCGGTCATAGCCTCCTGGAACCACTTCGCCTCGTTATAGGTGTCAGCAGGCCTGACCGGTGATGACACCCAGGCCTGCACGATCGGACATGGTGGAGCAGCGGAGCACCGCTGTGTTCTCGTAGAGGCGATCGGCTTCGGCGATCTCTCGCGTCCGGTACTGGTTCAGTCCATGGTCCGGAGTGAAAGGGAATGGGAAGCGGTTACCTCCTTCTGCGTAGCAGTTATGCTAGCAAAGGAGGTGGCCGGGCGTTTGAGGGGGAGAACCTCAAATTAACCCAGCCACCGCCGGAGTCGCTCCGGGTGTCGGGCGCCGTGAGACGGTTACCGACGGTTATTTGATAATTCCTGATCCGTAAAAAAAATAAAAACCGGCCAAGAGCGAGTCCGACCCGAGCATGCGCACCGAGTGGTTCCGTACAAACTTGCGACATAAACGACCATATCTTTTGACTACGTAGATTTGGATTTTTGATTTTTTCACAGCACAAAGGGACAACTGAACAGACTTGAGTATACGGTCTTAATTTTAACTGGATACCGATAAGAGCCTTGACAGCAAGAGAGAACCAATGAGAGTTCCACTTTTATCTTGTTGAGGTACGGAACCTTACAAAACCTTAAGATGTAGTAACAGTTGAACCAAATAGCTGGCTTCATAAGTTAAGATGTAGTAACAGTTGAACCAAATAGCTGGCTTCATAAGTTAAGCTGTAGTAACAGTTGAACCAAATAGCTGGCTTCATAAGTTAAGATGTAGTAACAGTTGAACCAAATAGCTGGCTTCATAAGTTAAGCTGTAGTAACAGTTGAACCAAATAGCTGGCTTCATAAGTTAAGATGTAGTAACAGTTGAACCAAATAGCTGGCTTCATAAGTTAAGATGTAGTAACAGTTGAACCAAATAGCTGGCTTCATAAGTTAAGCTGTAGTAACAGTTGAACCAAATAGCTGGCTTCATAAGTTAAGATGTAGTAACAGTTGAACCAAATAGCTGGCTTCATAAGTTAAGCTGTAGTAACAGTTGAACCAAATAGCTGGCTTCATAAGTTAAGATGTAGTAACAGTTGAACCAAATAGCTGGCTTCATAAGTTAAGCTGTAGTAACAGTTGAACCAAATAGCTGGCTTCATAAGTTAAGCTATACACATCAGTGTAGGGTCTGCGTAACAGAACGATTCGATAACAAACATTTGCACATTAATGTTCTGGACCGTGTTTGCGATACGTTTCGACAATAATTTCACTGTAAAACAAAATTGATTATAACAATCCACAACATCACATATGCATTTGGGTCATTTCGAACTTTCAGTTTAAACAGACATCAGTGCGGTGACACTACGCGGTATATAATTAAATGAATCATACATAAGCGGCTAACGAAGGGAAGCTCTGTGGCGCTGGCGACCAAATTATGATGTTTGTTCGTAAAGTTGAGGGCGCAACGTTTGTGTTAGCTGTCATCCCAAAAGGTTCCGTTTGTGTTTCGTTTCAGCGCGTGCTAAATAAATACCCGGGTATTTATTTAGCACGCGCTGAAACGAATGTGTGTGTGTGTGTGTGTTTGCACCACAGCATAGAGAACACCAATATATACAATTGCATTCATAATTCAGTACACTACTTTGAGCTACTTGCTTACAAACTCCTTCACTACATAAATGAAGTTAAGTTACTTCCTAAGTATTGACTAGGCCAGGAGCACGCAATGGGCCTTCTCCACCCTCACCACCGGCGCCGTCACCGCCACAACAAGTCCCGGCCACCGAAGGCGCGGGTCTGTCCTCCGTCTCGTAGCGAGAGGCCCGTGTCATGGTGCCCGTGTCCGCTCCAAACAGATGTTCGCATCATTGGAGGCGCCCGTTGGGGCTTGGGGCCCGTGGGCTGCGGGATTATTCGAAAGAGATACCGCGCCTCGGTACACAGAGGGCAAAAAAAGTAACATACATGTATAATTTTAAGTCTGTAATTAAGAGTCTGCCACTCCCTTTCGCACAGACATTAGTAAAAAAAACCGACTTCCAAAAAAAACAGTAATTGGCGGGTTTTTTTCAGTTTCATTAGTGGTGGTATGTATCATTTTGTATTGCTATCAAGAGATATTAGCATATCGTTCGTTATACATTAGAAGAAAAAAAATAAGACTTATATGTTTTTCACATGGAAGCCATTGTCAGAACTGGACCAAACTTAAATGGGAGCATACGGGAAGCAACTGTCAAACAGAAAATGAATCGGTTAACGTTAGTCGAAAGTTGTGAGGTGACAAAATAAAAATGATACAGCCGAATTGATAACTGTACAGGTTACACTATTGGGTGTTAGGTACGTTAAATTAAACAACAGTCTGTCTCCAATGAGCACGTCTTACTAGCACGGCGGACCAGAAGCGAGTGAGCGCTCAGTGCATTAATATGACTAAGCGCGCCCCCACCACCGCTCGCCCTACCACTAAGCGTGTCGGTATTTATTATACACTACATCTACCTTTTACAAAATTTTAAAAATAGCATAATTTCGTATAAATATAATAACATACAAATCAGTTTATTTCAAGAATAATCATCAAATAATTTTAATAATATTCCGTTAAACAATCACTTATTCATTTTCGTCACACACGTTGTTACAGCCGGTATCGCTATTTTCTGAAAGCTTATTATCCTTATTTGGTCAAACTTCCCACTTTCCTTACTATATTTCTGCGCAACCGCTGTCCACTATTTATTCACCAATGTGTGTGTCGTATCCTTGAATGTGGTGGATAACTTGTTTTCTTTATTGTATTCTCAACATATACTTTTTCCCCAATATCTTTCCTAGATTCTGTTGCTTTCCTCTTTCTATCTGCATTTTCTTTTCTTTGCAGAATCTATGTTTTTAGTCAAAATCAAAATATTTTTATGTCACATTGGCCTACATGGGCACTTATAAATAACATTCGAGAAAAGGTGCACGGTTCGGGTTGGTCGTTTCCTATGGAGAAGAACCGGCAAGAAACTCCATAGTCACTCTTTTAAAATCATTTGGTTTTACAATGTGGTTGTTACAGCGTTAGTACTTAGATATGAGAGGACAGCGCAGGCCAGGCAATAAGTCATTGCTTGCTTTACAAAACGCAAAATAAAATAATAAGTTAACAAGCGTCTAAGAATCTACAAGGCCAACAATGTCCACTCATTCACAATAAATTGCTTATAAAGAATCAAACAGTTCTGCCTCTTAACTTCGACATTTGGAAATTTTTGTTTGGAATAACTGGATACCAAATTCTTTACAAAAACTTTCAAATTGAACTAACAAACTGCCGACCATGATCAGCGGTAACGCTTACGGGTGCACCTAACCGAGAAAATACCTCTTTAAGCTTGGAGTGTGCAGAATCTATGTTAAAGGTTTTCATTTGTTTATATCTACTACTAGCTTAATATATGTACTTTAATTTACTAATAATATTTGTACTTGAATAATAAATGTGAGTAACAGCATTATTTTAGGACGCTACTGTAAACTATATTGAATGTCTTTCCATTTGGTGCTGATAAATATAGATTTCGGGCACTGGACACTCGCGACCATGCTACATACAGCTGCCACACACATACTAGTGTTTACCCTTGCGCCTTATTTATTGTAATAGCAAAGCTAAACATTCCCTTTTCTTTCCCCCTCTTTTTTTACTGAGCTTTTCACATATCTTGTCAATATGACTAATCCAGGAACATTTATGATCTAGATCTATCCCAAGAAAAGTCATACTATCTGATTGTTGTATACTTTTATCTTTATAATTGATGTTCAAATTTATTTTATTCCAGTTGTTGTTACAAAATTGGACATTAGGTTTTTCTATGTTGGGTTTAACCTCTCAAGGACCATTATTTACGTCAACTATCCGTCAAGCACCGCCGGGCGGATTCTTATCGTATGTGTAATCTGATTTTAAGACTTGTCTTTACTACAAATACAGTTTTCAATCGATCGAGGTTTGGTGGCACGAATTTGTGCCAGCGGGGCTCAACGGTAATACTTGTTTACGGTTAAAATTTCTTTTTTTTTCATCTTAGTTATTACTTTGCTCACATTACTATTGATTTTCTCATATTTAGTTTACTTCATTTTTAGGAATGGTTACGGACATATCGTCTGCAAAGACTACGCAAGGATCATCAGTTACTTTTGTCAGGTCATTGATATATATAAAAAAGGGTGGGCCTAAAATATTGCCCTGTGGAACGCCTTTGCAATTGTGACCTAATTTGAATTTGGATGTCAGTTCACCTTTTTGGTGTGGCTTATCCAAAGTAATCTCTACAATGTTCACCATCACTGTCCACTTTGGAACGTAGTCTCATTTTCATGGCTACAATGCCCGGGTGGCTTTGGCCACAAGAATGCGCCAATGGATAGCCATGCGTCCAATTTAATAGATAGCCAACGAGTCCAATTTAATGGATAGCCAACGCGTCCAATTTAATGGATAGCCAATTCGTCCAATTTAATGGATAGCCAATTCGTCCAATTTAATGGATAGCCAATTCGCCCAACTATTGTTCTATATTTCATTCCTGACTAACTTTAGCTCTGAATCTCCCTCACAGGCTTGCCTTTATTCACGCAAAGTAATTGCTACAGGATGATATTGATCAACTACCAAGTATAAATAATTATCATCATCAAAAGCTTGTGTTTGTGTATCGTGCCAATCAGAGATGATATCCGTATCTTTGCCTAGTTTTAGTCTTAAAAGTTCGCGCAAGGATTCGGTCTATGTAGCTGAATAAGGGATCCATTTCCTACATAATTTACTAGCCCTAAGAAGCTTTGTACCTCCCAATTACTGTTGGCACTCGCAACGATTCTATCAGTATCGGGTCATTTAGTTCCCCCTTCAAAATGGTTGAACGGGGCTGCCGTCATGTTCATGAACGGGCGCTGACAGTCGACTATTAGCCGCCACGGTTTTGTTTAAATTAATTCGTTCATTCATCTATTAAACTCTTGTTTTTGCTTTTACTCTGGACGCTCTTAATGTGCTCGTTTTTGTACATCGTTCGCACATGTATGCATAATCTCAACATGAATGATATATCCATGATTTTGTAAAAATATTATGATTTAAAAGAGCGTTCACGGAGCCCTCTGCCCATTCTTCTCCACAGAGATCTGCGCTTTGGAATGGCAACTACAGTATTTAATTTTTCACAAGCTACTATGTCTCGTGATTGGGACTGTAGCACAATTCTTTTTATTTTCATGACATTCAATATGCCTGTAAAGGTCTAATCGTAATAAATGCTTTGAGTTTGACCTCTGCCTAACCCTCCAGAGATTACACGCGTGATTTTATGTCAACTAAAACAGTTTATTGACTAGACAATCAGCCATCTTACTTTACTTTGATAAAAACATAGCCTTCGCTTAGTAATTACCGACGCCATGTTTTCAAAGGAAAATACAATAAACAAAGTATATTTTTAAATTCCCACGACGTTCACATGCCTAGCGCATTATTTAAAACGTTAATTCAGTCATTAATTTTCCTTTTTTCTAATGCATGAAAGTTTCAAAATGAATAACGTTAAATTTGTGTATAATTCAGTTTGAACAATCCAGAGCTTTTATTTTAAAGGGTTTTTATTAAGCGCGTTTTGATTCGTTTAGCAGAACATTGTTATCTTTTAAAACCCGTAAGACATTTTTTGTAAGCCTGTGCTATGTTCGGCCTCGTCGCTTCGTTCCATAGTGGGCAAAGGATGCTTTTCCCTAATAATAGCTCGATTGGCTCTCATATCATATGTACACAGATGCGAACATCGCAATCCGTTTTTTTTTCTGCAGGGTTGAACCACCCATATGTAAGAGCAAAGCAAAGCTTGATCGCTACTAATGAGCAAGAGCTACATTAGTAGCGATCAAGTACAACTCAGGCGCACGCTCGAGTCTAGTGGCGGTAGGTGTATTTCGACGGTTCCTACGTACATAGGTATTTAATTTTTTCCACGTTTCTCTTTTTTTTTTTGGAAAAACTTATAGATGACCATTTATACGACACTTATTCGTTGTATTTATAATACTTGTTATACGTCTTATACGATTTCTAAAACAAGGTAAATAAGTTAAATAAAAATCGTATGTATTAATTATTTCAACTAATAAGTAATTATTTTGTCACAAGTCTGCTACCATAAATAAAATAACATAGCGAGGAAAACTGTTCCACCGTAATACAGTTTATACTAGTACGGGGAACAGAGTGAATCAGTTCTGTGTTAATAACCATCTATTATATAGTGAGTACCGACAAAAAGTGTCTACTACCTCTACTGCTTATTTGTAAGTAAGTTGAATTGTGCAAGGTTGTTATTTTGCTTTATTGAATAAAAACAAGTTTTTTTTTCTTTTTTTTTTTCAGCATGTAGGCATAGATTATTTATAATCTAAAGCCGATGATACAATAAAAAAAAGCCATTTTCGACATGTCCTCATGCACGCAGGGACCGTCGACTTTGTTTTTTTTTTTTTTACGAGATTTTTTTTCTCGACGGAATTACTTCCATTACAGGTACTGTTCCGATTTTCATCGAACTTCCCTTGATCTTATTTCACAAGATCATTTAGGTACTGTTTGGTTACCCAAACTACCTCTTGAAGGAATTATTTCCTTTATAGGTACCGTTCCGATTTTCATCGAACTTCCCTTGATCTTATTTTACAAGATCATTTAGGTACTGTTTGGTTACCCAAACTACCTTTCTAAGGAATTACTTCCTTTATAGGTACCGTTCCGATTTTCATCGAACTTCCCTTGATCTTATTTTACAAGATCATTTAGGTACTGTTTGGTTACCCAAACTACCTCTTGAAGGAATTATTTCCTTTATAGGTACCGTTCCGATTTTCATCGAACTTCCCTTGATCTTATTTTACAAGATCATTTAGGTACTGTTTGGTTACCCAAACTACCTCTCTAAGGAATTACTTCCTTTATAG
The DNA here is from genome assembly GCA_905475445.1 of Ochropleura plecta. Classification (NCBI taxonomy): domain Eukaryota; kingdom Metazoa; phylum Arthropoda; class Insecta; order Lepidoptera; family Noctuidae; genus Ochropleura; species Ochropleura plecta. Next base: position 134,410 of record FR997735.1, read on the forward strand.
GTACCGTTCCGATTTTCATCGAACTTCCCTTGATCTTATTTTACAAGACCATTTAGGTACTGTTTGGTTACCCCAAACTACCTCTAATAACCACGTTTTTGTTGACAGAACAGAAGTAAAATAACATAATAAACTACAGTGAGTTATTTAATATCAATTACACTCACACTTATCAAGTTATTGTAACTATATTATTATATTGTTGTGTATGTAAAAATTATATAAAAGAAAAACATATTTAGGGTTATACTGTATACAGGTAAGTAAGCCATAAGTTCTCATAAAGTTTGTCTAATGAATAAGATTTTATAATATAATACCCGGTGACCTGTAATACAGGTGTTTCACTACCCACCACAGGCACCAGTGATTCACAAATATGTATTAACTTGTTTATGCCAATTAATAATTTATTATTATTCATAATATTTATGAAATCGTGTATTGTAACAATAGCTACTTCGAAAACACTGACATTCAAATTATTAATTAACACCTTTGATAGTTTTGTTCTGTCAACGACTTCCATTTGTGGTATATTTTGATGTACAGGTACTTCGATTAGTCAATAACGACTATTTAGGTACCAACCAAGTAACAAAATCAGATTTATCTTGAAATATTCCCTTTGTGATCCCAACGCACACAAATTACGTAAAAAAATTAGAAAGCTGGTTTCTAAAATAATAGCATACGTAAGCTAAATAAGCCAAACGTTTTAATTATTGTATCATAACCAAAATTATATTTAAATTCGTTATTTTATTTAAATAATTACGTAATCATTTAATAATTATGTGCCCAGATTTAATAAAAGTAATTAATTAATTCGTTTTAATACCCAGTTACAGGCTACATGGAATATCTCAATAAATAAAAACTGATTAGTCACTGATTTACCTCTTTATTCAAAATATGTTTTGAATTTTGGTACATACCTTACACTTATGTAATCCTGGCACGGTCGCCACTTGTACAGGTTACACTATTGGGTGTTAGGTACGTTAAATTAAACAACAGTCTGTCTCCAATGAGCACGTCTTACTAGCACGGCGGACCAGAAGCGAGTGAGCGCTCAGTGCATTAATATGACTAAGCGCGCCCCCACCACCGCTCGCCCTACCACTAAGCGTGTCGGTATTTATTATACACTACAATAACCTCCTTTTTTGAAGTCGGTTAGAAGTAGATAAATATAACCCGAAGGTTTCAACAGTTCAGACTTTTTAATATCCGCAAGGATGAGGAAGTTTCAAATTGAAAAACCGATTTGTGTACGCAGCAGATTAACAATTTACAATTTGATCGAGTTTACTTTGCGAAGGCCGCTATTATTGAAGAGCGCAGCGATGATGTGGTCACACGTTGATCGTTAATATGTTAAACAACCCTGTTTATTATATTTATTTCAAAGAATTTATTCATCGCGTTTAAAGTATTTCTATTCTTGAATAGAACTGCTATGACCTGCGCTTCTCTACCGAACTGCATTTATCGTAGCTTGTGTTTTGTAATGCGTTTAGTGTCAATCTCTAAATATTTCGTAGTCCCGTAGTGCGACCAACGTCGTGGCATCACTACGCTGTCGCCACGTATCCTGTAACGTAAGTGTTCGTACTGGTCACCGCTGCCGCTGCGCGCTGCCTGGAGCTCTGCTCACCGACGCGCGGCGCGCGGCGCGCGGCGGGTGACACAAAGGCGCGCTCAATTGAATCAGTGTCGAGGTAATCCGCACTGATTGATCCTCACAGTGACGCGCTGATCGCGATGTCACTCACTGTTACTGTGTCGACAGGCGGCACTTGTGGCGGACATCACTAACTGCGGAGTTTACTAACAAATTCAACAAGACTGCTAACAAGCTCGCTCGCTCGGCTCTTTGGTGTAGTGGTCATCGCGCAGCGCAATGCCGACGACACCAACTAAACTCAATGCAATTATGTTAATGACACCGTTCGCGTTACAGGCACTTTTGAACTTCAAAAACAAAAGAATAAAGCAAAAGTCCCAGTCAAAACGCATAATAACTTGTTCAAGCACTTTAGTGGCCCATTCCGAAGCGTAGATCTCTATGGAGAAGAATGGGCAAGAAACTCCATAGATACCCTTATAAATCACAATATTTTTGCAAGATCTTGGTATCATCCATCGCATTGATATAAAAATAAGTGAAAACGATGTGGAAAGACGTGTACATTAAGAGCATCCATCCATCAAGGATAAATAATTTCTAAGTATTGATATGTAAGTAATGAAGCGCCCCTTGCGGAAACCATAACCATGGTGAACCATGGTGCTCCGAAAGCTCCTGTTCCATCCCCACAAGGTACCCGACGAAGCGGTTTGCAGCAACTCTTTCCAAGAGCTAGCGCACCTCGTCCAGCAGCACGATGGGTCCCCGGTGTATGGCGTCTATCAATAGCTCTTAAAAAATGTTATAGACGTTTCATAAATTGTTTTTTTCTGATATTTAGGTCTTTACCTATGAAATTGTCGTTCTGCAGACCTGGCCATTTCAAATCAAAATAATTTTTGTTTGGCTAAGAATTCTAATTTCAAATTAATTTTATTTTAAAAACATGTTTTTTTTCCAATAGTAGTCATTTGTTTATTGATTAGTGTTACATTTTCATCGCATGTCGATCTTTTTCGTCATCATGGATACGTTAAAAATTCGAGTAATTATGGAATATGAGTACCGTCGTGGCAGCAACGCGGCACAAGCGGCACGCAACATCAACGACGTTTACGGAGCTAACACTACAAACCAACGCACCACCTGTTATTGGTTTGCTCGCTTCCGTTCTGGAAATTTCGACCTGAAAAATTAACCTCGCGGTCGACAATGACGAATTAAAGGCGATTGTGGAAGCTGATGATACACAATCTACGGCTGAATTAGCAGCAGCTTTCAACGCTAGCGTCAAAACAATATTAGTCCATTTGCGTCAAATTGGCAAGGTAAAAAAGCTTGACAAATGGTTGCCCCACGAACTCAATGATCGCCAGCGCGAAGTACGCGTCGAGACGTGCCTTGCACTGCTCAACAGACACACAAATTAAGGAATTTTAACCGCATTGTTACCTGCGATGAAAAATGGATTCTGTTTGATAACCGCAAGCGCTCAGCAAGTTGGTTGGATCCTGGTTCAGCACCTAAACAATGCCCTAAACGAAAACTTACCCCTAGAAAAGTGATGGTCAATGTTTGGTGGTCTAGCGCCGGTGTGATTCATGACAGCTTCTTACCAAACGGGGTGAGCATTACTGCAGATGTGTACTGTGAAGAACTGAACACAATGATGGAGAAGCTGGCACATCTCCAACCAGCATTGGTCAATCGCTCGTCTCCGCTGCTCCTGCACGACAACGCGCGACCTCATACTGCACAGCAGACGGTCTCCAAGTTGCAAGAACTGGGGTTGGAAGCTCTCCGTCATCCGCCCTACTCACCAGACCTTGCGCCTACAGAATACTACTTTTTCCAGAATTTGGATAACTTCTCGGTGGGAAAAAAATTCAATACCCGAGAGGCAGTACAAAATGCCTTTGAAGAATTTGTTGCCTCCCGTCCAGCTGATTTCTTTAAGAAGGGCATCAATAAACTGCCACTACGTTGGCAAAGATGCATTGATTGCATGGGTGATTACTTCGATTAATACAAATAAAAAATACATGAAAAAAATTCGTTTAAATATTTTCATACAAAACGGCAATTTCATAGGTAAAAACCTATTATTTGCTTCTACAGTAATAGAAGAAAAATCGTAAATGTTTCAATATTCGTGTATATCAACTACAAGGAGAGGATATGAGCGGAGGATGTCACTTAATAACGTCATTAACATCGATCCACCGCCATCACGGAACAGTTGCCACCACTCTACTCCACATAAACAAGTCGCGATGTTCCACGCTCGCACAATAACCGGTAAATGACTTATTGATACCAATCATTTTCCGCTTCCTGAACGCTCCATATTAATGGCTATTTTAATTGTCGTGTCGTATTGTGTCATACATAAATAATCGTATTCGTGTTTGTTGCAATTGTTGCAAACGCTTCAGCAGACCCCGGGATATACGACTGAATTTAAATCGGAACATGAATCAGAATGTTTCGATTAAATCTGCGGTAACATGTTTAGCATATTGTACTACACATGAAAATCAAATGATATACAAAGCGGATATGATAACATTACGATAATGTATCTCGACGTAGAGAATTCGTCCAGACAAATCACTATGTGTGGCTATGACAGTGACGATGGAATACGTGTGTGCTGCCACATAGTAATTGCAATCTGCTTCGATTCTTACCTTCGTTCATAAGTCTGTTTTTTTTTGTACTTATGTGCAAACTGAAAGAAGACCCGAGAACCGAACGTGAAAAGCCACGCAGGTCCCCCCCCCCCCGGCCCCTCCAGACGACGAGGCGACTCACTTCACTAATAAATCTGTAAGTTATACCGTGTAAGTAAGTCGGGATGAGCCAGTTAGCGTGTCACCGTGTCACGCTCACTGCGATCTGTCGCCAGATATTTACGAGACGGCCGATGTAGTCACAGATTGGACATAAAGCGCGTCCCCACCCCACACACTGGCGCTCACACTACCAACGAAGTTTGGAGTTCGGCTTATTTATGTTTAATATAACGGCGATGGCCTACTGACACGATTGTGCACATCACTGTTATGTGTTACGTGTGTACGGCCGACGGGAGCAGTTTTACAGGATTTTCTTTTTAAACACAGATAAGCATCGCCATGCTTGATTTACCCGAAAGTGCTGGGAAAAGCTAAATGATAGAGTGTAGTGCGTCCTTGAGACACAGATTCATATCATTTTAAGAATGATAACACGACATCGTGTGTCCGCAACACACACACAAGATCGAGGTCAAACAGCAGCCCAACTGCGCTACGATACAACACAAACGTACGATACGATACTACTCCGGGGATAAACAAACTGACATTATTCAGAGCGCTTTGTAAATCTGCCGGCGGCGGCGCTGCTACTTGCAGCGCCGCCGCCGGCATTAGAGGCGAGTACGGCAGAATGAATCATTATTATTAGTCTAGTCAACAAGTGTTTTTTTAGTCAAAACTTTTTAAAAGTCTCGGAAAAATATGGTTGAGGGCTCATTCGATTCGGGATCGCATCTAGAAAGTTTTTTAAAAAATTCAAGACCCGCTCGAAAAAATTGCAAAAGTTATTAACAAATTAGTAAACAAAAACAAAGGGGTTTAGTTTTTTTAATATATCCCGAAAACTATTTGAGATATTTTGATTTTAAAAAAAGATTCAAAAAGAGGAGGAAATTTCCTAAAAAAAAACTCTCTACTTCCGAAATTGTAGGACCAATATTAATCATTTTTACAGGGAGCTGAAAATACGCCCGAAAACGGGTACTCGGGTTTCCGCAAGCCACGCCCCCTTCGAGCGCTTTAATGAAAAATATATTTTAAACATACTAAATGTTGGTATCAAATTTGAAAAAATTCAGACATATACAAGACAAATTAAAGAATCAAATGCCGTAGAAAAAATATTTTTATCGCGATTTTATAAAATGTTATCCATTAATTAAATAACATTTTCTTCCGACTGGGCTATAAACATTGCAAGTTGCATAATTGTTAAACCAGAAATCTCAATTTTTTTTCCTCTCGTGGAGCTATTCTTCAAAGAAATTTGTTTGATTATTAAGGAGGATAATTTATAAAAAGAATAAAAATTTTATAAACAAAAAGAGATAAAATTTATAAAAAATATTTTTTAGGTACCTAGTTTTTATTTATAGAAAAACGAATGATCAACGATATTAAAAAAAAAAAATCTTGTAACATTTATTTAAATATTTAATTTGCCGCCTAGGTAATTTGTTAATAACAAATCGAAAATTAACAATTTTTTAATTTACTCAACGGAAATCCTTTCTTTAATATTTGAAGAATAGCTCCACGAGAGGAAAAAAAATTGAGATTTCTGGTTTAACAATTATGCAACTTGCAATGTTTATAGCCCAGTCGGAAGAAATTGTTAATTAATTTATGGATAACATTTTATAAAATCGCGATAAAAATATTTTTTCTACGGCATTTCATTCCTTAATTTGTCCTGTACATGTCTGTATTTTTTTCAAATTTTAATATTAGCATTTAATATGTTTAAATAATATTTTTCATTAAAGCGCTCGAAGGGGGCGTGGCTCGCGGAAACCCGAGTACCCGTTTTCATGCGTATTTTCAGCTCCCTGTAAAATTTTTAATATTGGTCCTACAATTTCGCGAGTTGAGAGTTTTTTTTAGGAAATTTTCTCCTCTTTTTTAATCTTTTTTCAAAATCAAAATATATCAAATAGTTTTCGAGATATATCAAAAAAACTAAACCCCTTTTTTTTGTTTACTAATTTGTTAATAACTTTTGCAATTTTTTCGAGCGGGTCTTGAATTTTTTCAAAAACTTTCTAGATGCGATCCCGAATCGAATGAGCCCTCAACCATATTTTTCCGAGACTTTTAAAAAGTTTTGACTAAAAAAGCACTTGTTGACTAGACTATTATTTTTGAAATTTGCTTTGGAATTGCGGTGAAAAGTTGCCAATTGCAATTACTTACCGCCATATTTTTATTTTATTAATTTTTAAAGAGGCCATTTTCAGGCCCTACAATGAATAGAGTCAATCAAAATTGTTTTTTTTATAAAAAAACATATTCAAATATAGTTCACAACATTGAAACGTTCACGACACTGTTATGTTTAATTTATTTTTAAAGGCAGCTTAGTAAATGCACTGTTTAGTGATTGATTAATTTGGTGCAAAACATTCTGTGGTTTATTTTCTTTTTATCCAGTTCACATTCAAATGTCGAATAACCGTGAATTGTGAAATATTTGTGAAGTAGTAAGGATTGATCAAGCGCAGTTTTAGTGGCGATTGAAAGAAAGTTGCGCAATCGTCTCAATGACTTAGCAGATCCAAAAAAAATGTGACTTGGTCCTGGGGACCCCAAGGAAAACGTTGATCAATCCAAACTCCAAGATTTTTAACTTTCTTGCATAGTGGAATCGCGGTCCGGTTGAGCTAGACCTGAGGTTGCTGAGACCAGTTCACCTTGGAGGTTATCCTTGAGCTGCCAACAACGATGACTTGGGTTATTAATGGGTTGACCTGCAACCCATGTGCCTCACTTCAATTAAACTTCTATGCATATATGGTGCCAGAAGTCATACAGGTAACTATAAAACCAGTCAATCGCCGTTGGAGATCTGTTAAGCGAGCAAAGCATAGCCAGTAGGATATCGAAATCGACCGATTTTAGTAACGCATTCAAGTACTAAAGGAAAGCACCGTTAGATGTCCTCCTTGTATGCCTAACCGTTTGTCATCAATAACATTAAACAATAACATTAACCAAAGCTGTGGTGGTGCTGTGACCAGCACGAATACGAAAGCTGGATTGGATGGGATACAGCAGACTATTCCTACGTGGGATTAGATTTTTTCGGTAAAGAAGTGATTTTAGCCTCTTTCCACAACGATGGAATAACACCAAAGGCTACAAAATCAAAATCAAAAGTCATTCAGCACTTTTTGAACAAATAAAGTACTAAAAAAAAAAAACCTCAGATTACAAGAGACAGTCCCACAAAAACGCCCTGCCCTTCGCCACTTCCTAGTGTTTTAGCTGGGAAGAAGAAGTGGCGGAACAAACTCCCCAGCAACACATCTGTCTGTCAGGTTAGAAGAACCAGATTTTATACAATTCCTTTTATCACAAGAAATTATAAAAAAATAAGAAATTATTCATTCATTGTCACTTGTCAGCTAGCAAACACCAATTATATATAAAAACAAAAAAAAATACCCAAGTCTAAATAATAAATTCACCAGTCTAAAGGGTGTGCCCGCTTACACGTGCAGTGAAGAAGTCACAGGTGATAAACTAGGACCATAGTGCAAAAGAAATAAGGTAAGCATAAAAAGACAGAATAGTTGAGGACATGGCATAGGATACGAAGGATTCTGTCAAGGACAGGGAGTATCATTTTCGAACTGACACAATCACCACCAACTGCGGTAGATGTGATTGAAGTAATTCTTAACATCATGTCACAATCTGTGAATTGACTAAAAATAAATGGCTGATGATCCGGAGTTGGAAGGTTAGACAGATGTTTAACTGTAACTGCTTTCATGGCCTCATTGCATTGGGCCGAAGATGAGAAATGCTTATTGAACAGATTATTGTCTAAGTTTGTCGTTAAAGATTGTTGGCGAGATTTTCCAACTCCCCTGAAAATCAGGAATAATTACATAAGTACGTACACAGAAGTACTCGGTAATAATCACAGGTGGAATCCAAGTGGAACTGCTGCAGTCTAGTGAACCTCTAGCAATGTTTGGTGGTTGTAGGTGGGGCGATTGGGCGGTAGATGCTGAGGGCAGTACGAGATGACGGCACATGGCAGTGGTCGGTCAGTCGCACATGCTGACTTGCTTGACACAACGCATCATGTCACGTTAATCGGACGATAGACCAGTTTAATTCAAAAGAGCTAGATGAGAGTCCAGGATCCGGTCCGACTTCGACGTACCATATATTTAAATGATGATACATCAAGAAGAAAAACACATTAATTTATAGAAACCGGCAGGTACCTAAATAAAGTAATTTTGTCAATTGGAATCCCTTAAAACTCACGCTTACGAATGAAAGATACAAAGAATATGAAAATATGAAGATTACAATGGCAGAGTTTATATACGCCACAGAAACTATAAGTCACGTGAAGTACGATTTCATGGTTGAGACGTAACTATAAAGTATGGATGTAGGCGATCGCTTGTAGACGATTTAACTACTTATGTATGACGAAACCTCCTGCCGTTTTTTTAAATATCAGGCAACTTATGATTTGTGGTGAAAACAATTCACATTTAAAGTTTCCTCCGGGGTGACAACATCTATAAAAAAAGAGTTGTCGGGCAACCGGGAGCTACTGTGTGTTGTTAACTACTCTAACAATGTTTATAACTTCTTTTATTTGAACACTTACTGTTTGGTCAGCTCCCCGGCAGACAGTGTCAGGCTCTTTCGGCAGCGTGCGGCGCTCTCCAGCTCACAGCGCACTGCAACAACAGACGCGGTCCATCACTATCACCTCGCCACCATGTGCCACCAGCACCCACTCGCGGCGTGCCAGATAACCACAGCCGAGCAGCCGAGCAGCCGGATGGCGACTGTACTGTGTGTATCCGCCCACTATTGCGACACACGGAATTTTAAACAAATAATTTCAACACATTTTTTGTTTTCCTGTATAATTGCGATAACACTCAATAAATGAAATGTGCTCGTAAACGAATGGAGTCGCACGCAGATGTGACATGTGGCGCCTAAGTGCTAACGCGCATTCTGTTAGACCACGGTACAGATAGCCACCAGAAGGTCAGCTGGTGCTTACCAAGCCAAAGGCCTGCAATGGACAGATGCGTAGTCTGACATAATGACGCATTAGTTTACAATGATGGCAATACGAAGGTGCGAGACGATTTGCCAACATTGAGCAGTCCGACAGGCCGCGAGTGATGTTCGCGGCTGCGGCAGTGGCACTACTGCCGACTGCTGCCGGCGGCGCGGCGGCGGCGGCACTTCACCTGCACCCTGACCTGCGCGCTGACGCAACCTCTTCACAATGCTCACATTACAATAATCGTTTCACTAATGCTCGCTACAACTTAATCTTCCTGAATGCTAACTTGCTCGCTGCAGTGTACTTAATGTACTACCATACGTATACTTCCGGAAAGTTCCGTGCAAGTTAAGCTGATTGTCCGAAATGTGGGGAGAATTTTCAAACTTCCGAAATTTTGCAACAACGACAAAATAAGGAACAGTTGATACTAAAATAAAATTACCTTCAGTAAAATTATACATTCAGTTAAATTATACTGCACAAATTAAAAATAAAATGTCCATTTCCTACGGAAAAAATACATAAATCTGTGATCCCTGCCGCACTTTAAACATAAGCTCCCAAAACGGTTAAGGAAAATATCATGAGAACCCGAACAGCTTACATAGAGACATCAGTTCCAAAAAGCTGATTACAGGCAACTGCCTCTCTCGTAGAACAGAGACTGGGAACGACCCGCGTCGCCGGCTCTATCGTCCAACACACACTGAAGCCACTTCGTCCGTTATCTGACATACATATATAACAGAAACCTCCGTTTTTAACCCCCGACTAAAAAGAGGGGTGTTATAAGTTAGAAGGCTATGTTCTGTGTGGCCGTCTACCAACATCGTAACCCCTGAACGTAATTTTGATTGTGTTTAGGATTATATTATGCGTTTTGACGAGCACACTTTGATACAATGTGGTAAACTTAAAGTTCTGGGAAGATATAGTTTTCTTCCAAATCCATGAATGTTTTTGAGTAAAGTTAAACTTATTTGACAAAAAACAAACAGTTCATTAAATACATCGATGTGATTTAAAGACGATCATCGGTTTCTAAGAAGAAAAATAACTAGTTATGTCTTGTGCTGACTGTACATTACATCACGACCAGTTTCTCCACAAATACTTCGGAAAGTCATTGACTCGAAAAAAATATTCTTGAATGTTGTTGTTATATGTAGTTACTGTGGTCAGGACATACTATTTGTAAGCGTCTCTTTACCCAGTTTGTATTCTTAAACTACTAATTGGAACTCGACAAATGAGGTATCGTTAGATCTGTCTTTTGTCCGCTAACAATATAGCTAAGTGAAGTGCCACAAAACTCAATGTGTAAAAAAAAATACATACACCGTGTTTGATATTATCTAAAAGGGCTTCAAGTGTATTTTACAAAAAAAAAAACATCAAAGTTAAATGTGGCCTCTAGCGGTAAAAAGATCGTTGTCAAAAATGATAAATATAGATGTTTGGTATCGTTTGAAAGGACTTTACAGGTACGTGTATGTCGAAAACACCAAAATAGTTTTAATAATAAAAAGTAAAAAAACTATACTTACTTGAGTACGAAACAAAAAAAAATCATCAACATCGAACATCACTATGAATATAATATTATTTTTTTTTTGGTGTTATTTCATTTTTTGGGACTGAGCTTAACTAGACACACGATTCACTCGTGTGTAGCGGAACTCGGAAGGAAGCGCGTACAGAGTGCTTGTAGCTGTTCCTCCCGCGCCGACAGTTTGGAAGTGTAACAAAACGTGCCACATCGACACTAAACAACATCGCGAACAAACACGGTGAGCGACACGAGCGATGCGAGAGACGCGAGCGACGCGAGCGACTGAGCGCCCAACGACTTTGTATTTCCATCGTAAATTCTCGTTTACTGTCTGCCTGACAGTTTTATTTCTCCAAACTATTGTTTTGTCTATAAAAAGGGGAATGTATCTCGGCTCACATCAACTATGTGTTCTGTGTGCGACCATGAGAGCTTACCGAGGCAACACGTAGACAGATAGTAACGTCGCGCGTCGCGCGTCGTCTGGTAACACTTTTTTTTTTTAGGTTGGGAAATCATCAAATAACTTCCCCCGCTCTGGGCGGAGCGGGGGGCGTGTCAATCTTGTACTGACTAAAACCCACCCATGTTCCTTCTATTGCCCTTTACGTTCCATGGCCACGGTATCTCTTTAGAACAACCCGCAACCCCGGCTGGCGGAGGCTCTGGCAAGGCCCTCTGCTTTGCTGACATCTCTTTGAGGCGCGCGTGAAACACAAACGCGCCGTCGAAACGGCCTGTCGTCAATAGACGGACGGATGGTGAGCTACCCATTGCTCACCGTCCACAGGCCCGCATCTACAGTGGCCGGGAGTCGTCTCGCGGCTGGGTTAGTTTGCGGTTCTCTCCCTCAAACGCCCGGCCACTTCTTTTTCTAGCATTACTGCTTCGCAGAAGGAGGTGACCGCTTCTCATTCCCTCTCGCTTCGGACCATGGACTGAACCAGGGCTGGACGCGAGAGATCGCCGCCGCCGATCGCCTCCACGAGGGCACGGCGGTGCTCCGCCCAAGCTGGGCAGACCGCCACTGTGTGCTCCACCGTGTCCTCCAGGCGATCGTCACAATGGTGACACCCGGGCGTTTCCTCCCGTCCGATTATGTGCAGGAACCTCCCGAAACTTCCGTGTCCGGTGAGGACCTGCGTCAGGCGGTAGGTGAGGACGCCATGACGCCTCTCCAGCCACTCCTCAAAGAGGGGACTTACCGCCACTATTGTGGCGTGCCCTGCACGGGGTTGCGACAGTCGCTCTCTCCATGCTACCATGAGATCGCACCGGAGGCGTTTTGCCCCCTCAGATTGGGCAGGAGCCGCTTGAAAGCAGCCCTGGCCCGCTCGAGTTTGGGAGCCAAACGTCGGAAGTGCTCCACGAAATTCCACCGGCTGTCGAGGACGATTTCCAGGTACTTCATCGTCGACCCGACGCCGATGCGAACCGTCAGCTGGGATCCCGACGGTGGCGTATTACCGCGGCCATGAAAGACCATAGCCTCGGATTTGTGCAATGCCACCACGAGACCCAGTAGCCGGATCCTCTACGCGACTATCGCAACCCCGCGTGTAATAATGTCGGCCGCCACGCCGCTGGGGAGGTCGGCGCGCAGCACCCAGTCGTACCCGCTGTCCCACAGGAGCGGCCCCAAGACCGATCCCTGTGGGACACCGCATGACATCTCTCGCCGGTTGTTTGGTAACCCTTACGACACTCATGACTTTATTGGATTTAGTGACAATATAACCAACTTCAATGATAGGAGTAGTATTGTAACAGAACAGTGCTGTTGGTGCCACGTCTCCTACAGCGCGTGAGCAGCCTCACGCGCACAAACAGCTACAAGCGTGGGCGCAGCTACAGCTACTGCCCTAAAGCTGCTCCATGTAGAACCCGTTACAAGTGAGACAGTTAACTCTTTCCTAAGTTTGTCAACCCTTGATTTGTAACGCAAGCATCAGATGGACACATACACAATGTAATACAAGAAAGGAGCCATCCACGACTGATGCAAGCTGCGTGAAGCGTGAAGCGCGGACAAGGTCAAGTGTACGAGTGTTTACATTATATTAGCGTGTTGTGACAAGTACATGTCCGCGACAGCTGCGCCTGCGCGTGTCTGCACAGCGAGCGGTTCATTGAGTACGGCGCGCGCGCGGCTGTGGCCCATCCATCAGGGCGCATCATGCGCGCGCGCGCGGAGCGGCGTCTTGTGTTCTGTTGATATGCGTGACAGATCACTGTCTGCAGCCAATTGTCTAACATATTCATTTTCAGCTCATTTGTAAGAACAGTAACTATACTGGTTGGTTAGTCAATAGATCTCTAAATCCTTTAGTAAGTTATCTGCGATCAAATAAATCGAACCCTGCCTAGCGTACTACTTTTCTCTTCCAACTCACTTTTATATAAAAAATCCTCTCATTTTCTGACGGTTTTAACAAACTTAAATCCAAGTTTATTTTTAAATTAGTGTCAGAAAATAACGCCACTCCCACGTCGAACTGTCCGCTGAGCGACAATCCCGTCTACCGTCTAGTGAACGACGATCAGATAAGCTCGTTAGTAAGGCCGCTGGCCGCTGGCACAGGACAGGGCCGCTGGCACAGGACAGGGCCGCTGGCACAGGAACACCGCTCACTAAACGTTTCACAGATGTAAGCACGCGTATGAAACCAAACACGAACTATTTAATGATGATATAAAACGATCAGGCGTGTAAGTATCGCACTCGATTACTTTAGTATTAGTTGCGCAGATCGCGCACACAACTGTAGCGATTCGAGGAGTGACCGAGTGACGTCACTCGGACGAGAGACTTGCTCACTGCGCACACTAATCAACTACAAACAACATTCGTACTAGTCGTTACTAAATTGTGAGTATCTCAAGATTCGACTGTTCATTTGTTAAATGATTTCAGGCATGAAATACTTGATACTTATTGTATTTTCGTCTATAAATACGTAGAAATATCGTGATACGATTCCCTTAGTACTAGGTAGTTTTAGTGTCATATTCACGCACTGACGCACATGAGAACATCATGTAAGAGGGTTGCTCTGCGGCTTATTGATACTGGCACAAATAATTGACGACTCGACAAAGTAATGAGCGTACTGCGTACACCCGAACTAACATATCTGTAGGCAACTGTCTCGCAGACAGCGCGATGCGTCCCTCGAGCCCGCAGCCGGGTCAGCCGGGTCAGCCGTCCAGCCTGCCCCTCGGCCAGGGTCCCGCGGGGTTTGTAATCATAATCGTTGTGCTCACTGTAGCAGGCTCGTACAATATAAGTCGAGCAAGCGAAGCGAGGCAGACAGGTAATTCCTAATATTAACAAAACACCGAGGTAGGCCTGTATTTACTAAAGCGGAAGATTGAAATATATGGACTTATAACAAGGTTTTGTGTAACTCAATTTATTTGTGATATAATCTCAACTTTAATGGCTGAATCGCATGTTCATAATCATTTATTTCCATTAGACCATTAGGTACAGGCACTTTTGAATGTCAAAAAAAAACAAAATGTTAAAGCCACAGTCCCAGTCACAAGACATAATAACTTGTGAAAGTACTGTAGTTGCCCATTCCAAAGCGTTGATCTCTATGGAGAAGAATGGGCAAGAAACTCCATGGACACTCTTTTTTCACCCACAGATAGTTTCGTAACACTTCTTTTTTCGGATGGGGAAACAGAAGGGTTCCCGCTCCCGCTTTGGTCGGGGCGCAGTTAGCGTCAGACTTGTACTCAATAAAACGCATCTTGTGGAAAACGTTAACAACCTATTTTGAGACGTAATATAGTTTATTACAATTATACATCAGTTAAAACACAAAAGAATACAGTTTTAACGCGGAGCTACATACGTTCGTTCACACTTTTTTAAACGAGAGAGGGACGCGGGGTGCGCGTTTTTGGGATCGCCGCCGGCGCCAGGCGCCGTGATTGGTCGCTTCGCGCGGAGCGCGTAAGCGGGCTATTCAAATACACATATCACATCCCGTGGCGGGGATTTCAAATTCTGAGTATTGCGCGCTACAATTTTTTCGTATGCCCTTTTTGGTCAACCAACCCCCACAAATTTCGCTATAAAAGGGAAAGTGAGTATGTTTGTTTGTTACGTCTTCACGCCTATATGGCTAAACCGATGTTGATGAATTTTGGTACAGAGATAGTTGGGACCCTGGAGACGGACATAAGCATTTCTCTTCTCAAAAGGGGAGAGAAAGATATTTTTTTTCGATCAGCACGCCCAAAGTAACTATCCCACACGAACGAAGTCGCGGGCGAAAGCTAGTAAATACATACTTTATCGCGGTGTTACTAAAGACCACTATTCTACGGTCATTTTCTGTGACGAACGTTGGCGAAAAATGATTTTATATGCTCGCTTGCATTATATCTGTACCTAACACACATAATATGGTCTACAAATAAAAATATTTGTATTACGTTTATATCAATACTAGTAAGTATTCCATGAACTTTATGAACCTAAGCGCTAGAGCTTATTAACAACGTTTATCGCACTATTACGTGCAATTCGATTGATGTTCATTGTTACATTTCTTTTGTAATTTGTATGTACATCTCCGGTATTGTTATGAAGTATTTACTATAAGCATGTCCAGTAGCCATTAGGGACCAACGAAGAGCCTGGAGTGAAGCGCGAACCCACTGAAATCTGCCTCCACACTCCGATATCATAGTACGAACCCACCGACATCTGCGCACCTTCTGCCTCCACACTCCGATGTCATAGAACGAACCCACCGACATCTGCGCACCTTCTGCCTCCACACTCCGACGTCATAGTACGAACCCACCGACATCTGCGCACCTTCTGCCTCCACACTCCGACGTCATAGTACGAACCCACCGACATCTGCGCACCTTCTGCCTCCACACTCCGATGTCATAGAACGGACCCACCGACATCTGCGCACCTTCTGCCTCCACACTCCGATGTCTTAGAACGAACCCACCGACATCTGCGCACTTTCTGCCTCCACACTCGGATGTCATAGAACGAACCCACCGACATCTGCGCACCTTCTGCCTCCACACTCCGATGTCTTAGAACGAACCCACCGACATCTGCGCACCTTCTGCCTCCACACTCCGATGTCTTAGAACGAACCCACCGACATCTGCGCACCTTCTGCCTCCACACTCCGACGTCATAGAACGAACCCACCGACATCTGCGCACCTTCTGCCTCCACACTCCGATGTCTTAGAACGAACCCACCGACATCTGCGCACTTTCTGCCTCCACACTCGGATGTCATAGAACGAACCCACCGACATCTGCGCACCTTCTGCCTCCACACTCCGATGTCTTAGAACGAACCCACCGACATCTGCGCACCTTCTGCCTCCACACTGCGATGTCTTAGAACGAACCCACCGACATCTGCGCACTTTCTGCCTCCACACTCGGATGTCATAGAACGAACCCACCGACATCTGCGCACCTTCTGCCTCCACACTCCGATGTCTTAGAACGAACCCACCGACATCTGCGCACTTTCTGCCTCCACACTCGGATGTCATAGAACGAACCCACCGACATCTGCGCACCTTCTGCCTCCACACTCGGATGTCATAGAACGAACCCACCGACATCTGCGCACCTTCTGCCTCCACACTCGGATGTCATAGAACGAACCCACCGACATCTGCGCACTTTCTGCCTCCACACTCGGATGTCATAGAACGAACCCACCGACATCTGCGCACTTTCTGCCTCCACACTCGGATGTCATAGAACGAACCCACCGACATCTGCGCACTTTCTGCCTCCACACTCCGATGTCTTAGAACGAACCCACCGACATCTGCGCACCTTCTGCCTCCACACTCCGACGTCATAGTACGAACCCACCGACATCTGCGCACCTTCTGCCTCCACACTCCGATGTCATAGAACGGACCCACCTACATCTGCGCACCTTCTGCCTCCACACTCCGATGTCTTAGAACGAACCCACCGACATCTGCGCACTTTCTGCCTCCACACTCGGATGTCATAGAACGAACCCACCGACATCTGCGCACCTTCTGCCTCCACACTCCGATGTCTTAGAACGAACCCACCGACATCTGCGCACCTTCTGCCTCCACACTCCGATGTCTTAGAACGAACCCACCGACATCTGCGCACTTTCTGCCTCCACACTCGGATGTCATAGAACGAACCCACCGACATCTGCGCACCTTCTGCCTCCACACTCCGATGTCTTAGAACGAACCCACCGACATCTGCGCACCTTCTGCCTCCACACTCCGATGTCTTAGAACGAACCCACCGACATCTGCGCACCTTCTGCCTCCACACTCGGATGTCATAGAACGAACCCACCGACATCTGCGCACCTTCTGCCTCCACACTCCGATGTCTTAGAACGAACCCACCGACATCTGCGCACCTTCTGCCTCCACACTCCGATATTACGAAACGAATGCACCATAAAATTTAGATTGAACAAGTTTATCGTTGCGCCGCCCGCGCCCGCGCCCCCGCCCGCGCCCCCGCCCGCGCCCGCGCCCGCGCCATTCCGCGCGATGTACCTCTGTAAACTTTACTGCGCTCTTTATAATGAAAACAAAAGAAATAGCTACATCTTGAAGGAGCCAGCGCGGTCATGGTGGCACGTCATCGATGCGACCTTGTCATTGGATACCTGCAGAGCAAGTGCTCTCACAAAGTTCATAGATTTTGTCTGACGCTCCCGTAGTACGAAATCATTAACATCATAATAATATAATACAGGGTGTCCCATAAGTCCTTTGAACTGAAAAAAATATATAAGAAAAAACTTTGTACAATATGAAATTTTTATTTCATCATCATCATCATTTAATTTTATTCGAAATTTAAATTTCAAAGGACTTATGGGACACACTGCATATCATGTACATAGCTGATTGTGGCGGTAGTTGGCCCGCGCCTCCGCCTCCGCTCGGACTGGTCTCGACGGTAAGTACTAGTATGCTGTGATTGTGTGTCATGTAGATACTCATGAATGGTGTTTTACGATATTTTCAAAGGAACTGTTTAGCAAGATTTGACTCAGTCCATGGCTATTAAACATTATTTGTTTACTGCTTAAATAATGTTCTGTTTTTCCGTTATAAAAACAAATCATTGAATTCAACGATTATAATACGACCATACGTTATACATATATAAACGATGTACAAGTAGCCTTAACTTAGCTGAAAGGCACGTGTTCTCCCCACCATTACGATATTGTTTTAATTCTGGAGCATACCTACCTAGAGGTATTAGGTTATTAGGGGTCAAAGTTCCAACTTAAACTCTTAAATCCAATTTTTCAAGTACTTTAAAAAAAAGCTTTACTTTAAATACCTCCCCGCAACAAGCACACTAAGACTAACCACAAGTTAACAACCACAGTTACATAGTTTCATGTACAGAATGCATGGTTGACGACTTCCTTTCATCAATTATTATAGGAAGTAACCTCCCACAGTGCCTGTCCCACTGTCCCAGAGCAAGTCACAACGTTGGGTATCCGTGCTGCTCCTAACTGCGCACTTATAATTTATTTAGCGCTGATATAACAGTAATTATATGATTTATAACTTAATAACGCATTAGCTATTATATAGGGGGATGTTATTTCAGCGGGTGAACGGAAAATTAAATGAACTACTGAGCGAACAACACACTTCACTGTTTTTTAGATCGTAAAGATGGATACTCGCTTGTGTTTACCAACAGTCGGCCACAGCATGCACCCACGAGCCGGTAGATCAACTGCGGCCAATAGCCGGATAATTGCGGACATGTCGCTATGCGCCACAGATCAGTGCTAGTCTGGACAGCTGCCAGGTCATTAATAAAGTGAACATAATAATTATTACAATTCACGTCTCAACAAATTTATGTTTGTATTTTTAACGTAGTTCGTCACCGTGGAGGCGCCCATTTACTCTGAATGTTTCCTAAACAGGCTCATAAGTAACTTCACAACCGTTTTATAAGCTTGTAGTCGTGTGAGTTCGTGAAAAAGTTGATTAAATATGTATATCATTGGTCTACAGGAGCTCGATGATTGCGTTTAGAACAAATGCCTAGTGCAACGGCTTGCTACGCCTTCAACGGCGTGAGTGGTGAGAGACGTGAATCGTGGATATTGCCTGCCACCGGAAGTCAGGTGGCAACGGCGGCCAATACCGTAATAGACTACCAATGAAACGGTGCTCATTCATATTTAGAATCTCTTTTGAGAATTATCTGTCGTTTTCGGAATCAATAAATTGAACGCTTGACGCAGAAATCACCTGATTGTTCTCAGATAAGTACTTCCGTTCAAATTGGTTGGATTACTGTTAGCTGTCGGGCTGTGGTTGCCGCTCGCTCGGTAGCTATAAAACGGTTGCGTGAGGACCACCTGTTGGCATTACCTTCCCCCCCCCCCCCCCCCGCTCCGAGGAGTGCTCGTGCTTATTAAAGCTCGCTCTACGCCGGCGGGTCAGCTGTCCGCTGCCGCTGCCATCGGTGACGCATAAACACGCGCACTTTATGGACGCTCGTATATTTTTCAATCACTGTCGCACACTTTATGCTCCGACGATAGAAAATGTCTGTATCGTGTGTGATGGTTTCGCATAAATCATTTTGATCGAAAGTAAATGTAAAACCTGAATTGAATTGCTGAAAGTTATTGAACGTTCATGATGAGGGCAGCATACAGCCAGCTCACGTTATGATAAAGGGCCGGAGCTGAGTCAGTGATGCACTCCGGCTGTGGTGTGTACAGCGGTATTGCATTACGGCATTAGCTTGTTCCCAGATATATATCAATTAGCGCACGACATGCGACAGTCTGACGGCACGGTGCGCGGTGGCGCATGGCGTGGGGTCCCGCGGACGTGTGGCGCATGGCGTGGGGTCCCGCGGACGTGTGGCGCATGGCGTGGGGTCCCGCGGACGTGTGGCGCATGGCGTGGGGTCACGCGGGCGTATGGCGCCCGGGGACTACTCATGTACGGGACAAAACTATTTTTCGCAAATATCATTTAGCAAAACAACATTTTGTTAAAACAATCTATCGCAGTTTTTGAGTTAGCAGATTTGTTTATGGGCAAGTTATTGATTTAAAAACAATTAGGTACTTGATCATGTTTCATTTTAGCATAACAAACTGTTAACAAACTGGTCCCAATATATTTTTGGAGCTTGGCAATATAGAGATGAAAAGACAACGCGAACAAAGTCGGTACGTAAGCTTTGTTGTTATCGTAAATTTGAACAGCTATTTGCTGCTGTAAGAGCATAACCATAATGCTCTGGGATACATTATTTTTAAGCCCATACGAATGAAAATTAAATTCCGCAAACAACTACAATTCAGTGTCGCGTCTTTATAATAATGTAAAACCGTCTGGAGGCGCCCACACGCCCACACGCCTGCACGCCTGCACGCCTGCACGCCCACACGCCTGCACGCCTGCAGGTAATCAAACTTTTGCCTTTAGCAGCAGAATGAGTGTAGTCTTGTAGTTGTTATAGCCAATGCCATAAGCCCGTGCAGCTCAAACAGTTAGTGACTTGTATTACTATAACATCAAACACCAGATATATCTCAACTACAGACACTCGTTTGCGGTAATAACGTAACATTGGCCGCTCCCATTACTCGTCGTTGTCGTGATGCGAGCCGGCAATAAAAGCTGTCAGTAATATCATTAGCGACAAGTGTCTGTCGCGCGCGACACGGCCGTGTGATGTACATAGTGCGCCCTGTCGCCGCCCGCCTGCCCGCCTGTAAACTGTTACCGCCGGCACTAACTAGCTGCTCGCCATCTTCTTCCCGCTGCGCTCACTGCGGTGACCTACTCCTTACCCAATAAGTGTCCCCACACCACCACACCACACCCACTCAGATGGACACGTCCCATGTGTTCATCTGATGCTATTGCACACGATGCGAAGCAATTTCGATCTCGTAGACCTTCCGCAGTTATTGTGTGAACACAATCTAGTCGTCTGTCAGTTGTAATGAGAGATCGTAACAGTGACCGCGGCGGGTTATTGGTGAGTGAATGGGTCACCAGTACGTACTCGACTCGTTCCTACGTATGTGCTGGGAATCATATTATGTTGTATTACTCAGTAAGTACCCGCAGTCGGGGGACATCGGGGGAAGCGGATAAGCGGAATTTAAGTGTCGGAAGTCAATGCAACTCGTTCCTACGATACCATGACTAAATAGTTGAAATATATGCAACACATTCATGAACAGCCCTGATTTACTACTCACCTCAAATGCCACGCCTCGGCCGACACACAGCTTGCGGCAGCTTGCTAATATCGCACGGACGTGAACAAAGCCACGGGGCGATCTGTTTTATCGCAAAGGCAAGCGGCCCACGACACAACACTACACAACACAACACAAAGCCCGATTCCTCCGAGATGGCCGCTAATGGAATGTGTTCCCGGATCCACTCCATCAGGCGAATTGCTTCACCGACGTTTTTATAAAAGAAAGTGCTTTTTGTTATTGTTTTTTGCGAACCGAAATATATGATTTGAATTCCAATGATGTCGGCGAGGCCATAACTACATTTATTTAAAAGAAGATAGCGCGGTGCGTCAACGCCTATATTTAGAGGTTTGCTTCAAAACAAATACGTTTTTGGTATTTGTAAAGTCTAATTAAAAACAATTTTCGTTCTAAATTATACGTACTACAAACCAGACTTTTGTCAGTATTTTCCTCCTCTTTAGAGGGGCGGAGGGGGAGGGGTGATATTTACGATTTTTTTATTTAATTTCAGATCATATTTAAGTAGCGGTTTAATTTATAAAAGGCATCTACTCTCCAAAGGAGATCATCCAAATTGGGCAACTTGTTTTTACCTACCCAACAAAATTGAACTTATTATTAGAAAATTTGGAAAATCCAAAAATGCACGGTTCATAGCGGTCATTCACATTTTAAAAAAAAACAAAAACTCAAGTTTTTTAAAACAAAATAACAAATAAATGTATACAAATAGATATACAAATACACAGTCGTATTTTAGTTTTTTACAAATTATAATTAAACGACAGTACATAAAACGCTAATATTAATTAGGAATCAGCCCAGGGTATAACTTTATATAATAAGAAAAAAAGTATTCTGGTACGATAAATTTTTCGACCAATTTCTCTGCCACATACATGGATCCATAAACACAGACTGACGGACGTCCAAGAATGATTGATTTTAATGTTATTATTTAGTATGTTAAACAAAATAATTGTTCATAAAAAATACCATATGTGCTTGATAGATTATTTAACTCGATTTTAGTGCACTCATATTATCCTGTAAGTGTTATATTAGTGAGAAAAAAGTCACACATTTTGTAGATATTATTACACCTAAGTTGTAAGTCAATATCACCGAAAACTCATTGGACCACAAAATATCTGACAAGATCACCCAGGCGGGGGCGGGGCCAGTACTATTTTCGCTAAAATAAATTAGTTATTTGAATGTAACTTTAAATACAATAATACCAGCCTAGAACTGTTCTTCTGCTGATGCCGTGTGGTGCCCCCCAGACAGAAGGCGCGACCACGAGCTTTACATAATAAACATTTTTATTATTACACCTGTCGTAGGTCAATACTTAATACTCAATATATTTATTTACTTTAAGTACCATAATGGTCTATGGTAAATGGACCCTGGGTTGACGAGAGGAAGCTCTGATTTATAATATAGTTGATATTTTAGTGTAGAAGATTTGTTATTGAACAATTCATGTGTTATTATATAATTATTTTAAAATATGTGTTTTCTTTTGTATTTAAATCTTTATTTTTATTATAATTCTGCTGATTTGGATGTGTATAATATTTATAATACGATAGACAATATTTATTTATTGACTATTTATAATTGCTTTATTTATTTGTGGTTTAATTTATTATTTTTTAGTGTTATATCCTTACTAATATTATAAAAGCGAAAGTGAGTTTGTTTGTTTGTTACCTCTTCACGCTTTAATGGCTAAACCGATTGTGATGAATTTTGGTACAGAGATAGTTGGGAACCAGGAGACGGACATAGGCTATTTTTTTTAAAAAAAAAGTGGGATGTGAGGGAGAAAGAGGGAAGGAAAGGGAAAACTTAGCGTTGCTATTACAAATTAATAAGACGCAAGGGGAACTGTGTTACCCCGAATTTAACGCGAGCGAAGCCGCGGGCAATCTCTGTGATTATTACTAATTATTGCTACTAACTATTAACATTTTTAATTTATTTAACTTTATAAAAATATATTATTTATTTTAATACACTTTTGCTATTATTAAGGTTAATCATTTAAATATTCATCTACGGAGCAATTCACCGTACATTCATTTATTATTGGCCGTCAAACAAATCGGCCTAATCTGGGTGATGATGCAGGACACCCAACCTGCCAGAACTACTCCCCAATGGTGAACGGCATCTACCTTGCGTCTCAAACGATGCGCGTTGACGAGCGCATTATACAATCTCGCTGGTTAGGTTAATAACCTACAGGTTACTCTAAATTGTAGAATTAACAATTATTTTATTGAAGCAATAAATTCTCAGTGTTTGCAATTCTGCAAAGCGGAACTGTCAAGAGGACTATAATTAAACAGCTTGTTTTGATGGAGGCGATGGTAGCGTGTCTACTTTAAGTAAAAGTTTAAACAGCAATAAACAATAAATAAAACATTTAAAAACCACCGCCAACAAAAAACCTCTAAACAAAAACCTCCAATAAGAACAAAATAATACGCTATAAAGAAGTAGAGTATTTAAAACCAAACGTCGCACATAGATAGGTTTTTAGGTTTTATGCGGCCAAAATTATTTTAATTGCTATATCTATTCTAAATGACATGAATGATAATAAAAAACCACTTTCTGTTGAAATTTCAAATGTTTTTTCAAGAAAATATCATATTTATGAAAATAAAGTCCAAACGCTAAAGTCACAGTCATAAAAAAATATATTTGATAAATGTACATTTTAAACGTGAGTAATGAGTTGACGTATCCCCTGACAGTCGATACTCCTCGATACTCCATGCCAATTCGTTATTCCAGATCCTCATCGTCCGAGTCAGCAATATTTCGCTTTAGTTTTTTTATATTTTCCTCTGTGTCACCATAAGAAGAAAACAGGTAATTTTCTAAATAGGCCAGTTTTTCATCCATAGTTATTAAATTTTGGCTTTGCATTTTATCGTAGAGAAATTGACGGGTGACTAATTTCGTTCCGGATGAGCCAGGAGAACCTACGACGAAAAAGACAAAAATAAATTATTTTAGAACATTTTTCAACATAACTTTTTTTACCCTATCTGCACCTACCTGCAGCTGATTTTTATCAGAATCATAAGAAAAGAGTATTAGGTATTATAATAAATAATAGTTTTGAGGCGAGAGGAAGCGATAATATAACTAAATTATTTTTAAATTGAAAAATCAAGAAAAAATTTTCACGAAAACGTAATAATGTTTTGAAGGTTTAAAATAAAGGTTTTTTATCGTACTAGGTTGACAATTTCTATAATAAATAATGGTATTTACCTGTAGCACTTGAATCCATGTTGTTTACTTTGATAACTGTCTTCAAATCAAAAATATTGTCGACGAAAAACAAGTCACTTTAAAAGCGTAAAGAGCGAAAGCGCGTGCGTAGCGGGAGACTAACAAGTTCCGACTACCTGCGCACGTACCCCGCGCGGGTATTGTAGCCAGGAAGAGCGGTTTATTATCGCCTGTTCTATTGTTAACGTAGAAAGATATTATTTTTTGTATTTGTAACTAGTTTCAAATCTTCAATTTTGGCCGCATAATTAAGCAAAATCTATGTTAGTGCGTCGTCCTGTAGACAAGCAGATGAGATACGCATAAGAAAATACAAGCACAGCGGTCGGGCATGGTCGGGCCATCGTAGCCTCGTAGGCCGCATCGTCGCCTCATATCAGGGGCCTTAGTCTGCTATTACAATGGTGTCAGAATGGTCGATCACTGATCGCATAATGGTTAATTTTGACAAGTTTGGTAATCTACTACATACTAAACTTGTCAAAATCAACCATTATGCGATCAGTGATCGACCATTCTGACACTATTGTAATAGCAGACTTAGGCCCCAGGCCAAACGCATTGTTATGATGCTTGGATTAAAAAAACACCAACAAGAGGCTGTTTGTTAAAAATACTTAAAAATCTAGTGTTCATAAAAAAAAATCAACGTGCAAAGCATACATTATGCCCAGCTTTGATTATTGAGCGGACTGTCAAAATGATACAGTTATCATGTGGAACATACTCGTCCGAGTACATGTTGTGTGTCATGTTGCTAGTGGCAGTGCCATGTTTCCGCTCTGTAATCTGTTATTGTACAATGTCAGGGTTCTATTAATAACCGACTTCTAGAAAGCAGGAGCATGTATTCGGCGCATCTTATTAACCAACTTCAATAAAGAAGGAGGTTCTCTATTCGGTTGTGTTTCGGGTTCCGTAACTCAAAAACAAAATCCGGAACCCGCATCGGATCACTTTGTTGTCCGTCTGGCTGTCTGTCAGGAACCTTCTCGAGAACGCGTGAAGGTATCGAGTTGAAATTAAAACCTTATTTACTCAAGTCTTTGCTATATTGGAGCTGTGAAAAAATCAACCCTCTAAGTGTACACAATTAAAAGATATAGAAGTTTATGTCGCAAGTCTGTACGGAACCCTCTCGGTGCGCGAGTACGACACGCACTTGGCCGGTTTCTTTTTGCTTTGATGGCATTTTGTTATTTTTTGTGCATAACAGTTTCTTATATATTTTCATGTATGTGAGAATTTACTAAAGGTACTTATTTTTTCATGTACATAATGCGTGTTATCAAGAGAGAAATCGGTGTTTTCGGAATTGAGTCCCATAATTATACAGTTTATCACAGCGTAGGTACCTACTTTATTAGTTGTCCTCTATAATATTCTTCGTCTATAGATGGGTCCATCATGTGAATAACTTCTACTTACAGTGTAACATTATTGTAACTTTACATTTGTTTAATTTAAGACCTTTTAGTGTTTATTCTGTTTTATAATTTTAGGCAACGCGTTATACTTCAATAACAATCAGGTATTAGTAGATAAAACGTTAATTGCATGCATATTGGAGGCAAGATGGATGCAACAGTAAGTACGGTATAGGCACAACGCTTGCTTCGCATTCGAGGCGGCGAAACATGCAGCGGCCGGCGCGGGCCCGCGCCGGCCGCTGCATATTTGATGGAGGCGCGCTATTTATAATGAGTCGCCTGTTGTGCCGCACTGATGAGAGGTGAGGCGAGGTGCCGACGTGAGGAGACGCAGGGGGGGGGGGGGGTACCTCCAGCCACGCGCTAAATAAACAAGTCAGTGATGTTTTTACATATTTTATTATAAACAGCGCGGGAATGTTACCGCGGCGTTAGGACGCGAGGTGACGACACACGGAGCCATCACAGCCAACACAGTACAGCCGGCTGCCGGCTGCCTGGTACTGGTACGTGTACCTACACTACACCAGCCACACGCCCACCGCGGCCACTCACTCTAGTCAGTGATACCTACTGCTATGGTACATGCT
The DNA here is from genome assembly GCA_905475445.1 of Ochropleura plecta. Taxonomy (NCBI): domain Eukaryota; kingdom Metazoa; phylum Arthropoda; class Insecta; order Lepidoptera; family Noctuidae; genus Ochropleura; species Ochropleura plecta. The sequence goes on from FR997735.1 coordinate 161,090, forward strand.
GTTATTTATCACCTTTCATATTTCTATTATACATACAATATCTACAGCAAATTGTTTCAAACAATCTCAGCTGTTTAGCTCTAACGATAAACATCGCTGACGTCTCGCGACTGAAGTGCATTCATTCCCGATTGCGCTGGAACAAGCGATTGCAGCGCTGCACGCCGGAGTCCCGCGGGAACAGTAAGCTCCGATTTATTCAGCGGAGTTAGCGCTCGGCCCCGACAGCGTCAGCGTCAGCGCCACCTAACGACTGCCCACGAAACACTTTACATTTCCGAACACCTAGCTGTCTACACAATCGCGTGTTGTCTTGATAGGATGAATAAAACCGGAAGAATGATTCAGTGCCATCGAATACAGTGGGCTTAGAGCCCTGCCTTTTGAACATAAAACACGATTGTTTTTAATTCACTTCAAAAAAGGAGAAGGTTCTCAGTTCGACCATTTTTATTGTATGTTTGTTAAGCGATTTCTCCGCTGATTGTACGCTCATCATCATTTTCCTGCCCTTGTCCCATTCTATTTGGGGTCGGCGCAACACGTTTTCTTCTTCCATTCTCCCCGATTGTCAAAAATCTTTTTTTAATCGAAAGGTTCGACACAGTCTATCATCACTATGATGAACGGACGGACGGTGAGCTACCCATTGCTCACCGTCCACAGACCCGCGTCGCTAGTTTTAGCCGCAGTTTGTTTACCAAGGCCTCCTCAATAGGCGCGCCACTTGTACAGGCGCGCGAGGCGGACCCTCACGTGATTATATGTTGGCACTAATGTGAAACAACTATATATACCGTAATGTAAGTATACGACAACCATATTTCGGTATACTTGAGCATCATTTGGTGCCCGCAATGTTTATTAATACCAGCAAGCCGCTTGACCTTTCCCTTGGGAGTCCTGAGACTGACTGAGACACTAGACAGTAGGCAGGTAGTTCCGCGGGGACCCGGCCGGCCGGATGCCATTGTTAAAGGCCGCCTGGTTATGACCACACAATAATTCGTTTCTTTATACTCTAGAAGCACCCTTACTAGCTAATAATTCTAACCCGATGGGTAAGTGTTTTCGAGTTATGTAAGAATAAGGAAAATATTGTGAGGTAAGTTTCTAGTATAAATGTGAATGAATATGAGAGTAGAGGAGAGGAGGAGCAAAGAAACGATGGACGGACTGTGTGAAGGATGATCTGGCAGGAGAGGAGGTGTCCGATGCGATAAAGAGTAATAGAGATAAGGGTATTACAATGATGAAGATCTCATGGTGTTGTTGTTCTTCGTCGTCGGTACACTCGCCAGCGACGCGACGGCGCGGCGTGACCCCCAAACAGCGTCGGGTGCACCGACCTATGTATTTAGCTGCGGATAATCCGCTCTCAGTGATAGTTTTTAAACTATGTTGTTGTAGTAAGTCGTTGATGACAGTGAGTGAAAGGTCACGGACAAGGACACTGTCAGGTCATTTGTGACAACAACTATGCATTCATTGAAAAGGACGCGACAAAAATAAATGTTTTTAAAAACACCAATTTTATACCAAACACGTGTAGTGCCGACGTCAACGTCATCGCCAAGCCAATAACTACCTGTAGGTATATGATTCGTGGGCACGCCGCGTGTCGCTCGCGTCGCGTACTACACACACACACACACACACACACCCACACACACGTAATGCCTACTTACATGCTGATGCTTCACTAATTATGTGAAACGAAAGATCGTAAACAAAAAGAGAAACAATTCGATTGTAATTCCCCTCGAGGCTGATGTTTACTTTAGACATGACAGTATACGTATTACTTGGTACCTGCATATTATCAGAGCAAATTCTGTTCTAGCCGTACTTTAATTAAACGCTTGCTTTGTTCTACTCGCTTTTTGCTGGCTTGCCGTGATTAGTCGAGTAACCGCGGACATTCCAGACCTGAGCGCCGCGGCCGACGGTACCCGGGCATACCCTGAAATGTTGATAAGTAGTGACACAGCGACGCGACGCTGAGGTACCCGACTATCCACAAAATATGCAAAAACCTTTTACAGACTCCATTAATATGTGGGCACGTACACCGCGACCTGTACAAACCAAATATATAAGGTGGCAGTGCAAGGTTTCAGCAAAAGATATTATTGATATTATTGAGTATGTCTAAGGTAGGTTGGAAGTTTGGAACTTTCCCCCGTCAATATTGAAAACTTGAAAATGTACGTGACATCGCCACTGCCGAACAAAATATGTTTGGAAGAGTCGAGCGTGAATATTTAGTTTCAGGATAACAACTAACACTTACAATGTTATAATATTAAAAAATTCTGACATATTTTAATAGAAAAATAAAAGTATTAGTGGAAAGTATATTTGTAAGGATGTCCTATTTTGTTAGTGTTCACTGTGCGGTTGTGAAGTGCAACAAATGACTGGCGTGGTTGCGGGTCGTTCCCGCATAGATACCGCGGCGCCGCAATACAATGGATCAAAGAAGGAACATGGATCGGTTTTAGTCAGTAAAAGTGTGAAACTGGGGGGGGGGGGCACACTCCGCCCAGAACGGGGGAAGTTATTTAATGATTTCCCATTGTTAAAATGAGTGCAACTATTTAGCTGTTGAAGTGTCTACGCACTACAACAGCTAGATAGTTGCACTCACTTCTCTCCGGCTAGCGCGGCTCTCTCCGGCTGCCGAGTACAACAAACTGCATCGTTGCTGGACTAACAGACGGACAGATTAAATCAATCGTTGTTTGTTATTGTTTCTTTTCTTTTTGTTTAACATTAGGTACATTTTTGGTTACCTTTGAAGCTGTGACACGTACCTATAATGAGTTTTTAACGGAAGGACTTGTTTGGAAAGCTATCCGTTCACAATGTCTGTACGAGAAACAGATATTATATTCTATCGATCACGCGAGTGAAACCGCTGGGCGCAGCTAGTATGTACGTATATATCTCGTACTTATATATACAGGCTAACCAGTAAATACCAAAACACACTAAATGTTCTGCAACAGGTTACAGATTCACAATCTTCTATAATTTTTCAAAATTTCGAAAAATCTCTATCTTCAATCAGATTTTGAGCATCTCGTTTGTAATGAAAAATTCTTTTTCTCGTATTTTTAACAACAATTTATCTTTGAACAGGTACTGTACTCAGTAGGTCTTTTTGTATGAAAAACAAAAATGTATTCAAAAAAGACATGTATTTTGAAAATTTTTTATGAACTTTTCTTATCGCTACAAATGCTATGAAAAAAAAATATATATGAAAAAAACAATACTATTATACTTAGTGCAGTTCATAGAAAAACATGCTTTTCTATTAATAGCAAGCTGTCTTTGTTGAAAATGCAAGTACATAACGCAATTTTATCGAGTTTAAAGTAAAACCATACTTAACTGAAGTTTGTGGTCATTTGGAGATGAGAAAAACTCCAGTCAAAAGAGAATGCCGTTTATGTCGCAAGTTAGTACGGAACCCTCGCGTTTATTAACGTCTGACAATAATAAAACAGCGTCACTTAGAAGCATTGCGCTGTTATTACAATAATGCTCCCCGTTCCATGGTGGTCCGCGCTGTTCAGCGGATAGCAAAGCAATGGAGCTCCTGAGCTCGTAGCTAGCTGAAAGTCGTTGAGTAACTTAAAGCATACTGTAGGTATCAGTAAATTGATGATCTAAAGGTTAAATAAACGGGAAAATATTATTGTTTGCATTGGAAATAAATATGTGACATGTGATATAGCAGCAATATTGTTCATTGTAATATCAATGAACAATATTGAATGAAGTACTTACTCGATAATAACGTGGCTAAACTGTCTGTCAACACAATCATATTACACGCATTAGTATTGTATGGAAACGTCCAAATATGTGAGATCCGAGTGCTACCGCCCGCGCCCGCGCCCGCGCCCGCGGGGACCTTAGGAACACCTGCATGTGGCACTACTGTGCTACGCAATAAAGTCAGATCAAAGAAAACATACTAAGTCAGTACTTAGTATGTTTTAAACTAAACCAGTGTTTAGTTTTCAATTCTCGAAGAAGAGAAGGTAGTGGCAAATGTAACGTATTGCTTGAAAAGTAAACCTGTACCCGAGTCGCGCCGGAAATGAACCCCGCCGCCGCCGCCGCCGGCGAGTGTCGGCCGACCGGCGACACCCGGACACCCAGTGTCGCGAGTGTCGGCGCAGGGCGGACACTCCTCTCGACAGCTTATTATTGCAGTGTCAGCACTTCCCGAACACTTTACATTAGTCGCAGTGTCAGCGTGCAGCGGCAGCGGTGACACCAAATGATGCCGTCCTGACCCGACCAAGCAATGTTTTAATAAGATTGTCTCCTTGTTCTACGAAATCTGGTTGATACATTCATTACCATTGTGTAGATAAAAGTTGAATTAAAACAAAAGCAATGTTTGAGCACGTTGTACAGTATCGTTAGTTGGAATACTTCCCCCGGCGGCGACGGCGGCGGCGACGCTACTCAGGCGCGCTATCACTAAAGATTATGCAAAGAAAATTAAACGTCCTGACAACAAGTTGGTGACTTAGTGTAAGTACATGCGGTTGGACACAGACGCGCCACATCATACAGCCGTTACACATCATTATGTTGATCGCGTCGACTGTTCACTGGCACATGTACACAATACCTGTGCTTAATTACTGTGACGAGGTATGTACCGCGGAGGTATCGAGTCAACAACGTGACACGTAGACATGTTCCGCCGTACACAAATTGGAATTCTGAGAAATGTGTTTAAACATGACGTAATTAAAATGTTCTCAAAGACAGTGAACAGTGAGTGAGTAGGTACGCTGTAGGCATGACATGCGTGAAGGTTAACTCATTGGTATAAACGGGTTTACAGTAACTCCCACGTTTATACGTATAGAGGTGTGAAAATTGAACTGTGACTGTCACGTTTGATAGTGGACGGAAAGTTCCGAAATTAAATGTGTTAGGCGAGAGGGCCCTTCACACGGATTGCTAGCCGCCCGAGTGCGGGCGCTGTGCCACTGTGCACTGTGCCACTGTGCACTGTACCACTGTGCACTGTGCCACTGTGCACTGTGCCACTGTGTACGCGCGCGTGCTGTTTGTGACGGAGGATAACTATCGGAAGGTCACTCTTCACTAGGTACGGTCCCGTAACGACGTCTATTTTACAAAAAACGACACATGCTCCCATATAGCATGAAAATTAACTAACTCTAACAGAAATATACATATATAAAATAAATATTAGTTTAACTCGATTGAGAACTACTCGTTAAAATTTGTAAATGCGAGTTGCGGCCAAACACAAGCCTATTTAGAATTTTAAAAAAGCTGCTGTCTTATGTTAGTGATTGGTCGCATATAGTAACGTGTGCGGAAACATTTAGCGCCGGCCACGCCCCACACAAACTATTTTATTAATGAACAGCTCTATAAGACCATGTGTTTCGGTGTAAATATAGTTTCTTGCAATCACATCCGAAAATATCTGGTTTAGTTGTAAATGACGCGCGTGACGTCAGCTCACTAAACGTTAGAGCCCGACCCGAGCCGACCCGAGCCGACCCGAGCCGACCCGAGCCGACCCGAGCCGTGCGGCCGTCGCGATCGGCTGGCACTCGCGCTGTTCCTACGTTCCTACAGCAATCAACATTAAACGTGTTTGTGCAGAATTGTTGTAAACCACGCGATACAGCGTGAATGTTTATTAAATTAACAAACAGTACAATTAATAAAACGCTGCTCTCTGATAGTTAGTGTGTGACGTCGACTATATGACGCTCGTCGAACTTTTCGCCGGAGATTTGGCTCCCGTTGCAATATTAGTGTAATCGACTCGCGAATAAAACTGATTGTGATAATACAACTGTTTTATTTCTTTCAGTAAAATACCTCTCATAAAACCTCGATCGTTGTGAGTGGCTAAAGCGAGATTATTCTACCACGATTTCCATTTTTTAACCGACGAAAAAAAGGAGGTTCTCAATTCGACCTGTATTTTTTTTTTTATGTATGACCACGCATAACTTTTTACTGCGACGCTCGATTTGAAAAATTCTTTTTTCATTCGACAGAGTATATTTCAAAGTTGGTCCCATTTTAAGGAGAAAAAAAAAATCCGCCCCTAAGGGTGGGTAAATAGACCCCCTATTTTCCCACCCTTAGGGGCGGATTTTTTTTTGATTGATTTTTTTCACACTGAATTTTCAATTGTGAACAGATTCTGTTTAAATTTGGTACATTTATGTAGTTCTGATGACATTTCGACGTTTTAAAGATCTGATGATGGATGATGGAGACGGAAATACTTGCAACTTGGAAGAGGTACTCAACAGTTTAAAGCAGCGATATATCCTGTTTCAACTCATTTCATTCACGTTGACGAGAACTTTAGACCTTACTGGAGGCTGGCGCTGTCATTGAAGGTCTGACGATGGAGACGGAATGCAATTGCAAGAGGTCCGCATGGATTAACAACAGCTATTCTGTGTTTGGGCTCCTTTTATTCACCTTAAAAAGATCTTTGAGCCAAGCTGGATAATGACTGTCACGGATGATCAAGCGATGGAGACGGAAGGTATTTGCAAGATGTTCTCAACAGTTTACAGCAGCTATATCGTGTTTGGGCTCATTTCATGCGTCTTGACGAGATCTTTACAGCTAGTTGGAGAATTACGTACATAGAAGGTCTGATGATGGAGACGGAAGGTATTTCCTAGACGTTCTCAATAGCTTACAGCAGCTGAATTGTGTATAAGCTCATTTCATGAACCTCGATGAGAACTGTTGACCTTGCTGGATTATGATTTTCATCGAAGCTCCAGCGGTGGAAACGGAAGACAGTTACAAGAGGTCCCCAACAGTATAAAGCCACTTTGGCTCATTTCTTGAACTATATTGACAACTTTAGACCTTATTGGGTTAAGGGTGCCATCTACCCCGGCCCTGGTTCAGTCCATGTTCCAAAGCGAGAGGGAATGGGAAGCGATTACCTCCTTAAATAGATGTCAACAAAGCAGAGGCTTGCCAGGGCCACCGCCTGCCGGGGTTGCGAGTTGTTCGAAAGAGCACGGTATCTCTTTCGTACAACTCGCAACCCCGGAAAATAAAGGGCAATAGAAAGAACATGGGTGGGTTTTTGTCAGTACAAGTCTGTCACTCCCCGAAAGTTATTTAATGATTTCCCAGCCGCAAAAAAGGGGTTCCATCGACGGACGGATGTCCTTATTTGAAAAAAACATATTAAGTGTGTTTTAGAGATTACGGCAACAATTAAATTTCTGTATGTGTGCAGGGCATAGTTAATCTTTCAGTCTCTGCATTTCAGTCAGCGCGCTCATCATACAGTTAGATTAACACCTTATTTGGTTCTAAATCTGATGATGTTGCTAAAACTTTCAGTCCCAGGTCAATTCATGCTTTATCGAGGGCCGACCCTCGCAGTTTATGTACCGTGACGGCCCAGCTTAGAATTACCGGCAACATCATGCGTTCAATAACATTTTGAGTACTTATTCTTTTAGAAATTGCAATCAATAGAGATCCAGCAACACAGATATCGCTTTCACTCTATTTCCTTTGCTTTCATCGGTACCACAATTCTTCAGATTTTAGGTAGGAACAACAAAATCTGGAGGTATCCCAAGGACGCGTTGGTGTTTCAAATTCATGGTAGTCATCTTAGCACTTGTAAAACTGTTTGACGGTGGGGAACAGTCTTATCGGAGCATCATCCTCGAGTCGAGTTAAGCAACATAAATTTGCTGTTAAAGAAAACCAAAAAGAGATAAATAAAAACTTTTTAACAAAAAATTGAACCGACGAAAAGTGAAAAATAAAACCCTTTTAGTCTAGCTAAGCTCCAAAGTTAAAGTATGAGATTAATTTTGAGGGCCAACATACAATGATTGACGATCAATAAAGCTTTCAATATTTCCCGTTTTACGTTATTAGTTTTCTTGCTTTTTGGCGCCGACTTATAATATCTTATAATATATTATAATCTCTGACTCTTTTGTTTCATACCCTCTGGTTGGGGCTCGGCCCACGGCAAGACACGAGAGCGTAGTGTAAACGTAACGTAAATACCTACGTCGATTTTCGAATCGATATAGTTCAATTTTTTATTTAATGTACAATCAATATCATCCTTAGTTATATGTGAAATAATAATATGTGAAACGGGCAGCTTTAGTTTCAAAATCGTTTATTCGAATTGCGGCTAAATGCAAAGCTACTCAGTAAATATATAAATAAATATATATTTATATATAAATATACCTATATAATATCTATACCTGCATCATTGTATTGTATTCGTATCTCGATGTAAACGCCGCCGCCATGGCTGCACATGAATGTATTCCAAACTGTGGTGGTCTGTTATTTAGTCAACAGGCCCGAACATAGAGCTTTAGTGGGCCAGCAGTCAGCAGGTTAGCTCAATGTTCCTGTAGCCACATAAGTACACACAGGAGGCCACTTCACTCTCCAGCGCCATTGTCTACGAGTCAATGGAGGTCGGCAGGTCGGCAGGTCGCCACAAGCGGAGCAGGTGCACAGAGCTAATAAAATAACGGCCCTCATCTGCCCTGAAGGCCACAGAATACTCGAAGTGACCGAGATTTCCGCTCGATTAGTGTATCGACATGCAACTCAATTACATTTACAGCTAAACTATATCTATACATATAAATAAACGAGAACACTGTTGTTTTATTTATCATTATATTGTGATCAAATCAGACACATTATCAATATCTGCCCCCTTATCACTTTCGTCACGTATTTACAAACGTAAAACTAGTCAAATTGATTTCTCAATGAATTACATACAGTTTTCAGCAAACGTTCGTGAAAAAGTAACGTAATTATAATGTCATTGAAATGTCACTCATAAGTGAAAGTTTGATAATAATCAGGCTCACGAGATGACTACGACTGACAGCTGACATCTTGTGCTATGACGCGTGACGTCACGAACTTCTAATTTATATAGTTTGACAAAATAGTCAGACATAAACACAAATAAGGATTGTTTTATTTGTTATCTGACCAACCTGTATCCGCCCAACCGTGAGATTAGGGAATAGATTGCAAAGGAGAACTATGAATAATCGTAGTAAGTATATGAAGTCAATTGATTCTTGATTCCATGTTGGTAGGTTTTAGTTCAACGAATATTGTTCTCAGAATCTGAAACACAATATAATACGGCAGCTTTTATAAATATTTATGAACGAGTAAATATTTTGTGTCCTGTTCATTGGTGATTTAAAAAGGTATTTGTTTGGGACAGTGACAGGCCCGCACAGAGGGACTGGCACAGTTCAGCGGTCACCGAGGACATAATGAGGAGGCGGCTCGACAACGACTGTACTGTGTGATCACGCTGAGCATCACGTTGCGCGTTGGAAGTTAAACACATTTCAATGCTGTTACATCGCTTAGCAGCTTTGCCATGTTAACTAAGTAGGCAATTTCGGTGCGCTTTCATGGGCGTTTCTGCGTACATCAATTTCGGTTCTTATTCATTGATGGATAATCAGAAGCATCATCAGCACCCTGATTATGATATCTGCTATCAGTGCGACGTCTCCGGAGCGGAAGATGATCTCTAAAGTGGCTCGTCCCGCGCGGCTGCCACAGCAGCTCGACACTGACACTGCTATTTTCTCCACAATCTAATGATTATACGAACAAGTTAATTTTCCGTTAATTTTCATCAGTTTTGATCCAACGTCTACATTCAAGTAGTAAATATAAACCATCTCTAGGATCTCATATCCGAGAATTCGTCTAAAATTCCTTGGTATTGGCCAAGCGATCCGTGTCCACATTATGGGACAACATTGTGAAGATTGCGATCGTGGTCGTATTGGTTCGTGTGCCGTGTGCCGTGTGCCTCACTCCCTTACTGAGAGGAACAGATGATGTCTAATCATAATATTAAGACGATTGTATTTGTGAATCGTGAGACAGTATAAATGTGTACTTATCGTTGAGGCGTATTAATATAGTTTTGTTTCCCAACGAGCTGTTACGTGAAAATGGTTCCGGAAACGTGGCTTTTAAGAAGTGGAGCGGTGGCTCGTGGAGTGGCTACTAAAATGATTGGCATGGCGGTGAGCGCCGCCGGAAACACCGACATTTTGGAAAATGCCCAAGATTTATGAACCTCGGTTAAATACCAATCAGCGCACTCTCGTTACAATTTACTGTAACGATGATAAACGTTGGCTTCTAACAACGACCTACAGATTGATTGTTTTTATATATATAAATACCGTGGTGATGTTCTACGAAGGCCCGGTGTCGGCCGTCCGGAGCCGTCGTCGTCGTTAAACTATAATGGCCCGACGACGGTCGCCATTGGCCTCCCGCCTCCCGCCGCACATACAATAGTTTTCAAGTCGATGTGTTCCTCATGCTAATTCAGTCAATAAACTAAACTGTAGCACACATCTCCGTCCGATAAGTACTGTTACACTAGAACGAATAAGTAAGCCTCATTTCCCAACGCATTAACAAATACTTTTTAGTGCGATAAAATTATTTTTGTGGTATACAGTTAAAGTGCCTAATGCCTAGGAATTATATACAAACCCTTCGAAGCAGTTCCCCACACACATCCTGCAGCGGTGATCACACACACAGTAGAACACACATTAAAGTGAATCTACCCGCAACTACTAAACCGCGCTATCCACGTTCAGTTTACACTAAATCCTTACTAATATTATAAAAGCGAAAGTGAGTTTGTTTGTTTGTTTGTTTGTTTGTTTGTTTGTTACCTCTTCACGCTTTAATGGCTACACCGATTTTGATGAATTTTGGTACAGAGATAGTTGGGAACCAGGAGACGGACATAGGCTAACTTTTATTTTAAAAAACTGGGATGTGAGGGAGAAAGAGGGAAGAAAAGAGAAAACTTAGCGTTGCTATTACAAATCAATAAGGCGCAAGGGGAACTGTGTTACCTCGAATTTAACGCGAGCGAAGCCGCGGGCAAAAGCTAGTGATATCATAATGTATTGGAAGCCGACGCCGCGACTAAAATATTACTTTTAATTCACGATACGAACTGCAGCACTGAGATTTTATTCCATACATATTTTATGCCTTTTCCCGGGAACTGAACGCCATAAATTCAGCGAAACCTTAGGTACTATCTAATAATGTAACGACTAACAAATACTACTCTACATACCGGAATAAACTCCCAAAGTTGTCCTGAAAGCAAAAACTCCTGAAGAAAGTAATAGTGGCAGTAGTTTGTGTCCGTCAGTGAGCGTGTCGCAGCGATAAGCGATTAGTGTCGGCGACGCGCAGCACGGTGTCGCGGTCGTAGGCACTGCACGCGCACTCGCGGCGCGGGCGCGCGGTCGGGCGCGGGCGGCGCGGTCGGGCGCGGGACGGTCAGCGCGCGCGGAGTACGCCGTGCGACTGGCGGAGCGCCGTGCCGCGCGCCGCACGCCGCCGCCGCGCCGCGTCGCGCGTCGAGCACGCAGCACGCGCTCTCCAGCCACAACAAACATCCGGTGCACACAGCTTCCTGAATCATTAATACAGCATTATACCTGTGGCCTTACCGTAACATTATGTTTGTCCTATTTGGGCTGTATTGTTGACAAACGGCAACCGCTCCATCTTACATTATCGCATCTTACACCTCCCGATGAAAATATGATAAGAATCCAACAACTTGATGGATTTATTAGCTGCTTATCATTTAGTGCACGTGTGTACTGAGTCCTACGTGTTGTAACGTGAACTTCAGTGTGTTTTTGGAAGATCGTTCTATGTGTAATGCATAAAATGGTGCATCTGCAAAAAGTGATCGTGATCATATTTAAGCTATTAATCCAGGGTAAAGGTATTCAAGGTACCAGGAGTAATAAACAGACACAGTGTGATTACACAACTGTATACACCCTGCCTATCCATTCTTAGCACGCTGTCGTGAAGTGGTGACGTCGTCAATTCGTCATACCTACGCTACACACTCGTTGCTCTGCTATAACTCACCGGAGCGCATCCACGGAGCAGACTGTTCACGTCAGTGTGCAAACACTCGCGCACTAAAGTTTTAATGTGCCCTGAAGACATTTCAATCAGGCTGCGTTCGCTCTCCGGTTCAGATCGGGGGCGGTGGCGGCGCTCTCGCTCAGTGGCTCTACTGCAGTGATTCATAGCTATCCATAACTTGTTGCATTCCGAACAACTACTTCTACGAACAGATGGATCATCAATCTTCAATAGTTTTCAAAAGTTCTTTTGAAATCGATTCAATTAATTCACCAGTCAATGTTGCAGACGGTCAAGTTTAGCCATCATTTGTGTTTACGACACCGTCTTCAAAGTTACTCGACCTGCTGATAGAGTATAATGTCAGAACTGACAGTCGCGTCATGGGTTCGATTCTATGCTTTGTTCTCTATTATAACTACATGATAGTCCACAGTTAAATTAATGAGATCTACGAGCAAGCAAGAGCAATAAAAAAGGTCACTGTTTAAGAACCTAATAATTATTTGAAAAAACATGAAACATTTTTGGGAAGGACTCAATGTCGATGACTAATCTTCGCTGAGGTTGGCCACCGTGACCGTAAATGGTCAGGAAGACTTTAGTTTGTAGAAGACTATAGTCATCATCTGCCTAGCCTTTTCCCAACTATGTTGGGGTCGGCTTCCAGTCTAACCGGATGCAGCTGAATATCAGTATTTTACATGGAGCGACTGCCTATCTGACCTCCACAACCCAGTTAATACTGGGTAATACGATACCCCTTGGTAAGACTGGTTGTCAGACTTTCGGAACACTGACTAGCTGTAACGACTGTCAAAGATCTACAAATGACAGCCGGGACCAACGGCTTAACGTGCTTTCCGTGGCACGGAAGAAACTCGGTAGGTATGTAACGGGTGGTCACCCATCCACAGACCAACCTAGGCAAGTGCGGCTTAACCTAAAGATCGACCCGAGCGGCTACTATTTATTTAGCCACGAGCTCCTCAGTGTCAGTGTAGTCTTGTAGAAGACTATAGTATTATTATTAATTCTTGTCAACGAGCACAAGCAGCGCAATGACACGTATATAATGACGTGTACACTCCACAATTACAGTTACGTGCTTACGTTGAAGACTTAAATTATTATGAATTTCAAGTTCGGAACTAATTTAAACCAAACTCGTGTAACAAAAGTTTTTTTTTTTAGTTGGTACTCTGCGTTTTACTAAATATGTTACCGTATTCCTGTGAAATACCCAATCGTATTTAGCCAAGCACGTCCAGCAGGGTAGCAGGGTAGCAGGGTAGCAGGGTAGCAAGGTAGCAGGGTAGGTAGCCAGGGGCAGCTGGCCAGCTGTGAACAAACATAGCGGATGATAACGAGCTCATCAATCAATCAACAGATTACGCGTACTGTCCGCGAGGTTTTTGTTGGTGACTTGTTCTTCCGATTTGCTGCGAGTAATCTGTTTGATGGAGAGCCGCAGCCGCCCGCAGCCGCCCGCCGCCAGCCGCGCGCCGCCACCACTTATCATTTATCGTCGTTGTCAGATAACTTAACAAACATTATACATAATATAATTAACGACGACTTTTTTGATTTTCGCAAAGCTACTGTCTCGACTTCGTGAAAGTTTGATTTATTCTTCAATTATATTGCGTGTAAAGATTGCAAACTACTAAAACAAAGCACCCACTAGTTATTAGTGTTTTTCTAGGGTTTCACTTAACGCAGCGCTTAGGAGCGTAGTCTAGTTTTAATTGAAGAATTAATGAATGACCTCCGGCGTTAGCGTCAGATCTGCACAAGACGTTAAAGCTAAACTTTTCGCTAATAAGTTAGTTGCGACGCGTTTACTTTAATTAAACTGTAACGAGAGCTTATTACTGTTTCATTACGCGAACAATTATAAACATATTGTAATCGCAACACTAATTCTTTAGTAGCTGATTGCCGTGATGATAATATAGAGCAAAGCTTATTCGTAGATACTTCTAAATTGTTAAACGCAAATATTTAATCTTTGCTTTACTTTGAAAGACGTTATCTAAATTAGATCCTCATTGTAAATACCAACAGTGAACAGAGACAAATTAAATATTTTCTTGTTACCTCGCCTTATCTTTCTTTTTTAGCTTATGTCAAAAATAATGTAACTTTAGAAAGTTGCCTTAGGAAATAATTTCCAAAATATTATAACTATTGCGTCGGACAGAGCCACAAGCTCGGCTAGTCTTGTATATTTATGCTGGACATGATTGCTAGTCGTGCCTCAGCATTGATTGTCAAATTATAGGATTTATTAAATTCACTAGCTTTCGCCCGCGGCTTCGCTCGCGTTAAATTCGGCATAACACACCAAGCAGACCTGTAGTTTTTGCTCTTGCGCCTGATTGATTTGTAATAGCAATGCTAAGTTTTCCCTTTTATTCCCTCGTTCTCCCTCATATCCCACTTTTTTTTAATAAAAATTAGCCTATGTCCGTCTCCTGGTTCCCAACTATCTCTGTACCAAAATTCATCAAAATCGGTTCAGCCATTAAAGCGTGAAGAGGTAACAAACAAACAAACAAACAAACAAACTCACTTTCGCTTTTATAATATTAGTAAGGATTCATTGCTTGTTCGCAAATCAGTCATTTAAAGCGAAGTGATTAGAAAGTGTAATCGGCGTGAAGGCGTGCAGCTGTACGAGTGTACGTACTTACTGTATACTGTGCGAGTGTACGTGCTTACTGTATACTGTGCGAGTGTACGTACTTACTGTATACTGTGCGAGTGTACGTGCTTACTGTATACTGTGCGAGTGTACGTACTTACTGTATACTGTGCGAGTGTACGTGCTTACTGTATACTGTGCGAGTGTACGTACTTACTGTATACTGTGCGAGTGTACGTGCTTACTGTATACTGTGCGAGTGTACGTACTTACTGTATACTGTGCGAGTGTACGTGCTTACTGTATACTGTGCGAGTGTACGTACTTACTGTATACTGTGCGAGTGTACGTACTTACTGTATACTGTGCGAGTGTACGTGCTTACTGTATACTGTGCGAGTGTACGTACTTACTGTATACTGTGCGAGTGTACGTACTTACTGTATACTGTGCGAGTGTACGTGCTTACTGTATACTGTGCGAGTGTACGTGCTTACTGTATACTGTGCGAGTGTACGTGCTTACTGTATACTGTGCGAGTGTACGTGCTTACTGTATACTGTGCGAGTGTACGTACTTACTGTATACTGTGCGAGTGTACGTACTTACTGTATACTGTGCGAGTGTACAACTGTTTGTAGGCCATACATATATTTGTTCCGTGCGGGAATCGAACCCGCGACACGCAGCACAGCACCCAATCGCTCAGCCACTGCGCCAACCATGCCGTCAATTCAAGTAAATTTTATTTTAAAAACTTAACAAATCTTGTGTAAATGCTTTCAATACAATCCAGTTCAACTTAGCTAGACTAAAATAAATAAAATTGAACTTCAGGAAACTAAAAGAAAGAAAATATCAACGGAATGTTACGTTTACAAACAGCCGGACCCGGACGCTTATTTTCGTTGGATCCCAGTTTTTGATCCCACTTTAATATTTTTGGCGTTGGATCCCACAAAACATTATTATATATTTCCGTTGAATCCCAAATTTGAAAAATACTAAAAAAATACGTTTTATTGCCACTGAATCCCAAAAACTATTTCCGTTGGATCCCAGATGTTTAAAAACATCTGAATGCGGGTACATCCAACAACAAAATCACAATAATATTTTAAGGCGAAATTTTGTATGTATGTTTGTTATTCCAACACGCTCAAACTTCTAGACTGATTTGGATGAAATTTGGGTATGTGGATAGGTTATGTTAGAATAACGGGTGCCTGCCGTTTTTCCGAAAAATTTCATTACCCAAACAAATTATAGGAACCGGGAACTATGTTTGGTTAGGTTAAAACTGTGACCTCCTACGAACGACTTGCATTTATAGAAAAAAGAGATTGTTTTTAGTTGTTTACCCGGAACTGAACTATTTAGATTAGGATAATTACTTATTTACAAAAAAAAGGTTAGGTTAAAACTGTGACCTGTGTGCCAGAAACGGCCACATTATATAAAAAAAAATATGGAAAAATTATGACGGCAGTATTTTTTTTTTAGCTTAGAGGCGCTTGTTTTGAAGGCGTTCATATTTATTTATTTATAAACATCACAAATAAACCTGATCATTTTTAACTCATGCCAGTCTAGTACTATTTGGAGTACATCATTTGTCTCATCTCATTTATTCCCCAGTGGCAACAATCCTAAAAAATCCAAAATACACACACGGTGTTTTTGAAATATTTAATAAAAGTAAATCACTTTTCTTCTGAAATGTACACATGTTGTCATAAAATGGGATTCAATGGTAATATCAAATGGGACCCATCGTTAATACCTAAAAAATGGGATCAAAAACTGGGATCCAACGAAAATAAATCGACCCGGAACAACTAACTGTCGGTCACACTAATATTTGTTCCGTTTTAATTTAAGGGCCATTGAAAAGTAAAGTCAGCTCATGCTCCACAACGGCCAGTTTCCCGGGATTAAACGTCTCCCGCACGGGAACCACGCAGTGTTGCTATGATAAATGACGTATACAGCGTCGGTCGCCCACTTGTTATATGTTTGCAATACTTGTACTTAGAATAAGCTTCATGTTTGTCTGAGGCCGGACTGTCCCCGGCGACTAGATCTACACGTGTTTTTATCTCTCACAGGTAGAACCTGTGGAAAAACAACTGGGATTAAAAAAGATACCAACACATATGAAATATAAGAGCCAGGTAACACAAAATACTTTGTTATTAAGTCAATTCAAACATTACTCGTAACCTTTTTTCATTTGTTATCTAAATCGCTCACTAATGTACAATCACCGCGCAGCGTGACGGTGTGGTTCTATCGCTTAACTATAATGTGGTGTGGTCACGGCAAGCGCCGCCTGGCGACCCCCACGTGAACTACTTCTGTGGTATAGCTCCTCCATGTTAATACATAACATAAATCATCTCGTTACAATGTCAGGGAGTACGGATCTAAGGGAAATGCGCGCTTTCATCTTGTAAGCATCCCAAAGAAAATGTTTTATGATCTGATTTTGACAATGTTATGGCAAAATACGTTTTATTCAATAACGACTTATGAAAACTTAATGTAGTTAATTTTCTGAACTGAAAGCTATCTATGAAATGTATGTTATGTAGATAGAAAATATTATTTTTCTTTGGCTTCGCACAACACACTTGTGTATAACTGATATAACTTTCGTGACTGTCAGCTCATAGATGCTTTAGCTAAGGGCTAATAGTAGTACTATGTTTCTATGTTTTCACAAGTTCACTGAAACAAAACGATAACTAAATAGTACAATCTACCGAACACCAGTATGTTTTGTTTGAATCGAATGTTGTTTGTATTCCAGATATTGAAAAGTAAAGGAATAGCTCGAACGATAGTAATTATTATTTTAACACAATTAAACTTAGTTGTTGTTCAAGCCGCTACGTTGTAACTAAGCTGACCTCCGGCACCTCCGAGCACTAACCTTTTAGTACAACAAACATGTATATAATGGTGGTGTGGCGCTTCACGTGGCGTGACAGATGTGCGTGCCATGGTGACGGCACGTTCATGCACGGCCTGTACTGTACGACGACACTACACAGCATCATCTTAGCGCATCTTACGCTCACGACCGCGACGTGCCAACAGCGCTGGGTCTGCAGAGCGTGTTCCTAATCTCTCTCTACAAGGAATACGGATTGTTCAAACTGTGCTCTCATCGCCGCTGAATGCAACAAATATTAAAGACATTGCTTTCAAATCACCCACTGTATAAGTGATTGGCCGGGCGTGATCACAGAGTGCATTACAAGCAATACGTCACTCCGTGCGACGCGTCGTACGTAACGTGTAATATTGTGTGCAGTGCGTGTCACGCTCCCGTGCCAGACTGATGCATCGTCTTCGTCTTACACGCTGCCGCGCCGGCGCCGCTCTTCAGCAAGCTTTGGGAGCATTCATATAAATGAAAATCTTTACAGCGCGCGCCATTGATGACCAGCACCCAGTTAACGTGACACGCTCCGAATGACGATCGCTTTTATTTTGATAATGCAACAACATCCCTGCTTTTGTTGTAGAGCTAATGCTAATGGATTTTATATAAAAAATCGGACTACTTAGAATACTATAAATAAAAAACTCAAGTACGCCTTAACAGTCGGGACTGGGCGGGGCACAGTAAATATCTAAATCGGCTGTAATCTCCTTAATGGGACGTATTAATGACAGCCGGGTTTTTGATTTTATATTCATCAAATTATATTTTACACTTTTAGTTATAGTTTTTATATAAACACTTTTCAAAATATAAAAATAGTTGTCTGCCATTATGGGGAACAGGGTCCAAGCTACCGGTGGTTAGGAACAAGAACTTCCTCAAAATGCGGGCCGTATCAAGGAGTACTGCCTTCTGAATCAGGCCCTTGATCCAGTTACAGTATTATTTATGTATTTTTACACACATAGTTACAATTATATTTACTTATGTCTTATTCTAGCTTTCACCCACGGCTTCGCTCGCGTTAAATTCAGGATAAGACAGTTCCCCTTTCCTGATTTGCAGGTACCTGCCACCTGTAGTTTTTGCCCTAGCGCCTTATTTATTGTAATAGCAATGCTAAGTTTTCCCTTTTTTTCTCTCTTTCTCCCTCATTTTTCACAGCCTATGTCCGTCTCCAGGGTCCGAACTACCTCTATACCAAAATTCATCAAAATCGGTTTAGCCACTTAGGCGTGAAGACGTAACAAACTCACTTTCAGTTTTATAATGTTAGTAAAGATTAATAGCTATACGTAATGTGTACTATATCGTGATGTTTGTTTTGTAATACTAATGTATTGTAATCTTGTATTTTTTTATCTAATAATTATGGTCTTCCAATTTTTAATTTGATACATTTACGAATATAAAATAGCCCAGTTTGGGTGCTCTCTTTTAAGTGAATATGTTTGCCAACCAACTTTAAATCATAATATAATGAGATACCTATTCAACGATACCGCGCTCGAAATAGTTGCATGACTTTGTTTTATTTTTTATTTTTCACATTATAGCGTCTTGTTGTTGCTATATTACATTTTGATTAATATCATGTCTAATGATAGAATTAATGTGAGTGTCACTAAACTCACAAGATTAAGACAAATCGACTTAAGAATCATCAGAATCGACCGACGCGGGCCACGCGTTTGGTCTATGTAGTGCCATAGAGGAGCAGACATGCGTATATACACTGCTAAACACATTACCGTCCGCCAGTCGGGCTAAAACGTAACTATTGCTTAATATTTGCTTCGATAAAATAAATAAATCCACAAGAAGAGCTGTGGCACAAACTAGTTTCAATAGTTACATTTCCGAGTGCTCAGACAAGACGGAGTCTCAAGGATGCCAGCTGTATTTTTCCAGTTTAGTATGAAAATAAACAATGTTCTTGATGTCTTAAGAACTTAATAAAAGCAAAGCTGTCGGTATAAAATGCTCGGCATTTAATTTAAAATAACGGCGTGTCACAGCCGCGGCCGGCTGCGATGTCGCTGGCATTCTATTGCAGGCGGGAGATATTGCCGACGCCACAGATAATAAATTACATTATAACTTATATTACAAGTGTCACTTTGCTCACAAGAAACTCAATGAGAGTTCACCCTCTCTTTTGTGAGTCGTTTCCATGTATCGCCATGACTTATTATGAATTATGACTTATAGCTGCTAATACTATAAACAGTTTTTATAAACTAAATAGGCTTGCGCTTGGCCGCATCTCGACTGATGTGAAGCGATGACGCGCCCTAGGCCTTATTTTCTCCATAAAAATATAACAAGTAAAACAGTATTTAAATGCAGTTACAATTAGGTACCAAATTAAAACATATGAGCAACTGCGCCTGAGCTAGGCCTTTTTTTTTATTTATTTCTTTTTTTTTCGGGTGGGAAATCATCAAATGACTTCCCCCGCTCTGGGCGGAGCGGGGGGCATGTCAGACTTTTACTGAGTAAAACCCACCCATGTTCCTTCTGTTGCCCTTTACGTTCCGAGGCCGCGGTATCTCTTTCGAACAACCCGCAACCCCGGCAGGCGGAGGCTCTGGCAAGCCCCTCTGCTTTGCTGACATCTCTTTGAGGCGCTCGTGAAACACGAACGCGCCGTCGACACGGCCTGTCGTCAATCGACGGACGGACGGTGAGCTACCCATTGCTCACCGTCCACAGGCCCGCATCTACGGTGGCCGGGAGTCGTCTCGCGTCACCCGGCGCCCGGGGCGTCACCCGCGGCGGCTGGGTTGGTTTGAGGTTCTCTCCTTCAAACGCCCGGCCTCCTCCTTCACTAGCATTACTGCTTCGCAGAAGGAGGTGACCGCTTCCCATTCCCTCTCGCTCCGGACCATGGCCTGAACCAGGGCCGGACGCGAGAGATCGCCGCCGCCGATCGCCTCTAGCTCGGGCACGGCGGTGCTCCGCCCAAGCTGGGCAGACCGCCACTGTGTGCTCCACCGTGTCCTCCGGGCGATCGTCAGGCGGTAGGTGAGGACGCCATGACGCCTCTCCAGCCACTCCTCAAAGACTTACCGCCACTATTGTGGCGTGCCCTGCACGGGGTTGCGACAGTCGCTCTCTCCATGCCACCATGAGCCTGAGCTAGGCTGAGCCTGTATTTCAGGTCACAGTTCTCTTCCTAGAATGATGAGTGTTACGTAGCACAATGGTTGGACATTACAGTTAATTTTTATGTAATCGATTTCCAAATGTGTTATGTTGTGTATGTATGTGTTGTATTATATAATTATATTACTATGATATTGAAGTAAACACCAGCACACAAGCTGCGCGTACACTGTCCAACCTCGAGGAAAATATCGCGAGGACGATCACGGCACCCTCTACACGAACAATGGTGGTTCTTGGAGACGAAGGGTAAACAGGCGGCGTGGGAGGCGCGGGGGGCGCGGGGGGCGCGGGGGGCGCGGTGGGCGCGGGGGGCGCGGGGGGCGCGGGGGGCGCGGGGGGCGCGGGGGGCGCGGGGGGCGCGGGGGGCGCGGGAGGAGGCGAAGGGCAGCGTTTTGTGATGGTACCTATTGTGACCTCGAGTCACCACGCCGTGACTGTGTTGTGGCTCTCATTGACAACAGTCTAATCAATCAAATTTTCCATGGCAAAATGGGAAATGCGTAAAAAATAAAGGGTTTCCCATTTCGTAGTATAGTAGGAAAAATATAATGTGACTTACCCACGACAATTACAATCTAAATTAATTTGTTTCACGACTAAAGCTTTCCTAATTGCACAAAAGAAATTGTGAGTGAACTGTTATAAAACCGTCAGTAGGTGTCGTATGCAACAAGTAACGTATGGTACATACATCGGTATATAGTGTTCTGATACATAAATCAATTCGTAAATCTGCGCCATTATGAAACGCTTTATAATCCACAGCCGAGCGTCGCTCAGCAAATAAATACGCTTTCATACCGACATGTGAGAACATCGGCTTTGAAGTCGATTGAATGTAAACACGGCAGTGTGCGCCGCGCGCCCTCAGGAGCCCCCCTGACCTCCAATTAACGATTTCATTAAATATAATCGGATGAAATTGATAATTTGTTCCAATTAATAAATGTAAGTTACGTACCTACGTACTTCGTAGTTTGAGTGGCCGGACGTTGAGTGGCAGGACGTTGAGTGGCAGGACGTTGAGTGGCAGGACGTTGAGTGGCAGGACGTTGAGTGGCAGGACGTTGAGTCGCAGGACGTTGAGTGGCAGGACGTTGAGTACCAGGACGTTGAGTACCAGGACGTTGAGTGGCAGGACGTTGAGTACCAGGACGTGGAGTGGCAGGACGTTGAGTGGCAGGACGTTGAGTGGCAGGACGTTGAGTGGCAGGACGTTGAGTCGCAGGACGTTGAGTGGCAGGACGTTGAGTACCAGGACGTTGAGTACCAGGACGTTGAGTGGCAGGACGTTGAGTGGCAGGACTCACAATATCTGTATACTGAACTGTATATTGTACTGTATAGACATCTGCAGCGTCATTAGCATCTTGATAACCAGTGTATACTAATGATTAAATTTTAAAAAAAAATTTTCTTTGTGACATAAACTATTTATTTATAGTAAAGCGATTCATGCATTTTGCCCGTCCCTCTTATTAAAACTTGGCCTTCAATATTTACTCTGTAAAAGAAAGAATCACCAAGTAGGTACAAACACAAACAATATAAAGTTAAAGTTTCCAATCAGAACGTAACTGGATTGTATCAGTGTGCTGAGAAACATAACGGATGTATATAGAGCTCTAACTTTACACAAACAATCCGAATATTCGCTTCAAACCCTTTTGTGTTCAGACAATACAACGCAAAGAACTCGTAATATATCGTCAGAGCAACAAAAAGTGTATTTAGGTGTAAGTTCCAACCTCCAATCTTCCAAATATTAATATACTCATCTACGTGAGCCAGATTACTTTGTAAATAAAGAAACAGCAATTGATATCAGGTGCTCACACAGACGATATTATAATGAGGGAATACATTATTTAAAAACAATGCTTCGTTCATTAAACTACTTAATGATTTCCAGTGAAGTCTAGAATTAGAATATATTATTAAATCACACAAATACCCATTATATCAACTAATACGTTCTTCATCAGTAGTCTATAAAATAATATTATACTGATCTAAAGTCAAATCCTGGTTTATATTCATGACGATGCTGTTTCGAGAGTTTAAAAGTTCGAGTAATGAATGAGACAAGAATTCCAATATCCCAAGAATTTAAAAATAACTGAATCAAACTCACCGACTACTGAAGCTAAACGTAGTTGTCACTTGTTTGTGTTATTTTAATATGATTTTTTTTTTCATTTTTAGGGTTCTGTGCTTCAAAAGGAAAAATGGAACCCGCTTACGATCAATTTGTTATCCATCTGTATGTCTGTCTGCCAACTCCAATATGGATGGGAAAACCCCGCGATGAATTCCAACTTGATACCTCTAAGCGTACCCCAGATAAAGAGAATAGAACAAGAGAGATAGAGATAAGAAGGTAAAGTCTTTTATCCATGTTGGTGTCGGCAAACTTGATATTAATACCAAATGAAAGTTTTAGAAGTCGCTGTAAGACGATCTAAGTACAGCAGATTGTATCCTCTTTTAGCTTTGACAAAGACCTGAATGTGAACGGCTTGTACTTCCCACAGGTTTATTTTATTCACACAACATAACCTCACACCTGTATGAGCCGAACGCTTAGGGACGGTATGGTGCGGTACATGTGTACCGAATGGTTCGCCCGCTATTCGCCAGTTATATTCTACTAGCTTCCGCCCGCGGCTTCGCCCGCGTGGTGTGTTGATAAAAAACAGCCTATAGCAAAAATAACAAAATCGAAGTATAAATAAAATTAGGTACGTCTCATTTTTAAGATTACGTCCCCAATGGGTAAAAACTCTATTACTAAGTCTTCGCTGTCCGTACGTCCATAGGTAATGGTACGAATCTGACTAATAGGTATGTATTATGAAATTTCATAAAACCTATGTTTTATTACATTTTATGTAATTAGATCTTATTGTACCTATATGTTCACAAATAAAGGATTTGAATTTAGTTTTTATGGAACGTGTCAACTCAACGTACTCTGTGCTCACGCGTCTGCCCGTGTTCGGGTCGCGCACTCAGCGATGAGCGACTTGTTCCCTACACCGCGCCCGAGCGGGCCAGCCTAGTCACGGCGACATGAAATTAATTTTGTTGCGCGTTATTTTGATTTTGCTATATCTCCTAAAGTATTTATTTAATCTGCATGATGTAAAAGGAAAAAATAATCTTCATGAAATGTTCATGCCAACCAACCTATTTAAAATGATAAGGATTAATACTGTATTTGTGTAAATAGCTTTCCAAGTTAGCGATTTATAATTGCCCATTTGTTAAAGTATTAAAATGGATATAGTATGTTATCCTTAAGATATAGACATATGTCACCGCTGACTTTTCTGTGGACCTATATAAGATACACAATTACACCATACATTATTTTGTTATATCTTAAAGGGTTTAGGCAGCGTTTTCGTTGAAAGCTCCCAGACAGCATACTTTTTGCCGACATCTTCAACAAATATAGTTAATGTACACAGAAATAAATACAAAAACTTAACAAATTATACACTAAAACCTTCCTTAAGAATCACTCTATCTATTACTAAAAACCGCATCAAAATCCGTTGCGTAGTTTTAAAGATTTAAGCATACAAAGGGACATAGGGACAGAGAAAGCGACTTTGTTTTATACTATGTAGTGATGTCCTGGGCACTAGGGGCCGACGAAAAAGCAACGTAACACTTTGTTCGAGCCGGGAATCGTAACCTGGACCCTCCAGAGCCTCAAGCTCAGCAGTCGACGACCACCTGAATACGTTCGTGAAGTCATGTGCTGACAACGTGATGCGTGGGAACTTGCTAAACTATTGAGTTCCTGAGAATACAACGTCGAGCTAACACTCTGTCGTGTCTCTCTACAAGAAAAACATTTCGTCGCGGTATCTAGTCGAAACACATGATTGGAAACGAACAAAACTTAATAAGCTCAAAAAAAAAAAACAAAATGATAAACGTCTCTGAGAATTTTCATTTCATTGGAAGTTCCTCGTTTCATGAATAATAATTATAAGACGCAGGTTTCATATCTCTCACAACGATACACGGGTAGTGGGTACAAACCGTCGCACATTTATTTGTTTATTCAGAGGACTCTAGGGGGGTATTTCTTGAAGAATCGCATTTCAGTAATTTCTAGCGAACACAGTCGACACACACACACACACACACACTTACAACGACAAGCTGCGCAGGCAGTGAACCAAACGAGCATGTTTACTGGCAGTGATTGCCCTCTTCATGATCAGTGGTATATATTGATGTCTCAGTTACTCCGTAGTTATTGAATGTTCTGTTTACGGAGATATTGGAGGTCCAAAGATTAAGTATTTTTTTTTAGAATTCAGTTATCATGCTCATGGTTCACGTTACAAACCATGAGCACAGTGTTCGTTCGTTACATTCAATATTAAAGGTGTAAAGTTACCCACCAATCATTTTTGCTCGATGTTACTAAGTTAAGTTAAGTAAGATGTCCTTACATGACGGCGACGGCGACGTGCTGACCGTGGATGATAGACCACTTCATACTAATTCATACCCCTTTTTTAAAGCTCTTAGTATTAAAATAACAGACAACTTTGAAACGTGTTATGATTTATGATTTAAAAAAAAACGTATAGATAACATCGATATATTAATGTAAAGTTTGAAACTGAACTTGATATCTTATCTAGTTGATTCCTACTTTATAAAATACAGTAAACCTCTTAGCTATTTGTAGTCGTGTTCATTACACGTGAACTAATTCACAGGAACACTTCTCAAGGGGCACTTAACTGCGCCTGCGCCACCCGCGACCCGCTCGTCAGGCGGTTAACCGCGTCACCCTCATTACGGAATGACACCACTTAACATCCACCACCACACCCAGAGGCAGCCGGCCGCACGGCGGCGGCGGCGGTAACTTGACGCGCGGATTAAACTACCTCTTACCTGTCACCTCTCCGTACATTACTAACTTAACTAATTACTAACTCAGCTGCATTTCTGTAGCGAACTAGTGACACAGCGCTTGTTTACGTCTCGGAATGTAATATGCACACTTGCACAGAAGACTCACTTCACACAAACTGGCACGACATCCAGATAATGAATAATCTATACATACGCCTCAAACTAGTGTTGATATTAGTTTTAAAACTATTCTCTGTATTGCGAGAGAATATCACATATTCAGTCACTAGCAGAGATTCCGTTGAAAACTGTCCATATTGCATGCGTTTTAAAGCTTCAGCGTCCGGCGTCCGGCGTCCGGCATCCGGCGGTCCGGCCAGTAAGCCGCTAAGCCGGCGCCCGTTATGGACGAACACTCTTTTTTATCGTCCACTTCTCTTCTCTTATGGTCAACGTCATTCGCAACCCCATCATATAATCAAAATTATTCGTGTTTCATTCTTTGAAGATCTAAGTTTCGATAAAAGCCAACATCCAGTAAGTTGGCAATATAATGTAATCCATTAGATTCTTGCGCGTAAATACACTGAAAAGTTTTTATTTAAACAAATTTCAAAATTGGATGTATTTTTATATTTTACTAGCTTTTGCCCACGGCTTCGCTCGCGTAATTCGGGATAACACAGTTCCCCTGTTCTGATTTGAAGGTACATCTACCTACCTGCTACCTGTAGTTTTTACCCTTGCGTCTTATTTATTGTAATAGCAATGTTAAGTTTTCCCTTTTCTTCCCTCTTTCTCCCTCACATCTCAATCTTATTTTTTTTTAAATCCTATGTCCGTCTCCAGGGTCCCAACTATCTCTGTACCAAAAATCATCAAAATCGGTTTAGCCATTTAGGCGTGAAGACTTAACAAACAAACTCACTTTCGCTTTTACAACATTAGTAAGGATTCCCTTGAGCGCTACATTGAATATTTAAAGTCTGACAAGACATTTAATTTCTTGTTGTAATGAACTGCAGAAGTGCAGAGTAATACTTAATATAATATTGTCATACGAGTGTAAGATGAAAGCGTCGCGCTCGCGTGAGCTAAAGTTTAATAGCGTGTTGTGTTGGGAGCAGGAGCCAGGAACCTACACAGCAACTAACTCCAGGAAGTGCTCCACTCACCGTGCCAGGCCGCTTCACACCGAGGGCCGGAGGCCGAGGCTGTTATACGGCATATAACTAAGCGTTGCTACACCGGCCATGTATTCCCATTTCTGTTCACAGGATTACTCTTAAGCCGCGGCGCTATATTAACATAATATATTCAACCCATGTTACTTGTTGAATCTTGTAGAGCTGACCCATGTTCCCTGTCTTCTGTAACAAACAGTTTTATCGCCAACATATTGAGAACACTCAATAAACGTCGGTTTACTGTGTCTGACTATAGCTTACTGATGTCATTTCCTTTAATTATTCAATTATAAATTATAATGAGCACTTTATAATTGATCATTACTAAAGTCAATTAACACTGACATAATGTAACCGCCTTAAGTTCTGAAATAAATGTTCATTACAGTCGGCGAGTCACTTTGACAGACAGTCGATCATTAACACGCGATGTAGCGATGTAGCGATGTAGCGATGTAGCGATGTAGCGATGTAGCGATGTAGCGATGTAGCGATGTAGTGATGTAGCGATGTAGCGATGTAGTGATGTAGCGATGTAGCGATGTAGCGATGTAGCGTGGCTGCTCACACTCTATGGAGAGCTAACTTCAGAACAACATAACGTTCGTTACGTAATAAAACCATTCGTAGTCGGATTGAATCCTAACTATCCTAATCTTAACATATACATTTTATAAATATGATATTACGTTTGTGTGAAACCTTGTGAGCAGTAGCTGAACCTGCACTATTTATTAATAAAAGCAATAGCTCGTCGTGTACGTTGGTAAATAATACACAACAGCTCGACGTGTTCGTTAGTAATCATCGAATGCTGCTGTAGTTTTGACTTCTGCAATAGTCTTGTAGTCTAAATAATGTTAGTAGGTCCAAGTTTACATTTAATGGATTATTAATTGGATCGCCTGCTGAACTTATAAAACTTATAATTTGTTAAAAATGTTTTGAAAAGTCAAAGTATTAGAAAACCAATCAAAGTTAATCAAATAAGACAAGTACTTACATAGCTCGCTAAACTGGGATCAAAGATTGGGGTGGAATATTAAATATAAAGTGAAAGATATTTTATTTCGTGAGGTTAAATGAGGTGAGACGATCCCGACTGTCGGCTGTCGGCTGTCGACTGTCGGCTGTCGGCTGTCGACTGTCGGCTCGACACTCGAATCTTCGCGCAGAGGAAAAAGCTACATATAAATGCTCCTCAGTAAATTTTGGAAACGAGTCATATTTTGAAAAGGTATTGTAGTTATTATTATTTTGGACTCATACGCTGAGTTCTGGGCAGCTAAAGTGTTAACTCAATATTTTAAGGCATTGCTAAGCATTTTTTGTTACTTTCTAATATAAAAACCTGTTTAGAAAGTGCTGTTATTCAGACGGGTTTGATTTACTTAAAAGGTTTAATTTTATAATGATTATGAAATATAATGATCCAAAATCCAAATCCATCGTCGGATAAGTATTATTTTTATAAAAGACAAACATACAAATAATCATAATCTTATACATTTTAAGCATGATTTCATGAGTGCTTGTAATAAAGTGTTCGTGAGCGTGTGTGAGCGAGTTCAACAAGCGCATTTTAACACTGTACGTCTCGCTCTGTGACGCAGAACGCAAAAAATATCACGTATAAATAATATGAAAGGCATATTACACACATATTCCGTGGAATAACACGAACACATCTCAAATCACTTACTCGACTACCTCGCCGAAATAAAAGAAAACGCGAAGCGGATATAAGGAAAACAAACATTCGGGGAAACAAGAAAAATGAAAGAGCAGAAGTTCCAATACAATGCACGAAGCATCAGATCATTTTTTATGAAAAGCTACGAATTTCCGGGGAGTTACTATTATAGACCATTTCGCTACTGAACGAAATCGCAACTTTTTAAACTACCTTTCTAAACCCAATAGTCTCATTAAGAACAAATATTGATATCCCGTCTAAATCGAGTTCTTCGATATTCCGGGAAAATTATCTAATTGTTCTCATAATCTTTTTAAGATATAAATAACAACTCAACTGTCCCGGCGACGCCGACCTACCGCAGAATTAAACGCACTCCATTAAGGAGCATCTTCGGGAGTGCCTCCACAGTCGTCCGGGGGGGGGGGGGGGGGGTAGCGGGGGAGTGCCAGTATATTATAAATCCATTACTGACAGAGGTACATGAGAGGTACAATTGAGTGAAAAATGCGTCGCAATGATAGCGAGCTGTGCCGGGGACACCTGGCTCTAGTTAAATTGATTTATGTTCGTACCTGTATTTACACTTCATATTTTAATACTAAATACACACTTAGTATTTAATACTGGATAATAAAAATAACAGTTATTGTATGGCAGGAAAACGTAGTTTTCCAGCATGAAAATTATTGCTTAAAAGTGGAAACTATTAACTGAATAAACAGGCAGGTGTATGATGAATTTCCCATGAAATCAATTATCGCAATGAGTGAACAAGGGTTGGGCGACCGCGACGGGGACAAACAAACAACCAGCCGCCACTCACAGGATATTGTTCTGCTGTGTGCTCAGCCACACGTTAGCGACAGGTCAATACCAGCTACATACCTCGTCCTCGTACGTAAGAGGAGCTGGGATATGGTGTTAGTTAGTATAGTAGAGTGGCTGCATCGTACGGTGACGGCGCGCGGCGTTGCACCCACGTAGACTGGAATACAAAGGAACCTATTTATTTATTTAACGATTTATATACACACTGATACAGTACAGAAGGCAGAGGAGCAGAAAATACGTACAAATGCAATGATTCGTTTAAAGAAATCTCTTCCAGTATACCTGCGTCAGGAGGGTAAATAAAAAGAGATGTAGACACAGTGTGTAGAAAAGACAAAATATAATACGTAAAATATTAACAAAATAATGACTTTGAATACAATATAGGAATATAATTACATACATATAAGTACAAAGACAAATATATAACATAAATATAATATAAAACAAACACATAGATGCGATCTACAAAGTGCATCAGAAGGTCGGCAGATAGGATGGTGTTTTAGGGTTATGAAGGATGTTAAAAAGCGAACACAATTTTCGAGAGTACCCGCGATCTCGTATTGGGAGCCGCTTGAGTATTTTGTGAAAGTTTAAAACATGATCATACTTTCTAAAGTTTAAAACAAAACGAATACAAATATTTAGTAAGCGCTCAAGTTTATTTAAGAGCTCCTCGGTGATAACCTATGTGTGATCCAGGTAATAAACTATCTGTGTGCAAAATCTCATCCAAATCCGTTGAATAGTTTTTCCGTGAAAGAGTAACAAACATCCATCCATGCATCTTCGCACACTTTCTTAGAAGGGTGACGAGTATCGAGTTCTTCAAGGTCGGCTGGGCCACACTAACAGACATGTTTTTACAATATTTAGATCTTAGTAAATCGATTAAAATCAAATCTACCGTGCTATAAACTGATAGAATGCAATGGGACTAGGATCTTAAACGCAACATAGTTACACTTGACATATCGACCGTCAATATATAATTAAATAGTTCTACTTATGTCTCTGGCCACCCCTTAGCTGCCCGCTCTCTTTTGTTAATATTCACATTAAGCCCGCATGTGTCACGAGTCACGACGTCACGGTCGCACTTCTCATAAAACTTAACAAATTGTATTAATACATCGCAATAAGTTAAGACATTAAATGAGTTGGAACTTAGTTGTAAGTAAGCAGCTTGTAAAGTTACCGAGCGTCTCCATTAATGAGATGTATACAATTTGACTCAAGGACCTTCTCCACTGTGCTGGCTGAGGCTCAGTTCGATCCGTCCTTACAACTTGTTGTCAAGTGTTCGCGGATAAACTAAGTCTCATTGTAAACTTCCTATCATGGACAAATTATTGTTTGAAGATGCTGACCGTCACACAGCACACAGTTTCCCTAAAACACCAAGATGATGGAAGTAGGAGGAATCATTGCTTCACTTTAGCAGAGGCCTACTGAAATCTCTGACTTATCAATGTTTCAGCTTTAGCCCACTCTTTTCAGCTTTAGACCTTTGTTTATATTTAAGACCATAAAAATGTACCATATTCAGACAATTAAATGAATTTGAATTTGAATTTGAACTCTCCAACAAATGAGATAATCACTAAACATACTCCGTACCTAATTCAGTAGAGGTGACTGGTGCTCAGTGGCTCTGGCCCAAACGGCCTGTTTTCTTAGCCTCTGAAGTCATCGGCCGGTAATGGCGGTCTAAGTGCGACCAATTACGAGCTAATCTCAGACAAAGCCGCAGATTGTTGGCCACGTGTGATGGTACCGCCATTTCTCTTCGCATAAACTAATTTTGTAAGCCTTGAACACGTTGTGCTAAATTGTTTAGTTAATAAAAGTTACCTACTTTCTTAAAAGGTTTTCTAATTTTGCCTGATAGGAATTCAAGTCTAAGAAAAGCTAAAAATGATGCCAACAAATATTGAATAGTTCTATGAGACAGAATCAAGAAAAACCTTACGATATGCAATCGAGAAAAAAAACCCGCAGTAAAAAACAAAAACTCGGAAAGTCAAGCTGGCACCGGCCGCGGAGCAAACAAACTCCTTGAAAAAACAGAGCCCTTCTTCTTCGTTGGGTAAAAAGTGTGCAACTAACAACAGTAGCACGAAACTAATTAAACAGCAGTTGTTCCACAAGGGAGGGGGGGGTCGGAGAGGGGGGGGGGGGGGTGGAGGAAGGGAGTGTTGAACCTTCGCAAAACAAATGAATATTTTTATATGGCCTGTAAATTAAAAGCGGTGAGTGTACCGAACTACCGTCCTGCAGTGAGATGCCGGACATCATGGCGTTACGAACAAAATGATTATCAAAGCTGTTGCTTTCTAAAATAAAATAAATAATTTATTTGCGTTAAAATTAAACACATATTACTTTACAAATGTTTGAAATCATTGTAAATCTAGACATGTAATGTTTTTACACGATATATATATGTGGTTTCGTTGCTGTTCATATTTCCACAAAAACCGTCAAACTAAACGGGATGACGTCGTCGGCTACATTCCGAAGTATAAAGGGTCCATTATCGGCAGCCTCCACATCTCACGCGATGATCCGGTTATAGAACCTCTTTCCTTCCTAAATAAATACATTGGTATACATAGTTGTTACCGCGGCCGCGTTCTGTTTGCTATAATTTGTTATGTTTAACATATTATCGGCGTCGCTGGCGCGGGTGGCGGGTGGCGGGTGGCGGGTGACGAGGGTCTGCTCGACCGACCCGACCCGCCCTCGAATAAAGAAAATAAGCTATCAAGAAACGGGTAAAAAATGAGGTATTACACAGTTCGTGCCAGAGATAGATTGGTGATAGATGACTCGACTAATCGAGTCAAGAAGATCTTTATAAAGGAGTGAAACAAGATGAGAGTGGCGATATAAATAACACTGAAAATTAAATCTTATAAACTTAGTTGTAAGTGCTGCCAATCTAGGACACCCCACTGTAGTGGCTAAAAGTCTCTTAGAGGAGTAGCCGATGGCTGGTCCTTACTGGACGTGGGAGTTATAGGAGGTTCCTACGGGAGAAAACGCCCGGGTGTCACCACTGTGACGATCGTAATGAACGACTTGCTAGATTTTGTTAATCGAATTTAGATTAACAAATCATTTATTTCAATTAGACCATTACAGGCACTTTTGAATGTCAAGAAACAAAATGAATCTACAGTCCCGGTCACAAGGCATAATAACTTGTGAAAGTACTGTAGTTGCCCATTCCAAAGCGTTGATCTCTATGGAGAAGAATGGGCAAAAAACTCCATGGACACTCTTTTAAATTATATTTTTTTTTACAAAATCGTATTTACATCATTCGTGTTGAGATTATACAAATATGTGAGAACGATGTAGAAAGACGTGCACAGTAAGAACGTCCAGAGTAAATAAAAAGCAAAATTCAATTTAAAATTTTGACGACACGGTTGGCGCAGTGGCTGAGCGATCGACTGCTGCACTGCGTGTCGCGGGTTCGATTCCCGCACGGAACAAATATTTGTATGGCCTACAGATAGTTGTTTCGGGTCTGGCTGTTTATGTATGTGAGTTTATATGTTTGTAAACGCACCCACGATACAGGAGAAATTCCTAGTGTGGGGCAACGTTTTTTTAAAACAAAAAAAAAAAATCTAAATAAATTAGAAATGACCGTGGTAGTTAAAAAATTACCAGTCCCAACTGACAGCGCCCGTTCACGAACATGACGTATGGATCAGCCCCATTCAGCTCGACCATTTTGAAGGGAGCTAAATGACCCGACACACCCGCCACTATCAGCGAGACATTTAAGTGAGCATGACACTATCAACCACCAGGGCTTCGTCAAGTCAATGATAATACATAGCACTCACATATGGGCTTAATAATTATACAATACTAGAGAATTGATTCTATACATTGCAAAGATAGTCTTACAATCTTCTGCAGCTTCCACTATAGCTTCGGATACTTATCAATGAGTTTATATTGTTATATATATATTTGGCTATATATTATGCTTGAGGAGCATGACCAGCATTGAGCCAAGCATTTTTATCATCAAATAATCCCCCAACTTGCCTACATAGTGTGCGTTTAATACAAGATTTAAATTTCGTTTCATTCAGTTGAGAGTTGAAGAATGTGGGGAGGTATTTTATTGTAGCATTTCAAACAGTACCCCATGAAAGATGAGTCTACTTTAGCTAACCTGAAACCCGGCTGAACCAATTGGTCCCTATTTCTAGTTTTATTCTTGTGTCTATCACCTCGTTTACCAAATAGATGCAATTTTTTTCTGACGTACATGATGTTTTCATAGATATATTGACAAGGTTCTGTCATGATGTTAATTTCCTTAAACTGTTCTCTTAGAGAATCTCGCCTACGTAGATTATAAATCTAAGTCTAACAAGTTGCCGATGGAAAATTTAAAAACTACATCAAACGTGTCCTTATTAATATTAAATATTAAAAATCAAGGACTACTTCAAGAAAAAGAAGTCTGGCTAGAGTTTCTTCTACGCATGCGGCTTGCTATATAATGCTATTCTCAATCTTTTTTAGGGTTCCGTAGTCAACTAGGAACCCTTATAGTTTCGCCATGTCTGTCTGTCCGTCCGTCCGTCCGTCCGTCCTCGCTTAATCTCTGTGACCGTTAGCACTAGAAAGCTGAAATTTGGTACCAATATGTATATTAATCACGCCGACAAAGTGGTAAAATAAAAATTGGAAAAAAAAAATTTATTAGGGTAGCCACCCTATTGTAAAGTGGGAAGTGATTTTTTTTTTAATTTCAACCCTAACGTGTGATATATTGTTGGAAAGGTATTTAAAAATGAATAGGGGTTTACTAAAATTATTTTTTGATAATGTCAATAATTTCGGAAATAATCGCTCCAAAAGTAAAAAACAATGTGTCCCCCCCCCCTCTAACTTTTGAACCATAAGTTTAGAAAATATGAAAAAAATCTGAAAAGTAGAACTTTATAAGGACTTTCTATGAAAATTATTTTGAACTTGATTGACACAACAGTTTTAGTACAAAAAAGACAAAAAGTTGTACAAAATAATTTCTGGACTAAGTTTGTAGTATAATCGTATATGCAAGCATTTTTTTAACTTCGTTTACATGTTTTATTATCCTGAACGTATTTTTTTTCAAACAAAAAAAGAATTATTGATATCGGTTCTTGCAATCCAAAATTACCTCCTTGCACGTCTTTGTAACCCAATTCCCCGAGAGATGGCGCTGTAGGTACTTATTACATTGGATCGGGTATTACCGAATTGTTCGGTTGGTCTCTCCTTGGCGTTGGCGGTATCTTATAACTACATAGAACTGCTATCAAGAACATGCTAAGGCAATTTAGAACAAAACTAAAATTCATTTTTTAACACCATCAAAATGTTAAGGTAAAAACCAGTTCATAAATGGTTCGATAGATGGCGTTGCGTAATGACGTCATTTTTTTAAAAGTCGATGTTAAGATTTTCCTTTCATGACCTACCGTGGTAAAGAACACTTATTGTGACGGACGGGAAACTACGGAACCCTACACTGAGCGTGGCCCGTCACGCTCTTGTTTTGTGATCTCTTTGATCAGTTTTATTTTTTGCAATAGTTGCCAAATGACATATTAATACAACCTTTGTTCTGAATAGTTACAGTACTAATAGTTATTTATTTATTTTTTGCAATATTTTTTGTATAGATTCTTTTTACCAATTTTTTGTGAATGAGTTGTTGTCGGGCCTACGCTGTTCTCTCATACTTAAGTACTAACGCTGTAACAACAACATTGTAATACCAAATGATTTTAAAAGAGTAACCAGTTTCTTGCCGGTTCTTCTCCATAGAAAACGACCACCCCTACACCTTTTCTCGATGCCTATAAGTGCCCATGTAAAATAAAAATATTTTGATTTTGATCACCCGGAGGACACGGTGGAGCATTCTTTGGTGGTCTGCCCCGCTTTCCCGGCGACCTCTCACGTCTGGCTCTGGTTCAGTCCATGGTCCGGGGCGATCAGCAACTTCTCCGAAACAATCAAAGCAGAGGGGTCTGCCAGTCTGCCAGGGCCACCGCCTACTGGGGTTGCGGGGTGTCCAAGAGAGATATCGCGGCCCCGAAGAACAATGGGCAAAAGAAGGAATGTGGATGGGTTTTAGTCAGTTCAGTAAAAGACTGGAACTTCCCACGGCCCGCCCAGAGCGGGAGCAGTTTTTTAATTATTTCCCATCAGTAAAAAAAGTGCTGGCAATCTAACAGTAAAAGCGGATTTTACTGAAATCTAAGAAAAGCAAGAGAAAACATCTTCACAGTGTACGACGTTTCAATAAAAACGCTTCGGGCGTGAGCTTGACCTTTAGAAAGTTTCTGTTACGATCCATTACACGTAACACAGTACTATGACGAATCGTTTTCAGAATACAGTTCTCACGGTAAATAAATCTATAAAAAAGTTTCAGTTGAAAACATGTTGACCGTGAAATGGAATAAACTTAGGAGTAAGCAGGGACATTCACCTTGTTCATTAATTAATATGGATAGAACTATTCGTAAAGTCGTTAAGTTTTACATTATAGATCTTCAAATGCGCAGACTCAGATGTACCATAATATTTGTATTTCAATTATTCCCCGTTTTGAATTATAAATTGCGAATGACCCAGAATATAACCGTCATTGCTGCATCGCTCCGCTACTACTGAATCCTAAAAGTAACGAATGCAGCAATGAACCAAATTAACTTAACTGTCATCGGTTTAGTTGGATCGTGTGAGTGATTCATTACCGCGCGTCCCTAATCAATAGCTATTCATTTGCTGTTCAAACATGTCGGTAGTCGCGCCGCGCGCCATTACCTCGCCTGCGCCTCGCACGTGTGGCTGAGTTTAACGTCTAGCATAGTGTAGGTGCATATCTACGTGTGGATCATTCACCGGCAGTTTCAATTTCTTGACTCTGAGCCCTAAAAAGTGTCATAAAATGAGAGCCGACTAGAAGATTAGAGTAAAGTCGATTAGAACTCGAAGCAACGACCTTCACGTTGTGAGAGTGAACGACTACTTGGAACTCTTTAAAGCCTTTCAAGAGACCTTTTCTTAATACTTTTAAAACGCTATTATAATATGTAATAATTAAATTGTGAGTACTTTTCTGAAGTTATTCATAGCGGTTGTTCCATATGCTGACTAGGCGAATCATAATGCAACCTTGGAAAGGTAGTATCGATATGTTTAGTGGCCACGTTTATATTTGTTGCGGGGTTCTTCCGGCATTCAACAGTATCGAATACAAACACAAATGGCGCCGCTAGCGACGAAATATTTACGATGAAATTCAAAGCTTTTATGGTTTAAGAACTTTAGTATTCCTTGTCAAGAATTTCACGCAGATCACTTAATGAGAAACTATTTTCAATTATAATGTTTATGAGTAAAATATTTCATCGTGTATTGCTCATCTCTACTCGAACTGTAACAAATCTGACATTTATTGGGGCTGTCCACTTGACACGCAAGTCAGCCCAATTAGACGCTGAGCCAGGTTTAATCTGTTCTAAATAAAATACTATCGTCTAAATAAAGCACTCGTTGTATCTCGTCGGCCCTCTCGTCCTCGAGAGGCTCGGGAGGCTCGGGAGGCGCTCTTTAGATCTGACTCGAGTATTAAATGAATCTGTCAGATTAGCCCTCACTTCACGAGATACGTATTTAAAGCGCGTTTCGAGAGCTCATCAGACATTCAGTAAGATTGTATTCTGCTCGAGTGTTCTAGTGCCGCTCTCTCATGCGCGTTTGATCGTCACGTAGTACTTGACATCAGTCGTACTGTTAAACGATTTTATACTTTTTTAGATGAGATGTGAGTATTCAGTCGAGGAGATATATTGTTTGTAATTCGGTTAGGGTTCAATTCAAGGCGGCTTATTACCGAATGATGTCACGATCGACAGAGGGGTACCACGCGGTGAGAGGTGCGGGGGGAAGGGGGGGCGGGGCGTTGATGTTGACATGGTTAACGTAAATGTCAGCGAAAGGAAGTGAAGTGAATTGCTGAATAAACGGCTGATTCTTACTTTTATTTAGTTAGTAAATAAAAGACAGTCATGCACAGTGAGTGAGCGACGATGTTAGAAACGAGTGTTTTCGTTCACTCTCTCCGTGTTCACTGAGTTTACTTAACTAACAACAACGCATTCTTGCTTAAATATCTAAGTCTGAAATAAACTCTAGAAGGGGTATCTAGGGCAGAAGTCCTGACAGTACTTCCACATTTCGCTAATGAGTCCGATTAGATATGAGGTAGCCTTATGCAGTACTTAATCTATTTGCAAAGTAAACTAAGTTCCTTAACTTAGTAAATCGTAGAGTTGATTCAGTGAAGCCTACTTTAATTAATTAATAGATTATTGTTAAATAATGTTAAAGTTTGTGAGGATGTATAATTGTTTGTTAATCTTTCACGCAAAAACTACTAATTAGATTTAATGAAATTTCTCACACACATAGTGCACACCTGCATTTACACATAAGTTACTCTTCATCCCGGTACTATGATCCGTTGGTATACTTTTCAACGTGCACGTGGGCGAAGCCGCGGGTATCAGTTAGTAATACCATATTGAGAACAAATCATAAAATATGTTTTCGATATTCCGATATAACATAACAAAGAAAACATACGGTAGCTATTAGTAGAGTACTGTCATGAGGTTAATAAGTAATTGTGTGCGCGTATCGACGTATCGACGATATAATACAATATGATACGTTGCCAATGAGACGACAGCTTCCGGGGACTGTCGATACTGTGATGAATTATAGTCGGATACTTGTGCTGAATTCGTTAGGGGAATAGTACGTATCGTTAATATAACATGATTATGAGTATCCCGGTGGCCGTCGTCACTACACAAATAAAACTAGTACAATACGCCAGACCAACAGAAAACTACAAACAATTGCGCGCCACAACACTCGATCCTGAGCAACTGTCATCCAGTTGCAACCAGCCACCACCCAGCAACCCAACCAGCATTGGTTCTATAACTAATATGGCCAACCCACTGCTGTTTCAGCTTACGTATACTGTAAACAATCTCGTTAACTCTAGTTTTCTGCCAGATCACATTGTTTCGCATGCGCTCCATCAGAGCCACTCCATCAGGAGCCCGTTTTAGAACTCAATGAGCGATCTTAAAAATTTGCAAATAGGAAGCACAAAATATATTCTCCGATAATTATTCCACAACAATAACATTCACAAACAGTTTCAAAACAATTCGTCAAAATGTTCATCGCTTTTGACGTACTTACTAATTAGTGAGTTTTCGGACGAAACTGTCGGCACGAACTCGAATAACTTTGACAACTGGTCACTAGCACTGACTGAAACAATGCTCAATAATTTGCTCACTGAGTAATTAGACTACAAGTTTAATTATTTAAAAGTTTAACCTTATAAGTACCGACAGCTATTTAGTTATTCAATAAAACCATGTTTGTTAATATATTCACAAGTTGTTACCGTACTGTAAGCCACGGTTCGTATAAAGAGTTAAGTTAACTTTGACGCGGGCTTATAGAGGGCGGCGGCTTAGCGACGGAGAGCACTCGAATAAATAATATTTGTTTGCTATGGAAGGGTCTTACCGGATCAAGCATATCACGTACATTACCAGACATTAGTCTGATACGCTTTACAACTACTCAAAATGTTCCCATTTAAATTGGTTCAAGCTTAAGGTTAAACTTGCTCCGGTGTTGCGGGTTGTTCGAAAGAGATATCGCGACCGCGGAACGTAAAGGATAAGGAACATGAGTGGGTTTTAATCAGTACAAGTCTGACACTGCCCCCCGGTCCGCCTAGAGTGGGGGAAGTTATTTGATGATTTCCATCCGCAAAAAACAAAACAAAAAGGTTTAACTTGCTATTGGGGTGTGAAAATTGAACGGGTCCGAAACCTCATCAATCTCACTAACACATACATACGTATTTGTATCTACAACATAAAAACATGGCAACCTAAATAAATCGTTCGCTCGTAAATATCGTAGCGAATTCGTAGAAGGTGCTACGGCGTAGATGAATGCGCTACGAGCTACGAGCGTCGTAGCGATCCTTTTAGAGGCAATTTGCCAGTCACTGACCTTGATCTCATAAGTGTTCACTTTGAGACATAGATTGACTGCAGCGCACTCACACGTGCCCGCTATGTATATATGTACACACACACACTTGTGTAAGCAAGAATACGGCACATAAGTTATTCCTTATTCGGATCTCGATATATGAAAGATGGAGCGACTTCTGCGAATATTAGATACTGCGATGGACAAGTTTTATAGCTGAAACATTTATGAATGACTAAATTAAACGCAAAGTTACGAGCCTGGACAAACGAGAATAATGCCAGTTCATGGCATATTCAGTGACCAGAATAAATTACGTATTAGAAAAGTGCTTAATTTAGAATTATGCTTGTAGCGGCTTGGTAACCGCGATTTGCTGAGTTGCATTTTTGATGAAATATGGGGACGCGAGCGGACGGCTCGCCAGTCGTTTACAGTACACCGCCCTGCCTCTACACATACCTAGTACGTAGTTAAATATAACGAAGTGTTGTGGAACCTGATTTAAAGACGTTTATTACGTTAAAGTCACTTTTCATTTAAGCATCTCCCAACACAGGGAAACACGCACAACATGCTCTTTCTGTCTCCATTTATACTAAAACGGATAAGTTTCATGAACATTATAGAACAACGATAGTAGTCTACATAATGCCCATTCTTCTGTTTACATTTGGATAATAGCGAGGCGAGGGTTCTAACGTCTGACATAACAGATCCTCCCACAGCCCATCAAGTGCAGACACCGCCGCGCGCCTCGCGCCTCGAGCCTCGCGCCTCGCGCCTCGCGGAGGCGGATGGATGGCGGCTCTCGTCTCGTTCACTTGTGAAATATGCGCGGCCATTGATGCCGTGAGGAACATCTACTGAATGCACGTTCATTTTCACAATACACTATTATGTGGTGATATATTTTCATGTTTAACAAGCGATAACGGGTGTAGAGTGGCTTCGTTGCTTTCAGTTAGATATTTTAGTTTGAAAGTTTTGTTTATATTATGATATTAGTCTCTTGTTGTTTAAAAATAATCCGCCTAGCGTTCAATTTGTGTTAAGCATTAAATTGTCTATGGCGATCGATTATAAAGTTATTTACGAATTCTAATATCGAACAAAGTGGTCCCATACAAGTCGACTCGTCTGATAATATCACTTCACTTGTATCGGTTACCACTCGGAGGCACCGTATTATACCAACTACGTCCTCAATTCCAATCAACAAGGCTATTACGGCTCAGTTTGGGCGTCCATCGAACCAGTTGTGGTCGCTCCCAGTCCGTAGCCGCAGCGCTCTATTGTGCCAGAGCAGTATAGCGACAAATCCGGAAAGTTCATCAATCGCCGACAGCTCCATCATTTGAATGGGCGCCATCGTACCTATTTTATATCCGCCAGGCATTCCAATGTATGAATGCCCTGTTCGCACTAAAGACTACGAACTAAAACTAACATGAACGGTATTTACGTGATAATTTGTGAGTCGCGCTCAATGTAGCCTTCCGCGTGAAATGATAAGCCGCAAGCGTTCACCGGCGTGTGGTGACCGTGACACACCGCCCCCGCCGTGTGGTGACACAGCGCCCCCGCCGTGTGGTGACACACCGCCCCCGCCGTGTGGTGACACACCGCCCCCGCCGTGTGGTGACACACCGCCCCCGCCGTGTGGTGACACACCGCCGCGCCGTGTGGTGACACACCGCCCCCGCCGTGTGGTGACACACCGCCCCCGCCGTGTGGTGACACAGCGCCCCCGCCGTGTGGTGACACACCGCCCCCGCCGTGTGGTGACACACCGCCCCCGCCGTGTGGTGACACAGCGCCCCCGCCGTGTGGTGACACAGCGCCCCCGCCGTGTGGTGACACACCGCCCCCGCCGTGTGGTGACACACCGCCCCCGCCGTGTGGTGACACACCGCCCCCGCCGTGTGGTGACACAGCGCCCCCGCCGTGTGGTGACACAGCGCCCCCGCCGTGTGGTGACACAGCGCCCCCGCCGTGTGGTGACACAGCGCCCCCGCCGTGTGGTGACACACCGCCCCCGCCGTGTGGTGACACACCGCCCCCGCCGTGTGGTGACACACCGCCCCCGCCGTGTGGTGACACAGCGCCCCCGCCGTGTGGTGACACAGCGCCCCCGCCGTGTGGTGACACACCGCCCCCGCCGTGTGGTGACACACCGCCCCCGCCGTGTGGTGACACAGCGCCCCCGCCGTGTGGTGACACAGCGCCCCCGCCGTGTGGTGACACACCGCCCCCGCCGTGTGGTGACACAGCGCCCCCGCCGTGTGGTGACACACCGCCCCGCCGTGTGGTGACACACCGCCCCCGCCGTGTGGTGACACAGCGCCCCCGCCGTGTGGTGACACACCGCCCCCGCCGTGTGGTGACACACCGCCGCGCCGCCGCGGCATTTAATGTGACATCAAATAACGCTTTAGATAGTGTGTCTACAACAAAATATTTGGAGAGAAACTATTGTAACTGTTTACTTTGTATAAATGGTAAACAAAAACAGTGTAGAAGGACCTCTGGCCCGTTTTTCGGCTGCACTAAGATGGTTTAAAAATAATAAAAAGTCTCTTTAGACGTCCTAAGCGTCCTTTTTGCTTTGAACTATTGTCAACAAACCTTCCATTCACATTAATGTTATATTCCTCTCAGTTAACAGCTGCATCGCGTATTTCACGACATATATCTCAGTGTTAATTCCGCTCATACACTACTTCACACACAGTGTCTGTAAGTGCTGTAACTCCGCTCTATAACGACACGGAGCCGTGCAGTTGGAATACACCGTGTGAGCTGGTTAGTATGGATTGCGTCCTACAGACGTGACTAGAGTAGCTGCAGATGCTATCATATTCTTTCTTTATATAAACATCAGAGAGCTGAGATGTCCTTATCAGATATCAACGAGAAAAGAAATACGTTGTGATGCTACAAATGAGAGAAACCACGACACTAATATTGAACCCCATCATGAATTCGTGACAACAGGTAGCATGAACGGAAAGAAGCAATAACAACCACCCGTAATGTTCATATATCATTGTGTTACTGTGTAGTGTGACTCCAACTTATTGAAATCAACCATTTTTAACCGACTTCAAAAAAGGAGGAGGTTCTCAATTCGACTGTATTTTTTTTTTTTTTTTTTGTGTTTGTTACCTCATAACTCTGGTCTGGGTGAACCGATTTTGATGATTCTTTTTTTATTCGAAAGCTGGTGGTTGTCGTTTGGTCCCATAAAAAAAATATCAAGATCCGGCCAGTAGTTTTTGAGTTATCTTTAATAATGTGTATTAGATTGACTTCGTCTACGTTGATGATATAATTTTAGAGGTTGTCGAAGACAAATGAACAAAAAAAACGCTATGCACTATGATTTGGAAGGTCATCGCAGTTTTTTGAGGTGATTGTATTTTAATTTGGTGATAGATCTTCAGTGATATACAACGGAACTCTTCAATAAATGGCCGCAAATCTGCCGTGATTGCTGCAATCACATGTATAAGTATGGGTTTCGCCAGGGTAGGCAGGCGAGTGGGAGCAGGGTGCCCGTACCCCCTCCCCTCCCCTCACCTAGTCATTAAGAAACATGATCATTAGATCAAGTATCAGCTGTATCCCCTAGGCGATGATGCATATGATTTCTGAATTGGTTTTAAACTAAAGCTTAATTTAGATAGTATTTAATACTATAGCGTGATGTGGAACTAAGGCACTTGTCTCACCGGCAACGATTAACGAGTAACGAGTAGAGCTAGAACTAGAAACGAGTTAGCGAGACGCGGGGAGCAAGTGCGTAGTTCCGATATTTGTGTAGTTCGGCTATAAGCGAGTGTGCGAGTGAGGCGGGCGATTACTCGCATCACTCGCTCGCGGCAGTCAAGCGTGCAGTCAGTCTTGCGGCCTCATACGCGACCAAATGACATGACCACTGGTTGCTCTCTCGGCGTGATTTCTAATCGCTTGGCGAGTATCGCCGAGTGAGTGTTATCTTTCATAGCTCTTGTCGCTCAGCGACAAACTAGTGAAGCGAGTGCTCGCCGGCAGTGTGAACAGTCAGCGATCAACTGTTTGTATATGCATCTCTTTTATTCACACGAAAAGTATATCTATTGTACGTTTCTTGAGCGAGAAAATAGCCGATAGTTAGTCGTTTTCTCGTCGTTGGTGAGACAACTGCCTAAAGCTTGTATTTAAGACGGGACCTACGCACTAAAAAGCTAAAAATAACCGTGTTTGCGAATTATATCGTAATACTATAACTAAAAATGCTGAAATAAAAAACTTTTTTGCAAAAAATAAAACCGACTTCCAAAAAAAAAGTGGAAAATATCTTTATTTCCGGAAGTCGGTGGCAAAAAAGTCAACGAAACCAACAAAAGCCACCGACTTCCGGAAATAAAGTTATTTTCCACTTTTTTTTTGGAAGTCGGTTTTATTTTTTGCAAAAAAGTTTTCTTTCTGAAAATTCCCATGAGAATCATCATCTTGAGAAATTAGGAAGAAGACGATCAGAAGAAGTAGGTATTGTGACAATTTAATGAAGGAACTCCCTCGTTATTTTATTTATCCAAGCAGCATTTTCTTTGAAACCGGTGAAGCAAAAAGATATTCTCGGAATATGTAATTTCAGAGCTTCACACAGAATCGTTTCACGTTCGATACGAATGAGAAAACGATAGTTTAGTACAATGCTAGAGTCGGGATGGTATTACCGCTAGATACAACGACTGAATACTGATGA
The DNA here is from genome assembly GCA_905475445.1 of Ochropleura plecta. Classification (NCBI taxonomy): domain Eukaryota; kingdom Metazoa; phylum Arthropoda; class Insecta; order Lepidoptera; family Noctuidae; genus Ochropleura; species Ochropleura plecta. The sequence goes on from FR997735.1 coordinate 205,388, forward strand.
CGTAATGAGACATACGAAGTACGCTGTGGGACATACGAATTTACGGATGAGATTTCATTAAAAACTTCTCCCGTTTGGTGTGTTAGACTCTTATTGACTAAAACCCATCCATGTTTGTTCTTTTGCCCTTTGTGTTCCAGGACCACGGTATCTCTTTCGAACAACCAGCAACCCTGGCAGGCAGTGCCCCTGGCCGGCCCCACTGCTTTGCTTTGCAGCGCGCGTGGAATACGAACGCGCCATCGTGTCTCATCGTAAATCCGATTTGCCACGGCAGATGCACGCACTCGAGGACTATCCCCTCCACATCCCACGGTGGCAATCGTGCGGAAGCCCCAGATTAGCCTTATGGTCACTAGACCATAAGGCTCAAAAGGTAGTCCTTTTGAGGCGCGTTGAGGTTAGTGGGTGACTCGCCGCCCTAAGATCTAAGGCCTCTGGTTGCGTCGTGTCGCTGGTCGCGTCGCGTCACCGGTCGCGTTGCATCGAGATCTTCATTATCTGTTTGTATAGCTCCGGCGACGAAACTTTTAGATTTACTTCGTGACTTGTGTAAATATTTTTCATTGAACGACGCTCGCATCTTTATTACTCGCTTTGTTTAAAATGTGCAGTCTGTCTTATTTACGAAACAAACTTTTCAGATTGCTTTGCATAAACTAGGTTAATTTGAATGAAATATTGGCAAAAATACCCACAATATGACAACATTACAGATCGCATCTCAATATCAAATAAATTTGCTGAACTTTAAACTACAATGATGGTTTCTTTTTCTCCGAAAACGTAGTGTTGTAACTTAACTGAATCAGGGGAGTTCAGTAAAGTTAAGTTTAAGATTCAAAACAGTCTCAACTGTCTTTAAACAAAGGTTTGTATCGTTTAATAAAAGTAAATAAAGCTTTGCTTGATTTGTCTAAAATATCAATCGAAGTCAATAATCCCTGTGTTTGTATTTGAACTAGCTACAAACTAGATTTTGCAACAAATTAATACTCGCTCACTTTGTGTCAATTTGTACGCAATACTTAGTGTGTGCACACTGTGTACTTGCACAGTGCAGCAGTGTGCACGCTCAACGCTCAAGTGCGTCAGATAGCACAACTTGGGCAACACAACGCGGTTCGTAACTAGTGAAGCACTCGCGCTGGCGTGCAGCCCAGTCGACATCGGACCCGACACAATGTTTTCAATGACCTAGCTGAGTGTGTATCTATGTACAATATATGGTCACACAGCGTCCCTGATACCACACGGGAGAATCTTCCGGGGTTCGTTTTGTTAATTATAATCTTCTTTAGGCTCACTGTTGGTTGCTCACTGTTGATGCCTCACTGTTGGCGCATCATTAATTTTGTAACAAAGATTTCATAACTATTGATGTCGGTGTCAGCTACAACGGAATTCAAGTTGTAAGATTACGAAGCGGTGATCTATTTCCTGGAACCATTACAGCGCAACTTAATCCTGGATTACAGTTAATTAATTAAAGAACAACATTACGTCTCGACGATGGAATTAAAGGAAAACAATCCATCGGATTAAGAAATGGCAAGTTATAAACCAACTGCAGGAAACTAATTACTAAGGGGGGGGGGGGGGGCAGGGTGGCAGGAGGGGCAATCAAGTAACGTGTGCATTATTAATGGAACAACAGTCGACATCATACATCGTCGAAGGATTGACACATTTCAACAACACAGATACACAAGACAGACGAGACAGTTCAATTGTTTCTCCGGGACTTTGTAGAGCTTCACTGTGTGCTCGCTTCTCTGGCGGTCGCTACTGTAGATTCTGAGTTTAAGCAGTTGCAGTGGTTTGGGAATAGTGTGGCTTGTCCAAAACAACAGAAGATTCTAATGAAACAGAAAATAACTAGAAGAACTAAAATTATTTTTTTAACACCCTTGCATAAAGCTGATGTAATTCCACCGGTTTTAAATATGTAAAGAGGGTCATAAAAAACGCGTGTGTTACCAAAGCAAATAGTTAAGTTATAGTCCATACAAATTCCATAATAGTATTATTTGCCATTTCAAATTTGGAACTGATCGCCGCCGCACGACTCCAGCTAGTGAGCAGCGCGCTGTTGCTATTCTTTCGAACTAATCGCCGGGCGGCGCCAGTCAGTAGGCAGCGCTAGCGCACTGTTAAAATGGCGGGAAAGCAACAGTGTGCATTCACAGAACGAGTTTATTTAAAATAAAAAAAACAGTTTATTCGGTAATTTAAAAACTTGGTTGCATGCTCTAGTGTCTTTGCCAACATGTTCACGCAGCCACGGCAGAAAATAATCCTCGCGCCATTTTTCTCAAATTTTCTTTTCTTTGTACTTGTATTGTGAAATCTTTTTGGAGTTTATTGGAGTTTACTCCTTAAGAATCGATTTTCATATATAAGGCGCCTGGTATGAGAAAAATGTGAGGTGTAAAATCTACTGATGAATGACCTCGTTACGTTTTTGGTGCGCGTGCACCTAAGGTGTTTGGCGTACAGTTAAATATTACTATTTTTATTTTTTCTGTTTCCTCGCAAATGTGTTATAAAACGTCGTACGATATACGTGCGTATTGGTTATAACATGCTCGGCTCAATTACGCCCTCGCCTTCGGCTCGGGCTCGCATGTTATAACCATCTTAACGCACTAATATCGTAATGTACTATTGCCGTATTATATAATATAATGTAAAAACGCTAAAATAATCCCGTGCAGCACCACTATTGAGTTCGTCGGCGACAAGCTGGTAATACTCAGTCAATACAACGTACCTAAATGTACCACAACTAGATTCACAAACTGTCAATACATATACATACTCAGTAGCATACAGCTACATATACTTGTACATACGTACTGTGGCTAAGTATCTGTTCCCTCACAGCCACATTTTATTAAGTCACGGTAAACAGGAAAGAAGCCTGTTAGTTCCCCGGGAACAGTCGAAAGTTGTTCCAATCTTTAAGGCGGGGGATAGACAGCGTGTCTGTAATTATAGGCCTATTGCTATACTACCTGCGATCTCCAAAATTCTGGAAAGAATAATTAATAGTAGACTTGTTAAGTATCTTGAAAGCAATGGTTTAATTTCTTCTTGTCAGTTTGGTTTCCGTTCTGGTAGGTCAACGGAGGATGCAGTGCACAAACTTACTGACTATGTTATTAGAAACCTGGATAATGGTAACAAAGCACTTGCTATTTTTCTTGACCTTGCCAAGGCGTTTGACACGGTGTCTGTCCCACGTCTTTTAGCCAAATTAGAACGCATAGGAATAAGGGGATTGCAACTAAAATTATTTCAGGACTATCTTAGTGGACGTAAACAGTGTTTAAAGGTTGATTCCTACATTAGCACTGATTTGCCAGTCTCTTTTGGTGTTCCGCAGGGCTCAGTACTAGGACCTACCCTCTTCTTAATTTACCTGAATGATCTCTGTGGGCTGAAACTAGAGAAAGGTATAATCATATCTTATGCTGACGATACAGCATTGGTATTCTCTGCTGATACGTGGGATAATACTTTTGCGCTAGCACAGAATGGCTTCAACAAGGTGTCCGACTGGCTGAAACAAAATATTTTGACCCTTAATTCAGACAAAACCATGTACATGCCATTTTATATAAGAAATCCTAATAAACCCCCGATAGAACTTACCCTAAAATCACATTCCGTTCATGTACATCCAATAAATGCTAGCACTTGTAATTGTCCCTGCCTGATCCGAAGATGTGAGGTAAAATATTTAGGTGTTATTCTAGACTCATCGCTAAACTACAATGCACATATATCTCTACTTCAATCCAGACTTAGAAAATTAATTTATGTTTTTAAAAACCTACGGCATGTAGCGGATGTGCTAATTCTTAAAAAAGTTTACAGAGCACTATGCCAATCGCTTCTAATGTACTGCATTTCTTGTTGGGGTGGAACTTCCAAAACAACCCTACTTCCTTTGGAAATAGCACAACGAGCAATTCTAAAAGTGAGTTCCTTCCGACCCATTGATTACCCTACACATCTATTGTATCAGTCCTGGAACCTACCGACCGTTCGTCAGATTTATATTATAGCTACTATCCTCAAACAACACTCCCTTACGCCCATAGACAGAAGTATTCTTTTAAAACGTAGGCGTAATGCTGTTGTCCCACAGTCCCATCAATTCAAACACTCATTTACACGTAGATTTTTTTGTTTCAACGGTCCATTCCTTTACAATAAACTTAATACCACTCTTAACTTCTACACACTAAGCAAACAAGAATGCAAAACCAAATTGTTAGATTTTATGCTTACATGTGATTACAATAACACAGAAGAGCTTCTAAAAACATTAAGATAAATAATAAATAGATATACCCCTACACACATCACACACCTACACACCTACACACTTACACAACACACACACACACATACTATATTTTGTAAAATGATTAATTTATTATACCTAAGTGAATTTATTAAGCGTAATACTATTACTATTTTATCTTTTAATTTTTGTTGTCATAATATCTGGGAAGTTAACTGTGACCTGAAATACAGGCTCGGCCTAGCTCAGGCGCAGTTGCTCAATTATTTACTTTGTGCACGAATTTATAACCCTATATAAATTTATTATTGTTCATTGTGCAAAGTGTATACAATGTTTATGGAGAATAAAATGAATTAAAAAAAAAAAAAAAAAAAAAAAAAAAAAAGATGTAGTAAAAATCCATATATATAACTGTGATTACAGTCCTCGGATAAAACAGCAACCCGCAAAGCAGGATTTTGTACAAAGCCTGTCCCCAAAACTTCCAGATTTCCATTTATAATTTACGAGCAGAACTCACTTCACTCATTTTTCAAACTTTAAAAAGTTTTCGCCGTCGTAGCAACATGTGCCTGCCCCCCCCCTCCGCCCCCCGCACACGCCGCACCAACTTTCAGGTTTCAGTGATATTTGGCGCCGTAACAGAGCTCCCTTGTGACTCACATTGACACAGGCTCACAGCTATAAATCGCTCAGCTTTTTGCGACTCACGGAAAAGGGCGAACCGAACTTTATCGTCAACATTATTAATGTACATTGCCAATGTGACGTGCGTAGTGCGACATACACATTCAAATGTGCGAAACTAAACAAAAACCGCAGAGTGAACAGCACTGGGCTCTTTTATCAGAAAGGGCTTTGTCATGGGGGCTGGGATTCAACATGCCAAATCTACGCTCAGTGGCTCAAGGGATCGGCAGCAACAAGTACGGCGCCATAACCGGGGCCCTGCGAGGTTACACATGGCCGGAATCACGCGAACTTGGCCTTGAACCAACCGATATAAATATGTAGAAGGTTCACTGCTCGTCACTATAAGCAACGTTGGTATTTGTATGTCTGCTTTATTTTTTTATTTTTCAATTTTGTGATTTTTTTCTAAAGGCATGTCAAATACAATTATTTACTCCAAGGCCGGTTTTTTTAGAATGCTCTATGGTCACCCTTTGCGTAAAAGATATACTTACGCATTTTGTTTTTTGATGGATTGATAAATAATTGAACATGTTAGATGAACCTTCTGCCTCTACAGATGTTTAGTGTTTTGTATGTACAGTGAACTGCTAGTGTAAACTTGTTGAATAAACTGTGTGTAAACAGCGATCCCTGATGGTCCATGTTGCTACGGTCATTACGGCCCACTACAGATAAAAATATACAGTTACATGATCAACCGTACGTGGCTTACTATAAATTATCTATGAACGGAAGCAAAGCCGTCAAAATCATATTTTTGATACTCGTTAGGTAGGGCCTACAAAGGTCTTTTTCAGTATTAAATAAAATTTTAGACATGGCTGTGCATTTTTTGGTCCAATAGAAGCTCAGTAGCTACACACAGTGATTGTTTGTAAGTACGTCCACACACACCTGGCGCCATTCAGCCCCAGACGACGCGTGTGATGCGTCACACACACCTGGCACCCTCCAGCCCCAGACGACGCGTGTGATGCGTCACTCACACCTGGCGCCCTCCAGCCCCAGACGACGCGTGTGATGCGTCACTCACACCTGGCGCCCTCCAGCCCCAGACGACGCGTGTGATGCGTCACTCACACCTGGCGCCCTCCAGCCCCAGACGACGCGTGTGATGCGTCACTCACACCTGGCGCCCTCCACCCCCAGACGACGCGTGTGATGCGTCACACACACCTGGCACCCTCCAGCCCCAGACGACGCGTGTGATGCGTCACTCACACCTGGCGCCCTCCACCCCCAGACGACGCGTGTGATGCGTCACACACACCTGGCACCCTCCAGCCCCAGACGACGCGTGTGATGCGTCACTCACACCTGGCGCCCTCCAGCCCCAGACGACGCGTGTGATGCGTCACTCACACCTGGCGCCCTCCAGCCCCAGACGACGCGTGTGATGCGTCACTCACACCTGGCGCCCTCCAGCCCCAGACGACGCGTGTGATGCGTCACTCACACCTGGCGCCCTCCACCCCCAGACGACGCGTGTGATGCGTCACGCACACCTGGCGCCCTCCAGCCCCAGACGACGCGTGTGATGCGTCACGCACACCTGGCGCCCTCCAGCCCCAGACGACGCGTGTGATGCGTCACGCACACCTGGCGCCCTCCAGCCCCAGACGACGCGTGTGATGCGTCACGCACACCTGGCGCCCTCCAGCCCCAGACGACGCGTGTGATGCGTCACGCACACCTGGCGCCCTCCAGCCCCAGACGACGCGTGTGATGCGTCACGCACACCTGGCGCCCTCCAGCCCCAGACGACGCGTGTGATGCGTCACGCACACCTGGCGCCCTCCAGCCCCAGACGACGCGTGTGATGCGTCACGCACACCTGGCGCCCTCCAGCCCCAGACGACGCGTGTGATGCGTCACGCACACCTGGCGCCCTCCAGCCCCAGACGACGCGTGTGATGCGTCACTCACACCTGGCGCCCTCCAGCCCCAGACGACGCGTGTGATGCATCACTCACACCTGGCACCCTCCACCCCCAGACGACGCGTGTGATGCGTCACGCACACCTGGCGCCCTCCAGCCCCAGACGACGCATGTGATGCGTCACTCACACCTCGCAGCCAACAGTTCAAACGAGATCACCGCGAGTACACGACAGCTTATTGTTAACATTACCTCTCTTTACGAGCCGACAGTGTTGAAATTACTGAAAATATCCATGGCCATGCATTTGCGTCGTGTTTACAACAGAGTACCTCTGTCCCCGTGTGCGCTGACATGGAAGCAGTTGCTTGGCTCTGGGGAGCTCCACCCGCCGCGCACCGCCGCCGTCCGTCTTCATGAGACACCATGGCGCCGCGGAAGTACAAACTTGTCTTTATACTTATACGGAATATCAGTTAGGACGAGATTCCCCGGGGGCAGCAGACGAGGACGCATGATATTTGACATCACGCACAGTTTGACCTACAGGGTAATGAGGCTATTGTGACAATCCCAAAATATTCGTCGTTTTGTGGAACTCCGCCTTTAGTAACGCACACATTCTGTGTATATAACGCAATAGGTTACTTCTGCTTGTTAGCCTTATCTAGTATGAGCACCAACAATGTTCAAAAGGAAACGACATAATCATATTGTGACTTCCACACGGGTGAACAGATGATATATCTGAGTTCTTACTAACCAAGCCGTTATCCAGCCAGCCAGCCTCCACCATGAGCGATGAGGCCACTTACTAACACGCGCTCCGATACAAATGACGAGTTAACCCTCATTTGCCGACAGCGTCCCTAATGTGTGACATATTTTAACCCCCACTTTATAAAGTGAGCGCGAAAATAAAAGAGACAGATCCAGATTGTCATCAAACTAGACTGTAATTTGTTATGATTCCGTATGTATTGTAGCGGCCAAATAGATGTCTCATTTAGACCGATCTGAACAAACCAGCAAGTGATCAACACACGACACAGTCGGTCACCGTCCGCTTGTTTGGTGTCACTTGTTCGTCGAATCATGAAAATCCAATCAAATCCAATGTTGCGCAATTTGCTTACAATTTACAAATGCAACAAGTGCATGCTGATAGTGTCCCACTTCATTCAAGGTGATACGGACGAGGTTTCAGTTCGGTTCTTTATTGATCCGCTCCAACTTCACCGTCAAGTATTTGAGTGCTCAAATTGGCTGCCAGAGAACGAAATGAAAACTGACTTAAATCGAGGAACTATTTCCCGATCACAGTTTCACTTATTAGTTTCCATTGTGAAAGACAAGTGGCGCGTGGCGCGTGGCGCGGGAGCGTCGGATTCAATTAAATCAAACTGGTGACAAAACAAATCTGTGATTACATTGTGCTTCAATGTTAATCCCTAAAGTTAATCGTTCTCGTATTACTACAACACAATCTGAAATCTAACAAAAGCTTGAGTGACTGCTCGCGATCTAAATCTTTCATCGCGAGCAGTCCGATTATAGAAACTTTTCATAGTAAACGCTTGTGTTGTCTCTCAAAATGTCTAAACCCAAAATTACTGAAAGTTCAATAGAATCATCGCGCGAAGTTGTTACAAACAGTTGGCCCCGAGTGCCTGCCAGCCTGCCAGCCTGCCAGCCTGCCAGCCTGCCAGCCTGCCAGCCAGGGGGCGGAGTCTGGCCGCAGATACGACGCTACTCTTATACTAAGCTCATGTACTTTTTAACCGTTCTTAGATATTCGACCATCATATTTTTTAGGGTTCCGCAGCTAAATAGCTAAGTCGCAAGCCTTATAGATTCGCTCTGTCCGTCTATCTGTCTGTCCTTATGTCACGGCATTTCACTCCGAGACTGTTCGCACCAGATATATGAGATTGGGATAGAAGTTGTCTTCTATGAACCACCAAACAAAAGTAATAAATCGATGTATATAATAGTGTGGAGTGTCTAATAAAGATCTTAAAAATTATATGGAGGTACCTGAAACACGATTTTGTTAAGTCAATGGTTGATTCAATAAGGTATTTCATATGACAAATATATCTAATTTCTAAAGTTAGAGGAGGAAATTATTAAAAATAAATTGGTTTGTAGTATGTATAAATAATCTCCAACAAAAATTTATTTGATATTTTGTTTTTGAGAAATGGGACTTTTTCTTAAATATACTTTGGAGAACAAACAATTTGCGGTTTCTTTGGTGAATTTAATTAACATAACAAAAACTACTTAACTGTAGTAGTCGCTACACTACAGTCTCATATTGAAAATAAGAAATTCAAATATTTTTGAATTTACTAAAAACTTTACTCGAACTCAAATAAAATACAATTTGTTTTTAAAAGAAAATGATTTTATAAGTGATCATGTTTATTTTTGATATTCTGTTGATAAAAACATTTTTTACACAAACAAACCTATATGCTTTAAAAAAAACTGTTGCCTTTAGGGGATTTGACTAGTTGTTTTTTGTTATACATGATGAAACAGAAAAAAAATTAAAGCCCTCGTTGCGATAAATGAGAAAAAAGCTCGCGTGTGATATACATTGCATGTTGAACCTAAATGTAGTGCAATAAGAGCCAGCATTCGTGAAAAATAAACCCAAATTACGTGATTCTTAGTTTTAATTTGTTTTATGAAACACATGTGGTGCTCCCATACACATAGTATAAACTTTGCTTCGGTACTTCATTTATTATCATCGTCTAATATATGCGTTTTTCTTCTTCGTCTATGTGGATGATACTTAGATGCTCTAAGTACAATGTTACCTCGATAACGATTTGTGTGAAAAGTGGTTTTATTTTGGAGGTCGTTTATTTACTTTAATATCATTTTGTTCAGTAACCGTGTAACCCTATTTATTGGCAATGAACAGAGAGTGAATCAATCTTACTTAAAGTAAAATAGACCGAGGCCTGCCATTCGCCTCACAGTTCTGATAGCAGCTCTTTGTGTTTTGAATAGCTCGCTAAACTGAATTGATTTTGGAATAATAACGAACTTGTACCTATATCTAAGTAGATGTTATCTCACTATCGTTTAACAACAAAATATGCTTTACCTACGTTTAGATCGTTCCTGACTAAATAAGTAGTCAAGTTCATAGACCCTTGTAAGGCTGCTGATCTCGTAGATATTTTTTTTTTTTTTTCAAAGTCAAATCTTTTTATTTGTAGAGCATAGGTAAACATAAGTACAGATGTCAATAATCATAAATAGAACGCTGTGTAGTGCTAGTTATGTTAGTTCAGATCTGTTCTGGTCTTGAGATAGCAGCTTCAAGTTATGCCGTTGTGTTTAAACGTAGTTACAAGTACTTGCCGGCGGCGCTCAGGATTCAGGGTTGCTCTATTTAATATTCTACAGTTTACGAACAACCCTTGTTCCTCTCGGCGAGGCAATGACGGCGACTGGTACGCGGCAGCCCTACTGCCCTCTCTAATATTTTCCCTCTCCCGCCACGACGCCGCTACAAGCTCGTAATGACCTCCCCGGAGGACGCTCCGCTAAAAGACCTCTTTTAGACAAACATAACTTTGTAAAAATCTCAAACTTCTTAAAACATGAATACAGAAAGAGTTGCCCAGAGAGCTTTGGAAGTTGTCTTCCAAGTTTGGGAGACGCGAAATGTATGTTTAATGTGAGAGTGATGCTGCTAACAAATGTTTTAGAATTTCTGTTTCTTTCAAACAAACTTGTGTTTTATAGCAGAGCGTTCTTTTAAGGAACATAGATACGCAGCGGGGTCATCTTGTGCATAATTTATGAGTTTTCATAACCAAACAGTCAGAACACGCTCGCTGTAAATATGGCTCCGAGCAGAGCTAACAAGAAATATTAGCAACAGGATATCTCGATACTCTCGAAACTTAGAGCGCTCCTCACAATGACTGACATTCGATTAATCGCTACTGGAATATCGGCTATATGCCAGTTACTTGCCACTCAATCAATCAGCCGCCTCACCGCGCTCCATCAATCAAACATAGGCCGACCAGGAACAACACAAGTGTATCCCGCGTGTGTCACCCCTGCGTGCGTGGCGGCGCACGGTGCGCCACCCCTGACCCCTGACACGCGGCTGAATGTCCAATCAGTGCGCTAGTTTGACGACATAGTCGGATTTGTCGCACAAACTTTTGAAACGTTTATTGTACTTGGAAAGTCTGTTGTTGCCAACATCCCGTGTAAGGCGTCTTAATAAAATTAGCGATAGTTTATTAGTGAGCTAAAATGTAAGAGTGTGTCCGTAAGGAGCCGACCGCGACACCCAACGGGGCGCGACAAACAACAACACTGTAGTACTACTGCGAGTTGTGTACTACAGCCTCAAGGTTCCCGCTAAGTTAATCGAGGAAGAACAAGTTAGCCGAACATTTTGCTAAATGTTTCAATTTATTGTGACTGCTCCGGGGTTCAAGGTTTAAACTCCACAACTTCGGAACAACTGTCTGTTAGTATAATGAAATAGGACTGCTCCTTTTACGAACAAAAACATCGGGAAGTGCTGTTAGTGAATCGCAATTACTTAAAAAATTTTGTTAACATGTTTATTTAAGTTTAATGAGTGTCGTATCTGTCTTTGCCCTGTGCGGGTCCCATAACATCATAAGCACCACTTCGTGGAGTTTCTGTTGGCCAACACTACCTCCCACTTTTATAACCTTTCATCTTTTCCAGGGATACTATCTGTCATTGTCTTCGTTTATAGATCTTTTAATGACGAAGACTTGCATATCACACATCCCAAAGTAAAACGGCCGACAAAATAAATAATTACATAATAATTTAAAGCATCAAAGTCAGAAATAAATAACTATGTTGGGCAGTATCCTGTCAGCAGCTGCCTGCCTGCCTGCCTGCCTGCCTGCCTGCCTGCCTCACATACTCTGTCGCCCACGTCACACTCTTAAACGTCTCCTCTCATCTCTCTCATACTGAGGAGTAGAGTGGTAGCGTGCTACACTACCACTCTACGTCTATGTGTAATGTAGCATGTCACTACTGTATTCAACAACCAACAACGTCGTTAAAAGAGTTACAATCTGTTACTAGTTGAACCAGAAAAGAAACGAACGCAACATGTTTCGTTGACTGTAAATAACTAGTATATTTTCCCTGCACGGAAATTAAACATTTGATTTATAATATTAAGTTCCGCTAGATTGTCGAAAACTCGGGACACAAGTTTACAACCAGCTGTTCGTTAGTCCTACCGCAGCGGATAGTTATTGAGATCACAACGCCGCCGCCGTGTGCAACATGTACGAACACGACTCGACAGTAGATAGAAGCCATTGTATAGTTAGCCACGTAGGATCACAACTAGTCAGGTTGCACTGCATTGTGTTACTTGCGTGTCTGCAAAACAATACATGAGCGACATCTCCGTGTTTTGTGAACAACTAGCTCGAAGCAGTTAACTACTAACGATGCAACTTGGGTAACCAGAAGTAATATCACGCCAGTAAGCCAGCCCGAAGGGTAAGGCAGAGGTGCACTTTACAGTACGTCCCACATTTCATCAGTTACGTTTAAGTCCCAGTCACAAACCCAAACACCGTGACTGCTACACCAATAACAATTAGCTAGGAATCGAAGCCGGGGGCTCATGGTCAGCAGTCATTAGATCAACAAGGCAGTCAAATAAAAATTATTACTATTTATTTATTAACCACCAATTTATAGCAACTTACATATACAAAGTCGGTGACAACGACCTTAGGGTGATGTGTCTCTGCAATGTGTAGAAGTCGCGTCACGCGTGCACGCCCCAGCCGAAGCAAAAGCACCAACAGAATCGTTACAGGAGGCGTTCAGTGGTGTCTGCCAAACCCCATGATTATTGAATACATAGAAACGGTCAAAAAGGTAACCAGGCTCGTTGCAAGAAAAGAAGGTTGCAATGAAAATTTCAGCAGTATCTGTTTGCGAATAAACTTACATCCTTTTGATAGGAAACAAATAGTTAATAATTAAATTTGAGTTGAAGACGTCCCTCGGTTTCTAAGAAAAGTTCAACTACCTATACATATATCTGATGAGCCTGGTTAGTTCTATTTCTGTCTCTATGTATTCATAAATCATAGGGTTTTGGCAGGCAACACTGAACGCTTTACCTAGGCATATATATTTATTTAGGTTATCGAATCTAGTTAGGAAATAAAAGCAGCTATAATTGTTTCCTAAACCCATTAAGCGAGCTGTAAACCAGAATTAGTTTACTGTGAATAGTTCACATAAAAATATGATAGTTATCTTACAACCGACCCAAACGTGCCGCCCGAGTGACTTTACTGCCCGCTGTGTGCAGTTTTACTTATAAACTTTATGTTAATGGGTAATCGGTTGGACTATCAACGATTATTCTATTCTAAACAATCTGTAACGACCATCGCTTGCTTTTCGATCTGTTTGGAACTATACATGATGTAAAATTACTGTGTTGTCATTTCATTGATTACACTTTACAAACTGAAGTCTGTTTTTAAGTTCAGCTGAAACGAGGGATGGTTGCACTTGCAATCGCTCATAGTTATATTTTGAAAAGCCACACTAATTTCATTTTATTATTTAAATAGTAATTCCTCCATTTATTATACTTTACCGGATGTCCCCAAGGCATTCTATTTGTTGTAAACTGCACAGACGAACTCGGCATTGTGTTGCAAGGCTGAATTATATGTTTTTCATGAAACTGATACATACATTACAAGCGATAAACGAACTTTAAAAAAATTGTGCATCCATCTGAACGGGAAAATACCGCTATTATAAATATTAATTAGCATCAATATCTTAACATCTACTGAAATCAGCACAAAGAATGATTTACCCACTATACAAGAATTTGTAATACCTAACATAATATGATTTAAAAGCATGTGCATAGAGCTTTTGTCCATTCAACTCCATAGACTATATTTGGAAAAAGTTCTAAAGTAAAGTCCCTAGTTACAACTTTTTTATGAAACTGGCTGACTCTGCGACAATTCGATATTGATTTGGAACTCGTTCAGTGATAATACCAAGCTTGGTACTGAATAGCTTTAGATGAATTGTTGGACGGACGGAATCGGATGTATTATTAACTGGAAGCAAAATAATCGTATCGAGCCCAAATACCAAATGGCCAAAAGGTCCACTTCATATATTTTATAATATAAATTCAAGCACGTTGACAACATCATGCATCTTCGATTATATGAATAAGTATTACTTAGCAGTGAGTGCAGTTCTGTTTACACCTGGTAATGTCGCCACTCGGCAGCACAACACTTGACACCACAACATAAACACTAGAGTACCTACTGGAGCTGCAGCGGGTGCCATGCACAGCTTGGTATGGTTAACAGTACGGTTAACTTATTTACCGCGTCCCGTACGTAACCTTCTGCTGGAACCCGTACACCTTCTGTCCCTTATATTTTGAGTTCTAAGTCCTGCCTCGCCCAGCTCTTAATTGAATCCTTATCGGCCGGCGCTCGAACCGTTTGACTCCAGCTTACACCAGCGCCTGTTGTCGGTTGATTGATCAGGAATCAATTAATGAGGCAGTCACCGCTCGTTAAGCCGCCGGCTCTGCTCTGTTCAGCTCGGGTACACCGTTTGTGAACAGGGCTAGGAGCTCTTAATCAAACCTTCAAAGGTTAATCACTACCGACCCATACTTATACATAGAACTTTAAATACCCCGAACGAAATATCGAAGCGAATTTTTCATACAACCATGAAAAATGTTCTCAGTTCCATGCGTCATTTAAACCACTGTTATTACTTCATTATTCGCTTAATGTCGTAAGTCGGCTCTCGGCTGTCCCCGGGGCTCAGCGTGTCGCACCGAGTATCGGATGTAATGAGCAGTAAACAGCAATGAGTGCTAATGGAAACATAATTGTGTCCACTTACACCGCTTCAGTGTGCCCCGGGCCCCGGGTGCTTGGGACTTGGTTCCCCAGTAGCCCACTAAACGGGCGCGACTTAATTATGAAGCTTGGGGGGCTCCGGGCAAGTCGGGGGCTTCCGGAAACAAACAAGAATCATCGCGAGGCAGAGGCGCTATTTACTTTTGTTGTTTCATTGAGATGGGGACGATAACGTAATTTATTAAGATTGATCTCTCTGTGGAATGGCTTCACGTAAATCCGATCGGACTCCGTATTGATTGGTTGAAAGCTGAAGGTTAATGCAAAATCTAAACTCATTGGGTACAAGACAACTTTGTTATGCTTTGAGATATTAGTGCGTTCCGTACTACCAGGGTTTGTCATTTTTGATATATCAATTAGATGAGAGAATCGATTCGGAAACAAGAAAAACTTATAATATTCGACCGGTAACAGACGTCTTCCATACAAATCGAACAGTCACCTATTTATTTTACGTGCTTCAAACTGTACCTTTCTATTTACTTAAGGCTCTAGTTTATTTCTTTTGGCCTTCAAATCCGTCGTTAAATCGGGATTATGTAAATGTATTCGTTTATAGAAGTTTACTCAATCCCCGCAATGAAAGGAAAACTATTCCATCGTGTACACTGCACAGTGCTGACCCGCGTTAGGTCCGTACAATACGTTACTCCTGTAATAAAATCTAAACGCGTTAACTCATTATTATATGACGCATTGTTTCGAATAAGATTCGATGTGGATTTACAGAAGAAAATATTGTGTGTACTGTGAGCTAAAGTAAACACGTTGCAGTAATGTTTCGCAGTAACTTGTTATTTTACTATCTAGTAACGATATCAACCCTGACCTAATGGTTCTTGTAGGGATCCTGAACGTATTCGTGCCGGTGATCCTCCTGTGGGCTCTCATACCGAGTAGTTTGGCGACCTCCACTTTGACACCTCCGCACCACATTAAATTTAACGACGTATTTACGACACTCAATAGTGTTTTGACAATAGATCATTCTCCATTGTGATTCTCATTCACATCGATGATGTCATTTCATTGATGGTAATCGTAGCGTCCGCGGCTGTGGGGAGTTAGTACTTACTACTTGTAAATAGTGCTGGTTGCTTAATAAATACATGTTAAATAGCTCGTCAGCAACATACTTACATGTGTGTATTCGTCTGCTCAATAAAGGTTTTTGTTCTTAGTGCCACCAAAAATTCCTAAAACAGTTAAACACGAAAACGTTGTAAACTCAATCGAACGAAATCGTTCAATAACATCAATTCGTTTCTCGTGCTCCTGTTACATCAGTCACATGTCCTTGAATGCGGCAGGTGTACCTACATCCGTCTTCTCTCACTACATCTCGGGAACTCGCGATCGTTTACTACTTAACTCAGACCGTCGAGCGGGGAATACCCTGAGCAATTGTAGTACCCAGAGCAATTGAGACGATATCTCAGATATGTACGATGTACATTAGTGTACATGTACAGGGGAGTCATAAATAAGGCGAGTGTTAGGGTTCCCCCGGGAATGCTTTGATTTACTTTATTGCCGAGGAAAATATGTACATAATGTTAGTCAATAAAAATAAGTTTCTTCTTTGTTTTTCTCAATTCAGACTTGCTTAAACGGGTAAGGATTAATTCATCCACTATTAGCCAACAGTAACGAGAGAACTTCAGGAATACGGAGCAGACAAGATCACTACCATTCTGCTAATTTTGTCGCCTAATATATTGTCGCAGCATGTGTTCATCTTCCATACTCCCCTATTACTGGTCATATCATCAGACACCGCCTTTCCTGCCAGCTCATCCTGCACACAGTCCATCTACCGTCTTCCTCTGCTCATATACCCATTCACATTCATACCAAATAAAAATCTCATCGTTTTCCTCATTCCTCCACATAACATGCTCACCAATCCAACCGATGTCGGCACAACTACTCAGTCACCACACTATCTTATTACTCATTTCATATGTTATTAAGTCGTGTGACACGACACATCCCTGTTAGCATGCTCATCTCAGCCGCGTGCTGTCGAACATTCTGATCCATACAAGTCAGAAGAACGTGAATGCAGGTGACTAGTACCTACGACTCACGAAGGACACTAACTTATAAGACTAACCTTTATTATGTCCACACTGATACGCAATACATCACTTAGCCGTGCTATCAATTAACGTAACAATAGAAATTAACGTCTACAACTAAAGTCACGAACAATGGTAGTTTTATCCATTATCCCCTAATGTCTAGTGCTGTCAGTTGTCCTCCCCCCCCCCACGTGTCCTCAAATAACACTCTATTACTTACTGCAAGGACGATCCTTACAATTACGAATAAAAGCTGAAAAAATAAAAACATAGCACTCTAGGTAATAATTGCATCGCATACAACACAAACAAATTTCAACTTTATCGGAGTCAATAACAGTTTACATTTGAATAACTAGTCCTTTTAACAGAATTTAAGCTTGGGAATGAGGGTCGCACTACATTGACGAGATAAAATGACGTCACGTCTCATACAAGTTTTCACGATGCAGGGACCTGAAAAGGTGCTGATTATACGACAGTACCGGTCAGACTTTAATTATTTATTAAGAGGAGCTCGTGGCTAAATAAATAGTAGCCGCTCGGGTCGATCTTTAGGTTAAGCCACGCTTGCCTAGGTTGGTCTGTGGATGGGTGACCACCCGTTACATACCGAGTTTCCTCCGTGCCTCGGAAAGCACGCGTTGGTCCCGGCTGTCATTTGTAGATCTTTGACAGTCGTTACAGGTAGTCAGTGTTCCGAAAATCTGACAACCAGTCTTACCAAGGGGTATCGCATTACCCAGTACTAACTGGGTTGTGGAGGTCAGATAGGCAGTCGCTCCATGTAAAATACTGATATTCAGCTACATCCGGTTAGACTGGAAGCCGACCCCAACATAGTTGGGAAAAGGCTAGGCCGACCGGTCAGAATTTAATTTTCACCAACAGGTGGCTCCAACACGCGTACGCACTCCCCGACACACACTACTCCACAAAAGTCAACGTTGGCAGCAGTTCTGGCCACATGGATCTCTTGCCCATTAAGTAGCACTAACAGGCCACGACCAGAACATGCAAGCGTCCGTGCTGACGGCAATATCATACATCGTTTATTGTGGCGTAGTAATTGAGAGCGTAATTAGGGCGCCATTAAGGCTCATATCGCGCCATTAACTGTCATCATTGCTGTCCAGTTTGTCTGATGCGTTGCATATTAATTAGTAACAACAGACCTCCCACGGAGATCAATCGCACTAACACACTCACACGCCTATCGTTATCACATTGACATTTCTATCGCCTGCAATCTTAACAAACATATCTGCACCTGAAGCAATAGCCATGTTAAGAATTCTTCCATTCGTTACGGTATTCTTACTAATATTATAAAAGCGAAAGTGAGTTTGTATGTCTGTTACGTCTTCACGCCTACATGGCTAAACGATTTTGATGAATTTTGGTACAGAGATAGTTGGGACCCTAGAGACGGCCATAGGCTATTTTTTTTTAAAGAGTGAGAAATGAGGGAGAAAGAGGTAAGAAAAGGGAAAGGTCAGTGGGTCATCTTAGGGGGAAAACTTAGCTTTGCTATTACAATAAATAAGGCGCTAGGGCAAAAACTACAAGTAGCAGGTACCTGCAAATCAGGAAAGGGGAACTGTGTTACTCCGAATTAAACGCGACCGAAGCCGCGGGCAAAGGCTGGTCTATCATAAAGGCGGTGCCAGGAGAGTGTTGCTCCTGGTTCCTGTCCCGAGCCTGCAACCCATCCCTTACTCGCGTGAAGTAAGCAAAAATAACATCCCCTATAGAGCCACGTGTCGGCCTGTAATCAACGTGAAATGCTTCAATAAAGCATTTACTGGAACATACACGTTAAACGTTATGAGCCATTTATATCGACGTGATGGCGGCTACGTGTCCGTGTACGTGTCTGTGTGAGTGAGGCTGTCAGCTGTCATGGCCGACACATGATACTGGATATACTGATACTCCCCCGAAATATACTCGTGGTGCGTGTTTGTACAACACTCCGCTACTTGTGTTCGTAGTTACTCGCTGTCATAGCTTGTCTTTAAACACATTTTCTGAAAGATATTTTAGATGATACACGTAAAAAGGTTTACAAGAAAGCAATTATAAGTGACATATCAAACTTCTTTTTTCGTATGGGAATTCAACAAACAACTTCTCCCGCTCTGGGCGGAGCAGAAGGGACTGGCAGACGTTTACTGATTTAAACCCTTCCATGTTCCTTCTTTTGCCGTTTGTGTTTAGGGCCGCCATATCTCTTTCGAGCAACCCGCAACCTCATGTTATTCTTACTTTTGATACGATCTATGGCACCGAATATTAAGCTAGGAGCTGGGAGGTGTCTACAAAAAGCCATTATCTGGCGTGTTTAGCTTAGAATAATGATTGTCATTGATATTCTAGTAATGCGTTCATTTTATGGCGTAAGTTTGGTCTAGTTTACTTTATTAGGTAAACCGCGGCGACCACGATAATGACTTGAATACTAATTAGTCACTGTTCTGACATAATTTATAGTCTTCCAGATGTTATTAAGGTGTTGGAAGTTGTACGTAACATACAAATGGCTGTAGATACGTACTTAAACTGTAATCATTCAAGTGCCACCCGAGTGAAACAAAACACAACGTACGACTTCACCGTTCGGCCGCGAGTTGCACGCTTGTAGAAAAACCGGTCAAGTGTGAGTCTGACTCGCGCACCGAGGGTTCCCTACAAACTGGCCACATAAACGGCCATACCTATCTTTTGAATGCGTAGACTTAGAGGGTTGATTTTTACAGCTTCAAGGGAGCACAGAGTTAATATCAACTCTACACCTTCAGGGTTCTTCTTCAGGGATCCGTTTTTTTCCTCCTAAGGTACAGGAAAACATGTGCCGTACATGTTGCACAGGCTCCGCGCCGAGGCCCGCGGGCCCCGCGCCGAGGCCCGCGGGCCCCGCGCCGAGGCCCGCGGGCCCCGCGCCGAGGCCCGCGGGCCCCGCGCGATCCGCTCCTGAAGTTCTGACCCGCTCGACTCACAGTTTGCATCAACAAATCTCATACTTTGTTATTTTCCTCCCCTCTCATCTAGTTCAAAAAAGTTACACAATAACAATTCTAAACATTTGGGAATGCTTTCATCGTTTAATAAAGTTTCAACAGAATTATCTAATAAAAACAATGTTGAACAAGATTTATGTAACAAGATCTTGTCTTTATCTTTTAAATCCTATCTTTAACAATATGAAGATATCCGCATTATGCTTAATTTTTACAATATTTTTTTTAAATCGTTTAGAGGAGCTCAAGGCTTAATAATAACAGCCGCTCGGCTGAATATTTAGGTAAAGCCGTGCTTGCCTAGATTGGTATGTAGATGAGTCACTTATGGGTATAAGAGACCGAGTTCCCTCCGTCGTGCTTCAGAAAGCACGTGGAGCCGTGGAGAAAGATAGGCAGAAAGGCAGCCGTTACGAGTAGTCAGTGACTCGAAAATCTGACAACCAGTCTTACCATCCTTCACTTTACCTTATCATCCAGTAACTACTAAATGGGTTATGGAGGTTAGAAAGACAGTCGACATATGTAAAATATTGGTATTTAGCTGCATCCGGTTAGACTGGAAGCCAATTCTAACATAGTTGTGAAAACGCTAAGCAGATAATACCAATAAATTTTTAATTTTGTCCTTTGTCTCGAATAGTTCTTATATTGACAATATTTTAATTTTATTGGTAGTCGACCCAAATTTGCTAAGTGTATGTTGTGATGTTGAACAGTCAGATAGCATTCACTAACTCAGATTAACTGAGTAAAGAATAACGACTGAATCTCGACAAACATGTTTATTTATGATCTCCGTGAGCGTATCAGTACGCTGGTCACACGTACTGCATCATTACGAGCTCCTCTTCACCAAGTGATGTAATGCGTCGCCCGGGAACGAACCTGCGACTGAATTAAACAGCGCGTGAGGAGAAGGGAGCTTGTCGTCCGGTCATTATTATTTCAGAGGTGTAATTAGCCGACGTCGACGCGACGCTCCCCTCTGGACGAGGGCTCGTTTGCACAGGTTAAGTGGCGCATCTTGTCAACAGATCAAACGGGTTAAACACTTCAAAGTTTTAACTGCTTTGAAGCACTTCCTATTAACGAAGATGTCTCAGTACCCACCCATAAGTTGTGCCACTGTTGTTGTTATGTTGTGATTATAATTATTTGTATATTATTACTAGCTGTGTTGCGCGGTTTCACCCGCGTGTTTAGTTGTTGCCCCGCTCCCGTGGGTAGTAGCGTCGCTCCCGTGGGTAGTAGCGTCGCTCCCGTGGGTAGTAGCGTCGCTCCCGTGGGTAGTAGCGTCGCTCCCGTGGGTAGTAGCGTCGCTCCCGTGGGTAGTAGCGTCGCTCCCGTGGGTAGTAGCGTCGCTCCCGTGGGTAGTAGCGTCGCTCCCGTGGGTAGTAGCGTCGCTCCCGTGGGTAGTAGCGTCGCTCCCGTGGGTAGTAGCGTCGCTCCAGTGGAGCCTATTTGAAACAAACAAACAAATCTTTCTTCTTTATAATATTAAAGTATAGATTATTATACATATCTACTAATTTCGTCGTGATGGTTCAGTTATTATAGCCTCGCTTCTCATGCACGAGGTCGTTGTTTCAAATACGGGCGAGAAGTACCGATGGGACTATTAATTTCGATTTATATGAACTTTTCTAGGTTGGTGAAGGTTTCTGAGGTTACATTTGTAAAGGTAAACATCGTGAGGAAACCTGGACTTATAATTAACAAACTTCCGCCCGCGACTTTATTCGCGTGGCATAGTTACTTTGGGCTAACGCTAACTGTAACCCGCGTGATGATCGAAAAAAAATATCTTTCTCTCCCCGTAGCTTCTCCTTTTCCCACTTTTTTTTAAATAGCCCATGCCCCTACTATATTAGTACCAAAATTTATCAAAATCGGTTTGGCCATTTAGGTGTGAAGACCTAACAAACAAACAAACTCACATTCGCTTTTATAATATTAGTAAATATATGTAACTTTCTGTAATCACCAACCCGTTTTGAGCAAGCGGTAGATTGATGTTCGTGCTTTCCGTTTGAGAAAAGGCATTTGCCCAGCAGTGGGACAGGTATAGGCTGGTATGTATGAGTATGAGTATACATATTCGATAGGTAGATTTTAATATGTTTCTTCTGTGTGCCTACATTACTACATTAGTACACCCGTCGTCATCCGTGTAACCTTTGCCCAACTATATTGGCGACAGCTTCCAGTCTTGCTCTCGCTAGTCTCGATACAACTGTCCAGTATTGTAATACTGGACAGTTGTATCGAGCATGTATACATGTACACATGAGGCGACTGCCTGTCTGACCTCCACAACCCAGGCAATAACTACTCGGTAATACGAGACCCCTGATTGACAGACTTTCCACTACGATTAGGTAAACGTAGCCGAAAGTACATACAAGAAGAAGTATTACAGGTGTAATGACTGTCAAAGATGTACAATTGACAGCCGGTACTAACGGTCTTAACGTGGAAACTCGCCATGTAATGGGTGGGCACCCATTCACGGACCCTACGCTTGTTTTGCTTAACCTAAACATCGACCAGAGCGGCTGTAATTATTTAACCACGAGCTCATCCCCACTCGTCCACACCCACAAAACGTAATACGTATGAAGTGCCGATGTTATTCGTTTTCACTCCAATTCATCTTCAACTTTGTAAAGTAGTAGACTGTAAACTCCAGCTCCAGCAGCTCCAGCAGCTCCAGGGGCTCCAGGGGCTCCATGAGATACGAGTCGCAGCCGCCATGGGTTACAGAACCCGCCAATAGTTACAGCCCGAATTTAAATCAATACACAAAGGACTACAAGGGTTCCATGGGCACATTTTGTGGTTAGTAAACTATACATTACGTTGGTACAATATGGGAGTCTATACGGAAAATGTTTCGAACCGCCGCGGATTATACATATATTGAAGTTCACACATTATACATAATTGAACACATATAGGTGTACGTGTTCTCCAGTACCGTGGTTGCGGGTCGAATCCCGGAAACATGAGATTGTCGAGCCGGGGTCCTTCGAGGAATTTCAAGATCGTTTAGTTTAAGTAGGCGGTTATCGGTTAACGGTAATCATAATCTAAACAGAATTATAGAAGACTAGCTGGCGCCCGCGGCTTCGCCCGCGTTTAAAAAGTATCCTATGTGTTATTCCAGACTATAATCTACCTCTATGCCAAATTTCATCAAGATCCGTTCATCGGTTTTAACTTGAAAGAGCAACAAATCCATCCATCCTCGCAGACGTTTGCATTTATAATATTAGTAGGATTACGATACTGTTTGCGCATTCCGTTTATATATTGAAGGCAAATACAATTTGACAAATAACTGTTGCAAGTGACTAACGATGAAGGAAACGACGAGATCGCAAAATAACGGCCATAGAAGAATACACAGACAAATCAGCACGATTGGCGCAGGAACTGGAGATCACAATTATAATTATGTTTTTATAGCCGGGAAACCAATAACTGCACAAGTACATAGGCCGTAGTACTTTTTTTTGGGGTGGGAAATCGTGTCAGACTTTACTGACTAAAACCCACCCATGTTCCTTCTATTGCCCTTTACGTTGCGGGGCCGCGGTATCTCTTTCGAACAACTTGAAACAGGCCGTAGTACTTATCTCAGCACACGACGGAATTTTATCATTACCCGTAGGTAAGTATTTGTCAAGCCACCGCGACATGCAGGCAACATGGTACAATATAATGAAATCTGCCAGCCGCGCCCGTCCCCGTCGTGGAACTGCAGCTATTTAAAGCCACGCATATTGTATGCACAGTAACGTAATATCGGCGACGTTAATTATCACAATAAGTCTTTGTACGGCCGCCATTGTGTTCGCCGGCGGATAATCACGACGCCAGTCATTACTGCAAGCTGCTCTACTATATACTATATATTTATAGTTAACAAACTTATTTATGAGTAAACAATGTCGACGTTATAAAGCTCTAATGGCCAACTGCATTTGTATTCATGCTCTTTCTTCCATTAAGTTTACGATATCAGGGATAGGTGAGTAACTAATTTTAATAATTTACCCACGACCACACGGAATATGCGTAAAGGGTGAGAGGTTTGTGTGTTCCAATTTATCTCCAAAACGGCTTGATTGATTTTGATGCGGTTTTCTACAAACGCTTGCGATTTATTGGTGATAGTTTTCGCTACTCGGTTACATGCTAGGGGGCGCTACAATAAACAATGTTGTGCGCAATATGTATTGTTGTATCTTTTTCTAAATAGAAACTGTAAGAATATAAAGTGTACAGAATCCACAAGCGCGTCACGTTGTGACCTTGTGACCCACTGCGCAAGTGTCGACGATAATGAATCGTTTGCGCAAGTTTGTGCATTCAACTACAACTTGTACCATTATGGCCGACAACTTGCGAGTTCCATAACTGAAGTGTGAATAGTTTAGAGTGTGGCGCCACCGCGTCATAACTAGCAGCGCACCCTGACGCCACGCGCCAGTGAGACCAAGTTCGGAGGTTATTCAACATCCTAGTTAATGTACAAACACGGCAATGTCATGTTGTACTCGTACTAAGACAATTCTCAAAATACACACCACATAGTTCCCCCGCCCTCACCGCCACGTTCCCAACAGGCTAACAGCCTATCACTAACAGACTGTTCTATCTGTATTCTATGTATAAACGTTTTTGGATAATAAACTTCTTGAAATGTGATGTTGATACCAATTTGTTTAACAACCACGTTCGAACAGCTGTTAACGGAATTGAGAGGAATTTTACGCCGACATGAAATGATTCTCAAACCAGCGAAAATAAATCCGCGTGCGTCGGGGGGGGGGCGGGGAAGACTTATTACAATGATCTCTTAAGCACGGCCACTTGCATTGAGTGGAGCTCTCGTCAAGTGACGTTCGTGTAAACAGCGGCAGGTGGCGCGGCCATCAGCCGGCGGGCGGCGGCGCGCGGCGGCGCGGCGCGGGCGCAGCGTCCACGCGGGAACCATTCTCTCAGCAACACATCGACGCAACTTTACGAGCCCACGAATAGAATTCCTGTAAAAAGTGATGTTCGCGTAAAAATGTGATGTTTGCGTAAGAATGCCGTGTTTTGATCTCAGAATAGATCCAACGTAGTGGGTGTCGTGAGAGTGGTCACTAGTAAGGATTGCGCCGGAAATAATAATAACTGGCCGCTTCAATTTACAGGATATTTATAAACTTACTAGCTTTTACCCGCGGCTTCGCTCGCGTTAAATTCGGGGTGACACAGTTCCCCTTGCGCCTTATTGATTTGTAATAGCAACGCTAAGTTTTCCCTGTTCTTCCCTCTTACTCCCTCACATCCCACTGATCCCTCACCATTTTAAAAAAATTAGCCTATGTCCGTCTCCTGGTTCCTAACTATCTCTGTACCAAAATTCATCAAAATCGGTTTAGTCATTAAAGCGTGAAGAGGTAACAAACAAACAAACAAACTCACTTTCGCTTTTATAATATTAGTAAGGATTTAATATCGTGAGCCAGTCGGATATACGACTGCAGGGCAAAGGATTCCCTTCCCTCTTCCCAATCCTTTTGGTAAGACTTTAGCTCGTCACGCCATCTTCATTTATAAACTTAGCCTTAGTTAAACTTAAATAGATTATTATAAAACAGACAACTGTGATTAAAATGCATCATAATTACAGAAAAATATAAATCTAGCTAAGATAATATTGCTAAGAAGTTTTCTAATATCTATTCAGGAGGTTAATAATCAGCTGCAGACGTTTAGTAGCAACTCTTATAGTGCTATTAGGCTATTCTGATACGCTATAACTGCGGCCTCTCGAATAAACTTGTACGTGAGGCGTGAACGCGCGGCGCGGCCGCCGTCCATCAGTGCGCTACAGCCGAGCTCCGACACTTTCTACACGCTATAAATCTCTCACTTTAGCACATCATAATAGAAGCACATTCATCATAATCTCAAATACCAGAGAACGCAACAATATTATTTCATGATAATAATATTATATCGTGATTTACTGCTGCAATACATCAATACGTTTATTATATTTTTCTTGTATGTATAAAAAAGATTTTGGGTTTTCAATCAAGAAGAAACAAAAGTGTGCGTGAAACATGATTATTTTACTTTTCGAAACGATTTTTTGTTATGATTGAATAGTCAGTTGCCTTTCAATAATAAAATAAGAAACAATTTCGCTTGAAATGTATTACCATTTCAATTATCTGAATACCAGTCGAGCACTGAACTCACCGGTCTCGACTGTTAATCAAAATGTTTAGAAAGCAGTCATGTGATACCCCACGCAAGTACACCCCCGATACAATATAATTACAAATTGATAAATATTTAACATAAACGTTTGGTATTCAACTCGTTACCTGATGGAAGCACAGAAGGGAACGCTCCGCGGCACAATATCGGTTCAGTAATCGTTGTGTGTCGTAACGGGTTTAATTGCAAGCCGATCCGCTCCGAACCGGTTCGATCCGGTACAATCCGGAGCGAGGCGGCTCCAACCGGAATCAATTATGTCGTTAGAGGGGTTCCGGATCGATTGCAAAGAGAGTTAGAAGCATGAAGAGCTTCTTTAAGATTCGACTAATCGAAGCTTGCGAGTGCTTTTTGTATGTATTTATTATTTACAAATGATTTGTATGTAAGCACATTAATGACGATGAATGACAAATGATTTTGTCGGCACGGATAGTGCAGTGGCTGAGCGATCGACTGCTGCGCTGCGTGTCGTAGGTTCGATCCCCGCACGGCAAAAATATTTCTTTGACCTATATATATGATACGTAGTTGTTTGTAAGAATAAATAAAAATGTACATGTATCAAAATGGGGAAAAGCATCAATGCGCCAAACCCGAGGCTTCTTAAAACACCTTGTATATCATGTTTAATGCAAATAAAAGTATGTTAGCTTACTTAAAAATTCGACCACATCGCTGTCAATAGGGACAGTGCCCAGAAGGCTGACAGCATTGTCATGACGCGTCGGCGTCGGTTGTTCCTTATTCACTTGCGTGTTTTGATTGAAAATCATTTGAGAACATGATTTCATTGCGATCAAAACTACTACCATTAAAAAAACAATCTTAAATTAGTTTATAAATTAATCCACCAAGTAGTTTGTTAACTAAAACAGTGCGCTGACTCATAAGCCGCCATAGTTGTCCGTGAACTAACGCCACGCGGTCTTGAAACAGTTCTCTTTCATCTTTTAATTCCATTACAACTTAATAAAACTAATTTATTACATGACATTTAGCGATTGGCATAGAGTTCAAAGGAAAGCTTTGCATATTTTTAAACGATTATTATTTAATCCTATGAGGATTATTTGATTTAAATTGGAAAGAGTGAGTGAATTCTTACATCTCTATTCGTTTACTTGTCAGCTTCATACTCCAGTGGATTGCTGCCGGATCGTTACCGTGTCCGGGCGACTTCGCCGGGTGACGGCACCGGGCGAAACAGGTCGGCTTTGTCGGAAGTTATTTTTACGCGAAGCTCGCTAAATAATAGAAGCTGGTAGCGCCGGGATTACAGGATTAAATGCCCCTCCGGAAAGTATAGTGAACCCGTTTGTATTGTAGCTGTATGTACAGTACGCCGGCGGGGGGAGGGGGGGGGGGCGAGGTTATCCTCAGGTGACACAGTATAATGTGTATCAAATGAGAGTTTGTTTTTGCTTACCGCTGTATAGCGCCCGCGGCGGCGGCGGCGGCGGCTCGCGTCTGGGGAAATTTGTTGTTTGTCTGACGTCATTATTATCATAAAAGTTAGAGATTATTGTGGAGTTTAGGTTTTACATTATACCGCAATTAGTTAAACATACAATTTAATTAATTGAATCCCACTCCGACTGCCTAATTAATAACATCCTTACTAATATTATAAAAGCAAAAGTGAGTTTGTTTGTTACGTCTTCACGCCTAAACCGATTTTAATAAATTTTGGTACAGAGATAGTTGGGACCCTGGAGACGGACATAGGCTATTTTTTTTAAAAAGATTAAGATATGTTTGAGAAAAAGAGGGAAGAAAACGGAAAACTTAGCATTGCTATTACAATAAATAAGGCGCAAGGGCAAAAACTACATGTAGCAGATACCTGCAAATCAGGAAAGGGGAACTATTTTACCCCGAATTTAACGCGAGCGAAGCCGCGGGCAAAAGCCAGTCGTCTATAATTACACAACACTTTGTCACAACTAATTACCTGCCTGAAATAAAAACTTCATAAAAAGAGGAAAATGAAGCATGAACAAGTGAATAAATGAAACAAAATGAAATGAATTTTATTCGCTAATCCGGAGATAAGGCTGTGCTTAATTACGGCACTCCGAAGCTTAGTGTGGCGCAATTAGCTCGTTACGAGTGATTCACTTATGTAGATGTGGAGCCGAGCGGCTGAGGGGCTGGCGGGCCGAGGGGCTGAGGGGCTGAGGGGCTGAGGGGACTGCAGGAAGCAGAACGATGCCACGAGCCACGTGCATGAATAATACATGCTGCCTGCTGCCTGGACTTACAGCACCTCCACCTCCACGTCCCCCCCCCCCCCGCCTCCTTCACCGCACCGCACCTTGCATGGCTTACATTCAAGAAAGACAACGACGACACAGAAGGATCGCCCACATATATTATGAGTCGGATTTATTATGTCAGGCTCTGAAATCATTCGGCCAGGATATAGGTTTCGTGCAACGAAGGCACACTGGGAGCGAAACACTGTTTTTTTTATTAAACCAACAAATTACAATTAATCACCATAACTCACGCTGCAGCACATAGTTGGTCGCGCTCGATAAGTGTGCTCATTTCGTTTCATGATGAGAATTCTATAACATGTTTTATCTATCACTATCACTGCTTCAGCTGTAGACGATGCATAACTTCTGGTTTCACGGTAAGACGAGACGAAACCAAATACGGCGTCATAAGCATTGATAACGATAACAACAGCATCGGTCCGATTGCTGGCAGACAGTTTGTTTGAGGAATGGTGTAGTGATACTTCTGTGCGCAACTCGTGTTGTCCATGTGTTACTAACAACACATTTTTAATTACGGCGTGTGATCCCTCGGGGGATGTTTAGCGCTCGCCCACGACACGTGATGCGCAGGCTATGATGGACGATGTGTCGCTCAGGACAATGGCACGGAAAAACGTGTAGGTGCGCTGCAATTGTGACAAATGATCGTGTGACAACATTACAATCGATAATGATGTACAGATACATAAAGCCATCACTCATGAATTCCGCTTGCATGAATTCCGTCCGCCAATGACAGTGTTGACCATAGCGCAACAACCACAGCACAACGATAACACGCTACACTGCAGCTGCGTCCACTACGCCACTCTACGCAGCAGCTACGTCCACTACGCCCCTCTACGCAGCAGCTACGTCCACTACGCCACTCTACGCAGCAGCTACGACACGTAGCGGCACAGCTACGAAACAGCTACGGAGCATCAAATATGCAAGTCATCCCCCGAGCCTCGCATGAGCGGCGCGCGCTCAAAGGGGCCCTCTCTGCTGTTATTGCAGAGACAATGCGCGCTCAGCGCTCAAAGAACAGCTCAACAGCCGAGGAGCCTTCACCATTCAGCTACCTTTTAATTACAGTTTCAGCATTTTGAAAGGAAAAACATTGTTGGTGTCGGAACGTCGGTGAAATATTTCAAAAGAGCATTTCGGTGTTATTAGAACTGGTTGATTTACTCTTTTTATTGGAAGAATGTTTTAAAGGAATTTATGTGGCTTACGATTGCGTGTTAACAACAAAGACAGAGTTATATTTTACAAAATCCTAATAATTAAACAGGGTGTTTCCTGATTAGCAGGTTTTCTGAGCATGAAAGGCAAAGTTTAATTACCTTTAACAAGTGCATGTAGGAGTACATGTAGGCTGTAGGATGATGTACTTTTATTTAGTAAAAAACTCACTAAATAAAAGTAGTTTTAGTTGAATGTTTTCGATTCTTTGGTTCGAGTGCAACCAACACAACTTGCAGCGATGTCTCAAACTAATCAACTAAATTAAAACAGTAATACTTGAGACAGCAGTGCGCAGAAACTGTCGAGATTGAACGAGATCTATTAATTTTATGGACGCTTTCATTTTATTACAGACTGGATAGGAGTGAATGGAAAAAGTTTAAACTCTTCTGAGTATTTAACGAGATCGTATGACGAGGGTGTGCCATGGATATTACATTGCGGGCTCGGCTAGTGTTTTAATGCAAAAGTATCTGCCAGTGTGTCGCGTACCCAAGCCTGACGCTGCCAACACAAATTTGGTGAAATGGGAGATTAATGACTGAACACGCAATGCGAGTGCAGCGTGCCGTGCTTGTAGTGCAGGAGATCGTATCATGTCCCACAGAAGCCGGAAGCCTCCTAAGCTCCCGTTTACTCGCACAATTGACCACTTAAAATAAACCACTGATCCCCCACTGGCTCGACATTTAAATAAAACAAATCTGTGTGCCTGTTAGCTCTCCGTACGTAAACCAATAAACTAATGATGTCTATATCACACATATCAACAAGATACATCCATTGAGTGTAATACATACTTGTTGAACGTCGCTGCTCAGGTTTCCATAACCACGAGTAGACTATCGTTTTGTGTTCAGAACAAGTTTTCCAATTTCGCTCCGAACGCGCCGTAAATCGTGAGATTACAAAAGTTTCACGAGCTTGTACACGACTACATACACGAGTATGTGTCGGAACAACAGTTTTTGTGTCGCGATCCGATACGAACTCATTCACATCGGACGTTCATTGTTGCTCAAGCACTTTTTGTCGAAGTATTAGTCCACAAACCAATTTGTGTCAAAATATTTACTATACTATACTAAAGCCAGGTAAAAGTCATTGCAATAATATTTGTTTTAACCAAAGTAAAGTGTCATCTCGTTTTAATAGGATTAAAAGTTAGGGTCAAGCGATGTTCTGTAACAAGTTCTCTGAATAAGTCATTTCTTAATGAACGTTCTCATGCAAAGTATTTCTCTGTAAGTAAAGTCTCTCCTCGTTATGTATACATTCAGAAGGATGTGCTCTCCCCAAACAGCAGTAAGCCACGAACGCTAGGAGAGTAGGCAGGAAGGTTAGTCATGCGGCACGTATTCTCGCGTACCGATAGAGTACAACTTACCGACACCTTACCTCCGGGTACCCAAACTAAGACACGGGCACACATCGCACAGTTGTGTGATATGAAATTTATATTATGGAGACTACCAATATGTATCCGATTTGTGGAAAATAACTGGTTTGAAAAAGTGGCAAATTATATTGAAACCAGGCCCATTAAGTTCATTGTCGCTAACAATAGTAACAATATAAAGTTGCTCCTGGCTGGATTTCATAATAAGGAAAAGGTAAAATAAGATTAAAAGAGAACACAATTTCTTGGCGTTGACCTCGACGGCTGACAAGAAATAATTACTGTGAAATGTCGAGCATCGCCGCGCATCCTAAACAGACGCGTTGAAATGAGCCTGAGGTAGGCTTGGACTTCATTAGAAGTTCTTTTACATGCCGTGAAAGGTAATCAGCTTTCTGGCAATCAGCAACAATAATCTTAACAACAACAACTCAAACAACGTAAAGTAATATCATAAAGTATAACTCTTCGAGCGTCTCTCAATGGGTCACTAGACACCTGATGGAGAAGATGGTGTGACGATCTCACCCTGTTTGAGGGACGAACATGGCCAGAGATCGGACAAGATAGATAGGTTTGGAAGGAGAAAGAGGAAGCGTTCGCCCAGCAGTGAGAAACTTGACAGGCTATTAAAAATAATTTCATAATTTGGTAGTGAGCTAACTCTTACACCAAAAAATCTTTCCCAAAAAATTGCGTCAGAAAATAATTATGACACACTAGCATGTAATTTAAAACATCATCAATTAATGTAGTTGTAGTGTTACCAGGTAGAGATAGATGTGTCGGAGATATCCTTACTAATATTATAAAAGCGAAAATGAGTTTGTTTATTTGTTACGTCTTCACGCCTACATGGCTAAGCCGATTTTAATGAATTTTGGTACAAAGATAGTTGGGACCCTGGAGACGGACATAGGCGGCATAACCTTTTTTTAAAAAAAGTGAAACGAGAAGATATGAGGGAGAAAGAGGGCAGAAAAGGAAAAACTTAGCTTTGCTATTACAATAAATAAGGTGCTAGGGCAAAAACTACAAGTAGTAGGTACCTGCAAATCAGGAAAGGGGAACCGTGTTACCCCGAAATAAAAGCGAGCAAAGCCGCGGGCAAAAGCTATATATAAATAAAATAAAAGGCGGCTACTTAAAAATTAACGTTTCCGTACATGAGAGCGCGCTCGGCTCGCACTGGGGCCGCTCGCCGCGCTCTAGACACACATTTCACTTGGTGCCGGCGACGAACTAACGAGACTCGCTCATTTAACATAGGGCTGTCACTACTTGTGGGCTACTTTCTTTGATTAACTATTTATGCATTTTATAAAGCAGAAGCATTTCGCTAAAGAAATACTTAAATGTGCTTTTGTGATGTTGCTGTCTCAGTATGGCCACGTTCATGTTACCAGATACACTTTTTGGTTTCTTACTCAACTAAATAATTAGTAGGTTAGGTCACATACCTATCAATACGGTATCGTTTTTTTTTAATAAACTAGTACCTACCACTTATAAGTACGTTCATATGGCCATAAGGACAGTAAAAATTTCAAAAAAATAACCAGATGAATGAAATTTTTGTTTCCTAGATCTCATGAAATAAAGCTCTCATTAATTTTGTGTGACGTATAATTACGTAATTAAAAACAAAAGGCCACACGAGGTCGCTTTGTCCTCCTTGTGACAAAGTGGCCAACTTAATGAATGGCCGTACTTGTGGCAACCCTAATTACTGGAAGCCAATTCATTAGCGAGGACTTAAAGTCGCGTAATGTTCAGCTAATGAACTATGTACAATGGCTTCCTTGTACCTCACATGAGAATTACGAAGTTAAGTGTGACTACATCCACAATTACTTACTACCGACTACAGACGAAAATAAATGTTTTAAATAAACTATATGTAGAAATTATATGAAGCGATGCATGAGAACTCACACCAACTCATTCACTTCTTTGGCTTTAGATTGAAAAGTGAAAGAAGGTACTTATGTAGTAGTCATTTTCGTTGATTGAATGAATTACTACGTTCATAATATTCATATACAGGGTGTCCCGAAACTCAACGTCAAGCGGGCACGGGGCGATAGGCTAGATTATACTAGTTCTGGTAAAAATAAAAAATATAATCTATGTTACTTGGTTAAGTGGTAAAAGGAAAGCTTTTTTTTAAATGAGATCCTTTTCCAAGTAAATAAGCAATAATATTTTTTGTGTAAAGTTAAGTAGTACGTGTTGTAACATTTCGAAATCTTGATTAAATGGGCCATTTTTTTAAATAACTTGCCCATGGTACTATGGTAATTTTTTTTTTAAATATGATTTGTCAAAGTTATCTGATAAAATGTTTTTGAAGCATGACTCAATAAAACTTATTTTTTTTTACTAAACTGACAATAATTACTATTGCATTTGTGACTGCAATCAATGGCATAGTTATTAGGGATTACGTTAAAAAAAAACACTGCGAAATTAAGAAATTTGTGATCACAGCACCTAAATATGTGATCAAAGGTGTGAATTTTCAAACATTATCAAAGTATTCCTTTTACCACTTAACCAAGTAACATGGATTATATTTTTTATTTTTACCAGAACTAGTATAACCTAGCCTATCGCCCCGTGCCCGCTTGACGTTGAGTTTCGGGACACCCTGTATATACAGTATGTTAGTTTAAACGAGGAACATATTCAAACCCACAATAGTGCATACTTACATGATACTAATAAAAATATGAACAAAAAAAACACTATAAATAAAAGACAGAACCATACCAAAAATTTCGCATAAGTCTCGCAACGTGTATATACCCTTGCGCTAGCGATTTAATACTATCGCAGAACATGTGTGCATGTCAATGACCTTTAGGTATAATCAATTTTCCCTTCATACTTTAAACCTGGCTTAGGACGCCTTTTCGGTAGAATTGGCGCGTAGGTATTTTACCGCGTGATTTACTTCACTGTTTACAAGTTTACTTCTCTCGCGCTCAGTGTTCATGAATAATGTATTTTATTGGACAATTACGTCAGGAATTAAGGTTATAGGTTTTTTACATATTTGGGACGAGAATCGAATACTGAATACCCTCCCTCAATAAGTCACTCGTTTAACCTAACACTCTGTATAAGCTGTCGTTTTGCATTCTCGTTAAATTGAAGGATATAACTAACGATTCCTGACGCGTATCAATAATAAATTTTCCACTTATAAAATCGCAACATCTCTCTCTGAGCTATATGTTGTGACGTGACGTCACGCGTCACTGCACCCTGACGTGTGACGTCATGTGAGGACGCACCCCACTCGGGTCGTCTGTGAGAGAGCAACGCACCTATATACTGTTCACATGCACTACTATACAGAAGTGCAGTGATTCTACAGAGTATCTGCTAGACACGCCCCGAGCGGCGCCAGGCGCGCTTGTTAGTGCTGCGAACAGTATCGAGTCGCAATAACAATGCTCACATCAAAGGGACAGCTCGCCGTAATACGAGCTCCGCCATTTCAGCTCGCTTTAACTACGAGATATACAAAAACTTTACTTCGTTTGTTGTTGTACAGCGACTGAAAATGGCCACCAATTTAACGGTTTGCTTGTTAACATTATAAGTAGAGCTATCTGAGTGTCGGTTTTGGTTTGTACATTGTGTACACATATTGAATAACTATAGTATGTGTATCTACGTATGTTAAACTAGCTTTTGCCCGCGACTTCGCTCGCGTTAAATTCGGGGTAACACAGTTCCCCTTTCCTGATTTGCAGGTACCTGCTACCTACCTGTAGTTTTTGCCCTAGCGCCTTATTTATTGTAATAGCAAAGCTAAGTTTTTCCTTTTCTTCCCTCTTTTTCCCTCGTTTCTCACTCATCATCTGCCTAGCCTTTTCCCAACTATGTTGGGGTCGGCTTCCAGTCTAACCGGATGCAGCTGAATATCAGTATTTTACATGGAGCGACAGCCTATCTGACCTCCACAACCCAGTTAGTACTGGGTAATACGATACCCCTTGGTAAGACTGGTTGTCAGACTTTCGGGACACTGACTACCTGTAACGACTGTCAAAGATCTACAAATGACAGCCGGGACCAACGGCTTAACGTGCTTTCCGAGGCACGGAGGAAACTCGGTATGTAACGGGTGGTCACCCATCCACAGACCAACCTAGGCAAGCGCGGCTTAACCTAAAGATCGACCCGAGCGGCTACTATTATTTAGCCACGAGCTCATTTCTCACTATAGAACAAAATAAAATGTGCCTATGTCCGTCTCCAGGGTATCAACTATCTCTGTACCAAAATTCATTAAAATCGCTTTGGCCATTTAGGCGTGAAGACGTAACAAACAAACAAACTCACTGTCGCTTTTTTAATATTACGTAAGGATGTTTGTGTAGTATTAGCAGTAGGTACACCATAGACTACCCCGTTATATTCGTACAGTACATCCATTGGTTGTGTGGAAGATATCGGTATTAGCGATGAGACCGCCATTGTAACCATATAATTAGAAGTTTCTGTAAAACAGTTATGTTCAATTATTGGAGTGCAATAAAGTATATTTTCTGTGGAACGCTGAAGGTTGCCTTCTCTATTAGAAAGGTCAAACATGTCCGCGGCTCTTGTAGTAGTGAATACTTAGTGGAGGATTCCTACATAACTGCAATGGCCCGCATCCGCATGTAATGTTGTCCAAAGTACTTCCACGTGATTGCCAATCACAACAGTAATGTCTAGACACCGTTCGCGTTACATCGCGTGTAACACTCGCACTCTATCACACATTACTTCTCATTTACGAGTCTGGATCGATCTCATCTCGCGGTGAGATCTCATCCGCTACGTCAACAAATAACGCCGACTCCTAGAAACGCATCGCGATAAACAAACAATGCATACAATAACAATAAACAATTGTTTTGGCTCAACTCCACATCGGTTTCGATTGAGTTGTTAATAATATAAAACATTGCATGCATTTTAGAAGACAATGCGTTGATTGCCCATCATCAAGTATAGAGGCGAGGCAGGGCAGGGCTTTTATTTCTAGGGATGGGAAATATTCAAATAACTTCCCCCGCTCTGGGTGGAATAGGATTGTGTCAGACATTTACTGACTACAACCCGTCAAATTTCCTTCTTTTATCCTTTGTGTTTCGGTGCCGCGGTATCTCTTACGAACAACCCGCAACCCCGGCAGGACCTGTCGAGCATTAGCCCGAGTTCTGTGTGGATGACTCGCCGCTACACTTGAAACGTGCGGCACCCGCACGGGGGGGGGCAGATGCTCTCGCTTTATTTGCTGTCTTCTACGTTCCGTTCTTTTATAAGTTTTTCTACTTGACTCGACAAAGTAATTTAATTTGTTGGACTTGCATCGTGTGGAAGGCAATCAATAGCAACAAACACACACAATAGCAAGAAGAATAAAATGCTATTATCTCTTTTTTCACAGAATCCCCCAGTCGTCAGACTCCTGGCTGCACTCAACACTATGACACGCAGTCAGTGGGGCGCCGGCGCTGGCGCCGCTAGCTCTATATTTCAGGTGGCGTTAGCGCTCGTTTGCAACAACAGCGCGCGTTGAAGCTGCAAACTTGCAGTTACCGCGTTGTACATTATAATAATAATAATAACTTATTTATTTCAGACTACAATGTGGTCCAGTGTGTTAGTAACAATATGACTTAGCCTATGTTAGTACTTAATAACTAAAAGAGATCGAGTGCGATTAGTTAGTGCCCACATTAGCGGTCTGTCTGCCCGGTCAGCTATCGATTGCAGGATAGTGTTGGGACTGCCACGCAGCCTGTGGAGTAGCGAGGCAGATTTTTTTCGCCACAATGCATCAAAACTGACAGTGCGTGCGTCAGCAAACATTGCTGAGGCACTACAGAAGCGTGGCAGTCGCAGCAATACCCTAAACGCATTATTATATTGGATACGCAGAGCATTATAAGCTTTTTGGGTATAAGTGAACCACAGGGCTCCCGAGTACAGTGAGGTGCAGTATGCCTTGAAGAGGACTATTTTAATTGCGGCTGTACATCGAGAGAACCTGCGGGCCAGCATATTCGCCCTGACTGATAATGCTCTGCGCTCCCTCTCTAGATCAAGGTCATCTTTCAGATCATCAGTAACCAGATGGCCCAGGTATTTAAATTTGAAAACTCTGTTTATGGAGTGACCTCTCAATAAGAGAGGAGGGATTGAAGTGGGACACCTGGTACCAGACCTGAAGACCATGAGCTCTGTTTTACTACTATTATACACCAACCCATGAGTGTCCGCGTACGCCTCGCACACATTGAGTAGTTTTCGGAGAGCACCGACCGAGGGAGCCAGCAACACCATGTCGTCTGCATAGCTTATGTTGTTGAAACAAACTCCATCCACGTAGCAGCCGACACGCGTGCTACTGAGTCGCTCAATCAGTGCATTGACATACAGACCGAAGAGCAGAGGTGAGGACAGGCCCCCCTGCCTCACCCCGCACTCCGGCCTGCATGTCTCCGACAACTCACCCACCCATCGCACCTGAGTCTCCTGGTTTAGATACCAGTGCTTGAGGAGTAATATAAACTCTGGCGGGAGCGGCGTCTCTGCGAGCTTTTTCCAAAGGAGATCGTATGGGACAAGATCAAACGCCCTAGACAGGTCAAGAAAAACCGCATATACAGGTGTTTTTCTAGCCGTATAATACCTGACGGCGTGCTTCAAGCTAATAATGGCTGTCTCGGTTGACAGCCCAGGCCGGAAACCAAACTGAGCGTCACAAAGCTGCACATGTTTATTTAGATTTAAGTTGAGCACGCTGTCAAGAACCTTGGCTATGACGGTGGCAAGTGAAATAGGCCTATAATTAGACTTGTCCGATACGTCTCCAGTCCTGCTTTTGACCACCGGCACCACCAGAGTCCGCACCAAATCAGGTGGAAGATGTGAATGACTCAGGCACAGATTAAACAAAAGAGCTAGCACTCGACATAAGTGGGGGCCCGCATGCTGCAGGTGCTCGATGCTGAGCCCGTCATGACCAGGTGATTTGCCTCTTGTCATCTTCTGTATTATATGCCTGATCTCCTTAGCAAGAATGACAGTGGTCACCTCTGTAAGCTCGGGCCCAGCATCAAACACCCCGCACGGCGGACCCAGTGGGGATTTAATGGCGAATTGTTTTTTAAACATTTCAGCTATATCCTTAGGATTGACAAGCCCGTCGACGCTCACAGGAACGCCAGGCTTAGGGTTCAATCTGTTAGTGGCTTTCCAAAACCCTTTAAAATCTGACTTAGCATGGCATTTAGCTAGTAGATCCATTCTGATTTGGTCTTGGTGTTTTTGGCACCACTTTAGCTTTCCCTTAAATACCTTCCGTGTCCTAATCATGGCGTCAAAAATGGGGCCAGTGGACGGTTGACCGTACCAACACCATACATTAAACTCCATCCTGGCATTCCTGTGAGCCTCGCTCACATGCTTGTTCCAGCCAGCAAGGGGTTTCCGGTTACCTCGACTGCTTTCATAAGTCGCAACAGCACACGAACATAAAATATTAACTATATCACTGTATAAACTATTTATGATATCTATATGACAATGATTACTACAATATTTACCACAGCAATTTTGTAAGTCTATTAATAAATCAATATGTCTTAATTGAGAATTACACATATTTTCATAAATGTTACATTGGTTTTCATTCCTTTCACCCCATTGTATTTTATTACATGTAGTGTTTTTCGCAGTCGATTTCTGCCTAATAACATCAAGATTACATGATATGACTAGCGGTAGATGGTCAGACCAATAAACGTCATATTTTACAGACACATCTGTTATACAGTGCATGGCTGACTCAGTCACAACGCAGTGGTCTAGCCAGCGCTTGCTCCCATGAGCCTCACTCACAAATGTAAACGTCCCTGACGCCAGTTGCAACATATTTGTATCTACACAAGTCCAATCTTGTTCCGTCGAGAAATCTATTAACTCACGGTAAAAACGCTCACCTGGATGCGCGTTGAAGTCACCAAGCATAAAAACCGACTCGATATCACTATCACTTATTATGGCACTGATACAACTCAGACAATCCGTAAACTCCGACACATTTTCTATGCTGTCCGTTGGCATGTAAACACTTACGACCAGCACAGGCCTATCGTTCGTCGTAAGACGAATTGCCGCGATACGCGGATTGGAACACTTAATCACCGACACACATCGGAACACTGCCTTACGCCACAGTAGCGCAACTCCGCCGAAGGGACGACCTCTGATGATGCCGGCAGCCGTGTCCATAGCAGAAGTTCCCGTGCCTCCGAAGTCCTCATGCACGCTGGACAGGTACGACAGCTCTTCAGGCTGTAACCACGTCTTTTGCAGCGCGATGACGTCCGCCAAAGTACAAAGCTGTTTTATACCGTCAATAGACCGCTTGATGTTTTTGCAGTTGTAAGTTATCATATTTATATTATGCATATTTATTTATTTCAAGCTTTTCTTTATTCTTCAACATCATCAGACTGAAGGTTCTTATAAGGCCTGAAGCGTCTGCATGTAATACCGGCCGGCCATAAATCGCCATTCAAAAACTTTTCCAGCTTAGCACTGGGAACCATTATTTTAAATGCATTGTAATCTCTTTGTACCTTCATTTAGATTTTCTGTAAAACGATTTTTTCTGTTATTTTAGAAAGTATGTACTCAGCTATATCACTTTCAGATGTATCTTTGTGCACGTTAGAAAGAAACAGCGGTATAGTTATACTTGCGGACTTAAACTTATTTCCAGGCATACAGGCAGCCTTGCCTCTAACTAATTGTGACTCAGAATGTTTATTTTTGAGTCTTTTCTGCTGCACTAGTACCCATTCGTTTTTAGGATTCTGCGCCTTCCATTCTCCATCCCGAGTTATTTCAGCTAATGATTTCGCTTGATTTACATCCACATTGACGTTAAAGTTACAAGCCGCAGGCGACAACGTATCTGTTCTTATCGTAGCAAACCTGTTTGACGACATAGGCGTCGCGTTGTGTATCGGCGAACAGCTGACCGCTCCGCTCCCACTATTTGCCTGAGGCCGAGGCTCGCAGGCCGCCGCTGTGACGCCGCTGACAGCAGTTGTGTGTTCTGTTGCTTTGCGTACTGATGTTTTAACACGATCATCACCTGTGTTTATTTTCTGCAAGGATAACGGGGATCGCCAATTCACATGATCAGTAGGTAAATCGTTTTTAGCAGGTGAACAATTGTCACTGTTACAATTTGAGAGATTTAGCAGACCGATTGGACCACTGTCTCGACCGCTATCCAGTAAGCAAGCACCACGTTTTATGTTTACGTTGGCATTGCCAGTGCGTTCTACACCTACCAACGACGCAAATTTCATGTCGTTTATCTGTGCTTTAACTCTGTTCACTTGGTCTACCGTGGCACAGGTGTTTTTCAAGTCTTTAACCT
This sequence comes from Ochropleura plecta, assembly GCA_905475445.1. NCBI lineage: Eukaryota > Metazoa > Arthropoda > Insecta > Lepidoptera > Noctuidae > Ochropleura > Ochropleura plecta. The sequence goes on from FR997735.1 coordinate 246,044, forward strand.
CCGATTTCAATACGACGATTCATTATGACAATATGCGCGAGGACGGATTCACACAGACCGGGTTTATTGGCGGCTGCATTCAATATAAAGGATGAAGTGAAGAATGCAAGCAAAGGCTGCAAGTTAAGATACTTGTCGGTACGAGAATATGATCTATCTTGTAAAATATTCAAATTACAGTGAGAGCTACATGCGTAATGCATGCATGTAGGTAATTGTCCATCCGTCGAGCGTCAATAGTTCGGAACAAGCCTGTCATTAAATTTCGTCATAGAACTACAAGTCCTATGCAAGGTAAGTTCATGCTTTCATAGAAACATAACAATAAATTAACTGTTTTGTGTGAGTTCAGCAGAAAAGATGTAATACTTAAGTAAAAAAATACCTCCAACTTATATTAAGAGCGTAAGTTGTGAAGCGAGCCACCCACCCACCTCGGTGCTAATGTTACAACAACAGACGGACGAAATAAAACCGAATATAATAATAAAGCCACATCCAGGGTTCCGCTGGTATGCACTTGTACTTATCGTAATCTATACATGTTCGTACGGTAACCGGGGTGAGTGTTTTAAAGCAGGTCTATTTGAGACCAGGACTTAGTGGATACGAACCACGAGTGTAACTGCCATTAAACCACAATATTCCGTAATATTTGTCATTATTCTCCATATACCTACAAATTTACATTAGCAATTGAAAAAGAATATTAACAAATATTTCTGACGTTTGAGACAACAAAGTACAGAACCTTCGCGAACATACGCTCGCTGCTGGCCGGTCTGAGTATTATTAGCAATTTGGGTGGAACAAAGTCGTAACATCCGAATAGTGGAGGTCGTTATATTTAAAGTATAACTATCTTGAGAATACTACGTAGTGAGTGACACTACGCCAATAAACTAAGTGAGTAAAATTGATATTTATTATCAAAATAAAAACACGTTCCCTGTAAAATAATGCAACATTACAACCTCGTTAGCTACAAACACGTATATTTTTAGAAGATGTGAACATTTTGCTACCGGATTACGTTCACTCCATTAATTTTTTATTCAAGCATTTCGCTTGAACATTTTTAGACATAGCTGAGGTCCATAAACACATTGACTTAAATAGAAATTTAAAAAATAATGGGACATTCAGCGACCCGCACCGGGTTAGCAGCACATGTATATGTAAAAGTTTCGCATCTGTATGTAACAAAGTACATTATACAACAAGTCCGAGTGATTCAAAACGTTTGTTTTATTGTAGCTCAGTTGAGTTCGAGCGCAGTTAATAATTGATGCGTTCCCGCGAGCCAGCTGAATCGGAGCCAACTTTTATATTAAAGAGCTTACGGAGAGAGGCAAATTAAAACGTTTATACTTAGATGATTAAAGTTGGATGTTAAGTAAGGTGAGGCTTACATTCAATTTAATGACGAAGCATTACCAAGCTACACATGTTTGTATGTCGTCGTAAATAATGAAGAGCTCCTTTCTAAACAACAAAGTACATTCTAAAACTACAAACATTTGGTATCTAGAATCATTTTACGTCGTAATGTAATTAATGTAACTTGATTTTTTTTTATTGTTAACCCAAGTCAGAGGCCCACGGGCGGCATAAACTGTGACACCAGGTGCCACCAGGTGCCGCACCTCACCACACGATAAAGAAACAACTTGATTTTGAAGAAATGTAGACAGATAGGATAGGTTTGTTGGAGTGTCCTGTTTACACCCTTCGGGTATGGAACCCTTGATCAGTTCACATTCTAGACTCTCCTCGGTAACGCTGTACACAAACGCCGCGCTCCGCAGCACGCACACGGGCAGGTAGAACCAAGCCATTAGCAAGTGAGTGTAACCGGGGCTCGAACTCTGCACTCTGCAGTTGCGACAAGTCCTCCATCTAACAACAATACCAGCCTATTACTGACCCACTGCTGGGCAAAGGCCTCTGCTCATACAGAAGAGGCACGAGCATTGAACACCACGCATGCTCAAGACTGGTTGGCGATTACAGAACTATTCTTAATTATAAGTCTAGGTTTCCTCTATTTTTAACCGACGAAAAAAAGTAGGTTCTCAATTCGACATGTATATTTTTTTCCTTCACCGCTTTCTGTGATGTCCAAGATAAACTTAGAAAGTACATATGAATTGAAGAGGTCATATTGATACTTGCTCGGATTTGATCCCACATCTGAGAGGTGAGGTCTTAACCTCTGAGCCATGATGACATTCTCCGACTAAATAAAACTTTGATTTGTATCCGCCTGCCTGAGCTGAGCGGTACTGACAGATGCTTCTCTTTGATAAGGGGACGAGAGAGACAGTTCACAAACTCTGCGGTTTTAATATCAAACTGCCGCTTTTGTTTCTCGTTTATGCTGCGAATTGAAAATGAGGACTGTTTTATAGTACCGTTTTATATAGAAGAGCACGCTTGTGTGTTTATATTATTACTGCACTGCCAGGTTGGTACGGGTAGTTTTGGTCGTCGGCTACGTCACTATTTTGGACGTTAGCTAAACGACAAAACGCAACAGCCCTTCAATACAGGATCGAAAACTGTTCAGAATTATTTAGGTTTTAAATAAATATAAAAGTTATTTCTATCTATTTCTGTCCATTATTTCATCATTAAAGTAATTTGCGTCTCGTGCCTTTGATTCCCTCATTCATTCAATCATCGAATCCTTCGCTTGCTCGGGACATAAAATCAGCACGCGCAGCAAAATACACTTTGCTCTCTTGTTGCACAAATAACTATTATGGAGGTACCTTTTTGAAAACAGTACCTACATAGGTTCTCTAACTAAATTGTACAACGGAGAGAGCTTGTACGCTTTGTGTGTAGCTGACACACACAGAGCGTGGAATCTGAATAAAATAACAGTTTCAAGTAATTCGAAGCAGTGCACAGTGCACAGTGCACAGTGCACAGTGGCTCGTAGTTATTATAAACGCTAGCTTGTTCCCGTGGCCCCACCCGCGGCCCCGCACTAACTAAACACTGCTAAATGAACAGCTGCAGCAACAATAATATAATCAGCCGCCCAGCACAGGCCAGCACTCACTTCATTCACAACTAGCTTCTGCCCGCGACTTCGTCCGCGTAAAATTTTTTGTTTTAACATAAGATTACACTCGATTGATATTACTGTATTTAATTTTATTAGTAAAATATTTTTTGGAATCAGATCAGTAACTTCAAAGATTACCGATGTACGAGCCAATAATGCTCGTACAGCAAATAAACGTCATATTAAATACCTTCGTAAACATTATACTTCAGTCGTAACTAAATAGCCGTCACGCGCTAAGGTGTCAATAATATAATCGTATAATATACGTAATGTGCGACTCAGACCCTCAAGCTTGTGCGTAGACAGCAACTTGTATTTACTCCTTTGTAGTAAATAAACCATTAATGAGTAGTGTTTGTGGAGTATCATTTATCACACCTGCAATCAACTACCTGGAGTATCGTCAACGGCGAGAACCCCAACACCGAAGTTCTCTTTTCTGCTCAAGGTAACTTAACCCTTAGTCGCCTTTTACTTATTTTATTTATTTAAGTTAGGTATCTATTTAATTTGAAGCCTCTCTATATACAATGTTTGAGGTTGTTTTATTTTCCGGTAACAGAATAATCTGCTTTTCGGATGATACCACTCTTGATAGACCAACATATAATTGCCACGGGCCCGCGACGTCCTCACATTTTGGCTAGCGAGGCGCTGTGAGCGCTCGGAGCTAGATTCTCTAGCGCGTGCTTGCGAAATAATTATATTCTCTATTTCTCGAGAGGCGCTGCTCATTTTCAGGGGCAGATTCTTTCGTACGGCGTACTCGAGCGGCTTTGTCTGTGATGTCTGCCGGGACAGTTGAGATTTCCTTTTAGGCATGCTCTCAACAAACTACGCACAGACTTGAAGACAATTATGAACAAAGGGAGAGCGACTCGAACACCGTCCGCCTTTACAAAACAAAACAATCGTAATATCGAATAACTCGTATCGATTATTACGATAGAACGAAGTACGAAACTACGAACATACAAAACAAACGTACAACGAAATTACGATATTTTCGATTATCTATCAACAACAACAACCATACGAACGAAACAATAAGCAACTGACATGTAATATTTAGAGGAGCTCGTGGCTTAATAATAGCAGCCGCTCGGGTCGATCTTTAGGTTAAGCCGCGCTTGCCTAGGTTGGTCTGTGGATAAGTGACCACCCGTTACATACCGAGTTTCCTCCGTACCTCGGAAAGCACGTTTAGCCGTTGGTCCCGGCTGCCATTTGTAGATCATTGACAGTCGTTACAGGTAGTCAGTGTTCCAAAAGTCTGACAATGACAACCAGTCTTACCAAGGGGTATCGTATTACCCAGTATTAACTGGTTGTGGAGGTCAGATAGGCAGTCGCTCCATGTAAAATACTGATATTCAGCTGCATCCGGTTAGACTGGAAGCCGACCGGCCGACCCCAGCATGGCCAACATAGTTGGGAAAAGGCTAGGCAGATGATGTAATATTTAGAATTCCAACTAATGACAACGTGGGCATAATAATTCGAGAGGGTCATCAATCCACGGAAAGTCTTAACACCGCGATTCAGAAAAATGACGTAATTGCAGAACGCTATCTATGGGCAAATAGGTAAAACGTCTGCACAATGAAAGATATGCTAGGGGCATTTTGCGTTTTAGTAATTTTAAAATATATTATCACCGAAACTGTATGACCAATTGATATACTGTAAATGGCAAATCTTATCTGTATGATGTTCTTGTGATACTAAAATAATTTATTGTCATAAGAATTAATATTTTGTTGCTCAAATAATCAACCAAACGTAAGTATGCCGAAAAAAATTATTTTTAATGCAATAAAAGAAGTATAAAAGACAAAATATGAAAGATAGAGATATGGTATTGAGGACTTTTTTGTAGAAATAATTAAGACGAACCAGGTAGCCATACATTGTTTTTAATTTTAAGCAACTGTTTAGGCAGCGCGCGCAAATAATTCTGTTTCATGAGGTATTTTTTTCCGACTTGCTAGACAAAAGTTGTGATAGCTCGGTTAATATACATGTTATAGAAACAATTTATAGCCTATAGCACTCAGGAATAATGTAGCTTTCTACCAGAGAAGAAAATTTTAGAATTGGATTATGAGTTCCAGAGATTACCCCCTACATACAAACTTACAAACTTACAAATTTTACCTCTTTATAATATTAGTATAGATTAATTAACAGCAACAACAAGGAGAAACTCGTTGGTTTAGGTATTTTTAACAAATATAATTTATACTGAATACCAAACATTAATCATTACAACTTCACTGAATCATTGACATTGAATAAATTCATTGTCATACTTATAATGTTTTTAGAAGTAGCGATTTAAAATTCTAACAACAACCTTTAGGATACTGATTAAATAACTCATGATTTTTTAAAGCAAGTAAATCAAACCCTAAGCTCTCGGCTGACATGTTCCCGCGGAATACATTACGCTAATACGTTCCCATCATACACGTAAACAATCCGCCCCCGTCCCGCGCCCCCGCGCCGCCGTGCCAGGCCGGGGGCGCAACAAGTCGCGTAACTGAAACATGTCCGCACATGTCCCGCGACTCCGGTATCCGGGGCACCGGAACTACACCGTCATACGAAGGGAACACTAGGAGAAAAACAACAGTTAAACGTCATTTACATACATAGATATACATTTTGGCAGTCTTGCAAATGACAGTACCAAAAACCCGTCAGCGTTCTTTTGACATTCAAGAGAAATTATGAATGAACTTAACACAAGTTCACCACCACTATGTTTTAAACCGCAACCAACCAAATAGCAGTGCTGTAAGTTTTTTTTATGATTCAGTTTTTTTGGATCAAACAAAGGTGATTGAAAGTATCTTTAGCTATCCTTCAAGAAAAAGAGTTGAGCCGTTTGAAAATGGCCAGACCGAGTCAGCTTACTGTTCTCGCATGCACTGTGGAGACTCCGACAAACGTATCGTGTCATTTGTAGCTTATTGTGAGACTTTGACGGAGGAGCGTGTTTGTGAGACGGCGAGTGTCGGCGGAGGGTGTTCCGCAACACGTTACATCCGCATCACGTACACTCAGCTACACCGATACATACGTAAACAATATTGCTCTGTTAGATTTTGAACTGACCGCGCCGAGTCCGGTGCGAGCAGTACCGGCAGCACGGTGACGGCAGTTGGTGCCAAAAACTAGGTTCCATCATCAACTGGCATCATGCCACTGAATACATCTGCCTAGTCATATCGCACACCGGCGATGGAAACCTTGAGGTGGCCTAGCATGATGTGAAGTTTCAATATGGGTCAGCTTTTACTGGTTATGTACAAACGATTCACATCGTACACAATACAATCGATTCATATATTGTTAGACTAAACAAAAATTGCGTAAAACTTTTGCAAACCGAACGGCACTGACCTATAAGGCTTACCTCTCGGCCGCGAGCTGCACGCTCGAGACACGCGCGTGGTACGATAGAGACCACGGAGAACGAGTGCACGCGTCGTGTGACGTGAGACGTGTGACGTGTGACGTGTGACGTGTGACGTGTGACCTGTGACCTGTGACGTGTGACGTGTGACGAGTGCTATTCACGCCAAGGAGTGACACGCGTGCGTGGCGGTTGCGTGACGCACGTTACTTCGTAACTCGTATCGGAGGACGTGACCAGATCGAAGGGATTATATTACAATTGAGCCGCTAGCAGCGACAACAGTATCTTGAACTCAATCAGGCACTTATACAAGAAAGGACGGCGGATAAACTGTCCTTCTCACGCAGATATTGACGCGGTGGCGGTGTAAAGTCGTCCATTGTACTCGTCTTTTCCTCGTTGAGAGGTTATCGCGAACCTCGGAATCAACGCGTAATGCCCGACATTATACGATATCTTCTGATATTATCGCCGCTTGCCTTTGACTTTGAAATGTGCCCGAATTATATTTATAGGGCGCGCTGAGCAAGGGATTCGGGATGAACTGAAATATTTGCGTCCAACGTCCGATTGAGCTGAGCCCACTGAATTTAATTTTTTGTAAGAGAACTAAGTCGCGGTCCCTACTTACATAAAAAGTGTCCTTTCATTTTATGGTGATTCTTGTCTGGGCAATTTTGAATCTATTGTGTTATCTGGGAGAGCGAATCTTTTTATAGGTAACTCTGCACTAAATTTGTAGAAGATTTTTTACTGATCTTTCGACTGTACTCTAAATAATTGTGAGTAACAAGACTGGACTGGACTTTTTTTGCGGATGGACAATCATCAAATAACTTCGGGGGGCTCTGGGCGGAGCGGGGGGAAGTGTCAGACTTGTACTGACTAAAACCCACCCATGTTCCTTTTATTGCCCTTTACGTTCCGGGCCCGCGGTATCTCTTTCGAACAACCCGCAACCCCGGCAGGTAGTGGCCCTGGTAAGCCCCTCTGCTATGCTGACACCTCTTTGAGGCGCGCGTGGAACACTAATCCGCCGCCGACACGGCCTGTCGTCAATAGACGGACGGACGGTGAGCTACCCATTGCTCACCGTCCACAGGCCCGCATTTACGTTGGTTGAGGTTCTCTCTCTAAAACGCCCGGCCATCGACCGACGACCGCTTTCCATTCCCTCTTGCTCCGGACCATGGACTGAACCAGGGCCGGATGCGAGAGATCGCCGCCGATCGCCTCTACAAGTAACAAGACTCTTCAGTTGTAATATTTTCACTTTAACCTAAGTATTAAAGATTTCCCATCCCACAGATTTAAGCTCAAATTTCTATAACAGATCTCAATGACAAGCATCCCAAAATCTATCAAACATTCATCCTGACGCAGACAAACAATCGGTATTTATTTCCTGAACAAAACCAAATACCTTCGTCACGGTACCGGAACCGGCGGCCGGGCGCGCGGCGGCGGCGCGCCCGTACACACCGGCGCACACCGGCGCACACCGGCGCACACCGGCGCACACCGGCGCACACCGGCACGTCCCGGCACAAACCGGCACGTCCCGGATGCTGAGTCATCTTGCGACACTCCATTGTATCTGATTCAATATAGTCTTTCATTTAGCCTCAAATTCGATCGGAGGTCAAATATTGTTTCAGGTTCCTATTTGAAGTTCAATATTTCTTTTGGGGGTTTTATTACAAATAAACCACAAGCTACGTAATATAAGGGGGTTGGTATTATATAATCCCTTCCTGGTATAGACCAATAAATAGGGGTTGATTTAATGTTATTTGGAATATTATTAGCATCTTAATGATTTAATTATTCTATTGTTCCTGTTTGCAAATGGATGGAATTTACTTGACTTTATAATTGATTAAAGGTGGTGGTCGCCTATTAGTTTGATTCGTAGTGTTATTGTTCTTGGTTGCAGCGAGTGACCACCTTGTTGGCACTTGTGATAGTAGACCTACTTTATTTTTCATTTATGTGTTTCATGCTACAAGTTAAGTCATCTCACAGTTAACCTATGAGGGTGTCGTCTGCTTAACCGAGTACAGGCTTAGAGAACAAAATATGTAGAGAAATAAGTAACTTATACCTTTATTATTGGTCGATAACTTTGTCACTTAGCTCCTCCTCCGTGCTACGCGCTACGCCGTAGCCATCGTAGAGCCTACGTACCGCGTAGCACAGAGGTTCATTTCTATTCTCAGCTGATATTTATTGACTGCTACGAAAGTATTCTTTAGAAAGCGTACCTTCCATCGAACACAATGCCTATTATAAATATTGAGGAATCACATAACCTGAACATTCAACGATAGTACGCACAAGCCGACGAACTTGCAATAAACTTTAAGGTTAAGAAATAAGGTTGATATTAGAGTAAGGTTGTGCCAATGTATCCACACAATAAGTGAACGTGAAAGCATCTGATAATGGTAGATAGGTACAATAGGTACCACGAGTACAGCGCGGAGTTAGATGTTGTATGTATCGCTCAGGTATTAATTACTGCTGCTTGAACCATTATGATAGTCCAAATTAATTGTTTCGCAATCTAAATAAAAGATTAATTATTATGCCACTACATGTGATTGTTTTTTTTTTTAAGAAAATAAATATCTAAGGCAATCAGTATGTACGTTACGAATGAGTTCAACACGAGTAAACATAAACAAAACTGGGAAAGAATAAACGTTGTTTATCTGTAAAGTTTGGCAGCGAGTGTACAAGATGGCGTGTTTGTTATTGTATAATTAATGATATTGTAATAATAACCTCATCGTAAATGTGGTGACGTTTCGCAGAAGTTCCCGCCATGCATCGCTCGCCATCCCTCGCCGTCGCGTCGGCGCGGGGACGTGTCGACAAGGTTCTCTATTATCTCGGCACGTTTTTAAAAATATTTTTCTGCTAAAACTACAAAGAATAAGTAAATAAAGAACCACATCAATCCGATATTCGTCCATGGACATGTGTTGACATCCCCGCGGCGGCGCGCGGCGGAGGGTAGGCGGCCTCTGAACAACGCCTTCACTGTTATTATCCTAATTTACTGTTCGCTTCATCCGGAGCAACTTGCGGCTAAATTATAACAGCCGCTCTGGTCGACCTTTTAGTTAACGCTTGCCGAGGTTGGTCTGTGGATGGGTAACCACCCAATGCTAGTCGAGTTTCCTACGTGCCCGAGAAAGTACGTAAAGCTTATAGTGTCAGTTGCCATTTGTAGATCTTCGAGAGTCATTACAGCTGTCAGTGGCCCGAAAGCCTTACGACCAGTCTTACCAGAGTATCGTATTACCCGGTACTAATTGAGTTGTGGAGGTCAGAAAGACAGTCCTTCCATGTGAAATACTGGTATCCGGTTAAACTTGAAGCCGACTCCAATTTGGTTGGGTTGGGCTACACATCTGGTCATGACCGTGTGTTGCGAGCACTACGTGCAGCATATGTGAAGACCATCACCAATCAAATTTCCCGCAGTTCCCGCTCTCACCTGTTATCTCTGTCTTGGTGTGTATTAACGATGTTATTATATTCTACGTCGCAATAAAGCATGTTGAGTGGAGAATAAATCGAAGCAGCCATTATCAAGAACGGCACCGAGACCGAGACCGAGACCGAGACCGGGGGCAGACAGCCAGTGAGTCATTACCGGCTCTGCTCGCGCGGGAAATTAACGACTTCTTACAACATTTATATAATGAGCGCGAACGGCCACACACAAGATACATTTCTATAATTATTGTATAACTAGCTGGCACCTGCGGCTTCGCCCGTGTGATATCGGAAAAAAATATCCTGTGTGTATGTGTTATTCCAGACCATAATCTACCTCTGTGCCAAATTTCAAGATCCGTTCAGCTGTTTTGAGGTGAAAGAGTAACAAACATTTATACATCCATTGTTGGGAATCTAGCCCAACAACGAGGCGACGCGCTGATGACGGGCACATCTGCTACGTCATCGAGGTGGCCTACGTGACCTGCCGCACGACCACACAACGACGCGCGGCGATTTGGTAGCGGCGCGGCGCGGCGGCACGTCACTTGAGCTCGAGTCGCCATCAAGAACAGTCGTCATAGCAACCTTAATAACAGTCGAGGTCGTAAAATCGTCTTGAGAAGAAAATAATTACCTAATTTATACAGTCCACTTGTTTTATTAATCACTGAGCCCGAGGAAACCTAGACATCCATCCATCTATACATCCATCCATACATCCTCACAAACATTTGCGTCCTTACTAATATTATAAAACCGAAAGTGAGTTTGTTTATTTGTTTGTTTGTTACGTCTTAACGCTTACATGGCTAAACAGATTTTGATGGATTTTGGTACAGAGATAGTTGGGATCCTGGAGACGGACATAGGCTAACTTTATTTATAAAAAAAAAAGTGAGAAATGAGGAAAAAAAAGGGAAAACTTAGCATTGCTATTACAATAAATCAGGCGCTTGGGCAAAAACTACAAGTAGCAGGTACCTGCAAATCAGGAAAGAGGAACTGTGTTACCCCGAATTAAACGCGAGTGAAACCGCGGGCAAAAGCTTGTTTATAATATTAGTAGGATAATTTCCGTCAAAACTACTGACTACATCAAACTACATCTAAACAAGATTTGAATGAATGCATATTTGTATGGAACGGCTAAGTAATGTTTTTTTCTTCGTTGTTCCTTCACTGCTGAGAATCGCGAGCACAGTGTGACGCGTCTCCAAGCCCTGCGGAGACGAGCAGTGTGAACCGCTCGGCAAGCTGCCTCCTACAGCCTTCTTGCCGTTGGTCTGCCTTGCGCAGTGGTTGCTCCTTATAGATATAACAAAGCATGTTATGTGTCTTTTAGTTTCATGCAAAACGGACGTATTACATGAGGCTTAAATAAATATATCTGGTACATGTGTGTGGTAGTACCCGTAGTACAGGGTACACTTCTACTTATCCCTACGGAGATTACAGACGTGTTGTTATGTTAAGTGTCAGATTTAACAACTTCTCTATATTCCACATTATTATTCCAGTGAGCGTGTCAGTGCCACAGTCCGACACTAACGTGCCACGTTTGGTACCAACCCGGCGGCGGCGGCGGCGCGTCTGGCACTAACACCCGTAACACAACAATAAAGCAACACAGAGTAGCGACTAGATTAGTTTTATTAGTCCATTAGTGTAGCTGACGTAGTTTGTCCGTCGGCCGGAGTGGGTCGGTCCGGGCCGGTCCGGGCCGGTCACGTGCCGGCAGCCGGACTAACTTCGTTAGACACAGGTGCGGACAGGCACTTGTTTAGGCTAGATGCGGCTCTTTCGAAATGTTGTTCACACAAAGTTAGTCCTCATGTAACGATAATCTTCATCTTCCTACCCCTGTCCCATATTATTTGTGACTAACACAACACGTCTTTTTCTTTCATACTCCTCCGTTCTCCTTTTTCGATGTTTCTTTAGTCTCCCTGTCTCTCTCCATCCAACAATATTTATTTTCATCCATTGATGTCATTAATTCGCACTAGACCGCGCAAAATGGGATGAGGGAAGAGGAGGTCTTTTCAAAAGATTGTTTCAGTATTCTATTTTAAAAATGTTCTGTGTTATGTGAATATTTAAAAACCCGTTCAGTATAAAGTGCTCCACTTTTAGTAGAAGAAAGTAGCGTTTATTCGCTTATTTTATGAATATAACCATTGTTTATGACTGGATCTTGTCTACAAATCTAACAAGAATGCAAGATGCATGCTTTCCTTCAGTCCATCGTTACAACCCGTCCCTCGCCAACACAATTAATTAAATAGTTTGAGTGCGTTGCTCCCACGCGCCACGTCACACTCGCCGTCCGTCGTCAGTCTCTAGCTAGAGGAATGACTATTGTATAGTTGTATGTGAGACCAAACTTACCTACGGACTACGTAAGAAAGAAAGAAAGAAAAAACATTTATTAGTCGCAAATTTCGACGAGCAACAAAATAACAAAAAAATAAATAGTAATAATAAAATATACGTAAGCACTGATGAGGGACATGTCCATGAAAACTTGGTTTCTATATAATATATTTTTGATTTTTCTTTAGCTCAGTAACCAGGCATTAATATTACAATAACGCAAAATGAAAGTTTTTTAAGTTTTTCGTTTACTAGACTTCATTTCGCTTCTTCGTGATCACTTTACAATAGTAGTTGTATTAATTGATAGTAAATAGTCATCAGTTCCATACTTTTGTTATTTTTTCCAACAACATTCCAACAATTTTTTTTCGGATTGGAAATTATCTAGCTCTGAGCAGAGTGGAAGGAGGTGTCAGACTTTTACTGAGCAAAACCCATCCGTCTTCCTTCTTTTGCCTTCTGTATTCCGGGGTTGCGGTATATCTTCGAACAACCCACAACCCCGGCAGGCGGTGGCCCTGGCAGGCCCCACTGCTTTGCTGACATGTCTTAGAAACGCGCGTGGCCCACGACCGCGCCCTGGACACGGCCTATCGTCACTAGACAGACGGACGTCGGTGAGCTACTCATTGCTCATCGTCCACAGACCCGCATCTACTAGCGGCTGGAAATGTGTTCCTGGAGTGTCTTCCACGGCGCCCGACTCTAGGAGTGTCTTCCACTGAGTTAGTTTGAGGTTCTTTCCCTTAAACGTCCAGCTACATTCTTCGCTTGTATAAGTGTTTCGCAAAAGGCGGTGAGCGTTTCCCATTCCCTCTCGCTTCGGACCATGGCTTGAACTAGGACTAGACGCGAGAGGTCGCCGCCACCGATCGCCTCTACGAGAGCACAGCGATGCTCCGACCAGGCGGACCGCCACAGTGTGCTCCACCGTGTCCTCCAGGCGATCGTCACAGTGGTGACAGCCGGGCGTTTAATGCCGCCTAACTATATGCAAGAAATTCAAACCTCTCCTTGCCTGGTAAACACCCGGGCCACACCTTAACTAACTAAACTTGCTTCAAATATTCCTGAAGCCGGCGCACGTTATTAAGAGTGTTTGTATATGCGTGTGCCGTGACATGCACTAACGGATGAACTTGACGCGAACGTCGCGCAAAGCTGCGAGCTGTAAAGTGAGCGTAATTACAAGCCCGACTTGCCACAAGGTTGACTTAGTATACATGCAGCTTTCCTCATGTCGACACAACATTATTAGAATTGCTCACTCTGTGGCAAACATCGTTGGTGTAGTACTGTCAAGCGCTACTGTTGGCCGTACGGTCTTGTGTTCTATTCCCAGATCGGGCAATGAGTCATTAGGTTTTTTCAACAGGAATTTGGGTTGAGTACCTAATTACTCAGTAGTAGCCCAGAATGTACATTGGTGTTGTTGTCTGCTCGCCCCCTGCCGGCTGCCCGGTACGGCGTGATGCTATGTTGTGTTTGTTTGAAACTTGTTGAGAAACCGGGCCTATTCCTCACACATATCGCATATTTCCTCGGGGTAGGAAGCAGAACTGTGATGAAATAAAAAAAATACTGATGTGTTACATTTCTCTACAAACTAGAAATCGCAAGTGATTATGGAAGTGACGGTAATAGTAGATTATTAACCAAGGGGATAAAGCAGTGTCTTCTGTCGCGGGTGACGATTTAAATCTCGAGCGTAACGAAGGACTCGAGGTTTACTCCCGAGCGTAGCGAGGGTGCTAAAAACTTAAATCACGAGCGAAGCGAGGGATTTAAGACGAGTCCTGAGTGTAGCGAGGGATTTAAGTTCACCCAAGACTAAGACAGCTTTATCATCGAGGAAAATAGGTACTCTACTTTTCGTACTATTTGCGAAAAAAATAACACAATAATAATATGAGATAAGCATTTATTAAAAATAATGACAATTAAAAGTAAAAGTTAACATTCGAAACATTGGTCCAATTATTGAAGAGAGTTACATTTTTGTTTGGTACATTTATTGTTGATGAGTTGATTTGAATCCGACAATTCACTGTCACTGTCGCTTTGATTTAACATCGTAACGTATTTTTAGAACATTAACTTATTTATAAAAATAAATTAAAATAAACTTGACGTTTATTTATGTATTTGAAGAAAACAAAAACGCGGCAAATTCCTAGACTAATATTTTTTGTCGGAAAAGCAAACGCACCAAGCTCATACGGCCTCATCGGTTTTCGTAATATTATTTAATAATCATAACTGCATAATAAATGCGTATTCCTTTTTCAAAAAGATGTATAATGCTTTACTCAAAAATGCATGTAATGTTGTCATTATTTTGACAACCTTGTTTGAGCAAAGTCGACCTTGCCGTTCTGTTTCAAGGAGCGGCCGGCAAAGTTTTGCTGGCCGCTCTAACAGGCCGGCAATGTTTTGCCGACCGCTATTTTGACGTTTCAACGTTTTAAAAAATCAATTCCAAAAAGATTTTATTTAAAACACAGCTGTTTGTACGTCTAAAGGTAAAAAAAAAAGATTTAAATGAAGTAATAAATGAAGAAATAATCCAGCAGTCAAAGACCGCATTAGAATTATCGCAAACTATCAGTAATATAAAACCGGGAAAGTCGGTGTTGAATTTTAGTAACTGTACTTTTCATAATTGTCATTTTAATTAAGATTCTAGTTAATTAATATATTTTTTATTTAAATTACTTGCTGGTTTTATTTAGATTAGGCACTTGCATTTTTGAGTAAAGCACTATACACACCTTGGCCCACAATGACTGCTTCGCTGGTCACGCTATGATTGCCTCGAGCTAGCCTAGCTACGCTCTAGGCCTTTCAGCTTGGCCATCATTGCAGCCCTTGCTGTCCTCGCTGTAAAGGCCTCGACCTACGGTCTCGGCCTTTATCTCAGCTCGTCCATCAAGTGCTGCACGCTGACCGCGCTGTGTCGGCCTGGAGCTGCGCTACGCTGCGCTGTCGGCCATCATCAGCGCGACCAGCAAAGTAGTCATTATAGACCGCGGCAGTAATGTACTATTATATATAAACTCAATGGTGTAAACACAGATGTAGTTCAGTATAAATTTCGGTAAGTATTCCAAATTTAAATCACATTCACCCCCTAGAGGATGAATGAAATTCAGTACAATTTTCTTTCCCTGTTTTTAACAGATTAAAAATAACTATTGCAACATTATGTTCGCTTTTTGTGGCATAGAATGACACTTTTTTGAGCAAGTGGTACGAAAAGAGTAATTATTCAGCAACCGGATCTAATATCGCACCTCTTTATGTCACTGAATAATGTATTGTACCTATCAGTAAGCCATTAAGCATAAAATTGGGCGCACGCGCATCCTCGACCAGGCGCGATGTGACACAATATTGATACAATCTCTAATTCAGTGTCATCATAAAAGTGATCGAGGATGTGTTCCCCTGGTGGTAACTAACACTATAACAACCCCAATAAAGCTTCGATCGTACACAGTAGGTAGCCACAACGCTACCGATGCCACACGCCATTATTCTAAGTAGACCCACGAGACAAGACATGTGAAACATATAGTTTTTTTTGCCACATTCTAAATATGCATATTTACATGCCTATTTCAACAAATTTAAGTTGCATATAATCCAGTATCTACTATTTAGAAGTAATGTGCTATTTTATACACCGTGAAAGTGTGTAGTTTTAGCGCGTTGCCATACGCTGCACGTACACGGTACACCCGTCTTGTGACAGCCACTGCGAAGAAATCTAATGAAATAATATACTTAACTTTGAACGCCAGATCATTAACGCACACGCGTCTCCCCCACGCAATTAACTCATTTTGTCACACATTTGTGTCGTTGACGTCCAGGGCATGCGCTTGCTTGTTACATATATGTGACAATGGCGTTCAAAAGGTTTTAAAACAATGCCCCAGGGAACGTCAAAATTTGCGACGCGTCTGTATCTACTCACGTGGAGGAAATAAGTGGCACTCACCGAACGTATCGCTGGTACAAGCTCATTTACCAGAGCTCGTTTGTAAAGCCATCAATTAAGTGATGATATAATTCCCCACGGAACAATTTACCTATTCATCCCTTTAATGGGCTTTAAAGTTCATTGGTCTCGTCACTTCTGTGTCAGCGAGCCCGACTAGTGATATGATGTCCGATATCGCGTCACTACGCATCATTACGCGATTACCCGCACGCCACCGTCCAATTACCGCGCACTACCCGACACATACGACAACGTGATACATACATCGTACACAAGCGAGACACGATTTAATCTACCGAATAATTGATATAATAATGATTAAGTGAAAGGTCACTAACTTGGTTGCGGGTTGTTCGAAAGAGATACCTCGGCGCCGGAACGTAAAGGGCAATAGAAGGAACATGGGTGGGTTTTAGTCAGTACAAGTCTGACACTCCCCCTCGCTCCGCCCAGAGTGGAGGAAGTTATTTGTTTATTTCCCATCCGCAAAAAAAGTCACAAACTGAACAGAAATAAGTACCTAGTACTAAAAAAGCAATTTCATATTACGTCAGAAAGTTCTAGTGCGTGCCTTCTCTGGCTCCCATGGCACCTCAATGCTTAACGCTCAAGCTACACTTCTCGCGACGGATGCTGGCATAGCATAGACCGAGTCCATGCAGGTGCGTGTTTTACGCCTATCGCATCACCAGGAATATCGTCAAAAGTCGCGAACAACGCCTAGTTTCAATAAGTAATTACACATTATCCAGTGCGCTATATATGTGTTAGTTTTACTGCTGACTCTCTTTCATAAATTGTAGTTTAAAAGCCTTAGAACTTGGCCTCTGAACGAACAACCATTTAAACAAACAGAATACGAAATGTTTAAGTGAAGGAGCACTGTAAAGATTAGCCGAGTGGTGCCCGCTACGTGAACGCTACGTGAGCGCTGCGTGGACACTACGTGGCCGCGTCTAATATTAACGCGCAGAACCACTCCGTAGACACAAGCAAGTTCTATTCTCTACTGTTTAGTTTATATATATATATATATATATCTGAGTCCCGCGAGATAATAGAACTTGCTTGTGTCTACGGAGTGGTTCTGCTATATATATTATTGGTGCTGTTCTATATATATACCTATATGTCAGAACTCGGGCTAAGAAGTAAACTACTGTTTAGACTGCAGCAACACGGGTTTCGAATTATTTGCTTTATTTTCAGTAACTGGTTTAATCGAATCGAATATAATTAGCTCAGCTCCTATAATTTATCATTTAAGATAGAATGACTTGATTGATATCTTTTTTTCCATGTATGTTGGGCAGCAGAGCACACCTGGGCTAGCGCTAATGTAAAACATTTCACTGGCTCACTCAACTAAATCCTGCCGAAATCTCCGGAAACATCGAAAACCTACCAGCTTGTGCTTGCTTATTGAATTTGACTCTCCATTAGGCTTTCGTGCGCAAATGCGAGAAAAATATCGCGAAAATATGCGAGAATAATATAATATGAAAAGTAACCATACAAGCTTCTTACACTGTCGTCTATTACTTAGATACATACAAGATAACATCATTCAACTCACTAATTATAGAAAATACCCACATATTTGACAACGTAAAAACCAGTTTATTTATTTTTTCTTTTGTTTGCAACGTCCGCTAATTAAATTTTCTTATTTACAAGTTCTTATCGTGCTTTTTCTTCGTTAAATTAAATGAGAAACCGTAAGTTCATTTAATTCTTGGCTCAGAAGCTTCCTTGTTTACAGTACCGCGGTGATGACGATTTAACGAAGCGGTAAGAAACACAGCGGACATTCATAATGGCCGACCGGTTGCTAAGGCGACGAGAAATGCTGACAAAGACCTTTGTCTAGCATAACTTTATTATTTAAATACAAGTTTCACAGTAACCGCTAAACTAAAAATGAGAAAGTTGTAGCTTTGAAATCTTGATCTTTCTCATTTAGTATTAATATTTAGTGGCAGACAGAACCTAGAAACTCAATGAACCGCTGCGAGTAACTCCATGAACAATAATTCCATTTTCATGTCGACGCAAACGTTTTATAATTCGCGAAGTTAATTTACGCGAGAGAGAAACTCCGCACTCTCTGCTAAGATCACAACTTTGCCTAAACCAATTTAATTTTAATTTTTCATTAACTTTTACAAGAGCGCCGTCTTAGCGGTTAGTTCTCTCCGGTGTAAAAACCTACTCCGTAACTACTGGAGGGTTTTACTTTACTATATTTTTGCTGTGCATTTAACATTTTTTGGATAATTGTATAATTTTATAAATTATACCCGTTAGCGGTAACAAATTCCTACCAGACTATTTCTTCCGTAGAGCATCCGATGTTTGTCTTTTCTTCAAAACAGTGCACTAATTAGATGAATGTACGAGAAGCACGTGCGGGTCGGTCAACACGACCTCGGCTGCGGGTGGCTGACCATCCATTGCATACCGAGTATCCTCCGTGTCTTTGAAATTCGTCATTGGTAGATCTTTGACAAGTGTTACTGGAAGTGGCCCTAAAGTCTGGCCACCAAGGTCTTAACTGTAGGATATACTTTACTTACAGTATACCTACTGTTTTTTTTGCGGATGGGAATTCATCAAATATCTTCCCCCGCTCTGGGCGGAGCGACCTTTGGTAAGCCAAGGGGTGTTATACTTACCGTGATCATAAAAAGCAACAATCCATCGTGGAATTTGGAGCTTATTGCGTAAGCAAGACCCACTCAAATGAAAATGTTATGTATTTAATTAATCGTTTAAATTTGTGTTTATAAATAATTGTGGGCGATATTGGAAGATAAATTGTCTTTGGCAAACAGATGACTTTACTTTGAAAGTAATTGATGTGAAAGCAAGATTAATTTAATAAGCTCGACTAATACAAATACATTTAGAAACGATAGATTTAATATATAAATACATTATCGTAACTGACAGCGTACACAGAAACACTCAGTGAACAATAAATATTATTAAGTTAATATCGGAACTAACTCGTGTTGCGTGAAACAGTTAAACAATAACGATGAAAGTTTTATTGTTCCGAACATTCTCGTAAACTATGAAACCTTATTACCGCGAAGTATTTCACGAGATTTATATTATGTCGGACACAGTTATTAACTATTAAATAATACCACTACAGAAATCAGCTGTGATCGCATTTATCATTGAGGCAGTCAAATGTATATCTTGAATGATTTTTCACTTAATGTGTAATGTTGCTGTAAGATGTCTTTCTTTCCACCTCAGGATAGATCATGAAGTCCGGGGTGATGAGTAAAACCGCGCGTATATCTCTCGTCCACAAAAGCCATTAATGAAGAGTTGAAGTAGATATTGCATTTCAAACTTATTAAATATTTTCTCACCTAATAAGATATCACGATATCACAGTATGGGTAAACATAACATAGGCAATATGTACATAAAATAAATGAGTGGCTTTCATGTTTTAAACAATTATGTAATTACTAATTGGTGTAGATATTAATTGGTAAGTACTAATTTTCTCATTACATTGATCACGTCACAAAAGCACACCGCGCTAGCATACTAATAATACAAATGCGAAAGTTTGTGAGCATGTATGTATGTTTGTTACTGATGTTTGGTTTGGCTACATGAACACAAATAATAATTGTAAAGGCCGTAATTGTAATCATTGTAATTACCGAACTTCATGAGCTAGCTACATTCATAACGTCACACCGTTTTCCCACGAGGGTAGAAAGAAACTACAGAAAGACACTTGTTACGATGCTTAGACCTGCTTCGGCACATGCTGCGTGCCTGAGCTTTCCAATAAAATCAATGTATGTCATCCCAGAGTGGCCGCCCAGCCTCTATACTCACTTCTCCTTTGTAAATATTTTTTCTTAGTATTCATCATCTATCCTTTGCAAAACATTTCTATCAAGTTACTTAGTGCCACGTATCTTGCCGCACGAAATCGGCGAGTCTCTCGCCGATGGCTATGCTGACGGCGGCGGTGTTGGCGCGCGGTACGCGAGGCAGCGCGCCCAGGTCGGCCACGCGCAGGCGCCGTACGCCGCGCACGCGCAGGCGCGCATCTAGTACGCCGCCCAGCGACACCGTACCCGCCGCGTGGTGCACCGCGAACGTCATGTGCCGAGTGTAGCAGCTCCAGTAGCCCGTCCAGTCGACATCCACACTCGGACACCCAGGCAGACCCAAATGTAGAATTGTCGCGTTTCGTTTGCTGAACGGCGGCGTCTGTATCAAATGCTCCACAATACCTATTGATCGCACGACATCGTGTACGTCTTTCTCGTCATACAAGTAGTTCGGGAAGATAGCGGGAGGAGCCAGTGGATCGGAGCTAGCGAGCTGCACGTGACCAACTGACCGTGGCGACAAATGGACCGGAGAGAACGCGATGAATGCGTACTCCTCATTTACTTTGCTGATCTGTTCCACCACTTTATAATTCAAGCCTGTCGCTTGCATGAACACTGGCTTAGCTATTGACACAAAATTCCTTTCGATATAGGAATGAATTATTTGAAGGTTCGGCAGCTCACAGTCTCTGCCGTTGAAGCTCGTGAGTAGCATCCTCCGCGTGAAGTCGTAGCAATACGAGTTGAGGAACGCGCTGACGTCAGTGAGGCCGTTGGAGGTGAGCGGTCCTGAGCCGGAGGTCAGCAACTGACCCACCTGCTCCGTCCGAGACGCCAGCCCGGCCAGGTCGTCAGCGATACTTTTTCTTTTATCTACCTGGACCAGTACAAACGGCAGTATGTGGTCGGACATGTTCGCTCCAACACCTGGCAAGTTCACCTTCACACGTATCCCCATGCTCTTTAAATGCTCAGCCGGCCCGATACCCGACAACATCAGTATTTGAGGAGTTCCGATGGCCCCTGCACTGAGAATCACCTCTTTGCGCGCATATATATTGAGCTTCCGACGGTTTTGCACGACGGTGACGCCACGCGCGATTTTTTTCTTATCTATGATGACTCCGGTGCACCGCGTGTACTTGGCCACGTTGAGAGTTATCCTGACGTCCTCTCTCGCTAAATATCCTCGCGCGGTACTCATCCGGACGCCGTCATGAACAAAGCCAACGAGTTGACTGACACCGATCTGCGACTCCGCGTTGACGTCAGGATTTTCCGGAAACCCGAGATACTTGAATGCTTTAAAAAGTCTGGAGTGCCATGGGTTATCTGACGGCTGGAAAAAACCGACCCGCATTGGCCCAGCCGTATTATGGTACGGTTCAGAAGAGGGTGGAAGTAGATCTAAATCTTGAAAACCTTCGTATTTGAGATAGTAAGGTGTTAGGTCATCCCAAGTCCAGCCCGGGACGGGAATGTCGTGAAAGTCTTGGGGACTGCCGCGCGTGTACAGCATGTAGTTGATTGAGGTGGAGCCACCCAGGCACTTGCCGCGGCTAAACCGACACTGCTGACCCTGAGACGAGAGGCAGGACACGTTGTTGGGTACCGCCCTGTACTGCCAGTCCATCTCCGAACCTAGGAGAAGCGGTGCTGCGCTTGGGATCTGTAACAGCAAAAGCCAGCTGCGATAAAAGTCTTAGCTTACAGCACGTATCTAGGGTGTCTGCACGTCTGTTCGCGTGTTACCTTGGAGATGGGCGAGGGGTCCCCGCCGGCCTCCACCAGCAGCACGCTGGCACCAGCGAGTGAGAGCCGCGCCGCTGCCGCTGCACCGGCCGCGCCTGCGCCCACCACGATGTAGTCGAACCGTTGTCCCTCTGAATACAGACGGGAGTCAAAATCAAAATATTTTATTTCAAATACTCATAGCCCGAGGTACCTACTACATGGGCAAGGTAAGACGTCGAGAAAAGGTGCACGGTGGAACTCGATGGTTGCTGTTTTTAAATAATAACGTTGACAACAGCGTTAGTACTTATGTGGAAGAGCAGTGTAGGCACGAGAATAAATAGTTTCTTGCTTTACAAAAGCGTAGAGCAAGATAAAAGGTTGACAAAAGTTTACGCCCTGTAATTATTTTTCCATTATGAAACTTGTACAAATGTTCATTATATATATATAAATAATATATAATAATAATAATGTGACAAACCTCCAGGAATCTACAAGGCCTACAATATCTACTACAGCTTTGATGTAACTTCTGTCTTGTTGTTAACAAAACTGACACTCACTTGAATTGAAGAGCTCAACGCTTGCAAACACTCGTTAATATCTCTCTAAAGGCTCCTAAGTTCTCGACTTCAACTCAGTGGCAAACTGTCTCACTGGCTTAGTAATGCTCGAGACTCATTGTGGCTGCTGGAGCGCACTTCACAGCGTACATATTTAACTGAAGCCCACTGAGACACTCGAGCGAAGCATAATATATTAGCGTTGTTTTCATAAATGTAGCATAAGATGCTATAAATTGGTGATTAATAAATAATAATAAATCATTCCAGTCAACTGTTATACGTGGTATGTGATGAAACGGTATTTTTAAATATCTTAACCCAAGTTTCAGACTTTTACCGACTAAAACCCACTCATGTTCTTTCTTTTGCCCTTTGTGTTCCGCGGTTTCTCTTTCAAACAACCCGCTACCCTCGCAGGTATGACCTGGTGCTCAAGAGTCAATCGTAGGGTTGTTTAATCTTTCCAGATTTAAGTATTCACGGAACATGACTACCGCGCCATTCCACTACTCCCAGTCTTCGGAAAAAGTTTTGAGTCCTTCCTGTCTGTGTCCTTTACTTACATCACTCATTACCCTCAAATCCAGTATTGATCAGCCTTGATCTGGCTTGCGAGGTTGTTGACTTGCCGTATGTGAACTCAGCGATCATTGTGCCGATAGCCGTTACCTTTGGAGGCTCTCGTTAAGCAGCAGTATAAAGAATTTGCCACAGAAAGCGGTACTCCTGGACACGGCTTGTATCGTTAGGAGATTCCTATAGCTTGGACCCTATTCCCGTTACCGGTGGGCTATTTATTTTTGTTTTGATAACTGGATTTCTAGTTCATCTCTACCCAAGAAGTCTATTGGACTAAACATCTCCAGTTTGGCACCCCACTTGAAGTGCCCACGTGAGCAGGTCGTATCCAAAGAAGCTTTACTAGGTTACTACTAGTACTTAGTACGTTTCATTACGTTCTTAGAAATAAATAAAATAAAATAAATAAAATAAAATAAATATCTTAGGACAACTCACACACGGCTATCTGATCCCAAGCTAAGCAGAGCTTGTGTTATGGTAACCAGACAACTGATATAAATACTTATATAATTTATAAAAACATACATATTATAGATAAATCACACCCAGACACAGAACAAACAATCATGCTCATCACACAAAGTTTGTCCTGGGTGGGAATCGAACCCACGACCTCTGGCTCAGCAGTCAGGGCCACTAACCACTAGACCAACAGGCCCGAATTAAGAGATTCGATCTGCAAGACGCGCGGAAAACGCCTAGAAGAGGCACTGGTCAATGAAATAGCTATTGAAAGGCGATTTAACCATCTCTACAAAACGAAAGCTAATGGACATGTGCATTTTATAATTTTGTATGGTGTACAGACTTGGTCTTTGACTAACATCTAGAAGTCCAGACCCATTTTTTTCCAAGAGGCAATAAGGCGCAGCATAGTTAACGTTAAAGTTACCGGTAGAACAAGGAACACCTCACTGTGTTCCAAAACTCAAATGGCTGACGTAGCTAATAAAGCTGCAAAACTTAATTGGAACTGGACAGGTCATGTCAGCCGGATGCCGCCAAAGCTGTGGGCCTACGTATTGCAAAACTGGAGTACTGAGCCAGCCAGGCGGCTTCTATATTGGCGGAAACAGGTGAGACATTCCAAAATGTTGAAGGAAGGGGAAGAGCCTATAGACGGTGAGTAATGGGTAGCTCACCATGCGTCCGTCTATTAACGACAGGCCGTGTCGACTGCGTTAGTGTTCAACGCGCGCCTCAAAAAGATATCAGCTAAGCAGAGGGGCCTTCCAGGGCCACCGCTTGCCTGGGTTACAGGTGTTCGAAAGAGATACCGCGGCCCCGGAACGTAAGAGCAATAGAAGGAACATGGGTGGGTTTTAGCGAGTACAATTCTGACACTCCCCCCCGCTCCACCCAAAGCGGGGGAAGTTATTTGATGATTTCCTATCCGCAAAAAAAGGAGGAAAGGCCTTTAAACAGGAGTGGGAAAAATAGGGCTAAAAAAAAAATACCTTTGAGAAAATGTGCTGGAGGCAGTGTGTAGGAGTCTGTCTGCGCACCCCACACCAGGCACGCTACCAACAATTCCACCAGCAATCTGAACACAGCAACACGCAGAACCAACATCACAAAGATTTACGCCTAATCCTGGGGGTAGGTAGACGAAAACTAAAGGTACGTACTACTTTTACTTCGATCAAAGTTTAAACTCACAACATAATGCTGCATAAATGTTATCTAATTTATTTATTTATTAAAAATAACATAAATAAGTACTCGCTATAATTTAGCTATTTGGAGCCAGTAACCGTACAGTGGTTTCAATGAATTGGTATCTTAAATAGCGTGCGAAACTATTTAAAGGTCACCGACTGAAAACGCCAAACCGGATCCAGAAACTTGAAATGTTTTGTATCTAAGGTGAACGCACCAATTTATGTTTTTTTCTGTTTACTAGTTGTGCCCGCGACTTTTTTTGCGTGAATATCGTTAAACAAAAAATTGTCGACTAGAGAATGGGTGCCACTTCTTTCGTTGAAAAGGCAGGTTAGCGATTTCCACCTCCTGTGCCTGGACAACCGTGTTGTGTGGTTGGTGTCGGCAGAGCTGAAGTCGGTTGTTTTACAGATGATTGTAAACAATATCAGTTATGCGGATGATATGGTTCTGCTGAGTCCGTCGGTTAGGGCGGTGTAGTGCCGTACTTGGTCCTGCCCAGGGATGACTGAGTGGAGGACCTGAGCGGCTCAGTGACTGTAATCTCGTCAGCGGTTGCCGGTACCCCGTCCTTCGAGAGTGTCAGGAAGGGTCAGGGGTATGTGCAGCATGGTTCGGGGATATAGTGATAGCGGGAGTTTAGTTCTCCCCGAGCCAAACTCTCGCCGAGTTCTTCCCGTGCTGGTGCTCGGGGACTTCAATGCGAAGAACTTGGTTTGGGGCTCTCCACGGATGTGCGGGGAAGGATGGTGGACGGCTGGGCACAGGCGACAGAACTGGTTTACCTAAATCAGGGTTTTGTTCCCACGTCTATGCGGATGGGGGCCGATTCGGTGGTGATTATTTCGTTCACCAGTTTCGTTCAGCCCCGCTCTGTCACCGTGTGTCGTTGACTGGCACGTCATGGAGGAGGTGGACACCTACTCAGATCACCGGTACATCCGGCTCGACGTCTCCACCCAGACCTCCAGCGTGCCGGTCCCCGAGTGGTCCACTGTGGACCTCCTCCTGGAAGTCTCGATTGCGCAGGCTTGGGTATTATCAACGGTCAAGCCTGCTGAGCTCCTGAACCAGGGCGCTAACATAAAAGTTAAAAGGCGTGGACAGCTCAGCTCCCCTTGGCCCCTCCAACTTATAGTTTTCTGAGTACGAGCTCGCCTATCTTATAAAATTTGATTGCTTGTCATCTCAAAAGCCAAGAATTTCACAATGTCTCTGGGCTTATTGTTCGCCGACAAAAGTGGTCAAATAAAACCTTGAAAAAAAAACGGCCAAGAGCGTGTCGGGCCACGCTCAGTGTAGGGTTCCGTAGTTTCCCGTCCGTCACAATAAGTGTTCCCACTTATGAGTTTAAAGGTGGAGGAGGAAATTATTTTGTACAACTTTTTGTCTTTTTTGTACAAAAACTGTTGTGTCAATCAAGTTCAAAATGATTTTCCTAGAAAGTCCTTATAAAGTTCTACTTTTCAGATTTTTTTCATATTTTCTAAACTTATGGTTCAAAAGTTAGAGGGGGGGGGGGGGGCACATTGTTTTTTACTTTTGGAGCGATTATTTCCGAAATTATAGACATTATCAAAAAAAGATTTAAGTAAACCCCTATTCATTTTTAAATACCTTTCCAACAATATATCACACGTTAGGGTTGAAATTAAAAAAAAAATCACTTCCCACTTTACATATAGGGTGGCTACCCTAATAAAACATTTTTTTCCAATTTTATTTTACCACTTTGTCGGCGTGATTGATATTCATATTGGTACCAAATTTCAGCTTTCTAGTGCTAACGGTCACAGAGATTAAGCGAGGACGGACGGACGGACGGACGGACGGACGGACGGACAGACAGACATGGCGAAACTATAAGGGTTCCTAGTTGACTACGGAACCCTAAAAACAATGCTGTAGCGTACCACGCTCCTATACACAGTTGGATAATTTATTATTATCTATCCAGGGTGTGAGGTGTCGTTGGATAGGTCGTATTAAAAATATTGAAGGTGTACCAAAACCATTTTCCATCACATACACAGATGGATCTTTGAGTAAAAGTGCTTTAACTTGACCCATTGAATTAATAATTTAAGATTTCATTGTTTTCCTTTCATTTAGTTTATGAAGTTTGTTAAAGAGATTTTATCGTTATTGACCCTAACGATCGACAACAGGGTGCAACTTTTACAGATTTTAGTCGGTTCGATTACCGTGTGCGGCAAGCGAATTTCTAAAAATCTTTGAATGCCGCTTTCTTTCTTTTCAAAAATAAAGGAATGTTTTCTTTGAGTAAAATTTTCTATCTAAAGTATTAAGAGTACTTCCCCTTCAGGTGGAATTACAAAATTCCACCCTGTTTAATAGGCACAAACATAATAATCGTAGGCACAAATTTAAAATCAACAATATAAGTTGAGTGTTATTGCACATACAGTATATAAACGCTATTCATTATACGGCTGTCATGTACTCGTATAATATTGATACGAGGATCCTTTACTCAGGTCGGGTGCCCACAACGTTGCCACAACGATAGCATGCGGAATAAATTGTTTTCTAATTGTACAAGTTTTTATCACATTGGCATTTAGTTGTTTAAACTATTATCTTAATTTTTCTTTATTTGTTTCTTTTTCTTTATTTGTTTCTTTTTCTTTATTTGATTTTAAGTTTTTTAACGTTATAAAAAATAAAGGTATTCGAACTAAGTATTTAATTTGTAGTTCCGGAGTAACGTCAGTGTGAATTATGTCTTGCTGCACCCTTCCTAACTGTCTGAGTGGCGATGTATCCGGAAGTGAGAACAGAGTTCAGGTGGAAACTTTGCTAGTACCTAAATATAGTTTAATTGACAACGTATCGCAGACTTGACCCTTGACTCGAGGCGGATCATACCGAACCTGCTGATTTCAATAAAGACTTACTTTTGAAGACTTCAAACACCGCCACACAAATACACTAAACAGAAATACATAAATATATTTTCTTCTTAATTTTAGTTAGACTACGATTCTACAGTTAACTTCATTGTTTTTAATTATTGTGTTAAGTATGACGCTATACAAAATGGGGAGGAGGGAAGTCTTCTACTACAGGCATAATTTGTCTAAAAGAAGATTCCGAACAAAATGTAAGCTAATTATTTGACATATTTTTTATATACATATAATTATAATATATTATATATTATTTCACGAAGTTAATAGATTAAACAACATCACGTTACGACACTAAGAAGCTGAGCAGTAGCAGCGAGTGAAACCGCTGAGCATAGCTAGATGTCTTATTAATATTAACCGCCACGATTTGGTTTTTCGAAAATCTTCAAAATATCACGATTTTCGTTGAGCCGATAAACTCTGTTTGCTAATGTTCAACGAGGTTTATTTTCTTAAAAATAAATAATTGCTTCCTGTCGTTTTCCCTCTCTGTATTTACCGTTTAATGTTGTATAATCTTAAGAATATACACAAAAAAAATATGAATTAATGTTAACATTAATTATAATATAATACTAACAGAAACAATGGTGGATGTTTGTGGTAATTAAATAATATTCTTGCCCACTACGTATGCCTATTATATGTAAATGTTACTATTATCACAAATATTTTTACTACATAACATTAAGTTAGTAATTACTGTTATTTGTTGTGATGCTGTGATGCCATTAGTCTATTATTATGTTTATATCATATCAACATAAAAATAACGCGTTTTTGTTTGTGCGTCGACCTGTGGGTAAGTTTGTGTGTTCGGGTAACTTTCAGATCAATAAGCCGTTCCGGTAATGTATTTGACATGACAAATATGAACTACGACGAAAGCCACGCCCGGCTGCGACACGTCTCTCGAATCAACTTGTGATTCGATATCGAATTACTTATTGATACTTTTTTGTTCAAAATCATCAAATAACATCTCCCGCTCTGGACAGAAAGGAGTGTCAGACTTTTACTGACTAAAAAAGGAACATAGATGGGTCCATGTTCCTTTGTTTTGCTGTATGTTCCGGGGCCGCGGTATCTCATTCGAACAACCCACAACCACGAGAGGCAGTGGCCCTGGCAGTCCCTTCTGCTTTGCTGACATGTCTTTGAGGCGCGCGTGGAACACTAACGCGCCGTCGCGTCGACACGGCCTGTCGTCACTAGACAGACGGACGGTGAGCTACTCATTGCTCACCGTCCACAGACCCGCATCTACCAGTGGCCGAGAGTTGCTGGCCGAAATGTTTGAGGCTCACTCAAACATCCAGCCACCTCCTTCACTACCATAACTGCTTAGCAGAAGGTGATCAGTTCCTATTTTCTCTCACTCTAGACCACGGGCAGAAACAGGGCTGGACGCGGGAGTTCGCCGCCACCTTTACGAGGACACAGCGTTGCCCTGCTCAAGCGGTGCAGAACGCCACAGTGTGCTCCACCGCGTCCTCCGGGCGATCGTCCCAGTGGTGACACCTGGGCGTTTCCTCCCGCCCGATTTTGTACAGGAACCTCCGAAACTTCTGTGTCCGGTGATGACCTGAGTCAGGTGGTAGATGAGGACACCGTGGTGCCTCCCGAGCCACCCCTCAAAGAAGGAACTTATCGGCACTATTGTTGACATCTGATTTATTGATGCTTTGAATGAGCTTTTTGTATTTTACTTATACCTACTATAAAAGCTCTCAGTTAAAAGATAAAACTGCGATTTCACAATTTTGATTTCAAAATGACCCTGTTACGACTGTCATGTCTGTTCAGCTAAGTTAAGGCTCACTCCAATCTGATGTTTCATAAAAAATAAAATCCGTTGTCAGGGAGTTATTAATGGCTCCCGTAACAACGGGGTAGGTGGGGGGAGGGAGTGACGGACGGGGACAAAGGAGACAAAACGCACGCAGCATCAGCGATGATCTACACGCTTATTTTGTTAGAACAGCGAAAAACTTGATCTCAGCATGACGCAGCGACAAATCATATTTCAATAGGGTTGCGCAATATAAATAAAAAGCCTCGATTTTCATAACGTTCGATGAAATTTAACATTTTCGTTCTCGTATTCATGACAAGGCGCTCTCATATTTGTTATTGTTATAAATAATAAATTAGAAGACGTTTGTGAAAATCTGACTATAGACACATTTAATCGCCAGGCGGTGTGTTTATACGCCGCCGAAGGTAAATGTTACTGTGTAGAGAGTGGACCTTCTGTGCGTCACGAGGTGGGTAGTGTGTGAGTGGCACGCGTGACGCGCGTGACGCGGTGATACGTGTCGCGCCGGAAATTGACAGAGAAATGCAATTGACCTGTGACGTCAATTTCCGGTCTTCACCGGTCATTTCCGGTGCAGTCTTGCTTGGGTTGATGTTATTCAGCAAATAAGTTACCGTAAAAATTTACTTACTAGGATTTAATTAAAGTTAGAAGTTTGTATTTACCAAGAACGTGTTATGTTGCGCCCCTTAGGCGCGTCAGTGAGCCGACAAAAGATTATTCATTAAAATTCCCAAAATGCTTTTATTTTCGTGAAAATGGTCGGGAACATTCTAGTCAGCGCGCGTTATAAAGTTATGGCATTATTATCTCAATAAAATTACTCGACTGTTTTTCCTTTAAATAAAAATATTCGCAAGGAAAGCTTTAACATGCTCTCAGAAAAATACAATATTTCGTATTCAAATCACAGAAGAATATTTTCTGTCTGGGTCGTGGTTTTACAAACGGCAGAATATTATCAACGGTTCAATTGTTTAAGTAAAAATAGAATGTAGAGACACTGGAAGGGTTTCAGTGTTCCGTCGGCTTTGTGTGGGATCTTATCAGTCTTGTCTCTCCCTCATCAAAGAATAACTAAACGTAGTCTACGCTGAACATTGTAGGTCGAGGATAGGTCTTATTCTATCCAGTTTACTAACACGAGTGACACCTAACTAAATGGCTTAATTTAATTGTACTGATGGAATTGCAACTGAAGGTGTTGAGGCGAGCGTTCAAAATGAAACGGTAGGTACATAGCGTGTTTATATTTACCTCATGTTACTCTCATCACAGTTAACAAACAAGTCACACATTATGTTTGTATGAAGCAGGCGCAAACCACACAAATGTCACAGATTCCACTCAACGTGTACTTCGGCGACATTTCGAAAGTAAACTGGAGCAGACTGTAATCCAACACCTTTATATCAGATCTTTTGTGCTCCAAACGAAATGACACTCTCGAGTCCATAGCGAACAATACGCGACCTCCGCCGAGCTTCGCAACTTGACGGCGACCTTCAAGCGGTGACCTTCAGGCGATGGTAACTTCTTTTATGGGCCACATAAACTCGTAGAATCGCACACATCATATGGCCATAATGTAGGCTATAAAATCTAGAGACTGAAGCTACGATACAATAAGAATGTCTAACTCTGCACAAAGAACAGCCATTAAGTATCGCAAATTCAACAATATTATACTAAACTCTGAATCCCCGATAACTTTGCTAACAAGTGCAGAATGGGAATATACAACAATATTCTTTTACAATCATTGCCCGTAATGAGAAGACTGTGCGTCGTTTTAACCGTCTTACCTGTTTAGCACATTGTATTATACCCACACATTATTTCTTAATCATGTTCTTATATTCAAAAATCTTGACAGTTTTATACAATTAGGTACAGTTGTGAGCTTTACTATGTCAAAACGGACGCTTCACGTAGCCGGCATCGGCACCAAGCATTCTGTAAATGAAACTAACTATCTCTACGCTGAAATACTTTTTTTTGGGTAATAAATCACGTTTCAATCTCATGGATACATTGGACAGTTCAAGGCTCGTGGAAGTATTTAAAGTCAGTTAAAAAGTTGTAACTTCGACCCCCAGTATCTCCGTAAGTTTGACCAAGAACAAAAAAGAAATCGTAA
Source organism: Ochropleura plecta (assembly GCA_905475445.1). Lineage (NCBI taxonomy): Eukaryota > Metazoa > Arthropoda > Insecta > Lepidoptera > Noctuidae > Ochropleura > Ochropleura plecta. The sequence goes on from FR997735.1 coordinate 277,756, forward strand.
TGACTGGGAGACAAAGTACTTTTCAGCTTCGTTAAGGGTATTTTACCACCATGATAGTGTAGGCGGCGCCCGCGCACACGGCTACCGCCTGCCTGATTGTCACAGGGTGAAGATCTATTTCTAAATGTCTTATTTACTCAGTCACAGGGTATGTGTATGTGACACCTAGTACATAGCTCTGTGAAATATAATATTTACCGACGTATTTAAATAAGTTTTCCTCAATACAGTTTAGTTAAAAGCCCCCATGTCATGGCGGTTCAGACGATGTTATTTCACGACCCTCTTTATAAATCAAATAAATGCTCTGGAAAACCTTGGAAGAGGAAAACCAATGGAAACGAATAAATTACGAATGTTTAAGTGAATTAATGAAGAACGTAGGAACCTAATAAAGTCATTATTTTCTTTAATGGAAAGAGGAGCTATTGGTTTCTTTTAGAAATGCTGGAAACTGAGCAGGAAAATATAGGCTGACGTTTTAATGAATAGGCAAGTTACATGAATTATGTACACGCTATACTTGTTTACAGCATGTAGTTATTTCACTTCCCTGAACCCTGATAGAAAATTTCGTCAAATTCGTAATCGTGAAAAAAAAAATCAAAAGAAATGTGTGGAATCAAATAACAAACCGAAAATATATTATGAAAATGAACCTTTAACAATATTATTTGAACATCAGCAATCGACACATTTCATGAATAATATATGAACACAAAACACAAATTTCAAAAAGTTCATCGAAGAAACGCGGCCGGCAGATTCTTGACACAGTACACAAAACATACACAAGTACACACAGCAAACAGTAACAAACAAGTATTTAACAGCGCAGCAATAAAAAGCTTTGTATACAGATTGTTTGAAATATTTGCACGAAAATATTCCGTTGAGTAATTTACTTTAGCCGGGCGATGAGCACGGTGAGCACGGTGAGCGCAGTGAGCGCAGTGAGCGCAATGAGCGCGGTGAGCAACATAACGAGCATTACAGCTCCTTTCAGGCAGATATTTATTCGTGTTTACGTCAATAAGAACGTTATTCTTTCACATCAAAGCCCGAGGTCTTATGACAGTATACACAAGAGACACATTTTTATAAGCTTGTATTAATTGGTGAAGTTTGTGTTCGTACCTACAAAAAAACGGGTCGGACTCACACCGAAGGTTCCGAACAAACTTGTGAGTAACTAATGAAAGTACCGAACATTGCTGTAACGACAAGATTAAATAAACTGTAATTAAGTTCGTAATCACATTTTTTATACATTTACGGTTTTCGGATGTTTTCCTTAACTGATACTCCATCTATGCTATGATATTGCTTCTTGCCGAATTTCTTGATTCTATGTCAACGGGTCTTTGCGAATGTTCGAGAGAAATGCAGGCAATATTTTTTGATTGCCTAAACATGGAGGGGTTAATTTTTGACAGCTCCATTGCTTGGAGGTATGTAGGTGTATGTTAATACATCTGCGGCACCCCGCAGACTTGTATTTGGTATTAATTGCAACTCGATACCTCCACGTTTCCCAAGATAAAGACAGACGAACAAATAGATAGATAGACAAAAGTATCAAGGGGCAGAAAAAATCTAAAAGTAACTCTTTTAGAAACTCTTCCTTCATATTTTATTATTTATTTAGTTCTAATCATGCTGGTATTGCGTTTGTAGTTGGCTACAAAACAAGTATTCAGGCAGATGACCGGCCATTAAAAGTATCAAAAAACAGAACTGCTATTAATATCATATCACACACAATGTGCAGGTTTTCTTATACAAAACAGGCTTGCATTTGGCCGCAACTCGCCTAGTAACTATTTTGTTTTTATATTTATAGTCCCTACTCCCCCCCCCCCGGTCCTCTACGAGGAGGATTATCAAAGAAGATGAATAGTTTTCCACTAAAATGTTACATTATTCGGTGCCTCTCGGTGTACATTCGTACCCGTTTCTCTATATTTTTCTTCTGGACCACATTGATATCTATCAAACCTTATTTTCCCTACAGTTTGATAACTAACACTGTTTTGTCTTAAATATTGAGGCATAGACAACTTTGATCGCTTTTCTAATCTAACTATATTGAGGGTTTCCCACTAGTAGATTGGCATCAAAGGCCGCCGAGCCGCGTGCCCCCTATTTGCATACAGATTGCATAAAGCCACGGCGCCGGTTTCTCCAAAATATTGCAGGTACATCCACACTCGTAACAACTTCCATTTTGTCAGACGAGCGCTTTTAAAGCGACTGTTTATAAAGCGTCACCTCCCAGTTTGTTCAGTACCTGTCGTGTATGGATACAATATAGGATTGGACTTGTAGGTATTTGCTGACACAATATCGGCTGAGGATTGTGAATGAGTAGCGTACCGTAAAAATACCAAAAAACATGCCCCGTAAAACTTTAATTTGATTTAAGATATTTATTAAATAACATTACCGAATGTTTTAAAACGACTCATCAACAATCGATCGATGGATTTGCAAGCCCAAGAAATGGTAAAAACATGGGCGTAATTATATATCGCAAACATCTATGTATGTACTCAGGTTTAGTAAGGGAAATAAAGGATTTACGACGGTCCCTACGTACATAAAGACATGTCGAAAATGGCATTTTTTTTTATTGTATCATTGGCGTTACATTATCTATGCGCACATGCTGACATACGATTTTAATTTAATTTATTTGCCTTGGTTTAGAAATCGTATAAGAGAACAAGTATTACACGTGTAGCCTGTGGAACAAGTACACCCAGTGGGCATACAGTGACCTGCGCGTCCAGTACAATAATGCATTCAGTTTCAGGGTGCTTTTGGGGTCGAGGCGATGTAGTGCGTCAGGGATGTTCGCTTGCGCGGGTGTCGACGGGTTCGCCGCGATCATGCGCAAGCGATGCGCTTCCATGTTGGCGCGCTTGCGCTCGTCCTCCAATGGCATCCTGAATGTGTTTTGTTTTCTGATCGGTGGGACTCTCCCCTCTTACGAAGGTGGATAAGTGTACAGACACACTTATCCACATAACGAGTGTGATTCACTACTTGTGATATAAATTTTATTGTAAAACTAACATTAGGCTAAGTTACTTTACTACTAACAATATATGGATTTATCCTAAATAAATTATTTGAATTGAATTATAAATACAACGAATAAGTGTCGTAGAAACGGTCATCTATCAGTTTTTCCAACAAAACGTGAAAAAATAAAATACTTATGTGTAAATAGCATTATAAAGCTCTTAAAACTGTTAAAATATTGTTGAAAGATTGTATTTTTTATTGCTCATAGAATTATTTCTAGGGCGTGTTGAAAAAAATTACGCTCTCCTGTAAACCTCGGTTTTTGACTTTACCTTATGTACGTAGGAACCGTCGTATTTGACAATGAATGAATGGAATTTTGGTACAATTGGTGACCATAACAAGCATAAACTAGTGCTTGCCAACGCCTACATGTAAGTATCGCGCTCTCTGGCGATATAATGACACGCGCCATAACCGGCTGAAAGCGGCAGTTAACTTGAAAGGCGTATCAAAGGCCGCAAGGGAAACAAAAGTGGAAATCGATCGTTTTTTCAATTAAGTGTGAGCGTTGGAGGGTGGATTAATAGCGAGAGGATGCGGTGAGAGAGGTGCGCAGGCTGAGCTACTCCAACAACATTGTGTCAGAGTTATTTGCCTGTTGTCGATCCGAAGTTGCTCGAAGAGCAGCCGTACCTATCTATAAGACGTTTGAAGCTGATGACAGCTTTTTGAATGTACCCAAAGTTGTGATTGCTTTGTGGCTTTGTGTTGGTAGAAATAGAGATGTAGCGAATGTATTCCCGATGGTTTTATTGTATTACAATCGTGTCCGCACAAACTACGATAAAACTCTGACCTAGTTTAGGTACAAAGTTCTTAACTGGTCTGACTGCCCTATTTGTTTACTTAATAATCTATACGCTTCTACTTAAGAATAGGTCTAAATCAAGAATATTCATAAATACTTACATCTCAAAATGTATAATAAAAATCTTAAAGAACCTACTTATCAAGTCAACTTAGAAATGTAGAACAATCCCTTTTATTTTCTCTTTGGAAGCGTTCCAAACATTTAAATATTTTAATTATTGTTTAGTTAGAGAATCGTGCAACAGGACACAATAATTAGTAAGCAGCCTCAAGTAACTTATAATTAACGAGCTCCTAATTATAATGAGTGAATCGCAACAAAAGCGCTTTCATTTTAATGTTCACAAAACAAATTATTTTCCGGGTCACGAGAGAACGTTAAAGTGGAACAATTTAATAGCTACCTCATTTTGAGCTTTTGTTCAGTTATTTACAAGTAAGACGTGTGTGGAACGCCGGGAGGGCCGGAGGACCGGAGGGTATGCCCTAGCTAGACCGATATAGGTACACACGACGACAGATCAACCTATACAAAACCAGTTTATGCTGATCTTTCAACTACGAATCGTACGCCGTAGATTTCCCGTACGACGAGATATCCGCTTAAACTGGTTTTGTATAGGTTGATCTGTCGTCGTGTGTACACTGACTATTCGTCATGTTTCTCGGAAAGGTGAATAGTACCTACTCACAACCGGTTATTTAGCCAAAATGAGCTTAGGAACACTCTGTCTGAAGAGATTGACTGTTCTAAATAAACCTAAACCTAAAATACAAATAAACCTTGAAATAAACTGAGTTTAACATAAATCTAGTAAGTGGGTCCACCCTTTATAGCAGAACTTTTTATGTCATAATTTTATTTTGCATAACAACGGATAGCATAAACTTCATTTCGCAGAAAATTGTTTGGCAGACACTCATTTATCATACATTCAAAACTCATAGTTTTGTAAGTCAGAATCATCTCTAGACATAAATTTCATATGCATAATATTTAAAAAGTAGAAACATCATATCGCAGAAAGTTCACAGGCAGAATCGTCTTTTAGCATATTTTTCATATCGATAATCATTAAACGGCAGAATTGCCATATCGCAGAAAGTTTATAGTTAGAATCATCATTGTCATTATTTGTTGTCATTTATTTAATTATATTTATTAAAATAATGTCGTTAATTTGAATTATTATTTAATTTTATTTGAAATAATGTCATTTAATTCAATAAGTAATTATCATAATCTAAATAGTTCAGTTCCGGGTAACCTACTAAAAACAATCCCTTTTTTCTATTAATGCAAGTCGTTTCTTTAATAGAAAATTTGTTGTTTCTAATGCAAGTCGTTTCTAGTCGTACAAGGTCACAGTTTTAACCTAACCTAACCTACCCATTTTTTGTTTAGGAATTTACCTAGTCTAAATAGTTGAAATACGGGTAACCTACTAAAAACAATATCTTTTTTTCAATATAAGTAATTCCCAAGATTCTTATTTTTGCCTTAAGAGTTTTTGGAAATAATTGTAACTCACTGTATCGGTTCACGCCAAAATATTGGAAACTCACAATAAATAACAACCATGGTAAATATCCCGTTTTTTTAACCCTTAAAAAGAAATGTTAATGACCATGTCAGTGTAAAGACTTACATGCCTATTAAAGTATTCTTAATGAAATTCGGCCATCTGCATAGTATGCCAAGTGAAAGTATACCAAATAATCATCGCTCTAAATGAACATTATGCCATACGATATTATGCGAAATTTGAACTCTGCCAATCGTAATTATACTAAATGTTATTCTGCCATCTTAAAAGTATGCCATTGTAAATTCGAAGTTTTAAACATTATGCCAAACGATAATTATATCAAATATTTTTTCTGCCTTTAAAATGTTCGTTTAAAGAAAATTATGCGAAGTGTGTTATGCCAAATAAATTTCGGAGCATCAAGATTCTGCCAGATAGAGGGAAGCCCTAGTAAGTACCTACCTATACCTACTTATTTTTACTTTCTCTAGCTATCAGATAATCAAATTAATTGACCAAGGCTTTCTCACCATACATTCTATTTTTGTATCTTCATAGGACCAGCAGCATGAACGTGGACGAAGAAAAAAAAGAATGAAAGCAGTTAGCGGTAGCTTCTGCATGCACCCCAGTTTTACTTGGTCGTTTTGTAGCTACATAGAACTGGCGAAAATATCTACTTATTTCAGGGTGTTTTGCTTTCACTGATTTGAAGGGCTGCTCGACCGTTACTCTACCAAAATAAACAACGCGGATGAGTGAGCCAGTAGCCAGTCGGCAGTCGGTATACTGAGTAGGCAAGTACACACGACGACACATCAACCTATACAAAACCAGTTTATGCTGCTCTCTCAACAACGGATCGTACACCATAGATTTCAAGTACAATGAGAGATCCGCATAAACTGGTTTTGTATAGGTTGATCTGTCGTCGTGTGTACACAGTGCAGTGCACGAGCTACTAGAACAAGACAGTAACTTGAGAGAATACTGTAACAGATCCAGCAGTCGACTCGTATACGCCAAATATTATAAGGTAGACACCATGAGACGGGTTTGCAACCTGTTGCTACTTACGCACGATTAGGTATTAGGTAGTGAATGATTGAGTACCACGCTTGAGATCGTAGCGCACCTAAGTAAGCTACGATTTATGAAGAGACCAAACTTTTGATATTTATAAGCTTTGATCAATAAACAGTTTAGTATTTCTAATGATACAATAATTAACAGAATGAATTACGTAGTAATTACCTAATTACAAACACAAGAACCACAACAGAACACGACCAGCATCAGATAGGTAGGTACTCCGTCCTACGTGCTAAATAATGAATGCAAACAAAAGCACGTCGTTGTAACCCGGCGCACGTGCTGAACGGATTAGCGGCCACAATCAAACGTCGGCGTCGCCTTGGCCCATATTACTCTTTGTTCCTTAAGTACGTACTCTCCGCAATAGGTACTACGGAGGAGTACAACTACGGCTAATTAGCAACGGAACCAACCGGAACATTCGAGTACAATACAAACATGTTTACCTGAACCAAACAAGAATTAAGAATTAATTATGTAAGTTTTACTTTGATCGGCATTTACCTTATTCTTTGATTCGTAAAACGTCCTTATTAACCGACGAAAAAAGGAGGTTCTCAATTCGACATGTATATTTTTTTTTATTTTTATTATTTTTTTATGTATGACCACGCATAACTTTTTACTGAGACGTCCGATTTGAAAAATTCTTTTTTCATTGGACAGAGTATATTTCAAAGTTGGTCCCATTTTAGTGAGAAAAAAAAACCGCCCCTAAGGGTGGGAAAATAGGGGGTGATTGTTTTTGACGTGATAACGTCTTTAAAATCGTTTTAGTCGGGTGACATGTTCAGAAACTTGTGTCACACCAAAACCTCACAAGCGACATTTCATAAAGATGGTAGCGCCATCTGTTACTTGGCTCGAAAAAAAAACTTTAAATTAGTACTTAATTTCATTTTAGATGTCACTACTGGTGATAACTTATATCACCAATAAGACGTTATCACGTAAACATCTCGATCGTAAACCTACTTTACAAACAACCAATTTTTTTTTTTAACACTGAATTTTCAATTGTGAACAGATTCTGTTTAAATTTGGCACATTTATGTAGTTCTGATGACATTTCGACGTTTTAAAGATCTGATGATGGATGATGGAGACGGAAAACACTTGCAACTTGGAAGAGGTACTCAACAGTTTAAAGCAGCGATATATCGTGTTTCAAGTCATTTCATTCACGTTGACGAGAACTTTAGACCTTACTGGATGCTGGCGCTGTCATTGAAGGTCTGACAATGGAGACGGAATGCAATTGCAAGAGGTCCGCATGGATTAACAGCAGCTATTCTGTGTCTGGGCTCCTTTTATTCACCTTAATAAGATCTTTAAGCCAAGTTGGATAATGACTGTCATGGATGATCTAACGATGGAGACGGAAGGTTTTTGCAAGGCGTTCTTAACAGTTTACAGCAGCTATATCGTGTTTGGGCTCCTTTCATGCATCTTGACGAGATCTTATCAGGTAGCTGGAAAATTACGGTCATAGAAGGTCTGATGATGGAGACGGAAAGTATTTCCTAGTTCTCAATAGCTTACAGCAGCTGTATTGTGTTTAAGCTCATTTCATATACGTCGATGAGAACTGTTGACCTTGTTGGATTATGATTTTCATCGAAGCTCTGGCGGTGGAGCCGGAAGACAGTTACAAGAGATTCCCAACAGTTGGGCTTATATCTTGAACTTTATTGACAACTTTAGACCTTATTGGGTTAAGGGTGCCATCGACCCCGGCCCTGGTTCAGTCCATGGTCCGAAGCGAGAGTAAATGGGAAGCGGTTACCTCCCTAAAGAGATGTCAGCAAAGCAGAGAGGCTTGTCAAGGCCACCGCCTGCCGGGGTTGTCAGTTGTTCGAAAGAGCACGGTATCGGAACATAAAAGGCAATAGAAGGAATATGGGTGGGCTTTTGTCAGTACAAGTATGACACTCCCTCTAGCTCCACCCAGAGCGGGGAAAGTTATTTGATAATTTCCCATCCGCAAAAAAAAAAGTTTCATCGACGGACGGATGCCCTTATTTGAAAAAAACATAATAAGTGTGTTTTAGAGATTACGGCAAGAATTAAATTTCTGTATAATGTGCAAGGCATAGTGAGTTAACCTTTCAGTCTCTGCATTTCAGTCAGCGCGAAAATCATGCGGGTAGATAAACACCTTATTTGGTTCTAAATCTGATAATTTTGCTAAAGCTTTCAGTCCTAGATCAATTCATGCTTTATCGAGGGCCGACCCTTGCAGTTAATGTTCCGTGACGGCCCAGCTTAGAATTACCGGCCACATCATGTGTTAAAAAAAAATTGAGTACTTATTCTTTTAAAAATTGCAATCAATAGAGATCCAGCAACACCCATAGCTTTCACTCTTTTTCCTTTGCTTTCATGGGCACCACAATTCTTCAGATTTTTTGGTGGGCACAACAATATCTGGAGGTATCCCAAGGACGCGATGGTGTTTCAAATTCATGGTATTCATCTTAGTACTTGTCAACCTGTTTGACGGTAAGGAACATTCTTATCGAAGCACCATCCTTACGCTTACGCCTCTCTTCGCTTATCAAGGATTTTTAAATAGCAATAGCAAGTAATGTAGGTTCCTGATAATAGCACCCAAATATTGAGCACGATGTAGATTTCAACAAAAAATCGACAAAAATAGGAAACTAGAAAGCAAAAAATCAATATTTGATTTAAAAAAGCCGAGAAATTTGGAATTTTAATAACAAACAAACATTAAATACAAATTAGACTAAGTTAAGCAACAACTTTGCTGTTAAAGAAAACCAAAAAGAGATAAATAAAAACTTTTTAACAAAAAATTAAACCGACGAAAAGTGAAAAATAAAAACCTTCTAGTCTAGGTAAGCTCCAAAGTTAAAATATGAAATTAATTTCAAGTCGGCGCCAAACAAGCAAGAAAACTAATAACGTAAAACGAGAAATATTGACAGCTTTATAGATCGTCGATCATTGTATGTTGTAAAAAGTTTTTATTCTCCGATTCGTGAAATGAAAAATCGATATAATAAGGTTGTCAAAAATGTAGGTCGTACCGCCACCTATGTTCGGTGACGAGCAGTGAGGATGGTCGAGATAGCGCCATCTGTCGGCAGTATATTGTTGGCAGTTTATTTTTAGGGGAGGGCAGTTTTCCCGTTTGTAACCGGTTGTTTTACCACTATTTGGTTAGTGGGTCACCTTAGGGACGGAGTTGATAGAGGGCGCTGTTTTTTCACGCCGATGTGTAGGGTCCTATCTGTACCGACGTAGCAAACGTAGTAAGTACCCGTGAAGTTTTGGTAAATCTTTCTCGTTCTTTCTAAAAACCATGGTTCAGGTTCAGACTAACCAATGAAAAAGACAAAGCGCGAGTGCGGGCTTACCCCGTCACTTTCTTACATATTTTTATATACAAAAATGAACTCTGTGCGTAAATCGGTGATTTTAACCTGTAACGCTATAACACGCGTCAACCTTTACTATAGTAGGCGTGAATAATCACGTAACCCTAAAGCGCAGGCCACACCGCCAGCTAGCGGGCGGGCGGGCTAGGCGGGTGGGCGAAGCGAACGAAGGAAACTATACATTGGCAAGCTAAACTATGGGGTTCACACCAAACTACGGACAGACGAGCGACGGGCGGAGCGGGCGAAGCGGGGGGCGCGGATGGGAGAGCGAGAGGTTAGCGTTCTATCTGTCCATTGTCATTTGCAATTTGACAAACGTAAACACTATACTGCTATTCGAAAGACGAGCGTCGACTAGTCTACTCGAAACGGGGAGGACGGGCGAACGAACCGGGCGAGCGTGCTGGCGGGCGAGCTAAGCTAGCGAAGTGAACAAGTAGCTTCGCTGGAATCGTCGGATATTTCGTTAGCTTAGCTGGTGGTGTGCCTGCGCTTTAAGCGCAGGCACACCGTTCCGGCCACACCTTTTCGAGTAGACTAGTCGACGCTCGTCTTTCGAAAATCAGTGTAGTGTTTACGTTTGTGAAATTGCAAATGACAATGGACAGATAGAACGCTAACCTCTCGCTCTCCTATCCGTGCCCCTCGCTTCGCCCGTTTAGCCCGCTCCGCCCGTCGCTCGTCTGTCCGAAGTTTTCGGTGTGAAAACCATAGTTTAGCTCGCCAATATTTCGCGTAGTTTGTATAGTTTCCTTCGTTCGCTTCGCCCACCCGCCTAGCCCGCCCGCCCGCTAGCTGGCGGTGTGGCCTGCGCTTTATGGAAAGAACAAATAAAACCAACTAATTTTATTTCTACATTTATTATATGTTACAACATACAAAACATATAGTAACAACAACATACGATCATATCATTACGCCGATGCTAGACGGGGCAGCGCGGAACTATTAGTTTCATCATTTATTGTAAACTTTCTAGTTTGGACACAATTTCAAGAGACTAGATCAAAGAATAACAACAATAAAGCAATATAAAATACACCTTAGTTAATTAATGCTAATAGAATTTGTGAAAATATTGATCAACGATTTGTTCTTAAAAATAAATTATATTTTGTTCGGAAGTCAGTTATTAAAGTAATATACTCCTGTTTCATTACCTCCGATATATGTAAATTAATGTACACACTTGTCAGATACTGGCATTGTAATAAATTATGTCTTTCGAGACTGTGAAACAGGACAATCGTTTAAGAATGGCAAACACAATGACAACATGTATTACTATTCCGTCGTTTGCCATTCCCGAATGAAGACAAACAGAAACGATTACAAATAACATTTACTATATGCACACATACAGTATAGTATATAATACATGATTGTGGAGATGTAGAAAGCTCTGACAGTATGCTACGTTAAGTTAAAGCTACAGTACGTTGCGGGCGAGTCGCCGGGGTTCACTTTCATTGTACAGTTATCATGACGCGACGGCTATATCTGTGGTTCCTGGCTCATTATCATTTCTTGAAGTTTTATGGAAGATTGTCTATCAATTCTATATTTCGTGCTGGTTCATTTGGAAATGATGCTTCAAGTTCAGACACTTAGGTTCAGACTTACCTGCCTGCCTGTATCAGTGAAAACTTCTCTAGGTTTTAGAAAATTATACATATATTATGGACCACCTATAACAGATTAGTTGTAAATGTCCACAGATACTTCCGTCGCATTACACCCTTAATATTAATGTTTTCAAACAAGATTTTGGTATAAACATTCAATGAGAATTCTGCGAGCGCGGTCCTGGCGGCAAGTGATGTCGCAGCGCCATCTATTGGTTATAGTTAAACAATTCGTTTGAAGGGTTACTACTAATATACAACATTTGTGATTTAAAAGTAAGCTTGGTTCGTTTCTAGCACAGAAGGCAGGGAAGATTGCGATGCAGAACTAGCTCTATCAAGATATCCTTTATAATTATTTATTTTTCAAAAACAAGTATGAGTATTACAAAGTAGGTATTTAAAACATTACAAAAACCACACATGTATTTATTTGTTTCAATCTAAATGTTTGGGAAACACTCCGCAATATAGTATTGCCTACAGTTTCTGTCATCTGCGCTAGAAATGTTCAAGAAACATGACGTGTATATCTATCGTAGCCTAACATTAAGTATGGAACACTTATATCGAGTTCAATTCCTTCTCAGTGTCTTAGCGATACGTGTACTTAGTCTAGTGCGCGTTGTCGTAGAATATCGGTCTTGAACTGAACGGTCTCCGATATTGACGCGAGGTGCTTGTCAGTGCGGCCACACTACGCGAAGAAACCTCAAAGTTTTCAAGCCTACAGTCACGATTACTTCCCTATTTTATGGGAATTAACTTATTGGCAGGCAAAATCCGAGGTTAGTTAGAGGACACCTCTGCTTTATAAATAAACTTTCGTGGATTATTCACGTTTTTATTTCGAACTAGAGGGCATAACATTTCAATTCAATTGAAATAAATGATGCGCTTGAGATTGATCTTCTGTGAAGTACCTGTTTCAATATTCGTATGAAGATTATATTTCGAATATGATTGCCTAGACTATAAAGTGTGAGCGAAACCGGTTTTTTTATTTTTTATCGGGAGCGTGGCGTGACCGCAGCTTACAAATAAAAATAAACCCTATACATAGTTATTATAAAGTTTGAAATAATTCAGCCTTAGTGTTATGTAAGGTCAGCGCATACAATGTCTGAAGATCTGTCGCTAGGCGCTTACTTGTGCTCTTCACAACTAATATACATAACGTGACTATGTCTGTGTTAGATAACATAAAGTTTCCAAATTTCATGATTGCGAAACATAACTTTATTAACTACCCATAATGTTTAGTTTACAGTGGAAAATTATTTTTGCTAAATTGATTCTAAGAATCAACTTAATTCACACAGCAGTAAAGTTGTTATTTGTTTTATTAGGAATCACATGACTTGAAAACAACAATAACTTTTTATAGTTGACCATGAGTAGGGTTGCCAGCAACAAGTTTTTGTTGTTCAGTTAATAATATAATTTATACATTGTGTTTCCATTTATAAAATATATAATTATTTGAAAGGAAGGTGTCTTATAAATGTATCTAGCGACCCTACCTATGTTACGTTGCCATATTACAATAACTCACAGACATAGCCACAATAATCTTACACATAAACATTGAAATATAGTCCTTATACTTATAAAATAAAAGCTACATAGTTACAAATAATCTCTTTGGTGACAGTGTAACAAATGCGTTGTCCACAACTCTTCTACTTGACGAAACTTTGGTGTGCATAGTGAAGGTGCGCGTGCACTATACCGGCCCGCGAACGAACGACTCTTTTGGCAAAATTGTTAAGTATATGGAACATACTAGGACGTATAGCAAGTTGAAACCATTTTGCTACAGCATAAATATAAACAGTAAACCAATGAGGCAATTACACACAAAGCGAAACTTCTTGTTTCTGTGCGACATCCTCGACATACGAGTAATCTGTTGCCTGCAAGCGAAATAAGGTATAAGGTAAGAATTATGTCTACAGTTCTCTTGTCCATTCATAAAAACAAAAAACCTTGAGAAGTAGTATAAGTTTGGTTAATGATACTGTCTTTGATCACGATATAATACGCGCACACCTTACAAACAGTCTAATATGACGGCTTATCACCGAAAATAAATAATTGAACTCTTTCTATTGGTCGCGGTGTTGCCTTACGCTACGGATACTTACTGAGCTAAACTAAATGCTACGCATTGGTACATGTTGCATACATGATATACGAAATATATTATTTTTCCAATAAATAATACGCACTTTTATCATCATCCAGACCTCAAAGTAGTAAATATTTGGTAATGTCTGTCGTATATTGACACTTTGTTATTGGCTTAAAATACTTGCAAAATTCATAGATGTTATGTTTCAACGATAATAACAATATTTGATTCGATAGTAGTTAGTAGTAAAACTTTAAAAGCTTATTTTCAAATATTTGCGTATTCACGTTCTATTTTGCACAACGAAAAATATTTCGTGTTTCAGAATCTTATTGATTATACAATCTATTGTCAAAAATCGTATAAGTGCAAATAACAAGCTAATTTCATTTCTATCAACAACATTTACATTGTGCAGCAATTTTCATGCTATATTATACGTTTTTCCGCTAATTTAACAGACTATAGTTGCAATGGTACAAAAGTTTATTAAATATCTTATTTAATTAAACACTTGGTTCATAAAATACGTGTTTATGTAACATACATTTGGTATAAAGCTAAGTATATCCCTTGCTTTTCATCATTTTATGCGACAAACATAAATTACTACAAAAATGCATATGCAGCATATCTATGGTCACCTCTCATATAACTTCGTTGATTATATTTTATACTGCCAACACATAATCTATGGTGCAGCTTAATTTGTAATTACAATAGTTCCTCGACGATATTACACCATTATAATCGTACAACAATATCTTTGAAGCAGAACTTCCGTTACTAAATATAACTGGAATGAAGTTCCTCCAGACGCTTGGACACTGACAGCCGGCTCGGTGTGACATGACTGATTACAAATTTGTTAAATTACTCTCAAAAGGTTTGTATTGAGTCCACTGTGCCTGTTAGTGAATTCATAATAAAGCAGAAGGAACTTAGTTCTAGCCGAGTGTCCCAGGAGCCCTCTCGTGTTGTGATGCACTACCTGGTTGTCGTCCCAGAGTGTGTGTGTGTGTGTGTCTCACAGGAGCGCGCACTTGCCGAACTTGCGACGTCGTCGTTGCTTCTCTTCCTGCTGCGGGTGGTTGCGGATTATGCGCACCAACTGTTGAAATACAATTTTGAGAACTTAGGTTTTAGTCTATTCTGTCTGTTGAAGTCTGTTATTTTAATTTTATTTAAAGTCATTTTAAATAAAATTACAGACTTAAAGTAAAAAACTACTTTACTTTCGGAAGTTTTCTTGGTTTCCTTTTTTTAACTTTCCATAAATCGACTTTCAACAGATTTTTTTTACCGATATTAAAAGATTTTTTTTTGCAGTGGGATTTTTCGCAACACTCATTTTATTACCCTTTTAAGTTGAGATTATCCACACAAATTCCATTTTATTTAATTTTTAATTGATATTTTGGTATTATCATGTCATTAACATAGACTAAAAAGAACAGAAAAGGTGCCGCCCGAATACATAATACGTGCACGAGGTCCACATGCACACACTGTCTCGCTCCCACTCACCTCGTGGAAGGCAGCGTCGATGTTGAGCGGCGGCTCCTTGGCGCTGGTCTCGATGTAGGGCGCTCCCAGCTGGCGCGCACGTGCACGAGGTCCACATGCACACACTGTCTCGCTCCCACTCACCTCGTGGAAGGCAGCGTCGATGTTGAGCGGCGGCTCCTTGGCGCTGGTCTCGATGTAGGGCGCTCCCAGCTGGCGCGCACGTGCACGAGGTCCACATGCACACACTGTCTCGCTCCCACTCACCTCGTGGAAGGCAGCGTCGATGTTGAGCGGCGGCTCCTTGGCGCTGGTCTCGATGTAGGGCGCTCCCAGCTGGCGCGCACGTGCACGAGGTCCACATGCACACACTGTCTCGCTCCCACTCACCTCGTGGAAGGCAGCGTCGATGTTGAGCGGCGGCTCCTTGGCGCTGGTCTCGATGTAGGGCGCTCCCAGCTGGCGCGCACGTGCACGAGGTCCACATGCACACACTGTCTCGCTCCCACTCACCTCGTGGAAGGCAGCGTCGATGTTGAGCGGCGGCTCCTTGGCGCTGGTCTCGATGTAGGGCGCTCCCAGCTGGCGCGCACGTGCACGAGGTCCACATGCACACACTGTCTCGCTCCCACTCACCTCGTGGAAGGCAGCGTCGATGTTGAGCGGCGGCTCCTTGGCGCTGGTCTCGATGTAGGGCGCTCCCAGCTGGCGCGCACGTGCACGAGGTCCACATGCACACACTGTCTCGCTCCCACTCACCTCGTGGAAGGCAGCGTCGATGTTGAGCGGCGGCTCCTTGGCGCTGGTCTCGATGTAGGGCGCTCCCAGCTGGCGCGCACGTGCACGAGGTCCACATGCACACACTGTCTCGCTCCCACTCACCTCGTGGAAGGCAGCGTCGATGTTGAGCGGCGGCTCCTTGGCGCTGGTCTCGATGTAGGGCGCTCCCAGCTGGCGCGCACGTGCACGAGGTCCACATGCACACACTGTCTCGCTCCCACTCACCTCGTGGAAGGCAGCGTCGATGTTGAGCGGCGGCTCCTTGGCGCTGGTCTCGATGTAGGGCGCTCCCAGCTGGCGCGCACGTGCACGAGGTCCACATGCACACACTGTCTCGCTCCCACTCACCTCGTGGAAGGCAGCGTCGATGTTGAGCGGCGGCTCCTTGGCGCTGGTCTCGATGTAGGGCGCTCCCAGCTGGCGCGCACGTGCACGAGGTCCACATGCACACACTGTCTCGCTCCCACTCACCTCGTGGAAGGCAGCGTCGATGTTGAGCGGCGGCTCCTTGGCGCTGGTCTCGATGTAGGGCGCTCCCAGCTGGCGCGCACGTGCACGAGGTCCACATGCACACACTGTCTCGCTCCCACTCACCTCGTGGAAGGCAGCGTCGATGTTGAGCGGCGGCTCCTTGGCGCTGGTCTCGATGTAGGGCGCTCCCAGCTGGCGCGCACGTGCACGAGGTCCACATGCACACACTGTCTCGCTCCCACTCACCTCGTGGAAGGCAGCGTCGATGTTGAGCGGCGGCTCCTTGGCGCTGGTCTCGATGTAGGGCGCTCCCAGCTGGCGCGCACGTGCACGAGGTCCACATGCACACACTGTCTCGCTCCCACTCACCTCGTGGAAGGCAGCGTCGATGTTGAGCGGCGGCTCCTTGGCGCTGGTCTCGATGTAGGGCGCTCCCAGCTGGCGCGCACGTGCACGAGGTCCACATGCACACACTGTCTCGCTCCCACTCACCTCGTGGAAGGCAGCGTCGATGTTGAGCGGCGGCTCCTTGGCGCTGGTCTCGATGTAGGGCGCTCCCAGCTGGCGCGCACGTGCACGAGGTCCACATGCACACACTGTCTCGCTCCCACTCACCTCGTGGAAGGCAGCGTCGATGTTGAGCGGCGGCTCCTTGGCGCTGGTCTCGATGTAGGGCGCTCCCAGCTGGCGCGCACGTGCACGAGGTCCACATGCACACACTGTCTCGCTCCCACTCACCTCGTGGAAGGCAGCGTCGATGTTGAGCGGCGGCTCCTTGGCGCTGGTCTCGATGTAGGGCGCTCCCAGCTGGCGCGCCAGCTCGCGCCCCGCCTCCTCGCTGACGGCGCGCACGTGCACGAGGTCCACTTTGTTGGCAGCCAGCAGCATCGGGTATGTCTCCCTGCAGGCACCACGTGCCACAACTTAGTTTTATTCAACTGTTACGAGCTCAACACTCAGTCATTGATATAGCAAAAACAGTATATCAGAAGGTCAGAGAAATCGGAATACATGTCACAACGCGATTCCGTCCTACTTGCACGTCCGCTCATTGCACATGTCGTTTGACAAATCGGACAATAAAGCACAGCGAGGTTCACAGATGACGCTATAAGCACAAGCAGTAAACAGAGCGTCCGTAATTTGTGGATTAAAATGTTTGTTTTGTGTACTGTTTGTGCTGCTAAAACCTCATCATTTTCCTCACCTGTCCTTGACGCGGAGGATCTGCGTGTGGAAGTGGCGGATGTTCTCGTAGCTCTGCTTGTCCGTGACGGAGTAGACCAGCAGGAAGCCGTCGCCCTTGCGCATGTACTGCTCGCGCATCGCGCTGAACTCCTCTTGACCCGCCGTATCGAGTACTACAACGAGAGAGCATTCTCATTTAGAGCAAACTACCTCTCAAACTAATTCTTACTCTGCGTCAGATCTAAGATGCTTCTTTGGCCTCCTCTCTCCATAACAAGTTCAACGAGATAGTTCTCAAATGCGATCCTAACGCAACAAACAAGTGGAATGATTCCTAAAGATTAAAAAATCAATGCATTTATGCTAGTCAGCTTTGCACAGGGCAAATGTGGTGGCTTAGGCAGACTACCAGCAGTTATTAAATATGAATATCTTCTTCATCAGCACTCATTACTAGTACTCACCGTCCAGAATGCACCATTGACCGTCAACCTCCGTGTGTTGGATGTACGAGTCCTCAATGGTGGGGTCATAGTCTGTCACGAACAGCTTCTGGAAAAACTGGATTGTGATCGCGCTCTTGCCCACGCCGCCATCTCCGACCACTACAAGCTTGATCTGAAGGTGATGAATGACAGTTAATCTTAACGAAAAGTAAAGAAATGGTGCAGGGGAAGGGGAGTACGAGAATCAGGTGTACAACTGATGGGAGGCACAAACCCACAAGTCAATATGACGACAGGAATTATAGTTTATAGAATTGACATACAAATGATATTGAGGGGCAGGCAGCAGAAAATAAAGTAGTGGTGATCCGAAAAGGCTCAGAAGGCTAATAGAACAAAAGGTAAGTGAATGGAGATTCAGGAAGCTAAAAGTTGGAGATTTTACAATTAAGTATAAATTATTGCTTTGATAGCACTTTACTAGGTTAAAGAAGACTGTTTTTCTGGCATCACCATGATATACTTTGAAAAATATAATCGCTATTTCAGTTAGCAAAACAAAGCTTGAATAAGCATTAACTTTTGAAAATTGTACATAAACATGTCAACCAAAAAAGCAGTCTCAAACATTTATAAAAATAAAAGTAGCAACACACTAACACTGTCACTGTTTTTGAACAACGACATACTTGCTTGGCTTCTAGCGGCCGCACTGCAAACAAAGTCACAATCAACTTAACTACACATATTAATACATAACTTTAAGACCACTTTCAAGTACCGCCACACACTCAATTGATATCAATTGCCTCATATTCAATTAGATAGAGCGTAAAAATTACTGTAGACTTTGCCAATTAGAATTTAGTATTTCTTTTAAAACACACATTTATTCTGATAAAAGCTAGGAGTTTGGATAATGAGAGCACTCAAAAATGCTCATAATAATTCCTTATTCGAAAGAGAGACCGCGGCTCCGGAACACAAAGGGCAAAAGATAGAACATGGACGGCTTTTAATCAGCACTCCCTTCTGCTCCACCCAGAGCTGGAGAAGTCATTTAATGATTTCCCATCCGAAGGAAAAGGTCTCTATCAATATATTACCATGACTGAAGCAATATTTTCCAGTTCAGTCACTTTTGTAACTTTTTACCTACCACTATACACAAGCTAAAATAATTATTGGTTAAGATTATATTTATATAAGGATTATATTAGTAAAGGATCATATTATAATTCTTTACAGCTATTTATAAATATTGTGCATAGACAATGAATACAAAAACCTGGTAACTAGTTGGTAGTCATACATTTGGCAAACATTAGACTGTTTTTACCATTTAAAAAATATAATATTTCCACAGCATTCCTCTTGTTCCAGTCACACTGTTCCAACAAACACCCACTCCATCCCATGAAACTCACACAAACATTACAAAGCACATTTTTTGTCTTGCTGACCATGAAAATATTGTATTTTATGCAAGAGACTACTACCCAAGACACTACAGATATGTACTGTGGTACTAGTTCCTATGTTGTACCAAGTATGTATGTTCTTGTGCTGTAATCACAATACCTGTCACACTATCTGCTATTATCTGATTTAAAGATATTGCATCCTGCTAAAGTACTGCTTGAATTAAGCAAGCACTTGGGAAATTTCAGAGTAACTTTAAATTTTAATAGAAGATCCTTTCAGGATGCTAGAATGTGATGTACTATACATGTGGTGGGTGTTCCTAAAACAAACAACCATTGACTCCCATACAAAGTGCACTGAGTTATTATATGATAATAGTAAATGTTTGATTTTATCGGCCTGGCAGTGACTGTCCATTGTCTAAAACTTAACAAGCGAACAAGTAGTCAAACATAAAATTGATAATGTGTAGTTAGTGAACATTACACATGATATTGGTAAATATGTGGTAAATAAATGTTTATGTGGTAAATAAATAATTATTGATTTTAAACCTAAAAACAAAAACACAGAAAGAAAGTTCTTCATTTAAAAAATGCTGTATTTGTGTTTCACACCAGACTATTTTAGCTACTTATTGAATCAAGAACGACATGTGCATGGTTCAACACAAATGTTTTAATATATTGATGAGATTTGCATGATAAGCATTCCATTATCTTGTTTGCTGCCATTGATAAGAGAGATATACAACCATCATAAATCTGAGCACATTATTGATTATTATCACAAAATACACTTTGTTACTGGTACTTTATTATTTTGGCACTTCACTATTCACAATATTATTTGATACTGTTGATAGTAATACCACTGCACATATATCACACAAACACCCAAAATTAGTTTCCTGTCATCAAGATAAGAATGTACTCATGCTAATTTGAGAATTATCCTTTCAGGATATCATCAGAATATCATATAAATCTAATTCAAAATTGACAATAAACTACAGGAAGTAGTGAATAAATTTGGGAAAAGACCAATTGATTAAAATACAATTGCACAATGTTTTGCTAATTAAAATAACCAAACAATGCAGTTATTAAGACCTTAAACTTCATGTTCTTTGAAGACATTATAATTTTGCTTAACTTATGTATGTACATGGATAATTACACTGTTACTTTTTAAAAGCTATATTTTGTTATCAATGCAATACACTTTGGTTACTTGAACAACTGAACTCTTAGCCTGTGCCTGCCTGTATGGACAGAGATATTACTCACTTCACACTCTCTGAATATTGCTTTCAGTCAATTTTCAAATTGTAGGAATTTCAAGAAGCTAGTTTTCTCCAGTAAAAAATAGAGTATTCCTTTTGATCTTGTGTTATGTAAAATACACAAATATAAAACCAGGCAGAACTGTTTCCTAGAAAACAGTTATTTGTGCTACTACATTACATGATAATGTAAACAGTCTAGATTCATTAGGGCTGCCTTTCAGAGCTCATACTGAAAATAATATTAGAGAAGAGCTCTAAAGGCCAGTGCAAAAATTTTGCTTCTAATAAGATTCATTGTTCTTCTGCCGTAGCAACATAAAACCTAAACGTCAAATGAGATCTGAACTTACCGTGGGCAGGTTCTCGTTGGGAGGCCCTGGGCGCGTCATGTCTCCGTAGCGCCACTGCGCCCCTCCACCTTCTGATGACCGCTGGCTGGATGCACGCTCATGGGATATTATCTGCGGAATTACCACCGGACCCCATCATCACTGTTTTCCTGACACATTATCTGCATGTTGGCAGTCCTCCCACGCCCGTCAGCCAAACTACAGCTGATTTTAGTAAAAACACGTAAATACTCACCTCATTGCTACTATATTACAGTGCTAGAATCAGTCCATGGACGGAATGTTTGGTGATCGTTAAAATACACAGTGAAACTTAACACAAACATGAAATAAAACTTGCAATCGTTATTCGATATAGAAAGATAGAAACTGGTGTAACTTTTTTGTGACGTTTATAGTGATGTGCTTGACGCGATAATTTCTGACGATGCTTGATAATGTAGTATCTGTTGATGTTGGTTTTGGTAAGTTATTTTTCACACAATTGTTAAGCATTTTGAATTTACACGAAAACATTAGATAATTCATAGAGACTTAAAGTTTCGCAATGACAAATTCAGAATTCAATTTACTAATTGTTACATTTAATGAAATAGGACTTCTTACGACAAAAATGAAACTATACGTAACCTTACGAAACGACAAAGGCAGTCCATAGCAGTAAATAATTATCTTGAACTTACATTAGTGACTCACATAGCAGTTTCTTTATATTTTCTTCAAAAGTCTAAATCGATACCATTTTGGTAGGTTTTGTACGCACTTTACTATCAAATGTCAATTTTCGGGTTGGCCAACCTTCTGGAGTTGTACCTGATTTAGTTACGGTGCGTTCAAAGTTAAGATGGTTTTTTTTTTATATTGGCACACTCGGTGTTAAGATGGTTAATTTCATTTTCAGTTCTTTGCTTTGCACCTTGATGTCGTGCCTTTACTGTTTTATTCTAACACGATTAATATGACACGTAGGTATACTTTTTCTTTACATGTATGTAAAGAAAAAGTTGTTTTTTCGAATTTTGCAACATTCTTTGGTAACCCTTTCAGGAATGAAATTCAAAAGTTTGAGTCCATGAACTCATGCCATCATCCCATCCCGGGGTAAGCAGAAACTACAGAACGCAATACACTACGTTCATAATCTGATTTCATTTTTCTTCAATATTTTGCTTATAATTTCACTGTTTTATTTGTGTTTGTCATTGTTATTAGAAGGTTCTTGAAACAAAAAAATAAGTAGGTAGGTAGGGTACCCTCCCTAGTTGGCAAGTTGGGTAGGTAAGTAGTGTCAACCTTTTTACTAGTAAGAAGGAAAATGGGCATTGCAACGAAAGTCGGGCACAGCTAGTTTAAAATAAATACCTACCTACTGAGATACTTCGGTATATGCCAATAGATTTTATTAAGAAATCAAAATCGTATTCTTATAATCATATTTGATGGCAGACACTACCAAAAAAAAACAATATCGCAGTGAAGCGTCGGCCGTAAACCCGGTCCCCGGTAGACATAAATCAGGTGTACTTACGCGGAAGCACGCGCACCTCTGGAATGCGGGAACAAGCCATAAATACACATTGCACAACCCTACTGCAGAGATGGCCAACCTGTAGCACGCGTGCGCGACGGGTTATTTTTTATTTGGTATCATTATTTTAAGAGTATCAGAATATAATGCGGTAACTAAGTGATAAAGCTAGGTCAACACGCTTATCTAATTAGGAAAGCCCATTTCTCGCAGTAAACACCAACCTCCCCAAGGTTCCAAAATAACAATAAAATAAAAACTAGCGCTTTAAAATATTGCACCCCTGCGTTACGTGATTGTTCCTGCGATGTTTTTCATCCGGGGCTCATCTGTAAAGCCTTATCGGGCTATTATTTATCTTGGGAAATGTATGAAAATAACTCTTTTTAAGCGGATCCTTTTTTTGGCCGGTGTAGATGTTTGAAAGTTTTATTACGACGTTGCAACGGTCGTGTATTGAAGGAGAAGGCTGGAGTAGCAGTTTTAAGAAATTGAGTTTCAGCAATACGTAAAAACAATGTAAATCATACATAATAAATGATGTTTATTTTGGAAGTAGGTTTTCACAAACACTCTTACACGTCTTTTTTAAAAACTAGATGAGGCTGGTGTTTCGTACCAGACTAGGTACTCTGAGAAAAGACAGCCGAAACAAACTCAGAGGTCATAGTCTCTTATAAGGTCTAGACAAAAAAATTTGGTCAACTTACATGAGGACTATGCAGATTGGTGTCTAAAATGGTCTTTTTAATATTATTTATATTATTATAAATGCGAATGTTTGTGAGGATTTATGGATGGATGTATGGATGTTTGTTACTCTTTCACGTCAAAACGGTTAAACGGATCTTGATGCAATTTGGCACAGAGGTAGATTATGGTCTGGAATAGCATATAGTTTTTTTCGATAGACTTACACTATAATTTTTCCCAGTAGCATGCAACGAAAATACAGAGAAACCATCTCTGTTAGATTTCGTTTCAAACTCAGCTCTCCAAGATCAGCAAAACATGTTTGTTTGTTGTATCACCGTTGCACTTCCCAAATGTACATCGATGGTTAGATAAATAAATGTCATCTCTTACCTTTTTATTTCAGTATTTTACCAACCACTCTACTAAACGACAATTTATATTTTTTAAATCACGGCTTTTATGCCTTTTTTAGACTTTTGTGCCTTGTCAATTGTACTAAGAACTTCGCAAGGGGATGCCTTGTCCGATGTTATATGAACGACATTTCTGTTTCGATTGGTGTATCGAAATAATACGACGATTGCAACTAGCCGAATGGTCGCTAAACCTGATTATCACTTCTGCACCGCTGGTCAAATGCACCACATCAAAGGCTATCATCACATAACTATCTGCGCCATACCCATTTTATAGGTGGTTGATTATTCACGCTTCGGACCAAGAATCTAATCAACTGTTCAGCCGTGCTATTTCCTAGTTTATAATAGCTAAGTGTTAAGGGGGAACTATTATATAGTATGACCATCTGGGGCAATTTTTACAGTCGCATTAGACACTATTTTATCCTGTTAGTAGACACCTATGAAATTCGCAAGAATATCAAATACAAATATACTTACTATATTTCACATGTGTTCTTGAGTGGAGACCGCGACTCGGCAAGCGTAGTGTAGGACGCCCTCCGAGTGCCTCCGACCAGGTGGGATGACGATCTAAGAAAGACTGCAGGCAGATGCTGGATGCGGCAAGCTGAAGACAGGGCGCTATGGCGCTCATTAGGGGAGGGCTATGTCCAGCAGTGGACTAATATAACCTGATGATGATGATGATATTTCACATTACGGGTGAGATTCGTAATTAATTATACTTTATCATACAATATACGTACACATTGTCTATTCCAAAATTAAAAAGCGTCCCCTACCTGCACCCCATGCATTTTAATGAGGCGGCTTTTAAGCGGTCTCGTAAAGGGCTGGACTTAATTCTGAGCGGAACGATCCAGCCGTGGGTTCGCATGATCAGGCACGCCTGCCGGCAGTGCCGGCTCCGTGTGACCCACTTTGCTCCCCTGGCCCTCCGGCCGCGGTGGCCAGTTCCACGCGGAAGTATCCTCAGATTAGTATTTCACATACGCGCAGTGTGCACGATAAAATAATTATGTAAAGCGACGTATCTAGGTCTGTATGACAAATTTATACTTCCGACACTCGTGACATCGTTGTTGATTAGCATAAACATACGCGTGCCGTTTCGCCACAATCCATTGGATTTTCTGACGGTTTGTTAGAAAATGGACTAACTTAGCCTCACGATCACTTAATTGGGTGGGTGACCAACATTGTTATGCCCACTCTAGCATACCATAAAAAAACTCGTGATAATTATTGCTTTTACTCTGGACGCTCTAAATGTGCTCGTTTTTCTACATCGTTCTCACATAATGTATGATCTCAACATGAAAGATGTATCCATGATTTTATAAAACATTATGATTTAAAAGAGTGTCCATGGAGTTTCTTGCCCATTCTTCTCCATCTAAAGATCTACGCTTTGGAATGGGCAACTACAGTACTTTCACAAGTTATTATGTCTTGTGACTGGGACTGTAGCAGCATCATTTTTTTTGTTCTTGTTTTTTATGACATTCAAAAGTGCCTGTAATGGTGTAATTGAAATAAATGATTTGAGTTTGAGAGTTTGAATATACCTACACAAATATTTTAACAAAAAAAATAACAAAAAATGTAACCGACGAAAAGTGAAAAAAAAAAACCATTTAGTCTAGCTAAGTTCCAAAGTTATTTTATTGGCTCATTACGTTTTTAAATCACGGCTAGCAGCCACATTGTGTTTTTACAGCCGAGTAAAAAAAATGACTGTTGAAGATGAAATGACAGAATGAAATTCGAAATCTGAATATTTGAAAATTTCATTATCAATGTTGATCCAAAAGGAAAGAGGTTGAGGTAACAGGGAGGGTAAAATACCCACTCTGTTACACCTTCAATGACAACGCCATTCTCCATCTAGGTCTAAAGTTGTTGTCAGCGTGCATGAAATCGGCGGCGGCGATCTCTCGCGTCCGGCCCTGGTTCAGGCCATGGTCCGGAGCGAGAGGGAATGGGAAGCGGTCACCACCTTCTGCGAAGCAGTAATGCTAGCAAAGGAGGTGGCCGGGCGTTTGAGGGAGAGAACATCTGCCCAACCCAGCCGCCGCGGGAGACGCCCAGGGCGCCGGGCGCCGCGAGACGACTCCCGGCCACCGTAGATGCGGGCCTGTGGGCGGTGAGCAATGGGTAGTTCACCGTCCGTCCGTCGATTGATGACAGGCCGTGTCGACGGCGCGTTCGTGTTTCACGCGCGCCTCAAAGAGAGTCAGCAAAGCAGAGGGGCTTGCCAGAGCCTCCGCCTGCCGGGGTTGCGGGTTGTTCGAAAGAGATACCGCGGCCTCGGAACGTAAAGGGCAATAGAAGGAACATGGGTGGGTTTTAGTCAGTTCAAGTCTGACATGCCGCCCAGAGCGGGGGAAGGCATTGGATGATTTCCCACCCGAAAAAAAAAAAAAAGAAAGCGTGCATGAAATGAGTTGAATCACGATATACCGCTGCTTTAAACTGTTAAGGATCTCTTCCAAGTATTTTCCGTCTCCATCATCTATCATCAGATCATTATAACGTCGATTTGTAATCACAACTACATATGTGTGCCAAATTTAAACAAAATCGGTACACAATTGAAAATTCAGTATGAAAAAAATCAATCACCCCTATTTTTTTCAATTTCAAATGGGCCAACTTTGGAATATACGCTCTCCAATAAAATACCTAGGATTTTTAAAATCGGACGTCTTAGTAAAAAGTTTTGCGGGGTAATACATAAAAAAAAAGTACATGTTGAATTGAGAACCTCCTTTTTTCGTCGGTTAAAAAATCTGGTTTGCCCACCCCTGGCTCAGAACCTGGTTACGCCCATGGTCCACCTGCACTGTTGAATAAAGTCAATCACAAACGTTATCCGTAGCTCATAGCCAGAATATATATTAGTACCACGTAACACGTAGCATGGGGCCCGTAGCACGTAGCGTGTAATGTAACCTGTAAAATGCTGGGAAGCGTTTTTAAATAAAAAAATAACCTTTTAAGTACATGTTGTGTTGGTCTTTATTTTGTCGATGGTTTTGTTTCTTCAGTGTTAGCATAGTACGAGTGTGTCGTAGTACGCGTCTGGTCCAATAGTCGCTCGTGTAAAAGGCCGCGCTTGCACTTTGCGTGACAGCTCGCTATTTACTCGCCGGTCGTATCAAAGGGCTCTTTATGTGTGCCTACACCGCCGTGTGTCGACACCGCCTGCCCTGCTTGCCCTACTTACGAGATTCATTATTGTCCGAGAGCTTGACTTCTTGTTTGAACAAGGGCGACTGGTGTTATTGCAGGTTACAACTGGCGACCCTTTTCATTCATATATTTCCTAATGTGATCTCGATCTGCCTTCAATGGTGCAGGTTTCGGCGGAAGAAGGTTTGCGATATTATTATTTTAAGTTTGAATCTAGTTTCTGCTTGCACAATTACATACATGGGTTCAAAAACCAAAAATACCATGGATTCAAACTAAATCAGAAAAAACAATCAAATAAAAAAAATAATTGAATATATATGTTAAAATAGATGGTAAAATAAGAAAGTCACAATGTTCCGCCGCCGTGCGTTAGGCTTACAATTTTTTTCTCAAATTAAGTACATTAAATTAAATCATATCATAGTACCTAATAAACGCAATAACAATTATTATACAAAATAAATAAACCAAATCGTCAGCATTACTTCTTTTCAATAAAATAATTTCCTAAATACCCACTTAAAAAGAAAATAAATTAAATTCTGTCGTAAAAACCACTTAAAGAAATCAAACACGATATACCCCAGTTCCTTTCAACAGGATATATATATATATACCGAAGTACCGTCTTATTATGATTACCCCAGCCCCCAGAATGCAGCTCCACCTTGCGCCAATCTCCCCGAGAGCCTTGATATCTGCCGATCCCTAAAAGGTGCTACAGGTGTGCACGGGTCCCCTCGCTCACGACTCTTGCTGCTCATAAATATTCGCTAAGTGGAAGACGTCAGAGTTTTCATATAATCTTACGATAAGGCCCGCTTTTACTAACAGTAGGTGGCCATATCTAGTAAATTGTCTGTGGAATGATGATTATGACTTTCGTTATGGCTCGTGGTGCCAATGATGTCGACAATTATTGTGCCAAGGGAATTATGTCCTGAATGATGTAAACATGTAGTGTGCCCGTTTGTGCGTCGAGTTTATTCCACCATGTTGATTTTTTTTCTCGGCGTTCAGGCACTAACAAATAAGACAAAGAATAATGTGGAGTTTTACTTATTCATGCGGAAATCTTGACCAGACTGACACTAGACAGCCGCCGCCGCCGCCGCCGCCGCATGCGACTAATGTCGTGAAACATACATATTTGTTATCACTCACTCGAACCTAGGTAGGTGTAATGCATTTTCATTGCTCGTACGTGAGTGGTATTTTTTAGTTTACCAAACCACAATCCTGTCAAACGAAGGAGAATGTTGTGGACTGTTGGACAAGGTTATCATAACCCTATCTCTAACAGTTTTACGCGAAATTCCTCAGCCATTGCATTTCAGTTAACGGCTACAGCCGGCTGCGCGCGGCGGCAAAACTCTTTGTTTTAGCCATGTTTCAGTAACGTTGTATGGGATAGAGTGCAAGAAGGTACAGTCGCGACACCCGCACGGCGGCGGCTCTGGGGGGAGCAATCATACAACTTAATAATCGAACAAGCATTGATGGATTGCTGATTGTACTAAATTAATGTTTTTAATAAAAAAAGTATTTATTAAATAGATTTTTATGGCCTTGGGGATGAATCACGGTCAAGTAGATGAGAATACTTATAAGTGTATGGTTTCGAAAAAACAGTAAGTAAATACTACTATTCTATTCAATTTCTTGAAAAAGCATTCAAACTAATATTTTCTAGATGAAGCTCATGAAGAGAAAACTCATTAGTAGAAACTGCATCTTAAATAATAGCAAAGCGACACAAATCGAACTACACGATCTCTTATTACCAACACCATCTGTATCTCTAGGCTCCGTCTGGTTGTCATGGCGACGACAAAATGGCGCGCTGCAAGGCTTCCCGCGCTTTCCTCGCGTTCCCGCCGCTGCCATATTGATCCGCAATCCGGACGCGTTCTGAAACCCCTTCCGCAAATTGTTCATGGTTGAAAATTTTATGAAATATGAGAGGTTGTAATTACTGGAATGTTTGGAGTTTTAAAAGAATTACTGGATGGCTTTATTGATGTAACGAGGGTGCAGTTAAAAGGGTTTATGTAATATCCTGAAAAGGATGTTGGAAGGTAACAGTGGATTTAAATTAAGTAAGTATTGCTTTTTTCTCTTCTATGAAAATGCCTACCTTCTACAAAGATTAAAACTAAGACTAGCAAACACAGTTTCCGTTGCCAATTTTGGGATCTCAAGTGGCTACTGTTATCTAACAGTAAGCAAACCAATAATACAGCAGCAGTCTCCCGGGTACAGGTCGTATAGGTCACTGACCCACTCGGCCTTGGCCCGGTTACGTAACTTACCGCAAGTACAATGCCGAGGTACTTCGCTCAGTTCACGCAAGAATTAGAGAAACATCTCTTTTGGGTATAATCCAATTGTCTATTAGTAATTAGAACAGTCTTATGGCACTTCAATATTTACCAGTGTAAATGATTATGATTTAGCTTATCCAGAATTGCCAAGAATTATTTATTAAGTAAGGTTGCGGAAGTCTGTTGTTAAAAGTATACCGTTTTGGGGAAACGTCCCCTCCCTCTGCTGACCCCTAACGAGACCGTTGAGCGACAATTAAATACCCTCCCGTCCCGTTGGACGTCCTGCACAGCCCGTCACACCTCGTAGGAACCAAATTGCACATACATTATTAAACCTCCTGTAATCACTGTTGTACTGGCTTGGAAACGGTCCGCAACCCTATGCCAGAAGGGCTGTGTTATTATCGTTATACGTTATTTTTAGTCCAGCGAATATACTTATATATATACATTGAGGTAGGCTTTGTTCGGCCGGAGAAAGGCAGCGTGTCTTTGGTCAAATTTGCGGATATAGATAGACTCGTGTTATTATCCGTAATCTTAGATTTGTTATTGACTCAAATGAGTTAACAATATTATTTGGAGAGTCACCCACGTCGCTTTCAGAATTCATTAGCATTAGTCATGGATTTAAACAGGTATTTTATAAAGCAATGATGACGTGTTGCGGCGTCATAATAAACGTAGTAACGTCGCCCGACGTCGTCGTCGACGCGGTGGGCGACAATTAAACTGCTCTGTCCGAAATGTCCGGTATGCCGAACGCACCCTCGCACCCTACACGCGACGGGGTTGCAAGGTGGGAAGTTTCCCTCAAACGCGGGAGGACTCACTCCAATTAGAAGCAGGTACCTACTGTATGAATTTAAAAACATTTTGAAATTTGCGTTGATTTAAATAATAATTATTGTAGTGGATTGTTTGGTACTATGTTGTTGTTGGTCTTATGTTTGCATGCATCGTAAATAAATGTTGTATCAACATTTAGGCAGTAGAAAGCATACTATACTGTTTTCGCTGTAGCATCGTGGACAAGACATTTTTAGTGATGTAATAAGAAGATTCGGTATTCGGACAGTCAATATTTTTATAGAAAACTAGCTTTTGCCCGCGGCTTCGCTCGCGTTAAATTCGGGGTAACACAGTTCCCTTTGCGCCTTATTGATTTGTAATAGCAACGCTAAGTTTTCCCTTTTCTCCCCTCTTTCTCCCTCACATCCCACTTTTATTTTAAATTATGCCTATTTCCGTCTCCGGGTTCCCAACTATCTCTGTACCAAAATTCATCAAAATCGGTTTAGCCATTAAAGCGTGAAGAGGTAACAAACAAACAAACAAACAAACAAGCCCACTTTCGCTTTTACAACATTATGCAATTTTTATCAATAACGATTCTCACGGGCAACTCGTTCAGTACACGTATAGTCATCTGCCATTCTCTTGAAAACCGTTTTCTTTTGTGTTATGTGTGTTTAAAGGAGATGTTTTTTCCCCCTAAAACGGCCCAACAGTGTAACTTAAGAACAAAAAAAACTAAATCACAGGAAAAAGTCGTAGATTCTGAATAAAAATATCGACTATACATCATGGCAATACATTCCGTCACTAAACATTTCTATAGCGCCATCTTACACGCATTACGGTTTGATTCATTACAAAAAAGGACTGTTGTGTTTTTTTCCATTTCATTTTATTTTTAGACAAAATACATTTTAGATGATTAAATTTATTATTATTCTACGATATTCATGGTGCAGCTAAATATTCAGTCATTATTCTGAGTCGTGGTTACGTTCAAGATTGAAAGGGAACAGTTTTTCTAATGTCACCTGCACGACGCTACAGCGAAAACAGTTATAGCTTGGTTTATTTGCCACATTAACTTACAAAACGCACCATTTTAATAGTAAATAAGGGTCGGTTTACAGGACGAGGGAGGCAGGACTACTCACATAGAAACCGGGAGTGTTAATACCACCCTTGCAACACTGACGAAACTCATCAGTGCGTCGCGCACCTCCGTCGAGGACGCGCGTGTGTTAGTGTGTGTCGTTCTGTGTCCTGTGCAGTGTTTACTGTTTTGTTTGGATGATAGCCTGATGCCGAGCCCTCGGTGAGTAGTCGCGTG
Organism: Ochropleura plecta; assembly: GCA_905475445.1. Classification (NCBI taxonomy): domain Eukaryota; kingdom Metazoa; phylum Arthropoda; class Insecta; order Lepidoptera; family Noctuidae; genus Ochropleura; species Ochropleura plecta. Next base: position 309,202 of record FR997735.1, read on the forward strand.
CCGCGGTTGCCTACATGTGTACTTTAATTGGGATAAAAGAAGGGAGTTTATGGGGTGGGAATTGGGGTTCCATTCATCTTTGTTTGTAAATCGTATCGATAGGTATTTATCATATTTGCAGATAGTTTGTCGTCTTAGATGATCCGTGTTCCGTTTGCGTGGTCTATCGTTGAAAGGTTCCCGTGAAAGGTTTGCACTTTCTTTCAGGATGTAGACATTATGAAACACTGAAAACAGATTTTCTGTTCAGATTTTTCACAGGGAAATGACTTGTATGCATAATCATTTTGCTTTAGTATCTGACACAAAGAAAGCAGTTAACAATAGTATAAAACATGAAAGAACATTCAGTCGCTGAAAGGCTGAACAAGTAGGATATTCAACAATGGCCTTGTGACCCGGTTTCTACAAAGGTTTGTATCATTGACCTCACGTTGTTCATTTACTTTTTTAATTAAAACGGTATAACATTTCCGATTCCGCAGAATAGCTGTACTGGCGCCCAGCGTGGGGCTACTGAAAGTACATTAATATTGATGAAATCGTTGTCAATCAGGAAGTACAACCCCTCTGTATTCGTAATATTGGTAAAGTCAATCGAAATATAGTGATTAAATGATAGTATCTAGAATGTCCTGTAGGTATTATTTTTGTTAATAGATACCATAACCTATAAAACATGTCAAATGTCAGTGGATATAAACCGAGTCATCTATCTTTATACAATGTTAGGTTAACGAGGTATTTAAGCAGTCGACTTTGGTGGTCGTACTTTCTTTTGTTCAAATAAGGATAAAGGTGAAAGTGAGACCTTCCGCTCGCCATCGCATCGCCATTCGACGCCATAATCGCTTAATTTTATTACTGTGTAATTAGAAACTTAATAAAACGTTACTCCATTTTAGATCTCCGCTTCCTTGACCAAGCAGATTTGTATTTATTGTACGAGTATTACAGGCAATACTGAACTCGTTCCATTCTATTCTTTTCTCAAAATAGATACCTACTTCACATAATTAAAAAAAGTTACGAATGAAGTAAGAAAATCATTAAGTGTTCATTATTTTGCCTTATGATAGACATGTTAATGAAGTTTAAATTAATATTATGAAATAGTTTCAGCAGCTCAACCCAACAACAAATTGTGAGTGTCAATCTAGTTGAATGTAATTAGCGTCCCACATCGTTCATTGCTCTCACATCGTTGTAAACTATGGGAATAAGACGCTATTGTTATAATTTACGCGGTTTAATAATAGCAGGACATAACGGTTCTATGACATATTCATATAATTATAGTTCTATAAGAAACAAAACGACTTCAAACTTCAAAGTCTCAATGTAAACGTCTCACCTGCTGCTGACTGATGTTAACTTTCTTTCACTTACTATTACAAACGTCTTGTTATTTTGTTTTTGTTTTAGTTATTTTTTTTTTCAAACTCAACCTTATTTTATTTTTACTTAAATAAAATTTGGTTTTCAGTTCGAATCTATAATGGATTATTGCAAAGTAACAGGTTAGTATGTATAAGTTCGGTTGTGTTTATTTTGAAGTAGAAAGAAATAAAATTTACTGTTCTTCTTCAATCTTAATAAAGAAACCGGAAGAACCTAACTATTTCGGAAAGGACCGAAACATCGTTATCAATAGCTTATCAGTTACGACCCCAAAAGGCCTAAAAGAATATTGTTATCAAACTAAAAGTCATAATGATTAGGCGACGAGTTTTATTTGGCCTTGTTTCAGCTGTTATATGAACCATAAATTATTACACATAAGTAACAGGCACAGGATTACATGGTCATTCCGAACTGTCCCAATTTCCGTGGTTTCCGAATTTTATCTGTGTCTGAAATAAAAAGTTTCTTTTTTTTATTATATTGCCAGATAGCTGGGAACTTTAACAAAATATCCTCCTAAATGTGGATAGCTAAATAAAACTAACCTATGCACACTGTCGTGTTAGGTGGATCAGCTGCTGAATCAGATATTAATTAATTTTTAAATGTTGTATTTCTCAGATATTCTGCTCTCTCTATCAAACTTTTATATCATGAATGAAGATATCTTCAATGTTATCTTGATAGGTAAGGAATGTTATTGTTTTCTCCTTGGTTGTCCACGATATAGCGTTTATTATAACATGACTACGGCAAAGCAAAATAGGAAAGATTATAATCTTTCAAAACAATGGCGTTAAAAGTATCTTTAATATAAAATCCACCCGTAGATAAATAATCGATTGTGGGTTCATCGGAACTAATCGAAAGTGATAAGCTATCATCACACATTAATCGGATTCCTGAAATCGCAATCACTTTAAACCTCTCAATTGTGATTGCCTTCCATTGATTCATATCGTGCATCGGTATTTCATATTCGCAACTACCCTCCATCACAGCGTCGACTGACAGATGGACATTGCACCGCGGGGGTGGCGGTCGTTCACCCGCCGCGCCACCAAACAGTAAATAACTTTAAAACTACCCCTATACGGCACTAATTCCTACGAAACTTGATTCGGCAGTTGCCAAGGGTGTCTTTGTACACGTGTTTATGTCAAACAGACCTTATTTAGAATAGGACGAAGTTGAAAATCGTTCGCTGAAGTGTTTAGAATTTTTAGGTATTGTAGAATGAACTTTATAGTGTGACTAAATAAAAGCAGTTTTTTAACGTCGTGTTATTTAAATAGAAAAAGGCAGTGTTTTGAAATTCAGGTTAGGCAGTTTGTCGTTGATTGAAATCAACGGGGGTCCCAACTTTGGTGCCTCATGCTTCATTAGTTTACATGTTTGTCAATATTATGATTGTGGTGATAGATTGACATCAACATTGACATATTTCTTTTGACTATTTGAGTTATTGTCATTCCGCTGCTTCGTTGGTCTTGGGTTTGATTCCCAGATTTGGCAGTGTTATCGGGGCTTAAATGTGTACCTTTGTCTAATCCTTACGAGGTATCCAGGTCCACTTATAAACTAAAAAACTTTAAACCCAGAATCCAAGCCGCTATTTCCAAAGAAGCTTGACAATTCAATATCTCAGTTCAGCAAACAATTCCCTATCTCTTATACCCCGTAGTCCCGTAGTCTCGTACCCTTGACCGTCCGCAGCGCGTTCAGGCGTAAGTTACGAGTTTACCAAGTCGGTACCAGAGCTCCGGAGGTACCTATACCTAGCCGAAAATAAAGGTACACAATAGAAGGTTCACTTTTAATACCGACTTGTAAGATGTGAATTTGGTCCTCGTCAATGTTATCAGAAGACGAAGACTGATAACGCACAATATGCTTGGTTATCATAGCAGACGACTATCGCAAATTACTATTACAGATTCTGCTTTTTACTTTTAATTATTGATGCCTCTCGATAAGATAAGGAGTATTGAACTATTGACCAGAGATATTTCAAAAGGAAAGGAATTGAACATAACGCTGGCCAAGAGGGAACATAAAGCTATAGTTTTCTTGCGCGATGTTTTATTTCGTATGCAATGAAAAAAACTCTGCGGGTAATATTTTCCGAGCAAATTGAACCACGTCTCATATTTCATTATGAACCTTCTGCGCCTATGTATTCGTAGCCGCTTTGTGCTGTCATATAGCGCTGTGTTACGAGCCTGCCTCATCGTAAACCGTTATGATTATGCTCAGTGAGCCAGTGCTCAGCTGCCTCAAGGACAAATTCTATGAATTTTGCAGCAGACTACCGAGTGTAAAGACCTTGTTAGCTATTTTTCTAGATTGACCTACTTTAATCTTGATACAAAGTCTTGTACTTTGTATCAAGATTAAAGTAGGTCAATCTCTCTCTCAGTATTAATCATTTAAAACATTCAGTTATAAGTGTATCGTTGTTATTGACAGAAGCATCCAGCCATTAGCGCTGCAGTGTTGCTGGCGAGACAGTTAAACGATAATCGATATCGTCTAAGAGAAACCCTAATGACCAGTGGCTTACCTGATGGGTAACAATACCGCGAGCCCATAAGGCAAGCAAACTGTTCAGATCCTGTCGTCATGAAGAGTAGTAGGTTACAACAGCAAACCAAACTTTTAAGCATGTATGTAAGTACCGCCACTACTAATCACCGACTGTGTCCTTGCTTCTGCCAATTATTATCATACTAGCTTTTGCCCGCGGCTTCGCTCGCGTTATATTCGAAGTAACACAGTTCCCCTTTACTGATGTGCAGGTACGTCTGCTACCTGTAGTTTTTGCTCTTGCGCCTTATCTATTGTAATAGCAATGCTAAATTTTCCCTTTTCTTCCCTCTTTCTCCCTCTTTTCTCACTTTTTAAAAATAAGTTAGCCTATGTCCGTCTCCAGGGTCCCAACTATCTCTGTACCAAAATTCATCAAAATCGGTTTAGCCATTAAGGCGTGAAGACGTAACAAACTCACTTTCGCTTTTATAATATTTATATTAAGGATTAATATAGCCGTATATGTAATCGTATGTTACGAGTAATGCTAGATGAAGTAGTTAACTCATGTTTATCTGGGTCAACAAGTATTTCCCATGCTTTTAGGATTAAGTCCGAATAGTCGATAGAATAAATTTACAATTGGAGATTGTAGCCTTCTTTTTTTAACTGGCGATTTAGGCTATCCAACTTGGATTTAGTGCTCGCCCGTCGCGGTCGGCAACATTTTAGGGAGACGAAATTTTGCTAGATCCTCTGATACACACATTTTTTAGGAAAACTTGCTCCCTTGTTTGTTATATGCCGTGTGACGGTGTGACCGTTCGGTTTCCCCTAATATCTACCAAACCTGCAGCTCCGGCAATCGTGACGTTCCCGACGTGCCAGCCTGCTGCCTCTGAGCAGTGGCCAGAGGAGTTCAGCAGCCGAAAGGCTGAAAGTGGAGAGTTCTGGAAGTACCGTGCGACCGAAATTGACCTTTCGGCCTCTATTCAGATAATTTTCTTAATACTTCTGTAAAAGTTTACGAGATTTCGAATAGAGTTAGCAATGTATTTTTTAGTTTATTGTTAATTATTTTTACAGTTATCTGAATTATTATGTACACTAACCTAATATTTTTAAATATAAAAGTCATTACGATTTTTTTCCGACTAGGTAGTAGGTAGTAGGTAATAATACCACGACGATAGTTTTTTTTTCCTAATTTGATACTTTTTGATTATAATTATTGATTTAATTACACGTTGGTTTTTTTAAATTATTTTATTAGCTCGTCCCTAACTAAATCTAAGCAGACTTCTTTAGGAAGATACATATCCATCTACTTTTCTCGTTAACGACGCAACATCAGTAATAAAACGAGCACATCCGAGCTCTGAATTAAACACAACCGGGCTTAATTGTCTATGGAGCGTTTAAAAAGAGAGGTAGTCACAAATTAGAACCGTTTCAGGCTGGAAAGAGTGTACCCAACGTGAGTTATTTTTTACTTTAGCCATATTTGCACGGTTTTGTTTCTTGTCCAGAGAAACAAACGACTCGCGTTGTCTAGGTTGTCTAACGTAAACTAAAGTGATTTATTACTTCAGACAATTAAATGTCATGATGTAAATCAGCGTTTGATTATCTTCAGAACTGGCATATAGTACCGGTCTGTAGACTGAAGCAAAATCTGCCCAATCATTCGATATCGCGGAATAGAAATATCCCGTGTAGGTCACCATACGCCCCATGCATTAAAGGCGATAATTTCTTATTTCCGTAAACCATCCTTGAATTGGATGCTGTCGGGTGTCGAGCAGTGAGTGATGTGTTGGCTTGCGTCGTTATCGGCTCATTCGCTCCACTTGCTCTCAACGCTCCAGTTTATCCGTAAACATTAGGAAAAGGAGAAGTTTTTATAAGAAAATCTTGTGCCTGGTAAAAATATTTACCAGTTATACCCAATTGTATCAGCTAAGGCTGAAAATGAGCGATCTTCAGGATATTCAAGCTTTATGCAAAATATGTAATCAAGTTTTAACTGATGAAAACTTATCTACATCGCGGTAGTCTCTAGCATGGTTTTAAATTGCGACTAACGGAGGAGACTTGGTACTGGAAACTTTGAAAACTGATGCTGCTTATTGTTAACGGCTTTCCTCTGTCGTCCACAATAACGACCCTATACTTTTGTCTAATAACCACTATGTGCACTGAACCGAAGCTTAACCACAATTTGCGATTACCCGCGCCACCGACTGCGGAGCAAATCCACTCAGCTTTGCTGCTAAATGGCGCGTCCGAATCCCAGTTGCTATGTACTCACGGAAACACTTCGGTAATCTCCGGGGATATTCGTTCAATTTCACGAAAGTGGAACATTTTCTCTTGCTTATTCGCTACGGGGCAACCGCCTATAACTGCCAAATCCCGTTCATCCCAATTTGTCTGAATGGAAATCATAACATGTAGAACATGAGGGTTGTCCTAGCCACGGCCGGGGGGCGAAGGGGTCGGAGAGGATGACAGGCGAACGATCAGTTAACAAAACGATCAAACTTTAACTGAACAGCCCGTTTGATAACAAGTATCCGTAACTAGATCTTTTGCGGTGATTTGTCAAACTCATAGTGGAACAGGCCTTTGTTAGATAATATAAATAGCAGGAGTTATGTATTTTTTAAGCTTTGCTATTTTTGTTGTATTATAATTGTACGAGATCGCAACTCTCAATCGTTTTCGAAGATATAATATTAACCAGGACTGTATGTTCTCAATTTTTGTTTTTCATATAGGTACCTCTGAAAGTCTGGTTTATAATGCCTCTCACTTCCAAAATCCAATCCAGTACGATACATTGTCACCATATGCGAGTCGATACATAACCAGCTAGAACTGACAATAACGTGCGCTATCTCCAATCAGGGCTACAATGTCGGCTCGTATCGACTCATCTGGTCGGACCATTGTAGCTTCATCAATGGTCTAGCCATCTATTGTGGCCAGCTCATCAGCAGCTATGTATTGTGGCCACACAATGAATCACTACTGGCAGACGGAGACAGAGCGCGACTATACTGTCTATTTTTTAATTAAAAATAAAACCTTGCCCCACACTAGAAATTTATCCTGGATCGTGGGTGCGTTTACAAACAGTTAAATTCGCATAAACAATCAGCCAGACCCGGAACAACTATCTGTAGGCCTTGCAAATATTTGTTCCGTGCGGGTACTAACCGATTGATATCTCTGTTAACCCCAAGTTACTTGGGGTCGGGTCAACACTTTTGTTTAACATTCTCCCGTGTCAGCCGTCACTCATAATTTTTCATATTCCTAACATGTTTCACATCCATATAGACGGACTCAAAATGCTTCAGTAAAACGTATGTCAGTATATGTATGTGCTATTGTAAGTAACAACGGTTATCTACGAGTAATCATAGACGGCGATCCTCATCCATCTTCATTTGCGTGGGATGAGGGTTGGCTATTAACATAAGCTGACAGTCACCGATTATTATGGCGGTAGAATTCGACCTTCATAAATCTTTTGTGCTAAAAGGACAGAATAAAAAAGTTTGTGCTAGAAGGATAGATATTGCTAGTAATTAATATTGCTGGCCAAGTTCTCTTCTTAGTAAAAACAGCTCTCAATCTCCTTCTTTAAGTAACAAACTCGCAAGTTTTCCTCATTCTATAATTAAAGTTAACTAGCTATAATCAAAGCTATATAAAGATACAATAAGTGTAATACATACAATAGCTCCCAGTTCCATTCGTTTGCAGCTGACAACATAATCCCGTCACCGAACAGCATTTGTTACGGAGCGAGTCGGCGATCGAGGGCAGGCTGGATCATTGCTACAGGAGTAGTAGTACCGCGCGGAGGCACTACACCGGGGGGAAACTCCACTGCCGCGGCAGATTGCCGCTCAGCGGACTGACCTCCGGTGCGATCTCATGGTGGCATGGAGAGAGCGACTGTCGCAACCCCGTGCAGGGCACGCCACAATAGTGGCGGTAAGTCCCCTCTTTGAGGAGTGGTTGGAGAGGCGTCATGGCGTCCTCACCTAACGCCTGACGCAGGTCCTCACCGGACACGGAAGTTTCGGGAGGTTCCTGCACATCATCAGGCGGGAGGAAACGCCCGGGTGTCACCATTGTGACGATCGCCCGGAGGACACGGTGGAGCACACAGTGGCGATCTGCCCAACTTGGGCGGAGCACCGCCGTGCCCTAGTGGAGGCGATCGGCGGCGGCGATCTCTCGCGTCCGGCCCTGGTTCAGGCTATGGTCCGGAGCGAGAGGGAATGGGAAGCGGTCACCTCCTTCTGCGAAGCAGTAATGCTAGCAAAGGAGGTGGCCGGGCATTTGAGGGAGAGAACATCAGGCCAACCCAGCCGCCGCGGGAGACGCCCAGGGCACCGGGCGCCGCGAGACGACTCCCGGCCACCGTAGATGCGGGCCTGCGGATGGTGAGCAATGGGTAGCTCACCGTCTGTCCGTCTATTGACGACAGGCCGTGTCGACGGCGCGTTCGTGTTTCACGGCCTCCTCATAGAGAGTCAGCAAAGCAGAGGGGCTTGCCAGGGCCTCCGCCTGCCGGGGTTGCGGGTTGTTCGAAAGAGATACCGCGGCCTCGGAACGTAAAGGGCAATAGAAGGAACATGGGTGGGTTTTAGTCAGTACAAGTCTGACATGCCCCCCCGCTCCGCCCAGAGCGGGGGAAGTCATTGGATGATTTCCCACCCGAAAAAAAAAAAAAAAAGGAGTAGTAGTACTGGGGCTAGTTATTAATGTAACCAGGCGAGGATGAAGTCGGTGGAAAAATCTAACGTTACACACGATACTTTCACTTGAAACTATTGCTAATGAAATATGATACGAAGCTATATTTTTGCCGGGAGACGCCCCGGACGTCGGGCCCCGCGAGACGACTCCCGGCCACCGTAGATGCGTGCCTGTGGACGGTGAGCAATGGGTAGTTTACTGTCCTTCCGTCTATTGACGACAGGCCGTGTCGACGGCGCGTTAGTGTTTCTCGCGCGCCTCCAAGAGATGTCAGCAGAGCAGAGAGGCCTGCCAGGGCCTCCGCCTGCCGGGGTTGCGGGTTGTTCGAAAGAGATACCGCGGCCCCGGAACGTAATGGGCAATAGAAGGAACATGGGTGGGTTTTAGTCAGTACAAGTCTGACACTCCCCCCATGCTCCGCACAGAGCGGGGGAAGTTATTTGATGATTTCCCAACCTAAAAAAAAAGCTATATTTTTGCTGCCTAGTCTTTCAAATCAGGATTTAAAATGACGAGCTAGACTGTTCTCCCTCTGATTGTTCAAAGCCTGGCGACACCTCTCCGCCAGGCGTACGTAACTATTGCGCGCCAAATCCAATTTGCTACCCCTGGCTGCCTCCCGGGATCCTGCGCCCCTCCTTCACCCCCGTCCCCCGGCTGCCTGTCTGCCGACACCCCTCGGTGCTGTCGATATAATATCATATGTTGATGATAACGTATTGGTAGGAACACGTGTATACTTCCATGTGAAGTGTTTTCTTGACAGATGAAAGGGTTGAATATTTAGGAGTGATTTTCAGCTCATCTTAGGCGACGGTTACACGTAAAGTATTTACTGTGATCCATCAGTAAATAATGACGTATCGTGGTATTTAATTAACGTGTAACCCAGAGTATTGATGTATGTCAGTATTTATTCATGGATTTCTAGATTTCTTGATTCTGTATTGATGATCCGTCGGATTATGATAAATATTGATCGTGTAGCCTCGCGTCAATATTTATCACGTCAGTACGCGTTACGCTAGCAATGGAGGAGGACGACTTTTTGGATCTTGTTGCGGCGGACGCACCGTCGTTATCGCCGCCCCGCACCCTCTCGAAACTTACTAAAGATCAGGAAGTTTTAAAAGAGTTTATCCTAAATTTAGAAGTATTGCCAGAGGTATGGGATAGTTCTTCAAAAGATTACAAAAATTTTAAAAAAAAGGAGAAGCGCTACAAAAATTACTGGAAATTTACAAAAAAAAAATTGGTTGTTTGTAAAGTAGGTTTACGATCGAGATGTTTACGTGATAACGTCTAGATGAGACGGGAGATCGGTCAGGATCGATCGATCGATCGATCGATCGCGCTCGTGAGGTTTTGGTGTGACACAAGTTTCTGAACATGTCACCCGACTAAAACGATTTTAAGGTGAAAGCTCCAACCTACCCGCGAAATTCAAATTTTCTTACGTTTTTTGCAATTTTCAGGCCAGTGCTAGGTTGTATGTTGATTAAAATATTATTCGCGGCTGTAAGACGTATGTAATTATAGAATTATAATCATCAAAATCACCAATACAACCCTCCAAGTTCATAAAGCTGTAGGAAAGACTTTTTCTGTTTTTTTTTTGTTCCTACGCCTTTATGAACTTGGAGGGTTGTATTGGTGATTTTGATGATTATAATTCTATAATTACATACGTCTTACAGCCGCGAATAATATTTTAATCAACATACAACCTAGCACTGGCCTGAAAATTGCAAAAAACGTAAGAAAATTTGAATTTCGCGGGTAGGTTGGAGCTTTCACCTTAAAGACGTTATCACGTCAAAAATGAAAAATCCAATTCACCATGTAATTTAATTTCTGCCATTAAATTCAAATGTGCATACCTTTCCCTTTGTTGTAACCAATTTTTTGCCCATCGTTTTCGCTTGACCTTTTTATTTAAACTAAGTGCTAAAATAATAGCCACACAACCTTTAATTTTCAGCTCTGTGGCCATTTTAGACGTTTAAACAGCAGGAGATCGGACACAATACTGACGTAATAAATATTGAACGTGTAGGCTGGTGTATTAATCCATCAGTAAAAACTGAAATCCATCAACAAATACTATATTGACGGATCACAGTAAATACTTAACGTGTAACCGTCGCCTTAAACTCTACCTGCTTAAAAAGTTTGTGACTATGGATAGCCTTCAACTTAGTCTTGTTTTTATTGCATTGCATTATCCTGTTTAAATGAATTGTAAAATATCCCACCTCATCACTAATAGGTACCTACTGTTACATCGTGCTAGACTTGTATTAAATACTGTTGTTTATCCTGTACGAATTCAATCCTATTAAGTACCTAAATGACGTTTCGATTTACGTCAAAATGAAACCATCTTCACAAAATAATTCGTAATAATCCTCACTCGAATTCAGTTTATCCGTGGTCATGGTGCTTGCAACAGTGTCGAAATATCAGAAACTGAAAACAAATATTAAACATGGTAAATATCCCGTTTTTAGTGTTAACAATAATAATTGTTTTGGTGAGCGGTGACGTCCCAAGTCAGTTTAAAAACTTATTAAATAATTCACGGTATGATTAATATTACATGTCCCAGTGGAGCCTCGCAGTCCCTCGGCCTCCCGCGCTCCTGCGCTTGCCTCCCGTGAGTTGAAGAGCTCTCCAAGTCAGCAAATGTGAAAAGTTAAATAAACCGCGAAATTATTTCATTTCTATGAATATTTTCGTATTTTGAGTTCCCCTCGGCAGCTTGAATGTAATGAAGTACCTACATCGTTATTGGAGACCAGCGGTGTTCCATAGCATTTGTGCCTGTAATTGCCGTTGTCTTCGAGCTATTGGTCGCTAATACTACTACAAAAGATTATGTCTAAAGTTCGATACCCGGGTCGTCAGGCATAGTGTTATTGGGTTTTTCCACCAGGATGTCTCTGCCATCTCTTCCTATAATATGGGACCTAAACACAGCTTGTAATAGGTGAGTGCTGTAATACACCGTTTGGAATCCCAAGCTTGATGTCACGTTACTCTAGCATTCGTAAAGTCGTTTCATCTTAAACAAAGCTCTATTATTTTAAATAAACTCTCAGAACGTTCGTAGAAGCTTGCCTCCATAACCGCGGTATTTCTACCCGGATTTACTTGCAGACAAAGTACTTATTTACATTTAAATCTGCGCCTTTTCCTCGCTATATTTGGGCCAGCTTCTACTCTACACAATCATTGCGGAATTTACTTGAAACCACTACCAACTTAGGAACCTAAGATTACAATGTTTTACATATATTCCTGGAGCGCCAGACAGACGCATTGTTACGTTTTCACGTTGTGTTGATGACTGATATGCTCCACTGCAATACTCACATACTTTACGAAATACATCAAAACTCTTTTATAATTATACCAGGCCCTGGTACCTACTTGCTCTGATTGACTTTTGTTTGGATGGAAAATCATCGACGACACGGTTGGTGCAGTGGTTAACCGATCGACTGCTACGCTGCGTGTCGCGGGTTCGATTCCCGCACGAAACAAATATTTGTATGACCTGCAGATAGTTGTTTCGGGTCTGGTTGTTTGTATATGTTTTAAATGTTTGTAAACGCATCCATGATACAGGAGAAATCCTAGTGTGGGGCAACGTTTTTTTAAAAAAAAAAAATTCGTCTCCCACATCTGTTCCTTCTTTGCCCTTCTGTGTTCCTAGATCGCGGTATATCTTTCTAACAACCCCTAACCGCTCTGATAGCATAGACATAACTTTAGAAAGAAACGGAAGAGAAGTCTTTTGTTCTGCCTTCTTTCTAAAGCTTTTCTTGTTACCTAGTATGTAGCGTGAAAGTATACACCTTTAGACAAGTGAGCATCGCGTGTCAATCGCTCACTCTGCCAACACCCTCCTGACACGACGTGACGTGTCTCTTAACCCCCGGCGATGAGGTCAAAGGTCACTGAGGCAGCACTTACTGCTCGGAGATACAATACACGTGCTGTCATAATAATGACGTGGAATAAGGAAAAAGCATGCGGGTAACTTGTCAGACTCGTACTGCTTTTGTTATTATTTATGATTCTGTGTCTTGCAACTTTGAATTGAACAGGATAAATAATTAAAATTATCTAAAAATACCTAATAATTGTAATTGGCAGCTCATTATCTTCCCCATCCGTCGAATAAACGGGCAGAGTAGCAGAGAAAGCCAATCTCAATAATTCAGTCACTGTCAGTCTGTATAGTTCAGTCAAGTCAAACGACGGATTAGCTAAGGTACCCTCTTCCTGGGTATCAGACTATTACTATCCCTCAGCTGAGCGAAGGGCTCTTTTCATTCAGATACCACGCTTGCTGAAGGCAGGTTGGCAAAATTGAAACATTTATTCATGTTAATGATGACAAAGGAAAACTTAGAAGATTCAGAAAGATGAACTAATCCTTACTATTAATATTATAAAAGCGAAAATGAGTTTGTTTGTTTGTTACGTCTTCACGCCTAAATGGCTAAACCGATTTTGACGAATTTTGGTACAGAGATAGTTGAGACCTTGGAGACTAGGATATTTAAAAAAAATGAGATATGAGGAAGAAAGAGGGAAGAAGAGGGAAAACTTAGCATTGCTATTACAATAAATAAGGCGCAAGGGCAAAAACTACAGGTAGCAGGTCCCTGTAAATCAGAAAAGGGGAACTGTGTAACCCCGAATTTAATGCGAGCGAAGTCGCGGGCAAAAGCTAGTTAATTATCAATAATGGATTCGCAATTGTCCAAAAAAAAATCGCGTATCCGTCGTACCTCACTCAATGTATTTCCGCATAAGTCATAACCTTGTGATCGACAAAGCGACCCATTTTGGAGTGTATCGATCGGTATTAGGTGGATACGTCTCGAGATAACGTCGCCGATGTCACGACGTCACGACGTCACGACGTCACGGCGTCCCGCCGCTCTCAGCACTGATGATCTATGAACTGAGGGACAACGCCGACAAGCACAAAGGACACCAAGATAAAATGTGATAAAGGAACGCTGGTTCTTTGTGTGCTGGACAATATAAAGCAGGTTGTGTTGGTGGTGTTTATGAGATGTGTTTGGAAGTAGGAAGGGGTTACCCTTATCAAATCAAGCCAGTGGTGTGCTAAGGAAGCTTAAATATTCTTGTCTCGTTGTCGGATTATATTCTATTTTTTTACCGACTTCAAAAATGGTTCTTAATTCGTCTGTATTTTAATGCTTGTTTCGCGATTTCTTCGTGGATCGTGGGCGATTTTTTTTTTAAACCTTGCCCCACACTATTTTTCCTGTATCGTAGGTGCGTCTATAAACATTTAAAGTCACTTACACAAACAGCCAGACCCGGAAAAACTAATTACCGGGCGTAACGCCTGGTAGTCAACTTGAAAGGATGAATTAAAAATGTAGTGCGTCAGAAATGTTTGCACAGAATCGTACTGACTTCCACATTGTGCGGAAGAAAAGCTTTATTTCCTAAAAAAGACAAAATACATAAAATTTACTTATTTAATAAATTTTCCATCTTTTTAGTGTTTTTTTTTTTGGATGTAGGTTTTATTTTAGTGATACGCCGCACATACGTAGGTATTGTATTTTGTTAGAAACAGCTGTTTTTTATATTAACCGACGATTTATTTTTCTGAATACGTGGCTACCGTATTCGCGTCGGTGTTGCTTCCACCCTGTTACTGACTAAATGGCCAGATAAAATCGTTTCATACCACACTTTTTTACCCCCCCCCCCTCTCCCCTTCGAATTCAAAAACTGGCCACGCATGGCGCCTGTGACCCTCACAAATTCGGTATTCCACCTGCCCTCCCTAACTGATAAGCTAAGCGTCGCCTTCGATGGAATCGTTCCTGCATTAATGATTAAGAATGTTGGTCATTACAAATCTTTTGTTTTTTAAATACCGAAAGGCGAGTCGTGGTCAAACGCAAGTTTGACCACGACTCGCCTGATGTGAAGTGATTATGCGGCCTAGGGTGGCCTAGAGTGGCCTAACACCCTAGCATGCTTCTAGCATGCTTGCCTAGAAGAAGCTGAATTTTTTGCTATAACACGAGACCACCCTGCATTACAATGAAAAAGTCTGTAAATTTATTGTATCCCCAGCGTCGTTGGCATCGTCCACAGCATTGATGTGGATATTATGCAAGCGGACCCGGGCAATCTGTATTCATGGTGCGGCGGGCCAGAAAACGCGGCCATCTCCGCTGATTGCAGCCTCATCAGGACTTATTGCTGCATGAACGTTCATAGCTTCAGCTCCTAATGTACGATACATTCAAATTTTATAGTTATGTTGATCTTTACGACTTTTCTTCCTATTTGTCAAAATAAAAATAAATCAATCATGCAAATGAACAAGATTATGATTGATCTGCTTATTATCAATTTCATTAAGAAATATTGGTTTATAACTGAACTTTTCATGCCAAATTATTGTGATAGGTTTAATATTGCATTATATTAAACCTATCACAATAATTTGGCGAATCTAAAATGATTTGACCATATTCCACTTCGGTGTTGGAACGCTCCGACACACACAATATCATCACAATAAATATTATATGGAATATCATTCTGTCATATCTATCCGTTACATAATATCGTGATCCATCCGCTTCCGCCAGCTTCCATTAATCACGATAAGTGGCAATCATTTGTTACTGCAGAAATCAAGCTCATTCCTAAGTTTGGTTAATGGAAGTAGTCGTTCAGTGTGGTTCTCTCACACATATTGCGGAAATATCCAATGATGTATGTACGACGCCTAGTTCCGAAGTCACATTTATTATTTAAGACAAAATATCTCATTCCCTAATAGTCCCGAAGGTATATCTCTGCCTGCTAGCTATAGTCAATTGAAACGACGGCGATACGAAGTTAAGAATGTGCCCTCCGGACTTAGGATTTCGGAAATCAAGTTATTCTAAGCAACATCCTCTACCTACTGAAAAATATGTGGTTGATTCCTTATTACGGTCTAAGTTATTTGGACGGAGAGGAAAAAACAATTTATTTATATAAGAGATAACAACACAAAGCTTATTGACCTAAACAGGCTGTAAAAAGTAAAGTCTCGTTGAACTGGCACGCGCTCACGTTCCACGTTATCCTCTAACAACACAATTTACCTTTGTCGCGCCAACAGATTACGAAGCGTTTCTATAAACCGTTTACCCGTCCCTTTTCTCGACATTAGCATCGTCATGAAAGTAAACAACAACATCGTCCGCGCACACAAGCGACCTAGCTTAGTTTTAACGCTTTTTAAACCTGCTGACGTGTAACTTACGTCGTGTCGACGTGCACCTTACGTCGGGCTCGATCTAACCTGCTGGCAAGGCACACGCTCTCAATTAACCCGTCGATGCCGCACATGTTACCAGCGAGACGAGGTAATGCCCACTCGGGGAGCTTTCACCCCACTCTGTTCGCACTGTTTACAGGCCATTCAAGAGCCTGAGCATAGCGAAATGATTAGAAAGGAAAAATGTAAAGGAAATCAGTGCTACTACACCTCTAAATTTTTAAACTGACATGGTTATTAATATTGTAATTAACACTTGAATCGCCGAAATATTGGAAACTCGTTAAAAATAATAAACATGGTAAATATCCCGTTTCAAGTGTTAATTACCCCTAAATTGTTTAAAAACTTCATGAATAAAATAAAATAAGTAGGAATTTATTACACAGATGTAAAGTTACGTACGGAAGTTGTGATACGATGGAAATTGAACGTAGCGAACAAGCTGCAAAGCATTACAGTTATAAAAGTCCTGAAATTCGTTTAAAACTTCACCTTCACCTCCATCCGGAGAGATAATGTTTACACATAAGTGTGTTTTAGCAAATAGGTGTTCAATAGTCGATAAGTCCGTCAATGTCACTCCTGATTACACAAGCGTATGCCGTGGCCATCGGCATCGGTCGTCGGCACTCGGCTCATCCACCCTTGACTACCGTAAAGAGACCCTCCCGATCTCCCCTGTTTTTGTTTTATACCTACAAGTGTACCAACATCGTGACATCTAGGGCTCTGAGCTGAATTGTCAAACAAGTCACGTGACAAACAAAGGGTTGCCGCGCGGGGACTAATTATAGGGCGATCGAACTAAATATTTGATGAGAAAAATAAACGAGCCTTTAGGAACATGGACGTGCATTTATGAAGCCATAAGTCTTAATATAGGAAGGGTTGCGGCTTTATCTCATGAAAGGGTTTAATGTTATTGCCCCGAACGATATGATTTATCTGATACTGAGGCCGGAGTTATAACATTATTAATATGTTATTGGACGTAGTTTCGTACGCTCCGCTCTGGTGATGCGTCGTCATTTCACTTCTATAGAAATCTTTCTCAAAATGATACTTCCCAGTAACAATTTCTTTAAAAGATTCGCAGAATTTCGTGACAGCACGAAGAAGACATTTTTTCCAAGCCCGTCCTCGACCATTTGTTATCCGTATATTGAACTTGCTACAGGACAAGACGCTTGGCAGCCGGCCAACTCAGGAAATTGTTAAGTTCTACAAAGTTTTAATCTATTTAATGCTGCGGCTTATTACAAAGATAAGCATAGTACACATGTTCACCTTACAATACTCAGTGGTCTTATGAGCTACACAACGTAATTAAGGGTTTAATTGCATTCTGAATAGGGTAGACTACGCATTTATACAACATGGGCGACATAAATTATTGTCTGTTAGATTATATGGTTATAGTAACTTTTTATTACTTTTGATAAAATCTTATAAAATGTAGAAACTTGAAAGTTTGAAACTAACAATTTCCTTTGCCAATCCACGAATTAACCTTTTCGAATCACAACTGTCAACACAATGACAATCGTAATTTATGTGACCTCCCACAAACAAATAAAACCTCCTCGATACTAACTAACATTTACACAATGTAAACGATAACTCCTAAACACGTCCCTACACGAAACAAGAAGGGATTCATCGCAATAAGCAATACTTAGAGACGTTGAAACGGAGGGTCCTAGTGCGGAGCCCTGGGGGATGCCGGCATTTCATCTACCCCACACGACGAGTAGTTGGTGATTTTTATGCACATTGAAGGGGAGTAATGCATTTTATTCGAAGGGACACAACTTTGAAGTCGGAAACTTTCGATTACAGAGGAGGGAAAGACGCAATCTGGTTAACTTTTACGAAAGCCTTGGAGCGTGCAATTTCATATACTTCGTTAAAAATTCATTTTTACTAAATCTGGTTTTGCCTTTGATGCTGTTTAAGCATGTGTTATATTTTTCTGACTGTTTTTTTCTTCTCAGTAATTGCTATAATATGACAAGGTTTGCCTATTTTTCACAGACAGTCCCTTTTGATGAGTATTGGCACGACATTTACCAATTCCTTTCAGTTGAGAGTCCACTTCCTTAAGACTTAATAGGCTTGTTAATATCTTGTAATAGTAACATTGGTAATCTTTTTATGAGCGTTTTAGTTAATTGTCTGTTTGTTTTTCAGATGAAATGTGGAGCTCGGTGGAGTGCGGCGGCAGCAACGGGCGCGCGGTGCCGTGTGCGCGGGCGAAGCACTCGGCGACGTTGCTGTGCGGGCATGTGTACGTGTTCGGCGGGCGCGGCGCGGGGGGTGCGGTGCCGCTCAGGGACTTCTGGAGATATAGCCTTGGTAAGATGAATTAACGAATTATGTCTAAGAACAATTTACAGTAAAAGCAAATAAGCACCTCTGTAGTAGGTCAAATTTAATTAGAATGAAATCCAGTTGACTGAAAAACTAGGTACTTAGATAGAAATACTAACATAAAGCTTTCCATTCTAAATTTAAAACAAACATTTTTTTTATCACAGCTTATATTATAACATTACAATGTAGGTACAAACAATTTTGTTAACCGAATTGTGCTCGTCGCGAGACACCGACCTGAATACGGCACTTCATATCAATCGAAGAGGCTGTCGTCAGCAGTCGTTGGAGGGTCCTCCACAAAAACGTGTCTTTTCTTCCTTGTAGCGTCTGCTGCAGCTTCCGACTGACGCTAATTAGGTCGAGTCTCGCCAACAAACTCAAACGCTAATTACGAGTCGAGTCTTTTTGCAGCACAGATTGCGTAATGAGTCTCATGTTTTCTGATTCAGATGTTGTAATTGAAATGTTGAAAAGATTTCATGCCTGCTATTTTATTTCACCGTACTGGCGCTACAGCGGTCCTCGCAACACTTAAATAAAATGATGGACTTGCTGCTTATAGTTCGTGAGCCTTTTTTAACATCATCTCCAAATTTAATAAGTTGACTAAACTCAAAGGTTATTAAGTTTACATTAACTTAGGAAGTATTTCCTCTCTTATAAAAAGATGTATCCTTGTAGCGACTGGTAAATGGGAGAAGCTGGAGTGCCGCGGCGACCCTCCGCCCTCGCTGCAGGAGCACAGCGCCATCGCGCATTCGGTGGAGCTGTACGTGTTCGGTGGAGAAGCCGGCGCGCTCTCGAACGAGACGCCGCTTTGGATATACAATACAGAGGTAAACCTACTTGTCCTTTAAAGCTACAGTTGAATCCCCTGATTCGCCGGTGCCTAAGCAAATCGAGCCTACGTAATCGTTTAATACGGTAAAATATTTATTTATTTCTCAAAAGAATTACAAATTCACTTACAGAGAAAAACTTAATTAAAAACAGTATGCCATTATAGTCACTATTATTTGAGGATCATCAATATTATCAGCTTAACGACACCAACATAACTAAATCCAGCTCCAACCGAAGCTCCTCCAACATACCGACCGCTCGACGCTCTCGAGCAGTCCTTGAAGTACTTAGCATAAGCTCGCTTGCATTATATTGTCGTGTTGCACTTATTGGGCCACGACCCAACTACCCAAGACTCCGAGAGCACGCGACTGGCTTGCTATCGGCCCTCGCCATCTATGTAGGCTCGGGAGTAACAGGAAATGTGAAAAATAAACACTTTACCCTCCGCCCGCCGTAAAAACATTATTGACTTTCTACTTGTACGGTCAACAAAAGAGATAACTAACCAGACTCGTCAGACATATTGATTTTTTCTGAAAAACCAACGGACGGCTTCAACTAATTTATTTAATAAACTGTTTGTTTTCTATCAAATTAATTTAACATTATTCGAAAACAAAGAAAATTAAAACTCTATCTGACGAGGCTGGTTTCCTATCGCTTTTGTTGGCTGTACCTACAAATTAATTGATGACAGGCAGGTTCAGTGTTCTGTTCAGCCTCTACAAGCGCTCCTAGTAACTTAGTACGAAGAACGCTTGTACAGGATATCCTGAAACTCAACGTCAATCGGGTACGGGGCGATAGACTAGGTCAGGGATGGCGAACCCTGCTGGGGTTGCAGGTTGTTCGAAAGAGATACCGCGGCCCTGGAACGTGAAGGGCAATAGAAGGAACATGGGTTGAGTTTTAGTCAGTACAAGTCTGACACTCCCCCCCGCTCCGCCCAGAGCGGGGGAAGTTATTCGATGATTTCCCACCCACAAAAAAAAAGGAATGGCGAACCGAGATCGTGGCTAATAATCCAATCGATCGTAGCAATGCAAACAAACGCTCGTCTGGTCCGGAGATCCAGGACGAGCGTAGTCCAATGGGCAACCATATTGTTGGAAACACATAAATGTCATCGTAAATGTTAAGTGGTACGTCTTCTAATAGAATCGGCAAATCGTTTTAGAGAAACTCTAGTTAATTTTTGCCATTTAAGTTTTCAGGCAGCTCAAACGGTCCGGTAACTTGCCCACTTAACATTCCGATCCACGTATTGGCTTTGAATTCAGGTTGGGAGCGGTCCTCCCGCATAAAATGTGGTTTTCCAGTGCCAATCATGTAGGTTGTGTAAGTCTTTTTTAAAGGTCGATTCGTCCGTCCAGTAATTTCGTTTAGATTTTGTGGATCTTCACGAATTTCCGCCAACATCGTTCTGCAAAACTCCATCCTGAGTGGGTAAACTTTGCACACGTTGCACATGGTACGGGTGATAGTCACATCGTTTCAAAATTCGTTCAGCGATTGGTATTCCTGTAGCTTGTAATGAAGTACTGGGATCTTTTTCACAATCTGTGCGGCAGAGGCATCACAGTGGCACTCACCGTAGATAACATACATCCACGTCCCGCAGGCTCAACTGCAAACTGCTCCACTGACTTGTCTGGCCGTGTGGACTCACATTTTTTCTTATTTTATTGTCATTGTTAACACCATGTTCCTCAACTGTTAAATGACCCTGCTGATTGTGATCACAGCACTGATATAACAGAAGGCTTCTTTACTAGGTACTAAGTGGTACACAACAAGATTAACGAATGGAACGTTTCACATTGATTGTAGGTCGAGCTTCCCATCCAAGCTGTACCGTTAACTTAATTACTTTTTTATTAAAAATATGTTTTTACCCACCTTTATTTAAGTCATAATCCGTCGCACCGATTTCATTTTTTTACTTGTAATCCTTCCTTTTAAATGGTTGTAGTAACATGTAGATTTTAAGGTCGTGTGTGGTGCAAATAAGAGCCGGAACTTTACTTTGGGTGAATTTCAAAATTGCTCTTAAATCGGTAAAAGAAATACTTGTTACGATGTGTCTTACGATGGCACCTCACGAGTAGTTCCTTGTAGGACATTAGTCCTACGATCAAAAATGTGGAACATGGTACATCCTTTAACCTGCACTGGGCTCGCGTAATGGAATATAGTCACACAGATAAGTTGTGCTGTTGTAACATAACGTTTATACTATTTTGCAGACAAAACTATGGCGTAAACTGCCAGGCCAGTCGGGCTATACGTCGACCTCAACACTCAGGCGGAGAAGCTGCAGAGAGTCGCGGGGTGCAGCCCTCAGCCCGCGCGGCCGCCGGGGACATTCGGCGCACTCGCTGAAGGACTGCATGCTCATATACGGAGGGTACAAGGACCTGAGGGGCTCCACCAATGAGCTCTGGGCGTTCCATTACGGTGGGTATTTATTTATTTCTCAGTTGTAGCTACGGAATCTGGATTTGTGCCCTATAGTTTAGCCTTGCTCGCTCATTACATTGGGTTCAATATAATGAGCGTCTCGTCTGTGCACCTGCCAAGCCACACAGAAGCGTTTTAGTTGCATCACTGTCCACAATAGAATCCTAAGCTGTACAAGCCTGCTGAATAAGAGCATTAGAGGTGCTGTCTTAGATGACATAACTCTTATTTGGATACTAATTAAACAGCTGTTAGCTGAATAACTGTAACTAATTCCAATATATCAGCATCCTTTGAGCATTATTAAAGGTAACAATTGAACATTGATTGATTTACAAGAGTATGCGTTTACTTTTATACAGCACAATTGCAGATTAACAGAGAATATAAAGTTTTCAGCAGAAAGTATATACCAGGATATTTTTACTTTTATGCACATGAAAATTCACAAGTGGCAAAATTATTGAGAAAAATTTTCACCCTACTGCTTTATTATCTTGGTATGTCATTTGTGTGAACCGTTTTGTAATGTAACATTGTGTTGAAATGGGCTGACATTGCAACGTTAGTGTTGTCCCCGAGACGCATTTAATAGCGTTATTATAGTGGTGATTTTCAGCTATTGCAATTCGAGTGTACTGTAATAAGTCTTTATAATGCTAAAGTTACCGATGTTACCTTTTATGACATTCTGTAATGCAATTTTGTGCTTATTGGGTTGGATAAAATCCCCAAGTTGGGTGAAGTGGTATTCGATTTTCTGTTAAGAGCCTGAACAGTAATCTACTCATATCTACTCCGACTTTATTATATCCGAGTAACACCCCCAATGTCGTACAGTGAAATTGGGTTTCCATAAGAAACTTTACAGAGCAGCCTCGGATTCTGGATTTGTGCATGGTTGAAGGCAATAACCACCATTACAAGGGAGATAAACATAAATGGCTAAATATGCGTGTGGGTAACCTACGTGTCTTGTATTGGGATGTTATTTTTAAGTGAGCAAGTGAGTTACAACGTGTCGGAGAAGAGGTGGAATTGTACTTAGTTAATGTCGTGATGACAAAATGTTAAGTTACACCCATATATTATGCTTGTGTTTCAGACTCGGAGTCGTGGCACCAGGTGCGCACGGTGTGCGCGGGCCCGGCGCGGCACCGGCACGCGGCGGCGCTGCACGACAACCGTCTGTACGTGCACGGCGGACAGTGCGACTTGCGCGACTGTAGCGACCTCTGGTACTACGACACAAGTGAGTTCCGCAATTATTTACAAACCTTTTACAGGTCTCCGTGGCGTAACACATTTTTGTTCTTGATTTTGTCGCTAACACCAATCACACCACGTAGTCCGAGGCTGCCAATTTGCAGTGTCCACAATCGTGTGTTTTTCAGTTTGCTTTTTTTTATTTCAGTTTTGTTTTTTGATGTTTCATCCCTACTTTTCATTGATTCATGTTTTTCCAGTGTCCCGTGTGTGGAGCCAGGTCCGCACGCCCGCCAAGCTGTCCCCGGCGGCGCGGAGCGGGCACGCGGGGCTGCGCGCCGGCGCACACCTGTACATCTTCGGCGGCGAGACGCAGGGACACTCCACCAACGAGCTCTGGAGGTTTCATTTCGGTAACACTCGTCTTTACCATAGTACATTAAATCTGCTGACTGCTCCGTTGGTCTCGCGGTTGCATGTGTGACTGCTAAGTAAGGGGTCCTGGGTTCGATTCCCGTTCGATAAGAAATTCCTCAGTAGCAGCCCGATTGGAAGTTGACAGTAAGATGGATATCGTGTCTCGGAAAGCATGTTAAGCCGTTGGTCACGTGCCTGATTTCTCTCCGGTGATGTCAGATTGCCGTCCCATCTGACTATGAGAGTGAGGGAACAGAAAGTGCTGCAGTGCGTAATCTAAAATGGTTAGGAGGATTACACATTCATTCATTCTCAAAGTGGGTTGTGCCAAACAATTTGTAATATTAACTTTCAACTTATAATTTTAATTTACAGCAACTGAAACCTGGGAACGAATAATGCAAAGTATAAAATGGCCTTCGTCACGTGTGAACTGCTGCGCGCTGTTGATCCCGGCCGCGCCGCCGCGCGTGCGCTCGGCGCCGGCGGAGCGGACAGACGCGCGGGCGCCGCACGTGCCGCGGCCGCAGCCCCCCGCGAGCCTGCTCAAGGAGATCTCCAAGCTATCCTTCCACAGCCGCAAGGCGGCGCGCTGCTCGTACAGCGCGCTCGCGGGGGAGCGCGACTCCACGGAGAGCCTCGTGAGGCAAGAGGCCGCCGCGCTCTCCAAGTCCTACTCCGCTTACGTTATCGACAAGCGACAGCCCGCAGATGGAGACGAGAGCCCTCGAGATTGTGACATCATTGAATATAGATCAGACATGTCTCGAGAGCCGATCTCTGTGCCTGACTTCGCCGACATGATTCTTCCCACGCCCGTGCTGTCTCCAGTGGAAGCTACGAAGCTTGTGTACCTCGACTCCGAAGAGGAGGAAGACATGAAGCGTGAAATGAGCAACATCAAGAGCAGAGATGTACCTTCTGTCAAACTTGACGGCAAGGTCACAGTGGTCAGCATTCCCAAGTCAGCGTCTGTCAGGTTTACCAAGGACACCATAATAACTGACGAGGGAGACACAGAGTTGTCCACTTCCGACTATGCCAGCGCTGAGCGAGTCAACAGATTGTCTGGCCATTCGATCGGTTTCAGCAATCCTCATTATTTAGGTCCTGACGTGAGGAATTTAGGAGCTGCTTTAACTCCAGATTCTGGCGTAGGTCCAGGAGACATCGAGCTCCAGGACCTGAGTGAGCGTAGAGCGAAGAGTGTGCCAAGGAACGGAGAGACTCAGCTGCACATGCTGCTGGTGGGAGGCAAGGAGCCCCCGCACCTCGCGCTCCTGCAGAACCCGCTGTCCATGTGGACCTACCGGTTGCTGTAATTAGTATTATCTACTCGTTAGCTTAGATTTTCGTCCATTAGCGGAAATAGGGTCCCCCAGGACCGAACGTAACCGGCAACTTGACGTATTCAATTAGAATATTTTTGGGGCTCTACTTTTAAGAAAGTGATCTTTATAGTTTTCAATATAGAGTTGAGAATCATGTGAACGTGCTTTTCGAATCGTTGACGTCCAAATTATTGATGTAAAGAAGATACTTAAGAGACCTAGTTTAGGTAGATTCTTGTACGCTGTCGTATTTATAATGAAAGCAGATGCAAAATTAACGCTGAATGAATTGCTATTGTTTTATGAAGCTGCTTCCATTTCACAATAATTCAAGTTAATGAAAAATTATATTTAATAATCAAATGATAAACGTACTTGGTTGCTGAATCTTTATTTTGACAAATAATGTTAGCTACGTGAATAAATTAGCTAAAATTACTACAATATGAAGTACTTAGGTACGGGTCGGAAAATCTTTTCCATAGTAATGCGTTACCGCCCGTTACCGATGTTGCATGTCTCCGTAGTAGAGCTACTATCATTGGTATAAAGCGTGCCAACACGAGTATTCCTAGATGTAACCGGATATTTTAATATTTTATGACTTAGCACAAATTACGGATTTAGTTAGAGGCTATGTACTTACAACGTGCGATAAAGATGCCAGTTTACACTTCTCGTTTCAAATAGACTTGCAAGGTTCGGCATCGAAAGGTACCGTTGATTAGCATTTTGTCGCACATTGTATTAGGTGTAAATCTTTTTTTCTTCTCCTATGTTGTGGTAGTATTCTCTGAGTGTGCTGCAAGGTTATCTTGACCAATAACTACCAGTAAACTTGTTTATTCAACAGCGCCCTGTGACTGTTAGAGTTATCCAGGTGGCTACACAATAGTTCTGTTCAAACTTTATGGCGGCACGGAACTTCTAACATAACATTGTGCAGATCACCAGTTTTGGAACTGTGTTCTTCGCATTTTTACGTTAACAGAAATATACTAGCCTGGCAACATTTTACTCATTTTAGTGTACTCGACATAAAGAAGATGAGCAGTGCCCTCCTGACAGTGTCATTCATACGTCAAAATAACCCTGCAGCACTAACCTGTAGGAAAGTAGGTTTTAGGGTTCGTATTAAGTTTCCCATTACATTCTAATGTTGCCGTGTTGTTGGTACATTTGTTGTATTAAGTTTTTTTTTAATATTTTGTTATTTTTGTAAAGTTATTGATTTATACTTACCTACATTTTTACAATGAAATTATTAATTTATTGCCAATATGTTTAAGTGTTACTATGTAGCATGTTCGACGTAAGCTTTCTTTGGTAAAATTTGAAGGTAATAACTACCGTGGATAATGTAGGTTCATGGGCCTGACACGGGTCCAAGCTAACAAAATAGCCTATAGTCCCATTCAACAGAAGCCATCAGGTGGCAATCGGGAATAAAATTTCCAGTCGCCACCGGATGGGGACTGGGAAGCTATTGCCGCCACTTCAGATCGCTGTACAGTGCGGCATGGTTTGCCAACCAACCTCCTTGCTGCTTGTGTTATGGCCGCGGTAAGGGGAGTTGGGAAAGTCTAAACTTTGCCAATGTGGTATTATTAATAGATTTGTGATATTATTAGGGACATCCAAACAAAATTTTGGTCATTGTAGTTGTTTTTAATCACTTATTATGATGAATCATGAAATATCTTTCAGTAGAAAAATATAAAATCAATCTTAACCGGATTATCTATTTAAATAATTTACAACCAAAATCTAGCTGATATAACTGAAATAAGGTTTTTACTAATTTGCCCACAAAATTATACGTTAAGGCGCAACGTCCGGCGTGTACGGCAACTGGGAAGTTAATTCCCGATTGCCACCTGAAGGGCATTCTCTAAGAATACAGAATCGAGATTAGCACTGCCGCGGCGTCAAGTTTCATGGGAAGTCGTCTGGGTAGTACCTACTGCTGGTGGCAATCCATGTGGGGGATTATACCAAAAACAGTAGGGATAAGATACGACTGCCCACCCTCCTAACATTTTCTTCTTCCAGATTATAATCGACATTTTTTATAGCATTATAAAAGATAGTCTGATTTTTGTGTACTTGTAAATTGAATGTAAACTGCATGAGCTGTTCCTTATTTTATCATTAAATTACTCTACGATATCTGCAATGGACGTGGGTGAAAAGAAAACAAATACCTACTTAAATTAAATTTTATAGTAGGTACCTACCTTATCGATCTGCAGGTCAGTTTTTGTTCGATTTTCTGATCATCTGTGTCCTTACCTACGTCTTTTTTAAATTACATTTTAAATTACCTGATAAAACATAAAATAAATAATACTTAAATACCACTCGCGTTCGTAAGCCACATTCTGTGGCCGGTCATTACTTAGCCAGTACGTCTATAGGACGTATGTACCTACGTTGTATGATTGTACGCCTGCAAAACGCGCACACGTACAATCTATTGTACGTCTGAAAGTCGTGCGTAGCATTTTGCTAAGACTGAGTAGTGTGTAGCAGTTACAATGAGTACTGTAGTCATGTTTCTGTCAAATAGGTAGGTACCTAGGTAGGTACTCTTAGTTTGTAAAACCAACTGATCAGGTACACATGCGTAGTAATCTATGTTCGGTATTAAATGTGAAGATTGAAAATACCACTTTTTAAATGTTTTACTAGTATTTATAAATGCAATACCTAGGTACCTCGTGTGGGGTGGTTATAGGTAGGTAGATAAGTACAGTCACTGCATATAACCGCGCTCCTCTTTCTTTGAGGCAGGTATTGCAGTGCACTGCATCAGGGCTGTACCAAGACACTATCTATTCTGTGCATAGAATTGAATGAGTAGGTATTTCATACATGTAGTGTACGCGACGAAGAACGAGATTTACTAAGAGTACCTACGATTCAACATTGTATAAGTTTTGTGAATGTGTGATCAATGATTCCATTATTGTAAGTTGACATTTGTATGCACGTATCTGATCGGATGGGCCCACTAACCGATGTGTTTATCTTCCAAGCCACTTTTATAACGAATTCCTGATGAGTTCGTTTCGATCGAGTACAATATTCGAAATGTTATTAAATGTAGTTATATCCAACTCAGTCTTTTATTTGACCTTCATTTTTTCGTAGTGAACAAGTGGTCTAGATATCTGTTCGCGGCGTGGCTTAGCTCAGATTTTTAATAACTACTGGAATTTTGAATCACGCCGCTCCTGCCATACTTACCTAATTATTTAGCTGACTTCATGGATGTGCTCAACGATCTCCCAAGCGTGCAGAATTCATTCAAACAGTATTCACTAACGCAGTTATGGTCGTCGTCGAACTTTATGTTGTAATTTCCCGTCGCTGTTTCGTAGACAAAATATTGGAGTTGGCAACAAACTTTAAATCATAATCTACTATTTTTTTTTTAGCTGTTGCCTGCGGCTTCGCTCGCGTTTAATTGGGGGTAACACAGTTCCCCTTTCCTGATTTGCAGGTACCTGCTACCTGTAGTTTTTGCCCTTGCGCCTTATTTATTGTAATAGCAAAGCTAAGTTTTCCCTTTTCTTCCCCTTAATTCTCACTTTTTTTTTTAAATTAGCCTTGTCCGTCTCCAGGTTCTCAACTATCTGTACCAAAATTCATCAAAATTGGTTTAGCCATTTAGGCGTGAAAACGTAACAAACAAACTCACTTTCGCTTTTATAATATTCTATAATAAATATTTTATAATAATCTTAACAATTTTAAGGAATGGAATAGAACTACAAACGAATTTCATAATTATAAGTAGTTCTATGCCCATCGTTATTTACCTAAGTAGGTACTATAAACTTGAGGTGACATGGACGAAATACCTGCTTAAGATTATCGTGCCGAGCTCATCTGTTACGCAGACGACACTGTGACACTTTATCACGTTTGCGTTACCCCAGCAAAATAATTCAGCTCAAAAAGCATTTATGTCGATTAGACCATTACAGGCACTTTTGAATGACAAGAAACAACAGACACAATGCAAAATAACTTGTGAAAGTACTGTAGTTGCCCATTCCAAAGCGTGAATTCCAAAATGTCAAAAATATGAATTTAAACTACCTATCTATTCTATTGCATTTGGTAAATTAGTGTATAGGTAAGTATTATACCGTGTAATATTATAATTAATTCTATAGGTAATTTTTGTTTGTTATGATTCCTATTGTAGTGAGTTATCATTGAAAAAAAATATCGTTTTTCAAATTTTGTATAGGTAGGTAATTGTATTTTAGAAATTTTGATTTAAAATTTATTGTTGTATTTAGTTTGTTATCGATAACAAGTTAATCGCACGGCACCACAATGGAGTTCAGGCGAAAAACAAAAAAATCGAAAAATTAAGTTTAAAGTCGCAAGCTTTCACAGCCGGAGCACGACACTCCCGAAAGATATAACTTTTTGACATATCACAAGCTGCTTAAAAAATCTGAATTACGAGATTATTGAGACTGCACTGTAAAGAAAGAGTAGTTTGGAAAGAGATGCATCGGCTAAAACTTTCCAGAGGTCGTTAGAAACACCGACGTTAGACGTTGCAAAACAATGCCAAATGCACTAGTCTTTCCAGATTGAATGAAAGGGTGGTACCTACTCATTGAAACTAATCTACTGAACCCAAAAATACGATGTCTGCTGTGAATTTCTGAAGAGATGAGTTTTCTGGAGACCATTCTGGTTGTAGCATCAGATCGAAGTTATTTATTTGACGACATGGTTAGCGCAGTGGCTGAGCGATCGACTGCTGCGTTTTAAGGCCGACAAATAGCTGTTTCGGATCTGGCTATTTGTGTATTTGAGTTTAAATGTTTGTGCACCCACGATAAAGGAGAAGTTCCTAATGTGGGGCAGTTTTATATAAAAAAAAATGACACATTTAACGATTATACTGGCACGCGTGAAATGCCTTACATAATTTTGGGAAAGAGCTGATATTTAAACTGCTAGACCGATAATAACCAAACAGCTCAGAGCCACCGCAGGAAACTGGCTTTCGAATGAAGATAAAGCCGCATCGAAATTGGTCCATCCGTTTGAGAGTTACGATGCCGAACGACATCGAAGTCAAACTTATAACATACCTCTTTTTGCGTCGGGGGTGAAAAATAAAACAACACTAGTAATGGGCTCAAATTTATGGTCACCATTTATTTCAAAAGATTACATATTTTTAATATAAAGGATTTACAGACATTGAGAGTTCTAAGAATAATATTATGGAGCACGTCATAGTGCTATATTGCATACATACTTAAACATTGAATTGCCGTGAGGCTAATTATTTAGGAGACAATGATAAAGCATACATTTAGTGCGGTGAACACGTAAAGCGTAAGTCCGATGTGCGCGGTGCTAGGCACATTCTACATAAGGTACGCTACCAGTGTTCAGCAGCACTACTGGCTTGCGCAAACGTTGGACTTTAGTCTGAAAAGGATAAAAATTCCCGAAGAGTCAATTAGCCACGAACTCAAGGTACGCGGTGTGTGGTCATTTGTCCCCCATGTCATCGTATATAGGTATTGCACTGTCAATTAGTATCCATCGTCTGCGCAGGCTTTTGAGTCCCCCTCTGCTGCGAATATACTTCAATATTGAATACATAAAAAGATTTCTTAGTACACTTATTTATAGATAACATAGTCTCAAAAAAAAATATTAATTTAAGTGTAATGTTCCTGGTTTTCAAGCTCATACAAAAAATTGCCAATGTTATGTATTACTAATGCGTGTAGATCGGCAAAACTGATAAATTCGGTTCCAATAGTGGAGTCGCTTTGGAACTCGTCCGGCTCGTACACGGGTGCCGGGCGGCCGCGCTGGTACGCGCGCAGCAGGCGGGCCAGGCGGGTGGCCAAGGGGTTGAAGTGGGTGTCCATGGGCAGGTAGTAGTCCTCGAGCGGCACCCCGAAGCTCAAGAATAACAGACAGTGATCGAGCATCAGGCGGCACACACCCACAAATAAGTCTCTCGAGTAATCGTCCCGGCTCGGGTGAGCAGGTTGCTCATTTTGTTCACATGGTTGTGTGGGATGTTGCGGAAAATTGTATCCAGGAAGTGGATTCGAAAGTAGTTCTGTAATAATTGGCCTATCTTGTGGGCGTGTAAATGATTGAAAATGTGGGGGTATTGTTACATATTGGAGTTCCGTCGGCATATGATGTGGCTGTCTGTGTATAAGATGTGGGTCTCCGATAATAGGACAAGGGTGACCGAAAAGCGAGGATGAGTTTCGCGGAAAATTAAGTGGCTGTCCGGGCATACGTTGACTGTGTACTGTTATAGGATAAGAGTGTCCCGAAAAAGAGGCCGAATTTCTCGGCACGTAAAATGGTTGTCCGGGCATAAAAGGTGAACCTATCCGTATTTCATCACGTCGTTGGCCTCTTGGCATAGGATAAGGGCCTATCGGCACATTTTGCGGGTATAATGGAATTGATTGTGAACCCACCTGCACATATTGAGTAGAATTCGATTGAGGATCTAACGGTATACGTGGGTCTCTGGACATATGCTGCGAGTCTGTCGGCACAAACTGCGAGTCTGTACGTACAGGCTGCGAATCTTTCGGCACATGCTGCGAGTCTGTTGGCACGGGCTGCGAGTCTGTCGGCACAGACTGCGAGTCTGTCGGCACAGACTGCGAGTCTGTTGGCACAGACTGCGAGTCTGTCACCACAGACTGCGAATCTTTCGGCACAGGCTGCGAGTCTGTTGGCACGGGCTGCGAGTCTGTCGGTACAGGCTGCGAGTCTGTAGGCACAGGTTGTGAGTCTATTGAAATAGGATACCAGCCTAGTGGAATGGGCTGTGGACCTCTCGATATAGACCGTGGGATTGTTGGCGTAGACTGGGACCCTGTCCGCATAGGCTGTGCGCCTGTCGGCAAAGGCTGTGGGTCTCCTGGCATAGATCTGACAGCTAATGGTCCTAACAAACGCAACGACTCAATCATTTGTTGTTGAGCAACTCTAAACTGTGGAAGTTGTTCCAATAGTTGTATTTGTTGTTGCTCGAGTTGGTGTCTATGTTGCTGTTGTTGCTCTAGTCCTTGTGAGTTGTTCGGAATTGGATACCCGCTTAGCAGAATGGGCTGTGAGCCTGTCGGTATACCCTGTGAGCCGGTTGACACAAACAGTGGTCCTGTTGGCACAGCTTGTAGCCCTGTCGGCATAGTCTGTAGGCCAGTCGACGTAGACTCTAGTCCTGTAGATACAAATTGCGGGCCTTTTGGCATAGACTGTGGGCCTGTCGACGTAGGCTGTGGTCCTGTCGGCACAGCTTGTAGCCCTGTCGGCATAGTCTGTAGGCCAGTCGACCTAGGCTGTAGTCCTGTAGATACAAATTGCGGGCCTTTTGGCATAGACTGTGGGCCTGTCGTCGTAGGGTGTGGGCCTGTCGGCACAGCTTGTAGCCCTGTCGGCATAGTCTGTAGGCCAGTCGACGTAGGCTCTAGTCCTGTAGATACAAATTGCGGGCCTTTTGGCATAGACTGTGGGCCTGTCGTCGTAGGGTGTGGGCCTGTCGGCACAGCTTGTAGCCCTGTCGGCATAGTCTGTAGGCCAGTCGACGTAGGCTCTAGTCCTGTAGATACAAATTGCGGGCCTTTTTGCATAGACTGTGGCCCTGTCGACGTAGACTGTGGGCCTGTCGACGTAGGCTGTGGGCCTGTCGACGTAGGCTGTGGGCCTGTCGACACAAATTGTAGACCTGTTGGCATAGACTGTGGGCCAGTCGACATAGATCTAACCCCCAATGGGACTTCTTTTAACAAACGAAATGTCTCAGTGATTTGTTGTTGAACTAATCCAAGTTGTTGTAATTGCTGAATTCGTAGTTGTTGATCCCATAGTCGTTGTTGCTCAAGTTGTTGACGTAACTGTTGTTCCTGTAGTTCATGTTGTTGTGAATCTGTCGGCATAGAGCTGGCATCCAATGGTATTTCTTTTAACAAACGATAGGCTTCGATAATTTGCTGTTGAGCTATTCTTAGTTGTTGAATTTGTTGCTGTTGTATTTGTTGTAGACTTTGTTGTTCTAGTTGTTCTTGATGTTGTCGCTGTTCTTGTTGTAGTTGTTGCTCAAGTTCTTGCTGTTGTTGTTGCTCTAGTTGCGGTTGTGCGTCTAGTTGCTGTTGTCGCTCTAGGTGCTGTTGTTGCTCTAGGTGCTGTCGCTGCTCTAGTTGCTGTTGTCGTCGTAGTTGTTGTTGTTGTCGGTATTGTTGAGGGTCGAGGCGTATCAAATGTGTCGTCACAGGGTGATAGAGAAAATCGTTGTCGTTGTCTGATTCGGATTCGGACAAAGTGGAAGTCGGCGAAAATTCCAGTTCCCAGTTTATAGGCGAAGGACTCCGATTTGTTGGCGAAGTATCCTGATGTATGGGATAAACATATTGTTGTGTTGCCGTTGGGTATCTGGGTGTGTGCGACCGATCTTCGTGCAAGTGATGCTGATAGGTATCGGAAGATTCCCGGTCTATTTCCATAGGACTTTCTTGTGCCTGCGAAAGCTTCTGATGTGTAACAGGATTTTGTTCTGACTGTGAATCGTTCTGTTCTCTCGTCACAGACATTTGTTGTGACTCCAAATTGTTCTGTGGTGTCGTTTCAAGTCTTCGGCGTTTATGCGAAAGGTTTCGGGTCGGCGAAGAAGCATAGGTATTCGGGTTACAATCCCGGAGGGGAATCGAAACATTTTCATTGGTCGGTGAAGAGCAAGGATGTGTAAACGAAAGATCTTCAGGTGTTGGTAAGGAATCTTGATGTGCAAGAGGAACATTCTGATGTTCCGGCGGAGGATGTGTTGGAGGACGTAATGATTTTGGTAGTAGAGATCTCGGCCGAAGATTACGGTATGCATGCACCGTGAGCTGATGTGCTGGTGTAGGTTGAAGCGGCGGCGTACCTTGGCTCGCGTAAGTATGATCACGCAACGAAATGAGGAGCAGTGAGGGAGTAGCGTCACGTGGCTGGAGCACAGACGGCACGGGCGGCACGGACGGCACGGGCAGCACGGGCGGCACGGGCGGCACGAGCGGCACGAGCGGCACGGGCGGCACGAGCGGCACGAGCGGCACGGGACTAGATTCAAGCGAAGGCATGGGTTCAGGCGATGGCGCGTGTTCAGGCGATGGCGTGGGTTCAGGCGATGGCGTGGGTTCCCTTATGGGTGAGTAATCACGCGGGGGCGAAGGAAGTCGTGGGGGCGTAGATTCACACGAAGGCGCGGGGTCACAAGGAGGCGTCATGTCACGTAGCGGCATGGAAGTGGACTCAGGCGATGGCGCAGGACTAGGGTCGGCTGTTGGCGTAGATTCTCTTATGGGTGAGTAATCACGCGGGAGCGAGGGAATACGTGGGGGCGTAGGATCACGTGACGGCTTTGGCTCATGTGGAGGCGTGGTATCGTGTAGCGGCGTATGGTCACTCGAAGGTGTGGGATTACGCGGCGGTGATTGATCCCGGGGCGGCGATGGATCACGCCGTGGTGTGGGATCAGGAAGAAGTGTTGGATCCCGGGACGACGATGGATTTTGGGGGGACGTTGGATCCCAAGGCGACGATGGATCAAGCGGCGGCGTGGGATCACGTGTCGGTGATGGATCCAAGGGCGGCGATGGATCACGAGGCGGAGTGGGATCACGCGGCGGTGATGGATCACCAGGCGGCGTGGGATCACGAGGCGGAGTGGAGTCACGCGGCGGTGATGGATCACCAGGCGGCGTGGGATCACGAGGCGGAGTGGAGTCACGCGGCGGTGATGGATCACCAGGCGGCGTGGGATCACGAGGCGGAGTGGAGTCACGCGGCGGTGATGGATCACCAGGCGGCGTGGGATCACGAGGCGGAGTGGAGTCACGCGGCGGTGATGGATCACCAGGCGGCGTGGGATCACGAGGCGGCGTGGGATCACGAGGCGGAGTGGGATCACGAGGCGGAGTGGGATCACGAGGGAGAGTGGGATCACGAGGCGGAGTGGGATCACGAGGGGGAGTGGAATCACGCGGTGGTGATGGATCACGAGGCGGCGTAGGATCACGAGGCGGAGTGGGATCACGAGGCGGAGTGGGATCACGAGGCGGCGTGGGATCACGAGGCGGAGTGGGATCACGAGGCGGAGTGGGATCGCGAGGGGGAGTGGAATCACGCGGCGGTGATGGGTCACCAGGCGGCGTGGGATCACGAGGCGGCGTGGGATCACGAGGCGGCGTGGGATCACGAGGCGGAGTGGGATCACGAGGCGGAGTGGGATCGCGAGG
Organism: Ochropleura plecta; assembly: GCA_905475445.1. Lineage (NCBI taxonomy): Eukaryota > Metazoa > Arthropoda > Insecta > Lepidoptera > Noctuidae > Ochropleura > Ochropleura plecta. The sequence goes on from FR997735.1 coordinate 344,199, forward strand.
GGGAGTGGAATCACGCGGCGGTGATGGGTCACCAGGCGGCGTGGGATCACGAGGCGGCGTGGGATCACGAGGCGGAGTGGGATCACGAGGCGGAGTGGGATCGCGAGGGGGAGTGGAATCACGCGGCGGTGATGGGTCACCAGGCGGCGTGGGATCACGAGGCGGCGTAGGATCACGAGGCGGAGTGGGATCGCGAGGGGGAGTGGAATCACGCGGCGGTGATGGGTCACCAGGCGGCGTGGGATCACGAGGCGGCGTGGGATCACGAGGCGGAGTGGGATCACGAGGCGGAGTGGGATCGCGAGGGGGAGTGGAATCACGCGGCGGTGATGGGTCACCAGGCGGCGTGGGATCACGAGGCGGCGTGGGATCACGAGGCGGAGTGGGATCACGAGGCGGAGTGGGATCGCGAGGCGGAGTGGGATCACGAGGGGGAGTGGAATCACGCGGCGGTGATGGGTCACCAGGCGGCGTGGGATCACGAGGCGGAGTGGGATCGCGAGGGGGAGTGGAATCACGCGGCGGTGATGGGTCACCAGGCGGCGTGGGATCACGAGGCGGAGTGGGATCGCGAGGGGGAGTGGAATCACGCGGCGGTGATGGGTCACCAGGCGGCGTGGGATCACGAGGCGGAGTGGGATCGCGAGGGGGAGTGGAATCACGCGGCGGTGATGGGTCACCAGGCGGCGTGGGATCACAAGGCGGCGTGGGATCACGAGGCGGAGTGGGATCACGAGGCGGAGTGGGATCGCGAGGCGGAGTGGGATCACGAGGGGGAGTGGAATCACGCGGCGGTGATGGGTCACCAGGCGGCGTGGGATCACGAGGCGGAGTGGGATCGCGAGGGGGAGTGGAATCACGCGGCGGTGATGGGTCACCAGGCGGCGTGGGATCCCGGGGCGGCGTAGGATCACGTGGCGGCGATGGATCCTGAGGCGGCGTGTGCCGCTTGGTTGAAGAGTAATTCAAGGACGTGAGTTTATGCATGCAAGTAGGATCACGCAAAGACGGACTATCGTGCGAGGGCGAAGGAGGTCCTAAAGGTTCAGGATCATATGTGGGGGTAGGAAGCCGCACAGTAGCACTGTGGTGCGAGGATGTGCTGTCGCGCGACGGAGCACGGTCAGGCGATAGCGTAGGTTCCCGCTCGGGTGAGAGGTCCCATGATGGCCGGGGTTCCCGTATTGGTAACGAATCACGCGAGGGTGTACTATCAGGAGCGGTTGATCTAAAAATCGATGTTGAACTGTAACTCGCGGTCGGACTATATCGCGAATGCGTGGGATCCCAAACAGGTGACAATCTACGTGAGCGCGTAGGTTTCCGCGTGGCTAAACGATCACGCGAGGGTGTAATATTAAGATAAGTTGGGCTATAAAGCGATATTGAACTATAACTTGAAGTTACACTATTTCGCGGGGGCGTGGCGAAAGGTGACAGTTCACGTGATGTGTGTTCCCAAATGGGTAGAGATTCACCAGAAGGCGTCGAATCCGGCAAAGCTCTGCGATCCCGCGTAAGCGTTGATTTTCGCAAGGGTGAAAGATCACGCGAATGCTGTTTTGATATACCAGCACACGAGGACGTGCGATGTCGTTTGGGCATACGATAACTTGAGGGGGTAAGGTTCCGTTTGGGTGTACCGTCCCGTGAGGGCGTCAAAAGGCGTTTGAGCGGACGATGACGCAAGGGCGTGAGATTTCGTCTGGGCTTATGTTTACGTGAATGCCATACGGGTGTGTGATCAGGTGTGTGCGTAAGATGCTGCGCATGCGTAGTATTCCGTACACGCGGGGATGTAGGATGTCGCACGTATGTAGATTTACGCGAGAATGTAAGACGCCGCTCTGGAGCAAGCTCACGAGAGGGCTTCTTCTTCTCCAGACGCCTCGGGCCCGAAGCACTACGAGCGGTAATACGCCGCAGGGGTGAAGATTTTTGTAAACACGTTGAATTCCGAGAAGACCTAGATAATTGCGAGGAAGTAGAATGTCTTTTAAATGAAACATTTGTGGGCGATGGACGAGTTCCAAAACGAGTAGGATACTTAATGTATGAAATTAGCTTGACAAGTCGGAGTGGAGACGCGCAGCTCGGCCGGGCGCGCGCGGCGCCGGGGGCGCGGCCGGGGGCGCGGGGGGCGCGGCCGGGGGCGCGGGGGGCGCGGCCGGGGGCGCGGGGGGCGCGGCCGGGGGCGCGGGGGGCGCGGCCGGGGGCGCGGGGGGCGCGGCCGGGGGCGCGGGGGGCGCGGCCGGGGGCGCGGGGGGCGCGGCCGGGGGCGCGGGGGGCGCGGCCGGCGCCGCGGCCGGGGGCGCGCTACTGCGCCGGGGGCGCGGGGGGCGCGGGCGCGAACTTCACGCCGTACAGCGCCATGCAGGCCGCCCTGGCCGCCAGCTTGCGCGCTTCCCTCTTGTTCGGCGCTGCGATGACAACACAACATATTTATTTCCTTAACTAGCTTTTGCCCGCGGCTTCGCTCGCGTTAAATTCGGGGTAACACAGTTCCCTTTGCGCGTTATTAATTTGTAATAGCAACGCTAAGTTTTCCCTTTTCTTCCTTCTTTCTCCCTCACTTCCCACTTTTCTAAAAAAAAAAATATGTCCGTCTCCTGGTTCCCAACTATCTCTGTACCAAAATTCATCAAAATCGGTTTAGCCATTAAAGCGTGAAGAGGTAACAAACAAAAAAAACTCACTTTCGCTTTTATAATATTAGTAAGGATTAGGTGAGCGTGTAGTGGGAGTACTGCTTACTCGTAGTAGTCCCACCACCCCTGAAACAGTTACTGGTTCATGAAGGAGGATTTTATACCCATGTGTCTGAAGCGAAAGCTAATGGACACATATGTAGGTAGGTATAGCAGGTGCTTGTCGAGAATATCCGCCGCACCGGGCGACCGCGGGCGGCAGCTGCAGGGGGGGGGGGCTCCGGGCGGCAGCTGCAGGGGGGGGGGGGCTCCGGGCGGCAGCTGCAGGGGGGGGCCCCGGGCGACAGCTGCAGGGGGGGGGCTCCGGGCGACAGCTGCAGGGGGGGCTCCGGGCGGCTGCTGCAGGGGGGGGCTCCGGGCGACAGCTGCAGGGGGGGGCTCCGGGCGACAGCTGCAGGGGGGGGGCTCCGGGCGGCAGCTGCAGGGGGGGGCTCCGGGCGGCAGCTGCAGGGGGGGGCTCCGGGCGGCAGCTGCAGGGGGGGGCTCCGGGCGGCAGCTGCAGGGGGGGGCTCCGGGCGACAGCTGCAGGGGGGGGCTCCGGGCGGCAGCTGCAGGGGGGGGCTCCGGGCGACAGCTGCAGGGGGGGGCTCCGGGCGACAGCTGCAGGGGGGGGCTCCGGGCGGCAGCTGCAGGGGGGGGCTCCGGGCGGCAGCTGCGGGGGGGGCTCCGGGCGGCAGCTGCAGGGGGGGGCTCCGGGCGGCAGCTGCAGGGGGGGGCTCCGGGCGACATCTGCAGGGGGGGGGGCTCCGGGCGACAGCTGCAGGGGGGGGGGGCTCCGGGCGACAGCTGCAGGGGGGGGGGCTCCGGGCGACAGCTGCAGGGGGGGGGCTCCGGGCGACAGCTGCAGGGGGGGGGGCTCCGGGCGGCAGCTGCAGGGGGGGGGGGCTCCGGGCGGCAGCTGCAGGGGGGGGGGGGCTCCGGCCGGCACAGCACTGCGTCACCGATCTCGCCACCGAGCGTTACCTCTTTATATTAATTTTCTCGCCGCTTTTAATTCTATATTCTTTTTGTCAGTCTTTTTAAACCTTAATATTATACAGTCCACTCAACCACCACATCGTGTTTTTAGTCCTCATACCACCAAGAGGATTCTACCCATTCCTCTCTAGTGCTTGGTCTTTGACTCCATAACTCAAGGTTTGCCACCCTGTTATGAACCGCAGTACATAAAACACTACACTCCTAACCAACAAGTCCTGCCCAGTCCCAACTTAAATGGGACTGGGCAAGACTTGTCTGTCGCATACCGAACGAGCTGTGGACCCACAAAACTCCGGATTGGTGTCCCTTACTATTCTTTGTAACATCCCAAACTTACTCTGTAATCATTTATACCAGTGGTCGGCAACCTCTTGGCAAGCCAGGGCCATAAGGTGACAAATTAAACTAAAGGCGGGCCGCAGTCATTTTACTCGCATAAACCCAAGGAGCCCAATATATCTGCTCATAATAATTGGTCAAATCCATAAAAAAAAATGCCATTGAAAATTGTTAAAACATCGCGGCGCCCGACGCCCGGAGCGTCTCCCGCGGTGGCTGGGTTAGTTTGAGGTTCTCTCACTCAAACACCCGGCCACCTCCTTCGCTAGCATGATTGCTTCGGAGAAAGAGGTGACCGCTTCCCATTCCGCTCCGCTCCGGACCATAGACAGAACCAGGGCCGAACGCAAGAGATCGCCGCCGCCGATCGCCTCTACGAGGGCACGACGGTGCTCCGCCCAAGCTGGGTAGACCGCCATTGTGTGCTCCATCGTGTCCTCCGGGCGATCATCACAATGGTGACACCCGGGCGTTTTCTCCCGCCCGATTATGTGCAGGAACCTCCCAAAACTGCCGTGTACGGCGAAGACCTGCGTCAGGCGGTTGGTGAGGACGCCATGGCACCTCTCCAGCCACTCCTCAAAGAGAGGACTTACCGCCACTGTGGTGACGTGTCCTGCACGGGGTTGCGACAGTCGCTCTCTCCATGCCACCACGAGATCGCACCGGAGATCTGTCCGCTGGGCGGCAATTTGCCACAGCAGCAGAGATTCCCTCCGGTGTAGTGCCTCCGCGCGCCACTCGTAAAGGCGCACGAGGACTATCGCTTCCAGATCCCACGGTGGCAATCCGACAAGAAGGCTCGCCGCCTCACTGGAGATCGTGCGGTAGCCCCGGATTAGCCTAATGGCTACCACCTTTTGGGGCGCGTTCAGGTAGTGGACGGAGCGCCGCCCTAAAGAAGGCGCCCATACCGGGGCCCCGTAAAGAGCCATGAACCGCACGACTCCAGCATAGAGCCTAGGGCAGGAGGCGTTTGGCCCCCTCAGATTGGGCAGGAGCCGCTTGAAAGCAGCCCCAGCCCGCTCGAGTTTGGGAGCCAAACGTCGGAAATGCTCTACGAAAATCCTCCGGCTGTTGAGAACGATTCTCAGGTACTTCATCGTCGAACCGACACCGATGCGAACCCCTCATACCATCAGCTGGGATCCCGACGGTGGCGTATTCTCGCGGCCATGAAAGACCATGTCCTCGGATTTGTGCAATGCCACCTCAAGACCCAGTAGCCGGATCCTCTCCGCGACTATCGCAACCCCGCGTGTCGTTGTTTCGGTCGCTGCCTGGTGCGACCCCCCCTGTGCCAGGACGAGCGTGTCGTCAGCGTAGCAAACTACGCCGCTAGGAAGGTAGGCGTGCGGCACCCAGTCGTAACCGATGAGGAGGAGAGGAGGAGGAGAGGAGGAGCGGCCCCAAGGCCGATCCCTGTGGGATACCGCACGACATGTCTCGCCGGTTCCACTTCCCAGAGCGACCGGGGTAGATGACGGCCCTGTCCGTCAGATATGCCCCGACCACACGACGAAGGTAGGTCGGCATCCGGTGGTACCGGAGTGCCTCCCTGATGCAGCCTCAAGGCATGGTGTTTGAGGGAGAGATCATCAGGCCAACCCAGCCGCCGCGGGAGACGCCCAGCGCCCCGGGCGCCGCGAGACGACTCCCGGCCACCGTAGATGCGGGCCTGTGGACGGTGAGCAATGGGTAGCTCACCGTCTGTCCGTCTATTGACGACAGGCCGTGTCGACGGCGCGTTCGTGTTTCACGCGCGCCTCAAAGAGAGTCAGCAAAGCAGAGGGGCTTGCCAGAGCCTCCGCCTGCCGGGGTTGCGGGTTGTTCGAAAGAGATACCGCGGCCTCGGAACGTAAAGGGCAATAGAAGGAACATGGGTGGGTTTTAGTCAGTACAAGCCTGACATGACTGATGACTTCCCCCGCTCCGCCCAGAGCGGGGGAAGTCATTGGATGATTTCCCACCCGAAAAAAATAAAATAAAAAAAAGGCATGGTGTTGAAGGCGTTGGCAATGTCGAGAGACACTGCCACGACGACCCCACCCCTGGACACTGCAGCCCGTTCTTACGCGTATGATAGCGTCCAACGTCGAGCGCTCCCCGCGAAAGCATAAACATTATTAATCTCAATAATAAATGTATTAAAGATCCTAGGAAGATGGCACAGCTATTTAATGACTATTTCATAGATTCTGTTCATTCGAATGGTAGTGATTGTCAGGCAAATAATATTTCAAGCTCATTTGGCTCGCACAAATCTATGTTTATGGCACCAACCATACCAAAAGACATAATTACAATAATAAACAGTCTAAAAAACACTAATAGTACAAGCTATGATGACATCGACACCAGAGTAGTAAAATCAGTTTCTACTCTTATAGCACCCATATTAAGTGACATTATAAATAATAGCATTGAAAATGGTATTTTTCCTGAAAAGCTTAAAGTTTCTATTGTCAAGCCACTACATAAAAAAGCTGACAAAACTGATATAAGTAATTACAGGCTTGTAGTGCTAATACCGATATTTTCTAAAATCTTTGAGAAGTTTTTCTATAATAGCATTTATGATTACTTGGAAAAACATAATATATTTTGTGAGGAACAGATGGGCTTTAGGAAAACTAAAACCATTAATATGGCTGTCTATAATTTCCTTGAAAAAATACATCATAACATGGACGAAAGAAAACAAGTGATAGCTATGTATATGGATATGACCAGGGCATTTGACTATGTGAATCATAAAATATTATTAGCCAAGCTCTATAAATGTGGCATCAGAGGGAACGTGCTCGGACTAATACGATCTTATTTGGAAAATAGAAGACAAATTACTCAGATTACTCAAATTAACGCTAAGTCCAAAATTGAAGTAGTATACTCTTCTAGTTCTAGAATACTTGCTTGTGGTGTGCCGCAAGGGTCTGTATTGGGACCTTTGTTATTTATATGTTACATCAACGATTTTCCCCAAGTAATAAAATCCAAGCCATCAAATGTGTCTTTTCGCTGACGACAGCACTGTCATCTATGACACTAATGACACTAAAGATATTGAAGAACAGATAAATACTAGCCTTAGTTCCATTATTAATTGGTTGAATGATAATCTTGTTATAAATCTCGATAAAACTAAATTTATGAATTTTAAGTTAAGACAACGTGAAAAATTAGACATTCAAATTAACTTTAAAGAAAATCAAATACTTGAGACTAATGTAACAAAATTTCTGGGACTTTTTATTGATAACGACATGTCATGGAAAACTCAATCAGAACTCAAATATGTGGGAAACTTAGTAAGTTTTCCTATGCGCTTTATATGCTGGGTAAAATTGTAAATAAGACCGCCCTACTGGCAGCTTATCACGGCTATGTAGCGTCTACTCTGCGATATGGACTTATATTTTGGGGTAATGCGTACAGGGTTCACGATGTACTTATAGCACAGAAGAAATGTATTAGAGCAATATGCAAAATAAAATGTACAGAATCTTGCAAGCAACATTTTAAAACCTTAAAAATATTGACGGTCCCATCCCTTTACATTTATGAATCCTGCATTTTTGTCAAAAACAATATGTCCTTCTATAAGCCTATTAAAAGTTTGCGTCGTTCTGACAAATTGCATACATTGCCTACTAAAACAGAATTTATGTATAAAAGTGTATTTGCAATGGCACCCAGACTGTACAATAAGTTGCCCAAACAAATTAAGGAGTGCAAAAGCCATGAATTTAAAAACCGACTATCACTATTATTGATTGACAAAGTGTATTATTCAGTTAGCGAATTTCTTAATGACAAACTTTAAGAATGTTGACATGTTATTTATTTATTCCTGCTTTAATTACTTGTTTCGATATGACTAACGTTTTGTGCATGTATTTTTAACATTGACATTTAGCTGACATTTTATATAATCTAATGTAATCATTGTTATTGTGTTAATTACTTTATATGATTTAATTTAATATTTTTGTAAAAATTGTATGCCTAACGGCGGAACATAGATAGTTTCTGACTTCCTTTTTACCATCTATTTTTTACTTATGTTCACAAAATAAATGAATTTGAATTTGTAAACCATACTGGTGCTCCGCAAGATCAGGCCCCGTCCCCACGAGGTGCCCGACGAGGCGGGCAGCAATTACTCTTTCAAAGAGCTTGCCCACCTCGACGAGCAGCACGAAGGGCCGAAATGCGGACGAAGAGTCCGCAGGGGGCCCCGGCTTCTGTATGAGGACCAGCTTCCCCGTCTTCCAACGAAGTGGGAACTGGGTTTTCTCAAGCATGCAAGCATCTTAGGAGCCCTAGTAGTCGGGGCCCGAGAGCCACCAAGGCCAGGACCCAGGCTTTGCCATGCAAGCCATTGGGTCCCGGGGTGGTATTTTTGGCTGTTGATTTTAATAATTATACACATTGGTTAGCTTCAATTGTAAGAGTGTCAAGCGATCGGTAGACTATGTCAGGCAATTATGTCATACCTCTGATATAATAGCCTTGCAAGAAACATGGCTACTACCGAGTGATATACATTTTCTTAGCGACATTGATCCTGATTATGGCTATGTTGGGACATCAGCTGTGGATACTACGGCGGGTATGCTCGTAGGCCGGCCATACGGTGGTGTGGCGATATTGTGGAAGAAGAGCGTCTTACAGAATGTGACTATAGTGCAATGTGACAACGCTCGCGTCTGTGCTATTAAAGTGGAGTTAGGGCAAAGGTCATTTTTAGTGTTTAGCATTTATATGCCTACTGATTGTGTCGCGAATCTACCGGAATTTACGGATTGTCTCGGTTTGGTAAGTGCTATTATTAATAATGAACAAGTTGAGACGGTTTATTTACTTGGGGACTTTAACGCTCACCCGGGACAATTATTTTTTAATGAGATGTTAGACTTTTGTGCGGAGGCTGAATGGTTATGTGCTGATGTAGAATTGCTGGGCCTCTCATCTGATACGTATAGCTTTATAAGTGATGCGAACGGGTCTAGACGCTGGTTAGACCACTGTCTAGCTACGGAGTCCGCTATGCAAACTATGGTTAGTGTAGAAATTAAGTATGACGTCATGTGGTCGGATCACTTTCATTTGGTTATATGCTGTAATTTGAATAGTATTAAACCTAAAATAGCATGTAATAATAGTGAATCTTGTAATAAAATACGTTGGGGTAAGAGAACCGCTGAAGGAATCGAATTATATAATAAATTATGTAATGAACAATTAAAATTAATAGATTTTCCTAGTGAATTAAGTGACTGTTGTGATTTTTCTTGCGATGATGTGGAACATAAATATTTTATCGACAAAATAAATGTATGACGAAATTGTAGACATTCTAAGCCGAGCAGCAAATGACAGTTGTATTAGTAGGATACGCAAAAAGAAACCTGTAGTAGGTTGGAACAGATATGTCAGTGGTGCTCACCGGGAAGCCAGGTCTAAGTTTCAGTTATGGACATGGTACGGCAAACCGAAGTCGGGTCGTGTATGGAGTGAGATGCAAGAAAGCCGCAAATTATTTAAAAGCCGGTTAAAGTGGTGTCAAAATAACAGTGACCAACTTAAAATGGACATTCTGGCATCGCATCACGCCAAACATGACTTTCGTAGTTTTTGGAAGTCTACTAATAAAGTAAACAGTAGGCCGGGTTTGCCTGTGAGCGTTGGTGGCATTACTGATCCAAAAAACATAGCTGACATGTTCAAAAGCCATTTCTCAGTAAATTCACCATTGGGACCATCACGGTCAGGGCTTGGTGGTGTGATTCGGGGGCAGGAGCTTAGTGTAAGGTTTAAGGCCAAAGATGTTAAAAAGGTTATCATGGCCATGACGCGAGGCAAGTCTCCTGGCCACGATGACTTGAGTATCGAGCATCTTAAGTATGCGGGTGTCCACCTTCCAAGGGTTCTATCTATGTTTTACTCTTTATGTCTAGGACATTCATACCTACCTACAGCTATGATGCGGACTGTGGTGGTACCGATCGTAAAGAGTAAAACTGGTGATATAAGCGATGTTAACAACTATAGACCCATCTCTCTGGCTACGGTGCTATCTAAGGTTCTTGACAGTCTGCTAAACTCACTTATGAGTGGCTGTCTCGAGATACATGACAATCAATTCGGTTTCAAATCAGGACTCTCCACTGAGACAGCTATTCTGTGTCTGAAGCAGACTGTCAGGTACTATACTGATCGCAAAACTCCAGTCTATGCTTGCTTCCTCGATCTTTCGAAAGCGTTTGACCTGGTTTCCTATGACATTCTATGGGACAAACTGAGCAACACATCCCTACCAAGTGAATGCATTCGTATTCTGAAGTACTGGTATGGGTACCAGGTCAACGTAGTTCGATGGTCGGGTAGGCTGTCTGAACCATACAGATTGGAGTGCGGGGTGAGGCAAGGGGGGTTGACCTCGCCAACGCTCTTCAACCTTTATGTAAACGCACTCATCGAGAGGCTTAGCAGCACGCATGTCGGGTGTCATGTTGGTGGAGTTTGTGTAAACAATATTAGCTATGCGGACGACATGGTGCTGCTGAGCGCCTCGGTCTGTGGTCTGTCTAAGCTGCTCGGCATTTGTGAGGATTATGCTCTCAGTCATGGCCTGCTTTATAACACCAGGAAAAGTGAGTGTATGGTTTTTCGAGCCAGGGGTAAGTGTCCAGACAGTATTCCCAACATCAAATTAAATAGTGTACCGCTAAAAAGGGTTGACACTTTCAAATACCTTGGGCACCTGGTGACCTCTGACCTGAAAGACGATATGGACATAGAGCGGGAACGTAGGGCGTTGTCTGTTAGAGCGAACATGATAGCTCGCAGGTTTGCTCGATGCTCGCAGGAGGTCAAAAACACTCTTTTCAGAGCGTATTGCACGTGCTTTTATACGAGCGCCCTGTGGGCTAACTATACTCAAAAACAGTACAGCGCCCTACGAATCCAATACAACAATGCCTACAGGGTGTTGTTGGGGCTGCCTCGGTACTGCAGTGCATCGGGGATGTTCGCCGAGTCACGCATTGACTGCTTCTACGCGACGATGCGGAAACGGTGCACATCCCTGGTGCGCAGGGTTCGCGCCAGCTCCAACACCATTTTGAGGATGATGGCTGAGAGGTTCGACTGTCACTATATTAACAATTGCTGCATGCTTCATGTAGTGACAAAATATAATTTAATGTAATTTATTCTAATTTAATGTAAGTTATTCTATTTTTGACTCAACTCCAACTTTTAACCTAATTTATTTAATTTTAATGCAATTTTGAACAGTGAAATGTTATTAATTTATTCATAATATAATAATTTATTCAATTCAATGTTTAATCTTATATCAATAAATTTTATTTTATTTTAACTTACATTTATACCTATTTTATAGCAAAATTTAAAAATGTCATTTGTTGTCTTATGTATGTGTAATAGATTGTATAAGTTGTTGCTCAAATTTGTATGGGAAAATTTCCTGAAATAAATGAAATTATTATTATTATTATAACTTATTTACAAAACATTCACGGGCCGCAGGGAAGACGCGGGCCGCGGGTTGCCGACCCCTGTGATTTATACCATCAAATACTTTGTCCGTCTTTTCTTTAACTTTTTTTATATTCCTTCTTTATTTTCTATTACAGTAGCCCGCGAACCCGGTGACGCCTATGCCTAAACAGACCATCCATCCGGCACATAACCAGTTATAATCAGTTGCTACATTAACAATCCGATATGCTCTTGTATCTGTGACTTTTCCTTTCAATCTTTCCATCTACGATCACAAAAATTTTAAAGGTAGCAAACTTCCTTCCTTTTTTCTTTCCCACAGATCAGCTATATAAATCCTGCAATGTATTGACTGTTCGCCAGCTTTTCATTACGCACTTAGTATTAAAACAGAACACTAAGCTCCCGTATAATGATGACAATACTAACAAGAGACGGAATGATATTGTATGCACGTTTAACGCAACCTCCAAACACGCCTTTGTGGAAAGATTTTTCTCGTTTTTAGGTCCATTTCTGTACAATAGATTAAATAGAAAACTAAGTATGTATAAGTTAAACTATTATAGCTGTAAAAAAACAATAATTGAATTGTTTCAAACCTTGACTTATGCACAGACAGAAGATCTACTTGTTGTCTGCAAATAAAATGCTCACTTGATTTTGTGTAATTTTTTAAATTTTGTTACTATAAGTTTACATTACTGTTAATTTATTTATTTTAAATTAGTATTAATGCTCTTGTTAGCCTGAAACACAGGTCCAACTTAGTTCAGGCAATTAAGCAACTGTGCTCTATTGTTTGTTAAAATGCTTTATTTAATTGTATTTGTGCCCCCTTTTTATAAATAAACGATTTATTTATTTACAAAGAAGATCATACTTTTACTATATTGCCTTTCCCAAGTATACCCGTATTTTTTCTGATTAAATATTGTTCATTACAGAACTAGAAAATCCTAACATTTGCAAAATTGTCTTTGTTTGTTACCTTTTCACGCTTACACCACTGAACCAATCATAATGAAATTTTGCATTTACGCTGTCAGGTGTACAGAAAAGGACATCGGGGACCTTTTATCCCGTTAAAAAAAATACTGCCCCCGAAGGAAACCACAATAACGTCTGAAAGAGCATGCAGAGCCCAATAGGCTAGTTGACTAAATTTTAATAACGGCTTAAAACTTTAGCTTATTACCTATTTTATTAGAAAAAACGTTTTATTTATTTTTAATCGGGCGTTTACATTATAAATTTCGCGATTTAAAAAAACAATTTAAATTTGGTGCCAAAACGCACCAGACTATCATGGCGTCTTCAATGACGTCACGCCGTGATAAACAAACAGAGTCTTCGGAAGAAAAAGTTAGTTTTTATCGTTTAAAAATGAATGTTTCATATTATAAAAACTGCATAGTGCCCCAGTGTGAAAGCACATCTATAAAAACGCCAAACAAGTTATTTATATATGTTCCAAACAAAAGAGAAATACGGAAAAAGTGGCTAAAACTTGCAAGAAGAGTGATGCTCATAGTTTATCAACAAGTTCTAGAATGTATTTTTGTGAAGATCATTTTGATGTAAGTATTTCACACAACATAGTCCATTACTTAATTTGAGCAAATTAGATGAGTTTTATACAATCCCTATTTTCCTAATAATAACAAGAGTTGAGGTTAAGTTGTTTCACTTTATGGAGTTTTGTAGTTTTATTTTATTTTCCTGATTAATGTAACAAATTCTTTTATTCTAGTTGCCAAATGATATGATTAATTATATGGAGTATCATATAAAGGGAACAGTTTCACAAGTGCGCATGAAACCAGGTTGTATGCCAAGTAGATTTGGATGTCAAGAAGACAGAAGAAAACGAACATGCAGCAGTACGGAACGACCATATATTCTAAAAAAACAAAGGATGATGACAATAGCAGAGTGTCTGAATGAATCGAAAGAAAGTTGTGCACCAAGTTCTTCTTCTCAAGATACAAGTACTGATACAAGTTCAAGTATGTATAATATCAAAGAACATAACTATACAGTTATTTATAGTTTGCTTCAGCAAATCTATAGGTACTAATATTATAAAGCTGATGAGTTTGTTTGTTTGTTTGTTTGAACGCGCTAATCTCAGGATCTACTGGTCCGATTTGAAAAAATCTTTCACTGTTAGATAGCCCATTTGTTGAGGAAGGTTATAGGCTACATATTATCACGCTATGACTAATAGGAGCGGAGCAGTAACCCAAGATGCGATTGAAACCGCGGGGTACAGCTAGTAATATAATAATGCTACCATTCAAAAGTTATTAACCCATACTTATTTATTTTTCAGATATTGAAACAGTTGAAGGAAATGTGTCAGAAATGTTATGTCAACAGTCAGTGGATAAATCTGTTCAAGCATTTTTAACTTACAAGTTTAGAAGTAAGGCGGTGCAGACCAATGTGAAGTTGATAGATCAGGCATCATCACCTTTGAAACATTCTTTAACATCCAGGTCCACATCACCATTTACAACCGTAACCATTACAAAATCACGACCTTCTGTATCTGGTTTAAGCAAAGTTACAAAAAATATATTTATTGATGAAGAACAGTCTGACAGTGATATTTCTTTATATATACCATCCGTAGCTGCTAATAGTCCCTCACTATCAATGGCTTCACTACAAGTTAAATCATCTTCTGACTGTAGTGAATTAATTGAAGCAGACAAAACAATAGAAGCAAAAAAGGCCATGTCAAATACAATTAAAAAAATTGAGAAAAAGCCAAGACTGTACATAGGTGTTCCAATTAATTGTTCCTACTTAATTGATTTATAAAAAGATTGTATTAATGTTCCAGAACACTATATATTACTTTGTTTACAAAATAAGATTAGACTGTAAATTTAATCAGCTGTCAGATGATTATGGATTAACTCCATCAAGTCTAAGTAAGATATTTTTAAAAACTATACCTGTAATAGCCAGTGTCATGCATCCTTTTATTGTTGAATTAGACTGTGCAATGATTAAAAGAACCTTACCTATGTCATTCAGGCATAAATATTATAATGTTAGTTGCATAATAGATTGCCTGGAAATTGAAGTGCAGAAGCCATCTAAGGCAGTAAATCAAGCTATGACATGGTCAGAGTACAAGAAAACAAATACTATAAAGTATTTAATATCCTGTACCCCAAATGGATTAGTAAACTATATTTCTCCAGGATTCGGAGGCAGAATCACTGACACATGTATAGTTGAAACATGCGATTTTATAAAGACTTTAAAAAGTGGTATGTATGTTATGGCAGATAGGGGTTTTAAACATGTAGAACGACATTTTAAAAAATCTGGTATTGCACTAGTAAGACCTCCAAGTGTTGAAAAAGGAGTGAAAATGAGTAAAACAGAAGTGAAACAAACTAAACAGATTGCCAGCTTGAGGATTCATATAGAGAGAGTTATTAGGCGTTTACGTGAATTTTATATGCTTAGACCACATGCATGTATCTCTTTCAAATTTGTGAAAATTCTTGATGAGATCATCATCATAGCATGTGCATTAATTAATTTGCAAAATTCTTTAATAAAATAAAACAGAAAAACTTTCAAGATTGTTTTTTATTTCAAATAATGTCATAGTTCTACACTTTGATACAACAATGGGTATACATTGGTTTTCCAAAAGTCAAGTAGTTTATTATTGATTAAATTTTCTACATACTCTATATCAAATGGAACACTTAAAATCTCTACCTTTCGATTTTCACTATATTCTGGGTCTGCTACACAATATAAACAATTTTTCTTGTCTGATAAGTACATTTGTAGCTGCATTTGGGCATAATATTTATCTGTAGCTTTTCCGTTTTTTATATAATTTTTAAATGTGTTGGCATTTACAGGACATTTAATTTCAATTATGCCATCTTCAAATATTCCATCTGGGGAACCAGCAATCATGGGATATTTTGAGTTTAGTAGCAGGCCACACTTATTTATCTTTTTCTTAAGTTTTTTCTCCACTGTTTCTCTTACTTTATCTTCTAGAAGACGGCCACGTTTCATAGAAGTAGTATCTGGGATTTTACCACCTAATATGACCGCTAAAAGTGTTCCATCAGTTGTTCTACATCTACTAACTTCAAACGCTTTTGAAGCTGTAATTCGACCATACCTGAGTTCAAACCAAAGGCTGTTCTTGGATTGTTCTCTAGTTTTTTCTTCCACTTTCTTTATTAATGCAGGTGTTATTTGAACTTTTTTTAAAAATGCATCAACACATTTTTCTTTAAAATTGAATACAAGTTGATGCATTGAGAGGGCCTCTTCTTCACTTAGACAATAAGTCGGTTGATATTTTAAAATTTCACAATCATTCATTTTTCTTTTCAGTCCCTCTTCCAAAAACTTTTTAAAAAGTGATGAATTTACTGGTAACATGGACTTGCCCTTGGACAAGTCTTTTGCTGTCATATATTTTAGGCTGCTACCAACTCTAGACAGTTTCGATTTTCTCCAATAACATTCCACTGAAGTACATGATGGTTCTTCACTTCTACGATGAAACCACATGAGAAATGCCATTGCGTGTTTACATCCCCCCTGTGAAGCTACGCAGTCTTGACATTCTACGGAGATTACAGTATCGTCTTCTTCATCAACAATCAGTGTGCAACCATATAATTTTGAATGAACTTTATGTTCAGGGCATATTTTGCACTTGACAATACAATATTTGCCGTCACGCTTAAGTTGAACATAACTAATGGCGTCATCTCCATATGAAGCTCGCGAAGACCTGAAATTAATATAAGTTTATTAATATTTTGCATTTTTCATATTTTGTAAATCTAACCTCAAAATCAATAAGTTTAAAATCTTGCAAAATGTATGTCAAAGTTATTGTAAAAAACTGAAATATTTAAGCTTATAATAACTATTCTATACTCTTGTTTACTTACATGGAAGTCTTAACATTGCGAAATTCAGATGAGCAGAAGTCACTGTTCGATGCGAAAAAGTTTCCAATCATCTCGGAGTCGATTCTGGGCAAATTATTACTGTCTGCTTTGCTGAATCCTGATTCCATGGTTAATTCTTTGAAATGATAAACTAATAAACAGTGTATTATCTAGATATTAGTCGTTAATAACTAAAATTTTGTTAGGAACCTGTAAAATACTGTAAACGTCAATGACAATAGTTGTTGTTTCCCACGGCGTGACGTAACGCTTTCTGATTGGTGTTCACTGTCACATAACTTTAGGTTTCAATTTACGTAATTTATTTTGTCCAAATATTATTAATCTTAGACTATTTTAACAATTAAAATGTTTCGTTAGTTTCTCAATAACATAAGTAATCATTTTAAACCATTATCAATTATATTTTTTGTTAATGGATACAAGCCTATTGTCACAACACGCGGGGAAAAGCTAGTGCAGGATATACACACGAGTTATTTGGACATGACACTCACCTTTGCCGATGTAGGTGGTGCCGTCGATGTCGACGCCCATCGTGAACATGATGTTCTGCGGCCGGTCGCCGTCCACGCACACCTCGCGGTACTCCAGATGCGGCCGCATGTACGTGAGCAGCATGCACGGGTGCATGGCCGTGGCGTTCGCGGGCAGCTCCTTGCTCTTCTTGCCGACTGGCTCCACTGGACTCTCTGATGTCTATGTCGGACATCGAACACGGTATACATTTCGCAGATCATTTAATCAGTTTGTGTAGATTTTGACTGCGTGTCCACCAGAGATGTGTCAAACTAACCAATAATATTATTCTTAACCTCTCAAGGACCGCCATTATTTACGTCAACTCTCCGTCAAGCATCGCCGAGCGGGCTCTTATCGTAAGCGTAATCTAATTTTAAGACTTATCTTTACTACAAATACAGTGTTAAATCGGTCGGGGTTTGGTGGCACAAATTTGTGCCAGTGGGGCTCAACGGTAATACTTGTTTACTGGCACGTTCTGTGCCGCCTGGGGCTCTAGAGGTTAAAGCTTGAGTTAAATAAATAAATAAATATCTTGGGACAACTCACACACGGCTATCTGATCCCAAGCTAAGCAGAGCTTGTGTTATGGTAACCAGACAACTGATATACATACTTATATAATTTATAAATACATACATATTTTAGATAAATCACACCCAGACACAGAACAAACAATCATGCTCATCACACAAAGTTTGTCCTGGGTGGGAATCGAACCCACGACCTCCGGCTCAGCAGTCAGGGCCACTAACCACTAGACCAACAGGCCCGTCAAAGTTAAGGACAAGCACATCTTACAAGTCTGGTGGAAATGCAGTCTAAGGCCCGCTTGCACCACGAATCACTAACACTATTTAACACTCATCTAAAAGTTCTACATCGGATGTTACATTAAAATTCGTTAACTGTTTAATATGTTCAGTGATTTGTAGTGATGTAGGCTATTTCTCCTATAAATCTTAAGATGTTGTGTTTGAACAATAGGCTAGTTTCCACAAAAAAAAAATTTTAGTCCGTCTTTTAGATTATTCAAAAATAAGGGACACGGCCTTTTTTATTTGTAAATTAGACCAAAAATGACAAAGATAAAGATAAATTTGGTTTATTTATCTCATCACAATAAAACAGTACATAGTCATAGCATCACTACTTAGAGACTAGTGTCTGTGTTAGGTAAACCTGTACCTAACACAGACACCAGTCTCTAAGTAGTGATGCTATGACTAAATGACTATGTACTGTTTATATAGCCCATTAAAGTTACGTGTAACGTCACGCGTTGCTGCTTTTTTTCGGAAATGGATGGAATGAAGACGGACTAAATAGAATGTAATTACTTAGGCCCTGGAAACTACCCTACTTCCTTTAATAAGAGATTGTTTAAGAACTTCAAAGAAAACGATAAAAATATGGCTAGGTAAGTATGACGAGTTAGAGGTAGCTTATAACCATGGTTGGTGATGGTGGGAGCGCAGGTGCAGTTACCGAGAGCGAGGTCGGCTTGAGCTGCGGCACCTTGTGACCCTCGTACTCCCACTCCGAGAACAGCTTGTGCAGCGCGAACGACGCCAGCTGGATCATGGGCAGCGCCTCCACGTCGGACGAGCCCGCGCCCGGCTCGGGCAGCACTAGAGATGTCGCTGTCGGTATGGAATATTATGATGAAGGTTTCGTTGATGATCCTTTGTCATTTACTAAAGAGCCAGTAAACACATTTATTTATCAAGAATCACTATGATCTTGAAGTAAAAAATGTATTGGTTAGTCCAATACATTTTATACGCAACCTAAAAGCGATATTAGTATCAATTCTGTTGTCACAAACTTAACCAAATACTTTAAAAATCACTACAATTTAGTTTATTCCTATCAAACGAAGTTTCCTCTTCTGAAATTGTGTAAAGTGACAGCTTAACCATATTATTGTTTAGTTACTCAATTTAGAGAAAATGCCAATCTCGCTATTTTGGAATTGACGATTTTCACCAAAAATAGTGGTTCTGGTCTAAATCGAACTAACTTAAACC
Source organism: Ochropleura plecta (assembly GCA_905475445.1). Taxonomy (NCBI): domain Eukaryota; kingdom Metazoa; phylum Arthropoda; class Insecta; order Lepidoptera; family Noctuidae; genus Ochropleura; species Ochropleura plecta. The sequence continues at coordinate 363,291 of FR997735.1, forward strand.
ACGACTAAAATGTTTTGGAATAAAATAAGATATGATTAAGTATGTCATTTTAATATTAGTCTGGTTGAATCCGGTGGTTCATCAGAATCGGCAACATTGTGTGGCATTGGTTTAAGTAACAGACTATAAATGGGCGTTGTCTTTGGTAGAAGTTTCCGTGGGTGTCCCACCTAGCTGACCAAGCTTCTCCTATAAACGTTTCGTGTAGTTTGTGTTAGGTTAGGTTAGGTTAGGACAGGTTAAGCACACTTACAACTGTCACTGTTGATAACTTTGTTCATCTTCTTTATGATGAGGTCTCGTATCGCCTGCTCAGCGGCTGCGTTGCGGGCCATCAGTTTGTTGTCACCTGGGGGCAAACAGGTTCATGTTTTTGATCAACATTTACTGAGAATAACCATATTATACCATTTAACATCATGACTCTATATAAAAAAAAGTTGAATTAACAGTTGTTTAAATTTTTTTGTATACTGCTAGGAACATAGTATTTTGGACTCACACTATTTAATTATAAAAAAAGCGATTTTCTTTAGCCTTTTTCTTAAATTCAACATCATTCCGCTGCTTTAGGGGATTTCTTATTTTTGTGTATTTTAATGCTTGTGACAGTAGTAGTTCTGGCGAAGATAGACTAGGGCTTGTTAAATCTTATATACTTTATGAATAGTGTTGCGTACCGTATCCTTTGTAGCTGTTTCCATCTATGGTGAGGTCTGCGCAGAAGCTGTGAGGACTATTGGTCTCCTTGTTATAGAACTGGGCGGCCGCCGAAGGTTCCACTTTGAATTGCTGTGAGGGTATAGACAAAGTAATTATAGACATTTATGGTTAAACAACATGTGCGCGTTATATATGCATTTCTTGAACTTACTCAAGAAATGTAAATATCGTTAGTAGCTATACATATAGGTTGTCTGCTTGTAATCACAAAAGTATAAAGAAGCTACTTCATATGACTGGCAATCTGTTCCCTCGACTGTACACTGTACGGTGATGCCCGGTGAAAGATTATACGTGGAACACGCGTTTAATGTAAAATGATGTTAGCGAACGAATGGGAGAGCTTGCCTTTATGTCTAGCTAGAGTACTAGAACTGCTGTGTTTTACATTATTTCTAAACATGACTTTTCTAAAAAATGTATTAGTACCTTAAGCCATTTTACATTGTCATTCTCCAGTCCTTACTCTAATTTATTTAGGGTTCGAGCAAAATGTTTACTTTTCCATACTTCTCATCTAATTCACTTCGTTGATAGCCATACTATCTTTCAAAAGGTACATCCATTGAAAAACACCACTTTTACTCACTATTTTGCGGCCTATTAAACTATTCTTGTAGCCATCTAAATACTCATAACTTACCACGAGCCGGCGACGTTCTCATTTCTGCATCACATGCCAACCATGAATAAGGAGTGTGATACGTGACTTAGAAAAGTGTAACACCTAATAACACGTCCCCGTAAGTTTACGAATACGAAACGCTTAACAACGAATGCACGCTACCACGAAAAACTGAACACCGTAGCAATGTGATCTCGAATAACGAAATCTCTAATGTTCCCTTTTTCGAAACACTTAACAACGAATGTACGCTACCACTAAAAACTGAACACCGTAGCAATGTGATCTCGAATATCAAAACCTCTAAAAGTCATCGTAAAAAGTCTTTATTCATATAACAATCAACTAAACAGAGAAAATCAAACCAATCAACCAAATCAACAGTTTTTCCATGACAATACAAATAACCAAATCCAACATTAAATAAAAACTTTAAAAAATCAGTTAACGTTTAAAATAGCACAAGTATCAAGACCATCTTAAAATGTGGTTAAGTCCTTTGTTTCTTTTTTTTCCAAATGTTTTTTAATTTTTTCTTCCCTATTTTCTTTTTTCCTTGCTCTTTTAGTTTCTTGAGGTTCCAGCGGTGATGCCATGATTCCACCTCATTTTGTGAAATAGGAACAGTGGTCCCTATTGAGCTATTTACAGACCAGATGTCAACGGAAACAATGGAGGCACTTTTTGTTTTTGCAAGTTTTTCTGTAATGTATCGAGGTTTTGAGTAGTCCTTTTCTTATAAGTTCCATTGATATAATATTTGGAAAACCAATCAGTGAGTTTTACTGCATCCTTGGGTAGTACCTTTTCTTTTAGTATTTCAAAAGCCTCAGGTATCTCTTCTGGCTTTAAAAAGCCACAATCATTGTCACAGTCCTGAACCAGAAGCAATAGATGACTTAGAATTGAGAGCTAGGTTGAAAAAACGAGCGAAGCATAGTATGGATGGACCGGCACAGGTTATACAGGCGGCGATTCAAGATATTCCTATGACATCTGGTCTGTAAATAGCTCAATAGGGACCACTGTTCCTATTTCACAAAATGAGGTGGAATCATGGCATCACCGCTGGAACCTCAAGAAACTAAAAGAGCAAGGAAAAAAGAAAATAGGGAATAAAAAATTAAAAAACATTTGGAAAAAAAAGAAACAAAGGACTTAACCACATTTTAAGATGGTCTTGATACTTGTGCTATTTTAAACGTTAACTGATTTTTTAAAGTTTTTATTTAATGTTGGATTTGGTTATTTGTATTGTCATGGAAAAACTGTTGATTTGGTTGATTGGTTTGATTTTCTCTGTTTAGTTGATTGTTATATGAATAAAGACTTTTTACGATGACTTTTAGAGGTTTTGATATTCGAGATCACATTGCTACGGTGTTCAGTTTTTAGTGGTAGCGTACATTCGTTGTTAAGTGTTTCGAAAAAGGGAACATTAGAGATTTCGTTATTCGAGATCACATTGCTACGGTGTTCAGTTTTTCGTGGTAGCGTGCATTCGTTGTTAAGCGTTTCGTATTCGTAAACTTACGGGGACGTGTTATTAGGTGTTACACTTTTCTAAGTCACGTATCACACTCATGAATAAGAACTTTTTTAATAAAATATAAATAAATATAAATATCTTGGGACAACTCACACACGGCTATCTGATCCCAAGCTAAGCAGAGCTTGTGTTATGGTAACCAGACAACTGATATACATACTTATATAATTTATAAATACATACATATTATAGATAAATCACAACCAGACACAGAACAAACAATCATTCTCATCACACAAAGTTTGTCCTGGGTGGGAATCGAACCCACGACCTCCGGCTCAGCAGTCAGGGCCACTAACCACTAGACCAACAGGCCCGTCAGAAATAAATACATGAGAACACCTACGTTGGCCACCTGTTCGTTGGGCATCATCTCGTTGAGCACCATGAGCGCGTTCTTGGGCGTCAGCAGTCGCCGCAGGTTCTCGTTCTGGCGACGACGACGCTCTTTGTTGCTCACTTTCTTCACTGTGAGCAAAATAACATAACATCACGACTGCGTTTTGGAAAGAGGCCTGCCCTTTCCAACAATCGCAACAAGAGAATGGTTCCGAGTTTGTTTACTAGATAGAACAGAGACAGAGTCAAAAACCTTAGACATTTATAGAAAGTTGTATAGATTCTTTTCTACCAATTCGTTGTGAATGAGTGGACATGGTTGGCCTTGTAGATTCTTAGACGCTTGTTAACTTTTGTTAACGTATTATTTTATTTTACTTTTTTTAAAGTAAGCAATGACTTATTGTCGGGCCTACACTGTCCTCTCATACTTAAGTACTAACGCTGTAACAACAACAACATTGTAAAACTAAATGATTTTAAAAGAGTAACCATGGAGTTTCTTGTTCTCCATATGGTTCTTGTTTTCTTCTTCTCCATAGGAAACGACCAACCCGAACCGTGCATCTTTTCTCGACGTTTTATAAGTGCCCATGTAGGCCTATGTAAAATAAAAATATTTTGATTTTGATTTTGAAAGGCTCCCAAGCATTTTTGCTTGCTGTGCCCAGAGGTTTCACCCACTGCTCAGCCCGTAAGTGTCGTAGCGTGGTGTTATAGAGATGTCACTCGGTGATAATGTTGCATTCTAATGGTGAGAATGTTTAAATTCGGTCCATAAATTTGAGTTTATTCGTTACAAAAGTACAAACATACAAATCGTTTCTCTTTACAATATTAGTACTTATAAAACAGTAGATTTGAGATTCGAGAAAGTTTTAAGGCGAATATAAATTAGAGCATTATCTGAGTTTGCAATTTTCCAAATGGGCGTGGAAGGCCAATTCCTCAAATCGTCGGATTTGGCCAACCAGCAAAAATGTCAACATGATTTACAATGGAGAATGTTACTAGGTATGCCAAATCGCTTGAAATGTTGTCTCAGTAAAGCCTGTATGTATTCAAACACACTAGTTTTAGTTTTGTTGTAGTAAAAAAAACCTAGTAGTTTTGATTTTATAGGCATTCAAAGTTTCGAAAAATATCGAGCCCGCTAACAGTCACGTGACCGCTTGTGACGTCATTTCACCATGCGCCACGCGTTGTATTTTTACATTTAGGCACAACACATGATTTCCTAGTACATGTATTTAGATTGGACTTTTTTAAAAGTATTTAGTTATAATTTCAACGGTAAGGGCGCGTGACCACGAGCAGACTGAATGAGCCAGACTGAGCATGTTGTGTGATGACGTCACATCGTAACCGGCAGCCCGCGTCTTGTTTTACTTCTAAATCGGAAACTAATTGAAATATATAAGTAACTAGCTTTTGCCCGCGGCTTCGCTCGCGTTAAATTCAGGGTAACACAGTTCCCCTTGCACCTTATTGATTTGTAATAGCAACGCTAAGTTTTCCCTTTTCTTCCCTCAAAAATAGCCTATTTCCGTCTTCTGGTTCCAATGTTCCAAAATTCATCAAAATCGGTTTAGCCATTAAAGTGTGAAGAGGTAACAAACAAACAAACTCACTTTCGCTTTTATAATATAAGTAAGGATAAGGATTCTTTCACTAGTATTTTTTATTTTTGACAGAGAATATGGACTGCTAATAATCAAAATTAGTTAACATTCTTCATTGCCATTGTCAGGAGATTGCTGTAGGTATACGTTTGTATAAATGTGGAAGTAGTATAGTTGTTGTCGCTAGTATCCCGCCAAAAGCTAGTTGTACAACTAAAGAGTGGCGGTCTCACCTCCAGCTAGCTTGCTCTTCATCCAGTGAGGCCGGGTGGGCGCGCTGTTGCTGTCGTCGTCTATCGGCCCTTTCGAGTTGGCGTCTATATCATCCATCTTCACATCCTCGTCCTTTATTACCTGCGCCTAACGCAACATCAATATTAATTCCTATATCACGTTTATTTTTGTAAAGCTAAGTCTTGAAGGTTCTTTTGTTGTAAGATTTATAATAATAATTGATATCGCGCGTTTGAGGAGAGTAAAATGCGAGTTCTCTAGAACTTTAGTTCCAACTTTTCTAGGCCATTAAAGACGCGCACTACAGACCCACACCCAAGACTTGTTCATAAGGCCCTTTGAAAAACTGTGAGCTAGAGGCGAGGGACTGACGTGTAGATACATGGAGCAGGTCACATCAGTCGCAAGTAGTCGGAAGTCGCGCCTGTGTCGCAGTTCTTACACATACGGCTCACCTGAACTGGTTGCAGGTTTTGCTGCTGCTGCAGTTTGCGCGGCGTCTGCCCGAGCGGCTATCGACATAGAACATTATTGAAACACCGAGCATTCAGTGCAGCGTCTACTTAAGTATAGCCTTCCAACAAGCCCACGTGATAGCACCAGATAGAATCTGTCTCCCATCCGCGTCAGGTAAAATACGGTCTGACGGACATTGTACAGCACAACTGCGAGTGGGTTTGCTCTAGAAAGCAGCTCTTAGTGTGGCGAACCGTATTTTGTGGGATGCGGATCGGATGCAGGACATATGTACCGATTACGTATTACATATTAGTGAGTACTCACTGCAAAGCACCTCTTTTTGCTGGGAGTGGGTTCTACCCACTGCTGCCAGTCGTTGTCCATAAGCAGCCCGCCCGACACAAACTGGCGTCATTTAGCCAAGTGGGGGATGCGCTCCACCACTCACTCGCTCGCTCGCACATTCACGCATTCAAACGCAGCAAATTAAAACGGGAGGAGGAAACAGCATACTGCTGCCGAAAATGTAGCCATTGCTAGCTCCAAATGACAAGAAAAGTATGTGGAAAACCAAAAAACAGCTTTGGGATTTAAGAAGCAAACATAAAACTGTAAAATAAGGCATGGTTTGGAATTTTCCAACCTTTCATAATCTCATCCACAGTGATGGTGGGCTCACATCGCCCATCAACATCCATTTTCCTATCATGTCTGTCACCCAGTAAAATTGCAACCTCATCGTTTCACCAATTGGAGATGGAGATCACACGGCAATTTTGCATCAAGAAATTTCGTAGTTACAATTTCAGAGGGTTGTCACATGTTAGAAATCTGGAGCAGCTTATGTCTACTTAAGTCTAGAGAACGCTGTATGGTAACGAATTGTGATCTTCGTGACCATACTAGTTTCTCAAACCACAGAGCTATCCTCCGAGAGTCTCGCGTCGCCATCTCGTGCAACACCTCACCACAGGCGCGTTAGTCAACCAATAGAGCATTGCCTTGGTGGATACCCAACATCGTAAGGGACGTGCGCAAGTTTCTGTTTTGCGTTTATCTCATACGATGTTGGGAGAAGACGTGTGGACTTGAGATCAGTCAGAGGGTAGCTGAAGACTTTATGTGGCCAGTACCAGGGCTCTCGGGGGTCGCCAAAGCACTGTGGTAACAGACATTATATTTTATCACTTGTTGTCAAGTGTCAGTCGGATTGACATCGCATAAAACAATTATTGCTCCTTCTAACATAAAACATTTCACTATGTCAATAGTCTCATTCTATTGGAGTATTTTGTCATCAGTAACATATTACTCTACCCTCAAAGCTACTAATGAGATTCTTGGTGCCTGGAAAGTCAAGCATGTTCTTAATGGGACAAATAGTTTCTCCATTTTCATTAATGATATTTATATAACAAAAATATTAATTACAACAATAATAAAATCGTCTACTTATCATTTACTTTTTACCCTGCTGCATTTCAGTATAACAATTCTAATTGATCAAAATTACCTCTCCACCAGCTACAAATTGTCCTGGTGTGTTGAAGCGCCCGGAGAATCGAGTATTATCTGTGTATCATAAAAAACTTACTTGTATTGCTGGGTTCATAACTTGATTTTCATGATTATAAAAATCTGATGAAAGACTAGAACATAAGCAAGGGTAGATATATTGATGGTACAATTACTTGGCTCAATAATGCTGGTCCTGCTCTACAACCATAAGGTTAAACATTTTGATAAGCCTTTGAAGGTATTGTGGACGCTACAGAAGATTGTAAGACTATCTTTGCATGGTATAGAACCAATTTTCTAACATTGTATAATTGTAATCCCCATGTGTGAGTGCTATGTACTCATCATTGATTCAACTATGCCCTGATGGTTGAGAGAATGTCAGGCTCACTTAAATGTCTCACTGATGGTGGTGGTTTATCGTGTCACTTTGTTCAAAATGGTTTTATCTGATTGGGGCTGATCCATGCGTCATCTCTTACCCACCAAAGTTTATGAAATACTAGCTGTGCCCCGGCATGCGTTGCTATGCAATTTTCTACCTTTCTACCTACCCTACCTACTCTACCTACCCTACCTACCCTAACTACCCTACCTACCCTACCTTTTCTTTGCTATAAACCTAAAGCCCGAGACCTTTCCAACGAATGCAAAACCGTGGAAATCGGTTCGTGCGTTCTGGAGTTATAGCGTCAGGAAGGAAAACCCGACTTATTTTTATATAGTAGATAATGCCAGAGTAGTTTCAGTGGGACAGTTGTCCCACGGCTGGGCAAAGGCCTCTTCTTATACAGAGGAGGCACAAGCATTGATCACCACGCTTGCTCAAGATGGGTTGCCTCCATGGTTTATTATAATTTTGTAGTGTATATCTATAGGTTTAAATGTGAGATGATTTCGCATGTGTGTGTCCCTTAGTATTAATAGTTAAAACTGTTTGTTCAAGTTAGTATCAAGAAATCCTTAGCTGCATTACCACATATCTTTCATTATGACTCCCAGCAGTCTAAAGTGAACCTTATCTCCATTCTTCATACTTTCTTGCCCATTCTTCTCCATAGAGATCAACGCTTTGGAATGGGCAACTACAGTACTGTCACAAGTTTTTATGACTTAGAACTGTAAGTCAGCCACAGCTGCAGTCCTAGGACTGTAGCTGTGGCTGTTATGGTCTAATTGAATAAAATGCTTTGAGTTTGATCAATTTAAAATGATTGAGGTGAAAAACTGCATGTTAAAAGTTGATTATAAAATCAAAGAATCAAACAGCTGAATAGGAAACTTTGTTTACTAACAAACTCCAAGGTTAAACACAAAAGTTTGGTAAGATGAAGATTACCCCAACATAGGACTATAAATAATATGAATACTAGTTTCTGGTTTGATTTAATTAAATATTTATACACATTGCAATGCATTTGTAGCCAATTGATTATAAGATTATCAAGAAAGGGTGATGAAATTCACAGAATTTGATTTGAAATATGGTGATGATGAAATACAAAGTCAAAGGTTTTTTATTAATTTGTTAAACATAGGTGTAAAAGGTGAAAATATAAAGTAGGTATCTCCATGTTTTGCCGTAAGCGGCGTACAAATATTTAACAAAATTAAAATTCAATTACAAAAGGGTTAGCAGCAACCTGCCTTAAAAAATTACAATATATATATAAATATATATATAAAATATATATAAATACATTTGTTTTCTAATTTGTAAATAATTAGTCGTTGGATAGTGGAAAAAAGGAGCTTGACTGGAGAAGTAAAAACCATTTTCTAACCATTGTACCTTACTGAATGTACCTGATAAAAAAACATGCACGGTTTCTTAAAACCCATATTGAACGGCATCGGCTTCTAAATTTATGAACAAAATTATAGCGAATTAGCAACAAAGGGGCGCAGGTCGGTTGGCGAAGAGGGATTATTGATCGGCGACTGTTGAACTGTTCTATTGTTAGTCATTCTCTCCGAAAGGAGCCCTAAATCATTGGGACTCTCGAGACCGTTTCTAATAGCATTTAATTAGATGCTAACCATTAGTAAATCTAGGCCTAGTACTTCTTGTAAAGTAAAATACCATTTACAGCTATAATTTGTAAGGTTACAAAGATACGAATAGGAATATTTCAATTAATTTTTTTAACTTACATTGCTTGTTATTATAAGCCATTCTGCTGACTTGCTGAAATAGTTTCCTTGAAGCACTTATTTTGTATACTTTTAGCACAATTACGAAAACGCTCACACAGCAGTGTATCAATTAGCTTCAATAATTCAATATTCTTCAATCAATAGTAAAGAAAGATGGCGGCAGAGTTGCCAATCGTAAAATGAAATCCCTCGTACAAATTATTGTTGCAAAAATCTCGATTATATTTTTTTACTTCTTTTCCTATACCTGATGTTTATGTAACATCTGACAGATCCCGTTACTTTCTCTTTTTTTGCGTAACGCGTATTAAAGCATTTAAAATTAAATTTCTTTCAAGATGTAAAATGATGTTTTTTGTTAGAAATCGATTGTCTTATTTTTTTAGTATTTTTTTTGGAGTTTACTCCTTATGAATCGATTTTCATATATAAGGCGCCCGGTATGAGAAAAATCCGAGGGGTAAAACCTACTAAAGTAACGAAAATGTGTCACGTTTTTGGTGCGCAACTTTTTATTTTGGCTGTGAGTGTATTAAGGTGAAAGCTTCAACCTACCCGCGAAATTCAAATTTTCTTACGTTTTTTGCAATTTTCAGGCCAGTGCTAGGTTGTATGTTGATTAAAATATTATTCGCGGCTGTAAGACGTATGTAATTATAGAATTATAATCATCAAAATCACCAATACAACCCTCCAAGTTCATAAAGACGTAGGAACAAAAAAAAAACAGAAAAAGTCTTTCCTACAGCTATGAGGTCGGGGCTACGTGCCGGCCATGGTATTGTACCACCTCTACCTATCCATCGGTCGGGGAAGTGTTGGTCTAGCCAACTTCTCACAGCTAGCCTAAAATGCGCCGGACAGCCATCATGCATGAATATCATGTTTCGCCTCGTTTCTAGCGGCACATCTTCCAGTAATTCAAAAAATACATTCCTCAGAAAATTTTCATATTCAACCCCATCGAGGTTTTGCGGTAGGAAATGTGGTCCAATCAAGCGGTTATTAATTATACCCATCCACACATTTAGATTAAACCTTCTCTGTGAACCTTTTTGTCTTTTTAGGTGTGGATTACCCATGGCTCGTTCACTCCAGTAATGAGCATTATGATAATTTGTAATGCCGTCCTTATCAAACTTGGACTCGTCAGTCCATAAAATTCTTCTGAGATAATTTCTATCTTCAACGTCCGCATTTATTAAAAATCTGCAAAACTGCATTCTTCTTAAAGGGTCCCCTTCTTCTATGGCCTGAACAGGTGTGTAATGGTAAGGATGGAGGTCATTTTCGTGAAGAGTGTACCACACCTTCCATTGAGAGCGTCCCATACGGCGAGCTATCATTCGTGTAGACAGCGTAGGGTCTCTTTGGAAATAATTTAAAATTTCCTCTTTGTCGTCCCCGAATCACAGAAAACAGGGCACAGTCCAAGTTGTCGGGAAGAGAATCAAATACAAAAGTCCAGGAAAAAGCCAAGTCGTTAGAAAAATCAAAACTGAGAGAAAGTAAGCACATCCGAACACAGTCAACTACCCAGTATACTATAGTAGTCTTTGCAGTCAACCGTAAGAGCGGACTGAGCTGAGCAAGAGGGAGGGGCAAGCCCGACTCCTGCGCGTCGACCGAGTACGTTATTATTACGTACAAAATAATTAAAAAACTTCTACGTTTCGTTCCCTTTCGAATGAGATATTAAAGTCCAAAAAAAACCCGTACGGGTTTTGCCATTGAACATATCTTCATTGTTCCTTAACCGATTTTGGACTTTAATATCTCATTCGAAAGGGAACGAAACGTAGAAGTTTTTTAATTATTTTGTACGTAATAATAAAGGGTGACTTTTTAAAGAAAATTGATGTTTTATCAGCCGTCAAAGTATTTTTTTTACATTTTCCGTTTTTGTTTTGCAGTTTTTGCATAAAATAATGACAGTTGCGGAAATTTAACAATTTAATATTATTTATTTAGAATATCTTTGTTGCAAAACAAAAAAAAGTAGGACAAAACCACTTTTTTTTTAGGGTTTATTACTATTTGAAAATTTTTTGTACGAATTTTTGGGTTACACTCTTTAAGTAGGAATATATTGGAAAGGGTTAAGTAAGGATGGTAGGTCTCACAGTGATATCTGTCGGAATAACCCTTGACTACCTGCCATTAACGGCTCCGCCACTAATTTCCAGTCACCCTGTATACTATATGTTATTGGGCTTGTTTGTTTATATCAGTGTCGATGTATTTATATTGCTATTTTTTTTCATTAATTTGTGAATTTACCCTTTCATATGATATTAATCTTTTTTCAGTTGAATAAACTCTTTTTGCGTATGGTTAGATACTCGTACTTAAGGAGTAAACTCCAGTCGTGCGTCGGAGCTGACACTGACACACACACTTTTTTTTGGATGTAGATTTTCTTTCGTTATTAATTATGGCTTTAAAAAAAACGAAAGTAAACTGTAAGTTGGTATTGTAGTAATCGAAGAAACTCATAAACATTGACATGCCCTCAGCGACATGTTGCAATACATGCTTCATGCTTGTTGCAAACGATACGACCATTATTATTTCGAGTTGACGGGACAGTACACCCTGGTACACCCTTTACTGGCGGCATCTGATGATGCCGTGCAATGCCGTGTCTGTCTGGCACGATCTGGCAGCACTGAAGTTTTCGTAATCTGTAATTTTACATTGTGATTTCACAGCCACAGGCTTACAATTGCACATTTGCGTTCCGAAACTCAATTCTGAACAAATTGAAACTTGAAAATAAGAAAAAAAAAAGTTTTTTTCAACTCAATTTGTTAAAAAACGATTAGTTCATTGATTGGTAGAAACAGTTTAACTTATATTTGTTAGAAATCCATTTTAATACGAGTAAAGTTGTCGGTACGAGGCACGGCTAACAAGGACATGGGGTGTTGTTAATTAAAGCAATAGCGTGTTTTGGACGCAACCTAGCTGTCATTCATTGTTAATTAATTTGTATTAGAACTTTGTTGAAGTTATTTGTTTCGCAATCTCAAACAATTAATTTAAATTAGTTCTTCCGAACTAAAGTTCATGTTAATGCATCAAAATTTCAAGAATAAGTGCGTGTTGAGAACGACGCGGTTTACACTAACATGAGTTAGTTACTCAAAAAATAGCTGGGACGTTATGACCAGTAGCATAGCAAGTGGTCGTTGTTGATTGTTATTCTGTACGAAAATGTAATATTGCACTCAAGTATCAAGCAGCAGTCAGTGTCTTACGGATAGTTTGTATTATTTAATGAAAACAGGTGAGCTCACTTTATTTTTGACGTGGAAAACTTGAGACATATAAGGTTTCATTTCTTTGACGTATACGTCCATACAGTGTGTAAACATTCTGAGAAACTATTGAAACAAAAACAAAAACCACAAGCTGCTGTAGAAGGGATCATTATAATGTGTCATTGAGAATGTTCAATATTTATGTACTGTGAAATCTTGTGTTATTGTATTCAATATAAAAAGACTGTTATGTTTACCTATTTGGTGGATAAGTACCACTTACAGAATAATAGAAGAGCAGGATCTTTTAAACAAAGGATTGACCATTGCTTTCCAAATCTGAAGCAGTGTTTTTTAGTCATACTTGAGAGTGCAGTTATAGCTATAAGAATTAATAATTTAAGTTATGTACTTCTCATGATAAAATTATGATTAATATTGTATTTCGAAGTTTGTGGCTGAATTTTACCACAAAACTATTTTATTAAGTAGTAGTACTGTTATACTATTATTTATTTGCATGTCATAATTTTAACACACTTATTAATTAAAAAAAATCTTTAATGAAATTGAATAGGTAAGTATGTAATTTTCAATGACTATGTTAAAAAAAAACTTACAAAAAAAAGGTTTTATAACATTTTCTCTTCAACTTGTGTTATAACAATAAATGATTTGATTTAGTACTATATAACTTTGACAAAACATTCTGTTTTAGCTCAAATGTCATAATCTGCAATGTCTTCGGTTCACTGTGTGGTGGTGTGGGAGTGGCAGTGCAATAGCCAGTGGTTGCCACACACTCCCGGCGTAACGCGGACCCTTGAGCGAGCACACGCTAAGAAACTGACGAGAGTAGTGCTTGCAGATGCTGACCCGGCTCTGAGAGGACATTATGTCAACCTCAGGACGCTTACACAGTGTTTGGATACTCCAGGTATACTGTAGTTCACTTTTTTATACTTGATTTGTTTACCTCAAGCTTAAGGCTCAAACAACAATCTTTTTTATCTGACTTCAAAAACCTGCACAAAGAAAATCCTATAAAGCATCAGACCACTCATGCGAGATTGATCTAAAGGCTGTTGATTGACAACATGGTTTGGATACATGTTATATGTCAACTTTTGGGCTGAGACTACAACCTTCTGGGAGCTGATTCCACTCTCTGATTGTTTGGTTACTTTGTGAAGAAAAAGTTTGTGAGGGTTACTATTTGTGTAGTTGGCACATAGTCTATGGTGGTGGCCCCTTTTTTGCATGTTTCTGCTCCATTTGAATAATGGATTAAAATCAGGATTTAGCATTGAGACTCTCAATGCCCATCATTAGGGTTTCACTGTTTCTGTGGTATTATTCACATTTGTTGTTGTTGTTCCAGTAATTGTAATATATTAGTAAAGTATATTGTTGCACTGTACCTTCTTCAGAAGTTTTTAGCTTCCTTAATGGTTGGTACTTGAATTAATTTGATAGATTTAACAAGCGACAGTAATGAGTGCAGACATAAATAAATTATAATAAAAACCAAATTGTGCTTGTTGTTTAATTTGTCCAGAGGGCGGCAGTGTGGAGTGCCGCGTGAGGCGCGCGTGCTACAGCGTGACGTCACCGGCGGCGCGCGGCGTGCGCTGGGAGTGGGCGCGCTTCGTGTCGCCGCCGCTCGGCGGGGAGCTCCACTACGAGCCGCTGCCCATGGAGGTAACTACTTTATATAGCTATCTCGTCTTGTAGACACTAATTCCACCGACCATTGGCGACAGATTTTGATCTTTGTCGCTGGACTATGAGCGAGTGCGCGAGTGCGACGGCTAATTAATTACGTGCTACTACTTGCTGGTGTGTATTAATTCAAACCGAGAGTTTATTTGCCATTCAAGCGAGTGTCGCGAAGTGAGTTTTCTTTGATAGACTAGTGCAGAGACGGTTCTCTCCTTTGTACGTGAGTACGTCTGACTTTTGGAGCCTGATTTCTACAGTAAAATTGGGAGTTTGACTGTCGTCCTCTTCGACTAAGGGTAAAACTGAAACTTGCTAGGCGATATTCTAGAATTGTCAGTTACTAACTATATTTTGTGAATACAGGTACAATGTTTGCTAGAAGAATCATGGTCTGGCGGCGGAGAGACAGTGTCGTTCGAGGGCTGGGTCGCGTCAGTGTCCCGCATGACGGCGCGGGGAGCGGGTGCGGGCGCGGGGGGCGTGGCACTGCTGCGACGCGCCCCCCACCCCCCCTACCCCCTCACGCGCCCGACCCCGCCGCCCGCGCCGCCCGCGCCGCACGCGCATCATCAACATCCGCAGCACCCGCCGCCGCCGCCGGAGCGGGCGCCACTAGAAGGTATAAGCATAATATTCTAAGTGACTACATTACTTATACAATCTTTATCCTTCTTAGATAGATGTTAATTCTTATGTACACATACTACGTACAATGGTCCACTGGAAGGATCAAGTGCGAAACCGGGCCTCCCAAGAAGTGGGGTCCACATACAGAAAAAGAAATAACAAGAAGATGTACACATACTTTTCACGGACTTTCTTATGATGCAAAGCATAAGAAAGTCCTAAGCGATTTTGTCTGTGGTTATAATAATATTATGTTCTATGTATTTCAAATTAGACACAAAATCAATTTATAGTATGGACAGGCAGATACTTCAATAACATGTCTAAGCATAGTCTGTCTTGTTTAATCCTGTACCTGTAGGTCGTCGAGCGCACATCCCGCAACAGCACACCGGGTCCAGCGTGCACTCTGTGCAGTCAGTGCAGTCAGTGCAGTCTGTACAGTCAGTGCAGTCTCTGCAGTCCATGCACTCGAGCCAGTCGGCGCCATCCAACGCCTCGATACCGCGGCAAGGCGCCCGCAGTGCGTCACCAAGAGATCGAGATCGCAAGCCGGGGCTTGCCAGGCAGATACTGCATAATTTGAATATATTCAGTAAGAATTCAATGTTTTATTTTCTTTTCCAGCAAAAGACTGTTTCAATTTGCTACTTGGGCTATCTACAGATTCTAACATTATCCACTTTTATCAGGTCACAACAATAAGCAAACTGCAGCCGTGGTGGAAAACAATAAGCTCAAGGAAGAACTTGCAGAAGAACAGCGACAAACTGACACAGAGTGTAGCAGCACTCGCTCGGGCAGGCGACACAGTGTCGACACGGTGTCCACTTATCTCAGCCACGAGAGCAAGGAAAGCTTGCAGGTGAACTAACTGCACAGTATATTGTACAGTACTGTAAAAGAAAGACTTCCGAACTACCAAAATACACATAATGTACTTGATGACAACCGGCATTAGTGTAAGCAGAAGTACAGAAGACCCTGTCTTGGGTTCAGTGCCATAAAATCTAAATAGTAAAGAAAAGGCTATTGCTATCTATCATGATCTGTCTAAGGGTTTTGACAATGTTTGTGGTACTCTTATGCCAAGAAAACCTGAAAGCAATTGGATTAAGAGCATTCCACTTGATATTTTACAGAGTTATCTAAAGGACCGCTCTCAGAAAATCTAAATAGATTACCAAACCAGTTAGGAAACATTTCTTTAATATGGAGTCTCACAGGGTAGTTTCATTGGACCTACCCTGTGGCGCCAAAAATACGACAATAAATTAGCAGTCTGTATACAAATAGATCAATTTGAGTGTAACCAGTAGTTCAGTCACGCGACATTGTCTTGACTACTAGCATTTTCTACATGATGTAGATTAATAGGCTAGAACCAGCAATGACTGTTAACGATCTTTATGTATGTATGTTTGTGCAGCAAGCATCGGTGGGCGAGCTGCTCAACTGCAGCGGCAGCAGCGACGACGTGTTCGACTCGGCCGCGCTCGCACCGCAACACACTAACACTGACATGCCTACTTCCGACGGAAGTATTGTTGGTGAGCACACACACTGTCCTTCATTATCATTATCCTGCAATTGTCCCATGTTAATTGAAAAAAATGTATATACTCCTGCTCAATATTGATTCATGAGTTCGGCGCGCGCGCTTGTTGTCGCTGCACGTTACCTACGCTATCCCCTCTGCTGCGTCATTGGTATTACTAGTGATGGGAGCATTTACTATCGATAATAAAGTGTCGACATTCCTAAAGTCAACATGGATAGATTTATAACAAGAAGTTATTCAAATCCATCTCTTGCTGTCAAACGGCCAATCGAAAGTGATGAAGTCGATCCTACTGCATGGAATATACCCAAACGACCTGCGCGCCCAACGAGACTCCAACCTGAAGCACCTGTCAACACCACCAACAGATTCAGTAACCTATCCACCGAGCATGTATGTTTATAACTCTGAAACCTGAATGGACCCATGCATACATAAAGACAGTGATTTCCCGCTACACCAAAGGGTTTCACTTGGAGTACAAAGGTAATAATAAAATTTCCATAAATCCTCATACATCGGAAGGTCATCAAGCACTAAAGGAGGGTCTCTGCTCGGAAAGTGTTCCTTTTCACACTTTCTCTCGCAAAGATGAAAGGATGCCAAGGGCGGTAGTTTTCGGCCTGCCGGAGTATGCTGAGGAAACCATTTCGGAAGAGCTATCATCTATTGGGTTCCCAAACACTAAGGTTCGCAAAATGAAAGTTGCTGAGGGCAGAGATGCATCATGTCCGCCATATCTTGTTCAACTTCAGGCAGGTGCTAACGTCTCCAAGTTTAAATCTATAAAATATTTAAGTAATTGTGCTGTTCGCATCGTCAAGTTTCGTAATAAGAATATGTATGGAACCCAGTGCTATCGATGTCAAGCATTTGGTCACTCTTCAAAAAACTGCAACTTAACACCACGTTGCGTTAAGTGTCCCGAAGCCCATCTTACCACTGATTGTCCAAAGGGAAACCGCACGGAACCTGCTAAATGCTGTAATTGTGGACAAGATCATCCGGCAAACTTCCGGCATTGCAAAGAGCGTCAGAACTATCTTCAACTATTACAAACTCGTCAAGATAAAATCAAAGCAGCTCAAGAACAGCGTCTTAATAAAATTTACTCCAAAGTCGATGGTCGCTCCTGGGCTACAATTGCTTCTACATCAGTCAAGACGAATCAAACGGCACAACCCTTGCATGTTGCTCCTCTTGATCAGACCACTTCAGAAATGTTGGGAATTCTTAAAACTATAAAATCAATAAAAGATGAATTTAGTGTCTGTGATAACATGATGGACAAAGTTATTCTTATACTTACTCATCTTGGTCAATATGTTTAATAATGCTAATGAGCTTCGTTTTCTATACTGGAACGCTGACGGGATTCGTTCTAAACTATCTGAATTTTTAGACCTGACGAGTGAACATTGCGTCGACATCGTCTCACTATGTGAAACAAGATTAAGTGAAAATTATACTTTAAATACGCCTGGCTACACCTGTTATCGATGTGATAAGAGATCGAATGGTATTGGTCAGGGTGTCGCAATTCTAATTAAGAACGATATTCCTCATACATCAATCTTTATTCCCCCTACGTATAACCTCGAATGTGTTGGAGTACGCTTGACATCACCTAAGAGTACTATGGTTGTCATATCTGCATACAATTCACCAAACCTTCCGTTAGCTGCTAATGACTTGGATATTTTGCTTGATTTAGGACCAAAAGTATTAATCATGGGTGACCTCAATGCTAAACATCAATATTGGCATTGTTATTAAAACAACTCTCGTGGTGTGGTATTGTTTGATCATATGGTACACCATGATTATCAAATTTTTGGGCCTACTTCCCCAACATTGGTACATTACAATAACGCATAATTATACTCCTTCCACACCTGATACATACTTCTCAGCCGTAACATTAATTGCGTATCTGAACTACACACTCTACCAGTTTTGTCATCAAATCATTTACCAGTCTTTTTTACAGTAGGTAGTAATTTCATCCGACATAGCTTTAAGCAATTCCGTTACTCGGAGGCTAATTGGTTTGGGTACAGAACTCACATGGATAAGTATATCACATTAGAAACATCAACTTTTAATTCTAGAGCCAAAATTGACTTCGCAGTGGACCAACTCCAAAATGCCATTAAAATAAGTCGCAAAGTAAACGTTCCATCTGGCCCTTCGTTTGTTAAACGCTACACCTTGCCTAGACGAATTAAAGTCCTTATTTCTACAAAAAATAAACTAAGGATGATGGCTTTAAAAGAAATCAATCCTGCAATTAAGCGCGTTATAAACAAAGATTTAAACGACCTTAAAATAAGAATTAAAAACCTTATCCAAATTTATAATGACAAAATATGGAATGCCAAACTGGCTAAAGTTGATAACCCACGTACCGATATCTGGAAGATTGTTAAATCGCTGACTTATAAGCCTGCAGTAATTCCACCGTTACAGGATAAAAATGGTCATCTTACTCAGTCCCCTGCTGAACAGATGAAGTTCTTGCCGACACTTTTCGCGATAACATGGGTTTGACTACGAACTGGGCAAGCGACAACTTTACAGAGACTGCTGTCGATGAATCAATAAACAAACTTAATAATGCTGATGACTTTATTCCACCCAAACTCGTGAGTCCTAGAGAAGTGTCAAAATTAATAAAAAAACTCAAAAGTCGGAAGTCTCCGGGTATTGATGGTATACACAACTGTTTACTTAAAAATTTATCTCGTAAATGCATAGTTTTCATTACTAAAATTTTTAATGGTTGTCTGACAATTGGCTACTTTCCCTGTGCTTGGAAAAGAGCCAAAATTATAACGTTCAAGAAACCAGGCAAAGATGCAAATTTACCAACTAGCTATCGTCCTATAAGTCTCCTGCCGTCCTTGGGAAAAATACTCGAAGGAGTAATTTCGGCACGGTTAGCAATAGCTACAAACCACCTGTTATTGCCCGAGCAGTTTGGATTCAGAAAGGCTCATTCTACAGCCCAGCAACTGGCCAGGATTGCAGAGCATGTCACGCACCACCTAAACATGGGTGAATCTACCGGTATGATGTTGCTTGACGTCGAAAAGGCTTTTGATGCCGTCTGGCATGCAGGTCTTCTACACCGCCGCGCTACCCGGGATCAGCTGCTGCGCGCGGCGCGCGTGCGACGCGGTCTCACTACGGCGGATCTTCAACTACACGGGCCCTCGAGAAGATTTTATGTGAACGAGCGGCTGACACCGATTAACGGAAGGTTATTTTTTAACGCGCGCGAAGCTGCACAGAGGCATAAATATAAGTATGTTTGGACTAAAGAAGGCCGCATATATGTGAAGAAAGAAGATGGAGTACCTCCACACCGCATTCGTTCCGATACAGATATTGCTCGAATTTTTGCCAATGTTTCGGTTTGATTGGTTTGTGTTTTAGTTTACAAGTTCTTTTTAACTTACACTATTATTGTTTACGTGGTCCTATTGTCGTCCGTTTTGTTGTGTTTTTGTTTATTAGTTCTGTGTGTATCTGGCTGCAGCGTGACTTAACTAAAGGGTGCGTTGTTTTGGTTGGCATTTTCGGTAGTGGCACAGGTTTGATGTTACTTATCGTCCTTCATAACAAGTTTTTATTATACCTACACATAACTCAGACTGTTTATTTATTACAAGCGACTTCAACATGTTATTTTTATTTCTTATATATATTTATACGAAATACAATACAAATTTACATAGTATTTATAGTATTTACAGCCACTTTTTTTGAACGAATGCCTTCAACATGTCATTTTTATTTCTTACATATATTTACACAAAATACAAATACAATACAAATTTACATAATATTTATAGTATTTACAGCCACCTTTTTTGAACGTATGCCTTTTTTAACGATATTATTTTTTGTTTATTTTATATTGTCTTTTTTACGTTATTATGTTTTGTTTATGACAAGTCTTTGAATTTAATTTGTTTTCTGCCTGACACCGAAAAA
Source organism: Ochropleura plecta (assembly GCA_905475445.1). Lineage (NCBI taxonomy): Eukaryota > Metazoa > Arthropoda > Insecta > Lepidoptera > Noctuidae > Ochropleura > Ochropleura plecta. The sequence continues at coordinate 383,689 of FR997735.1, forward strand.
CTGTAATGACTGCAAAGTATCTCAAATTTGGATTTCTTAATCCTGGCTCACTTGGCACTCACCATGATGAGTTTGTCGCCGCATTGGAACATCATGATGTCAGTATTATGGCAATAAATGAGACCTGGCTTAGGACGAATGAAGAGGGACGCGCCCCTGTCGTAGCGGGGTATCGGCTACGACACGTTCCGCGGCCGGTGAGCGTGCGCGGCGGCCGCGGCGGTGGCGGAACCCATTCGCACCCAGTTGACCCTCTTCATCAGGCGGTTGAACAAATGTGACTTGTCCTGACTACAAATAGTAAGCCGCGTATCGACTTCGCGCTCCAAGAGGACGAACATTGGCGCGCGTTCCGGCCGCGCGAAATTGTTACCATTTTGGAACGCGCGCCAATGTGTTTGTTGGAACGCTCGAACATGGAGCGGCCCGTTCCATCTGGAGTCGGTTTTTTACCGCGCATCAAAGGACGCTCAGTTGTGGCGCGCGCGCCAGTTGAGACGGACATGATATATTATATGTGTTCGTTGCGTTCCGAGCGATGGATAATCAGAGTTGTCGTAAATTAATTCAACTTTATGGTACAAAAGAACTGCTGTGGAATAGCAAAAGTTCTTTATATCATAATAAATCGCTCAGAGAAGTCGCTTGGAGAGATATAAGTTGTGAAATGGGAGTCCCTGTGCCAGATTTGAAGAAAAAAAATCCTGAGCTCTTGTCATCTTATAGACGAGAAAAATGAATTCCTAAAAACCCTGCTGCTGCTCAACATGCAGGCCAGTCGTGTATGAACACGACTGGCCTGCATGTTGAACGACCAAACACTGGAACAGTTGCCACGCGCGCCAGGCGCGCTTAGTTGATACACTTCAAATCTTTGGAACGCGCTCCGCGGAACGCACTCTCGGCGCGGTCATTCATGGCGCGCGCGCCAGGAGCGCAAAGTCGATACGCAGCTTAAAGATAGCTATCGGAACAGCGTACAGGCCACCATGGATGGACGTTGATTTATTTTTGGACGCTCTAACCTGTTCAATAAATTCCTTGGCATCTTGTAAGCACACCGTTCTCCTCGGTGATTTTAATATTAATTGTTTGCAACAAACGGACTCTAAAACAGTAAAATTAAATATTTTTCTACAAAGTCTCGATCTCAGTCAACTGGTGCCATCTGCTACTCATTTTGCTTCTACTAGCGAGACTCTTATAGACCTAGTATGTACTGATGCGAAGGCTTAATAGAATAAGAGTTAATAGGCATCTTCTGGGCTCGCTCGCTCCATCGTAGACCTCATCTGTCGCTTACCATCAGGCGAGATCGAGGTCAAGAGTGAGTTCATTATAAATAAAAAAAAAAAAAAAAAAAAGGCTCAAAACGTTGAAGTAAACTGGATAAGTGCGCTTGGCGCGCATGCTTTTATTACTGCTGTTTTTTATTTTAAAAAGGAGAAAGTACCACCAATTATTATAACTCGTAGAAATCTGAAACATATACCGATGGAGAACTTTAAGGAGGACTTATGCTCAGTGGATTGGTTAGCGGCAGCTGAGTCAGGTGAGGTAAACACCATGGTAGCTGATCTCAACTGTTGTGTCTCTGCACTTTTCGATAAGTATGCTCCTCGTAGGACTCAGGTTATAAGAGAGAGGTCGTATCCTTGGATAACGGATAACATCAAGCATATGATGTGTCTGCGAAATCAAGCACAAGTCCGAAGCAAAATCACAGTTTCCGATAGTAAAATATTGTATTACAAGGAGCTTAAAACCCTAGTTAACAAGTCAATTTATTATGAAAGAGTAGCTTATTTTAAATTTAACATTAACAGCAAAATACATCATCCCAAAATTCTATGGAAAAATCTAAAATCTACTTTACTACCCTTTAAAAGTATGGCTGAGCTACCCTCTCATTTTAGTGACCCAGATAAGATTAATTCACACTTTTTAAATGTACCAGGAGACAATGTGGCACCAGTATCATGTCTGGCTTATTACGAATCTCATAGTTTCAATGACGGAGTTTTTTCTATTAAGACTGTAGACCAATCTGATATTATCAAGATTTTGTCTAAGCTAAAATCGAATGCAGAGGGTTTTGACCATATTACGCTTGACATGTTTCTTTTAACTCTCCCTCATACCTTAGATATTCTTACTTCCATTATTAATACTTCTATTACTACTTCAACCTTTCCTGATCTTTGGAAAATTGCCGTGGTGCGTCCTATTCCTAAAGTCACGAACCCGAGTACCCTTAAGGACTTAAGGCCTATTAGTATTTTACCATTGCTGTCAAAGGTACTGGAAAAAGTAGTGAATACCCAGCTAACTATATACCTTGAGCAAAATAATATCCTTCCAGAAGCGCAATCAGGTTTTAGGAGGGGTCGTAGTACCGCAACAGCTCTGTTAGATGTTACAGACAATATACTGACAGCTCAGGATGAGGGATGTTGTACTTTGCTAGTTTTACTGGACTTTTCCCGCGCCTTTGATGCAATTAATTTATCTCTTTTGCGTTCAAAGATGGCATATTATGGTTTTGACGCGCCTACAATTGCATGGTTCGCCAGTTATTTGAGCAATCGTAAGCAACTTGTTGAGATTCGTGATGCCAATGGATGTAGTATCCGCTCTAATATAACTCCAGTGGTTAAGGGTGTTCCACAAGGATCAATTCTCGGCCCTCCGATGTTTACTCTCTATAGTGCTGATGTTGTAAATGTTTTGAAAAACTGTAAATTTCATATCTATGCTGACGATATACAATTATACCTTTCTTTTAAGCCGGAAGATTATGTAGCTGCAGTAAAACTAGTGAACGAGGATTTGGCAAGGATTGTTGACTGGTCGAAACAAAACTCCCAAAAAGCACAAATTTTGTTAAGCAGCAGCTTAACCCGGTTAAGACAAAATTTGTGCTTTTTGGTTCCAAGGGTCAACTTGATAAAATTAACAGTGATCATGCAAACGTAACTGTGATGGGCCAGTTTATCGAGCGTGTGTATGAGGCGAGAAGTCTGGGTCTGGTTCTGTACCAAGGATTACATTTTGAGGCTCATGTTGCAAGTTGTGTAAAAAATTGTTTTTACCGTTTAAAAGTTTTATACCAAATGCGCCCGTATTTAAGTGAAGAACTACGTGTTCAGCTCGTTGAAAGTCTGGTTCTTGCCAAGTTAAATTATGCCGATACCGTTGTTGGTCCTCGACTTCTGGCACGTACTGCAAGACTGGTCCAAAGGGTTCAGAACGCTTGCGCGCGGTTTTGTTTTAATGTACCACCAAGGAACCACGTTACACCATTTCTTAACAAACACAACATTTTGAAAATGAAATCGCGTCGGAAGTTGCATCTGGCCTGTCTTCTCTTCGGCGTCATAAAGTATAAATCTCCGTCATACCTGTACTCGAAGCTTACGTGGATAAATAGTCACAGGCAGCACAAAGCTAGGCGTTGTGCCCAGCAGCTGGCTACCCCACATCATCGAACTGCGGCCTTTCGTGGAAGTTTTCGATACGCAGCCTCCAAATGTTGGAATAATATTCCCCCACCGATTAGAGACCTAAACAATGTTAACACATTTAGGATTACTCTTAAGAAATTTATTCTTAATTCGCAAATACAATTTAATGACATTAATGTTGACGAATCATTTATATAATTCAATCAAATATAATTTAAGTACATATATTTTGTTTGTATGTTCAATTTTAATCTAATTTTCTAAATCGAATCCTATCTCCAATTTTTATCTAATTTGCTAATTCAAATTCAATCTCCAATTTTAAATATGAATATCTAAATATCTTCAATGTTGTTTTATTAATTATTAGTAATGGTAATTTAGTATCAGCCACTCACCTTGAGAGTTATGTTCCGAATTCTAGGTAAGTAGTGGGGGTAGGTAAGCTCGTAAAATGTGATGCTCCGGAGCTCCGGACTCCGGCTGCGTCTGTGTCGCCATAAGCAGTGTGGTTCACTTGCACTGAACTTATTTATTTATTTTAGGCTGACTCCATTTACAAATATTATTTTAATTTAATTAATTTTTTGTTATCTTCTCTTAATTTCTACACTAATTGAGTCCTTGTGTTTAATACGTAATTAATATTATTTACTTCTTCAAAGCAATGTATTTATGTTGACTTTTGTCCAAGGTGTCGGTAGGCTTATTGCCGCTTCAGACGGAATGACAAAAGATTGGGCGTCTTGTTGGCGCGTCAGCCTCCTATTGGTCGACTGATGCGCCACGTCGCGCGTCGGAGCGTTGCTTTCTTTAAATAAAGAATGAAGTTAGCGGTAATGTTTTCAGATCCACACTATTCTATTTATCTTTTATTATTATTACTTATTTACATCATAATTATATCGTTATTTCACATTTATATTATTATTATTTTATCACTAAGTATCTACTTATTTATTTGTACTTGTTGCCATCGTCCGTGTGTCACTGCGGGTGCCAACTGAAAACCAGCGTTGGGTGTCTGACGCCTAGCATATGCTGAGTTGGTAACCCTTTCGGTATGGGCACGCTCAGCGCAACCTTGTCCATGTTTTTCCGTTCTGTGTACCTTTTTTTCTTTTTGCTGTTGTGTTGTGTCTGTTTCGAATAAATATTTTTCTATTCTTTCTATTCTATTCTACACAAGCTATCTAAATTCAATGTACCGATTGGACTTTTAAAAATTATTCAGGCGTACTTAACGGATAGGTCGTTCTGTGTTCATATTGGCGATAGTGTGTCCAAACCAAAATCCATTCCTGCGGGGGTGCCACAGGGCTCCTTGCTCGGGCCGTAGCTATTCATACTGTTTATAAACGACATTCCAAAGCAAGCCTACACTCATCTGGCTTGTTTTGCTGATGACACTGCATCATTCACTTCAAGTAGAGACATCGATTTAATAGTTGAACGGCTTCAGTTATCATTGCATCTTCTTTTCTTTGACGGGCCTGTTGGTCTAGAGGTTAGTGGCCCTGACTGCTGAGCCGGAGGTCGTGGGTTCGATTCCCACCCAGGACAAACTTTGTGTGATGAGCATGATTGTTTGTTCTGTGTCTGGGTGTGATTTATCTATAATATGTATGTATTTATAAATTATATAAGTATGTATATCAGTTGTCTGGTTACCATAACACAAGCTCTGCTTAGCTTGGGATCAGATAGCCGTGTGTGAGTTGTCCCAAGATATTTATTTATTTATTTATTATTTATTTATTCTAGTTTCATATTTTACGCAATGGAAATTAAAATTAAATTCTACAAAAACTGAAGCCATAATGTTCACACGTAAGCGATCATTCCCCAATAAATGCATAAAAGTAGATGACTGTACTTTGCCATGGCGTGTATCGACCAAGTACCTTGGACTATTGCTGGACAATAAAATGAACTGGACCAAAAATATTGAGTACTTCCGGGTGAAAGGAATAAAAGCTCTTAACTGCCTGCATTCAATCTTAAAGCGACGATCCAAAGTTAGCGCAAAAACCAAATTAAAAATATATACAACCCTTGTAAGACCCTGCATTACGTATGCGTCACCGGTCTGGAGCAGCACATGCGAAAGTAATTACTCTAAACTACAGGTAGTTCAGAACAAAGCATTAAAAATTTCATTCAATACACCATTACGGACTAATCTTAAAACTTTACATACTGAATTAAATTTCCCAACATTAAAACAATTCATTACAAAAGTCACAAAGAAGTTTTATCTGGTAACTAACCCTAAACATCATAACCCCCTTATTTCTTCCATCGGTCTAACCCGTTCCTCAAACTTAAAATATATCGACACTTATCATCGATACCGTCTCCCACATCACTTACTATTGTTTGACTAACGAAGGCGATGCGACAACACGATCGAACTTTTTTCTGATATTCGTTTGAATGTAGGTAGATTTACAACAAATCACTCACTTAGTTTACGTAGCTCATTAGCACTTGGAATACTTAATAATACTGAGTGAAACTAAATTGAATTAATTAAAGGTTTATACAATCTTGTATAAAATATGCAGTTATTTAGACAAGAGTAATAAAGTGCGTATATGTGTCTAATCATCGCGCTGTACAGTACAATGTGTTTAACGTAAGTATTGAGATAGGTATGATTACAACGAGAAAGATTTACACATTACATATTGTTTGTATTTTTTAAATATTTTATAAAGGCGCCATAGCTTGCACAAAATATAGAATAATACCTGTTGTAATGCTTTTAGAATAAGATCTGAATGTCATTTATCTGTTTTGTTTATGTTAAAAATAAAGAAATTTCAAAATCAAATACTGATTCATGACTGATTTTTTGTCTTTTTTATTAGCTTCGTAACCGTGATTAAAGTTATAAAAATTTGTCTAAATAAAAAAAAAATCCTGTATTATGTTGTGCATTTACTGCTCGTGTTCGATTTCTTAAAAAGGGCCGTAAATTCCAATCGATCCTGTGCACTTCGCATCCAGCGCATTCCTGCAACTTTACTACTTGAACGCTAATACTATTTAGGGTGAAATAATAGTGTTGTATGTCCCCCAGGCTGCGACTCGGCGTCGTCGCAGGTGTGCGTGTGGGTGCGCGCCGTGGCCTGTCCGCAGTGGGGCGCGCTGTGTCCCGCCTGCCTGGCGCCGCTGGACGCCGGCGCCGCGCCCGCCGTGGCGCTCACGGGCTGCCAGCACATGCTGCACCTGCACTGCCTCAACCGGCAGCTGGAGCGGCAGCGCGCGGCCCGGGAGCCGCTGTACATCGCGTGCCTGGTGTGCGGGCGCACGTACGGGCGCGCGGCGGGGGCGGCGGGGTCGCAGCCGCGCGGCAGCATGGCGTGGGCGCTGCAGCCGGGGTCGCTGCCGCAGCACCCGCACTGCACCTCCTCCATACTCGTCACCTACAAGTACGTCACCACAGACGCAGCCACGAATTACTAACTCAGTAGTTGCCGTCTTGTATTTGCGGCACATCGGAAACCGGTTTTTATATTAACCTTATTTTCAGCATCAGGTCTACTCTCTAAGTCCGTTAACAAAGATACGGCCTCATTCGAAAGTAGTCGAAACTTCGAGTTAAACCCTACTCTATAAATATTCCGATTCATGAGTTTTGAAAACACAACGAGAGTAGGGTCAACTATACAATCGGGTAATCAATCATATTTATTTCGCCCTCCTAACTAATGTTATGTCCGTAAGTGATACGAATTTCGTGCGTAGAGAGTAGACCTCCTGTCCCCAGAAAATCACTTAAAATGTCACCCAAGTCGTATACAAAGTGGTTATGACAATACGACAATATATGAAAACATTGATAATACTAGTTCACTAAACTATCAAAAAAACCGTTACAATAAAAATAAATAAATTTCGAACATTTTCGGCATAAAAGTGGAAGCAAAATAAAACACCCTTGATAAATAGGTCACTAACCTGTGAGGTACGTGCAGCAGAAGTAAAAAAACATCCCGAGTGACGTCTATGATGCGATGCGCTACGGACCAATTACTGCACTTTCCCCGCCCCCGCGCCTCACTTCATATCACCAAAGGAACACATAACTCACTTTTGCGCAGGTGAAGTTTAGCCGGTCGCCGGTCGTTAACCTGTCAGTGCTTCCCTATTATTAGATACATCGTGTAGCATATTTTAATGTAGCAAATTTAAAAAATGTAAATCCTGTGACTTAAACTACTGGGTTTATTCAAATGATTTCTTATAGGTAGACTGAGAATGGCTTGAGGTATGCGTAGTTTAATTTATTGTCGTATTATCTTAACTACTTTGTATATACCTCATAAAATTATATTCAAGCAGTTTAAAATTCAAAGCAATTTGAATTAGACCATTACAGGCACTTTTGAATGTCAAAAAAACAAAAAAGTTGCTGTTACAGTCCCAGTCGACATAATAACTTGTGAAAATACTGTAGTTGCCCATTCAAAAGCGTAGCTATCTATGGAGAAGAATGGGCAAAACCTCCATAAACACTCTTTTATATCATAATAATTATACAAGACTTACAAAATCATGGTTACATCATGTTGATATTATACATATTATACAGGGTGCAATTGTAGTCATGGGCATTATTTTAAACTAAGGCTCTCACGATACTAATTGCATTACTATAACGCAAATCAAAAATATTATTAATGCAATTACGGTAAAACTTAAAAATTTTGTTACTCATTCAAAGTAGCAAATTGTTGCGCATCGCGGTAGCGAATGCTGCTGTAGGTAAATACGCCGTACGCGTCGTTGTGCGTGAACCCTTTGACCCCGCCTGACTCACATTACATAGGTAGCATGCGAATTTGATTCCTAATACATTCCAACTTTTCCTTCATACTTAGATTACTGCTTACATTATGACTATTGAATAGTCCGATTCTCGTAAATGTGGCTTCATCGGTCCAGAAAATGTTATTATTTAAATTTTACAGAAGCCAGTTACAAAACTGTCGCGTGGTGTGTAATCCGCCAATGTTAATTCTTGCACCTTTCGGAAGTGGAATATGTGCCGGCCAGAACTGTTTAACAGTTTCCAAACATAATAATGGCTAACACCAAAGCGTAGTGGCGCTTGTCGGTTGCTAGCTTGTGGATTATTTTGAAAAAATCTTCTTATTTGACGGTAAAGCGAATTAGGATAAATGGGCGCTCTTCCACGAGCTTGTGGGTGTGCTGGCACATGAAAAGATGAAAAACCCAATAAGTTCTGCGTACCTAGTTCTTAAAATGAGACCCCGTGAAGGTACGGGGCATGGGGTCCTTCGGGTAACGGCGCTGGAATATTTCACGAGTTTGAACTAATTTTTTTATGCGATCATAAATTATAATCATTTGTAGGTATTATTGGCTTTTGTAACTATCCTGCACATTAAGCGGTCGAGGCATTGTGTTCACAAATGGTCCACCAACACTTAGTGCGCGGAAAATTAGTCCACAAACACTTAGTACACTGACAATTAGTCCACACTGCAAACGCGAGAGGCGCGTGCGGCGATTACGTCACGGGATCGATTGTAATCACATGCGTCGACGCACGTGCGCAGTCGTTATGACACTGGTTCGGGGGAGGCCAACCCCGCGCGGGGGTGATACTCGTATTTTTGCGAGTGAGGGAGCGGGACGGAGAGTTCGGGGCATAAAAAGTTTTAGTGGTTATTCTCAATGTTAAGCCTTTTACAATATGACTTCCTACATTTATAAGTTTTTCTAAAATTGCATTAATAATATTTTTGATTTGCGTTATAATAGCCCTAATACACTTAGTATCGTGAGTAGAGCCTTAGTTTAAAATAATGCCCATGACTTCAATTGCACCCTGTATGTGTGAACGATTTATAAAAAACGAGCACACTAAGACCGTCTACAGTAAAAAAAAAAAGAATTAATAGAGGCATATGAACCATAATAGAGACTATGAAAATTACTAAAATGGAGTGAGTAGTCACGCGGTATCTACATCAGTAAGTTGACGGATTTTTTTAACAACATGCTACTGAACTCAACCGACCTGCATGAGGACCCCATTGTAGCATCGAGAGTTTATTCTTTAGTCAACAGTTAAGTATTCGGTGCCCTTTGTCTTTTTGGTTTCAATTATATCAAACTTATCTCAATATGTGTGTGGTCAGCTTCCAGTCGGGGCGTCAGGGCCCCATGCACCCGGCGCCGGGCGCGCCGTACTACGCGGTGGGCTTCCCGCGACACACGCTGCTGCCCGACACGCAGCTCGGACGACAGGTATGACTACTTCCAGTCGGGGCGGCAGGGCCCCATGCACCCGCCGTACTACGCGGTGGGCTTCCCGCGACACACGCTGCTGCCCGACACGCAGCTCGGACGACAGGTATGACTACTTCCAGTCGGGGCGGCAGGGCCCCATGCACCCGCCGTACTACGCGGTGGGCTTCCCGCGACACACGCTGCTGCCCGACACGCAGCTCGGACGACAGGTATGACTACTTCCAGTCGGGGCGGCAGGGCCCCATGCACCCGCCGTACTACGCGGTGGGCTTCCCGCGACACACGCTGCTGCCCGACACGCAGCTCGGACGACAGGTATGACTACTTCCAGTCGGGGCGGCAGGGCCCCATGCACCCGCCGTACTACGCGGTGGGCTTCCCGCGACACACGCTGCTGCCCGACACGCAGCTCGGACGACAGGTATGACTACTTCCAGTCGGGGCGGCAGGGCCCCATGCACCCGCCGTACTACGCGGTGGGCTTCCCGCGACACACGCTGCTGCCCGACACGCAGCTCGGACGACAGGTATGACTACTTCCAGTCGGGGCGGCAGGGCCCCATGCACCCGCCGTACTACGCGGTGGGCTTCCCGCGACACACGCTGCTGCCCGACACGCAGCTCGGACGACAGGTATGACTACTTCCAGTCGGGGCGGCAGGGCCCCATGCACCCGCCGTACTACGCGGTGGGCTTCCCGCGACACACGCTGCTGCCCGACACGCAGCTCGGACGACAGGTATGACTACTTCCAGTCGGGGCGGCAGGGCCCCATGCACCCGCCGTACTACGCGGTGGGCTTCCCGCGACACACGCTGCTGCCCGACACGCAGCTCGGACGACAGGTATGACTACTTCCAGTCGGGGCGGCAGGGCCCCATGCACCCGCCGTACTACGCGGTGGGCTTCCCGCGACACACGCTGCTGCCCGACACGCAGCTCGGACGACAGGTATGACTACTTCCAGTCGGGGCGGCAGGGCCCCATGCACCCGCCGTACTACGCGGTGGGCTTCCCGCGACACACGCTGCTGCCCGACACGCAGCTCGGACGACAGGTATGACTACTTCCAGTCGGGGCGGCAGGGCCCCATGCACCCGCCGTACTACGCGGTGGGCTTCCCGCGACACACGCTGCTGCCCGACACGCAGCTCGGACGACAGGTATGACTACTTCCAGTCGGGGCGGCAGGGCCCCATGCACCCGCCGTACTACGCGGTGGGCTTCCCGCGACACACGCTGCTGCCCGACACGCAGCTCGGACGACAGGTATGACTACTTCCAGTCGGGGCGGCAGGGCCCCATGCACCCGCCGTACTACGCGGTGGGCTTCCCGCGACACACGCTGCTGCCCGACACGCAGCTCGGACGACAGGTATGACTACTTCCAGTCGGGGCGGCAGGGCCCCATGCACCCGCCGTACTACGCGGTGGGCTTCCCGCGACACACGCTGCTGCCCGACACGCAGCTCGGACGACAGGTATGACTACTTCCAGTCGGGGCGGCAGGGCCCCATGCACCCGCCGTACTACGCGGTGGGCTTCCCGCGACACACGCTGCTGCCCGACACGCAGCTCGGACGACAGGTATGACTACTTCCAGTCGGGGCGGCAGGGCCCCATGCACCCGCCGTACTACGCGGTGGGCTTCCCGCGACACACGCTGCTGCCCGACACGCAGCTCGGACGACAGGTATGACTACTTCCAGTCGGGGCGGCAGGGCCCCATGCACCCGCCGTACTACGCGGTGGGCTTCCCGCGACACACGCTGCTGCCCGACACGCAGCTCGGACGACAGGTATGACTACTTCCAGTCGGGGCGGCAGGGCCCCATGCACCCGCCGTACTACGCGGTGGGCTTCCCGCGACACACGCTGCTGCCCGACACGCAGCTCGGACGACAGGTATGACTACTTCCAGTCGGGGCGGCAGGGCCCCATGCACCCGCCGTACTACGCGGTGGGCTTCCCGCGACACACGCTGCTGCCCGACACGCAGCTCGGACGACAGGTATGACTACTTCCAGTCGGGGCGGCAGGGCCCCATGCACCCGCCGTACTACGCGGTGGGCTTCCCGCGACACACGCTGCTGCCCGACACGCAGCTCGGACGACAGGTATGACTTACTTCCTAGTCCTTCCTCCCCTTGAGTAGTTTGTTTTTATGCGTTCGAATCGTAAGTTTTTTCTGCTTATGACGTTTTCTACTTCTCTGGCATCTTGCTGTTGTCGTGCCAGTCGTCGTAGTCGATTGGTGACGGTGACGTCATTTCTTTAATTTCCTTCGATAGAGCATCGGCAACAATATTGTGTTTACCTTCGATGTGAAGGATGTTCGAAGTGAATTGGCTGATGAAATGAAGGTATCTGGTCTGCATCAGAGTTTCTGATTTGCTGTTATTTCTCAAGAGTTCAAATGTCAGAGGATTGTGGTCGGTGTACACTGTTATTTCTTTTCCCTCGAATATTCTTCGAAAATGACGTATAGCTAGGTAGATGGCTAGCAATTCTCGATCGTACGTGCTGTATTTTGTTTGTGCGTTGGACAGCGTTTTTGAAAAAAATCCTAGCGGTTGCCATCTTCCGTTTGTATACTGCTGAAGGGCAGCGCCGACGCGCGAGTCACACGTGAGTGTGACGCAGGGAGGGTGTTGTATGTGTAGATGGATGTGACAGCATGACAGCATTTTTTTATGCTTTCTCTGCATGTTTCGAATGCCTGTTTTTCTTCAGTCGTTAGCTGTTTTTCAGTTTCGTCATTCTTTTTCGAGCTGCGTAGGTAGTTGAATATTTTTTTCTTGTGTATGCGCTGCGTGTATAGTGAAATCGAACAACTAATGAGAGCAATTATTGGGGACCGTATTCATATGGAAAGTGAAACACCAACGCAGAGAGGCTATTAGATTTTGCACAGGAACACAATCTTAGTGTTATGAACAGCTACTTCAACAAAAAGCCCAGCAGAAAATGGACGTGGGTGTCGCCAAACGGTTGTGCTAGGAATGAAATTGATTTTATAATTACAAACAAACCCCAATTGTTCATAGTTGTCGAGGTCATAAACCAATTCAACTTTAGCACCGACCATAGCATGGTTCGCGGAACAGACTGTTTCCCATATCAAACATTCTCGCAAGCACTCGCAAAATAATAAACAACCACTCAAATTACCCTTATTGGATACTATTTTAGACCCCTTAAAACGGGCTTTACATGACAAACTTCACCAAAATCACACTCTGCAAGAAAAGTAATATGTCTTAGAAAATGTGATTAAACAAATTGAAAACAATACGCAAACAACTAAAACTCCAAAAGATAAAACCGGAAAAGAAGCGAGAGAATTAATGGAAAAGATACAGATTCTTAGAGGGGAAAATCCAATAGACAGGAAAGAAATGACGAGGATAAGTAAGAGGATCAACGAATCTATAAGAAATCATAGAAAACAAACAAGACAAGATAGAATTATTTTCCACATAGAATCTACTGGAGGAGTCAAGAAAGCGTGGAAAGAGTTGGAAGAATATACAAATTGGATACCACAAATTAATAAAAAGAAATACCTAAGGATAAAACGAAGAGATCCGAAATACTAGAGACAGCAACTTTCTATCGAAACCTTTACAGCGATGATGAAGAAATTAACATGTCTAAACCACATGGAAGCTGAAGACTTGATGCTAGAAATAATGGGAAGTGAAATATTGAAAGCCACCCAATCACAAAAAAGTGGGAAGGCGCCAGGGGAAGATAGAACCTCGAACGAACTCCTGAAAGGGTCCTCAGATGTTTTATTAAATACACTACAGGATATCTTTAATTAACAAGAAACAAGAAAAAGTTCCAAAGCAAGGGACTACGTCAACAATTATGTTGCTACACAAAAATGGAAGTAGGCAGGACATTAACAACTATAGACCAATATGTCTGATGCTAAACCTCTACAAAAAATTTACAAAAATTATTTTCGATCAAGTTACAAACAGTTTTGAGGAAAACCAACCAAAAGAACAGGCAGGCTTCCGAAAAGGTTTCTCGACCATAGATCACATTTTTACTATAAAACAAATCACGGAGAAATGCAAAGAATACCATATACCCTATTATTTAGCGTTTGTCACAAGGCATTTGACTCTCTGAAACATGAAAAGATTTGGGAAGCACTGGCCAACCAAGGTGTACCTAGAAAATATATTCGGAGTCACGTTTATTCGTAGTCCGTGTTCTTGCAACCTCTTGAAAACTTCTTCTAGGTATCTGTGGCGTCCTTAATTAGGAGACGCTAAAAACACATCATCGACAAATGGGATACATAATCCAAGTCGCCCAGTGTATTGTTCATGTGACGTTGAAATGTCGGCCCCGCGTTACGTAAACCGAAGCACATTCGTGGGAATTCGAACCATCCAAATGGCGTTATCACTGCGGTTTTTTCTATAACTTCTTGTCGGATTTGTAATTGATGATATGCTTTTCGAAGGTCAATTTTGCTCAATATCTTCATCCCAGTCTGTAGGTGAAGTCACGTAGGCGGGGAATTGAGTATCGATCGGGCTTCGTCACGGCATTAAATTTTCTATATTCTCCACATGGTCTGAGTTTACCGTTTTTCTTTTGGACTAGATGGATGGGACTAGCCCACGGTGATTTACTGGGTAGCATAAGCTTGAACGAGGAATGTTTCTCTGGCGGTCTTATATTTGTGTGGCGGTAGCGGTCGTGCTCTGCTGTACACGAGCGGTCCGTGCGTGACGATGTGCTCTACGTTGCTGTTGGTTGCGATACTGAAGTAGGCTAGCTAGGATTCCAAGATCACAGTTGACCAATCGCGAGCGAGCTAGTTCGTGGGTTCACCGCCCTAGTCAGGGTGTCGCTACTGTCACTGTATGATCGTTCCACGCCCGGCAGGTGCTGTCCGCGCTGCGCGTGGCGTGGGAGCGCGGCGTACTGTTCACGGTGTGCGCCAGCGTCACCACGGGACGCGAACACGTGGTGGCGTGGCGCGCGCCGCCCCCGCCCTCCGCGCCCGCGCACTACGCGGTGCCCGCGCACCCCGAGCGCCTGCTGCGCCACGCGCTGGCCAGGCTGCACGCGCTGCTGCCGCAGGCGCCGCCGCTGCACGACTGACCCCCACCACGTGGCGCCGCCCCCGCCCTCCGCGCCCGCGCACTACGCGGCGCCCGCGCACCCCGAGCGCCTGCTGCGCCACGCGCTGGCCAGGCTGCACGCGCTGCTGCCGCAGGCGCCGCCGCTGCACGACTGACCCCCACCACGACGACCCGTGACCATGACTGACCCCCACCACGACGGGCCGCGACCACGACTGAACCCAACCACGACGGGCTGCGACCACGACTGACCCCAATCACGACGGACCGCATCCACGACCGACCCCAACCACGACGGGTTGCGACCACAACGGGCCGCGACCACGACTGACCCCCAAAAATTTCACAACGCTAGATCTACAGTCGAAAAACAACGATGATTTGCCTTTTTATATGTGTAAGTAAACTGTCTAACTTTGATAGTAAATAATGAATTCTTCAAAGGAGATCGCCGGAAACCCATACATCGTTGGGCCAAATGTGAACAGTAACAATTTATGTGTTGTTTAATAGATAAAACACGTACATATTAATATCAGAAAGATTTTTTTCAAAATTCTATGGGAATTAGGAAGAAAATAAGTTTTTGGGTCACTAGGTTAGGTTATACGGCAGATGGTAAGAATAATTGTATTTATAATACCAAAATGCATTTTAAACACCATAATCAAATAGTCACATTGATTTAATTGTTTAAAAACATAGTTGTACGTTACTATTAGCATATTATTGCATAGCACACAAAAGGAATTAGGTAGGTAAAATAAAAACAAGTTAAGTGCACGAGTACGAAAACGAATGACGGGACTAACCGGGACTTGACGGGAGTGACGTGACATTGACATTTTGACAAACATCGATATTTTTTCGTTTTGGAACAGTTTCCCGATACACGATTTTGAACGAAGTTTTTGTTAAATAAATAAATAACTATTACTAAAACTAAAATAATTTCATCAAATGTCCTTTTTCGTTTATAAATCATTATAATGTCCATGATAGATGCTAAAACAACATAGATATCGTTTTTTTAATAACTTCTTTAGAACTACTAGTTTTAGAACGATCTTAAAATGACCTGACAGCTTGTTTACGGAGCTAGTTTTAGACGAACATTAAATTAAAAACCATATTTATAATTATAATTTTTAGCCCATTCCAGTAGAAAGTTATTATTGTTACATGTTGTTTTTAATCAGTAAAAAAATCTAGTTTTTTTTTTTAATATACATATCGTTTCTGTACATACTTTAGCCCAAAACTGGCGATCTCCTTTACGTACATTATTAAACAGAAACAAACTTATCTTTACGAAGTTATCTATACAACTTACGTTAAAATACATCGAAAAATAAATCAACGAATCCATTTGATTAATAAAACAATTGATAAATGAAACAAAACAATTATAAAAAATCATTGAATGCATAACCTTAATACTTTATGCATATTTTATACTATTACTAATTAAAAAAAATACTTCAGAACCTCCGCATGTATTTGTCATAACTAGAGATGAGATAATAGGATGCATATTTACGTAAATTTTTGGCTAACAAATTATGGAAGAGGCTTGTTAATTTTTTTTATTAAAAAAATAATTCCGGGTTTGTATATCTTATCGGATATGACTTAACTTTCCTATTTTCTTATAAGATTGCCTGAGATTTAATAGGTCTGATTTGACATTTCTTACAAATCTCGTCAAAAGTTGTTTGAAGATGTTTGAAAGTAAAGTAGGGAAAAGCAATCATATTACGGTGTAATAGGGCTACTGTCCTTTGTGTCAAATTAGATTTATTACATCTCACTTCTCGGGATCACGGGTTTTATTTCTATAAAAACAATATCTCAACTTTAGGTTAATATGCATCCGAATATCCCATCTCTAGTCATAACTCTTTTGTATGTAATTAATGGATTTGATAAACAAGAACAATAGGTGTCGAATGCAACTTATATTGGGATATTTTGAATACCTAAGCCTACCTTAAAAGTTAATTTATAGTACACTGTGGAATTGATACTGCCATGACATCATATTATTGTATATATTCGATAGCTGCAACTTTATAAAAGACATAATACATAAGTATTATACATTTTTATGTTGCCCATTTTGGGTATTGTTAAGTAAATACTCGTCTTCCAAACGACGCAACGAGTCTTCCTTTTACATGTTATTTAACATTCGTAGCTGTATTATACATAAGAGACTGAAATATATTCGTTATGTTATATATTTGTATACTTATACATTTTAAAGTTACTTTAGTTTGATATGGTCACGAATATTGACGTGATTTGTTTGCAAATAAAAACTATTTGCAATTAATGTTTTAACTGTCTATTGTTTAAACTAGCCTATCTCCCAAGAAAATGGCAATTATTATGTGTCCTACTTTTCGTATCCAACTTACACCTGCATCGAAGGATTCTGTGGAAAATTATACATATTACAAATTATACATAATGTTAACTTGATAAGTTTGGAAATTTATCTGCTCTACAACTTTAGCAACTGAGTAAATGTTACAAAACTGTACTGTATTGAACAGGATTTAGAAAATTAAGTAATTAAATTGATAATTCGTCACCATATTAAACTCCTATAAATATTATCAGTATTTAGCTATATTTGTGTAGTTAAGTTAAAGTGTCTTGCCAGTAAGAGGGATGTGAAACATTGCCACGCGTGCGATGATGGCGCTAGTATCGACACGACTGTTAGGTCATGTGTGTGCTGTATAAAACAGAGTTTTATGTTATTCCACTTAAACAAAATAAGTATATGAACTTTAAACTGATGAAAATTAAGTTTTTTTGTTGGTTGAGAATGAAGAGTAATATTGAAAAGTTTTAAATTGTTCCTTAACTGATTTTCATATGTGCAAGTTATTTTTCTATGACACAAATTTGTATACATGATTGGTAACTAAATTAAGTTGGCGGCAACCGCAAGATTCTTTAACCTTGCAAAGTATCTGGAGTCGTTTCCATGGTAGTGTGAAAGACAAAAAAAGATAAACTGAACACAATATTTACTGTTCGCGGTGAACGCGACTTATAAAACTTTTTGATATATTTTTCATAACTATAGCTGTTTAATATCTATGTTTTCAAAGTTTTAACAATATAAGCGAATAATTTCACAATTATTTTCTAAACCGACAAGAGTCTGCACATGTCTTAATAGTCGACTTTATTTTTATTATCGTATGATCGTATGTTAAGTTTGCTCAACGTGACACTGTAATGTAATTACTAATTAGCTTAATATGTCCGTAAAGACCTCTCACGACTCTGGCGCCATCTACGTATACGACACTCAAACTGCTCTCGTGCCTTTGTAGGTTAGACAGGGAATAAGACACACTTTATGAAAATATAAGGTTTGAGTTAAGTGATAAGGGTTTTGAGTTTGAGTTTAAGTGTGCATTTAGGTACTGCCTAGTGTTGTTAGGACAACGCGCCGAACAGATCTGGCAAATTAAGTGTTCTAACGGTATTGAAAGTATGTTTTAAGTGTTAGTCCGGTGACACACGCCGGTGTAGAACTTTCTGGTAAAGTGAGTCTTATTTCAATTTATACACGAATATTTTTCTCGAATATACTTAGTTAAATAATCATAGATATTAATTGATTGTAACGTTTGCCATCGCATGTCTTCCGATGAAACATTCTTCCAGTAAGCTTTATTAAACATATTTAATTATTATAATAAATGTAAGACATCAGCTATTATTTACAAATATTATCTTAAGTTTAATTTTAAGACTTGTAAAGAAATCGTAAAACTGTTTGCTCAGCCATGTATTTTATGGAATCAAATTATTTTTGTATATCAGAAAAGGCAGCTTATTTATACATCCTTGTTTTATATTAAATGGGCCTGCTGTAAAGGACAGTACTAACTAACCGCGTAAGCTCACATCAACATTGCTAGATTTTTGTTTTCATTGTTTGGATTCACGTTTTCAACAAACTGATTTGTTTCCCAAATAAACGTCTGTTGTGTACGAAAGCATACGACTAAAGCTGTACAAAGCTCTTGTGGCGCGTAGCCAAATCTCAATTTCGGTGCTAAATGCGTTTTTTTATTACATTTCTGTATTTGTAACACTGTACTGTCCTTGATCATTGCTACGAACTACTAAATATAAATACTTATTTGCACTCGCATTTAGTTATTGTTAAGTAAATACATAGATTCGCCAAACTAAGGTCGCCCGACGGCGACGCCCGACCGCCAAACGTTGCCATACTCTGTACATTACGACGACTGCTTGCCAAAGTTACACAAACAGACAGCGCTTCGGAATCTATATGATGACGTGTAATATTTACAATGTAGCCAGAGATATTATATTGTTTTATAAATATAGTTATTTATAAACAAAGAGTTTGTTTTGTTCTACCATGCCGACTCCTCATGATGTTCATCCTATAAAGTCTTCAATCTGGGTGACGTTTTTTAGTTTGGGCTACTTTCATCGAGTTGTCACAAGCCTCCCCGCGAAGTACCTTCCTCCGAGGTCGAACTAACCCAGACGTTTCTCGAATTTAAACCTTGATAATTATGTTGAGTCGATTCCCAGTTTTTACGCGTCTGAAGTGAGCGGATGGCGTCGCACCCGACTTGGTAATACCGTTTGGCTTATCATACCTTACGAGTTGTACGGTCAGCAGCGCGATGTGCTCACCAGAAAGCTGGTTTGAAAGTTAATTTTAATGCACCTGGAAACAGGTGGAGTGCAGCTTAAGCTATCATGGCATGGGTTATTAGTTTGTATACATAACTTTTAAATTAATATTATATAACATGGGGTAAACAACATCGCCGCACAAACTATAACTGCTAGAGATTTTTTGTTAGATATATAATCTGCTGTTCCATTTAAAAATATAAACTCGGTCGATATGTATGGAACAGCAGATATATTTTTAAAAATAAATATTGCCCACACTAGGAATTTCTCCTGTATCGTGGGTGCGTTTAGAAACATTAAACTCACATACACAAACAGCCAGACCCGGAACAACTATCTGTAGGCCATACAAATATTTGTTCCTTGCGGGACCGAACCCGCGACACGCAGCGCAGCAGTCGATCGCTCAGCCACTGCGCCAACCGTGTCGTCGAATTATACCGCACTTGAAATATGCACTAATAAGAGTTTAATCAAACTATTTTTTTATTGTAAGTGTCATAAAATGTTGGCTAACCTCATTAAGATAAACGTGCGAGTCGGACCTGCGCACCGAGGGCTCCTTACAAAACAATACAATACCAGCCTATTACTGTCCCACTGCTGGGTAAAGGTCTCTGTTCACACAGAGAAGGCACAAGCATTGATCAGCACGCATGCTCAAGACCGGTTGACAAATTATTTCAGCCTTATATTAATTTTAAGTCATTCCCTTACGATGTTTTCCTTCACCGAAGTCTGCGATGTCCAACATAAACGTAGAGTACAGTAGGTACACATGAATTGAAAATTTTAAAGTCACATTGATACCTGTACTTACCGGATTTCATTCCAGAACCTAGTAGGTACGCGATAGGAGAGGTCTTAACCTCTGGCCATGACGACGATTTTTGTTTTTTTTTAATTTCAATTTCGATACCTCCACGCGTTTCCGTGATATTGGTCCTGACAGACAGACAGACAGACGGGCAACAGAGGGATACTATAAGGATTCCAGTTTTTCTTTGAGGTACGGAACCACGATAACAGTTTGCATTGGGGTCCCTTACTTATACCTTTATATTCGTTCATCTGAACACTGTCGGTGGAAATCTATTTCAGTAAGTGACGTCTTGTATGTATACATGACTATTAAGTTTGTGTTCGGAAAACTTTCTATTAAAGTACATTTTAATATAGTTGTGGTGTTGTTAGTATTTATAATTGCTAAGGGTGCCTCACACCGTAAGTCTAAAAAAATAGCATGATTGTTCTGTGCAAAACCAGAGTAAAATTTGCACACAAGCTTCGACTGTAAGGTGTCTAACGCTTAAAGCACACCTTTGTGAGCACTGAAGGGTTACCATGACATCTTATAGCAGTTCTTATTCCTGTGTGAGAAAGAGATGGTGCTAGACACCCTGTATAGCTCTGTCTCTTTCCCTCATTGAAATAAGTTCTTTAAGACGTCATGGTAGGGTAGCTGAACTGAATCTAAATAACTTCACCTCATTTATGTTAGCTGATCCCGATGTGTGGTGATGCCACTACACTGCTTATAAGTGTGTGTTGCACTGTGGAGATTAGGATTTTTTTTAAAGAATTTTGAATTATTGCAGTGAAGGTGATGCTAATCCTGTGCAGTACCTACGTGGTTTTTAGGCTTTTGCACCTTAAAAATAAAAAAAAAATACCGCCCACAAATTACAAGCACAAAACGACATAAGCACAGCTCCAAGGCATCACAGATTTGAGTACATGGTTTTAATTTCAACTCTATATCTCCACGCGTTTGTAAAGTAAAGGGTGACAGACAGCCAAATGGACAACAAAGTGATCCTAAACATTTTTCTTTTTGAGGTACAAAGCTCTAAAACCGGAACCCTTACTGGACCCTCAACGTTACAGATTGATATCCGTCTATCTATCTGAAAAAAGCAATCCTATAAGTCTTCGATTCGAAGATTCGCGTATCCAACTCGCACTTGGCCGGTTTTTAACTCTGCTTAGCTTTAAAAATCGAACGTCAGTGGCTGGCGATGCTGCAGCTACCAACCGGTGTGCTGGTTATTCAAATTAAGGCATTTCCGTCTCTCGATCCAAACAGAATCGTGTGATAAAGCCTTAACTGTTATCTAGGTATTATTCAACGTTTACCGACTGTCAGAATATTATCTGGAACGAACTTGAACACGAACAATGAACGCTTCATCTCAAACAGTAGCTCCCCTTAATCTTCCTGCAAATACAAACAATTTGTGCTGTGATGTCTAACCGATAAAATCTATATATTTACACAACATGCATAATAATCGCTCTTATTTCTCAAGTCATAAAGATCATTTTAAATTTTAGTGCATCCAATTTGCAAATGTTATCGAAGAACAAAAAGGTACAGTTATTAATAGATAAAAGTGTGGTATATAATAGTGCAAGATGATTGTTTTATCCAGAAATATACTTGCAATTTGTCAAGATGGTCAATGATAGCAAGAGCTTCCCAATGGAGGGTATCCTGAGTGAGAAGCAGGTGCATCATATCGTGAAACAGGCCGTAGGGGCGGATGTGTGGACCCTGCAAGGATGTGATGTCAGAAAGGCCACGGACGGTCTCGCCGGGTTCCTCGGCGACCATATGAGGGCCACCCTACAAGTGACAGTGGACGGCGAAGTGAAGAACATTCACTTGTTCATCAAGTGTATTCCGATGAAGAATAAGCCCAAAGCGGTGTTCATTGATAACAATAAATATTTTAAGAGAGAACGGTACATGTTTCAAGTGCTGGAGGAGATTCGGGATGACCATGGTGAGTGTTTTTTATATATATCTCAGGTTGTGCTATATCTAAAAGAGAGGCTACCCTTAAATTTATCAAAGGAATACACACCTAGTCCTACCGTCACAAAGTTGCTTTGATATCAAACCTTGCCTTTTTACGGTATCAGATCAATTACTATAGTACAAAAGAAAAATCTCCCTAACACCAGACATAAACAAACCCTCTCAGACAAGCAAAACAATAATCAAAGTAAACACAAATCTTGCACACATAAATCCTCCAGAACTTTTATGATTACAACAAACCATGTACTTAGTAGTTCCTAAATATGTTTCTATGTCATTTGGCTCTAGATCCAAACCCTTGGTGTCCTAAGGCCTACGTCTACACGGACTCAATGATCGTGATGCCCGACCTGGCGGTGGAAGGGTACGCCTCGCGCCATTATCTGGACACACTTGACTATCAGCACGAGATGTTCGGAGTCGCCACCTTGGCACGGTTCCACGCCGCTTTCACCAACTTCGAGACGAAGAAGAGTATCCTCAACAACCGACCTTACAACAGCAATGAAGAATGTGGCAGTCTGCTGAATGAACCAGCATTCTGTGACTCCCCATTTCTTAAATCCTGCGCGAAACTAACTGCTAACTTCCTTAAAGTTTACTCTGCGAAGTATTACCGAAACTTACCTAATTTAGAGCAGAAAATAGCGCAACAATACTTAATAGGATGTGACACTGTCAAGGAGTATAAGGGGACTTTGAATGTCCTGATACATAAAGATTTGTGGGTGAACAACATCATGTTCAAGTATGACGACAAAGTCCTGACTAACGCTCTGATTGTCGACTTCCAGCTGATACGTTACACACCTCCTGCTTTTGATCTGATGACGTTCATGTACTTGACTACTTCCAGGAGTTTTAGAGAGAAGCATGAGAAAGAAATCTGCGATACGTACTTCTCAGTCTTCTGCGACAATTTGACTGAAGATTCTAAGCAAAGAATTAAATATTTGGGTTACGATAAGGAAAGTTTTCTGTACTGGTGTGAGCAATGTCGTATGTTTGGGGTTTTGGAGCCGGCTGCTATCCACCCGTTCATCTTGATGCACCCGAAGGCTGCGCAGGTGACGTTCGACGACCCGGATACGTACGAGAGGTACGTGAACGAGGATCGCACAGAGCCCGTGCTTGCGTACGCGCAGACCTGCGGCGTGTACCGGGAGAGGCTGCTGGAGATCTCCGAGGAGTTCGTCGAGAGATACGTACTTAATGAACTGTGAATAACGATGTAATTTTGAACTACCTAATAATTCAACTTGACCTGGAAAAATAAATCGCAAATAAAATGTTGGTTAATTCATCAGAAGCAGTTCCAATTTACTTATGGAAATACTAAGAGATTTCTCGTTCGATTCAGTTTCTTTCCGTTGCCAAATGGCAAAAACACCAGGCGAGTCTGGCTCGCACACACAGGGTTCAGGATCAAACTATACAGTGACTACATATATTTTTAACGTTCATTCAAAATAAATGGAAATTTACACTTACTTAACTGAAAAAATAAAATTGTTCTTCATAGTATTTTTAATGAAAAACAAAGTTACGGCTGCAGTTTGATGAAAAAGTCCCATTTATGGATTGCATACTTATACAATAATATAAATCTGAAAAACTAAATATCTAATCTTTGTCAAACCAATTTTCGTTGAAAGTTATTAGTTAGTTATACAAACTAAAAACCTGTATTTTTTCCAGAATTTTCCTCATCATCATCAACCATTTACCCGAGCAAAAAAGTAGTAAGTAATCCTCGATATATTTTTTTAAGACCTATCGATGGACACCCTACACAGTTATATTATAGACGTTGATATCTTTTTTACCAACCCTCAGTTGCATGTGTGGAACTGTGGAGGGCCTCTCGTGAGTTGTATAAAACTAAACAACGATTTCTTCGCAAAAAAAAGATCGTTGTATAGGAATTGACGATTACTCAAACGGAACCACCGTGTGGTCACACTAGAGGTCTTGCGTTAATTATGCTTTGGCCTGTATATGTGACACCGTGTGTTGGTTTTCCGTCGGCTCTTAAAAACTAAATTTGGGTATATAGCCCAACCGACCGCTGGGGCTTGAGGCGCGCGGGCTCTCTGAAGATCTGTCACTGAGAGACAGCTGACCGACTTGAATGCACGCGCCGCGCACGGATGTCACCTGCTCAGCAGCAGCTGCATCCAACCGCGGCACCACCTTCCTATAAACCAAATGAAAGTAGTCTGCGAATGCCTGGGGCCTTAGTCTGCTATTACAATAGTGTCAGAATGGTCGATCACTGATCGCATAATGGTTGATTTTGACATCTACTACATACTAAACTTGTCGAAATCAACCATTATGCGATCAGTGATCGACCATTCTGACACCATTGTAATAGCAGACTAAGGCACCTAGCACCTGGGAGCACTCGTGCTCCGGTAAAGTTCCTCCAGCAGTTGAGTAAAGGCTAGTTAGGTGGTGCCTGGTTGCTAGTCTACACACATATAACCAGTACTATCACGTCTAGTAGTCTAGTCAACAAGTGCTTTTTTAGTCAAAACTTTTTAAAAGGCTCGGAAAAATATGGTTGTGGGCTCATTCGATTCGGGATCGAATCTAGAAAGTTTTTGAAAAAATTCAAGACCCGCTCGAAAAAATTGCAAAAGTTATTAACAAATTAGTAAACAAAAACAAAGGGGTTTAGTTTTTTTGGTATATCTCGAAAACTATTTGATATATTTTGATTTTGAAAAAAGATTCAAAAAGAGGAGGAAATTTCCTAAAAGAAACTCCCAACTCGCGAAATTGTAGGACCAATATTAAAAATTTTACAGGAAGCTGAAAATACGCCTGAAAACGGGTACTCGGGTTTCCGCAAGCCACGCCCCCTTCGAGCGCTTTAATGAAAAATATTATTTAAACATATTAAATGTTGATATTAAAATTTGAAAAAATTCAGACATGTACAGGACAAATTAAGGAATGAAATACCGTAGAAAAAATATTTTTATCGCGATTTTATAAAATGTTATCCATAAATTAATTAACAATTTCTTCCGACTGGGCTATAAACATTGCAAGTTGCATAATTGTTAAACCAGAAATCTCAATTTTTTTTCCTCTCGTGGAGCTATTCTGCAAATATTAAAGAAAGGATTTCCGTTGAGTAAATTAAAAAATTGTTAATTTTCGATTTGTTATTAACAAATTACCTAGGCGGCAAATTAAATATTTAAATAAATGTTACAAGAATTATTTTTTTTCCAATGTCGATGATCATTCGTTTTTCTATCAATAAAAGCTACCTAAAAATATTTTTTTATAAATTTTAATTCTTTTTGTTTATAAAATTGTTATAAACAAATAGATTATTTATAAGATAATTGAATTTTTTTTTTGGAAATAGATTCTTCGTAAAAAATTATGAATTTTAAGATAAAAAACGATGCTTAAAAAATTTTTTTTATTGCTAAAAAACCGTTTTGTTAATTAACAATTTTTTTTACCACTTGTTAATAATATTAAGGTACGCTTTTTTTTAAAATATCATTATTTATTATCCTCCTTAATAATCAAAAAAAAATTTCGTTTTTTTATAAATTTTCATTGTTTATATTAAATAAACAATTTGTTATAAACAATTAATTTTTTTTTGTATAATTTTTTTAGAACTCTTTACACAAAAATAAAACCGACTAATTACCTTTTTGCAAAAAAAAAAAAATATTTATATTTATTTTCGAATTAATTTTTTTTTCCGCAAAAAGGTAATTGGTCGGTTTTATTTTAGTGTAAAGAGTTCTAAAAAAATTATACAAAGAAAAATTAATTGTTTATAACAAATTGTTTATTTAATAAACAATGAAAATTTATAAAAAAACGAAATTTTTTTTTTGATTATTAAGGAGGATAATAAATAATGATATTTTAAAAAAAAGCGTACCTTAATATTATTAACAAGTAGTAAAAAAAAATTGTTAATTAACAAAACGGTATTTTAGCAATAAAAAATTTTTTTTAAGCATCGTTTTTTATCTTAAAACTCATAATTTTTTACGAGGAATCTATTTCCAAAAAAAAAAATCAATTATCTTATAAATAATCTATTTGTTTATAACAATTTTATAAACAAAAAGAATTAAAATTTATAAAAAAATATTTTTAGGTAGCTTTTATTGATAGAAAAACGAATGATCATCGACATTGGAAAAAAAATAATTCTTGTAACATTTATTTAAATATTTAATTTGCCGCCTAGGTAATTTGTTAATAACAAATCGAAAATTAACGATTTTTTAATTTACTCAACGGAAATCCTTTCTTTAATATTTGCAGAATAGCTCCACGAGAGGAAAAAAAATTGAGATTTCTGGTTTAACAATTATGCAACTTGCAATGTTTATAGCCCAGTCGGAAGAAATTGTTAATTAATTTATGGATAACATTTTATAAAATCGCGATAAAAATATTTTTTCTACGGTATTTCATTCCTTAATTTGTCCTGTACATGTCTGAATTTTTTCAAATTTTAATATCAACATTTAATATGTTTAAATAATATTTTTCATTAAAGCGCTCGAAGGGGGCGTGGCTTGCGGAAACCCGAGTACCCGTTTTCAGGCGTATTTTCAGCTCCCTGTAAAATTTTTAATATTGGTCCTACAATTTCGCGAGTTGGGAGTTTCTTTTAGGAAATTTCCTCCTCTTTTTGAATCTTTTTTCAAAATCAAAATATATCAAATAGTTTTCGAGATATACCAAAAAAACTAAACCCCTTTTTTTTTGTTTACTAATTTGTTAATAACTTTTGCAATTTTTTCGAGCGGTTCTTGAATTTTTTCAAAAACTTTCTAGATTTGATCCCGAATCGAATGAGCCCTCAACCATATTTTTCCGAGCCTTTTAAAAAGTTTTGACTAAAAAAGCACTTGTTGACTAGACTATAGATGCGACACTGTCACCTGTAGCTTATGTCAACTTCATTGATTTACATGAGTGTGTGTGTCGATTTCGAAGATTTGTTCCTAGTTGGAAAACTATGTTAATACGAATATATCTGCTGTGATAGCGTGGCGGTGGTGAGTGGTGATGCAAGAGGCGCCATATGGCCGCGTCCATGTGGCCGCCAGGTATGGACACGCCGGTCCGCTGGCTAGGGCTGCCAAATCGAGCTTTTTCTACCATTCTGTTTCATTTAGATTGCGACGACGTGATCATTCTCAGTCGCCACTACCAGTCTTCTGAAAGTAACATAGATATCATACATATTTAAAGTTCTCGTTATTTCGTATTCTAGATATATCGCGGACATGACGTTTCAATTAGTGGACACTCCATGTTAACGCCTATCATAAAAGTAATTCCTGTAGCGTTTCCGCACCGATACGTGTCAATCTATTAGCATCAGCCTAGTAGCACTTAGTCACGGGGACAGTAAGAGATTAGTGACCGATGACATCTAATGAGGATTCCTTTCTCGAGACTAGGGTGACAAAGGAGAGAGAGGAGGAGTCTGTCAGAGTCATACTGACTAAAACCACTTCGCTGTTCTCTCAGGCAGTGCATGCAGTCTCATGCGACTCCCGCTGCCTAGAAGTGGTGGCGGCCCGTTTGAACAAAAGCAGTACCTACTACAACCTTCCCCCTTTTAAAGCTACATAGGTAAGTTACTTTGCGCACAATGTAAATGGTTAATTTTAAATGAAATCTCTTTAACCATCATTGTCTGATGACCCTACATTATGACACAGTTAGCGCTCTTGCTATGGACATGTCACGACACTCGGCTCTCCTTATCGAGAGTGAAAAATAGCCTGTTTACTGCTAATGCAGTTTATTTGCGATCAATACACCGAATCTTACGTAACTACAGGTAAAAGTCGCGTAAAAACTATGAGTAATGTGAGAGAGTTCTAAGAGACGTTAGTACCACGAGATTTGAGTTGCTTCCTCTATCCTTTCCATTAGATTTATCAGCCTATGAACGTGCACTGCTGGGTGTTATGATGATGCTGCTGAGGCCGGGAGTTACTTCAACCAGGAGTGAAACTTCCCTGGCGTTCTCTGCAGGGTGGCACTACAACCAGGTGGTTTACGGTGGTTTACGTATGTGCGATTGAAGTACCTACTGCAGAGCCTAATCAGTGAATATAACATTCGTTTAGATTTTTTTTTGTACAGGACTCTAAAAAAGTTGTGCAACTTTAGAAAGCTTAGATGACTATTTCATATAGTATTTTCTCTCGTGTAGTCGACATAATAGCTAACATTAGCTATCTAGTTGCTCAGTACCTGCATAAGTATGAGTTAACCCGTGCTATAAGGAGGCAGCAGGCTTGAAGGACAGCGGGACCGGCCACCTGACCTGCCGGCCACCTGACCCGGGTGCCCAGCCATGACGCTGCGCACGATGCAACAATAAGCGCATTGTGTCTTCTGCGTGGGCGCATACAAGGGTGCCTTTATTTGCACTCAGTTTAGCTCAAAACTGTAAATTTAGGTTGAAATATCTTTATAAGGTACTCTTATGCTTTGTAACTTGAAACGTGAAAATGGAAAAAGTAGAAAATACTTTGTATTACGTGTCTTAGAATCGTACTAAGTCGCAATCATGACATTTTTCACGATAACATAATGATAATGAAACTTTTATTTCACCCACGGAAACGATGGATTGATTTGATTTGTGAAAGGCAATATGGCTAGAAAGGGAAGGACTTATGTGTTTAACGACGCAGGAATGGAAAATGAAGTCATCCTTTTTTTTAAACTTTGCCTCACATTAGGAGTTTCTCCTGTATCGTGGGTGCTTTTACTAACATTTAAACTCACATACACAAACAGCCAGACCCGAAACAACTATCTGCAGGACATACAAATAATTGTTCTGTGCGGGAATCGAACCCGCGACACGCAGCGCAGCAGTCAATCGCTCAGCCACTGCGCCAACTGTGCCGTCTACTACTACAGTTACTACTACTAATACTGTGCCGACAACAAATACATTTTTATCTAGCCTGGGAAAAGATGCCAGACAGCCGCAATTTTGTTCCCAATAGATAGAGAATATTTGCAGATCAAATAGTTTCCTTGTTAATTAGTCCAAATATATTAACAAAGTCACACAATCGTATCTTGTAAGAAACACTTAATGAGCTCAATGTAAATTTTACTTATTTATGTTTATACCTAAGTACCAGGAAAACTAGTGACATCTATTAATAGGAAGTTTATCAGACAAACTAATCGTGCTCCTTGTTAGTGTGAGGTCATCCAATGTATTGCGTGTGTCTGGACACGGCTTAACGTTAATCAGGAAAAAGGTATCTATGGAAATTCAAAGATTTTTAAATTTACAATCACATAAAATTATCATTAGATTATAGACGAGGCACGGCATGGTTTCATCGCCTGCTAATATTGCAAAGACCCTTCCTCCTTAAACTCCACAGAAAAGTGGTAGCTCCTAGATCTTAAGATAAACTTGGTTCTGTTTATTATAGGCCCGTGTGCTTCGCCCTAGGCCGCATCATCGCTTTAAATCAGGCGAGTTGCGGCCAAACGCACAACTTAAGTTTACGGTCCCTTAACGTAGTCGAAAAATCATATCTCTACGTCTACGCAATCAAAAGATATGGCCGTTTATGTCGCAAGTTTGTACGGAACCCTGGGTGTGCGGGTCCGACTCGTACTTACCCGGTTTTTTCCTTTTGAGGTACCTACGGGACCTATGACTTTCAAAGCGGTTCTGATTTCTATTGGGACTTAACAGTATTGACGTAGGTATGCTTTTCGGTACCTTATGTCAATCCGGTCAATCTGTTAATATTTTTCAAATTCCAAATCATCATTTAGAATGTGAATTCATTCATTTCATTTAGAGTGTGAAGAATTTAGAATGTGAAATTGTATAGGGCCTCTGAATGTTAAGGACATCTTAATTACCTGAGAAAACAACTTTGCTACCTACAGCTGTTTTTGTTAACGAGTATTCGATCACGTCGACACCTCATAAGTACCGCAACGACGCACAGTGGGCTGAAAATCGACTCTCATAGACATATAATACTTTTTCCCAAATGTCCACTTTTATGACTTGGAAATGTTTTGGGAGACTAAATACATGCCTAAAAATATCAACATTATAGAATAGCATTGCAAACAACGCAAACAGATTTTTTTCATTAAAAATTACTATGGAGCTGGCATGAAAAAGTCTTATATCTCCGCCATCGTTCAATTGGCCCTAATTCCCTTGCAGGTGATTAAACCTTGAATTATTCAGAATTTATTGACATACTTTTCGAACCTGCCAGAGTCCCGACCTTTTTTTTAAAAATCGATTTCGATTTAATATTTTCAAAAAATATTTTTTATCTAATGTTTGACTTAATTTAAGCTTAAAATCTACACGGACTACTTAAACGATGAACCTGATCAATTCTTTGTATAAACACGCCACATAATCGTAAAAAAAATAGTTTCAAAGACCTAATTATGTAACGATCTTAATTATCGTCATTATTTTATGAGTTTAAGTAATATTGTTATTCGTATCTATTCTATGAGTTAGCTTATGAGAGTAGTGAGTTAATGAGTTAAATGATCACAGTAATTAACATCGTTGCAATAAATAGGAGAACTCAAAATAAAATCGATTCATTTCGCTTTACGCATCAAAAGTTCAAACAGTAATAATATCACATCACCGTAAACATGGAAAGCATCGTAACAAATCTGGATATGTTCGTTATTTTAAAAGGTTCAGCCAAAAAAAACGATTATCAGTTTTTATTTGAGACAGTGTTATCTCGATTGAGATTATCTGAGGAAGATCGTGTGACGTTTAAAGAATTTTGCTGGAAATTTACGAGAGCAAGCCAAAAAATGGAATTATTCCGAAAGGAATATGGAAACTGGTTTGAGAAAAATGTCGACTGGCCTAGCTGCATCAAAGAAAATGTTCAGGAACCTTCGACATCTGCCGCTCATGAGGAAGAAGAGCCATCAACATCATCAGTTGGTACTATGACCAAAAGGAAACTCCCCAGAAAACCTTTTGTAGAGTTGGGAACGAAGCAAAAGAAGAGACGGAGTGGTGATCATTTGAAAAGTGATTGCAGTGAACTTGTTTATGCAGCTTGTACCAAGTTGAAGGAAGATGGAAGTGATAATATTGCTTCTGTGATTGAACACCTAATGAAAAATCCAGAAACAGTTAATAGGTTCCAAGACTTGATCAAAAAACCGGCTGGCAAGGAAACCTTAACACCAATAAAGTCGCTTGGATTAATGCTATCTCTGAAATTATCAAAATGGCAATATATAACTTTGAGAGAATCAGTAATTCGAGAAGGTATTAAAGACTTATATCCATCCTACTACAGAGTGCAAAAAGCAAAAAAAGAGTGTTATCCACCTGAATCTGAAAATTCTATCACGGTTACAGATAGCACAGCCAGAATTTCTCTGCAAGTTCTCACTACTCTCATTAGCTAACTCATAGAATAGATACGAATAACAATATTACTTAAACTCATAAAATAATGACGATAATTAAGATCGTTACATAATTAGGTCTTTGAAATTTATTTTTTTACGATCATGTGGCGTGTTTATACAAAGAATTGATTGGGTTCCTCGTTTAAGTAGTCCGTGTAGATTTTAAGCTTAAATTAAGTTAAACATTAGCTAAAAAATATTTTTTGAAATATTAAATCGAAATCGATTTTTAAAAAAAAGGTCGAGACTCTGGCAGGTTCGAAAAGTATGTCAATAAATTCTGAATAATTCAAGGTTTAATCACCTGCAAGGGAATTAGGGCCAATTGAACGATGGCGGAGATATAAGACTTTTTCATGCCAGCTCCATAGTAATTTTTAATGAAAAAAATCTGTTTGCGTTGTTTGCAATGCTATTCTATAATGTTGATATTTTTAGGCATGTATTTAGTCTCCCAAAACATTTCCAAGTCATAAAAGTGGACATTTGAGAAAAAGTATTATATGTCTATGAGAGTCGATTTTCAGCCCACTGTGCGACGCCGACGTCGAGAGCAGACTGCTTACAAGTCCATTCGTTTATTATTGTAAACGATCAGCACTGAATGAGCAAAAAGTTTATAATATTTAATTGTTAATTAACGGCCAAAGTCCCGCGATTGGTGAACATTGTAAGGTCGCCGCTGGCTTCGGTTGCATCAGACTGTAAATCTGTCGTTTGCGATACGCATCGCATCGTTTATATGGCATTTAATATGATTCAGTTATCCAGTAGGGCTGTATGAGTTGCAAAAGTAGAATAATTGTCTGGAAGAAGAATTTTTAAACTATATTGACCATGATCTGTCAGCAGTGTAGGCTTTCCATAGCGTAGGCCACGTTTATATTTCGGTTGAAAAGCTATATTTCTTTCTTCTATCTGACAAAAGATGATAGGTAAACGTGTGAGGCTGTGATTTGCTTTTAGGAATAGGTTTTACAAGCTTTTAACGTACCAACCAGACAAACCCAATACTGTTATGCTTTTTTTGGGATGGGAAATCACCAAATTTCTTCTCCCGTTCGGTGAATGTCAGAATTGTACTTACTAAAATCCATCCATGTTCTTTCTTTTGCCCTTGTATTAGGGTAGACTGGGTACGGTTGTGCCAGGGTACGGTTGTGACAATCGTAATATTTGCGAAACTATAAGGAATAGCGGGGAACATGTAAGGGATGAAGGGAGCGGTATGCGGATCGGAACGTGTTGCACTATATTGCATCAGCCAACGCGCGACGTGGACGTTAGTGGAGACCCTCTTTGCTTTTTGACAGTAAAAAGTAAGTATTTTTATTCGATATTTTTTGCTGATTGTTGCTAAACGTGTACAGATACAGTAATAAATATTTTTTTTCATTATACGTTAAGCATTAGCGATTAAATAGGAGTGTTTATTTTGTACGTACATTATTTTATATTGCTATAATGATTGTTTTTTGCGAAAAAGTACTTTGGGTACGGTTGTGACAATTTTTATGGGTACGGTTGTGACAAAATTAAAAAGTTTATTTTGGTTTTCAGATACCAACGAAACGCTTGAGGAAGATGGAAAGAGGTCGATGAGAAATGTTAAAATATGTAGATGCTTATAAAGAAGTAAAAAGAGGAATATGAATACGGCCCTGGACCTAATGATGAAACATCACCACCACTTTCACCGTTGCTTTCGCGTATCTTCAATTCCAAATCAGCCAACTGCATCTTCATTCATACCGTTTGTTTTTTCCTCTAAAACTATTCGGCCTTTTAGACTCTCGAAAGAAAGGTGAAAGGTTCTAGAACCAAAAAATCAACCATCTATACAGACCTGAAAATGAGGCAGTACCTATGGCAGTATTTGCAGAAAAGGAAAAACGATTGAGGGCTAAACAGATGAAGAAAAACTAAATGAACCAAAAACAAAACAATAAAGGAAAAAGAAAAAACAAACGGAAGACATCACCACCGAAAACGTGAATTCTGGTCCCACTTAGGGTGCGCAGATGGTAGTCGTCATTATATTTGTCACAATTTTGATGACTCTGACTACTTAGATCTTTAAGATTTTTTTTTATCCGATGACTTAATGTAAAATGATAGATATCACGTGCAATAAAAGTGAATAATGACCATTTCGGTGTATTTTTCGAACCTGCCACTACCGACCCCGAGTACTGTCACAACCGTCCCTGG
The DNA here is from genome assembly GCA_905475445.1 of Ochropleura plecta. NCBI lineage: Eukaryota > Metazoa > Arthropoda > Insecta > Lepidoptera > Noctuidae > Ochropleura > Ochropleura plecta. The sequence continues at coordinate 417,777 of FR997735.1, forward strand.
GTTGTGGTCGGTTGTGACACTTTCTCTTTTTTTTCTAACTTGCTTCTATGAATTAACCATAACACTTAGAAATATAATTTAAGTATTTATACGTAGGCGAATGTACTCTTCACAATAAAATACATCTTTTATGCATCTAATTGCAACACTAACAATTTTATTGGCCCTTGAATGAAAATTGTCACAACCGTACCCAGTCTACCCTACGGTTCCATGGTTTCTCTTCCGAACCAACCCGCTGCTCCGAATACTGCTTGGCTTGCAGTTGAATTGATGACATCTTAATTTACATTAAAATATTTTTCATAAGTCATAACTCCAAGTACTCATGTGGCCAGCCCTGCCATTCACCCCCTCTAGTGGGACAAGGGCGGCGTGTCGCCCAATACGGCGCGGCAATGTCTGCTCTCGACTTCATGCTGATATGTTTTATAGCCAGTATGTTGGTCTTGCTACACTGACATTGTGCTTATTACCACGGTGCTCGAGCAATCGAATGAGCATAAACATTCATGTTGAAGTCATATGTGATTCTTGTTCGTTAGGCGTCTTACCATTACCTACTTGCAAAACATGGAAAGAATTATAAAACAGGGTTTTTTTACAATCATGAAACACAATTTTGTTTTCATGGCATAGTGGAAGTTTGCATTGAGCTGTCCGTTCGTTTACTTGAGTTTAATTATTTAATTAAAGGATAATGTCCAAAAATGGCCCTGTGCAATTAAGAGCCCTAGCTAGAGTAATACACGATAATTAATTGTCTTTTTCATTATATGTAAATTGCAAATACTTGTGTAAAACGGACTAGCTGTATGCCAAAATGTACATTTTAATTTAATAACATCCGCCAGCCGCCACCTAATATACAGCGACCTATGTTATAATCCTTACTAATATTATAAAAGCGGAAGTGAGTTTGTTTGTTTGTTACCTCTTCACGCTTTAATGGCTCAACCGATTTTGATGAATTTTAGTACAAAGATAATTGGGAACCAGGAGACGGACATAGGCTATATTTTTTAACAAAAAAGATGGGATATGAGGGAGAAAGAGGGAACAAAAGGGAAAACTTGCGTTGCTATTACAAACCAATAAGGCGCTAGGGCAAAAACTGCAGGTAGCAGGTATTACTGTGTTATATATACCGAATATAACGCGAGCGAAGCCGCGGGCAAAAACTAGTATACTTATAATTATAAGTAAGTATGAATAGTTTCTATGCATTTTAATGTTGCACTTACGGATGTAAGTATTATATCATTTTTTTCTAACGCCTAAGTGGATACTTACCTAGGCGTTAGAAAAAAATAATGCAATAGGTACCTACTAATTGTCTAGGTAGATATTAAAAATAGCTATAATATGTAATTATGATATCATATTTCAGTTTCTTAAATATCACTGAGAGCTACGAAAAATCATACATAATATTCGTTGTTTTGGTTCGAGTATAATCTTAAAATTATAGAACATTTTTTAAATATATCTTTTAGCAGCTAGTCCACTATAAAAATAAGATCATAAAGGAGTTTACTAATGATAGAATACAATACATCATTTTCCGAAGCTCTTGGTTCCAGGGCCAACAATGTATGGGCGCAGAGCAATGTCCCTTAGGCGATTAACACACTGCCACGCACCACGCAGCGTAGTGCGTGAATGCGTGTTTTAACGTTGCTTGTAAGTATTTCCGTTTGTATAGAAAACACGCACAGTCCAACACACAGAAAATGCATCCACGCGCGTTCATTCAGATCACGCGCCTATAAGCGGTGAAACACGCGCACACGCGCGTGGGTGCGAAGCGAGACGCAAGGTATGGCACACCGATTCTCACAGTGCCATGCGTGATTTTGAACGGCTTTGAATGAAATGTGAGCCGCCGTGAATCCACAAAACGCAACTACGCGCGTGAGTGCGTAAAAAACCCGCACGATGATGCAGATCTGCACTCCCGTAAGTACGCGCGTACGTGCGTTGACACGCAACATGCAACGTGATGCGTGGCAGTGTGATAATCGCCTTAATGTTTGTTTATTTAGTTTTATTATTGTAACACGTTCGAACCACGTCTCACTAATCTTATCCTAGTATACTACCAGGCTTCAAGTAATGAATGGCGTAAAGAAAATGTTTCAATATTAACGAATGGCCAAATATGCTTCGAATAGCTTGTTGATGAATTAATGTTGATTTGTTTTGTTCCAAATTTCTAGAAACCACTTACTCAAACAGCTCATACAACCTACATTTGCATGGCTGAATTCTTATACCATTACCTCCAGTAGTGAAGACATTCCTATAAATACCGATATGGTGTTATAAACGCTAAGGCACGCTGCACACAACACGCAGCCCGCGCGCTTGTACACGCCCTATATGGATCACTTTTAGTTTCAATACAAGCATTAACAGGAAAATGCCTTCCTAGAAGTGCACCATATGACGTCACTCGCCTTGAACTCATTTCATTGTGGGGCAGCTACACGGTATGTCTAAGCAGTCAGACTGTTTAAAATGGGTCATGAATTATTGATTGATGGATTCACGGGAATTTTGAATAGTTATGTCGCAAATTTGATCTAGCTGGGGAACTAGTACTTTTTAGTTTCCGTCCGTTATTTCGGATTTCGCAAGCCTACAGCTAGGTTATTTTATCCAATTGTCTTAGTAGTTTGAGACACAACTACATATTTTGGCAAATCAGGTGGTAGTAAGGTATAAGGTGTGGGTACCGACGATGTTTTCAGAATCAGAATGCTCTATTAGTAAACATAGGTCAAGTCACAACGTGTGAGATGTTACGGACAGGTAGGTAGATCCTCTATGACATAGAGGATCTGGGCGTACAAATATATTTAACTAGCTGGGGCCCGTGGCTTCCCCCACGTGATATCGAAAAAAAGTATCCTATGTGTTATTCCAGACCATAATCTACCTCTGCGCCAAATTTCATCAAGATCGGTTCAGCCGTTTTGACGTGAAAGAGTAACAAACATCCAGACAGATATTCGCATTTATAATATTAGTATGATTGTTTTTCTTATTTATCTTTTCTGTCTTTTTGAGGCAGTAATTATAGAATTGTCGACTAGATAGTCCTTTAGTGAATAGTAATGTCACTATTTTACATAACTATTAAAAATTAAATTAATAAATAGTTATTTAAAATTTTGATAAATAAATGGTAATTTATCAAAATTAAATAATTATTTTTATTAAGCGGGTTAGTCGGCTTAGTCCCCAATGACTAGACTAGTCAGAATTTATTTTTAAAAAACTTCGAAACAGTCACATTTTGTAAATAGTTAGTATTTAGTCATTGCGGTTTGTACTAATCCGAACAGTTCGACACATGGCCGTATTAGTGATTAACTCACAGTTATATTAATAAATTCAATGTTATTCTTGGAACAGCTTCCAACCTGATGAGCAGGTTTTTTGATTTTCTTCCATACGATCTGACCAAGTCAGCAGTAAGCAGCACGAGTCACTCCCTACTCCAAGAGGACGGTCGGGGGACACAAAGCACGATACGTATTAGTTTCGCTACCTGGTGCTCTTAGTCAGTCAACAGACTCCAACAAGTGGGCAATGGAATTCTAGTTATAGGGCCCTAATCAACGAAGAAATTGTATTTTTCTGCAGCCTACTTAGGTATGCTACAAATCTCTTATATCTTGTTTTATAAAACCAGTAGATAAGGAACAATTAATGTTGTTAGATTGCGCATCATTTGTCAAGCGGTCGTGATCGACAAAAGCGCACGTTTTTTCAAACCGCTTTCTCTCTTTCTCTATCGAAACGTTCTTCGTAGATCTGAAGTCATTAAAAGAAAGTTCCAATTATGTTTGTTTTAAGTTTATGAAAAGCGTAATTAGCGAGAAGTACCTATGCTTGTTTGCTTATAAGTATATAATAAAATACAAAAAAAAAAAACAGCAATAAAGTGAGTTATTATACGAAAGCGCATTTAATTTTCTAAGAAAACAATTTCAACAAGTTTTCTGATTTTTGATTTGGGACGTTCGCAAATGTCACGAAGTTTTAGTTAAATTAATAACTTCACTTAGCTACAGATAAAAAAGCTTCTAATGTGACACTATAAATCACTTTCTACATCCACTTAGTTTGTGGATCCAACAAATGTCTTTTCGATAAGCGTTTATTGACCTTATTGTTTGTCACTTCATCATCATCTACAGCCCGCAGTTAGCTCCCACTGATAGGATTTTTTTATGACTTCTCCCGCTGTCGGCGGAGCGGAACGAAGTGTCACACTTCTACTGACTAAAATCATTCCATGTTGCAACATGGAATGATTTGATTTGGCCCCTTGTGTCCCGGGGCCGCGGTATATTCCAAACAACTCGCAGCACCGGCAGCCAGTGGCCTTGTATTGTGTAACGGAGTCCAGCCAGCAACTCCACGTCCAAAGCGCTTTGTGGCCCTGACGGGGCCTAATATTTGCTGACTTCCCTTGAGCATTGAGGATCTTTGATTGAGATGCGCGTGGATCACGAAGGCGCCGTCGACACGGCCTGTCGTCGCTAGACGGACGGACTATGAGGCCTTTGTTCCACTGTTACCCATTGGGGAAAAAATACCGATTAGTAACACTGTAACTCAAAGCCACATTTTTCCCCATCAATTTACACTGTACGTACTTATCGGGAACAAAATGTTCCAAAAAGTTGCACGTGCGGGGCAGACCGCCACAGTATGCTTCACCGTGTCCTGCGTCCGATCGACTGCTAGGTATGGACCTCTCTTTGTTGCTGTCCACCTCCGTGCTTTTTTTTTTTCGGGTGGGACATCATCCAATGACTTCCCCCGCTCTGGGCAGAGCGGGGGGGCATGTCAGACTTGTACTGACTAAAACCCACCCATGTTCCTTCTGTTGCCCTTTACGTTCCGAGGCCGCGGTATCTCTTTCGAACAACCCGCAACCCCGGCAGGCGGAGGCCCTGGCAAGCCCCTCTGCTTTGCTGACTCTCTTTGAGGCGCGCGTGAAACACGAACGCGCCGTCGACACGGCCTGTCGTCAATAGACGGGCAGACGGTGAGCTACCCATTGCTCACCGTCCACAGGCCCGCATCTATGGTGGCCGGGAGTCCTCTCGCGGCGCAAGGCGCCCTGGGCGTCTCCCGCGGCGGTTGGGTTGGCCTGATGTTCTCTCCCTCAAACGCCCGGCCTCCTCCTTTGCTAGCATTACTGCTTCGCAGAAGGAGGTGACCGCTTCCCATTCCCTCTCGCTCCGGACCATAGCCTGAACCAGGGCCGGACGCGAGAGATCGCCGCCGCCGATCGCCTCCACGAGGACACGGCGGTGCTTCGCCCAAGCTGGGCAGATGGCCACTGTGTGCTCCACCGTGTCCTCCGGGCAACCGTCACAATGGTGACACCCGGGGTCTCCGTGCTTCTGTGCTAGTCTCACCCAGATTCTACTCGCGATAGTATTACTTGTGCATATTTAGTAGTAAATTTATAGACCAGATTTGCAAAACTTTGATCTCGTTCGGGACTCAATAACCGTTACAGGTTAAATCCTTTTCTTGGCCTTCATGGCCCTTCATTGACGATGTCGATGTTCGAAAATAAAATATTCCTTGTAATCCATCGTATGACATTGTGTATTTTCCTTACAAGTCAGCCAAGATTTCTTATTTAAATAACAATTAGCACACCCATCAAAGAATTGAAGAAATATTTTAAGTATGACTTGAAGGTACGAACGGGCAGTCTCTACAGTCAATAAATTGAGACAAGCTCCTGAAGCTTAAGAAAAACTACTGAGTGACTCAGCTGAGTGTGACGTCAACATACGAACTGTTGTAACCGTGTAAAAGTATGAAGAACAAGATGGTTGGATGACCCTCCATTGTAAAGGGTGATCCTCCGACCCATAGATGTGAGTTTCGAGGATACGTAAGTACGTTGGACTCGGTTGTTTTCGACGGACTACAGCACAACAGTTGCTGTCAGGGTTCACTGCTTGTGCGATGTAAGATGACTGTTTGACTTCAAGCGGGATGAGTAGTTCACACTGTAGATTCACCCACGAATCTTTACAGGATAAGGGGAGAATAATGATAATGATCTTTACCCAGACTCCATACAGAGTGAGAACTGAAATTATATAGCTTCCACCTTTTATCTACATCTAATAACATAGTAGTTATTCCAAAATAAGATATTCGCGAGGTAACAGCTCGTAGCTAATGTGATTTCTGGGCAGTTCTGCGGTCGGTGTCGGATGGCGGCAGTTGCGACAGCGCGCCCTGCGGCTTCGCTTGCGCCATGCTGTAAGTAATCCTATCGTAGTTAGTGCCTGATTAAGTGCTTGGGTTTGATTTGTATTCGTTTTACCCAGCAACCCGAACAAAGAGCTATTGAAAGATTCATAGGATCCAGCCTTTCTGCCTTAGACTATAGTTCAATTTAGTTATTTGGAATTTTCCTTGAGATTTTCTGGAAAATATTTATAAAAATCGATACTCACATAGGTACCGAGAAGCAAAAGATTTAAAATTGCAATCAATTAAAACATGCAAGTTTGCCCCAAAACTGTCGACTAGAATAACATTTTAGAAATATATCACCATAGGTCTCCAGAAACACTACTATATGTGTGTATGTATGTATGTGTGTGTTCATCGGCCAATTATTTAAATGATTCTCTTTTCGCACGAATACGTTGGAAGCTCTGATTTATCCTATCAGGAAGCGCTATAAGATCATAACAATCACCTCATCTTCGTCAGTTCGTCTGTGAAGGCTGCGCCTACGCACCGATTGATTCATGCGCACTACGACTCGCGTTTATTAATGAGCGCTGTCTTTCTTATCTATTCTTGCTAAGTGCGATTTGCCTTGTGAAAACGATGGAGTCTAAGATATTATTAATTGGTAGGTAGGCCATTAATTGAATTCATTTTTGTTTAAAGTCAAAGGGTTGCCTTTTCCTTTCGGTAATCCTGTTAAAGAAGTGGTAGGTCTTCAGAATACTTATGATGTTGGCTAGTTCTCTATTGTATAGTTAATTTGTTGATCGATTTCTAAACTAGTTAGTAAATATTTTGTTACTGCTTAAAAGCTCGCATATAATAAAAATCTGAAAAAGTAAAGAAGCTTCATTAAAAATAAAAAATATCATCTCACTTGCGTAGGTGGAAGGTACGACCATCTGTGAACTTTGACATAATATAGTGAGATGGCCCGTTGGCCCTGGTAATCTTTACACTTATTTATTATTTTTCAAAAGGTTCCCACAACCACGATTGAGGCATCATGTGAGGACCTGCCCTTTACAAAACGATGTCATTGCCACCACCGTGGATATGCATCATATTATATTATATTCATGTATGAAATGCAACACTTTTCATAGAGGGCTATCGCGATGCGTGCGCGCTTTGTCACGCGTTGGCCCATCGTGTGCACGTGCAACTGTCCATCGTGCGCCACGCATTGAACGCGCACGTGCGATTGACTATGTTGTTTGGAGAGACCGACTAACGGTGTGATCATTATCATGGGCCTAGTTGTCTATTCTTAAAAAAAATTTCGTCTTCCAATTCATCCGGATACAGCTGAATCAATCAATATAATTATTTTATTTGATACAATTGCTAACAGATATTAAGTATAGTAAAATGTCACATTACTTTACTTATTTCCTGCGGCCCTTGTTTTTTTGCGGGTTTTCCACATTCATCCTCGTCTCTCTCCAAGGAAAACGTAGGTCTATGTCTTATTTTTCCCGTCTAAAACCCCAGCTTCATATCACTACTATAAGAAAGGGGCGCAAGAGATAATCGGCGAGTAGCGCGGCCTATCATTACCAAGTGCTAACCCACGAACAGACAGGCAGGTACTCTCATAAACTTCGATCAATGATAGACAAAGGTCGTATCGAAGTAGACCGTTGGTTGTGTGGAACCTCCGTGCAAGTGAGTTCCTCTTTTAACGCTACGCTAAGTAAATAATACAACCCAATTTCCCTACATAAGGTGATTTCATTCACTGCTCAGGTGGCGCGGTGCGTAGGCGCCGGTGACGTCACTGTCGCGCGCGCCCTTATAAGGCGACCACTCTCGCGCAGCCTCGCGGGCAGCTCGGTGTAATCCGATTAGCAAGCGTTGATTATTTCGCATGTTCACTGAGAATTACTAAGTCTTAAGTCTCGAACGGCTTAATTCTATTTTAAGAGATAAATGGTCACCTTTCCTTCCCTGTCAGGGATTTCATGGATGGTTTGATGATCCATGTCTCGGTAATGGATCGTCAAACGTAGTAGATGTGAGTGATGTGACACACTTCTTTGTTGTTGTACTATGAAAGAGACAGTCTTAGTTTTAAGCTAGTTCATGTACTTAAATGAAAATTTTATGGTTGCACTTTGGGAGATGTTAATTAGCTTTTATTTGCAAACTTTTTATTAGGTATGTACTTTCTTAGTGCCCAAGTAATATGAACCACGATTAAATCCACCCACACCATTTCATATGCATTTGGATTTTATCATGTTCGGGAGACACACATATTAGTGTAGTGCATTTCATGGGAATCATCACCATCATTAGCCTAGCGGGGTAGCCTTCTCGCAACCACATTGGGTTGGTTTTCAGCCAGACTGAATTATACTTTTACATAGAACGACTGCTTATATTGAGGTACGAAATGATTGAGTTAGTGTACTGCTACCCTACCATGACGTCTTAAAACAGAACTTATTCCAGTGAGGAAAGAGACAGAGCTATACAGGTTGTCTAGCACCATCTCTTTCTCACACAGGAATAAATACTGCTATAAGTTGTTGTCTCATAAGTAGGCCTTCAGCGTTAAACAAAGATCTTTAGGAAAGTTCTGTTGGTTTCAACTAATCATAACTAGTAGGTATAGAGGAAGACAGGTGTGCTCTTCTTGCACACCCATATTTCGTCAGTAATTTATAAATTCCATCCCATCATCCTCTGCCTAGCCTTTTCCCAACTATGTTGGAGTTGGCTTCCAGTCTTACCGGATGCAGCTTAATACCAGTATTTTACATGGAGGGACTGCCTATCTGACCTCCATAACCCAGTTGGTCGGTTGGTTGTCAGACTTACGGGAAATTATTACTAAATCCCATCTCATCTTGTGGCTAAAAACGAAAATTAAATGAGAATTGCGAACGAAAGTTTTGAATTGTGTTTGTGAAATTACAATACTAGAGGTAAAGCGATTATAAAACACGATATTTAAATGGAATTAATGATTGTCATTGTTTCACATTAATTGTTTCTTCCAGGGGTAAACACCTATGAAACTGCACAACTTTAGACTTATAGCAGTTTACTCTTTAATTTACGTTACAACTACATAATTGTAATTTTTATTTATTTATTTATAATAAGCACACCAACAGCACGGTTACATACAAACAAATTGAAATAAACTAATATCTCAAACTGCATTTCAGCAACCATGCAAATAACAGGTACCTATGCATGACATAGAACAGGATGCTATAACAAAAATTGTGTCATGTAGATCCAAAACCAGTACAATAAAAACAAAAAACAATACAAGATAAATAAGCACACATGGTTAACACTGTTATGCATATACACATTAAGTATCCATCCGGTAATTGATGTAAACATATAAGTACGCGTTTCTAGGTTTGAAGTTGATACAGATCAGCCTCAAGCCTTGCCTTATTGTAAAGGGCATTAAAAACGAGAAAGAGATCTAAACGGAGATATCGTTTATGTAATTTTTTTTTCTCAACTTATTCTTAAAGTTAATTTCACAGGTCGTGATTGACTCAAATCAATACTAGAAGAAGGTAAGTTTTAGAACTAGAATGATATATCAAATTAATCAGGGGTTTAATCTTAATTTGTGAATATGAACAGCACACACGTTTGAGTAAGTTGTATACATGTTTGGCGAGCCTTTGTTCTAAACTAGCTGTATTTGGTGCGCGTGGGCACCTGAGTGCGGTGATCAATGCGATCTGATATCACTTTACAGATAACGCCTCGCAGTCTGCCGGGGTTCCATATTGTTTGATTTATTCAGGTGACGTGATAGGCTAGCGGGGGAGTGTCTGCTGTGGGGGTGTATCGCAGGTTCGATGCTTGAATGATGGAGAGCTTTTCTAGAATGTTGAGAACCTAGACAAGGTGTTATTCTATCAGCAGTAATAATTATGGAAATACCAAATATAAAGGTATGACATAAGGTACCGAATATATAACGTCAATACTGTTGAAAGTTGTTCCGGAAATCGAATCGGCTTCTAGAGAGATGAATTAGGTTTGTTTTAGTTTGTTGGGCATTGATTTTTATGTGTTCTCATTCTCAATAATATTTAAGGCCAATTAAACTGCCAACTATATACTTCCTTGTGTAGCGGAAACTCCCAATTTTGCTACTGAGTTTACCAAACTGGTAAATAATAATTTTACTATAAATATGGAGAGTTGGTCGTAGGCGACAAAGAATCACACATTTACAAAGTTACAACCTGCCTTCTGTTTCCTCTCGAACTCCCCTAGCTAAGTATCGCTGTTCAGAAAATTTGTTAGTTTTAATTAATCGATAGAATTTTATTTATTTCTTAAAACTTCATGAACAAGTAAAAAAAACATTGTACAAAGGCGGACTTAATGCCTTGGGCATTTTCTACCAGTCATCCTTAGGGTGATGCAGAGATAAAAACATAGTAGGTGCAATGTGACAAAAAATTGCAGTTTTATTAATCATTTATATAAATACATTCATACATACATAGAAAATATACAAAGGTGAGGAGAAGTAAAAACTACTAAATATGATGAAAAACTGACACATTAATTTTGAGACGAGTCTGCCAACTTCTTAAGAAAGTGTTCGCGAGCTTTTACCTTAAATGTAAACCGACTGGTAGCCACCCTAAGATTTAGAGGGAGCGCATTCAAAAGGAAAACCGCCTGGACAAAGAAGAAATATTTAAGGAAACCAGAGCGAATATTCAGAATACCTTACCTTGTGTTTCAGCATATCAATGTTACTTTAAGAAAATCGTTTTCTCATCTGCAATAAACTATGCCACCTATTTAGATGATTTATTCTCATTCAATAAACTCATAACTCTTAAAAGGATATTGTCCATAGTCGTATTCAAATACCGCCGACGCAGCGGCGCGAGCGGCGCAGCCTCCGTTCCATCGTCCATGCATCAAGCGCGAAGATTTATGAAACTTTTGATTTATTCTGTCACACACTATGAGTAATTTGCTCTTTCCTTATACGTAGCGATCGAGGATTAGATACAATATGGCAGGTTGACATACGAGCGCGCTACTAAACGATTAAGTACTTACTTAGACTTGAGCAGCAGTTTGTCACTTTGCGTGCCCGTGTGAAATTTCCATCCTTGCTAAAGGATGGAAATTTGTATGGAAGTCGCCTTAAAATAATATTTTAAAAACTAGCTGCACCGCGCTGTTTCACCCATGTAGGGATAAAAATAGCCTGTGTTGATCCAGGGTGTACCTAAAAGTATCTTGATACCAATATCATCCAAATCAGGCGTTGGAACTTGAAGGAGAAACACGCGAAGAAAAATTTGCCTTTATAATATTAGTGTGATGTAGCTATTTATTTAATCTCAGCATTAATTTCCCACATCCGTTTTGATTTAAATACTGGTTCAGTACTCTAGGTCACTAGCTAAAACCAAGGTCGTATTAAAGCAATGTTGCTAGATTATCGATTAAACAGGGAGTTAGTCACGGTCAAGTACTTATCCCAACACTATCAATACACACCCTGAACCTGATCTTATGAGAAATTTACCAATAAATGGTAACACGACTGATATCACTATCAGATCCTACACAATAATTGAATTAGATAAGTTTTATTTCGAATAAATATAGTTAGAGGTTCGTCGGTGACATTCTGTCCTATAATAAAGATACCACATTAGGCTATTGAGTCGGCCATATTAGTGAGTGCTAGGCATTTATGAACTCATCGACTGGTTTTGCTCCAATTCCATAAATTCAGATGACCATACTAGTGTTATCACATCACTATACAAGCAAGCCTGTTGAATTACTTTACAGTTATTTTGAGCAATGATGTAAAGTCAATAATACTTTGTGTTTTAGTTCCATTTGCTCTGTTTTGAAACCAGATGGCAATGACAGATACACCTATATATGATTATACCTGGATAAAACAGGCTATTATAAAAAGGACTACAGCATCGACTTCAATTTTTTCTTTCGATTGTTCGAAAGAAGAATATAAAGGGTAAAAGAAGGAACATGGATGGTTTTCAGTCAATAAAAGTCTGACACTCCCCCCCTAAAAAACAGGCCAAATGCGGGTCAGGTTCCTGTACCAAGAGTTCCGTACAAACTTGTTTGCATATCTTGTGACTGCGTAGACTTAGAGGGTTGATTTTTACACACCCCCACGGGACCACAGACTTGAGTATATGGTTTTAATTTCAACTCGATACCTGTCCGTATTCCTGAGATAAAGAGTCTCGACAGACAGGCGGACAGAAAGACAGACGGACAGCAAAGTGATCTAATAAGGGTTCCATTTTTTCGCTTTGAGGTACAGAACTCTAAAAAGGCATTAAAACACTTAAAATATAGCTACGACCCATAATTTATAATGAAACCATTTATCACCTACGCTATTACGGCAAAAGGCTGGAGCCTAAATGTAAAAACAGTAAGATTTGTCCGCCTATGTACCAAAGTTTAAATTTAAAGTGACATTATGGTGATTTTTTGAATTCCCTGTCACAAGGGAAGCCAATGCAGTTCAATAAGACTTTTAACTTGACTATTCTCAGACCTTCACACCCGTTTGTTAGTATTAATTCAGAGTGTTACTAGTAGATAGTCCGGGGGATGTTACAAAACTTAGGGTGGAATTACATTTTCTTGCATCTTTTTCCCTTTCTGTCCCTTAGAAATCCAACTCACTGAAATGTGGGCTTCAATCGCCCGATAAGATGTTTCTAAAGCGAATCAATGCCGCTTTTACGCGACAGAATGTAATGGCGATACCTGAAAACACTAATCCGCGCATGGAAATATTATAGATGTCCCTTTCGTTTTTAGCAGGTATGGGTGTATGACTATAGCCCCGTTCCAATAAACAAAAACAACTCGTTTTGCTTACGGACAGTTGTATTTTGACATAAGTCTCATAGAACTTATGTCAAAATATAACTATCCGTAAGCAAAACGAGTCGTTTCTGTTTATTGGAACGGGGCAATAATCTTTACTTTGTCAGCCACGGATAGGTAAGTGACCAATGATGCAATGTTTATGATATGACTGCAGAATTATTGGACACAGTGTCCAGTGTCAAAACAATGAGCCATGCGCAGGCGCAGACGTTATGCTAAACATTAGGTTAATTATTATTTCACTTCTAATTTCTACGGTATATTTATATGTAGTCAGCAAACGAGATAAGTAACCAGGTTTGTCAGATTTGGTATTTTTTTTTAGAAAACCTTGGTTATTACAATGCAAATGCATTGTTAAATTCAATGATGACATCACAATAGAAGATTAAATAAATTATTAAATTGAAATTTCATTATTAAAACAGAGTGTACAAAAATATAGCATTTCAACGTTTTAGCAAGTAACAAGTAGGTAACTTACACACAGCGAAAAGTAAACACTAACTGATTATCGTTAACACATAATGTAGTTAAGAAAAATGGCTTTTTTTTGCAGCTCGGAAATCATCAAACAACTTCCCCCGGTGGAGCGGGGAGGAGTGTCCGACTTTTACTAACTAAAACCCACCTATATTCCTTCTTTTGCCCTATATGTTCCGGGGCCGCGGTATCTCCTTCAAACAACCCGCAACCCCGAAGAAAGTTACCTTGAGTCTACTTAAGAACCCATATGAACAAGTCAAATCGAAAGTATTTTTTATTCAAATTAGACTGATAAACAAGTCAGCACAACTATTTACCTAGCTTTAGGCGCAACACCAACGGATTAGCTTGCTATCCTACGCCCGGGGGTAGCTTATCTTCCAAACTCCGGGCTGTTACAGTAAAATTCCTAATAAAAAACCCAGGAACACTTTTAGGCATACCCGGGAATCGAACCCAGCTCCCTGTGCTCAGTTGTCGCGCTTCCGACCGCGACACCAACGGATCAGGTTGATATAAGAATTGCCACAATTGCTGTAGGTTATGTAATTTCCATAATGCTTTTAATGACGGCACGGTTGGCGCAGTGGCTGAGCGACCGACTCCTGCGCTGCGTGTCGCGGTTTGGATCCCCGCACGGAACAAATATTAATTCTGCTTTGCTAACATCTCTTTGAGGCACGCGTGGAACACAAATGCGCCGTCGACACGGCCTATCGTCACTAGACGGACGGACGGTGAGCTACCCATTGCTCACCGTCCAGACTCTTGTTATGTTAATGCTATTATGATAATAGCAGGTTTATGTTACGTTGGTCAGATGCCAGGGTATTTGTTTGATTATTATAATATATGTTCATTCAAGAATATGAAGCAAATTGAAGACATGTTGCGGCGACCCCAAGCAATTATGATATAAATATATTCATTTAATATTTATTGCAGGAGGCTTACCATCAACTGTTATTGCGATTCAATTGATGGCCTAAAATAAACTGTTTTGCTATTTCATACCACAATATCCTTAATATGATCCAGTTTAGGCAACGCCAAATCAAGTCGACAATTGCTTCGAAACTGTTTTCGTTCATTCATTTTTCATACCATGACGTGACCTATCAACCTGAAAAGGATGGCTTATGTGTCAAAGTAACTAATTCAAAAAAAGTTGGTATTTCTTGGCGTGAAATGAGTCGTTTTGTTAATAACTTTATAAAAATTGTGATAATATACGTAATTCAAGGTATTTCAGCCATTATTCGTATTACTTATTAATATAACTTCAAATAATACTAATAAAATTAAGTAAAGAACTCTATTTATCTATTTATTTTAGTTAGTAGAATAGTTGTTGACTGCAATTGAATACAATTAGTGTGCAGGCATTAAATCAATTAATATACTGATTTTTATTACGGATTCCTGTCATAAAAAATAATTATGTAAGATCAACTTTTTGTTCAACTACGTAAAACAGAACGTCATTTGTCATCGACAGGTTACTTAGTCTGTGGAGGTGCGTTCCTAACTCGTCTTAATCAATTTATTTTAACAACAACACTAAGCAAACCTTTTATATTTCTTAATTAAATAATTATATAAACTACTATTATTTAATGAGTACTAAATATGGCGTAATGGTATATAATTTGAAGCTAGAAAACGTAATTTGAAAATGTTTTTGTTGTAATTTTTATACAGATTATGCTTCGAAACGCAACGCATATGGTGCGAGTAAAAGAGACAGACTTATGCAACGTCTGTATAGCGTCATCTCTTTCTCACACCGCGGACCACAGACAAATTTCGATCTTTCATTCAGTCCATGAAGATTCAAACTCCTGTCAGCTAAAGGCACTTCATGGTACGAATCTGCACGATTTAGTTTAGGTACTTATACTGGATTACATCGGAAGTGAATGGTTAACTAAAAGTTGATGGTAGGCCTACAGGGCTTTTTTTTGAACCAATAAATTGTTATATGGGCACGAAAAAGTTGGGTATTTTCGAACTCATATTTTGCCTAACTGCAGCGGAGCCTAAACGAAGAGAAATGTTTTGTACGTCTTCCTAAAAAACGAGAGTCTAGTTATGTACATATTATGTTTTTCTAAACCTGTCTATTGTTCACTTACTTCCTTAAATAGACAAAGTGTATCTACGGTCTTCCCGACACAGTCACACAAGCTGCGCGTAGTCCTGCGCGGGCGCAGGTAACGTCACGAATTAGCATTACAATAGTGCGCCAGCGCCACCACGCATTGTCCAGCGATACAATACACACATGAGCTGATTAACAATTAATTAGTGTAGACATTCTAGTATAGGCAGGTCAGTTTCAGTCATAAAATAATTATCAGTAGTTTATTATGACTACTGACTACTAGGTATCACGATATTCCGTAGTAAGACTGGCAGTCAGATTCTCGAGCTTCTGATTACCCGTTACAATTGTCAAATATGCTACCAATGATGGCTCTCGAGGCATGATGGCCCTAAAACCGAGACAATTCATTTGGAAGTACTACTAAAGTGATATAGATCCCGAGATAGTCGGGACCCTGGAGACGGACACAGGCTATTTAAAAAAAAAAGATTGATATATGCGGGAGAAAGAGGGAAGAAAAGGGAAAACTTAGCATTGCTATTACAATAAATAAGGTGCAAGGGCAAAAACTACAGGTAGCAGGTAGGTACCTGTAAATCAGGAAAGGGGAACTGTTTTACCACGAATTTAATGCGAGCGAAGCCGCGGGCAAAAGCTAGTTATTGTAATAAAATTAATTCTTTATTACCTAAATATTAGGACCGACTTTTTTCAATTTTAATTTTGAACCTTATTTAAATCTCGGATATTGGAATGGGAAATAGTCAGCCTTCTTACTCCAGCCAGTCCAGTCCTGCCTCGAACTAACATAACAAACGGATAGTGCGTCCCTTCACGCGCCACTGCCCCCGCCACCACCACCAGCCTGCGAACACTACTTCGACCTATTTCTCTCACGTTTACGAGCACACGATGCGCTCAAAATAAAGTTAACTAAGCAATACAATATTATTTAAATAATTAAATCCCCATAAACTTGATGTATTTAAAAAAAACACTTTGCCCCACACTAGGAATTTTTCCTGTATCGTGGGTGCGTTTACAAACATTAAAACTCATATACACAAACAGCCAGACTAGACGCAACTACCTTTAGGTCATACCCAGGGCCATGAGATACCGCGAGATATAGATACCGCGGCTCCGGAATACAGCAAAAGAAGGAACATGGATGGAAGTTAGTCAGTAAAAGCCACTTGATACTTCCTCCCGCTCTGCCCGGAGCGGGAGAAGTTATTTGATGGTAATAGCAACAGGTAAAACATAATCTGTAAGATATGTGTGAAAAGAGTATTTTAAATTTGACGTATTTACGTTACTTTATCGTTTCGTACTTCGGCTTTAGGTCTACAGTAAATGGATTGAAATAATAAAGATAGATCGTATCCTTTACCCATCATTATATAAAATTTTCCAATGTTTACGTACAGACGCAAACGGTAAAGTGCGGACGATTGGCATAATCGTTAGACTATTGAAACCAGTTGTCATAACATTTTAATTATTGCATTTAAGTACAAGTTGATTGCGCCGCTGCGATTGCGTTTGTTTATACTCACGTCGATTATTATGGAATTATTTAGCTTTTCATGTCCCTTTTTTTTTTTTTCGGATGGGAAATCATCTAATGACTTCCCCCGCTCTGGGCGGAGCGGGGGGGCATGTCAGACTTGTACTGACTAAATCCCACCCATATTCCTTCTATTGCCCTTTACGTTCCGGGGCCGCGGTATCTCTTTCGAACAACCCGCAACCCCGGCAGGCGGAGGCTCTGGCAAGCCCCTTTGCTTTGCTGACTCTCTTTGAGGCGCGCGTGAAACACGAACGTGCCGTCGACACGGCCTGTCGTCAATCGACGGACGGACGGTGAGCTGCCCATTGCTCACCGTCCACAGGCCCGCATCTACGGTGGCCAAGAGTCGTCTCGCGGCGCCCGGCGCCCTGGGCGTCTCCCACGGCGGCTGGGTTGGGCAGATGTTCTCTCCCTCAAACGCCCGGCCACCTCCTTTGCTAGCATTACTGCTTCGCAGAAGGTGGTGACCGCTTCCCATTCCCTCTCGCTCCGGACCATGGCCTGAACAAGGGCCGGACGCGAGAGATCGCCGCCGCCGATCGCCTCCACGAGGGCACGGCGGTGCTCCGCCCAAGCTGGGCAGACCGCCACTGTGTGCTCCACCGTGTCCTCCGGGCGATCGTCACAATGGTGACACCCGGGCGCTTCCTCCCGCCCGATGATGTGCAGGAACCTCCCGAAACTTCCGTGTCCGGTGAGGACCTGCCACCATGAGATCGCACCGGAGGTCTGCCCGCCGAGCGGCAACTTGCCGCGGCAGCGGGTTTTTCCCCCGGTGTAGTGCCTCCGCGCGCCACTCAAACAGGCACGCGAGCACTATCGCCTCCAGATCCCACGGTGGCAGTCCGGCAAGGAGGCTTGCTGCCTCGCCGGAGATCGTGCGGTAGCCCCGGATCAGCCTTATGGCTACCACCTTTTGGGGCGCGTTCAGGTAGTGGGCGGCGCGCCGCCCTAAAGAACGCGCCCATACCGGGGCCCCGTAAAGGGCCATGGACCGCACGACTCCGGCATAGAGCCTACGGCAGGAGGCGTTTGGCCCCCTCAGATTGGGCAGGAGCCGCTTGAAAGCAGCCCCCGTCCGCTCGAGTTTGGGAGCCAAACGTCGGAAGTGCTCCACGAAGTTCCACCGGCTGTCGAGGACGATTCCCAGGTACTTCATCGTCGACTCGACGCCGATGTGAACCCCTCCTACCGTCAGCTGGGATCCCGACGGTGGCGTGTTTCCGCGGCCATGAAACACCATGGCCTCGGATTTGTGCAAGGCCACCTCGAGACCCAGCAGCCGGATCCTCTCTGCGACTATCGCAACCCCGCGTTTCATGATGTCGGCCGCCGCCTGGTGCGACCCCCCCTGAGCCAGAACGAGCGTGTCGTCAGCGTAGCAAACTACGCTGACGCCGCTGGGGAGGTCGGCGCGCAGCACCCAGTCGTAACCGATGTCCCACAGGAGCGGCCCCAAGACCGATCCCTGTAGGACACCGCACGACATTTTTCATGTCCCTGCAGTTACGATTTAGTATGCATAACCCGATGTCATTTAATTCTTCACTAATGTGCCCTGCGGTTTCACCCCTGCTCGGATCTTTAAGGTCGTGATGTCTATCTCGATAAAAAGGATATCCAAGACTAAGAATTCGAACCAGTTTCTGAAATTAGCGCATTCATCCATACAAACTCTTCGGCTCTATTAGTATAGATTTTCTTTTGCTGACGGGATTTCTCTTTTATTATCCAATTATTCAATTGTTCAGTACAACATATACATGATGGTCATTGCGTACATTTACAAACTCAATTGCGTACTTAAATGTATATTTTTCTAATGAATGAAGCAATGTGAGAGAAGTAGAGATTGAGGGACGTATTAGCCTGCCAGGACCACTGCCTACCGGGACTGCAGATTGTTCGGAAGAAATACCGCAGCTCTGGCACAAAAAGGGCAAAAGAAGGAACATGGGTGGGTTTTAGTCAGTACAAGTCTGACAATTTCCCGCGCTCCGCTCTGAATGGGGTAAGTTATTTAATGATTACCCATCCATAAAAAAGGGGTATCTACCGTTACCCAGTTCTAACGTAGTTGTGAAGATCTCGATGTGTGGACGCCATGTAAAATACTGGGACTAAAAGCCGAGTTTAAGCTCAAATAATAACGAAACACTTCTGCACGGTAATACAATGCTTCAGATCAAGATGAGCAAGTTTAGTATGTAAATAAAATTGTACATTATTACATTGTCACACTTGTTACATAACATGAGTTAGCATAGTTTAGTGATCGAGCCACAATAATACGTAGAAATAAATCTTCCATATAATTATTAATTGTGGTCTCTGGCAGATTTGGAAATTATTTGCTTTTAGGGTCAATTTAACTTTTTTGGTGTAGGTGCTAAAAACTTCAA
Source organism: Ochropleura plecta (assembly GCA_905475445.1). Lineage (NCBI taxonomy): Eukaryota > Metazoa > Arthropoda > Insecta > Lepidoptera > Noctuidae > Ochropleura > Ochropleura plecta. The sequence continues at coordinate 437,539 of FR997735.1, forward strand.
ACGGCGCAAATATCATTATTTGATTGGCAGTTATTTTTTTGAGTCCATTGGGGTTTAAAAACTAGGGCCATGGGGTCCGAGTGCCCACGTAGTATTTCGAGAAATCGCCATGCGGTTGGTCGAGTCTAGGGGTCGCAATACCGAATCATTTTAGCAAAACCGGTATTTTCGGTATTGGGTCCAGACCAATACCGATAATCCGGTATTTTCGATATTTCCGGGATTAAGCTAAAGTTAGCAAATTTCGTACAATAAAGTTAGTTTCCGGAGGAATGGTAAGTAGGTACCTAAATCAATTTATCTTCTAAATAAAACAAAATTTTCCTTGATATTTATTATTTGATAAGTTGGTAATCAATCAGTTAGTTCTTAGCAATATTTTACTAATACTAAATGCCCTTTTATTCCTTTATTGCCGGTTTAGATGTAGGTACTCCTTCGGCATACTCAAATGAACTCAAACAGAACTAGATGCCCTGGATAGGAAGGTGCGTACATTGTTGACGGCATATCGGATGCATCAGCCACGTTCTTGGGTTATGACTGTATTTCCCGCGGAGTAGTGGAGGTCGAGGCTTTCTAAACGCCAAGACTCTCCACAATCGCGAGATATGCAATTATGCAGTCTCAGGGAATATTTCTTGGAAGCCGACGTAGGGATGCATCGAGATGTGGTTACGGTGGACAAGGGCCTCACACCGCTCTAGTTGGCTAAAGAGAACTGGTGCAAACCTGTAGTACTTGACACTAACGACCGGAGGGAAGTTTGGCAGAGTAAGGAGCTTCACGGACGCTTTTTCCGGGCCCTAAATGAACCCGATGTAGATCAATCAGCGTCCGTAGCCTGGCTACGTTCCGGTGACCTCTTTGGAGAAACCGAAGGTTTTGTCTGTGCAATCATGGATGAAGTTATGATGACGAATAACTACCGGAGATTTATTGTGAAGGATGATACGGTTGACATATGTCGAGCATACTACCGTCCGGGTGAATCAATTCATCACATTATCTCTGGTTGTTCTCGTTTTGCTAACGGAGAGTACTTGCATAGGCACAACCTTGTTGTAGCCAGGATTATCCATCAACAACTTGCTCTAAAACACAGCCTTGTGGAATCGAAAGTGGAGTACTATAGGTATGTGCCCGACCCGGATCTCGAACATGGCAATATCACATTGTACTGGGATCGATCCATCATCACTGACAGTACTATTGTTGCAAATAAACCTGATATAGTGGTAGTGAACCGATCAGAGCGGCGCGCAATGATTATTGACATAACGGTTCCACATGACGAGAACCTCGTGAAAGCCGAAAAAGATAAACGAAACAAGTATATTGACTTGCCTCGCGAGGTTGTCGACATGTGGGATGTGGACTCAGCGATTATTGTGCCGGTAGTCGTTACAGCCAATGGCTTAATTGCCAAGAGCCTCGGCCAATACCGGAGGAGGCTCTCGTTAGGCAGCTAGATCAAGGGTTTGATACAGAAAGCGGTACTCTTGGACACGGCTCGTACTGTTAGGAGGTTCCTTTCTCTGGAGCCCTGACCGCCGGTAGCTTGGACCCTGTTCTCGATACCGGTGGGTTACTTTTTTTGTATTTTTAAAGGTTTTCTTTTTGTTTTCTATGTTTTTACTAAGAAATATTTAAAATTAAATTGTTGGCCTTGTAATGAGAATGAAGTTCGGCTACTCGGCTGTCGCCGGATTCATCAGTCTTGTCGTAAGGTGAACAAACTCGCGCGCGCGTAATTTTAATTAAATGGCGCATAATTTTTATTTATTTTACTAAAACCGAAAATACCGAATATCCCGGTTTTTGTGAAATGAATACCGGTATTAATAAGACCGAATTTTGGCCCGGTATTCCGGTATTTTCGAAATTCGGTATCCCGGTTTGCGACCCCTAGTCGAGTCTTCTCGTGACCAGAGAGATGGTCTTTCTTTTTTGCCCAAAGTTATAGCTTTGGCAATGCTGCTGCCAGCTACAGGAAAAGTGCCCAAAATTCCTGTTGACAGTAATGCGGACGATTTTTTTGACGACCTGTTATTATTTTACCATTTTTATACTTTATTTATTTGTTTATGTACATTTATAGTTTGTAAATAATATAATAGTAGTTAATAAAAAAAATATGTATGGAATAATATGTATTGAAAAAAAAACTAACCCAGCAGCCACAAAATTTAGCCTAAATGTAGGGTCACATTATAAAGACGACTAGACTCCTAGACACACTCGTACATGACACTAACAAATTTACCTTTACAGGCTCAATAATTATCGCCTAAGTAATTAACTTGTTCTAGCATACAATGAATATTAATTACTAGTCGTTTCCGTTAGTTTCAAAACAAATAGCGATTATTCTAGCCGCGTTCAGTACTTAGTATGAGTGGTCCATGCAGGCCATTACTGTGAAGGTTGGTTCTGAGCTGAATGGAACAGTGGGCTGGTTGTCTTGAGTCACAGCTTCAGAAGGTCATGTCGAGGAAACGAAAATAAGAAGTTTTCTTAACTTTGCCTTTGTAGTCGAAATGATAAGTGGTGAATTGACCAGTTCTTCTATCTGAGCTTTAACACTATTCAGCGCTACAAGCTAGTCCTTTTAGGGACTATCTTATGTATCTCGCTCAAAGGGCAATTTTTTTAGGGTTCCGAACCCAAACGGTAAAACACGAGACCCTATTACTCCTGCCGGGGTTGCGGGTTGTTCGAAAGAGATACCGCGGCCACGGAACGTAAAGAGCAATAGAAGGATCATGGGTGGGTTCTGCCCAGAGCGGGGGAAGTTATTTGATGGTTTCCCACCCCAAAAAAAAAGACCCTATTACTAAGACTCCTCTGTCCGTACGTCTGTCCCTCTGTCAGCAGGCTGTATCTCATGTACCGTGTATGATAGTTAGACTGTTAAAATTTCACAGATGATGTTATTATCTATTGCCGTTTAACAAAAAATACTAAAAGAATAAAATAGAAGAATATAATTTGAAAACGGCAAAAAAAACATGTTCTTTGTACAGGACCCCATCAAATAATATGATACCATACAGATAAAGGTTCAGAATCCTTCGTGCGCGAGTCCTACTCGTGCTTGTCCGTTTTTATTTTCAAATAAATCTAATTAATATTGAGTAATTTTATCGATGCTTTCTCCAAATTGTTTGTGCTTTATTCCATTTTTTTTTATCATTACTATCTACGTCATTTAGTTGTAGCAATACAAGCTACAGTACTAAACTTGTTGACATTGAGCTTGAAGTTTGTCTATTACAATAGGTACCTCTCAAATAACGGTTTGAGTAAAACCTACTTTATCACAATAAACATAGCTCAAACAATAGGTTCTTCAATATGAAATGAGAACGAGTAACCGCAAATATTACGTGATCTTTAAAACCAATCCTTACGCCACTCAAACGGATGGGTGGGCGATTATCAGAATTCAGTGATGTCATCGGCTTATACACTACCTCTTTGTGGGATGCAGACATTGAATCAGTTCGGCCTAGGCAAGGTCTTAGGCCATTTACGAGTGAGACCTACGCCTACTTTCATTTCGTAGCTCCAAAATATTCTAGGTCTTGCTGAAACCTTGGATTCCAAAGCTACGTAAGAGCACTTACATCCTGCTGTTGCACATGAGCTTAAAAAACATCGCCACGTTGGAGAACTTAGTCTTTTGCTGTTCACAGGTTTCAAGATCAACCCTTACGCGCACACACTGAACATGCGTTATTGCGCATTTCCAGCTTCCAACATAAATACATGTTATCTGATGAGATTGAACATTTCAACGTGCTTTATGTGAATCGCAAAAGTAAGTGGCAAACTTAGTCAGATAACTACAAACTAATAAGCCTCCTTGACTAGTTTCATGACGATCGTTATTGATGCAGCTTTTAAAATAAATAATATGCGCATGTAAATATCAAGTTCAGAGGTATGCGAAGTAACTGCGAGTGTTCCAGCCCAGCCTAAGGCCCTTGTAGGGTGACCTGCTGCTGATAGGTCACGGTTTCATTGATTTATTAGGTTAGCTTTAACTCGATATACTCTATTGAGTTACTGTTTTTTTCTTCAGGTCAGTATGGAAATTGAACACCATAAACCATGTTATAAGGCGAACAAATTCCTTAAATTCAATCGGTCTAGTATGGAAGTTGGCAGGTATCTAGTGGCCGTAACGTTAGTATTTTATGAACCTTGTCGAGGCCGTGTAACTCTCAGCAGAACATTATGGTATTTCTACTGTGTAACACCCTAGAACCTGCTCCTATGAAATCAAGGAACGAAGATGTTAGACGGTTTCTTGCAAATATTCTGAATTCCATTGATATAATCTTGCCGTTTGATACATATTCGTATTTTTTTAACATCCATAAGGATATAGGATCACTCACACGACACACGCCTCACGGCAATCATCTCTCATTCGAAGAAGGACAAGGAAAAGCAGACAATAAAATGAAACAAGATCCACAGTAAAAGTCCCGTTATTTCGCAAAGGTTGACCTCGAGCCATCAATAACTGATAAAATCATCTGGGACAGTTTGCTCCTCTTTCTTAAGACTCCCGTACCATTCACGAAAAATCCGAAAACAAATGCCCCAATTTCTTCGCAATGTTCGTTTGTTTGGCCGGATCAGCGGTTTGTTCCGGTTTATCAACAATGGTGGTCGCCTGTCATTGTCCAGTATCGCCTCTATCGCTACCATCGACCATTGTGCAAGACAAACCACTTTTCGATACATTATTGTCTTAAAGATTATCTTCTGGAGCATTTATCTGTTTAAGATTATTGTCTTGTGAATCATTAATATCTTAGTGGAATGGTGATTCTCGTTCGACGAGGGGTCTAACGTGTTTAGAGCAAGTTCGAGGCGGCATTTTCTATGATCAAAACTATAGTGACAAATAGTAAAACGATAGATAGACACAAATATTTCGGTCGTTACTTGTAGCCATAAAAGCTGGCCGAAGAACAGGCTTTTATCGCATCAAAATAAATAACACATTTAGACTAATTAGAGTCGTATGTGTATATTGTGGCATCGCTTTCTCGGAACGCGTTTCGATAAGTGTTTTATCTTTTAGGGCACGAAAGCCTGTGGGAGAGGGTTGAGGGAGGAGTAGGAGGTGCGCGCGCGCATCCCGCGGCGGCTCGGGTCCGCCTGGCCGCGCAGTGATCGCTCGGACGCCGACCGCGCCACACGCCACGTCGACCCACGCTCGCACTCTCAAAGCCGCTCCTCGCGAAAAACACAATAAAACCAATCGACCCCGAGTGACCCCAAAAGTGCATACCGAGCGGCCGACACGAACGAAACGACTTCGCGAATACACACAATAAAAACTAATTCTAACGCTTTGCAGTAACACGTGAGCTTTATTAACTGTTAATATAAGTTATAATTAACATAAAGGTGGAAATTAAACTGTGCACTGGAAGATATCTGAGTTTTGAGCGATTGTTTAAAATTTAAATGGTAACGGGCGAGCAGTACTAGCGGCCGGTGGCTGTGCTCAAACACAGGTAAGTTTGACTTAAGTTTTATATTACGATCTCATGTTTCGCTCAGCTGAGCGCTCAGAACGCGGGGTATTTGACAGTTGTATTTTTTTTAAACGCGTTCACGCATAAATTAAGGAGTAGGCTCACGTATTCATTCAGATATAACCATTTTATTTTTTTAAAGTTTGATATGTTTGTGTTGTATGAGTAATATCGACCTAATAATCAAATGTTGGTGATTGTTTGCATACGTTAGTGTTTGTCTCTTCAGTGGAATGCGCCGGCTTTGTCCCGTGTGTTGAGAACTGTTGTCATCATAACAAATATCTTGGCGTCTGGGTGCGTGGCGGCGGCGGCGGCGGTGGCGGCAGGTTCGGATGCTCTTGTTTGCACACCTGCTTGTTGGATTCTTGTACCTACTTCATAATCTTTGGCTTTGTCTCATAAGTTACCCTTTATCTAAACCCGGTGTTCCATAAATTTGTCGTCAGTAGCGATGACTGTTTGTCCGACACTTGATCGGTGTAATCCTAAATAAACTCGTTGTGGTCTGTATCACCTATTTTGGTGGACACACACAATGTTTGAGTGTTCGCCTTAGGAGGTAAGTCTGAGTCATCATCAAGTTTTTAAGTTGTTTGTTAATTTTTGGATCCTTTATATTAGTTATCTTGGTCTAAAACATTTTTGACCTAGGTAGATTATGTTCTAGGCTTGTTGTATTAGTCACTGGTTTGTTTTAAGTCTGAAGCCAGTACATTGAGTTTATAATGTGTAAAGTAATTCTAAATAAAAAGTTCTGTGATAAACACCGTGCTTATAAACAAATTAAGACTGAAAAGACTTTTGAAACTAATCGAAACATAATAGCTCTTAATTAATAATAATAATAATAATAATAATAATTCATTTATTTGCAAGAAATATGGTGCTTACAGCTCTTAAAATAAAATAGTTACAGTACTACATATTTCGCCTACTAAATTCAGCACGCAAATTTTTTTTTTTTTTTTCTTTATGTGCCATGTTTCTTACTCATTAAAAAAAATTAGGAATTACAAAATGTCAAAATAAGAACACAGGCATGTCAAGATTTATAAAATTACAAAAATGTCAAAAAAAAAAAAAAATATACAGGCAGTCAAAATTTATAAAATTACAGAATTGTCAAATTAAATTAAATTATAGGAATGTCAAAGTTAATTAAATTACAAGAATTTCAAAATTTAATAATTTACATTTTTCAAATTGTTGTATTGTGCATTATCCCTATTTATAATTCATGAATTCATTAATAGTATAAAAACAATTTTCCGTAAGCCATGTTCTGAGTCTGTTTTGAAATAAATTAGTAGGCAGTTCTCTAATTGCTTTTGGTATTTTATTAAATATGCTTATTGCCATTCTACTGGTGTTTTTATGGCAAAATGCTGTTCTACACCTAGGCATAGCCAATCTGGTGGGATCCCTTGAGTGTTTACCTATTTTATACATATTTCCACTATCAGCTTTACTAAATAAGTTAGGATGTTTTTTTACAAACACTGCCATGTCCAATATATATAGGCATGCCAGTGATAATAATTTATGTTTTTTAAACAAGGGCCTGCACGATTCTAATGGCCCTGCACCAAATACAGCTCGTAAGCATTTTTTTTGCACAATAAAAGCCCTGTCACTATCGGTAGAATTACCCCATAATATTAAGCCGTATCTAAGGACAGATGAGACGTAACCGTGATAAGCCAGTAGAGCGGCATTTATCCCAACAGTTTTCCTCAGATTTCTTAGTGCAAATACAAAGCTGTTCAGCCTGTTGCATACATTATTTACATGTTTTTTCCAATTGCAATTCTTATCAATAACTATGCCTAAAAATGTTGTATGGTCAACTTCTTGTATTTCATTATCACGCCCAATAATTTTCATTGTTTTATTTGTCATTTTGTAATTACAGAAATTTATGTATTTTGTTTTGGAAATATTTACACATAAATTATTTTGTTCAAACCATTCCAGTATGCTTTCTACGGCATTATTTATTTTGTCATCATGCTGTTCATTTTTGTTTTCATTATTTATTACTAGTGAAATGTCGTCTGCAAATAACACGCACTTATTTTGAGTTACTGCAGGCAAATCATTTACATACAAAAGAAAAAGCAATGGCCCCAAAATGCTACCTTGAGGCACGCCATATGTGTTCATCCTGAACTGAGATTTATAACTTATTACTTCTCTATTTTTATTCATTCCTAAAACTTCAACGCGTTGTTGTCTATTACTTAGGTAATCTTTGAGCCAATTTAACGCTTTCCCTCTTATTCCATAACTCTCACATTTTTTTAACAGTATGTTATGTTTTACAGAGTCAAACGCTTTGCTCATGTCGAAAAAAATAGCAGTGACCGGTATTTTCTTATCTATATTCTCCGTTATTAATTTAATAAGTTGATAGCAAGCTAGTGTAGTCGACTTTCCTCTTTGAAAACCATTTTGTTCCGGGCTAATTATACTATGTTTATATATAAATGAGACAATCCTATTACACATTGCCTTTTCATATATTTTTGAAATTATAGGAATTAAGGTTATTGGACGGTAATTAGTTAAGTCATGTTTATTGTTTTTTTTGTATAAGGGCTTTACTACTGAGAACTTTAATTTGTCAGGATACTTTTCATCAAAGAAACTTAAATTAATGAGATGAGCTAAAATAGGTGACAGTATATCAGCACACGATTTTATGATTTGTGTTGAAATCTCATCATATCCCACAGCGTTGGTATTATTTAGAGATGAAATTATTTTGGTTATTTCATTTGGCGTACAGGGTTCTAGATATATACTGTTACCATCATTATTAGTATTAATTATGGGTCTATTTTTATTTTTATTAGTTATGTCAATGTTTGTAGAATCAATAAAGTAATTGTTAAAAGCCTCCGCTATTTCTTCAGGATCTTCTATCAAAGTATCGTTTAATTTAATTGCTTCGATATATTGTGAGTCTCTAGAGTTATGTTTATTTTTAATCACTTTCCAAGTTGCGCTACATTTGTTTTTTGCTTTCATAATAAAGTTCCCAGACGTTTGTTTCCTGGACACATTAATGCATTTTTTTAACAGCTTGGCATATTTTTTATACTTTAATTTATTTTCCAGGGATTTATTTTTATGATAATTGAATTTAAGATATCTTTTAGACACGCACGATTTTTTTATACCTTTAGTTAGCCATTTCAGAGTAGGTTTTTGATCATTTACCTTAATTTTATGCAAAGGAAAATTTAACTTATATAATAGACTAAAAATTTCATGAAAATTATTAAAAGCTACATTTGGATCCATTTCCTCATAAATATTCTGAAACGTTAGGCTTGAGAGACAATCTTTAAATTTTTCAATGTATTCTTGGCTAAAATTCCTTTTATATATAAAGCAATGCGACGGAGCAACTTTATTTGCTGATATATTTGATGGAAATGTTAATATCTGAGCAGTATTATGGTCCGAGAGCTGTAGTTCACACGTTTCACCAGAAGAGCCTGGTATATTGGTAATAATGTGGTCTATGCATGAAGTATGCCGAGTTGGAGTATTTATTTTTAGAGTTAAGTTATAATTTTTAAGTATGTCATTCAGTATGGTGGCATTTTTATTAGTGGTGAGGGTATTTATATTCAGATCTCCGACCAGTATTATTTTGTTGTTTTTCCTGTCGCTTAGTTTATGCAATAGAGACTGTAGTTTATTAAAAAATATTGCAATGTTGGAATTGGGTGTTCTGTAAATACATATAATAGTACAGTTATAAACTGGTATTTCTATTCCGCAGCATTCGAACACTTTTTCTACTGCCATTTCTTTGCATAATTGCAATATTTTGTAATCTAAGAAATGTTTTATTAAAATGCAAACCCCACCCCTATTTTCCTCATTTCGAGAGTATGAAGTGGCAAGTGTAAAGCCATTAATACATACATTTACTTCGTTGTTAGCTCTAATAAATGTTTCTGAAAAACACAATATGTGGATATCTTTATGACTGTCATTAAACTCCGACAAACATATTTCCACCAAAGAAAGTTTATTCAATAACCCTGCAATATTTTGATGCAGTAGTCTTATATTATAAGATTCAACTTTAGCGTTTGGTTTTTTCCTATTAGTTGTATTAGGGACGAAAAAACTGTTCCTTTCTTAAAATTGTATGTTTGTCTGAATTTGTTCCTTCATCACTTTCAAGGCAATTTTTATTTATACACATGTCAAGATAGCACTTAAGATGGTCAAAAACATTCTTCATACCATAGTTATTGATTACTCCACGCTGCCTATAAAACATTGTTTCATCATAAGTCAGATTTAAATTGGAGTCAAATATCATTGCATAATCATTAGTACAGATGTCACAGTAGAGTAAATTGCTAAATGTTTCTATTCTAGAGTTAAACATAGAACAGTATCCATTAAATTTGTAAGTAGGTAAACAGAGCAAAAAGTTAGTGTGCTGAATAGACATTAATATGTTCCTTAAACTATTAATTAAATTAAAATAATTGTCAGTTCTTTTAAAATCTTGTTCGCCTATGAGAATAAGACAACAGTCTTGTTTTGTATAGTTAAGCAGTTTTTGGTCTAAGTTATCGAGTAGCTGTATAATCCCACAATTTGTGGAGATGTAGTGACATATATTATGACTTGGGAATGTACTTTGAGCTATAGATAATACTTTATTTTTATTGTTACTACTTATTATACAAACTCTTTGTTGTTGTTCATGATGTGGTTGTATTAAGGTACTGGTAACGACATCTAGTTGCTGGTTGCCATATTCAGTGTAATCGTTAGCAACGGTAAGCTCCTTAACTGGATCCAGTAGTGTGGTTTGTGAGCTAGTGGTGCCATCTGTTTTCACGTCACTACTCTCATTGATCCCAAGATCTACGTAGCTATTATTTAATAGCTCATTTAAAGGTAAACCCAGGTTTCTTGAAATCCTTTTCTTTCTTTTGCTTTTGCTGCCTATTGTATTTAATCCTTTACTTTTTGTGTCTGAGCATATATTTTGTAAATTTTTCGATTTGTTTTTTTCTTTATTTAAAGCGATTTTCAAAGCCATGTTTTCTTCATTAAGTTTTTCTATTTCAGTGTGGGCACTTTCTAGTTCACTTTTGATCTTTAATATCGCTTCTTTTAAGTCTTCTATGTCACTATCATAAGCCGTCGACAAGTCGGGTAAACTACATCTTCTAATTTCAGTAGTTGTTGACTCGAATGAAAAGTCCAGTGACTCATTTCCATTGGTTTTATATCGACGAAATGTTATATTTTCTTCTTCCATCATCGTATTATTATTATAGTAAAGCTCCCTCTATCAGTAGTATGTGGAATCGATCAGGTTGATCGATATCTTATATGTCATGCTATTCGTCGCTAGGGGGCATTAATCATTCGATATTAGTGTCACTGATATCCGCAAGAGGCGCTAATAGTCACTTCATTCCTATATTTTGGTGAAGAACCCCTGCCTGTGACACGAGTAAGCACGTCCTTAAAGTTATCTTTGCTGGTTATAGAAGCATTCCAAGATAACTTTCCTGAATATTTATTGCACCTACTGCAGTGTGTATACCGCCCTTTAGTTGTAAATATGGTAATCACTTTTTAAATGTTGACGGTATTTTTATTTTTTTTGTTGTTCTTCTACTCTACGTTAGATGTCGCCCTTTGTTGTCATTGATGTAAATTCAAATCTTGATAGAAAAAAAACCGTCACTGGTTTTTGTTACAAGCAAATCTTTATGGAATCAGCTCACCATTTCGTAGTCTATTCACATTCACATTCCATTATTGGGCGCACAATATGGTTGAAATTCCGTTTAATTATTATTTTAATGTTAATTGCACTTTAAACTGTTTCATTTGCACTGTCACTGAGTTCTGTATTATGTTTACGTGTTTTGCATCACTCCATGCTTTGTTTCCGTGGATAACACTTGATGACGTTTTGCAGCTAGTTAGATTCACTTTTACGCAAACATTAAAGTATTTACTTCGTTACTTAATTATAAATAATATTCTCAAAATTTTCGATAAAAGCAAAATGTTACGTTGACGGCAGCGCCATCTATCGTCCTCCATCCAATTCAATGAAAAGATGCAGTTACCTACCTACATCGTATAGTCACATTCATTGAATGGTATAAAGTCACTGTTTATGAGTAACAAGTAACAAAAACAAACGAATCAATGACCATTACAATGCGTCGAACTACACATCACCCAGCTTACTCGTACCTATAATTAATATTTATAAGAATAACGATGATTCTTTCAGTGCTATAGGTAAAATCACGACTTCTATATCTTCTATACCTAGCTGGTACTTACTCAACACTTTCAACTATGATAACATCGAAGTAATTTACTCACGATACAAAAGGCTTCGGCAACGGAATCGATTTATTGATGAAGGTATACATTGTCAAAAGCCTTTGTACGTTCAACTTTACCTTGAGGAACTCTCATCTAGTCAGATCTAATTATAAAATCGGCTGAAAGTTGAAAAAACCTGGGAAGATTCTTAAGCAAAATTGATAATGTTGAGGAGCACAGAGGAGCACATACCTAGCTACATGGTAGTCTGCCGTACGTACATATAGCGTACCTGTGAGGCGGGTTGCAATCAGGTTCTGGTTTCTCGAAATAATCTTACGCGATGTTGAATAACATTCGTTCCCACGGAGCCATTATTAAAACTGTTAATAAAACAATTATTGAAAGTAATAATAAAAGATACCGTGTTATGAATGAATGCGAATTTGATAATTTATATGTTGTGGGACACTTCCTTGGTTTCGTTCAATGTTGAGAGGTAAAAATATGATAAATCCAATACTTTTCTTTAGAATTATCTTAAAAAAAATGGTCCTTGAGTCCTGACCTCTTACCACAGGCACAGAATAAGTAATAGTACCCAAAGGCTAAGGCAACGATTGCAATTGTTAAAAAATCTACTACTGTTATTAAAAACAATTTTAAACATCTGTACTATTGTAATTAATGTAAAAGTTGATCATGTCCCTGATACGGTTACAGATGAGCTCACAACGTATTATGGTCTGCTATCAGTATCTTGGTCTTTTACGGGGGACCACAGTATCAAAATAAAGAGAAAGTAATTAATATTTAGGAGACGATTAAAGAAAAAAATGAGAGGAACTGATACCATAATTTGGTGATGTTATGATTGACGTGAGTATTGGAATCACGCAATGGAAGTGTTTCAAAAACCAACTTAAAATACATGCGAGAAAGAATGAAGATTATGAAGAATAGTCTCGACTAGTCCTAGTCTATTTCGATGCGAAACTCTACGAAACAGTTCTACAGAGTTGGAGGTTCCATTCCATCTCTAATGAGCGAATCGCAAATCTTCTGCCTACGCTTGAAACAATACGCGCTAAGCCTTATTAATAAAAGTAGTAATTATTATAATTACACATGTGATGTGCAGGCCATACATGATAGTCATGACATCATCTTTCTCAAACCCAAGGCTTCGCTTTTGTTAAAATTTATCTGTTGTTTACTTTGAATGTTTAGAGCATTCACTCAGATGGAACCGATTGGTTTTCACGTACAAACTGTAAGCTGTAGTTAATTGTGCTGAAACTAATGTCTATTAACTCTAATTTGCTACTGTGTAGTAGCTCACAGTTACGTTTCATGAATGAGATTATTATTTCCGTGAGCTTTATTTCGTCAATGAGCATAAATCTACACCTTTTTACAACTACACACTTCTTCTTTTAATCATAATTTTGTATTTGGCCCAAATGTATTTGTTGTGTGAAGTAATTCGTCTTTATAATTAATTGCTCATGTTTTGGGTAAAATCCTACTTATAATATTATAAATGCAAATGTTTGTGAGGGTTGATGGATGTATGGATGATTATTACTCTTTCACGTCTCAACGGCTGAACGGATCTTGTTGAAATTTAGCACAAAGGTAGATTATAGTCTGGAATAACACATTAGATACATTTTTCGACACTACGCGGGCGTAGCCGCGGGCGCCAACTAGTCGTGAATATAGCGTAAACACAGCCTTAAAAGTGTAGGTTTGGTTTTAAATGTATTTGTTTGTCTGTCTGTGTGCGTATCGACTGGTTTCACGTTGACCATGACATATTCCCTGCATACAGTGATTCATAAAACCGTATTGTTGACTTTACATTAAATTAAGTAATTTCTTTTATTACCTCACTATTCAAAAATGAATATTTTGATGATTTCGGGATTTTGTCCAAGCGATATAATCTGCATTTTTAAATCCTTTTCGGATGTAATTCTCGTTTATTATATTCACCTACCTATATCCACTTTTGTGGCAGCAGTTGGTTAGGTAAAGCTTAAACTTAGATATAAGATATTAAACAAAAATCTTCCACACCGTTTCAATCTCGATAAAACCTTTTTCTTTAGTGCTCTATCTTCGCAAAAGCCTTCTCTGAACGATAACACATGCCACATATAGTCAGTCAGTTAAGTTTTGCACAACAATCAATAGTTATGTGTTAACCTTTGCAGACGATGTCTATCTCGACGAGCAGACATGTCGCAAGTTGTTAACGCAACAGTTACCATATCACTGATGCACGTGTCTGTTGGACAATTAACGTTATTGTTGTACACATCACGCATATTTGAATTTTGGGGTTCGCACCTATTAAAGTCTTTTGTTGAGGTGAAATTTCGTTGTTGAAGTTATGTTATTGATGAGTGGTCTTAAAACTATCAATACTGTGAAGTTGACAAAGTCGATAGGCAATCCGTCTTTATTTGAATTGGACGGACAGCAAAGAAATTCTGCGAAAATGTTGACAACGCAGACAGAATACAAACAGGAATGGAATGTGCAAGACAAAGTCAATTTGTTGTAGATAGTCTACATGGGAAACTGATCCGAGAAGACCAGAAATGAAACTAAATGTGCAAATATTTGCATGACCCTAAAGATGACCCGAATCATACAAAACCCTCTTTGTCGCGACATAGAGCAATAAACAGCGTGCATCCAATTACAAGACTAACGACTATTTAGCCACAAATTGTATCTAATTGAGCATTATAATTAATTAGCTCGGTATCATGTCTAATTCGGTGCATGACACGTCGAGTGTGCTCAGATAGAACTAGGTTCTAGCAGCTACTGATAGTGAGGGCCGAGGAGTAGCCACTCACCTGACAACTGATAGCGTTTGCCTTTTGATACTGGCCGGCTATTGGACGTGACATTCGTCTAGTTTATTACTACGAGTCTATTACTAATTACTGCTGATATTAAATTATTGACTGTCTATCTGTGTTTACTTACTGAGTAATTCTTTGAATTTGTTGGGAAATCGATTGTTATTATTGAGAGACCAAGTTTTATTAATTTAGGAAAGTGGAACCAATTTTTAAAAGAGTTTATTTTATTAGTGAATCACAATGATGATCCTTAACAAGGTAAGTCTAGGACAATATTTTTAAAAAACTCATCTCTACTAATAATTCCATCATCATTACTACAACAATCTAAATCAATTTGTCTCCCAGACATCAAGCTCAACAAACACCAAGAAAGAAAGAAAGAAAAACATTTTAACAACATAATTAGTATACAATGGGACCCCATCGTTGAGACAGCCGTACCAAAGCAGCCATGATGGCAGCCGTAAGAAATGCTCCGCGCTTCTCGCCTGGGTGCGCAAGCGCAGCTCACGTGCGATCCCATGGCGTAATGGGGCCCATTAGTAAGCTGATGAGCTTAATTTAATAGTAGATAGCGAGAAATGAGCGAGTTCAGATGAGCTGTGTGACGCTCAACGCTGTGTAACGCATGCTGTGTGTTCAATATGTTGTAAAATGTCTGAAAGAAAAAAATATGAAAGAAAATGCTTTGGATTATTTCAATATGTAGGAATATGTGTTTGACAATGGCGGCATTGTCGATAATGTTAACATTCAATACAAAGAAGCCATTCCACATTCATAAAACTAATTGATTTGTTCGTAAAACAAAGACGTTTATCTAAGAACAAAACAAATAAAAACACCACACCCACTTATAATTCTTCAACCAAGTGCCGCTCAGTTCAGCTCCGCTGCGACCTCTCCCACCGCTCTTGGACAGGTGGACACGAAAGTACAGAGTACTACCAAAACCTTTCACACCAGACACGGCGTACACGACAGTCATTAGACGATACATGAAGCACATGCGCAGGCGCAGCTACATGCCTTGCATACTGCTGAGACTAGCGAGAATACTTTCTATACATTTTGTTTGAATTTAACATTTTCAGTGTTTGTTGTTGAGTCGCATGTTGTGTCAGGATTGTTTTGACTACTTAAATATTTTTCAATATACTTCCACGAAAACTGGCTCTATTTTACTGCGATTAGGTTCAACATACAATGTATATCACACGCGTGTTTTTTTAGCATTCATCATCTGCCTAGCCTTTTCCCAACTATGTTGGGGTCGGCTTCCAGTCTAACCGGATGCAGCTGAATATCAGTATTTTACATGGAGCGACTGCCTATGCCTGACCTCCACAACCCAGTTAATACTGGGTAATACGATACCCCTTAGTAAGACTGGTTGTGTTTTTTTAGCATTAAATGACTAAATGATTAAATGACTTCCCCCGCTCTGGGCGCAGCGGGGAAGAGTGTCAGACTTGTACTGACTAAAACCCACCCATGTTCCTTCTTTTGCCCTCCCTTTATGTTTCGGGGCAGCGGTAACTTTTTCAAGCAACCCGCAACCACCCCAGTGTAAGATAAACTTTTAATTACCTTTCGAGATTACAGACGTGATGTTATGTTAATAATCCTCTTCCTCAAACTTCGTCCTTCACTGCTGGTCTAACAGCACGGCTATCCATCCGAGATCGAGTCCCATCGGTAGAGGCCGCGCAATCAATCACCCGTCTATCGTCTGACCGTCTATTCGTCTGAGTGAGCATTACCCGTCATTACCGCCCACCTACTCTGCAACTGAATAACTGATGCAATGCCATTACTGCCACTTAAACACTGGCGAGGATTTACAGGGTTCCCACCAGGAAAAAACGTAAATTATAATACCAAAACAGAACGTAATATCAATCCCATCATTCAGCCTTGTCTATGGTACAACCATATTTAGCCAGTTATGTTTATGGTCCATATGTTCTGCGCAAATATAATTTAACCATGTACATAATTTAGTATTTGGCTCGCACCTTTTCACTCGGGACTTAAGCATTACTAGTAGAACTACTTACTTGATATTATTTACTCGGAAAATTATAGTGAGATATTTTTTTAACGTATCAAAAACAAAAAGGCAAATAGATAATAAGAACCAACAATAGAAATCGGCTTAAAAATACAAAGCTTCCTGTTTAACCATTTTGTTGTTTGAATTTCTTATGAAACTATCAGATGAAGTAATTTAATCAAAGTACGTTGACTTCGTGGTAATCATAATATATTTGCTATCAATTGTCACATAGGTGTCTTCGTTTTTAATGCTTTTGGATAATGGCTCTAATTTGTCCTTTCGTTAAACTCATTATCATGTTATGCGAAGTATTTGACTAAGATTTGCTAATGCACTATATTAAGTTCATGATCCCCTTATAGCAATTAATGGTTTGAAATTACAACCCTTAACAATTTCCCAATCGACGTTACGGCGTAGCACCGTAGTCTCGAAGCACTACTGGCTACGAAAAAACCTGATAAAACTCAAAAATGTGTCAGTCTTTAAAAAAGTAACCTATTTTGGACGCCGGAACTTATGGGCTTTATATCAGAGCTTGTTGCTGCAGAATGTTGTTCTTTATTTTTTAATTCTAAGTGAATAAAAGGTGACATAAGTCAAATTAACCTCAAAATTCCTAAAATTATAACTAAAAAATTGCGGAGACCCTAACCAAGGTGTCTTAGGATCATCTTCGCGACCGATTTGCGACGATTAGTATTGAAATGGTGACGTCACCGGCGCACGCGCCGCGCACCGGTCTAGCCGTGAGATGGGCCCCTGCCGTGGAATGTATTAGGCGGTTCACGAAGTCGTTACTATTATTGTAATGTTAGTGTATCTGATACTTTTTGACACATTTGTAGATATGATTTTATATATTTATGTTTTCACATGATAACGGTTCAAAGGATTTCGAGAAAATTGTAATATTATTTACTTAATACATGTTATTAACTTTCTAATATTACTTAGACGATGAATCTAGAATTCTAGAACAATGAAAAGACCTCTAATATTGCTATTGGTGGACGCAGGACACATTTTATCCCGGACAATCCCGGTAGTATCCCGTGGGATAGTTTTCGACTGCAACTCGTGCAAAACCCACGTCCTTTCCAAATAAATACATAGAACGGATTGGTTACCCTTTAACAAAACACAACTTTCTTAACGTTTAAAACTTAGGTATTAAGCAGTTAAACATTTCAGTACAATACAACACGAACATTACGTCAATACAGCTATCTATGTAAATAACGTAACCAATTTATTGCACGAATTAATTAATTTTCAGCACATAAATGTTAATTGTCAGTCAATACCCTCATTTGACTGTCCTATTTTGATAACAGTGTTTTTGTCAAGCCACTAAAGTAATTAATGTATGTTTATGTTTTCTGTCTGATGTTTTATTAAATCGAAAGAAAACCAGTTACTTTGTTTAAGTAAAGTTCTTGGAAAGGGGAGAAGATTTACTTGAAAAAAAATCATTTGATTATCTTATCGATAACTTTAAATAATAAATAGCTTAGAAATGGTAAATGACAATGCCAAACTACTGAGAGCTAGGTCAGCAATCATCATCACCATCATAATGTCCAGGCAATATGGCGTCTTATTAACATAAACGTATTCATGTGTCTACGTGACTGCAAATAATGTCAAAACGCAATTATTTTATCACTTATTGCTTTGTTTATATCAAAATATTCACTTCAACCTACACACGCTGCTAGTTCGCAACTAAGGTTTTTTGTTTGCACGATGTGTCTTGAATTCTTAAGTCTATAATATTCGTAGGCGTAGTCATTCATTGAATCATAATATGCATTAATGTTTATAACGTATTGATCTCACCATTAAACTATTGGTTGTTTCTCTCGTCGTTCTGACTAGTGTGGAGGGTCTTCGACACTGAAACTGAACGCAATCAATAAATCTTAACGACGTTCGAAAAGCGCTAGTTTCATTATTTCAAAATAATTATGACACTAATTGCGCTGTATCTGATTCGCTCTAAATTAGAGAAAACTAAGTATTTAAAACTTTGTAGATCCCTTATCCGTGAAACAGCCTAATATTAAGTTTACCAAAAGTTGCAAAATATTTTGCAAAAATAAGAGAAAAAGCCGCGGCATCTGTGCTCGGACTTAGCGTGGGCGCACGAGTGCACAGATCGAGCGATTGTTTCATCTAGCGCCCCCGCGCCGATTAGCCGCGACGCGCACTCTGCGGCCCGCCCGGCTTAGTGTCGCTCGTCTGCAGCCCATCCTAGCCACCACGGACCACGCACTAGGCAGGTTAACGTCAGTCTCCAGGACCGAGGAGCAGAACACAGACCCTCTGTTTTAGATTGACATTGGTAAGTCATAGAAATATAATGCTTTAAACTGTGAAGAGGGTTGGACACGAGTAAGGCATATATATGCAAGGATAATAAAGGGAAACTTCGCGGAAAATTTTGTGAAAAGTTAGACCATAAAATATATTTTTGTGATAAAATGAAATAAGGTCTCTTTTGCATTCGGACGTACGGAACCCGAAAAAGGGAATAATTGCCTTAACTTAGTAAGTGCGACAGAAAACTTATGAAAACCCCGTCATTAAGTGCACTAAACTCTGGGAAAATACTACCTCCATACTTGAAAAGCCTTTTTACAGCCTTCCCCTGTCTTTATGTTACACCCTCATTTGATAACAATGTCCTTCGAGGATAACGAACTAAGTTCTGGTTTTGTTTGTCTTTTAGCTCGATCAGGGCGTCGCGGTTGGGCGTGATATTAAATTCTTCCTTCATTTACAGATAAAAGGACTATCTATCACTAAAATATTGTTTTCAATTGGAAACCAAGTACTTAGTTCGTGAGATTAGCACGACTAGTATAGATTTCACAAATTCAAGTAAAGTCGTGATGCCCTAAACCGTATTCAATAGCAGTCAGCTCCCACATGTCACCAAAATTATGTCCAAAATGTGGTGATCGTGTTCATTGGTGAATTAATGTTCTTTTTTAGGGTTCCGCACCTCAAAAGGAAAAAACGGTACCTTTATAGGATCACTTTGTTGTCCATCTGTCTGGCTGTTTGTCAAGACCCTTTATCTCAGTAACGTGTATCGTGTTGAAACTATATACCTAAGTCTGTGGTCCCTTGGAACTGTGAAAATCATCAATATGCAGTCAAAAGACATGGACATGTCGCAAGTTTGTACAGAACCCGCGGTGTGCGAGTCCAAGTCGCACTTACCCGGTTTTTCTAAATGGCATCTGTGTGACTGACCCATCTTCTCATAAGCCGGCCACAATACCGGACTAGTTCTTGTACTCGTATATGTTTTAAACGTTAAGCAATTATAATGATGGAACAACAAAAATCTGAAGTGACAAGGAGAATATTCGTCGTAATTGTAAGGATTGTCTCACAAATTGACAAAAAAACTGTTTTAAAGTCTATGAGTGTGGGTTCAGTGGTGGGCATAGCATTTGTCTTGTCATCTGCTACACAAATATTGTTTTATAAAATAACATTTGAATTCTTAGCCCGTTTCGGTTAACTTACCAAATTAGAATTTTACTTGGTAGAAATATTTGTATTTTAAGAAAGACCAAATAGTAGATTATTTACCAAGGGGATAAAGCAGTGTCTTCTGTCGCGAGTGACGACGGACCTGAGATTTACTCCCGAGCGTAGCGAGGGTGTTAAAAACTTAAATCACGAGCGAAGCGAGGGATTTAAGTCGAGTCCTGAGTGTAGCGAGGGATTTAAGTTCACCCAAGACTAAGTCAGCTTTATCACCGAGGAAAATACTCTACTTTTCGGACCATTTGCGAAAAAATTAACACAATAATAATATGAGATAAGCATTTATCAAAAAAAAATGACAATTAAAAGTAAAAATTAACATTCGAAACATTGGTCCAATTATTGATAGAGTGAGTTACATTTTTGTTTGGTACATTTATTGTTGATGAGTTGATTTGAATCCGACAATTCACTGTCACTGTCGATGTCGCTTTGATTTAACATCGTAACGTATTTTTAGAACATTAACTTATTTATAAAAATAAATTTAAATAAACTTATCGTTTATTTATGTAAGAATTTGAAGAAAACAAAAACGTGGCAAATTCCTAGTCTAATATTTTTTGTCGGAAAAGCAAAGGCATCAAGCTCATACGGCCTCGTCGGTTTTCGTAATTTTAATTAATAATCATAACTGCATAATAAATGCGTATTCCTTTTTCAAAAAGATGTATAATGCTTTAAATATAAACTCAATGGTGTAAACACAGATGTAGTTCAGAATTTTCGGTAGGTAAGTATTCCAAATTAAAATCATATTCTCCCCCTAGAGGCTGAATGAAATTAAGTACAATTTTCTTTCCCTGTTTTTAACAGATTAAAAATGACTAGTGTTATGTTCGCTTTTTGTGGCATAGAATGTTACTTTTTTGAGCAAGTGGTACGAAAAGTAATTTCTACGCGGTTATGCTTTGGCAATATACTACGAATCTTTATCGGGCGGCATCCGTAGTGACTTGGCTTACATGTTCCATCTATCATTATTCATTTATAATTCAAACCTCCAAATTGTTGCGCTTTTATTTTCTTACCCTTTTACTAAAACTAAAACCATAGGTGAAGTCAAAGCCCTCCCGAGGGATTAATTTCAGATCCTCTTTCTAAAAATGTGGGTTCTTGTCTGAAAGATTGGATTACTTCAAACAAGCGAGCATTTACTTTAATATTGATTGATACTTTAACTTCTGCTGCCCCATCGACAAATCATCAACGTCATGAGTCATCAAATGATCTCGGTACGACGGTATCATATGTCAGTAACAACCTTTTCCTGTTAATCGCCGTTTGATCACGATGTGTATCGCACAGAGAGTCTCTATCCAAGATGGCGATAGATTTAGTCATGACTTCATCTCCTCAATGTCAGATGTCCTCTGCAGCAATAAACATTTAGCTTCATTAACTTGTTTGTTTCCTTTGTCGTGATTAATATTTTCTGCAGTGGAGGCTTTATGTCTGCTGTCGTCAGCTGTGATTGGAGGTAGCTCAGAGTTTAGTACCGTTGTTTGTTATCTTTTTACTTTTGTCTTGTAGGTTAAATTCTCGTGTCACTCGTGTCAGGTGCCGTAGGTACTCCTCTAAAACGGCTTGACCGATTTTTTATGACATTTTATAAATGCATACTAGCTTTTGCCCGCGGCTTCCGCTTTTGCTGATTTGCAGGTACCTGCTACTTGTAGTTTTTGCCCTTGCGCCTTATTTATTGTAATAGCAAAGCTAAGTTTTCCCTTTTCATCCCTCTTACTCCCACATTTCTCACTTTAAAAAAAAGTGTGAAATGAGGCGTTAGTTAGAGTTAGCCTATGTCCGTCTCCAGGGTCCCCAACTATCTCTGTACCAAAATTCATCAAAATCGGTTTAGCTAAAAAGTGAAAAAAAGTGGGATATGAGGGAGAAAGAGGGAAGAAAATGGAAAACTTAGCGTTGCTATTACAAATCAATAAGGCGCTTGGGCAAAAACTGCAGGTAGCAGGTACTGTGTTATACCGAATTTAACGCGAGCGAAGCCGCGGGCAAAAGCAAGTTATTAATAATATAAAATATTAAATTTCGAATTATGTTCGTGGAAAAAGCCTCAAAAACATGTACTTTTTATCTGTATAATGATTTCAAGTGAAATTTCTGCAGATCTATAGGTACCTATGCAATTTCGTAAGTTATAGAATTTACTAAAATAATTCTTTTGAGAACAACTCAAGTGTGCTTACCTCTGATATTCATTCTATTATTTTGGTACTTAAATGTCATGTTCAATGAATACCAGGTAAATAAATGTACAACTAATTAGATCAAACCTAAGTAATTTAGTTTTCCTCATAGTTTTGTGGAGCACTTTTATGTTTCATTATATATAGGTACCAAGAATTATGTTTAATAAACAGTGATTCGTAAAAATCATCGGAATTTATATAAGTTGACGTTGTATTATCAAACACACGCTATTTATCCCTAAAGGCAAATGACGGGTCAATCTATATTTGTATCTAGTAAACAATTCGTATTGTTTGCGACTATTTAGTTAGTATTTTTTCCCTTCTGTACCGACTATATTTCCCTTCGTCTTCCTCCCAGATTTTATAGTATCGTAGTTGCTTGTTCTTTCATTTTTGTTATATAGAGGGTGTGCAAGTATCCTTAAAGAAGCTGAAAGACACTAGTTCTCTCCATTATTACGTTTTTTTTTCTTTAGACCATACCTAGGAATCTTTTGTGAATAACTTTTACTTAACTTGAAATACCTCTCCAACCTCCGTTCTATCCTGCCGGGGTTGCGGGTTGTTCGAAAGAGATACCGCGGCCCCGGAACATAAAGGGCAATAGAAGGAACATGGGTGGATTTTAGTCAGTAAAAGTCTGACACTCCCCCCCGCTCCGCCCAGAGCGGGGGAAGTTATTTGATGATTACCCATCCGCAAAAAAGCCGTTCTATACATCGCCTCCATCAGCATAATGTTTTGAGTGCATAGCATTGAGTGGTAGAACTCAATGGAAAACGGGATTTTGCAACCCAAAAAAATACCTAGGTCATATCCAAGATTTTTTGCGTAGAGTTACCTAGTTAAATGTAAATAATGTGTATGGTTGTCGACTTTATGATGGGTTAGTTTACACCCTGTATCGTAAGTAAAACGTCAGACTTGCATTAATTCATCTCGTACATAATTGTCTGCCTTTTCCATAACTAGATGAACGCCAAGATTTAAATCATGCACTACATTTAAATCCGCTTTATATTCAAGATCATGTTTCTCCGTTTTGTTATTTATTTTAGTCTCCAGGCTGCACCTCCAAATCACCTTCACACTTGAAAGATGCATACAATACCTACAGACAAATGTAGGTTCGTTATAAACTGCAATTTTCATTGTCATCCCAAAAAGGAATTTTAAACCCTTCGTAATCCCTCCTCTGGAGAAAAGTATTTACTACAGTGACGTCACTGTTCGCTAATCCTTGACACTAAAGTCTGAAACCTGTCCTTATGAGTAATAAGTATATTTACGCCAACATTTTTACAGCAGCCGACAGTGTGCGCGTGAGTCGCTGATGTGTGCGCGAGCGCATTGAACAAACATTCGACATTCTGTCAAAGGAAATTATGTAAAACGGGTGGTTGTACGGTTATTAATTAGTGGTTTTTATATAAAAATAGTTATTTCGTAATCTTCTCTTGTTTTGTTGTTTTTCGCGAATGATGTAGGTTTGTGAGTATTATTAACGTAAAGTTAATTTGCATTTAGTGTACAAGAATAAGTTAATGAGTGAGTAAGACACAGTTGATATGAATTGAACTAGATAAGTGTTCCATTGATTTTAACACTTTGTGTTAATATCCTTCAAGTAAGTATTTATACTTATGTACCATTGTATTTTAAATAAAGTGTCTGTCTGTGAAACTGCGAAGAAGTTACAGATTTTGATGCAATTGTCGCATCAAAAGAATAGAGAATAGAATATAAAATAGAATAGAATAGAATATAGAGAATTGGTTCCGTAGGGTTGGGTTACAGAATAATTAAAATAATAAAGACTAGCAGGGATGTTTCAATATTTCAGCAGTTACTATAAACAGCAGTTTTTAGTTGTGTTAGGAGAGTGATGATTAAATAATTATGTGATCGATTTATCATCATTACCTATATTGAGGATTCGTAGAAGAAATGAAACATGTATTACCTAATTCCTTAAGAAGTGACTCATACAAGTCATGCATTTTGTTCAATATCGTCTCCACTGCAATTATGTCACTATTGCATTTGTCTACAGTCTTTCATTAGCTATAGAAAAATGGGATAGTTATTGTGAAAATAGACGTTGAAACCAATAAAAGGCATACATACCTCTTCCTCAAATTTATTTGTAATGAAGACTAAAACATACGGCCCTCATAATGAGCATGCCTAACTCAGGAGGTCCTCCTTAGACAGCACAACTTCAAGACAAGTACCTGTAAGTAGCTTAGGTGCCCTACTTACACAATGGGGTCCTCAGAGCGTGTACTGCGCAGTCGTGGACAGGCGCTCAGGGCAGCGCGCGCAGACCGGCTCCTGTGCGAAACGCCGTGAAGGCTATCCGCGGACCGAGTGCGCTTGTATGTAGGAATGTAGGTTGCTATAGTTTTGGGAGGGAAGAGGTACAAGGTTATTTTACAATAATTCGAATCCGATAATCTGAAATGACACCAATCACACATGATTTTGACATTGTTGGCACACGCGAAAGCTATCAGTGAAACACAGAATACATTCTATCAGTAAAAACAGTAATGAAAAACTTCAAAATTGAATTGACTTATTCTACCGACAAGCTTATATTATTCCGTCCTGTCGAATGTCTTGTTAGAAATACTTACGAAAGTCTTTCAGTCTGCAATTTTCCGTTTGCTCCATTGGTTTTAAAATGTTAGTTTATATCGTTCTTGAAACATAGCTAGCAATCTGTCAAAGGATAACATAGCAGTCAAATCACTCTCTCCATCTGCGTAAGTTAACCATAATTATCTAATTCAGTACTAAAGACCTGTTGCATATTTGAATTCTTATGCGTGTAAGTAGTTAAGTTATTGGAGACAATAGTTATCTACTTGACTTGCAGGTTAATGTGTAAGGTTAATGGTGGGAGGCGCGGTAACTGTAGGGATTGGCTGCTCTCTGGTATTTAGGGATGGGCATTTAGTGGAACGGCCATGTCTTATGCAACAACAGTAGGTACTATATCTCTAAACCTTTGCGGCCCTAGCACAATTGCTTTAAGCTTTTCTTACAGCATACTGTAACTTTACCGCTTAAAAAATGTTTCTAATGTACAGCAATAGGGTTATATTTTTTTTTGCGTATTTACACAAAAACCATTTTCGGACATGATTGATTTTTGACTGCGCCCGATCGTACTGATAACCTACAAAAATGGTTTGTAAAAACTGACCAACATTACAACAACTCGTATTTCATTCAAAACATAAGTGTGAACTCATCGATAAGTTCCCACTAGAAAGTCTAGCCGAGTCAGACGTAGTGCATGTAGTGCGTCGTGTTTTGAGATCAACCGGCGCGGGCGCAGGCGTCAGGTTGCGTCCGCCGAAACATGTCTCGCCGGGGTTCTCGGAACACAGACGCTGTGGGTACAGATCGACGAGCAATCGTAATGTTATAGGTACTAGAATACTTGGCCGTGTTTTGCATTTTATTTTATTGATGTTCGGAAGAAAAGAAACTTCGACAAAGGGAATTCGTCAAAATCTTAGACTTACAGGGTAAGTATCACTCTAATACTGATGACAATAATAATACTTAGTTAAATAATCATAGTAGAATTAAATGGAACCAAATAGTTAATTATAGTAGAATTACTTGCTGTTCTTAGTGTGTTTTATTTTGTTTTTATTTTGTGGTGATTTATGTACCATGTTGTAAGGGAGGTGGGCGTTTCCAGAATTGGTTTGTGTTACGTTTTAGGTTCTTTCCGTCCGTTTCCTTATTTTTTCTAATATCGCTTTTATTCCGTGGACAATGGTGTGGGTATAATGGTGTATTTATTTTCTTCTATTTGACTTAAACTTAATTTCAATATAGTAACGTGTACAACTGTTTTTTGTCCCAAATAAATAAAATAAAATTTAAAAAACGAATAACCTAAAATTACATCAGTCCTTTTAAAAGTCATAGAAATCCAAAACACATTGAAACTTGTTTGCCCTCAGCCAAGCATCAAACATATAGCTGTTAGGTGTTGCACATCAACTTTACCGACCAGTGCCCATCTGGCCCTATAACTGTACCATATGCCAATGTTGCATAAATATTAAGTTGTCGACAGCGTTGCTTGGATTATAATTGTTAAATAACATAACCGTATAACATAACAGTGCATCACATACCTCTCTGTTGACCCTCATACCAAAGATACGCAGCATAGGGAATATGTTATGATTTAGCAAGTATTCTGGCTATTTCATAAATTGACATAGTTGTCATAATTAGCTGCCCTCACAATAGGTTCATTTATATCGATGTTTACATTTTCCAATTAGTCATTCCCTCTTTTTTCTGCGGATGTGAATCAAATAACTTGACTAACGGAGCGGGAGGAAGTGTCAGACTTTTACTGGCTAAAACCCACCCATGTTCCTATGTTCCTTCTTGCTCTTTATGTTCCGGGGCCGTGGTATCTCTTTCGAACAACCCGCAACCCCAGCAGGACTCATTCCCCTTTGCATCTTTAGGATCGCCTGCTGGTTTTCAGAAGTGTTCGTATTTCCACAACAACTATCAACAGGGCTTTTTTTGGCGGATGAGAAATCTGACTTAAGCTCATAGACCTTGCCACCCTCGTCGCTGATGAAATGTCTTTTTGTTTAGTCTTGGCTCTCTGGGCTCTCCAGAATAAACACAGTCTTGGTCTTCATGGACAAGTTCCTCCGATCGGCATAGTAACGTCTTTGTGGTGACCCCCAGCAGTGTCACGGTCTCATGGTGCGGGTAAATTAACTCATAACTCCAACGTGCCTGTGGGCGGAACTAAACGCTTGTAAGGCGTTTAGGCGCCATATTAGGAGCTGCACAAAATTAAGTTTTATTTACCGATCCTCCGAATATCTTCGCCTTTTTAGGAAACCTGCAACGAATTGGGAAGTTTAACTTTAAGTGGATGCTGTAAGGGTTAGTTTTGATCGGGACGTTTCAGTATCTTCGCCAGGTTTGGTAACTTGTTGGTAATCCAGTTCTATTTCACGAAGTCAAGGATATTCTGATTGTGCGCTCTAAAATATTTATTTGAAATTTAAAAGAACGAATTTTTCAATTACAAAAAAGGTTGAAAGTGCAAACACAAACATGATAACCGTTCTAAAATTTTCTTTCTTTCACAAAAACAATGCAACCATATCAATAACACATAGGTACTGTAGATGTAGAGGATTGTATGTGAAGTCATGTTATTGACATCTCAATGATAGTTGACGCTCGGAGAACGCTCTGCCGCGGGTTGCACGCGACGTTTTACTCAGTCATTATAAAAAAAAAACTATTGACTTGCAATTAACAATTATTTTCACATTTCTAATTTGTTTACTTTCACTATCTTCTTGATTCTCTACTTACTGGTTATAAATATCTCAATGTTTTTAGGATATAATATCTACAATGAATTTCTATTATTTTTCAGCATTTTAGAATTGTTTATCTGTCTGTACAAAAATAACACATAAACGGGGTCACCTTTAAACCTTCACAATAATTGACTTTTACATAATTCAAGTTCACCAAACATTGGCCCAACACAGCCCACCTGCATGTCTTTCGCCAACGTTGGCAGGCGGTTGGCCGCATCCCACGGTCGGCTAAACCAGTTCGATCCAGGACCTAGGTACTGGCCATATAGTATATATGTACTATGTACGTATAGCCTGTAGGCTGTTAGATACGCTGGCCTGTTTTATGATAGCAGGTGGTGCTAGGATGTGCTGTTCTGTTGTATTTAGGTTGTGAAATAATAAAGGGTAATTTTAGGGTCCGTACCTCAAAAGGAAAAAATTTAGCCCTAATTGGATCACTTTGTTGTGCGTCTATCTTTCTGTCTGTCAAGACCTATCTCGAGAACGCGTGGAGGTATCGAGTTGAAATTAAAACCATATATCTGTGGTCTCTTTATGCTGTGCAAAAATCAACCCTATAACGCTGTCAAAAGATATGGCCGTTTATATCGCAACTTTGTACAGAACCCTCGCTTTGACCAGTTTTGTTTTTGAGTATCATATTCAGATTCGCTTGTTTAATATTTATTATAATACAAGACCAAGGTTAGCTATTAGTCCAACACCAAAAAAAAAGCTGCTAATTTTCGCAAAAGTTTTTCTAATGTTCGCACTTGCCTACATACAGTTATTAAAAGGAACTATCCATTAACACACAAACACAATTGATCATGAGTGATCGATGCCGCGCTCACAGCACTCAGCGCACACAGCCAGCCGGGCAGGCTCCGTGGGCGGGTGATTCAACTGGCTTCATTTGTTTGTTTAGTTCCTACACTACCGTTTGCAAGGTCACCTTAGGAAGGGAAGCTAGGATTGGATGATGCAGTGTTTTTTGTGAATAGGACAGAGATGGCGAACCAAAGTCACGACACAAATATTTTGAGCACGCACGCCGTCGATCATTCGGAGATCACCCAAATTAGGGTTTTTTTTTGCCGGGCTGCAAATATAATGTTATTATTTGAATAGAGCATAGCATTCTTATATATTTTTATTATTACGCCACAGGCGTTAGTCTATTCACCGAAAAGTTATTTAACCTTAAAATATCTGAGATCACTGCGACTGAGCCAAATTATTTTTGGGTAATAATAAAAATTGATAATTATTTTATGCTCTATTCAAATAAAGAGTTTATTATTTAACTTTAAACTATATAAATTATGGATTGTTTTTCCTTTTTAGTAGCAAAAAATGAGTTTTGAGTGTATCCACTCAAAACTCATTTTTTATATTAAGTTTTATTATTTTCCCAATAAGTGATTACGTGAGAGACAATTAATTGACAGTACGTATTATTAAGGCGTTGTTAAACATTTTTGTAGAAAAAATGGCACGCTAATCCAAAAAGTTTAGCCACCCCTGATCTAGGAGGTTGTCGCCTGCTCAACCGGGCTAACCTGTGGGTATCTCGAGTGTAACCTCTGGCGTAACATGCCACATAGGTACCCGAAATTATAATCAACCAATAATGGTATATAATTATCAATCATGTATAAAGATAATTTCATGGACATAAAGCACATTTTTCTGTGTTTTATTTCAGTGTAGGTATAGTTCTCCGCCTCTAAAGTAGCCCTCTACTTACGATTATTGATTATCTATTGTTTTTAGAATTTTCAGCAGTTCTCTGAACAAAATCTTTGAGAGTCTCTAAACAAATATAATTTCACATTTGTACGACTTCTGATAGGAATGAAAATTTCGATAGCTTATGTCGTTGCAATATCTTCGAAATATAGGAACTGGCTTTTGCCCGCGGCTTCACTCGCGTTAAATTCGGTGTAACACGGTTCCCCTTTCCTGATTTTCAGGTACCTGCTATCTGTAGTTTTGCCATTACGCCTGATTTATTGTAATAGCAAAGCTAAGTTTTCCCGTTTTTCCCTCTTTCTCCCTCATTTCTCCCTTTTATTTAAAAATAGCCTATGCCCGTCTCCAGGGTTCCAACTATCTCTGTACCAAAATTCATCAAAATCGGTGTAGGCATTTAGGCGTGAAGAAGTAACAAACAAACAAAAAAACTCACTTTCGCTTTTATAATATTAGTAAGGATTACATTTATTATCGTTACCTGAGACTAAATTTAATAATTCAAACACAATTATGACTTTTCTATTAATGTTAACCTTGACAGAATGTCACCAATCTCGCAAGTCTGCTCGGTGCTCATATTTTTCTTAAATGGAGATAAATGAGTAAACAGGTTCTGGTCACTTTTACCTCCAGCAATCAGTAAAATAACACTCCTCGCATTAATAAATCCTTAATGTCATCTTCAACGAGATACAAATCTAAACCGCTTATCCAATCAACCCAGGTACTCTTTAATCCTAAAATAAATACTGCCGCGGAAACGGAAATGATCCTAGCCAAGTTTGCACAGATAAAGCTAAGCCTGATCTCATGTTTACTTATTGAAGTGACGTCATCGTCAAAGGAAGCTTGTAACTTTTTTATTGCATGTTATTGTAGTGCTCATAGTGGGTGGCGCATAAATTGAACAATTTATGGAATTATTGTTTTTGAAGTTATTATTGCTGAATTGTAGTCATTTGTGGAAATTGCGTAAACGCTAGATTTGAG
Organism: Ochropleura plecta; assembly: GCA_905475445.1. Lineage (NCBI taxonomy): Eukaryota > Metazoa > Arthropoda > Insecta > Lepidoptera > Noctuidae > Ochropleura > Ochropleura plecta. The sequence goes on from FR997735.1 coordinate 468,289, forward strand.
TGACTTCTTTTTCAGGTCTCAACATACACCATAACGACATCAAGACTATCAGGTTTTAATATTGTATTATACCATTCTTCTTAGTTAGTGTTTGTAGTCAATCCTTACTAATAATATTATAAAAGCGAAAGTGAGTTTGTTTGTTTGTTACGTCTTCACGTCTAAATGGCTAAAGTGATTTTGATGAATTTTGGTACAGAGATAGTTGGGACCCTGGAGACGGACATAGGCTATCTTTATTAAAAAAAGAGTGAGATATGAGGGAGAAAGACGGAAGAAAAGGGAAATCTTAGAATTGCTATTACAATAAATAAGGCGCAGGGGCAAAAACTACAGGTAGCAGGTACCTGAAAATCAGGAAAGGGGAACTGTGTTACCCCGAATTTAATGCGAGCGAAGCCGCAGGCAAAAGCTAGTATAATATAATTTTGATTTTTACACAGTAATTTGTTCGAGACTACTTTTCGATTGGCAAATAAGAATTCGTGAGTTTGGCACTAATTCGAAAACACATTTAGTTCAATACAATAGTATTTTAATTGTAAATTACGGTATCAATTAAAATGTTTGTCTGTGTTAACACTAAAACTGTTTATCTTAGTAAAAAAAAGTTCTAGAAAGTTGACTATAACTTAATTGTTAACTTAACTATAACGTAACTTCTGTAAGTGGGTAATTCAAAGAAAAAAAATCCGTCAATAAATGAGTTTTGTATGTTGATATGATGTATCTTGTTCCTTTAACTTAACAATTAGATGAGATACATTGAGTTCCACTCCTTTCCTCCCCAATTAAGACATGAAGATGTGGTGTAGGGCAGGTGTTTGGAAAACTGTTTATAAATGTATTTTTTTAAAGATAATGTAAGGTTTGTAAGATTCAAAAGTGCAGAATTGTCATTAAATGAACTGACATTGCCTTTAAACTGTTGTACAGGTTTATTAGCATGCCATTTAAGAAAATAGCTAAAACAAACACTTTTCAATCACAGCTCGCGTTTCATTTATTTACATTAACAATTAGCATTGTGTTTGAAATATGTCAGAAATTAGGTTATTTTAAGAAAATTACAAATTATTTAGGCCTTACTAATATTATAAAAGCGAAAGTGAGTTTGTTTGTTTGTTACGTCTTCACGCCTTAATGGCTAAACCGATTTTGATGAATTTTGGTACAGAGGTAGTTGGGACCCTAGAGACGAACATACGCGGGCAAAAGCTAACATAGTAATAAGTCAAGTAATATTTAATCTTTGTTACCTCTGGGACCTTCAGGCCATTTCGGGTTGACGTCACCGGCGCAGACGCATCCTCTGCAGAGCCTTGCGTTTGACAAGGTCGAACTAATGCCAATATGAACATTAATGTATGTCATCGTTATGTCTGTGTTTTGACTGGATTTTGTCTTTTAAGGTTTTTAAGGATGTCACTTTTGATTAGAATTTGCTGTGATTGTTTGTCGTGTGGAATCTGATACTCATTTATTCAGATTGTAATACTTATGTCATGTTTGTGGCGCCTCTATGCGCTCTTGGTTGGGACGATCCCCTGCTAGTCTTGGTTTTATGTGCAAGTTTTGAAGTTTTCATGATCTATCAAAATAAGTAACAGCTAACTACTAGCAACTTGAGGAGTTCTACAAAGGGACATTCTATCAGCTCTAAAGGAAACTTTATTTCCCCGTGTGTTCTCCCTACCCTCGAAAAAGTATAATAATAACAAAATAGGTATTTCAGTTTTAAAGGTTCTGTACGTCAAAAGGAAGAAACGGTACCCTTATTGGATCACTTAGTTGTCTGCCTATCTGTCTGTGTGTAAAGCGTGGAGGTACCCAGTTCAAATCAAAATCGTATATTCAACTCTGTGGTCCCTTTGAGCTGTGCCATAACTTTTATTTACTTGGTTTGTTTTTGACGATTGTCTGGCAGTTGAGTACTATTAGAGACCTACACTAATGTCCTTTTTTTTGGTATTGTTCGTCGTGTCGTTGAGCTCCTTGGGTTATGAGTCGAGCTGCGCGATAACTGGAGAGGTCCACTCAATCTGTGTGGTGCTTTCTTAAAATGACCATTTCAGACACTAATCTGCATAGTCCTCATGTAAGTTGACCAAGATTTTTTGTCTGGACTTTAAAAGAGACTATGACCTCTGAGTTTGTTTCGGCTGTTTCTTCTCAGAGTAGTCGGATACGAAACACCGACCTCATCTAGTTTAAAATAAAAGAGGTGTAAAAGTGTTTGTGAAAACCTACTTGCAAAATAAACATCATTTATCATGTGAAAAATTAATGCTCTAAGTCTACATAGTCAAAAGATATGGTCGTTTATGTCGCAAGTTTGTACGGAACCCTTGATGCGCGAGTGCAACTCGCTCTTGCCTGTTTTTTATGTATAAAACTAAGATCCTAATTCCTCAGGTTTTGCATATAATGTAAATGCACAATATTACCTACAAACCACTACGGTAGGCCTTTTGTATACAAATTGAGTGATATACGCTTTGGAGTGTGGCCAACTCAGACCATTGTGTGCACGCCATGCGCCATAATAAGTGGACGTAGAAAGAAACAGCCGTTTTTGTTTAAGTCATGTTTAATAATAGACATCAGATATGGTCATAGTGTCTATTTATAACCCTAGAGAGACCTAGACATACACCTACCCAGTCCACGTTAAGAGTATGTACCGTAGGAACCCAGACTTGTCGACATTCTGAAATAACGCTATCAGACAAGTTCTCGAATTTCCTCAGCTTGCTTTTTTTGTCATGTTTACATTCTGGCTTCTTAATCTTTCCAAAATTAAGGGCTACACCGGGCTTATTTAAGTCATGCGGTGGTTATTTTGAAGAGTCTCTGGGATTCCCAAAGAATTCTGACTTCTCCTAAGTGGTACAGACTTAGATTGTATTACTGACTTTTATCGCCTGGTGCAAACTATCTACTATAAATCTAGATTTATTGCTATTGCTTTCGACTGGGTTATCATCTGGCGGTAAAGTCAATTATAAACATTTGATATTATTTATAAACAAACTACTTTACCCTTTGACTTACCTACCTACTGCTACCATTTAGATTAGATGCAATCAAAGTTACAAGCCATTCTAAGACCGACAATTGCTTAAACGTTTCTTGCGACATTTAGTTAATTAGAAACAAACATATTTGTTGAAATGCCAGCCGAAATCCATTTAACCTTGAACTTCTAGTATTCAAGAACAAAGACACGTGTGTGAGTAGAATAACTTAAAGTGAAGAGACTTTCGCTCGGAAGTTTATCCGTTTATACAGAAACTAGTTTTTGCGCGCGGCTTCGCTCGCGTTAAATTCGGGGTAACACAGTTACCCTTTCCTGATTTACAGGTACCTGTAGTTTTTGCCCTTGCGCCTTATTTATTGTAATAGCAATGCTAAGTTTTCCCTTTTCTTCCCTCATTCTCCCTCATATCTATTTTTTTAAAACCAACTATCTCTGTATTAAAATTCATAAAAATCGGTTTAGCCATTTAGGCGTGAAGCGGTAAAAAACAAACTCACGTTCGCTTTTATAATATTAGTAAGGATATAATTTGTAACTTTGTGTCCAGTTTACGTACCGTAATTCATATTATTATCCTATTAAGATGCTGCCAACCGGCCATTATAGATTTCTATTTTAGTTTAATTATAGTACCACAGGGGAACTAAACGTATGATTGTTTAAAAACAGACAATCAATGAGTTAAAGTAGAAAGTATCATTTATTGTGCCTACAAATTACATTAATAAGTACAGTACATACTATAATGTATACTAGATGGATTAGTCAGACTTTTCTTTTCAATAGTCTTGTTTGTACAAATATTTGAATCATCATTTTGTCATCTTCAAACGATTGACGGAAACAGAACGCTGTCTTGAATATACACACATCAAAAGTGTCTAGGGATCAAGCATTTTTATGCGGATTTCTTGAGATTGAGATGTGGCTTTGTAATAAATTTATGATTTTATAAATTTATATGGATCCTTTTTGGTGCATTTCATAATTTGAATCAGGAACTCTCAATCAAATTCGAGTAAAAGATGAAAATAAGCTGTCAATATTTTCCCTATAAAAACATACAACGCATTGAAGACATTATTATTAGTGCTACTGTTTCCCTACTACTGATTAAAACCAACGTTATTATGGAGCGGCGACGTCATTTAAGCAGGGAAGAAATGCTCAGAGCCGTGGGAATGATAGAAGCTGGTTCCCGGCAACGTACTGTAGCTTTAGCTCTAAATACAAGTCAGAGTGTTATCAGTCGACTTTGGACACGTTACCGAAGCACTGGTTCCGTGGCTGAGCGCCATGGAGGACGTATCGCTGCACCACACGGAGACAAGACCGATACATTCAAATCTTAACTCGAAGAACTCCAACAATAACCGCCATGATGTTAGCCGTGAGGCTTCATCACTCTTCAGGGAACTTAATTAGCGACCAAACAGTCAGAAACCGCTTGCATGAAGTGAACCTTCATTCCCGAAGACCGCTACGGGTACCACCTATAGCAATGCACAATCGTAGGATTCGATATCAATGGGCTCTTGAACACAGAAATTGGGCAGAAGAACAATGGCGTTTCGTGTGCTTTTCTGATGAGTCTCGTTTTGGTATGAGACCGGATACAAGACGTATACGACACTGGAGAACCCCTGGACGCCAACAGCGATTAAAATCCTGCCAGGAAGTCCATCCTTATAGTGGTGGAACCATCATGGTATGGGCGGGTATTTGGATCGGCGGAAGAACTGAGTTGATTTGGATCAGAGGCAACCTCAACGCTCATGCTGAGACGATTGTATCAGACGTCATCGTTCCTCTACAAGTGCAAATCGGTCCCTTATTTCAGTTAATGCATGATAATGCACGACCGCACACCGCAAGAGTTGTAAGACAGACTCTCGCCGCAGCTAACATCAATGTCCTGCCCTGGCCTGCTCAGTCGCCAGACTTGAACCCGATTGAGCATGCATGGGATATGCTACAGAGAAGAGCTCTGCCGAATATGGAGGGTATCCAGTCGCAAGAAGACCTTTTTTTGTTGTTGCAACGAACATGGGCGGCCATTCCACGGCGTGATTTGGATGAACTCATTTTGAGTATGCCAAACCGATGTTCTTGTGTTGTTAGTGTTCGCGGTAGAAACACGGATTATTAATTGTTTAAGTTACCCAATAAAATTTTAAAGAAAACTGTTATTTCAGTCTTTTTTTCGAACTTTAATGTTAGTGGTTCAAATGTCAAAAATCCCTTTATTAGGAAAATGGCAAATTTCTTTATTAATGCAAAGGTGACTTGGTTTATCGTTACTGTGACAAACGAAAACACTTTATTTGATGAATCCTTAAAGAAAATTTTAATTAATATCAATCAGGAGAAAAGTTATTGCAAAAATATATGTTGATCCCTAGATACTTTTGATGTGTGTATTACGAGAGTTAAACTTATGTAGATTATCCTGTTGCAAAAGGGCTTTCAAAAACTTGAGAGGTGTCAAGGGACACCCGGATGGGACGAAGTTATTATTTATTATGTACAAAAAACCTGTATATACTCAAAAAAATAATCGTCGCGACACCACACTGTTCAATGCGTAATAGAAAGACGATACGAAAATAACTGGCTTGCTTTCTATGAGAGAGAGCGAGACTGTGTGTTTGTCACTTCTGCGGGAATCCTGCCGGTACCGGATGTCAGATGACGCGTGAATCAGGTGACGTTCTCACGGAGGGATGCGGGTGACATAGTGATGAGGAGTTTCTCTGTTCAATTGGCATGTTTACCTGACTTGGGTTAAAAAGCTCTTTCACTATAATTTGGCTTGAATGCTGCATTGGTTGAGCCCTGGGGAGTATGTAACCAAGTTTTCAATAGCTGGATTGTCATTGCTAGTCTTTTCTTTCGGCGTGGGGCCATAATTACCACAGACAATTTCGCGCATGTTTACCAACAGCGCCCTCTTGACAACGACGCATTAAGCATTAATTCATTTGATTTCTTTTAAATTAAAATATTTTCGCACGAAAGGATTAAATGTTTAAATTAAATTTATTTTATGTCTAATAACTTCAAAATTAACTCCTCATGCTTATGACATATCATGTATATTTAAAGATGAGTTTAAAACTAACTTATGTTACTTTGACATTAATTACTTGTTATTCTCATTCAATAGCAAAAAGTTTAATCCTACTGTCCAATAATCAGAATATCCGAACATCAATATTAAGAACCTGTTCACGTATTAATATTCGTTTGTCGTAAGTTAATGTCGTTCGCCTCACATTATGTCACCGTGTTACACGTATTTGTAGACATAGATCAGGTGGGCCAGCGAGGGTATAAACAAAAATAAATTATATCTGTTAGATTCCTTGCCAAGACTTCGGAAAAAAAACTGGTTGATCTAACATTTATGTCGACGTTGATCACACCTAAGGGTCTAGACAAGTTGCAATCGCTTAGAAAATCAAAAACATTTTCATAAGATTTCCACGACGTCTATCAATACGATTACCAAAAGGTTTTCGAAACTCATGTCACTTCAATAAGACAAACAGTCTTTTCCTACATGTTAATTTGCGTCCCAGATAATCTAAATTCAGTGTTTTATCGGATCATAAATCTTTGATAGCCACGACTCCGTACAATCACAATAACATACTAATTTATACTAATTATAATCAAATAAAAACATGATTCCGGCCAGACACCCAAAATTTTTGTAGTCCTCAGTGAATTAATCAGCAGGTAGGCATTCAACTTATCCCTGATCGACGCAACGGCGCGTGAGTCACGGTCAGGTTGCGCGGGCGCTGCTGACCGACGCGACGGGGCGGCCCTACCTGAGTTTCTGACCTTAGGAGCAACCCTAACGATTGTGGACAGGAGCAATATACCTAATTTTATGAGTGGGTTTTTAAGTAGGTGATTTAGGGTTTGTGTGAACAAGTGACAAAAGTCAGCTAGATTGCACGCCGTAATCTTGTGTCGCGAAGATTATTTCCTCGATTGTTTTAGAAAAGCAAAATGATGTTGTAAGTGTCGTGACAAGCGGACCACCATTAGGTAGCTTGTTGAGAGACTCGTGTTATGACTACTCACGAGTACGACAATATTCTAGAATGCTCTGTAATACGAGTATATATTATATAAGGCCTTATAGGGTTCTGTGTCCAAAGGGTAAAACGGAACCCTATTATTAAGACTCCGCTGTCCGGCCGGCTGTCCGTCTGTCAGCAGGCTGTACCTCATGAACCGTACACTTAGACAGTTGAAATTTCCACAGATAATGTACTAGCTTTTACCCGCGGCTTCGCTCGCATTTAATTCGAGGTAACAGTCCCCATTTCCTGATTTGCAGGTACCTGCTGCTACCTGTAGTTTTTGCCCTAGCGCCTTATTTATTGTAATAGCAAAGCTAAGTTTTCCTTTTTCTCCCTCACTTCTCAATTTTTTAAACAAAAGTTAAGCCTATTTCCGTCTCCAGGGTCCCAACTGTCTCTGTACCAAAATTCATCAAAATCGCCTTCACGCCTACATGGCTAAACCAGCCATGTAGGCGTGAAGGCGTAACAAACAAACAAACTCACTTTCGCTTTTATAATATTAGTAGGGATTTCTGTTGTCGCTATAACAAAAAAATATAATAAATATTAATGCGTAAGGAACCCTTCGCGAGTTCAATCGATTTGGCCGGCTTTTGTAGTTTTTACCGACCCTCGTAAAAAAGGCTTGACATTATTAAAAATGTTTTATAAAAAACAGTACGCAGTCCATATACTTACCTGAACATAGACACAAAACGTGGTAAGTACCTACATATGTATATCACAATGAACTAAACAGTACATCTATCCAATACTTCCCCACAGCGTCCTTTCACGAAATGCCTTTTATAATTTGTTACAAATACAACACAACTTTGCACAACAGTTTCGCATTCCCTTTCTCTCCCTCGATCAGTTGATCTATGCGCGTGAGTCACTAGCAGGTTCAGTGCGGTCCTGCGTCTGCGCACGCCCTACCTGCGCCTGCGCCCTGAGTCCTGTGACCTTTGGGAAGTGCCTTACTGCCCAACTGCAGCGAAGTTATTGTGTTGTATGTGTACAGTGTAGTTTGAATGGTTTAAATTCGAGATGTCTATGAGTAATACGTCATCATCTGCCTACCCCTTTTCCAAATATGTTGAGTGGAGCTTCCATTCTAACCGGGTGCAGAATATCAGTATTTGACATGGAGCGTTTAAGTCGCTATTACGTCTTGCACACAATTAAAAATAAACTAAAATTGTAAGGAAATATATTGAAGTGGCACATAATTAAAAGCACATAGTTACAAACAAAAAGGAGTATTTAAATAATACATTGATAAACAGTAGAATGGAAGTAGAAAACGTGTTGCGCAGAAACCAAACAACATGAAAAAGGGTTGCAAGATGTTTTTTACATGTATTTCCAAAATTCTCGATAAGTTGTCATTACTAATTAAGACCAAAACAGCCCAGCTTTAGCTAACTAGAACAGCTCCAACGTCCATCACTATTCATCACCAAACCCATTAATGTCGAACACTTGCAACACTAGTCCCGTCCTGCTCCGCCGTCCATTTATCACTAGCCATTAGTTTGGGCCACTGGGCCAATCGCCGTGTCAACCGGCCGGCCATTAGGTGACATCATGGCTTATTGAGACACTAGTGCTTTGACTACTTACTAACATATTCTGGAAAATTCTGTGGATTATGCTGCATGTAAGACTTTCTGTAGTGTCTGCCGACCCTCATGGAAAAGGCTTAATAGGAGGTAGTTCGGTTCGATTCCTAGGTTGGGAATGAATTTTCCATTAAGAATTTCTTTCCAAAGCATTTTTTTCAATTTGGGCCGGTTAGTTGCCCAATCCAAAGCGTAGATTTCTATGGAAAAGAAACTTCACGGCAATAGCTTCTCCCGTTATTGCAAGAGACTGTCACCTGTCGACATAACTTACTATTTACTGTTTAATATATTAACAAATAAAGTTTCGTGTGAGTAATGTCAATAAGTAATGATGTTGTATGTTGGAGACGGGGCTAGGTCCCCGCGCTTCAGATCTGGCGTTCGGAATTCCTTGCATGTATGCAGCCGGTTCATTTAGTCATGCATTTCTCACAGCTGCCTCGATATAATTTCACGGAATGATATTAAAGTGTGGATCATATGATACTCCCATTTCTTTGTAACTGTCTCGAGAAGTGTTCGTGGTAATTTTGTATGGCAATGTGCTCTAAGTTCACTTTCTATTGAGCCGTCCGTTGAGTGTCTGAAATTTCAACCGTTACTCAAATGTATCAAAAATGTTGTCGAAACCTATATCTAACTATCACAATGTTGTCATATTTAACCTAAAAGTTAGCTGGCATGAACTGTTTTGTGGCGTTAAGTACGCCTATGTACCAATCTTGTACTTGTAGTTTAAATAAACAAACTATATACTTAGGGGAAGTATTACCAGCTTATGACGTTCCCTCGTCTGGGATTCAGGCTTACTCTCTGTGGGAGGGAATTTCCAATGGTAGTGTAAAAATAACAATATTTTTTAATGAAACGATAAACTGCAACTAAACGACCTCACTATCTAGGACACGAAACTAAAATTAAAGTAAAAAAAAAACTTCAATGCATTCGTTTTTGCCGAGTGGTATCGAGATAAAAGTTATCTGTCTCCTTATAAGATGCTGTAAGAGGGGCAAGGGCGCCGGGGTGGCGTATGTGTGCCATATATGGCCAGGCCTTTGGGCTACTTGGCCATATGGTGCGAGGAACGAGGTTGAGCTACATTGACAGATGGCTCACGACCAATACTTGAGTGTTAGGCATTAGGAATGTGTCAATGAAAATTGTGTTAATGTGATTTATATGCTGAGCTAGAAACATGGTATTTGTTTTGTAAACTAGATGCCTTTTATTGTGAAGCTGTCATCAAACATCATTTACTTGATTAGATTTCTGTTGGCAGCCTACATGATTTCCATATGATAGTTTTAACAGATGTTTGGACGCGCTATTCTTAATTGGACTAACACCTAACATAATTATTTTTTAAATATCACAAATGTACTAGTGCTATTAGGTTTTCTCATTAGGAATTTCTCAAAAGAAGTCACGGTTGATAGCAAAGTCTTCCCTTCTTATTCATGGGACGAATACTTTATAACACTGGCTGAAAACTGTAGGTACACATTGACTGCTTAACCGGTCGGGGATTACAGCTGTAATGTTTGTTATACAATACTTTACCAGCACACCAGTCCTTACCTCTTACTGGCACAATTTCGGAAAGAACATGCATGCTGCAGCATTGTAGCGACTGTTCTTTTATTCTGTTACGTGAAACAAAATCTCTGATCCTTCCTTCTACATGCATTTCCCGACACATGACATTATTACTTCGACATCATCTGCCTAGCCTTTTCCCAACTATGTTGGGGTCGGCTTCCAGTCTAACCGGATGCTGCTGAATATCAGTATTTTACATGGAGCGACTGCCTGTCTGACGGTCAGACAGGCAGTCGCTCCATAGTAGGTACTGGGTAATGCGATACCCCTTGGTAAGACTGGTTGTCAGACTTTCGGAGCACACTACCTGTAACGACTGTCAAAGATCTACAAAATGACAGCCGGGACCAACGGCTTTACGTGCTTTTCGAGACACGGAGGAAACTCGGTATGTAACGGGTGGTCACCCATCCACAGACCAACCTAGGCAGTCGCGGCTTAACCTAAAGATCGACCCGAGCGGCTGCTATTATTTAGCCACGAGCTCCTCTATATGGTTACTTCGACGGCTACCCATAAATCCAGCAATGAGCCGCTGACGTGGCTCGGCAACCACTAATTGTGTCGCACTTGCGTCGCCAAGGTCCACCAATTGCAACGCGCGACCAACCGTGACACGAGCGAGATTCATACAAGTTCATTTAGCGATCACTTAAGTGTTAATTGGTTGTGATATACTCATCATCTATGTGCTTATAAATAGCTCTATTTTCTAGAAGACTGTTGTGTTAACGAAGTAATGTGTGGGTCGTCTTGATTCGGTAGTATTAGGCCTAGTCAAGTAGCAATCAATATCAAACCATTTTGTATTTCTTTAACGATTTTGAACAGGATTAAGACAAGCTTCATAAGTGATAACAATATCAGAATGCAGCTTTGTCTAAGCCATCTGGTCATCACTGCATCATCATAGTTTACCTGCTCGTATCAATATTTTTTTACCGTCAGAAGTCCATCAGTTGTCGTCTTTCCTCGGTTGGTTCTTCCTCAACACTTTGGCTGTTAGAACTATTATTTATTTTGTTCTTTGGCTTAAACCTTTTTTGCGGATAAAACTTCCCCCGATATGGGCGAAACAGACCCCTCTGTTTCGCCCACATCGGGTGACAGACTTGTACTGCCTAAAACCCACCCATGTTCTTTCTTTTACCCTTTATGTTCCGGGGAACCGGTATCTCCTTGGAACAACCCACAGCCAGGCTGATAAAGCTTTGATGGAGGCTTTTGAATTTTCTCCCTTTATCCATTTTTAAGGTCAGGATCACTTTTTTGTCCGTCTGTCTATCTGTCTGTCAAGACCCTTTATCTCGAGAACGCGTGGAGGAATTGAGTTGAAATTAAAACCATGTATATTTTTTTAATAATAAAAAAACTTTGACGCACACTAGGAATTTATCATGTATCGAAGGTGCGTTTACAAAAAAATAAACTAACATACACAAACAACAGCCAGACCCGAAACAACTATTTGCAGGCCATACAAATATTTGTTCCGTGCGAGAATCGAACCCGCGAGTCAATCACCACCGTCAATATATACATATACTCAAGTCTGTGGTTCCTTGTAACTGTGAAAATCATCCCTCTAAGTCTTCGCAATCAAAAGGCTGTTAATGTCGCAAGTTTGTGCGGAACCCTCGTTGCGTTAGTCCGACTCACACTTGTTTCTTACTCAAGTTAGGTTTTGTAGAAAATGTCCTTTTTTTAAGGGGAAAAATCGACAACAGACGGAAGTAAACTAGCCACCGTCATTCAATGGAATTCCCATTGAATGGAGTGGAGTTAGTAGCTGAGCTCGGAAAGCAGGCACACTTGATGTGTCGCGTCAAACGATCTCCGATAAACAACATCAGAACGGAATTTTATTGTACGAATGCGATTGTTTAATTAGCTGTCATTCGTATGAGTTCATTATATTATGGTGTTTGTATACCAGGGTGAAGACTGTATTGACTGGCATTTGTTATTAAAAAACACGAATGGCTAAAGACCGGCTGTGGGTTTGTTCAATGTTGGTATTCCGGCTGTGGGTATGTTGGTATTTTTAAATGCCTTCGTGAATCTGGGTTGTGGAGCTCATTTTCCGGACATCTTGTGTTTGGTTGTCTTGACTTTAGAGTGTAAACTATGGGCTGCGTGTGTTTGATAAAGTGATTAAGTACCCTCTTCTTGTGTCTTCAATAAACATTAGGCAGCCTGAGTTAGCCGGTGGTGTAAGCAGGGCTGACCGTTGACCGCGATGGTTGTAGGATAGCTACTTCTAAACTTGTCAGCATCGGCTTCCAGTCTATCTGGAGGCAGCTGAATACCATTTTACGTGGAGCTGACTGATTGACTGCCACAACCAGATTACTATAGCTATTCCTATTGCTACTATTACCCTTTAGTAAGATTGGTTGTCAGACATTCGGGTCTTCACTTCGACCAACCTATGGATTGTTCAGAATCGATCTAATACTGATGAAGAGTTGAATTTGTGACCCGTGTACATCAAGTTGTTTGTTGCAATTTAGGTTCATCTATTAATTCAACCTTATAGTCTTTATAAGGATACTTTGAATAGAATGTCATCATTACAGTCACGACGTACCTACTGCTTACCAGTTTGGTACAAATATCAGGAGGTTAACTGATTGAGGACTGATACCACTCCCGCTGCGTTTAGATATTAGTTTACAAGTGTTTGTATTTTGAAAACTTAGTTAAATAGATAATCTTTGGTTATTTGTTGTGTTCATTTTAATATAACTTGTCAATTACTCCGCATTTTTTTTATTATGAATCATCTAAAAGAGTTATCCTGGAAGCATGGGAACTTTGTTACTTTTTTGACATTAGGTTCACAATTTTGTTCTTGATATTATAGCTCTGCCACTTAAGTGCAAGCCTAGTTGATCATATCGGCAAAGTTATTGTTGGTTAATGTAAGTAGTCCAGTGGATGGTGTATTAACTAGTTCTTGTTGATGTTTCCAGAATGTCTGAAGGTGACGTGTCGTTGATCCGCGACGAGGACTTACTGCGCCGTATGGTGAGTTCTTCTTTGTATAGGAGTTAATAATTTTCTTTAGCATATTAATTAACGAGTATGTATCAGGACCGCCAATAAATGACCACAAATCAAAAACACTAAAATACATTGTGATGCATTGGGCGATCAGTAACCCGATACAGTTTATTATTGAGCCTTGATTAAGAAACGCATTCTTCCAAAAATGACAAATGAAATTAAATATCTTCATTGTATCCGAATGAAAATACAAATCCTAGCGCCTGACATAAATCACTAGCAATGTTGTTGAACTTGCACTAGTTCTACAAAACTCGTAGGTGCTAGATCCATCATCTCGTTTCACGATGTCAAATGTTTTTGTTAAGCACTATGAACATGACGTATTGTGAAAGTGTTTATATAAAACCCAAAATAACAATATTTATTTGTCATCTACGTAATAAGACCAAACAGCACAAACCTAAATTGAAACTTTATGAGCAACCTACTCATAAATTTTTGATTTAAGCTATAAGGTTTAAACTAACTTACCCATCTTAACATTCTAGTGGCAGCAGACGGAGGACTTCTCCCGCAAGAAAGAGATCCGCGCGCACATGTACCGGCTGCGAGAGGAGCGCCTGCGCAACCTATACTCACCCGAACCCACTCGAGATGGGAAAGGTAATGCCCTATCTTAGTCTGACTGTCTTGTGTAGTGAGTAGTGGGAATAGATCGATAGAACCTAGTATTTAAACAAAACTTGTACAACAGTTGATTGCTGGCAACACCATTTTTACAGTAAATACCTTTTGATCGAGCCATTTTCTGTTAAGTTTGTGCATGCTAAATCGTTTCAACATCCTAAAACAACAGTCAAAAGACAAATAAAAACATGTTCCCAGAATACTCGAAAACAGATTGGTCCAACTTTTGTTAACTTTCAATTCGAGGCTTTAGAATGTCTGCAGATCCAAAACTACGTATGGATATGCTTGCATGACGTTATTTGGTAGTACATGCTTGTGCATTTTATGTAGAGGAGAATGTTTCTAGTTTGAGGGTAAAATTGAATTTAGTAGATGGGATTTTGAAATAATACAAAAATATTGGTGCTCTTGTGATTTAGTAAAGTTTTAGAGCAAGTGGTCAGCCAATATTGTTCAACGTGTTTGATGTATGTATAGCCAAATATTTCACCCAGGGTTTTATTTTGAAAATATGAATGACAGCCTTCCCAAAGACGTTAAGTTAGAGTCGTGCCCGAATTCAACAGGTAATGAGTTCAGTGCTGCGCAAGGCCACGTCAAGTCGTTCGTGGACCAGAGCTTCCAGTCGATGAAGAGCAAGGAGGTCCGCGACGCGGGCTCACCGCCCAAGGAGTTCACGTACCGCGGCCAAGGTGCCTGCACGATACCCCCTTCCTAACCTAACAGAACTAACGCTTATTAACCGGTAACGGTGTACACAGTCAACAATCAGATGCTAATGCTATTATTTTTGCAGATCTGAAGGCGCTGTCCAATGCTGGATGGAACGTGGAGTCGGAGAATAAGACCACAGACGATGGGCATACGCACGTCAAATCTGTCCACGCCAACATCGAGGGCAGATACGACGTGGATGGCGGCAAGGGACAGTTCGCAGCCGTAGACCGTCACAAGGAAGCCATCACCGAGTACCATGATGACAACAGCAGCCTGAAGCGCAACGAGACATCATCGAACACGGCTGCTCGCGAGCACGTCGTCCGCAAGACTGACGACGGAACACAAATCTCGTCAACCACCAGTTCTTCGACCTCTTCGTCCAAGTTCCAGCAGATGTCTTCGACGAAACATGAATCAGTGCCATATGTGACTAACGACGACTATGACCTACGAAATTATGATACTAACCGCAATGAGGATGCTTCCTCTTTAACAAGGAGGAAAATCATTAAAAGTAATGACTACGAACATAACTTGAGGAACAATGATTATGAACAAAATTTGAGGAAGAATGACTACCAACAAAATGTAAGAAAAGAGGACCACGAAACTGTGAGACGAAGTGAATACGAACACAGTGCCAGGAAGA
This sequence comes from Ochropleura plecta, assembly GCA_905475445.1. Taxonomy (NCBI): domain Eukaryota; kingdom Metazoa; phylum Arthropoda; class Insecta; order Lepidoptera; family Noctuidae; genus Ochropleura; species Ochropleura plecta. The sequence goes on from FR997735.1 coordinate 483,706, forward strand.
ATGACTACGAACAGAATGTGATAAGAAGTGATTACGAGACTGGAGAGCTCGTGTCTAGGAAGATCGATTACCCTGACGACAACACCAGAGTGGTCGTAGAAACGCGGTGCTTGCCGGACGGCACTCGAGTTACCAGCACCAAGAGAGAGTTCCGAGCTCCAGTTCAAAGCACCCGCTCTGAACAATCGTACCAGACAAGGGAAAACAAGTCCTACTCCACCCAACTGCGATCTGACGCCAGGGAATCCTCCAAGATCATTAGGCAGGTTGATGATCGTGCAACTGATATTGTCGATTCACAAAGACACGTTGATGACTCTGACTTCAAAAGACAAATAGCCCAGTATACGACGAAGGATAACGATGATTACTCGGATGTACAGCGCCATGATAAAAAGGTAAACAAGAAAGTGATAGATCAATCTAAAGTAGATGATGACTATTCACAAACAACTCGCCATGTGACACGTGTCAATAAAGTAATTGAATCCTCTGCTAAAGATGACCACGTTCAATCGCATCAAACCCATCACCGGAAATATGACACCACCAACTTCCGGCGTGACGCAGTTACTCCATTTGACACAGTCCCTCCTCGCGACACAGAAACAGTAATGCCGCGTGACAGTCGTCCTGAAACATTTACACCGCGTAATGAACGCCCTGAAGCAAAAACACCAGGCTATGATCGTCCAGAAAATACTACAACGCGTGATAGTCGCTCTGAAAGTTTTACACCGCGTAACAAACGCCCTGACGATTATATACCGCGCAGTGAACGTCCTGAGACAAGCAGCCCGCGCAATGAGCGTCCCGATACAAGCATCCCGCGCAATGAGCGTCCCGATACATTCACTCCACGGAGTGAATACCCTGACACTGATACACCACGCGATGATCGTCCGGGTCAACCAAAGGATAACATAGCACATCAAACCAGGCACACCGAGGAGAGAGTCCATCACGTCACTAGAGACAAGAAAGTTGAAGAAACCGTAGAGAGGAAGACTGATCACTATCAAACCACGTACCAAACTGACTTTCCTCAAAAGAAGATCAGTAACGATTGGAGTCCGACACACCAGGCGTGGGCTAGCACACTACGCGCTGATACTCCTAGTACCACTCGACCATCAACTAGGGCTTCCTCTCCTGGCAGCCGAACTTTTAAGTCAAGCACTTCTTCGTTAAGAAGTAGTGTAAGCCCTGATAAAACCACCAGGAAACCAGCAAGCCGTGGTGGTAGCCCCAACAAAATTGATAGGCATTCGCCGACTCGTACTGTCTCTGACAGACAATTCACTACTTCCACGCATTCCGTTACTGAAGTAAAGACGAACAAGTATACAAGCCCTGATGATAAAAGACCACCAACCGGTCGCTCTCCAACTAGACCCGGTTACAGCCCTGAGAGGAAGCCTCAAGATCATCGTCAGAGACCGAGCGCAAGTCCGGAGAAAAGACCTCAGGACTTACCCTTCAGGCCTAGCGCTAGTCCAGACAGGAAACCAACACAGAAAGGTTCTCCAACGGCCAACTACCCGAGAACTACATCGCCGACGCGTCCAGTAAATCGTGGTGAGTCACCAACTAGGCCGCGAACAAGCCCAGAGAGAAAACCAACTCAGTATACTTCTCCTAGTTCGGGTTTCCCAAGTACAACTCCCGACAGAACCAATGATACTTTCCCTAAAGATACTTCTATGAAACCAAGTCAGAGCCCAGAGAGGAAACCAGGATATCAAAAGCCTAATGACAGTCGCCCAAGTCCTACTTGTGATAATCCTCGAACAACTTCTCCTACTCGGCCTGAACATCCCACGGATAGTACCAAAAGGTCTGGCAAAAGCCCTGACCGCAAGCCTGGTTATCCTGCTACTGATATATCCGATAAATCTACTGACAAACATCTTCAAGAGGACACTCCAAAACGAAGAAGTGAGAGTCCTGAAAGGAAACCGGGCTATATGAGACCAACTTCTGCAAACAAACCGTCTGATAGCCTAAAGACTCCTTCAATAAAACAAGCTCCCTCACAAAGCCCTGAGCGCAAGCCTCAGGATGAAACTAAAACTACAACGAAAGTACAAGCTGATCACTACAAATTTATTGACGAAGAAACGAAAATGTACACTCGTACTGATCAAACTGACACCAACTACACGAAGAGTTCACCATCTGGGCCTGTTAACCCCTCTCCAAGAGATAAGGATTCTTCACCCACAAGAAAGAGTCCTAGCAAGGATACTCCTGACTTCCCAAAGAAAAGATCACTTTCGCCTACAGAGTCTGTTACTTTTATTGACCAACGTGACCAGACTCAAGTAAAAACAACTGACTTTACTGAAGAAAAAACAATAAAACATCGTTCTCCAAAGGATAAAGATTCACCTACTGATAAAACTGTTCCTAGGGAATCATCGCCATCGAAATATGGAACGTACGATAAGAAAAAGCCTTATGATCGTGATGTCACTGAGGTAACCACAACAACTTCTAAGGATAGTAAAGATGTCAAGTTTGATTCATTAATGCGTCGTGAAAAATCTCCCAAGAAAACACCTGACCAGCCATCAACTCCCACCAAAAAGGTACCACGGGACAGTGTTTCCCCGGTCAAATCTCCTTCCAAAGACACTAAATTTAAGCATACCACTGATTTTATTTCAACCGAAAGAACTAATGAAGAGGTTAATAAAAAGACCACTAAAGAACATCCTAGGAAACTGGTTACTCCCTCATCTAGCCCTACCAGAAAGCCCAAGCCCACTGACACTGAGCCGTCGACGGGTCAAAGCTCTCCTACTACATCTGTGAGTGGTTTCGTGTATTTTAGCTCTCCACGAACTGAGAAGACCGTTATCACTGATTTAGATGACCAAGAATACTACTCTGAAACGCATTCAGTAGACGAAACCATCACCAGTAAAAGACCTGAAAGTCTCGATGTAAATAGATCTCAATCTCCCTCTAAGATACCTTGCAGATCTCCATCTCCCGAAAAACGTGTCTCTCCAGCTAAGGATAGCTTGCCGAGAAAAAGCTCTTTAAAAAAACCCACAACTGAGATAACCCAAGCATCTCCCATCGAAAAACCACCATCTAGTTTTCGAGTTTCTCCGACAGAGGAACCAAAAGACTTGCTTCATAAAGTAGTGAAAAAGGACCGCCCAGAGGGGCCTACGTGTGATGCTCCGGTTGGTAAACAAAAACCGCCTCTAGAACGTAGAGAAACTTATGAAGATCGCTGCCGCAAAATTCTCGGCATGATGGACGATACAATTAAAACCGAAACTGTTAAGAAAACAACTTTTTTGAAGGAACCGGAAACCAACTTGAGCTCGCCTAGTGTGTCCCCTTGTCGCAGCCCCGCTCCGAGAGAAACTCCATTCGAATATCCAACAGTCAAGAAAACTACTGACACCAAAACTGATGTCACTGACTTCATTACTCGTGAGCAGGAGAATATCGCTAAAATGACTACCACTCATGTAGATGTTTCTACTGACAAAAAACCTAAAACTCCGCTCGAGAGCTCTCCGACTAAACTTCAAGAGATTATCATAAAAGACAAAACAATTTTAAAACACGATAACTCGACGACCACTAAAGACACGGAAGATATTAAAACAACTGACACGACGAAATACCTTTCACCAAGACAAAGTCCTGAGAGAAAGCCATATCAACCATCGGACAACGTCCCTAACAGAGTTACAGAGAACAAGGCTGATACTCCGAAAGCCCGTGAGAGTCCTGAACGAAAACCAAAAGATTCGGAGAATCCGCAAACCACAGGCCCCTTAAATCGTCGTCCATCAGGTACTTCTCCTAGGTCTAGCCAAAGCCCGGAAAAGAAACCAGGATATGAACCAACTGAGAAGAACACCCTCGGAGCTAAACACCCAGAGGAACCTACTCCTGTTACTCCGGGCTACAAGAAAACAACAACAGCCGTTTCATCTAAATATGACACCACGACTGAAGACATCACAGTAACGACCAAAATAATTGAAAAAAAACCTTCACGAACTTCTGAGTCTCCGACCAGGAAAACTGCTACTGATAAATCATCAAAGCCGGGCCAGCCGTCTGACAAGAGTCCACAGCGCAAACCTAGTTTTGATCAAAAGGCGCCAATTAAAACCACCCCGGAGAAACCTGCTGACAAGGTCCCAAGGGAAGCATCTCCGTCTAGACCCAGTTTCACTAAAACTACTACTTCTATGGTAGTTGAATACGATTCATCGTCGTCCACTGATGATTTCGAGGACTCTACTACCACAAAATCTACAAAAACAAAGCCCTCTGCCCGTCCTTCAGGGTCTCCCACACGTAAAGTACCTACATCTATAGACGGTGCTCCAGCTAAACACGCGTATCCTTCCGATAAGAGTCCAGAGAGAAAGCCATTGAAGCCAAAAGATTCATCACCAACAAGACCTGGCTACATGAAGACTACCGCTTCAATGACGTCTAAGTTTGAGACTACGTCTACTGAGGATCTTCTAGAGACCAACACTTCTGAGACAGTTCAGACAAGGCGTACTTCTCCCCGACCTTCTGTTTCACCTACACGTAAAACTTCTCAACCTACGGATGATTCTCGACCACGATCAATTCACCCGACAGATCAGAGCCCCGAGAAAAAGCCCACTGATCCTAGAGATACTACTCCAACTAAAGCAAAGCCTGACAAAATACCTAATTATATGAAGACAACCACGTCAACCACATCGAAATATGATACTGTTGCTACATCAGAAGATGTTGAAGAAACTACATCTTTAAGCACCACAGAAAGACGTCATTCTCAACGTCCATCGGTTTCACCAACAAGGAAAATTTTGCAACCTGAGGACCATCCGCGTACATCACCATCGAGATCTTCTCAGCAAACAGACAAGAGTCCTCAACGCAACAACCTGCCTCAACCTCCAGCGAAACAACCCGCTGATAAATATCCAAAGGAACCGTTACCGACTAGGCAGACACCCAGCACAGAGAAAACTCCTGGGTTCATGAAGACAACTTCATCTCATGTCTACAAACAAGACACAGTATCTGCAACTAACGACTTCTTGGAATCCTGTAGAACAGAAATTGTTGATAAAAAATATCCTTCCTCTCATCCCCCTCATTCACCTACTCGTAAACTCGCAAAGCCAGACGACAAGCAAGAGCCAGACTCCCCTCGATCAGTTTCACCATCTAGGTCTCATCCAGAGAATATAACGTCTAGGAAAAGTGTTAGTCCTGATCGTAAACCAAGGCACCAGCAGCCGACAGAGCCACATGGCAAGAAGCCCGCTGAAGAGCACCCGAAAGAAACTTCTCCTTTCCAACAAACTACCAGCCCGGATACTCCTACGAGAACCACGACCTCTGTCAGTACTAGAGAGGGCACCACAGATATTTATGAAAGCGACATCTCTAAAACAAAGCAAAACAGATACCCGTCCTCGCGCCCTTCGGAATTGCCCACTCAGAAAATTCCAAAATCAGATGGTGCTCCCGATAAGCCTCATTTGGACAGAAGCCCTAACCGCTTGCCAAGATATGATGAATCTTCGCCTCGATCTAGTCCTGAAAGACAACCGGGTGACAGTTATCCTAAAGCAACATCACCGTCTAGAAAAATGCCAACTTCTGATGAGAAGGGACCTACTCATTTGAAATCTACAACAACTGTGAGGTCTACTTACGAGTCCACCTTGGAGGATATTCAGAAGGCAACAAAGTCCAAAGTCACCGAAGATTATCACTACACGTCTCGACCATCAGACACATCGCCTTCAAAAAGGGCTCCAAAATCTGCTGGTGATACCAAGTCTGCTCCCGAACATCCTCGAACGCAGTCACCCACCAAGCATCAGCCTGACGATTTTTTGAAAAGACCGTCGGAGCTCAAAGAGAGTCCAACCAAAAACCCTGGACAAAAATATTCGCAGGAATCATCACCAACTCGGTCAAGCTCTAGTCCGGACAGAAAACCAGGCTACATGAAGCCAACTGCTTCAGTTACATCTAAGTTTGAAACCACTTCTACTACTGAAGAGTTTGAGACCACTAAAAATGTCGTAAAAAAGCATCCTTCTCCAAGATCATCAGTATCACCCTCGCGCCGCGCACCACATGAATCATCAAAAATAAATGTTGGCTATCTACAGCAACCAGATGAGCCGAGACAGCTTCGTACTCCTTCTCCCATGAAGAAAACGACGAAAGTTACGGAAGTGAGCACAGATTTCCTCGTGTCCGAGAGAGAACAAGAAATTTTGGATAGAGTTCAAAAATCGCTTAGAAAATTGTCTCCAGAACGTAAAGAAAAGTCACCCAGTCGCGAAAGGAGCCCTGGTAAAACAACAACTAGCTTGCAAGATATTGATATAACCAGCCATATTGAAATAGATAATGAATCACTGACTGAAGATGTCATAGAAATCACAGAGAAGTTCTCGACCGCTAAAATGATAAAACCCAAGGATGAGAAGCCAAATGATCAGAAAACGCCAAGCAAGCTTTCGACCAGAACCGTTTCTCCAACTAAAAAACCCTCAGGTATTGCTCAGCCCACTAAGCTAGACAAAAATCCAGATTCTCCGACAAAAACTAGGAGTATTTCTCCGAAAAAGCTGGTTTCGCCCTCTGAGAGGCCGCAGTCACCTCAGGTGTCAAAGCCGAGTGGCATCAAACCTAAGGAGCAGATACCTTCTCATCTGACCAGGAAGCCAACTCCTACTACATTAAATGTGATGAAAGCAGAAAAGCAAGCAACTGATTTGAAGAAGTCGACTAATATTAGTTCTGTTATCAAGCAGAATAGTTTTACTCGAACTACAACGGGAAGATCTCCGACGAAGACTATTCCATCACCGACAGGTCGCCCAAGTGAGCCCGAATCTAAGAGAACCCCAACTCCTAAAGGTATCAGAGAAAGCGTGATTCCTACAAAGAAAGACATTGATACAAAGGTCACGCGCACTGTTAGTGATATTACCATAAAGTCAAAGAAAACATCACCTCAAAGAATGAAGTCGAAACCAGAAATAACAGTGAGTGACGTGTCTACTAAAACAACGACTAAGACTACGAAGTCATCTTACAAAGAACCGCTTTCAAAATTACCGAGTAAACCCAAGTCTGCCACGACACTTAATACGTCCACAGACGAAGATGATGTTATTATTGATGTGCAGCAGTCTAAATCATCCAGGGAGAACTCACCGGACCGAATCTGTCCAACACCAGTCAATTTCGGAGAAGATGTTGGAGTTCCTCGGTATCCCGACGAAGTGAGTGAACCTGATGACGAATTTAACAGGCGAACGCATCACACCATTCATGAAGCTGAAACCATAGTCGATGATATTGTTGAAATCTGCGAAGATGATGAGCTATTTGTCAGGAAAACTGATATCGACATCGTCACCGACGATGATGAAAGCCTTCTCAGCGTAACCGATAAGGTATCTAGGTTCACCAAAGGTGTCGATACATTGACCAAGCCTAAAGATACTACTGCAACATTTAAAGATACTGAAAGAAGAGTTCATTCCGATTATATTGATGAAAGGTTGAAATCCGATGAATGCTTACTGTCTGTATCCGAAAAAGTTAACAAGTTTGCTAAGGGACCAAGGGATACGAGAGATAGCAAGAGTCCATCGCGGCGAGTCACGGATGAGTACGACAAGAATACTGTTTATCAAGATGACTACACAAAACTGAGTGTACACGACAAAGCACACTTGTTTGTAGAAACTGCAGAGAACGTCAAGACACCTAAAGTGAAACCAACCCCACAAAAGGTTGAACGTCCTGACTTGACTAACGTTGATGCCTCATTAAAGAGTGATGACTGCTTACTCAGTGTGTCTGATAAGGTACATAAGTTTGTTAAAACTGCTGAACAATTCTTGACGGAATCCCACGAAGTCGAGGAAAAGGAAAAGAGAATTAAGGAGCAACATGACAAGATCATGCAAAAGATAGTCGATTATGCAGATGATGAGGAATCCGAAATTGAGACAACCACTTATACCGAGGATGTTATAGTTACGGATAATAGAAAGACACCAGACCGTGGACAGCGAGACGATACGCCACTCAAACCGAAGGAAGCTATATCATCACTTCCAAAAAATAAGGATTACAGCAGCCCCAACAGGAAGCCGATGGAAAGGACGCCTACTGTCAAAATAACCACTCTTCGCAGTAGTGACGCTGTAAAAAAAGCGAAAGCTTTGTTTGAAAATATAGCAACGACTACTCAAAAAACGAAAGAAACCACTCACACTAAAACTGCAAAGTTGACAGACATCGGTGTGTTGAAAAAGTCTCCTAAGACTGATTCTACCACCGTTTTACATCCCTCTGTAGAAAATGGGTCTCCTAATATAACAGATGCAGATAGTGAAGTGGATGCTGTTCCTCACACGCCTAAAGACCACCCGACAAGTGGGACGCTTACTCGACCGCATTATCCGCGTGATGAAAAACCACGAAGCAGTCCATCCCGTGTACCTGCCCAATCACCCGAAGTACCAAAGTCAAAATCACCAATGCGTCAAACTGTGGAAACTACAACTACCAGTAAAACTCTTCTATCGAGATATCCAGCTTCACCGAGAGCCGAATCCCCAAGGCAACGGCCCGAGAATGACAAGCCCGATAAGGTTCCCGGATATCTTCGTCCTACAAAAACCAGTCAAATCAAGGAAGAGACAAAGGTCGTTGAGGACACTGAAGTCAGCAGCAGACGCGGAAGTGGCAAATTCGGAATAGAGCTTCGAAGGACCAGCGTTGAACGATCAACATCGAGTAGCGAGCGTCGGCGCAGTGTTGAACACCCCTGCATCGAAGACATCTTCGACCTGGACCTCCTGGAACAAATGGTCAGTAAGCACAAGATTTGCATGCTCATAATACTTATTTATGTTTCCTTATTATATTTATACTTTTGCTGACTATGTTCTAATTTTCAGTTGGAAAAGGTCGTTGGTTACGAGCAGAGGCGACGCATCAGATCCCAAATTCGTATTGCTAAGAAGAAGGTAGAAACCGACCATGTCGACCACACTACCACTTACACTAAAACAACCCGACAGACTACGAGTACTCAAAAGCTAAGGTCTCCTGAGCGTTTGCAAACAAAATCACCGGATCGAGTTCCAAAGTCTTCACTCCATAAAACCACGTCTCCTGATCGTCACGCTAAAACTCCTCAGAGATCGATCCCTGAACGCACTCAGGCTAGAGAGCATGTGCAACCTGTGCTTAACGGACATGCTAAAGAGCCAACAAAAACTGTGACTGATAGACGCCCTGAGAAACCCCTTCCAAAATCTGCACCAAAAACAAAAAGTCCTGTTCGCCATCCTAGTCCAGACAAAAAGACCAGAACTCAGTCCCCTAACAAAATAGTTACTCCGAAACCTAAACCCAACCGTTTCAATGAGTATGCATCCGCTTACATGAAGAAAGTAGGCCTAAGTGAAGCTGACAAGATCAGATTTGCTGAAGCCAAATCAAAGAAAGCCGCAGAAGAAAAACAGAGAACGGTAAAACATACAGAAGAACACACAATCGTGGAAGAATACTCTACGGCTAAAAGTATTACTGAGAGGACTTTGTCGAAGGACGTCATAGAAATTGTACACAGAAATGGAAGTAATAGAAGATCTCCATCACAAGAAAAACGACAGAGTCCGGAAAGAAGTTCCCAAAGCCCAGAACGGAAAGTTCAGTACCCAGAGCGAGTGGCACAAAGTCCGGAACGAAAAGTTCAGCAACCAGAGCGTAAGGCTCAAAGCCCGGACCGCAGGACTCAATACCCGGAACGAAAAGCACAAAGCCCGGAGCGCAAAGCGCACTATCCGGAGCGAAAGGTGCAAAGCCCGGAGCGTAAAGCGCACTATCCGGAGCGAAAGGCGCACAGCCCGGAGCGTAAAGCGCACTATCCGGAGCGAAAGGCGCAAAGCCCGGAGCGTAAAGCGCACTATCCGGAGCGAAAAGCGCACAGCCCGGAGCGTATCTACGACGACCGAACACCAAGTCCAGCCCATAAACAGCTGAGAACAGAACTCGGTAAAAAGGAAACCATCATTAAAACTGTGTACGAAATTGAGAAGAAGTTACCACAAAAGCCTGTTCAGGAAGAAAAGCCATCGTGGGTGACCAACAGGAACCTCAAAAAGATCAGTTCGGACACCAGGACGTTCAGCAGCAAGAAGATTGAGGAGAAACCGAAATACAGGGCTGCTAGTCCGTCTAAAGTGATCACAAAGCCGATTGACGTAATCACGTCGAGCTATGGGCCTGGGCCAGTAGATTCCGATGGCAAACCACTCTTCGGTATCAGAGCATTGAGGAACGGCGCGTCTAACTACCAGGGTAAGCGCTCTTTCCACAACTTACTCAATATTTTTCATCCACCAATCATGCCGAAGGAAATGGAAATTGAGTTTTTTCCAAACCCTCCCGCTATTATTTTCGGATTAATTTCTTTGCGGGATCCGAGACAGTCATATTGTATCTCCGAGACCTAGCTGAATTTCATTGTATCGGCGCTTTTCTGCTGGTCGCCACTGTCGATTATGGTTTTCAGAGTTGTAGTGGAATGCTTGTCCTAAAGAAAACTGATAGTTAAAATTTGTTTTATTTATTTATATTTTTCAAAACCATCATGAGCTCTTACGCAAAGATGATTTAGAAAAGTTCGTAATGATAATATGAATCAGTAGGTCGTTAAATATGTCGTGATTGTGAATCACTTCCAAGCATCGTAATAGGGTTAAGTAGACCCACCGCTGCGAAGTTTGTTAGCAAAATAAATACTAAAGATAAGATTTGTAAACATAAGATCTTGAAGAGATAACTGACATAATCACAGGTTTGTGCATCGTGTAGTTATTTGAGACTGAGACGTAACACCATAATCTGCCTAGCATTTTTCAAGCTTCGTTTCCATGGAAATATAGAATACGATTTAAATAACAGCTGCGCTAAACTAAGGCACATCTGAAAGTAAAATTTATTTGCATAGATTGTAGGTACATAAAATAAGGTGTACCAATGATTGGGTGAGCCTTGTACAATCTACCTTATAATGCAAACATTAATTGTTATTATTTTTACTATATTTATGTTATAATTGAAAAATAAACGTGATCAAATAGTCTTATCAATAAACGTTGAGTCAGGTTTCGTTCAGTAATTGCTTTTATAATGTTATCCGGGCCATTCAATTGTATTGGGGTCAATGTTAAGAAATTGAAAACAACGGTAACACATGACGTCACAAACTTTCTAGTTTTCTGTCGATTTTCAGAACGGCTGAAAGCTGACGCGTCCTTACTTAGTACTAAATTCGTTTGAATTACTAAGCGGTGTATATCTTGAATCATATAATTGTTCTCAAAGTAAATGTTAGTTCAGCTGAATGGGACTATTTCTGTCTAAAGTGCACAGTAGTTGTCTAAGTGTGGGACCGTCTTGACTGATTCTGAGAAGAGTTTAGTTAGTTGGTGAGTTTAACTTAGAGTTAATTGTTTTAAACGATTTTACTCTGTAGTACGTAAACTTAGTTTCATTTAGAAGTCGGATAACCAATTTTTGGTACGCACGTTGGCATATGAAGGTGATGAAAGTGTACCATCCTTTGAAAGTCTATGTAGATAATACTGTAACGAAATGTTTGTAGTGTAACAAAGATAGACATCTTGTGACTACTCCTTATGGCTCGGTTCCTAGTATTGTTGCCTTGTAAGCCTTGCAACGTCTATATTGTTCACCTTTGCAAAGGACGTTTGGAATGGTATTCTAAAATTCACATAATATTTTCGGTCATTTTCCTTTCAAACTATTTAATTTGCCTCTTACAACCGGATTTCCTCTTAGATGTTCAACGATATGCAAACTCACAATCATTCTATCGACGCTTGTTGTCCAGCTAACAGTCATTCTCACAAATATTGTTCCATCCAGTGAAAGGCACGGTTATCCGTTCTGAGTACCACTCCCGCAACGGAGGAGAGCCAGAGGGTTCCGTCTCCGTGACCGCCTACTCCACGGAACCGGAGGACCTGGAGCGTCTACTGCAGGGTCAGGGAGAGCCCCCCTCTCGCCTCCACGGCCTGGCTGCCATCACCACTACGAAGAAGTTTGGAGGTGATACGGGAACTACGTTGAAGGAAGCTCACGGGGTAAGCGCCTGTTGAATTTGTTATTGCAGTCTGTTCTTACCGCGCTACTAGAAAAACCATAATTGTAATATCATAAAATAGTAGTTTAAGCTAAGCCTTTGTTGTCTATTAAGTTTTTAATTGTTTATTTTTGTAAAAACCCAACTTTGATAGCATAAGATCCCAAACATAAACATAAAACACAACACATCTACATTCCTTTAAAATAAGATAATTTTATACAGATCAAGTAAGTAGTACTATCTAAAGAATTCCAACAATGTATTGTGTTCCGGCTGATATGCCAAGCAAAAACTTATCAAATCTGCAATCATTCAAATATGACCTTATCTCCCATAGCGAGAAGATCGTGCCGCTATAGACCAGTTCACTCATAGTGACCGAAAAGTGTCCGACACCAAGATAGAGGACATCTCGGAGAGACACTTCGACAGCAGACTAGAAGAAATTGTAGGAGAGGCCAGATGCTACGAGACCAGAAGGGAAGAGATTGAAGGAGAAACTAGACGCATTGAAAGTAGAAGAGAAGAAATCATAGGAGACAGAAGTAGACAGGCAAGGGAAGAGCTCGTAGACAGTGCAAAAGATAGGAGGGAGGATAAAACAGAGAGGATGCAGAGACGAGTAGAGAAGGTGGAGAAGAAGGGAGACAGGACACAGGAGAGGAAGGAGAGGATAGAGAGACCAGATGACAAGAAGACCGTCAGGCAAAGCTCGGTGAAGTCGCTCACAGAGAAATATATCAAGAGTGCTAGTGAGTACATTACGATAGATTTTATTAACAATGGGTGACTCAGCAAGCAAAAACTAACAATTTCCGTTAAAAAACAGGCGCTACATACAATTAACTGACGACCAGTAGGTATGTATTAAGTACGTTTACCTCCAAACGTTGACTTAGTCATAACCCAATCATCATGGGAAAATACTTTTATCCGACTCTGGGACAGTATACAAATAGCTGTAATTCTTGTACACATATAAAATCCAAAGTTTATTTTTTTAATTCGACGATTATTTTTGTATTTGTGACGACACGGTTGGCGCAGTGGCTGAGCGATCGGTTACTGCGCTGCGTGTCGCGGGTTCAATCCCCGCTCGGAACAAATATTTGTATGACCTGCAGATAGTTGTTTCGGGTCTGGCTGTTTGTGTATGTGTGTTTATATGTTTGTAAATGCACCCACGATACAGGAGAAATTCCTAGTGTGGGGCAACGTTTTTTTTTTTTAATATTTTTTTAATTGCCCATATTGGGTAGACAGAGATGTAGACCAGGTACCTTTCAATGATAACAGCACCAACACCAGCACATCGTCAGTCACATTTAATAGCAGTTATAAATGGCAATAAACTAAACTAAAAAAGAAAAAATATTACCGAATTTGAAACAAACCCGGGACCTCATGGTTCGCAGTACACTCTACAATCACTAGGCTGACGAGAGCTCACAAAACATGTATTTTGTTTTTTGTAATGGCAGGTTACGTTTATTCCTAAGTATTGAATCAGCCATTTCAGCGTCTACAGAAGATCTTATACAAGTCCAATGAGGCAACATAGCTGTCAGAACTAGCCTGCGCTTGCGCCGCCGCCGGTCTAATGAAGGGAATCGGACCGTAATAGTTACAAACAGTTGCAGCATTACTTAAATATCACAATTTTTTCTTTTATTTCGATATTGACAACGGATATTGAAATACTAAGGCAATAACGACGCAATACAAAATAAACTATTGTTGTTAAGTTTGAACAATACTGAGAGTTGTTTATTGGTTTCGGTTAAGTAACAAATGCCCGTTTTCACTAAAACTATGTTTTGCCTAAGTTAATGCGTAAATAAAAGTCTGCTGAAAGTTAGTGTTAAAAAAAAGTCATGTATGGTACCTATTACTTAGTTTATAAAATGCAAAATTTCAATGTAAAGGGCTTTTCTAAATGAATGTTTATTCCTAAAGAAATAAAATATAATCGCATATTAATTAAACATTTGAGACGTCTAAGTGTCAGTATTAATTAGTTGGGGATTGGTAAGGTGGTGAGTTCAGTTTCCAAATCAGTAAAACTAAGTTAATTGATAGGAAAAAGTGTTCTTAAACTAGGCTTCGCGCTCTGTGCCCAAATAATGTCAATAACTGACTGACTCCTGAGATATAACCCTATCTCTTCTGAGCAAAATATTATGTTACGTTTACGTTAATTTTATTCAGTTCTCAAGTTACACTTTAATAAAGTAATTCAATCGGGCTTTTGTTAATATTATGTGTCACCTCACATATATTCATGATAAAGCAAAAACATGATATAATGTGGTACAATAACAAACAAACGTTGTTCGCGCAAAGTGCATCAATACTTGATACATTTTCCCACCAAAAACTCATGGAAATTAATAAACTTTTTCGTGATATCACATAATAATAACGTAACGTAAACGCACGCGAGCGCGTTAGCGTGCACCTCTTTACGTAATAACTTTCATACTTTCATATTGCACTGGCTGCGTTTACGTTTTCAGTCGTCAACTGCCTCTCGGACTAACCCGACGAGGTTTTGTGAGCGGGACTATTTACATGTGGTGTGCTTTCTGAATATTTCGTTAAAATGGATACGAACAAGGATTGTAGTTATAATTTTAAGTTGTTGCTTAGTATTTATCAGAGATTAGGTAAGTGGGGTTTTAAAAGATTTTTTAAGTGTGGTAACAATTCGTAGAAACTAATTAGTATTCGAAACAAAACAATCACAATGCGTAGTTAACGTATTGTTGTGCTTTGAATAATAATTATCTTCTTACCCTATTTATTTTGAACTGTGTTTGTCCACAGCATACAGGGCAACTTGAAAGGATTTAGCCCAATCGTGAAGTAGGTTAAACTGTAAATTATGCATTACACTTGGTAGATTTTTGTATTGCTTTGAAATCCAAATAAATAAATCTATTTTCCCATAGGAAGTGTGTCACATATTTAAGTGCAACTTTTTTTGGCAAAACATTGAATATACACAAATATAATTATCATTGTATATGAACGAATGCTGAACTTGTTTTGTAACAAAACCTTTTTGCTTAGTCAGTTTTTTTTGCTGTCTGTCCACAACTCGCGTCATACCTAAGATTTAGAAACAATATTCATCACAAACTTATTGGCTGTCGATGTTTACATACTTCACTGCATTATCAGATTTCAACAGCCGACTCCTTGGGTATCTTATCTTGTTCACACGGCTGATTACTCATCTCAATGTGTTGTGACCGCCGGGGTCAACTACCTATTTAAATGTCATTAGTATGACGTGCCCCGCGGTGTTGCCCGCGCTAAAGACACGATGACTTACGGGAAGTTGTCAAATGTTTAAAATAAATGCGTCTTGTTACTGTTGTGGTTGTAATGGAGTTTGTTATCCGGTGTTTTGACAATGTAAACGTTATAAGTACAGGATGTTTGTGTATCGCGACGTGACGGTGATCACAGTAATGTTACAAATATTCAGCTACACGCAGCAATCTATGATTTGGTCAATTTTAAACTGACTTTAAAAAAAGAGGAGGATCTCAATTTGACTGTTTTTTTCGATTGATTTCGCCCTCAATTGTGAGCCGATTTTCAAAAATATTTTTGTAGTCGTTAGGGTATATACCGGGTACTCCCGAAGCTTGGGTAATTTACGAGTTATTTCCTATAATACATATTTTTTCTTCATATAATTATTTGGATGATATGCCAATATCGCTTTGTAGAAATGAAAAATGAATACTTGATAAGAATTAGTGTGAGATACCATCATACAACAACCATAAAGCCTGAAATAAAAATCATTTTTTCCAAAACAAAACTCCAAAAAATCAGAATAAAAAAATTACTTCCGGAAGTCAGTCAGTGGCCAAAAAATCTATGAATCAAACAATGTACATGTTGTGATTGTTATCTATCGGAACAGTTGTTTTTGAGCTACGATAGCACATAACTACGTGTAAATATATTTGGAAGTGTGAGGAAAAGGATGTTAATTTCTCCAAATTCATTAAAACCTTGATGTCCTTCGACCACGACCGTTGCTGCAGCGTTAAAAATACTAAAAACCATTCATAGATAACGCCTGTTATCCTGGAACGTTCTAATAGAACAATTACATTTCGCCAGTTTATGTTTAAGTGCCACATAATATGGGGCGATCCTATTGCCAACCGGACACAAATCCAGGCTCCAATTGAGCCAATTTTTTGAGAAATTCTTGATAAAAACCCAATTCAATTTGCTAGGAAATCGAAATCTAGGAGTTGAATCCCTGACTTCATATTCTGCAGTCGTATATTTACTAATTCTATAACCCTTCTTAAAATGTGTGGTGAACGGGTAACACTGCCTCCTTCAGGTCACTAATCCTCATACTATACGTATAATTATGTATCCCACCTAATATTCTCTTACCTCTTGTTAGACGAGAGCTCCAAGGCTGAGCGCACCACGTACCCGAAGGCTGGCCTGATCCTACGCACTTCCACCATGAAGGACAGCGTCTCCAGTGACTCCTCAGCACATGCTGGTAAGCCACTTCTCATTAGATATCACTTCGCCTTCTTTGAAGAATCTGTTGATGATGTAGAAATCCTTTCCTTACTAATATTATAAAAGCGAAAGTGAGTTTGTTTGTTTGTTACGTCTTCACACTTTAATGGCTAAACCGATTTTGATGAATTTTGGTACAGAAATAGTTGGGACCCTGGAGACGTATATAGGCTAACTTTAAAAAAAAAAAAGTGAGAAATGAGGAAGTAAGAGGGAAGAAAAGGGAAAACTTAGCATTGGTATTACAATAAATAAGGCGCAAGGGCAAAAACTCTTCTGCCGGGGTTGCGGGTTGTTCGAAAGAGATACCGCGGCCCCGGAACGTAAAGGGCAATAGAAGGAACATGGGTGGGTTTTAGTCAGTACAAGTCTGACATGCCCCCCCGCTCCACCCAGAGCGGGGGAAGTCATAGGATGATTTCCCACCCGAAAAAAAAAAAAAAAAAAAGGGCAAAAACTCCAGGTAGCAGGTATCTACAAATCAGGAAAGGGGAACTGTGTTACCCCGAATTTAAGCGAAGCCGCGGGCAAAAGCTAGTGTTTTATAACTTCAACGTTCACCGTCCGCGACAACTCTGTATCGTCATCATCAACGGCCTATGGCAGTCCACGCTGGCCCATCTCTAGACGATCCTCATCCAGCTGCTACCATTTCCTCTTTCATATTCTCTAGGGTCTTGCTGTTTTTAATATTTCTATGGTCTATGGCGACCCACAAACTTGACAAAGCATGATTTGATGTTCGGACCTGTACACAACAGCCTGCAACCTCAGCAGGTAGTGCCGTAGTGGCCCAGGTGTCCCTAACAGGCCCCTCTGCATACGTATCCTCGTTTTGTCCTGTTACCTAAATCAATCTGAATAATTCTTAAAATTATGTTAAAATTGTAATGTTTTTCCTTCCTTATTGTTTCATTTTTTCCATTAAATATGTTTACTATGCCAATATGGTTGGAGTTGTTCTTTCCTCGTATGACGTTTTATTACACTGTCATCATTTTCTTGAATGTGACGTCTATAATAATGGAAGGGGGAATAATGGAAGGTAGATGTTTGGTTTAAAGAGACGAGTCTGTTACCACCAATCAAGCACAAATCCAGACTTTAGCCTGCTACTAATACTAAACAGGTGGAAAATCACTTTACCTGACCCGGGATTTGAACCCAGTATCGATTACGACCACTTGACAAACGAGGCTCCTCTCATACTTAAGGTGAAAGCTCCAACCTACCCGCGAAATTCAAATTTTCTTACGTTTTTTGCAATTTGCGTAGGAACAAAAAAAAAACAGAAAAAGTCTTTCCTACGCCTTTATGAACTTGGAGGGTTGTATTGGTGATTTTGATGATTATAATTCTATAATTACATACGTCTTACAGCCGCGAATAATATTTTAATCAACATACAACCTAGCACTGGCCTGAAAATTGCAAAAAACGTAAGAAAATTTGAATTTCGCGGGTAGGTTGGAGCTTTCACCTTAAGTACTAACGCTGTAACAACGACATTGTAAAACCAAATGATTTTACTTGTCGGTTCTTCTCCATAGGAAACGACCAACCCGAACCGTGCATCTTTTCTCGACGTTTTATAAGTACCCATGTAGACCTATGCGAAATAAAAATATTTTGATTTTGAATTTGAGGCAGTCAGTCATCACTTATTGAAATAAAATACCAGCTCTTTAGCCCCACTTGGTTCACCCAATAACCCTTACCTGCCACAACTAACCCTTCCAACCCCCTCAGGTCTAACCCGCACGGACAGTGAGCACAGCCTGGGCTCTGTGGAGGACACGGTGGTCACAACAGAGCGGGTTGATGGTGGAGTCAGGACCGTGACCACCACCACCAGTCGCCACGGCACTACCACCCACCAGGGCGTGCGGGGGGAGAAGTCCTTCCTCGATAGCAGCACCAAGGTCACGGGAGTACAGGATATATTGACCAGGATGAAGAATGCCGATATTGGTAAGTTGTGATATTTTTTATTTTGAATAAAACCAATTACGTAGAGACATGACGACGAACACTCACGAAGGCATTGCATTCGCAAACATAATCAAACTTTCAGAGTCTATGAAAATGTAATAGTTTTACAAAAAATATGTTAATTTTTGAATAGGTGCAAATTAGGCAGTTTCGATACCTACTAAGATAAGATTTTACATTGGAAATCTAAGCCGTGGTGTAAGTGATACACGGTCACACTGCTTATGCTTAATTTAATAATTCAACAATAGGTATTGAATTGGGCATTTCCGCTGTTCAGCCAGAGATAGCAGTCGAGTTTCCAAACGTAGGAATATCCTCAAAATCCTACGGATTATATTGAAAGTACGTTACGCAGTCAATGCGTCTTAAAAATAATCGTTAATATTCGATCCTCATACAATTCGAAACCTCCCTCGGCACCAGCATGTTTGATGGAAAGTTGTTGGAGACCTCTCATGTTGACAACATTCCTGCTACTCTCTAAACAACCGTGATGCCTGTCTCATTAGTCACGCTTGGCAATACTATTGATTTCCTATCAAACACCTGTGTATTAATACAGGTGTAGGTATGAGGAAGCGCTGGGGACGCTGATTTGGGTACCAAACCCAGAGACAGATGTGGGAAACTATGCTGTGTTAATGAAGGTGTATCTACTTAAAACGTGTAAATAATATGCCTATTTATCAACTAAACTCAGGTCGTAGGTTCGAAGGCAGTCAGACACATTTCTTTTAACGTTAAAGGACATCTTCCATAGGTTATCGTAGTTAGGGTAACTGATATATCCTGGAACACAAAAAAACAATTAGGTGTAGTGAATTCCACGTCACTATTTGACAGTGAAGAGGCCAGTAGACCAGGGGCCTTAGTCTGCTATTACAATGGTGTCAGAATGGTCGGTCACTGATCGCATAATGGTTGATTTTGACAAGTTTAGTATGTAGTAGATGTCAAAATCAACCATTATGCGATCAGTGATCGACCATTCTGACACCATTGTAATAGCAGACTAAGGCCCCAGCAGTCTTGTGCAACGAAGTATGAAGTCTTTATAACACGTTTTCAATTGATAAGTAAACCAAGATCACATGACAAGATCATTTTGGTCAGTAGGACAGTAATTAGCTCAATTAAAAAAGCTAATTGTCTCACACGGTCGGCTGGCCGCGATAATAAACAGCTATCGTTTTAATATTAACTCGATCTGGTAAAAAATGGGGTAACATTCAACACGCGACGTGCATATTGTGTGGAGATGCATCATGCATTCAAGGCAAGAAAACTTCCGCTTGCAAAATGAGTGCAAATTAATATCAGTAGTGTCTTCTAGACTGAAATCGCAAAGCTGGGAAAAATCTGAAAAGCAATATTTTATAACCGACAATACTTTCATAGTACCCTTTCAAAATTTAGTTTAGAATCATAACAGTAGTTTCGTGTTTACATTAAAGTAAATGTAAACACGAAACTACTGTTAAGATATGTAAGTTTTTAAAGGGAATTTCTCGTGAATCACGATCACGAGTCGCGATAGCTTTAGCTATTCTTCATAGTTCTAGTAACTTGCCCAAACACTGCTCAATTATCAACCTTAAGGCCAGTATACACTAACAGAAGAAGAAAACATTTTTTGCAACAACTAAGAAAGGTTTTTGCTATATTCATATAATATAATGTACTGTGTACCTAGATGTGGTCCCCACTTAGTTTCAACACCACTGTGAGGGAGGACCTATAAAGTCTTGTCGTCGTGTAATCATCTTGAATCGCTTGAAAAGACATATTATTAATACAAATAGTCCTACACGACATCCAGTCGCGTCGTCTAAGCTTTATCTGGCTTTTCTGATCGACTCAAGGCAGTTAGGAATCAACCTACTCTTCTCAACTTAGGTTATTTAGTATGTTTAAGTTGTTGTTTTAAGCTAACCCTCCCTCCTCCCCCAGTGATCCAGGAGGGCGACACGACGGAGGACGCGGAGGCACGCGCGCTGCTCAACAAGTTCCTGGGCGCCACCGTGCTCATGGCCGGCATGCAGAGCTACGTCACCGAGAAGCCCACTGGCAAGCTGGTGGTCAAGCAGGTACGTGCAGGACCATGATTACCCTTACTGATTCAAGGAGTTATAAAATTGGATGTAATAGTTACTTACGTATAAAAAATCTTAATATATAAAGATACGGCGTTCTCCCATGGGGGCAGGCAGAAATTCCGTAAAAGCTTCTTTCGCCTCGTCTATATGTGCATACATAGACGAACGCCAGTGATTCATTGGTCATTAAAGTATTATAATTGAATCATTAAGGACATCGGATTTGGTTTTGATTAAAATGTTTTCCATTTTTACATCACAAAGATTTCTATTGGTGCCCACAACTAGATACGGTCCTTCGTGGCGAGACTTTTCGAATATTAACCACGATGTCTAAACTGCGACTATGTGTAAAATGACCTACATACAAGAATTTTCACGGAAGCTCGCTAAACTGCGCACACAACACATTGTCTGTGTTTTATTTACTTCACAGTACTGTTTGCCTACATTTTCAAAAACAGCATTCAAGACGTCAGTTTTCTTGCCGGGGATGCGGGTTGTTCGAAAGAGATACCGGGGATCCGGAACACGAAGGGCAAAAAGAAAAATGTCATCCATGTTCCGGATGAGTTTTAGTCAGTAAAAGTTTGACACTCCCTCCCGATCCTCTCAGAGCGGGGGAAAAATTTCCCACTCGTAAAAAAGAGCTCAATTCGGTATCGTAGCTATACTTGCAACACCCGAGAAGAGTGCTGTGTGTTCCTATTCTTAACATGTAACCCAGTAAGCGCACAATACATCCCACAGGTGTTAATCCAATACAATATTACGCTTAATACAACACTGCAGTGCATTCACACTGTGAATAAGTTCAGAAAGCCCATTCGTGACGATAACGTGGGATAGTCGTGAAATCTTCGAGAGTTACTGCCAACCAAATGAGCCAGATGCCCAGTTGGCAGGACAGTCCGCAGTGAGTTCACAGGACTAGTTTCGGTATAAGTCTAGAAAAAATCGTCGGTAGATGGGATCATTGTCGCCTACCGCCGTATCGCATAGAACATAAGCGTACTAGCTTCTGCCTGCGGCTTCGCTCGCGTTAAATTCGGGGTAACACAGTTCCAAAAAAAACTTAGCCTATGTCCGTCTCCAGGGTTCCAACTATCTCTGTACCAAAATTCATCAAAATCGTTTTAGCCATTTGGGCGTGAAGACGTAACAAACAAACAAACTCACTTTCGCTTTTATAATATTAGTAAGAATATTATCCACTGCCAGTCCAGCCAGTCGCCCAACTTGGTGCAAGGTTCACAAATATAAACTATGAAAATGCAGTACTTAGTAGCAAACCTTCTGTTATCCTCATATTTAGTGCCACAATTGCAGTATCGTGTGCAGTGCGCTTGGCACTAGACGCGCATGAATCACGCGCATATGCGCTCGAGCATTGATTTATTTATTTATTTGAAGCGCACAGTAATGATCACTAATGATTGCTTTTTAATACAACCGGCGCAAAGTAGGGCGACTGATTGGCAGCTCTGAGATTTGTGGGGCAGACAACTATGCAGGTGCTTCGCAGTAACAGTTAGGGGATGCAAAAATACAAGAGATACATATATTAATTTTCAATTTTAATTTTCATGTAATTTTATACATATTTTAACCTTAACACACACACCTGTGACAAATTCACTCTAGATTCTAAGTATAATTGTTACCCCTAAAAATGTATTAGTGAATTGTTGAAGTGCCATAAATAAATAAATATTCAATTATATTTTTCTAAAATCTAGAACACATAT
This sequence comes from Ochropleura plecta, assembly GCA_905475445.1. Taxonomy (NCBI): domain Eukaryota; kingdom Metazoa; phylum Arthropoda; class Insecta; order Lepidoptera; family Noctuidae; genus Ochropleura; species Ochropleura plecta. The sequence goes on from FR997735.1 coordinate 506,322, forward strand.
TATACATATGACTAAGAGAATGAGAACTTTTGATCGATATGTACAGGTAATTTCGTTCCTTTTAATAAGAATCAGTAGTATAATATCAATCTTAACCTAATCACCGTTGCAGAACGGCATCTTTTTTTAAGGGAAACCAAATCAGTGCAAAAACATTGTCTGCACTGTACCATCACAGGTTGCTTCGAAGTCCCTGGTCTAAACCACGTTGACGTCTTGTAAATATAGCTTTTTTTCGGATGGGAAATCATCAAATAACTTCTCCCGCTCTGGGCGGAGAAGGGAGTGTCAGACTTGTACTGACTAAAACCCACCCATGTTCTTTCTTTTGTCCTGTGTTCCGGGGCCGCGGTATCTTTTTCGAAGCAACCCGCAGCCCCGGCAGGCAGTGGCCCTGACTGGCCCCTCTACTTAGCTGACATCTCTATAAGACGCACGTAGAACACGAACGCGCCGTTGACACAGCCATAAATATAACCTGACAATAAAATTGGTATCAGTCGGCTAATATACTCTGGGTCAAAAGAATCAACGTTGAAAGACAAAATCATAAATTCAATCGGGACAGGAATAGCTTATTCGTTCACTATGAAATAAACAACACACGGCTTGAACTCGTAAACCAATCGATTTACGCCGTAGCATTGTGCTACGAAACCTTTTGTTTCTATCAAATATTGACACCCCTAGATTTCAAGCTTAAAATAAACATCAAACTCCTTATTAGGCGATCAATATGACAAAGAATCATGTCCAAATACGCTGATGATAAATAAGGGTGTGAGTGTGTACTGCGCAGCCGGCCGCGCACGCGTCGGAGCCACGCATGGTCTCCACACGCGTACCCGCTTGTTTATTACTCCCACCAATGTGGGGCATTGTTAGTAATAGGTAGGTAAATACAACAGATCTTGTGAGATGTATAGCACAGATCCAGTAGCATCTGGTAAGACTGGGTAATGAGAGGAAAGTTCTTAGAATGGGTTATTAAGACATTTTCTTTGACTTTCTCAGGGTGAAAAAAGTCGTTGCTATGTTAAGATAGGTTTATTAAAACTAAATGAAACGATTAACCGGTACTTTTGAATTGTCAAGATGTCGGTCATTTAGTTGGAAGATTGAACTAGACCTCCATTCCAAAATGTGGACTGCTATAGATAATAGCGGGCAAGAAACTCTTTTGAATTAAATACAAAATCATTTTCAATATCTTCTAATGACGAGTGTTTCTACATAATAAGCTTTTTAATTATTGGTAAAGTAAACAAAGTTTATGACTATTGAATACCAAGAGAACATGTTCGAATATTTTAAACATCTTCCACCTAATCAGAGTTTTTGTTTACTGAACAAAGCTGTATTTGTATGATGTTTATAGTCGATCAGTTAACCGAGCCCAGTTAAATCTGGCCGCAAGGTCAATGAAAGTAAACAAACATTCTTCTTATACAACACACCAGATATCCACACAAAACTTTGTATAAAGAGGTTATCATTTCTTCAATTTTCTTGAAACATTTAAACAATTCTGAATCTCAATGAAAGCCAAGATTTGTAACGTAACATAAAGCTTTCTTACGTTAAAAATCTTTGTCGCATCCCACGTGTGGGCCAAATATCTTCCCAACATTACCCTTGTAGCCCACATCTACGTTACTACGACTCACGACGTTCTCGTAAACAAAAGCTCTGGGATGCGCAAGCGCCGTCTTATTGCCGTTTAAAGCCACGCGTTCTAGCGCGGAAAGCGATGAAAATCCTATGCAAAAATAACACAGCCGGCCCGACATTTCACCACCAATTACTACTTAACGCCTTAACTCACGTTGCTCATCAAGCAAAAATTTGCTTTAATAACTTCTGGATTGGTTTTTGTGGGGATGAGAATAGCGTGTGATGCGTGTGGTACTATATTTGGGTCGGTGACGTCAGAGCGGGCGGCGCGCGCAGTTCGTCCCCGACTCCCGCGCATGGCACGCGCCGACACGCCATGAAAACCATTGACAAATAAACCATAATATTATGGTATAAGTAATAATTAATTAGTGCAGTAGTACCGCGTGTCACATACACCGGTGTAGACCCTAACATAGTGACTATCGGATTCCTTCAGGATTTGCTATAATTTTCAGCTCTACTTTTTGTGGTGAGTTCGCTGTACATTTTTTTTCAGCTTTTTAACACACCGACCATGAAAAATTCTGTTTAATAAATCCCTGGTGTGAGATTATTTTTTTTATAAATAAATTAATTAATTGCTAATTAATATTTCTGTCGGTTATATTTTTACCGATCGTCTTGTCGTCAGTTAAAATCCGTCATTGACGTCACGCGAGCTTTCAGCGGACTTTGAACTTTAACACTACAACGGGTAATTAACTTAGCGAATTTTCTTCATTAAAGTTTTGTAATAGAAATCAAAATACAAAGTCAAAAAGTTTGCCGCCATTTTCCTTTTTTTGTTTTTTTTCTTATATATTTTTTTAAATATACACCTATAAAGTAAGGTTATATTGTGTAGATTTTAGGGATGGGTAATCATCAAATAATGTCTCTCACTTTGGGGGGAGTGTCAGACTTTTACTGACTAAAACCCATCCTTAATCAATCATTGACCAGGGCAATCTTTTACCCTTTGTGTTTCGGGGCAGCAATCCTGGGATAATGTTTACGCTGGAAGCATAATTACCGATAGCTATTCTCTACATTTAGGTTACTAGATCGTCGCCTATAAACACCAATAAGTAGATACAATCACGACTCGCTTCCTGAAACTGAATTGCAGTGGAAAATAGAACATGATTTCATGAAACATTGTTTTCTGGTAAAACTTCTTAATAAGTTCATGAACTTGTGAAGAAGTAAGTAAGTTGTTAAGATTACTTGCAAGGACATCTACTTAGTAAATTGTCTTGCTTTCTTTATTCAAAATTAAACCATGCTTTCTGTGGAAAGCTTCACTCTGTTAAACTTCCTTTAAGCTAAAAGGCATTGTTTTTTTGTGTTATGTATATTTTATTTGCCTTAAAAGAGATGATATTCACCTACATTTTCTACCTGTGACCTACACGACATACGTCAGTCAGTCAGTTCAACCGTCAAACATGAACGTGCGTCTGTCAGGCGCGTGTCACCAGGGAGGTCGGTTGCGACACACAACCGCTAGAATTAAACAACAAATAAAAGAGTTTGTAGAAATGTTAGGAAATAGTCAAGGGCAGGTGTCAAAGACTTTCTTAAAATATAAACTAAGTATTTGGTGTGTAATGAAAGAGAATGCGTGATACGATTTTTTCGATATGCTTGTGTGAGCTCCACAAAAATGTGGAAAGGTATTTAACTTTTCGTAGGCATTGCAATTCAAAACGATTTCCACTGAAAATTTTCGCAAAGAACGTTTATATCTACTTACTAGAAAGAAGCAAGTTTGCAGCAAACATGATTTTTCACAAAGAAAAAGTTACACTTTTTCCTATGATAAAGTAACCTTTCAACAGTTTCACCAGGCCACCACACAACAAATAATGTAATGATTAAATGCTTTCTCTACAATTACAGCTTGTTTTCCATAACAAGCCGTAAGACAGCTCGCAACGAGCTGCACACACCACAGCTATTACGCGCAGCTTGCGACCAGCACAAAACAAATGATATACTTGCCATTTATTTAACTACATCTGAAGTTGTTTGCGGTAAAGTACAGTTCAGACGGAGCCATTTTACTGCGATATTTCTGCTAGAAAAAACCACTATAGCAGCTTTATTGTATCATTCATTATTGATCAGAATTATTGATACTCAAAGAGGCTGATAGAAACAAATAAAACAATCACCGCACAACACTCGCTGTTGATGTTCGAAGTCAACACTGTCTCTTGCGATTGAATCACTTTAGTACGATTCGTTTTGTTTACAAATACATTTTTTTAAAATTGTAAATGGGCTCACTCTTGAACTCAACCTTGTCTGGAAAGAGATGAGAACAACGAGAGAACGACTTAACCCAAAAAAGCTTGTTACCTCTCGATTTAAATAGATCCGGACTACATCTACAGAGAATATAAAGGTAATTAAATTGGTGGATATATGAATTAAAGTTTATATAACCATGGGGACAGGCAAATATACCAAACAAAATCTTCTACGATCCTTCCGAACACATAATCATTTTTCAATTTATTAAGAACTAGCTTTTGCCCGCGGCTTCGCTCGTGTTAAATTCGGGGTAACACAGTTTTCCTGATTTACAGGTGTCTGCTACCTGTAGTTTTTGCCGTTGCTCCTTATTTATTGTAATAGCAATGCTAAGTTTTCCCCTTTATTCCCTCATTCTCCCTCATATCAATCTATTTTTTTAAATCCAATCAATCAATCCAATTTACGTCCGTCTCCAGGGTCCCAAATATCTCTGTACCAAAATTCATCAAAATCAGTTTAGCCATTTAAGCGTGCAGACGTAACAAACAAACAAACTCACTTTCGCCTTTATGTATAACCGTTTTAAATACACCGGATAAATTTTCCCTGACAAACTATGACCACTTAAAATCCGGTCTTAATCAAATTGGATCTTATTGTACTTGTCCCATCTATGCAAAACCTTATCCCCGTTGTACAACGGCGATTATGTTAAATTACATTGTTTTCACAATATTATTACAGGGTTATTATCTTTCTCCGCTTACCAGCATCTCAAGTAATGGCAGATGTTTATCTAGGCAGCCGTAATGGCGACGCTATCCATTCCTTGCTAGATAGATGATGGTGGGCAGCAGATATCTATCGGTAGGATTGATGGCTAATTGAGAAACGGGGCTAAACTGACCTTTTGGTAGAAAATAGCTGTACTAAATACATAGTAGCTAAAGGTTTCTAGCGTCATACCTATCAATCGTGCTTAGAAATCATATACAGCGCATTTTTTTTGCAATTATCTTCCGAATTTCTCATAACAATTACCAATTACCTAGCTCATTAAGTACAATACCGGATTAACCATAATTTAAAATGTTCTATTCATTGCCTCTAGTAATGAAATCAAACGCTTTCTTAGAATCTTAACAACCACCTACTATCCTACACAAATCAAGTCATCTAAGTAAATAGAATAATAAATGATTTGCTGATGAACACCTTTCACTAACACATATGTCCTCACACAATGTTCTGCACTTTTTAGAGACAGGAAGTGATATTATGCTTCATCATCATCATTATGATGTAATAAATTTAAGCTTGACACCGTATTAATTTCATATATATTTCACTTGTAGTTTAGTCTTCGGCCATGAATACATTTTTAAACAAGCTTTTGATTGCTTCATCATATCCTTGTTACTTATATCGCCTGAATAAATAAAGGTTCTATAGTTCAGTTGTACACAGAAGAATACAGAAGTATAGTATACAGAAGTAGGACTAAACAAAGTTTGAAATAATATAGGGCTTTAAGTCGAAGATTTGAGAAGACATTTAAGTTAAATTCAAATTACATTGGGGATAACGCAGGGTAGTACCACGCACCCTTACTATTAAAAGATTTTGTTTTTTGTTTTTTTAAAAATCATACCTAACTCCAAAAACAGACTGCGTACAAAATTGGAATGACAAAGTCTATACCACTACAGAACAATATGAAACTCAAAGCCAAATTAAAATTTGAGTAAAATGACATTATCATTAATGTTCCATATTAAATCTCAGTTCTCATTACATTGTTTTGATTTTAATTTAATGCGAATCTTTATGTATCCGGCGGGATGCGTCAAACGTGCGACATTTACGTTAATATCTCCAAATAATAATGTAGATTAATGTTTCACATGTCTTACTGTTTTAAATTTCATTCAAGGTTGATGTCTTTTGGCACTTTGTTAGAATTATATTTATAGCAAAATTTTTGGAAGTACATAAAAAAGTGTAGATTTTATGATTTTGGGAGCATTAACCCCTACGCAGTATCTTCAAGAGTGATTTTTCTTCAAAGATCACGATCATTTAATTTATGCAATAAGCTTCAGTATTTTCCATTTACTCCCTCAATTATTTCAAACTTATTTATAAATTGACTGCATACTTTTATGCATTCAAGATTTCTCACACGTATAAAATAGTCCCTCACATAATATGAGATAATCCCTCACAATCGTGACTACTGACTTTATCGGATCTGAACATTTTATAACGCTTACTTTAAGTGAAACAATGAGATTACACAACATAGTTCACGAATGGTGACAAGCATAAAATGTGTTAATTAATTGGCAATCAAAGAGCTATCAATTAGTCGGCGATTGAATGGATCGATGTGTCACTTGCCAAGTGAAGGTAGGGTACAGAGGATACAGATATAGTGCTGGAGACAGCGAAAGCGGATGGCGATGAGTTTTTCATTATTGATAAGAATCTTGTAATATTTGGTAATATTGCGGAAAATAGACTGGCTAAATGCGTTATTTTTCAAAGCAAGAAGAGTCATAGTTAGTTCGTAGTAAAGACAAGTTAGACTATACATTAATCCTTTTACAGAAGATTTTAGTATGTACGTACTCAACCAGAGAGCAATTTGCGCGATTGTGTGTTTTTCGCAACATTGACTGACTTGTCTATGCAAACTAAACCTTTATTTTTTTTCGGATGGGAAATCTTCAAATAAATTCTCTCGCTCTGAGCGGAGCGGTAGTTCGAACAACCTGCAACTCTGGCAGGAATTTCCCTTACCCTGACATATGGTTTTGTAGGGTAGTACATTGTCAACTGAGCTATATCTTTGATTAGCTAAAAAACCGCAACTCAAACGAAACCAAACGCCATCTCAATCGACATTCACACAATCAAATGTCAGCTGTCCGCTTCCGCGTCCGCACATCGCGTCTCAGGTCACTCCACGTTGTGAGCGGTCGTTGACCGATGCGCCTGCGACGATTATAATAGCACGCCAATCTCGCGCCAACACAACTGGGTCAGCACGGTTTTTAGGTCTCTTGAGGACTTGCAAAGGTATTGGGCTGAAATTGCCAATTGGCACATTTTCTTCCTCATGTACTGTATCATCAGCCTCCTCATCTTTCGATTTTTTTCAGCTACATTTTCTGTGCTTCTTACACTGTATCTTTAAACCACTTATTGAAAATTTTCGTGGATATTAATCTTGTTCCTGAAATCCTTTTAATTAGTGTTTTGAAAGGAGTTTCGTAGTAGACCCAATGTCAAAGATCATTGTCACAGAATGTTAAGACTGCAGGGCCAAATTTTCTAAACGTATTTTTTTCCTATTACTAGACATTGATCTCTGCAATCAGGGCCATGTTTCCGCGTCGTGTGCCTCTCTTCCAGTGGATTCCCGGATTGCGTTTTTGCAAACTAGCAATAAATTAGTTACGTATAGAATTTCTATCACAAGTTAATACCGTCTATTTGCAACACATCGAGTACACGCTGTGCCACACCACCACCACCACCACCACGTACATCGTACACATGCTCTCTACTCGACGCTCGTGTGGCCACAAGGGCTCTATTAATACCTCAAGTAGTGCAAGGTGAAGCGAGTGGATCCGCGCCTATAATAAATACGTTTAGTGCTTGATAGGAGAGGAAAGTGAAAATAACTCAATTGCTCTCCATTTAGGTTAGAAAATCAATCGTTGTAGCATCTTGTTAGGTTCTAGAAAACTTTTGCTATCTGGCACATTTGTATAGGTACTACATTTGTACACTCTGGAAGCAATAGAACTGAATGATTTTAAATAAACTCAAAGTAACAATAACGAATCCGACAACTCGCAGTTCACGAAAACACAGGAATTTTAGGAAATAAAACTTTGGTTTTAAAATATTTATATTTCATAGAAATTAAATAGGTAAGATGTGTCACTGGACCCCGCACTACTCTGTGCTGCAGGGTCCAGTCTCTTCCCACAATCATGTTTCAATAAATAGAAAAATTCGAGAAATGCAGCGCTTAATGACAAATATAAAATAGAAAAGAAATAAAAAATTGGTTGTTTGTAAAGTAGGTTTACGATCGAGATGTTTACGTGATAACGTCTTATTGGTGATATAAGTTATCACCAGTAGTGACATCTAAAATGAAATTAAGAACTAATTTAAAGTTTTTTTTTCGAGCCAAGTAACAGATGGCGCTACCATCTTTATGAAATGTCGCTCGTGAGGTTTTGGTGTGACACAAGTTTCTGAACATGTCACCCGACTAAAACGATTTTAAAGACGTTATCACGTCAAAAACACACACAGTAACTAACTATTAAAACTAACTTATTATTTGATGCAATAGTAGAATTCATTTTAGTAATTGCTCTTTGTAACAATATTTAAACAATGCTAGTATTTTTATTTCCCGCTTAAACACGGAAAACGTTATGGCGCCAAAAAATCTTTATAAAAACATTATGCAGAATTTTCTCAACCAGGAAAAACTGTTCCAAAGAAAACAAAACCCTTTGTTTTCGTCGTATCATTGAAGGAACATCTCTGTCGTGGGTTTCAGTCCCTTTGTCCAAGTCTGACCGCCAGAAATACAGTCGTGACGTATGTGACAGATCTCCCTTGTCATGCCACGTGGGGAGCGCGTGCGCAGACTTGGTGCGGATGTACGGGGAAAAGGGTCGCGTTGTTTGTTTGTGCTTTCGCTTGTGACTGAAATGGACGTGCGAATGATTGCGCGTTTGCTTTGCGAATATTTGAGTCTTTAGCATCAATGACTTGTTAGGGTACAATGTTATTGAATTTTTGTCCAAACGAATGTCACTTCGAATCCAAAAAGAAATCATTACAAATAGCTTCAACTAGTTTGTTTGTATATCAAAACATACTGGCTACGGGACGTCAACAACACCTAAAGTGTGGTCCGATTCATTCTAATGTAGAACATTAACGTGCTCATGGATATTTTTATTCTCTTCTAATAGCTATTAGTACCTCTTATCACTAATTGAGAATGAAATGATCTGCTGCATCCACACAACTGTTTGGCAACATCTGTTCATACATCTTACTCCTACGACAACGCTACTGCGCCACGTTTTTGCTATCGCCTTCCTATGTATGTACTGAACACATCGTAAGGAAACCATGATTATAATCTTGTAATAACTCAGACATAAATTTAGACCGTAGAAAAATCATGGGTGTCATCAGATAATCTTCCATTGATTTGACCGGGAGAAAATGTATGAGTTCATCTATATTGTTAAGTTCCTGTGTAGTCTGTCGCATACTGATTTGACGATGACTGATCGGAGACAAAGTCAGGCGACAATACACGACAAATAATGTCAAAAACTACACAATTTTCCTTTTCAAATTCACCAAAACCCGTCGGCCATCAGCCCTGCGCTTGCTCCGGTTTGTTGGTCGCGTGCCAAGCCGCGTACAAACATAAGCTAACGACCTTACGTCTCTGCTTCCCCTATATCCACACATGGAGCGCGATAGTTCCCAGTAAAAGGGCCAAGGTTTACAAAGAAATTGTGAGGAGAGATGAACAAAAGTTTTGGAGAAGTTGTCGGGAACTACAATGAAATTCATAATCGGTATCGTGGCATTGACTCCTTCAGACTTTTCCTGATTTCGTGTGCCAAGTTTCTGTTTAGAAATTGCGAAATATTTATGGTTGTTTATATTATAATATTATTACTTTACTAAACTATAAGTGTGAGAAAAATACGGATCTTTTGGAAATTACAATGGAACTGCTCTTTCAACAGCAGTTATGAGTTTTTTTGTTGTTATTTTCACTTCCAATTTTTCGAAGCTAGATATAGAAACAAGACTTCTTGGTGCGAGTTCTCTTCAGCTTGCTATAAGCCTAATGAGAAACTAGTGCCAATACTCTTCAACAAATTAGAAAGTATGTCGTCCATACAGACGTGTCCCCAGGACGTGTCGCGACGTGTGTATACATGTTCGGTGCGGTCAATCGCACCTGTCAATCGAAGGAAAGTCGAATAACTCATTACCGTTTTACAACTTTTCTATTATAAAAACTTTACTACTTCAGGAATAGAGTTTCATATATCCCGAAGTTCATATTGTCATTGCTCCGAACGAAGAGCTTAGAATTTCTAATTAAATTGTCTGCTTAATTTGTGTCGAGTTAATTTGTTGTTACCTACGATTTAATGTGTTATAATCACGATCCCCTCATATAGCAAAGACATCAACTTATTCATTTAAACTTTAAATGAATAAGTTGATGTCTGTTCTTGCTTTAAATTTTAAAGCAAGAAAACTTATTCTAACACTAATTTAAATGCTTAGAATACAACGAACCTCATTAGTTAAACCGAGCATAAAACCACATAAAACGATAACAGGCCACAAGATAATAGCAGGTTATTTTCTCTTTAACAACAAAAATGGAAATCACCACCTTCTTACAGCTATAATTGTGTCGAAATGAATATTCAGTGCTGCCGCTACCGTTGTGAGAAGTTGGCGTGAATGTGGGCGGAACAGAGAGCAAGTCATGTATTATGGATGTAATAATAACAATTGGCATAATTGCTTAGGTATATAGCCGTAATTATGTTCAAGTTATCGGTGCGTGTCTTACTGCGAATGAAGAGCTCATGAATGTACTTGAGTAGAAGGAAATATATTTTTTGGATTATGTGTGATGATCAATGGATGGTGATCCTTCTAAGCCAGCCAATAGATCTACTAGGTACGAAGGGTACAGAATAGTGACAAAAAAAAAAAAAAAAAAAAAAAAAAAAAAAAAGGCGACTATCTACACTTGTCTTACTCGCGTCCTTACTTTTAATTAATTTTCTGCACTTAATAAGCTCAAAATACTTATAGATCCGCTTGCAATACAGTAAAATACTTGTGGAAGTGTTTTTGTGGTGATCAATCTCGTGATAAAGTGAATAAAACGATAATTTCATATGCAGTGACAGTTAGTGATTGAAGACTAAAAACAATTCATAATGTGCATACAATGTAATATACAACGAGAAAACACATAGAAAAGACCAAATGTGAGTGTGATTTATAAACAAAACACGAATAAAACTACGTTAACACAAAAAAAACATAATTCCAATCAGTTGCAAATTTAAATAAGAGGTTTTTCTATATTGTAAACAACACACAGCTGACTCATTGGTTTTATCTGTCAAAAGCATTGGCCAATCACAATTATTATTAACGAACTCGACAGAAAAGTTGTCGTTCAGAAATTGAAATTATAAGACTTGGACACTAGGTTTTTTGAGACCGCGTTCCAGTACACGCATGATATCTGTCTGGTCGTTCTGTACATGCTTATAATAGATAAATTAAAAAGATGTTATCTAAAAGTGGTACAAAAAGTCATCGCAGGATGCCAGAGAAAGTCGCATGCTTTAAATGCAAGAAGTCAGTTGACATTAAAGAAACAGCCCTGTGTTCAATTTGTAACCATCGATATGAATTGAATTGTGATGGATACCCAGAAGGAACCTATCGTTTAATGGACCAGGAGTCTAAGAAAAGATGGAAATGTAAGGCATGTATAAAAGATAGTAAGAAAGTCCCAGATGCTAGCAATGTATCCAATATTACCACCAGAAAAAAAGCAAACATCCGTCCAAACGGTTCTTCTCCGGTTCAAAGTGAAGATGTAAAAGATAGCAAACAACCTGCGGCTATGAAGGCCTCTGTCCAAAACCCTGCTGACATTTTAGACTCCCACATCCTGACCGAATGCGAAACTTCAGACGAATCTTATAACTCACCCAATAGATTATCTAGGAGTGTAGACGGCACAATATCTGAAACATTAACAGTTCTAGAAATGAAAGATACCATAAAAGCGCTCACAATAAAACTGGATAGTACTGAATATGAGTTAGAAAATACAATCCTGGAAAATAATAATCTACGCCAACAATTCGATAAACTAACTGCTGAAATAAAAATATTAAAATCACTCTGCCATTCTTCATCAGTTACTGAAAACAGTCCAACCACCAATTCTAAAAGAAAAAGACATTCGTTGGTCTCTCAAAGCGTATTCTTCACACCTTCTACCCCTTTACTGAATTTCTCGAAGGTTGAATGTGAGAAAAGCATTGAAATAACGGTCCTACAACAGAAAATAACTGAACTACAAAGCCAACTTAAAGAAGCACAACAAGAAATTGAAACTTTCAAAAAAAGGATTGGCACATTGGAACATACTAACATAATGCCCAAAAAATCGTCGGTATCGGAAATTAAGATACAAAAAGCTACGTATATTGAAGAAGAAAAATACGAACCGACAAATAAAATACTCATCTTCGGTTCCCAACAATGCGTTGGTCTGGCATCAGCCATGATACACTCGAGACAAAACACAAGGTACGAAAAATATAGGACGCCTCAAAGAGAGTCAGCAAAGCAGAGGGGCTTGCCAGAGCCTCCGCCTGCCGGGGTTGCGGGTTGTTCGAAAGAGATACCGCGGCCTCGGAACGTAAAGGGCAACAGAAGGAACATGGGTGGGTTTTAGTCAGTACAAGTCTGACATGCCCCCCCGCTCCACCCAGAGCGGGGGAAGTCATTGGATGATTTCCCACCCGAAAAAAAAAAAAAAAAAAAAAAAGGCCTGTGGCATAGAACTAACAAATGAAAAACTAATTATAATCTGTTTATACAGAACACCTCAGTCTGATCCAAACCAATTTCTAAATAAGCTAGATAATATCTTACACGATATTCACAAAAAATTTAAAACAAAAACACGCATAGTTTTAACTGGTGACTTCAATATTAATACACTTAAGAAAGGTAAAATCACTAAAGCATTTCAAGATATAGCACAAAGTAACAATCTTAAAATTCATATTAATGTAGCCACTCGTAAATCATCTTGTATAGACCATATTTTAAGTAATATACCTGAAGCTATCGCAACAGTACTACCACTACATCTCTCTGACCACGATACGGCACAAATGATAAGCTTTCCTTTACGGTTTCAAAAAGCAAAAACAGCAATATACTATATATATAAAAGAGATTACAATATAGATAATATACATAAGTTTAGAGAATGCTTACAAAACTTGTCTTGGGCAGACATATACATGGAGTACGATGCAAATAAAGCTTTTGAGTGCTTCCATGAATTGATGTGTCTGTTTCACAATCTCTGCTTTCCAAAAGTAAGGGTTAAAATAGACTTAAATAAAAAAACAAAACAAACGTGGATAAGTAAAGGTCTAAAAGAAAGTTCTAAAACTAAGCGTTATCTACGATACCAATACTATAAAAATAAAAATCAAGCTAATAAGACAAAATATAACACATACTCGTATCTGCTAAAAAAATGTATCCAAAATGCTAAGCGTAATGCCAATATTAAGTATATTAGCAAGAATGACAACAAATGTAAAGCCACATGGAAAGTTATAAAAAACGAAATAAACAATATAAACCCCAATGACAATATCGAACACATCAAAATTGGTAACAGCGTACTTACAAAACCGGAAGAAATAGCCTGTGCCTTTAATGATAACTATATAAATCCTAGCCTAACGCGAAACTGTAACACGCAGTGTCCTAATAAAAACCTAATTGTTAATTCAATGTACCTCACGCCAATGTCCGAAAGTGAGGTGAGACAACTGATATTATCATTAAATAATACTACTTCTGAGGGTTACGATGAACTTAGCACCAAAATAATTAAATCATGTGTTAATGAAATAAGCGGGGTATTTACATATCTAATCAACCTATCCTTTTCACAGGGTGTGTTTCCTAATGGCCTAAAACTGTCCCTTGTGAAGCCGATATTTAAAAAGGGCGAAAAATGTAATATGGACAATTATCGCCCTATAACATTAATACCCATACTTTCAAAAATTTATGAAAAATGTATGTACCAAAGATTAATTAGTTATTGCGAAAAATTCAATATTTTAAACAAGCAACAATTTGGTTTTCAAAAACAAAAATCCACTACCCTAGCCATTTTTTCTCTCTTAAAAACAGTACTGACGAATATTAATAACAATCACCTAACAACGGGCCTATTTTTTGATTTGTCAAAAGCGTTTGACTTAGTTTCCCATGACATATTATTGAAAAAGCTAGAGTCTGTCGGAATCAGAGGATTGCCACTTCAGTGGCTATCATCGTATTTAACTGATAGACGACAGTGTGTAGCTATCACTAAACTTGACGAAAATAGGGACATGACACTCTACTCGTCTGAATATAAAAATGTAAAATGTGGTGTACCCCAAGGTAGCATTTTGGGACCCATCTTGTTTATTATTTACATAAACGACATTGTTGATATAACCGCTCATAAATGTTTCCTTTTTGCTGATGATATTTCAATTGTTGTTGCTAGTGACAAAAAATTTAAAAACATTACTGATCATGAAATGGAAATTAATAATACAATTCATAATTTAATTAGCTGGTTAAATAATAACAATTTATCGATTAATCTTAATAAATCTGTATACATTCAATTCAATCAATCTCATAATGACAAATTTAATTTTAAAATGGACATACCTAAGCTTACCCAAGTGACACAAACTAAGTTCTTAGGAGTAGTTATAGACGAACATTTAGATTGGAAAGCCCAGATCGACCATGTGTGTAACAAAATTAATAAATTCGCATACGCCCTAAGACAAATTAAGAAGGTCACTAATATAAAAACGGCTGTGATGTCCTACCGGGCATATGTTGAATCCTCATTACGGTATGGACTAATTTTTTGGGGAAATAGTACCGACCAAAGTAGAGCGTTTATTGCTCAAAAAAAATGTATTCGAGCTATTTACGGCATTCCATCGGATGAATCATGCCAACCTATTTTTAAAAAGCTTGGTCTGCTACCTTTGCCTTCATTGTATCTGTATGAAGTGTCTATGTTCGTACGAAAGCATTTAGAATTGTTTAAAAAAGTAGAAGAAGTAAGCTCACGTAATCGGCGTGATCAGTACCAAAACAGACTAGTATTAGGAGAGATTTGTAGGCTAGCAAAATACAAAAGGAGCTGTCTAGCTATGTGTGTGTGTTTATTTAACAAATTACCCACAAATTTAAAAATGTTAAACTGTAGGATGTTTAAGGTTAAATTGTATAAATGGTTAACTCAATATAATTTCTATAGTATTAAGCAATTTCTGGAACATAGACTATAGGTTTCCCTTTTTTGTTTGTATAATTTGTAACATTTGTTTAGTTACTTATAAGTTTGCATGCTTTAATTCTAAGCAAAACATGCTGGTCCTTATACTTATGTCAATAACTTTATATACCGTGTTTTTTGCAAATAAATATATTATTATTATTATTAATGATTTTAAAGCGTTTGTATTTCCACACAACAATTTTGTATAATTTTTTTACATATTTTTGTATGGACATATTTTTTTTATGGATGGTATTTAAAAGTACTTCAATTTATTCCCATTTCATTTACCTAATTGTGCCTGTGTTCCACCAAATAGGTATACTGAATGTGCACCAAAATATGTTAATTAAAATATGTCATAACGAGCATCAGCGCACTACAATAAAAAAGTGTTATATCTTTATCCATTTTCTATTAATGCAAGTCGTTACTGGCCGTAGGGGGTCACAGTTTTAACCTAACCTAACCTACGCATTTTTTTTACATTCAGGAAGGAATATTTGGTGCACGATCAGTATTTTTGGTGAACACAAAAATGTTATCCTTTTTGTATTTTCAATCCAAAATATCTTTGACATTACATCATTGTTAGGTAGAATGCCACTTTTTCCTGGTCCTGAGCATGTTTATCTCAGTTGTCAGTTCTTCATCGGTCACCTAAGAAACTTAGGGCATCCCCCGGGCATTGTCCTTAAGGTGACACTGAGCCTTTTTATATGACCTATTATGATCTTCCTGCTGCGAGATAACTTACTTGTCCTAATTAAGACAGTAGTGTAATACCTATAAATAGAAATGGAATATGAAACAAAAGGCGTGTAAATGTTCGTGGGAACGGTCAGTGTTCCCAGCCGGCTGGCGGCTGCGCGCGAACCCGACACAGTCGGAACACGATGCCAAGTTCTGGCTCCCATCATACTATGTTTATACATGAATAAGGGTTTTAGAATTATGTGACAACTAGCTTTTACCCGCGGCTTCGCTCGCGTTAAATTCGGGGTAACACAGTTCCCCTTTCCTGATTTACGTATTATGTACTTTTTGCCCTTGCGCCTTATTTATTGTAATAGCAATGCCAAGTTTTCCATTTTCTTTCCTCTTTCTCCCTGATATCTCAAACTTTTAAAAAAAAAAATATGCCTATGTCCTACCCTGGAGACCCAGGGTCCCAACTATCTCTGTACCAAAACTACTCATCAAAATCGGTTTAGCCGTTAAGGCGTGAAGACGTAACAAACAAACTCACTTTCGCTTTTATAATATTAGTAAGGATTTAAAATATATTTCTGTTCACAATTACAAAACACTTAAGTTTGATCTATTCGGGAATAGGATGCTTTTATCACTACCAGTGAAACTAATTACTACCAAACTCAAGCTTGACATTGAAGAGAACCCGAAAGATTGTCAACCTGTCTTATTAAGGGGTGTCGTGTTACCTTATTCCTAGGCTGTGGAGATCAGAAATCCAGCAAATCCACGCAAAATACTAGTATTTTACATGCCTCCCTGGGTCCATGAAAACTAGATTAACAATTACTTGATTATGAAAGATAATAAAGCTCTATAATTACACTCATACTTACGTCAATAGCGGAAAGCACAATTAACTCGCAAGGCTGTCAGTCAAGTCAATATTGTAAGGGAAACATAAAGAAAGCGTATAAAGTTGTCTCGTAATAAAATTTGTATGATTTCCCGCCATTACGACTTTCACTGCCAATTATGTCTGTATTATATTGAAATCGAGCTGCAGAAGTACCATGCGGTTGAGAGTTGTCTCAAGGCCCTGTACCTAAGGGGGCGTCCATAAATTACGTGAGGTGTTTTTTTGAATTTTCTGTCCCTCCCTCCCCCCCTGGTGAGATGTCGTGAGTTTTTATTCAACCCCCTCCCCCGTCCCCCAATCTCACGTGAGATTTTTCAAAATGTGGGTTTCTTACGTAAACGCGTTGTAAAAAGAAAAAAAAAATTTGCTTCGTGCTTTTATTTACGACTAGTTAAGACTAGTAATCAATATTGCTGAGAGTTTAATTATAAGTGTAATAAAAATCAACAATCTGGATTAAATGGACCAAAATAGTATATTTTTTTTTTTGTTTCAATCAGAACAAATATTGCATGATATTTGCCGAGACCCCCCCTCTCTCCAACGTAAGATTAGATGAGATTTGACTCGACCCCCTCCCCCCCTTAAACACCTCACGTAATTTATGGACGCCCCCTAATGCCTGCCGGGGTTGCGAGTTGTTCGAAAGAGATACCACGGCCACGGAACATAAAGGGCAATAGAAGGAACATGGGTGTGTTTTAGTCAGTACAAGTCTGACACTCCTCCCCGCTACGCCCAGAACGGGGGAAGTTATTTCCATCCGCAAAAAAAGGGCTCTGTAATTTGTAGTGAGTAAGTAGGTCTTTGAAATCCACATCAAAGTCTTGTCTTTGGTTTAGCAGCGATGTTTAAATCCTTCCACTAGCCTTAGCACCTGGTCCTAGTTGACTAGGTAGTTTCTCAAGTCATCGGCAAGCTTTCTGATGTTATTCCCCTCACTAGAGAAGTGACTGTCTCTTCACTTCTTTCTACTTATTTCAGCTATGCTTTTCTTAAAACGCATCTGTATAACCTCCTGTGCATCCACAACTAAATAACTTCTATGATTTGATAGAAGAATGCCAACGTCTACAACATAATGGTTTTACTGTAGTGTTTTGTACCTAATATTGTATCGATCAGTTTTTGTCCCCACAATCTACTATATAGTTTTTATTTGGATATAATATTACATTACTCTTTCCTAGTTATTTACCTGTCGTTGTCGCTAAACTGCCTTTCTTTATAGATTTCTTAATCAATTTCAAATCTATTTTATTCGTATAATTTCTATTTTTTTTTTATTTTCCATGGCTTTTTACGATGTCAATTCTTTATTTCCACCTATTTAATTTCTTTATATTTATTTCCTCTTCATCGATACCTGCCTAAGTGGAGACTGACTCCGGAAATCATTGCCCACCTTTCATCTCCGCAGTTGGAGGAAAAGGAAATGGCATGAGCTGTCATCAGCATTAGTTCTGTGGCTAGCCGATAGAGGCCGCTTTACAAAAACGTCCGTTAAACTTAAATATGCTAATGGCGGTCGTGTGCGCTGCTTTTCGAGCATGTGCAGTAGAACGCATCGGTGCAAGATCGCCTAGCTAGACGTACAGGATAAGAATAACTATGATCAATTTTCGCATGGCTGAATATTGGGTTTAACACATTTCATTAGAATTTGCCATCGACACGCTTAGAAGAGGATCAATTTTGCTTGAAGCGAACTGTAATGTATTGAAGGTTTCCAGATTTTCAGTTTTGCTGTAACATCCGTATTTTCAAAAATCGGACGGATTATCTGCATCCGTTATGAATATGTAAACTGAAAATTGCGTATAGGAAACATCAGAATACTTTACCGTT
Organism: Ochropleura plecta; assembly: GCA_905475445.1. Classification (NCBI taxonomy): domain Eukaryota; kingdom Metazoa; phylum Arthropoda; class Insecta; order Lepidoptera; family Noctuidae; genus Ochropleura; species Ochropleura plecta. The sequence goes on from FR997735.1 coordinate 524,930, forward strand.
GACTATATTTTTTGACTTGCAAATTAGGTACCTACCTATTTATTTCTTCCTTCTATGACATCCAATACGTACAAACAACACTCGTGTAAACTAACGCACCTATTAGTTGTATAATTTGTTAAGTTGTTTGGCAATTATAAGCTGCTAATTAAATATTACCTACATACACATGTGTAAATTATACATAATACTATTTACTACCCATTTGAATGATAAAAGTCGAAGGTGAGCCTCGTGATCACATACACATTACATAAAGTTAAGAATGTATTGCTGTAAAATCGCTATCATCATCTGCTATTACTTTGATGTCACATGCAAATGGAAAAGAGGTTAAAAGAAAACTTACAACGGTAGTTACGGATATCTTTGTCAGAGTAGCTCAAGGAACTTACCAACCTACCAATGAAAACGCGCCAGTCTCAGGAATTGAATTGAATCTCACTGGACTTGAAACGAAGTGTAACTCACAGATTGCCTCGCAAGTAGAGAACAATAAGCAATTGTGCATCTTTCGACTGCAATGTTACATGCGTAATGTGTAAATGCAAATGCGTAATTATAAACACATTAGCAAAAAAGTTTTTACCATTGCAATCCAGAATGTTGAGTGAATCTAAATTTATTTAAATGCTTTAAATTCAAATGAATTTATTTAGAACTAGCTGGCGTCCACGGCTTCGTCCGCGTGATATCGATATTATTTGTGTTATTCCAGACTATAATCTACCTCTGTGCCAAATTTCATCAAGATCCGTTCAGCCGTTTTGACGCGAAAGAGTAACAGACATACATACATACATCCTCACAAACAGACGCATTTATATTAATATTATTAGTAGGATATTCCTACGTCAGTTTGGCACATGCTAAATTCTAACTATGAAACGTTTAATAAATTCACATTTGATGACCAATGACTAAAAAATAAAACATAGTATTAATATCGCTATGGAGAGTGAAGATATCAGTTCCAACAAGGGGCTTATGTCCTCGTAGTACAAACAATAATCTAATAACTACATTATCTACACTTTCCCAGAAAGCTGGTCAAGAAGCTTTTGGCAAGTGTGTTATACGTTACTATAATATTAGTAACACAATCGGATAATGTTGTAGTGACGTCAACAGTTAACATAATATCCGAATAACCATTGATGTTGTTATCGACACGACAAGAAACAGATAACATCTGAATCGCCCATCGTAATATCTGTATCAACTTCAATAATATTACAGTATTTAATAACTTCAACTCATAAAACTCCACTTTTCCGTAAATAAAGAGCCCTCGTGTTTATGACAAGTTACGAAACTCCGTATGAGGAACACTTTCTTATAATTATTATGTTTTAATTTTATATCTTCGTCCACTTTCGTCCACTTATTGGTTGCAACACTTGCAACATTAATGATTACATGTTCTTTCAGATTAACAAATTATGTCAATAAATATCGTCCAATTTTTAAATTTTTTGAATTATTTGATTAAGGAAAATAACGGAAAACAGCCTCCTGCTTATAACATAAATGTGTTCACTTGACAGAATATTTATGAAATCGTTGAAATAAGCTCATTATACTGAATCCTTTGCATTATCCATTTATAATCCACATTACTGCACTATTATGCTACTATAGCTGAAACATTACGTCGTCGTCGTGAGCATAATGAATATTTTATGTCGCGCATTTCCTAAAACAGCTCTAAAATTACAATGCTGACAGAAAACACCAAATCACCACTGAAAAATGGGTTGGTAAGATGGACTATGACGGATTAGAAACTTGTTAGAAGGACTTTCGAAACTAGCATATATCGTGGCGGTACTGACGGTATTAGTTGTCCACAGCATTTAATAAATAAAGGTCAAATCATATAATAAGTAAACCCACATTAGATCACGCTCATGTTCAATCATTAGCTAGTGAACACCGTATCATCTTTCGTCTTGCACAATTTATTCACAATACCGCCACTTCCCGCCACTGCGGATCTATTGGAAGCGGAGATGCGCGCACGCAGTTTTATTTTTACGTCGCAGTTTCGGAGCGACCTGCCAAAAATGTGGCCCAGTGATCTTCTGAAATATAACGCGCCTATTATTATTATACGACGTGATTGTAGATCAACTGTATCTAATAGGGTCAGGTTTTAATGTCAGTACGGAGGAATGGGGAGTCTTCAGTGAGGAACAGTAGTTCTAGGCAGCTTTACGGAGAAAGGAGCTAAACGCACTGGTTGATTATTGGATAATATTTAGTAAATTTTGAAGGTGACCTAGTAACTTGGGATATTTAACATGTTACGACATCCTACCTATCTGTCCCCCAATCGGGTCGTCGGAAGATGCAACATGAAAGATACTGATGTTCAGCTTTGTCCAGTTTGGCTGGAATAGACTCAAATATAGTTAAGAAAAGTCGGGCAAATGATTAATTTAGAAGCTGTCAGTAAGCTAATTCTATAGTGCAAAAACAAGGACATATGCACAAATTCAACATGAATATAAAACAAGCAGGACCTCGGTATTTTAGCGCCTATCTGCAACATAGCAAGCACTCCTCAGATCATTCAAACATCTCAATCTCCCGCCAGCTGTAACAACTACTACAGATGATTATCTCATCTCTCTGTATTTTCTCAACTGAAGTATTCGGGAATAAAATAAAACGTGTGTAGAATATTACAATATTCGCATTTCTGTACACCCACGCCGTTCAGACTGTAGGTAAATAAACTATCACAACATTAGACTATCTTTTTGTCGGGAATATGCAAACAAAACACTGAAATATACATGAGTGTAATATGAAAATTACGTTAATAATATTTCTAAACATGACATTGAAGAAACAAAAGACATCAGTCAGAAAATTACCTTACAACTAGTAAATGAATTGGCGGGACATGAAGCTGAATTCTACTGATGAAGTTATAGACAAGAAACTAGTTACCTTTGCATCTGAAAGCTCCAGATCTCTGCCGAGTGAAACGGTGCTGATAGAGGGAAGTGCAAATTAGTTTTTCATACTCTTCCGCTTTTCTTTCTTGATTAATTTCAGTTCAATGGTTTTTCTAGGGTTTTGTCTAGCTTCATTGTCTCGGCGCTTTTCTGGTGGTCGCTACTGTTATTTCTGACTTTCAGGAGTTGCAGTGGTTTGGTAATAGTGAGGCGAGCTTGCCGAAATACAATACAACTTTGACAAAACAAAACAATATTACGCAATAAACCGCTCCGGCTACCATTACACCCAATAAAACGGTTATTAGGTCATCAATACTTACAAACGAAATGTTTGTATTGTTTAACAACTCTAGATAATAGTTTGGGCGCCTCACAGACTAAACAAGGTCCCCACATCAAAGGGCATGCCTACTTGGCACGGGCCTCCCAGAGGCACAGATGACTGACTCACGTCGATATCGCGCCCTATCACTGATGTCAACGAACGCCTACGTATGCCAAGCTTTGTTTTGGATGCCAATCATTGAGTGATGATCGATTTGCTATATTTATTTAATATACTATGGAAGACACAGCATATATAAAACTTATAAATATAGTTCAAGTCATTTGGAGGAAAGTTCTAGATAATATTGCCAAAAAACTTGGTATTCGAGTGCAAATTAATACCTAATGTCAACGTACTAACAAGTAATAAAACACTCTTCTCTTGTAACAAATACTACTTTGTGAAAGATCCTCCACTAATCTAAAACTGACTTGATCATCAAAAACCACTTTGTCCATTTCTAAATTCTTGTCATTCCTGTCCCCAACTGAAATAACTGCGACCAAAAATACCTATCGGGAACACTTGCAGAGTATTAGTTTCTTTGCATTCTTGTGCAAGGACACGAGACATTGTCCCTGCTGGAATTAGCCCGGCCTTAGCCGCCTGGCTGCCGGGCTAACGGGCTGGAATGCAAAAAGACTTAATCCTCAGTCAGGCATCCGGCCCATTTGACCTGCTGGTTCACGAGCTAAGTTTAACCCACTGACTGACAACACGGAGTTATTGGTAAATAGCTGGGAGTCTGCGACAGACGCGTGGGGACGTTTGACGAGAAAATTAAGAGAAATTAGTTTCAATGTAGTCGCTAAAACGTTTTTGCGGTCTTTCAAATCCGTTATTTGGATAGATTTCCTTTTTTGAGATTTTTTCTTATATGATGACTGATGATGAAGATCTACTATGACTAATTTGATTGTGATTGTTATTTTTTTTTGCCACTGAAATAGTTTAAGCAATTACGTCACGATCTATCGTTTAGACATTTTAAAAAGTTAACACTATGGAATCCTCTATAATACTCTATATCGATATTAGAATATAACCGTATCTTCATTATCTTCATGGAATTAGTTGACAATAAAACATACAGAACGTTTAGTTTTAGTTATTTTTAGTGTCAGTGCGCTTAGGTAAATGCTATCCACATGGACTGATGTCCTAGGTAATGGATGCTCTCGCAGTAAATATGGCAATAAAAACAGTAACATTTCCTTCCATAACATCATATGGTAAGAATCTGACGTCTTCGTATTTTATTGTAGCCCTGATACATACTCCACTCGAAGAACTGCTGAAAGCAAATGGAATATTTCCTTCATAAATCAGCTGCAACAGAGCACTCTATCATCTTGTCAGGCAATTGATCATAACACGACACAATTAAGCTGCTGACGACAAATTGGCCAGCATGGCGGACGTGCAACAGCTGACCGTCTTCCTGGTGCATCTCGTAAACACAACGAGCCTATCTCTGAACACATCAGCATTAATATAGAACACGTCATAAGTTTAGTGTCTGAACGTAAAAGTGGCCTGTTCCGCGTTGGAGCGGCGCCCGTGCAAGATAAACACGCGGTGTTCATCACCCGTGTCATAAAGTTAGTTCATGAACATCATATGTTACTATGTGTTATTTTTTTTTCATAACGACTACTCCAGAAACGGTAAAGTAGTACATCTAATGCATCGTAAGATACTAGCAAGTCGTAGAACCAAGAAAAGACAGGTTGATATCCACTAATCCACGCTGGGTTAGTCTGTGTTCCAGAATTAGAAACACTGCAAGCTGATTATAACTATGATACGTGTTGTAGTTCACAGATAGTTTATTTGCTGAAATTCAAAGCAGTTAAAAATTACAGTTTGCTTCATAACAGAATATTGAATTTGTTTTATGCCAACAGCTTTACAGGTAAAAGACTTAACCTTTTAGCCCAATATATTATGTTATCTGCTGGTGTTATGCCAAACAAAAACACTTTTATTGATAGCGCTCAAATGCACACTCATTTGAATGTTAATTCCTTTATGCAGATCAGAAGCAACAATAATGCGTTGTTTTTTTTCTTCAAAGCAAATGTTCTAAGTGTTTGTTTGGCTGAAAATGAATGATGAACGATCTCCATCAAACAGTCAAGACAAGGTGCCCCTCCTTGTCTTACACTTAATTCAAATTGGAACAAAGTCAAGGGAACATGGAGAGAAAAAATGCATCGCCTCATTATGAATAATACAGTGAAAGATAATCACTATATTTGAGGTAAAATTAATGTTGTGAATGACAAAACAGCGTCACATACAATAGTCGACACAAACCCAGCCCAAAACGTAATGATTTTTTCGTTTCTTTAAATTATTATTCTTGGTATTAATAGAATCAGTCAAGTTTAAAATAAAATGGACTAAAAGTGTCAGTGGTTGAGCAAATATCTATTCCGTTGAAATAAATATTATCTTGTTTGTAAGCGCATGCCAAATAGCTGCATCATGATTTTTTTAAATCTTCGATAAACGTATGCGGTGCCGGCGCCGCGTCCTATTACATAAAGTTTAATTCGGATTTATGTACACGTACAGCGATAGGTGCACCTAGAGACACTAGAACTGTGGTTAGGCCTGTTTGTGTACGGTTCTCTTTATAAATCATCCACGACCTGACATCTCACAGCTCATCCATAGATAGAGCATAAGCAAGTGTGACTATTTGTACAAAGCTTAACCATTCCTTAGCATATGAATATTTTAATTTGCGTCAAAATTATGTTTAGCATTTACGAAGTAGCTCTGTACAAAGTTGTTAACGTAAACCTGGATTATTTTGGGATTCCTGAAATAACTCGACGTTATGTGTACTATCACAACAAACTATTCGGTGATACAGATTATCTAATGATCTGAAAAATGCTGCTATCGTACCGTTCAACCGTTGTGTGTGTATTGTTGCGCAAATATCAGAAATAGACTATACAACTATTCAAGCGTTACACTGAATACTACATTAGAACAATAGGGTTGTCAAAACAAAATTATCGGTTCTATATTCAACCATTAAAGTTTATTATCTTCTTACGTCATCTACGATTCTACTATTATAGGAGCATTTAGTGTAAGAACCCCAGTTTCTCGTTAATTTATTTTCTAGAAGTTCGCTGGAAATTTGTGCTTTCCGTTAATAAAATCACTATTTACGCATCTATCTTCCCGCAATAAAACATCTGCTACTATACGTAATGACGTCAATATCGCCATAAACTTTATGAACCACAAACGGACAGCCCTGTACGAATCTATCGCTCACTGAAGGTCAACACAGAACGTATCTCTTTAGCGGCTCCGCACGGATATAGCCACTGGCTTTTACCACATCTCTCCTGATCAATGAATTTTAAAATTCTTTATCTTTTCCATTTATCACAACATGTTGAAACAGCTGGACTTTCTAGTGAAATATGTCGGGGACCGCAGACGTCGTATTTCAGATGAAATTGAGATCGAAATGTATTTTTCAGAAACACTTATCTTGATGACATGATACGTTGAAAATTAAATCAGAGATTTTTTTATGTTTCAATGTTAAGATGTAATGAAAACATTATGATGACATTATAAATCAGTTTTGTATCTTCAACAATTGTGTTCTACACAACATAATGAGGATTTGTCCGAGACAAGGTTTTTCGCAATGAAAGAGCATTAGATAAGCACTCAAAATCCGCAATACCAATCTGTCAACATTTCTAATACGAAAGGCTAATGATTCATTGACAGCGTTGTAAATTAGCGGCGCCTGCGCAGTCGGCCTTTGACCAACTCTCCAACAAGGTCAAGTCGAGATATTTGTGAAGTTGTCTCTGTTATTAGGTGAAAATAACTTCGTTTTGCAATGGTGGGCACATTGATCCAGTGTGAGTCACAGTTAGAAGGTCTTGTAAAAATATTACTATCATTTTGAAACAGTGGTTACCATGAGAACAATATATCATCTGTCGCTTACCATCAGGCGAGATCGAGGTCAAGAGTGAGTTCATTATAAATAAAAAAAAAAAAAAAAAAAAAAAAAAAAAAAATATTTTTTCATGATGTTGGTATTCAATAGAAAACTTAAAAATGATATAAGCAATTGTAGGATGTTAAATTTGATCTCACAAGACTAAATACGACAGCAAACAAAAGGTTAATTATTGCTAATTTCAAAGGTGGACTCGTCAGATCAAATGGAAAATGATGTCTGGTAAACAACTTCCTGCTTAAAAGTACCACCAAATGAATGCAGTTTTTTCTCGTTGTCCCTCAGGAGACAGTTCGCACAAGCAGCAGCAGCGGCGGTGGCAAGGTCACCAGCTCACAGACCAGGACCCTCGAGGACTTTGACGTAGACCAGTGCTGGGACGAGCATCTTCTCAGGAAACTCGTGAGTTTTTATCGGCTGTCTACTAGAGGCTAGTGTCGCCGACAGTGGGTTAATAACTGAAAAATATCTTTATTTTCCGATCCATTCGTGAAAAATGTGCCTTCTCTGATGTTAAGTTAACTCGACTACTATGTTTGATAGATCTTCATCCCGTGAGTTAAAAACAGGAAAGCTCAAAGAAAGTTGCTTGCGACGTGGATGTTAATAGCGTGTGGTTTTTTTAAGATACGGACTAAATTTTATAAGTTAGTTTTGGTAAATAAATATAACGTCTCTGAGGGCAAGGTCTTGTGTGAGACAAGAACTCACAAGAAACTTTATATCCTTTACAAATATATTAAAGTTCATCTTTCATTGCAGTGGATAGATTTTCCACCGCTATTTATTCAAGCGAAATGCCGAATGTGTTGTTAAGTTTATTATCAAAGCTTTGTTCTCTGATACCCTGAGTGAATCCCAATCACTCGGGCAGACTGAGTCACCTCTCCGATACTTACTACTACTAATACTGATACTGAGTACTAAGTGTACCGACTACCGCCCGGCGACCGGTCTCTCGAGTCTCGTCTCTATTCATTCGACTTTCATTCATTAGCTCTTAGCTGACTCATTCCGGTCCGCCACCGGTTAATCGCGTTTCAAAACATTAACATTGCTGCTTTGACTCCTGCGCATTATATTGAGTTGTCTTTTATTAGCAGATTAAGCGTACTTCCAAGAAGCTTTATAGAATGTGGAAAGCTTTGGATAAATCCATTAGTCTGAAGTATCAATAAAGTTTTAATTTGTGAAACTACAGCTTTGCTAACGTGTGGTGGATGTTTTAACCATATAGGTTTTTGTTCTTTCCTATTTTCATCTGAAAAAGAGCACAAAATGTAAATCTCCGAGTGAACATCGTCCGGTCATTACGTTGAAAGTATCGGAGAAGGCTTTCACGACGCATTTATATGACGCCGACACGACGACCACTCACGCGCAACACCACGCGTGAAACTTGACGCGTGAGTTGTCAGTCTTGTGGCACAAGTAAACAGCCATTGACTTGGCGAAATAGCTTAGTTCAATTTAACGAGATATCAAGTGGTCAGTTAATACATTAAAATTATGTTGTAGGATTAAAGGATCATACAGATTACTACGCAATTGACTTTCTCTTTAGCATAATCAGTCTGTACAATTCTGCTTTCATTCAACGAGACGAAGTGGGCCATATGCGTAATTCACTACGTTGGTCCGTAGTGACTATTCGACGCTATGCTAAAATGACAGAGCTAACTGGTAACTATATGAACATCAAAATTGAAAACGTAAATCTCTGCCCGCTTATGCGTTGTAACTCGGCAAGTAATCACTTTCGCTGACACAGCACGGCAGCCTGGGAGCCCGTGTGTACTTGACACTGGACACGACTGGTGCCTACACCACAGAGTTGTGAAATATTATCATGTCTTCACACTGTCTACTGGTCTCACGGTGTGTCACAAACGAGTAGTTGACGCCAGCTGTGTTAGCGGGACAATCGTGATTGTTTACGAGTAGATGCGTTGTAAGCATACTAAGTAATTACAAGTCCTAACGCGATTTTGGCCTTCTAAAATTACGTTATCAGTGATTTATTTGTTGAGTGTGGTTATTGTGAAGGACAGGCGTTATTGGAGACTTGTCTTGAGTAATTGTTGACATCGTAAAAGTTTTGTTTCTTAACCCAAGTTGAATTAATTAATTTTGAGTTTGATTATGTACGACTCGTTAAAATACGAGTTGAATGAGAACTACCTCGTGATCACAATAAACCTTTAAAGCGAAAAAACGTGTTTAAAGTGACCAAAACAAATATTCACACAATAGAAAGTTTCACAGCGGCCAATGAGTACCTAAATAAGTACCGCCGATAATTACCTCAAATTAAAATCAAATAAACTTGTATCATGTCGACTCATCATTGTGATGAAGAACCAGCCTACATTGTCAGATCATCGGGTCAACAACAAAGCCGAGTAATGAGGGCAGCACTCACTTCCGGCTTCCGGCTGCAGTGGGTACTTCCGGCAGAGCCAGCTCGACACCGAACCGGTTGCCGCCTGCAATACAAACGTCACTTATTGACAACTTGACCACTCGTGCAGAAAGCTCTAGTTAGGCACTGCTCACACTGAACATTGACTGTGGATAGTCATTAAACTTATAGAATACATGCTATTAAGATCACGACGCATAGATTACGCATACTCTTGAATGTGAAATTATAACAGTAGGTATACATTTAAAAAAACTTTCTTTTACGCATAACAAAAACTTCAATCATCCCGGCGTAATAAGTCATCTGCTAAACACAAAGTATCTTCCAAAATCAGTATGACAAAACGTAAATGAGTCATGTCACAACACTTACAGTCGTGGCCTGCTAAACCTGTATTTGATAAATGAATAAAAGAAATAAGTAGATAACAGAACGGACACTCATTGTGTGTAACCGCTTAAATTCTTCCAACTTTACTCAGCAATTTCAAGCATCAAGCAAGCATTCCAGTTTTCGCTTCTCCAGTGTAGACTAGACCTTATCTGAGTAACCGCAGCTCAAATAATATACTAAGCCGTAGAATGCACAGTTACCGAGAAGTAGTGGCCGTGGTTACAGGCCCGCGCATGCGCGCTAGCGACAAACATTATTACATAGTTAAATATTTGTTTATGTGTGAAATTTTGTCGCAATGTACAGAGGATTTCAACAACTATGTGTGAGTTTTGTGTGACGAATTATATTTAAAAAAAAGGTTTATTTCAATTACATAGTGCATTTACATACATGTTCTGGAGATCACCTTTTAAGCAGGGAGATGCTTGTGTAAGGTGACTCTGCTCTTCCAGTTCACATTAAGCAGAGTATGCTATTGAGAACAAAGCAAAGTTAAAGAAAAAATGCAAAAAAAAGTAAAAAGGTATTGTGTTTAGAACCTATTGAAAATTACGCAAATTACGTAATATGAAAGATGTTTCGGGGAATGAGTTTTGTCCACCAAAAACAGTGGAATATTTCAGCTGATGATCGTTTTTACAGTTTACCGGTTCCTGTTGATCGTAAAATGTGCTTACCAAGTAGTCTAGTCTATAAACTTAAGCTAATTTCTAATTAAAAAGTCTACGATAATATACTCTTGCATGTCTTTTCCGTTTCCGATAACATTTACAATATAATCCACTTTATAATTTCAGTTGGACGAGAGCAACGACTACGAGCAACGCCGAAGACTGCGCGCGCGCATCCGTACACTAATGGCTGAACAAGAAGGTATACAGCACGTCCATCACTACCTACCTCTACTGTCCATACGAACATGAGGCATCACCACTACTTTCTAATCATTTACGTCTTGTACACTTTCTGAGATTAAATTTAATTGTTCTGTCACAGTATGATCCAGCTGGATAGTTCAATAACTGATTGGGACTAGTATTACGAGTTTACGATTTACGATTATAGTATTCCCTTAATAAACAAGCTGCGGGTGCACAAAAACCATTAAGTGTATTTAAAACAATGAAGAAAAGGAGTAAACCAGTATTAATAAACAATACTGACGACATGGTTGGCTCAGTGACTGAGCGATTAGCTGCTGCGTTGCGTGTCGCGGGTTCGATCCCCGTACAGAATAAATATTTGTATGACCTACAGCTACCCTACCATGACGTCTTAAAGCAGAACTTATTCTACTGACGGAAAGAGACAGAGCTATACAGGGTGTAGACACCCTGTATAGCTCTGTCTCTTTCTTACTTCTTACTTCTTTCTTTCTTTTTTTCTTACTTCTTTTGTTCTTATTCCGGTGCTAGAGCACCGGAATAAGAACTGCTATAAGATGTCATGGTAACCCTACAGGTACTTGTTCTGAGTCTAGCTGTTTGAGTATGTGAGTTTAAATATTTATAAACGCACCTACGATACTGGAGAAAAACCTAGTGGGGTAACATGAAAAAAAATATTGGATCGTTTTCTTTGTTAACCTTTATTTTGCAGAATTTACGCACTAATGTTCGACAAGGTATCAATAATGCAAAAATATGGGTACCTACTACATATTAATCTTTACTTTGTGATCTTCACTCTTCGCACTCCAACTTTATACATGTTTGTACATAAAACTTAACGTGGCGTCTAGCTTTTGACGACGGTCTGTAATAGTTGATGTTTTAAGCTAAATAAATTTATGCAGCATGCGCGAGCGCCGTGACGGAGGCGTTGGCGGCGGCAGGCGAAGCGGACGGCGCGGACGCCGACAGTCGCGGTGAGTCCCTCCTCCTCCCGCTGCTGCAGGGGCTGCTGGGCGGCGGCGGCGAGCGCCTGCTGGCCGGGCTCGGGGCCGCGCCGGCCGACGTGGTGGCCGACGTGCGGCGCTCGCTCGGCCGCCTGCGCGCCGCGCTGGCGCCGCCCACCGAGCACCCGCAGGCGCGCGCGCTGCTGTCGCTGGCCGACCGGCTGGAGGACGCGCTGGACGCCGCCGACCGGCTGGACGGCTGCCGCCGCAAGCCGCGCCGCCGCAGCCGCGCCGCGCGCCACACCGTCGGCGTCACGCACGAGGAGCTGGAGGAGGCGCGACGCCTCGTCGACCGCGACCAGCTCGCCCTCGGCGCTAAGGGCCCCACGTCCTCCGGCGCCACCTCCACAGCCTCCATGGCGACTAGCACAGACGAACCTTCCACCCCAGAACGCAAACAAAGTATTGACGAGAACGTCAGCTACCACGACGCCGTCGCGTCCCGACAGAGACCCACACCGATTGCTCACTCTGTCAGCTACGAAGCTCCTCAGGTGAATAGGGACGCGCGCGTCGTAGTGGAAAAGCGAGCCCCGACCTCTCGTAAACCCGACTTTTACCGGCACTCGGTCGCCGACGCGGGCGGCCAGCACTCCCAGCCCTACCAACAGCCGCAGCCCCTACAGCAACGCCAGCAGGTGGCTCCCCCGCAGATCGCGCTTGGCCTCGCGCCCCAGCCCGCCTTCCACCCGCAGCCGGTGCAGCCGCCGCACCTGTACCAGCCCCAGCCGCTCCACCAGTCGTACCAGCCGCAGCCGCGCATGGACCGGCGCCCCTCCGACACTAAGAGTAGCATAGCGGCCATCGCCAACAAGTTTGACACACACGCTCAAAAGGAGAACATACCTCGCCGAGCACCAGTAGAGCCCGCAGCTACACAACAGAAAGAATATCAGCGCGAGGACCCAAAACGTGCACCACTATACATGCCACTCCCGCCCACTTACAACTTCGCGGCACCGCCGACCGCCACTCAGGATGACTCTAAGCCTTTCAGTAGATTCGGAAATAGCAATAACAAACGGTTACGCATGAAACGCGCCAACACTATTGACATAGGAAGGCCGCTCGCCGGATACCGCATCGACAGCGATAACGACGACGAGACATCCCCGCGCCCCATCGTGCCCGAGTTCATGCCTCAGACCGAGAACGATAGGAAATTTGTAGCGTTCATGAAGAAGAACGAAGCGGCCGACCGCGAGGCAGCCGCAACCGGCCCCGCCAACTGGAGCAGCAGGTTCGGTAACATTAAGAACGCATTCGAGAGTCGCGAAGACAACAGTATGACGAATAGCAGGTCGTCGAGTGCGTCATCTGCGCGACGCTTCTGGCGCACAGCAAATGAGACCACGATAAACCCCGCCGCCGCGCGACCTAGGAAGTTCTTTAATGAAAATAATAGTGACATAGTAAAACCCCCGTGGGCAAACGAGCGTAGGGAGCCGATGCGCGTGCACATCCCGCGACAAGTGCAGCAACCACTCCCGCCGGCGGTTACAACGGTCGTGCCCGCTACTGCGCCCGCGTCCTTGCCCGCGCGTCCCGCGTATTTTTCAACACCCGCTCATCGCCCCGCGCCCATCGCACCGCCGCCATCGTCAGCGACTATCCTCCCGCCGGCGCCCGCGCCGCCAGCGCTCACTGCACCGGTCGCGCCACCGTCACACCCGCCGGTCCCACAGTCTCCCACAAAGCCGATGGTCGTCAAACCGTTCGTAGCGCGACCTATACCCGTCAATCAGTTCTCTCACGCGCCTATGTCCGCGTTTAAGCCGCCAACCAAAGTTACATCACCGACAGCAGCTCCCGCTTACATATGGAGTCCCCCATCCGTCTTAAACGCGACTTCCCCTACGGTAGACCATACCCCCGCTTTCCCGGTCAACCCAGTGCCCATTGCACCAAGCCCACCGATACCAAGTAAGCCTTGGGCGACAGACGCAAATAAACCAAAGAGAGTGGTGGGTATGGCTACCGCCAAGTTCGAGAACAACAAGCCCGAGCCCGCGTCTGCTCCCTACCGGGAGAGACCGTCCGCGTACAACCCGCCCGCTCCGCCGTCTCACGCGCTCTCACTGCAAACGCAAAACTATCCGGTGAAGAGCATACCTAGTCAGAATGACCTGTCCGCTCCGGAACTAGTGAAGAAAATTGATGATACTAAGTTCCTAGCGCGAAACTCATATTTACCCAAGGTCGACGCACAAAAACTCCAGATTGAGTTTTATGAGAAACAAATTCGTGAAAAGAGGCGTGAGGCAGTAATGAATGGCCACAGCGAACCTACGGAGCTGAAACCCCCCGCACCACCTGCCTACACCATCACTGACTACACCCCGTCCAGCGGCATCTCCACTTTTGTCCCGCTGCAACGCACGCCTGACATAGAGAAAGCTCGCGCGCACAAGGTAGACTACCTGCCAGACGTTGTCACCAACGACACGGATCGCCTTCGCAGCGTCGCCTCGCCCCAACAGCCGCGCGCACCCACCAGCCCGTACTCACCGCGAGCCACCAACCCGATCGAGTCGCCCCACACCTACCAGAACGGTGACGCGCCTTACACTAATGGAGTAGGGGAAGGCGTCACAACGCAGCACGATAGTGTAGTGACCCGCGTGATGCGTGGCCCAGTGCGTGGCGCAGCTACCATTACGACCGGTGTGCGCACGCGCAGCGACGAGGGTCGTCGAGGTTCGGCGGCCGACAGCTTGCGTGGCGCACTCGACAAGCTTTCGTCACCGAAAAACGACGTCATCGCGCAGATCGAAAGGAAAAAACGCGAGACGGCGAGGTCGCAGGTACGGGCCCCTGTAAATACTGGCCGCTCCCCCCTGCTCGCGCCCGCCTCCCCGCACGCCCCCCAGTCCCCCGGCGCGCTCGCCGCGTCCCGCGAGTCTGTGCTGTCCAGCGAGTCGGCAGGCAGCCTCGGCTCCAATCCGCTCAGCAGGTCAGGCTCGTGGCACCAGATGGTCGGTAGCCCCAAGTCAGCCTCACCGCGCCGAGTGGTCGCACGCGCTAAGTCCATGCACCTGCTAGCAGTGCCCAAACTGTATGAGGGTGGGATCGCCCGCGAGGAAGTTACGGAAAAGAAGCGAACGGTGGAAGCGTATTTCTCTGGGCAGCAGCAACAACCGATGCGGCCAGCGACGGGCGCGGGTGCGGCGCGGCCACGGGCGCTGCGGCAGTCGTACGCGCCGCCGCAGGCCTACTCGCTGGGCCGCAGCCGCACCATGCCCACGGTGTCGGAGCTGCAGTTCCTGGACGAGAGCAACACTGAAGACGCATTCGAAGACCTGGTGTCGGCGCTCGCGTAGCGTAGCGTCGCAACATTCCACTAGTTAGGAGCGGGAGACGAGCGAGACGCGCGTGAGTCGTGTGTGTGTGGGTCTGTGCTTGTGCCCGCCCCGCATGCCCCCCGGCCCCCCGGCCCCCTCCGGCCCTGCGCCGCGCTATCACGTCGATGTACATATGCTCGTAACCGTACCATCTTCATCCGCGCCCTCTGTAACCGTGTTATTTGACTAATAGCTTATAGGTTATCGTTGTACTGTCTTGCTGATTGTTTTCAAAGTGTTTCGAGTTAGTGTTAGATCTGTGTGTCCGTTTGTCAGGACTGATCTTAATGCGCACATTTATTTGCAGAGGAAGAGGAAGTAACTGTGACATCGAGCGTGAGGAGGAATTCTTCAGAAAAAACTGTTAGCAGTAGCACTACCACCACTAAAACAACTAAAGGTTAGCGGACTTAGCTCTTAAATTGTTTAAAATATAAATGGGATAATTTGAATAGACTTAAATTGCAATTGTAATTCACAGTGTTAGAGAGCATGACCAGGCCGGCACCCAAGCCCGTCTCGCCATTTGCCAAGTTCCGGCAGCTCGAAAAACAAAACTCAACCAACAGTCCCAAGTAAGTCTCGTCCTTCTTTCTATAAAACAGCACTCATCATCTTCAAACAATATCTTACATGAAAGAAACGAACAATACATAAGACTCCTTACCATTCAAATACTATATATTATGTATAAGATCCTTTCGCTTCATACGTAATGTAATGCAATATATTTTATTTATTTTTGGCAGCCATATCTGTGGATATACGAATGAGGATTAGAAACAAGTAAATATACAAGTTAATGATATGCATTTAACATGTATATTAGTCGCTTAATACGATTACCATTATTTTCCGAGAACCATATAAGGCTAGGTACATACGAGGCTCTCTGTCAATAATCGCACGTGTGTACTTATCCTGTCATGAAACCATCATGTTCCGTTCATGAGCGAAGCCCTGCTGACAGCCTGACATCTAGTTGACATGAGATCAGCACGCGTTCTTGTAAATAACCTGCGACCCCCATTAATAGCACACGCGTTCCGTAGCACACGATGTGACACACAAACTAATAGTTTGACGTCGACGAGACTAACGCTCGGTCGCAGCTCGTGACCGCGGTGACTAACATGCGTGCTGGTTGTAGCTCGCCCAAGACTCCGCAGAGCCCGGGCTCTCCGGCGCAGCCTTACTTCAAGTTCACGGACCCCGCGCTGCAAGCCAGCGCCGTCACTATTAAAGAACGATTGCTGCAGTGGTGTCGCGACAAGACCCGGGACTACGAGGTACACTCCACACCTCCCGCCCTCCTCTCCGTCCGCAACTCCGCACGCAACACCCCCACTGCGTATACTATGATGTCGTCTAAATATACATGGGTTACGTAGCTGTACTGCACACCAAAAAGCAATATTTCCTGTGTTTTTCTTAGATTTTTATGGTTTTTTAGTGTAGATACTTACTGTAAATAAACGTATTGGGGAGGTTTTAAATGCGGTTAGATTAGGCAAATGCATTTTTTGTCGACTCTTCCACCTGGTAAAATCCCCAGCCGAAGTCGATGATTAGAAATTTGCATCTGCCTACAAGTCACGGCGTTCGGATCTAACGGATTTAACCGCGTCATCGAGATGTAGCATGTTGTTAGCGTACGCTGCGCACGCGCACCTAGTATTAACACACACGTCTCCGACGTCACTACCACTCATACTCCACGCTTCTCTTATCGCTTCATTTTGGCTGCTAATTTCTGTATATATTGTATACGTTTTGTTATTTTCATTAGTTATTGTTAATTTATTCATCTGTGACTGTACGACCAAATCACAATGGTTTAATTACGATCTATCAGTGTAATAATATATATTTTACGTAAACATGGACCATATATAATGGTATTTAATTATTAATTATTGGGATGAAATTGTGCCTATACACAGGAATATCTTATAAGTGTGTTTTTTCTAACTAATCAAAAATGACTAATAAAATTGTGAAAACAATTTTTAATCAAAAAGCATGGGTTTATAAATAGAATACGCAAATCGAAGTGTGAATTTGACTTCCCAGGATTATGCATGATTTTGTGTTGTTAATTTTTAGTTACAAATGTCCAAGTAAATGTGGGTATGAGTTGTAAATAAATTGGGTGAATCTGAACTATCCAAGTATGTTCACTGTGCCCCCACTGTGTAGATAATATTCTTAGATTAGCATTTCCCCAAGCACACAAATATGTAGTTTGACACAATAGTTTTAAGGAACTACAACAGTTGGGATGTTGCAACAAATATTGACTCCTCATTTTAAGAAATTTGGAATTGACAGTATTTTATGTGCACTAGAAACTTGACCGTGCTCTACCATGTTCAACTAAGTTCTCTAACTGGTAACAGAATTACCACAATTAAAAAAAAAACTAATTTATTCTCATTCTCCACAAGCTATAATGTTCTCCACGTGTTTCCCCAGAATGTGAAGTTGGAGAACTTCTCCACGAGTTGGGCGGACGGGCTGGCATTCTGCGCGCTGGTGCACCACTTCCTGCCGGATGCGTTCGACTACTCCAAGCTGTCGCCTGAGAAACGCCGACACAACTTTACGCTCGCCTTCAAAATTGCCGAGTAAGATATATTCATCAATAGCTGCAAAAACCCGCAATTTAGGCGAATACCTAATTTGTATGTTTTTAATTTTTTAAACATCAACATAATGTTGGGCAGTCGCTCCATATAAAATACTGATATTCAGCTGCATCCGGTTAGACTGGAAGCCGACCCCAACATACTTGGGAAAAAGGCTAGGCTGATAATGTTGGGCTAATATAATGTTACAAACACGACTTAAACTGCAGTCACCAATTCACTGGCTATATATATCATCATCCAGGGAGATATTTGCGGTCCTATAATTTTATTAGAGCATTGAACGGCTTTCATTGTGTAGACTATTCAAAATTTTAGTAGCAATAACAGTAACTCTTTTTCTTAACTTATAAGTTGTTTTGTTTGTTTCCAGTGTCTTTTTCTTAACTTATAAGTTGTTTTGTTTGTTTCCAGTGAGAAGGCGGGCATCTACCCCCTGCTAGACGTGGACGACATGGTGACGATGCGCAAGCCGGACTGGAAGTGTGTCTTCACGTACGTCCAGTCCATCTACCGCCGGTTCAAGGACCAGGACTGACCGTCCCTAACGTCACACGTCGCCCGGCCACGGAACGCGAACACTGTCTACTGTCGTACAAACATATTGCAGCCTCGAGGGGTAATTGATTAGACTTCCTTTACGTCTAAGTTGGCGATTACTTTTAGAAGGCTCCAATGGTTTAGTCATTAGATTCTCCATTCATAAATTAGTTGGTCCATCCTTTTAGAAGGTTTTGTAATGACAATAGCTGGTGTTCGCGTTCGTGGGGGCTCAGGCGGCCGCGCCGAGTAGGTGATCGCTGTAGTCACAAATAGTACGTTACGAAGTGTGTAATAAATCCAAAGAGCGTATGTTGTTGATTTGTTCGTTTGTTATAAATGTTTATAATGTCAGTGTCCGCCCAACTCGTATCTCCAAGCGCTGTCTCGATACAGTCCTCCTATTTATTGTAATCTCAAGATGTGATTTTTTCTACGTTAGCTTGTAAGTTTGAACTAACATTTATATATCGAGCGACTACTGTTAAGTCATAGTTTGTAGTGTACGCACTGCTAAGGATCGCTTGCACTTATATACCCACATAAGAGAGTAGAATCCTTTAATATCAGTGTACATACAGTTTCATGATTACATTTTAACATATTATTTGAATTTGACATTAATAATGAAAGCGGCTTGATGTATTCGCTACTGATTTTATGAAATTTGATATTATTATATGATGATTATGTTAATTTATATTGATAATAAAATAAATATTGATTAACAAAATATTTGTATTATTTAGAATTTTATTTTATTTGTACATTGGCATGACGTGACGAGAACGGCAAGTTCTCTGGTCACCATCTTCTTCATGTCACAAGTTGGCGATATTATAGCAAGAAAGCAGAGTTATGTATATTATCGTTATCAATGTATTCACATACTATAATTAGAAAGAAAAGAATACAACAAAACAACAAAAATTGGATCGTGGCTTCATAAATATTTATTGCAAAGTAATTTAATGAATGATACTTAAAGAATATATCGTGGAAAGAAGGTATGACATTTGCCATGCCCCTCAGGGCGCCATATTGATTTACTAAACACATTGGTTTTCATTTAAAGGAAATTAATTTCGTTTAATTTTGAATTAATTAAGTACAGTTTACAGGCTGTGTGATAGCATCCGAACTGTTTCTAATACGCCGTATTATTAACAAAGTCATTAAAATGATGAAACAAGAGGTGGTTGTGAGCGTGAAACATATGAAAGAGATCGATACCATGGCCGCCATTAAAAACTCACGATGATGGCGCACCACCTCTCATAGACATTAATATTTACTTCGTCGAAAATATTTTAAAACGTTTTTTTTTGCGATTTGATATCTCAGGGCCCAATGAAACTTGCAAGTTGTATGTAACTGGGGACAAAATAATGTAATTATCTACCTTGGTATCAGAAATCTATTAGTAAAGAAAAAGAATATTGACGAAGGTATTAGACTCACTAGCTGATACGTACCTTTATCCGTAGAAACCAATATCACATACCTAAATGACGTGCATTTTTGAATATTGCTGATGATTAGATCGATCATCACGTCGATCATGAATGTGCTTATTTTATGAACGTCAAGATGGCGGGACTTCACCAGGTTTTTCGAATATCATGTGAATACGATTAAATATTTCTAAGTTAATTTATGTTTACTTTATTTTATATAATTAGTTTTAATTACTTATTAGTATTTTACACTTGAGGTGTGTTGTTTTTTTTTGCGGTTCCAACTTTTGACGTTCATCTTATTTTGCACTCGAACAAATGACATTGGTAACTACGTAAAATATTACGTGACGTCACAACACAACAGAGTGCAAAGTTTAATTAATGTCAAAGAATTTTTTCATCGAACGGCAGAAGCTCAATGACAACGGTTACAGCAGCAAATAACTCTTTGCGGGTGATGACGTCATCTTCCTCTTCCTTCCTCTTCCATTTTATTATCAGGTCAAAATCATAACTAAATATATATTATTATAAACATAACATCACTCCTGTAATGTATACCGAAAAATCCACAATCCGTTATGATGGAATCCCACGTACCACCACCAATGAAAACTTTCTAGATACTACTGAAAAACTGTATAACACTTTGCCCGACCTGGAAAACGAACCCAGGACCTCATGCTTAACAGTAGCGCTTGCGAACCTAGACCAACAGGGTTACCGAAGTTCTTTAAATACAAAACAAAATAACCTCACGATTCAGGCAGGTTGAAGGGGAGTGAGACCATGAAAGGGTCAGCAACATTGGTGCTTCTATCAGCCGTGGCGTTGCCGTCCTCGTCGCCGACCACCGTGACGTCAGACGTGTGCGGCGTCAGCGTGCCCTCCTCGTCGCCCAGCGTCACGTGCACGTGCAGCGTGCTGTCGCGCCACGCTTGCCATGACAGCTGATGCTCCTGGACCTTCAGCAGCATCCACGTCGTCAGCAGACCGTTCAGCGCGCCTGGTGTAATTGAGAGGATCGACAGTAATTATGGTGTACCTATTTGATACAATGAGATAATAAAAGGAATAAGGCAAAAGGCCGAATGTGGGCCATTTCGAAAAGTCTTCTGATCTCAATCCCTGAATTCTGCAAAACTCATAGCTCTGTAATATATATAACATTAACAAAGTCTATCATAGGTTCCAACCGCTACGGACTCACTGCGTGGAAACCGGACAACGGCAGATGCGTCAGTATTTTATCTGTCCGATGCCGGGAGTCTTTTCTGCCCATACTGGTTCTGCGGATGCTTGATATGCAATATCCACTCACCGATAACTCCAATGAGCAGCGAGGAGAACAAGTTGGCGACGAGTGCAGAGCCGCCACCCCGGCGCGCGCCGGCCTGCAGCACGGCGTCACACGCGTGCAGCGCGCGCGCCGTGCCCAGCACGCTAGCCGTGCCCAGCGCCAGCGCGCGCCACATGTCCGCGGCCAGCGCGCGCCCGCGCCCTGACATCGCCCACTCTAACATCGAGCGCATCCATGACCATCTAGACAAAATCACTCGTAATAGACTCCCGGAATGTTAGTGTTATCTGAGTTAACGTTTTAATAATACAAATCAAAATCCTGATTTATTATAAATCATTGAGTGACGTTTACCTCACGAGTTGTTAGTCATGCATTCTAGACCACGCAGTAGGTCTTCCTTACCTCACTTACTTTGAATAAGTTTATTTTGTCTGCACAGCTCTTTTAAATGGTAAAAGAAAATATTGGAATAATCTTTTTTTTTACCTAGAGCCATACACATTTCAAGACGTGTGACATGATAAACTGGCACAGGGCCACCGTGGAACTTTCTCATAGAAAAGCCTGTTTCCCAGCTGTGAAAACTATAATGCTGAGCTTATACATAGGTACTGAGGAACTCACTTGTGACTCCTGGTTACGACATAGTGGTGCCTACACAACTCGCAATACGAGGTAGCGGCTTGCAGCAGCCAGCGCTCGAGGCAGGTCCGGTGCACGGCGGCGATGGTGCCCCGACAGGAGCAGGGCCGCACCAGCCGCTCCGCGGACTCACCGCCGAAACAGATGCGGCAGATGTTGTCCGAGCGGATGCTGCCCGTGAAGCTGGACACTTCTTTTGCACCTTGCGAGCCCTAATAGTGATGCAGGGTCAATTTTTGATGAGTTAAATGACGGGAAATGGTTTGGCAGATGATGTTAATTTTAACAAATCAATGTAAATCCAGCCTATCGCAGTCACTATGCCTGCGCATACACTGTTCTCACCGCAGGATTTGACTGCTGTATCTGTCATCGGTGTTTCGACAAACAGCCAACTGCTACTCCAACTTGCTTACTATGCAAGCTGTCGATCTTACAAAATTACAATTGCGGTTCGTATACATATTGTTTAATATTTCGTCTTAGACTGTGACAAAGAGGTCCAAAGAAGTACAGCACTTTACTGTTAGGGACTGATAACGATGATCGCTACAACGATACCTGTTTGTTGAGCAGCAGGGCGCAGACGGAGCTAAGGATAGACATGGAGCGTCCGGCCGGCTGCAGCAGCGACGACGCGGGTGACGAGAAGGTCAGCGAATCTGCTATACGCGCGCGTGTCTGGCGCTGCTCATCCGTTTCATTTGGATTCGCTGGTCAGAGATAGGAAGCAGGAAGGAATGGTTTTATATAGTACCTAATCAAGACAATAAAACTAGGAGCCATGTCTATGTTGTATAGTACCTGTTTTTTCCAAATTATAACAACCGCACCGGGCAATCTCCAAGGTAAATTTAGGGTTGGTCTGTGGACGGGTGACTAACCATTTTATCCAGACTTTTCTCCATATAGACGTTCATACCCATTCACGTCAAAAACTAAATGGCGGGTTTAGTTCCAAACTGCGATTATGATAGTAACGTAAGTACGTACCTGGTGAAGTGACGCCGGAGTACCGACAGCTTATATCTGTTTGTTGGGCAGTGGAGCGCAGCTCTCTATCCCGGTGAGAGCTCGGAGCGCTCGCCTGTACAACCAATAATAGCATCGTTTCAAGACTACATTTTGAGCAGCCGCTCGGGTCGATCTTAGCAAACTTGAACAACTCATACATAAAATAACGTACCTCATAAATTTTGTATGTTGAAATTAACAAAAATAAATTTTATCAAGAAATTAACATTTATAGGTGTATTTAGTTCAAATATATTTGAATTTCTTATTTGTAATATTAAGCTGTTAAGCAGCTTCATATCTTATATTCTCCTTCGGCCTGCGAAGGCAAAGCGCGGGGAAAAGAGCAAATTGAATCATAGCTTTATAGTGACCAATAAAATTTTTTTTTTGTTCTGTCATTGTAGGTGCCCAAGTGTATTAAAAAAAAGTCCATAACTCCGGCTTAGGCGTCCCCTAAGATGACCCACTGACCGTAAATTTCACCTCAGTAATGTTTAAGCTGCGAGTTTCCTTCCTAAAAAAGATCATCTGGTGAAGTACACGTGCCCTTATTATACCAAATCAAATGAAATCATTTATTTCAATTAGATCATTACAGGCACTTTTGAATGTCAAGAAACAAAATGAATCTACAGTCCCGGTCACAAGGCATAATAACTTGTGAAAGTACTGTAGTTGCCCATTCCAAAGCGTTGATCTCTATGGAGAAGAATGGGCAAGAAACTCCATGGACACTCTTTTAAATTACCTACTTGCTTTGGTATTGGAAATGCTTACCGGTACGTGTAGAGAGGTGTAGCTGTCGGTTGACATGCTTATGGTCAATTTGCTGTCGGAGCGCTCGCAGCCCCAAAACATCAACAGCGTCTCACCCTCGCCAACATTACATTCCTTAATCAACACTATATTTGTTACGATTTGGAAATATTAGTCTCATTGTGTATGAACCATCCTCATTGTATATGGGACCTTTTCATTTACAATCATGTCATATTTATGACGGTGGTTTGTGAAAACCACAATCAGATAGAAGATTATGGAGCACGTGTAAAAAATAATAATAAGCATATCAATTTTAATAGTACATACTAATAGTAATCTTCAAAAGCCTCCCTAGGGAAGGCTATAGTCCTCAAACCAACCCAGCCACCGCCGGAGACGCTTCGGGTGTCGGACGCCGCGAGACGACTCCCGGCCACCGTAGTGAAGATAAGTGACACGGGTCTGTGGAGTGTGGACGGTGAGCAAAGGGTAGCTCACCGTCCGTCCGTCTAATGACGTTACCTCCGTATTTTGTATAAATACAAAATATGTATAGTCAGTGAAACTCCGCATCGGGGTTCTACTACTACCTTTCAACTTCTAAGGTCTACTCTCAAAAACCGAAACGTTCCCGCCGAAGCCGCCGATCTATACGTGCGCCTCGTCTGACGATTGCCACGCGATCTATCCCTCCGGAGATCATCGCTGCCCGGGAGCTGATCGTTACTTAAACTTCACACAAGTTCGATATTTCCCGGGATTGCGGGTTGTTCGAAAGAGATACCGCGGCCCCGGAACATAAAGGGCAAATGAAGGAACATACGTGGGTTTTAGTCAGTAAATGTCCGACACTCTACCCGCTCCACCCAAAGCTGGGGAGAGCGTTATTTGATGATTTCCCATCCGCAAAAAGAACAAGGTCGATATTTCGCACTCACACCCAGCTCAATTGTATGACCTAATTTTAAATATTGTTTTCTTCTACACTCATTGAGGGTTGCATTACATTATTTACTTTCAATTTAATTTCTTTTATTTTTGTAATTATAAACATCTATCTACCTACCTACTACGTTACAGTGGCCTCCCCAGGAAAGGCTTTGAAGACTTTTTTTATTTAATAAATTTTGAAATTTCTTCAAGTTCCATATGGCTGAGTTTCTATAAATACCTACAATGAATGTAAAGTAAATGTACCTACTTATATAAATATCTTAAATTATACGACTCGAAACAATGGCCAAGTTTCATTGCAAAACATTTTGCTCTGAGCTGTTGAGTTTTTCTACAAAATTATTACCTACCCGTAGAAGATTCGAAAAACTACAAGTCCTGTGATATTTGAAATTGATTCTTTGTAAAGCTTGTTGGATCTTCGGAGTGTATGCGATTGGAGCAATCACAAGCTGCCTCAGGTTTTGAAAAACATCACTTGGGAACAGCTCGGTATCATTGCAATCTACTAAACAATTTAGTATTAAGAATTTACACATCTTTCGTCTTCATCGCGATTACATTTATTCATACTTTTAATTTTATAAAAAAAATACTTTAGACTAATTACTTATTTTCATCCATCTTTACAGGTGATGTCAAATTATAGGCAGAACTCATAGATTTGTCAAAATTATAGATTTTATAATTTTCATTCCCTCAAAAAGTTTGCGATGCTACTTCTACAAGCGAATACTATTTTCTTCATGAAATCAAATCTTTTTTCTGAACGCAGTTCTAAGAAAACCACCTCTACGCCGCTCATTGACGTGAAGCCGTGAAACGTTATTCAATGTGTCACTTCCAAGCCTACGAGTGAGAAAGGTTATACTTTTTCTTCATAAGAAAAACAGAGATACAGTATTAGAATGTTTGACATATCGTTTTTAAATGGAACTTAACATCGAGATAAAACTGCGAATGTGGTTGTCAAACTGACGTTAATGTAACCACTAGAACGAAGATCCCCGTGTTTTTTCTTTTCTCCCCACGTGAAGCTTTATTGTTGTGAAATACTTTGTAATTACACGTAAAGTTTGAATAAGTCAAAATCATGGCAGTCCGAGTACAATTCGAAAACAACAATGAGGTTGGAGTGTTTAGTAAATTGACAAATTCCTATTGCCTCGTCGCAATCGGGGGATCGGAGAACTTCTACAGCGTGTTCGAGGCAGAGTTATCAGAGACCATCCCCGTGGTACACATGAGCGTCGCGGGATGCCGGATCATCGGCCGCATGACGGTGGGCAACAAAAACGGACTTCTGGTTCCTTCAGCGACAACAGATACAGAGTTGCAACACATTAGAAACAGTCTCCCGGACACCATCAAAGTGCAGCGCGTAGAGGAGCGGCTCAGCGCGCTCGGTAACGTGATCGCCTGCAACGATTATGTGGCGCTCGTGCACCCTGACCTGGACCGCGACACAGAGGAAATCCTCGCAGACACATTGGACGTGGAAGTGTTCAGACAGACAGTCGCGGGGAACGTTCTGGTGGGGTCTTACGCGGCGCTCAGTAATCGCGGCGGGCTCGTGCATCCTAAAACCACAATCCAAGACCAAGATGAATTGTCATCTCTCTTACAAGTCCCGCTGGTAGCAGGCACAGTAAACAGAGGCAGTGATGTCATTGCTGCGGGTATGGTGGTCAATGATTGGTGTGCATTTTGTGGTCTGGACACTACATCTACCGAAATCTCAGTAATTGAAAGTGTGTTCAAGTTGAATGATGCCAAACCCACAGCCATCACATCCACAATGCGAGCATCACTCATTGACAGCATGTCCTAACATCTAACTACACGTAGAGCAGACTGTTTGTGATATTATTTGTGTAACATACACACACAGTGCACCAGAAAACATAAGAAAACTTACTCTGTTGATCAGATTTCATACAAACCAATGAGTCTTGAATATTGTCTATGTTTAATTTATAAACATAAGAAAATAAATTGTGAATATTATGGATATCTTTTGATTTAAAATTTCTAATTGAAAACTTGTTAATAAACAAAATTCCCATAATTTGTTTTCTGTCTGTTACTTGTATTTGCCACTTAGTTCTTACACAGCTAGCATTTTTCACAACAGAAGTTTTTGTAATAAGAGCTTGGCGTTCTATAACCAATTATAAAATGCAAGTTGTCAAGATAAAGGTTGATTCAATAAGAGAAACAAGCTGGTACTTATAATACATTTTATTTATAAACATTTGTTAGATACAATCCATCCTATCTACAGTTGCCACAAGTATTTCTCTGGAAGTTCAATCATCGCCAATACAATTATCTAAAAATTAACAAACTATTATGCCAAGCAATTTTCTAAGTTAAACATAAGTTTACATAATTTCCTACAATTCTAACCACTCAAATGTAGTGAATACCTCGAAGGGATGTTGATTTCCCTTTTTATGATTTACTACTTCCATACAAATTGATGTATAATTTCAATAGTTCACCAGTAAAAGAGAATCAATATCTAATAAAAGTAGTACATATTATAACATATTTTTCTTAGTATTATGCACCCCTTAGCTACCCTATACACTACATTTGAAGTCAGAAAGCTCAAACACTTCATTTAATAAAAGACTCGGCCATGAGTCATATATACAAAAGTTCAGTTTTAAATGTTGCGCAATATTAAATTGCGCTATTATTGCAAGTTATATTTATTTCTAAAATGATACAACATGGAACCCAATTTTCTTAGTTTAATGACTTAACATTAAAGAAAATTTCTTGACATATCTTGCACAAGTTGTTACAACTTCTTAATTTTACAATGTTTTCAATTCGAAAACATTGATTTGTGGGGCAAGCGGCTTTAACACCATCCTTTATTTATTCCCTTTTCAGAGAATTTATTGAACTGAATAGAGAACCAAATCATGTTGGGATGGATCTTCAAAGTACTTGTTTATTGCTGAGAATTGTGACATAAATGTATTTTAATTTTGCAATTACATGATTACACAACATTCTTGCAATCTATGACTCATGTTGAGTAGTCTCAGCTCTTTCTAATATGGCTGGACTTAAAAATAATTTCTACAAAACAAAATTGTATCTTTGTAGCAAACTTCATTTAACATTTTTATCTTTTTAAAACAACAAACGTAATTATGCAATTTTTAACTTTCATATTTTACTATGTTTTTAAATTATCTCTTTAGCAACGTATTTTACAAATAATATAACCTAATATTCGTCTAAAACTAAAATAAACAGTAGTACAAATTATAGAATACATTATTTAGTTCTGTAAAACGAAAGGTGCTTTTATGCATATTTTTCTAAATTTAGATATAACAGTACATACTCAAACATATTTCAGGATTTAAAAGGACTTCCACATGGTCGCGTGGAACGAAGCATCTTCTCTCAAGTATAAAACCATTTAAAAGCACCAGATATGGCAACAAAATCAAGATCAACACAAATAATCAACTCTATATTCCGTACCACTTAATAGCATCGAGCCGCGAACGTCAGAACATAATAAATAACATCTAAAGTTATGTTTATGCGATAACGATATAAAATGGCAACACTGCTCAGTCATAATCACAAATGGCCAAAATTTAGGCACCAATACTCCCCTTAGCCTCCTAAAAACGTAAAGGTTTACAAAACGAGCTTTATAATTCGAAAACTAGATTTTAAAGACAATCGTTACAACAATACTATAGTATTATGTACAGGAAGGACACAAGTGGACAAGTCAATTGTAACAAATAAATGCATAAGTAAGTAGATCCTAAGTGTGTAGTCAGGGGGTAGGTCACAACTGCACATTACTTTCTCACTGCTAATCAATTTAATGGGTGCCGTTACCCAGCGCCCTAACTACAGCGATCGGTCGGCGCACTCCAGCACTACCACACGTTCGGGTTCGCTGAACAAAATCAACTCACGAGATGATCGCTTCAGATAGGAGGCGGCCTTAGACGTTCTTTTCTTAGGTGGGTAGACAGAAACTACGTGGTACGATCTATTGAACCTTCTTTTCTTTTTATTAAATAAGCAGTAGAACTGTAATGCACCTGCGAATAGTTTTGCCCACACGTCTCTGTTAGAGCAGATTCACGCCAACCATTGAAAGATCAGCCATTTTGAAAATAATGACGTTATTATTGTGACCTACCACCAAAAGAGGTCACCCTCTATTCACTTGAGGTTTTTAAGCCACTTTTATAGCCCCCTGCCTTCCCCCCTTGGTCAACCTTTTCCCAGTATCAAATTATCTTTTTTTATTTGAAAAGATCAGATTGTTCTAGACTGTTTTATTAAAAGAAAGCTGGTTTTTAGATCCAAATCCGCTTGCTTGGATTTTTAATTCATTCTTGTTAAAAAAGATTACACTTCATAAATTTTTTCCTCTCACAGAAAAATACCTCCCCCTCAGTTAGAACCTCGCGTGATTAAAAGACGACCCCAAAGATAAATGCACAGTAATTAATGATAAACATGTACCTAAAGTAAAATATAGGATTGGACGACAAGTACAGTCCTTTAAATGTAATTACAATAAATTCACAAACTTCATAGTCAATAGATATAATTAACTTTGGATAGGTTGCCAATACATTTTAAAATGGTTACGCTCAAGCATAACTTTCTAGACCTGCCAATTCGAGGAATTACAATAATCATCTTCATTAGGTCCAAAATGCAAATTTTATTTTATGCTGGTCTACAACATTTATCAATTTATTTTCGACCATATAGTAGGATGAAATAGAGTTGACAATCATTCGGCCCCGAATTTTCGCGAGCGAATTGACCGACACACATAATATTGTACTACATTTCAAGTACACAGAGATAAGCGAAAGCTAAATATCACTCAAAGTCATGGCACACTATTTTCGAGACGATCTATGAAAATGAACCTAATACGTATGATTTCAATGTTCATATTTTCATTAAACACGTTTTCACAGTCGTTTATAGATATATGCACATTAATTGCATACGAATAAGGTTAATTATCCATCCGGTTAAGGTTAACAACCTCAAATTCATGGTAAAAAATTAACGCATTTATGTCGTACCCAGTAAAGGCGGTTTTCGCAGTAAATCTGTTATTCGCAGACGCTACATGAAGTTGATTAAAATTTTGGTCGACTATTAGAATTACAACACAAGTTATTTTTGTAGTTGCTACAGATTTATTTCTACTGCGTGAGAAACACTAGTTGGTCTTAGCGAGAACTGTCGTGACAAGGTATAAATTGCAGCGCGTGCTGGGTCAGAGGAATTGCATAAACGCGCTCTTATTTAACAAGTAGAAAACTTAGGATTATCTACACAGTCATATATTTTCATTTAATCAATATTAAAAAACAGGTTTTATACGTAAGCTCTTAGATCACACCCAGATGGTATTATTTCGATGAAGAAGGTGCCTACTAAAGATTAAACTCTAACTTGTGTAGATTTGTACAAAAAGGTAAAAGACACACCGCTGAAACCTTCGGGCGAATGGAAAAATAGACTCTTCCTAAAGATTAGGGACCTAAGCCAGGAACGTAGCGTTATAGCGTACCAGGATCTACACACAGAGCATAAATATCAGTGAATCTACACACATAGAGTTGTATTTCGATTGGCAAGTACGCGTCAAACAGGTGATGCCTCCAATGAGAATTGAGAGTCCAATGGGAATAATAGAACGATACGCGAGGGTAGCGTAAAAGGCATTAAGAACGAATCCACTTATTATTAAGCTATTGCATAGCTTTTATCGCTGGCTTTGAGCGCGGCGACAGAATCAAGAAATTTCGTAAGGAAAAAAACCTAACACTTTCATTAAGAACTCAGCGTGTTTGGTAGGGAATCGAATTGTCAATCGACAGTAAGCTGGATCAAACCCAAGGTCTTGTTTTACTTATTGCGACTTCTTTTTAATTGAAGGTACTTTTAAAATACTATATTTAGTTGTTTATTAATAAATAAAAAACTCAATATGCAATAGCTTTATCGCGGCAGTCCCCGAGCGCCACACGTATTTTTTTTCATGCTGACACGCACTAGCCATTCATTGCAAGACAGCTACGTGCATCTTATAATAATTGTCATGTATCATCCAAGTCTACAACAGGAAGGTCCCAAGGTACCCGAGCACACCACACGCGAGTCCCGACCTACGTCCGTTACGATATGTAGTTCGGTATGCAAGAGAATGTTTCTAATTCAAGACTTAATACACTGGCATCTCTTGAAACATTTTGAAATAATAGTTATGCGGATAGAGAAAAGTATTTAGTATCAATGTTATATTAAATTTAGTTTACAGGGACAATAGCCAAGAATTTGTTATAATAAGAAAGAGCTATGCTCGCCAGTGTATATTTAAGATTTAAATTTCAAAAAACAGACTTAAAAGTAATACTGACTTTATTGAAAAATGAGCCTTACGAGTTATTTGTAATTATTAATGTGTGAGTGAATTCTGTACAATTAAGAAGGGCACAGCCAAAACTTTTTATTTAAAAATCTTTTTATTCAAGAGTTTGAAATCGATTATTTGGGGTGTTTGTGTCACTTAAGAAAATATAGTTTCAAATACAACCTTGCAAAAACAAAATGATTTTTAAATTATATTGATATTTTGTTAAAGTTAAAACTACAGCAGACAAAGGGGGATTTGATTTGAATGATCCCCTCCCCACCCGTGTACTGTTCATAAGTGTCCCATTCTACCCTATCATAAGTATTAATAAGATCTACATCTGCGTAGTTTTGAAATTTTAACAAAAAACACAGTATTGGTACAGACTTAATCATATAAAAATTAGAGCATGGTGATAACATTGTGCGGTTTGAAACTACATTTTTTCGTAAGTGAAAAACCGAAGTGCGGGATAGTAGTAGTTCGGTTTTGTCCACTTGATGATATTTATTACCCCCTTATTAGAATTGTCCGGCCACTAAACTGGATATACTCGAGAGTGATAACCCTGGTGTCCGGCCATGCTAGGTGTCCGCGTGTGTCCGGGTCTAGAAGTAGTGCGAGTTGGTGGACGCGGACATGGTGGCCTCGGGCCGCAAGCGCTCGTAGAACAGCAAGTACGCCGAGCAACGCAACACCTCCTGCAGGGACACCTCGTGCACCAGGGTGTCGGACGTGTACCACCATCTGGGGGGAGATATTTTTATTTGTTTTATACAATATATCTATATTTGGATGTGTACAGTAATTCTAAATAGTGTTGCCAGCAAATTGACTAAAAAGGGGGGTTAACCGAAGACCCTTAGCGTATGAGTAAGTTTTACAGCATAGAAGTGCTGCTTATTACAAACATGGTTCACTCCTTGGCTCAATGTTTGCTGTATGTATTTTAAATAAATGCATCGTTTTCTGAAATAAAACTGCACGCCGTATTGAAATCATGTAAATTACATTATTATAATAATAAACAATTTTGGTGAACGGTAAAGATCATTCTATCGATCTGCAATATCGTTTCAATAGGGTAGTTGACACCACCAATCAATTGACATACTTTTTATGAGCTGTCAAAACGCGATTCCCCCATAGATTTTGTATGAGACTCGCAACCGATGACGTCACTAAGTTGTCAAGTCAATGACGCAACTATTTATTAATTTAAAAGCAACTAAAAATCGAATTTTAAAGTTATTTTGAAATGAATGGAGTTCTCAGGTCTAGAATAACGTGTTCTTTCAGAGAAATTGTGTCTTTAAATTATTGGTTAATGGTGTCAACTACCCAATTAGCCATCAATATTGAAAAGAAATGTGTATATTTACGAAACATAAAGGGTCTTGTATTGGTACCTTTTGGCTTCGAACCCGTTCCCCCGGCGGTAGGTGGCGAAGTGTCCGGAGCGCGGGCCGCCCACGTGCACCACGACGGCGCGCAGGCGGAACTGCGCGGCCCCCGCCTCCCCCGCCGCCGCCGCCGCCCCCGCCGCCCCCGCCAGCGCCGCCAGCCCGCCGCGCAGGCGCGCCGCGTCCGCCAGCGCCGCCAGCTCCAGCTGCGGGCAGGTTACATACTCACACCACAAAGTTCACGCGACCAGATTAACCACAGATTATGTTACCCAGTATCCACGTTATGGAAGTCGAATAGGCATTCATAGTAAAATACTGATAATTTAGCTACATCCGGTTCCCAGAACCTTGAGCTCCGCCGTTCTACTCCATAGTAGATACCTGACAGACATGAAGAGTACCTTGGGCTGTTGCACGGCGGAGTAGGGCGCCATGGAGAGCGTCTCGGGGAAGGCTACGAACTCGCCGCGCTTGTTGAGCGCTCCGCCGAGCCACTCCACGCGCCCGATGTGCAGGCACAGGCAGCACGGTAGCTGCAAACGATTCACAACATAACCTCCAAACTAGTTGCAAAACTTAATCCTTACTAATATTATAAAAAGCGAAAGAGAGTTTGTTTGTTTGTTACGTCTTCACGCCTAAATGGCTTAACCGATTTTTAATGAATTTTGGTACAGAGATAGTTGGGTTCAAAATGAGAATAGGTGGAGAAAGAGGGTAGAAAAGAGGAGAAAAAAATTATATATGTATAATATCATCACGCGGTTAGCGTTAGCCCAAAGTAACTATGCCACGCGGTCGAAGTCGCGGGCGAAAGCTAGTCCTTACCAATATTATAAAAGCGAAAGTGAGTTTGTTACCTCTTCACGCTTTAATGGCTACACCGAATTTGATGATTTTTTTGTACAGAGATAGTTGGGAACCAGGAGACGGACATAGGCTATTTTTTTAAAGTGTGAAATGAGTGAGAAAGAGGGAAGATTACAAATCAATAAGGCGCAAGGGGAACTGTGTTACCCCGAATTTAACGCGAGCGAAGCCGCGGGCAAAAGCTAGTACTTCATAAATTAAAGAAAACTTTGCTTCTAATGTAATAGTCTACAGGTTTGAGACGTGTAATAGTAGTGTAAAAGTATGTATGGAAAATATAAAATTAAAACAAAAAACTTGTTAAGATCTTAAAAAACATAACTTATTTCCATGTTTAAATAGAACCTTTTTGTATAAATGTAAATGAAATACTGTAACTGTACTGTGTATTAAAGAACTATACTAGCAAACATCAATTTTGTATTGTGTTATACCTTCCCGAAGCTGACGGTGCGTATGTGCTTGGTGTAGGCGGAGGGCGGCACGGGCTGCGAGGGCGGCTCGGAGGGCTCCGGGCAGCACTTGGTGCAGCGCACGCCCTTCACCATCTCGGGCGCCGTGAACGCGCGGAGCAGGCCTAGGGAAACCAACGAAAGCCTGGATAAGAGGCAGTATCCACACTTATCTAAGCGGCCTATCTTGAGCCGGTCCGGGAGAGCAAGTCGTGACCATGCAAATAAATGGAAAAGTTCGAAGCGGTGTCGAGTAAAACACACAAGAATATGCCTCCGCCACAGTAACCGACCGAGCTACATATATTCTGTATTGATATTCATCATATTATGACCTATAATAAAAAAAAAACGTCACCGTAAGAGCAACTTATGGCAATTCAAAGTAACTTGTTTGAAGAGGGAGAAAGGAGGTTCGGTTTTTGTTGATTTAGGATTATTTTATTCTACAATTTGTATCGGCTTGTGTACTCAACTTCGTACAAATACCACATTTATATTTACAAAGGTCCAATATACTGCAGTGGTAACAAAACTTATGTATTAGCTGACCTTGGTCTATTGATACTCCGTACCACGCTAGATCAGCTCAAGGACAAAGTTACCAGTACCACAGACGATAGTCGTTATAGATTAACGTAAACTATTTTTTTTTATCACGTGTTGATTACATAGGCCTACTTATCGCTTCGATAACGGTTGAACTATATAATTACTTTCTAGCGTGTGCCCTAATTCCGGCTTCCAGAATTGTTACATAGCTAGCCTACGTTGAACGTGTTTTATATGAGAAGGTTGAGGTTTATCTTTGCATTTAAATTGGTTTATGCTGTATTTTTGGCTATATGGGCAGTAAGCCGCTGTTTAATAAGTACAACCTTTAGTATGCATGTATATTAGAGAACATTGTTTGTTTGTGCGACAACATCCTGAAAATTTAATTAAGCATAAAGATGTAACCAAAAGGAATGTTGTCCATAGAGATAAACAGGCTCTGCTTGCTACAATTCAAGCTCGATTTGTATAAAAGAAATTCATTTGTAACGGCTATTCAGATATACAATAAATTACCAAAATCATTTAAAAAACTACCTTTGAGTATGTTTAAAAAAAGTTAATCCATTGGCTTAAAGAAAAATGTTTGTACAGCCTTAATGAATTTGTGTTATATTTAAACGAAGGAAAGTAATGTTAATGACTTTGGTTTGTAATTTTATTTATTTTGTAAATTGACTTCTTTATTTATTATTATTCTTACTTTGATATTTTAACAATGTTCATGGACGTTAATGACCTAAATAATTTAATGTAATGTGAAATTACATCATTTCATCACATATATAAAATCAGACATTTAAAACAATCTTATTGATTGAACAGCTGATGCAATATTGTGACACTTTTAATAATTTAAGGGTAGAATGTAAATATGGGCCACATTAATGTTAAGATCATACTACTTGTACACAAGATGACTTGGAACAGACAGCGGAACCATTCTGGTTGAGAGTAGCAAGGGACAGGACCCATTGGAAGGAATTGGAGGAGGCCTATGTCAAAAGGCACACTGAACTTAGGGACCTTTTGTAACCCTATGTTTAGGAAAAAAAGGCTATTATTATTATTAAACTTGTACACCTACATTCTGGTAAACAAATTATTGTTATTCAAAATTCTGTATCGAGAGCCCACAATGAGGCTGCAAGTATTTATAGAAAGTGGCTAGTGTTTAAAAGAACAAAAAATGTAAAACTTCGTAAATTCTGCTCGATGGTGTCTGAAGGAAGACGGTATCACAGCCTATATTTGACTATAGTGTCCACTTAAGAACAAAACTAGTTGCATTTCTTAATCGCTTGAGATCTTTTACCATTCTTATCAAGGAAACTTGAGAAGATCGTTGTCGTCTTTACCACAGACTAACAGGATATTAATATTTAAAATACCTGCCAAGCGCGGGCTGGCCTCGCGCACTAAGTGTTCCGTAGCACTAATTATAACGCCAATATTTCTAACACTATAGTAAATCTAATAAAAAAAACAAGCGCATAGCAAAATGTGGTCGATGACTTAATCCAATCATAACGTTTCACAATTTGCAAACTTACTTTTCTGTTGGTCATTCCTTAAATAGTTGGTGATAATTTTGTAGAAACCATTATTTTATTGTGTTTTTTTCACATTATTTAATTACAATTATACAAACTATAAATAGATACAAACTAATTATCAAAAAAATCGTTCGCATCGCAGTCAACAGGTAAAGTGCCCAGAAGTGAAGTGAAGTGCCAGAGTGGCAGCATTACCGCGTTGGACGGCAATGCTTATTTTTTGTAGCCCTCTGGTCACGAGAAGAGTCGAACAACCGCTGGGCGATCTCTCGAAATACTACATGGGCACTCGGACCCCATGGCCCGAGTTTCAACCCTTTGCTTGTAGATTTAAAAAGAAACGGTATATGGTTGCTCACCCGCGAGACTAAAGGAGCCGGCGTTTCCGACGCTGGTGTTGGTCATCGGCAGAGAGATGCTGTCGAACTTGTCGTACCGGATCGGACTCTGTGGGGACACCAGTACTTCCATTATGGTTCTGTTGTTGTAGTGCAACAGAACCTTAATGTAGACAACATATAACATTAACTTCATTCCATCATTGCATTCATATACTACAAACAAAAGAATATATCGTTTTTTGGGTCCTGCATGCCTTAGGAAAGGAATTTAGATTGCTATCCTCAATAGCACACCATCTATTTAAACATTTCCACAGAAATGTCTCAGAATCCAAGTACAAAATATTAATGCTTTTACAAGGCAAATTGGTGTAGGATGGGACCTTTTCAGAGTTATTATAACATCCTGAAAAGGAAAGAAATACTTACGAGAAGTCATACAGATTAGACCATTCATAACTATTTCACTTACTTTGTGTGAGCACACCGTGCACTGAAGCCTTGATGCCAGAGTCCCGTGGAAGGAGGGCGCGGGCGGAGGCCGGGCGGCCGTCGGCGTGGCCCAGCGCCGCCCCACCGAGCTCAGGTGGCACAGCGACCGGGACACCCCCTTCGTGAGTCGGGGAGCTTCCATTATTGGTTCTACAGGAAATGATATTAGAGTTCTTTATTAAGAATTTTCAGTCTAGGGCAGGGCCTAAATTTGTGACCAATTGTGTACATACCTACACTGTCCAGTATCGTGTGTCTTGATGAAACGATTTGCCAGTTTTCGGTACTCTAATTACCAAATGTATGATATACTGACGTCGGACCATTTCTCAGTTCAGGACAACAGCTCAATTGGTAGGTGTAGTTCAATTACATGTTTAGATATCGATACGCCTGTGGAGTGCTGCTAGCTAATTTACCTTGTGGAAATGATGTTACCTGGTTCCACTAGATCGGGTTCATCAGTAGGTGCGGCAGAGGCCGGTCGCATGGACAGGCCCGAGGGCGTGGGCGGGGTGGAGTCGGCGCGCAGGGGGTGCGGTGCGGCGGGCGGGGACGCCGGCGAGGCTAGTGCTGACCAGGCGCGGCTGCCGCCTAGACCGAGAGCATCGGAGAGGCAGCCCGGCTAAGAGAAAAAAAAACAATTGTAAAACTGCAGTACTGGTCGGCTACTTGGACGTGGGATTTAAAATATTGGTCAAATGTCAGTATACGCCGACAAATAGCCGACTAAACAGTATCGACTTCGGCCAGAAATTGGCCTTCGGTTGGAAACCACAAATAATGTAAAAACCAGCATTTCAATAAAGACCTACCTTCTTGGACATGCTAGTGGTCTCCTCCTCAATACAGGCTAGTAGAACATGGAGTAGCTCGTGGGCATCTTGTTGGTCTGCGGGCACGACCCAGCCGGCCGCGCGGAGAGACTGCAGTACACCCAGCGGGCAGACTGGAGTGCCGCGCGCTGACTCGTGAGTGCCGTTTACAACTGTTGAGGATGTTGTACAATAAGTGGAGAAGTTAGTAACATGATTAAGTCAAAGTCCAGTTAAAAGCAAATCATTATTTCTACATCTACACCATTAACTAGACAACAATGGATCTATAGGAAATAAGACAGTTTGCTAAATAATTTGCAAACAAAACACGCAACGAGGGTTCCATACAAACTTACAACATAAACAGCCATATCTTAGACTTAGAGAGTTGATTTTTTCACAGCACAGAGGGACTACAGAGTTGTGTATATGATTTTAATTTCAACTCAATACTTCCACACATTCCCTGAGATAAAGGGTATTATCAAACAGATGGACAACTAAGTGATCCAATAAGCGTTCCTTATTCTCTTTTGAGGTACAGAACCTTAAAAATAAGTAATTCTATAAAAAACATCAAATTAAGACTCATTAAAGGAGTTGATTCTGGAAGATACACACAACACAACTACACTGAACATGATGTTACAATTCTCAGCTTGAGTTAAAAATTCATATCATACATATTTTACATAGTTCATGAAACAATGGTTGTTTTGAAAGATAAATAACATGGTTATGTTAGCCATGAAATTATATAATACCAGTTATTTCAGTTTATGGCTGGCATAGGTGACTTTCAACTCAACAGGCAGCTCATTTAATTGAAGGAAGAATTCAGGACAAAGTATCACTTTTGTTAAAACTTGTAATAAAATGAAATCCAGTTACATCACAAATTATAACATTTAAAGTAATCGTTTTTTTTATTACTGATATTTTTTGGTGGTTCCATTGCTCTTCGGCAAATAGAGCATGCCAGACTATATTCATACCTACATTATTATTTATTAATAAAAACAAATGCAACAACCTATTTTTTACTTGTGATTGTGACTCTTTGAATTTATTATCTGACTTATGAGGTTTAAGTATTCCTTAAGAAAAATTTAAGAAAAAATACCTTCAATAACTGTATACAATGTAGTGATCAAACTGTTGTGGCTGTCTGCTTTAGCATACTTTTTGAGCCAGTCTATGAAAGTGGGACAGGCTGCGAACGCTTGCAGCAGCGTGTTGAGGAAGCAGGTTCTGCCCATGTTCTGCAGCCCGGCGATCTGTCCGCGTCTCTTGCGCACCTTCGGAGCCCCGCCAGGACCCCACAGCACGAAGGCTCCAACCACCACAGCGGCGGTCAGCCCCGCAGCCACCAAAATCCTGTCTCCACTATCCATCGTCCCAAATGTATGAATGAACCTAGCACTATACTTCACATACTAACAGTTTTTTGTGTTCGAAAGACCATAGCAATTAATTACGCGACCCATTCGTAGTTAATGCG
The DNA here is from genome assembly GCA_905475445.1 of Ochropleura plecta. Taxonomy (NCBI): domain Eukaryota; kingdom Metazoa; phylum Arthropoda; class Insecta; order Lepidoptera; family Noctuidae; genus Ochropleura; species Ochropleura plecta. The sequence continues at coordinate 564,057 of FR997735.1, forward strand.
TTTTTTCGAAAAATCCATGAAAAAAGAAAACCTGCATCTGACGTCTGCGTTCTGACATTTTGATTTTTTATTAGCGCTGATTACGCAGATTCAAAACGCTGTTATCAAGAACACTTTGTTTTGATTGATAACACTGAAACAAATTAAAAAAATCTCAAGTGCGATTGCTGCGTATTGTTTGTTGTATACCATCCACGTAATGCACCCAATGCCCCTCAGTCCTGAAATTTAAAAATACTACTGTAAAGTTAAAGTTCAGCCAGTATTATAATTCGCTACTGAACGAAAATGCGTGCAACGTTCCGCTTCCGCCAACTGTCAAATTGGAATGACAACACCTTGACAGGCAAGGCAACCTCAAAAAACAAAATCAGTCAAAATAAACAAGCGATTTGGATTGTTATAATTTATTTTATAGTGTAATTTATTAAATTACATATCTATGTTTTGTGCACTGTTACAAATAAGTTTCACCCTGAGATGGTTGCGAAAAAGCATCGTGTGCTAAATTGATCATGTGACAATTTCCAGTGTTTATTAATTTTGTTTTGATAAAAAGTTAATTTATTGATAATGATACCGTCGAACACAATATGCGTGTCGCAGGAGGGGCCAGCGAACGCTTTGGCTCTAAATAAAGACTGTTCACAAGTAGTCATAGCTGGGCGCAATGGTAAATCAAATAAACATTAATTTGCATAAAATGACTTGCTGTGACTGGTTAGTTGAATTTTAATTTTTGTTGCAGTATTTAAAGTGTTTTCCATCGGAGAAAATGATTTTTCGGAAGTCTGTAACCTGAGAGTGGGGAAAAACTTGAATCTGAATTTTTCTTCCATCGATGTTGCCTGGAGTACTATTGAAGGTAAAAAAAAATATAATGAAGTTAGAAAGTGACTGATCTAGTGCCTTGTTGTTGACGACGATAACTGTTACATCTCTGGATTGCGGGTTCTTCGAAAAAGATACCTTTATGTTCCGGAGAACATAAAAGGGTAAAAGAAGGAAGGTGTGGGTTTTAGTCAGTAAAAGTCTGACACTCCCCTGCGCCCCGCCCAGAGCAGGGTAAGTTATTTGATGATTTCCCATGGTTGTGTGATATTTCTTTATTGCCAGATGCAAGCAAGACTGCACACCAATAATATAATTGAGAATTTGCTAACATTCAAATGACAGTCACAGATATAATTTTAATTAAGAGCTCAGTCACTTTCTCATTTGAAATACATTGTAAAATAAAATTACTGTTAAATAAAAGCTTTCAGACTTTTTAGGTTTTGCTTGCATACAACATTGTGCAAAGAGGTATAAGCTCACTTTGAATCATTTTACCACTTGTTTATTATTTTTAAAAATGTATTGTATTACTTATTTAAATTGAGAATAAGTATTTATTAGCAACAGTAATTGCTACAAACAAAAAATGAAAGGGACTGCTTTTAAGTCATGATGAGAGATCATGCATTCATTACAGTCCTTTTCTACAGTGCTTAAAATAGTTCTCAATTGTCAAATTAAGTGCTAAGTCAAGAAGTGTGAAGAGGTAACAAGCTCACTTTCCCTTTTATAATATTAGTAAGGATTAGAAATATTTTTAACCCCCAACCAAAAGGGATGAAGGGATGTTTGAAGTTTGTATAGTTACCGGCACGGTTCTTGAGCGCTGACCTTCACTTGCGCAGAAGTGAGTTATTGGGTCCCTTTGGTGGTATGAAGTGAGGCGCGGGGGCGGGGAAAGTGCAGTGATTGGCCCGTAGCGCATCGCGTCATAGACGTCACTCGGGATTCGTTCTTTTCCGTGCTGCATGTACCTCACGACGACGATTACAATTCCGGCCAATTTAATAGACACCATTTTTAAATTATGTTATTCAAATATTTTATGTGATTTTTTATTAAATATACGGTTGGAATTATAATCAAAGGTGATATTTATCGAAAGCAAAACGAGGAAAAAAATAATGTCAGTTTGTAATTAGCAAAACTATTTTTCATTGAATTATTTTATTTGTAATTGTATCGAAATGTACTATATTCAATAGATAAAGTTTTTATCTACAACAAATAAAATTCGAAGTCAAAAATGCTAACAAAAAAAATACGTAGTAGTTTTTTTTAGTAATTTTTGTCCAACTACAAGAACTAAGTTATAATTTTAATTTAGAACACTTGTTAATTACTTACTTCTTTGATCTCAATTTCCATTTCTCAATTTAATGAATCATTATTTAATCTTTCTTTCAACCATAGAACCAGTAAGAAATTACCTAGGTAACTTAGAAAAAATAAATAATCAACGGGCGTGCGTTTTATTTGCCATATGTGTACGATGCGCAAAGCAATCCCCACCCTTCCGCCGAGCGCTCAAGATCCGTGCCGGTATCTGTATCTGTATCTAATCTCTACACACTGCAAAAGACAAACAAAGCACCCAGAGCTCCAATGCTTGGATTAAAATACTCTAAATTCAGACTTTTCTTTGTGTAACATTTACATAGGTTTAAATAAATGGGTGCTATCATAGCACCCATTTATTTAAACCTCCCACCCAGTATGCCTTCAAAGCAAAACATAGCACTGCTATGTTTTGCAAATCAATATCTTTATAAATATCTACAATTATAAAGAAACTTAAAAAGAGAAACAGTTGTCCTAAAATATTTAAATAATATATAAAATGTTTATTATAGATCATTGAATGTTGAAAATTGAATGTATCAGTCTGACAACGAGTCTAACCAAGGGGTATTGTATTACCCAGTTGTGGAGGTCAGATAGGCAGTTGGTCTATGTCATAAAATACTTGTACTCAGCTGCACCTGGTTAGACTGAAAGCTAACCCCAACATGGTTGAGAAAAGGCTATGCAGATGAGATGTTCTGTATTGTCTGTACCAATCAAACAAAGTGCCTTTGCAACTTTTACTATTTTTACCTACAAATCTTAGCTTTAAGAGCAACTTCTACAAGTAGTAAAGTTCCTTGCAGAAAACACTCTAGCCACAGCAGCGACTAATGGGGCAGTGGTGGTGTGGAACCTGGGCAGGTCCGGCCGATCTAAACAGGAGCATGTGTTCTCTGACCACAAGAGAACTGTTAACAAGGTAACACATATGATGCTTGTAAGCCCCAAATGGTTAGGTACAGGTGTTCTTAACCTTCTCACTGCCACAGATGACTGTGGCAGTCAGAAGGTAAACCAGACAAATCAAAATTAATCCAGCACACCATGGTCACAACTACATGACAAACTTTTAAATGTATAAATGGGTGGATTTGTAGCTTGGCACCTAGACCACACAGTTGCATTTTTAAAGGGTTAATAGTACATTGACGACACAGTTGGCGCAAAGGCTGAGCGATCGACTGCCGCGCTGCGTGTTGCGGGTTCGATCCCCGCACGGAACAAATATTTCTATGGCCTACAGATAGTTTTTCCGGATCTGGCTGTTTGTGTGTGTAAGTTTAAATGTTTGTAAACGCACCCACGATACAGGAGAAATTCCTAGTGTGGGGCAACGTTTTAAAAACAAAAACAACACAAACATGCACACAGTTTAATAAACGGTGCTTATAGCCATCAACTGGCCACAAATCCAGGCTCCATGACTCCTACTGAGAAATTACAAGGTAAATGAGGCCAAACATTGATACAGATTGTTTTTGTAATTAAAACTGTTGATAAAATGTGTATTTAGCTCAATGACCTGCGATTACCCCAAATAAGTTATAGTTTAAGCAAGATAATTGGTAGCATAATTTAATTAAAATTACTATTGCCAAGGACTCTAATTTAAAAATATCAATTTATTTATTCTTTATAATACAAGTTATTTGTATACAGGTTAGCTTCCACCTGACAGAGCCAGCACTCCTCATCTCGGGATCTCAGGATGGCATGATGAAGTGCTTTGACCTGCGCATGAAGGAAGTTGCTAGGACATTCATAAGGTGAGATAATTAGAAGCTATCTTTACCTCATCATCGGCACGGACGTCAACAGAAGTTATTATATAACCTACTAGCTTTTTCCCGCGGCTTCGCTCGCGTTAAATTCGGGGTAACACAGTGCCCCTTTCCTGATTTGCAGGTACCTGCTACCTATAGTTTTTGCCCTTGCGCCTTATTGATTGTCATAGCAAAGCTAAGTTTTCCATTATCTTCCCTTTTTCTCCCTCATTTCTCTATGTTCGTCTCCTGGTTCCCAACTATCGCTGTACCAAAATTCATCAAAATCGGTGTAGTCATTAAAGCGTGAAGAGGTAACAAACAAACAAACAAACTCACTTTCGCTTTTATAATATTAGTAAGGAAGTAGAGATTAGCAAAATTGTGCTGATGGGTGCATTATTACGAGGATCGCGAAGGTATTTAAAGTATAACTATACAATTGAAAACTTGTATTTTAAAAAAAACATGTGGAACTTTGACCCCCAATCGCAATGATGGGAAGAACACCGTTTATAAGTGATATTCCCAGTACTGGCGCCCTCTAGCGGACATAAAGTCCGGTTTTAGAAAATTGGTATTATTTGAAAGGCTTCACTTGTACATTTTAAAAATATTTTTATAAAAAGCAAGTGAAGTAGATTTTATTGTATTTGTTTTTTTATCACATATGTTCAGCAACACGGAGTCTATTCGCGACGTCCAGTTCAGCCCTCACCAGGCGCACACGTTCGCCGCCGTCTCCGAGAACGGCAACGTGCAGCTGTGGGACGTGCGGCGACACGAGCGCTGCCTGCTGCAGTTCACCGCGCACTCCGGCCCCGTGTTCGCATGCGACTGGCACCCCGAGATGCCCTGGCTGGCTACTGCCTCCAGAGACAAGACTATCAAGGTGAGTGTGTCACTGTTACTCAGCTGTGGTACGAGCGCTGCCTGCCGCAGTTCACCGCGCACTCCGGCCCCGTGTTCGCATGCGACTGGCACCCCGAGATGCCCTGGCTGGCTACTGCCTCCAGAGACAAGACTATCAAGGTGAGTGTGTCACTGTTACTCAGCTGTGGTACGAGCGCTGCCTGCCGCAGTTCACCGCGCACTCCGGCCCCGTGTTCGCATGCGACTGGCACCCCGAGATGCCCTGGCTGGCTACTGCCTCCAGAGACAAGACTATCAAGGTGAGTGTGTCACTGTTACTCAGCTGTGGTACGAGCGCTGCCTGCTGCAGTTCACCGCGCACTCCGGCCCCGTGTTCGCATGCGACTGGCACCCCGAGATGCCCTGGCTGGCTACTGCCTCCAGAGACAAGACTATCAAGGTGAGTGTGTCACTGTTACTCAGCTGTGGTACGAGCGCTGCCTGCTGCAGTTCACCGCGCACTCCGGCCCCGTGTTCGCATGCGACTGGCACCCCGAGATGCCCTGGCTGGCTAGTTGGCTACTGCCTCCAGAAACAAGACTATCAAGGTGAGTGTGTCACTGTTACTCAGCTGTGGTACGAGCGCTGCCTACTGCAGTTCACCGCGCACTCCGGCCACGTGTTCGCATGCGACTGGCACCCCGAGATGCCCTGGCTGGCTACTGCCTCCAGAGACAAGACTATCAAGGTGAGTGTGTCACTGTTACTCAGCTGTGGTACGAGCGCTGCCTGCCGCAGTTCACCGCGCACTCCGGCCCCGTGTTCGCATGCGACTGGCACCCCGAGATGCCCTGGCTGGCTACTGCCTCCAGAGACAAGACTATCAAGGTGAGTGTGTCACTGTTACTCAGCTGTGGTACGAGCGCTGCCTGCCGCAGTTCACCGCGCACTCCGGCCCCGTGTTCGCATGCGACTGGCACCCCGAGATGCCCTGGCTGGCTACTGCCTCCAGAGACAAGACTATCAAGGTGAGTGTGTCACTGTTACTCAGCTGTGGTACGAGCGCTGCCTGCTGCAGTTCACCGCGCACTCCGGCCACGTGTTCGCATGCGACTGGCACCCCGAGATGCCCTGGCTGGCTACTGCCTCCAGAGACAAGACTATCAAGGTGAGTGTATCACTGTTACTCAGCTGTGGTACGAGCGCTGCCTGCTGCAGTTCACCGCGCACTCCGGCCCCGTGTTCGCATGCGACTGGCACCCCGAGATGCCCTGGCTGGCTACTGCCTCCAGAGACAAGACTATCAAGGTGAGTGTGTCACTGTTACTCAGCTGTGGTACGAGCGCTGCCTGCTGCAGTTCACCGCGCACTCCGGCCCCGTGTTCGCATGCGACTGGCACCCCGAGATGCCCTGGCTGGCTACTGCCTCCAGAGACAAGACTATCAAGGTGAGTGTATCACTGTTACTCAGCTGTGGTACGAGCGCTGCCTGCTGCAGTTCACCGCGCACTCCGGCCCCGTGTTCGCATGCGACTGGCACCCCGAGATGCCCTGGCTGGCTAGTTGGCTACTGCCTCCAGAGACAAGACTATCAAGGTGAGTGTGTCACTGTTACTCAGCTGTGGTACGAGCGCTGCCTGCTGCAGTTCACCGCGCACTCCGGCCACGTGTTCGCATGCGACTGGCACCCCGAGATGCCCTGGCTGACTATTGCCTCTAGAGACAAAACTATCAATTTACCCAACTGTTTATTGTTAGTGTATTTTAGTGATTCCAAAAACCATGATTATTTATTTTATATTTAGATTATATTTAGATTATACCACCGATCTGACCACAATCTAGTTGTACTAAGGGCTATGTAAAATGATCAAATAGCAATTTATTACAAGTGTTCGGGAAAACAAACAGCGAAAAATTTCAAGAATTTGGCAGTTAATAATTTTAATAATTTAGCAGGTAAATAACATTGGACAAGGGGTTATGCGCCTCAGTTATCAGCTATTAGATAAACAAGTGGGTCACAGATAGCGCGCGCCTATTGGTCAAATGATCAAATTATTGTAATATTAGCTCGTATTTATGTATGTTAATTGCAATTTTATCTTCTAGACTAGTAATTATTCTGTTACATCGTGAGCTTGACTTAATACATGACGTCTTTAGTCCATTGAAATGTTTCAATTTTTAGGCCTTACCTTGCGTTTTTTAGAGGCCGCAATTTATTTTTTTTGATGTGTAGGGGGTGTCAGTGTAAAGCTAAAACCAAGTTTGTGGGGTCGCCACCCTTGTCCCACGGCCACCATCTTGAAAATAGGGGTTGAAATGGTTTTTACGATATATCTCATAAACTATTTATTTGATAAAAAAATTTGTTAACATTTTTTGTTGCAAATTAAATTCTCTATAACTTTGGTCCAGTAACTTTTTGTCGTAAAACTATAAATAAAAAAATAAAATTTTTCGATGTAACTTTTTTTATCATTTTACGAAAAAATTATATCTGATCATTTTTGTAGATCGTTTTTTGAGGAACAACTTTTATTCGCAACATTTTTTCATTAAGTCATAACTAAGGTTTTACAGCGCTCCGAAGTGAGTACTATTTTTCAATATTCTTAACTATACCTATATTATACGTGTGTATTAATAATGTGTCATCAGTTATTGTTTTTTTTTTATTTACTTTGTTATTATAATTTTTTTAATTACGAAAAATATATTTTTTTGTCTCGAATTTCTGAAGATGTTCGCTTATAACTTTTTTATTTATAGTTCTACGACAAAAAGTTACTGGACCAAAGTTGTAGAGAATTTAATTTGCAACAAAAAATTGGTTGTTTGTAAATGATAAATGATAAATGATGTTTATTTTGCAAGTAGGTTTTCACAAACACTTTTACACGTCATTTTTTTTAAAAACTAGATGAGGCCGGTGTTTCGTACCTTTACGATCGAGATGTTTACGTGATAACTAAAACTCACGAGCGCGATCGATCGCGCTCACGAGCGCGATCGCGCTCGTGAGGCGCGATCGCGCTCGTTCGCGCGCTCGCTCGAGGTTTTGGTGTGACACAAGTTTCTGAACATGTCACCCGACTAAAACGATTTTAAAGACGTTATCACGTCAAAAATGTTAACAATTTTTTTTTATCAAATAAATTTGTAGTTTAAGAGATATATCGTAAAAACCATTTTAACCCCTATTTTCAAGATGGCGGCCGCGGGACAAGGGTGGCGACCCCACAAACTTGGTTTTAGCTTTACACTGACCCCCCTACACATCAAAAAAATTAAATTGCGTCCTCTAAAAAACGCAACCCCAAATGTAACTTTTCAATGGACTACTTCTTTATTTAAATTTTCATCATTAGTGACAATTAGTCATCTGATATCTACCAGCCTAAACCCTAGAGTTATCATCCTATTTAAAGATTTCATAATAATATATGTACTTTGATAACAGTATGTGAATAAGTATATTCTATTCAAAAGTGTAAAAGTCCAGCTCCACAAAAAGTAATCTAGAAATAAGCACAAAATCCAATCAATCGTGAATTGTTGATTCCACCAGTATCTGCGGATCTGTCATTGCAGGGTAAGCTATACAAAGTGAGGCCATGTTACACTAGAAATGTATAGCTCTATGTGTCGCCGTGCGTACATGTATTAACAATAGGAAAACACGTGAAATTGTTCAAATCAAATCATTTATTTCAATTAGACCATTACAGGCACTTTTGAATGTCATGAAAACAAAAAAAAAATGATGCTGCTACAGTCCCAGTCACAAGACATAATAACTTGTGAAAGTACTGTAGTTGCCCATTCCAAAGCGTAGATCTCTATGGAGAAGAATGGGCAAGAAACTCCATGGACACTCTTTTAAATCATAATATTTTTACAAAATCATGGATACATCATTCATGTTGTGATTATAAATACATGTGAGAACGATGTAGAAAAACGAGCACATAAAGAGCGTCCAGAGTAAAAGCAAAAACAAGAGTTTAATAGATAAATTAATTAATTAAAACAAACCGTGGCGGCTAATAGATGACCAGTCACAACTGACAGCGCCCGTTCACGAACATGACGCATATATCAGCTCCTTCAGCTCAACCATTTTGAAGGGAACTAAATGACCCGACACACACGCCACCATCAGCGAGACATTTAAGTGAGCATGACAATCTCTCAACCACCAGGGCAACCGTCGAGTCAATTAAATAACATAGTACTCACACATGGGCATTACAATTATACAATATTAGGAAATTGAGTCTATACAATGCAAATATAGTCTTACAATCTTCTACAGCTGCCACAATAACTTCAGACGCTGGATATTGATCCAACTACAACTACAGTACTTTCACAAGTTATTATGTCTTGTGACTGGGACTGTAGCAGCATCATTTTTTTTTGTTTTCATGACATTCAAAAGTGCCTGTAATGGTCTAATTGAAATAAATGATTTGATTTGATTACAACCATAGGGGCAAACTAATTGTAGTTTGCCCCTATGGTTGTGGAGCAGGACCGGCATTGAGCCAAGCATTTATATCATTAATGTAATCCCCCAACTTATAATATGCTTGCCTACATAGTGTGCGTTTAATACAAGATTTAAACTTCGATTCATTCAATTGTAGGATATTTGGAGGTATTTTGTTATAACATTTTAAGCACTACCCCATAAAAGAGGAGTCTACTTTAGCTAGCCTGAAACCTGGCTGAACTAGTTGGTCCCTGTTTCTAGTATTATAGCGGTGTCTGTCACCTCTTTTACTAAATAGATGCAGATTTTTCCTAACGTACATAATGTTTTCATATATGTATTGACAAGGTACTGTCATGATGTTAATTTTCTTAAACAGTTCTCTTAAGGAATCGCGCCTACGTAGATTATATATGGCTCTGATGGTTCTTTTCTGCAGAATAAATATAGACTCAATGTCTGCAGCTCGTCCCCATAGTAAAATACCGTATGACATTATACTATGAAAATAACTAAAATAGACTAGTCGCGCGGTATCTACGTCAGTAAATTGACGGATTTTTCTTACAGCATAAGCTGCTGAACTTAACCGTCCTGCAAGAGATGTTAAATGAGAACCCCATTGTAGCCTAGAGTCGAGCATGATGCCTAAAAAAACAGTTTTATCGACAAATTTTAGTTTCTCTTGATTCAATACTATGTCACATTCATTACTTTTGACGTTTGGCAGAGCAAATCTTATGCACTTTGTTTTTTTTCCATTCAGTACTAAATTTTTAGCAGTAAACCAATTATGGACCTGCAATAGGGCGTTATTTAGGTCGTCAAGATTTGTTGCACGTCTGTTTATCTTAAATATTAAGGAAGTATCGTCAGCAAACAACACCATTCGAGGTTGGTTTTTAAATAAATGGGGTAGATCATTAATATATACTAAAAAGAGGAAAGGACCTAATATGGAACCTTGTGGTACACCCATTTTAACTTTTAAACCCATTGAATTGAGGCCATTAATTTGCACTTGTTGCTGTCTATCATTTAAATACGATTTTACTAGATTGAGCGCAAGTTTACCTAAACCGTAATGCTCAAGTTTCAAAAGCAGGGTTTCATGATTAACGCAATCGAATGCCTTAGAAAGGTCACAGAAGATTCCTATGGCATCTTGTGCCTCTTCCCACGCAGTAAATATGTGTTTTATTAAGGTGACACCGGCGTCAGTCGTACAACGTCCTTTGGTGAAACCAAACTGTTTTTCATGGAAGATTTTATTGGTGTTAAAGTGGTTGAGCATTTGATTAAGCATTATCTTTTCAAACACCTTGCTGAAAACCGGCAAAACGGATACGGGCCTATAGTTGTTAGTATCTTTACTGTCCCCAGATTTAAAAAGCGGTATTACCTTGCTGTATTTCATAAGATCTGGGAAGACTCCCTGATCCACGCATAGATTAAATATAAAGGCTAAATACGGAGCTATAGTCTCAATAATGGAGGTACAAGCTTTGATAGACATACCCCAAAGATCTTCGGTTAATTTGACCTTGATTTGCTTAAAAGCTTTAAAGACTGATAAGGGGTTTGTATGCTTAAATTCAAATTGAATCGGGCAGGCTGCAACGTTCGCCTTTAATAAATCCTTAGACAGCAAGGGTGAGGAATTTAAAGTCTCTGTGGTCTGAGGGATATCGGTAAAGAAATTCACAAATTCTTGAGCAATGTCATTATTAGTGCTCAGGAGGCCACGTGAGGTTTCTAATGTGAAATCGTTTTTTTTGTTTTTTATTTCTGTTTGTTTCATTGTTGATTATTTTCCAAACCGTTCTTAAACAAAGATCTGAATTAAGTGAGTAACACATTTCCCTGTCTATTTGTTACTTTAGCAAAGTCCTGCTTAGTCCTGCGTCTTAGACCCTAATTAACGAGACATGGTGACACTAACAGTTAATTAGATAATTATTGTCTAGCTGTAATCAGCGTGGCGCGTGTTACATGAAATGATACATTATTAGTATATTGCGTCTCAGAGGACACTGATAAAGATTATAGAGACTTTTAAGAAACAATTTTCTTATATTGCGTCTGAGAGAACACTGATAAAGATTATAGAGACTTTTAAGAAACAATTTTCTTTATAATGTACACCAAACATTAAAAAAAAACATTTCACGTAAGGTGACACAAGGTTCAGTCTTATCGTTAAAAGCAATATTTTCGAAAGAGCATTAGTAACAATACGTGAAGTTACGTAGTTTATAAGATGCTTTTTGCTATGGCTATCTTATTTGGTAGATGTTTAGGTAATTTTGAATAACAGCCCCATATTTTTAATATTGTTCGGTTCCATTCACGTGCTTACGTGTACATATCTCTTCCACAACTGCTTATCATTTAGCAACATATATGACGATTTTGTTAACAGTTAAGATAAATAGAATTTATTTCCAGGTTTGGGACATCTATCAGAAACCTAACTTGGAGCACACTATTTACACCATAGCCTCCGTCGGACACGTGAAATGGAGACCGCAGAAGAAGTAAGTGCAACTTACTAGATTCCGCTTTATCAGCTTTATCAAACTAAAAAAGAGTTCTATGTTTTTGACTCTTGCTATATACAAGGAAGAATTTACTAAAACAAGGAAGTAGACCACTAGCCTCTTAGTGAACCAAACCTGAAAGTGATGATAAATTACCACCGACCCCAAATAATTGGAGAATAGCCTAAATAAAACTCGAATCAAATGGCCTACTAATGTTCCAATTACAAATATCGTTATCAGGTACCAAGTAGCATCGTGTGCCCTAGTGCTGGACTGTGCAGTTCACGTGTGGGATGTGCGCCGTCCACATGTCCCACTGGCAACATTCGCGGAACACCGCGATGTCACGACCGCCATCGCGTGGCTGGCTGAGCCACACACCTTCTTGTCCACTAGTCGGGTAAGCCTTCTTTGGTGGAGCAAGAATCTAACCAGGGAACTTTGACTTCTTTGAAATTGCTTGACTAGGGACTTAGTGTATATATAATTTATTCCAAAATTCCAAAACAAGCTTTTGCCCGCGGCTTCGCTTGCGTTAAATTCGGGGTATCACAGTTCTCCTTTCCTGATTTACAGATACCTGCTACCTGTAGTTTTTGCCCTTGCGCCTTATTTATTGTAATAGCAATGCTAAGTTTTCCCTTTTTTTCCCTCTCTCTCCTTCAAATCTCAATCTTTTTAAAAAAAAATAGCCTATGTCCGTCTCCAGGGTCCCAACTATCTCTGTACCAAAATTCATCAAAACCGGTTCAGCTATTTAGGCATAAAGACGTAACAAACGAACAAACTCACTTTCGCTTTTATAATATTACTAGCTTTCCCCTGCGGCTTCGCCCGCGTTAAATTCGGGATAAGAAATTTCCCTTTTCTGATTTGCAGGTACCTGCCACCTGTAGTTTTTGCCCTAGCGCCTTATTTATTGTAATAGCAATGCTAAGTTTCCCTTTTTTCCCTCTTTCTCCCTCATTCTTCACTCTTTTTTAAAAAAAATAGCCTATGTCCGTCTCCAGGGTCCCAACTACCTCTGTACCAAAGTTCATCAAAATCGGTTTAGCCATTTGGCGTGAAGAGGTAACAAACAAACAAACTCACTTTCGCTTTTATAATATTAGTAAGGATAGTAAGGATTATGCACATTCGTTCGGAGAACAGTGGGGTGTTATTGGTTTGTGTCGGGCAGGACTGCTCGCTGTACCGGCACCGGTTCAGCTCGGCGGCGCACCCGGTGCTGTGGGCCAACCCGCAGGGCGTGTGCATGTCGGCGCGCGGCGAGGTGGCGCACGCCGCGCCCGAGCGCCCGCTGCCCGCGCTGCCCGCCACGCCCGCGCCGCCCGCGCCGCCCGCGCAGCCCGACCGACACGTGCCCGGACTGGGGTGACTACCACGGCACATTTACTTACTTATTTATATACCCGAGTTTTGGATCTGATGAATGGAGTTGTTGATGTTGTCAAGATTGTGCTATCCAATTCCAATTAAAAATCAACGATGTGTTATATGAAAATGTATGTTAAAAAAAACATCTTATCGTTAGTAATTGGGTCAAGTCATATCTTTAAACTTAGAATAAGAATGTACCCAAAACCGAACCTCATAGAATCCCTACTTGACAGTAGGGATTCCTTCAGGGTCCGGTTTGAGTTTGAGAACTTAAAGGTATACCGTTCACCTAAACTTTAACCAGTCTATGTTTTAGTTTCGATCTTTGTAATAAAGAGCTGTATTGCTAATTCCGTAGTGCTTCACTTTCAGTAAAAATAAAGAAGTGCCTCATGGTTTACGCAATCGAACGCCTTTGAAAGGTCGCAATAGATTCCATTGACGCTTTTTTTTTCTTAGGTCTTAGGTGTTATAATGTTCGTTTGTAGAGGAAACCGGCGTCAATTGTACTTACTTAACGTAAATGGTGACATGGTGTAGTGAAGAAACACCTCTGCCAAACACCCTTCAAGAGACCATGTTTTGTGTTTTAAAGAACTTGCATTTAAAAAAAAAACATTAACTGAAAGCTTTATGAATGTGGGCTTTCGTCTCGTAGTCGCAAGCAGCCAACAGCCGGGTCCCTGTCCCCGAGCGCGCAGGCGGCCCTGGAGCGCGCCTTCCCGGGCGGCGCCGCGTCCACGCTGTGTCGCTACGCGGCGCCGCCCTGCGCGCGCACGCACGCGCTGCTGCAGTGCGCGCGCGCATACCGCATGCGGGGCGCGCCGCCGCCCGAGCTGGCGCGGCACAACGCGGGCGTGGCGCGCGCGCACGGGCGGCCGCTGGCGGGCCACGTGTGGGACGTGCTGCGCTGCGTGTACAGCGCGGCGGCGGGCGGGCGCGGCACGCCGGCGCCGCTGCCGCTGCAGGACCGCGAGCAGGCGCGCCCCGACCCGCCGCCGCTGCCGCCCTACACGCACACCTACCAGAAGTAAGCCTAGCCACGACACACCGACACGACACCCAGTATTTCCTAGCTCAAACTTTCGTAAAAGAAAGTGCCGATGCATAAAATTGTATGAGTTTAACAATATAGAGGCATTCAATCTTAATAGTTACAACTATAACGTTACCACATAATAAATTATTCACAAACTTAACTAAATTTTAATGGCTTCTTATATTACTTGATGTAAAAATATTATTTTTTGATATCAGTAATGCAGTAGAAGAGGAACCTTTAGAAGAAGTGGAAGATTGGGCGGAGACACAGTTCCACAACAGCGGAGTTCTGGGCAAGCCCACACTCAGCATCTACATACCACCAGCCAAGTTACCCAAACATGTGAGGACGGATGGTGAGTGACATGGAATAAAAAAAGCTACCCTTAGGAGGGATTTGAACTTGTAAACAAGTCAACCATGCATTATGAATATCAAACTAAATAACTACACAAAATTGGAACGAAGTTCTTTATCGCGCATTGCAAAAGGGGGCTAGAAAAAAGTTGTAACGACAGTTTTTACGTGTTTTGGCGTGCGCGTGTTTCTCTGTCTGTATCTCTCTTTCTCTCTCTCTCTCATAGAAAGCAAGCCAGTTATTTTCGTTTCGTCTTTCTATTTCGCATTGAACAGTGTGGTGTCGCGACGATTATTTTTGTTGAGTTTATAAAACGCACTCTTAACATTCTTCTGATGGATATACCTGTTGAATAGTGCGGGGGTCGGGGAGGCTTTTAATGGATAAATTGTAAATAATAACATTAATAAAAACTTTTTAACAAAAAATTTAACCGACGAAAAGTTAAGCTAAGCTCCAAAGTTAAAGTATGAGATTCATTTTGAGGCGGCGCCAACAAACAATGATCGACGATCAATCAAGCTGTCAACATTTCCCGTTTTACATTCATTTTCTTGTTTGTTTGGCGCCGACTTGACTTAGACTAAAAGGTTTTTTTATTTTGCACTTTTCGTCGGTTAATTTTGTTGTTAAAAAGTTTTTTTTCTCTTTTCGGTTTTCTTTTAAAACAAATTTGTTGTTGCTCAACATATTCTAATCTGTATTTAATATTTGGTTGTTATTAAAATTCCATATTTCTCGGCTTTTTCATATTCAAATTCATTTATTTGTTGGTATAAAAGATGATTTTAAATGAAATATTGTGTTTTGCTTTCTAATTTCCTTTTCATCGAATTTTTTGTTGAAATCTACTTTGTGCTCAATATTTGGTTGCTATTATTTTGAACCCACCTTATAAATATAATATAATAAATAAATTTATTCACACAAAAAAGTACAAAAAATAAAAAAAAACATAATACAAGGTAAAATTGGCAAAGTTATTGTACAAGGCTTTTAAAAGTGATTCAACGACTCCCAAACTGAGCAATGCTCGTATCTTGGGTAGTCGGCGGTTCACCGAACTATTTATCTTTTTTTTTATTAATTGCTGTCCTATATTTGTTGGAATGTATTTAAATTGTTTTCCTAATACTACTAAAGTGACACCATAACAATGTTTAGGTTTGCATGCAAATAAATTTCATTGAATAAAAAATAAATAAATAAGAAAGTTAAAAACAAAAATAGAGAAGAAAATTAGAATTTCAAATTATTTTACAATATTAATAAGTTCTTCTGACTCGTTATAGTTTAATGACTTCAACCAATTCATCAATTTATTTTTAAAATTGTACTTATTCAAATTGTAAACTGAGATCTTTTTGTTTATTACATTATAAAGCCTGGAACTCAATGCGTTGTACTGTCGCTGCGCGAAAGCTGTCCTACATCGTACCGAGGGGCAAACAAGAGCACGACTTCTTTTACTTAAAACCTCTTTATTTAGGGGAAGCAGTGAATGTCGCCGTAGCATCGTTCGTAAAATAAATAGCTGTCGCACTGTTAATACATTGCACTCTTTGTATAGTTCCGTGGGAGAATAGTCACGTGGTTTACAATGCATGACCTTGAGGATAGACCTTTGCGCTCTTTCTAATTTCAAAAATAGAGTTTTGTAAGTCCCGCCCCACGCTGGAATACAATAACCCAAAATCGATTGGCACAGTGCAAGATAGACCGTGTGCAATACCAAACGATCGGCAGAATGACGAAGATTCTTAAACACGTAAATTAATTTCCTGACGCGTCCTGTAAGTGTCTCCACCTGTGGGCGCCAGTCCAATCGCTCATCAAGTAAAACACCAAGGTACCTTACACTGCCAACATTAGTCAATGGTCCACAACTACAAGTAGTTGATGATCTGGCACAGTTGTGGGCAATAAGTGTTTTAGTTACCACTGATGGTGCTGGGGTGTTGGGAAGATAAAAGCGAATATAATTTGTTTTAGCTACATTCAGAGTTAGCAGATTAGTAGATAACCATAACATGACATCCCTCAAACTATTCTCGGCATATACTTTGGCTTCTGCCCAGCTCTTTCCATAAACTAAGAGCGCTGTATCATCAGCATAAGTAAAAATATCACAATTTTTATGAACCATTTTGCACAAGTCATTGACGTATATTATAAACAGCGTGGGGCCAAGAATACTCCCTTGCGGGACTCCATATTCGATCCGTTCGTCTTCACTCACCATCGTATCAATTTTGACTGCCTGTTTACGATTGCTAAGATAGTCTTTAAATAAATTTAGTGATAAACCTCGAACTCCAATGTGCTCCAGTTTTGATAAAAGGATTGGGACAGAGACCGTATCAAACGCTTTAGATATGTCTAGGAATATACCATAACACTTGTAGCTATTATCTAGTTTATTAGCTACTGCTGCACTGAGGTTAGTAACAGCATCTTCAGTTGACACACCCGGTCTAAATCCGTACTGGTTTTCCGATATGATGTTGAATTTGGTTAGATACTTAGTTAAGCTGTTATTGAGTATCTTTTCCAGAATCTTGGATAATCAACTCAGCACTGAAATAGGTCTGTAGTTCGTGAGTTGCTCTCTGTCCCCACCCTTATACACAGGGGTCACTATAGCTTTTTTCAAGCTATTCGGAAATACACCAGTGGCAATAGAGGCGTTGCAAATATGCGTTATTGGTGGTATCAAGACTTCCTGTGAAAGTTTAATTACCAAGACTGGAATATTGTCCCAGCCAGTTGCGCAGTTATTTCGAAGTGACCCAATAATTGTTGCCACTTCTTCATGGCTCACTGGCAGTATCCCAAAAGAGTTGGCATGTGATACAGATTCACTAGCGTGGCGAGGTACGAACGAATCATCTGGTGGAACTAGCTTTGAAGCCAGGTCTTTCCCAATGTTAACAAAGTATTTGTTAACACTGTTTGTCGACAGTTTAGCATCAGCTGACAATTTGAGTAGTTCCATCGCTGGCTGTGACTGACATTTCCTACCTGAAATTAAGTTTACAACATCCCATATCGCTTTCGCATTGTTTTGTGCCTTCGTGAACTGGTTTTTTTCGTACTCGATTCTTAATTTTCTGAGAAGGGCATCGCAGAAATTACGGTACCTTTTATATGTGGTGTGGAGGATTGTATTATTAACATTTTTCCTAACCTTAAGGTGCATTCTATCACGGTTCCATATACAACGAAGCAATCCACTTGTGATCCACGGCTTCAAAATACGAGTTCGCCTACTAACTTTAACATGAGTTGTGTGATTCATTATTACATTATTAATAACCGAAATCAACTTATCGGTAGCAGTATTCGCGTCAGTTTCGTTCAAAACTACAGTAAAATCACTTTGGTCAATGTCCTCTTTAATAGAAGTAAAGTCTAAACGAGTTATTACTTTTTTTGTAAACAGACGGTGTTCCTTGGTCCCTTTTATGCATAAAACGATAGGAAGATGATCGGTTATATGGGTATCCAAGACGATTGCTGTTACCGTAGCGCTAGTTTTAACTAAGATATGGTCGAGACAATTTCCAAGTCTCGTAGGAAACACATGTGCAGGCAATAGACCTAATGAAGCCGTCAGCAGTAAGAAGTCACTCGAGTTTCGGTCAGTGTTGTTGGTCTCTTTTAAATCGATGTTAATATCTCCCACTACGGCTATATTTTTGAATGCGTTTAAAGTGAATATTAGTGCTTCTAGACTGTGATAAAATTTGGTTAGATCCAAATGTGAAGGTGATCGATACAACCCAATTATAGCAGTATTATTTAACTTACACAATAAACAGTTTGCATCTAAAAACGATGGTTCAGATACGGTACATCCTAATCCGATTGCTATTGATATTTAAAAATTCTTGATAGGCGAAGAGAGGCGTAAGATGAAGGATTCGAGGTTGCAATGGTACTCCGATACAAATGTTCCCTACCGTAAAAAATGTTTTTGATTTTATAGTACCTACCAAAAAATAACTTGGAAGTAAAAATAAATGTTCCGTACATTGTTAGTAAAATTATGGATAAGTTTAAATGTCATGTTATTTTGTAATGTAGCGCCTGATTCCATAAGTGTTTACGCAGAGCCCGCAGCGGGCTGGGTGTCGGCGGCGTCAGCGCACTACGTGGACACGGAGTGCGCCGACTGGACGCTGCCCGAGGAGGCCTTCCCGCTGCGCAGCGCGCCCGCGCCGCCGCACGCGCACCACGCCGCGCACGCCACGCACGCCGCACACGACGACAAGGACCACAATGGTGACTTATTTGCACGAATTTCCCTTTAAACATGCAAAAAATACAATCGGCATTCAAAAACTTTCATTGACATGTGTACTTTATCTTTTAGTTTCGGATGTTGATGACTGGTCTTTAACTCCGACTATGGCATCATAACACCTGATCAAACGATTATAATTTAAGATTATTTGGTTGAAAAAGTCTTTATCAAGAGTTTTCTAAGCAATGTTTCAAGAAAACCTGCTTAAGCCCCGTTCCAATAAACAAAAACGAGTCGTTTTGCTTAGGTACGGATAGTAGGATTTTGACATAAGTCTCATAGAACTTATGTCAAAATACTACCATCCGTAAGCAAAACGATTCATCAGGTCTTTTTTTATCTATAGTTCACTTAGAGGGCGCCATAATCAATTTTATGTGGACGTCACTAGCAAGCCACTTTCATCGATAAAGTAAACAAAATACGTCAGCGCCAATTTTATTTATGTATTTATTAAAACTTTATGCACAAGCATAAACTGTACTAAGGCGTACTTAAAGTAATATTCCGGGGCCGCGGTATCTCTTTCGAACAATCCGTAACCCCGCTACCAGTAGGCATAGTTAGTACTTCAAATAACAATATTTAGTGCAGTCGGGCCGTTAAACCGGTGCTCGTTACGGGTAATCCAAAGCCGAACGAATTTGACAACCAGTCTCATTTAGGGGTCTCACCCTAGCTGGGTTGCTGGGTCTAAATGAAAACCCGACCCCAAGACAAGCAGATGATAATGACTGTGTTGGGTTTGTGCAGCATCTCACCGCGGCAGTGGAGGTGGTGGCACATCCCCAGGAGGCAGTTCCTCTCCTGGAAGTGGGTCCAGCGGCTCCGCCTGCACTGCGCCGCCCAACCTCGAGCACACAGGGTATCATCACGGTCATATGCATGTGAGTTTACTTCTTTCTATCTTCTTTCTTTCTTTCTTATCTTTACGGCTTTTTCACATTTTCAGTTAATGAGGAATAAGAGAAACGAAATATAAGATTTATAACCTGACATGGTCACTAACATTTTCTTTTAGCAAAAAATGTGAATATCCCTTTTCAAATATGATCTATAACTAGCTGTGCCCAGCGGTTTCATCCGCTGCTCAGGTCCCCCTCTCACTTAGGATTTTCAAAGATAGTAGCCGATTCCTAGAATTTATGAATATGCATAAAAAAAACCATAAGATTTCGGAGGAGTATGGGAACGAACTTTGTGCAACAATAATAATAAAATTATGATAAGATGTTCATAGTTCTATAACTGCCAGTCCACACCTTATTTACATGTGGCGAAGTGCTAAAACAGAGATCTCAGCCAGTGCTTGGGAGATGCATGCCGTCAAGTGTCCAGTTTCTGTTCTGCCCTGGCACAAAACCTCTTATTTGGTTTCTTTTTTTTTCAAAAGTCAAAAGTCATTTATTCAAATTAGGCTGATAATCAGCACTTTTTGAACGTCACAAGAGACAGTCCCACAAAAACGCCCTGCCCTTCGCCACTTCCTAGTGTTTTAGCTGGGAAGAAGCGGCTTTGTCGGATAACTCCCAAAAGACGGATTGCCGGTGCTGTCATGATTAAACCTGCTACTTTACATGACAAACAGATGGACGAGGGAGAAGGTGGCGACTCAGGACTAGCCGTCCGCGTGGGAGAAGCCAAGAGTCCGCAAGTGGAGGTAGCCCCACTCCTGGCTGCCGCGCTGAAGATGCACGCTGAGTTAGGAGATGTGCAGACAGCGGCAGTGGTCATGTTGGTGCTGCAGGAACATCGGTAAACGATTTCTGATTTTGATGTTCAATAGATGATTAACATATTTATTATAATAGATATTTTAGTAGTAAATCGGATAGCCGTTTTAATAATCATAAAAAGTTGTCACAGCATCGTTACAACGTGGCCCGTGTGCCCAAACTCCCCTCCCCCTCCCGTTGTTTGTCTTATTATTTTAATTAATCCGTGTGTATGATTATTCAAAGGTTGACTGAGAGAAAGTGCCAATGGCACTGAGTCTGCCTTTCTGAGTTTGTACTCTGTGCTTGAAGTGTTAAATATATAATATTATCACCAGCTAGCCAAAGATAAGACGGGCATTTCCTGAGTTAGCACTTGAATCTCACATAAACAATAATTATTTTAATTGTTTTCTCAGGAGTGACTTGTTCCCGTACATTGAAGAGAGCTTGCAAGAGCACTGGCTTCTAGGATACATCGAATTATTGCAGAGACACAAACTGTGGAATGTTGCCACTGAGGTAATGTTTTCATTTCATAAAAATACCAATTTTGGGAGCATTTTTAAAATTCTTAGGGTCAATGATTCAAACACTAAAAATGTTGATATAAGTATGTTGCAACGTCCGTTATTTGGTTTATCTAGGTGGTCCGCTGCGCTTGGCTCAGCAGCGTGTGGGTGATGTCGCAGCAGTCCACCAGCGTGGCCGTCTGCTGCGGCCGCTGCGGCCGGCGCACGCGCCCGCACGCCGCCTGCGACTCGTGCCACCCGCACCTGCGGCACCTGCCCGACCTGTGCGCCGTGTGCCATCAGGTATGTTGGGCTCGTGTGGGTGATGTCGCAGCAGTCCACCAGCGTGGCCGTCTGCTGCGGCCGCTGCGGCCGGCGCACGCGCCCGCACGCCGCCTGCGACTCGTGCCACCCGCACCTGCGGCACCTGCCCGACCTGTGCGCCGTGTGCCATCAGGTATGTTGGGCTCGTGTGGGTGATGTCGCAGCAGTCCACCAGCGTGGCCGTCTGCTGCGGCCGCTGCGGCCGGCGCACGCGCCCGCACGCCGCCTGCGACTCGTGCCACCCGCACCTGCGGCACCTGCCCGACCTGTGCGCCGTGTGCCATCAGGTATGTTGGGCTCGTGTGGGTGATGTCGCAGCAGTCCACCAGGGCGGACGCTGCTGTATACGCCAAAATGGCAATAATATTAACAGTTGTAAAAAGTGACAATTCCAAATGTTTAAAATTTGCTTTCCGTCACAATGATAAGTTGATTTCTCTTGTGTAGGTGGTGCGAGGCCTGTATGCCTGGTGCCAGGGCTGTTCGCATGGCGGGCACCTGCACCACATGCGGCGCTGGATGGACTCGCACCAGCTGTGTCCCGCCGGCTGCGGCCACCAGTGCCAGCTGGCGTGACTCCAGGCTGCTGACCCTGAGCCTGACACCTGCACTGTTTCCATGCCAGACATACAGCATTTCGTTCGATCGAGAGATTTTAAAATCTTCAATATTAAATACACCTAGTCGGTTCCTTAGTCTTTATTCTTTACGTCATAAAGACACTAATGCCGTTTTCACAAATATTATAACTGGCATTAATTTCGGTATCGCCCTGTGGAAGTTCAAAAAAAGATAACTTCAGCTGGTGCAAACATATGCCAATGTCATTTGAAGTTAATTTTCATATCATTTGAGCCTACTATATATTCAGCATCCAAAATTATTATAATAGGGATCCACACACAAAGCTAAGCGCAGATGGCGCCACCTGCAAACCGACCGCTGTCAAGTGTTTTTTATTAAGTTTTTCTAGTTTCCTGTGTTCATAAACTGACCATACGATGATCGGTATGGATCTTAAAACATTTAAAAGGGATTTAAAAAAAGCGCAAGTAATTTTTTTTACGTCGCACGACTTTATCCCATTTTCTGAATTTTGCATTTCTTGGAAATAAATGTACAGACGCCTGCACATCAAGCTACTACAATCTGTCAGATTTCTTTGATAGATTTTCGACTTTATTTCTAAAGTATTAGGTTCAAGGTTCATTGGGAAAAATTTACAGTTTCGGGTAGCTGGACCTGCTGGCGTCTGTACACCACTGTTATTACATCCAGGAACAGCGCAAATAGGCAATTTGTCAAGTGATCCGACTTAAAGTATACATTAAAGGTTAGAATGTGTATACTGTAAATGGGTGGCAGGTTACAATGATCTGTCTCTGTCGGGATAAATTGGCAGTTGGTATCCCATTATGAAGTTGAAGATAAAGCCATTTTACCATACTAATGAATATTCCGTTGAAACAAGAATGAGAAGAGAGTAAAAATCAGTCGCAGTTAATAAGTACAAGTTTTTATAAATCATTTAACCTCTTCTATTTACTGGCAACTCCAATTAGAAATATAGAGACTATTATTTTCGTAGAGTCTCTTAAGACCCCATTATGAAATACGTTTAAGAGGAAACTCATGAAATTAAAATTTTCTAGGTTTTTTTTTGTAATTTGCGGGTGTCATTCTGAATATTAAACAAACTCATTAAAAAAATATGATTATAATAATTATAACTCTAAAACCATATTTGTAACGGTTCCTATTTTTATCTACATAAAGACAGTCAAAAAAAAAATGGCGGACCACTGGCGTTTCCACCATTACTACGCTAAATAGATCATAGTGTTTCTGTCAAAGGTATGAGGATGACGGAGACAGAGGGATGTTCTAAACACGTTTAGAGTTACTAAGTAATTGTCGTACTGATGAGCTGATTGGGCGCTGCAAACGGGCCTAAGAGCTGAAATATTAATTTGCTACAGAAACTACAAATAAGTAACGAATTATCGTGTGAATGTTATTTTTGTACAAATGTATTTTAATAACATGTAAGAGCACTTTAAAGTGAAAGGAATGTAAATAGTAATACTAAGAATAATTGTGTATTCATAGACTGAATTAAGACTACGTTTTGTAATAAATGTTTTTTTTAAATAAAAATGCACAAGTATATAATACAATTGTTTTATTATAATAATTATTTACAGAAATATTCGTATTAATCGAGTTACTACGTTACGTTAGTAGTAGCTGGTTTTGGCAAGATAGCTAATAACATCGTCACAGTGAAAGTTTTTAGAATCGTCTGATATCTAGCTTATTTTGTATTTAATACAAAGCCAAATTATATCAGTTAGCGAAACACGATGGGTATCGAAATCAATACATAATATAACAAAACACTTTACTACAACACAAAACACTCAATAAACAGTTTCTCTTATGATTGGCACAAGCAGGGCTATGAGATTGAGCGAGCAGTTACTATAATATCACGACTATAAAAATATCTACGTTCACCTGAGGAAATGAGGATGATAGCTAAACAGATGACATAAATAAATAATAGATGACGTCACTACTGAATGGTCTTTGTATAATCAGTCCATATACGGAATGTAACATTTTCTTTATTTATAAAATGTATCCTACATAACACCAACATTAAACAATCCCCGAAAGCTTAGGCAGGGATGTACATCTCAGTATGACCTGTATTGCTAAATTAGTATTAGTATGCTAAAAATACTGTGGTTTTTGGAAGATTTTTGTATATTTCTCTTAATATGCACCGGTTAGCGGCATGAGATTAACTTTAAATGTTATTATTTATATTATACAATTTAGACCATTTAAATAAATTACTATTAATATAGCACTACTCTTAGATCAAATCAGTTATCATTATAAAATACACACTGCGAATTATGATTTATGGCACTTTTCTATCATTAGTGACATTTCAAAGACTTGTATAATATTATAGAAAAAGTGGCAGTGCTCATTTGTTAGAAATATGAACGATTGAACGTAGCCAACGCTTACAGGATAGTTTTAGCAGGAGCAGTCACTACAGGTATCAGTTGGACAGTGTCACCAATACCCGTGTCTTTAGTGTTTGATATGATCGAGGTAGCTGCGGTTGATTCTTCCTAGCTGCAGATATTGTATGCAATTGCGTGTGGAACCTGTCTAGGGTTAGCCATGTCTTTCTAGCGGCTACGTCCATTTTAGTAACAGCAAATAGATAGATGTAGATTGAAGTTAGACTCCATACAGGCTTACGCAAACAGTTTCATACGTTTGTTTTATTTATTTACTAGCTTTTGCCCGCGGCTTCTTCGCTCGCGTTAAATTCGGGGTAACACAGTTCCTCTTGCGCCTTATTGATTTGTAATAGCAACGCTAAGTTTTCCCTTTTCTTCCCTTTCTCCCTCACATCCCACTTTAAAAAAAAAATATTAGCCTATGTCCGTCTCCTGGTTCCAAACTATCTCTGTACCAAAATTCATCAAAATCGGTTTAGCCATTAAAGCGTGAAGAGGTAACAAACAAACAAACTCACTTTTGCTTTTATAATATTAGTAAGGATTATCAATCTTTTCCGTTTATATTTTTATTGTTTTTAATATTTTGTTATTTTATTACTTACTAGTTTCAATTTAGACTTTTATACATATGTGTTGGTTTATGTTTTCGAGCGTATGGCACTCGTGGGTAGGGTTGCCAACTTTTTTTTCAAAAAAAAAAGTATATTCAGGTCTGTGAAGAATATTAAAAATGTATTCTAGAAAAATGAACAGTATTTTATTTATTTATTGTTTTAAATACATATTTTTTAGAACTACTCGCACAACTTACCAATTTACAATCTTTTTTAAAAACTTCATACGCCTCACAACATTTATAAGTGTAATTAAAATAAATGAAGCGCTCATTTTTATCAAATTAATAGATGCTCTATTTCTATCCTCCCGCCACTTAGCATTCATTACTGAAAAAAACTCTTTCAGTAACTGCAGTATCAGAAAATGTGTTTGCATGCTGAAAACAGTATTTTGTATACTTTATTTTTGTTCAACAGTAAAAAGTATAATTTAGTGAAAAACAGTATAATACTGTTGAAAACAGTATAGTTGGCAACCCTACTCGTGGGCTGCAGCTGATTATCAGCGCCAGGTGGTGGCCTTGTGTTGCCATCTGAGCTGAGGCTCTTTTGCCAATATTTATTTTATTTAGTTTAATATTAGTGGTGTTCCTGTTTTATTTTGTTTTAATAATGCTGAATAAACGTAATTTTCTTTTTTTTCTTACGTAGAGCAAATTCCAACTGACATACGAATACCAGTTGAAAGTGCGTTGCACTCACCCTATGTGAACGCGCCTACATGGATACAAGAATCTTGTAGCGTGTGAAATGCATGGAAGAAACAAGATGACGAAGTAAGTTCCAGCTTTATCCGCGCGCCTATAGAATCTTGTATAGCTATAATGGCCGTGCCTGTGTTCGCTCGTTGTATGGTGCTCTCTGTACCTATCTATTTCCTGTTAGAGTCATCAGTCGAGTACAGTAAGTATAGCTAGCATTAGCACACGACGCAGCACGGTCCTCGCTTCTTGACTTCTTCCTCTTCTTCATCAGCCGCCAGCCCCTTCTTGATGCGAGACATCTGCCGGATTAATGTCAGGAACGCCTGCAGGTTACATATTTAGCAATTAAGAGACCCGTACATTAAACTTTGTAGATGGAAATATGGAAAAAAAAATCATATAACTAATAATCTACAACTACCATGCTTTAATTGGTGTACTGTAATGTAGAGATTATTACCTGAATGCTATTTAGTGCGGGATTATTCGTGAATACTTACCTAACTAGACAGTATATGTTACTTGGTGCTGTAAACATATAGTTACGTTGCGTCTATGGTCGTCGGTCCTGTAGTTCATAGGCTTACGTATTCCTTATTTTCTCCATCTTCTAACAGAGTTATGGTAAAATAATACACATAATTTTGCAAATCTGTATATTTCCTGCTTTATATCAATCATTTTGTTCCTGTGACTTCGATATACATACATACACGTAGGTACATAATCCATACATTTGTGAACTAAAATAACTAGCCTATAGAAAATTACAAGTACATTTAGGAATATATAAGTTTGAAAACACTGCCATCTGTCGACAGTAACTGCGAAACACGATAATTATAAAAGTTTAAGCCTATACTTGACAATTTCTATCGACATACGGCGTATTTTAGAGAAGAGAAAGTATAGAATACATATCCTTAATTAAGGATTGCTATTTTTGCGAATGGACTTATAAAATTACTTCGTCTTGGCAGTTGGGGACCATCCCAGGATATACAAGTGGCCCGGATCCAACGTGTGACAATATATTATGCTAACATGTTATAGCTACGTGTGTGTGCATAGCACTGTGTGGACAAATATATCGTAATGACATTACAATGTAATTAACGTACTCGCTGAAGGATCGTCTGAGTATGATCAGGAGTGCTCACGCACAGTGTACCATGTTTGGTGTCGGCCTATTTCGGCACATCCGGGCGGCAAAATATATGCTTGAATGTGCGGATTGGCCTATTTGGAACCCGTGCCGAGTCAGGCCGACATGAACACGTTTTGCTCACTCTCTCTCATAGTAAAAACCTTCAGTAAACGCAAAGTAAAGTTTATGTAAAACCCGATCACCACAGGATCATCCTGTCTTTCTCAGTAACCACTGTTAAAGTTCTAGCATATGTATGTTTGAAATAATTCCGAGATGTTTTGAGTAAATAATTTTCAAAGTCAAACAGCCTGTTATGGTGGATCAACGGCCAAGTGTATAAAAAAGTAAATCGTGAAGATTTAAAAATATCAGACTTTATTGCATACAAAACTTAGCATTACATTTATAGATTTGGTTTAGATTTTTGACTGCCGCTGTGCAATTCTCAAAGAAAATACATAGAAATGAATAAATTAGTTTATATTCAAGGTTTTGCACTGGAAACTATACTACTCAACTGCAAGAAATGTTAATGTGCGACTTATTCCCGTTTTCGCTAATAGATGGCGACTCCTGAACAAAGCGCGTTAAGGAATTTCCAAAGCTCGAACCTGCGCTGACAGAGGAAATTCTCATAGAGTGCGCTTTTATTTAGGGGTTGCTTAATGTTAGTCAAAAACGGGTATCCCTTCACTCAGTGGCAGTCAAACATCTAAACCTGTTAACATACAAGACATCACAACTATCGGCTAGTCCATGAAGCGAACCTATGAGTACACATATAGGTGCAGACATCACATACTCGCGTTCACGGAAATATGTAGTATTTGTAGGAATAACGCCGAAATCTATAAACGATACTTAGCACGTTCTCTGTTTGGCTGAGCATTATTCCTGTCCCTTTCAAATAGAAGATTGAAATGCTCGCTTCTAGCTGCGCCCGAAGGACCACTTGGATGTCTAAATTCAATTTAACGTAACAGATGTATCTAAATATCTAGCTAAGCTAGAAGGACGAGTTAGATGTCTATATAACATTGATACAAACACATCCGCCGAGTTTTGTTAGCCAATTCGATTTAAAGTTGTAGCTCTCTCCCAGCCTTTAAAATGGCTCTTAAAATATTTTTTATTAAATCTTTAATAACTAAGAGATTCTTTTACCAAAAGCTTTTAATCAAATGACCATAAATTTTTGCGACACGAATATTGACTACCCCTTATAATGCACAGTCTGAATTTGATTAAATACTATTTCGGCAAACACGTATAATACGCACATACGTACAAACAGTCCCCGCTCAACATTACACATACATTAGCACTTACATCATAGAAATAAATACAAAACTTACGCTACCGAGCATGCGTGTTCGAGTGTGTGAGTAGTACTAAGTTGTTCATACTATACGCTGTTCATCCGTTAAGGGGAAGAGGTGGAATAAGTACGTAGAACACAGTATTTATGTCCAAGTCCCGTGTGACAGGGGGTGAGTTTAAAACATAACACTACATATACCTAGATGTGACCTAATCACGACCGAACACTATCTAATTGGGCCTGTTCATTGTGGCCTAAGAATTATGAAAATTATAAGTTAGGTTGGTATTAAGAAATAACTTTGTATGAAACTTCTTTTATCTCATTCCCTCTCATTTTATCAAGTGAGCGCTTTTAAGTGTTAAAGCTATACTTGTTCCGCATCGAAAAAGAGATGGTGTTATCTTAGGGCCTAAAATGACGCTTTAGTAGAATCGTTTTAGGTCCCCTGTATTGTGTAGCGCTAAGTCTTTCTGAGACACAAACACTGTCACAATTATTGTTCTAAACGCCAATCATTAACTATTTAGGAAGAAATTATACTCATTAATTAATAATTAAAAAATGTTATTATAATATAAAAGACAACTTTGATGATAAAGACATGGTATTATAATAATAGTAATATTTTTATAATTCCTCAGTATGACAATATAATTACTATGACATAATTAATTTGCATGACATTATTATTTTAACATAATCATTTAAATTTTATAAATGTATATATAATGAAATTAACTATATTGTACTCAATGATAATGCAATTGATTAATAAGATAAAGTAAATACGATTTATAATATTGTATTTGCACAACTCGCAAGGTAAAAATACAGCCTTTTTGTAACATTTCTCCAGTCAAATAAATGGATTTGATTAGATTTGAACATCTCAGGTTGTTTTCATTAGTTGGAAGCCGTGGGGAGGCTAGCGGTGGGATGACGCAGGTTATACAGTAACAACTGGAGTGTGCCAAAAACCTTGTTATTAGACGTATAATATGAACAACATGTAACCATAGACTTATTGTCAGTGTATACCTACACTTTGTGAAGTGACGCCGCCCTGCAGGACGTGACGTCACGAGCACATACAACGCGAAGCACTAAGCTTTGATATAATAATAATAATTAATTAATTCATAAAAAAAACTTATAGAATTCTGTTTGTAATGAGTTGGGTCACAATATTTCTTAAAAAAAAAAGATATTTTTATGCACAAATGTCTTGTTATTTTATGAAGATTGATTGAGATTCATTGATTCAGTAATATTACGTAAAATTTACATCAGAAAATTATGAATATTTAAATGACAAAATAAAATGTGCAGATAGTTACTGAAATAGGAATAATGTAATACGATTGTAATAATTTTAATGAATTATTTTCGACTGCATCCATTACAAACAGTATTCAATAAATGCAAGCACCAAAGTGGGCGAAATATATTAAAATTTACAATAGCCTGCTTACACCTAGTACATGTGAGCGTGCTAGTGGACACCTGACACGCGATTATCGACCTTCACGTCAACGGCACACAGTCCACAATACAATAGACGAATTTACAAGATGTGTTTTTGAGTAGTGGAGTTGATGTATGTGATAGTTGTTGTAATGGTAATAAATAAATATGAATGTTTGAGCAAGTCAAACGATTTATTGCATTGCACTATAGATTATTATTGTTGATACATACGACAAGTATCACACGCACAACTACGTATCCGCGACACCCACAACACAGTAGGACTGCACACTGTACAGGCAGACGACATCACTGACAAGCCAAGCGGACACGGACACAGACACGCCGGACGCTCCCGGACACCGCCGGACACCGTCGGACACTACACACGGCAACTAAACGTTCTACTGACACCGTATTTACACCCTGAGCATACAAAAGAACCCCATAGACTTGCGTCTATTAATATCAAATCATTTGAGATCGCGTGTCGTCATATCCGTTTCCGGGGCGCCTACAAGATGGCGCACTTGATTTTCCTCCGCTTCTTGCCCTTCAGGTCCCCGTTGGTGGCGCGGCTGTCGTCCGTCTTGCGCGACCGGATCTCGCGCATCAGGTCAAAGAATACCTGCGGACGACCCACCATCACATACCGGACGATACACACACAAGCTGACACACATCCCCCCACCACCCACATGGACACACATGGACGCCCACTGCTTCACAAAATGTCCACTCTTATCGACGCGGAATCGGCTTGAGGAGGTCAGAAACTTCATATCCATGCCAAAAAGTCGATGTTCAATGCGGAATCGAGTCAAGTCTTCCAAAAAAAAAGTAGTGATATTCACTTATTTCATGGACATAGTGTTCTTGCTGACCGGCTTGAGCAAATCCTGGGTTGATAAGTGTGGTCATTCTCCGGGGTATTAGCAGTGTGTCAAGCTAATACCCCTTAAAACCGTCCGTTGATTTGCTTTTAAGACGGACTTACATTAGCAACTTGGTATTACGATTTAGCAGGACCACTTTGAGCCAAGAATAAACTTCAACCAATGGGTAGAATTTGAATCTACTCACACTGGGTTAAGTATAGACTGTATTCGGTAACCAGAGGGAGTATGACTGGCTTTCGTTATGAGTAGGAACTAGAGTTGCACCGCGCACTGCCTGGTCTAATACCTAACGCTTTTACGATAAGCCTATAATGAGAGAACACACTAAATAGACCGCGGGTAATTTTCCTGAAAACACTGTGATCAAAATCGTGTAGTGTGTATATCTGTAAGTGTTGGTGAAGTAATAGAAAAGCGTCAGGCCAGCGATGCGCAGCGCAACTCTACTCAGCCAGCCGGAGCCACTCGCAGCGCGGACACAAGCGTGCAAAGCTCAGGCTTGGCTCGGGTGGATCAGAGGAACAAGAAAGACTTAACTATAAATAAGTGGCGTTGAGGTGGGAGAGCTTAAACGTGCTATTTATTAAAGCCTGCTGTTTAGATTAATCTTTTACCCTTCAGTCTCCAGATCATAACGAGGTACAACACTCAGACTTTGGATGTATTTAAGTTATGGTTCATCACAAGACTGAGTTCTTTAGGAAGCATACACACTACGCTGCAATGACTTGTCGTAAGATCGCCCCTAAAAAGTCGAGCAAAAAGAAATTCTGCTGCAGCGTAGTGCGCGATATTCCTAACCCTACGTTTACAGCAACGTAAAGCCCCTCCCCCCTTACCTTGTCCACGTTGTCCCGTGTCTTGGCGGAGGTCTCGACGTAGGGCACCTGCCAGTGCTGCGCGCGCTCGCGACAGGCCTCCAGCGGGACGCGCCGCTTGTCCGCCAGGTCCGACCTCCCCCCTCCCCCTCCCCCTCCCCCCCTTACCTTGTCCACGTTGTCCCGTGTCTTGGCGGAGGTCTCGACGTAGGGCACCTGCCAGTGCTGCGCGCGCTCGCGACAGGCCTCCAGCGGGACGCGCCGCTTGTCCGCCAGGTCCGACCTCCCCCCTCCCCCCCCCCCCCCCCCCCCTTACCTTGTCCACGTTGTCCCGTGTCTTGGCGGAGGTCTCGACGTAGGGCACCTGCCAGTGCTGCGCGCGCTCGCGACAGGCCTCCAGCGGGACGCGCCGCTTGTCCGCCAGGTCCGACCTCCCCCCCCCCCCCCCCCCCCCCCCCCTTACCTTGTCCACGTTGTCCCGTGTCTTGGCGGAGGTCTCGACGTAGGGCACCTGCCAGTGCTGCGCGCGCTCGCGACAGGCCTCCAGCGGGACGCGCCGCTTGTCCGCCAGGTCCGACCTCCCCCCTCCCCCTCCCCCTCCCCCCCTTACCTTGTCCACGTTGTCCCGTGTCTTGGCGGAGGTCTCGACGTAGGGCACCTGCCAGTGCTGCGCGCGCTCGCGACAGGCCTCCAGCGGGACGCGCCGCTTGTCCGCCAGGTCCGCCCTCCCCCCCCCCCCCCCCCCCCCCCCCCTTACCTTGTCCACGTTGTCCCGTGTCTTGGCGGAGGTCTCGACGTAGGGCACCTGCCAGTGCTGCGCGCGCTCGCGACAGGCCTCCAGCGGGACGCGCCGCTTGTCCGCCAGGTCCGACCTCCCCCCTCCCCCTCCCCCCCCCCCCCTTACCTTGTCCACGTTGTCCCGTGTCTTGGCGGAGGTCTCGACGTAGGGCACCTGCCAGTGCTGCGCGCGCTCGCGACAGGCCTCCAGCGGGACGCGCCGCTTGTCCGCCAGGTCCGACCTCCCCCCTCCCCCTCCCCCCCTTACCTTGTCCACGTTGTCCCGTGTCTTGGCGGAGGTCTCGACGTAGGGCACCTGCCAGTGCTGCGCGCGCTCGCGACAGGCCTCCAGCGGGACGCGCCGCTTGTCCGCCAGGTCCGACCTCCCCCCTCCCCCTCCCCCCCTTACCTTGTCCACGTTGTCCCGTGTCTTGGCGGAGGTCTCGACGTAGGGCACCTGCCAGTGCTGCGCGCGCTCGCGACAGGCCTCCAGCGGGACGCGCCGCTTGTCCGCCAGGTCCGACCTCCCCCCTCCCCCCCCCCCCCTTACCTTGTCCACGTTGTCCCGTGTCTTGGCGGAGGTCTCGACGTAGGGCACCTGCCAGTGCTGCGCGCGCTCGCGACAGGCCTCCAGCGGGACGCGCCGCTTGTCCGCCAGGTCCGACCTCCCCCCTCCCCCTCCCCCCCTTACCTTGTCCACGTTGTCCCGTGTCTTGGCGGAGGTCTCGACGTAGGGCACCTGCCAGTGCTGCGCGCGCTCGCGACAGGCCTCCAGCGGGACGCGCCGCTTGTCCGCCAGGTCCGACCCCCCCCCTCCCCCTCCCCCCCTTACCTTGTCCACGTTGTCCCGTGTCTTGGCGGAGGTCTCGACGTAGGGCACCTGCCAGTGCTGCGCGCGCTCGCGACAGGCCTCCAGCGGGACGCGCCGCTTGTCCGCCAGGTCCGACTTGTTGCCCACCAGCAGGAACGGGATGTTCTCGTCGTTCTTCACGCGGAGGATCTGTTCTCTGAAACGGTGACGTTATCTCAATAAGTACTTCACAGAAGAGTTTCTACTGTAAATGTCCGTTCTTCAAAGACAAGGGAAGATCTCCCGGAAACTACCGACGAGTGCGTTCAGATACAAGTTTATGGTAAATTGAAACCCTGAATTGGCAATGAAAAAGCTTTTATTTTATATTCTTAAGGTTAGTTTAAATGTTATGAGCAAAGTGAGGTTTAGCTAAACTACTTCAGACGAATTCATTAGCAGAGACCTTCCTATACTAATGTTCTCTCAAATTGGCAAACTAGTGCTGAAACACACGTCGCGTCACCACAAATATCTGTCAAATAGATATACAAGGGTCTATCTATAGGCACGCGGCAAGTTTTTTAAAAGAAAACCACACTAGTAATTTCTCTTGTATCGTGGATGCGTTTACAAACATTTAAACTCACAAACACAAACAGCCAGACCCGAAACAACTACTTGTAGGTCATACAAATATTTGTTCCGTGCGGAGATCGGACCCGCGACTCGCAGCGCAGCAATCGATCGCTCAGCCACTGCGCCAACCGTGTCGTCGAAATTGGAACTAACGCAACCATTTTGTTTTGTCAATCGGTCTGTACAATTTCACAAAAAATTATAAGCAACACCCCGTTGTAGTACTTTATTAGAAAGTGCAATGAATTATTATACCTGAACTCCTGTGTGGCATCGAAGCTCTCAGGCTCAGTGATGGAGAAGACGCAGAGGAAGCCCTCCCCGGAGCGGAAGTAGTTGTCGCGGATGGCGGCGTAGTCCTCCTGGCCCGCCGTATCCAGGATGTCGATTTGCACCTCCTCGCCGTCTAGTACCACCTAGAAACAACATTTTGGACTATATCAAACTAAATATATATTATATAGCATATGTGCAACATTGTCTCATACAGAGAAAATGACTTACTAAACATTATTATTCCCACTGCAATTTATGAAACCTTGAAATAAATGTACGGACGAGCTGCATCGCATAAATCACTTTGTAAGATCTTTATACTAATAGCACTAAATTGACTTTCTGGTTCGTGAGCACGTATCTTAATGAACTGCAAGTATGTTATACGCCTATATAATCGGTCACGTATCTTTTATTAAGCTGAAAGATTAATGTTAAAGAACGCATAAGACGAATATATGCGCGTATCCACTGCGCATATATTTTATGAGTAAATGCACACGATATGTGGAGTTCCTAGGAACATCATCTGCCTAGCCTTTTTCTAATTACATTTGAGTTCGGCTTCCAGTCTAACCGAATGCAGCTGAATACCAGTATTTTACATAGAGCGACTGCCTATCTGACCTCCACAACCCAGTTAGTACTGGATAATACAATAACCTTTGGTAAGACTGAATGTCAAACTATCGGATTTCGGACTACCCATATAACGACTGTCAAAAACAAATGACTGCCGAGATCAAGATTACCGAGAGAAATCCGTCTCAACTGAGGAAACATTCGTCCGACTTTTGATTTCACGAGTCATGGTTCCCTAAACAAACATACAACAGTCAAATAGTAAAGAACTGATCCCTTGTGTGTTTCATTCAAACATGCAGCGAGGTACCACAATGACTTACGAGTGCTGATTCTCACGTCAATCACATTGGTACAATCGGACTACTTTGAGTAGTGTCTAATCTCTCCGTTTCTCCCTAATCGTGAGAGCGGATCTTACTGCACATCAACTAGATATTCAGATCAGATGTTGAGCCTCACTGTGTGTTTAATAACAATGTACCTACCAAGGTAGGCGTGTCTAACGTTACATTACTCAGTATTTTATTGACGTTTCCACTTAAACAGTCAATTTACAAAAAGTCTGGTTTAGTATCAATGACTCAGATATTGTAATGAGTATAACGAGTGTCGGCTTGTTTTACCTGTTCAGCGTATTTTATCATTCAAAAGGGCAGGTGTAGCTTATCGAAATCAACTATCTCTACACTTTTACCGGAGATCCAGGTTTTTTTTTAGATACGTACTCTAATTCACTATTTCGCGATGACAACACTATAAACTAGCATTTAAAGTCAAAGATTTTATTGGTGTGCTTTTTCAGTCAACTCTTACATGACTTACTGTCATGTTTCTTCTTTTGCCCTTTGTGTTCCGGTTACCGCGGTATCTCTTTCAAACAACCCGCAATCCTGGCAGATATGTACACCAAATCTTATAGTTAGTCTAGCTTCCACACGCGACTTCGCCCGCGTGGCATAGTTACTTTGGGCTAACGCTAACTTAAACCCGCGTGATGATCGAAAAAAATATATTTTTCTCTCCCCTTTTCTTTCCTTTCTTCCACTATTTTCACTTAAAAAAAATTAGCTTATGTCCGTCTCCAGGATCCCAACTATGTCTGTACCAAAATTCATCAAAATCGGTTTGGCCATTTTTTGGGCGGGAAGACGTAACAAACAAACTCACTTTTATAATATTTGTAAAGATTATGGTAACTCAAAAACCTGCCCATTAGGAGCATACGCTAAATAGCAGACGAGAAGGAAAAGCTTGATGCTCACCTTCTTCCTATAACTGTCAGCTTTGGTAGGCTCGTAGTCTTCCACGAACTCGTCGTACATGAACTGGAGGGTCAGCGCGGACTTGCCCACGCCTCCGGACCCCACCATGATGACTTTGTGCAGCGTCGGCTGCGCGGCCGGCTTCTTCGACATGGTGCGGCACTTCACTCGCGGCTCCAAGCACGAACACTGGAACACATGGTAATGTTAATGAGTAAACATCGTTAATGTACATAATGTCCACTTTACTGCTTTGAAAACCGGTGTTCCATCCATGGGAAATTGGGAATCTCTTCATAATGTTGATGAAGAGGGACAAAGTACAGACTGTGTGCGGCTTGAAATGAAAGATGTTATCAGTTGGAGAATGGAAGAAGAAAACATTTGTCAACGCAAGAGACAAGGCCATTGGCAGACGGTACAGCGATATTTCATTTTTAAGAGAAATCTTCTTTGGGATATTTTTTATTCTATTCTTTTTTTTTGCGGTTGCGGGGGCCTATTTTAAGTGTGGGTGTCGATTAAATTGAACAAGACTTTTAACCATAACACCGTCATCATCACAGGGAAAAAAGATTGCACACAGATGAACTGAGATCTGTATTTACATCTCATGTAAGCGGAGCAAATCTTGCACCCTGTGGAATCCACAAATACAAAGTTATTTTAAGAACCACGACACAATCGAGTGATGTCTCAATTTGTTCCACAGAATTTCTCAAATCTTCGGAATGACAATAAAAACGTCTAAATAAGATAAATTAATGTGGGCGCTTAGCAGGCCTCGAAAACATTTGGTAGTACTGTCCAAGCTTGGTCCTGCGATACATAAAAATAATTGGATAAGGTGTTGCAACCTCGCAACGGCGGCGCCAGCCGTGTATGGCGGTGAAGACATTGAACTTGACTGAGCACCTGCAGAACCTTGGACGTGGGTTTATCCCTTAAATGCACAGATTTTTTTATTGTGATAAGAAAAATATATGTATGTATGTAATTTATAGGGGTAACAAATACGGGAAAAATAGTAAAAAAAATATTTATGTAATTTTATAATATAAATTTATCAAAAAACGTATTGTATCATTTTTGATACAACATGCATTTAATACCTAATCAAGTATTCGCGATTCTTAGATTTTGGTTTTTTGATAAGGGGGTTTTCTATTTTCAGGAATAATGAAAACCGTTTGCAAAGTAATGAATTATTTATTATAATTAAATGTGGAACTTATTAAACAATCAGTTTTTTTTTTTGAACACAGATAAACTTTACATTTTTCACATTTGATGCTACTTAGAAGCTTACACCTTGGCATCATACACCGCATGCGATTATTAAATCCGTGCGTATTTGTATATGAGCAGTACCATCGTGTATAATATCTCTTGATGGCATTACCTGAAGAAGGGTATTCCTCCGTTTAGGAACTGGTTCCTCTATAGTACTGCTACTACTTGGTCGACCTCGTGCAAATTTCAATATATTTTTGCCTATATATTTTTTTATAGCGTACCTGTTTATATAAGACCCCCGAATTTATAACCGTCAAGTCAAGAAGATGATGGAATAGTCTAATGTACCACTTCCTACTTTTCATGCGGATTCTGTACCTGCCCAAGTACGAGTCCATTAAATCCACACCGCCCATATGGGCGTTGTATTCTTTTACAACCTTTGGACACTGTATATATTTCCTCCTCTTCTCAACCTTATCGTAGCGCTCAATCGTAGATACAGGCTCAGCTCCCACATAAGTAGACAGCAAAGTCACTTGTCTATTATCCTTCCAACTTACTGAAGACATTTCAATTCCATTGTAGCTGGTCACATATTCTACACAAGATCCCCTCTCCACAGACTTTCCCATCACATCAGGCGTTTCGAGTGTCATTATTGATGCAGGAAGATCATTACAACCTTGAAATCGTATGTTATCTTCTTGGAATATAAGTATCTGCTTTTTCCATATAAGCCTTTGCACATCAATATCTTCATGAATTGGTTGGCTACTACTAGTAGTATTATTGCTTATACCTGGCACAGGGTCTTCAATCAATGGAGGGTCTTCTATCAAAGGAGGATCTTCTATCAAGGGAGGGTCTTCTATCAAAGGAGGGTCTTCTATCAAAGGCGGGTCTTGCAAATCAGCTACAGGTTCAGATTGTTCATTGTCTTCCAGTACGGCTCGCAGCTCTGCAGTAGTTAGAATTTCTTCAAAATCGTTTTCATCTTCTTCATTACTATCCTCGGATAATTAACCATCTTCTAATTGGCTTAAATAATCTTCAATACCTCTATCGGTAATTCTTTTGCGTTCTATTCTACAACAAAATGCATAAAAAGCTCAAGCCCGCAACCAAGCAAAAGTGTAACCAAATCAAAGTCCCAAATGCATGATGTCTCATTTTTGATACAAGCAAAAAATTCAATTTTTTTTATTTATAATGTGAAATTCGAGCGAAAAATATTATGTTACCATGCAATCAAAGTACTTACCTATAATAAAATATTTTTTTTATCTGGATTAGCTTCAAGATTCATTCAGTAACACCTGATGAAAACTTTCAAATTCACTTGTTGTTGAAATTTGTAACTGTCAGCGAACAATGACATATGAACGCATCACAAAATGCCGGAGCAATCACAATGCTTTACTTTTTCGTTCAGAAACTACTCTTCTTTTACATTTTAAGTCAAAATTATCCGTAATAAAAATTTAAAGGGCTCTGAATCGTGTCAAACTTTCCGTATCGTTTTTGATACAATATGCATTTAAGGGTTATAACACACGTTTGTCGATTGCCAAAACTTGTTGAGACGTTTTGTAAAGAAACTTTGTCTCGTAGCCACACTATTGATGTAACAAGCGCAAACATATTAGGGTATGATCTACTTATAGGGAAGAATTATTGATTTAAATAGGTAATGTATTTTGAGTTTTTTGTCCGTTTTTAGGGTTCCGTACTTCAAAAGGAAAACACGGAACCCTTATAGGATCACTTTGTTGTCTGTATGTCAAGACCCCTTATCTCGGGAACGCGTGGAGGTATCGAGTTGTAATTAAAACCATATACTTAAGTCTGTAGTTCTCTTCTCTGTAAAAAAAACCCTCTAAGTTTCTGCAGTCAGAAGCTATGGCCGTTTATGTCGCAAGTTTGTACGGAACTCTCGGTGCGCGAGTCTGACTCGCTCTCTTGACCGGTTTTTCTCGATAGATATCTGTTTTTAGAACGGACAGCTTCAACTTCCTGACTACCTTATTAATTCTGTCAATTTAAGAATCCCTCATCATCTGCCTAGCCTTTTCCCAACTATGTTTCAATTCAATTTCAATTTCAATATCTTTATTGTGGATCATAGGTTTGTAATACAGGCCTTAAATAATTAAATAGAGAAGAAGAGAATGTTGGGGTCGGCTTCCAGTCTAACCGCATGCAGCTGAATATTAGTATTTTACATGGAGCGACTGCCTATCTGACCTCCACAACCCAGTTAGTGCTGGGTAATGCGATACCCCTTGGTAAGACTGGTTGTCAGACTTTCGGAACACTGACAACCTGTAACGACTGCCAAAGATCTACAAATGACAGCCGGAACCAACGGCTTAACGTGCTCTCCGAGGCACGGAGGCAACTCGGTATGTAACGGGTGGTCACCCATCCACAGAACAACCTAGGCAAGCGCGGCTTAACCTAAAGATCGACCCGAGCGGCTGCTATTAATTAGCCACGAGCTCGAATTCGATGACACAGGATTCACAGGAATTTTTAAATTCGAGCTTCGAATTTAAAAATCGCTGTGAATGGTTAAAAATGTACTAGACGGGCAGAATGGTTTCTGTTTAATATTTTATCCACAATTTCGAAACCTCTGGCTGCGATTGCCCTTTGGGAATTGGATAATTTGGCACAATCTTTCCCTGTATCGGATAATTAAGGATTCCCGAGGGCTGTAGTGAAATATGAATAACGGCAGACCCTGCTCAAATCTGATTTACATACAGATTACGGAATTCGGGATACGTTTCGGAATGACTAAGTGGAATTTGTTATTTTTCACAATTTAAAGCTCAGCATCACTTACTTACACAATTATTTGGTTCATAAATGTTACCGACCGATAAAAAATACCGAATGCCGCATAGCCTATCGGTCACCCATGGAATCATTGACAACAAATATAAGTACGTAGGTTAGTTTTACCCGATAAGCTAACGATATCCTTATCAAATCGGTCAGCAGTAATTATGGAGGAGATAACGCCAATTTCTATTGAGTGCATTGTTGTCTGTTTTGAATGATAGTATCATTATTGTTGATGTTTTTAGGCGATGCGTGATTAAGCCTTATTTTCCCCAGCCGTCGCGGGAGACGCCCCGGGAGTCGGGCGCCGCGAGACGACTCCCGGCCACCGTAGATGCGGGCCTGTGGACGGTGAGCAATGGGTAGCTCACCGTCCGCCCGTCTATTGACGACAGGCCGTGTCGACGGCGCGTTAGTGTTCCACGCGCGCCTCAAAGAGATGTCAGCAAAGCAGACAGGCCTAACAGGACCACCGTCTGCCGGGGTTGCGGGTTGTTCGAAAGAGATACCGCAGCCCCGGAATATAAAGGGCAGTAGAAGTCTGACAATCCCCCCCGTTCCGCCTAGACCGGGGAAAGATATTTTATGATTTCTTATCCGCAAAAAAAGCCTTATTTTTCTCCTTGTACAGTCTTCCACATCTGCGCAAAAACTGAATTGTTTCATTAGAATAAGATTCCCGCTTCCAATAGATAGTGACGTCACCACTGACGCTCTTATTGCTGTTTGAATAAGCCAGATAGAAGGTTAGTGTCTGTAAAATGAAGATAGGTGTTCTATCGGCAATCCCGTACAAGTAAGTTCTTTTCTTGTAACTACTCCTACTTTGGAATCTAATCTAATGGACTTGTGCTAAAAGCCGTAGACGCTGACGTCACAATTAGGGCGGGAACTCATTTACACGTCCTTCAAACGACAAGTATTGGTGCCGGTGGAACAGAAGGATCGATTGCTATTAATTGATGGTTGTTAACTGACAAAAAGGAACGTGGAATAACTATGTCAACAGTAGTGGTTGACTACCTCGAAACGTTTATGTAGCTTGACATGTTGGTAAGCCACATTACCACAACGCACCACTCTTTAATGGTGCTTATTTTGGAAAAGACAAATCTCAACCGTGCTTAAGTAGGTAAATCAAATTAATTATTTTGTAGTTTTATTAATACACTCAATCGTTTTTTCGACTAATAGTTCACTGGCTTCAGGTCCTTTTTTTTTTTTTTCGGGTGGGAAATCATCCAATGACTTCCCCCGCTCTGGGTGGAGCGGGGGGGCATGTCAGACTTGTACTGACTAAAACCCACCCATGTTCCTTCTATTGCCCTTTACGTTCCGGGGCCGCGGTATCTCTTTCGAACAACCCGCAACCCCGGCAGGGGCTTCAGGTCCTTCGGGGAACATTTATCTTCGTTCGTAGCTCAGGCGATCTTTTAGGAAAACTTTGTTTTGTCGGTCGTGTTTTCGGCCATAGTATCATTAGGGCAAACGAAGTGAACTTCGGGCAAGCGCGACACACTCGAATCTAAGAAACTTTTAGTACTTCTGCCTGCAAATCTACTTAATACGCAAAGTACAGTATGAATGTGGTAGGAATTTCCGAGTTAATTGAATATGAACAAAAGACTGATGACTGCGAGCTAGCAGACGGACCGTGAGACAAAGTTAACCGTGAATAGAATTGTTAAAGAGGTAGCACTATTGTGTAGGTCTTCCTGTCATTTTCAGTGCCTAATGATGCTATTATAAATTTGACGAACTTGAATTCCGAAATTAGTAATCTTGAACATATGGCAAATATGATCCTTAAAATAAAGAAATGTGATAAAGGGACAAGGCCACAAGTTATGCCGAATTATAAGGGCCCAACGATATAGATCTCTGGCAACGGTAATCTGGTGTGTATGAGAAAAAGAAAAGGCTCTAGTGACTACAACGAAAGTAGTTTTAACAGATTTCACAATCCTTACAAAGGTATCATTGTCTAAGTGAAGCATGACTCATGATGATATGTGCCTTAAACTACAAGTTTCGGCTGATTGAAGTCGAAAACGAACTTCCAAAAAACTAACTAAAGTTGCAACATCAACCAATCACAACTCTCCCTTTTACTTCCTCAAAGAAAATCAATATTCTTCCGAATATTTGCCTAAAGGCCGCAACTCTTCCGACAGTGTACAAACAAGAAGTCTTCGTGACATACATAATACTGCGCGGCTGATCATTGGTAAGCGTCACACGTATCAAACGGTTCAATTATCAAACAATACTGTTTTGTTTCCTGCTTGATTGCAACGGGATTCAATCACATGTTACAAAGACAAGGTTTACTTTTTAGTGTAGTCCCTAGATGTTGGAAGACTAGTGGAACTGTCGTGTTGCCTGCACTATAAACTGAAGGATACCATGTAGGCGACAAAATCGTCACCTAACTAGAGTCTGATACAGCATTGATTGTCACTGAAACACTAAAAAGAAGTAGGATCATTAAATCAGCCGAATATTACGAAAACAAAACGAGTGGTGTATTTTAAAACCTCTAATTCTAAGGCAGGTTTCTGATAGAAGTACGAGCACTCAAAACAATATCATTTCTTATATCCTTGACCCTCTTGCTACCCCGTCGACCGATATCGATCTATTATGTCTCTTTCTTATAACATTCAAATATTGTTTGTGTGTCTTCTTAGCTACACTGGTGGTAGGTAGTCGAAAGTTTCCCGATCTGTGTGGCAAGATTTATGATTACCAACCAATAAGGCATAAAAATTCCCTCTACTCAAGAAGAGGTATGTTATCCAGCAGTGGACACTTGATGGGTAGTTATACATATCTACGCATTTCTCCGCGACTTGGATCGATAAAGCATTTGTTACACAACGATCAAACGCTGCAAATCTTTAATAACAGAAGATAAGATTAAGTGCACTAATCTCTTAGATTTGAGTTGAACTCAGAGACCGTCGCCAGACTGCCTCACTCGCCCACGCGGACAAAAATAACTAATTTCCTTTAATT
Organism: Ochropleura plecta; assembly: GCA_905475445.1. Lineage (NCBI taxonomy): Eukaryota > Metazoa > Arthropoda > Insecta > Lepidoptera > Noctuidae > Ochropleura > Ochropleura plecta. Next base: position 606,995 of record FR997735.1, read on the forward strand.
AAAACTTCACAACTGGGGCGGATACGTCCGCGAGTTATGTTCATCTTTCATCTTTACGTTGTTTAGCTCCTTCTCTGAAGTCATCTCTATAGAATCTATTTTTAGTTATTCTTTCACTTTTGGTGTATATTCGAAGAAAAGGAAAACTTAGATAGATAGATAGAATATTCTTTATTATGTACACCATACAAATAACAAGAATAACATTTAACAACTTATAAATATGGTGGCACAATGGGCAAAACAAAACTTTAAATTGATTTTCTGAGGAGAATAGGTAGGTGTTGGGATTTATCCTCAATTTTACGATGACGTATGGCTATTGTTTCTCAATGAAGAGCTTGAGTATTGAGTCATCCTTCAAGTGGTTGTCAAATGTCAACAGGTGATATAGATAACATCAGGCAGATAGGTGTTGTACTACTTAGGATTTGGTACCTTAAAAATAATATGGTTTTAAAGAAATGCTAAGTATTTTTTATTGGAGATTTTTATTATGCGGGAAAATGATTTCAAGAAAGTGGTTCTAATTTTTTTGACATAAATGTTGGTGTGTGCCAGAACTTTTTTGTACGTACAAAAAAAATACTACTAGCTACTTATTCTTAATAACTGGAAGATTAGAATGACGTGGCTTAGTCATCCAAAATAAACATGTATGCATAATTTCAGCTCAATAGGAAACCTGGCAGTAGTTCCAATTTAATTTCTGAAATTTGTTTAGGTATATGGTTAGTTAGTTTAGTTGGGTGAAGCGAAGTTAATAGGTGTGTTAAAAAGTAGATACCAAAGATACCAGTTTTAGTTTTGCGGTGGAGCCAAATATTACTACATGAATCTAGGCTAGTCGTTTAATAACTTACATTACAGAGAGGTCATACAAGGACCACAGCTAATTGCAGTCACGTTTTAATATTTGCACATGCACATTGCAACTAGGCGCTGAGATATGAAGCCCTAGTACCCACTTAATAGGATTTAATAACTAACAGCGTCGTTCCACCGCCAGTGAAATTGAGATAAACACAAACAATAGGCGACCTTGAATCGCATCACTCATAAAATGACTCATTACTAGCGCTTAGATGAGAATCAACAAGTACTTACACAAAACAAACGTGGCATCACACAGATATAATAAAAACTATTTTTATTTGGAAACGGAGCGAACTCACTAAATACACACAACCGCTCTCAACAAAGGCTAAAGGAAAAATAAGTTTTTCGTATGGTTTCCCCATCCCCACCATGACAAGATGTGTCAAAGGGCAACCGTGATGACATAGCTGATGTACATTGACTAATTAGTCTAGTCTTAACGTGAGGCTTCCACTGATTGTGGAAGCTGTCGGCGCGAATGTATGCAAGTCGATCGAAAATATTGAATGACTAGCTTTTGCCCGCGGCTTCGCTCGCGTTAAATTCGGGGTAACACAGTTCCCCTTTCCTGATTTGCAGGTACCTGCTACCTGCAGTTTTTGCCCTTGCGCCTTATTGATTTGTAATAGCAAAGCTAAGTTTTCCCTTTTCTTTGCTCTTCCTTCCTCATATCCCCTTTAAAAAAAATTGCCTATGTCCGTCTCCTGGGTCTCTATTTCTGTACTAAAATCCATCAAAATCGGTTTAGCCATTAAGGCGTGAAGAGGTAACACACAAACAAACTCACTTTCGCTTTTATAATATTACTAGCTTTTGCCCGCGGCTTCGCTCGCGTTAAATTCGGGGTAACACAGTTCCCTTTGCACCTTATTGATTTGTAATAGCAACGCTAACTTTTCCCTTTTCTTCCCTCCTTCTCCCTCATTCCTTACTAAAAAAAAGCCTATGTCCGTCTCCTGGTTCCCAACTATCTCTGTACCAAAATTCATCAAAATCGGTTTAGCCATTAAAGCGTGAAGAGGTAACAAACAAGCAAACTCACTTTCGCTTTTATAATATTAGTAAGGATAGGTAAGGATTGGAATTTACATACTGTCAAGCCTGTGATCGCGGAAGGGTTAGGCAGAGATGTACCTACTATAGAGATGTACTCCCATATTACGCCAGTTATCTTTATATCTCATGTCATCAACTGGGAACAAGGGCATCAAGACGCCGTGGATACTACTGAGAAGTCCAAATTAGAGATGCCACGAATATTCGGCAACTATTCGGTATTCGGCCTATTCGGCCACTTTTTTGCTATTCGGTATTCGGCCGAATAGAACGTACTATTCGGCCGAATACCGAATAGCAAATCTTGTAAAAAAGACACGTTATTTTACTCAAAATAATGTATTTATTTCCAAATTACAACATTTTAGTAGTTAACATTAATCAGTGGTAAGTTGTGATGGATAAAAACGAGCTTTTCAGCATTTTTTGGTAGCAAACGATTGCGCTTTTCATCGTAAACGAAAAAGCGATTTACTCGCAATTGAAACAAATACAAACAATGTTTGCTTGCACCCCGCCCGGCGCGCGTGCCGTCGTCACCTGCCGCGCGAACGCAACGAGAAAAACAGGTTGTGACTTGTCTTATTCCATCTAACGCGCCCCCACCAAGCATGTACTTCGCGCCGAATATTCGGCGGCCGAATATTCGGCGCTTCGGCCAACAGTGTTGCCGAATATTCGGTATTCGGCCAATTGACTATTCGTGGCATCTCTAGTCCAAATCAGTAGTCAAAAGTGAAAAACCTTGCCCGAACAAACCCAGAACTCAGGGACTAGGCTCAGGAGTCGTGCTTGCAACCCTAGTGCACATATACATACTGATATTCCAAACATCGAAGTAGTTTGGAATATCAGTCAAAAAACAGTTAATCCTAAGGAATTTTGCCTAATAAACACAGGACGGCAGACTCCTTATCAATGGTATGATTCATGGTTATCGGCTAAATATAGTCCAGACAAACCACATCGTAACCTTGCGAATCATACGCATGACGTTTTTGATTATGGAGAACCTACATTATTTAGGTAACTTCGTCAGGCGAGGGTGTCCAGCGACGCGTACCTATCTTACATCATTCACATTACTGCAGTAAAATAGCGAAATGAGTTATAAATAAAGCAGTGAAAAGTAATTATGACTATCAAAGTTAGCGTAGCATATGTAAGAAATATAATATTTCATTTTAATTTTGCTGTGCATAATCAAGTTTGATGTAAGCACATGTAATGGGCAAGCATGCGAGGTATCCAAACTAATATCATCATAGATTAGTTAACTGACCGATAAAATAATGCTTAAAAATACTAATATTATAAAAGCGAAAGTGAGTTTGTTTGTTTGTTACGTCATCACGCCTAAATGGCCAAACCGTTTTTGATGAATTTTGGAACAGAGATAGTTGGGACCCTGGAGGCGGATATAGGCTAAAAAAAGGGGGAGAAACATTTTTTTTTATCATCACGCGGTTTAAAGTTAGCGTTAGCCCAAAGTAATTATGCCACGCGGAGGAAGTCGCGGGCGGAAGCTAGTAAATTAATAAAACAACTAGACAGGGTCTCAAAAAGCAGTGGACGACATCAGCAGAGACCTTGAAGGGGATGGCGGAAAAACAGGACTGATATCTAACGTATTGGCTTCTTCATTCAGATGAGCGTCTTGAAAGGTTTTTGTTAATGGAGGGAATGGAGGCCCTTTGCCCTGCAGAAGAACCATATACAACGAGAATATAAAAACATCTTACCTTTTAGTACTAAATAGAAACATGATAGAGGTACGCCAATGACATAAAGAATGTGAAGTACTGTAATTGCGTACAAACGCCCCCTCCAGATCTTTAATATGAAAAAGCGATCTTGTCTCGCTAATTGGTACGTCTAAGTTAGGGCGACGACCTCCTACTCTGTATTGATTTATATACAGGCGAGCTTTACAATCCAGACGAATTCAGACAAAAGATCGGGAGAGCAATGAAGAAAGCCATTTCGCCGTTTTATTTCATAATTGATATGAAATAAAAGGAGAAAGGAAAAGGCCACAACAAAGGGATGGGTTACGTATTTTTGGAATACATTGAAACCATTTGCATGAGTAAAATATCACACAGAAATTTTAGTCATGCAATGGTGCAATGCATGGTTTTTAGCCGGATAAGATTTGGCAATACCGACACTAAGAAATTTGCGGAAATATCCGTACAAATACTTCAGAATCAGTCAAACTGACGACACAGTTAGCGCAGTGGCTGAGCGATCGGCTGCACTGCGTGTCGCGGGTTCGATTCCCGCACGGAACAAATATTTGTATGGCCTACAGATAGTTGTTCCGGGTCTGGCCGTTTGTGTATGTGAGTTTAAATGTTTATAAACGCACCCACGATACAGGAGAAATTCCTAGTGTGGGGAAACGTGTTAAAAAAAACTGTAAGGACGAATAGCCGGACTGATGTAAGACTGAGGGATACTTCAGTAAAATATCTGTCAGTGTCATCCACCGCCGCATCCTCAATATGACCGCAGTAGTTTGAAAGAGCACAAAATTGGGTGTACCTTGAGCGGAACAGATTTTTTTTAGCCGTTCTTTGCTATTGGTTTACTCAACTGATTTATACTTTAGATTACATTAAAAATCTAATAAACCGCAAGTGAAAGTAATTAATTACATAAACGGAGTTAAGGAATAACTAGCCATTATTCATAACAAGCAGGCCGCATGCGCAAGAGCATCGGTTCGTCACAGATGCCAGTACTCACCAGTTGCTAGTGTTGCCACAGATGCGATAACGATCTACAACCTCTGTGTTTGTACTTGTAAATTGGTGTGACGAATTAAATGAACTATTTTACGACTAGTCTGGTTACGCCATTGTTTTAGCTTAGTTTGTAGGAGTTTCTAGGTTTCTACCTAGTTATTTGTATGGGTAGGCTTTTTAGAGTAACAGTGTTCTTTCTACTATTCTCCCGGTATAATGGTTTTACAGACAGGATTGCCGCCCGGCTTTTTCCCGAATTTAGAATTTTTCGTTCTTGTTCTACACGCGCCTCAAAAAGATGTTAGCAAAGCAGAGGGGCCCGCGGCGGGCCCCTCTGCTTTGCTAACATCTTTTAACCTACAACCCCGGCAGTGACTCTGGCGGGCCGCCCGCCAGAGTCACTGCCGGGGTTGTAGGTTGTTCGAAATAGATACCGCGGTCCCGGACGTACAAGGGGCCCAGGGCGGGAGGAGTTATTTAATGATTTTCCATAAAAAAGGACTCCACAAAGAAAGTGTTTTGCCCCAATTTGATTGGGCATGCGATAAACATGGCCAGCCCAGTTTCACTTTGACTTAGCGGCTTTTTCAGAGACGTCAGTAATTTGTTTAGTTATTTGATGATTTTCCATACCTAAAAAAAACTATTACAAGTGAGCGGATGCTTACAATACGGGTATTATCAATATAGTAGGATAAATTAACATTAACCAATCAATTTTACAGCCTAGAGGCTATTATTTCGCAATAGATATTACAGTTTCAGCGATAAATACCTAGCAAGGATCTAGCTATGCACACTGTCGACTGGTACCAGTCAGCTCGTGGTACGGCTGCAACACAGCAACAAACAATGGAGGATACATTGGAAAATAACACGACAACTCTCTTTTGGAGATGACCCTATTAGTTTTATTTTGTACTAAATAAAATAAAATTGTGGGTTCCTATGACGTCTTATTACAGCACTTCATCCAGTGTGCGAGAGAGATGGCGCGAGACATTCTATATAGCTCTGTCTCTTCCCACACTGTAATAAGTCCTGCGTTAAGACGTCTTAACGCAGGACTATAACGTTATAGTAACCCCCAGATGACCTCAACAAACCAATCATAAAGCTATATTATTATCTGAAAGTTCTGTTCGCTACTTTTTTAAATCAACAATAGTTATTCTTAGCCGTATTATTGAACTCAGTCAAGCAAGAACAAAGAGTTTGCTCGAATAAACCTAAAACAATAATAACGAGAGGATTAAAACTGTTTTAGGCTTGGCCAAAGAGATTTTAAACTCTCATAGAGCGAACATTCGGGATGTTGTCATACAAAAATGTTGATCCTGAACATTTCTGATTTTGACACACAAATACTAGGTACTGTGACAAGCGGACGTATGGCACTAGACAGACACTAAACTTTGTATTGTAAATATTTGAACGTTTTTGGACAATTTGATTGACCAGGGGCCTTAGTCTGCTATTACAATGGTGTCAGAATGGTCGATCACTGATCGCATAATGCTTGATTTTGACAAGTTTAGTATGTAGTAGATGTCAAAATCAAGCATTATGCGATCAGTGATCGACCATTCTGACACTATTGTAATAGCAGACTAAGGCCCCTGTAAGGTTACCATGACATCTTATAGCAGTACTGATTCCTGTGTGAGAAAGAGATGGTGCTAAACAACCTGTATAGCTCTGTCTCTTCCCCTCACTGGAATAAGTTCTGTTCAAGACGTCATGGTAGGGTAGCTGATTGCCTTTCCTAAGATGGGAGCTTTACTTTAGCTTAATGGTTGTAGGGAGACGGTTAAAAGTGTTGGCATACTAACAACCAGATGGATATATGATATTCGATTATTAAGGTTTGAAACGCTTCTCTCTCACTAATCAATAGTGACTATGGAAGAAGGCTGATAATGCCATGATAGCTTTTCAGGCATTAGTATTCTTAGTAAAAAACTATTCAACATTGCACCGGTAGATTTTCAATAACGATATGGAGACTTATTAAATTTCAAAGATTTCATATCAAAGCGCGACTGATTGATGAACCGCGCCGCGCCTCACAAGACTACGGCGCGCGTCGTTCAAATCTGCATCAATCATATTAAACCTACTATAATGATCACGTGTCCTCCATGACAGATTGATATGTGCAGCTTATGCGTCGGCGGCGCAAAAAATGTGCGTATTATTAATGCATCCTTGCCCCTTACGACCTGCGCCATACTGTAAGGAATGCTGGCTACTTATTAACACCTGCATTCAATTAATTAGTGTTGCATCGCAAATGATGACGAGATCAACTGGATGAATCAACAGGCGATTTTAAATTCAGAATCGATTGTGAATTTGGAGACATAACCCAAGTTAATGGTATTCTTGTCTACTTGAAATCCTTACTAATATTATAAAAGCGAAAGTGAGTTGGTTTGTTACGTCTTCACGCCTAAATGGCTAAACCGATTTTGGTACAGAGATAGTTGAGACCCTGGAGACGGACATAGGCTTTTTTTTTAGTAAGGAATGAGGGAGAAGGAGGGAAGAAAAGGGAAAACTTAGCTTTGCTATTACAACAAATAAGGCGCAAGGGCAAAAACTACAGGTAGCAGGTACCTGCAAATCAAGAAAGGGGAACTGTGTTACCTCGAATTTAACGCGAGCGAAGCCGCGGGCAAAAGCTAGTATTTCATAAAAATGTTTTTTTATAACCATTGAGAATGGTTTAAAAACCATCGATTGATACTTGTGAGCATGTGATTTGTAGGCTTTCAGGTAATGAGAAACTTCCCCAACTTGCATTCAAAAGTGCAATAGCAACTACAGATCACTTGAATGCAGAAGTAAATGCATATGGAACAGATTCGATCTATTAATGACAAAAATGGTAAATGCGTGAATGCTATCTGCAATGCTCTTAAGTGCAGCACACAAATTTATCACTAATTACCCGCAAACATCCAATCAATGTCTCTTAACCACTAAATCAATTATGTTCATCTGAATGATGTAAGAGGTTTCCCTTAGATATCGCGTGAGGCATGTACCAGAACATAATAGCTGGCAATTTAGTAAAAACTTCACGTTAACAGCACCGCCACTGGTGCGGCAAGAGTTCATCGCTTTCCACACGAGTTGGCGCGAAATAGAAACCTTGTGTGACAATGTACTGTGTGAAGAGTTGCAGTGAGACAACTTACAACAACATCTGAGTTATTAAAGGGTGCTGTGACAAATGGAATTCCTCAAAACATAGTGCATTATTACCTACTGATAATGTTTATTATGGTCACAGGCGCGTAGACAGGCCGCGAGTCTGGTGATCCCTGATCGGAGGGGCGGGGACCCAGGACAGCGTAAAGTGTAGCGCAGTGGAGATCTAATCAAGCATTGGGTAGCCACGGGAGGAAGAAGAATATATAATTCAAAAACAGGTTGTTTCGATTCACAAGTAAATAAACAAGGACTTACATTTCCGTGATGATCTATTTACCAGACTTCATATAGAGTTGTTTGTCTGGCAAAAAACACTACACAAAAATGTGTAGCGAATTTAATCCAGTGGACACAATATAAGGACAAACTGACGATAAACACACTGAATGCCAATATTCCGCATAAAAATGTTTCAAAGGCACTGTTATCGCGAATATGCAAATCAACAGAGTGAAACATAGAGTCGAATACATAAAAGATAAAATGTAATCATTGTACGACTGAGTCATAAATACGTCACTGATTCACTGAAACAGGCACTACATCACTAGCCGGAAGATAATAAACAATGACATGAACGATTGTGCAAAATGCTACAGATGGATAATTGTAGGAAAAAAAAACTCTGATCAAATCGCCAATATCGATTGTCTTAAAAAATGGAACAGGTAGGTGTGCATACTTTTTCGATCAATGTATACTTGCTTTAGTCGAGAATTACAGCGGATTTATATTGAGAAAGTCATCGGATTCGAAAGGTGCCATTATAAAATCAATATATCAAAGTTGAATAGAGCACATCCATAACTTTTTAATAGAATCACTATCGCGAAATCCGACGTTTCACATTTGGCCGCTTTCTAACTAAAAATATGTATTTGTGTTCATTCATCAGTCATCACGTTTCGCATACCGACATAGCTTTATTCAGAAGCTTTCATCGCGGTTCAGATACAATCTGCTAAACGTGCACTTTGTATGCTTACATTTAGTAACAGGTGTTTAAGCATTTAGAAATGCGAATATTATACAAATTTCGGTCTAGACTCGAGGCTGACACGTAATTAATAATTACCACTCCTTACCATATTGAAGAGCAAAAAATCAGAACGTTAAAACCGTACCTCAGGGACTTCATTACTGCGCTGGAAGTGGAATCCTACTGGCAAGGAAATGATCTCCCCGCAATGTAACGTTCGTACGAATGGTACGTTATAAAGAATCAATTTGTTGAGGCGATAATTTGTAGTCATGGGGATCATACACGTTTAATAGATAAGGGGACTGAACCGACGCCGACGCTTAAAACTAAGCTGTCGTCTAAACATTGAAAACAACCTCTATAGATTTAAACTACGAAATGATCCTCTATTCTAATTTCTTCTAGATATAGAGAAATGTTCAAATGCGGTTGCAAGACGTTTATTTTAGTTAGCTGGTCAATGTTAGAGGGCAGAGGAAGGAACATCGTATGGTCACTAGGAGTCTAACAGACACCACCCAAGGAGACGTATACCCTTCCTCATAATACACAATAACCCAATTCTTTCGCATGACATTCATAACGGAATGACGCACATACTTTATCACATGTTTAACTATTCACCAGACCAGACCAACGACCGAAAGTTAATGTAATTAGCAGCTAGGTCACATTACAGGCTGGGACTATAGGACATGGTGTCACCGTTAGTCACGGCCAACTGGCCGACATGTTCGCGTGGATATGGCTTAATTGTGTGCTATTGTTGGCTTATTTACAGTTAACATGGGGTTATTTAGATAGAGGTGATAAGTAATTGAATGAACGCGTGAGAGCGTACACGCACTACGAAGAGAGATAATGTCATCAGATATTCCTTTCTCCCAGGACTGGCTATCACTCAACAACTCCCATCACAAAAACATATTAACATAATTATGAAGAATTTGAAGGAAATTCGAAAATGTCACAGGGGTTGGAACGTTTGTTGCCTGATCAACAACGTAATCACATCATGAATATTGCAGAACTGTCAAAATGAAAGGCCATTGTGCTGCATATTGCAATTGCCGTGCAGAGCTATTCATTCGAGGATGCCTTTGAGTTTTCACTGTGAAACTGCTATCTAGCCGCTCCAATTACGGAGAACATAGATAAGGAACTTTCAGGATTCTGAACATCAAAGCTTGGTATGTTACGAAACAAATATAATATGTACGAGAATCATTAATCATAGTGTTCGGTAACTTTTGGTAGAGGGTACGCAGTCTATTTTCGTACACCCACAGTTCATCAATGGAGCTACATATTTATCCCAAGCGGAAGGTCACGAATATACCACAGTTAGGAAAACCTTGGCTTGTCTCACTGATTCACCGGTACTGTGGCGAGCTATAATAAATTGATCATTGAATACTGATCACCGTGTGGAATAGAAACTGCTTATTGTTTTAAACTACTGAGAAGTATGTACAGTCCCAACCAATAATATGTATATTTGTAACAACTTTCGAAAGTGGTTTTCTCCTACCGTTTCGATTATAGTTTAAAACAAAGTATTTCGGAATTCATACTATTATGAATTAGGTCTTATCTCAAAATAGCAGAGAGAAAGTCTCTTTTGAACTTTGCTAAGTGTAATACTTAGTGTTCATGATTGTACAGTAGTCTGAACCGCTTTCACGTGTTATCATTTACACAAAAACGTGATTCTCTATGGTTTCACCCGGCACTGCCATGCGCCATGAGAAAGTGTTACTGTTGTTAAAAGGCAATGAGAGCCCTGACTAACCACTGACGTAAACATCATCATGAACTATGCCCATACGAAACACACAGTTACAAAAACAATAAGCAGAATGAACTCACACTAGGTAAATACTTCGGTTCAGGTACCGCGAGTTTTCACAAAACAATCGGGTATTTAAATATGTACAGTCGACTATCGCACGAGCCAATCTAATCAAGATGGTTATCGAAAATAACCATAAAGCGCTACTAACTATGTCATTCCTGGTTGCCATACCTGTCAATGATAAAATAACTATTACGTATTGAAAATAAAAACTATGCGCGTTAAGGAATCTATATATAACTAGCTTTTGCCCAAGGCTTCGCTCGCGTTAAATTCGGGGTAACACAGTTACCTTTCCTGATTTGCAGGTACCTGTAGTTTTTGCCCTTGCGTCTTATTTATTGTAATAAAAATGCTAAGTTTTCCCTTATCTTCCCTCTTTCTCCCTCAAGTTTAAAAAAAAAATACCCAATATCCGGCTCCAGGGTCCCAACTATCTCTGTACCAAAATTCATCAAAATCGGTTTAGCCATTTAGGCGTGAAGACGTAACAAACAAACTCACTTTCGCTTTTATAATATTAGTAAGGATTAGAAGCCAGGTTTTTTTAAAGATTCCGAATATAAGTAGGAATGTAGATTAGTTACTAATTGTAGGGTAGACCAAAGACTTTGTAGGATGGCGCAACAGATTTTACGGAATTCAATTCTAGCTAATAAGATTACTTATCAACAATTTCAAGAATAGCCCGTTTACACAATGTGGAATCATGATAGCAGATGGATCACAATTCCAGTGTTTTATCTAAAAGTAGTAGTTGCATCATCAACAGTACTATCAGATCATCACTTAAGTAATCTGATAATGCCTTATCACTTGTGTTGTCATTTTCTCCTTAAGATTAAAGTTCACAAGATAAAAATGTATTTAATAAGATACATTCAATGACCAATCTAGTACTGATAATTATGACAAGTTATATTGATTTCAAGAGATTGTTAAAAGCAATTAAAAGGATGTGATAAAAGAAAAGATTATGGATGTGGGTTTTATCAAAAAAATATTATATATATCATAAAAAAAGATAAGGATACCTCTTTAAAAGAATGATCCATTTAACTGGTATACAAATTTAATCCCTATCTCAACACAACTTAAGCTCAATTTTGCAGTTAAAGTTGAGATTACATCAAAGATTTAATTTTACCATGAACTATGAACATAAGGTCACTTCCAGTACAATCACTTTCGGTGAAAGAATAACCCAAAAAAATAACCCTGATTCTATAAATAGATTCTTCACTAACAATATGAGAATAATTTGAATTGTAAGGATAGGTAAAACAAGGAAAATGTCACAAGAAAAGAATGAGTCTGACCAATGAGGCAGTCTGTGATGATATATTATTGAGTGGTATAATAAGAAATGAAATACATGGCATTTTGCAATAAAAAAACGGCTTAATGGGCCCAAAAAAAAATCGCACCGAGGGTTCCACCAACGACATAAATGGCCATATCTTTTGACTGAGTAGATTTTGAAGGTGTATTTTTTACACCTCGAAGGGACTGCAAACTTGAGTATCAAGTTTAATTTCAACTCGATACCTCCACGCATTCCCGAGAAAAAGGGTCTTGACAGGGTATAAGGGTTTCGAGTTTTTGAGGAGTAGCTGGAGAGGCGTCATGGCGTCCTCACCTACCGCCTGACGCAGGTCCTCACCGGACACGGAAGTTTCGGGAGGTTCCTGCACATAATCGGGCGGGAGGAAACGCCCGGGTGTCACCATTGTGACGATCGCCCGGAGGACACGATGGAGCACACAGTGGCGGTCTGCCCAGCTTGGGCGGAGCACCGCCGCCACCGTGCCCTCGTGGAGGCGATCGGCGGCGGCGACCTCTCGCGTCCGGCCCTGGTTCAGGACATGGTCCGGAGCGAGAGGGAATGGGAAGCGGTCACCTCCTTCTGCGAAGCAGTAATGCTAGTGAAGGAGGAGGCCGGGCGTTTGAGGGAGAGAACCCCAAACCAACCCAGCCGCCGCGGGAGACGCCCCGGGCGGCGAGCGCCGCGAGACGACTCCCGGCCACCGTAGATGCGGGCCTGTAAACGGTGAGCAATGGGTAGTTCACCGTCCGTCCGTCTATTGACGACAGGTAGTGTCGACGGCGCGTTCGTGTTTCACGCGCGCCTCAAAGAGATGTCAGCAAAGCAGAGGGGCTTGCCAGGGCCTCCGCCTGCCGGGGTTGCGGGTTGTTCGAAAGAGATACCGCGGCCCCGGAACGTAAAGGGCAATAGAAGGAACATGGGTGGGTTTTAGTCAGTACAAGTCTGACATGCCCCCCCGCTCCGCCCAGAGCGGGGGAAGTCATTGGATGATTTTCCGAAAAAAAAAAAGGGTTTCGAGTTTTCCTTTTGAGGTACAGGACCCTAAAAATGTGACTTTTTTTTTTTTTTTTTTTTTCTATTTATAATGAACTCACTCTTGACCTCGATCTCGCCTGATGGTAAGCGACAGATGAGGTCTACGATGGAGCGAGCGAGCCCAGAAGATGCCTATTAACTCTTGTTTTGAAGGCAGACGGGTCGATTAATTAATTAATTCGTTATTTATTAAATAACCATGACAAACAAGACAATTAGAAAGTACTAACAATCATCTACAGTCTGGTCTGAGCGCAAGCACATGCATTGTTTAGTTAATTCCAAAGCCTAGAAAAAAATTGTGATAGGTTTTTCCACCGGGATTATGGCTTTACCTAGTTATGGCATCTCCACCCTCATGCTCACCTTGGATGTGGAGTTACAGACACCAGCCGGTCATACAAATCAACTACACCTCTTCGTAACACTTAAAAAATGACAGGTGTGCAGTTGTTTTAAGTAATTAAGAAGCGAAACAAATATTATCTAGTTTAAACTAAGTGGCTTAAAACTGTACATAAAGTTCTACGTTAGTAGGATGGCTATTGGCAAAGTCATTACAAACACATTAGCTGTTATGATTAGATCTACAGGTAATGACTGTTATACAAGGAACTGCTGATATGCATAGCATCCTATCGGGAAAAGACAGATCAGACATTCCTTAAATATAAGTCCTTTTATTTTGAAAAACAACACAAACTTATGAAGTGTAAGGGTAAGGAGCTAGGTGCATAGTTGAAATTGTTTTTTTTTTCTATAGAAGAACCGGCAAGAATAGTTACATTTTTTGAAATATTATTACAACATCAAACAATGGCAATAAATTAGCCATGATATCAGGGTATTATCATGCATTAAATCCATTATTTTATTACAACACAGCATAAATTCAAATACCATATTTCGATTTTTTTATAAAGACCTACCAACGTAAAATATTTATTGTTTAATAAAGCCTTAAAAAAACAATTGATTATCAACATGTTTATGGTATTCATGAATAAACAGCCATCCATATTCAATCTATTGTTAAAGTAGACCATTATTAATGAGCTTCATAGAGAAATTCATTTCATAGATGTCAGAAAGTCATGTCAATAATATGTTGCTATTATACTAGGGCAGACTAAATAAATGTATTATAATTTTCATGTATTGAGCACAAAGGGAAAGGGATGCCTTTGTGAGTCCTTGTGTGGATTGTCTTAAGATATACACAATTAGAATGGTCACAACATTCTAAACAACATTCTTGGAGGTACAAAATACAAGACAAAGACTGTATTGTGAAGAGTACTCATAGATTTCCCTAAAACTCATATGATAATACAGGTTTTTTATGTTCCACATACAATAATACTGTATTGAAATATTTTGATACTGCAGTATTTCATAAATTCACTCTCACCTTTTGCTCTTCCAGAAACTTAGTAGATAACTGGTAGGCTAGGGCCGAGAACATCACTAGGGGCTCAGCACAGTCTCCACAACGTGGGAGACGGGAGAGAGGGCCCCAACAATACCATGATACACACACTACGCGACGCAATTCAACAATAAACGATTAATGGCTGATTACCATTAGCGACAACGGCTAATTCTGAGAAAAATCCGCGGAAAACTCAATCACAAAACGATCAAGTGAGTCACAAACGTCCGCTACGACGCCTTATGGAAACTTGTACAAACACTTAACTGTAGCACACGACGCCAACCGCAATATAGTAGTATTCGGCCAAGTAATCGGGTCGGGAAAAGTGCATTAACACGTGAGAACCGTAAGACAATGCGCGTGAAACTGTGGGAGAAGTCGAGGCGTTGCCATTGTAGTAAACATTCATCACGTCATTGACCTACACCGCTCCGCGGCAGAGTAACCCGCCGCTACACTTTCTGAACGAGACTATGCACGAATTCTAGAACTTACCTCAAATAATAAGATTCCGACGGTTTGTCTTCAGTTTTAGTGTTTCGGTATAAATTGATTTCACTTATTCCGTCAATGGTCACTCACTTTACGCGACTGTCAAAAAGGGTTGATGATCGGTGTCGATGTCGTAGGAAGCGAGCGACCTCTTTAGGGCGGTACTACAAATTGAAATAAACATTTCCTTTTATGTAGGGAGATTTTGTTTACGTTATGATGAGGTTGGATTATAATAGTTTTGCCATGTTTATGAAGTATGCAGTAGTTATATCGATATAAGTTGGTCAGTAGTAAACAAATTGTTCGCAAAAAATACAATTTTTGACTTTTTTTTATTGTATTTAGGGCAACCTATTGTATTGTGTAAATGTAAAGGGTTGGTGGCCGCAACTCCACGTCCATAGCGCGTATTCTGCGTGCGGCTATTAAAAAATTGTTTATTGACCCATATTTTTATTGTTTAGTCCGGGAAAAGTATTATTAGCTTTCAAATCTAACAATAAATGAAGTATGTATGTACATACTTAATGTTCCTCTTAATTATGCAGTTGTAGCAAATGCGTCAGATACGCAGGTATGTTATCTGATCTTCTTATTAATAAAGCAGTCTAATTGTGAACTAAAATAAAGTTAGATGATTTTTTAATGTGTTCTGTTTTGAAGTTTTCTAAAACACATAAATGTGAAAAAAAAAATAACGCGTACAAATCATGTGATTGCATGAAAAGTGGATATTGAGCTTTCTATTGCGGCAACACCAAATTCATGTGACGTTCAAATTCACGTTCAAAAATGGTAAAAAATGTGAAGCGTTTTGTTATTAGTAACGTGACGATTTTCACATTTAATTTCATATTTGCAAACTAAACGTGTTTATTTTAGTGTAAAAACGAAACGGCTTTAATGTCAAAACTTCAAAAGTCAAAACATTAATTCAGAGAAGATGCGTACTTGCAAAACAAACATGAATAATAATTAAATAATTCAGAAAACGTGTAAAATAAAAATACTATGATGTCAGGTGTTAAATTGGAAGTTCTTTGGTCACCGATACACCACGACAAATTTATATTATGGGGCCCAGACATAACCTTATACGAAGTTTCTCGGATAAAGGAAATCGAGAAAAAAACAACATGTACGTACAATATTACACATTCAGTCAGCATATAATAAAAGTAAAAAAGTGCTCACGAGCTCCCTTATTTACATCAAAAATATTTAACAGCAAAATTCCATAATTTATTGAATTCCCTGTTATCTTTTTGTTATCAATATTAGAGCCAAAGTTTATAAATATATTTAGCAAATAACATGCTCATAAGTTGACTTATAGGTACGATCGCCACACTTTCGTTATTATTAGCGCAGATTTCTAGAGCAAATGGACAAAGAACTAAGGTAGCTCTCAAAATGCTAGAGAAGATAAATTAAATATAGAACTCAAATTGATTTTAGGTGCCCCTCTCGGTCTTTCACTTTACTAGACAGCTTTTGATAGCAGCAAACTATGAAAAAGTTAGATTTGTCACATTATATTATCAATGAAACCTTTATTCCAGTCACTCCAATATCTTCAACTCGCGGTGCAACAGTCCTTGCATCACAAAGTGCCAGTGGTGTCCGCTGTGTGGACATTAGCGCCATCCCGGAGCAGCCGGAACCACTGCTGGCATTAGGCTATGCCAGTGGACGAGTGGCTCTAACTACACTGAAGCAGACTTATGACCCATTGGGACTTGTGGGGAGAGAGTTTTGTAAGTATCAAGCATGCATACAGAATTAGCATTGCATCCTAAATACCAGACCTTATGTAGTTAATATGAAAGCTCAGTACAAATCCACCAGAGTCAACAAAGAAAGGAAAGATGCCTGCATCCTCCATCAAACAATGGTTTTGTTATATTTTGTCATCACTTAGCTTGACCTTAATAAAAATACAATAATATTTTTTTTATGAGACATTCTTCGATTCTTCTTCTATTGAACGTGAAAACATATTATGGGGGAGGCTTATAAAAAAATATGTAATTCTAGTAACCACCTTTAACAAACTCCCAATTTTTTTAATGACGCCAAATTTATTACAGCTCCCCGCTACCCTCGGCTATGCAACTCACTATCATGGAGCCACATGGAAACCAACATGCTGGCGGTGGCCATGGAGAAACACCGCAGCGACCACTGCATCCTGCTATGGGATGTGTACCGGGGGTCCACACTGTCTGAAGAAGCTAAACGTATTACTTTATACAATATGTTGATTTGCATCCTCGTCAAAATTTAGGAGATGCTAGTAAAAGTCATAAATAATCAATGAAAATTACGGTACCTGATCAATAATAATATACGGCGCTTTTATGATCTGTCTCTGTGTGTTTAAATTTAACAGTATTACTGAATATTTCACTTCAAAAGTAGAGAATCACCTACAGAACACACAGAACAGTGTGCGTGAGCGTCGGCGCATACGTATCATACAGCGGCATGCACGCACCTGTGTGCACTTACCGATTTCTGAAAATACGAAAAAAGTAAAAAAAAAAAAACCTACTTATTTTATTATCGATTCGGGTCGAGAATCATTAGCATAGTTACGTCCTTGAATTTGACGAGGATGCAAAACAACACGCTGTATTAATAATACATGCTGTACTGTCTCCTAAACATGGAAGCGTAATAATAAGCAATAACTACAACTATTGAACCAATCAACTGAACCATGATGCTAAACGAGAGCATTCTCTTTCATTCATCTTTTTGTTGTTATGAGTCAAATTGTTCAATCAATTGTTAAGTAAATTTCTCGATTTTTAATTAATTTGAAGCCTATTTGATAAAGCATTTAACCAATGCCATTCTAACTGGAAAATAGAATACTCCTCAAAATTTTCCGTAAAGCGTAATTTTTGGCAAAAGGAGTTTGTAAGCATGGTAGTAGACAAAAATTAGTACCCGCGTGGGAAAAGGGCTTTGTTTGTAAAAACACATTGAAACCTCTCTTTCCTCAACAGCTACAGACTCGGCTGCCTCATCATCAGCGACGGAGCCCCCACGTCCCTTGGCGGAAATGGGTCTCTCGGAGACGGCGCACTGCGTCACCTGGGCCAACTTCTCCAGCAGGACCCTCATCGCCTCCATGAACCTGAAGTACATCAAGATATTTGATCTTAGAGGTAAGTGAGTGGCATAGAAAACATGATAATGAGATTGTTGAGTGTATGGTAGCCAGCAGGAAACAAATGACATTCGTTAGATTGACTCTTGGTACAATATGTGGATCTAGCAACATCACTGTGGCTGTGGCCAGATCCACACACTGCGCCAAGAGCGAAGTGTTACCAGCTTTATAAAACAAACGCAAACTTATTTAGCACTGGTACAGGACGCATGAAGTAATAAATAGTCTGAAGTTTTCATTACAATGGTCTGATAGAAGTTGTATTTTAATTACAGCATACTCATCATTTAAGTGCTACATAATTGCGTCTGGTAGTATCTTCAAAGTCGCCACGATGTCCAAGACCTCAATCACGGCTGCAGTGACTTATTTCTTGAGTGGACAAAAAATCTTGACAATCATGGATAACTGACTCATTAATGACGCAAAAATAAAGAACCATTACGTCTGTAA
The DNA here is from genome assembly GCA_905475445.1 of Ochropleura plecta. Lineage (NCBI taxonomy): Eukaryota > Metazoa > Arthropoda > Insecta > Lepidoptera > Noctuidae > Ochropleura > Ochropleura plecta. Next base: position 625,662 of record FR997735.1, read on the forward strand.
TTGCAGAGGTTTAAATTCTTAGAATACCACTTACTAATAGGGAAACCGTTGACTTCCCCATAATTTTTGGTTTGTATTTTTTTATATTCCTTGTTGTATTTATGAGGTCATCAATATTAGTATTAGGTATTTTTTTCACGTTCCTGGTATTTTTCAAAGCAACCGATTGTTCCAGACTTGTCTAACAAGGCGGTAAGTATGACAACAACCCGGTATTGTTACGGAGTGTGTGCGGAGCCGTGCGGCGGGTACCAGCTCGCGTCGCGCGGGGAGGGCGTGGCGTGCGTGTGGGACGCGCGCGCCCTGCAGCGCCCCCTGCTCACCATGCAGCATCCCAAGCCGCTGGCGCAGCTGCAGTGGTGCCCTTCAAGGTAATTCTGTTATGCTACTATTAAGCTGAATGCTGGCTCTATTTCTTTATTTTTGTTCCTTGGTTTTTCAAACTGAAACCACCTCTTTGGTATGATTACGGGTGAAAAGAGGGCTAAAAAGACGCGGCTCCCTGACAGTGACAGAATAACAGCTAACAGAGGCAAATAGAAGAGGATAAAGTTGGCGTTAACTTCAAATAACAACTACAGATGCCACCAAGTAGGCAGTTTTTTTCGTATCTTAGGTTAAAGGTGTAAATTCGATACTGTGATTCATTTTGGAGGATCTTTTTTTCACATTCACGTCATTGTTTCTTGTTCTAGACGAAATTTACTAGTATCGTTACAACGTGACTCAAGCACTCTTCGCATCCACGATATACAACAGGCCAATAGTGACAGTAAAATCAACATTACTGACAGCATGGTAAGTTAACTAAATGTGTAAACACTCTACTTTTTCGTTATCTTTGAATTTTGCCGTGTTATGCAAAATTTGACAGGTTACCAAGCAACGCACAGTAGAGCACCCGGTATAGACCCCTGAGGTATTCCATTTGGAACTCGTCTTATTTTAAATAAATGAAAGTAAATCCTTGCTGTGCAGCGTCATACGATGTTTATCACGTAAATTCATAATTATTTGTCATTCTACATTAGTTTTTCATTAATTGTGGTCGCACTTAAGAATGCTAAGATAGTCAAAGGCTTTACTAAAATCATCAATAAAGTGATTTCGCTAGTTTACGGTCCATATTTATTTCAACACCATTGCTACAGATGGCTGCCCCAGCAGTGGAAGCCGAGCTGGAAGAGCAATACTCCCGCGGCCCTAGTGTTATAGAGCGAGATGTATGTGTAAGCAGCGCGCCTGCGTCACCTCTCGTCGCCTTCACTTGGCATCCCACACATGAGGGAAGAATGTTGGCTGTTTGTGCTACCGGTAAGCTTGATACTCTAGCACTACACAATGTAGATCTTCTTTCTAAATTTTTTCTATTCAAATTAGACTGAGGTTCAACGCTACTGTAACATTGATACACAGTCACTTCACTTATTTATTTAATGGCGTTTCTGGAAAGAGACACCACAATTTTGCCAATATCACGTAGGTACTATGGTAGACAATCAAACGCTTGAGATTATATCAGTAATTATTATTGTTGTATAGAACACAGCAAAGAGATTAAATGATTTAAAATATTTGCACAGACATTTCAGAGACAGTGTTCCTAGAGAAAAAAAATAAAAGATAAAACTTGTTATAAATTATAACTTAATCACAGTACTGTATTGTTGACAGTATTGCAACGTCACCGGCTTTAAAAGACAGCCCAAGAACAGCCACTCTTTATCATTTCCTAGTCTTTAAACGAAAAGGAGAAATGGCGCAACAAACTCCCCAGCAGCACATAATTATGTTTGCTAATAAAAATGATATGAATGCTTTATGTAACAAGTACAGAACTTCCAACACTATCTCTGCCTCACTTAGGAGCTCTAGTAGACTACACAGTATGCGAGCGAGTGACAGTCTCGTGGGGTGGCGGAGGGTCTCTAGTGTGGACCGGCGGGGGCGGAGCCCTACGCATGATGAACGACGACTTCTACGCCGCCATCAAAGATATCTCATACGTCATGAAGAAGAGGGCGCAGACTGACTATGGGCTTAAGGTCAGTGCTATCATAGACCTCAATAAGATCCTTAAAAGTATACAAACGCAATTGATAAATTGTAATTATTCCTGTAAATTGATTTATAAAAAAACCTTAATTCTCTTCTTGGTGCTTGGTTTACTGGATGTAACCTTGCCGACTAATCTGAGACGTAACACCGGAACAAACTTAAAAATTTGAGTTTCATTAAAGACATTTTTTTCAAGTCCTGAGTTGCTGTGACTCACTTGCACTTCGCGCTTCTCCTATACATTGTAGACATTGTAGTAGCATTAGTGTGGTAGCATTGTTGTTATTTAAAAATGATTTTAATTTTAAAGAAAAAAAAAGACTTTAATTTTATAAGATTACTGTGTTCTTTATTTTGATGCATATGCAAAAAAAACTGATTTGACTATGTTTTCGCGTGCAATTTGTTTACAGCCAGATTTATGGCAGAATGCAGACTTAGCAGACGATGCCTCACTCAGTGGTCTCTGGCATTTCCTGGCGCTCAGCAAGTCACTTGTTGAAGACGGTAAGTTTTTATGTTTTCACTTTGTTCGTAATTTTATATAAATAAAATACTAAATACAATCATATGTATTTCATCTCAAACATTGTGACATACATACATTGAGGCAGCCTCAGTAAGTTACAATAAAACTTTTGTCGAAGCTGTCTCACTTTTTTTTATCGATCCCGGTTTTTATGGGTTTCCTAGCTCCTATTCTAAATGTAGATATGGAGTTTTCTTCGATCTGTCTTTGGCTAAAATTATAAATTGCCCAACTGCGTAAAAATTAAAATGTGACGAAAGTTTAGAGCGAATGGCAAGACCAAGTTAATTTAGAAGATAACTGATATACAACATTAGTTTTACTTTATGCGAAACCCGAAACACGTGTCTAGTATATTTATGTGAAGAATCTATGTACAAAATTTTAGAACTTTATCATGAAAAATCAGAAAGTTATAAGCTTCTTATTTTACCTGGCTGTCCGTACAAAACACGGTCAGCCGCGCCTCAGACGGCGCCGCACGTGTGTACTGTCGCTTTGACCTGCCGTGACCTTGTTGCGCGCCGTATGATTTCGTATACCTACTAAGTGTCCAACTCGTAACCTTTTATTAATATTTTTGGGACAAAATATAACATGGTGTACAAATTATTGGAATCGATTCAGTAACTTATTATGAACAAACTATATTCAGGTTTCGCATATACTAAAAATAATGTTGTAGAAGGAAGAATAGGTACTTTCTGCACCGTGTCAAATATTTAGTATAAGGGTGGCAGAATAATGATGATAATGTTTGCATCAGGTTGTATCCGCAACAGTCCGTGGAAGCACCCCGGGGTACGCACGGTACTGCGTTCTGTGGGCGACGGTGGGTACCGCTCGGAGATCGTGCCTTCTCTACTACCAGACCTACCCAATAGAAGAGTCACTATCTACAGGTAACTGATGCCTGCCATGCTGTTTAATAGTGACGGTCTCTCGTATATTTTGGTTATCGAGGGATATCCTGTGAAGATACTACTATTTATTTACCTTTATCTCCTGATTTAATTTTATAGTGTTTGTTAAGTTTTCTGGAATGTACTACTTTTTGACAAGGTACAGTGTTTTCTCATCTCATATTCAAGTATATTGTCACTGTTAAAGTTTTTGTATTATGTAGGAGTTGTTTTTTTTAAGTATCCGTATAATTTCTCTCCCGCTCTTTACCATACGAAAAGATCAATCTGAACACGTTACTTCTGACGTTTTGTGAATAGGCTCGTGAATAAAATTTTGTATTTGCGTCATAATTAGTTTGTTCGCTCCTTTGTTGATGTCCCGGCCGGCAGGAGCGCGGAGCGCACCCGCGGGCTGCAGCTGTGCGGCTGGGGCTGGGGCTGGGAGAACGCGCTGGCCGGCGTGGAGCGCGCGGAGGCCGAGGGCACCCCGTGCCGCGCCGCCGCGCTGGCCGCCTTCCAGCTGCGCGTGCGCGCCGCGCTGGACGTGCTGGCGCGCGCGCACGAGCCCGTGCTGCGCGTGCTGGCGCTGGCGCTGGCGGGGCTGTCGGACGAGCGCCTGTGGCGGGAGGCGCTGGCGGGCGCGGCGCCGGCGCTGCCGGACCCGTACCTGCGCGCGCTGCTGCGCTTCCTGGCGGCGTCGGCGCCGGCCGCGCTGCCGCACCACCACCCGCCGCCCGCGCACCACCCGGACCTGCAGGCTGTACTTGTGAGTATGCGCACTGCACGCCGACGATCCATATAGTCCATTGAAATGATACATTTTTTAGGCCTTACCCTGCGTTTTTAAAGGACGCAATTTGATTTGTTTGATGACTGAGGGGGGTCAGTGTAAAGCTAAAACCAAGTTTGTGTGGTCGCCACCCTTGGCCCACGGCCGCCATCTTGAAAAAAGGCGTAAAAACCACAGGTTTTTTCGAATAAACCTCTTAAATTATTTGTCTGATAAAAAAAAATGTTAACAATTTTTTTTGCAAATTAACCTCTAGAGCCCCAGCGGCACAAAAACGTGCCAGTAAACAAGTATTACCGTTGAGCCCCGCTGGCATAAATTTGGCCACCAAACCCCCACCGATTTAAAACTGTATTTGTAGTAAAGATAGGTCTTATAATCAGATTACGCTTACGATAAGAGCCCGCCCGGCGGTGCTTGACGGATAGTTGACGCAAATAATGGCGGTCCTTGAGAGGTTAAATTGTCTACAACTTTAGAAGAACTTTACTCGTAGAACCATAAATAAAAAAGTTATAATCGAAAAAGTTCAGAAATTCGAGACGATAATTTCTGTTTTTCGATATAACTTTTTTTTATTATTCTACGAAAAAAATATGTCAGACCATTTTTGTAAATCGTGTTTTGAGAGACAAATGTTATTAAAAAAAAAACATTAAGTCAATAGCTAAGCTTTTACAGCTCTACGAAGTGAGTACTATTTGTCAGTACTCATAACTATACATACATGTGTAATAATAATTTTTCATAAGTTATTGTTTTTTTTATTTATTAATTTTGCAATATCATTAATAATTAATTTTTGATTTAACACTCCATTACAGAATTTTACAATTATTGATTATTAAAATAATTTTAAATCTAAGCGCCTTTACCGAGAATACTGCGCAAGCAGAAAACACCCTAGTGGCCGCTAGGGTACAAAAGAACATCTGCCTGTTATTATTATTATTTCTAACCTCTCTTATTGTATATGTAATAGCAAATATGGACGTCGCTGTCGGAGGACCCAAATTAAACCAAAATGAATTTTAACTAAGTTTAATTAAAAGGTAAAATTACAATATTAATTATTATAAAATAGAATTCCTATTCCGATCGATATTAGATCCAGAATGAATGCCAAATCTTCACATGATTACTTATTGCTAAAAAAAACACAAGCCCGGTAAACGCGGTCACCGTATGATGAACAAGCGGCGTCAGTGGTTTTTTTTAAAAAAAAAAACGTTGCCCTCCACTAGGATTTCTCCTGTATCGTGGGTGCGTTGACAAACATTTAATTAAACTCACATACATAAACAGCCAGATCCGGAACAACTATCTGTAGGCCATACAAATATTTGTTCCGTGCGGGGATCGAACCCGCGACACGCGGCGCAGCAGTCGACCGCTCAACCACTGCGCCAACCGTGTCGTGCATCGCTTTGAAAGTGGGGCACGCAGCTGTTTCTAGGTGCGGTATCTAGGCCGATGCATTCTTGCAGTTTTGGGTGTTGGTACAGACGCCAGCAGGTCAAGCTACCCGAAACTGTCAATTTTTCCCAATGAACCTTGAACCTAATACTTTAGAAATAAAGTCGAAAATCTATCAAAGTAATCTGACAGATTGTAGTAGCTTGATGTGCAGGCGTCTGTACATACTATAACATAGCTAATAATATTGTGATATAAAAAAGTTATATCGAGAAATAGAAATTTTTACACCACAACCAAAAGTTACTGGACTAAAGTTGTAGAGAATTTAATTTGCAACAAAAAATGTTATTTTTATCATACAAATAGTTTAAGATATATAACGTAAAAACCATTTCAACCCCTATTTTCAGGATGGTAGCCATGGGACAAGGGTGGCCGCCCCACAAACTTGGTTTTAGCCTTACACTGACCTCCCCTACACAAAAAAACTGCGTCCCCTAAAAAACGCAACCCCAAATGTAACTTTTCAATGGACTAGTAATGTTTTATAACATACTAGCTTTCGCCCGCGGCTTCGCTCGCGTTAAATTCGGTATAACACACCAAGCAGACCTGCAGTTTTTGCTCTTGCCCCTGATTGATTTGTAATAGCAACGCTAAGATTTCCCTTTTCTTCCCTCGTTCTCCCTCATATCCCACTTTTTTTAAATAAAAATTAGCCTATGTCCGTCTCCTGGTTCCCAACTATCTCTGTACCAAAATTCATCAAAATCGGTTTAGCCATTAAAGCGTGAAGAGGTAACAAACAAACAAACAAACAAACAAACAAACAAACTCACTTTCGCTTTTATAATATTAGTAAGGAAGTAAGGATTACACATAGACTATCAAAATGACATAACACCTAATAGTATTGCAATAAAACTGAACTGGCTCCCTAGTCTAGTGGACACAAGCGCCAGTGCTGAACATGCGTCCTGGGTTCGATTTCCAGATCAGGCTGTGTTATTGTAGGAAATAATACCACGAGATAGAAAATAGAACGTGTATATTGAACAGAAAAAGTAATGAAAAGGGCACAGATAGTCACAGTTACCACAGACAACAATACAAATAAGAAAACATAGCCATAGTCAATATAATAAGTATGTTTACATTTTAACAGTTATTGGCATTTTTCTTTTAGAATTTCTCAGTAACAACTCTCTCTCTGAAAATTTGAACACTTATTTATGTATCCAAATTTTTAATGTTTTTTTTTTAATAGAACGAGACTGAAATGCGTCTCGAGGACCGCGTAGCGTTTGCGTGCATCTTCCTCTCAGACGCGAAACTGCACGAGTACATCCGACAGACGTGCGACTCCCTCGTGGAGCAAGGAGACTTGTCCGGGATACTACTTACCGGTGAGCAACGCAAAATATTATATTCAAAGCCTTAGATGATACTCACCTACACACGCGTCCCCCCTCTTCTCGTAGCCATCTTGACTCGAGTACTCGTGTCGCATCAAGAGAATGAACAAAAAATCGTAGAGGATAAAAGGTACTCTTGATCGAGCTCATACATTGGCCATCCTCCTACTGATGTGTGTCTCTTATGCGATCCGTCAGTTTGGCTCCTCAAAATATGCATTTCTGGAAAATCACTACGGAGGAATTATTGATTTGTACATCATACGTAAGGATGAAAGAATTTATACACACATACTTTTCGCTTTAAAATTAAAGGAGGTTTCAAAACCTGATGATAAACTGTGTTAACTGTTGTAACAAAAAGCTGTCGTGTCGGTCAGGTGCCAGCACGGAAGGCATAGCCCTGCTGCAGCGCTGGGTGGAGAACACGGGCGACGTGCAGTCCGTAGCGCTGCTGTCCGCGCGCTGCTTCACGCCCGAGCTGCTGCGGGACGCGCGCGTCAGGAACTGGCTGGACAGGTACCACAGCACCACTGCAACCCGCGTATCAACACTTGCCAACTGTGTTGGAGCCGGCTTCCTTCCTTACGAGGAGCGACGGCCTTTTTGACCCACACAACCCAGTTACTAAGAACACTTTCGACCGTCTAGCTACCCGTATCGACTGTCAGAGATCCACAACTGACAGCCGCCAGCAACAGTGCTTTCCGAGACATAAATAAATCACGATATCTAAAGAATCAGTCGACGGACCGGCGGCGACAAGCGTTGCATTAAGCCACAAGCCGGTAGCACAGCAGATGTAGCGCTACAAATAAACATCGAAAACCATTTTCCGGTCAAATCTTCTTCAGCTGTCTGTCCTCGCTCGCAATAAGCTAACTGATAGACGTAAAGTGAATGCACTCCGGGAGAAGTAGACTGGACCCAGTCTTTTTCCAAAATAATCCAAAACCTGTATGTCCTTTGAGAGCTCATCTCAAACTGTGTCTTATATGCGTATGTATGTGTGAAGATGATACACAGTAAGTATTTAGTATTGCAGAATATTAACACCCACCACTTTTTCAAATGAGTTTATTCTGGCATGGATATGATTACGGAATACTTCTGAAATAATATGAAAATATTTTATGGATGTAAATCTTCTTAATATATAAAAATCACGTGTCACGTTGTTTGTCCGCGATGGACTCCTAAACTACTTAACCGATTTTAAATAAAATTTGCACACCGTGTGCAGTTTGATCCAACTTAAAAGATAGGGCAGGTGGGTAGGTAGAAAGGTAGAAAATTGCATTGCAACGCATGCCGGAGCACAGCTAGTTAGATGCTAAAATTCGCTTCAGCTTGGAAGGGGTAGCGTGGCCGAGCGGTCTAAGGCGCTGGTTTAAGGCACCAGTCTCTTCGGAGGCGTGGGTTCGAATCCCACCGCTGCCAGACACATTTTTATACAAAAATGCAATCGCAATAATATGTGGTGCTGTGGAAAACGGTATGACGACACTCGAGATAATAATTAAATGCTGCAACTTCTTATCTTATCTTAAATGATAAATTCATTTTATTTATAACTCTTTCTTCTGTTAACTTTTTGGACGCCATTGTAACAAATATGTGACAAGCAGGTGCGTCCTAGACGCCAACGACACAAATATGTGACCAAAATTGAGGTCAAATTAATGGTTTGAAGTGGGCAACACGCGCATGAAATTATGCTCTGACGTTCAAAAGCTTTTGGTCACGGCTTCACTGCAGTGAGTAGAAAGAGAAGATCATTTATAAATAACACAAAAAAAAGATTATTAAAAATACGACGCGTGTGAAATACAAAGCACGTGGAACCTAATCGTGGTTCTATTGCTGAGTTACATTATAGCCTGGATATAGTATATAGGATAAATCTCGGTAGTACGATTTCGTGGCACAACTACCGAACTCCACGCCAAAATTTGTATTTTTTAGAAAAGTGCCGGTTTCCTATAAATTCCATCTTTATCCGAGAAAATTATGAGTTTTAACTGTAACAACAACTTCTGTATTACTTGAACGTATGCCAATATTAAACAAAGTTCCGCCCATTGCGTCACACTGCTTGTTTTACAAATATAATCTATTTCATAGCAATCCTAGAGAGCCGTTAAATGGAGTGTGTCACGTACGGGTAGCGTGGCCGAGCGGTCTAAGGCGCTGGTTTAAGGCACCAGTCTCTTCGGAGGCGTGGGTTCGAATCCCACCGCTGCCAGATAGTATTTTTGCTGTTGCCTCTTATATCTTTAGTAAATATACACGTTATCCCAATAAATATTTACTCGCCATAGCGCCAAAGTTACTAGGATAATGATGAAAGGTTCTTGTTATGTTTTTAAACGCACTGCATTTTGGCTTTGATGTTTAATAAATATTTATAATTAGTGATCTATGTATAAGTAGTATTGAACTTGGGTTTTCAAATGTTTCAAAACGTGCAGTTAGCGCCATCACTTCAAATATACTAGTCATTCTGAAATCATCTTAATTTACAAAACCATAACGCTGGTATTGGTTTATGTGGAAATAGCAGCGTTTTACCTGAAATAAAACGCATATTAAAATACTTACCTCACTGGAAGCTTTATTATGAGATGACATTTCCGTTTCCGTCGATTTCTTACCAGTTTTCGTACTTTTATCCTCTCTATACTTCCGGCTCAGTGGCGCCACCTGGTGGTTGCGGGCATTTTTAGTTTTCTTTAAAAATGTCACGCCTTTCTTGTTCATTGTCTCATAATAACCAGGCAGAAATAAAGTTAAAGCTTCCAGTGAGGTAAGTATTTTAATATGCGTTTTATTTCAGGTAAAACGCTGCTATTAAACTACTTGACCGTCACTGGAAGCTTTATTATGAGATCTGTTTGTTATCGCCTGGTGACGCCACTTTGATATATAAACTTGGAAGTATGTGGTATAAACTAAAAGCCAATGTGATAATGTATAAAATTAAACAAAGGTGTAATGAATAATTGTGCATTTATTTAATAAATGTAAAAAACAATTCAAATGAAAGCACTTAGGGAAGCAAATATATAAACAACTTATAGGAATACGCCATAATTTTTTGATTGTACATTAATCATCATAAATTCTAATCTTATTATAATACAAATTGACAATTATTTAAGAACATTTTTGATTTTTGATTAACAAAAATGTATTCATTCATTGTTAATCGATTGGATTGAACAATTGTGTTATGTTTTGTGAATCAGTGCTTGTCATTATTTCTCGTCTATAAAACCGCTGAAATGTATTAGCTGATCGCCAATTTCCACGAGCCAAAATTTCGTCGAGAGGATGATTTTGAAACCAGCTTTTGGAGGCTACAGCAGACCGACTACCTGGAGTGGCTGCAATGCCAGCTTCTCTAAACAGGGTCTTTACCCACCCTGCTACTACTGTACGTGAAGCAGGCTTAGCCGCACCTCTTAACGTAATAAACAAATTATTCGATTTTGCCGCATTACGTCTTTCATTCAATAGTGCTATAGTTCGTTCTACCCAGAATATAGGATTAAGGTTACGACTATTTGTATTTAAAAATAATTTCCAGCCGGATTGTCTATAATTACTGTTGTCAGTTTTGGAGCCAAACTGAGGCCAAAATATTATACTATCATCAGATCTTATGCAATGATTCGTATCAACATTAAGCAAAGTTAGAGCGTGTATTCGCCTGCCTGAGCAAAGCAACAATAACATTGCTGTGTGACGTGATGTTTGAAATAGATTATTCGAATCAATTGTGTAATTAGTCAAAAATGAAATTAATTTACCAACATCCCAAACTGGAGGCTTAGTGACTTTTGGATTTTTTAGAGAAATAGATCTTAAAACGTGTTTTACCAGGACGTGTGAACTTAACTGACTTGAAGTTTCAGCGTTACATAGTGTGGATACGACTGATTTATGTAAAAGTATTGAATTATACGACAACCTATCAATTAAATGTAAATCACACAAAAACTGCGCTAGTTGTGACCCAGGAGGGTTCTTCAAGTCAAGATTTTTATTATGACACCACGACACCCAGCGCTTCCAGGCTACCTCATAGGTCTTTAGGGTAGATTTTCGCCAAGAGGTCTTAAGCAGTGCTAGTTGTTGAGCATTCCATGTCTCTATCGCCTCGGACCACCCCCACATTTCCAAACTTCGAGAACAATGTTCTCGATTTTCGGTAGTGGGAGTCCCGTCGACGTGTCTATTAGATGTCTCTGTAAGTTTTTCAGAGTTAATGGAGGTGCGAGTGCTCGGGCTTTGATATCCGCACGCCAGAATACCTTCTCCCATCGAGGTACTATTATTAAAAATATTCCTGTCGACTGGTTTAAGTGGGATAGTACTTTGGGGACTAGGAATGGTGGTGGAAATACCCATGCCAGTTGGTAATTCCATGGGACACTGAATGCGTCGTGGAATAGAGCTTGACGATCCCCGAGATCTAGAGACACGTAATTGTTGTTTTTGGAGCAGTGCTCAGACCGAATGGAAGACAAGTCATTTCTAACAACTCCTGGTTGTATACTAGGCGCAGAAAGCGTCTGTGCGACTTTTTTACACTTAAGTGAAAATAGGCTTGAGACAGGTCTATTTTGCACATCCAGTCCTGGGATTGCAGAAAGTCCGGGATGCGGTACATGTTTATTAAATGAAATGGTTCGGTTATCACGTATTCGTTCAGTGATTTTAGATTGAATATAGGGCGGACAGATCCGTCGGATTTTGGAACCAAAAACAGAGGTGAAATGAAACTTGGCGAGTGTAGCGCTTTTTTTAAAATTCCTTGTTGTTTCATTTTGTTTACAATTGAAATTTGTTTTGAAACGGGAGTTTGAAAAGGTCCCTTTATTAAACCTGGGTAGATGAGTGGGGGTTTTTGAAAGAAGGGTATGCGATACCCTTGAATTAATTTTAGAACAATTTCTGTTGCTCCCATTTCCGCCCATTGTGATTGGTAGTGTATCAATTGACCCGCTCGAAAGGGTGTTATGTCATTGCTTATACCTGTTGCCTCTGGAACTTTTTGAGGAGTTTGCACGTCCACGACCTCGTGTACTTCCACGTTCGGGCCGCGAGCCTCGATTTCGAAATGAACTTCTAGAATTGAAGTGATCGCTAAGATTATTCGAATAGTTACCTCTGGAAGGGTTATGTGTATGTTGGCACTGGCCTTGGTATCCACCCCGCGAGAGTGGGTTATGACAGGTATGTATATGCGATCTTGATTCGTTACATTGAGTTCCACGCGATGGAACTGTCGGTTTTCGTGTGCCTTGCCCCCGCGAGGGGCGGCTACTATATTGGTAGGGCTTTTGTGAAGACCCTTCTGTTTTTGGAGGCCAAAAAGCCTTACGGACCCCGCCAGCTTTCTCTAGAGTAGAAGAAAACGGCTCGGCACTAAATATAGAGGTACTTGAAGGAGGTATTTTATTCAGGAATGCTTTCACTAGTGGATCTCTTACTTGACTCGTTATAGTTTCTCTACGCATTTCAATACTTTCGGCTCTATGGCCACAGACTAATTGCAAAAGGTCTGAGGATATTTTATGAAATTCACCCTTCTGAAATAATTCGTCAATCTTCCCATTTAAATTGTCAAAATTGATAAATTCTGTGTTTTTAGCCCATGAAAGTAGATTACGAATACCTTCCTGCAATGATTCTCTTTGTTTTAATATGCAGTAAGTTAACGCTGCGTAGGATTTATCAGCATGTGCCAGATGACGTGAGGAGTCATATGCTTTTACCTCCTCATTTGTTTCCAGATCTATAAAGCCCGGAGCATGATTATATATTTTTTGAGTATCGGCATACCTCACTTCTGACCAAGAAGTACTACCAAAACGCTGGAGTCTACCAACTTCTTCAAAAAACAATCAGGAGTTTTAGGAACTAATGGTTCTTTAAGCTTAGTATTAATATCGAAAATAAAATCTAAATTTGTTTGATGTTCCTGGATAGAACAATCCTCGTCACTAATTTGCTCATAAAGTTGACCACTAATTCCAGAACAAACAGAAGCGTTATCATAATGAACTGTATCAATATTGCTCGTAGTATTAATATGTTTGCGAAGCTCACCCATTTCCTTGAAAAGCTTGTCCATCATATGACTGGAACGTCGAGCACGTTTCCTTTTCTTATGGCGGCGGCGGCGGCGGCGAGACCGCGCTTGTTTGTTGGCCGGAGTAGATGTACTAGAAGTAGTAGTAGTGATACACTTGTATCACTACTACTGCTGCTGCTACTTCGGCCTCGCTTGCGATTCTCTCCACTAGGACCCGCCACAGCCTGTGGCTGATTATCGGAGTTTTCGTTATTGTTCTCCATCACTGTAAACGAGTTACGATAACAAATGGAAATATAACACTTGATTTAATTTTACACAGATACATATAAATATTTAGTACGAAAATTTACAGGTACATGTATAAAAGTAAAAAATAGCAGTAGTGATCCGAACGGAAAATCCGTTAAAAGTTTGATCACGTACGAATTATTAACAAACAGTGTTAACTCTAAAAGAGGGTACTCACGGTTCAGAGTTTATCCTTTATGAAGAACTCTTAACACTTTTTAACACTATTTATAAAATATTTATCTTAATTTTTACTTTTAACGAATTTATGCAACGGTCACAAAGTCACTGTGCACAAGTTGCTTCGACGGAAGAGAAAAAGCCAATGAACAAGAATGGCGTGACATTTTTAAAGAAAACTAAAAATGCCCGCAACCACCAGGTGGCGCCACTGAGCCGGAAGTATAGAGAGGATAAAAGTACGAAAACTGGTAAGAAATCGACGGAAACGGAAATGTCATCTCATAATAAAGCTTCCAGTGACGGTCAAGTAGTTTAATATCATAAATTGGCAACGGCTATAAAAATGCAATGTGGTCGCAGCTACCGCAGCATCCTGGACAGCTGGCAGCTGTGGTGGGCGCGCTGCGCTGTGGACACGTGGGTGTGCGGGGCCGAGGGGGGCGCGGAGTGGGGCGCGGGGGGCGCGGGGGGCGGGGGGGGCGTGCCGCGGCACGTGTGCGTGGCGTGCACGTACTGCGGCAAGTCCGTGGCCGCGCCGCCCGGACACAACCGCCCGAGGGTCGCCTTCCAGAGGCTGCCGCCGCCCGCCGCTAAGATGAAGGTACGTTCATGGTTTCTTTTTCACAACATCCCGTCACCGAATTTCATATATAATCGGACAATAGGCTGATAAACTTCTCAACTCTGCAGAAAACACTGTATTACTCTCCATCCACAAATCCAAAGTATTGTTTTATATCATAAACCAAGACCTTCAATATATTGAATCCAGAATATTTTTCCAGCAAATCTCGTCGTGCCCGAACTGCCGCAAGCCGCTGCCGCGCTGCGGCGTGTGCTCGCTGCACGTGGGCACGGGCGCGGGCGGGGGAGGGGGCGCGGGCGCGGGCGCGGCGGGCGCGGCCTTCAGCTCGTGGTTCAGTTGGTGTGTGGCCTGCAGGCACGGAGGACATGCGCAGCACCTTATCAACTGGTTCAAGTGAGTTCCTTTGATTTATTGTAATTTGAAAATCTAGAATGTACAGTCAGCAAAAGAGATATAACCAGGCTCGTCTGATAGTTGTTTTTTAAACCGATGGACTCTATTTTAATTTCAATAATGAACTATTTGTTGTTTTATTAAACTTATATAGTTTTATTCGAAAACATTGATTTTGAAGGAAAAATTGAACTGTATGATGAGCTTGGTTACTCATCTCCTTTGCTGACTAGTATATTCGTTTTACATTTATTTTACTACCTCTAATTTTGCATCACTGACAAAATGTAAGTTATTTTTCTTCACGTTGCATTAAGGTTGTTACTGGGTTGATGAGAAACTCACGATGCCGAGGATAATTAGCTGTGAGAGTTCTCACAGCTAATTAACACACATTCACAGCAGGGACTTAAAAACGTTTATTTAAGTTTAAAACATCTTCTGGACAATATCTTTGTTTTAGTATCCCAACTGCCAAGGAAGGTCTAAGTTTATTAAATAATTAATGTTTAATGAGCACATAGGATACAATTTTATCTATTTTGTGATTCTAGGGAACATACAGAGTGCCCAGTCAGCTCGTGCAACTGTCACTGCGCAACACTTGATCCACCCGACAGACACTAGCCGAGCTTAGCCGAACTGAGCCGAGTTCAGCCGAAGTACAGATTTAACTATACTATAACTAGTAGAGATGCCCCGAATATTCGGCAACTATTCGGTATTCGGCCTATTCGGCCACTTTTTTGCTATTCGGTATTCGGCCGAATAGAACGTACTATTCGGCCGAATACCGAATAGCAAATCTTGTATTAAAGACACGTTATTTTACTCAAAATAATGTATTTATTTCCAAATTACAACATTTTAGTAGTTAAAATTAATCAGTGGTAAGTTGTGATGGATAAAAACGAGCTTTTCAGCATTTTTCAGCGCGAACGCAACGAGAAAAACAGGTTGTGATTTGTCTTATTCCAGCTAACGCGCCCCCACCAAGCATGTACTTCGCGCCGAATATTCGGCGGCCGAATATTCGGCGTTTCGGCCAACAGTGTTGCCGAATATTCGGTATTCGGCCAATTCACTATTCGTGGCATCTCTAATAACTAGACAACTAAAGCTGTTGCATTTTATAGCGATGAACGAGTTGCATCTTATAACCATATAATAAGTCATATAATTGCATTCTCGTATCATTCAAGAACACTATAAGTTTATAAGTAAAAACTATTTTACGTATGTTTAATTTTTCATGAACTTGACTTGAGTTAAATGATAGAGTCAAGAAATCACACAGGGATTTAAACCGCATTGCATTAACAATAGGATTCATTATTTACTCGACTGCGGCAAAGCGCAAAACGAGGGTTGTGTTTGACCTGTGCTAAATCGTTCACATTACTTACACTAAAACCCCATTCCATTGTCTTTTTTTTTATTCAAATGGGTCTCGCCTAATTCTCTTTTTTTTATTTAATTTATAATGGCCTTGTTTATTTGCTTTTCAGTCAGAGTCTTTTTGTAATTTAATATAGCTACAGCGTTAAAATCCAATCTAGTCTATTCGCATTACTAGTGGTCAGTTTGTTAAGTCTACGATGAGGGCGCCACCTAGAAATTTACGCAATGCGGACTAAATTTTATATGAAATAAACATTAATAAGCCAAGTCAGAGGCCCACGGGTGGCATACAAACTCTGACACCAGGTTAGTCACCAACCACACGATATAGAAAAAAAAACATTAGTAATATAAAATCTTAAAATTAAAGCTACTTCGCTATCAGCAATGATAGAGAATACAATGCATAATTTTCCGATGCTCTTGGCTCCAGGGCCAACAATATATGGGCGCAGAACAATGTCCTTTGACACTGATAAATATTACGGACCAACTACACTTATTATATAGAGTATTTGCATTGGTCCATCCGGATAGCTGAAGAGAAGCGTGCGCATCTCCCTTAAAATGTGTTTTTTTTTTGACAAAAGCAGAATTTTGCAGAACAAGTGTAGTTAGTTCCTTTTGTCTTTTGTATAAAGCTGATCGTGTACGGATTCGTTGGTGAAATTCGTGCTAAAACTAAGTCAGTACCAACGGTGCTTGCTTTATACATATTATATTCCGATGTAAGTCAGCAAGGTTAGGGCAACCATGTCAAGTTATAATATGATGTATTTTTATATGATTAATATTAAGTATTTGTGTTCATAGTATAAGTCGGAATGTGTCGCGTATATTTTTCTATTTAGCTGTAAGAGTAGGGTTATTTTTTTTACATTACCTTCTTTATTTTACATATACAACATTATTTTTAGTTTATGCGAAAGCCGAAACACCTGTCCAGTATTTTTATATAAAGAATGATTGTACAAAATTTCAAGACTGTATCATGAAAAACCACAAAGTTATAAGCTTGTTATGTTACCTGGATATCCGTACAAATTCACTGTCACTAACGGCGCACGGCCTTGTGTTCATTGATAATAATAATTTCTCAGTTTGTATTGTAATTAACTGGTGATAACATTTTCCATCAATGTCTTGCAGGCTTTGGACTGTCGTAATGGTCAAGTGTAGGTAGATATTATTATGTACTTTATTCGTAAATGCAGCCGTAAGTGATAACATTTAGTCGATGCGATTTGTTGCTCCTTATGCCAACCACTTAAAGTTAAAAATCGCATTGACATGTTAACACAGCTGACTGTAGGTACATAATAACTTTCTACAATTAAACATTTTGGCGTGTTTAAAAATGTTAATCATTATTATCCTTACTAATATTATAAAAGCGAAAGTGAGTTTGTTTGTTTGTTTGTTACCTCTTCACGCTTTAATGGCTACACCGATTTTGATGAATTTTGGTACAGAGATAGTTGGGAACCAGGAGACGGACATAGGCAATATTTTTTTTAAAGTGGGATGTGAGGGAGAAAGAGGGAAGAAAAGTCAAAACTTAGTGTTGCTATTACAAATCAATAAGGCGCAAGGGGAACTGTGTTACCCCGAATTTAACGCGAGCGAAGCCGCGGGCAAAAGCTAGTTTACAATAATACACGAAAGCTACCGTAGTCCCTGCATCTCTGCGTGGCTGCAAGCATCGTGTTCCACGACACTCTGATGCCGAACTGCTCCCGGTACCGCTGCATTGGCAGAGAAACATTATCACCACAAACTGCTAATGTTCGCACCATTTCCGTTTACTGGACGTTTGTGTAGGCTAATGACATGATTATTCGTTATTCGATATCACGCGCGGGGTCGCGTATTTTAGGGAACGGGGTGTGACGTGACGTGTGCATCAACTCGTATTAGCCGGCCGACTGACTGGTCCCCCCGCTATGCACTGTGACTCGCGCACATTTTTTTTGCCGGTACCTACTTACTACTGTGTCGCATGGTGTCCATATAGTACGAGAGCCCACGACCAAAATTTTTGTCTCATAGCAATACGGCCAAAACCGCATCAAATCGATAGATACGATTATCCTGAACTC
The DNA here is from genome assembly GCA_905475445.1 of Ochropleura plecta. NCBI lineage: Eukaryota > Metazoa > Arthropoda > Insecta > Lepidoptera > Noctuidae > Ochropleura > Ochropleura plecta. The sequence goes on from FR997735.1 coordinate 643,834, forward strand.
GAAAATACCAATATCAGACATTTTCCGCGTAGCGTTTGATCTGACCGAATTTTCAAAATTGTCAAAGAATTTTACCGAACTGCATCATAGCAATATGTCTGATTTGCAGACTGTAGTTGAATGATAGTTCTGAGATACCGGAATCATATTTTTCAGACGTTAGTGGTGTAGCGCAAACCCGTAAAATCACTTAAGAAAATTAAAAATGAGACAAAAAAAATGTCTCATGCAATACGTCTGAAAATCTTTTTTATTAGTAAATTTTGCTTATTTGATGCGAACAAAACAATTTTCAGACGGAAATGTGAACGCATTAAATTTTGAGACCGTTTTGAAAATGTTAACAAATTTTACCTATCGGTATCATAGCAATATGTCTGAAAATTGTTGGACATGATAAAATAAGTTGTCCACATGTGCAAAAAATTTATATCAGACAAATTAAGTGTAGCACCTTCTCTATCAGACAACTTTTCGATACTCAGATATCATTTAAAAATCGTATTGAGGCATCTTGAATTTTCTGTTACAAACCAATGAATACGTTGCGACCCTGAATTTATTAGATGATAATTAACAAAGAATTTACCCGAAACCGTAACATTGAAGTTGAAGGACTGAAATAAATCGCACAAAAGGAAACTGGGATGAAGTTGAAAAAAAAAACGGTTTATTCAAAGTTACAAAATATTCTCGTATTCAATCGCTGTCGGATTCGGAATCATCGTCTATAATAGTAAGTCTATAGTAGTCTATAATAGTAAGAAAGGGGCAGAAGCGTAACAAGCGCTGAGGCTGTTGAATATCTATGAAGGCTGTAAAAAAAATCATTTAACAAGCGACTCCGAAACGTTATTTTCGTTTTTGGGAGTATATGCTACACTTAAAGTGTCTGAAAACAGGTTTTTGGTAATCATGGCAGCAATACGAAAAGTTGAAAAAAAAAATTATCCGTATTGCTATGATACAGGTCGGCTAAATTTGTTGACATTTTCAAAAATGCGCTCAGGCTATATGCTACGCGCAAAATGTCTGAAAACAAACTTTTTCGTAATACAATTATAAAATCTATGTACATTTTCACTATCAGACGTATTGCTATAATACCGACTGTCTTTTTTTTTGACACAGCAGAAATGGCCTCCCACGCAGTTGCTACACTTTCGACCGTTACTACACACCTAGTCGGGTTCAGAATCATACAATCTAACGATTTTATAGGGTTTTTACCGTATTGCTATGAGACATGGTTTTGGTCGTGGGCTCTCGTACTAATATTATAAACATTTTTAAATATTTTTGGGAAAAAATATAACATGGTGTAAAAATGATTGGGATCGATTCAGTTGCTTATTCTGAACAAACTATATTCAGGTTTCGCATATAATACTAAAAATAATGTTGTATTATCATTTTGTTGTTGCAGTATGTCATGTATATCAAAATAAAGAGCAGTTTTTCATTATGAATTGCCTATCTTGTATGTAGTTCATTATGAATTGCCTATCTTGTATGTAGTTCATTATGAATTGCCTATCTTGTATATAGTTTTTTTATACTTACGTTGATCTGTTGAGTGTGTTGTATAAAGTACTTATGATTATTCATATTCGTTGTATCATTTACATACCTCTGCCTTTATAGTCTACCAGTTGCAACGCGGATAACTACTTACCTTACCTTACCGCGCTACAACCAGACTGCATTAGTAAGCCACAAGGGCTATGGAGAAATTTAAGGTTATGTAAAATAAGACAGTGAAAAGAATAGAAATAAAAATTCTTTTATATTTCCAAATATATATATAATATATATACATTTATTAAATAATCATTTCATCTTTATTCCAATTTAACAATAAAATTCTCAAAGACACAACATTTGTTTAACTCTGTTTATCGTACAAGGATCCCATCCCGTAGGTACGTTGTATACACACAGACAGCCGTCATACAAAAATATATAATTAGAGGATGCGACGAACGCAGGACAAGTAGTCGGCTATAGTCAACAAGTTCCACAATCCAGAAACATCTCATATTCTGCTAGTTAAATATACCATTCTCTTATAAACATTTACATTTGACTTTACATAAATCTAATTCACTTATAAGTATCGCCTCGCGCGACATCGATCACATAGTGAAAATATTAAAATCAACACAGATACACAACATTCTCATCCCCGCACGTCTACTGTGCGGAGGTAATTATATAGAAATTCATTGTTTCAATAGTTTCTTCTAGACATTATGACCAAAAATTCTAATTCGTTTCATATTAAGTTATCACACGTTACAAAAAGTGGGAGCATCCAACAGCAACGTACAAGTACATATGTACTAACAAGCAAGTGTTCTCTTGCACAAGTTGACTCGAACGAAACGAACAGAGCGAACGAACCGCGCAGCGCGGACAATAAATACAAGATACGATACAACATTACTATGTACAGGGTGTTCGCTCGCTGCCGAGCGTCAGCTACGTATGACAGGGACACATATACAAATATTATATATCCACCATAAAAATTTACTTTAGTTTACAACAATAGATTTGCACAATTTCCATTATATACACATTGAATAAATACTTTTTGTAACATCAGAATTTGAAACAATCTTTGGTATAGTAGGTCGCATCGACACGAGCGTCACAGCGTCACAGCGTCACAGCGTCGGGCGTCGGGCGCTTGCGGACCGTTCACTACGCACTACGCACCTCGATCGTCACGTCATCATTAGTTCACTACACGTTAAAGCTTTCGACTGAAGATACACACGACGCGAGCCACGCGCACAGATTCGAGTTCGTCTCACTCCACGCTACTAACGGCTAACTACCGGAACCGGAATGTTGAAGTGTGGCGGAGGCCGGGGATCGGGGCCGCTCACTTGCCCTCGTCCTGCTCCATGGGCTCCTCGGGGCGCGCGCCCTCGGGCTGCGCCTGCTGCTGCATGCTGAGCGTGGCCATGGCCTGGCACGTGGCGGCCGCGTCGCGCTCCGTCTGCAGGCGCCCCAGGCGCAGCGCCGCCACGCCGGGCGCCGCGTCCAGCGCCGACAGCGCCAGCAGCTCCGCGCCGCGCTTGAGGCCGCGCCAGTGCGGCGCGTGCACGGCGATGGTGCTGCGCAGCGCGGCCTGCGCGCGCGCATGCGGCGCCCGCGCCAGCTCGGCCGGCGCGGGCGCGGCGCAGCGGTCCCCCAGCAGCGCGCGCACGCACTCCTGCGCACAGTCGCACATGGCGGGCAGGTCGTAGCCGCCCTCCAGCGCCAGCACCAGCTTGCCGCCGGCCAGCTGGGACAGCTCGCGCGTCATGTGCGCGAAGCAGGCCGCCGACACGTTGTACCCGCCCAGCGGGGCCGGGTGACCTGCCGCCGCGTCGAACCCGCACGACACTAGCACTATCTCGGGGTCGTACTCCTGCGTGCGACATACGTTACGTGTTATTGCCGATTGGCCAAATACTCACATTTAAATGAACAAGGAATAGTTAACGTCTGACAGACAGATAGACTTGTACAATATTATATTTGTGATGCCTCACCTTAGCAATAGGCATGATGACAGATCGGAAGGCGGCGAGGTATTCGGCGTCGGCCAACGGCGGGTTGGTACCGCCGCACCAGGCCACGTTGACGGTGTAGCCCAGGCCTGCGCCCGCGCCTGCCTCGGTGGCGGCGCCGGTGCCGGGGAAGAAATTCCCGTCATCGTGCCGATGGATGGACATGTAAAGCACGTGCGGGTCGGAGTAGAAGATCTGCTGCGTTCCGTTGCCGTGGTGCACGTCCTGGGGAGACGAATATTCATTACTAAGCGACATAATATTATTGAGACTATAGCACCGTACTTAGCCTCAATATTTAATTTGTGTGTGGACCAAAGAGTTTTCAAATCTGGGGATAGTAAAAACACCAATAACTATAGACCTGTATCGGTTTTGCCGGTTTTCAGCAAGGTGTTTGAAAAGGTAATGCTAAACCACTTTAACACCAATAAGATCTTACATGAAAAACAGTATGGTTTCACCAAAGGACGTTGTACGACTGACACTGCTGTTACCTTATTAAAACACATATTTACTGCGTGGGAAGAGGCACAGGATGCCATAGGAATCTTTTGTGACCTTTCAAAAGCATTTGATTGCGTTAGCCACGAAACCCTACTCTTGAAACTTGAACATTACGGTGTAGGGAAACTTGCGCTTAGTTTAGTAAAATCATATTTAAATGATAGACAGCAGCAAGTACAAATAAATGGTGTCAATTCAATGGGTTTAAATGCCAAGATGGGTGTACCACAAGGATCGATATTAGGCCCCTTCTTCTTTTTAGTAGGTATATATTAATGATTTACCCCATTATTTAAAAACCAACCACAAATCGTGTTGTTTGCTGACGATACCTCTTTAATATTTAAGATAAACAGATCGTTCTATATGCTAGGTATCATGCTATCCTAAGACTATAAAGAGGAAAGGTTTGTTTGTACCGAATACCAAATTACTGGACCAATTTTATCAATTGTTGTTACCAAAAGAAAGCTAGATTATCTGGAAGTAACATAACCTATATAACATCACGCAATACATACAATACTTAGGAGTACGTAATGTACTTTACATTTCACTACATAGTAATCTTATTTTCTACATGCATAGTTGTAAAAGATATATTATAACAGCAGTACGTACCCAGTCGACAATAAGTATCCTCTGCATGCGGTGTCGCGTGTGCAGGATGCGCGCGGCCACAGCCACGGAGTTGAAGAAGCAGAAGCCCATCGCTTGGTTGGGCTCCGCGTGGTGGCCGGGAGGACGGACTACTGCGAACCTGCGGGGAGAGGTGCTGCTTACTAACTGGCTTTTTGATTGGCGAACGGAAGATTGGGGTGAAAATCAAAGTTTAGATCCCAAAAATAAAAGGTTCTTCTTTTAAACCAAGAATGTAATTTAGTGCATCGCGCTCACCCGTTCCTGAGGTCTCCCTTGGCGGTCCGCACGGCCAGGTCCAGCACGGCGCCGGCGGCGGCGCGCGCGGCGGGCGGCGTGTGCGCGTCGTGCCACGCCGTGTCCGAGTCCACGCCCAGCCCGCCGCACGCCAGGCGCACGAGCGCGCGCACGCCGCCGCCCAGCGCGCCGCGCCCGCCGAACACGGCCACGTGCGACTCCGAGTGCACCGACTGACGACACCCAAGTTGTTGTTATATCAAATCAAAAATTACTTCCATATTAGGGCATAAACACTTCATTTTATTGATCAATATTTTAGGTTTTTTTTAATAATAGCGATTACCATCATCATCACTAAAAAAATACAAAGTGGTTAAGATAATACGACAATAAATTAAACTACGCATACCTCAAGACGTTCTCAGTCTACCTATAAAAAATCATTTGAATATATCCAGTAGTTTAGTCACAGGAAATAATTTAAATTTTTTAAATTTGCTACATTAAAATATGCTACACGATGTATCTTATAATAGGTAAGTACTGACAGGTTAACGACCGGCGCACGATTTTTGAGCGCTGACCTTCACCTGCGCAAAAGTGAGTTATGGATCCCTTTGGTGGTATGAAGTGAGGCGAGAGGGCGGGGAAAGTACAGTCATTGGTCCGTAGTGCATCGCATCATAGGCGTCACTCGGGATATGTTCTTTACTCCTGCTGCACGTACCTCACAGGTTAGTGACCTATTTTTAAGGGTGTTTTATTTTGCTTTCACTTTATGCCATTTAGTTTGTTCGAAATGTTAATTTTTTTATTTTTGGTGTTAGGGTTTTTTTTTGATAATTTATAATTATTCGTATGAACTAGTATTGTCAATGTTTTCATTTATTGTCGTATTGTCATAACCGCTTTGTATTCTTATTTTAGATCTTCTTGTCAGATTCTGCAGCTATAGTGTACATATATACCGATGTAATATTTTGGCAGATGGAATAGATTGACAGCTGTCATCGCTGTCATGACCGTTTCTTTGAACGCAGTTACGTTGCGAGGTAGTGTTTTTTCATATTCTTTTATTTCTTAATCTATCTTATAGTAAAGGACTTTAAATACTGCTAAAAATACAAATCATTGAAAGGAATTTGTATTTTTGTAGCTCGGTACATGTTTGGGCCGAAAGAAAACACATTTCAATGAAATGTTATCAAGAAATAAATAGATAATAGTTTATACCTGTAGCTCTTCAAACGTGGCCTTCCTGGGCCGGGTCCGCTCGGCCCGCGCCGCGAGCCCGGTCTCGCACAGGCGCGCCCACACGGACTGCAGGCGCCCGCCGTGCTCCGGGTGCGTGGGCGCATGCGCCCCGCACGCACACCTGCACAACCACATATACGTAATCACATTGTCACGCCTGTTTTACTCGAAAGGTTGGAAAGAGTGCCCTAATAGTACACTCTGAAAATTGGATATGTTTGTCCCATGTTACAGGAAGCGAAATATTATCGATCGAGGACGAACTAGACTTCAAAAATTCCTAATGGAAACCCCTAATAATTCCTCGAAATGAGAATCGAACTCAAGACCTCTTTTCTTGAGCAATTGCGCTTGCAGCGACTAAGCCAGTCCCAACATAAGTAATGTGTACTTTCAGTCGGCTTCGACGAAAGATGAAAAATGGCAGTATCGTGATGGTTGAATAACTCACCCATGTTTAAGCATAAGTGCGTCGTACGCTAATCCTGTGGCGGGCGTCCGCGCACCCACCAGCGGAGAGCTCAGTGCACGCGCCAGCGGGGCCGGCTCGCACGCCGCAGCAGGGGCCGCGGGGGCCGCGGGGCCCGCCGGGGGCGCTGGGGCCGCGGGGCCCGCCGGGCTGCACGCCGCGGGGGCCACGGGGGCCCGCCGGGCCGTGAGGTCGATGACCTCGCCTTCCTCTTCTCGCAGCTGCGCCGCGGCGGCGTCGTGCGCGCGGGTTAACACCTGGTGATGGGAGACAGTTGTGTTAAAGGTTTGGTGAAGATCGTGGTAAACGATTGGACGAAAGAGATATGACTACATGTCTGTGTTTTAAATTCTCGGTAAAGGCTTATGAATCATGTTCAGTCAAAATAAATGAAGACTTATGATCTAGAATGGTCACTGCCGACTGCTCTGCTAACATTGTCCCTGTTGTAGTATTCTAGTTTATAAGATTAAACAAAATACAAGAGGTGCAAAGACCATGAAGATTTAACCAAACAATCGATTCCCGCAAACCTGTCTGCTCCGTACGTCTCCGTCGGGGCGGGTTTGATGTTGTAGCGGTGATGTACTCACAGTCTTCCGTATCTGGTCCCTGAGGTAGTGGTGCGCGGTGGGCGGCGTGAGCGCCGGGTCGCCCAGCGGCAGCGGCGCCGAGTGCGTGCGGCCCAGCGGCCGCTTGGGGAGCCGCGCGCTGCCCAGCGCAGACCAGCCCTCCGCCTCCGACACCGGCGGGAGGGACGACACCACCTGCAGCCGGAGGGACGGTCAGGGTACGCCTTCATTGTACTGGTACGGATAGCAGAAGGAAGCTCACATACCGGCGGGTGAGGGTGCGGCTGGGGCGGCTGCGGCGGGGGCGGGTGGTGGCGCGGGGGCGGCTGGTGCGGGCGGCCCAGGCTGATGTTGGGCATGGAGGGCGACGAGAACAGCAGCTCGGCCGTGCGGCCGCAGCCCTCCTCCTCCTCGCGGATGGGTGCGGTGGCGCCGGCGCCTCCGGGGGGCGATCCTCGCGGGGAGCTGCCCTCGCAGTCTGAGGGAGGAACGACAACCTTCAAACGTGCCCAAACAACACTCGCTATAGTAATGTTCTGCGACGGCTTACGTCGACGGCTGTTCTTTGCGACGATGATTTCTCTAGGGAGGTCAGTGTGGTCAATAGTTCAACGTTCTCTCTTGAATCTAAGTATTTGTAAAATAATGCGTTATAATTTTGTATTGATTTATTGTGATTTATTATTAACAGAAAGATAAAGTGCTTTTTAAAAGTGCACGAATTCTTATGTGAAAAAGTGATTTTAAAAAGTATAAAGAAAAATTCTACGTTGAAAAAAATATGAAAGCTCAAGGGGTGATAGAATTAATTAAGCGGTGATTCAAGATTTTTCAATGTCATGAACATATTTATACGAGAAATCTATATTATTGTAAAATCAAGTTAATTTTTCGTAACACAAAAAGTCATTCAAATGCAAAAACTACAACAGAAAGCCAGCATTCGATGTTTCGATTGCGTCGTGTACTCACTGCGGTGCTTGACGCGCGTCTTGAAGGGGCGGCGCGCGAGCGGGGACGCGCGGCGCTCGATGACGCGCGCCTTCAGACGCACCTTCAGCATGTTGGGCTCGGACGCTGCGGGTTAGTGCACGCGCATGCTCACGTTAACGGGTTAACACACACCTCACGACATTTATATTGTTATGCTTTACTACTACATGGAACTTGACGCGCGGAACTGACCACGCACTAATAATGTTTACCGACAGCGCTCTCCTGTCGATGTCACTTTAAGGCCAAAATAACCATGCAGCGCTGTAACGTTATCTAAGTTTGTGTTTTTCAAGTCAAGTTAAACTTCAGGGGGTATGGTATAGAGTGAACGCCCTAGGTATTGTTTAATGTTTCAGAGCTGTATAAAACAAATTAGCACGTGCACCTCTTTTTACAATGGCACCAAAGTAGCTGTAATACTTGACAGCATATCCTCTAAATATTTTGGTATTTGGATCGCGCGTTGTAATATCATGGATCCAATGTACAGACGCCTGCACATCAAGCTACAACAATCTGTCAGATTTCTTTGATAGATTTTCGACTTTATTTCTAAAGTATAACGTTCAAGGTTCATTGGGAAAAATTTACAGTTTCGGGTAGCTTGACCTGCAGGCGTCTGTACAACAGTCGCAACACATTAACATACTTGACGTAAATTGTTGTAGTCAAGCTCAAACTCACTTCACATCACTCTTACTGTGTCTTCGCACTAGCGAAACATTCACAAAGAACATGTTGAAATCTCTATTTCTGTATTCTCTTAGTTGAAATCTTTTATCATTTTCAACATATAGGTACGTGAAAGTTTAGCTATTACAAATGCACAGTTGGACTGCATTATGAAGCAAAAGAAAGCGACAGTTATTTGAAAATGAGCTTTAAAATTATGCAACATGCGTTCAAATTAAATTTAGTCGCTAGATTCTTTGTTCCATACGCCGTCCCTTTAGGCTACGTCCACACAACACGGATGCATCTCACGGCTAGCTGGGGACACATACCGGTCTTGCGCAGCGGGTAGTCGGGCGAGGGCTGCGGCGGCGCGGCGTTGAGCGCCAGCGGCAGCGGCGCCGCCAGCCGGTAGGGATGCGTCGCCGTCGCGCCCGTCGACGTTATCGACTCGCCGGATGATGACTTCACTATACCCCTGGGAAACACATGGCCACATTGAAGACTGATGGTAAGCGGGAAGATTCAAGTTATGAAGGTGTTTGAAGGAGACTTACCAATTTCTATAAGACGAGCCAGGTCCTGTTCCATTTATATTCGCTTGTTTCTTTTTTAAGAATTGCTGCGGAGGAAGAAAATATTATGAAAACATTATAGTTGAACAGTTTGAACTGGGACTGGGTTCTTAATCACAAATAGTAAAATGCTAATAATACTAACTTTTTGAGTAAACGATGATGTGTTGTCGGTATCCATGAATAGGAGTCGGTACAACAATCACAATGATTGAATGTATATTGTGGTGCTCACCTGCAGCTTCTGCTTGACCTCTGTAGACGCGTTGGCGCTGTGCTCATGCTTGTCCTTCTTGCGCAAGAGTTCCACGCGGTCTCGCTCGTGCCTCTCCCGCGCCTCTCGAGCCTCCAGCGCCTCGCGCGCTTCTCGCCTCGCGGCCTCCTCCATTGCCTTCTGCTGTTCCCACAACTGGAACGTTAGTCATGCCGTTATTGTTGCTAACAGACCCCTCTTAGGAAGGGGACAAAATAATTCATCAGTCAGTTTTGCACTCAATTCAAACTGAGAACCCAGATTTTGAGCAATTTTTAATTAGTTTATTATTGAGGTCAACACATATTTTTCGTCCACCTTTCACCACTCCGGTGAATAGTAATAGAAGTATGTAAGAAGAAGTAAGAAGTTGCTACGGGAAGAAGTAGTAGAACTCCCTAGTAACACATTTGTTTCAGATTTCGGATCCTGCATCATGCTAAAATCTGGATTGCTCGCTGAATTGACTGTGTACTGCCTTTGGATTTTGTTGTTTAGAATCCAATTGGACGTTGAGTTGAGTTGGATTCTCATGTTTAGTGCGACTTCTCTTTAAAATTAACAGTACTGTTGCGAATCATAATTAAAGACCTTAATTGCAGATTGAATTTCTGCGAATTTGAAATTATGGTAACAAAGTTTATTTTTAATCAGAATTGAAATAAGTGGCTGATAATTGAGTTTGCTGAATCACAAAGAAAACGCAGTTTTATTTATGATTGCTTGTTCGATATTCTTGTTCCGATTAAATATGAAGTATCGCCCAACTATTACATCATGATTAAAGTTTATATCCGCATAAACAAGCTTCGTTATAAATGATTGTGTCAATTAATTGTCGGGAGGGTGTGGCTAACCTACTGTAGTTTTCCTTAAGCATCAGCACAAAAACAATATAATATTCTCAGATTTGAATTACGGTACAGACGCCAGCAGGTCATGCTACCCGAAACTGTCATTTTTCCCCAATGAACCTTGAACCTAATACTTTAGAAATAAAGTCGAAAATCTATTAAAGAAATCTGACAGATTGTAGTAGCTTGATATGCAGGCGTCTGTACATTTAAAAGTCATTCATTCACTTTGAAGGTTCTGTCAAAAAATATCAATCTTAAAGGCCGGGTATATTTGAGTCAAGAGTTAACAGGCTTCTTTTGGATTAGCTCATCCCAACCTTGATCTCATCTTCATCGTTAAACAAGATTGAGCCCATTTGCAATTTAAAAAAAATGCTAAAAGAAAAAGGATGAAATGGAAAGCATGTCTCAGCTATAGATATGCAATCTTACGATGATAACATAAACAAAAATAATCAAAACAGCAACTTCAAAGGAATGCAATGCACATTATTTACCTCACTCCATATTCCGAGCACTTTCGCACTGAGTCAGAGGACCTCGTTCTGTCAAACTAGTTAATGATACTAGCACAAACATTGAGCGAATGATTCGGGAGTGAGTAAGAGATGCGTCACGGATGCCATTCCTGTTAAACATGGAATCATCAGATCATTGAGCGCCTGCGCATACTTTCGAAATAATCATCTGTATACATCGTTTGCCAATGTCATCACACTTATTTAGTGTTTTTTTTATATTGTGAAAGTATTTTGGAAGCTTGTTTTTGTTGAAGAAATTTCTCTTTTGAATCAAATATTGAAGTATTTGATTCAAAAGAGCACGCAGTTCAGACAAGTTTCAAAATTCTTTGTTATCAATGTGTTAAAGTGCCTCAAATAATGGTTAAGGTTATATCTAATTACAGACAGTACAGACCCTCAATTTAACTCACTCACAAAACGTGCTGGCTAAACCGCTGGATTAAGTTTTTTTTTTGTAAATTCGCAAGATTTTTACCCTTGAAAGTGTAAATACGGAATGAAAGATTGTTTAGAAGTTTTATATTTTTTCCTTTCGAGCATACCGCTTGTTCTATTTATAACGTTAATCGATTCCGATTAACCACAGCTTATCTAGTCATTGGCTTACTTTCACGACCTGATAGCTTATCACAGCTATTTGTATTTGTGATGTATAACCAAATGCGTGTAATAGCGGTACTAATAATGATGTTAATGAGTGGATAAATAATTGTCAAATTTTTGTAAGTTTTAATAATTATTGTATTGTGTGAAACTCTGTCGTTGAAAGAGACAGGCCTTTTGTTGTGGCATCAATTAATGACTGATTGTTAGTACAGGATATATAAAATAATATTGCCAGATTGACAGGTAAAACATCACAATGTTATAAAATCAATCAAGGCATTCCATAAGGCCTCTGCCTCGAATTTTGCGGGCAGCGGGGCGGCGGCGGCGGCGGCGCGGCAGCGGGGCGGGCAACGCATACCTGTTCTCCAAACTAGCGGGCAGATCGCGCGGCACTATAGCGGTGTAGTGTTGTGTTCGTGGTTGTGTTGTCGAGATATTTGTTTTTATTCGCGAACGAAATGTCTGAAAAACGGCGACATCTTTTTGATTCAAATTTATTCCTAACGCTCGATTTATTGTGGGCAAAAGAAGAAGTGGATCCCTACTATAGGGCAAGGAAAATAAATGGCGAGTTTTATCGAAATTATGAAGAACAGACTTTAACTTTAACATTCAGTTCGCTTTTTATTTCTTCCCATAATTGGTTAATTATTCTTCTATTTTTATGGTTCACATCTTTGCTGTTCCATATGGGTGTCCTCTCAAAGATTGCCGAAATAATTAGCTCTTGCACGTCCGAAGACATTTTGATACGTCACAAAAAAAATGTACAACACTATACCTACAATGCAGACGCGCAACGCGGGCGGTCACCGCTTGACTGGAGTGCACCGCTCGTTGCCCGCCCCCGCGCCGCTCCTGCACCGCTGTATTCGAGGGCCGGTCCATTTGATTATACGCGTAAGATCCTGCCGCTCCCGCGCCGCCGCCGCCGCCGCCCCGCTGCCCGCGAGATTCGAGGCAGAGGCCTTAGGGTTGCGGGTTGTTCGAAAGAGATACCGGGGCTCAGGAACATAAAGGTCAATAGAAGGAACATGGCTGGGTTTTAGGCTGTACAAGTCTGAGACTCCCCCCCGTTCCGCCCAGAGCGGGGGAAGTTATTTGATGTCCTATCCGCAAAAAAAGCATTCAACAACCTTACAGCACTAGTACATTTATCCACACTGCACCTGCATAGCTATATTAGCAACAAAGGCTAATGACGAACTATAGTCGCCTCGTCACCTATAACGAAACGAAGGGAGTGGCAGAACTAAGCCGGAGGTGAACACAATCACACAAAGTACTGCAAGTATGAATGATGTAATTACTAGCAGTTGTGCAGTTGAGCAGTCCATTCATGACTATTAATACGATGGTGTCGAGCTGTGTGCCACATTCCAGCCACGAGTAATGTTCGAGCGTTTGTTTTTATAGATTTATGGCGAATCTTGAGGAATGGTACTCGGAATTGGGTTTATTTTTGTTGTGAATGCATTTGCCAAGTGTTCCTTTACACGGTGTAAAGTTTACATTGCTGCGTTGTGTGTGCAACCTGTTACTATAACTTCAGTTCATTGGATCAACGCTGGTGGGTCATGAGGGTCCACATAACAGTTTACGTGTTCCTTTCAGCCAGTATAGTGTTATCTTTGTGGAGAATTAATAGTTTCCCGACACTTTCAAGGAGATAAATGTTCGTGTCCCAGAAGAGAGGTTATTATCATCCTTAAATGGTCACAACTAAGCAACTGATGAATTAGTGATCAATACTGAGCGAGTATTGAAATGGTAGGAATATATGCTCCTAGCTTTTAATTGAATAGATCTATGTATCAGTTCAAGATCACGGGGTACCTGGCAACCCCAAGCGAGTGCTCTTGCGTCAATCACGGTAGTTCATCGGCTTGTACGAAATAAAGTAATTACACTTGCTCACGTTTCGCCGACCGGTCCGGCCCGTCACATGACTCGTGTGGCAGGTTCTTAAGGTAAGCTTGAAAAAACTTTATTGCTTGCTTTGTTGATGACTATTTATAAACATGATGTTTGGTTGTTTGATTGAAGGTGGATAAAACTCTGTTTTTATAGTTACACTAATTTTGCCCAGCGGTTTCACGCTGTTGCTTATCACTTCGGGGTTTGAAAAATTGATTACTTATTATTATTTCAATGAGGTTTCGTCATTGAGGTCCGATTATGACCGATTCTCAGACCTACGGAATATTATACTTATTAATTTTCATAAAAATCAGTCAAGCCGTTTCGGAGGAATATGGCAACTACAGTTTTAGTTGCCATATTCCTCCGAAACACGAGAATTTTATTATATATTATAGAAAGATTTATAATATAGGAAACCCAGTGTATCAGCCACTTATCCTTACTCTGTAGCATTGTTAATACTGCTCACGAAAAGAGAAGTCTCACAAAATAAATAAAAAAAAAACTAAAATTAACTATGAACTAATAAATAAAGTGTTCGATTTGTATTTACCTGCAGCATATTTACCTTCAAATGGTGCATCAGTTGCTGCTCATGCTCTTGCGCAAGCTGCTGCCGTTGCTGTTGGAAGTGTTGCAGGAGGATTTCTTGCTGAATTTGTTGCCGTTTCTTCAACTGCAAAAGTTATCCGAATAGTTAGTTTTGGGGTCCTCCAGGGATCGATCCTTGTTTTAGAACTGGGTAAGGCATTTGACATACTAGATGACATTATTTTGGCAATCGGAGATATTGTGGGTGGACATTTGTAGATTTCTATTTTAATTGTGATGGAATTCAATTTGTTATTCATTTTTCTCCATCACGCCTGATTTTTATTACTTGATATAATTAAAAAATCTGTCGAAACATTTAAGAGATATATTTATGGTTAACAAAACAGAAAAAAGATTCAAATTTGATTAGAAAGCTTCTCCTCCCACAATAGCGGCCACTATACATAGAAAAAAAAATGTTAATGGTTTTTTTTTAATAGCTAGAAAAGATATTAATTTTACAGATCAATTTACAATCACTGTTACGTGCTCATCGTCTGCACGCGTATTAATTTGATCACCCTTAACACCACTATCAGTTAATGTTATTGTTGGATTAGGTAAAACCTCTGTGTCATATTCAATTACTTCATCATTAGTATTTGATTCACTATTCACACGAATATTAATAGATATTACACCACATCGGCATGTCCAAATGTTTGATTCAATTATGATATTATTTTAGAAAAGTGTTTTTTTTTTTAATATGAATGTTATTAGATGACAGACGAATGGCATTTCTTTATTCATTATTAAGGCTCCAGAAATACCTTAAAATGGTATCTTTTGATTTATGAGACACATGTCGCAATTTATGGCATAAATGTTTGGCGTGTTCTCAAACATGTTTTGAACTACATTTGGACATTTTCATTGAATACGACACATTGAACACTGTTGACTGAACATTATTATTGTAATTTGAACTCACTTGCAGCAGGAAACTACTCTCTAATGTCTGTTTCGCCCGTTCAGCAATATGGTTCTTTCTTGGGTTCGGATTCTGACAACGAGAGATGAAATACATGTAGGTCACCAGTCGACCACGGCCGTGGAGGGGGAAGGGGGAGCTATTCCTTTAGGACACAGACCAAATAAGGAACACCAATACTACAAATATACCTGTATGATTTACTGACGTTATTTAATAGTTGAAATAAAAATAAATACATGCAACAAAAAACGGAAAATGTTCTTCAAAATGATGAAAGCTCTTGAAAATAGACGTATTAGTGTTCCTTAGTTGGCGAAACTTCTCTCTAAACTTCTATGTTACATACATCTGAACAACGTTAGATAAAATTCCCTTCACAGTAGGTTTCACAGCCAAAGCATAAATGTATTGTACAGATAATGCAACCTTGCACCGCGGGTCGGAAGCGTACCATTTACAAAGAAAAATACATCAAAAGGCACACCGAGGTGCGCGTGCGCGTATTTCTGGCGACGCGCGCATTATTTTTGTTCGATGGGGAAAAATGGCGGGTGGTCGGAATGCGCCGCGAATAGATCGCGCGAACGGATGTTTTGCGCGGGCACGTGGGCGGAGAATTGTCGTAGTTCGGGAAGCCCGGGGCTTCGCCACTGACCATGTAACTTCCCCTGACACGACGTCAGAAAGTTATGACAGATTCCGCAGTTATGAATGACTTGCGATTTGATCGTTACTTTTCTCTAAATGACCACGTCAGTTTGTTTGATGAACCTATGACTGATAATTTAATTGATATAATTGATAAAATGATTGCAACCTTTCTCCATACTTCCATTGAGCCGCTCAAACTTATCTAGCTATATCCAAAACCCTTCTTTACAAAAGAATTATTATATGAACATTTGCTACAAGTTAAAACACCAAGAAGCCTGGGACCTGTTTACTAGTTTGACGTCAATCTACTTCGGTAACTTGTTTATCTAAAGAGTTAACTCTAAGAAAAGAAACATTTTGCATACTAATACTTTATTAACAGATAGTTGCAACACAACTCGTCCTGCACTATCTAAAGCGTGAAACAATTTTCTATTCAATTAAATAACAGCAGAACTACAGGCAATATCCTCTCCAAGCACGCAGAAAGGGGCCGCAAATAATTTCATATCTAAATTTAATCCGTATTATACGCATATAATCATAACATATGCAGACGCTACACACATACATACACACGAACGTATACGTGGTATTAATAGTGCGCGCGCGCCGGTCGGTATAAATATCGCGTAAAAATAATATGTATGCGGCGAGCGTTCGCTATATTGAGGGAAAAGGTCACGGTAATCTGCGGGCTTCGCTCCTTCACCTGCATTCTGTTATCTTTATGGATTCTGTACAAAATTCTTATTTAAGCGCTATAGAAGTCTGAATATTTGAAGGAGTTCTAAAACTGGCGGTAAGAATGAAGAGTAAATAAATGTCAAACATACATGGAGGCTGAAAGGAGAACAAAGGAGTGACATAGCTAATTGACTATTAATCATTAACGGGTAAATTAAAATGACCAATATTTCACCATTCTATTAGAAACTAGATAGGATTTTAAGGTGAAATAGGCTGTTTGTAATGGATCGAAGAAAGTGCTACATTTATTCAAAACTTTTGGCTAACTTCAATTTCTATCTTTATCTTTCGAGGAATGAGTATTTTTATATCTCGTTTTATCGGCAGAAGATAGGGCGCTCGAAGAAATAAACAAGCTATTATTAGAACTGACATGAATAAATACATCAACTACAAATCTGTCAGCAAATCTGTTATTTCTGTCAGCTAAATATAAAACTCTGCCGCTGTCTCGAATTATATTTTTAATCTATTCATGAATATTGTTTGCTTTGTATGTGATGTTATTACCAGATTGAACAACTTCATCAACTGCTAGACGGCCATGTTTATCAGCACACGTATCATTAGTGATATCATCTATAGATATGACTTTATAAGACAAAAGGCTATTTGCAACAATCATTAAATCATCTTACTATTAATAGCCATCGTAATCAAAGAGATATAAATCTTTATCTAAACCAAGTACTTTACCTAGATTGTCAATAATACCAATAATGTTATATTGAGCTATTTTTATTGACAAAGCAGTCAAGACTTGTAGTACGTATGAGATGTAATCGGGCCTACCGCCCACTTGCATCAGTGCTGTGTTTACAAACACTACATTATTTAATAGAAGAATGAGCTATGTAATAGCTGGGAAACCTTATGTTTATCTGTGAGTCATTATTGTGTGACTGAAACATATGGTCATGTTGTTGTAGAGGGCAGCTTTAGAATAGCTAAACACTTCGAACGACAGGAATCACTAGAAAAAGGAAAAATTGAGAAAGATACAAAAGGCTAAACAACAGAAATAGCGAAACCTAAGTTAAATTAAATACAAAGAAAAGGGATAAATTAGTTTTAAAGAATAATGGAAAGACAAGGATAAATTAAGATTAAAACATAGAGAGAAGTCTTAACAGAGATTAAATTTAATAGATCAGCATTGATGCTCACCTGCATGATCTGCTGATGGAAACTGGTGTCAGCGTGGGGCAGCCGCGGCGCATGCGGGGGGGAGGGGGTGTGCTGTGGCGACCCATCCGCGCCCCCACCGCTCTCATGCGCCATCTCTGCTGCAAAAGAGAGAAACAACTGTTAGTATGGAAGATACAGAAATTGAAGATGGTGATAAAACGACTATAAAGAAACAAAATAACGGAGGCATGGGAATGTGCTCTTAGACGATCGACTTCCGGGGTTGCGGGTTGTTCGAAAGAGATACCGCGGCCCCGGAACGTAAAGGGCAATAGAAGGAAAATGGGTGGGTTTTAGTCAGTACAAGTTTGACCCTCCCCCCCCCCCCCCGTTCCGCCCAGAGCGGGGAAAGTTATTTGATGATTTCCCACCCAAAAAAAAAAGACGATCGACTCATTCTGATAATATGTCCAGAAACTATATTTTAATAGTTTCTGGACATTGATGACACTTGACAATGGTTTGATTGAGGAATGAAGACCGAAAAGTGACTTACAGTGATTATTTAAGTCTCAATTGTTGACTTGAAGATTCCTAATATCACAATCCTCCTGTAACGTGTGCTTAGACTTAATTCATTTTACAAACTGAAGATGTTCTGCTAAGAATTAAGAAGTCAGACATTACTCCCACATGGAAGAGGAAAAGGCTAGACTTATAATAATAGATGATAAATTCATGAATCCAACCATAAAGCTGCACCCAAAATACCGCATAAATAAGCGATAAATCATAGTTATTATGATTAACAACCAGTTAATACTGTGAGGATAATCCGAATGTTTTGCAATAAAACCCGGGGCGGTGAGCGTGAGAAAGTCATATCCGTAAACATTTCCGTTGCAACAATGTTGTTGGAAGTGGAACACTCCTTGGCATATAGTATACTAGCTTTCGCCCGCGGCTTCGCCCGCGTTAAATTCGGGATAAGACAGTTTCCCTTTCCTGATTTGCAGGTACCGGCCACCTGTAGTTTTTGCCCTAGCGCCTTATTTATTGTAATAGCAATGATAAGTTTTCCCTTTTTTCCCTCTTTCTCCCTCATTTTTCACTCTTTTTTAAAAAAAAATAGCCTATGTCCGTCTCCAGGGTCCCAACATCTCTGTACCAAAATTCATCAAAATCGGTTTAGCCATTTAGGCGTGAAGAGGTAACAAACAAACAAACTCACTTTCGCTTTTATAATTTTAGTAAGGATTGGAGAATAAATCTTATCTTAAGAAAGCTTTGTTGTTTCTTCCTTTCACAAATTGTTAGACAAAGATCATCTGTCCTCTCTGTCCACTTTTTAAGCCGAGATATATGAATGTTATGTGGTATTATATGCAAAAATAGCACGGAATTTTGCGAAGCTTTTCTCATAATTTGTCGCAAGACTGTTAACGTCAAGTGCAAGATAGATATGGAAACATATCTAAATCCAAGCACAGGCGTAGCGTTTAAAGATCGCTGTCATAAATTGGGCACAGTGGGCAATAATGCTTCGCGTCCTTCGATTTTTTTTACGCTATAATGAGGTTTCCGTATCCTTTGCTCATTCTCATGTATTATTATTTGAAAGCTTAGCCAAACAGACTAATTAACTGCGATAAGTCACTCTTAGTCTCTGGTACCACGAACAAAAATATCACAATCCAAAACGAGAGACTTCATCGTAACCACACATTAGGATACAGGCACACAAGTCCGGGACGACATCCAGGCACTGCACGTTTGTACGCCGCTCTGTGTACGCGACCTTATGCCTGTGACCTAAATAAACTAGCCTGGGTGGAGGGGGGTACCTAAAAAACCTAGTTACTGCTTGGCTTCTATTGAACTGTACAATTATAAAAGGTTTGAATCTGACATCTTTTCAGCTTTTATTGTTTGAGTCTTTTCGGTGGTGTTCTTCAAAAACGCGAGTGTTTACGTTCTGTGTACTTGTAAATGCTGCTTTTAGGGGGTGGTTGGAGGGTGTGGGGACAATAAAGGCACTCGAAACCTTTATTATTTTGATCCTCGTGTATGTTGTTTCTATTTTCTGTGTGATAGCGAAAGGCTTCTGCGTTTTTGACGTTATTTATGGGGCTTTACGTTTTATTTCTTGATGAAATGCGGTTAGTCATTTCCTTTCGAACATTCTTTAAAGCATGACTATTGAATTTGAATGTGTAGATAACACTTTTTTAGTTATAAAAGCAACTAATGTTCAAGTATTATATATTTAAGTAGTAATAATATTATATATTTAAGTAGTAGTGTTCAAGATGCAAACACCTGCAGCGAGCCCGTACTCACGCTAATCGTATTGACCGGCACTTTCAGGACTGCATACTGCATAAATGAAGGTTCGAGTCCCTATGCGACCTGCTTCGCCTATCCCAATGTAGGTCGTTGGGGGATTGCGGCGAAGCCTGCGGGCGGCCGCCAAGCGCCCCGAGGGGAAGGGGATGTAGGGAGGGTGAGGGTTTAAGGGAGACAGTTATTTTTGGCTCTGGATATTTTTAGAAGAGCTGGCCGCCCGGGACCGAGGACTTGGGGTCCGAGCTGGAGGTCACGGAGCCCTAATTAATAGCCCAGTGAAGATGGGCGTGAAAGGTTAATTCTTATTTTTGGACTGCCTTGAGAACACAGTTATAGGGTACACATGTTTTTGGGTTTCTCTTCTTAAACGAAATTTAAGACATTTTTGTTGATTACGTAATTTTTGTTATGATGTATTTTTGTGTCTCGTTTGATGTTTCCGGAATCGTAAGAGGTGCTTTAGCTAAAGGTCAGGCACATTTTAAGAGGTGCAATAAATTATCTAAATGCACTTGCATGACATGCCTTTCTTGTCACATTATAATAAATATACGTAAGATAATAACGAAATCCAAATTCTATTCAGAATTTGTAATCTTAAAGACTTCACATTATTTTCTATTATAGGCATACACAAACATATATCTTCACAAAACCGGTTTAATGGGATTCACCGGATCGTGCAACAAACCGGATTGCGCATCTGACAAACATATATTTAGATTCGTCGTAAAAAAAACTTAGCATTTAGACAGAGCGGGCTTGGCGCTACATGACCTTAGTCAAACTATTTAAATTATTCGTTTTGTATACGTAATGGATGAAAAACTCTAACTTTATACATACATTATTACATTATCATAATAATTGGTTAGTAACAGGTCCGTCTTACATGTATTTACAGAATATTATAGTCTACACAACTCTACGGATACAAATTTTCACTAAGTAGATAGGTAGGAACTATGAACTAAAAATCATCATAAAATATCTCCATTTCGATGTTTGCATGTTATAAATAAAAGTAAACTAACAATAAAAACTGAGAATATCTTTATCAAGATTCAAGTCCTAAAATATTATTTTCTCACCTGTCACCCCAGTTCTAATTAGGAGACCTAATTTAATACTGAATGACCTAATATACCCTCGCTTTTAATTATTCAGTTTCATCCCACTTTCAGAGGAGAACCAAAGACACATACTACTGGTTTAAGTAGACAGAATTAGGCATTGGTGATTGTTCTATTTTGGATGGAGGCTGATTTTAAATGGATTTGGAAATAGTCCTTTGGGTAGTTTTGTGAAATGACTGCTGAATAAACAATTAATTAATTGTTAAACGAGAATATCTTTGGACGACGATTATTAAATTACTTTAAGTTAAACGCAACAGGACCAAAAGAATTCGTGGCGTGCTACGAATAGATCTACGGAAGACGGTAACTTGCTACAAGCGGGAGGCGCTACGACGTAGCACTTTCTACGCTACGTCCGGCTACGCGCCTGACTAGCGTAGCGTTACTTTTTAACCCCCTATGTTAAGGGTGCTTTATTAAGTGACTTTATTAGATCATTTATTTATTTTATGTTTATGTCAATAAATAAAACATGCCTATTATATTCTTGCAACTTGAAGCAATACATAAAAAATATAAGTAAGTAGTCATTGCTATCTATCCTTACTAATATTATAAAAGCGAAAGTGAGTTTGTTTGTTTGTTACCTCTTTACGCTTTAATGGCTAAACCGATTTTGGTGAATTTTGGTACAGAGATAGTTGGGAACCAGGAGACGGACATAGGCTAAAACTTAGCGTTGCTATTACAAATCAATAAGGCGCAAGGGCAAAAACTGCAGGTAGCAGGTACTGTGTTATACCGAATTTAACGCGAGCGAAGCCGCGGCCAAAAGCTAGTAAATATATAAATTCGCTTGAAACTCAGATCACGTCCGAAGCACGTGCACTTAAGTATGTGCTGTATTCGTATCTACAAGTATCAATACTAAAATAGCAACAGTTGCTTATAACCAGTCAACCGTGAGGATTCTTTACTACGTTTAATTTAATTATATACCCATTTCTCTCCGATTACCGCAATTTTTTTATATAAATACATTTTTTTAAATAAAACAAGGAAGTTTCACAAAGATAATTTACGACAAAGAAATTCTTGAAATTCATAATTGTTAATGTTACATGGAAATGTGTTTCGCTCGTCACCGAAAAATAAAGTACCGTGTGTCCTCCAGAAATATACTTACTGTGAGGTTGTTCAACTGAACGCACGCTTTGAAACGAAATACTTTTTAAACTGTATTTTTGTTGCATATTTTACCCATTTTAATAAAGGTTAGTTGCACTTATGTTTTATTAGCTTAATTTGACTTTACGAGTAACTTGTATCCGGCTCAAAGGTGCATTGCGACTTTGACCAGACCTTGGCCAGGCCTTATAAGTCATTAAAAAAATAACAGAGTATTATAATGGTAGAAGAACAACAAAGCTAGATCAACAAAGCCGGTCGCCGCCGCCCGCGCACTTCACTCCCCCCCTCCCTGTTTTTATATTTAGAACACCCGGCAACGCGGCGCGCGACAAGTGAAGGACGCGCCCCGCCCGCGCCTCTGTCTCTCCCTCCCTCTCGCACACACTCAGCACAATGCTTGAGCAAACGAGAAGCAGCACAATACTGAGCGAAATTATTGAGTTTTAAAAATAGAACATACACGCGAGCTACGAAACGTGACATGGTCGAATTATTTGATAAATTCGCGGAAATCGCTTGTTGTAGAAGTGCGACACGCGACTCCGTCTGCAATGCATCACAACACGTTACAGTTGTTGTGTTGTCGCCCTCGCCACGACGCCGACGTCGGTCACTCATGTAACTTGTGATTTTAAACACAGAAAAAGATTGTTGTTATTTGCCGCTGTACGAATATTTTTTTAATAATACGATTAACCACATTATTTCTGTAAACTAGTTTGACCGAATAAATTAGTACAGTTTTTATTTAAGGCACACTAAAAATGTATTAAGGAAAACATGTTGTAAAATTAATTTCGTTCAATAAAAATGCAAATATCTAATTTGAATAATATCTGTGAAAATATGAATTTAAAATAATATTTTATACGCGTCTGTATAAAACGATGTAGTGACAAAATACCGAGGTTACATTAATACGCCTTCTAATTGGAAAACAACTATCATTGAATAAGCAAAGTAACAATCATTTATAAATAAAGTGCCTAAGCATTAACAACAATGCCATATAAAGTCCCACTTCTGGGAAACCCGCCTCCTCGCCTCCTTGCAATAAAAGTGCCTAAGATGCGACGTAATTCTACAACCCCAACTGATTCTATAATAAACATGGCCCGGTATACCGAGCTATTTCAAGGTATGTTTATTCCGGGGTTGCGGGTTGTTCGAAAGAGATACCGCGGCCCCGGAACGTAAAGGGCAATAGAAGGAACATGGGTGGGTTTTAGTCAGTACAAGTCTGACATGCCCCCCCGCTCCGCCCAGAGCGGGGGAAGTCATTGGACGATTTCCCACCCGAAAAAAAAGGGTATGTTTATTTCAAAAACGTCGGTTACCCTTCACTATGGGTAAAGCCAAACAATAATGTAAACTAGAAAAACAATCAATTATACACCGTAATCGAGATCTTATATGAATACTAGCTTTCGCCCGCGGCTTCGCTCGCGTTAAATTCGGTAGCGCCTTATGGATTTGTAATAGCAACGCTAAGTTTTCCCGTTTCTTCCCTCTTTCTCCCTCGTATCCCAATCTTTTTTAATAAAAAATAGCCTATGTCCGTCTCCTGGTTCCCAACTATCTCTGTACCAAAATTCATCAAAATTGGTTTAGCCATTAAAGCGTGCAGAGGTAACAAACAAACAAACAAACAAACTCACTTTCGCTTTTATAATATTAGTAAGGATAATGAAGTTTTGTTTCAAGTTGCGAAACAGGACTCAAACCTAGATGGTAGAACGTTTTGGCACAGTACTTTGGCTACAGGTTGAAAAATTTCACTTTGATTACAAAAAATACTTGATTGGATTACGTACTACATCCGGTTGTAAAACACGCGAATTAAAACTTGATTTATAATGTAGGCCGATCAAGTTTACTTGTTACGTAAACTGCTCTCTTTTATCATAATAAATCTAAGGTCTTAGGACAAAGTTACTACAAATCATTAATACTCTATTAACACGTGTAAACGACGAGCTACACATAACCACCGCACGCATTGAATAATCAAATTAGTAGGCGCGTGTTTTGCATGTTTAATTATACAATTTCGTTTTTTTTTATTGCTACATAGTACATTTATCTTTGTACTAGCTTTTGCCCGCGGCTTCGCTCGCGTTAAATTAAGGGTAACACAGTCCCCCTTTCTTGATTTGCAGGTACCTGTTACCTGTAGTTTTTGCCCCTGCGCCTTATTTATTGTAATAGCAAAGCTTAGTTTTCCCTTTTCTTCCCTCTTTCTCCCTCATTTCTCACTATTTAAAAAAAATAGCCTATGTCCGTCTCCAGGGTCCCAACCATCTCTATACCAAAATTCATCAAAATCGGTTTAGCCATTTAGGCGTGAAGACGTAACAAACAAACTCACTTTCGCTTTTATAATATTAGTAAGGATTCACTTTAAATTAAATCCTCTGTCACAAAATTGAAAATTCAATTGAACTAACCTTGGTTTTATTTTGTAGGCTTAGTAAATCCAACTAACAAATATGTGTCGAGACCGCGTATATGGTAGAAGCAAAACGATCCCTTTTGATGTCCTTGATATTGGTTTTGGCGGAGGGCTCTTACGGACTCATGACTGGAGAAAATTACACATTTGCAATCCAACAGTGAAATCGCGATCCCCCCTCCAACTTCGTACTCCGCGAAATACCACATCCCATCTCCCCACAATTCCTTACTCCTGAACAGACGGCTCCACCAAAAATAGCTGTCCATAAAAGCCAAGTGTTCACCCGTTCCACATCCAGAAGCGAACTGGTCTATTTCGGTCAGTGTAAACAGTTTGTTACAAGTATTCGTGTGCGAGCCGCTCCGTCCGTTGCTATTTTCAAACGTCTATATGCAGTAGCCACCGGAAAGATTACAAATGGATTTTGGTATGGTGTCTTTATTGATGTTCAGTTTCGGTTTTATAGTTAAATTGTGCCAAGAATAAGGGGTTATGGCGCATTCGAATCAAAGAAATACTGTTGGCTTTATACTTGAAGAAAATCGTACTGAGTAACGATTATAAAGGATGTTAATGTAGCCTTAACGAAACCGAAAAGCGCTTGTTCTACCTATATATCTGACCATACCTGGCAACAAGTGTTTTTTTTTTAAATTCAAGTTTTTATTGTTATACCTTACTTTAAATACCCCCCGCTCCCCGTTCTATATGTACAATGCATCCAACAGCACAAAGCTTTTAGTTCTACTGTAAAACGTAACTGTTTACCACATTAAAAGTATTTTCTCAGCAATCATTTTTGCGTACATGGTTGACGGTTTCTTGAAGGGTTTGTTTACACCCTGTATATTTGACCAACCACTGTCTGATAGTAGGTTTTCCGATCAGATTTAAAAACTCAGATTACAAACCTAGCAAGTAGTAAACATATAAATCCAGGAAGGATGTTTTAGGCATTCGTAGTTTCATGGCTATCATTTAGCTTGTTGGCAGATGATAAGTAATGACTTTACTACCCATTGCTAAAATGTAAGCACTAGTAAAACATTTGCGGGTAGTATTCAAATGATTTACTGTGCCCTATATTAAACAATGTGAACATTAGAATGAAGTATTTGAACAATATCTTACATACAATGTGCAATATGTAGCTAGCTCAGAGAGTGGCCTACATTTAAAAGCTCATTTTGAAATTAAATATATCTTTAGACCCGAAAAAATCTAGGTCTATTTTGAAACATTTTTAAATAACTGCTTGTCTTTCTATACATAATATAGTAACAAAAACTTAGTATTAGCATAAAATTACATAATTGATTTCAAACAATTTGCATAAATAATATTCTAAACTACTTCAGAAAAGATGTTTGTGCCCAAAACACACAGCCTAAAAATATATGTTGTTGTAAAAATAACTTGACAGCATCGTTTACGTCCCGCGCGAGTACTCACGGGACTGTATGGCGTGCGCGTGCGCCGCGATTCATTGATCACGGAGAGAAGAGGTTATGGAGGAGGTGTTGCATGACGTACTGTTTTTATTTGTTTTGTTGATGTTTCTCTTTTTAGTGTAATGGTTCCGATAGGCGGAGGGCAAAAAGCCAACATTCATGCAAAGAAACTTTTGTAAGCAAGGTAATTATCCATTCATAATGGGAGTCTAGATCAAATAGAGGTGAATGAGGAAAAACAATCGGTTTTATGTAGTTTCTGCCTAGCCAAACGAGAAGAGGGGCGTGAGTTTATGAATGCAAGTATGCTCTAATATCTTGTTTACAAACTTATAATACAGCAACGGTTATGTTAGATGGTTTTTTAAGCTATTGCATAGCTTCTATCGCGGGCCTTGAGCGCGGGGACCGAATCCAGAAATTCCGTAACGAAGAAAAAAATGACGCTCCTCACTCCGACGGGCACGGAGGTGTGGCTTGTCTAACGTCGTTTACACAATACGGTCAGTTATTTCATTCTCGATTCTAATGTTCTAATAGCGTGTTTGGTAGAGAATCGGATAGTCAATCGACATTACGCTGGATCAAACCCAAGGTCTTGTTTTTCTTTTAGCGACTTCTTTTCATTGGAAGTACTTTTTAAATACTATATTTAGTTTTTTTTATTTATTGTCTAAGTTGATAAAAAAATGTTTCTTTTTGCGACTTCTTTTCATTGGTAGTGCTTTAAATATTTTATTTAGATTGTTTTTATTTATTGCATAAGTTGATAAAAAAATGCTATGCAATAGCTTTACCGCGGCAGTCCCCGAGTGCCACACGTATTTTATTAGTGTCTAATCTTAGTTTTTCATATAATTCACTATTAGTAGTGATTTCTATTGATCATGTCTGTTGGTTAGGTTGTGTCTTAGGGTCTAGGGTTCCACACTTCAAAAGAAAAAACTGAACCCTTATAGGATCACTTTGTTGTCAGTCTGACTGACTGTCTGTCTGTCAAGACCCTTTATCTCGGGGTGTAAAAGTACTAAGTTGAAATTACGATTTACTCAAGTCTATGGTCCCTTGTAGCCGTGAAAAAAGTCAAAAGATAAGGGCGTTTATGTCGCAAGTCAGTACGGGACCCTCGGTGCGCAAGCCCGACTCGCTCTTGACCGGTTTTTTTTCTGGAGTCTTGTTTCAGAATTGATTTTCTTATGAAATCACTTATAATTACTGTGTATGCTAGTTAACCAAGCGGCTGTGTAAATCCAAGACACTGGCTGTGCAAAACCTATACTTAACAAATATTGTACAAAGAAGCTGTTGAACCTTGTTATGACGAACAATACGACACACCCATTTCACATCCTACTGCACAAAACAACAAACAAACAGAACAACCAATAAATAGTCCGCTTCAACAATTAATTCGATATTTCACATCGTCAAGAGCTAATTAAAGACTTCCAAGTAACAATAAAGTATGAAATATGCAAGTGTTAACTGCTGTGACCTGAGGACGGTAGCGACAGCGTTTACCGCTGAACTAAACCTTGAAGTAAATATAGAAAAGTACCGTCGATCGTTTCATTGGAAACTTGAATTAATCGAGTTGCTCAGAAGTCGTAGCTGACTATTTAACTTGATTATATCCTTCAGTGCTTAGTTTTATTTTTGTCAGAGCGTGGTCAGAGCCTTGCAAACTCACTTTGTAGATTTAAATAAGGGTGTTTTTTTTTCCTTTTATTTACAAGGTTTCTAATTTTCGTCATTTTGTAAAATTAAAATCTTAAATCATAGCGTCATGCTGATCCTGCAACCTTACATAACAGGTTAAAAATAGTAAATAACAACTACAACAATACTAGAATTTTCCTGCATCCTTTTACTCACAAATATTTTGCTCACAAATACCATACACAAACATTTGCAACAGGAAATTACGGAATCAGGAAACACGACAAATTGCACGCAAAATACTAAATAAGCAGGCAGATGATGTGTTTTTCAGTAACAGCCTAGTCTTGACGTACCTATGGCCTAGGTTAGCCTAATAGGCTTATCGCTTATGGACATAGACTTAAAACATAAGTGGTAAAATATGAGTACCTACTACAGGTATCATATCATGACCAGCCTCATCGTCATCATTGAATCCCTAGCAGAATAAGAATTTATTATTTTTTATTTATTTAATTTATTTTCTTAACAACTTGCGTTTACTCTCCGAATCAGTTCACATGTATTCCGCTGATGTATTTTCTCTCGTTTCTGTGAACGCGCACTGAGCGAGCGTCCGGCCCCACTTTTATAATAACACCTCGATGTACGAATATATTAAATACATAAATAGAATATATGTGTACTATACATATACAGTTTAGGTACACATGCACAGCATGCGGTGGGCGCGTGGCGCAACGCAAATACTGAACCGAATCCAACGCAAATTGATTAGCGAAACATTAGCTTTATTTGTTTATCGAATGTCTCATTAATTGGTCTGCATTTTCTTACTCTACCTATCCTACAATCTACGGCATCTTTGAAAGTGTAAATCAAGTAGATAAAGACAAGTTCTGGTGGATGAAATGGTACAGAAACAATTATGTTAATAACAAAAGGTTTTACAAATTTTCATGAATCATTATACTCAATCACAATTATACTTATTGCAAAAAATGAGAAATGATATCGTTTCTATCTCTTTCACTTTGTTAAGTACAACGTTGCATAGAATGCGGCCTACAAAGTGCAATATCAATATTAAAAGTAGTATTGTACGCCCACTCACGAGTGTTCCCAACACACGCTCATCTGGACCTGTGACGTAGACCACGAAACGAATCGGCGTGTTTACATCACGATTCAGACAAGTAGCTTCTACTATTGATGCCAATAGGAAAACTTTCAAAGAAATATTGCCTCTCGTTCATAAACATGCAGTAAGTGATTTCGATTAATATTCCGTAAAAACCCAATTTGAATATTACTTCACAGTAGCAACTCTCGTATTTTATATTCTAGGCTTAATTAACATTGCCTACATAAAAAAATATCATGTTATGTTGAGCTCAATAAAACGAGAATTATTTATGAAACTAGTTTGGCAATGAAAAACAACTATCGCAACATAATGGGATTTCTAAACAGGCTTTCTTGACCATTAAAAAAAAACAAAGTTATTGATTATATTGATGAAACGGATGAACGAGATTATCCAATTTATGTGCAACTTAAGAGTTGATAAAAACGTAAATAATGAAGTCACTTACACAATTTCTCATCACCAATACTAACGTATCAACACTAAGTTTCCCTAAACGCGAACAGAACCAAATGTCCGATCTATTTACGGACAAAACCGACCGAAACACATTTGACACATGTGTAAAAAAATAGGCCATGTAGGCACATGCAAGCGATAATTCACGCCTAATAACGCAGCCGTAGTGGGCAGGAGTGAATCACGTCTATATTTAGCCGGTTTATAATTAGTACGCCATACAAAGACTATTCATATTAAAGATCTGATTGAGTCATATGTGAATACTCTTTGTTTGGGATCAACGTATGGGACTCCTGCGTGTTACGAAACTTGCAAAAGAAGCGGTTTAATAATTTGAAGCAATAATTCCTTTTAAGATAAGTTACTACAGCTACAACACTCATCACGGTGATAGGTATGTTGTTGATAATAAATTCAACGGGTTTCGTTTACGCAATCAAAGCCATAATAGTGAGAGCAAAAAGTGAGAGGACCAACTATTCATAATAGGATCCGATAAAACCATTTGTCATGATGAGAAATATTAAAAGGCCACACAGTAGGGTGCATGCTGCGCCTTCTCTTTGATTATATCACTTGTCTATCACAGCTCGGTCCAAACACGTCACCCCTCACTAAACACCCCTGACACACTTCACTTGTTTCAACCCTCTCATTCACTTGTCACTGAACAAGTTCAATTTTTTGTCAACCTGTCGGGACCTGTCCCCCATGCTCACACAAATAGACTAGTAAATCTCCCCCGCTTGCTCTATAAACAGATGGGCGCATTCCGTCCTGGGTTATTTTTAGCTGCACTAATTCGGGAATCACCGACTCTTGGCGAGTTTTTTTAAACATCAAGTTTTTATAGATGAAGCGGTTATGATTGAGTTCCATTTGGGTTGGGAAATAGTTTTCTGTTAGTGTTGGTTTTAATTTGTTTGGATTCAGCGCTGGAATTGGCAATGGATGCTCTAAATAAAAGGTTCGAAATGGTTTGTAGTTCGTAAACGAAAATATCTGCGGACCGATGAACCTTGAGTATTAAAATTTTGTTCATTCTTTAAATAAAATCACGTTGAACATACACCATATAGGTACTTCTATTCATATGATTGATGTTCTCTACATGATTATCATATTTATTTTAATAACCACACGTCGCGAGTCGTCTGCTTACTTTATCGTTTTATTTCAGTACACCTTTTTACCGAATTCTACACAGCATAAAGGTAGTATAAAAGATATTTTTAGCTCATGAATCATTCTCAAACAACATTAAGTTACGCTTCATCAGTGATGCAGACACTCAAATGCTTTACTGAAATCAGTACATCGAAACCGGACTGCTACCAAAAATATATCCCGAGTAACTCTCCAGTTATAGCGGGCAGGGGGAGGGGTTGCATGGTTATTTTGAACCAACAAAGAGTGGAACAAGTTGGCTCGCAGTCACTAATAATAACTCGGTCGATACTTTCCCACTACGCTTATTCCCAGGCTTAGTTATACAAGGAGCTATTTCGGGACCTGTATTGTTCGAGTTAGATGGAGCAACAAATACCGACCTTTTGTGTTTCTTTTCGGAACAATTTGCTGTTGTTATTAAATGTTCAGTGGATGTAATCTTGGATGGATTCGTTAATATTTTTGTAAAATTGTTGAAGTGTTCACTTTTCAAGTCAGGTATTTAAGTAGCCACGTTAAGGATAAACTAAATGGATTGTTTATATTTAAATTATAAGGCAGCAGCCATTTCAAAAGTATGACAATTTAATACTAAAGCTAATTCATTTGTCTCTTGAAAGCGTTTATTATTAGCTAATTAGTCCCCAGCCGGAAGTAACTTATTAATCTCATGTTCAAACATATGGTGTTAATTAAAAAAAGCCCATAACGTAAGCAGACCGTAAGTTTGCACACCATGGCGACCCATTTCCCATTAACACTTGACCGTGAGAAGTGGGTTACGGTCTCCTGTGAGTGCTGTGTAGTTGGCAAGAAATCATCTGTTTTACCACAAACCTTCTTTATCTATTTGTAGAGATGGTATAGACGGAAGGTTGGATAGTTGCGTACCTGGCTAATACGCTAATACAGTCCAGAGAAGCATGGGTCAATGATGAAAGAAACAAAGGTTCCGATAATGCTGATCCTTTGGTGTGTGCCTGCAAATGCATGAATGGAGACACATGAACCTTAGTTACGTTTATAATTTGAACTTATAGCACTATGTTATTCGTTTGCAACCAGTAACAGGTGACCTTAACCTAAACTTAAATAAAACTAAAAAACCTGTTCAAACAACACAGACTACTTTGTTTCGACTCACACACGCACACTTATTTATATTATTTGCACAATCATCAACATATTGCATATATCCAAGTGAATACCTGGTACAGTTTTATTTATACCTGTTATATCTGTTGGAGTTTACGCAAATAATGGGTTCGTTAACCAAAACCCATAATTAACTCCATTGTCTTAATGCACGCTCGTCATACAATTTTGAACTTTTCCAGTTAACTTAATGTTGGGTAATCGAGTTAAATTGGGCGCGATCATGTAACTGTTAAGTTAAAGTAAGCCGTAAATCAAGTTGGTTCAAGAAAACTTTGTAAGTGAGTTGAATGGGGGAAAAGGTCATTTTTTAAATACGAGATTAACTTGCACCACAAATCCGTAAATACGTTTAGCCGTAACTGTATTTAAAGCATGATTTTGTCATTCATTTGATGTTGAAAGAGAATTAATGCGTATACATATACATGAATACTCATGAAATAATACTACCCAACACTGTAGATTCATACATAGACGAAATACCTTTTGTCACAACACAATCTTTGTACATCACAATCAATTCACACTCCAATTTCAACGCGACGCTTGCCAGACAGTTCGGTGATAGTTACAAGATAATTGTATTCGTCACTTCTAATTCTTCTCTATCACGTGGAGCCTATCCTGTCCCCAAGATCAACCGCAAAGGTTATCACGATTGAAACATGAAATAGAACAAAAAGTAACCCGTCTATATACAGGCTATACACACAGTTGCACGACTTCGGCGCGTGATTGAAGCCAGGGTCTATAAATAGCCAACGAGTTATAGCCGACGTATCGACGAGTGCGAGGGCGAGCCAAACAAACAATCAAATGCTTTTGATTGAAAAAACAATGCTATATTTAAGGCTTTGTTTACGAAGGGTTGAAAGGGAATGATGTTTTATTTTGGGGATGACTTTTCATTCCCATTATTCTGAATCAACCGTAATAATTTTATTTTACTAAGTACGTTTTGGACTCCCATAGAAAAGTACTTGTATTGTCCCTCTTCTCATCAAGTTGATAAGTCTAACAGTATTCATAGTTACATCGTTTTTGTGACTAAGACAACTATTCTGTTGTGTATGACCTCATTAGCTAGTTTTTCTACAACCGTATCATGTATAAACAAGATTATTGTGATCTGATGCTAATCAATGACTGTATAACGGCTTTTTCCGTTAAATCCCTACATACAATGATATCGACGCATAACTGAATAAAAAACAGCTTCATTAAAATAAATAATAGGAAAATAACCGTTTAATAATAGATGACAATGAATGTTAACTGCATGTTGAAAGGGAGTCGCGTTTTTGTGCGCACGCGACTTCGTTTATCAGTAGAGAAAGGTGTAGTGTAAATCATTAGTACGGCTGGACTATTTTGACTGCAGCGAACCATTGATAAGGAACATGCGAAACGCATTGCGTTGATAGCACCTACCCTACATAAAATTGAATCAACATGCATTTCTCTTAACCAGGGAATGAGGGCGATACCTTCATTGCACAGACTGTTCTTGAAGCAAGAAAATACGAAGCAGGGATTCTCAGGTAGAAAACTATGCAGAAACTATGCTATGGAGTACTTCGTAAGGCTGTATAAGAAACAAATACTGTTTCTTAGGAAGACTTTATGAGTACAATGGCAAGCAAAGGATGCTCACATTAATCTGGTGATGTAGGTTGTAATATATACACATGCATACGTGTAAACAGAGACTTTGTCGCCAACCGATTGTCGTTTCCCATAAATTATTATGGCAGTAGTGGACGATGCACTATTTATGTTCAATTGTAAAGTTAGTGCGCCACGTGCAGTTTATGGCGACGGCCATTGACTGAGAGGACGCACTAAATAGCTGTTTGGCTCATTTTAGCTGGGTAATCTATAAGGTATGATTATAGTTTTCTAATTTCATGTTTAAAGGTTCAAATCGGTTTGGATATAATGCGGACGTGCCTCTGGACACTGAATTATGACAGTATCAGTCAGTGTGTCTTTTTAAATGCCTTTGAAACAGTTTCATGTTGTTCACTGTTAGGCATTGCAGTAATCTGTATACTATCGATGCTGAAGTCAAATCCTAAGTGTGTTTTCGTAAATACTTTGGGATTTTGAAGCTTCATGTGTTAATATACTGTTTTATTTTGTCATCATCATCACTTGTAGAGTGGGCGGTTTTTTTTGAGGATATTCTAAGCTGTTGCACGGTTAAAATAAACATATTTACCATAAGGACAAACAAAAAAAAAAGATTTGGTAATATTTTAGTAAAAATATCATTTAATATATGATTTATTATACTACTTTATAGTTATTTTATACATTTATGCTAATGTGTGCATTAAATACGAATAGAATACCAACATTATGCAATATACTGAGTACCTACTGTAATATTAAGCTGAACTGGTTTAACAGCAATAAGCGAGCCAAGTTCGCATATTCAGCCATTTTATTCTATTTATTTTTGTAACAATACGCTAAAGGAGGAAGTATACACAAAACGTGCTCAATCATAACTACGTCGCAGAATAAGAATAGACTTACAAAAATAGACTTTATTTATTTTAACTAATAAATTGTGCTGTCTCAGCGATTGGGAAACATGTCTACCTATCTACCTATATCTATTATTATAATTGTGTAACTCTGTTTATTTTTAACCATTTCACGACTAAACGGCTGATCAGATGGTAATGAGTTTTGGAATGGAAATGGATTTCAACCTGGGGAAGGACATAGGCTATACATATATCATCACGCTAATAACTTAGAGGGGTGAGCAATATTGCATTATTTCCGTTTTCCTCAAGTGTACATTCGAATAAAACTGCTATAAGGCAAGGTGAATCGCGAGCCTAACGCGTACGAAGTCGCGGGTAACAGCTATAATATCCATATTATTATAACCTGCGTTGTTGTGAACCGGAACACGGTGAAGCTTTCAAAAATAACATGAACTTTTGAAGGCAGACCTCTGTATAGATAATTTTGTATTTTCTTCCTTCTCAACAGCTATAATATTAAAAGTTATAAAAGTGCTATTAAAATAAATACTTACAAATATTCTCGTCGTAATATTTCATGTTTTTGCAGCTGTCATCACAATAATTATTTTAAAGGCGAAAGTTTCTCATGTGGGAGATTGTAACTCCTTCATGTTTCAACGGATTTAAAGATTTGATTGCAATTTGTTTTCAAGATAGTTAATACCCTGAAATAACAGGCTACATAGACTTTTTATCACGGTCAACACGGGTGAAACCGCGGAGCGTAGCTATTATTTCTATAGATACACTACAGTCTGATATATTGCATAAAACGTTTAACATTTCTAAATTGTTTGCTCCAAAGCCGCAGCCAAATTCTATAGGCGTATAAATGTTTTTTTTGACGTGATAACGTCTTTAAAATCGTTTTAGTCGGGTGACATGTTCAGAAACTTGTATCACACCAAAACCTCACGAGATATAAAGATGGTAGCGCCATCTGTTACTTGGCTCGAAAAACTTTAAATTAGTACTTAATTTCATTTTAGATGTCACTACTTTGGCTTCTGGCTGAAATTGTATAATTTTTCAAAACAATTTTACATTAGTTTATTTCACTTAAAAATTGTTATCTTCATTAATTCCTTACTTCCCAAAAACTTATATCACCAATAAGACGTTATCACGTAAACATCTCGATCGTAAACCTACTTTACAAACAACCAATATTTTTTTATCAAAAGCAATAGTGGTCCCACACCCGCACTGAGCCCGCGTGGCTGTTCTAGATGGAGGTCCTCAATTATCTTACGTGCACATAACACAAACAAGCCGTATCAAATATTAATCCAATAACATACCAATACCAATATCAATAACTATATTTCCCACCACGCAGTCGTCCGCATATATAAACACATTATATACGAGCCGCCTATATACCAGCTCACAAAGCGATTGTCGCCAACTACCGCATAAAACTGCCCACTAAAGTTATATATATCGCGAACATAATCCAAACAATGGCTGCTATTTTTACACAATATATTACCAACACTTTTCCTGTCAATGTGTCGTATTTATAGCGGCGCACTGTTGCTATTTCTGTTTTTATCACCGAACAACAACTCTGTTATATGAATGTTCACAATTTACATTTTTAGATGGGGTTCTACTGAAATAGGTGGTGTAAAAGTGAAAATCCCGACATATCTGCACAAGCTACGTCCCGCGTAGACCATTTGTTAACCTGTTTGGGTGTGAAGGAGTAAAAAACATACTCAC
The DNA here is from genome assembly GCA_905475445.1 of Ochropleura plecta. Taxonomy (NCBI): domain Eukaryota; kingdom Metazoa; phylum Arthropoda; class Insecta; order Lepidoptera; family Noctuidae; genus Ochropleura; species Ochropleura plecta. The sequence continues at coordinate 679,939 of FR997735.1, forward strand.
ACACATAAAAACTTTCGCCTAAATAATATTAGGTAGTGTGATTATCAAACAGGTTATTTTATTTATTTATATCATCACATCTATCAAAAGGCTAAACAAAAGCATTGTGAAGAAACTAACATGTCCCAGAACCTAAAGATTTTGGGCAATAATCGACCACGCAAGTTGTTAGATCCCTAACAACCCGCATGGTCGATTATTGCCCAAAGCCAGTGCGTTGCACATTGCACATAGAGGATCCCAGGACCTCCATAGACTGTTTATGATTGTGCAGTTATAACGATTGTCTTATGGGGCTATAGGGAAGTCAATGACAAATGGCGGCAAGCTTAGGCAACTTTGGTAACTGTATTGGTCATAGTTGATGTGTCATTTCACGTGCTCTACGAATAACCAGAAAAATATGGTGGAAAATTGGTATGTTAAAGGTGGATTTACAGCTAAACAAGTAAAAGGATTTTGAGGTTATGTGGCAGGATACTTTGAGTAGCTAATGGTATAAATGTCCATTAGCTACTCCGACCAAACAAAATGGTTATAACTAGGTAATAACTTACCTCAATCAAAGTTTAACTTGATATAGTGTTGATTAAAGCTCTTCTTGCATCGATACTTACAATACAACTATAGAACTGGGCATAGTGTACAGACCAGTCCTGCTAACTTACTATCAAAAATTCAAAACCACACTTATCGTTTCCGTGTACAGAAATAGTTTATAGTAAAACCACGTCGTAATCAGTCAGGGCGATAAGGCTATCTGTGGCTATTTATACACGCTCACATAACGGCGAAACGTGGCACTATTTACAAGCTAAACGAGGAAAATTCACAACTGTACAATATTAATTACAGGACAAACAAAACAACACATAAATTAAATGGTTTTTAATCCGCGATTTCCTTAAAGAGTGAGCGAACTTTAGGTCACCACAGAGGTTTCATTCAATAATGCTTTGGGTTTTTTACTTAATTACTCATTTTCATAAATACATTTTCTTTTTAGTGGGCTTTGGGAAACATGATGGACTTCATGTTTATGTAGGTACTATGGCTTTTAACTTCCCCCGCTCTGGGCGGAGCGGGGGGGCATGTCAGACTTGTACAGACTAAAACTCACCCACGTTCCTTCTATTGCCCGTTCCGGCGCCGCGGTATCTCTTTCGAACAACCCGCAACCCCGGCAGGAGGTATTATGGCTTGGTTAATGCTTGTGTAATTTTTATTACCAAGTAGTTTTCAAATCACTTCTGAATAGACTTTCACATTATGTTTTATTATGAATATATCATTTATAATCATATTATGTATTATGACACCTGTCTTATTATTTGTCTAAAACTAAACCTTATCCTAGAACTGCTATAATCCTACATTACCTATAAAACTAACGAACCGCAGGACAAATTACTCCTAATTGTGCAACAATGATGACAGTAAACCTATTTATTTTCCTCCATTCACTTTTACAAGGCGGAATTACAAGCAGCTGATGATCTTCACTTGTTTGTCGCCACAAACATGGCTTGTTTGCGATGTCAGGAATGCTAAATAATACGCTACAAACATTCTTGTACAACCACTCCTTGTTTAGATCAACGTGCTTGCTTGTATTGTTACAAAATGTTATATTCCTTGGGTATAAGATAAAGTAGATTAAATTGAATTCAATTTGCAATCCTGCTACTAAACTTAAGTCTGTACTGTAATAGGTAGAGGGCGAAGAAGGTGTTCATTTTTTTCAAAGGTTAATGGTCATAGTTGTTTACCTATAAAGTACGTTATTATGTACAACCATGAGTACATATATATAGCAGCTTGCAGTCCGCTCGTTCAGGAGGCGCTCGCGATAATAATAGACAACAATACAATGATAATGACAATATAATGGCATGTGCATATTTAATTAATTCATGAATATGTAAACACGTTGTTACGTGCAGTTGGTTTACGAATCTGTTTGCAAGCATTTCTTCGTATCCCAGCCAGTTCATAGTTCTACTGTATTGATAACAAATACTCAGAAATTTAAAATTAATATTGAATATACGTATTTTATGCAGACCGAGTACCGTGCCGTCTCGATCATAAACAAGTGGGTGAATCAAAGACAAAATGATGAGTATCGTTCCATTCTTAGCAACACTGCCTACATAATTCAACAGGATTTTAGTCTGACGGTCAAAAAAGACACACACACCTACGCAAACATCACTAAACTAAGCTTAGGAGCACTAAGAACCAGTCTAATAGCTATACCATCACACAGACTAACATAAAACATGTTAATGTATGCAGGTAAACATACCATAGACTAAAAATAGCACAGACTTAATATCACATCACGAGGCTCTGTTCTTATATTGCGACAAAAATACTTAGTTAGTGAATAAATCAAAGTTCTATTATTAGAGAGATCATTAATTTTATCTTATCGATGTCAGGGGCCAATTCTAACTTATTGATGGAAAGATTATGTAAAAGTTTCGTCCTCACTTTTTAATATAAGTGGTATGTTGCTAGCTTGCTTTGTTTTTCCAACAGCAGGCTTAATTATGTTGTAGTAGTATATTAGTTAGTTACAATTTATGTTGCGGATATTTAGATGCCCGACAGTATGACATCCAGTCTTCCCAAGAAGAATCGCTTAATCCACTATGTGTGTGTAGTGATCAGATAGGCAGTAATTCCGTTTAAAAAAAGGTGGCCTCACGTTTTCTATGAATATTTTAAGACTGAATGAAAAAAAAGGTACAGACGCCTGCAGGTCAAGCTACCCGAAACTGTAAATTTTTCCCAATGAACCTTGAACCTTATTGTTTAGAAATAAAGTCGAAAATCTATCAAAGAAATCTGACAGATTGTAGTAGCTTGATGTGCAGGCGTCTGTACTTAATAAGTTTCCTTAACCTAACTTAAACAGGTGTTGTTCAAGCTAGATAAGGAAGTATACAAATAAAAGTATCCTTGTATTTCCCCCGGCACACCTAGTCACCGTCAGGTACAAGTAGGAGCCATGTTTTCCTCAACTTATAAACAAACCTCAATAATAACTTTAATTGGCCCTGTTTGCAATTTCAATGTAATTCTAACTACAAGTTAAAATATTTACTAGTCACTTTACGACGTGTTTACGACACAATAAGTACCTATGTTGACTCTTGTTTATTCAACTTGTTTATTATTTATATGCGGAAATTACTTACTTAATTATAAAAGAAAACATGAAGTTTGCCATACCTAATTGATATTTTTTTCTAATCGCTGTTGTTTAATGTCAATAGGCAATAGGCTCTCCCTTTATTACAAAGCACGTAATTTCATTTTTGTATTTCAACCAAAACAATATTTCATAGCTAATAAATTTATTACAAAACATCTACACATCTTTGTGACATAATCTCACAGCTACACATGTTTTAAACATCTAATTTAAACTCCCATGACCTCCATAATAAGAATCACGGAACGTTTCCATAACCGAACCCAAACGGGTCACTATAAGCACCGCCATTTTGTTACGTCACTGTTTTAAATATAGAACACTAAAACAATATACTTGTAATCAGCGTAACGACGGCCATGTTTGTCGTTGCATACTCCGCGAATGGTAAACGGTTCTATAAATAGTACATTGAAAATGGTCATGTGTCGAAATCATGAGCTCTTACGCCGATTTTATGAGACAACAGTATTTTGGACCATTTTGTGTGAGTTGTACTTGTATTGTAGGAGAATAAAAATAGGTACTGTGTTTAAATGGCTGCTTCCATTATGTATGGATGTGATTTTTATGGGACACGTTTTTATGGAACGAGCTTTTCCAATTTTCTCTATCCATCATGAATCTAGTTTCACTTGCAGCCAACGCCGAAGGAGAGAAAATGTAACAAATATTAGATTTATATTTTGTAGTAAAAATCATTGTATTTGCTATAACCTTATGCTTGGAAAGGGACGTAAGATCCCTACGTTTTTACTTTTTTTACTACCCCTCTAGGTATTTTTCCTGCATTGTAGGTACGCTTACAAACATTAGAACCCACATATACAAACAGCCAGACTCGAAACAACTAACTGTAGGCCCCACAAATATTTGTCCGTGCGGCAATCGAACCCGAGACACGTAGAGCACGAGCCAATCGCTCAGCCACTGCGCCAACCGGTTTTTATACAGCAAACTTTTTATGAAAATGCTTGTCTTTCATTAATGCAAGACAGTTCTTTATTAATATTCATTTATTACATATAAATAAAACATGGTTATTCAGTAGATTTTATAGTACTTTATTAGTTTTGAACTCAAGTGGAACTTGATTAGTTATAAATAAACTTTATAAAAGCCAATCTAAATATACTTGAGAACACAACCTTGAGATCAACTCGTCGGTGCAGAAAACGGCAAAATATTTCCACTATACCCACAAGATTAGCTCCAAATGTTTGGAGGTTGGAATGTTATGGTTCCGCATCTATGCGGGATTACTGAAAATAGCCGCATTACACACGGGACGATTAGTGCCTTAATGAGCGGATAAAAGCACTGTTATAGACAATGCGATAACTGCAGTAATTAATAATAATAATAAATATCTTGGGGCAACTCACACACGGCTATCTGATCCCAAGCTAAGCAGAGCTTGTGTTATGGCAACCAGACAACTGATATACATACTTATATAATTTATAAATACATACATATTATAGATAAATCACACCCAGACACAGAACTAAAAAATGCTCATCACACAAAGTTTGTCCTGGGTGGGAATCGAACCCACGACCTCCGGCTCAGCAGTCAGGGCCACTGACCACTAGACCAACAGGCCCGTCATTGTTCAATTGCAGCTAATTATAATAATGATTGCGGAACGGTTTGTTGCATTATTATTATTAGTAAATTATATCTAAACGAATGTTATGAGGGTGTCATTTGTTTTATCTGATTATCGAAATTGTTACTTTCTGGTGATTAGTTTTATCTAGTTTTCAACATTATGCACATAAATGATTCGTCATAGAGCTTTTCGATTTAATAAGGAAGTACCTTATAGTGTTGAGCTTGGATTCAGTGCCTGTTCAATACTGAGTTCTTTTTCGTATCGTTGATTCCCGTCATTGTATTAGTTTTGACCAGAACGTTTGTTACTACTAAGGCGTCGGGCAGGCCTGAATGTGCAAAGGATGTAATATCTTACATTGATAGCAAAACTGCAAGACGAGCTGTCTCTTGCTTCAGGTTTCCTCACATTTCTGCTTCACAAGCGCGATAAAGACGCACTTTGTTGACCTCTGACAGCTACTAACTACCTACCCTGACTTAATCAAGTAAATAAAATGAATCACGCTATATGCAAACTTATCTCTGTCTAAATATAGATGTTAATGTGTGGGTAGGTACGATACCTATTGATGTGACGGCGCATACTTCAGTTTGTTCGAGGTGACTCAGTCTTACCTGGAAAAGAAAATTCGTTTTAGAAAGGTTTGCAAAAGTGTAGATATTAAAATCGGAAAATATATTCATACTAGCTTTTGCCCGCGGCTTCGCTCGCGTTAAATTCGGGGTAACACAGTTCCCCTTGCGCCTTATTAATTTGTAATAGCAACGCTAAGTTTTCCCTTTTCTTCCCTCTTTCTCCCTCACATCCCACTTTTTTAAAATAAAAATTAGCCTATGTCCGTCTCCTGGTTCCCAACTATCTCTGTACCAAAATTCATCGAAATCGGTTTAGCCATTAAAGCGTGAAGAGGTAACAAACAAACAAACAAACAAACAAACAAACAAACTCACTTTCGCTTTTATAATATTAGTAAGGATTTGTTGAGATATGCAGTTGTTTATGGTACAGTAAAAGTTATGCAATAAATCGAGATAGATAAAAGTATGTTTTGTATTAAAAGATATCGTCGTTAAAGTTCTAACACCACTTAAGTCACTTTTTGACTGTTTAGACATTTTGATGCCATTCGTTAGAGAATCGGAAGACGCATTGTTTTAGCCAAGTGTTTCTACATTAGGTAAAACAATAATAAAGTATACATAAACAGTTAATTGGTAATATTATAATACAAAATTTTGCGTTTTTTTCTCTCTCCTGGAAACTTCAACGACGATGTGTAATATCTTTTATCATAGCAAAGTAGTATTTAAGGATCTAGCTTTCTGCTTACAACTATAAAATGACGTTACGTATTATAATGTCGAATCACACGTCCGAGAACCAAATCAGGTATGTCCATTAGTTGATTGATAAAGCCGTTCAGTTCAGGATCGCCTGCTCGTTAAAGCCAGTGATAATTATGTATATTGAGGAAGCCTATCCCGATAGTGCAAGTGTTGCCCCGCGGACTGGCGCGCTAAAATCGTTCACGTTCCGAGCGGCCGTTGTCGCTAATTTCTATTTTCGCGTCCATACAAATAGCATTTCCGCGAGCGAGTTTTTATTTTACACATTCTATTTGTAACTACCGTATTGCCTCACACTTACATTGTCGCTATGGTTGATTGCGAACATTTTACGATCTCTATCGTTCTTAAATTAACTGATAATGTGTTTGCTACAATATTGTAAAGCTACGACTTTTTATTTTATTTTTAAATACGAAATCATTATTCCTCTTTTATTATGATCTCGCTACGAACTTGTTGTGTAGTCAAATCGCTGAAATGTGAGTTCATTTCCAGGGTCATGCTGATTGTGAAAATTATAAAACTGAAATACAACGTCTAGACGCCAAACGTTAACGTTTTAAACACAAACGTGTTTTCTTGGCAAGTAAACATGTTGTAATCAATCATTGTATTCGTGAATGATGTCTGTATGCGCGTCACTACACGGAATACATTTGTAAGAAGTCAGTTCAAAATATGCATTGATTGACACGCCCCTCGTTATAAAACATGAAACGAAACGATATCATAAACATTTCACTTTTTGTCAACCCTACGGCTCCTCTAAAATAAACGTTACGATATCTGTGCTGTGATGCGTGTGAGCGCGACGTGTCGTGCTCGTGTCGTATCCGCGCGGGGGCCGCGGGCCTGGCCGTGAACTTGGACCATCACCCACCTGCCATGGCCCACTATGGCCGATCGATCCCATTCATCACGAGCCAGCGATATCATAAGCTCGAAGGTAGAGGCCGCCGTCGCAACGATTTGAATGGAATATGAGCTCTAAAGTGGACGTCAATTGGAATTTAAATATTTATAACAGTCTAAAGGGTTTATCGGAAAGACCGATTGCTTTTGATAATATAATGAACAACGAAGCAATCGCATGTTTAGAAGATGCTCTAATTTAACAGACAGGATGAAAGAGAATGATAAATTGATAACGATGACTTACGTATGAAGGTAAGTAGCTACATGGGTGCATCAATATCTAAAAGGTTACTGAGTTTGTAGTGTTTCGTAAATGAATAAAACATAATATTACATAATCGTTCAAAATTTTAATAGCTAAAAGCTGCATTTATTTAAATAATGTTTTCAAAACCACGTAAGTAGGTGCCTAATTAACATTGTTAATTGAGAATCACATTGTAACTGCATTCATGAAAAAGATTTAATCTAGTATGAATTATCTAGTGGGTAAATAATCTGAATAGATGATTGGATTTACTGAAAAATTTAAACATACAACATATTTTTAGGGCTGTGAAGAACAGGGGTGCAAACCTCTTCATCCCCTATAGAAAAGGGAGGATTCTTCGACCTGACGTGTTGTGATGTTGTCAGGTTCTTCTATATAGTAGTTTGTCCTTCGGTTAAATACGATAGATGGCGCTGTAATACTTTATGAATTGGTACTTTTTGTAATGCATACAGATACATAAGTACGCCAAGTTACCCATCCCTGCTGTTTGATTATCCCTTGGTTGTTAAATAAAGATATTAGTTTAGTTAAGATGATAAAACACTCAACAAAATGGAAATGTAACTTGCAAGAGTTAACAGGGTGCTAACAGGATAAAAGTAAAGTTGTATTTAACAATCATAATCAATCTGTTATTATTTTAAGCAATAACTATGAGAGATTTTCCTATGACAACCTTTGTGTAGTGTCTTAAATATTTTTGCTATCAAAGTGCACATACACAATACATTAAAAAAACTACTAAATAACTCATGATTACTGAGAACCAGCGCGTGGGCAGAGCCGGGCACGCTACTACATTCGGAGAACTGAAAAATAGCCCATATCGATTTGATGAACAATTCGATATGACATTGTTACTATTAGCCATGTTGCATTTACACATAGACATATAAATAATAGTCTAGTTGCCATATCCATCACAGCGTTAAACCATTGGGATACCCACATTATTGTAGACGAAGTTAACCTCTCTCATGCTGTCACCAAAAGCAGCTGTAACAGAGCTTTCTGGACGGCCACAGACGATGTCATGAAAGTTGCCAAGGATTGTGACTCAAAATATGATTAGTATCAAAAACACGAAAAGAGAAAGTACATTCGCAGTTTGTAACATGCATTGTATTTTTAATATGACTATCGTGTCAGGTATGGAAAGTTTAATTACTTATCGACAAAAACTATCTCAAATGCATTTTGTGTACGTTAACATAGGACATACACATCCTCGTCGTAGGAGACAGGCCGCCAGGCACAGAGGCACACAGCTAGTCCTTGATAAGTGCTGGTACCGAGAAGTGGGTGTGGGATGAGTACTGAGTAGCGTGTATCCAGCTGATAAGGCTTCCGGCGAGGTCGTCGCCCTTCCGCCGATAACGGTCAGCTGGGAGCTCCAACTGACATTGCGGGAACACTTTCTCACAAATAATCAAGTTAAGAAATGACTTGTCAATGTGGGAAGAGTTTGATAAATTGTAGTTATAGAGGATATGAATACTGGAGATACTAAATCAATTGTCATCATTATTCAATTAGGCTTGGTAAACTTGGTGTAACTTGGTGTTTAAGTTTCCCTAGATTAACTAATTTCTACAGATGATTGCGCTGCTCGAATTTCAAGTCTCGGTGCGAAGCTGAGCGTTGAAAATTCAACTGTGCGTTACTAAGTGACTGAATAAACTTACCGGCACAGTCCTAAGCGATTCACGTTTTATCCCGAAGCTTTGGATATTTCTTCATAAATACACATTCAATAATACTATCTATTAAAAGATTGAATTGCAATTGATTATAACTTTTATGTAGGAGGTATTCTATTGGTAGTATTTCCGTGAATTCATATAAATTGAATAAGATAATGTGGATGGTAACTTATTTCAAGAACCCTAATACCGCTATTGAATAACTCATCTTAATTATACATAGTGGAACATTGTGGATGCATTTTATTACTAACAAATATATTTTAATCAAATGATATTATTATATTTGAAATTATGAGTTTCTTGAAATTATAATACCAAACCTAACCTTGTGCGAAAGCAAAATAAAAAGTACAACGAACAAAACAAAACAAACTTTCTTCCTCCCACTCAGAGTTCAATTTCAGCTGTATTTGTTTATACTGAAAGCCGACCATAAAATAGTTGGGAAAGGCAAGGCTCACGTGAGTCAGAGGTCAAAACCACACATCATCACAAGTCATTAGTCCTCCAATCTATTTCCAACTACCCGCCAACAATGGAAACTTCACCGGCGTAGTAGGCTAGTAGGTGTAGTACGGCTGCGCTCGCGCCGGTGATTTTCCTACAATTAACGCACTCACCGATACGATAGCACGGGAGTTTCCTTTGACACACTTGTGAGCAACCAGCGTCAGCGGCGTCTCGGCCTCGACGATACATTCCATTCATTGATAGGAAGCATGTGTGTTGCTATCGTTAAATGGGGTAAGTAGACCTGTACTCGTATAGAATCATGAGCTGAATATATGGTACCAGTTTGCGCTTCGTCGTTCCTTACATCCTGTATGCCTCTACACATTGTTTGCTTTTTTTTTTTAAAGCGTTGCCCCACACTAAGATTTCTCCTGTATCGTGGGTGCGTTTACAAACATTCAATCTCACATACACAAACAGCTAGACCCGGAACAAATATCTTTAGGCCATACAAATATTTGTTCCGTGCGGGGATCGAACCCGCGACACGCAACGCAGCAATCGATCGCTCAGCCACTGCGCCAACCGTGTCGTCAAACTGCTTTGACTGTTTCTAGTGTTAATAAGCACAGAATTCGCTTTGACATCATGCGAGTCTTCTGTAATAAATTTTGTATCATTATCTATTTCATCAGCATGATCCATAGGGATCTCATTATGTTTTAAGTGACGTAAGTCATTTATTGCGTTGTGGAATGCATTAAATGATTGAATTTATCAACTGATTTCTTCTACCGGAATACACTGCGTAGCTGCTTCAGACGCAGACTTCGTAGAAGAACGAGACGACCTGGAGAAAACCAACGACAAATTCACGAGATTCAGTAAGTCGGGTCTATTACCACTACTCTCTGATCTGTTTATATTCCTTCCAATTAATCAATCACAAGTATCACGTTCGTCAATGTTCTATTGTAGATCACCTACATAAATAACTTGCGCAACTGAGATATTGATGTAGTTCTTCAATAATTAATTAATAATGTTTATCTTTAAGGAAAGTAAGTGTGATGAGTACGTGAGAGTCGCAGTCTAAAGTACACTAAACGAATATATGTTACTACTAATTAGATCATCGTACTAATAATAAGTTGTAGGTACTCTATTTCCCACATCACTGTACCCTTTGTACCAACAAAATTATATTTTAGGTACTTATACTTTATTACTTTTCCATTCAGATAGTCTCTTTGTCATTCGCATTAGTTGGTCGGACATATAAAAATATATAAACAACCATTTTATAATCTACCATTTCCTCCACCTCCTCCTCCTATTCCGCATGCAGTCTAAGTGATATCTGCCGTGCCACAGAGCTAGCGACCCGAAAACTGTGCATTGTGTGTACGTACAACTAATAAAATAATGAAACAATACAATTAACTTCTGTTCTACTCTCACTAAGAAGAGTGAAATTCTCATAATATGTTCTTTGACCCGTCCCAAATTCTGTGGCAACGTCAGTCCGGTATGAATCCCGCTTCCCTATTAGTTGCCAGGCCAGTTGGCGCCCGCACCCTCCCATCCATCACGCGGCGTGATTGGCAAGCGTGCCACTTATCACACTGACTCTGATGTGATGTGATAAGACTGCTGATGGGATTGGCAAATAGTTTACGGAAAACGGAAGGAGTATGTGTGAGAATGTAATTATCGTACTTTTTTGGCTTGCAGTCAGATTCCTTACGTGCTTGGAATATGACTTTGCGATTAGCAGTTGTTTTCTTGTAGATGTAAAGATAAGTGACACACATAGAATATCAAATTAGTTGAACATTTCAAATTGTCACAGTGAAAATATAGTATTCATCCATTTGGACGAGTTATAAGCATAATTCAATCTTTTTTTTTTAATTGATCTGGATTCTGTTTAATGTTCGCAATTTTCATCTGTCAGTTCAAAAATAACTTCAAACGTTTGACGATTATTAATTAATTAATTTATATCCCACTCCTAGACAAAGTCCTCCCCCACTTCTTCCATCTTTCGCGAGACCAGGCGTCTCTTTCCAGTTTGGTCGCAACCTACCAACTATTCAATGCATCCCGCCATTTTCTTGTTCTTTAACAAATATTTTCGGTATGACTACTATCAAAAATACACCGATCAGCCATCAATCAGCTGACCATGGCTGTTCCCACGATTCCTCGGCACATGTAATAGTACCCGAAGTGGGTCATAGCGGCCGGTGACTAGTGACCAGCTGTTAATTCGGTGGGACCTTGGCCCGGCGGGGTGCGCGGGTGCGTTGCACAACGAACTATTCTGATGCATCACCTTGCCCGTCTTACAACATAGCACGGACGGATACAGAGTATAGAATCTTCGTTTATGGCCTGAATGGGTTTTAGGACGTGTGAAATGTGATTTTTGGACGAATTTTCCTTTTTTGGCGTGTGGGTACTCATCTCATAAAGTTCGAAAATATCCATTCGCTATCATCTACAATTTGACAATATAATGACAATGAATCCTTTCTTTTTCCCTTATATAACGTATCTATATATTAGTTTGAGGAGGTCCCAGCAGGTTTTCTTCTACACTAGTCTATAACTTGTAATGTCAGAAGTTACATCCTTTACTCTTTAGTATATTACTGAAACAACAATGAATTCTGAAACGTTTAAAATAGCTCATTCCAAATTATTAAGAACCTAGCGCGTAGTTCTGTGTCCCCAATACTGTAAAACGTAAATAACACCAGGATGCTGAGTCTATTTTTACTCACAATAATTAAAACATACCTATTAATTCCGACCCTAAATATAACTGTGGGATTATATCGTACGTTAGTTATAGCGACCTAAATAAATACTTAATTATCGCTGTAACACAAATATCCGCGAACAGGAAAATGTAAACAGGATAAAGTATCAATACTACCAATTTTAGTTACAAAGTTAAGTTAGTTTTAGTTGTTCCAATTTTGACAGTTTATCATTAAATAATTTTCCACCGTAATTTATGCATAATTGGTAATGTTTGTATTGTAGTAATCTGGGGGCGATAAGTGCGCGGTGGTGTGCGCGCGCGCTGATGGCGGAGGGGCGGCGCATGCGTGCGGCGACCCACAGTCTGCCGCATCGCGGTCAAGGCGCTACACCGCCACATAGATGCACTCCTTACACTTACGTTACCAATCACATTTTTATTTTTTGGGATGAGTATTCAACAAATAACTTCTCCCACTCTGGGCGGAGCGGAAGGGAGTGTCAGACTTGTAGTGACTACAACCCAGCCATATTCCTTCTTTTGCTCTTTTGAACAACCCCGCAACCCCGGCAGGGAATGGCCCGGAAGAGCCGATTATATGCAGGAACCTCCCGAAACTACTGTCCGGTGAGGCCCTGCGTCAGGCGGTAGGTTAGCACGCCGGGGCACCGGCCGGGGCACCGCTCTAACCCCTTTTCGTAGAGAAAACTTATTGCCACTATTGTGGCATGCCCTGCACGGGGGTTGCGACAGTCGTTTTCTCAATGCCACCATGAGGTTGCACCGGAGGTCTGTCCCGTGGTGGCAATTTGGCAATTAGGCTCGCCGCCGGAGACCGTGCGATACCCCAAGATTAGTCTAATAGCTTTGTATCAAACCCCTGCTTGCGAGGATATCGTTCGGGAGATGTGTAAATCAATGCCAAAATCGGTCATCACATTCTTTCGCCATCACTTTCAAATAAATCTTAAACAAAAACGTTTAATACTCTCGGCTCCGCCCACGTATACCATACGCCATAAATCACAAAGGTTAGTCGCAGTTAACGGCCGATTAACATGCCCACCGCGCGGTGTACTTAATTATAATTATTTTAAATTTACTCGCAGCGTCACGCCTAGCCGCCTAATTATAGAACTAGGTGTTAACTACATTTTACCGTGCAACCGACCAACTGAATTCAAAGTAAATGTTTAAACAAACTTGTGAAATATTTCTTTGTATATTTTAGCTCGGTTTTAACATCTCACTTTTCAAATGTTTGAACAAGAATGTGACTGATATCGTGTGTTTTTAAAAGCATTTCTGGTGTGGGATTTTGTGGATGCTTAAATAACTCTTAGAGATGTTTTGAGTTTTATATTCTCTGACAGAATCCATTGATTGAAGATGCCTAAAAATCCGAAGCCTCCATTTAGAATTGGTCCCGAAACCAAGAGATCTCTAAATAGTTTTTCGCACATACATTATGCGTAAACGTACGACGGCTCAGCTGTCATGTCGCACATCAAACGGGAGCTCAGCGGTAATACATTGAGTGCCAAACATTCATCAATGATGACAGAAGATTTTGTCCACGTGAGTAATGTGGGGAGAAGTCGTCCCTTCGAAAGTACAGCATTCTACTGTGAAGAGCTTCCAAGAATAGTAAGTCCAATTACCACAGAATTAAGAGATATATTTAATATGTAGTGCCAAGCGGCTCGTGCACTCCACACCTCCGAGAGGATAAATCACGGTCGCGCGGCCATGCCAACCGTGCAGCTCCGGCCGCTCTACAATATGATATAATTGTTTTAGATTGGACAATGATTCAGTAACGTTTTCAGTCAATTCACGCTAGATACTGTTTGTAAATAGTCATATGTTTAAGTCACGCTTTTTTGACTCGTGATCGGGTTCAAAAACCGAACTATATTATTCGAAATTAGATCAAATCAAGAGACCGAGGAGAGACCGTCTACAACGCATCACACCACAGATGACGAAACGCCTCATAACCCAGTTTGCGTGTAACATGCAGTTTCCCCGAGCCGGCAGCCGGGACCCGCCGAGATCCGTTGGCATCCGGAGCGGTGACCTCGAGCGTGCTTGTGGACGCCAACTAAAACAAAATCCGATGACACGACACGCCTCCCCACATAAATAAAACGTGTAGTAGCAGTAGTAGGACATACATTATGTTTACATTGTGGTTACATTATGTATGCGAACTCGTGAAGGTTTCCTACTGACCTGGTTTGCCATTAAAAATGGTACTGAAGCGATAACTGGAATTTATCGAAGTAATTGATGAGGAACAAGAATGAAAAAATTAAGATGCTGTGCACAAGACAAAAACACAAAATGGTAAAGTTTGCAGAGAACTTCGTAGAGGCAATCAAAGGATGATTAGATTATTTTTGAAACATTCCAACATCACCGATTAGTTGATAAACTGGCATAAACTGCCACGCATGCAAGAATCCCAAGTGTCCCAACATCGCTTGCCACTCGCACTTGACCAGTACCATTATAGTCATAGTTGACACTCGAGTCCTAAGCGAACATAACGAGGTCTATATCTGGCCACCATCCAATCAGGTGCGAAGCGTTATGTTCGGGAGTCGCGCAGCCATGCTAATAATACCCAGTCGAAGCGACGCCATTTATAGCCTAACCAGAATAGCCAGCCAAACATATAGACGCAGCGATAGATATGTCCGATGTCGAGACAGATTTAGACGGCGATGGGAACGCCATTTACGGATTACTTATAATAGAAACTGCTTTCAGTCGAAGTTAATCGGTGCTTGAATAAGGATCAAAGGCCGAAGCGAAAGATGTGTGCATTAGTGTTGTAAGAACGGATGACTCGCGGGTTCAAGGAATTAATAAGGCGGTTTAGTATCCAATCGTATTCCTTACTTATAATTGTAAAGTCGAAATCGGTTATTGTTTACCAATTACCCATGAGGAAATTAAAATGACGCCTAACGCAAACATCACAAATAAAATCGACGTTAGATTTTCTTAAATGTGGCGCAATACTGTCCAAAACGCATTCGTCGAATGATATCTTAGTGTTCCAGAAAATCGCTCCGAGATTCTGCATGAAATACGGTTTCTGGCACATATCAAACTATAAAGTTTTCAGTGGGAGCGCCATTCAGCCGAGTAAGTACGAAAGTGCTAACGAGCCAAAATCACTGGCAGCCAACTCTGGCAACGCTGGCCGCGCGTCATTTCCGGTGGTGCATTATTTAGAGTCCGAACCCTTTTAGATTTCCGGTAGGCCCGCCTTCTTGAGTGTAGTAAAATTTTATTTAGGTTCCGAATCTATTTTATCGAAGGATACTATAAAGGAGAATGCCCAAAAAAAACCCAGAGTCGATTAAAATAATTTATGAACGACAAAATAGACCTTAAGTAAGAGGTTATAAATACGCTATTCGTTTCGCTTAAAACCATAACCAAACAGGCCAGCAGCATATAACTATTCTGTGTAGCAAGGCGCGTTGATGATTGGTTGGTTTATTGTTTTATTACTGTGTTTGTTGCTCACTCAAGAGATGGAGAACACTTATAACATAACATATACATATGAATCGGCAAAGAGTAGCGTTTGAGAGATTACAAGCAAACCTCCCAAACTTACAAGATTTTCCAAGATTCTCATACCACGAATTGATTTTGTTCGCTGCAGGCACCTACCATTTAAAGATAGCATGGTCGTACTGTTGGGAGCATGTAAGAGAGAACGGTACTTATTAAATAGAAGTGTACCGACATCCTCATCATATTAATATTGGTGGCTTAGGTGAGAAAACTTTATTAAGAGGACGCATACAGTCGCGGCATGTTCGATCCAGAACATACTATACATATATCATGTATACACCGGGTCACAACAGCAAAGACGCAATTGTTGAATACGTTTGTTCATGCATTCATGGTCGTCGAACTTTAGGCAGTTGTGCTCATATAATAAGCATGTTGTACTACCTTGCATTTGCAAGACACGAAGGGCTTCAACAGCCAGCGGCTTTTTTTGATAGCGTTCTCCTAGATTTTTTGAAAATATGTAACATTTTTAAAATCAATAAAAGATCGTAGCATACCTATATTCGGTTGTTTTCATTTATCAAGATAATAGCCATAATAATAATCCGCAATCACTTTTATATGTATATAAATAATATTTATATACATATATATAATCAGTAGGTACGTATAATGTTCTTTACTCTCAAATCTCTCTCAATATTACGCACAATTCGACACAATATCGTTTGTAAAACCGCTTTAAATATCATAGATTTTTAAAAGTTTTGTCAATTAGTTACGAGTTTTCTATTACTTAGTGATGGTTTAATCGAAAACTATTATTGGATTCGGAAAATAGTATGTATACTCTACCTTGCCACACATAAATCGTTTTAATCGATTCTGGGTTTTTGCTCCATATATTTTTGGGCATTATCCTTTAACACAAAAGTTTCTGTAAATAATTTGTTGGCTACACTTGCTCCTCCATTGGTGTAAGCGAAACAGTTCCCATCATTAATTACCGACATGTGCTTGAGACAGTCGCGCGGTGATCACGAAGATAAATATAGACGTTACCACATAAGCCCAAGTTTCTGGTCAACACTAATTGATATCGCCTAGCCAATAGACATTGTTAAGCAGGCCGAGATCACTGCTGTTTTTGAAGAGAAAATATTTTGGTTGCAAAACAAGAAAAGTATTGTTCGAAAGCGAAACAAAACAGAAATTTTAAAAGATATATTCTACCCGTGTTAGGTAGTTCCTGGTTGAATGAACCGGTATAAACCTTTAGCCTCATAGGGGTAAACTCATTGATAAGTATCCGAAGCTATAGTGGAAGCTGCAGAAGATTGTAAGACTATCTTTGCAATGTATAGAATCAATTCTCTAGTATTGTATAATTATTAAGCCCATATGTGAGTGCTATGTATTATCATTGACTTGACGAAGCCCTGGTGGTTAATAGTGACATGCTCACTTATATGTCTCGCTGATAGTGGCGGGTGTGTCGGGTCATTTAGCTCCCTTCAAAATGGTCGAGCTGAATGGGGCTGATCCATACGTCATGTTCGTGAACGGGCGCTGTCAGTTGGGACTGGTCATTTTTTTAACTACCACGGTAATTTTTTAACTTATTTAGATTTTAAATTGAATTTTGCTTTTTATTTACTCTGGACGCTCTTACTGTGCACGTCTTTCTACATCGTTCTCACATATTTGTATAATCTCAACACGAATGATGTAAATACGATTTTGTAAAAATATTATAATTTAAAAGAGTGTCCATGGAGTTTCTTGCCCATTCTTCTCCATAGAGATCAACGCTTTGGAATGGGCAACTACAGTACTTTCACAAGTTATTATGCCTTGTGACCGGGACTGTAGCAGCATCATTTTTTTGTTCTTGTTTTTATGACATTCAAAAGTGCCTGTAATGGTCTAATTGAAATAAATGCTTTGAGTTTGAGTTTGAGCCTTGTGGTAAAATTTATCTCATAAATAAATAAAAACTCAAAAATTACGAACTTATCCTTGACCGACGAACCCATCCGAATACACGTGAACTGAAATCTATTATTTGTTATGTTGTCACTCTATACATAAATATTTCTTTCACAAGCTTATGTAAATAATTTGGCAGACATTTTGACGGAAGACCCTGACTTTTTAATTCACGATTTACTTTCTTTAGCAATTTAGTTAAAATGTAAGTTCATTAACACACATTAGATCATCAATAAATACACTGACCTATTGGATAGAACACCCTAACTTATGTGTCACAGATGTATTGGCAGCTAAGCTATTGGAAAATTACGAGCTTCAACAATGTCATCAACATTTAAGACATTAGCGATAGTGAGTGACGAAAAACTTAGTGCTCCTATAGAAGACAAAGCAACATACAAACTTATAGTAGAAATATTAATTAGAAATCTTCTTAATGACAAGTTGTAAGATAAAACAGAAACAACCAATAAAGGTAAAGAAGCATCACCACCTGTTGTTGTGTTTACAGCCGCAGCCGGGACCTAGACCTTGCGGGTCGTCCCGGCGTCGCGTGCGGTAGGTCGCGGCAACCCAGTGGAAGCTGACAGCTTACTAAGTACCTAGGCTTGGTGATTGGCGTTGTCATAATTCCGTGTTAGGAATATTTTAGTGCTACAAATGTTCATAAATCCCATAATAGAATATTGGCAGAACACTGACCATGAATACGCAATGCTCGGACATTCCCAAAAATGAGAAGCTTGGGACCACGAATGAAATATCGAATCGCACTAAGGAATGTTTTTGAGTTTTCGAATAAAACGCAATCCAAAATTTCCACTATTGATCAAAAGCAACCAACTGAAGAAGTACATAAAATCAAATAACACAAATAAAACAAACATCTATTTCCAGCAGCAATCTCGTCTAATCTTGAACCGTAAAGATAAATGGATATCGACAATTTGGCAGGGGTGCATGCGGAAACTTCCTACATTTGTACATTTGATGCGCAAACTACATGCACTGCAACGATCGTACAAGAGTATGATGTATTTGTGAATCAGACCACGTAATACACAAGTATTTGATAAATCTGATACACGACATGTTTATTGGTCATAGCGTGAATAATAGCAAAAGAATGTATTGATTTGCGAATGAAGCTTTTTGCAGTAAGATACTCAAACAAAAATAAGAGGCCTAAAAAGGAGATTTGGAAGTTGAGATAAGCATAAATCATGTAACGGAAGCCACTATAAAACGTCTAACAAAAAAGTTTTACGATTATGGGAAAATAGAAAAAATGCTATCAAACAAACCATTCGAGTCTTAGAACATACTTTTTAATTTGTCTCGTACAAATTAGAACAAGTTCGTTGAACTGAGCTTGGTGTGGAGTATCAAGCCTTTTCAAGTGAATGCCAATGAGGTCATCTCAGACAAATATTTTGGACCAGAATGCATGAAGGACACTTAAAGGTAACATGAACAATGAAATAAATGTTTGTAGAATTATTTTAAGGTTATATCGCAGTTGACGTTAGATTAACTTTTTTAAATAGGATAAATTAATTATAATACCATTAATTTTTTCTGTTTGTTTCTAGAGTAGAAACCTATATACTTACTAATATTATAACAGCGAAAGTGAGTTTGTTTGTTTGTTTGTTACGTCTTCACGCTTAAATGACTAAACCGATTTTGATGAATTTTGGTACAGAGATAGTTGGGACCCTGGACGGACATACGCTTTTTTTTTTTTTAAAAAAAGATTGAGATATTAGGGAGAAAGAGGGAAGAAAAGGGAAAACTTAGCATTGCTATTATAATAAATAAGGCGCAAGGGCAAAAACTACAGGTAGCCGGTATCTGCAAATCAGGAAAGGGGAACTGTGTTACCCCAAATTTAAGTAGTCGATATGAATAAAAACGCACACAGTCATGTCAACAATTTTACTCAATGACCCGACCTCCAAACCACATGTGTTACGAGAGCATTATCCAATGAAGGTCTACTAGTCGCCTCTAATACACTCTGGTACCAGTCTATACGGCACCAATAAGCCAACGTGGCGACTTAACGAAGATATATTTGAGCCAACGTTGGCGTTAACCGGCAGGTGGTGGTCTACTCCAGTCAAATTGGGAGTTTGATCCGTTGACACTGGGTTATTACCGCTTCCTGCCCACGACTGCAATGAGGCCAATTGTCGTGAACCTTTGCGTCTATAAATGTAACTACTTAATTCCTTGTGCTCTAGAATGCTAATACTATTCAAGATGATATATGACGCAAGAACATAATGTAAGGATCGTAATGACAGTACTAAATACTAATAAAAATATCGTTTAACATAATAAACTACACATAACAACAGCTAATGTGCTAGTACCTACCTTAGATAGTAAATGCTGAATTTTTGATCAAGGAAAATCTCAACTAAAACAAACGAAGTTCCAACTAACCTGAAAACGAATTATAACTTAACCTTTATAACTTTACGATGCCCGAAAACAAAACACCAGACGATCAGGTCATCGACAAAAATTGTTAAATTAATAGAGTTAAGTAGGCAACCGTAATACAGGTAATCAGGTATTGTAGAATTTATGAAGTCTGCCCGGAATTCATCGGCCCCCAAGATACAGGGGCAGCCTAGTTTGGGGACCATTGTTTTCTAATTCTGTCAACATAGAACTTGTTACTGATATTCGTAATTATGTTAGATTTAGAAAAATGTTGTAACACTGGTTTAATAAATTTATTCTTATTCTTATTGTGTCATATGCGCTTGCTATAATCAACCAAAATCTCAATAAGAAGTAATATTTCAAAAACGATGTATGTAAGGATTGAAATTTATTTGTATGTCACTGGTCATGATTGCCAATATCCTCTTATAATACTAGCCTATAACTGTTCCACTTCTCATACAGAGAAGATCCTCTTACTAAGTCCTTATTAATTTGATACTTCGCCATAAGTACGTATCATTATGAATGTTTCTCCGAGTGAATCATGCGCTTATTTCGTTCATGAGAGTTAATTGAAAGAAATGAGTCGCATAGTTTTTTACATTGGTAATACTGGTGTTTTGATCTTACAGTTTTAAGTTTGACTGCAACTTTGATGTGTCTGCCAGCTTGCGCAAAAAAGTATTGCAGTGCTTGTAATAAAATTAAAGCATTAATAAATTTGATGAAATTTCATATTCAATCAAAAAATAATAATAAGTTTAGAAACAACAATCACTAACTACGCATTTAAAACATTGCGAAATAAAATATTGAAGTCGAGGCACCGAAACATTTTGAGTGTTGCGTCACTTTTTCAAAAGAGGTCTACATGCCTCTTGCTACTTTCACTTTGCAACACGAGGAAGCAAAAAATGGTTACGCATGTTTTTGACTTTTCAAAATTGAAAGGCAATCTCTGCCTTGCTGTTATAGAATTATAAGTACATGATTTTAAGTAGTTTTATTTTAAACTGGGCTTATCTAGATGTTATGTTTTTGAAGTCACGTTTATGCCACGAGACTGATATTTCTCAGGCGGAGCAGGGGGGAATTTCAGACTTGTACTGACTAAAACCCACCCATGTTCCTTCTATTGCCCTTTACGTTCCGGGGTCGCGGTATCTCATATCTATTTACTTGACATTTATATTTGATGACACAAACTTGTGTGGGAACTGGCCAAGGCTGGCAGGTGTGTCAAGTTGTGGTGATAGTAGTCGGTAGCTACTTCAGTATGCATAGAGTGTGATTACCGGGTGAGTGAAAGTGGACGGGAATACTAAGCTGAGTATAGCATGATGAAATGAAAATTGAATTAATAAAGAATATCTTTAACACGAAAAAAAAGATAAATTAATTGCAAGTCGTATTTAAAACCTAGACATTTACTAATGTGTAGACAAACCCGAAATAGTAGACGAGTTTAACAAACTAGTAACGTTATCAATTTACTGCAGAAATAGTGAAAACGGCAGACGACCCGAGACAGATACTAGTTAGTGACAACGATACAAATAAATAAAAACGAATACAAATGGTAATTCGTTAAACATTCGTCCAGTCCACGTTTACCGACAAAGGTAAGGTTTCATTTCATGAAATATTATGTGAGCAACTGAACATCGTGAATAAACAGCCGTTATGAGAGAAAATAAATTACTTTTCAAGAGAACTAACTAAAGCCCATGATGTTGAAGTGAATAATACTTATTAAATTCAAGTTAAAGCAATATAATATTATCTCGAGTTACATCTACAGTAGACATTTTGATGTTGAGTTTCGCATATCTAAAAATAATATGCCCACTAAACAAACATTTATGAAGTCATGTTCTTTTTAAAACTCTTGGAGGTAGGCGACATTAAGTTTATATCTAATTGCAATACGGCCAAAGAGCAGATTAATCTTAATAGCAGCGACGTAAAAAAACGTTTCAACGGCGTAAACACACGTGGTATGAACATTATCCGACAGATTTGTTTTGTTAATCATTTATCAGAATACATGTTATTAAGGTATAATTATCATTTTACATGCGTGACGGTCCCAAAATGTGTCAACAACATCAACAGAAAATACTTAATAATGAAATCTAAACAATCAGATAAGTCTGTTTCGTTATTATTTTGAAAACGTAAACAACAGAGAATCTTTAAGAAAAGTTATTTCATAAACGAACTCGACCGCTGATGTTGTTGAAGTGCATTCATAGCGACATGAAGTTAATCAAACGGAAGTTCTTCCCAAGTTTTCACTCATAAATAAACAAAAGCGTTTTCCCATAAACGTTACAATTAAGTCAGTACGTTTTTTCGTAGAAGTGAGTTGTTAGGTAAACAAGCCGCCCACTCCCATGCTGCTACGCCAAAGGTCAAGGAGTAATGTCAGCACCTACACACAGTTCCGAATCACATCAACGATATTCTCTTTGGATTACATTATCTTAGAGCCCACGCAGCAGTGGGTGGTGCTATTTGAAAATACTTCTGAAAATGTTTTGTGAAAAAATTGCAAAAAATTAATAAAAGTGTTCGGCAAAGTGTTGAACTTGTTTATCAAGAAATGTGTGTGAACGAAGAAGTGTGTGACAGGAGAGTAAATATTCATATGTAAAGCCTTGCTAATCTACTAAAATTTATCCCGTTAGGCAATCCCCGAGGTCTAGACCGGTTAATCGATTATTTTTTTATAGCCCCGGCTCTAATCCATCATGGTCAAAACCTACTAAATTTAATAAAAGTCACTGTTCAACTTCCTACTCTGATGGTTTTATTACGGAAGCCTATATTAGGAGAAAAAACTATTGATTCGATTTTACAGTTGGCTGGATCGAAATTGACTACCATTTAATCCTAGTAGGCTTCCTCGGAAGAGTTGGAGGTAAACAATCAGATAACGTAGTATCTTGTCCCATATTTGGACAAGAACAACATACATCATCTACCTAGCCTTTTCCCAACTATGTTGGGGTCGGCTTCCAGTCTAACCGGATGCAGCTGAATATCAGTATTTTACATGGAGCGACTGCCTATCTGATTATATATATATATGACAGAACAACATACATAATCCTCTTCAATTATGTTGGTTAACCATTTATCATCCTTACACATTTAACGCCGTTGTGTTGTCTTTATTATTCTATTGCTGACAAGTTTTTTAGTTCTAAATAAATCTGGACGAAGCCAAAACAAAGAATATATGAAAGAGCTACTAACTAAGAGTATATTCTTCTTACAGAAGCAGACGTCATCGGCAATAAAAAAACTTTTCAGTTCCAGGTATCCTCTGACGTAAGTTGTTTACCCTTGGATAGAATACATTTTAGCCAAAGAAAAGTAAACTGCAATAATTCACTGAAAGAAAAAAAACTTGTTCTTTGGTTGTAACTTGTAACTGCATGCGGAAACCGAAAACACGGAAACCTGAAGTTTCTCAAGTAACTAACACAAAAGTTTTCAAGGCTCGAGGTTTTTGTACGCTGTGTCACGGTCCATCGCCACGATGGCAGCAAGAACTACGCAAAGTGACGCGGCCATGCATTGATGAACGCACTATAAATGCTTACACCAATAAACATCGATTAACAATAAACAAGTAAGGAAGCAAAGAAGACACTAAGAAACTAAGTGATTTCAACAGTAAATAGTTTATTCACAACGCTATAAAAACTTTCCTAAAAGTAGGGCGAATTCATGGAACAGAAGATTATAAAAGGAAAGGGTAAACACAATGTTTCACGAAGGTCAAACTGTTTTCATAGAAGACACTTTAACCTTTAAAGGTAATTTTGCGATTCACGATAAACTAAAATAATTCACAAGTGCACCAATCATCAAAATTATATTATTAA
The DNA here is from genome assembly GCA_905475445.1 of Ochropleura plecta. NCBI lineage: Eukaryota > Metazoa > Arthropoda > Insecta > Lepidoptera > Noctuidae > Ochropleura > Ochropleura plecta. The sequence continues at coordinate 704,147 of FR997735.1, forward strand.
AAGACAAAAACGTTTGATACAATAAATAATTGCCTGGCACAACTTCTGTGCGTTAAGCCTATACTTACAGCTTTAACTTATTAAAGGTTGTTCTAGGGTAAAATATTTCCAGTAAATATCCCTTGGCCTGTCAGTGAATCATCAAGATAAACAAAAACTTTACGTTGTGCACCAGTATTTTCCTGTTACTCGACCACACAGTGATGTAGCCCATTCACTAACCCACGATGACCTCTCTGAACCACATAATAGTAATTAGGCCCGTGAAGTTCATTTACAAGCAGTTTGATCTGTCGATCGACGAACTTGCCAAAAACCGGTAATGATGTCTAACAACACCGGAAATTCTTATTGAATTAGTAAACTAAGTGTTTGCTTAGTACATTTTGGTTACCTACTAGTAGTTGACGTCAATGCGGTTGGAAGCCGTAGCCTGCTACATGAAGTTTAGGCTTAAATTGAGAATACTTGAGAAATATTTCGGAATGGTATACTGTTTTAATATTTAACTCATTTTACTTGGTCCTACAAACTCTGGAAGTTGCTCGTTGCTTGTTCAGTTGCAAATAGCTTAAATTCTATGTTTATGCTTACACAACACAATTATTATTCACAACGAAATGGCTCTAGTAATACTTCGTTTTAATTAAATAGCAATGGCGATTCTAATGACGATTACCACAAGCTACACAGAACAGGATAATAAATTAATAATATCGAAAGCCAACAAATTTGAATACTGTTATGAATCAAGAAATACTGTTAGATGTCGTTAAAACCACATAGCTTACTATCTGGTAAATTTACTTGTATCACATGAAAATTATATTCCTTCATTGTATTCAGAAGTTGTTAAATCAATTGTAATTGAAAATTGTCCATCACCGAATGTTTGAAAAATAAAAATATGACTTTTAATGTGCTCTATCGCACGCAATTCGTCTAGACAGGAGTTCCGTAATTATTTCTGTCGTGAATCCAAGACGCGTGCGTCATTCGCTTTGACGCAATGAACCGAAAAAAAACGCATCGAATGTTGCTATCCGAAATGCACCGGCACAGCCAACAACATACATAATATACATCAACCATCAAGAAATGAACAATGAAATTTATTCAGGAGCGGAAACCAATTGATAGTAAGAGAAATCGTAATCACAAACAATGAGAATTAAACAAATATTACTCCTTTGGAGATAATTAAAATCCTAATCAAAATAATAACTGAAACGTAAGCAAATAATTCTAAGAACTGAAATCTTATCTTTGAATATCAAGACATGTCAAGGTTTTGCAAACTCAATTATAAGATAGACCAATTTGAAAAAGTAGACATATTAATTTAAATATATCTACGTTATAAAGATCCATCATTTAATGCTTACACGATGACGATGACGCTTGTTCAAAGATAGTCCCTGTTATCAGTGCAGGCAATTAAGGTTATTTATAGAACTGATAACATTTTTACGCAAACCTAATGGTACTCCAAACGACGAGTTGTCCCTCATTGTGGAGGTCGCTATGGAAATAAACAATTGTACTTGATGGTTTATTTCGTCAAAAAATCTATCAGTTATCCAAGAGTACTTGAGATATTGTTGAACTACTTATTCGTATTCTAGAAATAACTCCAATTTTATGATAAGTGAAGATAGGTTTTTGCTGCAGAGATTTTACGTTAGCTGTAATATGTGGTAGTATCCGGCTAGGGGTCAGTGGCCTGCGCGCGCGCCTGTGCGTCTGCGCCGGCCCTTAGACAGGTTCCGCGTAACGGGAGCCGGGACCGTGTCAATCACGACAATTATTTAGCCCTCACCATCGAGAGATCTCGAATACTTCATGCTGGCGGCCAGTTTTTGCTATGTTGGCATTTTAGTAGCGTGTACCTATTAGTATCGTGTGATTGCACTTATATATGAACATCGCATTCTATTACGGCAACATTTGCTGTGTTGTACCTATTTCAACTGTTGTATTGTAGAAGTGTTTTTGAACATAATTATGTACTTAAAATGTGCCCCTAATAACATGTATGTATCGATTGGATATTCACTGAATATTTTAAATACCCTATACAATAACATGTTCTATAAAATTGATTCAATGCAAATTACCCGCTAAATTGCTACAACAACTGAATAATGTTAAGGAATTACCAAAATAAGCAGGAGGTTTACTACAAACATAATAGAACAGAGAAAGGCTTTCGACGGAGTAGGCCACCGTTTTTTGAAAACATTGTACCAATTTCTCTCACATTAACCAACGGGATCCAACCCCCGTGTGCCTCGGTATAACGGGCAGCTTTCTACTCGAATACCTTCTGATGACAGCTGATAACTGAGCAATTATCGACACTTGTGAAGATACTCTTCGACCCAGCCGAGCCTAGCGACAACCGTGAAATTAGTGAGGGCCAATGACGAGATTGTTTTATTGTGCAATTATATTATTATTGCATTAAAAGAAGCGGTACTTTCTCTAAAGTCGCTTACAGAAGTGGAAGGATGACACATCTGTCGATTTCTTAAAACGACGATAAAGCAAGCACTTGAGAAAAAATATTAATCGACTTCATAATACACAACTAACTGCGCATTCAATAAGTATTTGAGTTCGACGAATAAGTCGGTAAATGAGATATGGAACTTATGATTTTATTACATGCGGATTGAAAACAAATGGACAGTTCTGACCGAGTTTAAGAGTCAAAGGGATATAGAAAATTCGGGAAAGATAGCCACATGCCAAGATAACCCGTAAAAAGGTATTTAGAAATATTACTTAACAGTTGACTCCAAACGCGGTTACAATGAAAAGGCTGAATATAGACGAACTTTATTCTTGCTATTTAAATCGGTCAACAACTATTAACTTAAAAAAAATTGGTTGTTTGTAAAGTAGGTTTACGATCGAGATGTTTACGTGATAACGTCTTATTGGTGATATAAGTTATCACCAGTAGTGACATCTAAAATAAGTACTAATTTAAAGTTTTTTTTTCGAGCCAAGTAACAGATGGCGCTACCATCTTTATGAAATGTCGCTCGTGAGGTTTTGGTGTGACACAAGTTTCTGAACATGTCACCCGACTAAAACGATTTTAAAGACGTTATCACGTCAAAAAACTAGTTAACAAAATGCCTGTGGTGACCTTTTCATGATATAATGGCATGGCTTTAACGAAGGCCTAGCGGCAGTTATATTAAACTGACAGTGTTGACCATGCTTACGAAAATAAGTATATTTTTGTGTCATGCCATAAACATCTACATGCGCTATTGGAGATAAACGGGCAGAGTCACATTGCTCCATTAGTGTACAATTGTGTTATGCAATGCCTTATACTCAGATCCGATAGCTTGATTTGAGTTTAGATTGATTGAGTAACGTAAACAAACTTGTCGGTTTCATCATAAGCTTTGTTCTCATCAATTTTGAGCCTCTTTTTCCAGTGTTAGCTTGGTTCTGTCAGTCGTTTTTAGATCAATCCCACTCTTTTTCCTTTTTTGTTAAACTTTGCCCCACACTAGGAATTTTTCCTGTACTGTGGGTGCGTTTACAAACATCCAGACCCGAAACAAATATTTGTAGGCCATATACATTTTTGTTCGTTGTGGGGATCAAACCCGCGACACGCAGCGCAGTTAATCGCTCAGCCAACTGTTTAAACAGTGCCAATTTGTACGTCTTTTTTTGAATTCAATAATCCACAATTTAATATTTTGGTGACCTACCTTAAGTAACTTTTAAAGGCTTATTGTATAATTTAAATAGTGTATCATTACTTCCTTAATTTTATTTAACTTACATATAACATAGTAGAACTTTAATATTTTTTGTAACATTTAAATATACACACATCAAAAGTATCTAGGGATCAACATATATTTTTGCAATAACTTTTCTCCTGATTGATATTAATTAAAATTTTCTTTAAGGATTCATCAAATAAAGTGTTTTCGTTTGTCACAGTAACGATAAACCAAGTCACCTTTGCATTAATAAAGAAATTTGCCATTTTCCTAATAAAGGGATTTTTGACATTTGAACCACTAACATTAAAGTTCGAAAAAAAGACTGAAATAACAGTTTTCTTTAAAATTTTATTGGGTAACTTAAACAATTAATAATCCGTGTTTCTACCGCGAACACTAACAACACAAGAACATCGGTTTGGCATACTCAAAATGAGTTCATCCAAATCACGCTGTGGAATGGCCGCCCATGTTCGTTGCAACAACAAAAAAAGGTCTTCTTGCGACTGGATACCCTCCATATTCGGCAGAGCTCTTCTCTGTAGCATATCCCATGCATGCTCAATCGGGTTCAAGTCTGGCGACTGAGCAGGCCAGGGCAGGACATTGATGTTAGCTGCGGCGAGAGTCTGTCTTACAACTCTTGCGGTGTGCGGTCGTGCATTATCATGCATTAACTGAAATAAGGGACCGATTTGCACTTGTAGAGGAACGATGACGTCTGATACAATCGTCTCAGCATAAATTTGAGCGTTGAGGTTGCCTCTGATCCAAATCAACTCAGTTCTTCCGCCGATCCAAATACCCGCCCATACCATGATGGTTCCACCACTATAAGGATGGACTTCCTGGCAGGATTTTAATCGCTGTTGGCGTCCAGGGGTTCTCCAGTGTCGTATACGTCTTGTATCCGGTCTCATACCAAAACGAGACTCATCAGAAAAGCACACGAAACGCCATTGTTCTTCTGCCCAATTTCTGTGTTCAAGAGCCCATTGATATCGAATCCTACGATTGTGCATTGCTATAGGTGGTACCCGTAGCGGTCTTCGGGAATGAAGGTTCACTTCATGCAAGCGGTTTCTGACTGTTTGGTCGCTAATTAAGTTCCCTGAAGAGTGATGAAGCCTCACGGCTAACATCATGGCGGTTATTGTTGGAGCTCTTCGAGTTAAGATTTGAATGTATCGGTCTTGTCTCCGTGTGGTGCAGCGATACCGTCCTCCATGGCGCTCAGCCATGGTACCAGTGCTTCGGTAACGTGTCCAAAGTCGACTGATAACACTCTGACTTGTATTCAGAGCTAAAGCTACAGTACGTTGCCGGGAACCAGCTTCTATCATTCCCACGGCTCTGAGCATTTCTTCCCTGCTTAAATGACGTCGCCGCTCCATAATAACGTTGGTTTTAATCAGTAGTAGGGAAACAGTAGCACTAATAATGTCTTCAATGCGTTGTATGTTTTTATAGGGAAAATATTGACAGCTTATTTTCATCTTTTACTCGAATTTGATTGAGAGTTCCTGATTCAAATTATGAAATGCACCAAAAAGGATCCATATAAATTTATAAAATCATAAAGGGGAATGCCCATTCGAGGCCCACAGTGGACAACAGACTAGAGAAAAAATAATTTATGCATAAATTTTAGCATATTAAAATATGTTTTTACTTTCTTCCATTTATGCGCCACTACTATCCACAACAATTCTTTTAAAAAAGTAAGTTTACTGATAAAATAAACTATTTTCCTATTTAACGCTAGCAAATATTGCCAGCAGCAAAAAATATTTTGAGTATTACGACTAATGAATCGATTCGAATTGATTTATGAAAAAATACTATAACCCCAATATCATACCCACGAGACTTTACAGGTATTGTAATTACTTGCTTTAATAAAACCAACTTAAGGAAATATAAAAAACCAGTTTGTACCCTCAAAAAAAGAGAATGAGGATAATAAATCAATAATTGGTTTAGAAAAAAATAATCGATTTAATGTTTTTTTTTCGTGGTAGTGACAACACTGAACTGAATTTGATTCTGACACTGACAGTTTGCTTGTTGCTTCTGCCAAATGTGGATGTTTTGATTTGTGAACAAAATAGCAACCTACCAAGTGAATTACTTAATGCGAACTGCTATCTTTTCTCTTAACTATAATTTGATGAAAATATATTAGGATCATCCTTCCTATTATAATTTAATTACCAAGTATTGACAAAGAGAAGTTTTCTTATTATCTCACACTCAAAGACATTATTATATGGAAATAAACCCCAAAATGTTATTTGTTTTAAATATTTCTAAAATAGTGGCGTCAATTTGAATATATTTTTTAGATATCTAATACAGTTAAGATTTTAAAACAATCAACTTTTATTGTAATATTTGATGTCCACCTTGGGCCTAGGACACCATGGAGCGTGGGCATTCCCCTTTATTACAAAGCCACATCTCAATCTCAAGAAATCCGCATAAAAATGCTTGATCCCTAGACACTTTTGATGTGTGTAGTAGCTCATCGGTATCGGGAACAGGGTCCAAGCAACTGGAGGTCAGGGCTCCAGAGGGAGAAACCTTCTTACAATATGGATCCCTGTCCAGGCGATCTGCTTTCTGACTTAAACTCTTGATCAACGGCTTAACCAATTTAATGAAATTTTGTTTGTATATTTAATAGTCCTGAAAATCGGTCGTAATTTATTTTTCTTACCTCTAAGTGATAAGAGTGGCCCTCTTCAGAACCACCTGAGCAGCGGGTGAAACCGCTGGGCACAGCTAGTATTATTATATTATTGTTCATAGACAACGGCAGGATCCTATGCAAAATTAGACATTAAAGCTACAACAAAATTCTAGGTATGTAGGTAGTGCGTTCATTAGTAGACGATAGGTTGGCCTAACTAATTATTAGACATTATGTTTATATTTTAGTTTTCAGATTTCATTAATTGTAAAAACTGTTGTACGGCAACTCTTTCTTCAAGAACCTAGGTTATGGACGTTATGGTAGACGCATTATTCTTGGGAGTCGTGTTATAGAGATAGTATTTGCCTTGTTTTATAATATTAAAAACATCATTTGATTTTGCTAAAACCAGTAATAAATTTCCAATAAAAAAAACTTGGTTATTAATCTCAAAATTTGCATGATAACAACTCTTCTAAAAAGCAGTCGTTAACACAATTTCATCGCAAAAAAAAGTAACTTTTATGCTAGAATACCTATTCCGTAGAAGAAAAATATCTACAAAATAAAAGAAAAAACAGAGTCTTTATTGTTTTATTCGACAAATAGTTCCAGATATGGTGATAGATAACAAAATAAAAGCAAATAAGGTATTGTTTAGCGATGACTTTGTTTGTTGCTAGGTTGCACCTGCAGTGGTAGAGGTTGAGGAAAATCCAAGTATGTACAGTATAAGTAAACAAGACTGGAAATTATATTACAATTATGTATGTTAAGGACTTTTCTTTGATTTCCCACAATATACTTGTTTTTGTGTTTTCATTCGAACGACAAAGCGGTTGTGCATTTATAAATATATTTTTAAATATTAAACCTGCGTCATATCGATGTCACACAAACATCCAATTTTAGTTTGACATAAAATTAAAATCATAAACGAAGACATCACGTAATTCGCAACAATATCAAGCTAGGAGAATGATAACAGGCCGAACGCGGATACGACGTCCACACTCGCACTCGCACAACCGACACACACACGCACTCACACAAGCACACGGGACGAAAATAGCATCGCCGCCGATAGCGCAAACACACCAACACACGCCCACACGTTGTACGTGAACTGTAATAAAAACATACATAGGCACGCACAGTGCGCTATGAATAAGACACAAATTAAAATGGAATCGTACGAGCAAGCTGACTGTGAACCACTCCAGCAAACAAGGCCTTCTTCAGGACCCAACCGTTCAGCAGGCGGGTATCGAAAAACATAATTAGAGTGAAAGCCAATTTCGAAAACCGACCTCGAATTTATTTGCATACTGCGATAAAGACTAGCGTCAAACGACAATAAGACCGGGACCTCTATACCTATACCACCAAGTACCGGTCTAGTCTAGTTCCAATTATAGGAGCGCACCGCAATTCTATGTCATGCAACATATCGAGGAATGTGGATCTGCGACGTCGCCGTATGTCGAAGCGGACTCACCTAAATTGATGACATACATGGCCTGGGAGCGCTCGAGCCTCCGCGCATGCTCCACGGCCTGATACAGTCCGCCGGAATCCACTTTGAGGCACTAAAAAACTTTAACACAAACAGAAACCACTGCGTCAAACGCAAGCATCTTATGGTGGCACTAGCACTTGCCGTCGAACGGCACGGAACGGTTCGCGCGACACTCGATGAAGCAACAGGTGAGCTCGGATCGCGGTTGAACACTGACTGAGCGGCTGGCAGCGCGGGGCGGCGGAGCGCTGACGTAGCGGCGCGCGCGCAGCGCTTTAGCGCCCGCAGCGCTGCAAGCCTTGCGCCTTGCAGCGCTAAAACCGCTGATAACTGACGCATCAACGTTTTCGCTAAAACGACTTAAATCTTGGCAATAGTTTCAATACAAAAAACACGGTAGACTGTAGGATGCAGTTTCTTAGAATCAATTCTCACCAGATTACTGAGAATTTTTCCAGATAACAGAAAAGCGCTGTCTTGATTGATGTTATGTTACTTACATATCTTCGCATCTAAAAAGTAATTCGTATTTTACGCAAGTCATCGATCAGCATCATGCATGAACCTTGGCACGCAATTAAAACACAGGTTATTAACGAGATCATCTACGAAGTTACCTGACAAGGATGCTGGAGCATAAAAACTGCCCAAATGGCCGACACGTGAATTCAAAGTTTTAAATGGACAATGACGCAATATGTGCTAACTTATATTTACAAAGGTTACAGACAAATTTACGACACGCCAAAAGTGAACAAACAAGTCGCTAAATACTTAACAAGAAGAATAATTCAATTTAATTATAGATTTGAAAAACGAACCAAACAAAAAACAAACAAAATCAAAGATGATGCAGAACTTGAGTTGCACAAAGAAGGTAAAAAATAAATATCAGAGGTGAGAGAGATAAACACAAGTATATTCTGGAAACAAACAAACTTTCACCTGTTGACAAACAAAACGATGTTTGAACACAATCTGGCAAATCGGTTGACGACGTGACAACTGTAGCGGTGCGTCCGTTGCGGACTATACAGGAAAATGTACATCGCATCATGCCCGACGGGCGACGCCGCCGGCGGGTGGGAGCGGGTTTGGAAATCAATTTGTACCTGTACGTAGAATTAATAAAATTAAGAAATAGAAAATTTTAATAGAATACGTCAAAGCACTTTTGTGAGCAAGACTACCATAGATTCGATTCTATAAGACGTGAATATAAAGGCATTTTATGTGTGACTTGACCAACAAATTGCATTTGCTGCCTCTGCGACAGATGAAGTAAAGTCTGTTGTTTCATTACTTCATCCGAAAAATGGGTTTCCATTTTTGCATTTTCTGTTTGCAGACAACGTGTAAGTTGTTGCTTGATTGCCACGACTTTAGATTGGAAAGTGATTAGCAGAGCTATAAGACGTGCATATGGAAAAATGTTTTAATTTCACCAAAATAAAGTTGATGATCTACAGCTCGTAGATAAACGAGGCGAGTTTATAAACAACGCAATGATCTGATAGCTGGGCGAGCGGCTATCAGCGGGGCGGCTCACACCGGTGCCGCGGTGGCCGGCTATAGGTCAACCGTTGAATATTTAGGGCGCTTCGTGACGTCGGCGTGACGACGACTGATTAGCTGCGCGTCCTCGCTAATAGTTAATGAGAATATCAACCTCACGCAATATAAAACAAAATTGTTAAAGAATAACCGGTCTGTTTTAAAATTTTCTTCCATGAACGTAAAATTTTGGCAACATGAAGTTGAAAGCGTCAGAAGAATTAAATATTAGCCCTGCTTATGCAGCTGCAGTCAGATGTACACACGTACAGTGCTCTAAAATTTGCTTTAGAGGCTTCTGACTTTTAAGCCAACTTTTTTTAGAATTTGGAGTTATCACCTGTCTGCGTTTGTATGGAAGAATGACCGGCTTGTACAGCCTTAAGTCCACGCGCACTGGCCATGAACAATCCCGTAGCGTCCCATGCGTTTTCCCATGGGGGTAAGCAGAATCCAGGATTTAGGATCCTTACATAATCCTTTCCTTAAAATAATGTCGAGATGTTTTTAACTGAATATCAACAACACGAAGAAAAGTCATCAATGTTAAGTTTCGACAGTTCTTCATGAATTCCGTGATGATTACAAAAGATGATTTAAGGTTGCTGATCATCATTGAGAGGCAGCGTCGTCACCCATTATAAATAGAATACACTAAACATATAACCTTGCGTTCACAGCCCGTGACCTTAGCTTTAACTATCAAAATATACATTTTATATTTAACCAAACCAGTTAGTTACATTTCGTAAAAACAAATTAAGTCATCAAACTAAAAGCATTTATTTCAATTAAACCATTACAGGCACGTTTGAATGTCAAGAAACAAAATGATGAAGCTACAGTCCCGGTCACAAGGCATAATAACTTGTGAAAGTGCTGTAGTTGCCCATTCCAAAGCGTTGATCTCTATGGAGAAGAATGGGCAAGAAACTCCATGGACACTCTTTTAAATAATAATTTTACTAGCTTTTGCCCTCAGCTTCGCTCGCGTTAAAATCGGGATAACACAGTTCCCCTTTCCTGATTTGCAGGTACCTGCTACCTGTAGTGTTTGCCCTTGCGCCTTATTTATAATAAGCTTATTTTTAATAATAGCAACGCTAAGTTTTCCCTTTTCTTCACTCTTTCTCTCATTTCTCACTTTTAAAAAAAATACGTCCGTCTCCAGGATCCTAACTATCTCTGTACCAGCCATTTAGGCGTGAAGACGTAACAAACAAACGAACAAACTCACTTTCGCTTTTATAATATTAGTAAGGATTACAAGATCTTAGTAACATCATTAATTTTGAGATTATACAAATATGTAAAAGCAAAAATTTGGCAGCTAAAAGATGACCAGTCCCAACTGCACAGCAGCGCCCGTTCACGAACATGCCGCATGGATCAGCACCATTCGCCCATCGTACGACGAAGAGTTTATTTAAGGTTAGGAAGTAAACAAAATTCAATTACAGATAAAATACTTGGTTTCTGAAATAACTAAGCAGTTTACCTGAATCATGATGAATTGCAAAAAAAACAAGCATGACTACTTTAACTGCATTGCGGGAAGTACCTATGACAATAGACATATTGAGGCTGAGACAAACCCATACATTTCTACCTAAAAGAATCTAGAAGCAGTGCTGTATTCATGGTATTTTTTTCCTGTAAAATCTATTTTCTACTGAAAAGTCTCAAATTTTGTTCGCACCACCTTCTTTCTCGTAGATTGCTAGCCCGGTCGGAGACGCGCCTCTTACGCCTTGTACTCTTGCACCTCACACGTATTTTACAGAATACAAAGATGGGGAAAGATGACGGATGGGGATTGTATATATCATATGGTATAGTATATAATCCCCAAAAATGTTAATCTACAATCAGTAAGTAATTAAATATTGCCCGAGTTCACCTACGCTTTACGTCGTCGTTAAAATGCCGAACCGAACACTGACACATTTCCTGAGCCGTAACATAGTAACCCTGACATTGACTTAACTGACGCACTGCTTATAAAACGCAAGAGACAACTAAAAATACAATAATCATTATATCACCACTTCGCAGTATCAAATAACACAACAGACAGAGAGCAAAAGAGAGACAGTCCAATTTGAATCAGTGTTGGTAGTTTAGGGATATATTCCCATTTTTTTGGGAAAAAAATAATTCTATGGGAATTAGAATCCAACACTAAAAATGTGGTAATATCTAAATATTGTTGTCAAGTTCAACTCAAGTGGCGAATTTAACATTGCGTATACGCCGATGATGTCGTGCCTAAACGAGATCAGACAATACAATAACGGCCCAAATAGTGGTACCTTTTGTGAACTAGCACAGTTTTATATCACTCCGTTTGTTACATTTTCTGTTTATACTATAGAATGGGAGTAAACATTGCAAACACAATAAGTTGGGAAAAAAAATGTAAAATATGGGGAAATCTCATACACTCGATGAAGCAACCCTTTTGAATCACTAACTTCTTGATTTAACTTTGCACTGGCGTCATTGGGTGACACACCACCTCGTGTCCTCACTTGCCAAAATACAGTTAATTCTGTAACTCACTTTGTCTACGTTTTCATGATTAAGATGACATGTTTTGTCTGGGTATGATGAAGAAAGAATATCAAATTAAATCTCTGTTGTAATCATGATAATGATATCGTTTAGTACCCAATTAGCAGAACAAATAGATTCCAAGCGAGATGATTAAAATAATCAACTCTGGTTTATAATTACAAGGCATTTAAGATAAATATGTATATGCGCATGTATGATTAAGTGTAACAATTAAAATAAAATCCGCCTCTTGAAAAGAGTACAGTTTTGAAAAATAAATTGAAATTCCAATCAATAACGACAATCCCCATCAATGAATTCCCTAACGCTTACAGAAGAGCCTCTAGCACATAAAGCAATTTCTTTGAGGTCATAACCGAAGGGCGAATTGCACCCTGCCGGGGTTGCGGGTAGTTCGAAAGAGATACCGCTGCCCCGGAGCGCAAAGAGTAAAACAAACATGGATGGGTTTTAGTCAGTACAGTCTGGCACTCTCTTCCGCTCCACCCAAAGCGGGAGAAGTCATTTGATGTTATTCTATGTAAAAAAGACGACTTGCACCAAACACACGCACGCACGTTGCACGTTTAAACTGCGTCCAAGAGCTGTCACCTGTCAGTGTCATGTCATCATTGATGTAGAATATCGTCCAATATTTATTTTATTTTATCTTATTGTTCTTGTAGTAATCCGGAGGATTACAAACGCCAGGAGATAATCCACTATTAATAACTTATAATTTCAGCGAACTAATAAAGTACAACGGTTGGGTGCGCAGGCGCCGGTCGCGACGTGGGTGATCAACCTTGTCTAGACCGAACTTGACTAACACGTATTTACGTAACTACTTCATTATTACTCATACTTCAGAGTTTTCAACACACAACACAAGTTTTGAAAAAAGAACAGAGACAAGATAGAGCCGTTGTTTAAACTCCGCAGTATTTCTTTAAAGTGGGTAATTTGTTAAATCTACGTTAAAGCTAATCATTTGGATCCCATGAAGAAATATTAAATGTTGTTGTTAATGCTTTCACCATATGTCTAGCCTTTTCCCAACTATGTTGGGGTTGGCTTCTATTCTTAGCGGATTTAGCTGAATACCTGCATTTTCCATAGAGCGATAGCCTATCTGACCTCCACAACCACAACAAAAAAGAAGTTACAGGAAGCTGTGAAAATATTTAAATCCAAGACTTGGTTTCAGAACCAACCTTTATTATTCTAAAAGAAGTAAATTCTAGTAAAGGACTCTGAAGTAGCCTGAATTGCAGTAACATGCCAAGAATATAAAGAAACACGTTATTTTCGTAAATTACGTTTTCGTTTCGTCCAAGAATAATCGGTTTGCCAGTGACAAGATAAGAGCTAGTTCACCGGCGGGTATTATTAAAACTACGTTATAGGGAAAGGTGCATCACTTTACAGCTATCATGGTCATCATTCTTAATGACCTTCTTAGCCATGGCCCATGACGAGTTATGGGCCCTGTGGCCTTAATACCACCATTACATCATTGCCTAATAAAGTTGGACTTTCTAAAACCACAGACCAAAATCGAATGTAGAGTTTTTTGAAAACGTGTTCGATTTTTGAAATAGGCTCTTCTTTTACGGTTGTTATTCTCTACATTCGTAAATATATGATGAAGAGTATTATAATAGATGTGGTATCACCGCGTTACGTTTTAATATTTTATATTTATTTATGTCATTCCGTGTCTTCCAACCTTGACTTGCGACTCATTTCCTTCGCACGTCTGGAGCACGCTTCCTGGTTTCAAACTGTTTACCTAAATTAAAAAAAAAATTTTTTTGAAGAAGCATTGTAATGAATGATGCATTTTTCAAGTAAATACCGTCACCGATAATATAAGTGCGCAATGCCTTAATATTGATTCTATTTGAAATTCAACTATTCAAGAAATTAAACTTCTCCTTCATAGTACAATGACCTCCTCGAAAAAATAACAACCAATTTTTAAACGTTTATGCGAACACGCAAAAAACTTACAGAAGTAATAAAAATATCACATCACTGTAACACCTGTCAACAATAACTCCAAAAATTCAAGATCTAGCCAAATCCAAGCTCTCAAACTAGGCGTTACTCAACAAACCACATCATCTCCAGCATCAGCAACTCATCAGTTTATATTTAACGTCGCCGAGTTGCCGCCGCACCGTGCCGTCCGCCGGCCGCCGGTCGCCGGTCCGTCACCGCCGACTCACGGTTACTAACATAAACGGTTATAGCCGGCGCCATGTCAAAATATACCGTCACGGTGATATAAGTGTGAGTATTTATGTCATAGTCGATCTAATAGCAGTTATAGCTGAGTTACGTATTTACTAGGCGACAGATATTACGAAGACAAGAAGAACAAGGAGAATTTTATTAGGACAATGATTCAACTGTTAATAAGGATGAGTGCGACGGTTTCTGCGCTAAGGATGTGGTGTTCATATGAACACCACATCCTTAGCGTCTCCGTACGGATATCCGTACGGAACAAACGTTGTATTGACAACAGATATTTGTATCCCGTCTAGGTGTATAGGGCTGTGGGAATAGGGTAATTTCCAGGTTTAAAGTCAAACAAAAAAAAAATTAGTCCGAGTTTTAGATTATTTAAAAATAGAGGACACGTATTTTTTGATTTATAAATTAGACTAAAACCGGCCAAGAGCGTGTCGGGCCACGCTCAGTGTAGGGTTCCGTAGTTTCCCGTCCGTCACAATAAGTGTTCCCACTTATGAGTTTAAAGGTGGAGGAGCGTGCAATGTTGCACGTTCCGCGGTAGGCGCTCCAACAGTTTTTGTACAAAAAAGACAAAAAGTTGTACAAAATAGGTACGTCTTTTTGTCTTTTTGACAAAAAGTTGTACAAAATACAACTTTTTGTCTTTTTTGTACAAAAACTGTTGTGTCAATCAAGTTCAAAATGATTTTCCTAGAAAGTCCTTATAAAGTTCTATTTTTCAGATTTTTTTCATATTTTCTAAGCTTATGGTTCAAAAGTTAGAGGGGGGGGACACATTTTTTTTTTTTTTTTTTTTTTGTTTAATGGCAATTAGAGCCGATGTCGACTATTCTGCCAATGTCCAGTGAATAGGAAAAACAAGTGTGCAAGATAAAAAATAAAAACATGAATCTAATGTTAGTTTAATCAAGATCGCAAATTAAATTCTTTGACACCACGTGGATCTTGTCGGGTTAGTATGGGACTGAAACAAACAAAAAATATAAATAAATAAATATTAAAATTGTTAAAACATAGAATAAACGCATACCACACCCACACATTCAGATTTATAATTTAATGTTATTGTGACGGATGAAAGTCATCAGCGCCACAAGCAGTTCGGGAGAGGAGTATGTAAGCAGGGAGGGGAAATTAGTCGGAAGAGGGATTTTAAATTTAGGGAGACGTCTATACAGATCTAAAGGAGGAATGTTGTTTGAGCATTCAAAGAAGATGTGATCCAGAGTACCTTCTTCCAACCCGCACTCGCAAAGAGAGGAGTCCCTAACCCGGATTTTTTGCAAGAAAACAGGAGTACTACAGAAACCTAGACGAATACGACATATGACGGATATCACAGGTTTGGAGACTTTTTTGTAGCCATAAAACCAAGGTTTTGGTTTGATGGTTGGTTGTACTGCGTGATAAAACCTGCCTTTTTTCCCCCCAGTGATATTCCATTGATCCTGCCACGATGACTGGAGGTTAGTTCGTGGAAGATTCAATAAGTCATACCCCTGAAGGCTATTGTGGGAAAGATCAGCTACTGATGATGAGCAAGCATCTTTAGCCGATGCATCAACGCACTCATTTCCCTTAATACCGCAGTGACTAGGTATCCAAACTAGCTGAACCTCTTTTTGATTGGTAGCACAAGATAATAGGGAGTCTTTAATTTTTAAAACCAGGTAGCTGTGCAATTTACTTTTAAAAGGGTTTTGTTTTAAGGCTTGCAGGCAGCTAAGAGAGTCTGTGAAGATAACGGCTTTGTGTATATTATGATGCGACTGTATGAAAAGACAAGCTTCCAATACAGCCACACACTCACCAGTGAATACAGAAGACTCCTTAGGAAACTTATACTGTAAAATTATTTTAGAGGTCTGGTAATAGACCGCCGCTCCAGTGTTGTTAAGTTCAGACAATTTCGAAGCATCCGTAAAAAATAATTGGAAACCATTCCATCGCTCGCCCACCATCGCGTTGAACATCGAGTTTGCTGACGGGGATTTTTTGGATATACCAATGTTAAAGACAATTTTAGGAACATAACTTAAAACATTATACGCAAAATTAAAAAGGGGCAATCTGGGAAACTGACTAATTGGGCATGCTAAATTTAGGATTTCTCGAAAAGATTTCAAAATTAGGGGTATTTCTTTATTTTTCCAATAGTTTGAATTTGTACTTATGGCATCTAATTCGTACAATTTTTCTATAAGGGGGTGTGATGTTCTGCATATGAGCTTAGATAAAAAACGGGAGGCCAGATATTGACGTCTAAGGGCCAGAGGGGGTTCAGCACACTCAACCTGCAACGCGTTAATGGGGGAGGATTTCATACAACCTAAGATGATTCGAAGGCATTTAGACTGAATCTTATCCAGTCCAACTAAGGCACCTTTGTTGCACGGGATCAGAAGATAGGTTCCATAGTCCAAAACACTACGAACTAAGGCATTGTAAACCAATTTCATGGTGTAGGGATGAGCACCCCACCAAACGCCCGCAAGAACTTTTAAAATTGAAATGGTTCTTTCACATTTTTTAATTAGGAAATTTATGTGATGTTTGCCGGATAATTTTGTGTCCAAAATGACGCCTAAAAATTTTACTTTATTAACTATTGGAATAGTTTGGCCTAAAATGTCGATTGTAACATGAGGAGTGGTTCTTTTACGAGAGAAGATTACTGCCGAACTCTTTGGCGCAGATAGCGACAGGCCATGACTTAAAAGCCACTGATTCAAGGAATCCAGAGAGAGGCCCAAAGATGACGCGGCATCGACAATAGAGGAGTCTGTCACGTACAGGGCAATGTCATCGGCATATTGTAGGATCTGACAATTGTTATTTAGGCAGGACCCAATATCCGCCGTGTACAGGTTGTACAATATGGGACTGAGGGGGGATCCTTGTGGGAGTCCCTTCCATATCTGCCTCTCATCGAATTCCTCTCCCTGGACTCTCAGGACCAGCGAGCGGGACATCAGTAACTCACATATACATCGTATCATCTTCACCGGTAAACTCAGCTGTTGCAATTTTTGCCTGAGTACTGGAAGAAGTACATTGTCGTACGCAGAGGAAATGTCCAGGAAGGTAGCTACAACCGACTCATTTTTTGAAAACGCTAAGCGTATGTCCGCAACTAAAGTACCAACACTGTCCATAGTACCAAGTCCTTTCCTAAAGCCAAATTGGTAGTTCGGCAGTAAGTCTCTCGACTCAACAATCCACTCGAGACGGTTTTTAATTAGGTGCTCCAGTAATTTGGCTAGGACTGAAGACAGAGCAATTGGCCTAAGCCCATTCGGATCATCTGCATGTTTGCCTGGTTTCAAAAGTGGGATAATTATTTGCAATTTCCATTGATCTGGGACCCAACCATGAATATAAGCAAAATTTAATATATTTAAAAAATAGGTTTTAGCCTTGTCACCAGAATGGGTAATAAAAGAATATGGCACACCATCAATACCCGGGGCTGAGTCCCGGACATGACTGAGTACCACACTCAGTTCCTCCAAAGTAAATGGCGCATCAAAAGGGTCCTCTGATATATTTTGAATGGTCATGTTTACACATTCAGGAAAACATGGAACGTATGGTGGAGCAATTTTATCAAAAAAAAATTCAGCTGTTTCCCTAGAGATTGGGGAAGAAACTGATGGAGAGCACCCATGTCTGAACCTATTGATATTCTTCCAAACTGCTGACACAGGTGTAGAGGGAGCCAAAGATGTGCAGAATTTAACCCAACCCGCACGTTTCCTCTTGCGAAGGTGACGTTTGGTTCTGGCATTAATCTGACAGTATGCCAACAGATTTTCAGTGGTCATATCTGTATTGTAACAAACCTCGGCCGCATTCCTGTCCCTGACTGCCGTGCACTCTGGATCCCACCACGGTGGTGATGGAATTTTATTTCGGGCACTGTTTTTTATTGGAAAGCAGGAATCAGCACTGGAGGTGACGGCTGTAACAAAACCCTCATAGCAGCTCTTGGCATGGTGGTGACCAGGAGAATCAAACAAACTTGAATTTAAATTTGGCAAAACTTCAATTTTATCCTCCAGTAATGATACAAACTTTGCCCAATCTGGTTTAGACAAGTTATATTTCAGAAGTGGAGGAGAACTTTTCTCTAAATAGGTCTTATTAAACAAGGATATTACTATAGGGTAGTGGTCACTACCATGCGACAAGGACGTACAATCCCAATGGGCCGAAGCCGCCAACTCAACTGAACAAAATGTTAGGTCAACACAACTCTTTTGTTGTCCAGGAAGAGATCTGCGAGTTTGGCAACCATTATTGAGGATACAGAGATCCAGATCATCCAAAATCTCAACCAAAGCCACACCAAAGGCATCACAGCGTTCGGACCCCCATCTATAATGGTGACAGTTAAAATCACCCATGACCATAATTGGTCCTTGAGTATTAGAGAAAGTGGTTTTTAAAATGTCCAGAAATTCATGCCGAGGGTGAGCAATGTATATTGAAAACACTGTAATACCTTCCACCCTTCCCGCCACAATACTCATTTCTCCTGTGAGTGAAGGCAAAGGAAGGGGTAGAAGTGGGACCCGATCATTGACTAGGAGAGCCGAACCTCCATATCCATCAGATCTGTCACATCTGAGAATGTTGAAGTGTGGCATGCGGAAGCTAAGACTTGGGGTGAGCCAAGTCTCAGCTATAGAACAAGCCAAAGGCTTGTGTTTATTTAAAAGGAATATGAGGTCGTGCTTTTTATGCCACACGCTCCTCACGTTCCACTGTAGGAATACTAGGCGGGACGCCATTTTTAATAGATAGGAGTAGAGTTATAAGTTGGTCGGCAACGTTGGACGGTAATTGTGAGCTGGAAGAAGTAGAAGAAATAAGAGTAGGAAGGAGTTTTACCAGAAGTTCAATAATTGAACTGATATTGTTTGATGCAAAATTGTTGTTATAAGCACAGCCATTAGGCTGTGAGGGTTGTGGACAGCTAACTATCTGCTGATGAGCAACTTTGTCATATGATGGAGAAAGTGGGGCATGGGTTCTGGGTTTGAGGGTCACAGTTTTGCGATATGACTGGGATGTTGGAGAGGATTTAACTATGTTGGCATAGTTGCGGGAAACTAGAGGAATAATTTTACATGCCTCTGCATAGGGGATGATTTTTTCAGCCATTACCGTCTTAATCGCCTTCTGCCTGCCATACTCAGGGCATGACTGGCTATTAGCAAAGTGATTCCCTGAACAAAGCGCACAAAACGCCTCAGCCTCTGTAATATTACAACCGTCACCAGGGTGATCGTGGCCACACTTGTTACAACGTGGTTTAGACCTGCAAAGATTTGCTACATGTCCAAACCTACAACACTTTCGGCATTGTATTGTAGGGTATATGTACTGTTTAACGGGAAGGGATGTATAGCAACAGTAAATCCTGGTTGGCAGCACCTGCCCATCAAAGGTCAGGACACATGTTTCTGTGGGTATCCATTCATTGACCCCGTCTCTTTGCGTTTTGCGATTGATGCGTCTTACTTTTATAATTTGGCCACAACCTGAGGGCACAGTCAAATACGACATGGCTTCATCTTCTGTGAGTTCTGAGGGAACACCTGTGACAACACCCATCCTTGTGATGTTGAATGAAGGGATTGATGCTGTGTAACAATATTTAGACAAGCAACTGTTTATCAAGAAAGAGTTAGCATCCTGAGGGGAAGCAAACTCCACCGAGACCCGGTTTCTACCGACTCTGTTAACACCACCACGAACAATGTTCGCGATGTTGTTGTTCATTAAGAATTTGCCAAAATTAACGGGATGAAGGGTGGTGCCAGTATTTGGTTGTGTCTCAATACGCGAAACGTGGACAACATAAGGGGCTTTATCCATGGCAGAATACTTAGTACGTCCAATTAGGTTCTTTTGCTGTTTGCTTGGCAAAGAGGGAGGCAAATTCTCTTTGTCCACAGGACGTTTTCGAGGGTTTGGTTGGGATTGAGGGATCGATACATCCATCGCTGAGGCGTCCAAAACATCCGCTAGTTGCGATAGTGGGTTCAGTGAGTACTGATGGTCGAAAGAAACTGAACATTGAATATCGGGAGGGACCTTATCAGGGGGTTTATTGTTATCCATGTTGTGTAAAACGGGGCTTAAACTAAAACAATACAAACCTGGTTACGAACACAAGGACAACACAATTATGTTATGACAAGTCACTATAGAATATCAAAAAACACTTAAAAACAGCAAAAACTCTAAACACACGTGCTATCCAACAAACACCGTCCGTCAGACCCCGGGGGGACACATTGTTTTTTACTTTTGGAGCGATTATTTCCGAAATTATTGACATTATCAAAAAATGATTTTAGTAAACCCCTATTCATTTTTAAATACCTTTCCAACAATATATCAAACGTTATGGTTGAAATTAAAAAAAAAAAGCACTTCCCACTTTACATATAGGGTGGCTACCCTAATAAAACATTTTTTTCCAATTTTTATTTTACCACTTTGTCGGCGTGATTGATATACATATTGGTACCAAATTTCAGCTTTCTAGTGCTAACGGTCACAGAGATTAAGCGAGGACGGACGGACGGACGGACGGACGGACGGACGGACAGACAGACATGGCGAAACTATAAGGGTTCCTAGTTGACTACGGAACCCTAAAAATGATAAAGATATAGCCCATTAAAGTTACGTGTGACGTCACTTGTTGCGAAA
This sequence comes from Ochropleura plecta, assembly GCA_905475445.1. Lineage (NCBI taxonomy): Eukaryota > Metazoa > Arthropoda > Insecta > Lepidoptera > Noctuidae > Ochropleura > Ochropleura plecta. The sequence goes on from FR997735.1 coordinate 725,220, forward strand.
AATGCAACAACGCGTGACGTTTATTTTTAAATAATCTAAAAGACGGAATAATATTTTTGTTAGAAAACTAGCCTATTGTATCTGCGACTTCACAATATGCATCGGAGCATGGAGCACCACATCTAGCCGGGTATCTCAGAAATACGTGAACAATTTCCATCGCATCTCCTATTAACAATTTGCGATATTGCAGGGTGCTGACGATGTATGTTCCACCATCTGTCGTCTACAGAATACACGGTTTGAGGTGATTCATCGCCCCTTTCTTCCGGGAACTCGCGAAACGTTGATACAAGGTTAAACTATTTCTGGGAGCCCACTTGAAACTAAATCGTTTTCGGTTAGCGGGAATAGGTACGAGTGAGGAAATTGTATTGTTACTCTTTACAACAAGTCATTGTTTTTTTTTTAATCAACTCAAGCTCTTAGTGATCGATTATAATCTAGCCTAAACCAATAAGCAATGAAGTATCTCTACCACTCTCACTTAATATTATATTGTTTAATATTATGTTTAGGAATAGTCTGCTATATTGAAAAACTTATCTTGCAACATTTCTAGCACATTTCTTATTGTTGCTATTACTTGTAAGAATTTGATGCGATGAAATATGTTTTGTTTCATCATGATTAATTTCGATATCACATCTTATGAATGTAACTGGCTATAAGAATAGAGGAAGACCAAATAAACGATGTCATAAATAAGAAAAAATAAATTTAATATTAATTAAACAAATGCATTTAATTAATATTACAATTTTTGGAGTTTACTCCATAAGAATCGATTTTCATATATAAGGCGCCCGGTATGAGAAAAATCCGAGGGGTAAAACCTACTAAAGTAACGAAAATGTGTCACGTTTTGGTGCGCACCTTTAGTGCACAACTTTCTAATTTGGCTGTGAGTGTACTAAGACGTACATATGGTATGCTGTATAGGCGACTATACCTATATACTATATGTTATTGGGCTTGTTTGTTTCTATCAGTGTCGATGTATTTATATTGCTATTTTTTTTCATTAATTTGTGAATTTACCCTTTCATATGATATTAATCTTTTTTCAGTTGAATAAACTCTTTTTGCGTATGGTTAGATACTCGTACATGAGGAGTAAACTCCAGTCGTGCGTCGGAGCTGACACACACAACTTTTTTTTTCTTATTTACTTACGCCTCTGGGCAAAACATAGAGGATCTTTCTACCTATCTGTAACATCTCGAAATGGCTAATGATAACCTCTATAGGATAGAACTAAATGAGACTAGATCAGCCAGTAATCAAGGTAATAAAAAACAAAGCTTGTCTAGACCAATGTACGGTCATTTATTAGAGAACAAATACTGTTTCAGCTCTTTGAACTAGTTGACATAGATGGCACAGATTGCCCGCCCAATGCTTGTTTACTAACACGGCTGTAATCAGTCTAACAGAATTGTTAGAAGTTGACAAATTCACCTGGCTACTATTTTAACAGGGAACTATAAAGATGATCATCTATTTGGTAAATGGTAATACTTTAGGAATCTTAAAAAATAATTAATCGCATGTAATGCGGAATTACGGCATTACCGAAGACAGCACCTTCGGTAATCAAATTAATTTTGATTATCATACAATCAAATGATCATCATCATTTTCCTGTTCTTGTCCCATACTATTTGGGGTCGGACGGATCAGACGGATCAGACGTCACGGCATAATTTACTCCTTTCTCCTTCATATCATTCCTTACACAATCCATCCATCTTTTCTTTGGCCTTCCTCTCGCTCTCCGTCCTTCAACATTCAGATCCATCACTCTTTTAGTCACATATGCTTCGTCCATCCTCATTACATGTCCATACCAAGACAAAGGACGCCCTTTCAATTTTTCTGTAACAGGCGCAACTTTCAAATACAATCAAATGATGACTTTCTATAAATATCTAATATACTTCATTACCGTTTATGTAGCCGTAAATAAATATTTTAAAAACAACACAAGCGTGTAATATTTGTTTTCATGTAATTCTGTTGTTTCATAAAAATTAATGAATACCAGTACACCAATATAATAAATGTTTTAAATAGCGACACGAGTGGTTCTCCTACAAACGACACTGATCATATTAGCATGCACGTGGGCAAGTACAGGTAGCAATATTTTAGTCAAACTTAACAAGAGAATACCAGAATAGGTATGGTGGAGACTGAAGCTAAAATAGTGGACTAAGTGTGGTTCTTCCATGAATGCGGCGGAAACTTGCCGGAGTGTCCAAAATGTCTCTAGATGTGCAATTTAGAGGACTTCCTATCCCATCGCCAGTAGCCATCTACCGATCCTAATCAAATAAAGATGAATTATTTAAACATGAAGTCAAATATTGATGGGCTGCGTGATGGGTTTTATGTCCGAAAGATGACAGAAGGTGACTACTGAGTAGTACTATGTTGACGCCTAATTGGAAAATAAATATATCCTGGTAAGGGTAGAAGAGTGTGGCTCTGTTCCGGACTGGTAGAAAGAAAGACCTGTAACTCTTTGGGTGAAGATGTTGACGTACTATCGGTTTATCCGCTAGTACGCCAATATTTAGACAAGAAGTAAGAACAATAATTAATTGATAGTTGAGGGGACTGGGGTAGTGGTGGTAGGGTTGCAGCAGTCACGCTTCACCACCTCTTCAAGAAATGACGTTATCACAAAATCAATAAATATTTTGTTTGCTATAAAACTGATCTCATAGCAGTAGTCATACCAAGAACAGGACATGTCTCCGCGATACTAATTGAGCGATTAAATTGAATTGCAATTGGAACACTGCCAAAAAAGACTTAGTTTCATAAAATACGTAAGTGGTACACAATTATAACATAATTATCATCAGTGTCAGTCATCAATGTTTATGTAGTTAAAGAATGTTATCACGACGAAAATTGTGAAGGAAAACAGTGGGGAAACAAGCATGTTCTAGAACTGAAGGTCCTGAAAGACCCGCGGGGCGGAGGGCTTGCTGCCAGCAACAGGGACATATTATTCTGATTATGAAAACACAACAGCGACGATGTCATGAATTATCCATAAACTATTCAACTTAACAAATGACGTATCTTTATTAATAACAAAATGACGCACAATAGATATAAATCTGCAATAGACGCCAAGTTTTCACAATCCGAGCCAAACATTGAGGCGGATGTTGTGTCTTCATTGAACAAATCTCCAAAACGGATCGGAACAGCTGATCCACACAAACACATCCAACAACACGGCTGACATGCGTGCGCGCAGCATTACGTTACTATTTCGGCAGGTGACATTACATTGTGATTCATTCCTTTGGGAAATCCCGACACTTAAATAGGGGTGACAGTTTTTTACGATCAAACTGTGAAAAAGCGTTATTTTACATTTAATAATTAAAATGTGTTTCTGGCGTCCTCCGCACGCTGTTTATCCAAAAGCCGAACTACTCAAATGCCAAACCACTACAAAGCTGAGTGCATATTATCAAACGAGCTAGTCCTAGTTTTGAGCCAGACTAACTATATGAACAATACAAACAAGCCAGCGAAGCGTTTCAGATGTAGGGTACCTAGATAAGTTACTATTTCGGCAGTTGACATTACAGCTGTGAGTCATCCTCTGGGAAATCCCGGTAGTAAACAGGGCTGCCGGTTATGTAACCTACATTCACAACTCATTTACTCGTTAATAGCTTTTACATTGAAGACTAAGTACCTCGTGCGAAGTAAATGAGAGTAGTATTGGGATTACGCTAGAAGTTTTATAACTGAATTTGAGAACGTTGCAGAGTGTGTCTAAACTATTTGGAATACTTTGGCGGTAGTTTTACCAAACCACGTTGCGTATGAAATTTAACTAAAAAATAATAGGACACTAAAGTTAAGATACAGTCAGTCATTTGTTCAGTGTTATTGCAAAAAAAATAAAAGTTAATTTTAACTTTCAACATACAGAAATGCACTATTGACATAAACTTGAGCAAGCTACTGTAACTAACATTTCAAAATTAATGCTCATTTAAAGTGACATGTCAATAGTAAATGTGTCAACCCTGTTGTCGGCAGACGGTAATTGCGCGCGCATTGTGCGTCAATGATCTAAATAAACCAAAATATCGCGGTTAACAAGCGTCGCTTTTCCGTATTTTATGAACCATCAGTTTCTGACAACTCTTAAGTTTAAAACCAACTCTAAAATTCTCTCAACATGGAGAGTGTTTACTTACAAGAGAACATTGCGAACCAAAATTCCAGATTAGCACCTCCAGAGAATTACAAAGACACATTTGTTTATTTTTGCACGACAGATTGACATTCTGCTAAATGCGAAGAACGAAGTCTGATCATTGTGGCGATATTTGATAGATGCAGTCGCTCCAGCAGTGGTCGGCTTACAGCTGAATGAATAATGATGATGACGAAAGACGAAATATGAAGAAATTGAATATACAATTTCGTCTGTTTACCACTAGATATTACGACGTTGGCATCCCTGAGGCATCAAACAGTCATCACTTCGTGCGTCAATGTCCTAAATACACGGTCAGTTGGCGGTTAACTAGGAGACTCGCTTCCGTGCCTTATGAACGGACTTTCTTGTTAATCAACTATTCCATTCTAATAAGTAAACTCAGTCAATAAGCATTCAAAACTGTGGCTCATTGTGGAGGGTCATCGTGCTTGACAAACCGCAAATACTTGGAACTTCCCGGCTTTAAAAATGGAAAAAAATGGGTTTTTACTATACGTTTTCAATTATTGTTGCTGCTTTGTCTTTCGGTTCATGTATTTACATTGCTTCTATTTAATTATTGTTTAGGTGGTTTACATTGCGGTTAAATGCACGAAGAGGCATAGTACATGCCTTTTTTTTTTTTTCGGGTGGGAAATCATCCAATGACTTCCCCCGCTCTGGGTGGAGCGGGGGGGCATGTCAGACTTGTACTGACTAAAACCCACCCATGTTCCTTCTATTGCCCTTTACGTTCCGGGGCCGCGGTATCTCTTTCGAACAACCCGCAACCCCGGCAGGCGGAGGCTCTGGCAAGCCCCTCTGCTTTGCTGACTCTCTTTGAGGCGCGCGTGAAACACGAACGCGCCGTCGACACGGCCTGTCGTCAATAGACGGACGGACGGTGAGCTACCCATTGCTCACCGTCCAAAGGCCCGCATCTACGGTGGCCGGAAGTCGTCTCGCGGCGCCCGGCGCCCTGGGCGTCTCCCGCGGCGGCTGGGTTGGCCTGATGTTCTCTCCCTCAAATAGTACATGCCTTAACTTTAAACTTTATATTTTGTAGTGTCGCAAAAAAAGAACACAAATTACTATCGCATGACTCACGGGCAACGGTTCCTAACTAGCGGCTTTTTTGGATCTGATCAACACAATCGGAAGACACTGAATTCGCACTGAAAAGTATCGGCACCCAATGACCCAATCTATACCAACACACATAGCAACCAATTAGACTTTGATTTCCAAATTTTCTGTTATCTATTTTATCCTCGTCACAACATGATACACATTATCTTCAAAACAACAAATAAATTCGCATTTTTCCATCATTGACGAGTCAACCGTTCATTGAAACAATATGGCGGCGCGGCGTGACTCTCTACTCTATGGTAGGTGGCACGCGAGCATAGTCACGCACCGCATACGTCACTGACGTCAGAGGCACCACTACGGCCAGTGACCATTGTTACTTTATTCTAGTGGATTCCGCTCTGCGAAAGGACTTCGGCCTTACGGAAGGATTTCACACAAGTTATGGGCCATTCTGGTAACCTTAAATAGTCTTTTCTAGGTCATACGGACGACATCTTAATCACAATCGATTTCATCACCGTTTTTATTACTGTTGACTAGGATTTCAAGCCATATTTATTAGGCATTTTATTTAGACCTAACATATGGTCAATTTAACGCATATGTATGACACATTATTCAACATTCTCACGTCCTTTGATTCAAGCTTATCACAATAATATCCAACATTTAGGTCAGTAAGCACGAACTGTTTTAATGAGAGTGACGTATCGGTTCCGTCACTGTGGCTGACGCCAACCATCAAAATACGTATTACCGTGGTAGGTAGGTAGGGAGGTAAAATGTCGTCATTAATATTTCAGTCACGCTCATTTTCGTATTTTCCAGTTTAGAGGTGATCCTGACATTTGAAACAAAGCTAGTAATTATTCACAGGTATTCATACGTAAGCGAAGAGCGACCGTTTAATGGCATAATATACCATTTTGTATCACAATTAGATACGTTTTTAGGGTTTTGTATCTCAAAAGGCAAAAACGTAATCCTTATAGGATCACTTTGCTGTCCGCTTGTCTGTGTCTGTTAATCTTACAAGATCCTTTATCTCGAGAACGCTTAGTAGTACCGAGTTGAAATTAAAACCCTATACTTAAGTCCTTTACTGACATCTCTTGGAGGCGAGCGTGGAACACGAACGAGCCGAACGTTTTAACAACAAATTTGAGAGAAATTTATTTTGACAATATTTATTCTACAGTACATCTATAAAGATTATTTTAAATCAGCTGCATAATTTTCATATTGGTCCCTTCCTTAATACAAACCGAACAACCGTGTTTATTTTTTAAACAGTTCAAGGAATTCATCAAAGAGCGCATTTTTTTCTGTTCTATCCCCAGGATTAAAGGCAAAGTTTTATAAAGGAAGCCGGATCAAATATTGCGGAGGAGTTGAGTAGAAGCTAATTGTTAATTTTAGAAAAGGGTGCCGATGTGATTAGCACAGGATTTGAGATGTTTAAAGGTAAAACAAATTCATGTAAAATCTGTCCCAAATATTTCTCCACCGGGGACCAATAACCTATCCTAAATCCTTACTAATACATATTATAAAAGCGAAAGTGAGTTTGTTTGTTTGTTACCTCTTCACGCTTTAATGGCTAAACCGGTTTTGATGAATTTTGGTACAGAGATAGTTGGAAACCAGGAGACGGACATAGGCTAATTTATTATTTTTTCAAAAAAAGTGGGATGTGAGGGAGAAAGAGGGATAAAAGGGAAAACTTAGCGTTGCTATTACAAATCAATAAGGCGCAAGGGCAAAAACTGCAGGTAGCAGGTACCTGCAAATCATTAAAGGGGAACTGTGTTACCCCGAATTTAACGCGAGCGAAGCCGCGGGCAAAAGCTAGTAAGATATATTATTAATCCTTACTAACATTATAAAAGCAAAAGTGAGTTTGTTTGTTTGTTACATCTTCGACAGACATAGGCCAATATTTTTTTTTAAACGTGAGAAATGAGGGAGAAAGAGGGAAGAGAGAGGGAAAACTTAGCTTTGCTATTACAATAAATAAGGCGCAAGGGCTAAAACTACAGGTAGCAGGTACCTGCAAATCAGGAACTGTGTTACCCGGAATTTAACGCGAGCGAAGCCGCGGGCATTAGCTAGTACATATATTTTTTATTAATAATTAATAACAACTCACCTAAGTTGTTATTCATTGTTTGGTTTTAGCTACACTAACCCTTAGGTAAGCTAAATTTACTGCATTACCATATTGGTGACCCCTTATTTTCCTTTTTTTTTTGAAAGGGAAATTATCAAATAACTTCTCCCGTTTTGGGCGAATCGGAGGTGAGTGTCAGTTCTGTACTGACGAAAACCCATCCACGTTTCTTCTTTTGTCCTCTGTTCCACCAGTATCCCTTTGACCCAACACTTCCTAACAAGGCACTTGGCGTTCCCCATGCTGTCAACAGTATCAACCTTGGTCGAACAGTGACGCACCGACAATGCACTACGATATCAACTTATATCTCCCGATAACAACCGTTGTTACCTAATCAGTTAAATAACAGCAAATCCGTTTTAACGCTCTGAGTCAATCAACAGAGATAAAGTGATATAAAGATGTAAATAAGTAGGTAATACCTACGAAATAATACTTCATCATAAATTGCATGGAAACAAGATAATAATTGGGAAACGGAAAAGGTGGGACTTTCAATGTAAGTCAGACTTATTTGTTATTTTATGAATGCAAAAAAAAACAAAGTCAGTCTGTTAAGACGGCAAAAGCAACGATTCTCTTAAATTAAACAAATTATGTTACGACAATTGAGATGACGTTCAATAGGGATAATAATGCTGGCCGCTGATGATGAATTAGGAATTCTACCATCATGCAACAAATCTGACAATATTGGAGATGGTATAAAGTACAAGCAATTAGCTGTCTCATTAACCTGTCTCACAATAAAGACGTAAGGTAAGAATGACTAAAAAATACCTCCATAATTCTACTTTTTTAAAAAGAATAATTAATACATATATGACACATACTCGTGCATATTAAGCAATTTTCGTTTGGACAACTTGGAAATACAACACAATCAAATTACAAAGCAGTCGACGCGGTTCTGGGCGGTTTTTTTTTTAAATAATACTACATAATTTGTTTGTGAGTAGTTTATCTGTTATCAAGCCGAGACATCAACAAAATGAACTTTTGAAGAGATCTAATGATAGTGAGAATGACTCCAGCAAAGACGATAACGCACTGGGCAACACTATTTAGTCCCATCAACTTATCTCATGAACCGCCAAAAACTGGAAAATTCTCGTGACATTGACAGAAAAACCTTCCTATTTAAAAATAATTGATTATAAGTTACTATGCGAAATATTCTACAAGCCAATATCAATCGTCATAGATATGATAAAGCCAATTTCACTTTTTAAAATGAGTAATCGAAAATTTCTCTAAAGGATAACAATCGGTGTAATCGTTCTGATAACAACGGCCCAATCCATTGGCCGCCCGCCGCCGGCATTACGAATCCAAATAGACAAAGATTAACAAAGTTGTGTTGTCTCGGCAACAGGTTGCAGTTTCAAAGTCAATGTCGTCGTTAATGTGTTGTGATTAAGAGTTACGAATAAACAAATGCAGAAAGACTTGTTTTGAACGATCTTTGGTCTATGGATGGTTTAGTACCGTACGGACGGATTGACCTCAAGATTTTACTAAATGCTGGTCATATCATAAATGCTCGCTTAAAGTTTAGACAAACACCAGAAGTAAAAAAGGTGAATGAACAGACTTGCTAAGTAAAGTCTCAGTAAGTCATTAAACTAAAATTTACTGTTAAGGTCTACTTTAACATTAGCACCATTAACTATTTCGTCGCATCGAAAGGGTTAGTTTCAAGATCTTCAGAATATATTTTGTAAATTACAAAGCATTTGAAACCAGCAAAAACCATTCTCAGATTAATTAAAACCTGTTTTTTAAAGTTTAAATCTGTTACAAGTAACGCCATCTGTGCGCTGAACCTGAAACACGTAACTCAGATAAGCAGAAACAATAAAAGAGAAATCTTCTGGTGCAAAGCACGAACATGAAGTGTTACACACAGTAAAAGAAGCAACCCTATTTAAACAGGAGCAATGAACTCGTTTGTGGCACAATCGCACAAGAAGCGTGTCAACCTTGTTACGACGAAAACATTTGTAAGTGCACGTAGGTCGAACATTGTAGCTGCACTTGCTGAATATAATGATGTGCAATGATGTGCACTTTTAAACTTTAGTCTTAAAGAGAAGAACCCTGATACTTGCCAAGCAAAACGTAGAAGAACATCATCATTATTTTCTTAATTATATTAAAGGGAGCGTCGCCGTCGGTGTAGCAGTGAATATCAAGATTACAAACTGGTGTTACATCCTTACTAATATTATAAAAGCGAAAGTGAGTTTGTTTGTTTGTTTGTTACCTCTTCACGCTTTAATGGCTAAACCGATTTTGATGAATTTTGGTACAGAGTTAGTTGGGAACCAGGAGACGGACATAGGCTATTATTTTTTAAAAAAGAGTGGGATATGAGGGAGAAAGAGGGAAGAAACGGGAAAACTTAGCGTTGCTATTACAAATCAATAAGGCGCTACCGAATTTAACGCGAGCGACGCCGCGGGCAAAAGCTAGTCCTTAATAAATGCTTGAGAAACAAAACAAAGTTTTGATAGAAATTAAAAAGAGTATTTATGCACACTCGTTATTGAGCTCATCTGGTAAAATACATAAAGAAAATTATAGCATAATATTATATAGGTAGCATGTTGATCATTATTGACTTGATATGTTTTAATAATCAAGCACTATCTTCAGATTTGCAATACGTCAAAGTTATTTTGATGCTAAAGGTTAGTTACCAAGCCACAAGTATAAGTTTAAAATGTACACTATTATCATATGCCATTAATTTGCTGTCTTAATAAGCATAAAACCACACCCATTTCTTTATAACTATAGACATTTGAAGATTTATTTAAACATATTTTAGTACAATAGAAATACACATTACGATGAAGGACGCTTTAATGGCAAAGTAAATATGGGTTAAAATGTGCCGTATTATGGAGCACCACATGTCTGAAGACACACAGACACACCTGCTATACAGGGTGAATTATACAAAATAAATAATTGACCTAAAGTAAAACATGTCTGCACAGTTGTCAAGCACAAGTAACCATATGAAAATGAATAGCGTGTGCCTCCTGCAAAAACTTTTACATTTTGGAAACTATCATCCGTAGGCGCCTCAATCTACTAAAACCGACACGACGATGTAAACAGGCGACCACACACAAACAGTATTGATCGGTACGATTGTAAATAATGATAATGGACGCTTTGAACTTTGAAGCGACCCGCCCTTTGGTGGTCAACCCAAGTTCTAGGTCAAGCCCGCAGGAAGTGAACCGAAAGACGAACTAAAGGTAGAGGCAAATGACCGTGTCGCAGCTATAAGACTTGTTGCTAATCGACCATTTCCGGGATTAGAGATTACTCATTAATACAGGTGTCTGCTCTAAAAATAACCAGCCGTATTAATTGGGTTACCATCCCGTGTTAAAATGCCACAAAAAGAGGTCGGTAATTAATGTATCTGACCCGGAATGTCCCTACGGTCGGTGGAACCAGCTCAATTCAATATTCATGCATTATCTGCAACGTCAAACAGCCTTGACAAATTCTGAGTACTCAATGTTTGTAGATTAGACATTGAGATTATTGTTGTTATCGAAAAGTACAAAATAATTAATTGTTGATAAACATATACTTCATTTCCACAGTCGAGAGAAACTGTCCGTTTCATCTATTCGTTTCAAGAGCAAGCGGTATTTTCTCCGCAAGTTGTGTTTTCAACTTTGTAAGTAATTGCTATCACAAATCGAGCAGGCTATCTCGAGTGGAAATGGAAAACATTAAAACGACTACTGGTCTTATCTTTGAAAACTTTACCTTTAGCAACAGCGGTAGGGATGTCCGACATTTTTAATAGTTGTCCTTCGAAAACACTTAAATGTTCAATTACAACTACACTATTAATTAACACATTTATTTCACTTCTATTGATTATTCCCTACATGGCTATCACCGACAACAGCACAACATTAACTAACTATTGGTAAAATAGCAAACAGTTATTTACATGAAATAAAGTTTCATAGTTTGTGGTTATAAGCGCAACTGCAAAATGCAGGACACTAGTTAATTTAAAATCATCGCATCATCAATGGATATTACCGGTATATGTGCCCGATAAATCCAGCATGGATTAATTAATGATGAGACAAAAATGATCGTAATCCATTCCAGGTGAGATGAGAGCGTCGGGCCACAGACGTGCGCTCGTCACGGGCAGCCGACTTCGACTGGAAACTGGCGGTCGCCTCACGTAGAGTGGGGGTGCGCGGGGTGGGGATGCGCCCAGGAAGCACAGCCTCCGACCAATAATAATTATGTAAGTAAGGGTTGTTGCTATTTTTAGAACCAAGGCGCATACGTAACCAGTTTGTATGGCAAATCATATTATGCTATTGGCTTAGTATAAATAACTGGTGTGCAGTGCAGTAGGCGTTATGTTTGCAACATTTCTATTTGTGGAACTCTTAATGCTGTTTCGCAAGTAGCAAGTTTAATGTGCCCGTCTTGTACGTAGTTATGGCAGGTTGTTCGAACTAGATCGGAGTTAGACAGCATTTGGCGGTTTTCTTGTATCCATCTAAGTAATTAAAGTTCAGAAAGCTTTTAGCGAACGTACTACTGCTGAAAGGTATTTGTTTTCAGGTTGAATAATGATTTTTTACGACGAAGATAGATGGTTCACAATATCTCGGCTGACTGGTCATCAAAGACTGTCAGTGTTGATCAGGTTTAACGTTACTTAGATGTCTTAAAACATAGTGTGCTTCCGTTATTAACTTTATTATTGAAAGTTCCCAACTAAGTTAAACTAAGTGATCCATCACATAATTATTTTAATAACATGGCTGCAGCGCTCCTGACCCCCTCCCCCCCCAGCATCCCCGGTGACCCCCACTGCACCCCTGCAGCCGCATCCGCGCGGTTTGCCCCCCCCCTTACGTAACACTGACACACTTCCGGGGCCACTATGTTATTTATGTTGTTTACTATCGTCAAATCGCCACGTTTAATATTGAAGTGGAAAGTTGGCAATGGCTTCGACCGACCGGATGGGACGTTTGTATTTATTTTTCAGGAAACACTCAATTACAGTCTTTGTTAACATCAAGTGTAGCACCTGAAGGTTTAGGCAGGGGTGTCCGCTGCGATTGTTTATTTAAACTTATGGCTTCTGATTAAAGCCGAGAGAGACAAAAGATTGATTCTCCTATTATAAAACACGCGATGCACAGTCTTAAATTTGTTTATTTGTTTTTATTTTATTTTGTTTTTTTTTTTAAATGTTTTCCCACACTAGGAATTTCTCCTGTATCGTGGGTGCGTTTACAAACATTTAAACTCACATACACAAACGGCCAGACCCGAAACACCTATCTACAGGTCATACAAATATTTGTTCCGTGCGGGAATCGAACCCGCGACACGCAGCGCAGCAGTCGATCGCTCAACCACTGCGCCAACCGTGCCGTCTGTTTAAATGTTGATATAAAGCTGATATAAAAATTTCATAATAATCTCGTCAGGAATCTTGTTTATTCATAATTCATAACTAATTTATCTCTGCGGAATTTTTATGCCCTAGTATTAAAGCCACCTTTTCAATCCTTTAAAAACTGACAGATATAGCAGCAATGCCACGGTTATACCAATACCAAATTTTATTACCATCTTTTAATTCTTGTTCCGTGTGACTTGGGGTTGGCGTTTTTTTATTTCCACTTTCTCCTAAACCGTCACGCTATCATTCACTTCTTTTACTTTTCTAGTCACTCCTCACACAATCCATACATATTTTCTTTGGCCTTCCTCTCCATCTATCTACATCATTTTCAGAGCGTCATGCGTAACATCCTCGTCATCCCGACAGACGCTCGGTCTGTCTGGATATGATCAACGTTTCTGTAACAACAATTCCAATACCAAAGTTAATGGTTTGATATTGATAAAGATTCCCTGATCAACTGTTACCGGGCGGTAACTAAGTGTACCCTGCCCCCTCCACCTCACCTCCCCCCTCTCATCCCAGGGGTGCTCAAGCGGAGGGATTATATCAACCGGATGGACACGACGTCCATCCGATCGCTGATAGCGTCGCATTGCGAAATCCGTTTGCTAAGTCCTGTCTCCTAGGGCTTGCGAAAATTAATGTTGTTGCCCCATTTCAAGTGGCACGCTTAACGAAAATAAAATAGTAATTAGCTAGAACAGAACTGGGTTATGGCAAGTGCTCTACCGGACTCATGTAAAATAGCCCGCCATTTGCAAAAGTTCCGAACATTTTAATTTCTAATGTTTTTTTTCAGAAATCATGCATTTATTATAACGTAACATATAATAACGCATGTAATTCCTGAAGTGTTAGGCAGATGTACCCAGGTGTATATGTTTAAGTGCCATGCAACAGAGGGCGAGCCTATTACCATCAACAGGGCACTAATACATACTCCGTGGCCGCTTCTGAGAAACACCTGATGGAAAAATCCAATAATATTTTGTCTAACCCGATTATCGTACCCACGACATCATGTCTACTACATAAGTTTCGTGAAACGCCCCTTCTATTGAAAAGTCCCAGAAAAATGACAAAATACGAAGTGGGTTCAAGAAGCCGTTCACCAGGTGGATGGTAACATTAATATTAATAGACTATATGATTATTCTTGAAATATTTCTATGCATACATTTTTTTGTGTCAAAATACAGGTTCCTATCTATTTAGCATTAAATGTAAAAACATTCCACAAAAAAACGATATAATTCAACGCATTTACTTTCGGTAGGACTGATAACATAAGTTAGCATAAACATTGCATACGTCATCTAAGCATATTACTTGTAATTAGGAAAAAATATGGTATTTTTACTTTTATTCAAAAAGACTGTTATTGGCTATGTATGTATTAGTTTCACAATTTATTACTAAAAATGTAATATTTAGTTTCCTGATCATTAAGTTTAGGAACGAAGTTTCTAATCGCGCGTTGCGAAAGGGGGCTAGACGGAAAAAATTAAGACCAAAAGTTGTAAGGACACCTTTTGCTATAGTTGTAAGCCTTGTGGCGTGCGCGTGTTTCTTTGTCTCTCTCTCTCTCATAGAAAGCAAGCCAGTTGTTTTGGTATGGTTTACTATTTCGCATTGAACAGTGTGGTGTCGCGACGATTGTTTTTGTTGAGTGTATACAGGTTTTGTGAACATAATAAATAATAACTTCGTTACATCCGGGTGTCTCTTGACACCTCTCAAGTTTTTTCAGTTATAACACTGGAAAATTGTATAAAAGGATGGCAAGCAGAAACCAATCGACATAACGAAAAGTAAAAACTCTTGTGTGAACCTCACAAACATACTTCATATAATCAGCCCATAGACAAAGACTAAACGTTCTATCAAAAATGATCTCAAAGGAAACACCGGTGTAATGGTTTTTAAGGAGAAATCAAATACATGTTGCCCAACTAACAGTGATGCCCAGCACCCCATGCTCAGCGGCCTTGCTTGCGACCACTAGAACAACGACGAAATCATGACAATACCCATACTAATAACAATATTATCAATGTGAAAGTAACTCTGTATATTTGTTATCGTTTCACGGCTAAACGGCTGATCAGATTTTAATGTAATTTGGTAAGATGCTAAATTCCAACTTGGAGAAGGAAATATTGCATTTTGTCAATCATAATCATTTGTTCATTTATAAGACATATGTTAGTTACATTAATAGGATGTTCTAAGTAAAGATCGTTCTTGCTATATCTTGTCATACAAATTAAAATCATTATTTTTTATTATTTAAAAAAAACACACTAAAATAAAAAAACTACCAGTCCATAACCCGCTTGAAGGTGTATGGTGAATTGTGCCAGCCCACTCTCTCCAATAGAGACGATGTCTTTGTTCCAGCAGTAGGAACGTTTCACGCCGATTACTCACACAATTTGCCCTGATTCTGATACGCATCGCTGCTACGCGTTATTAACTGCGTATTTTCCTATATTTTATGTTAACTACTGATATACAAATCATTTTCGTGTAAAGCTATCTCTACGTAACGATTTATATCACATAAACGATAATGTAATTAATAATCTATACATACATCTGTAGACGTGGCGTATCTGTACATTGAAACTATTTAAATAAAAAATATTGGAGTGTTAAAGGTAAAAATAAGGGTTCCGTTTTTTCCTTTTAAAGTACGGAATACTAAAAAACGACATCAGAAAATAAAATAGGGGACCCTGGAATGTGTTTTTAAGAAGAATGTTAGACACTAACCACAAGAAAAAGAAAGAAAGAAGAAAAAATACGATCTCTTCAAGAAGATCATTTCTACTATTACGACTTTCCCGATCTATATTCTCAATGGCGCAATATAGGTAACATCTACACATCCTTACTAATATTACAAAAGCGAAAGTGAGTTTGTTTGTTACCTCTTCACGCCTTAATGGCTAAACCGATTTTGATGAATTTTGGTACAGAGATAGTTGGGACCCAGGAGACGGACATAGGCTTTAATAAATATATTTTTTTAATAAATAAAAGTGGGATATGAGGTAAAAAGAGGGAAGAAAAGGGAAAACTTAGCATTACTATTACAATAAATAAGGCGCTAGGGCAAAAACTACAAGTAGCAGGTACCTGCAAATCAGGAAAGGGGACCTGTGATACCCCGAATTCAACGCGAGCGAAGCCACGGGCAAAAGCTAGTTTGATTATAAATTTAGGAGGTTGTCAAACTCATGATAGTGAAGTAATTGGAAACATCATCAGGTGCGGTTCCTCCCTTTCCAGCGAAGAAAGTGGTGCACCTTCTCTATGCGAGACATTGTTGTTTAACCGACATCGACGCGAACAAAGTCGGGGGGCAGAGCTAGTAGATAAGTAATACATTGAATTAATGTCGTCATTACCGTGTTTGTAACTCAAAGCAGATAAATATGCGTGACAAGTTCACATGTTACACATAGTTACAAATTGTTGCCTAGTATACACTAAAAGATCATCATTATTTTTGGCAGGGCATTGATCGTACATCTTATACTTTGATTTTGTCTACTTAGAATTCTAAACTTTTTCTATTCTAGTTCACTTTTCCTTATAATTTCGTTATCTAACAGAACAACTTAATCAAAGGCATACAACAACAACAACGACGGGCCTGTTGGTCTAGTGGTTAGTGGCCCTGACTGCTGAGCCGGAGGTCGTGGGTTCGATTCCCACCCAGGACAAACTTTGTGTGATGAGCATGATTGTTTGTTCTGTGTCTGGGTGTGATTTATCTATAATATGTATGTATTTATAAATTACATAAGTATGTATATCAGTTGTCTGGTTACCATAACACAAGCTCTGCTTAGCTTGGGATCAGATAGCCGTGTGTGAGTTGTCCCAAGATATTTATATATTTATATTTATAACTAAAGAATAAACAGATCAATCTAAATATATTTAGCTCCACAAAGGGCAGGGCAGCACACTTCGTACCTTTTCGGCAACAGTCGGCCTGCCAACCAAGTAACGTGTTCACGAACTTTCTGTTTACTTTCTATTTCAGTGCCGATAACAATGCCATTTATTACCAGCTTCTCTTACCAAATACTGTTAATATAATTCAGTTCACCCTCATCGTTGTTTATTTTTATACCTTGGTTATAACTCTGAAAGTATTTATAACTGTTATGTGGTTCGCCTACGTAGATTGTATTTGTAACCGGTTGCTAATTGAAATGTATTTGAGTTTTTTGTCGAGGAAGGCGAAAATCAATCTTGTAGTTATGATTGATGTCAACAGCGTCATGATTGTGAGTATTGCGATCAGGGGAAGCTGCGGTGGACCCGCGTGCGTCATGTGGTAAAGTGAAAGGTTTGAGTGAAAGAGACGAGGATTAGATGACTGCCGTCATTTTTAACTACATGGTTGATTACGTAGAAGTAGGGTTGCCAACTTTTTTTTACAAGAAATAAAGTATATTCAGGTCTGCGAAGAATATTAAACAGTATTCTAGAAAAATGAACAGTATTTTATTTATTTATTGTTTTAAATACATATTTTTTAGAACTTCTCGCACAACTTACCAATTTACAGTCTTTTTTAAAAACTTCATACGCCTTACCACATTTATAAGTGTAATTAAAATAAATGAAGAGCTCATTTTTATTAAATTATTAGATGCTTTGTTTCTATCCTCCGGTCACTTAGCATTAATTACTGAAAAAAACTCTTTCAGTAAATGCAGTATCTGAAAACAGTATTTTGTATACTTTATTTTTGTTCAACAGTAAAAAGTATAATTTAGTGAAAAACAGTATAGTTGGCAACCCTACGTAGAAGTAGTGCAGTCTCTATTAAAGTCCAAGTATTGTCTTGGTAACATAAAATAAAAGGCCATGCAGTGCCTGAGATGGTCCATAAGTTTTCCAATTATTATTGAATGACATGCCATGTCAATCAAAAACATTAATAGTTTTGGAATTTTCATATTTTCGGCACTAGTGGCAAATAACTAAACCACCGGTTTATTTAAACAGCTGAGTTTCTCGAAGAGATTCAATAGGTATCAGTCAAACTTGTTTACCGATCCATCTCGCTGAGAAGCGATCTCCTCCAGCCTTGGAGCGGTGTTTGAGCATAGATCTTGTAAGATTCACTATAGATTGTTTTATCTAGACTCCAGTTAAACTGATGTTGTCTATGTAAGCAAATCGACTACATATTTTCTTTCATGAATCCCATGATGAAAGAATAATAATTTGGTACATGCAGGCAAAGACTGGAAGCCGACCTCAGCACGATTGGAAATATGACAATGATAACAAGTAAATATTTTACCTGTATGAAATTAACTATGTGGCCGGAAAAAAGAAAAGCAACGAAAACTGCTACATTCAATTTTAGCAAGTCATGTTTAGTCACACTCATGCCTGCATCAAGGACTGTGATTGTACCTACTATCGGGATAAAAAAGTATCCGATGTGTAATTTCAGGTTATACTTACTTTATCTATGTGCTTAATTTTGCGAAGGGGAAGAAACATCTACAAATCCTCACAAACGCATCCTTACTTCCTTATCCTTACTAATATTATAAAAGCGAAAGTGAGTTTGTTTGTCTGTTTGTTACGTCTTCACGCATAAATGGCTAAACTGATGAATTTTGGTACAGGGATAGTTGGGACCCTGGAGACGGACATAGGCTATTTAAAAAAAAATTAGATACTCATATCTCAATCTTTTGAGAGAGAGGAAGAAAGAATCTCTTGGAGAAAGAGGGTAGAAAACGGAAAACTTAGCATTGCTATTACAATAAATAACGCGCAAGGGCAAAAACTACAGGTAGCAGGTACCTGTAAATCAGGAAAGGGGACCTGTCTTACCCCAAATTTAACGCGAGCGAAGCCGGTGCAAAAGCTAGTTTTTAATATCTATTAGTAGGATATTCTCAAGAGGCAATAAGCCTTCGCACATAAATTATATGATTTATACCTAATTTATCGACTTATGATTTAAGATATTTTGTTTTTAAATTTTGGTCAAAATGTATTAAACATTTGGTTTAGGTAAAAGCCACATAAGCATAAGCAAAAAAAAACTGGAAGTTTCTTTTTTAAAGAATGACGTCGACAGCGATATTATACATATACTTGCTAAAGCTCGCGTTAAATTCGGGGTAACACAGTTCCCCTTGCGCCTTATTGATTTGTAATAGCAACGCTAAGTTTCCCTTTTCTTCCCTCTTTCTCCCTCACATCCCACTTTAAAAAAAAAAAGCCTATGTCCGTCTCCTGGTTCCAAACTATCTCTGTATCAAAATTCATCAAAATCGTTGTAGCCATTAAAGCGTGAAGAGGTAACAAACAAACTCACTTTCGCTTTTATAATATTAGTAAGGATTCCTTATTAATAACTACTGCTGAGCCCAGCGGTTACACCCGCTGCACAGCTCCTTAAGTGTTGTAGCGAGATATTATATAGCCTGTGTTACTCAGCGATAATGTAGCATATTAATGGTGAAAGAATTTTTGAAATCGGTCCAGTAGTTTTAGAGTTTTTTCGTTCCAAACACACAAATGTTTCCTCCATATAATTTTATTATTATTTACTAGCTGTGCCATGCGTTGCAGTGCAAATTTTCTACCTTTCTACCTACCCTACCTACCTAAACTACACAAAAACCTATACTGCCTTTAGCTTTTTTTTTATTTATTTCTCGTCGTAAAAACCATATCGTACACACGACGACAGATCAACCTATACAAAACCAGTTTAAGCGGATATCTCGTCGTACGGGAAATCTACGGCTGACGATTCGTAGTTGAAAGATCAGCATAAACTGGTTTTGTATAGGTTGATGTGTCGTCGTGTGTACAAACCTAGGACTTCTACGAATATTTAAAAAAAAGAATTGGTAAAATTGGTCCAGGAGTTGCGTTGTTGAGTTATGCGCTTACCAACACATTTTGCGATTCATTTTTATATTGTAGATTATAGTGTAGAAGTTAAAGATTTAGGTACAGAAAGAGGCGATCTCTTTAAGATGGTCTGAGGTCTAACCTGTGAAGCAACACCTTGACGCCAAGATCTCCGCCACATTGCAACAGGCAAAAGATAAGCAGGAAGAAGACTAATGGAGAGAAATCCTCAACGTTTTCAGTAGCATACAGTGTCCACGCGTCAAGGGTAATGGCTTGTACGTATTACGTATTCTGTGGTAATGGTAACACATCGAGCAGAGCAGAGTTTGAATAGACGAAGAGACCAGCTTATACTGGTACCAGTACCAGCCTGTACGACGCTCAGCAGTGAGCTAACTCCTCAAGGAGCAGGAAGCCTAATAGCTGAAAGATACCTTCGTTGAGTCTTTGTAACAACAGTGGAAATGCGGAAGTCCTCCCCTTTGTGCCCCAAAACAACCTGTGATATATATATGTCGTGCCAGCGACACAAAAAAGGAGCGTAGACAAAAGCTTTTTGTATACCGTAAGCTCTTACGATTTACGAAAATCTTTTTGAGGTCTTTACTAATAACAATTTCTCTGAATTCAGGGACCATTGTGATTGATATACAATACTCTATTGTGGTAGTATTTCGGTATTATTGAAGTACGAAAATAAATATGGGCGCGGTTACATTACTTAAGAACACAAGAGGGTGAGAGGATTAGTTGAAATAAAAAAAAATGTTTTACGCATGATGAATATTTTGAACCCCAAACTAGTAATTTGCGATTTGTGTTCGGCAAAGAATGAAAAGTTGAATACGAGATTGTTGGACCATTTGTAACCCCAATTCTCTCCTAAAAGATTAACCCTGAATCTGTTCAGTATACAACGTACATGTCACATCATTTAAATAACAGCTCACGTTACGGCGGGGCACGGCGCTATAGCAGCGATTCATCATCCACTAAAACACTCCGGCTTCCAGGAATGTATTAGCAAAATTTGCCCCCAAGTTCTGAGAAGAGGGGTCCCCTCCCTTTCGGCCCACCGCTCCCGGGACTCCCCCCGGCCGGAGCCACGCTGCGTAGGCGTATGTTGACAAACGTTGCTGTGTCTATTTTTGTCCCAAGCTCAGCCACGCCCATCTTCTCACCCTCCCCTCCCCGCTCCTCCCGCACCTCGCGCCCCCGCCCGGCCTCTGCCCAAATGTGCCCTTGACCTTGGTAACCAAACAACCGCAGTCACAACAAGGGATGGATGATAATTTGTTTTTCTGATACGGATTTGTTTTGAGTTCAGGGGATGGCTCCGAGATTGTAGGCCGCCCCTAGCGACAGGCACGGACAGGTTTGGGTTGCGGCTTAGTAACATACGCTCAATTATAACAATGTTACTTTCTGATCTCGGGACGAGTGATTTCGAAAAAAGCTTAATTTGATAAATTGGTTTTAAGTAATAAGAGTTCCCTTTTGTAGTGGGCAAAGAAAGCTAGCGACCCTGGCTTGGGTTACACAGGGAGTCTTTATCAAGAATCAAGTACTTCACTTTATCGATAGATGGCGCCACTGGTTGCTTCCTTGTGATAAGGAAAAAGTTAAAAAAAGACTTTAAGCTTCTATGATGTTTTGCTTGATTACCGTCTAATTGAATAGTATGGCTAAAATCTGAGAGAAAAAAAGACTAGTTTCTTGCAACTCGGACGACGAATTAGCATCACTTATAACTAATTGAGTTAAGTTAATTATATTTATGGTAAGGCGGTAGCTATTTCGTGGACAAATGGACGGCTGTCGGAACATAGGTGATCGAAACTTCTTGACACAAATACCTACTGCAAGTTCAGTATATCATGACAGTTAACAAAAAAGAGAACATTCCAGCACTTGCCATCGCTCATATGGGATTTAATAATAGGTTACGAAATCGGGTTGTGAGTGAGTACTATAGACCTCTGCCTACATAGGCGTTATAGTAATGTTGTATATGATATTTCTGAAAATAATACTGATTATTTAAATAGGTCCTCTGCTTTTAGTCATCGCGCCATGTTCATAAAACACGGGACAGTGGGTTCGTAGGTGTTGGCTACGAGCTACGCCGTAGCGGCCTACGAAAGTTTATTCGCGTCTTCTTTACAGCTTTGATGTGACCTTTTTTGTTATAAATATTCTGGTTACTGAGATTAAGGGCCTAAAACTGGGTAAAGATGGGTCTACTAAGATAATGTTATGATCCGCACGACTAAATTTTATAAAAGAGAAAATTAGCCTTTGGCTATTTTTGCACTGTATCTTCAGAACAGATTTTATTCCAAAGTATTTTGTTACCCATCTCCAGCATTATAATTAATATTGCCATCGGCGATACGAGACAAGTCGTGAGTTACTGATTAAAGATTTGTAAATTAAGTTATTCCGTCTGATATAAAAATACTTCGTAACACCTATACCGACGTAATCGTAGCGATTAATGAGCTGTTTTGCATATTTTGCTTGAATCATCTGTTCACTCTAAAACAACAATTAAATCAGTGTTTATTTCCTTCATAGCGGATGATACGCAGTTTTATATTTATGTATTGCACATTGTTACCAAGCAAACAAATGCGAAGGCAAACAATTCGGGGATTTACTAGAGCGAAATACAATATTGACTTGAACTTGTTATGAAGGTTTATGTCAAGACCGTAGGCAAAATGTCTGCTTGCCTATACATAACATTTCCACACGTCGTCGGTACTTCACAGAGGACTTCATGGTCAGTAGCGTTTGCGACCGCTAGACCAAGCCTATGTAGACGGAAAACCTGCAACACCTGATAACCACTTCCATTGCAAGATTGCTAAAATGTTGTTTACTATGCCAAACAGATTAATTAATCAAATCAGCATCAATCAGCAAAACAATTAAGCAGGTCATCGGTGATAAGTTAGTGACGTAATCAGCCTAAAGTACGGCCAACGAGAAGCGATACCAAATGTAAACAAAACCCATGCTAAAACCCCATCTAAAATGGCCGCCCGAATGTTGGCGAACCCGTCTTAACGTTGTCATGTTTTTGCCGGGAGAACGAGACATTACGATAAAGGCACAAGATGGAAAGAGATAAATATTAGATTGTCAACGCCACAGTTGTTCTTTAGGTTAATGACCTTTCGTATCGCTTCTCGTTGGCCGTACTTTACGTGATGATAACGTCAACATACCTGGGGGTTTGTCAATACATGAACGTGATTGATGTGACCGGGCGTATGCGCAGCCGATGTGGGGACAAGCCAGTGACGACGTCTTGGAGTCGGGCCAATGTGCTGATGAACCTAAAAGCTAATGAGATCATGCAACTATTTAATAATGTGTGATTGAAATACAAGACATTTTTTTTCACAGACACATTTATTATTCTTACAGGGTACAGGTAAACGAAACCGTCCATCAAGCATTAAGTACTCAACGCAAAAATATTGCCGGGACATGTAATTTTTTGGGCATAACTTTTTTGCTGATGGATGCATTGCTTGGAGACACCTACGTTAAACCTAAAAGTAGGTGTCTATAGTCTCGGAATAAAATGGCAGTGACATACGGACGGAGTGACAGACGGACTGGGCGTATCTATAAGCGTTGCGTTTTAGTCATTTGTTTACGGAACCCTGAAAATACCAATGTCAGTAGGGTCATCTAAAAAATGTTATAATGATCAAGTTTGGCATGTTACAGTTTCAGTGACACTAATCAATTGGTTATTCAACGTAGATTACGATGTTGTTTGTTTTGTCTTGTCAACTGTTATTTAAATGACTTAGGGCTGAAACTGCGTTAAACGGTCACCTGCGACGGACACCCGCCGCTTGTCTGCAAGCATGGGCTCTATGTGAAGGACCCTGTCACAGGTACCTAAAGAGTTCATTCGTTTGGCCTCATATGACAGAGCGACACTGCAGTTTCACAATCACTCTTTCTCTGTCGAAAGACATTTTCACGAGCTTTTCATCAAGCGTTATTGACTGAACAAACCCGCGCGTGTCCCCGCGTCGGTTCACTTTTGTACGAAACCGCGCGGGTGTTCGTTTAACGCAGTTTCAGCCCTTAGGGTGTAGGGGTTAGGGAATGTGGAAATCTTTGTAATGATGTTATGTGATTCGTAATGACCGCGTGAATAATATTAAAAATTATTGAACAAAAATAGACTCATAGAGAATGATATTACCTATCTTTTCATATTTTTATTTTAAGAATTTTGTATTAAACGCCCACTTAGTTAACTCATCCTACACCAACACCTTAACTTTAGAAATTAGGTTTTCAAGAAGTATACATATTAAACGTTAAAATCCCAAGTCATTATACTGTTAAATTGCATATTGTATGTAAATGCTAGTCCAATATTGACATATTCTGGCGGGGTGCCAAGTAATGCGGTCAAGTAACCTACATAATGCTTTCAATTGAATGCAACTATGTGCTAGAGATTTAGCAGGTGAATGCTCCTTAGTGGCACACGTGTTAGAACTGATAACATTCCAGAATACAAGAGACATGGCCCAACCCAGAGACAAGATTGAAATGACTCATGGTCCTGTAACTAGAGACGGGCCTGTTGGTCTAGTGGTTAGTGGCCCTGACTGCTGAGCCGGAGGTCGTGGGTTCGATTCCCACCCAGGACAAACTTTGTGTGATGAGCATGATTGTTTGTTCTGTGTCTGGGTGTGATTTATCTATAATATGTATGTTTTTATAAATTATATAAGTATGTATATCAGTTGTCTGGTTACCATAACACAAGCTCTGCTTAGCTTGGGATCAGATAGCCGTGTGTGAGTTGTCCCAAGATATATTTATATTAACTACTCCGGTACCCACAACAAGCCTCGTAGACACACTCAGATGTTTGCCGTAAAAATCTACACATGGAGATACATATTACACTGACAGCATTGTAATCGTTGTTTTATGACAAAAAAAAAACGTGTGTAGAAATTAGCACGATGATGGTAATACCGAACTTTATCTGGGAGCTCTTTCATAAAAGCTACGATGATACGATATATACACTGCTGACAAGAAGGGCGTATATTTAGTAGTGGTGTACGAATTAATTTTAACAACACGACTATGATGTACTTACGCGATCGACTTTGCGAAATAAAAATCACGTAAACACACTTACAACGTTGTAATGGTTGTGAGCTACGACTTATTTACTTTCAGTTACAAACCACCCACGGAAAAGATCAAAAACTAAGTGTTTCCCCCCAACCCTCCAGTGGCGGTGGGCGCAAGTCGTGGGTGGAGACACGCGGCGCAATGTGGCGCGCGGCGGGAGCGACGAGCGGCGACTACCCACTACTCCGTGCTTTTAGCGGGTTCGCGAAAACAACGGTGCACCCTTCACGAAATGCTAAGGTTTGAAAGGGGTGCTCAAAACAAAACATTATTGGCTTATTTTTGCTTACGACGGGCACGCAACTTCGATTTGAGTGTTTCGACGCCTCAGTTTTCTATTAACACTGTAATAACGAAGACGCTTGCTTTAAAACGGCCACGAACTCCACGACCCCAAAGCGGCGTGCCAAAGAATCTTGAGTTTCCATTCAAAATGAAGGCAGAATCCTTCATTTTGAAGAAAATGAAATGAAAGAAGGATCCTTAATTTTGATGTCGAAGGGGATCTAACAGAAACCGTAAAGCCTTTTACGGAATTTTTTAGCTTCCTTCGCTGAAAATACGTAAAATTTAAAAGTCAATAAACAGTATTTTCTCAAAACTCCGATGACTAAGATCCTACAAGCGGACCTAGATATTTTATTCGGTGTTATAGATTGTTTTATTGAAAGCGTTCTCCCGTCTACTGATTTCATAAAATTGCGATGTTTCGTACAATTTTCATATTGATCGTTGTTCAGGGTAGTCCATTTCCAGCAATGGATAGACTCGACGGCCGACATTATGCGTCATCTGACCCCGGCAACCGGGCAACCCAAATAACAGAATATGTCGGAGCTAAGGTCAAATGGGACCGGCATGGGATCCATCAGGCGACGCCCACTCCATTCTAACACAGTGGCTTGTCCTGCTCATAAAGGTTTATTAGTATTTTCGGTTTTTACCAAGGTGGGTGGGAAAGTGTCAATCGTTTTACATTAAATAACAATATACCCAGTGAGGAATTACCTAAACGAGACGGGCGTCATCGAATAACATGTGGACTACTTATGGGATCTACTCAGTATATTTGAATAAAATTTGCCGAAAAGTGCAATTTAACACAATTCTAGACACCAGATAAAAGTACACGCTTCCTACACGTAAAGCCTTACTTGTAATCATTACATCATCATCGACGTAGCTAAGGAAAAGTCTTGTAAAAATTACTCGTATTAAATATACTTTTAATCGATTAATGATAATCAAATTTGCAAAAATATAGTCTCTAAAGCAGATCATCATAAAAAAGGTAGGCGGGTGATGGTCGGTTAAGGCTGGTAGTTGAAGTACGCGAAACTATTAGATTGAAGCGGAGGAGCCTATTGCCGAATCTGGATTTTCCTAACTACTTATTGACTTATCTACAATGACAGGTATTCGGACAAATCCCAGATAGATGTAAAAGACGAATCAATTACGCTTTGAACTGGGGTGGGGTGTAGGAAAAACACTACCTTTATCTCTACCGATAGTGATAACAAACGCGGGGGCGATGTTTCAATATTACTAGCGCCGTACTCGTCTGGCGCGCTCTGGAAGCGTATCCTAGCAACCAAGCTATCCAATATTCTCTATACAATAGGTAATGATTCACTTTCTAAGAATTTCAAGGAGCAATAGTACTTCGATGGGCTATATTGTCAAGGATCTATTATACTGTAAGAGTACTGAAAAGAATATTAGTTCGACCAAGTATATATGTATATAGATTTTGAAGACATAAGAGAACGCCTTTTATTCTCACCCATTGCCAGTTTTATTTTCATGTCAAGTATTTAGTAGAACAATATGCACATATTATATGTGAATAAAATTATTACCGATGGCAATTATTATCCATTATAATCACATCTCACGAAAAAAGTTTTCGACCTACCCTCAAAAGCAATTAAAACTAAGCCAACCATACACGTGGACCACAAGGACGGGCATCGAACCTGCTGCTCCCGGATCCCGGGCGAGTGACAGAGCGCATACGGGGTGCGGGGGTGCGGGGGTGCGGGGATGCGAGGGGCTGCTGCTATTTATATAAAATCGATAGGCCGCCCGTGGCCTTGGCGCCATCGATCGCGCGACAGATGGGTGTGTGTGACGAGCCCCCGACACACACGTACTACGGAGCGTGGACAATCTTCCGCCTAGGAAATGTGCCTTAAATTGCTTTTATTTCATGATAAAAGAGAGTTATAATCTATTAGGTGTGTTATTGAAAAAGCGAAATTATGGTAAAAATCCACCATAGGATTTAAAATGTCCGCGATACCTATCATAACCATTTTATGAATACTGTAAAATAGTCGTGTTGAAGATAAAAGGCGTACCCTAGCAACAACTCAGATTTATCAAATTATTACTCACACCATGGTATTATATCTGCGGAGCCCGGTTCACCCTGTAGCCTACATCACCCACTCTCCCCCGCGCTGTGATTGGCTGAGGCGCCGAATGACAGACCCTACGGATTTTTCTACGTAGTACAAGAATGCACCATGCTAGCGTTCTCGAAAACATGTGCGCGGGAAATACGACTTGGAAAGCCGACGTGTTGTCAATAATGCTAGCGATACACATGATAGACACCGGTTTATATGCACTATCTAAAGGTCAAACAAAATATGCACAATCAAAATGCTATTTACTGAATTTACGGTTATTTTCACAAAAGATACATATCATTTTAATAATTCATTTGCAGTTTTTGTGTCAGTACACAATCAAATATACATATTGTTATTATTTTCTATAGTAAAATTGACGGTTTACGACTTATCACACTTATATTATTTGAAGACTGGAACATCACCTCACCACTGACGTTACTAAAACTTGAGTCGAACTTGAAATTTGGTGCCATTTGTGCAGAAATCTCTTAGGGCTTCAGACGGCGCCCTTGATAAATATGCGTTAACTTTATTCCTTTTTGTAGGATAGCGTAGTACTACGCGTTTAGCACTATCGATGAAAAAGTACAAAAAAATGCAAGAATGGTATTAAAATAGCGTATATAATCCCAAGTCTACATATAACAGACAGACGAGTTGTACGCGCCGCGATTTCTTCCCAGCTAAAAAAGGTTCGGTGGTCTGCGATGACTTAGGACACCACAGTTTAACCGCACAAGCGTCGCTATAACAAGCACACGAAGACGTATCCTTACTAATATTATAAAAGCGAAAGTGAGTTTGTTTGTTACGTCTTCACGCCGTAATGGCTAAACCGATTTTGATGAATTTTGGTACAGAGATAGTTGGGACCCTGGAGACGGACATAGGCTATTTTTTTTTTTCAGTGGGAAATGATGGAGAATTAGGGAAGAAAAGGGAAAACTTAGCATTGCTATTACACTCAATAAGGCGCAAGGGCAAAAACTACAGGTACCTGCAAATCAGGAAAGGGGTAAGTACTGTGTTACCCCGAATTTAAGGCGAGCGAAGCCGCGGGCAAAAGCTAGTAGTTAAATAAAAAGAATCACAATAAAATTCGCTTTCAAATAATGAGTCATAACGTAACCATTATTATTCGAATAAAATTGGTTAGTTTTCGTACGATTCTGTTGAATTTTTAAGTAGTTGATTATCTATATCCACTATTTACCTATTCCAATGCCAACATATTTGTTATTTTCAAATTACGTCATTAGTTTCAAGGTAATTATTTTAATTAATAAAATAGGTACTAAAATTAGAAATACTTCGACAACTAAATTATAATACATTGGTTTTAGGAGACATTTTTTGGGTAAACACACTTACAATGCTAATGCCTTCAATTTGAGAATTCAAGAATAATCCCAACCAATAAGGAACTCGTTTCGAAATGTTTCGAGCCGCTCAGATCGATCTCTAGGTGAAGCCGCGTTTGCCTTGGTTCGTTGCTCTGTGGATGCCGAGTTTCTTGCGTGCCACGGATGCATTGGTTTATCTCGTATTATCGTTTGTAGATCTTTGACAGTCCTTACAGGTATTCAGTACCCCGAAACTCTGACAACCAGTCTTACCAATAAGTGTTATCTATCTTCGCGAGATCGTCAGCAACACCAAGACGCTACTGGCATTTCTCGTGGAGCTGGGGTGGATCAAATAATATTCCAACCCGTACGCAAAATACGCGCCTTAGACGTGGAATTACAGACACCAGCCCCTTATTCAGTACAATGTGTTACCTAGTACTGAGTTGTCGAGATAAGATAGTCACCTATGTAAAATACTTGTTAACAATGCTGTATCCGGTTAGACTGGAAGCCGACCGTAAATTAGTTGGGAAAAAACTAGGATGATGATGACGCAGTCCAATCTCAACAAAAAATTAAATGATTATTCATTTGTGTGTAATGTTGAGGTAGTCAAGGTAAAGTGAACAGGTAAACTGTTCAAATTGTAATGTGTACTTGTGACATATAGCTAAGTACGTAGGCACATGGTGTCATATATATTTGGGTACATCTCTGCCTTACACTATTATTTTAGGCGTGATGTTACGTTATGTAAATAAAGTAATATCTCACCATGTGCTGCTTTGCAAGACATACAAATAATGTTTACACATAAAGTAGTGCAGGTTGTGATTACAGCTAATTAACTAATAAATCTTTAATTAAATATACACGAGACAAAAAAAACAAGTATGTAAACAGTCAAAGTATGTCGAAATTAACTTATTATATTCTTTATTTTATTTATAAATGGATGGTATTTAAAAGTACTTCAATTTATTCCCATTTCATTTACCTAATTTTACCTGTGTTCCACCACATATACTGAATGTGCACCAAAAAATGTTAATTAAAAATGTCATAACGAGCATCAGCGCACTACAATAAAAAAAGTGTTATATCTTTATCCATTTTCTATTAATGCAAGTCGTTACTGACACTCGCCGGCCGCTGCCGCGGCACCGCTCGCTCCGCTCGCTCGGCTCGTGCGTAGGGGGTCACAGTTTTAACCTAACGTAACCTACGCATTTTTTAACATTCAGGAAAGAATATTTGGTGCACGATCAGTATTTTTGGTGAACACAAAAATATTATCCTTTATAAATTAGTTATTTCAATGAAGCAGTAAAGGAGGCAGCCTTTGCTAATTGCTTAGAAAAAACAATTGTTAACACCAATAAATAAATATTTGAATTAAGTGACTTAGATTGTTAGAGAAATCTTAAAGTACGACATACAGATATGTGTCTCACAGATACACCTCCTGTTTCCTAAACCAGATTTTCAACTGTGGCTTGGGACATTGGCACACAATCTTTCATTGGAAAAAAAAGTAATTGTAAAGGCAAAGTATTGTAGGCTTTACATGTAAAGTTTGCCCAGAGGCTGCTCTTATAGAACGTCTGGCAGAATTCCTTGAACATCGTTATTTTAATAGGAGCAGCATGCTGTGCGATACCTGTGCCAACATATTACTGTGCACCGACACTGATGATTTTACCAAAAATAATATTTTAATTAAAAACTACCCAATAAGAAATGATGTTGTACAGTTGTGAATTTATATCACAGCCTGATATTAAAATTCTGTAACCTAGAAATAAACATACAAAAGAATCTCAGACGGGCAGATAGAGATGTGTTAAGCATAATAATCTACCCCCTACAAACATTATAGGCTAATAATTTCTAGAATCATCCAGTAACAATATAATATTTAATAAAATACAGCACATACCTGAGTTATTTGAAGAGCGGCCAGGATCATCAGCCATTTCTCCAGTGTCCTGCAAGCAACCAAACAAATTAGATACTCACCAGTAACTATCACCTATAATAATCAAGCAACCGTTGCCTAATGGTGTGTCTGTCAGGCTGCCAAGTATGCATAGGTCTTCTGTGCGATCACAAGACACTAATGTCATTTTTCAAATTCATATGCATATTGTATAATTATCACTTGTTTTGATAACATTGTGAGGAAACCAGCATGCTTGAGAGATATTTTTTGACAGCTTGTAAGGCCAAGGGTAAGGCTCATGGACTAACGCTACAGGGGTTGCAAGTTCCTCAAAAGAGATACCGCGTCCCCGGAACATAAAGGGCAAAAGAAAAAACATGTGTACTAAATATAAGTCTGACACTCCAGTTACTGAAGTAGTATGATGATTAATTAACAACTGCAAAAAAATTGGTAGAATAATAACTGCACATTACCAAGTTACGCATTACCCATTCAAATCATTAAATTACAATCACTGTCTATTCAGGATTAAGTGCCATTAGAGGCTTTTACTGAAATGATTAGGCCCAGATAGGTAATGACAGAAGAAAATGGAAAGACAGAAGGAAGGCCTTTGCCCTGCAGTGGGCCACATCAGGATCATAGTATTAATAATTGTGCAAAGAAAGTGGATTGCTTAAGTCTGTTATCAAAACATATTATGTCAGTTTACTAACAAAAAAAAATGTTTAAAAATATTTTGTCCCATTAATTTCATTGTTGTAGTTTTGTCATTATAGTTTTTTTAACACAATCTGCAGGTAGCAAATATCTAACATTTCACACAAAATGTACTCAATGAAAATCTAATTGATTGTATTTATTATATACAAGGCACCTGTTCAGTACCATTAGATTGATCTATGAAACTCTGTTATTAATTCT
Organism: Ochropleura plecta; assembly: GCA_905475445.1. Taxonomy (NCBI): domain Eukaryota; kingdom Metazoa; phylum Arthropoda; class Insecta; order Lepidoptera; family Noctuidae; genus Ochropleura; species Ochropleura plecta. The sequence continues at coordinate 756,965 of FR997735.1, forward strand.
ATGTAGATTCTAGTTTGAAAGTAACAAGCTTAGTGACAACAACTCGCATATCTTGTTATCTCTTTAATATTGTATATTAATTAACATTTATACTAATATATGACATAGTTTACTTGAGCGATGTGGAACTTACAATAACAACAAGGTGATGCTTTCAATAACAAACACTACATCACATACAGAAAAAATGACCTCCGAAGTACAGAAATAACTTAATACGGTACATAAATACATAAAACATGCATACTACACTGAACTGTTAGTACCTTGCTTACACCAGCTGGGGTCCCAAACACACGATCTTTTAAATGTCCTTATAAATCACAATCTTACGGTTTTACATACTATTTTGTACCATTTTAACGTCACAATGGACACAAATAACAACATTTTAATGAAGACATCATTTTAAATTATTAAAGTTCACATAATATCGCTTCAAAACAAGCCAAAAATCTATGTTTTGAACAGATTTTGACGTAATACTTACGTCGAATGATCAGTTCGTTCGCATTTTCCTCATGTCACAAATAAGCAATTTTTCTTGTTTTTTATTGGCTAAGAAGAATCTTATTGGAAAACTTGATGAAATACCACCAATCACGACAACGTGTAGTAGTGACAATGTTTTAAGTGATAAAACCGGTATAACCTAAAGTTCGGTTCTCGAATTCGATTTTTAACGTCTAACTTTTAATTCTGTTTACTTAGGTATGAAATCAAATCAAAATCAACTAAATTGTATAAATGTTATGGTCGAATGGGAAAATAATAAGCCATAAGAAGAATGTAGCCTAGAGATGGAATAGCAACACTCACTCACATTACATAGTTACATTAAAACGTCAGTTTAATACCTATAAGGTGTATGCTTAGACCCGATATATTATTATTATACTCTTTGGCATACACCTTATAGGTATTAAACTGACGTTTTTCGAGAACAACAATGGAACACAAAACGCAGCAAACACTATGCATGCAGCTTGCGTAATTTTTTTTTCACGTTTAGTAACTCCGACTCCGGATTTCCAGAATCTTTCTGTTCTTGTTATTTGGTTTAAATATCTGGCGCTTAAAATGGCCGCAATTTCCATTTATCAATATTCAAGGAAATACTTTAAAAAACTTTTAGCGCGAAATGTTTGACAGCAAATGTGCCAAGAAAACTCGGCGCAAAACATGGTGACACCGGAAGTGCCGGACACGGTCACGCAAGGATGAGCGATTGACGTCACACAAAAACATTGGCAAAATAAGTGGTTGACAAACTGCTTTTTTCTTTTTTTATGCAGCCACTGTCTCAATAAAAACTGTTTTTCACAAGTGTGTAGATAGATATTTTTACCTATTAATTACTACCTATTGTTTATATCGCAGAATATTACGTATCTTCACTTCAGGTATTTAAATTCTTAATGATTTGACTTTTATAGTTTTGTCTGGGTTTGCAGTGGAAACGACACGCTGTTTTTAGGGTTCCGTAGTCAACTAGGAACCCTTATAGTTTCGCCATGTCTGTCTGTCCGTCCGTCCGTCCTCGCTTAATCTCTGTGACCGTTAGCACTAGAAAGCTGAAATTTGGTACCAATATGTATATCAATCACGCCGACAAAGTGGTAAAATAAAAATGTTTTATTAGGGTAGCCACCCTATATGTAAAGTGGGAAGTGTTTTTTTTTTAATTTCAACCCTAACGTGTGATATATTGTTGGAAAGGTATTTAAAAATGAATAGGGGTTTACTAAAATCATTTTTTGATAATGTCAATAATTTCGGAAATAATCGCTCCAAAAGTAAAAAACAATGTGTCCCCCCCCCTCTAACTTTTGAACCATAAGTTTAGAAAATATGAAAAAAATCTGAAAAGTAGAACTTTATAAGGACTTTCTAGGAAAATTATTTTGAACTTGATCGACACCACAGTTTTTGTACAAAAAAGAGAAAAAGTTGTATTTTGTACAAGTTTTTGTCTTTTTTGTACAAAAACTGTTGGAGCGCCTACCGCGGAACGTGCAACATTGCACGCACATTATTACCTTTAAACTCATAAGTGGGAACACTTATTGTGACGGACAGGAAACTACGGAACCCTACACTGAGCGTGGCCCGACACGCTCTTGGCCGGTTTTTTTTAGGTTTCGCACGGTTTATGCATGACACGCAGTGTTGTTAAAAAACGAAAATGTCAATGTCATGTGTCATGTCATTTCAATGAATTGTCAAAAAATTACTTGTGTGTTGAGTCATTAAATTGATTCATTATTACTCACAAATAAACACAAAATATTCAAGTATATCTCTGTGACATAGATCTAATACTAAAAATATGTTTTCATCAATATTTGGTAAGCGGAGATCTTCGCCAGTAGAGGTGGAGGTGGAAGGCGAGATTCCTCCGATTCCTGGAGCACGGTCAGACGAAGGGTTTGTTGTAGTGGATCCCAGCTCGCCCAGGAGTAGCCTCTACCCAAACGTGAGTGGCGGAGGTATCGCGGCGCCCTACGCTCAGAGACCGGCGCCACCACCACCGACACAAAGAACTGCGTTAATAGATCCGACATTCCATTATCTTCAGGGCGTCCCGTTCGCCATGTCCAAAACGCTACAGATGGCTTCAAACAAGGATTCGTTCGCTTCGGAAGTGGCAGATCTGCTTGCATTCTTGACCAACAAAGTCAATGTAAGCAGTTATGATTATGACTTCTCGGTAGAAAAGAGTGTTTTAAAAGAATGTTGATGGCATATAGTGATCTTAACTAATAAGGGAATGAAAAGCCATGAATCTAAATAATTGTATGACACTTTATTTTTCAGAAGTTGTATTCTTATGCATTTGTGTTGCAGTAACAGTTGAAAAAATTGCATGATGCATAATATGATAAACATGTAGAAACTTTTAAACCATGTGTAGACACAGTACCTATGTGAAGCACCTTTTATATTAGTTAAGCATATTTTAAAAAGTATGTCTAATGAGCAGTTAATATTTCTTGAGTTTTAATCATGAAATATATAAGTTCAGTTGATGAAATAATTAAAATATTGAAAACGTCTAATATAAAAAGAAGGCAATCAAATGCTATGTTGGATGTATGTTATGTTAATGTCATGATGTAGACTTATAAACATCTCCTGTGTCTCTTACCAATAAACCAGTATCATACTTAATGGACATCTTTTATTAAGAATCCAACATAACAGTAAATACATGTATTTAATCATATATAAGTTGGGATAATTTCACATTACAGAAAACATTGATTTGATAAGATTATAATCATACAACTAATAAAATAAAGTTCAGTTAAAAATTTATAGTTTGGTATAGAATTTGTAATCAGATGTAATATGTATAGTTGTAAATGTAATTGAAATTAAAGCACAGCTAACATATTAAACTATACAGTGTAATGTATTTAAGTCCAAATAGGCCTAGAAAATAAGCTATGGTTTAAATTGTTTGTCATATTTTGAATGCTATATTTACATGTTAATTTTGACATAGTAAAGATTCTTATAATAAGGTACTATATTCATTTAAGAGGTAGTAGCTAGTTTTTATCAGAGATGAAGATTTACATAAATGTTGTATTGGAATGTGAAATAAGATTCAAGGCAAATAAAACCAGATTATATCTTGTGTTTTATATAATTATCAGGTATATAAAAGAAACTAAACTAGGAGAAATAAACTCCATGTAATTTATATATTTTTGCACTAGCACTAGCAAGTGTATTTAATCTACAAGAAAATGTTATCTTTCCTTAGGATTTCATACAAGGCCTTTATAATAATATAATAATGGTAAAATATATAAAAAAATAATTTATGTATAAAGATGTAAATAAAAATGTTAAAACCTAAATAAAAATATTTTTATTTTAAAACACATCAACATTGATTTTGAAAGTCCACAATATTTGTTTTGTTGCACTCATAAAAAACTATTTTTTAATGGATACAGCAAAATTTAGATACAATCTTATGGCAAAAAAAACTCTTGACCAATGTACCACAGGTGCTTTGGTATGTCACCGCTGACTTACGGCTCAGTCAGGGCAACAACTAGAATAAAATTGTTTCAATAACAGTCTGCTCACTGACAGATGTGTGAAAAATCAGCAAGAAAAAGTGAGAAAATAGTCAATAGGTTCAATAGATAGTCACTTTCTAACATAACTATTATCAAATTAACAGACACATTGTAATATTTAGCATACAATTATATACACATTGAGGATGTACCTTAATAGACATGTAGCTCTCACAAAGTTCCACTTTACACTACAAAATATAATACTAGTGAATCTGGTTAAACATTGTGGAATACCTCTTCCTGCACATCACATTAGTCCTCTATCCCTAACATACACCATCACTCAACCAGCACCATCATTTCCACCACAAAGTCTTCATTAAGGAGTTCAAAACAGCAAACATGGATTTTAAACTTCTCAGTTTTTTGAGACCTTCAGCATTTGTACCATCTTTTATATCAATGCTGCCAGGCCTACTATAAATGCAACTATTATCATGAATGGTATCCAAGTCTTCAGGAAAGCCCAAAAACTGAAAAATAAAATGCATTATTTTGAGAAAAAAAAATGGGGTTGCAGTTCATGGTATATTTCCTAATGAATCTATGTAAATTGATAAGATTACCTGACATATTTAGAGTAAATTAACATGTAGAAAGCCAGTTTCACCATGTTCCAGTTCTTGCAGCCATCATAGCTCATGAGGTTGAGAGCAGTAGCCACATGCGAGTGGCAGTTGTCATAGAACAAAATGTGCTGGAAATTAAACATTCTTTGATTAATTGTTTATTCATACTGAATAATTAGTAACTAAATCATTTAAATTTAGGTTCTATTGTTTCCTATTACATATCTATGGCTGTTAACATTAAACTTAAAAAAAATGCTACAAATTCAAAATACCATTCTTTTTTTATAAATTTCGGAAGCCTCATAAACTGCAGCATCCCAGCCTGCTTGTCCGTTTACAGCCCTTTGTGGAGACAACTGCCAGTATTTTGTGGGATTTCCAAATGCCATCAAGTCTTCAGATACAAAGTATGGACCAGCAAAGTCCCTTATTACTCCTGAAGCCATACAGATGCCCATGTGACCCAGAAATGGAAATATCCATCTGAAACATGAAACATTTTTCCTTATTATCCTCAACTGTTAACATGTTACATTTATGAATAATTTGTTATTGTAAACCTATTAGTAAAGGGAAAAGTTGTTTTAAAATTGATAAGCTAGTTCTATTTATTAATTTGTTACTTGCTTTGTTCTCATTGGTCTGGAAAATTATACAAAACTTCATTAATATATTTAGAACTTTAACAATTACAATGTTTTTGTGCTGTTGGTCCAGAGTTGTATTTAAAATTTACATTGCATGCTCTTCACTGAATTTTCTGACCACCTACACATAGCTAAAATTGTAGGCTGTGGAACCTGTAGCAGTGTAAGAGCGCACAATCTCAAATGAACCAATTTTCAAATAATTTGAACAAGGCTTTTAATTAATTAAAGTTACCAAATCTCAGGCATAATATGACTGACAATTAGTAGAAAGGAATACAGTTATTAATAAAAATAAATGAAAGAAACTTGTTCTCCTTGGTCTCTGAGTAAAACGGCTTGTACAATTATTTTGCGTGTAATTTAGCAGACACAAAGGTAATTTAATATTGCTAATCGGGTAATCATTGCGTCGTAATTAGTAACGAAAAAGTGAAAACTCACGTTAGCACAGGGATAGGCGTCCAAACAATACAGTAAGGGTAGCGACAGCGATCGTGATCTATAGGATCCATTAGCACAACTTCGTCAGGATCTGTTAACTCAAAAGTACTACCGGGGTTCTGGTCACCTGCCATAGTTTTAGAAATATTTACTTTCAAACAGTAGATTCACCCATAATCGATGGAAATTTAATTCAAATACAACGAAGGCAGGAAAAAAGTCAATAAATAAATATTACCTACCTGACGTTTTGACGTTTTAGGATCCTTGTGCGTTCCAGGCTTGGTTCCCTGTACTTTGGCACATGCTGAACGTCAAGTGAAACCGTAACTAATTCGACTAATTTACGGTTTTTGTTTCGTTGAAGTTCAGCAATTCAGACTCTACTTCAATGGCTGACACTGTTTGACGGTTTGACAGCAAACATTGTTGATGTGACGATGTTTGGCGCTAATATTTTATTTTTGTGATAAATTGTTATTATTCTCGCATGGTGGTGCAAAGTTATTCATCAGCAGCCAAAATGCCGGCGTTTCTTAAGTATATTGATATGGAAAACTTCAAGTCTTATCGGGGACACCACCGCATAGGCCCCATGGAGTCGTTCACAGCGGTGGTAGGCCCCAATGGATCAGGTAAGAAAGATAAATGAAGTTGAAAGTGTCTGCAACATTTATAGAGCACTAGCTTTTGCCCGCGGCTTCGCTCGCGTTAAATTCGAGGTAACACAGTTCCCCTTGCGCCTTATTGATTTGTAATAGCAACGCTAAGTTTTCCCTTCCCTTCCCTCTTTCTCCCTCACATCCCAGTTTTTTAAAATAAATATTAGTCTATGTCCGTCTCCTGGTTCCCAACTATATCTGTACCAAAATTCATCAAAATCGGTGTAGCCATTAAAGCGTGAAGAGGTAACAAACAAACTCACTTTCGCTTTTATAATATTAGTAAGGATTTAACCTTTTGTGTATACATTTCTAATGTCCGTACAATTTTTGTGAAGAATAAAATGATGCTTGTTTAGTGTGCATCTTTATTTTGGTATCAAAATAATGAACTTATTGGTTCCGCTTAGCTTTGAATGCTTAAATCCTCTAAGAATGCTGCTGGAGATCAATTGAGTAGAGGTGGTCAGGTTATATCTCACTTTGTTTACATGGATGACCTGAATATGTTTGTCCCCAAGGCTTTGCAATTGATGAACTACTCGTAGTTAGCCAACTTTTATATGGGGCATTTGCTAAGTAACTCGACATAGAGAAATAACATGTTTGGCTTTTAGGAGAAAACATCAGCTCATTACAAAGCAGTATTAAAATGTTTGGATATATGTTTGAGTTGTAGGGCTCTACAAGAAACTCAAATGTGGAAATTCTTAAGCAATCCCAATACAAAGCTCTCAGAACCAATGCTCCTTAGTTTTTGAATATCTCATAATTGCAAAAAACAATCTGATAAAGCTTTACAACTGATTGCAAAATAAACACGGGAAAAAAAGTATATAAGAGAGGGGAAATTGTTGAATTTGTGGGTTCTCAGATTCCATAAACCTCAAATCCCTTTCAGCAACAAAATCCTATAAGTAATGGGTTTGTTGGATGATCAAAGCAATTGTTAAAGGCGTACTTCATACAATATACATAATGTCAAGCATACTGTCTAGGTGAATTAATCCTAATAATAATATCACATTATATCTGGGTGCTTTCATCTAGTTAAGAGAGTTTATTCATCAGCAACTTGCTCTGGAATACAACCTTTTAGAATTGGAAGTGCCATACTATAGGCATTGTACTGGGATCAATCTATCTTCACTGACAGGACTATTGATATGTGATTGATTAGAGTGGTGTGCAATGATTATTGACATAATGGTCATACTTAACAGTGTATAACTGTAAAACTGTCCTTATAACCAAAAGATTAACCTAGCTTTGCTACTCCACAGGAAAGTCCAACTTCATGGACGCAGTGAGTTTTGTGATGGGTGAGAAAACATCACTGCTCCGTGTAAAACGTCTAAGTGATCTAATCCATGGGGCCTCCATCAACAAACCTGTGTCGAGAAGGTAATTGTGCTTGGATGTGGTTTATCTTTACTTTTCTACAACTTGACATCAAAACTGACTTTCAAGCATTTTACACATTAATTTTAAACATTTCACAAGACATATGTACTGTACATTTTAATACAAAATACGAATAATAGTGCAGTTTGTTATAATGACATGATCAGCAAATTTTTATCATATTCTTACAGTTGCACGATAAATGTACTTGCTATCCTGTATAAAATCTTGGTTTCCTAATGATTTTACTTCTGGGTTAACTAAAAAGTTAATTAATTCATTACATTATTTATGAAGTATAAAAATATTTAAAATAATAATTAAAATAAAAGATTGTAAAATATGTACAAGTTCAGGGTTTCCAAAAATTCGTCATTATAAACATATAAGTCTGCCTCTGTACATTATGTGTTGATTAAATTAAAAAAAAATCAAAATAATATAAACAAAAACTAACTGCGAGGCGGCCGACGCGTTGTCGCGGCGCGTTTAAACTTCTTTAAATGTTGATTGTCACAATTAATATACTGTTGTGAAGCGCACATTAATTCAGACTCACAGATGCACTTTACATACAAATTTACAGCAGACAAAAGTCATGACCAATTGGCATTCAACAATTTTTTTGTAAAATTATGTGTATTGTGGTTGTTGCTTAAATGATAGGGTAGTTTGGTCCTGAAAGCTGGTGCCGTACGGGTTATATACTAAACAAACTTTGAAAAGTAGAAGGAATGAGGGAAGGCCATAGCCCAGATCAGGCTAAAGAAAAAAAAACGGGCAAGATCGAGTAAGACTCGCGCCACCGAGGATTCCGTACAAACTTACGTCATAAACGGTCATATCTTTTGTCTGCATAAACTTAGAGGGTTGATTTTTTCACAGCACAAAGGAACCACAGATTTGAGTACATGGTTTTATTTTCAAGTCGATACCTCAACGCGTTCCAGTGAAAAGCTCGTGGCTAAACAATAGCAGCCGCTCAGGTCGATCTTTAGGTTAAGCCGCGCTTGCCTAGGTTGGTCTGTGGATGGGTGACCACCCGTTACATACCGAGTTTCCTCCGTGCCTCGGAAAGCACGTTAAGCTGTTGGTCCCGGCTGTCATTTGTAGATATTTGACAGCCGTTACAGCTAGTCAGTGTCCTGAAAGTCTGACAACCAGTCTTACCAAGGGGTATCGTATTACCCAGTACTAACTGGGTTATGGAGCTCAGACAGGCAGTCGCTCCATGTAAAATACTGGTATTCAGCTGCATCCGGTAAGACTGGAAGCCGACCCCATCATAGTTGGGAAAAGGCTAGGCAGATGATGATGACCTCAACGCATTCCCGAGATAAAGGGTCTTGACAGACAGACAACAAAGTGATCCTATAAGGGTTCCGTTTTTTCCTTTTGACGTACGGAACTCTAAAAAACTTGTATATACTTAGATGTTATTCATTCATTTATTTCCATTAACACAACAACAGACTCAGTTGATGTACTTACATCATAGGAGTCTAGGATAAGATAATTGTTTCCCATTACAGAATAACATATTGTTTATGTGTTGCAGTGCATCAGTGACAGCCACATTTGTACTCGAAGACCTGACAGAGAAGCAGTTTCAGAGATCAGTCATTGGACAGTCATCAGAGCACAAAATTGATGGACAGGTCTGTTCTACTTATTATTATTCAGACTGTAATTGTATTTTTTAGTATTATTTGATTTTTACTGTCAGGTTCATATTTAATCTAATCAAGTATTTGGTGAGATATATCAAAGACAAGGCAGTAATGTGACAGTTGACAGGTGTGACATGGATTTGCTGGAAAAAAAGAAACCAGCAAACGGAATCTTTACTAATATTATCAAAACGAAAGTGAGTTTGTTTGTTTGTCTTCACTGACATGCCTAATATAGGGTAGATTGTACAAAGCTCACCCAATCATTGTTACACCTTATTTTATGTACAGATCTACAATCTATGCAAATAAATTTTACTTTACTTTACTTTCACGTCTAAATGGCTCAACAGATTGTGATGAATTTTGGTACAGAGATAGTTGGGACCCTGGAGACGGACATAGGCTAAAAAAAGAGAGAGAATAGAAGGAGAAAGAGAGAAGAAAAGGGGGGAGTTTTTTTTTTTTTTCGATCGTCACGCGCGTTAAAGTTAGCGTTAGCGCAAAGTAACTATGCCACGCGGACGAAGTCGCGGGTGGAAGCTAGTATACCTCTGGGGGGCTTGCCAGGGCCTCCGCCTGCCGGGGTTGCGGGTTGTTCGAAAGATATACCGCGGCCCCGGAACGTAAAGGGCAACAGAAGGAACATGGGTGGGTTTTAGTCAGCAAAAGTCCGACACGCCCCCCGCTCCGCCCAGAGCGGGGGAAGTTATTTGATGATTTCCCACCACAAAAAAAGCTAGTATACCTATAACTGTAAAAATACAAAAATTATAATGTGATTGTTCAACAAGAAATACGTTTTTATATACACTGTGACAGTTTCTGTGGGCTAAATTCTCATTTGTAGGGTCACAAACCCAAATAAGATTCAAGATAATGAACTTTGAATACTAACATATAGCCATTATTACCAGTCCGTGAACACATCCCACTACCTGGGTGAGTTGGAGAAGCTGGGCATCAATGTGAAGGCGAAGAACTTCCTGGTGTTCCAGGGCGCCGTCGAGAGCATCGCCATGAAGAACCCCAAGGAGAGGACTGCGCTCTTTGAGGAGATCAGTGGGTAGGTGGATTATTGACTTGAAGTTATTATCATAGCTAGTTTGTATAGTCCTACTGCTGCTTTTGACGGCACGGTTGGCGCAGTGGCTGACTGATCGACTGCTGTGCTGCGTATCGCGTCGCGGGTTCGATTCCCACACGGAACAAATATTTGTATGACCTGCAGATAGTTGTTTTGGGTCTAGCTGTTTGTGTATGTGAGTTTTAATGGTTGTAAACGCACCCACGATACAGGAGAAATTCCGAGTGTGGGATAATGTTTTTTTTTTTTAAAAAAGCTAGGAAAAAGCCCCTCTTCCAGTTCTCAAGAAACACATCGATTTCGTCCCTCCATGTTCTTCTTAGAGTGATACTAACCTTTGAAACGCACGCCATTGACCACTTAAGTTGCAAAACGGTCGCGTGGCACCACCGGCAGCTAAAGTTGTCTCAATTATGATGAACGAAATTAGTATTGAAAATGTTCTATCACTAGCGAATATGAAAAATACAAATATTTTTTTTAACTAAGTTTAGCGTCGGGGGAAGTAACGTAAATAAGGGCTAGCGTACAAAAGGTGAACTAAAAACATAAGTACAAATATTTGTCGTCACCGCATTTTGCTAAGTCATAGCTTCACTATAAAATGCATAATCTAAGTTAATCCTGAATATCAAAATATCTGACACCTCACAACCTTTAGGCCATTTAAGGTGGTTGCAACCATTTTTATGCGTATGCGCAGACTAGAGAGTCTGACATAATCACATAACTGACGCTTTGCCAAAATTTTAGTTTACACACTAATGGTAATAATGTCAATATTCTGTAAAGAAAAGCTCGCCACGTATTGCGTTATTTGTGTTGTGTTGCGTAACACTGCATTTTTATAGAAAATGTTAACTAAAGCACTTATACAGCGGTAGACCTCGTAGAAGATGGCTGGACGAGCTAGACAACGAATAGTGGTCTATATTGACCCTGGATCGCACCGACTGGAAGTCATGGTGAAAGGCATTTGCTCAGCAGTGGGATCACGCAGCCTTGCAATAACAGTAATGCGTTGTATTTGTGGATAATGGTGATGATTACGATGTATGTGTCATAATGTACGTTTTAAGTTAAATTTAATGTTGTATCTATTAGATCTGGAGTCCTCAAGGAGCAGTACGAGCACTGCCGCGCAGAAGTGAACCGAGCTGACGAGGAAGCGCAGTTCTCCTACCAGAAGAAGAAGGGAGTGGCTGCCGAGAGGAAAGAGGCCAAGTTCGAGAAGGAGGAGGCCGAGAAGTACACTCGACTCAAGGAGGAACTGGTATGATGTTTGGAGCTTACAAAAACGTTGAAGTAACAACAGAGATAAGGCCTTAGACATATGAATCCTTTTCTGTAAAGAAATCTAATAGATGCTGTCTTAAGGTGGATCATTTTAAGTAAGATATTACGCCAAGTCAGAATGCATCTATCAGAATACACATGGCAAGATGTGGCCGTCTATCGAAATGGAACAGATGCTGCCTAAGAGTGTATACACGGTGGAGCGGTGTCTACCCACGTGACACCGGACATGCTACCCGTAGGACGATACGCGGTATTCTATACCGGATATTACTAGTAATAGGCATGATACCTGTGAATTACAATACCCGGACCTTGAAGGTATACAGCCGTAAACCTGGTATAGAATCCGGGTATTCAAAAGACCTTATTTATGATTGGTTGTAAGTTAACAAAAAAAAAAAACATTAGAGCATGTTCTCTGCCTCATGCAACATCGTGAGCGCAGGCTCTGACAGCTCTTAGTACTATCCACATACAAACATATGTGTAAGATTTAATGTTTTATTAACTGTTCTATTGTACGCGTCAGAAAATCAAATCTGCGTCTACCCATAAATGTCGCTTTCCAGAATTAACTACATTCAAAGTTAAGTAGTAGTTAGTATACTTTTAACTAATTTCATTACAGCAAGAACAAAAAATCGAGCTCCAGCTATATCACTTGTATCACAACGAGAAAGAGATCCAATCTATGGAGGAAGACCTGCAGCACAAGCAGTCGGAGCTGACCAAGATCGAGAAGAAGCGCCAGAAGCTGGAGGAGGCGCTCAAGGAGAAGAAGAAGGAAGCGGGCACCGTGCAACGAGAAACTGCTAAGATTGAGCAGGAGATCCGGGAAGTGGTGAGTGAGACAGTGACTTGTTCATATGTAAACATACCAATGGCAATTTACCAGGTGACTGTTTTTTATAGACCTTAATGGTATACAGTTCCAGGTTACATAGAGTTAAGGCATTTATTAATTGAGTATCTTAATAAATGAGTCAGCCAGCATGAAATCTGTCTCAATATAAACAAATTCAAAAACCATTTATTTACCACTAGGTTTGTATTTTTTGTTTGTAAATATTATGAAAAACGGCTGAATCTTCCTAACTAAGCTCAATAGTTTTAAACACACTTCAGTTTTCACCTGTTCCTCCACCAGGAAGCCGAAATTACAAAGAAGCGTCCAACATTCATAAAAGCGAAGGAACGCGTGACTCACACCCAGAAGAAGCTGGAAAGTGCCCTCAAGACCCTGGAACAGGCGCGCAAGGCCCACGAGGCTCATCAGGCTGACATCAAGAAGTTGGAGGACGAACTGCGCCAGATCGAGGAGGAGAAGGCGCAGTGGGAGCAGTCCACGTTGGGCACCACGCATACCGGCAGGGCTGATGTACATCTTGAGGAGGCGCAGGTATGAAGTGGTTACTTTGTAACCAGTTAATTAGACGAAAATGCTTACCTAGTGTGATTTACTGCCATTGGCCTTTGTAGTGTTCTATCAGACTCTTAAAACTAATAGTGTTAAGGTGTGTCCTTAGCTTGGTAAAATCAGGGTGTGGCAACCAGCAATGAATAATTTATTCTCCTCTTGAAAACAGATTTAATGGGCAAATGAACCAATTACAAATTTAAGTTAAGTGGTAGCAGGAGAAAGAAAATATCGAAAAAAAAAAGGCCGTCTCGTCGTCCGCGCTCCATATATATAGTCCTACGCCGATGTTTGTCACCGCCATCTCTAGGATCGCCGACGAACTACGTAGCAGGAACGTTGTTGAAGCTGCGCAGGCGCACATCAGTCTTCCGTCGCTTGATCCATTGTTGACATAGATAGCGCTGTCCTCAACAAATAGTATATGAGGGCTCATCGCAGATTCCAAATCCGCGGCGTACGAGCCCAACGGCTGTGGAGTCTGGTGGCTACTGCCCCGCGGTTGTTGATGGGTTTCTGTGTCAAAGGTCTAAACGGACCCTTCATGGGGCCGTCAAATAGGTATCCAGTACGTGAAACTGGGTAAAAATGTTGCTGAGAAACACATTTTTAGTGAAAAATCACGGACTCTCTGTATGTACTGTAACGCACTCAAACTATGGTTGTATAGAAGAGCAGGAGTCGTGAAGGGTGTTATAAAGTTTAGTTAAAATATAAGTCGGAACTTCAACCTCCAACATGTCCGAAGGGTTTCAGAACAAACAAAATATCTCAATGACGGTGAGAACAAGTGTGTGATCTATGCTAATGGCTAGTTTTAGCGTGACGTGGTGGACGATGTTGATGCTGGCTAAAATGTGAAGTCTAAAATTACTTGATTATCTAGATCCGGGAATACGAGGAGTTGAAGATGGAGGCGTCCCGGCAGGCGGCGCGCTACCTGCAGGAACTGGACTCGGTGAACCGGGAGCAGAAGGCAGACCAGGACAGGCTGGACAACGAGCTGCGGAGGAAGGGCGAGTTCGAGAACAAACATCGCCAGAAGGTAACACAATAACCTTCGGTATTCGGATAGGTGTTAAAACACCAACTACAGGCTGTGGTACTAAAATTCGAAACATGGTGTTATTTTAAGATCTACTAGTTGGCGCGATATCGAAAAATAAATTATCCTATGTGTAATTCCAGACTATAATCTATCTACCTCTGTGCCAAATTTCATAAAGATCCGTTTAGCTGTTTTGACCGTGAGAAGAGTAACAAACATCCATACATCCATCCATCTTCACAAACATTCGCATTTATAATATAAGTAGGACTACAATTTTTCGCTTGAATGTATGAATAAATACTAATAATAATGTTTTTAACTTAGGGTCACGAACGGAACGAAGCTATGAAGCGCGTGGACAAGCTGAACGAGCACATCAAGAGCTCGGAGCAAGCGCTCGAGGAGCAGAGGAGACTGCGCGCTGAACTGCAGGTCCGTATCTAAGACGATTCCAAGATATTTTTCTTTTGACAGCAACCTCATTGAGTGAGCTGTCCTGGTTCAATAACCCACGGGAGCTAACAATTAGGTTGTTGTAGGCGGACGTGGGCTCGTGTCGCGGCCGAGCAGCAGAACTGCAGGCGCAGCTGGAGGACGTGGCCGCCGCGCTGGGAGACGCGCGCGTCGACAAGCACGAGGAGGCGCGACGCAGGAAGAAGCAGGAGATCGTCGAGAGCTTCAAGCGAGACATACCCGGCGTCGTGAGTTATACTGGCTCTATTCTATACCAGGACATATCTAGGCAGCTACTGCAGGCGCAGCTGGAGGACGTGGCCGCCGCGCTGGGAGACGCGCGCGTCGACAAGCACGAGGAGGCGCGACGCAGGAAGAAGCAGGAGATCGTCGAGAGCTTCAAGCGAGACATACCCGGCGTCGTGAGTTATACTGGCTCTATTCTATACCAGGACATATCTAGGCAGCTACTGCAGGCGCAGCTGGAGGACGTGGCCGCCGCGCTGGGAGACGCGCGCGTCGACAAGCACGAGGAGGCGCGACGCAGGAAGAAGCAGGAGATCGTCGAGAGCTTCAAGCGAGACATACCCGGCGTCGTGAGTTATACTGGCTCTATTCTATACCAGGACATATCTAGGCAGCTACTGCAGGCGCAGCTGGAGGACGTGGCCGCCGCGCTGGGAGACGCGCGCGTCGACAAGCACGAGGAGGCGCGACGCAGGAAGAAGCAGGAGATCGTCGAGAGCTTCAAGCGAGACATACCCGGCGTCGTGAGTTATACTGGCTCTATTCTATACCAGGACATATCTAGGCAGCTACTGCAGGCGCAGCTGGAGGACGTGGCCGCCGCGCTGGGAGACGCGCGCGTCGACAAGCACGAGGAGGCGCGACGCAGGAAGAAGCAGGAGATCGTCGAGAGCTTCAAGCGAGACATACCCGGCGTCGTGAGTTATACTGGCTCTATTCTATACCAGGACATATCTAGGCAGCTACTGCAGGCGCAGCTGGAGGACGTGGCCGCCGCGCTGGGAGACGCGCGCGTCGACAAGCACGAGGAGGCGCGACGCAGGAAGAAGCAGGAGATCGTCGAGAGCTTCAAGCGAGACATACCCGGCGTCGTGAGTTATACTGGCTCTATTCTATACCAGGACATATCTAGGCAGCTACAGCGGGCAAAGCGGCAAGGCTCTACGATACTCACCAGATAATTATGGACTGCTAGTAGTGTTTGATAGTTTTTTACTAAAATTCACCAATGTGTTGCGTAGTAGCCTCTATACGCTTTTTACATCTGCTCTTGTCAAAGTTTCTACTCCAAAATATTTTATACGGATTTCCGGCTATCCTGTGCTCGCACATGCAACAAGCTAGAGTTTCTGATTGTTGTAGTGATGTCACCATTTTATCACAAATAAATGAGAACGCGTATTTGTTCCATAGTACGACCGCATGATCAACATGTGCCAGCCGACCCACAAGCGGTACAACGTCGCCATCACCAAGGTGCTCGGGAAGTACATGGAGGCCATCGTCGTGGACACGGAGAAGACGGCCAGGAGGTGCATTCAGGTAGCATTTAAAGCTTTTTCATTTACACCTTATACAAAGCCAGACTACTAAGCATAAACTATACATAGACCAGTCCGACAATCCTTACTAATATTATAAAAGCGAAAGTGAGTTTGTTTGTTTGTTACTTCTTCACGCCTAAATGGCTAAACCGATTTTGATAAATTTTGGTACAGAGATAGTTGAGACCCTGGAGATGGACATAGGCAAATTTTTTTATTAAGTGATAAATAAGGGAGAAAGAGGGAAGAAAAGGGAAAATTTAAGTTTGCTATTACAATAAATAAGGCGCATGAGCAAAAACTACAGGTAGCAGGTACCTGCAAATCAGGAAAGGGGAACTGTGTTACCCCGAATTCAACGCGAACGAAGCCGCGGGCAAAAGCTAGTAAACTATTATACATAGACCAGTCCCACAATAATCAATAAACAATTGACAGCAATCAAATAGTTTGACGAATCATACAAAAATGCAGATGAATGACTAATCTCGGTTCGTTTTGAAGGTACTCAAAGAAAGGATGCTGGAGCCTGAAACGTTTCTACCTCTAGACTACATCCAGGCCAAACCACTTCGGGAGCGATTGAGGTGAGTCTTACTAACTAGCAGATAAATTAAATACATTTATATTATTTTTTGTGATTAACTGCAGTCAGGCTAAACAATCCTGCTCATAGTTTATGAGCAGGATTGTTATCTGTCATTCAAATTTTGAAGGAGCTCCTTAGCAGGAGACACCTCATCCTTTACCATCTGTTATCAAGTTTCTGGCTATCATTGGATTTGTAGAACACAAAAAAACACTTATACTTGTAAAAGAACTTTTAATCGGAAAGGTCATTGGGCATTTTATTTGAAGATTTGACCCACGGCGTACACAAACAAAATAGGGCAAGGTATATAGACAAATGTATCTGCAACTCAGTGGTATGGGTCGCATTCTTGTGGGCCTTGGGAGAACTGAGATATTTTATTTATTTTTGTATATTTTTTTTTATATTTAAGTTTATGCAAGTTTTCTCCGTTGGCCAGACGAGAACTATTTCGAAGAGCTATATAAACATTTATGGTTCTTGTACAACACCTTTCAACAATGTTAAAAACTTCTTTTTTTATTAACTTTTAAATGTTAAATAACTTTTTTCTCAGATATTAAAAAAATACATATTTTGGAAAGTGGGATTGAGTTCTTCTATTTAAAACTGATTTGGGATATGTACGCGAACTTTTATTATGTGGGTCAGAAACGCCCAAAGACCTTTGATGTTTAGATTTTGAGCTGTGGGCTTTTTTCGCGAATCTGTTACAGTAACATTGGTTTTGATTAACATACTATGAACAACAAAATAACGTTGCGTTAAAAACACTGCAATTATGTTGTTTTGTGTTACGGAAACTTTTATTGCGAGTTCGGGTCGCACTTGTCTGGTTTTCATACCCGTTTTGCTCTCGCAGGGACATAAAGGAGCCCAAGAACGTGAAGCTCCTGTTCGACGTGCTCCGCTACGAGCCTCCCGCCATCCACCGCGCCGTGCTGTTCGTCACCAACAACGCGCTCGTGTGCGAGACGCCCGAGGACGCCTCGCGCGTCGCCTACGACCTCGACAGGTCCAAGAACAGCAGATACGATGCGAGTATCTTACGATAGCCTACTATCTATCGCCATGCTTAATCTTACATCATACAAGAAACAGATATTCGCGGCGATAACACGCAACACCCGTTGGCTCGGAGAACCCTTTCTTGTCTATGGGGGGTCTTCTCTAAGGGTCTTCACCCTAGTCTACCGCCTGCCTATCTGCACCTCTCCTGCACTCCGTGGGATGGCCCAATCCCATTTATAAATCTCACCATAGGCTCCAGACCTTATGGGTCCTTAGGGACCCAGAAGGTCTGGAGCCTATGGTCCTTATCTAAATGAGCCAGTCCTTATCTAAATAAGGACTTAGTTAATTTGAACTTGTATTAGGTGTTAAGTAATATGTTCGTCCATTGTCAGGCCCTGGCGCTAGACGGCACGTTCTACCAGAAGTCCGGCATCATCTCGGGAGGCTCACTCGACTTGGCGCGTAAGGCCAAGCGTTGGGACGAGAAGCACCTCTCACAGCTTAAGTCTAAGAAGGTATGTGACTATAACAATTTCAATTAAGTAAATTAACTAAAAAAGCGTTTTTTTTTTAAATCTATCTTACAATTGGTCGTTCAGTTTTGTATAATAGTTTAGTCCGCTAGAGTCCGACATAAATCCCTGGAATAATAATAATAATAAAGCCTTTTTACTTCATGATTTACATCAGTGGCACTTAAATACTACAGCAAAATAAATTTAGGTTAGTTGGATATCTTAGATTATGTTAGTAATATTTATAAGTATAATGAAATTTAAAAAAAATATATATATATGTTGACATGAACCCCGGTTTGGGTAAAGGCCTCCTCCAAAGATGCCCATTTTTGTTGGTTTTGTGCTATGGAGAACCAAAGGTAAAAAAGGTGCCATGGTCAAAATTGCCTGTATTGAGCGAGTACAAATGATAAAGGTACTAACAAAACTTTAACTTGCAGGAAAAACTGACTGAAGAGCTCCGCGAGTCCATGAAGAAGTCTCGCAAGGAGTCGGAGCTGACGACTGTGGACTCGCAAATACGAGGCCTGGAGTCCCGGCTCAAGTACGCCATCACGGACAGGGACACCACGGTATGTTACACAAAGACTTAAGAATAACACCATTGGGTTTTATCAACCATCCAGATGGGTCTGAAAACTCTAGGTTCAGTTTTTTGAATGAGTATTATTTATCAATATTTTTGTTAGTACTTCTGGGCGCAGGCCTGCTTCGTTCCTTCGATTTCACTTGATGTTGCGTCTCTTCTCGCCAATCAATGAGGCAGCCATCTAAGACGGCCCGCCACCTTCGGTCTTTCGCAACCCCGTTTAGCTGTATCAGGCCTCCAGTTTTGCGATATCATAATCCACAAGAATACAAAACCAGACTCGAAAGCTGACAACAAAAAACTAACAATTACCAACTAACATTAATACTTTTATTTGCAGTTAAAACAAATCAAAACGCTGGACGGAGAACTCGCAGAGTTCGAGAGGAAAATTGAAATGTTTGGTGTAAGTATAGTCCTTATGTAACAGCACTAGTGATGTTCCGGAGATCCGTATCCATGGATATCCGCGGAAGAAAAAGATCCGTATCCGTAACTTTACTCGCGAATCTTTTATATTCAATTGACAGGATAAAATAATGCCAAATTACACTAGAAAACTTTTTAGTAGACATTATTCTAACTTGTATAGCCAAACCATACACAAACAAACGTTATCTATGCGGCCCAGAGTCACACTAAATACTTAGTACTTCGTAATAATAAGTAATACGCGCGCAATGCAAATCGAAACTCGTACTACCCGACGCTGCGGCGGCGAGCGTGTCCTCAACTATCATTTCAAGGTCACGCGCCGACAACGATTGACTAAGAAAATAAAAATCCGCGGTTCTTGACACTAAATATCCGTGTCCGCGGATATACATTTTTGACGATCCGGCACATCACTAAGCAGCACTAAGAGTCACACATTGATTTGTGCGTGTTATGTATCTATTACGAACTATGAATGTTTGTTGCAGCCCCAAGTAGAAGACATAGAGCGGACGATCCACGCGCGCGACCTGAAGATACAGGAGATCAAGGAGAACATGAACAACGTAGAAGACGTCGTGTTCCGCGGCTTCTGTCGCGACATCGGCGTCGCTAATATACGGTAACACATTACATAATATAGCGCTCATCATTTGGTAAAAACTACGCTAGAGACATCGACCGCGCTAATGAATAATTAACATCAAACTCCCACCCGTCTGGTCGGGGAGTACAACCGCTTCTATGGGCGATGAAGAATTTTACTGCCATTTTGCCAGTTATGTTTACTATTCATCAAATATTGACGACACGGTTGGCGCAGTGGCTGAGCGATCGCCTGCTGCGCTGCGTGTCGCAGGTTCGAGCCCGTATGGCACAAATATTTGTATGGGCTCTGCTGTCTGTTGGTCGGGGCAACTTAAAAAAAAACAGAGAGGTGGTGGGTTATACTTCACCACGCTAGACTAGAGCAACAAGCTTTTATTCAATTTTGCATCATGTATCCTATTTGATTGGTAAATAAACATGAGATTGTTGTCCCCAGACAATACGAAGAGCGCGAGTTGCGCGCGCAGCAGGAGCGAGCCAAGCGTCGCATGGAGTTCGACGCACACATCGACAGGATCACCTCCAACCTCGAGTTCGAGCGCTCCCGGGACACACAGAGTATGGATTATCGCATAGTCTATCACTTACTCGGCACTCTCGTACTACTCGCGTACTACACTAACTCCAATAACTTGGAGATTTTCATAAATTAAAACTGATGCGCCCGCGTCATGTGCCCGTTATTGGCGTGCTCTGTTATTGAGAATTAAGTTTATCAAGAAAAAAAAAAAATTATTAATATGTTTTTAATTTAAAATTTATGTTTTCTGTAGTTTTTCTCAGGGACCGAAAGGTTAATCCGTATGAGGGTTTTAACCGGTTTATTTTTTAGGGTTAGGTTTAAAAACCCACAATAAAGATTAACCCGTATTATAGGGTTAATCAGCCTATAAGAACCGGTTTCGTCGTAAGGTTCATTTTTGTACATAAAACATCTGCAAGAAAGTGACAGATATAACTGCCAAGCGGTGTTTGATCGTGTTCCGACATAACTAACTAGCAGCCACGCAGGATGCATTGAACATAGTCCTTATTAATGGTGCACAATACTGTTATTGATATTGAAAACTGTTCGACGCATATATTATTTAAAATTTTATTTCGATTCTAGCGCGTTTCACTTACAGTAGGTAAGTATTAGTTGAATTGTGAGATTTGAATTTGGAATTCCTTACCAAAGAGGAGAAATTCGTGATTAAAGTGGCCAGTACGAAAAACGCCAATTTCATATGTAAGGACCTAATATTAATTCGAAATAAAATAATATTGTACTTAAAAATACCATAGTTTAGATTTTTTTGTTTAAATAATTTGTATTTTATAATAGTTAATATGATAATTTATATTTGTGTTTTGTTTGGTGGAAATGGCAAATAAAAGAAATAAAATTAAGGCTAAATCACGGTTGAAGGCGAAAGAAATCGGTGGACGCCATCATGCGCGTGAGAGCCCTCACGACGGAGGCTGCAGTGTCCAGGGGTGGGGTGGTCGTGGCGGTGTCTCTCGACATCGCCAACGCGTTCAACTCCATGCCTTGGAGCTGCATCAGGGAGGCACTCCAATACCACCGGATGCCGACCTATCTTCGTCGTGTGGTCGGGGCATATCTGAAGGACAGGGCCGTCATATACCCCGGTCGCTCTGGAGAGTGGAACCGGCGAGAGATGTCGTGCGGTGTCCCACAGGGATCGGTCTTGGGGCCGCTCCTGTGGGACATCGGTTACGACTGGGTGCTGCGCGCCGACCTCCCCGGCGGCGACACGCTCGTCCTGGCTCAGGGGGGGTCGCACCAGGCGGCGGCCGACATCATGACACGCGGGGTTGCGATAGTCGCGGAGAGGATCCGGCTAGTGGGTCTCGAGGTGGCCTTGCACAAATCCGAGGCCATGGTTTTTCATGGCCGCGGAAACGCTACCGTCGGGATCCCAGTTGACGGTAGGAGGGGTTCGCATCGGCGTCGGGTCGACGATGAAGTACCTGGGAATCGTCCTCGACAGCCGGTGGAACTTCGTCGAACACTTCCGACGTTTGGCTCCCAAGCTCGAGCGGACGGGGGCTGCTTTCAAGCGGCTCCTGCCCAATCTGAAGGGGCCAAACGCCTCCTGCCGTAGGCTCTATGCCGGAGTCGTGCGGTCCATGGCCCTTTACGGGGCCCCGGTATGGGCGCGTTCTTTAGGGCGGCGCGCCGCCCACTACCTGAACGCGCCCCAAAAGGTGGTGGCCATACGGCTTGTCCGGGGCTACCGCACGATCTCCGGCGAGGCAGCAAGCCTCCTTGCCGGACTGCCACCGTGGGATCTGGAGGCGATAGTCCTCGCGCGCCTGTTTGAGTGGCGCGCGGAGGCACTATACCGGGGGGAAAACCTGCTGCCGCGGCAAGTTGCCGCTCGGCGGGCAGACCTCCGGTGCGATCTCATGGTGGCATGGAGAGAGCGACTGTCGCAACCCCGTGCAGGGCACGCCACAATAGCGGCGGTAAGTCCCCTCTTTGAGGAGTGGCTGAAGAGGCGTCATGGCGTCCTCACCTACCGCCTGACGCAGGTCCTCACCGGACACGGATGTTTCGGGAGGTTCCTGCACATCATCGGGCGGGAGGAAGCGCCCGGGTGTCACCATTGTGACGGTCGCCCTGAGGACACGGTGGAGCACACAGTGGCGGGCTGCCCCAAGCGGGGCGGAGCACCGCCGTGCCCGAGCTGGAGGCGATCGGCGGCGGCGATCTCTCGCGTCCGGTCCTGGTTCAGGCCATGGTCCGGAGCGAGAGGGAATGGGAAGCGGTCACCTCCTTCTGCGAATCAGTAATGCTAGCCAAGGAGGTGGCCGGGCGTTTGAGGGAGAGAACATCTGCCCAACCCAGCCGCCGCGGGAGACGCCCATGGCGCCGGGCGCCGCGAGACGACATCCGGCCACCGTAGATGCGGGCCTGTGGGCGGTGAGCAATGGGTAGCTCACCGTCCGCCCGTCTATTGACGACAGGCCGTGTCGACGGCGCGTTCGTGTTTCACGCGCGCCTCAAAGAGATGTCAGCAAAGCAGAGGGGCTTGCCAGAGCCTCCGCCTGCCGGGGTTGCGGGTTGTTCGAAAGAGATACCGCGGCCTCGGAACGTAAAGGGCAATAGAAGGAACATGGGTGGGTTTTAGTCAGTACAAGTCTGACATGCCCCCCCGCTCCGCCCAGAGCGGAGGAAGTCATTGGATGATTTCCCACCTGAAAAAAAAAAAAGGCGAAGGAAATATGGTAAGTTTATTTTTTTATTCATTTATTCCTATTGACTCTGGCTGTTACAGTTTTACGAAATTAATTATTTCCCAACAGTAGATAGCGAAATGCCTTTGATGTCGGGTGACATCGCCGGCACAACACAGATAAGTCCAGAAGTTAATCTCATTTTTATATGCTTCACTTTTTATACTACGTCTTTGAAATATCGTGTTCGTGGCTTCTGTTTCTGTCTGCTTTGTGTCGCTCGTATACCTACCTACAATTGCTGAAACGGATCTTGAGCGATCGGCGTCAGAGTGGGAATCGCTTTCCGTATTCCATACATTGTCGAGCCAATCGTCTTCGTTGTTAGATACATGCAGCAACGCAGGCAACGAATCACGAGTGACGTCTATGACACGCTGGCGCGGCGAGCCAATCACTGACACTCCCCGCCGAATATTTGACTTCTGCGTAACTTGAAGCCAGCTCTCAAGATCCGTTTCGGCAATTGTACACTTAGGTACATTAATCTATTTTTTTTTGTAATACTATTCTATTTTATTGTTTCAGTTCAAAAATGAATCGAAATAAAAATGGCTTATTTGTTGGAAAAAAAAATGGCTAATACACATCCGAACCACATGGCAGCTGAATATGCGGATATGGTCTTGATTTATGGAGAATGTCATCAAAATGCCGCCCTAGCGATAAGGACATATCGCGAGAGATACGGCAATTCAAGACAATGCCCTACTAATCCTCGCACTATTGTCGGAGCTCTTCAGCGCATACGTGAAAACCGACCAGTGGATCCTAGGTCTCAACCCGCAGATCGACCGCCTACACGACAACACCCAATCCGGTTAACCGAAAATGTGCTACAACATTTCGCAAATCAACTTAAAACTAGCCTCCGCCAGAGCGCTAGGCATTTTCAAGCCCATCAGAGAACCGTCCACAAGATAATAAAGCGGGAAAAATGGCACCCATTCAAATTTAGAAAAGTACATTATCTGTTAACGCGTGATAAACTATTAAGGATAAATTATTGTCGCTGGCTGTCCGTTGCAACATGCTGGCCCGCAGGTTTGCACGCTGTACTGATGATGTTAAGATAACGCTGTTTAAGGCCTTCTGCCAGTCTTTTTACACGTGCAGCCTGTGGACCAAGTACACCCAGCGGGCATACAGTGACCTGCGCGTCCAGTACAATAATGCATTCAGGGTGCTTTTGGGGTCGGACGATGCGATGTAGTGCGTCAGGGATGTTCGCATGCGCGGGTGTCGACGGGTTCGCCGCGATCATGCGGAAGCGATGCGCTTCCATGTTGGCGCGCTTGCGCTCGTCCTCCAATGGCATCCTGAATGTGTTTTCAGATCGGTGGGACTCTCCCCTCTTACGAAGGTGGATAAGTGTACAGACACACTTATCCACATAACGAGTGTGATTCACTACTTTTGATATACATTTAATTGTAATACTAACATTAGGCTAAGTTACTTTACTACTAACAATATATGGATTTATCCGAAATAAATTATTTGAATTTGAATTGTGTGGTTATTAAATAAAATTGAAAAGGACAGTGACTTTCTTTCCCAAATTTGTTGGACTGACGAAAGTACGTTCACTAGAAACGGCATGTGGAACCAGCAAAATCTGCACCACTGGGCACCCAAAAACCAAAACCCCCGCGTTTGGCGGGAGTCAGCTCATCAGTACAGATTTTCATTAAATGTTTGGGCAGCTATTCACGGTGACGATATCATCGGGCCCGTATTTATTGATGGCACTTTGACCGAAGAGAAGCTTGTTAACTTACTAAATGATACGGTGTCGGAATACACAAATAACCTCAACGTCCACCGATACCAACGAATGTGGTACCAATTAGATGGCGCGCCGGCATATTCTGTATTAACAGCCAGGCAGTGGCTAAATGACACATTTGGTGCGCAATGGATTGGGAGATTTGGACCACGTAGGTGGCCAGCCAGATCGCCAGACCTCACGCCACTCGATTTTATTTTCTGGGGGTGCATCAAAGACGATGTGTACGCGGAAAATGTGGACTCGGTGGAACAATTACGACTTCGTATAATAAACGCGTTTGAGAAAGTGAGGGAAATGGCTTTACGTGACAATTTATTTTCAAATGTTCGGGAAAACATGAAACGTCGTTTAGCCCTTTGTATCCGCCAACACGGTGGTCTTAATGAAAATAAGAAAATTTAAATAAAAACAATTAATTAGCTACCTACCTAAATAAAAATAGTGATAAGTGATAATGGTGGTAATAAATCGAATAGTAAATAAGAGAAGGTGAAAGTGAGTGACTACGCAGCTCCGCTGTAGGTACTGGCACCGCTCGATTTCTTTGATATTTTGCCGTCAAAGGATCGGACCAAATCTCGAGTACTTAGTAGGCGCGTATGTTGCCAGCGCGCTACGCGAGCGTTGTTGCTTCCAGTAAACGTAAGCCGGCTAGGTAAGAAATTAACATGAATGATTTTTTGCACAGAGTGATTCCAATAGTGGATACTTTTTTGTTATTTAGTTTGTATGTTTTTTTTTTTCAATTTACGATTTATTTTAATCTATCATGGTTTAAGTGATTAATGGCCACTAGCCCTACCCCTGTTTTAAGTTAATGTCGCCATTAAAGCGCCACGCTGTATGATAAGTACTTAGAATAATGTTGTCCTATCTCGTTTAACCAATATTTTTTGTGAGAAAATTACAAAAAACATAAATCATTTTTTTCACAATTGTATTTTTCTTGGCCAATGCCGTTAGAATACTATTCAGCTTAGATTGTGGCAAGCGAACACTCGCGGGTTTACTTATGTGTGGTTTCACGCGCAACTCGAACGCGCGACCCGACGCGATCTTTGTGGCAAGTGTCGTGACACCCACGACTGAGTCCTTGCGTTACCATTTGGAACAACCGAACTAGAATCTAAAATATCAATTAATTTAATAAGTAATTATAGTTTAGAGTTTATTCCATTTAAAATATCTACTCAAATTAATTTATTGTGATTGTGTGATTATTACAAATTATAACACTTAAAAAAAGTTTTTAATTAAATAAATAAATAATAAATATCTTGGGACAACTCACACACGGCTATCTGATCCCAAGCTAAGCAGAGCTTGTGTTATGGTAACCAGACAACTGATATACATACTTATATAATTTATAAATACATACATATTATAGATAAATCACACCCAGACACAGAACAAACAATCATGCTCATCACACAAAGTTTGTCCTGGGTGGGAATCGAACCCACGACCTCCGGCTTAGCAGTCAGGGCCACTAACCACTAGACCAACAGGCCCGTCGTTTTAATTAATCAAATCTCTTATTTTATTTTTAATAAAATAAATCAATAAGACAAGTTGACCTACTGGCTGCTTATCTGTAATGTGACACTTCCCGCGACGCAAGCGCACGGCTCGCTTTGCGACAATCGCGGGCAACTCTTGGTAGCGTTAAATGCCTATTTCGCTTGGTCTACCCGCCCTTAAGTTTGGATGACAATGCAAGATATGTTATGTGTCGTCATTCTAAATCCAATATGGCGGACCACCAAAGATGGCGGAATAGTTATTTTTAATGCATTTCTACAATATGGGTATCAAATGAAAGGGCTTATTGAGAGTAACTTAAAAAAGAATTTGGCGTTATTCTAAATCCAAGATGGCGGACCACCCAAGATGGCGGAGTAGTTATTTTTAATGTACTTCTACTATATGGGTATCAAATGAAAGGGCTTATTGCGAATAACTTGAAAAATAATATGGCGTTATTCTAAATCGAATATGGCGGACCTTCCAGATGACGGAGTAGTTATTTTTAATGTACTTCTACAATATGTGTATCAAATGAAAGGGCTTATTGCGAGTAACTTGAAAAATAATTTGGCATTATTCTAAATCCAATATGGCGGACCTTCCAGATGACGGAGTAGTTATTTTTAATGTACTTCTACAATATGGGTATCAATTGAAAAAGATGATTGAGAGTACTCGAAACATTGTGACGTCATTCTAAATCCAATATGGCGGATCATCCAAGATAGAGGAATAGTTATTTTTAATACACTTCTGTAATATGGGTATCAAATGAAAGATGCTGCCAATTGTATTATATTGGGTTTGTATAGTTCACGAAACGCAAGGCAGCACTGTTGACTACGCCGTCATCTACTTAGGTTCGAAGCTCTTTGCTGCTGTTCAAGTATATGTGACGTTAGTAGGGTAAATACATTAAAAGGTCTCCTTATTGAAGAGCTGGACTGTTCGAAATTAATCCGTTACCGACAATGATGCGTTGAACGAGATGAACAGATTCAGAGACATAGCCAGCGACAACTAAAAAATAAATTAAAGTAAAAAAACTTAAAAAAAAAACAAAGCTTTTATTTAAACGCTCTAAAAAGAAGAAAATAATTTTTCCTTTAAAAATTTTAACTTTCAACTTATAACGCTAGCTGGCATTTTATAAACAATAAAATGCCAGCAGAAACAATAGACGCTGATAACAGTATTTGAATTGCGCCAAGTATTGGTGAAAATACTTCTATAATTGTGCTATTTTAAATAAAACAGAGTTATAAAAGAAAAGTATACTAAACTAGATTGTGCAACTTACAAGTTCTATCTCTTTCATTCAAATGAATCAGCAATATTTTATAGGTTAACCTTTAATGGTATACGGGTTAATAAAATAAAGAGCTTACGTCTAACCGGTTAACCTTTTAATCCGATTAATGGGTTCTTGGTTTTTCTCTATATATTGTTGATGCGGACGATCGTTCATCGATTTTGTCCAGCTCATTTCGCCATTCTGTTAGTTATAATGAACTCGTTCCACAGAGAACGTGACCCGCTGGGAGCGCGCCGTGCAGGACGCGGAGGACGAACTGGAGGGAGGACGACAGGCTGAGGCCAAGCAACGACAGGAGATCGACCACGAGCTGCGCCGCGCTGACGCACTCAAGGCCGAGCGGGCCGCCGCACGCGCCAGGCAGGACGCCGCGGACGACGCCGTCAACAAGGTACTAACTACACCACGCGGACGCACTCAAGGCCGAGCGGGCCGCCGCACGCGCCAGGCAGGACGCCGCGGACGACGCCGTCAACAAGGTACTAACTACACCACGCGGACGCACTCAAGGCCGAGCGGGCCGCCGCACGCGCCAGGCAGGACGCCGCGGACGACGCCGTCAACAAGGTACTAACTACACCACGCGGACGCACTCAAGGCCGAGCGGGCCGCCGCACGCGCCAGGCAGGACGCCGCGGACGACGCCGTCAACAAGGTACTAACTACACCACGCGGACGCACTCAAGGCCGAGCGGGCCGCCGCACGCGCCAGGCAGGACGCCGCGGACGACGCCGTCAACAAGGTACTAACTACACCACGCGGACGCACTCAAGGCCGAGCGGGCCGCCGCACGCGCCAGGCAGGACGCCGCGGACGACGCCGTCAACAAGGTACTAACTACACCACGCGGACGCACTCAAGGCCGAGCGGGCCGCCGCACGCGCCAGGCAGGACGCCGCGGACGACGCCGTCAACAAGGTACTAACTACACCACGCGGACGCACTCAAGGCCGAGCGGGCCGCCGCACGCGCCAGGCAGGACGCCGCGGACGACGCCGTCAACAAGGTACTAACTACACCACGCCGTCACCAAGGTACTAACTACACCACGCGGACGCACTCAAGGCCGAGCGGGCCGCCGCACGCGCCAGGCAGGACGCCGCGGACGACGCCGTCAACAAGGTACTAACTACACCACGCGGACGCACTCAAGGCCGAGCGGGCCGCCGCACGCGCCAGGCAGGACGCCGCGGACGACGCCGTCAACAAGGTACTAACTACACCACGCGGACGCACTCAAGGCCGAGCGGGCCGCCGCACGCGCCAGGCAGGACGCCGCGGACGACGCCGTCAACAAGGTACTAACTACACCACGCGGACGCACTCAAGGCCGAGCGGGCCGCCGCACGCGCCAGGCAGGACGCCGCGGACGACGCCGTCAACAAGGTACTAACTACACCACGCCGTCAACAAGGTACTAACTACACCACGCGGACGCACTCAAGGCCGAGCGGGCCGCCGCACGCGCCAGGCAGGACGCCGCGGACGACGCCGTCAACAAGGTACTAACTACACCACGCCGTCAACAAGGTACTAACTACACCACGCGGACGCACTCAAGGCCGAGCGGGCCGCCGCACGCGCCAGGCAGGACGCCGCGGACGACGCCGTCAACAAGGTACTAACTACACCACGCCGTCAACAAGGTACTAACTACACCACGCGGACGCACTCAAGGCCGAGCGGGCCGCCGCACGCGCCAGGCAGGACGCCGCGGACGACGCCGTCAACAAGGTACTAACTACACCACGCGGACGCACTCAAGGCCGAGCGGGCCGCCGCACGCGCCAGGCAGGACGCCGCGGACGACGCCGTCAACAAGGTACTAACTACACCACGCGGACGCACTCAAGGCCGAGCGGGCCGCCGCACGCGCCAGGCAGGACGCCGCGGACGACGCCGTCAACAAGGTACTAACTACACCACGCGGACGCACTCAAGGCCGAGCGGGCCGCCGCACGCGCCAGGCAGGACGCCGCGGACGACGCCGTCAACAAGGTACTAACTACACCACGCGGACGCACTCAAGGCCGAGCGGGCCGCCGCACGCGCCAGGCAGGACGCCGCGGACGACGCCGTCAACAAGGTACTAACTACACCACGCGGACGCACTCAAGGCCGAGCGGGCCGCCGCACGCGCCAGGCAGGACGCCGCGGACGACGCCGTCAACAAGGTACTAACTACACCACGCGGACGCACTCAAGGCCGAGCGGGCCGCCGCACGCGCCAGGCAGGACGCCGCGGACGACGCCGGCAACAAGGTACTAACTACACCACGCCGTCAACAAGGTACTAACTACACCACGCGGACGCACTCAAGGCCGAGCGGGCCGCCGCACGCGCCAGGCAGGACGCCGCGGACGACGCCGTCAACAAGGTACTAACTACACCACGCGGACGCACTCAAGGCCGAGCGGGCCGCCGCACGCGCCAGGCAGGACGCCGCGGACGACGCCGTCAACAAGGTACTAACTACACCACGCGGACGCACTCAAGGCCGAGCGGGCCGCCGCACGCGCCAGGCAGGACGCCGCGGACGACGCCGTCAACAAGGTACTAACTACACCACGCCGTCAACAAGGTACTAACTACACCACGCGGACGCACTCAAGGCCGAGCGGGCCGCCGCACGCGCCAGGCAGGACGCCGCGGACGACGCCGTCAACAAGGTACTAACTACACCACGCCGTCAACAAGGTACTAACTACACCACGCGGACGCACTCAAGGCCGAGCGGGCCGCCGCACGCGCCAGGCAGGACGCCGCGGACGACGCCGTCAACAAGGTACTAACTACACCACGCCGTCAACAAGGTACTAACTACACCACGCGGACGCACTCAAGGCCGAGCGGGCCGCCGCACGCGCCAGGCAGGACGCCGCGGACGACGCCGTCAACAAGGTACTAACTACACCACGCGGACGCACTCAAGGCCGAGCGGGCCGCCGCACGCGCCAGGCAGGACGCCGCGGACGACGCCGTCAACAAGGTACTAACTACACCACGCCGTCAACAAGGTACTAACTACACCACGCGGACGCACTCAAGGCCGAGCGGGCCGCCGCACGCGCCAGGCAGGACGCCGCGGACGACGCCGTCAACAAGGTACTAACTACACCACGCCGTCACCAAGGTACTAACTACACCACGCCGTCACCAAGGTACTAACTACACCACGCCGTCACCAAGGTACTAACTACACCACGCCGTCACCAAGGTACTAACTACACCACGCCGTCACCAAGGTACTAACTACACCACGCCGTCAACAAGGTACTAACTACACCACGCGGACGCACTCAAGGCCGAGCGGGCCGCCGCACGCGCCAGGCAGGACGCCGCGGACGACGCCGTCAACAAGGTACTAACTACACCACGCCGTCAACAAGGTACTAACTACACCACGCGGACGCACTCAAGGCCGAGCGGGCCGCCGCACGCGCCAGGCAGGACGCCGCGGACGACGCCGTCAACAAGGTACTAACTACACCACGCCGTCACCAAGGTACTAACTACACCACGCCGTCACCAAGGTACTAACTACACCACGCCGTCACCAAGGTACTAACTACACCACGCCGTCACCAAGGTACTAACTACACCACGCCGTCACCAAGGTACTAACTACACCACGCCGTCACCAAGGTACTAACTACACCACGCCGTCACCAAGGTACTAACTACACCACGCCGTCACCAAGGTACTAACTACACCACGCCGTCACCAAGGTACTAACTACACCACGCCGTCACCAAGGTACTAACTACACCACGCCGTCACCAAGGTACTAACTACACCACGCCGTCACCAAGGTACTAACTACACCACGCCGTCACCAAGGTACTAACTACACCACGCCGTCACCAAGGTACTAACTACACCACGCCGTCACCAAGGTACTAACTACACCACGCCGTCACCAAGGTACTAACTACACCACGCCGTCACCAAGGTACTAACTACACCACGCCGTCACCAAGGTACTAACTACACCACGCCGTCACCAAGGTACTAACTACACCACGCCGTCACCAAGGTACTAACTACACCACGCCGTCACCAAGGTACTAACTACACCACGCCGTCACCAAGGTACTAACTACACCACGCCGTCACCAAGGTACTAACTACACCACGCCGTCACCAAGGTACTAACTACACCACGCCGTCACCAAGGTACTAACTACACCACGCCGTCACCAAGGTACTAACTACACCACGCCGTCACCAAGGTACTAACTACACCACGCCGTCACCAAGGTACTAACTACACCACGCCGTCACCAAGGTACTAACTACACCACGCCGTCACCAAGGTACTAACTACACCACGCCGTCACCAAGGTACTAACTACACCACGCCGTCACCAAGGTACTAACTACACCACGCCGTCACCAAGGTACTAACTACACCACGCCGTCACCAAGGTACTCACTACACCACGCCGTCACCAAGGTACTAACTACACCATGCCGTCACCAAGGTACTAACTACACCACGCCGTCACCAAGGTACTAACTACACCACGCCGTCATCAAGGTACTAACTACACCACGCCGTCACCAAGGTACTAACTACACCACGCCGTCACCAAGGTACTAACTACACCACGCCGTCACCAAGGTACTAACTACACCACGCCGTCACCAAGGTACTAACTACACCACGCCGTCACCAAGGTACTAACTACACCACGCCGTCACCAAGGTACTAACTACACCACGCCGTCACCAAGGTACTAACTACACCACGCCGTCACCAAGGTACTAACTACACCACGCCGTCACCAAGGTACTAACTACACCACGCCGTCACCAAGGTACTAACTACACCACGCCGTCACCAAGGTACTAACTACACCACGCCGTCACCAAGGTACTAACTACACCACGCCGTCACCAAGGTACTAACTACACCACGCCGTCACCAAGGTACTAACTACACCACGCCGCACGGTGGGCTGAAAATCGGCTTTCATAGACTTAGGGATTTCAATTTGCAAGTGCTTGTTTTTATGCCGGATATCGCTTCTATTAGTCATTATTATGTACAAAAATGACACCCGAGTTAATTCTGCTCAAAACCGAAGGAAATATAATTTTTTTACGAAAAATTTGTATGAAGCTAGTATGAAAAATCGAATTATCTCCTAAACGGCATGTTTAACCGTAATATCCTTAGAGATGGTCATAGTGCTAATTATTTATGATTTTTTGGTTGACGATTGGACAAAAATTTTAATGCCGTTTTTTTTTTAAAAATCGTCAAAATATTTTTATTTGTTTTTACGTATGAAACGATTCCTTTTGGTGTTTATGTTGAAGAACACGGACTTTTAACTACACATAACATAAAATAGCATCACTCCTATATTTCCGAAGGAGTTGGC
Organism: Ochropleura plecta; assembly: GCA_905475445.1. NCBI lineage: Eukaryota > Metazoa > Arthropoda > Insecta > Lepidoptera > Noctuidae > Ochropleura > Ochropleura plecta. The sequence continues at coordinate 790,375 of FR997735.1, forward strand.
AGAGGTTTATAGTACACCCACACGTAGCCAACTATGTTTGAGCTAGATATTTATCAACACAAAATGAGTTTTAAAACTTTTTATACAACCAAATTACCAATTGTCTTCTAATGAGTCCAAAAAGAAGTGATTAAGTAACTACACTGATTAGGTCTTCTAATGAGTCTTAATAGGTGATTTAATGATTTTCAATATCTCACGACAATGGATTATATTTAACATTTCCTGATAAGTAAGCTAATTTGTTAATTAGCAGTGCTATGAGTTCTAAGAATAGTTAGTGACAATTATAGATTTTCATTAGCTAATGAGGAGATAACTAATGAGGGTAGTTACCTAATTATTGTCGTTTTGCAATAAAAGGGCTAAAGTTTTGTTTTATAATTTAATTTGTTCACAACTGTGTAACTGCTAACACTAAATCTGCGACTATAAAATCTTAAAATGGAAAGTTTAATGACCAATTTAGACTTGTTTGTTCTTCTACGAAGTGGGAGTACTTCATTTGATCATGAAGTATTGTTTAGTGCAGTTGTATCCCGCATAGGCGATTGCCTGTCTGACGAAGATTATGTTGTTCTCAAAGAATTTTGTCGGAGATTTACGCGAGCCGCTTTACAAAGGTGGGAGAAATCCAACCGATTCCTTGATAATTTCAGGAGAAAGTACGAGAATTGGTTGGGAGCAAATATTGATTGGCCGAGTTTTGTGCAAACTTTAGTTAATCAAGAACCAAGTGTTGATGAGATACCAAGAGCGCCCTCAGTCTCTCCAGAACCGTCGACATCAACGTCCATTGGAACAATGACGAAAAGATCCCGTAAACCATTCGAAGACCTGGGAAGTAAACAAAAAAAGAGAAGATCTGATGAACACACAGGCGAAGGTTCCAGTGAATTGGCATATGCAGCTGCAGCACGTTTAAAAGAAGAAGGACATGGAGATATCGCCTCTGTCATCGAATACATGATGAAAAATCCTGAAGCAGCCGCTAAATTAAATGAAACGCTTAAGAAACCAGCGAAAACAATCATATTTACGCCAGAAAAGGCGCTTGGATTGCTTCTTTCGCTAAAACTCTCAAAGTGGCAATATATTACGTTGCGTGAGGCTGCCATTCGAGAAGGTGCTAAAGATATTTATCCATCTTACTATAAAGTGCAACAAACTAAGCTTGATTGCTACCCTCCGAAGCAATCAGTGACAGTTACTGATTCATCGGCTAGGATTACACTTCAAGCTTTACTTGATATCACGGTTACAAGAATCCTTCAAAGCCTTTCTAACGAAGAGCATAACAAGCAGTTGAAGCTGATATCCAAGTGGGGATTTGACGGTGCTTCTAACCAAAGCCGATACAAGCAGAAAATTGAGGGTGAGGAAGATGATTCAAGCATTTTCATGACCTCCTTGGTGCCACTAAAACTGACAGATGGAGACAACATTTTATGGACGAACCCAAAACCATGCTCAGTTTTGTATTGTCGTCCAGTTCAGTTTACTTTTGTAAAGGAGAGTGAAGCAGTTGTCCTTGGGCTGAAAAAACAAATGGATGAAGAAATTGAGGCCCTTATCCCCACAGAGTGCAATAATAATAATAGGGTGACTCATCAACTAATGATGACGATGATCGACGCTAAAGTCTGTACTTACCTTTCTGAAGCTAGATCAAATGCATCGTGCTACCTGTGCTTAGCAAAGCCTACAGAAATGAACCGCTTAGATGCTGTAACATCAAAAATTGTGTGTTCGGACCTGTATGAGTTTGGCTTGTCATCCCTACACGCCCGTATAAATTGTATGGAATGTCTGTTACACATTGCATACAGACTGGACTTCAAACGGTGGGCAGCGAGAAGTGATGAGCACAAAGAAATGCTACAGACAAGAAAGAAAATAATTCAAAATAAATTCAAAGATGAGCTCAATCTGTTGATTGATATAGTAAAACAAGGCTCGGGAACCACCAATGACGGGAATACTGCAAGAAAATTCTTTGAGTTTCCTAATAAAACCGCAGCTATAACCGGTTTGGATGAAGACCTCATCAAAAGATTTGCTGTAATTTTACAAGCAATTACATCTGGAGAGCAGATCGATATAATAAAATTTAGAGATTATGCTCGCAAAACAGCAGAAAAGTACGTATTACTATACGACTGGTACTACATGTCGTCAACCGTTCATAAGTTACTAATCCATGGGGCTGACATAATCGAGAAAAATAATATTGTGCCGATTGGGACTCTCTCGGAAGAAGCCTCAGAGTCTCGAAACAAAGATTTTAGGAGGTTTCGAGAACATCATTCGCGGAAAAGAAGCAGGCAGGATTCCAATCAAGACATTTTAAATATGCTTGTTGTTTCTTCGGACCCTTTGCTAAGTGCACAAAGGCCTAAGTTAGATGCCAAGAAAAAGCAGAGCTTTTTTGCTGAAACTCTCGACTTAATTCAATTTCAGGAAACTGAGTTCGAATTTTTGGATATATCCAATCTGGATGCTGACTCAGAATTGGAGTCTGACAACGAGAGTGATAAGGAAAATTTGTAAAAAAGATATATATGTACATATTTGTAAATTTGTATTTGAGTGTGTTTGGGTTTTTTTGTAATATTTAATGATATGTTTTATTTTTTTTATTTATTTTACTTTATTTTACGAATGCTTAGTATTAATTCCGTAAATTAACTTATTTTGTATAAAATATAACTTCATATGTTACTTCAATATAAATCTTTTTTTATTTAAATTAATATAAATGTGTCAAAAACAGCAATTTTTTTATTTTATTTTTCTTGTTTCGTGTGTTCTTAATATTTGGGTTAATGACATATCGAACTTTTTAACTTAGACACTAAAAGGGATCGTTTTACATGTAAAAATAAATAAAAATATTTTGACGATTTTTAAAAAAAAAACGGCATTAAATTTTTCGTCCAATCGCCAACCAAAAAATCATAAATAATTAGCACTATGACCATCTCCAAGGATATTACGGTTAAACATGCCGTTTAGGAGATAATTCGATTTTTCATACTAGCTTCATACAAATTTTTCGTAAAAAAATTATATTTCCTTCGTTTTTGGGTAGAATTAACTCGGGTGTCATTTTTGTACATAGTAATGACTAATAGAAGCGATATCCGGCATAAAAACAAGCACTTACAAATTGAAATCCCTAAGTCTATGAAAGCCGATTTTCAGCCCACCGTGCGCCGTCACCAAGGTACTAACTACACCACGCCGTCACCAAGGTACTCACTACACCACGCCGTCACCAAGGTACTAACTACACCACGCCGTCACCAAGGTACTAACTACACCACGCCGTCACCAAGGTACTAACTACACCACGCCGTCACCAAGGTACTAACTACACCACGCCGTCACCAAGGTACTAACTACACCACGCCGTCACCAAGGTACTAACTACACCACGCCGTCACCAAGGTACTAACTACACCACGCCGTCACCAAGGTACTAACTACACCACGCCGTCACCAAGGTACTAACTACACCACGCCGTCACCAAGGTACTAACTACACCACGCCGGGCCTGGCAGTCGCCTCACGTCACGCGCGGGCTGCTGGCCGCAGGTTAGGAAGCAACTGGAATAGCGCGTGCGTTGATGGAATCCCATGCCGTTGATTATGAAGTTTAGCACTTCATACGCAGTTATCTCGACTTCGGCGCGGCGGCGTCGCTCGAAAATATAATAAACTATTTGTAGATATAATATTCTTTTAACACTGACTTATGTATTACTTAAAACTAAAAATCTTCAACAGGCCCGCAAAGACTTGACGAGCATACAGAAGGAAATCCAGACCATCCAGAAACAGGTCGCGACCATCGAATCTCGCATCGAGAGCAAACGTAGCGACCGACACAACACACTGCGACAGTGCAAGGTACCATAACTACCACTTACCAACTAGCTTCTTATGACAAATGGACACGGGATTTTGTGTTACAGTATAGAATGATCAGATTGTATAGTTTCTACCGCTAACACATCTCTCTATGTGAGGGGGGGCCGGAGAGGTGCAGACCAAATATTGTGCAAACGTCTGAAAACATCGAAAGAGAATCAAACCAGTATGCCTGACATATATTTGTATGACGGCAAGTAAAGCCAAGTCAGGGACACATAGGCGGCATAAAACTTGACACCATACAAAAAATTACTTGAAATTTCAACTTTATTATGAAACATAAGTCATTTCCAAAATGTACTTTGTTTTTTGTATGAAATACTACTATCATGCCCATGATGTATTTATCCTGTACCTAACAACATAAAATGAGTGTCCATGGAGATTCTGGCCCGTTCTCCAAGTCTCTATATCTACGTTTTGGACCAGAAAGTTCAATATTCTGACTACTGAAGAACTGCTTTTTTTGGGTTGGGAAATCATCAAATAAGGAGTGTCAGACTTTTACTGACTAAAACCCACCCATGTTCCTTCTATTGCCCTTTACGTTCCGGGGCCGCGGTATCTCTTTCGAACAACCCGCAACCCTGGCAGGCTGAAGAACTGCTTGACAATTTAAATGTGTTAGATTGTAATCCACCGAATGTTTTTCTCAACAGATCGATGACATAGTGATCCCTCTGCTGGAGGGTAACCTAGAAGACACAGCGGACGGTGAATCTGAACCCTCGTCCATGTCCACCACGCAGCAGTACCGGAAGGATTCCAGGTAAATAACCATGTTACTGTTGCAGGTTATGCTAAATAATAGCAGCCGCTCGGATCGATCTTTAGGTTAAGCCGCGTTTGCTTAGGTTGGTCTGTGACCCGCTACATACCGGGTGTCCTTTGTACCTCAGAATGAACTTTAAGCTGTCATTACAGATAGTCAGTGTCTAACCAAAAAGTATCGTATTACCGTGTTAACTGGGTTGTGGACGTCAAATAGGCAATCGCTCCATGTAAAATACTCGTATTCAGCCGGTAAGACTGGATACCGACTCCGACATACATAGTTCGGAAAGAGCTATGCAGATGATGAAGACTGTCGCAGGTTTTGGACGGGTGAGGTGTTATGATATAGCAAGTTGTGGACGAATGAGATATTATGTTAGTTGAAATTAAGATGGGAATAATATGTAACTCCAATCTAGGAAAAAAGCTACTTCGATGGAACGGCGACAGGATCTGGATATACAAAGTGGTTATGATAATACGACAATAAATGAAAACATTGACAATACTAGTTCATAAGAATAATAATAATGGTTGGCCTTGTAGATTCTTAGACGCTTGTTAACTTATGCTAAGGTATTATTTTATTATACTTTCTGTAAAGTAAGCAATGACTTATTGTCGGGCCTACGCTGTCCTCTCATACTTAAGCGCTAACGCTGTAACAACAACATTGTAAAACTAAATGATTTTAAAAGAGTAACCATGGAGTTTCTTGTCGGTTCTTCTCCATAGGAAACGACCAACCCGAACCGTGCATCTTTTCTCGATGTTTTATAAGTGCCCATGTAGGCCTATGTAAAATAAAAATATTTTGATTTTTGAAATAAAACAGCGTGCTAACGAACAGACGGATGCCGTTCTGGGGAATTCCTCCACTGGAAATGACAGATGGACTTTTTGGGGGCTGCTTTTGTTTCTTTTGCCATTAAATGTAGAAATTGTGAAATATCAAACTGTTGTATTTGTCAGGATCCGCGTGGATTACCGGTCGTTGTCAGAAAACCTGAAGGAGCTGGAGGAACATGACGAGGTCAAGCGCAAAGCTGATAAGCTGCAGAAGGCGATCAACTCGCTGCAGAACACCGTCGACAAGATACAGGCTCCTAACATGAGGGTATGATAAAATTACCATCATAATTATGTAAAGTAAAAAGAAATTGTAAATACTGTATTGCCTCGAATTTTTAATAAATTCATCAAGATGTCGAAAACTGTAGGTACTACTCTGTCAAGAAAGTACCGGGAAAAGATCAATAATACACAAAATGTCTGTTATTCATCCAAATTTATTTTATCACCTTCAAAGTATGCTCCTTTAGAAACGATACACTTGCGCCAACGAATAATCCATTCATCAAAACATTTTTTAAACGCTGCTTCCGGAATTGAGTTCAGTTCTCGCCGCGAATTCTCCTTTATGTCTTCTATCGATTGAAAACGGGTGCCACGAAGTGGTAATTTGAGTTTAGGAAAAAGAAAAAAGTCAGCAGGAGCCATATCTGGTGAATATGGTGGTTGCTGGATGGTATTTGTTGAGTGTTTGGTCAAAAATTCGTTCACAATTCCAAGAATTTTCTTTCCACAAATCTGGCCTTTTTCGTCGAATTTGCTCTCATAAACGCCGCATAACGCTCAAATAATATTCTTTATTTACCGTTAGACCTTCCGGTAAGAATTCAGAGTGCACAACATCGCGATAGTCAAAGAAAACAGTCAACATGACTTTGACTTTTGATCGACTTTGGCGTGGTTTTTTCGGTTTCGGTTCAGTTGGAAGGCGCCACTCCGAAGCTTGTTGACTAGTTTGCATGTCAAACTCGTAAACCCACGTCTCGTCACCAGTAACAATGCGTTTCACGAATGTTGGGTCCGAACTGACTCGTTCTAGCATGTCCTCAGCGACTTTCATGCGATTGAGTTTTTGGAGAAAATTCAGATCTTTTGGGACTAGCCGAGCAGCAACATGTTTCATACCCAAATGATTAGTTACAATGGTACGGATCGACTCGTGAGATACAGAAAGTTCGGCGGCTATCTCTCTCAGAGTTGAATGGGGATTTTCAGTCACTATTTTCTTCACTTTTGCGATGTTAACTTCAGTTGCAGACGTTGACGGCCTACCAGAGCGAGGCAAATCTTCCATCACATCTCGACCGCTTTTGAACGCTTTGAACCACTCATAAGCACGAGTTTTTGATAAAGTCGATTCACCGTAAGCCTTCTGTAACATTTTCAGTGACTCCGAACACGAAATTCCATTGGCGATGCAAAATTTAAGACAAACTCTTTGTTCGATATTTTTGTCCATTATGAAATTCGCAATACACACTATATATGATATTACTAAAACCAGCACTGTATTTAATATAAATAACAGATGCAACTCAAACTCCGCGCCAAAATGGAAAACAGTTGTGCCAATCTAACAACTACAAAAAAAAAACAAAAATTTTAATTTGGAACCATAAACAAATCATCCATTCCCGATACTTTTTTGACTGAATGTATGTTACTTCAGACATACTTCATAGCGTACTTATAATGGCATTCCGAAGGCGACCAAAACAACAATGATCAAACATAATTTGGCATGATTAAATTTAATAGATTTCACGTATCGGGGTTAGATATAAATTGATTAAACCAACTCATCTAACGGTTTAATTTTACTGTGTTCTTCAGGCGATGCAAAAACTGAACGAGGTGCGCGAGAAGGTGAACGCTACTAACGAAGCGTTCGTCGTCGCCAGGAAGAGAGCGCACAAAGCTAAACTAGCTTTCGAAAAGGTAAACACGCACACACACACACACACACAGGCACAAACTCACACTTCTCTTCCATGAGATAGGCAGCAATTACTGAACACCGTCTGCGATCCTTACGATCTTGGAAAACTGCGTAAACACGCTTATCCTATTTATTTTGTATAGTTCAATCTTTAATCCCAGTGATGACATTATTTCCTTGTTTTTAACATCTTTTTTTTTAATTTCAGGTGAAAAAGGAGCGCCACGACAAGTTTATAGAATGCTTCGAGCATGTCGCCAACGAAATTGATGCCATCTACAAGGTATGGGGTACTTGTCGCACTAGTTCGTTGTTACATTGCAGATACAGACTTATAGTACACATATTTAATCAGTCCACACTCTGGAGAAATACTTAACTTATAGTGCCAACATTTACACCTGGAAATTTAAACGACCAAGGAGGAGAATAGGTTCGATAAACGTATTCGCTAGATGCGAAGAGTGTCTAAACGCTCTTGAGAAGCAACTGCCCAGCGCCATAGCCCATCACCTTAATTAAGAAGTTTGGCACAATCTTAAACTAATTTTTTTTTTCCAGGCTCTAGCCATGAACCAGTCTGCGCAAGCGTTCCTGGGCCCCGAGAACCCTGAGGAGCCGTACCTGGACGGCATCAACTACAACTGCGTGGCGCCCGGGAAGCGCTTCCAGCCGATGTCCAACCTGTCCGGCGGAGAGAAGACTGTCGCCGCACTGGCGCTGCTCTTCGCGATACACAGGTACGCTAACCTCACTACAGGTTACCCTTTTTTTTTGGGGTTGGAAATCATCAAATAACTTCCCCCGCTCTTAGCGGAGCAGGGGGGAGTGTCAGACTTTTACTGACTAAAACCCACCCATGTTCCTTCTATTGCCCTTTACGCTCCGGGGCCGCGGTATCTCTTTCGAACAACCGGTACCCCCTGGCAGGCCCCTCTGCTTTGCTGACATCTCCTTGAGGCGCGCGTGAAACACGAACGCGCCGTCGACACGGCCTGTCGTCAAGAGACGGACGGACCCGCATCTACGGTGGCCGGGAGTCGTCTCGCGGCGCCCGGGGCGTCTCCCGCGGCGGCTGGGTTGGTTTGAGGTTCTCTCCCTCAAACGCCCGGCCACCTCCTTCACTAGCATGCCTGCTTCGCACGCGGAGGTGACCGCTTCCCATTCCCTCTCGCTCCGGACCATGGACTGAACCAGGGCCAGACGCGAGAGATCGCCGCCGCCGATTCTACAGGTTACCCTCGGTTGTCAGTTTTGTACCTTTGTTAAACTAATCAGAGTAATTCTTCTTCCAGCTACCAGCCGGCCCCATTCTTCTTGTTGGACGAGATCGACGCGGCGCTGGACAACACGAACATCGGCAAGGTGGCGTCCTACATCCGCTCCAAGAAGGGCAACCTGCAGACCATCGTCATCTCGCTCAAGGAGGAGTTCTACGGCTGCGCTGACGCACTGGTCGGGATCTGTTCAGAGGTAGGATGAGTGATTACTGAAGTTCAAAGCATTTATCTCCTACAATACATCCACAGGCACAAATGGATTGTAGTTATCCATTCCAAAGCGTAGATCTTACTTTAATTGAGTTTAGCGACGTTGTACCTACCTCCCCTAGATCCGTAAAACAGAGCGCCGTAAACAAGTCGAATGGCTACCATATGTTAACTGCCACAAAGTAAGCTGACAACCTAGCGAGGATGACGTGAACCTGCTGGTTGAGGGTAGTGCTGGATCATGGCGATGAACAGGGGAGGCTTTTATCCAGCAGTGCAAGGGGTCCGTATATACACTATTCTAAATTTCCAGGGGCTAGACCTATGACCCTCATGCGTTTTGACCATAGATATCCTATACTTCCCCAGTTCAACACTACATACCTCCCTATTCAGTGAATGTGACCGTACCCCGTTGTTTCAGCCGGCCGACTGCTTGGTGAGCGATGTGATGACCCTCAGCCTGGAGTGCTACCCCGACTAGTTACAAACACTACATTTTAACAATTATTATAGTGCAGCATGGTTCCTTTGGCGTTTGGCTTCCGGAGGGCGCTACTTTCAAACAATTATTGAGGAAAAAAATGTATTAAAAATAAGGTGACGGCGTTAGTTCCAACTATGACCACGCCCCAAGAGAACCATGCAGCACTGTCGCATATTTTTATATTGATGTTTTACTTCATTCCTCAATGACATTGTTGTCGGTACGAGTAGCATAGCAGTAAGGATTGATTATTATATTAGTTTTAAGTCTACAGTACATACTTCGTGTTTTCTTTGAATAATACGATATTTTTCTTTACGTACCGTTTCCTTTCTCTCTCCTTTTCCAATTTACAAATATTTCGCTTGGCTGGAGGCTGGAGTGAATAGAGGGCCGAGACGTAACGGCCGACATACATACATGTAGATCATGACTTTGCCAGGCGCTACCTCGCTCCCTCTTTTTAAGAGAATTAAATGTTTCAGCTGTGGGCACTATACACGCTAATTCTGCTTACTCCGTTTGACTTAATATTGCTAACGAATTCATACAAGTGTAATCGTAAGTTGCGCCCTATGGTTTTTTTATCAGTTTCGTATTTCTCACAGCTGGACCCCACGAGGCAGTTTTTATTTTAATCTTTTGCTAATATCTCAAAAACTACTCTCAATAAAATTATCGATTTTAGAACACAACTCAACATAAAGTTCGTAGTTCAACAGAGAATTTCATGTACCCGGTGCTGTGCATTGTGGGGCAGTCATGCACACAGACAAAATTTTCTTTGAGGTCACAATGACAGCTGTCGTAGTGATATTAAAATTAACGCCATAGGGTTACAAGGAGCCGGGGCTGCGCGTTGTTCGAAAGAGACACGGCGAGTATGATTTCACAAAAACGTTAAATGTTTGTAAAAGCATCCTTGAAACAGGAAAATACCCCTAGCGGAAGTTACAAAAAATAATAATTAAGGAACACACCACATCATACCTACACCCATAAAGAAAAAAATACGTTATTTCGACGGTCCCTACGTATGTACATAAAGACATGTCGAAAATGGCATTTTTTTATTGTCTCATTGGCTTTAGATTATCTATGCGCACATGCTGACATACGATTTTTATTTATTTACCTTGTTTTAGAAATCGTACACACAGAACAAGTCTTATAAATACAACGAATAAGTGTCGTAGAAACGGTCATCTCTCAGTTTTTCTAAGAAAATGTGAAAAAATAAAAACAATATGTGTAAATGGTATCATAAAGCTCTAAAAACTGTTAAAATATTGTAGAAAGAAAATATTTATTATTGCTCATAGAATAATTTCTAGGGCGTGTTGAACACAAAAATTACGCACTCTCCTGTAAACCTCGGTTTTTGACTTAACCTTATGTACGTAGGAACCGTCGATTTATTCGTTAATTCTTTTGCTTCTAAATGGCTTGGTAGATTATTTTTCTTTTGTACTCATCGGGGTAACGTGGAAAATAAAACAAAACATTTCAATATGGAGCTCTTTTATTTACAATAAAATATCTTTATATTACAACTCTTATGCTACGCTATCGATAGATGTCATAACTTATCAAGTGGCAGCGCGTTATCACTGCACCGGCCGGTCGCGCTCACTTCCTGCGGAAACCAACAGCCTCACACTACACACTAGCCGACCAAGAGTAACGTGATAGCGCCAGGGCAGCCCGTGAAATTCATTATTTCTTATTATTTGCAATTTGTTTGACTTGTTGAACTTGGGTAGTATTAAGTCATCATCTGCCTAGCCTTTTTCTTTGTTGGGGTCGGCTTGCAGTCTTACCGAATGCAGCTGTATACCTATACTTTACATGGCGCGACTGCGTATTTGACCTCCACAACTCAGTTAGTACTGGGTAATACGATGTGAAATCGACGTTGTGAAATTTTCGAGACACGGACTACCTGTAAAGACTGTCAAAGATCTATAAATGGCAGCCGGGACCGACGGTGAAACGAGCTTTCCTAGGCACGGAAGAAATTCGGATGTAATGGGCGTTCCCATGAATCGACGGACCAACCTAGGCAAGCGTGGCTTAACCTAAGATCGATCCGAGCGGTAGTTTTTATTTAGCGACGACCTCCTAATCTGTAAACCCATGTTTGTTACGGTCGGGTCATTTTAAATTAACATACATCCTGACACTGACCAGCAAATCGCAAAAACACGTAAGAAAATTTAAGTTTCACGGGCCACCCAAGCGCTTCTCACTAGAGCGCTACATGGTACTTTGTCAAGTAGCTTCTAACGCCGCCATCTCGTTATTTTCTAATACTATTTCCACGGACAATATCACAAATGTATAATAACAGAACTCTTCTGAAAGCGCCAAAGCAACCATGTAACACTTTAATAAGACATCGCATCGTATATTTCTAAAGAATCGCTGGTCTCTGAGACAGTATGACGGTGTTTTTCAACCAGTTGTCTTATTTTCTTGCTCGGCTTTCATATCCTGATATTCCTGGGCTAATTATTGCACGGAAATTTTCCAGTTTAAAGGCCACAGCAAAGTTATAACTAGTCGTTCTGGATATTCTTTCTATAAAACTCGTCTTCTGCTTCGCACACTTACAAGAACCGTATCGGTTTCACCTCAGATCGTAGAAACGCTCGGACGCAGTGCTTATAAATGCGCTATGGGCTTAATCCAGCATATGTGCGAGGAAATTATTTAGATGGCTATATCCAGGACACTATCAATAATTAAGCCCACAGGATCCATAATTATATTTTGTCGAAGACAATTCATTACTACACTTTTCAAGTTCAATCGTTCCGAAGATACAGGAATATTCTTGTCATTTAAATTACTTTCTATAAGGCTGTTGATTTACCATCATTTAAATCTTTACCACAGACAAATTGGGTAAAGATTATGCCCTCCGTACAGCAACTTTCACAGGTACATACCTCAGATTTTGCACAGATAAGGTCAAAATTACTGATCATTATTTGTTTATCAGAGATAATATATCTGTGAAAAGACTGTACCTATCCACTTTGAGCCTAGACCAAGTCAACTCGACAACAAAAAAAAATAATTTAACACAAAACTATCATCTAGCTACACTTGTTCTACTTATAATCACGCCATTACCGTATGAGGTGAATAGAATTCCTTGTTTCATATAAGGTACTTTAGCGCAGGGTGCGTACGCGTCCTTTAAAGGGATAAAGGTCTTAAAAGCCACTTTTTTTATTGCATTTTGAACCTTGTGCAAGGATATAGCGGAAATCAGTAAGTGGATGAACTGAGCCCGTTCATCCTTCCAATAAAATAAATGACTGAACGTGTATTGAGCATAGATCAACCAAAATTAGTACATTAGGCTAGTGGAGGAATTAGTATTTAACTAAAATTCAGTATGACCCAATGAATGTTTAGCTTTAGCTCTGTTCTTAGTTTATAACAATTTATTTGATAACGATCCTGAAGTTAAGGGCGAAATCCCCAAATTTAATTTTGGTCAATAAGCTAAAGTTTACTTAGGAAATAGAAGCTAGGCGAATCAGGAACGAATCAAAGCATTTTTAGTTTAGACAACCACTTCTTGTTTTGTCAGTGTAGAGCTAGCGAGGTGTCAAAGCGGCATCGTTGATGTCTACTGTGTTCATGAATTGTTTCTTCAAGCTGCTACTTAAGTTATAGAAAAGCGAATGTCAATGTTTGTAACATGGAACACTTTGGAAACCCTTTCTACTTGTCTTTCAATAGCATTGGCAAACTGTATAGCGGGGGTGGTGATGCAGCCGATGGGTCCTAGGTCCGGACAGTGGCATGGTGCAGCCGGTAGGTCGTCCTAGTCGGGCGAGCGCGGCGGGTCGGTGCTGAAGTAGGGCGCGGCGTGCGGCTGCAGCAGCGTGCGGCACACGGAGCACACGCGCGCCGGGGCTCCGCGCGGGCCCGCCGGCACGCACTGCGACACGCAGCCCGAGCAGAAGATGCGCCCGCAGTGCCGGCAGTGGATCTGAACACGATCATCTTACTGTTAGGCGAAGCGGACACCAGTGAAAGCGCTTCTTGGACACAAAACACGAGGTTCTATACAAAATGGTGCGCTGTGTAGCAAGTCGATCGAGTCATATTATAAGGCTTATAATAAGAGCAGGTCGACAACGGACGCGCGAGTAAAACTTTTGGAATCCTGGGAGCAGTCCCAGGATGCCATTGGCATTTTCTGTGATCTCTCAAAAGCGTTCGACTGCGTCGACCACAACACACTGCTCTGTAAATTACACCATTACGGAATTCGTGGACGAGCTGCTGATCTTGTTTTATCATATTTATCAAACAAGCAGCAAAAAGTAAATGTCAATGGGGCGACGTCCTCTGGGTCTCTAGTCAAGATGGGCGTGCCCCAAGGTTCTATTCTCGGTCCCTTCCTGTTTCTTGTTTTCCTTATATGATGGCCTAACTATCGGATATAATTTTATTTGCTGACGATACTTCGCTAATTTTTAAAATAGATAGAATAAAAACCAGATGTTGTTCATGTTAACAAAAGTCAAACCGTTCTATCGAAATGGTTTGTAGCTACCGATCTCGTACTGAATGCGAACAAAACCAAATGTCTAAAGTTTCTAAGTTTTAGTCAGTAAAAGTCTGAGTCCCGCAAAAGCTATTTAGCTAGCTATGTTTTTAGTCCTAAACGCGAGCCTATAGACCTTACCAAATGTACCACAACGTGATCTGAATTTAAATCTTGGGGATGACTATCGATTCAAAATAGCAATGGGGCGCGCACATAAGAACTCTTTCGGGTAGGCTCAGCTCAGCTGCATATGCATAGCCATATATTAAGGAAAATAAGGCAGTTAACTGATGTAGACACAGCTAGGTTACAATACTATGCTTATTTTCACAGTATTATGTCCTATGGCGTTCTGCTGTGGGGGTCGGCAGCAGACGTCGATTTAGTTTTCATATTACAAAAGAGCGCAGTCCGCGCGATCTATAAAATGGGTCCTCGCGAGTCCCTCAGAGAATAATTTAAAAAGATTGATATACTGACTCTGCCTTCACTTTATGTCTTAGAATGTATATTGTATGCCCGTAAAAATCGGGGGCTTTTCAAAATTATAAGTGCCCATGTGAAATATGTGATTTTTTTTATTTTGAGTTTTTGCTATAGGCTCGATCGACTTTGCTTGCGCTTATAATATAAGCGCTGTCACAAAAAACTTGTAGCGCGAATGGCTCAGTCGCGAAATGCGCTCTCGGAAAAATCTTGACTTAACAATTGGTATCCTACGATGCCATAAGTACTAAAACAAAACACGTCACATCTCAAAATGGAAACCGCCAAAATTATCACGAGATTGTAAAATTCATTTTGAATTTTACAAGTTATACATATTAGTGCTTCCGTACATGAATGAAGGAACACTGCTTACCTTCTTCTTATTGTTGGGCAGATGCGTGTGGCAGCTGGGGCAATCGTTGATGTCGTCTTCGTGCTGCCACCGCACTTCCGTGTCCGCCTCGCGGATACGTTCTAACTGCACCTGAACATTATATCAATTTGTACTTGTTACAGCTTTAATTTAGTTACAATAGTATTACAGACGTCATTAAAAATGATTGTTTTGATGACAATTGGGGCGCCTCTTAATTCATGAGATTTAGAACATAACTGGCGTAAAGTAGGTGGTACTGTATGGGAACAATTCTGCTTAAGTCTAAAAATTTCGGCAATTAGATTTTTCGACGTGATGTTGTTTTAAATTTAATTTATTTCATACATATATTGTTTTGATGTGAAATTTAGTTATTATGGGTTTGTCTGAAATTTATTTTCAATATTCAAATTCTTTAATTACTAACATTATTTTGAAGTTTGAGTTTGTGTCTGTGAGTTTAAATGTTTGAAAACGCACCCACGATACAGGAGAAATCCTAACATCCTAGCAACGTTTTTTTTTAAAAAGAAAACGTTTAACTGAAATCAATAAATATTAATAAAATTTACAAGAAAACGTCTAACTAAAATGAATAAATATTAAATTTACAATTTGGAACTAGTCCGTAGTGCATGTGCGCTTATGCTTCGGACGGCAACACGGTGCTTGTATGGTGCGGCGCGTGTCTTGTACCTAGTACCGTCATACCTGCAGCGACTGCGACAGTCGTACAAAGTCCTGCTGCACCTTCTCGCTGTTGTCGAGCTCCTGCTGCAGCACGGACACCCGCGAGCGCACCTCGTGCAGGGAGTTCTGAAGCCGCTTCTTGTCTTCTAGAAGGTTCTCTATCATGTCGTTAGAGTGGCGGAGCTTGTCGCCCAGTTCCTTCATCTGTTCGTGTTCTGTTTGTAGTCTGTCTACTTCGTCTCTGGTAAAAAAAATATAGTTTATGGTGTCATCTTAACGTGGGTGTGTCGATACGTAAGGCTTATTGGGCCATCCACATACATATTATGTTGTGTCCGTAAGGCAAAAATAATGGTTGAATAGAACTCTTTTTTCAATATTTTAGTTTAAATTATGACCGGAAAGTTATTGGTTTGTGTTCCGTAAAAAATGGTACCATCTTAAAACGATTTTAATATTCCAATGGACATACATATAATCTGTTGCTAAGTATTTGATGATAGTGTATTATTTTATTCGTCGGCACGGTTAGCGCAGTGCTGCGCTGCTTGTTACGTTTTCGATCTCCGCACGGAACAAATATTTGTATGGCTTACAGACAGTTGTTCCGGATCTGGCTGTTTTTGTGTGTGTAAGTTCAAAAGTTAGTAAACGCACCCACATTAAGGAAATATTCTTAGTGTGGGGCATAATTCGAATAAAAAACATTTATGATCCAGATGTTTTCAATTTCATATTTTGGATCAGATCATTAACACGTTCCCTGCGCCATCATTTTCAAAGAACTTTCAGCTGGTGCTTTAGAGGCCTAAAAGATCTCGAAACTAACCAACCCTTTGGTGCGTTTGACACCTAATGAGTCTCCTAAAGATACAGTTTTCTCATACTTAAAGAACTTTACACGTTAGGTCATACCGCAAGGAGTGAAACAACACGGTTGTATTCAACGCACAATACTTTACGAGATCTGATAGATCTCGTCATGCAACGAATGTGTTAAAATGCTAACATGTTGTATCACCTGGCTTGCTTGAGATGCGCGCGCAGGTTGGTGAGCTCGGCCTCCTGGCTGTGGAACAGACTGCCCTGCTCCAGCAGCTGTGCTCGGAGTTCTCTCTCCGCGTCCGCAGCCTCTTCTCTGCCTATCTGGCAGAAGATCAGCTGCTCACGTAGTCGTAGGGTGTGCTCTTGGAGCTCCTGAAGATACAACGAAAAAGTATTTAATTTAAAATATAGGTAAAAATAATAAAAAAACATTTGAAAAATCATTGTTGCAGCAACATATTCTTGTGTCGCGAGAAACATGTAATGATACAACCACATCATTATTATTTATCTATTTTACATTTTAGTTTTTTTTTTGAGTATAAAGACAAAAACTCCTTAAGAAATAAACAGTACGCAGTCTGCCAGCAGACCTGCGAAAGTCGATATGAGAACGAAATGTAGACGAAAACTAAAATTACTTAATTTGTTAAACTTATTTTATTTATTATTTATTGTAGGCCAATGTTTTGCAACACAATAAGATTAACAAAGTTTTTAAACATTCGCGGTTTTTCTGTATCTTTTTGTTATGCTTTGTTGCCATTTGTTTAACATTTACAAACATTGTCACTGTTTGTTAGAGAGTGATAAATTAGCCCTGCAAACATTGCTCCACAAAAATAACTTCGATATAGAACCGTAACTGGCAACAATTCGCCACATAAGACCATATTCTGCAAGTTTTGTCTACTCCAAATATGCGGTATAAATGAACAGTACCCACCTCTACATTGTCGGGTAAGTCTATGATTTCGTTCTGCATCTCGGCTGCCCTCTTCGTGTACTGGCCGATTAACATCGCGTTGTCTCTTTCTAAACTGTCAATAAAAATAAACATATTTAATTTCCAAAGAACAAAAAGGTTTTGAGATTTTTGCAACTGAGCAATTAACAGCAGTTCAGTCCAAGATTTAGATGCGGCATATGATAACGCCCGAAGACTTAAGGTAAAAGCACTGCACGAGAACTGCTATGACATGAAGAAGATAGTGACGAACCTACTTAACTTTATGAACGCTAGAGCATACGCACGTGGGTGTCCTACACGCCGACAAACTGATTTTGCCTACATTTTTGTGTAATTGGCGTTCAGGACACGCGCTTGCTTATCCTTACTATATCCTTACTAATATGTATATAAAAGCGAAAGTGAGTTTGTTTGTTACCTCTTCACGCTTTAATGGCTCAACCGATTTTGATGAATTTTGGTACAGAGATAGTTGGGAACCAGGAGACGTACATATTTTTTTTTTTAAATAGTGGGATGTGAGGGAGAAAGAGGGAAGAAAAGGGAAAACTTAGCGTTGCTATTACAAATCAATAAGGCGCAAGGGGAACTGTGTTACCCCGAATTTAACGCGAGCGAAGCCGCGGGCAAAAGCTAGTAATATTATAAAAGCAAAGTGAAGTTGTTTTTTTGTAACGTCTTCACGCCTTAATGGCTAAACCAATTTTGATGAATTTTGGTATAGTTGGGACCCTGGAGACGGAATAAGGCTATTTAAAAAAAATGGGAAATGAGGAAGAAAAAGGGAAGAAAAGAGAAAACTTAGCATTACTATTAGAATAAATAAGGCGCAAGGGCAAAAATTAAAAGTAGCAGGTACCTGCAAATCAGGAAAGGGTTACTGTGTTATCCCAAATTTAGCGCGAGCGAAGCCGCGAGCAAAAGCTAGTCACATATATGTGACAATGGCGATCATAAGGTTTAGCGGGCGAGCTCGGTGACTGTTGTTGAGTCGACGCCGTAACGATTGCCTCTCTGGTCTAGTGGTCGTAAGCGTCGAGGTGCAGTTGAGGCGCGGGCGCATGAGAGGCACGCCGCAACAAGGTTTTCTTTACAAATGAATGGCAATGCGTTCATATACAAGAGTTGCGGCGGGGCGGAGGCGAGGAGAGGCGATGTGAAGGCGGGGCGGAGGCGAGGTGAAGGCGGGCGGAGGCGAGGTGCAGGCGAGGCGGAGGCGAGGTGAAGGCGGGGCGGAGGCGAGGTGAAGGCGGGGAGAGGCGATGTGAAGGCGGGGCGGAGGCGAGGTGAAGGCGGGCGGAGGCGAGGTGCAGGCGAGGCGGAGGCGAGGTGAAGGCGGGGCGGAGGCGAGGTGAAGGCGGGGAGAGGCGATGTGAAGGCGGGGCGGAGGCGAGGTGAAGGCGGGCGGAGGCGAGGTGTAGGCGAGGCGGAGGCGAGGTGAAGGCGGGGCGGAGGCCAGGTGCAGGCGCAGGAGGGGCGCTCAAGCGGTTCCCAAAAAACCTAAATCACAACCGAAAATCTTCTTCTAATTAAATTAAGAACTTGTATCAGTGCGAGTACGTCTTCGTCATCTGATGACGACATGGTGAATGAATTAATAACGTGAAGGAAGCATAGCCGCGTGCGCCTCGACTCCTACGCAGACTACCCTCGGCCGTGCTGCGACGTGGCCTCGACTTACCAGTGAGCGACGTGCCTTACACTTACAAACCTGTCAAGTTTCTTCTGCAACGTCTCCCTATCCACAGTCAACTCAGTGACATTCTGCAGCGCTCTCTGCGAGGCGGCCTCGGCCTGCGCCACCTGTACCTCCAGGGCTTCGCGCGCTGCTTTCACGACGCCCTGCAGCTCTTCTAGCTGCTGGGCGGAGGCCTGGCGCTCTGAGTGCCAGGATCTCACTGTCTCGTCGTGGAGGGAACGGACGCCTTCGAGCTCTTCTGTTGCCTGAATGAAGAATTATATGAGTTATTATGCTGTGAATAACGTCTGATATTTCTATATTATCTTTACTATGAAATAGAAATAGAAATCATTTGCTAAAATGTAGGTATACATATAATGCTGGTAAGTTTTACGACGTCCCGATACATTTTGCCTAGCGGCATGCAAAATTGTTTAAATGCACATTAAGTAGACGAACAAATTAAATTAAAAATTGCATAAATGAAAATATATGTAAATTTTGTTTTTCCAAATAAAATACACACAACGACCTCGCCTCTTAACATGTGTTTTTGTTACAAGCTATATGCTTTATTTAATCTGGACTAAAAAATCTCCCGCCCCCCCTTGAGTTTGTTTCGCTATTTCTTCTGTGACTCTTCAAGTGAAATTGTTTATAAAAATAAGAAGGTCATAAAACCATGTCATGTGAATGAAAAGTAGTCATATATAGTGGTATTAAAGATTATTTTCCTACTCCCAGGCGGGCAATTCTACGTCGTACCTGTTTGAGCGCTAATTCCTTCATATTGGCGCGGTCTCTGGACTGCTCCGCTTTCGCCTGTTCGAGGACCAACTGCTTCTCATAGTTCGCACACATGTCGCATTGTCTATGCGTTTCTACAAATACATCAAGCATATAATTTATTATATTTATCCTTACTAATATTATAAAAGCGAAAGTGAGTTTGTTTCTTTGTGTGTTACGTCTTCACGCCTACATGGCTAAACCGATGTTGATGAATTTTGGTACTCTATCGCCATTGTCACGCGGACAATGCTGTAATGGAGGGATGACGTGAGTGGACTCCTCATGACCCGCCCGGGGTTTTTTTTATTTGAAATGTTCGTGCGATACTTGTGAATATGACGCATTACGGAATTCATTACCGTTATATACAATCAAGAGTTTGATCACATAACAACGATTTTGGTCTGTACTGTAATACTCTATTATGGTTCTCCTTAAATACTTTTATTAATTCGGATATTACGCACGTCCTGATGCCATCAGCGCTGACAGTATTTATATTGGATGCACCCCCTTATTAATACCCTACTTAAGTACTAGAACTAGGTAATAAGACTAAGTATCTAAGTAATAAGTAACTTAACCTGCCCAGAGTTAGATCATTTTGTTTTTCAATCAAATGAGAAGTAAATGACAAACTTCTGCAGAAAAGTTTGAAAAGGAAACAAAACATGCAAAAGCAAACATGACAATTATGCATTCCGACTCGGATAGGATCTCTTTCCTTCTTATAACAATAAACATGACACCCGTAATCCCCGAAGCGTTAGGCAGAAGATGTGAGGTGTAATACTCACTATACCCCAAAAAAAAAGTTAGCCTATGTCCGTCTCCAGGGTCTCAACTATCTCTATAGTTGAGACCCTGGAGACGGACATAGGCTAACTTTTTTTTTTTAAAGTGAGAAATGAGGGAGAAAGAGGGAAAACGAGGGAAAACTTTGCTTTGCTATTTCAATAAATCAGGCGCAGCAAACACTACACATAGCTGGTACTTGCAAATCAGGAAAGAGGAATTGTGTTACCCCGAATTTAACGCGAGCGAAGCCGCGGGCAAAAGCTAGTACCAATATTAAATAGATACTATAAAAATATCGCCTCATGTTGATTCTGGATTCGTCGATTATATTTTTGTTTAAATAAATGTAAAGAGAAAAAAATGACCCACCTGTTTCTAATTTAGCGTCTCCACTTGAGGTGGCGACGGCTGATGCTTTCGCTTTCTGTAACAAAACCGACACTTAATGACTTGACCACACACTTTTGGAGCACAAAGACACATCTCTTTAAAAAACCGGCCAAGAGCGTGTCGGGCCACGCTCAGTGTAGGGTTCCGTAGTTTCCCGTCCGTCACAATAAGTGTTCCCACTTATGAGTTTAAAGGTGGAGGAGGAAATTATTTTGTACAACTTTTTGTCTTTTTTGTACAAAAACTGTTGTGTCAATCAAGTTCAAAATGATTTTCCTAGAAAGTCCTTATAAAGTTCTACTTTTCAGATTTTTTTCATATTTTCTAAACTTATGGTTCAAAAGTTAGAGGGGGGGGGGGACACATTGTTTTTTACTTTTGGAGCGATTATTTCCGAAATTATAGACATTATCAAAAAATGATTTTAGTTAACCCCTATTCATTTTTAAATACCTTTCCAACAATATATCACACGTTAGGGTTGAAATTTAAAAAAAAATCACTTCCCACTTTACATATAGGGTGGCTACTCTAATAAAACATTTTTTTCCAATTTTTATTTTACCACTTTGTCGGCGTGATTGATATACATATTGGTACCAAATTTCAGCTTTCTAGTGCTAACGGTCACAGAGATTAAGCGAGGACGGACGGACGGACGGACGGACGGACGGACAGACAGACATGGCGAAACTATAAGGGTTCCTAGTTGACTACGGAACCCTAAAAAGGAGTATTTTCTATAATTTTGACGTTCAGTAACATTCCCTTTTACTTCGCCGCAGTCGTTTAAAATGTTGATTCTTTTCCTAATTTGAATTGACAAGAATGCAAAGTTATATTTTGCTGCGAAAGCTATTTTCACAAGCGAAAGATTTTAAAGTAGAATCCTGAACGTGGCGAGGGACTCAAAGACACAAGATGCAAATAATTTTACTCTTGTGTAAGAAAAATAACAATTATTCAAATAGAGACACTGACGTGAAAAAAACCTTTTGTTTTAAACACTGGTATTTTATACGTACTAGACGATCCAAGATCTAAACTGGCAAGTCAAGTAATGAAGCAAATAGTAGTCAAATAACTTACCGCCATTGCATCTTGTAGCTGTGCATCAGTTTCTCTCAGTTTGCCTTTGAGTGCTGTGATTTCCATCTCCAGAGGCTGTATGATGGACCGCAGCAACTCTTCCTCCTACGTCAAGAGAATAAAGTTAGTTTCGATATATCTTTATACCAATATCAAAATCAAAGTCACCGTTTTATAACAACGAATGTAATCTGATTGTCTCGTTGTCTAGTGGTGCCTTACTCGATAAACGGGCTATCCAACACTATAATATTTATTCAGTTCGAACCAGTCGTTCTTGAGATTACCGTGTTCAACCAAACAAACAACTGATCAGCTTTATAATATTTAAGAGTTGAGAATTTTGAAATAAGGGGCATGTTCTTCTAAACATTTCAACTGGTTGATAATAATCTAATATATAAAATTTCCGTGTCACAATGGTAGTTACCGTACTCCTCCGAAACGGCTCGACCGATTCTTATGAAATTTTGGGTACATATTGGGTAGGTCTGAGAATCGGCTAACATCTATTTTTCATACCCCTAAACCTCAGCGGGTGAAACCGCTGGGCACAGTTAGTGATTATATATAATACCTTAGTTATACGTACTTTCCTAGGCTGCTGTTCCTCGGCGTCCGCGCCCAGCTTGCGCGCCAGCGAGCGCACGATGTTGGCGGGCGCCAGCGACACCTCCTGCCACACAGCGCGCGCGGTTACCAAGTAGCTCACGTCCATCACACTACTCTATGTGGTAGGGGTGGGCGAAGGAGTCGGAGAGCAACCATGTGTCGCGTTTACGCTACATAGCTTTATGAGTATAACAGATGCAAGTTTGTTTTTGGGAATACTTTACAGTGTAGGTTGAAAAGGGTAAAGAAGTCTTTTCCAGAAATATTAAGGACGTTTTATGATCTCAGATGTTGTAATCGAAATTAAAACTTCACAAGCATTCTAGAATGTATTTCTTGATTTTTTCTATGTCACACTTTTCGTAAATAGCTAATTTAATTTTTAGCTACATCCGGTAAGACTGAAAGTCGCCCCTACCATAGGTAGGAAAAGGCTAAGCTATGATAACACTTTTCGTAAGCAATCCGCTGCACCAAACTATTTAAAAAGCCGATACACATTGAAAACACTACAACCACTTTATTATATCAACGCAACACATCTAATCAAACAGACTTCTAAGTTACACCTAAGTAAGTATTTTCCACGCAAGTATGACAATACCACACTTGTTACACAGCACGATATGTAAATTTGTCGCGATAAACGCACGACAGACATAACTTACGACATTGTTCTGTTCGGAATACTGGAATAAGTTACATCTAACTTACTTGACTTATATCCGAAACCGGTTTGTTTATCTTTCAATACAGTATCGTGCTTAGTTTGATTGTAGTGTGTGCGCCAAACGGTTTTACAAACATGTTTTGCATTTAATTTAAGCATATACAAGGTGTTTCAGCTTTTTGTTTTTGGAGTTATAACTGATGTTTTTGCGATTGTTCTCCGAGTCGTCTTGGTTAGGTTATTTTCAAAGATTTTGTATTTCAATTCCATAACACCCATTTCTAACACAGTTTAAAAGATCTTGATGGAAGTTTTTGAACTGGCATGGTCACTAATATTATTAATAACGTTTGAAACGGGACTTGAGTGATAGTGATAGCGGTACCGAAGGCAAAAAAATTATAACAAAGGGGGTAGATCACACTGACCTAACACACGAAACTGTCTGCTTATAAACACCCACCCGCAAAAATTCCAACAGCACCAAAATATCAGGAACTCATTTAAAAAAAAAAACATTGTAAATATCCAGTTTCAAACGTTATAAACAATCTTAAAGAACGCTCTTTTTCAAACATAAATGATTAATTATATATATTCGAAGTATATGTCTCCTCGATAGCGTAAAAAACGTATTTTTGAAGTTATACTTCTTTTGGCGCGATGGAGAAAAATGATGAGAGTGAATTTTTACGATGCGCGCGCACACCGACAGCGACATCGTGAAGTTAGTTCTAGGTGGCATGAAAATCGATAACTATGTTCAAGTTGTATAATTATTCTAGTATTTTTATATTTAGAACACGTGTTCCGTAACAGTACAATTAAACAGTGTGAATAAATAAATATTATTTGGGTGTTTATTTAATATATTTGATTCATTGCCTTAATGATTAATGGTTGTATATTTTTACTGTGTTGTCATATTTTTACGTTAATAAAACCTTTTTTATTTAAATAAAATCTTTTTGATTAATTTTTATATTTATCGTTAATCACTACAGTATTTTAGTTATTTTTTTTTCTATACGCCAAAGAAGTATAACTTCTAACGCGTGTACATACATAAGTACACACACTCTTTTTTTTGGTTTGTCAATTTAACTAGCCTTGTATAGTGTGTAGCAGTATGTTGATGAAAAGGCAAATATTACAGAAGAACAAAATGAGTTTTCAGGGTACAAAACCAGTTACAGCTTGCTCTAGTAATAACAGTCTGTATGCAAATATGTACACAGTCTGCCCGAACGAAGATAAGTCAACACAAGTCAACACGGACTACCTTCAAATGATAAAGAACAACACCGCTGTTGTCTGCTGCCAACGGGTGGGTTTTATCGCAGTTACAATTTGGAGTTTACATCAGGTGGGTTAAGACTGCGCGGCGTCTGCACAGTAATATTATCAACACACAACAACTCGAACAACTCGAAAGCGTGGCGTTCGAGCTAACTTCAGCGTTGTTTTGAAGTGACCTATATTTTTTTTTATTTATTTACTCCTCATTTGTTGGAAGACCACTTGTTCTTTTGTTATTATCTTAACCTCTCAAGGACCGCCATTATTTACGACAACTATCCGTTAAGCACCGCCGGGCGGGCTTTTATCGTAAGCGTAATCTGATTTTAAGACTTATCTTAACTACAAATTTAATACAGTTTTAAATTGGTCGGGGTTTGGTGGCAAATTTGTGCTAACGGGGCTCAACGGTAATACTTGTTTACTGGCACGTTTTTGTGCCGCTGGGGCTCTAGCTAGAGGTTAACATTATTTTTGGGTAGTTAATAGAAAACATCTACTTCAAATTGCAATGGTGTGATGTCAACAGTCTCGGAGTATAAAATGGCTATGACATACGTCACAGGAGGAATTTTCCGGGTTCCGTTTATTTTTGTTATTTGACTACGGAACTCTAAACAGAAGTGTTGGAGACTGCGGCAACTTATGCTACCCCACCGACCGTACGTGTTTGTAAGTATAAAGTATAAAACTATGCGCTATGAGGGTCACGCAATTCATCGATGCGCAGGCGCTGGTAGCGTTAATATGACGACACGATTGGCGCAGTGGCTGAGCGATCGACTGCTGCGCTGCGTGTCGCGGTTTCGATTACCGCACGGAACAAATATTTGTATGACCTGCAGATAGTTGTTTCGGGTATGGCAAATAATGCCCAAATGCAGGTACATAATTGGTTTACCGCTAATAATTTAGTATTAAATGGAAAAAAAACGAAGTGTATAAGATTTGCTCTACCAAATGTCAAAAACAGTGAGTGTGACATAGTATTGAATCAAGAGAAACTAGAATTCGTCGAAAAAACTGTTTTCTTGGGAATAACACTCGATTCAAAGCTACAATGGGGTCCGCATATAACATCTCTTGCAGGACGCCTTAGTTCAGCAGCATATGCTGTTAGAAAAATCCGTCAGTTTACTGATGTAGATACCGCGAGGCTAGTCTATTTTAGTTATTTTCATAGTATAATGTCTTACGATATTTTACTTTGGGGACGGGCTGCAGACATCGAGTCTATATTTATTCTGCAGAAAAGAGCCATCAGAGCCATATATAACCTACGTAGGCGAGATTCTTTAAGACAACAGTTTAAGGATATTAACATCATGACAGTACCTAGTTATGCAACCTGAACCGCAACGAGTGATCACCGTGAGAGCATAAAATGCACGATTGCAGTTTAGGGTGGCCCTTCGAGACGGTTCTCGCATTTTTGTCAATTTAGCATTTTAAGTAGCAGTAAGTCCATGTAACCATAGGCTAGTTTTGAAGACATTACATTAGAGCATGCGCTTCTGCTCACACGTATTCCTATTTTTATTATTTAACGCTCCCCATAATTTGACTGGCGCAGCCGGTACGATCGCCGAATAGAGCTGCGCTGTCCTTCGCGTTGTTTCCGAAATAAAACTTTTTCGTGTTACGCGTTCGGGTGGCCCTGAGCAGCTGTGGTGATTGATTCTACGAACCAAAGAAATTTGTCAAGTTGGACTTGGAGCTGAAAATGAGAAAGGCGAGCTGGTGAGTCCAAATTTTCACCTTCCTTTCCCATTTCCTTTGTTTGTTATTTTGCGATTAGACGTCTCGTGTTATAACGTTATCTGGTTTTGCATAAAATCTGTAAGGCTAGTTTAGTAATAGAATAAGTTATTTAAAGTGATTTACATTTTAAAAAATATTGAAATATTGTTGTATGTATGAACTAAATTTCTAAAGTTTTATTTGATTAATTGAACTGCATTATTGTGCTAAAAAGTGTTTAAAGGAACTCTATTATACTTTTTGCTTAGTATTTTCTTTGTATTATAGACTATTATTGTGTGTTAGAATATATCATAGTATTAAAAATGGTAGATGAAGTAAAAATTATCATGATTCCAAACGAAATGATTAAAATTATTCCGGTGTTTGATGGCGATAAGCGCCATTTAAATCTTTTTATTCGTAAAAGTGAATATATTATAAATAAATACAGGGGAAGTGACGAGCAAAACTTGTATGTAATGCATGCTATAACGAGTAGATTAGCGGGGAATGCAGCCGCGCTTATCAGTGAGCGCGAGGATATTGTTACATGGGAAGAATTTAAAGAGTTGCTAATACAGCATTTTGGAGACCCGAGAAGTGAAGAGTGTTTAGCTATTGAATTGGAAACTTTGCGCATAAGAAATGGTGAATCATTTTTGGATTTTTGCAATCGTATTCAATCGGTGCGTAGTATTTTAATATCAAAAGTTAATAGATTATCGAGTGGTATGCGGGAAAGTAAAATAACTATTTATAATAACACGTCATTAAATGTGTTTCTTTATAATCTACCGGAAAATATGGTGCGTATTGTGAGATTAAAAGCGCCGTCCACTTTGGAACAGGCTTTATCTTTTGTATTAGAAGAGGTTAATTTCCATGACCAATATGATGCCCGAAATAAAATACTGCTGACGTCCTCCAGTAAGCAAGTTGTACCAAATAATACACCAACTTTTAAATTCGGCACAAATAATTATAATACCCCTATTAATAATAATAAACCTATTTTTACGCAATCAAATACACAACCCAAATTATATTTCGGTAACCCCCAAGGTCAGCAATTTGGGATGCGTCCTCCACAATTTGGATTTCAAGGTCAAACATTTGGTTACCGTCCGCAACAATTTGGGACACGTCCTCCACAATTTGGATCTCAAGGTCAAACATATGGTTACCGCCCGCAACAATTTGGGATGCGTCCGCTACAATTTGGGATGCGCCCTCAACAGCTTGGAAATCAACAGCAAATAAATAATAAACCTTTACAGCCATTTGGTAACCAGAACCAATCGTTCAATAGACCTTTACAGTCAGTAGGTATTCGGGAACCTCAAACTCAATCTAGTGACGTCACAATGCGTACTGCGCCTCCGGCCAAGGTCAATATAAAAGGATTTAAATTAAATGAGCTTGACCTTGACCACAGCGATAACAGTCAGTTTCTCTGCGACTACCAATGTAACGATGAATATGATCAGTATTACGATTATCCCTCTTTTATCGAAAATCAAGACGAGAATCATTCGGAAGAAATTAATAAGGAAATTTTAGCGGAAAATAATGAGGATTTTCAATTAGTGGCCTCGGAGAACATAGAGAATATAATAAATTTGAATTGCGATTTATGCATTAAATTGCCGTACATATATATTCCAGAAATAGATGCCAAATTTATGATAGACACAGGTAGTACTAAATCATTTATTAACCCGGAAAAGGCTTATTACTATTTTAACGAATATATTTATCACGACCCATTTGAAGTTAGAAGCACTCACAGTACTAGTCAACACGAACTAGTACTTTCGATTCCAGCACTTCCGATTTTTAATACTAATGAAATTCATAAATTTCATATATATGAAGTCGGCCCTAGCTTCGATGGTCTACTAGGCAATGATATTCTACATAGTGTAGAGGCAGTAATAGATTTAAAAAATGAGATCCTGAGAACTAAAACTACGGTGATACCAATTATGCGCGATAAAAATAAATATATATTAGAGTTAGCGCCTCGATCGGAACAAAGAGTTAAAATTCCTGCTAATTATCATTCTGGTAATGCTGTAAAATTAAATGCATTAGGCTCAGATGAGAATGACTTATCACTGGTAGTTAATTTAGATGAGAAGGAACAACGACCGGAAAAATTACAAACTACCAAGCAAATAGATAATTTAAATGATACCGACAGTGACAACTCTAAAACAATTTCCATCTCAGATTTGTCTGCAACTGTAACAGCCAGCTCGGAAAATGATGCAAATGAACCCATTCCACTTATTCCTGCCAAAGATAAAACATTCACAGTACATTCAGCTGAAGATATGGAATCAATTGGCATTCCAATATTACAAGAAGCAGTAGACACTAAACCCAACCAGATATTAGTCTTTACATGGCATAAAAACGACATCCAAGTTAATGATCTTTCTCGCGAAAAACAAAAATCCTCGAAGTATTCCTACCATTAAATAATGATGAATTAATTAGACAGTTTTTAAAAGAATATATCAAATATAAAACTAAATACTTTATATATTTTGAAAGCAGAGAGCATAAAAAACAATTTAGTAAAATTATTATACAGTTATTCAAAAAAGGAATGGTTGAATTCGTGGAATGTACAGAGCGTGTAGTTTTTGTTGAAGATGAAAATGAACAAAAGGATATCACCTTACAGCATCATGAAGGAAAAACGTGTCATAGAGGTATAAAAGAAACCATGTCTAGGATAAGGAGAAATTATTTTTGGAATAACATGCAAGAGACGATTTCAGCAGTAATAAATAATTGTGAAGCATGTCGTAAAACCAAATATGACAGAAAACCCATAAAGCCTTTTCTACAGTTAACTCAAACACAAAATGCACCATTTCAGGAAATTTTCATAGACCTCTTCGCTATAGAATCTGTATACTATCTTACATTAGTCGACGCGTTCAGTAAATTAGGGCAAGCAATAGAAATATCCAATCGATCTACACCCGAAGTAATACGTGCACTTATTAAATATTTTTCCATTTACGGAACCCCCAAAAAAATTAGTTGCGATCCGGGCAGTGAATTTAATAACGAATTAATGAAGGAATTAATGCTAATGTACAACATACAATTACATATTAGTACACCTAATAACCCTAACTCAACAGGCATTGTAGAACGTTTCCATTCGACTATAATAGAAATATATCGTTTGGCCAAGTACGATCGAAAATGTACTGATGCAGCCTCCGTTATGACCTACGCAATAATGGCTTACAATCATACTATACATACAACAACTGGTCTGACACCATTTGAAGTGGTTTTCGGTCATACTGATTCAAATACTGTATTAAATGCAAATTTTGAGAAATTATATACTCAACAATTGCTAAAAGATCATGCGAAGCGCACTAAACGACTCTATACTTACATATCAGATAAAATGATAGAAACAAAGCAAAAGATTAGAAATAGCAAGGGTGGTGAGATAAGTAAGAAATTTGAAATAGGCGACATAATTTATGCAAAAGAGGTTAATACCAGATTAAGTAAAGACAAGCCACGTTATAGAAAGGCAACTGTTAGCGGTGGCGTAGAACATAATGTAATACCGGTAAAAATTGGAACTAGACTCACAAAAGTCCCCGTTAAAAATATTAAACGTCCTCCGCAGGTGGTGCCTCCCGCTATTGGCAGTAGCGCAAATAACATGGGCCCTTCAACTTCAAAAGGTTGAGAAAAACCCCGGTATCCTTCCCGTAAAACAAGGACAGGCGTTTAAACAAGTAGATAAGTGGTTAATTATAAAACTTTTAAATTTAGATAGTTTAGGTAATGATTTAGAATTAAGTTTAATTAAATATAATGAATTCCGTAAATTGGTAGATGTTAACAAACCTTACAGCCATGAGTTCTTAGGCATTCGCACTCAAACAGATTATTTAAAGGATAGAACTATCGAAAAATTCCAGCAACTTGTACCAGCTAAAAGATTTAAGCGAGGACTAATCGATCCACTTGGGTCTATGATTAAAATTGTTACAGGTAATTTAGATCACAGTGACGCAATCCGATATGATTCCCTCATTTCTCAGTTAAAAAGCAACCAAATAATAATAGATAGGAAAATAACTTTGGTCTCTAAAATGTTAAATGGTTTTGTTAACAGTACAGAAATCTTACATAACAATACATTAATTTTAGATGAACGTTTAAAAAGAATTGAGAGATTGGTTAAGAATATAATTACTAAAGAAGAAAATTCTATTTACTCTACTTACATTTTAGGAATGTTTAATATGTTTCTAACAAACTTTAGAACAATTAATATAATTTTAAGTGAGATTGAAACGGCCTTAGCCTTTAGTAAGGTGTCTGTACTGCATCGAGCAATTGTTAATTCTACTGAACTATTACACATGTTACAATCTATAGCCAAGACAGAAAATCTGTTATATGATGTGAACGAAAATAATTTAGTTAAATTTGAAGATTGTTTAACTGTTAAAGCCTTTATTAAACAAAACCAGATTACGTTTATAATAGAGATTCCATTAATTGAAAATAGTACTTACAGTTATTTTAAACTTTATTCTTTACCTATTATTAACACAGATTTAAACAAAACTGTAATAGTAGTTCCTAAATATCCCTACCTTTTGGTGAAAGACTCAGATTACTTACCAGTCGTGAGAGCCTGTAAGCAGGTTGCAACAGAAGACAAATTTTTATGCACCACTGATGATGTGTTGACCCATCTAGAGCCATTATGTGAAGAACAGTTGATGAAGTTCCATTCTAATGCTAGTGCATGTGAGCAGCACATAGTTGACATAGAAGATTTGAAAGTTCAACGAATTGGACACGGAAGTTGGATCCTATATACAAAGGATAACGTTATAGCCAGTAAAAAATGCCATGATGACGTCATGACCCATGAGTCTCTACAAGGAACGTACATAGTGACCCTGGACGATGCCTGTAAAGTTAACATCGGGCACATACATCTACAAAATTACCAATTTTCTTATACACATCTGAATTATCCAATAACCCCGATATTCATCCTACCAGCGTTGAAGCAAGAAAAACGTACCCCCAGTGTCAGTGCAGTGAATATGAAAGGTATAAATCTAGATGAGCTGAAAGAGTTAGCTCAAGTAGTGAAAATGAGCAAAGTGAAATACAGTGAAAATGATAGTGCGGTTAACACTAAGAACATTAGTTTAGGTACGATAATTCTGTATGTAATTCTACCTTTAGGATTTATAACCTTTCTTGTTTTTAGATATAAGATAAAATTATTAAACTGTTTGCGAAATCATCAGAATCTTAACAACCCTGATAATTTCGCTCTTGAGGAGGGAAGAGTTATGCAACCTGAACCGCAACGAGTGATCACCGTGAGAGCATAAAATGCACGATTGCAGTTTAGGGTGGCCCTTCGAGACGGTTCTCGCATTTTTGTCAATTTAGCATTTTAAGTAGCAGTAAGTCCATGTAACCATAGGCTAGTTTTGAAGACATTACATTAGAGCATGCGCTTCTGCTCACACGTATTCCTATTTTTATTATTTAACGCTCCCCATAATTTGACTACCTTGTCAATATATTTATGAAAATATCATGTATGTCAGGAAAAACTTGCATCTTTTTAGTAAAAGAGGTGACAGACACAATTATAATACTAGAAATAGGGACCAATTAGTTCAACCAGGTTTCAGCTTAGCTAAAGTAGACCCAACTTTCATGGGGTACTGTTTGAAATGCTACAATAAAATACCTCCCCACATTCTTCAACTGAATGAAACGAAATTTAAATCTTGTATTAAACGCACACTATGTAGGCAAGCATATTATAAGTTGGGGGATTATATTGATGATAAAAATGCCTGGCTCAATGCTGGTCCTGCTCCACAAGCATAGGGGTAAACTCAGTATCCGAAGCTATAGTGGAAGCTGCAGAAGATTGTAAGACTATCTTTGCAATGTATAGAATCAATTCTCTAGTATTGTATAATTATTAAGCCCATATGTGAGTGCTAAGTATTATCATTGACTTGACGAAGCCCTGGTGGTTGATAGTGTCATGCTCACTTAAATGTCTCGCTGATGGTGGCGGGTGTGTCGGGTCATTTAGCTCCCTTCAAAATGGTCGAGCTGAATGGGGCTGATCCATACGTCATGTTCGTGAACGGGCGCTGTCAGTTGGGACAGGTCATTTTTTAGCTACCACGGTCATTTTTAATTTATTTAGATTTTTATTTTGAATTTTGTTTTTACTCTGGACGCTCTTACTGTGCACGTCTTTCTACATCGTTCTCACATATTTGTATAATCTCAACACGAATGATGTAAATACGATTTTGTTATAATATTCTAATTTAAAAGAGTGTCCATGGAGTTTCTTGCCCATTCTTCTCCATAGAGATCAACGCTTTGGAATGGGCAACAACTGTACAGTACTTTCACAAGTTATTATGTCTTGTGACCGGGACTGTAGCTTAACATTTTTTTTTTACATTCAAAAGTGCCTGTAATGGTCTAATTGAAATAAATGATTTGATTTGATTGGAACTGGGCGTTAGTTAGTTTTAGAAGGTTCTCAGCTCACCTGTTGCTGTGCGACCTGCCTCATTTGGGACAAGTGTTGTTCCAGCTCCATGTTCCTGGCTCGCAACCTTCTCACTTCCTCCGTCCCTGAAGATGAGACTTCCACTGTTTCTGTTGGAATAGAAAATTAACCATTACCTCACTATATTGACCGATGGTTGAGCATCTTTTCTTCTATTTTCCTTGCTTTTTGATAGTATTTGGAGGATTTTCTTTCTCCACAAATATCACACAGTACACTATAATTGGGATCCAAAACTGTTCTATGATGTATCACCAAATATGGGGACTTAAATCCATAATTTGGAAGATATTTTTATAGGACTTTGTTGACACAAATTTAAATCCTTTAGAAAACACCATTTTTGTATACAAATAAATGAGTTCTATTATGTTAATTACCTCTGGTACCCCATCCTAAACAGAAAGACTGAAACATTGTTCTTTTTTATCACTATCACCACACAACTCAATAAGGAAAATATGATTACTGTATGTTATTTTAATTATTAATATTGTGATTTTAAACTATACAGAGGTATGTCAACACTTTTTATTGGTCTGTTCGTAAAGGCTTGTGATGTAACTGCAAGTGATTTTAGCTTGGATATAGCAGAGTTAATATTGCACATTAATAAATACTTTTGAAATAAAAATGTTTTGGTTCATGCCCTCTAAAATGAAGATTAAATGTTTTTAGATAGTTTTTTTTTTAAAAAAAAAAACGTTGCCCCACGCTAGGAATCTCTCCTGTATCGTGGGTGCAAATGTTTGTAAACACTAACATTTAAACTCACATACACAAACAGTGAGACCCGGAAAAACTATCTGTAGGCCATACGAATATCTGTTCCGTGCGGGAATCGAACCCGCTCGGGCTCGTGGCTAAATAATAGCAGCGGCTCGGGTCGATCTTTAGGTTAAGCCGTGCTTGCCTAGGTTGGTCTGTGGATGGGTGACCACCCGTTACATACCGAGTTTCCTCCGTGCCTCGGAAAGCACGTTAAGCCGTTGGTCCCGGCTGTCATTTGTAGATCTTTGACAGTCGTTACAAGTAATCAGTTTACCGAAAGTCTGACAACCAGTCTTACCAAGGGGTATTGCATTACCCAGTACTAACTGGGTTGTGGAGGTCAGATAGGCAGTCGCTCCATGTAAAATACTGATATTCAGCTGCATCCGGTTAGACTGGAAGCCGACCCCAACATAGTTGGGAAAAGGCTAGGCAGATGATGGCGGGAATCGAACCCGCGACACGCAGCGCAGCAGTCGATCGCACAGCCACTGCGCCAACCGTGTCGTCGTTATTATTATGTTGAAAGAGTGAAACCGGGCATATTTGTAGTATCTACTGATTAAAATAATTTGATAACAGCAGAAAGCTATGCATGACTTCCCAGCAAATTAATTAATAAAAAAATATATTACACAATGTTTTTAAAAGTCATTGTGACTAGAGCCGGGACAGTATCCTGTAGTTTATTATAACAACTCAACAAGACGCTGATGCTGTTGCTTTCCCTCAGTTCATCACATCACTACTGGGATAATGTTGCTGATACAGATTTAACATGCAACTTTTTCCTATGGAATTGAGAAATGTGACACTATAAGGTACCATCTATAATAAAATTCTGTTAATTTTAAATTTGTTAAGGGGATCTACTACCCATAATGCCATTATCACCATGCACCATAAAGTTCTCATTCTTTTTTTGCCTAAAAATATAAATTTCTTTAAATATCTTTTACACCATTCATTTCAATTTTATAGTAATATTAGCTTTTGCCCGCGTCTTCGCTCGCGTTAAATTCGGGGTAACTCAGTTCCCTTTCCTGATTTACAGGTACCAGCTACCTGTAGTTTTTGCCCTTGCGCTTTATTTATTGTAATAGCAATGCTAAGTTGTCCCTTTTCTTCCCTCTTTCTCCCTCATATCTCAATCTTTTTAAAAAAAAATAGCCTATGTCCATCTCCAGGGTCCCAACTATCTCTGTACCAAAATTTATCAAAATCGGTTTAGCCATTTAGGCGTGAAGACGTAACAAACAAACAAACTCACTTTCGCTTTTATAATATAAGTAAGGATAATGTTATATCAAAACGACGATTGTGTGACCACAAATATTCGGTCAGGGTTACTTACCACTGACAAGCATCTGCAAGCTCTGTATCTCTGACTTCTGGTTCTCACTTAGCGTCTGGAGCTGCTGCAGCTCAGCCCGGAGCCCTAGGACTTCGGACTCCAGCTGCTCCTTGTCTTGTATCATCTTCCTCATGTCCTCTGCAAAGAAGGAAGGCAGGAGAGTTTTAACAATATGGTATTAAGAATGTTGTGTTGGAGTTAGGATAGTTAGTGCCCTATTTGATCTCTGTTTGCCTCTT
Organism: Ochropleura plecta; assembly: GCA_905475445.1. Classification (NCBI taxonomy): domain Eukaryota; kingdom Metazoa; phylum Arthropoda; class Insecta; order Lepidoptera; family Noctuidae; genus Ochropleura; species Ochropleura plecta. The sequence goes on from FR997735.1 coordinate 825,846, forward strand.
CTTCTATTAGATAGGGGTCAGTTAATGTAGGGCAAATAAATACATAGTAATGTTTCAGTGGTGTGGAAATGGAAGTCTGTAAATAGCTGCATTACATAAAACCTACATATCCTGAATTTCAATATTCTTAATGTTACAAACTCAGTCAGGCTACTAATCTAAATGAGGAATTTCTACATCTAATCTTTTACCTAATTTATCTTGCATAATCTAAATATTATTTCCTACATTATGAACCATCCACCATTATTTATTGCGCACTAGTATGTAAAAATAAAACAACAACTTTTTTATTTGATATGTTTAGCGTAAATATGAATTATTTTACCAATGTTAAAGTATATTTGCTTGCCTTGAACAGGCAAAACATTGTTTGTCCCTAAACCACCAATATGAACAGCTGGTTACACCTATATTTTAAGCAAATTATAAATGATACTATTCTGAATAACTTAACATGTTTTGTTAAACAGATACTAACATTCTAAATGCTTCTTATGTCACTCATAATTGCTAATTACTTACTTAAAAATAATGGATGCCATAAGACACTGAATGTTATCATTGAAAGGTTTTTTTAAGTAGTTGCCTCAGTTCTTGTTTTTCAACTGGCCTACTAATTAATAGTATGTAATATTGTATCTTATCAGCAAACTAATTTCACTACCCAAAATAAAAACAACCAATAACAAATTATATGAATCCTGACAACCGCTCAAAAGCAACTTTCTGAATGGTTTTCTAAAATATTCAGTTCTCAAAAGACTTGAAACATCACAGTTATTCTGCATAATAATTAAGTCAAGATATAAACCACTATATACAACATTATTATATTGAAAAAACTATGTTTTAAGACATCAAATATGTAATTTTTGTGACACAACAAGAAACATTGTTTTAGAAAAGTGACACAAACATTGTCAAAGGTGAGTTGTATGTAGGTAACAGATAGGTGTTAATGTTGTTTACTTACAAAGTAAACAACATTAACACCTATCTGGAGGAAAACACATGCAAAATTAATGCATTCAAAAAACTAAAATGAATTTAGTGATTGTAGTAAGAATGGCCCACTACCTGATGTTGTGAACAAACCAGTTTGTGCAGCTGCAGGAACAGTTATCACGGGTGAACACAAGGACAAGGTCAACATAACATGTCAGGATGTCAATCACCTGGGTGCTAGCAAAACAAAGGTACTCTACAAACCAAGATTCAGCTTGAGTAAGTTTAACATACAGCCATAACAAAAAACGATGTTATCATGTGAAATCATCGTAATTTCATGCATTTACACAAACCAGACCCAAGCCTACGATATCCTCGCGCAGCCTACACCGCTGAAAACGGTAAACGAACCTTCTTTTTGCAAGAACAACTCTTTCATTTTCGCTCGCTGAACATTAAATTCTTCTTCAAGTAATCGTCTCGCTTGGTCCGGGGCCCGGCCGTTGCACTCGTCTGCGGCCTCCACTTGAAACAGAAACACCATTCAGTGCCTCTTCGGTAGACATTACAGCCTAAATTAACAAACAATTGAACAAAATAACACACCTTTCGCAGTCTCTGTTGTTTCACTTGACATCGTGTATTGGATGTCCATTTATTCTAGTTATTGCTAAAATAATAGTAGTCTTCGAAATATTCGCATTATTGCACAGATTTACAACTTCCAAAGTTTGGAAAATAAGATTATTGCAGAGAAAAAGATGAAATCACTAAAACTATTTGACGTTTCTCATTCTCTCTCTCTTGACGTTTTTACTGTGTTGGTTGACAGGAAAAAAATGCTGCGTTCTGAATGAAAATAAAATGTAAACTTATTATTCTTGAGTTATTATTTTTGACTCGGTGTTTAGTGGCAGGGTGGCATTTATGCATAGCCAGCCCTTCCATATAGGTGAACTAGGCCATGGTCTAGAGTGATCTTATTAGGGAGGCAGCAATCGGCGTTGTCAAATTGAAAGGTAGCGACGGATCATCCTGAATAAGATTTTGCGGTATGGGTCGCATCTTGAGACCCACTATCTTGATTGAAAGTCAAAGACACCAGAGGACTAACGCCCGGTTCAATAAACAAAAAACGATTCGTTTTGCTCACAGATAGTAGTATTTTAACCAAGGGCGGATCCAGCTTTTATATCAGGGGGGGGTCACCATGTCGCAGACAGCTTGTCTCCGTAGTCTAGTTCGGATACATATAGCTATACTTAATATTATAACGGAACGTGAAACTGTGTTTGTCAATTTTTCACGTTAAATGAAACCGCTAAACGGATAGGATTTCATGGGGTCGATTGCATTGGTCTTCCACTGCAGCGGAGTTACCTAGTCGCAGACGGAGTCACTGTCAAATTCTATTTTAATTTAATGGGTGCACACTGAAGAACATTACAAACTTATATGATGAAATGTATTCTTCGTTTGTGTCGTCTCGCAAAACGCCTTATAAGTTCTTCGTCATCTATATTAATTTATTGACTTGTGAACGTGCAAAAGAGCTGAGCCCGTCAGGCGGTCTTCTGCCAAGCCAAGTTTTGTCGCTTCTTAGTGTGTAAAAAGACCTTTCCGCCGTTGCAACACTAACGGGTAGTGTCGCCAGAAAACACAAAAAAAAACTTCTTATGTTGGGATCAAGTCTTTATCACATTCAAGTTCAAGTTACGAGGGTCGAAATGGCCAGCGGAATGTTTTGATTTCGCTGCCATTTTACTTTGCAAAGCTGGTAATCATTTATAATCATTGACACGAGTAGTCTAGTAATCCTTACTAATATTATAAAAGTGAGTTTGTTTGTTACGTCTTCACGCCTAAATGTCTAAACCAATTTTGATGAATTTTGGTACAGAGATAGCTGGGACCCTGGAAACGGACATAGGCCAATAGGATTTTTTTTAAATCGAGAAATGAGGGAAAATGAGGGGGCGCGTTCTTTAGGGCGGCGCGCCGCCCACTACCTGAACGCGCCCCAAAAGGTGGTAGCCATTAGGTTGATCCGGGGCTACCGCACGATCTTCGACGAGGCAGCGAGCCTCCTTGCCGGATTGCCACCGTGGGATCTGGAGGCGATAGTCCTCGCGCGCCTGTTTGAGTGGCGCGCGGAGGCACTACACCGGGGGGAACTCCTCTACCGTGGCAAATTGCCACTTAGCGGACAGACCTCCGGTGCGATCTCATGGTGGCATGGAGAGAGCGACTGTCGCAACCCCGTGCAGGGTACGCCACAATAGTGGCAGTAAATCCCCACTTTGAAGAGTGGCTGGAGAGGCGCCATGGCGTCCTCACCTACCGCCTGACGCAGGTCCTCACCGGAGACGGAATTTTCGGGAGGTTCCTGCACATAATTGGGCGGGAGGAAACGCCCGGGTGTCACCAGTCACCATTGTTATGATCGATGATCAGACAGTGGCGGTCTGCCCAGCTTGGGCGGAGCACCGCCGTGCCCTTGTAGATGCGATTGGCGGCGGCGATTTCTCGCGTCCGGCCCTGGTTCAGTCCATGGTCCGGAGCGAGAGGGAATGGGAAGCGGTCACCTCCTTCTGCGAAGCAGTCATGCTAGTGAAGGAGGAGGCCGGGCGTTTGAGGAAGAGAACCTCAAACCAACCCAGCCGCCGCGGGAGACGCCCTGGGCGCCGGGCGCCGCGAGACGACTCCCGGCCACCGTAGATGCGGGCCTGTGGACGGTGAGCAATGGGTAGCTCACCGTCCGTCCGTCTATTGACGACAGGCCGTGTCGAAGGCGCGTTCGTGTTTCACGCGCGCCTCAAAGAGATGTCAGCAAAGCAGAGGGGCTTGCCAGGGCCTCCGCCTGCCGGGGTTGCGGGTTGTTCGAAAGAGATACCGCGGCCCCGGAACGTAAAGGCAATAGAAGAAACATGGGTGGGTTTTAGTCAGTAAAAGTCTGACACGCCCCCCCGCTGCACCCAGAGCGGGGGAAGTTATTTGATGATTACCCAACCCAAAAAAAAAGGGAGAAAGAGGGAAGAAAAGTGAAAACTTAGTTTTGCTATTACAATAAATAAGGCGCAAGGGCAAAAACTACAGGTAGCAGGTTCCTGCAAATCAGGAAAGGGGAACTGTGTTCCCAAATTTAATGCGAGCGAAGCCGCGGGCAAAAGCTAGTCCTTACTAATATTATAAAAGCGAAAGTGAGTTTGTTTGTTTGTTTGTTACGTCTTCACGCCCACATGGCTAAACCGATTTTGATGAATTTTGGTACAGAGATAGTTGGGACCCTGGAACCAGACATAGATTTTTTTTTTTTAAAGTTTGAGTAATGAGGGAGAAAGAGGGAAGAAAAGGAAAAACTTAGCTTTGCTATTACAATAAATAAGGCGCTAGGGCAAAAACTACAAGTAGCAGGTACCTACAAATCAGGAAAGAGGAACTGTGTTACCCCGAATTAAACGCGAGCGAAGCGGGCGAAAGCTAGTAGTTTATAAAAGTTATCACTTTTCTATTTTTTTACGAGTTATTACAACTTCAATCAATCCTCCCGCGTCCGAATTTGTTCGCCATTTGATAAACAGAGCGGGCGCTCGGGTAGAGGGGTTGGCTCGCGTGACTCGCTGGTGCGCGATAGAACATTAGGCACAGCGGCCACCATTTGTTTTTTGAAAATATAAGCATTTTTGGAACAAACATGTGGAATAAGATTGAAAAAATATTTTTTTTTCTTATTTTTAAAAATTATGAGCTTTCAGTGCAAAAATCCTTTAATTTTTTGTAGAAATTCAATCCAGTGAAACAAAAAAACGGCTGGCTGGATTAATTTGGCTCTTCGTAGGGTTTTTGTGGACATATTGAACTGAAAAAGGCACACTTAACATTAGTGGTTTCCTCAATATTTTCGAGCCAGTGCTTGACTTTCCAAAAAACCACCAAAAGCCGTTTTTTTTGTTGCAATGTCAAATTCATGTGACAGAAAAAAAAAATCTTGAAACCCACCTTTAACTTAAAAAAAACTAAAAAAAAGGTGTTTTTTCTTGCTGGTTTTTCTAAGATTACTCAAAAAATCCGCGAGGTACAATATTTAAAAGTTATAATCCAAAAATTAGACACTTGGAGCTACAATTTCCTATTTTTTGGTTTCCCTTACGACAATTTTTCTCGTAGTTACGGTCTGTTCAAAATGTCCAAAAATTTGTTTTTTTTTATCGCTTATAATGTAACCAATACATAACAAGCACAGTATTGTAATTATGATTATGTGCGTCTTTCGCCTTAATTTGTTTACGTTTATAAATAAAATTTGATAAAATTGCATTGCCTACCTATGACCCAGCCTGTCGCCCAGGGGGGGGTCATGACCCCCATGACCCCCCCCCTGGATCCGCCGTTGATTTTAACATACGTCTCATAGGACTTATGTCAAAATACTACTATCCGTAAGCAAAACGAATCGTTTTTTGTTTATTGGAACCGGGCGTTAATGAATATTCATAATTATAAGTTTACAATAGCTTTTTGCATTGCTCGACACGTCAGGTCGGAACGTGTGCGTTGAGGCTACTACACACAGTGCTGGCGGCAATGCCGCCGGGTTTATGCCGAGCGGCTATGCCGCCGGCAATAGAAGCCGCCAGGCATCATTCCGATTGTGACAGTCACATAGAACGCTAGTGAAGTGCACATTTTATGGTTGGTTACAATGAATAAGGAAATCATCAGCACTGCCACCGCATTTTTATTTTAATAAGACAAAATTACAAAAGGACGAGAAGGTTTTGGGTGCGCCCAAGTTTACAAAATAGTAAATGGCAGATCGGTACTGTAATGATAGAAGAGTATAAAAAAAAGATGATGTGGGTGTCAGCGTTTGCGCAATAGTATGTTCTTTGGATTTCTGAGAATGACATAATTATGAAGATTTAGAATATTTGCTAGAGAGTACCGAAGTGTACATTAGCAATATTATGTTCAATGCGTCCGTTCGTTTGTTCCTATTCTTATAGTCTGCATTTCTAGGATTCCATAATATATCATTTTCATAAAAAAAAATCAATTAATAGCAACATAGTTTCGTCGTCCCAATGAAACGATATTTTAATTTCTTGAATACCTACAAACAAACCGCACACCACTACCGCTCGAATGCCAGGAACGAACTGATTCCAGCAAGCCGCGTAACCCGAATCAAATCAAATTAATCAAATCAAATCATTTATTTCAATTAGACCATTACAGGCACTTTTGAATGTCAAGAAACAAAATTAATCTACAGTCCCAGTCACAGGGCATAATAACTTGTGAAAGTACTGTAGTTGCCCATTCCAAAGCATTGATCTCTATGGAGAAGAATGGGCAAGAAACTCCATGGACACTCTTTTAAATTTAATATTTTTACAAAATCGTATTTACATCATTCATGTTGAGATTATACAAATATGTGTGAACGATGTAGAAAGAAGTGCACAGCAAGAGCGTCCAGAGTAAATAAAAAGCAAAATTTAATTTTAAATCTAAATAAGTTAAAAATGAACCGTGGTAGCTAAAAAATGACCAGTCCCAACTGACAGCGCCCGTTCACGAACATGACGTATGGATCAGCCCCATTCCGCTCGACCATTTTGAAGGGAGCTAAATGACCCGACACACCCGCCACCATCAGAGAGACATTTAAGTGAGCATGACACTATCAACCACCAGGGCTTCGTCAAGTCAATGAAAATACATAGCACTCACATATGGGCTTAATAATTTTACAATACTAGAGAATTGATTCTATACATTGCAAAGATAGTCTTACAATCTTCTGCAGCTTCCACTATAGCTTCGGATACTGAGTTTACCCCTATGCTTGTGGAGCAGGACCAGCATTGAGCCAAGCATTTTTATCATCAATATAATCCCCCAACTTATAATATGCTTGCCTACATAATGTGCGTTTAATACAAGATTTAAATTTCGTTTCATTCAGTTGAAGAATGTGTAGTACCCCATGAAAGATGAGTCTACTTTAGCTAACCTAAAACCTGGTTGAACTAATTGGTCCCTATTTCTAGTATTATAATTGTGTCTGTCACCTCTTTTACTAAAAAGATGCAAGTTTTTCCTGACATACATGATGTTTTCATAAATATATTGACGAGGTACTGTCATGATGTTAATATCCTTAAACTGTTGTCTTAAAAAATCTCGCCTACGTAGGTTATATATAGCTCTGAAGGCTCTTTTCTGCAGAATAAATATAGACTCGATGTCTGCAGCCCGTCCCCAAAGTAAAATACCGTATGACATTATACTATTAAAATAACTAAAATAGAGTAGTCTCGCGGTATCTACATCAGTAAACTGACGAATTTTTCTAACAGCATATGCTGAATCGTATCGAATATATAGCTTTAAATCGAGTGTTATTCCCAAGAAAACAGTTTTTTCGACGAATTCTAGTTTCTCTTGATTCAATACTATGTCACACTCACTGTTTTTGACATTTGGTAGAGCAAATCTTATGCACTTCGTTTTTTTCCCATTCAATACTAAATTATTAGCGGTAAACCAATTATGTACCTGCATTAGGGCATTATTTACGTCGTCAAGATTTGTGGCACGTCTGTTTATCTTAAATATTAAAGAGGTATCGTCAGCAAATAACACCATTTGTGGTTGGTTTTTAAACAAATGGGGTAGATCATTAATATATACTAAAAAGAGGAAGGGACCTAATATCGATCCTTGTGGTACACCCATCTTTACATTTAAACCCATTGAATTGACACCATTTATTTGTACTTGCTGCTTTCTATCATTTAAATACGATTTAACTAAACTAAGGGCAAGTTTCCCTAGGCCGTAATGTTCAAGTTTTAAGAGAAGGGTTTGTGGTTCACGCAATCAAATGCTTTTGAGAGGTCACAAAAGATCCCTATGGCATCCTGTGCTTCTTCCCACGCAGTAAATATGTGTTTTAATAGGGTGACACCGGCGTCAGTCGTACAACGTCCTTTGGTGAAACCATACTGCTTGTCATGTTAAAGTGGTTGAGCATTTGGTTAAGCATTACCTTTTCAAACACCTTGCTGAAAACCGGCAAAACGGATACGGGTCTATAATTATTGGTGTCTTTACTGTCCCCAGATTTATAAAGTGGTATTACCTTGCTGTATTTCATAAGGTCCGGGAAGACTCCTTGGTCCACACACAAATTAAATATAAAGGCTAAGTACGGTGCTATAGTCTCAATAATAGCTTGACAAGCTTTAATAGACAATCCCCAAAGGTCTTCGGTTAATTTGATTTTTATTTGTTTAAAAGCTTTAATGACTACAGTGGGGTTAATATGCTTAAACTGAAATTCAACCGGGCATGGTAAAACGTTTGCTCTTAATAAGTCGACAGAAAGCAAGGGTGAGGAATTTAACGTTTCTGTAGTTTTAATTGGGATACTAGTAAATAAATCCACAAATTGCCGCCCGGCACAACCCGGCGGCCATGCCGGCGGCTCCTTTGTGTGGCAAAGCCTGCGGCTTTAAATGCCGCCGGGTGCACGGCGGCTTGCCCGGCGGCCCTGCCGCCGGCACTGTGTGTAGGAGCCTTCATGGCGCTATTTTCGCCGCACAGATAATACAAAACTGTATAATATAAAACTAGTGTTGTGACACAATCCACCACAAGATGTATTCATGTGGGCAATGTTTAGTGTTCCCTTTGAACTTTAACTACCAGTCTGTGAAAAATGTATAGTATAATGTGTAATTCCCGATCCGCTCGTTTAAATTCCGTAGTTTTATTGTTTTTACTGTTTTTGTGTGCCAAGTTCTTTGTTTTATTTTTTACTATTAATTAGTACAAGTTCCAGTCTTTCACTTAAGGCGCCAGGTATGCATGAATAGTCAGTGCGTTGTTAAAAAGAGTAATATTCCGTCTTTCTTCGTTCTTCCGATTTGGAGTAGGTAGATGGTATCTACCTTGTACAAAGAGCCAAAAACGTAGATCAAATGCCCAAAACCCCATAAATCCGACTAAAAACGTGACGATTTAGAAGTTTTTTCAATCAAAACTTGTTCTATCATTCATGTCATAATAAAGACAACAGGTTTAAATATGGTGAACATCTGATGCTCATATTCGGAAAATACACTACACAATACAATGGAATTCTTCAATAATAGATTGCAAATTATTGCTTGAAATAAGTATTGTTTACACATTATCGTATCAACCTTTTTTTTAATTTTCACCACTCCTGTTTGTGAGCTACCTACATTCTCATCATTCTCCTGCCCTTATCCCTAGTTAGGTATTTGGGGTCGGCGCAGCATGTCTTCTATACCTATTATTCGTCATTTCATGTGAACCACCTACAACAACAATAAATAATGATTATACATTATGAAGGATGGCACGGTTGACAATGTCGGGCATGCCACCGTCCAGAAGAATCAATCTGTCACATTATTTCTGTTTGTGTTCTCGTCTGGCTAACGTAGAGTAGGTACTTACATAGCACAACCTTATTGTCAAGATTATCCACAAACAACTTGCTAAGAAGTATGCCTTGTGGAATCAGAAGTGCCGTACTATAAGTATGCGCCCGATCCAGTTCTCGAAGATGGTAATATCTTGTTGTATTGGGATCGATCTATCGTCACTGACAGGACTGTTGTTGCCAATAAGCCTGACATTGTGGTGATAGATCGATTGGAGCGTCGCGCAATGATTACTGATATAACTGTTCCGCATGATGAGAACCTCGTGAAAGCAGAGAAAAATAAGCAATTCGAGTATCTAGATGTGGCTCTCAAAGTCGACATGTGACACGTGAATACATTACTTAGTCATTGAGCCAATAGTTATGTTGGCCAATGACTAAAAAGCCGATAGACTTGATCATAAGAGGCTATCGCTTGGCAGCTGGATCAAGAGCTTGATTCAGAAAGCAGTACTTCTGGATACGGCGCGTATTGTACAATTTTCATATTTTTAAATGTATAAAACTGATTAAACGAATTATTATTCTATTCTATTCCTTAACAATACACTAGTTTGTAACAACTTGGAATCGAAATATAAAAACGACTTGAAAAAACAGCAAAAAGTGAAAAACAGGTTCAAAACACAGTGGAAAAATCTAACTAAACAAACAAAAGTCAGTTATATTTTTTATAGATCTATTTGTATTTACACAATGTATGTTGTATACATATGGGTTGATGATTGGTGAGTTAACTAAAATAGAATCAATTATGGTTATCACGTATAACAGGTTTGTACTATGTGATAACCATTTTCGCATCGCTGCACTGTCATAATCAAATCCCGTCGACAATGTTTAAGGTGAAAGCTCCAACCTACCCGCGAAATTCAAATTTTCTTACGTTTTTTGCAATTTTCAGGCCAGTGCTAGGTTGTATGTTCATTAAAATATTATTCGCGGCTGTAAGACGTATGTAGTTATAGAATTATAATCATCAAAATCACCAATACAACCCTCCAAGTTCATAAAGGCGTAGGAACAAAAAAAAAAACAGAAAAAGTCTTTCCTACAGCTTTATGAACTTAGAGCGTTGTATTGATGATTTTGATGATTATTTTTAACCTTAAAAAAATAAAAGAAAATTTATAGATTAGTGGCGTTTCCGATTAGTGGAGTTGATAAAGGAAATCGTAGGTACTCCTCTTTTTTTGTTGTATTTCACAACCCAGTGTCATAAATGACAGCTGTCACTTTTTGATTCTCTAATGACCGTTTATTTTTATAATTTATTTATAGAGTTGATTGAAGTTACATGTTTTTCCATAGAGTGCATTAATTTATAGTGTCTTTCTAAGTTTCTTGTGAACTGCGGAAGTAGTATTTGTCTGTGCGATTATGGAGAAGTTTCAGTGCTTTGGTTGTGGTAAAAATGCAATTTGTATTGATAAATTACGCTCAAACCACTTTAGCCAGTTTTCATTTGTTGACAAAACGAAAATAGTGTCTTGTAGACCTACACCACAACTTTTTATCGCTCAAAAAAAAGGTGAAGATATTAAATATTTTGACTCAAAATATTATGAAAATTATAGCTGGTTAACTGGGTGCTGTCATTCAAATCTTCTTTTCTGTTATCCTTGTCTCTTGTTTGCTAATACGAAATGTTTGTGGAATGATATGGGATACGCTGACCTAAACAATTTCACAAATGCGGCCAAAACACATGATCAATCTGAGATGCACATTCAGGCGTGTAGGGATATGATTTCTTTTACTAAAAATCGTAACGAAATGGGCTTAAGCGAACAGTTAAAAGGCGACATCGAGCGTCATAACGCGAAAGTGGATCGTAATAGATATATTTTTTACAGGTATATTGATGTTACTTGTTTCTTGGTTATCCAGGAGCTGCCTTTTAGAACCTGTGATGAAACTGAACCATCATCAGATAAAGGCAATTTTGTAGAAATAATAGAATTGTTGGCCAAATATGATGGTGTTGTTGAAAACCATCTCTTAACTTCAACCAATACTGGGCTTTCAAATAGAACACAAAACAAGCTCATTTCGTCAATTGCTTCTGTTATTTTAAGAAATATAAAGATGCAAATTAGTAAAACTGAGTTTGTAGCGGTTATGATTGATGAAAGTACAGACATTAACGGAAAAGAGCAGCTTGTTCTAAGTTTACGATATTTCAATGGTAATGAAATAGTAGATAGATTTATTGGTCTCATAGATGTTAGCTCTGACCGATCAGCTCAGATGATCAGTAAGGTTGTTTTAGATACTTTAGAAAGTTATGATTGTTGTTCCAAATTAGTTGCTCAAATATATAATGGAGCTAATATTATGTCTGGTGATAACGGAGTTCAAGGGTTTGTTCAGAAGCAATGTCCACATGCATTATATGTCTGGTGCTCTGCTCAAGTTTTTAATTTAGTTCTATTGAAATCTTGCTATACAATTAATGAAACTAAACGATTTTTTCATGTAATAAAATCATTAAGCAACTTTTTTAACAGCAATATGAGAAGATTACAATTTTACAATGAGTACACTGATGCAGAAAAATGCACTCAGGCAGATCCCTCTCCTTCCACATACAATTCTCAAACTATCAATGTTTTCTCGCATGAAGTTGATCATTTCATCCAATTTTTTGATATTATTATAAATAAAGCTGAGTTGTGGGATGGAGATACTTTGTCTCATGCTTCAACATTTTTAGATATTCTCGAAGATTTTGAATTTATTTTTTTACTAAAAGTATTCGGTACAATTTTTGAGAAATCTGATTTCTTATATGATTATTTACAAAAACATTTGTTTGATATCAACTCTTGCTTGAAACAAATAAATAGTTTTATTAATTTTCTAGACCTGTTTATTGACAAATTTGATTTCATCTTTGAATATGCAGAAATAAAGGGTGGCCCACCAAAACACAAACATAATATTAGTGATATGAAAACTCATTACAGGAAAGTTTTTAGAGGTATTATTGACAACATTGTAATGGAGACACACAATAGATTTAGAAATCTTAAAAATCTTACATTTTTGCAGTTGCTTACTAAAGAAAATTATGTAAAATATGTCACAAACTTTCCTGAAACTTATTTTAATGACTTAAGGGAAGGCTACAGCTCATTTAATTTTAATTTTGATTGTTTGCATAGTGAGCTTAAATGTATCTATGAAAATGCCGAATTCAGAGAATTGAATCCTTTGCAAATAATTGATCATTTATCCAATAATAATACGGACCAAGTTTTTCCAGAAGTCATTCGTTTAGCTAAACTAATAGTTACAATACCAGTTACTAGTTCATCTGCTGAAAGTTCATTATCATGTCTAAACCGCATCCAGACTTATTTACAAAACACAAAAGATCAAGAGCGTCCAACCGATCTTTCATTAATTTCAATAGAGAAAGAGTTTTTCTTTAATGTGAAACAATCCAAAACATTTCACAAAGACGTTCTAGATGTATATCTTCAAAAAGACAGGCGTGTTGAACTTATTTATAAATAAATATGATTAAATTGAATGTATACCACAAAAAAAACACTGCACTAGGCACTAGCCCGATGGAACACTCGAATTATGTAATTCCTAATAGATATCCGGATAAACTTCTTAGATTTATGTTGATTTAAAGTAAATCTAAACGAAGACGCAGCTGAGAGCCCAGAGACGTCAATACACGCTCTAAGTTGAGATCCTTTGTAGGCACGCTTTACAAGCAGAGTGCCTTGCTAATTAAATAGGTCGCGTCGCCGCCGGAAGATCTGTACAGGCGATCAGCCGGTTGAACCGCTGCCCCCTAAACTATCCACGAACGTGGCCTACTGAAAATACGCTCACACATCCCAGAAGCAGCCGACGCAGCACGAGAAGAGCAGTTATCGGCTGAACTAGACCGCGTCTACCGCTACTGTACGTAGACAGAATTGTTACACCAGTGTCGTGTAATGCATCGTGAACGTAGATCACCAACACTACTGGATTCTGCGCCAGAAACCCACCGCCCGAACAGTAATTAATCAATCGCTGTCAGATCTGCCACGTCAAGTGGCGAAATAAGAGCCGCTGACTTGGAACTAACCACTTTTGCCAATGTCTGTTCCTGCACAAGGGGCTAAGCTACTGTGGTCCGATTTCTTTCACAGTAGCAAGACATCATGAGAAGCATAAATCATTATTTACCTGCCTCACAACGCATGCCGTTCACTTTGAAGTCTCCGGCTAGCACGTTAACAGCGGCTGCAGCTTTACTTGCGCTGAGGAGCATGATGACGCGCCGCGGAACCCGTTGCCCTATGACAAAGGTTGACGAACCACGCCGTTCGCATTGGAGAGCGTCGCAACAACTAAGCGGACTTGTTCTGTAAGCGATAGGCGCGTGAAACTGCCTACACTCCAAAACTGGCTGGTGGATGCGAAGTATTAAAAGTATCCGACTCGAGCTTACTTAGAACACGTGACCAAAGGGAAGAGCCAACGTGTGTACCCAGGCGTGGACGATATCGGGAGACTTGTTAAGATCAAAACTGGCATAATGCGTCGTACTGCTACACGTCTTGTCATCACAGAATCACACCATACCTGCAGAATAAACTTATTTTTTCTCACAATAATTATGTTAGTTGTAAGTCTGTTTCCTTTTCGCTTTGAGTCACTGCGCAGGGCCTTGCTGTTTGGGTAGAATTTTAATTCAATGAAAAATGTAACGACGTTGTAAATATTAGTTAAGTTGTCCTCTATCTGCATAATATAATTATTTTAAGGAGAGAGAAGCTAAGATATAAGAAACAAATGTGAAATGGCAATTTTGACTTTATTTCTATTGGGTTTTTCGACTGTATTTTTTTAAGTGGAAAATATTTAGTTCTTCTTGGAAGTTGGATTTTGTTTTTGCTAAAAAAGTTTGTTTACGTTATTCCTTAAAAGGATGTTTTTATTAAGGGCATAGTGGCATGAAGGTTACTCTTGCCAGTGTATTGGTTTATATTATTGTATAATGTCGGCCTCCAAAAAACAGGACCCCTGTTTTTTGGCACAGGCGTTTGTCAGGACTTTACGTAGGTGCCTAACTGTTGGTCCTTATTAAAGTGATTGAATTGTTATCATTGATCTCGGTAAAGTGTGGCAGGATGTTTTAATATCTAGCTGTGTATTCTTGTTATAAACTGTGTTGTACTAGAGTGGTACAATTATGTACCTACATTAAATGTATGGGCGGCGTGTGGCGGAAGAAATTTGGCTGTAACCGCCGCTCAGCGCGCTTTGTTATCCATTTGAAATGCGTGTATTGATGTGACGATGTCGATGGTGTTTGAAAATTGTGAAGCCTTGCTTGGTGTATCGATTATTTTGAGGTACCTGTAGCATATTTGTTTTAGACCAGCGTCTTAATAAAAGCTAAATTGATATTTGCGCGAAATGTAATTTCTTGCGGCAAACCTGAACGCGTGGCCTAGAGTCGCAGTGACAGAGTTTGCTTTCCATTTTTTCAAACTAACGCGTAAGGGCCCGTTTTTACTAAACGGGAAAACCTTGCGCACGTGTTTACAGTCTGACAAAAAGTGCACGAGGATTTCTTTTACTTGCTTGAAATGACACTAATTATGATCGTTGAATGCTGAGAACATTCTTATTGATTTACTGCCTAAAAAATAAAACAATGCACGCACGATTTAAAATAAATAATTTTATTTGGTATGAACTAATTCATATTTTTCTACATTATTATAAAATATCTTGTCTTCGTAAACGAAAATTAAACTATTGTTACTATTTATAATAACAGAGAATCTGTGTCATGAGTGTTTTGTAACAAATAAATAAATATCTTATTAACTATTTAAAACAATGTTTCATTTTATTTTTATAGCGCCATCCTCTAACAAAAATACTCTCTAGTACATTTAAAGGCACAGACGTATCACAGCTTGATGTCTAATGTTTTATAAGAACATTATTACAATTTAATCATTATTTACAATCTCAATTAGAGAAAAACACGAAGATTAGTAAAATGCAAAATTTACAGCATTAAAAAAATCTGTGCATGCATGACACTATCGTGACTACTAGATGGCGCTGATGAGTTTAATTCCGCTATTCTCCGCTAGACAGAGTTAGAAGCCGAGTCTTGCATTACGAAACCTTCGTTCGTCGACGTCGTCTTCCAGGCAGGGCACCTGGACGATGTTGAAGTAGATGTGTCCCATGAGGTGTGATGCAGAGGTGTTCGTGGTCTTGAGGCATTCGAAAAGCATGTCGTCGCAAGTGCAGTGCGACTTGCTGTAGAGCGAGTTGTTGGTGAGGTTGTATCGACTGGAGAAGGCGCGGACCTTGGTGGGGCACAGGTCGTGCGTGCGGCAGCAGCGGTCCAGGCGTCTGTCCGCGCCCAAGTCGTGGTAGTCTGCTGCTATGTCACCTGTACCACACCACTTGGTACCTGTGAAGATAGTAATGATCAGTATTCGTACAATGTCTTAAGTTTCGTTATTTGAGTCTATGCCTCGAATGCCCACAATTTCGCCCAGTAGCGATAATTCGCGCCTGGCTGCGCCACAATATTTTGTAATTCCTTGTTGAATTGATGTACGATATGGTTAGTTACCTGGTATGATTCCCTGCAGTAGCGTGAGCGGACTGCCTCCCAGTAGCCCTGCATGTGCCCCGCCAGCATCCAGCCTGGCCCGCGCTGCGCCTGTCTCGTGCCAGCCACCGCCGCTGCTACCAGTCGCAGGCTTGTCTCCGCCATCTTCGAAGCCTTCTACACCTGGCACCTGGAACCGAATGTTTATTGTTATATGTAATTCAGGACTCCATTACGAAAAAATGCAGACTAATTACATGAATATTATTATTTGGTTCTTTGTCATGCAGCGTCTCCCCATGATTTTTCTTTTCGCCGTTTTCAAAGCAATGTTGAGAAAAAATCCATGATTTTATGATACCAGTCGGCCACTACTCCTTAATTCGTCTATCCTACTAATATTATAAATGCGAATGTTTGTGAGAATATATGGATGTATGTTTGTTACTCTTTCACGTCAAAACGGCTGAACGAATCTTAATGAAATTTGGCACAGAGGTAGATTATGGTCTGGAATAACACATAGGATACTTTTTTTCGATATCACGCGGGCGAAGCCGCGGGCGCCAGCTATTTATATATACTTGTATCAATCTGTGAATTACACAGTTTACATTGTGTTCTGTGGTTTTCAAGATGAAAACTAGAGGTGACACTTAATGCTACTCGCCACCAGATGGCGTAACCAGTATCTACACTACGCTTTTCCACAGGAAATTATTGCTGTAGTTTTTTTTATTTGAACTGGCCGATTATGGCATAGGAATGAGGAAATTGCTAGTTATACAACACACTCGCGTGCATCACGTTCGTGATATATCACAACTCCGATCAGATCTAACGTGGATCTCTCAAATGGGTAGCTGATAGCGCATAACAAAAGCAGTGTTTTGTTCCGACACGACATAATATTGCTGTGGCATATAATTATGGGCAATAGAGATAAAAATAAATATAATAAGTATTATTGATTGTTTGACAGCACAATAATTTCGGGTTAAGGACGAATGTGAGGTCAATGTGATAGAAAAACTGTGGCGCATACTTAATGCAAAACTCACACATAAGCTATGGTTCGAAGTCATTAATGGCATACCTACCTGTCGCAGTAACGACGTGCAAGCTATTTTTATTTTGTCCCATATATGTATTTGTAAATGTTTGTGATAGGTACTTTGCATGTTGAATGTTTATTTTTTTGTTATTTGTTGCTCGTCATAATTTGCGACTAATAAATGTTTTTTCTTTCTTTCTTACATATAGAAATCATAAATAATCGTCAATTAATCCATAAATTGTTCCAGGTTTGGCTAAGAAATGTACCTATTAGAACAGCGTGTTCTCTTGCGAGAACCGCGCGGTAGTTACGTTATTGTTATGGTGTTTCCTTTTATCATAGCTCACGATATGCTACGGTTTTATGTTCTCCAAGAAGTTTTTTTTGTGCCATCTGCAATCAGTCTTAAACTATATGCAGATTTGTTTTCCGTCGTTCATGTCGTATAGGAGCTCCTCAGCAGGAGACACCTCTTCCTTCACTGTCTGTCACCAAGTTTCTGGATATCATGGCGCTTCAGTCGTTTAGTGTAGCTAATAGTTGCTAGCGCGGTGGTTAGGTCATTTCGATGATTTTCCAGCCGTGTTCTGTAGGTATTTATTTTGTGCCCTGTTAGTTTTAACTCCTCTTTAACAGTATGCTCATCATGGATGGTGTTGGTGACGAACCATGGCGTATTTGAAATGGTTCTTAGGATGCCATTTTGGAGCCTTTGCATTATGTTTAAATTGGAGTCGCGAGCACTTCCCCACAGTTGTGCGCCCGCCATACATCCATATTGGCTTCAGGATCATCTTGTATATCAGTTTGTTGTCGATTGACAGTTTGGAGTTGCGTGCCATCAGCCAGTAAATGTTTCTGAACCGCATGTTCAGTTCGTCTCGTTTTGATTTGATGTGTTTTTTCCAGGTCAGCCTTTTGTCCAGGTGCATACCGAGGTATCGGACAGAGTCACTCTGTGGCAGATTATTGTCGCCCATTTTTACCGGAGGACAGCTTTCCCTCCTCAGCGTAAACGTGACCTGTGCAGATTTTGTTGTGCTGGCTTGTTCTCCAAGAAGTAATAATTAAATGTGGCTGCCTTTAATTACACTTACTAGGTACTCTAATTACCTAGTAAAGATTTGAAAGTGACATCCGCAGAACACATCGATTGTGTTTCTGCCCATTCAATTTACTGTCTGATAGAAAAGTTTGCAAAAACATGAGTAGTAGAAGTTACTAGTGGGTACAAATGGAATGAGATCCTTTTTCTGATGCGGGCACCAGTTACTTATAGGTAGTACAATGCAAGGGTATAAAACCGACTTCCAAAAAAAAACTCTAAAGTGGAAAATATTTTTACCTCCGTCAGTGACTTTGAGTTTTGCAGCATTTTGAGTTATGGTATAATGATATATCACATAAATTTTATCGAGCGATTTTTTGTGAGGATGGATGCATGGATGTATGGATGGATGTTTGTTACTCTTTCACGTCCAAACGGCTGAACGGATCTTTATGAAATTTGGCACAGAGGTAGATTATGGTCTGGAATAACACACAGGATACTTTTTTTTCGATATCACGAGGGCGTAGCCGCGGGGGCCAACTATCTTACTAATATTATGTTACTCTTTCACGTCAAAACGGATGAACGGATCTTGATGAAAGTTGGCACAGAGATAGATTATGGTCTGGAATGACGTGGGCGTAGCCGCGGGCGCCAGCTAGTAGAATTTAAATCTTATTCTAAATTCCCAGACAGTGTCAAGGGAGAGGCACCAAGAGGAAAAACACTGGCATCTCCCAGGATTTTCCGCTTAGCTTTTCCCGCCTTCAGCTAAAACATTGGTGTACCTGCTGGCATTGGGCCATGAGTCTGACCATCTGTGGGAAGGTGACACCCAGCGGCCGGTTGATCCTGCTGAGCTGCCGCAGCAGACGAACCGTGTCATCCTCGTCACTGAAAATAAAGACAAGAAGTGGGTGAATTTCAATCGCGAACATTAGCGTTAGTTACACTTTCATTTTTGTGACTATGTATTTATTTTTTATTTATTCCAAAAGGCATCAAACCCAATATAAACGACCTGTTAAAGATTCAGCGGAACATCTTAAACTTCTTCGGTCACAAAGCCAGAAAGGAAAACGACAACCTGGAGAAGCTACTGGTGACAGGGAAAGCGATCAAGATTAAGGAGTTGCATACGCTTAACAGATCAAATACGATGGTCCGCAAAGTACTACGTGGGACCCACGATCCTCAGCATGGTTGGGTAAAAGCTAAATAGATGGTCTTCGCGAATGCGTATTTCCTAAGATACACAAATATTGCCGAAGGGCATACTTTTTCTAGAAGATCTGTACCTCTATCTAAATCTACACATCACTAGAATATTAATTACCAGTTTACATATTTACTTGATTAAGAGAAATCAATAATCGCTTCCTTAATAAAACGTAGGATATCCTCAGTGCTTCACACCGGGACGTGCAACTACATGGGGCTGGTCTGGTAAGTCGTGCGGAGAAAGTGGTCAGACCACTGGCCACTGACCACCACTAGTGACCAGTACCAATCGCCAGACGTTATGTAAGTAGCTTATCGCTGGGACATTGACCTAGTCCGTCTATGACGAGTTATTCAAGGTCCTTGACTGTCGGCCCTTGGCCCTGTTATGCGCGAATCTATTTTTAACAAATAACTGAGCGTGGTTAAAAGTTTATTATTGGAACAAGCCAATGAACTCGAACGTGAGTTTAGAGGTAAAGTAGTAAACTTGCACGTGTCTGTAATTTCACCGGTCTGATAATCAGGAACAGCAATGCTACTTTGCGGAAGAAATAAAGCGGAAATACGTCGTTTGACACAGTAGAAAGAAACAGCTAGTTCGGTAACTAACATTCCGAATTATCAATATCATTAACTCCCCTTATTTTCTTCGTTTTCTTTTACAAGTGCCATTCATCACTAGTACGATCCGTAGATCTTTATTATGTTCCTGCCCAATCTATCTTGTCCCAAGTTAATCGACGTCCGGCTGGTGCAACACTTTTGGTTTTTTCTTTCTCACTTGCCAGCTTTCGCCTTTTTTTTCATATTCGTCCCTTCTAAGATCCGTAGATCTTTCTAACTGTGTAGACAATTTTCTGGCTTACGTAGTTAACGATTTATGAACCTGCACTAACTTCTATCATGGGAATTATTTATTACACCTCGAACACGCCACGTCTGCCGTCCTATCGCGAAGCAGCACTCCAGCATACCTACAGGCCAGGCAGGCGGTAAGGGAAATAGCCGTGCGATCGTCGGCGTCGTGCATACCAGGACATATCAATAAGCGGCCCATTGTGCGCCTTTGTGGCCGTCGAGCGCCCATTGTGCTGGCCGCCGGTAAGCGGAGGAGTCACGTGGCGGTAGTTCTGCCGGGATTTAGATGGCAGAAGTTCTAGAAAGTTCCGAAAAATAGTAGTAAGATAAGGGAACTTGAGGATATCGTGGTTAGTTTAATTTATAAATACATGCATTATAAAATCAACCACTCCCCTTTTTTAGGGTTCCGTAGTCAACTAGGAACCCTTATAGTTTCGCCATGTCTGTCTGTCCGTCCGTCCGTCCGTCCGTCCTCGCTTAATCTCTGTGACCGTTAGCACTAGAAAGCTGAAATTTGGTACCAATATGTATATCAATTACGCCGACAAAGTGGTAAAATAAAAATTGGAAAAAAATGTTTTATTAGGGTAGCCACCCTATATGTAAAGTGGGAAGTGTTTTTTTTTTTAATTTCAACCCTAACGTGTGATATATTGTTGCAAAGGTATTTAAAAATGAATAGGGGTTTACTAAAATCATTTTTTGATAATGTCTATAATTTCGGAAATAATCGCTCCAAAAGTAAAAAACAATGTGTCCCCCCCCCTCTAACTTTTGAACCATAAGTTTAGAAAATATGAAAAAAATCTGAAAAGTAGAACTTTATAAGGACTTTCTATGAAAATCATTTTGAACTTGATTGACACAACAGTTTTTGTACAAAAAAGACAAAAAGTTGTACAAAATAATTTCCTCCTCCACCTTTAAACTCATAAGTGGGAACACTTATTGTGACGGACGGGAAACTACGGAACCCTACACTGAGCGTGGCCCGACACGCTCTTGGCCGGTTTTCGTACTATAGAACGCCACCTGGTACGAAGCTTAGCCCCTTGATCACGTTAATACTCTTAATACATCTGGTCGGATACGCACACCGGTGGCGTGTAGATACGCACTTGGCCTTTCAAAAGTCATCAGTAGGTATTTCCTTCTAGGGTTTCTCCTCCCAGTATTTCTGTTCAAATCCGCCTTTTTACCTTTCACTTATGTCTTATCCTCTCACATCCAAAGATATTCCTTTAAGTTTCTAATTAAAAGATAACGAGAATTAGTACATAGACGTGTGAATAAAGTAATCATTAATTTGATTATTATTGCTACTATTCGCAATAGTTAAGAACAAGTAATCGCAATAGTTGGTGTTGGTATGAACTTGCAAAAGAGTGCAATCGCTAAAACAAACAGACACGCTTTAGAATTAAATAACAGGTCAAGGACAAACAGGTACTTAGTTAACCTACTTAAGTTTATAGTAGAGGTAAACTAAAGATAGCTAGAAAGGGAGTGAGTGCTAAAGTATCGACAGTCGTGGACAAGAAGACGTGCTGTTCCGGCACCAAATAAAAAAATGAAAATGTAGGAAATAAATGATAATGTACAATAACTCATAACAGCACGCCTGTATTTCCCGAAGGGTTAGGTAGGCGTGTAGCAACACAAAATCTGAAAGTGGCAAAAAGTACTACAGCGCCATCTATGCAGCCACTAAAGAACTAACGGCAAAGGTCGGAGGATCCTCCCTTTTCTATAGAGGATGGAGAACTTTACACCCTGTTCTTCATACCTCTCTAGGCGTATAATTAAAATTAGGTATACGCCTATAGAGCTACAACCACGTTTCGCACGTTACGTTTAAGGCGCTGTACAAAGCAAACACTTCGTAAAACGTCTAGATTTTCGTCGCAAAGTTAACCGTACATACCACTAGCAAAAAAAAAATACCGTGTATAGTTCAATACATAAATAAAGGCTTAAACAAAATCAGTTTACAATTTAAAGTGGTCTAGTACTACGAAAAAAAAATGTTTAAAAAGACCACGAAAAAATTGTTTTCGTCTCGAAATTCTCCATTTTTTCAGCGACAACCATCATATTTTTTATATCTATAACAAAGGAAATGCTATAGACTAAACAGATATCTAAAATTTTTTTTAAACACGGAACTGTATTTTTTTTATTATTCAATTAAAACTGCAAAATGACCTACATTTTTGCGGACATGATATTCAAATAAAATCAAACACCGAAATATTTTCGACCTTATTTCTATTCTTTCGATACAATACTGTCGTGTACTTGTGTCAGACCATGCCCAGTATGCAGCTAGCCTCACTTCCGCGAATACCTAAAGATTAGCTTGTTACCGCGCCTTAAGTCACAGTCATTAAATCGTTTGCCTATTGCCGGGCAGAAATCCAGGCTCTGTGGCTGCTACTGAGAAATTCTTAATAGAAAACCCAATAACACTTTCACCGCCACCTGGGAATCGAACCCTGGGCCTTAAACTGACGGCACGGTTGGCGCAGTGGCTGAGCGATTGACTGCTGTGCTGCGTGCCGCGGGTTCGATTCTCGCACGGAACAAATATTTGTATGGCCTGCAAATAGTTGTTTCGGGTGTGGCTGTTTGTGTATGTGAGTTTAAATGTTTGTAAATGCACCCACGATACAGGAGAAATTCCAATTGTGGGGCAAAGTTTAAAAAAAAGTTTTTGTAATAATTCATAGGAACAGTATCGTTCTCTAAGCTTCATTGCACGAAATGTAAATAAAACAAGAAACTAGTTAGCACTGAAAAGGTTTCGGTCAGCTCTCGCTGTTCGCCCGTCACCTGGTGAGCGGGGTCTCTCACAAATTGAATTAGTTGTCATACTAGCACCGGTCCGTTGCCTAACGTTCGGTCACGTTTACGTGAAGGGCTGGCCATTGCACGTGTGTCGAGAAAACGTGAGTTATATTGTATAGTTTTATTATACATCTCATTTAACTATCGAAATATGAAGAGTGAAAAAGAGTTTGGCTTAGCCCATCGAAGATTATCAGCACCAATGAGAAATGCAATGTTATTCCCTTTTTTTGCGGACGGGAAATCATCTTATAACTTCTCCCTTCTCTCTGGGCGGAGTGGGGGTGAGTGTCAGACTTGTGCTGACTGAAACAAAACCCACCCTTGTTCCTTCTATTGCCCTTTACGTTCCGGGCCGTGGTTTTCCTTACGAAGAACTCTCAACCCCGGAATGTCATTCAGTTGGTCCGTTGATTTAGATAACGGTCGCGAGCGCTAGTGCTGAAGCTAAGGATTTGAGTTTGATTCCCGGGAAAGTAAAATTGGGTTCTCGCATAAGGAGTTTCTCAATAGCACCCCTGAGTATCAATTTGAGCCTAGTTGATGGTATGGGGCTCGACCCCTACTACACAAATGTAAAGGGACATCTCTGCCTTACTTGTTGGGGCCTGGGGGTTATTGCCATACGGCTGTAGTCTATGCTCTGTGTCCACTACCCCATCGTTCGGAACGTGTTAGGTAGATAGAATATTCTTTATTATACATAAAATACAAGTTATAGAACTTATAAATAGGGTGATACAATGGGCGGTTTTATCGCTAAAAGCGAGCTTTTCAACACAACCTTTGGATGGATTTAAAGGGAGGAGGAGAGACAGTACTGTAGGTAGTCTGTTGTGTTCCATTATTCAAATGATAATTTATAATGTATAAAAATCATTAAGAGCAAAGAAATATTTAATATTGTTGTTTTAGGAGAGAGGTAGTTCCTTAGTAGTTGTTGGTAGTTTTTCTTATTTATTACAATCATGAACGCGGAATAAAGAACGATTAATCGACGCAGTGAGGTGCGCGCGCGCAAACACACGCTGATTGTAGTACCTACTTCCGCTATGTTTTTGTATTAATCGATTTCGATTCCGCAAGATACTTGATAGATTTGAGGGAACTTTGTAACAGCCGTGACACCGATACTGTCAATTTTATAAGGGTTATACCATATCTATTAGCCCGCTCTAGCAAATAATAATAATAAATTCTTTATTTTCAGACAACAAGATCCAATGTGTTAGTAAAATTCTTATAATTAGTGTTAGTAAACAAATTAGTTATCTCTCTAATATAATATCTATATTTCTAGTTCGCTTCATGTGGACGATGAACAAGCGAAAGGAAACTCACTCATTCATCACCCCCACGAAACGTCCCAGAATAGGAGAGTAGATATTCTCCGCTACCGTCCTCAGAATACTGTTGTCACTGTCCCGCAATCTCGCTATCTAGGACGAGATTTTTTTTCGAATGACCGCATAAAGGTCGTCAGTCCGATTCAGCGCAAATGATGTTACAGAATATATACTTAATAACACTAAACAGGGTACTGCGACGGTTCCGAGCGTAAAGGGCAAAAGAAGGAACATGGGTGGCTTTTAGTCAGTACAAGTCTGACACTGGGTATTTGATGATTTCCCATCCGCAAAAAAATGCTGATGGAAGAGATTCAAACCTTAGACCACACACTAGTTCTTGACCTGGCTCTGACAGATATGACAGATAAAGAAAGAAAGAAAGAAGATATATACCCTTACTAATATTATAAAAGCGAAAGTGAGTTTGTTTGTTTGTTACCTCTTCACGCTTTAATGGCTACACCGATTTTGATGAATTTTGGTGCAGAGATAGTTGGGAACCAGGAGACGGACATAGGCTAACTTTTATTTTAAAAAACCGGCCAAGAGCGTGTCGGGCCACGCTCAGTGTAGGGTTCCGTAGTTTCCCGTCCGTCACAATAAGTGTTCCCACTTATGAGTTTAAAGGTGGAGGGAGGAGCGTGCAACATTGCACGCTCCGCGGCAGGCGCTCCGACTTGTGACGGTTTTTAGCGCGAACACAAAGGGGAGCAGTGTGTCAAAGGGGAGTGCATGTAGAAGTGCGCGCGACGTATCCATTGGAGCAGTTGCAGGAGCGCGGAGCGCTGCTGGAGCGCGAACATAGTGGTAACCCAACTTAAAAAAGGCTATTTGTTACGGAACTCTAATAATTTATTATTATCCAAGTATGGGAATAGTGCGTTAACGTAAACGTGCTGCGAATGACTTAAACTATTATATAAACTTTCATAGACCCGTAATATTCCATTGATGTAATAAATGCAAACCCAATGCCCCACAAACCCGACTTCTCCGCCATATATAATTTGTAAATGAGACTCGTTTTGAGGCACAGGCTCTATTAGTTCCGGGTAAAGAAAAAGAGACACTTCTCTAGGCCGAAACGATGTGTGTTGGGCTAACAAATCATGAAAGGCGCGCACATCGTTCGTCCTCAACATGATTATCACTGTTCAAAATATACGAGAACATTTTATTACCGGACAAATCAAAATCAAACCTCGACGACTAACTAGATTATGCACTCATAAATAAAATTACGAATATATTAAAGTGCAAATTACTTTACCACGGTAGGTCATGAAAGCACGGAAAAACTTAACATCGACTTTTAAAAAAATGACGTCATTACGCAACGCCATCTATCGAACCATTTATGAACTGGTTTTTACCTTAACATTTTGATGGTGTTAAAAAAATGAATTTAAGTTTTGTTCTAAATTGCCTTAGCATGTTCTTGATAGAATTTATGTAGTTATAAGATACCGCCAATGCCAAGGAGAGACCAACCGAACTATTCGGTAATACCCGATCCAATGTAATAAGTACCTACAGCGCCATCTCTTGGGGAATTGGGTTACTAATTAATACAAAGACGTGCAAGAAGTTTTCGGTGGTAATTTTGGATTGCGAGAACCGATTTCAATAATTCTTTTTTTGTTTGAAAAAAGATACCTACGTTCAGGATAATAAAATATGTAAACGAAGTTAAAAAAAATGCTTGCATATACGATTATACTACAAACTTAGTCCAGAAATTATTTTGTACAACTTTTTGTCTTTTTTGTACAAAAACTGTTGTGTCAATCAAGTTCAAAATGATTTTCCTAGAAAGTCCTTATAAAGTTCTACTTTTCAGATTTTTTTCATATTTTCTAAACTTATGGTTCAAAAGTTAGAGGGGGGGGGACACATTGTTTTTTACTTTTGGAGCGATTATTTCCGAAATTATTGACATTATCAAAAAAATATTTTAGTAAAGCCCTATTCATTTTTAAATACCTTTCCAACAATATATCACACGTTAGGGTTGAAATTTAAAAAAAAAATCACTTCCCACTTTACATATAGGATGGCTACCCTAATAAAACATTTTTTTCCAATTTTTATTTTACCACTTTGTCGGCGTGATTGATATACATATTGGTACCAAATTTCAGCTTTCTAGTGCTAACGGTCACAGAGATTAAGCGAGGACGGACGGACGGACAGACAGACATGGCGAAACTATAAGGGTTCCTAGTTGACTACGGTACCCTAAAAAGTGGGATGTGAGGGAGAAAGAGGGAAGAAAAGGGAAAACTTAGCGTTGCTATTACAAATCAATAAGGCGCAAGAGGAACTGTGTTACCCCGAATTTAACGCGAGCGAAGCCGCGGGCAAAAGCTAGTTCCTCATAAATTCAGTTTTTTCGCTGAACGGACAATGGCAGAGGAGTTGGTAAACATTTGTGATAAGTATTGGAAAACAAGACGGCTGCATCAGTGCAGATTTTCCTCACGCGCCAATAAACCCCTTTTTTTTCGGGTGGGAAATCATCAAATGACTTCCCCCCTCTGGGCGGAGCGGGAGGGGCATGTCAGACTTGTACTGACTTAAACCCACCCATGTTCCTTCTATTGCCCTATACGTTCCGGAGCCGCGGTATCTCTTTCGAACAACCCGCAACCCCGGCAGGCAATAAACCCTTGTACAGCTCTACATAACGTCAAACTGTCAAAAAACGTCAAATGTTTATAAACGCACCCACGATACAGGAGAAATTCCTAGTGTAGGGCAACGTTATAAAAAAAAGGAAAAAAAAACTTTACTTTCGTGAATTTGAGAGCATTATGACATTAGGAAAAGAAAAGTACATTATTTAAAAAGCCATTAGTTTTCTTGCCATGCTAAGATATTTTCACAAATCTATTATGTTCTCGAAAGTAAATTCAATTAATCAATTAAAGCTTTCCATGTCTTGGGGTTAGGTCTCTCGTTACATTGTGCTCTCCCACGATGCGCCGGCGCACGTGGTTACTGCGCGCGCGCCGCTTTCTACACGCCTTGTTAGTTTTCACCTCTATCAGGTGATGCTTGGAAACTGCGCCGCGAAGCTAGTTGGTGCAAAAGGCCAACAATATCGTGACTGTTGATACTTCGTTTTATAACTAAAGCACGCCTGTTATTCCCGAAGGGTCAGGCAGAGGTTTCTAACAGTTCACTAATATTTCACCAGTTATGTTTTGAAGTCCCATGCAATAGGGGCGGGCCTAATCTCAATGGCACTTTGCCCGATACGGGAATTGAATGCTCAGCAGTCGCGCTTGCGACCAACTAGACCAACGAGGAAGTCAACGATAACTTATTTTTTTTTTAAATTCAGGCAACATCTTTGTTTGTTTTTATAAAACGTTGCTCCACACTAGGAATTTCTCTTGTATCATGGGTGCATTTTACAAACATTTAAACTCACATACACAAACAACCAGACCCGCAACAACTAAGTACCTGTAGGCCATACAAATATTTGTTCCGTGCGGGGATCGAACCCGAAACACGCAGCGCAGCAGTCGATCGCTCAACCACTGCACCAAACGTGTCGTCGTGTCGTATAATGCTTTATAGTTCCAAAAAGAATTATACACTTCTAGAGAAAATCATAGAGACGCTAGATA
The DNA here is from genome assembly GCA_905475445.1 of Ochropleura plecta. Lineage (NCBI taxonomy): Eukaryota > Metazoa > Arthropoda > Insecta > Lepidoptera > Noctuidae > Ochropleura > Ochropleura plecta. Next base: position 853,907 of record FR997735.1, read on the forward strand.
TGAAACATCGAAAAGTATCTGAACCGTTTATTACGCCATCGTTACAACAAACTTGACCTCCGTGATTAATATAATAATGTTTTTCTTGATTTTGAATAATATTGGGTAGGACTTCTGTGAAGTCCTGCTGGGCATCGGTGTGGATAAACGGATAAACACTATGATTTGTGACGGACTCGTGATAGTGAAACGAAGCACTTGACATTGGCGGAACTAAATAGAATGGAATAACATTGTTTAGGTAAGCAGCGGTTACACGAAAATGAAGGTTTGCATCGGAAAGGAGAAATCCTTTTAGGCGCTATGTTTCCAATTTAGAAAACGTAATCATATATCGTAATCTATAAAATTATGTTTTTCAAAACTCCTTGAAAACCTTTCCAGGTAAACTATGTCAGTGTCATCAAAACAGGATAATGCTCTTGAAAAGTTTTAAAAAAAGTCTGAAATTGTTAGACGTGCCGTAATTGAGAGTCATGCTTCACACTCTTGTCTTTCATCACGTTTTTTTCTTTCGCTCTCCTCTGCCAGACGTTACGGCATAGACGACTAAACCTCTAACTATATCGATCTCATCTGTTGAAAGAAAGAAAACAATATATATAATCGAGGATCGGAAAATACACAATTAATTATGAAGCTTAAAAAGTAGGTAATGGTGTTCTAAGAGATCATAAATGTTTTAAGACTCACGGGGTTCTGGCGATCTAGAATATCGTGCCCAATTCATAGTTACGGTGCGAGCTGTGCCCCTCAAATCGTGCACATTTGGCATTTAAAATTGAACATTTCCTTGAAAATGTCTTAATGTTAATAAACGGTTGTTTATACGCCGACTCTAGCGCATCGCCGCGCCCCGCTAACCAGTGTTACCACACAGCCGCCACCGGATGTTTTGTTACAAAATCATCAGGGATGCATCCAATGTGGCTGCAGTAGTGCTTTACCGATGTTTCACATATTACCAACGACCTTTTAACACTGACCGAGTTATATTATATTGACTTTGAAACTGTTAATCGCCGTAGCGAGCGTGCTTGATTATTTCATTAGCAACTTACATCATTTACTTTTCCACTTTTTATCCTCACATTGTTAAGGTTACCTACAAGATCAAAAATGCATACACAAGGCACGTTTGCCCCAACATATAAATAAGCAGGGCCTAGCGGGCCTAGCAAAAAGCCAAAGCCAGTCCTATCGTCCGTCTTTTGACGACAGGCCGTGTCGACGGCGCGTTCATGTTTCACGCGCGCCTCAAAGAGATGTCAGCACAGCAGACGGGCCTCTCAGGGCCTCCGCCTGCCGGGGTTGCGGGTTGTTCGAAAGAGATACCGCGGCCCCGGAACGTAAAGGGCAATAGAAGGAACATGAGTGGGTTTTAGTCAGTACAAGTCTGACACAACCCCCGCTCCGCCCAGTGCGGGGGAAGTTATTTGATGATTTCCCAACCCAAAAAAAGGCAATCCTATCCTGCTCATGTATATCCTGCACTTGCAGCCTTCAAGATTTAAACGGATCAAATGTTAGAGCTGTGCATTTGGGAATATACACAATTTGAGATTGATCGACCTTAGAGAAGAAGATGGCTTGTGTACCCTAAACATGTACTAATCTATTTCTCTGTTTACAGTCCTTAAACTTGAACTTTGTGGTAATAAATGAATGTATTATTATTAGTTAAAACTAGCACATCCTCCCTTAACCTCACTACTTTGTAGGTCTGGCGGCACTAGTGCTGGCATTAAGACCTGGGACCTGGGTCGAGTTGTTGGGTTTTCCCCTTAATGCATTTTTAGGTAGTCGTCTGGAATTAAGACATGTGAAGCACCCACAAATTCATGGAACTTAAACATGACCACCAACATGTGGGTGTTCTTCTTTGCACCTGCGGCTTATCTTGTCTATGGGTCAATCTAGCTTCTATCTTTTTTAATCTATGTCTTTTTTTTCTCAGTTTGATATGTTTTGCATTGATTCCTGTATTGTGCCTTTTACTGCATCAAATAAAAATTATTTATCTATCTATCTATCTCACCTTTCGGGCGTTGTGATATATTTAACTCTCATCTGTGCTACAGACCAATTAGTTGTCATTTGTAAGCGCAGTGACTGCTACAGTTGACCTGGTAGGCTGCTGTGCGCATACGCATCCTTGCCCCACATTGTGTTGCGCAATTTGACTCTCTGAGATGATGTGACTGTGGTTAATGGGTTTTTATAGTAACCAGTGCTAGTCTGTTGCATAGTTCACCATAATAAAATAAAATTAGTGGTTGCTTACATTATGTTAACTAGCCATTTAATAATTTTATTTCAATTGGTAATGTCTTTAAGAAAAATATTCGTTTACGCACGACGACCATTTAAGCTATAATAACCATTTCGTGCCGAACTCTCCTTATACGGGAAATCTATACAAATCGATGCCATGTTATACAAGAAAATGTATAGTTTGTTGTGTCGCCGTTCGAACTGTCATTATGACATGTCAAGCGTTAGCCAGAAAAATGATGATGATTTTTTTTTTGGGGTGGGAAATCATCAAATAACTTCACCCGCTCTGGGCGGAGCGGGGACTCCCCCCCGCTCCGCCCAGAGCGGGTGGTTAGACTTTTTTTACTGACTAAAACCCACCCATGTTCCTTTTATTGCCTTTTACATTCCGGGGCCGCGGTATCTCTTTCGAATAACCCGCAACCCCGGCAGGCGGAGGCCCTGGCAAGCCCCTTTGCTTTGCTGACATCTCTTTGAGGCGCGCGTGAAACACGAACGCGCCGTCGACACGGCCTGTCGTCAATAGACGGACGGACGGTGAGCTACCCATTGCTCACCGTCCACAGGCCCGCATCTACGGTGGCCGGGAGTCGTCTCGCGGCGCCCGGCGCAATGATGATGATTGTGATAATAACTCATCACTGAAGACTCATCATCTGACAATGAATATTGGCAAAATTAAGTTGTGAACAAATTCAATCCCATCTGAAATAAAAATCAATGAACAACCCCTCGAATATGTGGATGAGTACTATGTCTGGGACAAATAATCTCACATACAGAACTAACTACTAAAGAAATTAAAAGAAGGATAACAAACGGATGGAAAAGATTCTAGTCGTTAAAGGAAATTATGAAGTCAAAGGACTTCAATAGGAAAACTAAAGCCAAAGTATTTAACACATATATCCTCCCCTGCCTTACTTACGGATGCGAAACCAGGGCACTATCTAAACACCACAGGGATATGCTAGAGCACTGCCATAGAGCTATGGAGAGAAGCATGCTGGGAATCAGAAAATTGGACTAGCAGAGGAACACACACTTATGAGCCAGACCAGGTGTGACAGATATTCTCACAAAAATAGACCAAATGAAGTGTTGGAGGTGGACAGGGCATATGCTACGAAACCATCAAGAGAAATGGAGTAAGATTCTCTCAGAATGGTACCCCAGGGATGGAACGAGAAGTAGAGGTCGGCAACGCAAGAGATGGGAAGATGAGATAAAACTAACTGTGGGCTGCAAGTGGAGAAGAGTTGCAAAAGACAGAAAACAGTGGAAATCGTTAGAGGAGGCCTTTGCCAGAAGGCACACCGAACTCCGGAACATATTGTAGAGCAAAAATAAAATTACATAATAATTCAAAAATGAAAGGAGTATCGAGGATAAAAAGGCTATTGTATTGTATTGAAGAGTCATCAGAATAAGTATTTTGAGGCAGTCTTCCAGTCTAACCTTATGCAGCTGAAAATACAATATGCATTACCTATTTGATATAAATCGACTGCTTGTCTGAAGTCAACTACAACCCTGATCCTGATAAACAATAAATCAAATAGAAAAATATAAATTTCATATTTTACACTTATCATAAATTAAATTGGACACTACACAAAAAAATAAGAAAATAGATAGAGAAGAAATAAAAGACTGATCTAACCTTTTGGGAATCCCCGGATATTACGTTCCTTATTAACTTAATTTAAGTTGACAGCAATAAAATTTATGCATCGTTATGGCTGTTAGTTTTTTCAGGCAAACTTTTAATGGAATGCAACCTGCATTGCGATCTGTTGACGTAGGTAGGTATTTAGCAAGTCGGAACTGAAGTTTACTAAGAAATAGAGAAAGGAATAAATAGTACGCCACGACGACGTATGTGTGTACTGCAGCCGTGGCCTTGGCACTGTTATATATTAGAACCAGTACACAGTTGTGCATTTACACAGTCAAGGTGGCGAGGTAACGTGTGTCCGGGGTTGCGGGTTGTTCGAAAGAGATACCCCCGGATCAGGAACATGGTTGGGTTTTAGTCAGTACAAGTCTGGCCCTCCCTTCCGATCCGTGCAGAGCGGAAGAAGTTATTTGATGATTTCCCACCAGATATAAAAGCTATCGTGTTTGTGTGTGTGTGTAGTAAGTTGCTGGCTGGTTAGACTTAAATAGGGTAGTTTCCTAAAAAAAAATATTAGTCCGCCGACGTCACTCGTTGCGAAAAAAATGCAGCAACGCATGACGTCACACGTAACTTTATTGGGCTATATCTTCGTCATTTTTGTTCTAATTTTCAAATAAAAAATACGTGTCCCTTATTTTTGAATAATCTAAAAGACGGACTCAATAGAATGTAATTACTTTGACCATGGCTATTATAAAAATCTTTGGCTATATTTAATTACTAAAGAAAGTAAAAAAAGTATCTATTGAAATGAGGTAAGATGTGTTTTTGGATTCATATTGTAGGTGAAGAAATCGGAATAGTTTTCCTGGTGCCGTACGTACATGCACCGCGTGACAGTGCACAGGAACAGGGACGAAAAATACTACTATAGTCAGCACTAAACAGCTAAAATAATTATTACGGATCCCCAATGAATAATACTTAATTCAAATCTCTCAATCATAAGTTGCGTTACCTAAAGCGCTCTAAATTATAAGACAAACGCTAGCTCAGTAAAACACTCATTCGTCAATCGAAAGAATTGGAGGAGAGCTGGAACGGACAGTTTATTTCCGCTCGTCGGCAGTGAATAGCTCCGTTTTCCATTTTCATTTTTCAATTTCCCATTCGTTAGCACTGATTAATAGCGACTACGGCATTTTTAACTCACAAACTTCTTCCTTGGAAACATGGGTAATTTCTACGCAGATGTTTTCTCATATTATTTATACCTCCATATTACAGCGTCGCTCGTCGTTTCTAAAATTAATGAAATTACAACAAACAATATACCTACGTAAAACTATATAAAAAGCTTTCAAATCACTTTTAATATTTTGCATTTGCAATTTATTTTCTTTTTTTTTAAATAAAGCCATACCAGTTTTTGGAAAAAAATACTCTAGTTTTACGCATCAGGTTCCATTAGCGCTACGACTAGATTTTTTCTGTAATGAACAGAAGTAATGACTATCGTTCATTCTAAAATTAACTTTATTTACATGCAAACAGCCGGATTCCGGTCTTTCAACGATCAAATGAGTTACATAATGAACACGACAATCGCCTTACTGATTCATCTCATTGTTGAATTTATTTGGCACATCCGTTGTGCAAAGGAAAATTTTAACTAATTTGAAGGTCAGTAAAATTCAATTTTTTCTGTACCTACAAGATGTACACAAAATGCCAGTATCCCGAAGCCTACCTAAAGAAGGTCGCTTAATGTTGCATCAGTTTACTTAGGTACGCTTATTAATAATCATATCCATTCTCCACAGTCTCCACTGACGCATACGCGGGATAGGTGCTCTGTCTAGAAGAGAAGCATGCACTAGGGTTCCTTCCATATTATACCTAGGGAGGATTTTTTAGATTTAACCGCAATTTTTACCTAAGTATACCATATTTTTATCAAAACATAATTTTCAACTGTCATTTTCAACGAAACCTCTGCTGACTTATTAGCTACGTTATCGTCCAGTTTAGTAAACATATTCCCGTAGACATAATAAACTGATTGGTACACTTAACTAGTGGTCAGCTAGACAGACAGACGCGTCACCACCGTTAGGTTATATCACAGGAGTGCTATTGTTATTGTTTATACACGGCTGAACTCGCTAGTACCGCACGTGTTTTTAGGAAAGGCACATTCGTGAGAGAGCAATCCGCTCAAAATCTAAGTGGAATCATTCATTTAACAAACACAATACGAATAAAAACCGTATGTTAAAAAAAAACCAATATAATTATCTTGTATATTGTAAAAGTTAGTTGGTTTTTTGCTTGATCGTCGCTTTTTTGCTGCGTTGGACATAACCTAAAAATGAAATTTTATAATAATGTTTTATAAAAAAAAAAAATTAAATTCGTATTTCAAATTATTACGGTATAGTCTAGTTTAACGTTTTTTTTGCGAAACATAATATACGGATGCCGTTTAGATTAAAAATCATATGTCAACGCAAATTCAACATGCCAAGGATTACATTATTCCGAAAACTCGAATTTGTACATATTTGGAAACAATACCGCAGACGCAGTTTCAGTAGGTTATACGCATGAATTCGTCGCAGCATCTATAAATTGGTGAACATTGTATTAACATGTTTGTGAGCATCTCAGTAATTTATGTATTTATTGACATAGAAATCCGATGAGGTGGAATCTTCATTCTGTTTAAAGTGTAATTCTATTTGTCATTAACGAGTTTTTATATTAAATAGGCTTACGTTTTTAGAATGGGAGATCATCAAATAACTTCTGAGGCGGAGCGGAAGGGAGTACCTACTTATAAGATTTTTACTGACTAAAACCCACCCATCTTCCTTCTTTTGTGTTTTGTGATGTGGGCGCCGCGGTATCGCCGTTCTTTCGAACAACCCGTAACATAATGCGGCCTAGGATGTAGCACGCTTTCCTAGAAGAAGCTGATTCATTCGAAGTTTGAAGAGATCTAGCATATATTGATCAGGGAACAGAGAAGCCAGCAGAGAATTCCACAGGATAGGTATTTTTTTTTTAAAGAACGTTGCCCTACACTAGGAATTTCTCCTGTATCGTGGGTGCGTTTACAAACATTTAAACCTACATACACAAACACCCAGACCCGAAACAACTATCTGCAGGTCATACAAATATTTGTTCCGTGCGGGAATCGAACCCGCGACACGCAGCGCAGCAGTCGATCGCTCAGCCACTGCACCAACCGTGTCGTCGTTATAAACCAATCCTGTGATAGACTAGCAAGAAATTACCAAGTGGGATATTAGTATGAGATTACTACGTATAATAAATTCGTAGGTAGACTACGTACTACGTACCGACATTTTTTATAATGCAGTTAGTCATTATTTTTAATACCTGTTTATAAAATAAAAGTATAATCACATCGTAATGTCACAATTTAGCATTAAACTCATTACATACAACATGTCATTAGATTCAGTGAATACCTTATTACAAGATTGCAATGAATCATTAGAACGTAATGCAAGGTTGATTGAAATATTATGCACATTCGTAGTAATCATTAAGTGACACAGGAATATTATGTACATAATTATATATAGCGAATAAATAAAGCTTTAGACATTAATGGTAAGATCGTTAACTAAAAGGCTTTTGCCTCGTTGGTTAAGTGGTCACAATTGTGACTGCTCTGCATGAGATCCCGGGTTCGATTCCCCGCGTCGGCCACTTTGGTATGTGGTTTCTCCATCAGGAATTTCTCAGTAGCAGCCACAGAGTACGAATTTGTGTCCGGTTGATGCAATTGGCTTTTTTTATGGTGAATCATCAAATAACTTCCCCCGCTCTGGGCGGAGCTGGAGGGAGTTTCAGACTTTTACTCACTAAAACCCACCTTCTCAAACACACATTCTTTTTTGCCCTTTATGTTCCGGGGCCGCGGTATCTCTTTCGAACAACCCGCAACCCCGGCAAGTGGTGGTCCTGACAGGCCCCTCTGCTTTGCTGACATCTCTTTGAGGCGCGCGTGAAACACGAACGCGTCGTCGACATGGTCTGGCAATGGGCTCACCTTCAATTACACAGAACTTACGGGACTTAAACATACTTGGTACCCACTGCCTAACCCTTAGGGGTACCCACTGCCTAACCTATTAGGGGATTACAGTAATGTTATATGTTACTTTCAAATACTACTCGCGTAAAAACCAACATTGCACAAGTCTTTCTCAAGAGTTCAGCATCGCGCATGACGCACTATGGCATAACGCGGACCTACAGATCACAATTGCTCAATGATCCAAAGAGCCCCTCCCGCTCCTCTACAGAACATATAGCCCCGCACTCCCTCCCCCGCACTATATCTTCCTAGACACTTGACAGTTCTAGAACTGGGCTGGTTGTAAATTCTGGCCGAGAATTTAAGGCACGGTTGTGTAATGTCATTGACACTAGTAAGTGGCTTCAAGGTTGGAGAGTTACACAGATCTGTAGTGTAATATTGTAACTTGTATTGAAATATGACTGAATGGCAAGCAAGGAGGTAAGGCAGTCTCAATGAAAAAAAAACCGGCCAAGAGCGTGTCGGGCCACGCTCAGTGTAGGGTTCCGTAGTTTCCCGTCCGCCACAATAAGTGTTCCCACTTATGAGTATAAAGGTGGAGGAGCGTGCAATGTTGCACGTTCCGCGGTAGGCGCTCCAACAGTTTTTGTACAAAAAAGACAAAAAGTTGTACAAAATACAACTTTTTGTCTTTTTTATACAAAAACTGTTGTGTCAATCAAGTTCAAAATGATTTTCCTAGAAAGTCCTTATAAAGTTCTACTTTTCAGATTTTTTTCATATTTTCTAAAGTTATGGTTCAAAAGTTAGAGGGGGGGGACACACATTGTTTTTTACTTTTGGAGCGATTATTTCCGAAATTATTGAAATTATCAAAAAATGATTTTAGTAAACCCCTATTCATTTTTAAATACCTTTCCAACAATATATCACACGTTAGGGTTGAAATTAAAAAAAAAAAAACACTTCCCATTTTACATATAGGGTGGCTACCCTAATAAAACATTTTTTTCCAATTTTTATTTTACCACTTTGTCGGCGTGATTGATATACATATTGGTACCAAATTTCAGCTTTCTAGTGCTAACGGTCACAGAGATTAAGCGAGGACGGACGGACGGACGGACAGACAGACATGGCGAAACTATAAGGGTTCCTAGTTGACTACGGAACCCTAAAAACGAGTCTGTAGTACGTGTAGCCGTTTCTAAACTATGTTGGAATTTGCTTCTGCAGCTAAATACCTACCAATATTTTACATGGAAAGACTGACCTCCGTCATCTGCATAGCGTTTTGCCCCTTTTGTTGGGACAACTATGTTATCAGTATTTTACATGGAGTGATTACCTATATTACTTCCACAACCCAGTTAATACTGGGTAATACGATACCCTTTGGTAGGGCTGGCTGTCAGACTTTCACACCACTATCACAGATCTACAAAAGACAGCAAGGATCAATGGCTTAACGAGCTTTTTAACAGAACCTACATGGGCAGAAGATTGACTCGAGCGAATGTTATTATTTAGGTATGATCTGACTGCCTATATGACTAACCATAACATAACCTAACCTAGTTTCATAGTTCCTAGTTCATAACCTAGTTTATGGTTAACAATTAAAACAATACTACCACAGAATAAATAATAAAAAAACTAGCGTAGCGCTACTTCAAAATGATCTACCCACTCCAATATGTACTGTTATTTTTTAATAAGAAGTTTCTGTCCTTGAAAAGGTTCAAGAATAAGGCTTCCACAAGCACTTGACTATTTAACGACAGCACCACCTGCTACAATCCCACACAAATCGTTAAGTCGGCCGAGGAAAAGGTCACAATTTTATTGAGTTCATAAATACCTAATGGACGGAGGAATCCATTTATCTTTTAAGTAGGACGTAGCGAGTGACCAAGTTATTGTTGGGAAAAGGTTTAAGGCCTGAAATTGTTATAAGGTTTAACTATTCAGTCGGTAATGTCAGACATCAAAAAAAGGAGGAGGTTCTCAATTCGACTGTTTTGATTTTTTGTATGTTTGTCACGCGATTTCTCTGTTGATTGTGGGCCGACTTTCAAAATAATTTTTATAATCCAAAATACCTACTTCCGCAGGGTTCCAATATGAATTTTATCTAAAATGCTTTGGTAATTTATAAGTTATCTTCTATAATACATATTTTTTTCTTCTCCAGCAATGAAAAATAAATACTTGATAAGAATTTGTGTGATTACCATCATACCACAACTAATAAGTAGGTATAGGATCCCAATATAAAACGACCTTCACCGAAATGCTTATTTGATGGAACATATTTTATATTCAATTTAATATTTCATATTGCATATGGGTTGCCTAATAAATTTCATTCCAGAATATGTTTAAGTAATTAATAATTTAAAAAAAAATCTTTTTATTTATTATTTCACCGGTTTGACTATTAAACAAATTAAAAAAATAATTAAGAAATGATTTACTAACTGCAAATAATAAAAGTTATGTTTAATTTAAGTCCAAAAAAAGGTAATAACAAAAATCATCCATATCGTTGTCAATCCTTACTAATATTATAAAAGCGAAAGTGAGTTTGTTTGTTACCTCTTCACGCTTTAATGGCTAAACCGATTTTGATGACTTTTGGTACAGAGTTAGTTGGGAACCAGGAGACGGACATAGGCTAACTTTATTGAAAAAAAGTGGGATGTGAGGGAGAAAGAGGGAAGAAAAGGGAAAACTTAGCGTTGCTATTACAAATCAATAAGGCGCAAGGGGAACTGTGTTACCCCGAATTTAACGCGAGCGAAGCCGCGGGCAAAAGATAGTAGGAAATATTCCCAGAACATTCAAACATTGCTACATTAGAATACCATGATGGAAAAAAAGTTTTGGACACTTTGCCCAAAAGTAAAATGGAAACTAGGACAGAAAAATGTTCACAAAAGTGTGTTAATCTATTATCAAAGAGTACTAACACGTTGTCGTCACGATCACATTTACTTACACTTTCATTGCGATCCATTATCCGAACAGAATTCAACGCAACTTTCACTGATTGTTTCGCATCAATCAAATACCGAATCAGAATTAGCAATAGACGATAATTGGCGTAGCGAATTCTCAATGAATGTTTAAGAGGCGGTCGCTCTGGTCACTTTGTCAGTAGTTGATGAAAGAAAAAGAAAAGAAAGAAACATTTATTTATCAAGCACACAAAATAACAAAAAATAAAATAAACATTAAACATGCAAAGCATCACAAACATTTACAAATACATACATGGGACAAAATAAAAATGGCTTGCACGTTATGACTGCGACAGGTAGGTCACCACTCAGCATGGTGCTGTGCCGTGGGAGCCCACAGCACAGCGCTGGTTCTCAGTGGTCAACCCGTGAGTAAAACGTACGTTACGTTGATCATAGTTATTTCTTTTTGCTTTACTATCGTCAGCGGGGTACGCTTCGTTGTTTTTGGCTAAACACGTTTGAACATTTTGCCATGAATACGCTAAGAAGGAAAAGATTAGACCAATGAATTAACCACAAATGTGATGGATCATAGGATCATAAGCATAGATCTACTGGGTTGAATAAATGTGCGAGTAGCATCCATAATAATTGAGAAAAACTTTAAACTTAGGTCCCAAACACAAACGCATACCACCTACGTGTACCGAAGTGAATATGCAATATAATTATGTGTCTCGTGTAGTAGAATTCTACGACGACGTGCATCGTTAAAGATTGACGAACCGGCTTCGTGTCGTCAAAACTGACGATGAAATCCAGCGCCTATGATGGAATTAGCCTTCACCGAAACAAGTGATAATTATATATACAACTAGCTTTCGCCCACGGCTTCGCTCGCGTTAAATTAGGGGAAGCACAGTTCCCCTTTCCTGATTTGCAGTTACCTGCTACCTGTAGTTTTTGCCCTTGCGCCTTATTTATTGTAATAACAAAGCTAAATTTCCCTTTTCTTCCCTCTTTCTCCCTCATTTCTCACTTTTTTTTACACCTTTTCTCCGTACCAAAATTCATCAAAATTGGTTTAGCCATTTAGGCGTGAAGACGTAACAAACAAACAAACTCGCTTTCGCTTTTATAATATTAGTAAGGATACGCACATGAATCCCAAAAATCGAGGTGCGTACCTTGGGTTCAAACTCGAGAACTATGACTTAGTAGTCCTATGGTTCTTTCCCTAGGCTTATCACTCCTATTGCTATTGTGTTGTTCAATGTCTACTAATAATGTCAGTAGCGAAGTACAACTGCAGTACCCTAGTTGCCGTGAGCTGGGAGAGCCGGAAGACGGGCAGACGGTGAAAGCGGCTCCTATTAGCGATGCCCAGCTAACTGCTCGATATTATTATATTTCTATTTTTACTAGTTCATGTGAGAAATTTTAAAAGGCAAAGACTCAAACGTTGTCCGTTTGATTTTGGAAAACAAATGTGTAGTCGCATTTGCCGCTTTCGAGAAATCATACTTCTAATATTATAGACGAAAGTTTGTGTGAGGGTGTGTGTGTTTGTAACTCCTTCAATGCTCCGGATTAATATGAAATTTGGTGTACAGATAACTTAAACCCTGGACCACACAAGCGCAGGTTGCAGTTAGTTCACAAATAAAATCGTTAACTTTAAGCAAAGGTTTACGTTTCCTCAGTACAGACAGTGAAGTGAAAAAAAACACAAATGCTATTAATAACATTATTGTTGCGTGAGCGTATTCATAAAACAAGAATGTAACATCACACGTGTCATGATGACTTGAACACCTGTGAAAATCTCTGAGACATTGTTTTCTTAATATATTGAACTCAGGCGTGCAAGCTTCGAGCTCAATAGAATAAGAAAACTCGAATGTTTTCTATTCTTGTTATGATTTTAGAATTTTTAATATAAAAAGTTTTTGGTATAATTTAAAATTATTAAATGGTAACACTGATAACGGCTGACACCCGTTTAAAGTAAGGAGGTGGCAAATTAGAGAGGCGGAGAGGCTTGGTTTCAGCCGAGCTTAGATTCTGCTGGCATTTGCTGCCAAGCCATGGATAAGCTTCTTAGCATCTTATGGAATCCCTGTACGTTTGGTGATCACTAGTTGTGTAGGATATGTGCCAATTTATGTGTGTGTTACCCAGTTGAAATAATTAAATTGTAATTGAAGGCAACGTGGTTTTAATATCATAATATTCTAATCTTCTCGATTCCACTCGGCTAGTGCGCCTAACTGCGGCTTATTGAATGTGAATCAATCATTTTAAAGCACGCATTAATAAGTAGCACGTGGCAGGGGCAATAATAAAGGAGGACGATTCTCCGTCGAATGTTGGCCTATTTTCAACATCCTTATTAATATTATAAAAGCGAAAGTGAGTTTGTTTGTTTGTTACGTCTTCACACCCAAATGGCAAGACCGATTTTCATGAATTTTGGTACAGAGATAGCTTGGTATTTTTTTTCAAGTGAGAAATGAGCCAGGAAAATGGAAGAAAAGGGAAAATTTAGCTTTGCTGTTACAATAAATAGGGGCAAAAACTATTGGTAGCAAATCAGGAAAGGGGAACTGTGTTACGTCGAATTTAACGCGAGCGAAGCCAAAAGCTAGTTATTTATATTTAATTGAAAGGGTATACTACCGAAGCGATCCCATGGGGGCAGGTTTCCAAAAAAAAATATGCACGATGTTTTTGTTAGTGACACTTAGTCCGCATACCAATTTTTACAATAATACTAGTTTTTGCCCGCGGCTTCGCTCGCGTTAAATTTGGGGTAACACAGTTCTCCTTTCCTGATTTGCAGGTACCTGCTACCTGTAGTTTTTGCCATTGCGCCTTATTTATTGTAATAGCAATGCTAAGTTTTCCCTTTTCTTCCCTCTTTCTCCCTCATTTCTCACTTAAAAATTAGCCTATGTCCGTCTCCTGGTTCCCAACTATCTCTGTACCAAAATTCATCAAAATCGGTTTAGCCATTAAAGCGTGAAGAGGTAACAAACAAACTCACTTTCGCTTTTATAATATTAGTAAGGATTAAGTAAGGATTAATGTGTGGTCAAGGGAATTCTAGGTTAGGTACCGAACTTGGCTCTGACAACCAGACTATAACTATTCGAGAGAAAAACTAGTTCTACTAAGAAAACTAGAACCGGTTTGTTATACCAGCGATAGTCATTGCTAGGCAATGTCCTTCTATATCGAATTATTGGAGAGGCCAAAACCGGCCGCCAACCGGGTCACACTTCAGATCCCTTCACTCTGGGTAAGATCCAGACTTATCTGGTTCATAAATCATAGGTAACCTCAAATATCTAATTCTAGTACTGAAACAAATCTTTGTATATTTATTGTGCACACATAAGAGAGACAATAAGGAAACATCATTTAACAAAGGCATCATCTCCAGTTTATTTCGAAGGAAATTTTGATGATGCCAATGATTTTGAGGATTCCGTACTTCAAAAGAGAAAAACGGAACCATTTTAGGATCACTTTTTTGTCCGTCCGTCTGGTCTATCTGTCAAGAGCAAGACCCTTTATCTCGGAAACCCGCGGAGGTATCGAGTTGAAATTAAAACCATAGACTCAAATCTGTGGTACCTTTGTGCTGTGAAAAATCAACCCTCTAAGTCTACGCAGTCAAAAGATATTCCTGTTTATGTCGCAAGTTTGTACGGAACCCACGTTACGCGAGTTCGACTAGCTTTTGGCCGGTTGTGAACCACGAGAACATTCGATGATACCCCTAGTCTGTAGTAGATTACGGCTCACACACAGTAATTTTCGTCGACCTTCGGTAAATTATAGGTATCGATCCAGATTTCACTTTCTTCTCGAGCAGTTACATCATTTCGAAGTTATGTCAAAGAATTTGTTCCTAATAAAAGAAGGCAGGTACAGGTAAGTGTATGTTTGCTTGCTTGGCGAACTAGAGCGTTGAAAACAAAAGAGTATCCGGATATTACTAATGGCTCCAGTTGTGCGGTGTTTGGTTGCACTATGAACGAGTGCTGCCCGGCTGCCCATGCGACCTACGCTGCGCTGGCGCAGGTTGTACAACACGCTTACATTATATCATTGAACTGCATTGTTTTTACAAAGGTTAAAAGCTGATTGATGCTTATTGCTTCGATTATTGTACTCAATATATATATCTTCTTTACCATAATGTGAACTTAGGTGGCAGTTTTTATAATATTGTGATCAATATGGACCCTGTAGGGCACAACAAAAGGGTAGAGGAGAGGAAGCTCTGTTTTGGAAGATAGTTGATATTTTTGTGTAGAAGATTTGTCACTAAACAATTCAGGTGTTCTTATACAATTATTTATAAATGTGTTTTCTTTTGTAATTATTAATTCTGCTGATTCGTATGTGTAGGTAAATAATTAATAAATATAAAATAATAAATATAATTTTAAATATTTTTTATATAATATGATAAGTTTGTAGTTGCAACAGTGCTTCTCGTCTTCGTTAAGGGTACCACCCCATCCATTATAATATCCTTGCGAAAGTAACTCTGGCACTACCTGGCCAAAGGGATTGCACTATTTAGCACACAGATATGACCTATCATGACCTGGTGAAGTCACACCAGATCCCAAACACCAGCTAAGAAGCTGACGTGTCACGCACATCTTTTCGCTAAAATCGCAGATCGCAACCTGCCACTTCTATTACATGGTGAATGCATGTCGGATTAACACCTGCATCGGTTATAGTTACTATTGAGATAGAAGTAGACATGTGACGCAGATAGGGTGGCCCCCTCAGTGACGATGCCCAACATGTAGTTTGAAGCCCGGCGCACCCTGGCCTTGATACGATCATGATTGATAAATTAATCTTTTTAAAATGGGCTTGTATATTTTAGTGTATTCGTGGAATAAATGCATGCTAATCAGTCAGTTAATAGATGATGAGTGGTTAAAATTCGAGCTTCTTTATCAAGTCTGTTTCATATGAACTTTAATGTAACTTCATCAGAATTTTTCTTCTCTTATAAAAACCTACAGTAAGTTTCTAATCTTGGTACCAGAGAACGTCCCAACGAAGAAAGGACGGCCGAGATAAAGTGACAGTCTTTCAAAGATATTGTCATCATCATCAGATCTGAGCCTTGACTTCCTCAAAGATAAAAATCAAGTTACAAATGTATGGGACAGTTAAGATCTGCCGAAAAACTCACATTAATCTTTTTGAAAGTAGTTCTAGAAATACAAAGCGTTTTGATAGAGATGACAACTTGTCTATGCCTTTTTTTTTGGGGTTCCCACCCCAAAAAAACCAATCATCAAATAACTTCCCCCGCTCTGGGCGAAGCGGGTAGGAGTGTCAGACTCTTACTGACTAAAACCCACCCATGTTCCTTCTATTGCCCTTTTCGTTCCGGGGCCGCGGTATCTCTTTCGAACAACCCCCATCCCCGGCAGGCGGAGGCTCTGGCAAACCCCTCTGCTTACTTGTCTATGCCTTCAGGTCAACTAAACTACCGTCTACTACTTACACGTGCAACATACCTGCCAGTGTGTGTGGCGTGTTGTACAATTGGGTGGCAACGTGCACACAGGTCTCTTGTCATAAAGCGTATCGTCTATTGTGTATTGTGCTCACCCGCGCAGTTAGCGTCAACCAACACCTCTACAATATGTGCCTCCGTTTGTAAGAGATTTCGTTTGTCAATGGCTAACTAAACCTTTGGTTCGAATCAAACTGTAAGTAGTGGCAGAAATATATAAACTTTCAATGGAATCAAAATGGAGAGAGGATTACAGGGCGTCAAACAATTGTCGATATCGCTGTCAATAGAGAAAATGCCTAGGCTGGCAGAATTACCATGTTGGGTGGCGATGCTATTTCTTTGGCTCAGGTTTATTGCTGTCAATTGCGCATAATTATCCTAGTGCAATAAATTCAAAATAAAAGTCCATAAATTATACTTTTTATTTTATACTTTGTTTTTGAAAAACCAGCGGCAAGAATACAAAGCAAAGAAAGACTTTCTTTAAAAAGCCTTTAGTCCAATTTCTATTCTAATTCTAATCTAAATTCCAACATCAATTTTATATAATTGTAATACTCATGTAAATGTTGATATAGAAAGCAATTAATTACAATTCATCAGCACCTACATATTATTATGTAAATCACATACCATGTAGGTAGGTTGTATATGTATGTTGATGATGAAACGTTGAGAAAGCGAAAGCAATATTATGGAGCAAAACGTGTTTGCAAAAATATTTGAACGAGTTAGTTTAATGATGTATCTTTATATTCAACTGTATGGTTTTATGTAAATTGACTGAAATGTAACGATTATTGTTAAAGACGTTGCAAAAAATCTGGTCTGTAAATCAGCAGAGAATACACGTCTGTATGTATATTTACTTACTAGAAAATTGTAGATCTAAAATAATGGTACAGTAGCATATTATATATCTTTTGCTAGCATTGGCGTGGGGGGGGGGGGACTGTCAGACCTTTACTGACTAAAACCCATCCATGTCTCTTTATTTTCCGCGGTCGCGGTATCTCTTTCGAACAACCCACAACCCCGGTAAGCAGTGGCCCTGGCTGGCCCTTCTGCTTTGCTGACACCTCTTTAAAGCGCGCGTGGAACACGAACGCGCTGTCGACACGGTCCATCATCACGAGATGGACGGACGGTAAGCTACCCATTAATCCTGACACTTTTTTTCTCTTTTGAGGAGTTATTTGAAGGTTTCTCACGATGATTTTTCACCAAGTTGAGGACAGTAGTGATAAAATAAGTTACAAAAGATAGATTGCCTGACTGAGTTGACGATGACCTACAACTCGTATCTACTGGTCCACCACTGTTCTGGCCTAAGGAACGTCTGGAACAAAGGTACCTACCTGATTTTTTTAAATATGCTAACAAGAGATAACACTGAAAAACGCTAAATTAATAAATAGTTGATAAATGCTACTAGCTAGCAAATTAATGTAGTCAGTGGAAAAAACCCAAATGACCAATTCAGATATATGTAACGGATTAATAAATGGATGATGGGATGTCGTAGAATATAATGGAGGTCAATGAACTCGCTGTTAAAGATGTAATTTCGTGTTAAAGGGAAAATTGCCGGAAGAGTCCTATAAGGGAATAGTTGATCAAGGCCAAACAATACGGGAACTGTCGGCAAAATCTCAGTCAAAAGTTATCTAACAGCAGGTTAAGTAGTTATGTTTTAACATTTCAATAGCGGTCATTGACCCACCAACATTTATTGCAGTTCTTCATTCAATATTTTAAATCTACATTTATCGTGAACTCGTGATCCTTATTTTTTTGCCAATCATCTTTACACAGTATAAAATGAAGTCAAAACGACTTCTTTTTTCCGCTGCCTGTTCGCTTATATCTTTTAAACGGCTCAACGGATTTTAATGCAGTTTTCAGCAATAGATAGAGTGATTCAAAAGGAAGCTTTATATGTATAATATCCTACCAGTAATAAATATTTTACTCATTGCTTTTCCTTGCAAAGAGATATTAGAGAAAGAGCAATGTTTAAATCACAACAAATATGTTGGTACAGTTGGCAGGATTGACTTAAATGGTTCTTCTAAGATCTTTAAGATCTGCCAGCTTTCAATTTGCATTGTTGGAAGAAGCATCTTATTACTGCAATCAAAAGAGTATTTTTATTATCCCCGTAATCATCACATAAGCTGCGCTCACGCAACCTTGCCGGTTGCTTAGTGCTTATTGTTCCACAACTAAATTGCCCACGTCAACCTCACCGTGGGCTATCTAAATCTCATTGTTGATTTTAAAAGGAACTGCACAATGAGTGTAATTTTGATGAGATAATATTGTTTAAGACGAGTTATGTTTGTATGCCGATTATATTTCAGAAAAAGTTTTGACCAGATATCACCAGCAAGACTCATTATTTAGATTTACGCATTGTCTGCATATTCACGGCCAATTTAGTAGGTCGAAGATGTTTTAGTTAAACTTCTATTGTAACCAGGTATATCTAAGGGGGATTAAACTTGACAAGGATGTTATGAATGTCCTGAAACGCCAAAATGCGAATCACTATTGGTACAAAGTTATAACAGTACTCGTGTGATTTTTTATTTCGAATTGTGTTGTGTAAATGTAGAATATACTTTTTTTTTTATTTGTTTCGGTTCGATTTCAGGCAAACAGTTTTTGAAATGTAATAGACATAGGATATAGATATTTAAACATAGGATTTTTTGTGAAGTGTTCTTCAAGACCTAATCTGTATGCTAGGCTGTCACTATAGGCCGAGTCGACGGCGCTAGTTCCAAGCACGCTTCAAAGAAATGCCAGCAAAGCAGAGGGGCCTGTCAGTGTCACCCACCGCCTGCCGGAATTGCGGGTTGTTCGAAATAAATACCGCGGGCCCGGAACGTAACTAAAGGGCAAAATAAAGAACATGGGTGGATTTTAGTCAGTAAAAGTCTGACACATGATTTCCCATCCGCTGTAACTATGCTTATTTTCAGAAAAACTTAATATAAATAAAGGTTATAAAATATCTAAAATTTGAACTGTATAAGTATGTACCTATAGCAGTACCTATTATAATTTTGCAATACGGTATTACACCCATTTTTAAAAAGTATCTCATATTGATCCTAGGGTTCTAGTAAACCACCAAAAAAAACAAAAAAAAAAATTCAATCGATAAGTGCCATAAAACTGCATTTCAATTTTACAATTTCTATTTTCGCGCGTTAAATCACAAAAACGCTTGACGCCATGTTACTCTGTGGTCATGACGTCAGTTGGTCATGTAAACAAATGCACTGTTATTAGTCTTTCTGTTTAGTTGTATATTCCCGACCATTAAAGAGTTTATTCTTGGTAAATTTGTACTGTCTCCTTTTACGAAACCGTCTTCCATGGTATTATTACTATTATTTCAATAAAAATTAAAATGTAAAGTTTTTTAATACAAAAATAACAGCCGTTGCTCAGTTGACAGTTGTCACTTTTTGTTTACATGACCGTATGACGTAAAAATCATGGCGGACACTGTTTCGCTTAGTAAAACAACAGACTAAAAAAAGTGTAAACTTTGAAATCAATTTTAAAATTTATTTAGTTATTTTATTAACTAAATCTAACATTTTCCGACTGCTTATTGCCTAAGCTATCTGAATTGTATATTTTTAGAATTTCTTTCATATACAGTAAAATACGCTATTGTCATCGTTCCTTTTGTAAAATTGTTTAACCTAAATTATTACAAATTAACTTTTTATTTTTAACTTAAGAGCAGAATGATTTCCCTACAATAAGGGAAGATAAGATTAATTGAGTAATCAAAAGCTTTACCCTAAGATATTAAGGCATAACTGGCTTACGGAATATCGTTAGTAGTCAATAAACAAGTTAATTTCGTAACTCCCAGGCCTACATTCACGGCCACGCCATCACATTTGCCTCAGACATGAGGTAACGTTTGATTCACGTTAACTTGTCTATTCCTGCCTTGTCGCACACAAACAAGTTACTCTTCATTAACATGTGTCGCCGCTGTGATTTATGAAGAATACCTTATTAAGTTACTGCTAGAAATCCATGCATAATGCATTTGACTGGCCTGTTGGTCTAGTGGTTAGTGGCCCTGACTGCTGAGCCGGAGGTCGTGGGTTCGATTCCCACCCAGGACAAACTTTGTGTGATGAGCATGATTGTTTGTTCTGTGTCTGGGTGTGATTTATCTATAATATGTATGTATTTATAAATTATATAAGTATGTATATCAGTTGTCTGGTTACCATAACACAAGCTCTGCTTAGCTTGGGATCAGATAGCCGTGTGTGAGTTGTCCCAAGATATTTATTTATTTATTTATTTATTAATGAGCATAAAGCCCCGTATTCATGGTAAACATTTGTTTAGCAACAAAGTTGAAATAACGTGTTGCGGAATTGCGGTCAACATGTTGCTGGCAACACTGCGTGTTGCAGAGTTGATAGCGTCATGTTGACAAGCTCTCGCCCGACAAGCGTAAACATCAGTTTAGCGACAATTGTTGACGTGTGTGAACGTGTTCGCAACAGTTTATAAACTTGGCAGTAGTAGTACCTACCTAGTTGGTAAAATAATGCAACTAGCATTATTTTATCATTGCTCCACACTACTATAGAATCTCAATATATTGAATATTATTTCAATCAAAACCATTATTATGGATTCTTCTATTAAGGAATACAAAGATAGAAACAAAAAGAACGAAATTCCTCATCAAATTTCCTCTTTGCAAAAGATAGTTTCGAATCCACCATCTTTTTCTCTTTTTTTTTTATTAGAAATCCTATACATCAGATACAGAGAACACAACAACACTACCTCCTCGGGCAACATTTTAACGCAGACTGGCATGTGGACAACCTGTGTTGATTTAAACATAGTTGCTAGCATCATTCTCGCCGCTCACCAACAATGTTGATCAACTGTTCCTAAACAAATGTTTACCATGAATACGGGGCTTAAAAGTACCCTAAACAAAACTTGTTTAGGGTACTTTTACTACCTAGACCTAGGTAGGTAGACCAAACCAGGGGGTTCCTAGTATGGTCTAAGTAAGTACATTACTAATACCTCAGTAACTCTTAGAAGGTTTTATAAGTGTTACGGAGATTATACTTTTTTTTTAATGGCATCTCAAATGATGAGAGTAAATGATGCCGTGACGTCTGATAGGGGAGAATGGAAGAAGAAAACGTGCTGCACCAAATAGAATAGGACAAGGGCAGGAAAATCATGATCTCAAACGTTACCCCATGAGGGTGCTAGCTGCTCAACCGAACTATCCTGTGGGTGCCTTGGGAGTAAGCCAGGGCCAGACACTTATATACTAAAGGCAGGTCCAGGCTTCGGCTTAGGGCGTCGTTGGTGGCAGACAGTAAAGGGACAGGCTGGATCTTAGTTTCATTATTTGGGAGACGATTTAAATTTACTGGCTCAGCAACGTGGGTTGGTTCCAGCAAAGATTCGGCGAGGGGGCGGGGGAGTTTCGAATATATTGAGAATTTATTTTAAATACCTCCACGCTCCTCGACCCCCTTGCCATTAAAGAACAGAACATTTTCTTCCCAGAGGGACTGGACATGTGCAAAGAAATTAAACTGTGAAACTAACGCAATAATCAATGCAATCGAATGTTAAAATCAGGAAGAATCCTTGTTTCTCAAAGTCGCAGATAAATGCAGGTGTATTGATACTACTTGAAAGACCTTAACATTTTTCATGCTAATAAACTCTCAATACTAATTTACACTTGAATGTGTATTTGCAGTTGTTGCAATGCTCAACTGGTCGTAAGACTTATTTAGACGAAAATAATCACATTCACTGATTGCGACTTGTAAAACGACGTGTTTGACGACACGGTTGGCGCAGTGGCTGAGCGATCGATTGCTGCGCTTCGTGTCGCGGGTTCGTTCCCCGCACGGAACAAATATTTGTATGGCCAACAGATACTTGTTCCGGGTCTGGCTGTTTGTGTATGTGAGTTTAAATGTTTGTAAACGCACCCACGATACAGGAGAAATCCTAATGTGGGGCAACACCTCAATAACAACTGAATAAAACCCATAAAAACGTTAGTCTACCCTCCAAATTGTGAAAACCAAATCTTAATAATATTCTGAAAAGCTATTAAATAGCTTTCCACCATCATTGCATCATAATTACCATCGACTGATTCTTGGTAATAGCGACGATAGGAACTATGACCTAAACCCCTGTCTCGAACTTAGCTGAGCTAAAATCAGTCGAGCATCAAGCAATATGCGCCAGAGACTGAAGAGAAAACAAATGAAAGGAGTTGTTAAGAGCATGCCACGTTCACCGCGAGTTAGCATTTTAGACAGAACGGTAAAAATGCGCGAGCAAATTACTAGACTGAAATTACACGGTACTCACGCGAGGAAAACAAAGATAACACGATCGTAGGTCCCAAACAGACACATTCAATCAGGGAAAGCGACGAAAGAAATGTTATGGGATTAATATATTTAATATTTGTATGACCTGCAGATATGTAGTTGTTTCGGGTCTGGCTGTTTGTGTATTTGAGTTTAACCTCTAGAGCCCCAGCGGCACAAAAACGTGCCAGTAAACAAGTATTACCGTTGTGCCCCGCTGGTACAAATTTGTGCCACCAAACCCCGACCGATTTAAAACTGTATTTGTAGTAAAGATAAGTCTTATAATCAGATTACGCTTACGATATGAGCCCGCCCGGCGGTGCTTGACGGATAGTTGACGTAAATAATGGCGGTCCTTGAGAGGTTAAATGTTTGTAAACGCACTGGTCCACGAAACAGGAGAAATTCCTACTGTGGGGCAAGGTTTTTTTTTTAAAATATGCTCCCGAAAAGCGTAGGTATGTCAATTCTGTTGCAAGACCTTATAGAAATACGAAAGTCTATGAAAGCGATTGTCACTTATCAGGACTTAGCGTCAAAAGTCGTATCGTCCGACGCCGTGGCCTAGCTATCGATTGATTCATGGTATTAGCATCGATAGTAAACGTGGAATTACGTTTAAAGTTTGATGAAGGCTCTAATGCCAGGGTCGTGTGTGATGTGGGGTGGTGTGCCCTTGGGGCAGTCTATCGTTAAGTTGTGACAAATGACTCGTCTTGCACCCTGTCGTTTGTGACCTAGGTGACAATTAGGAATATAGGGAATGGGTTAGCTTCACTTGTAACTGATTGGATTGAATCTTGGAAATTAATCACACATTCGAAAATTCGTCCTGTCGTTCAGTGTTCGCAAGCAAGTGTCTGGTAGTAGAATGGTTGTTAATGCTTATACTAGCTTTTGCCCGCGGCTTCGCTCGCGTTAAATTCGGGGTAACACAGTTCCCCTTTCCTGATTTAAAGGTACCTGCTACCTGTAGTTTTTGCCCTTGCGCCTTATTTATTGTAATAGCAATGCTAAGTTTTCTCTTTTCTTCCCTCTTTCTCCTTAATTTCTCACTTTAAAAAAAGTTAGCCTATGTCCGTCTCCAAGGTCTCAACTATCTCTGTACCAAACTTCATCAAAATCGGTTGAGCCACTAAGGCGTGAAGAAGTAACAAACAAACAAACTCACTTTCGCTTTTATAATATTAGTAAGGATTTCAGGTTCAGTTGTGACTAATGGATTGAAACTTGGAAAATCACACATTTCAAAATACTTCCTCTCGATCAGTGTTCGCAAGTACCTAAGTGTCGGTAGTAGAATGGTTATTAATGACCTCTTCATCTTCAAGTGGACCCCGCTTTTTGGGGGGGGGGTCCAGTTTCCGCCCTTAGACATTGCAGTAGGACCATTGTGCGTATGCTACGGCACCTTGGTGGCCGCTACTCCAGCCAGCCCATCTCCTTCCCGAAGCAGATTAGACTTCCCAGATTTCTGAGGGCGTCCGTTACTGACTGACTCTATTAATGTCATATTTTAGGGCTTACCTTTGTAAGAATGTTTCTCGAGGAATACGGGCTTAACTTTAAAATTTTAAATACGAGTATTTTAAGTCTATTACCACTACTACACAAGTTTATGCTCCTGTCTCCGCCTTCGTGGATGTCACGTATTATCATGCCAGTCTACAACCGCGATAAGAGTGTCCAATGTTCTAGCCCAGGTCATGGTTCATCTGTGCCAAATATTGAAATCTGTTCTGTTGTTAAGGCGCGCAATGGCAATAGATTTATAATTTAGTGTTTATGGTAAGTGTAGCCACAGTCTACAGAGTAATTTGCTGCCCTGTACGTCTGTCTATCCGGACTGTCTGTCACCAGGTTTCAATGAACCTTGATAGTAAGACAGTTGAAATTTTCACAGATGATGTGTTTCTATTACCAGTTTAACAACAAATACACAAAAGGAATAGGGCTTCAATACAAATAACATGGTATTTATGCCGTTTTTATAGATAACTAGTTTTTGCTCGCGGCTTCACTCGCATCCACCCCCCATTTTAGGGAATAGGGGGGTTTGAAAGGGACAAAATGTAGCCTATGTCACTCTCCTACCCTTCAACTATCATCACATAAAATAATCACGTCAATTCGTCGCTTCGTTTAGCTGTGAAAGACGGACGAACAAAAAGACACACAGATACACTTTCTCATATATAGTATTTATTATAGGATGAATGTTACAGAGCCGTCCGTGTGAGAGACCGGATTGCACTTGTTTTAAATTATGTATTCAAGTCATAGACGCAATCCAGCTGACATCTGCTAAAATACAACAATAGAATATTTTGCCCAAACAATAGTTCAACACTGACCTTCAAAGAAATATTGCAACATTTTCTATTACCTCAAGACATCGATATAAGAATGTGGCAAGTCTGGGCAACACAACATGTCAATGGTCCAATTGCACCACACACTAATCACTAAACGTTTTTAAAACAGCGTTCTGTGACAATCAATCGGCTGAGGAAGGTTGACACAGAATTAATGTATGTTTGGAATATGTTTAACGAATTTCGTGATTTACGGTGCAAGTCGTCTTAAGTTAAGAAACGCGTTGATGTCTTTTGAATTAATTAATTGATTTACAAATCAATTAATTTTTGTAACTTCTTGTAATACGACGTTAACGGAATAATTAACAAAGATTAAAATGTTTGATAAATTAATCGTCTCCTCTGCTAAGTCTTTGCCTAACTATATTGTTCGACTTCCAGTCTAACCGGATGCAGCTGACTACCAGTATTTTGTATGGAGTAAGAGCCTATCTGACCTCCACAACCCAGTTAGTACAGGGTACGACACGTGCCCGGACCTTGGAGACGAAAATCCTGATGGCAAAAATAGTTTAACAATACTAGCTGGCGCCCGCGGCTTCGCCCGCTTTATGACGGAAAAAAGTATCCTATGTGTTATTCCAGACTATAATTTACCTCTGTGCCAAATTTCATCAAGATCCGTTCAGCCGTTTTGACGTGAAACAGTAACAAACATGCATACATCCTCACAAACATTTGCGTTTATAATATTAGTGGAATTAATACCCACCCCTTTTTATGGATGGGAAATGATCAAATAACTTCCCCCACTCTGGAAGGAGCTGGAGGGAGTGTCAGACTTTTACTGACTAAATCCCATCCATCATCCTTCTTTTACCCCTTGTGTTCCGGGGTCACGGTATTTCTTACGCCGCCGCCGAGCAGTATCAGTTGCGACCACTCTACCAACTATTTCAATCAAGTTTTATGACTTTATTTATAATCTTACGTATTAGTACGGCCCCTGACTTCACTCTGACTAACTTAACTAGTGTTGTAATCGATGTCCGTGTCTAAACGTTGAGTCAAGTGGTCAAGGGTACAGAAAGTGCTTGGAAATAATTCAACGTGACTCGTATTCAGCATTTGTATGCCATTTTGTATATGGATTTTCTAAACATTCTTATTTATGTCAAGAAACAAAGAAAACAGAATGATCGGAAAGAAAAGAGAAAAAGGTAAAAAACATTGATTTAATATGTCGCTATGACATTTTTATGTTACAGCACCATGCTGCAATACAGGTCCTGAACGAGGCCTGTAAGGGGTTTCTAGCCTCGTATAAGACGGATAGGACCTGGTGATGACGATTGCTAATTTTTGTTGTTCTCATTTGTTTCGTCCTGTGCGAATCTAACTAACATATTTAATTTCTTTGAAAAAAAGTAGATTACGGTGAAAACAAAACGTCCTCCAATTTTAAAGTCGGTTAAGAATATATCAAACATTTATCATTCGATCTTATGTAATTTTTCGATAAAGTAGATAATTCTGATCAAAAAACGATCTACAACTCCCGGTTATATATCATAAAAACACATTTTATTTGTATCTACTTATATTCTATTTATATTTTTCAATTACAGAAGAAAGCAGTGCCCTCTATTTCACAAGCCTGCTTTCGTCGAAAACTTAAATTAAACAGTCACGTGTGCTTCACTAATTGTAGAAAGTATGTTTCTTTTCTTTAAAAGGGCGACTAGCTTCCACTAAATAATTCAAGTCTGTATGTCCTTGCGACATGGCTTTTGAAAGGTCGACGCATGCGCCCGGACTGTGAAACGAAGCTAGTTCGGCAGTGGTCGGGTGAAGTCAGGTGATTTTGAATTTAGATACATGTAACGTCATTTTTCTAACGAACGCTTGATCCTAAATAATGAATTACGTATAGAGAGCATTGGAACGTAATGATCGAGTAATCGTAATTTCCTTTTGTATATTTGTGCACCATACGTCAGCAGGGAAGAATGCAAATATTCATTAGCTTGTTAAATCGCCCTTGAAAAGAGCTCTTACTACTCTTACTAGTAGCTCTTCCAGGCGCTTTCCGTGCGTCTTGTCTCGCCTGAAAGGAGAATACTTGGCTTAGGTAGATGATGTTTTATTGGACATCTGTATTTTCGCCCGTCTTTGTGCATGTTGAGCAGTGAGCTGTTGGTCATGAGCTAAGTGTTTGACAAGTTCACCATTAGACAACCTTAAGGTTTGCTTTGCTTGGCTCTTGAAGGATCTCTACTAGTTCTGAAGCTGATGTGGAGGAAAAGACAATTTCATCGGCGAAGCGCAGATTTGGAAACCTTGCTACGCCGAAACAAATGCTAATATGAAATAAAATATTTTGATATGTTTTGAAGAGATGAACAGAAAGCCTGATGAAGATGAAGAGAAATGATATGCCTCCGTATTTATTCCATATCAACACAGAATCGCTATCTAACATCCCAAATCTACACCACAAAAGGGCATTACTTAGCTAAATTGGCAGTCCATTTGGTATATTGCCAGTAATGGTATCAATACGTTGTATGTCTGATGGTACATAACCTTGTGTTCTCGCTCATCATCGTTAGTTCTCTGCACAAATTGCAACACAAGTTATTGTCAATGTGGTTGCGCATTTGATGATGTAGTTGTTTAGAGAATGCTGACCTATATTCGTGGTGAATGTTTGCATTCAATTATTTATTAGTATTACCGATTCCTACAGAAGGTCGATTTAAATGCATTTATTTTTGTAATGATAATTATGATTTCCGATGATTGATAGCATATCAGGGTCGAATCTAAAGTATCTAAATACACGAGGTCATTGCACAGAATAATTAAAATGAAAGAACAAAACTATTATATGTAAGAAATATTTGTATGATGCAGTTTTCCAAATATTTTTTATTACTCAGAAATTTAGATACGCTTATCATCATCTTTATGCTGTCCATGAGGCCGGCGCAGCGTGACTTCTGCTACATTTATTTATCAGTCGTAATTTCATAGGTCATCTCCTTTATAGACACATAATCTTTCAGTCAATTCATCTATTTCTTTGGTGTTCCTCACGACATTTTCCTTTTTAACACGCTTTTATTAGCTTCACTTGTAACTAACTATGTATGTAAGAAAATCTTGGAATCTTAATTTTTTCTCCGCAACACATCCTCATGTGGTACAGACAGCGAAGGAAAAACGGTATATTTTTAAGAATAATTCGATAAGACTTGTAAAGAAGATTATATCGAAGTTAATTCTATTCATTTTAGTGATGGTTCAATGAACCATTGTGTTGTCTACTAAATAATCTCTTTACAATGTCAAAGTTAATGTGTTGTTGACATCGACAACAATCATTAATTTTAACACACTTAGGTACGCGTTACATTGAAATGGGATTGATTTATTATTTGAGTGACTTGACATAACATTAAGCTTTTTAATCCCTGGAGGGTTAAGTATAGATGTACCTAATTTTAGGTGTACATACGTACCCACATTTCGCCAGTTATGTTTAGTCCCATGTAAAGTAGAGCGACCCCATAGTTACTGTGTCTTACTAAAATGTTTTTAGTGACCTGTGGCGGTTTAAAGATTCAACTTCTATTCAATGTTGCCTACAGAAATATAACAACAACATAGCTTCCGAAACAAGAATTCCATCTAACAAAAAAGATGTGTTGCTAGGAAGTTTATACCTTCGCTTCTTCTCTTCAGACAACGCAATGGTGCAATGCAGGTCTGGCATTTTGTAGAACGGTCTTGTGTAATTTTTGATGCTCAAATTTTTTAATTGGTTTAATATTGAATGTCCTAAACTAATCTAATCTACCTAAGCCTATTCTAACTAATCCCAGAATCCAAAAACACACTCTCTTTTAAGAAAGCAACGCCTTTTTACCAGCATAGACAGCGTGTCTAAAGATTCCTCCAGCATTAATAATGTGGAGTTTCCCTCTTTATCCATTCAACATATTCACGGCTACAGATTAGCGGCGGACTAACGATTCAGGCAGACAAAAGAGCTGTTTTGCTGGCACGGGTGGACTACGCAGTTGTTGGCGTGACCTGACATATTGTACTTACTATGGGATGTTTGATGTGATTTGCTTTTACGAGAAATGCGATGTTGCCGATAACAAAAAAAACTTGAGAGGTGTCGGTGACGAAGTTATTATTATTATGTACAAAAAACCGGGGTACACTCAACAACAATAAACGTCGCGAAACCACACTGTTCAATGCGAAATAGAAAGACGAAACGAAAATAACTGGCCTGCTTTCTATGAGAGAGAGAGAGAGAGAAAGAGAGAGACAGACAGAGAAACACGCGCACGCCGCACGGCTTACAACTAGCAAAAAGTGTCGTTACAACTTTTGGTCTTAAGCAAAAAGTGTCGTTACAACTTTTAGTCTTAAGCAAAAAGTATCGTTACAACTATTGGTCTTAATTTTTCCGTCTAGCCCCCTTTCGCAACGCGCGATAAGGAATTTCGTTCCAAAAATCGGACAAGTGCGAGTCGGACTCGCTCACATAAACGGACATATCTTTTGACTGCGAAAACTTAATGGGTTGATTTTTGCACAGCTCCAAGGGGCTACAGACTTGAAAATATGGTTTTAATTTCAACTCGATACCTCCACGCGTTCCCGAGATAAAGGATCTTGACAGACAGACAGACAACAAAGTGATTCTATAAGGGGCCCGTTTTTTCCTTTTGAGGTTCGCAACCTTAAAAAATACTTTCAAATCAATAAACAAAACGAGTTGGAGATATCGAACGTTGATGTTGGAGATACTAGATTACATGTTCTGGAGGATTCGTAGAGATGAGTCTC
Organism: Ochropleura plecta; assembly: GCA_905475445.1. NCBI lineage: Eukaryota > Metazoa > Arthropoda > Insecta > Lepidoptera > Noctuidae > Ochropleura > Ochropleura plecta. The sequence continues at coordinate 884,024 of FR997735.1, forward strand.
AGATTTGTCCTACTTACCAATCTCAATGGATACCCCGACCCTCACGCAACAAAACCACTCAAAACCTCGTACAGACATTGAAGCATGCAAGGCTACCTTTGCTGGAAAAAATATTATCTACATTTATAATTTGGACGTGTCGCAAAAAACACTTGCGCGACGTAAATAAATCTCCTAACTCCTCTGACCCTTTGACATATGGTAGCGACATAATATTTTAACCGAGGCCGTATAACAATGAGAAGGATATAGATGCGCGTTGCGTAACCTGGCCTGCCAGGTACCAGCTGACTACTTTGGACGTGGATTATTAGGTTGGTAAGGTCGTACAGCGTTATGAATAAAAGATAATCCAATACCTACTAGCTTTTGCCCGCGGCTTCGCTCGCGTTAAATTCGGGGAAACACATTTCCCCTTTCCTGATTTGCAGGTAACTGCTACCTGTAGTTTTTTCCCTTGCGCCTTATTTATTGTAATAACAAAGTTAAAGTTTCCCTTTTCTTCCCTCTCTCTCTCAAATTTCTCAATTTAAAAAAAATAGCCTACGTCCGTCTCCAGGGTCCCAACTATCTCTGTACTAAAATTCATCAAAATCAGGCGTGAAGACGTAACAAACAAACAAACTCACTTTCGCTTTTATAATATTAGTAAGGATTTCATAGTATTGCCTGTGGAGGTTAATATCGTGAATATCGTCATGAAGTGACAATACCAAGCAGTTTGAAATCTACCGATGAGAAAGCCTGAATGCTTTTTTTATACTAATTAGAACCAAACGTGTAGCAAAGCTAAAGTGGGCAGGCCAAGTTACCAGAAAGGATGGCTTTCGGTACAAAGCTTTGGTAGACCATGGGACGAGAAACGTCCACAAGAAAGACCAAAGATGCGTTTGTACGACGACATCATAAAATCAACAGGGTGCCCACCCATACGGTTGGAAAGGGCTAAGAAAAAGGTTTCGTTTAATTCTGACTTTTGACAGACGTAACCGGAGTGGCCAAGTTTGATAACCAGTCTTACCATGGGGTAAATGGGTTGTGGACGTCACATGGGCTGTCAGTCTATGTAAAATATTGGTATTCAGATGCATCATCATCTGATAAACGAAAAAAAAATTTGAAGTCAGTGTTAAAAGATACTTATTTTCCGTCAAGACATTAAAAATATAGTCGAATTGAGAAACTCCTCCTGATTTTAAGTCGTTTAAAAATGGTTCTAAGTATAGGTACGATAGGACTAAAGGAAGAACACTCTCTATTTTCTGTTTTATGAACAAGTGGATGTTTGTGTAGAATGTCATTTCGCCAAAGTTTTATTTTATGTCATCCAGGAAAAATGCTTCCTTGATAATGACAACCAGGTAAAAAATGATAACTGTAATGAAAATGAGTTCCAAATAAATACATTTTTTTAATCCGAGAAATAACTTAAGCGGATTTTAAGTACAAAATTAAAATGATTCACAATAATTTAACGACTACTGTACGTTTTGGGCATAAGTACGTCCAATTTTATAGTGATTAAACACAAGAATTTTAATAGTTTATTAAACACGCTTGTTTTGCATGTGATTTTAATCTGAGATTCTAAAACTTTTCACCGAATATTGTTTTTTCAATAGCATCCGCTGCATCACCGCCGCAAACGCCACGTCGATTATCAACTAGCTTTTGCCTGCGATTTCGTTCGCGTTATGTCGGAAATTATCCCTATATTTAAATATAGTTTATGCCAGTACCTATAAAAATGTAGCTTTCTACGGGTGAATGAATTGAAAAAACAAACAAAATTATTCTTTGAAATATTATTAGTGTATATGGCATTCGCGAACGTTCAAACTCCTTAATTCCTCAAAACATAGTGTTATGTCCCAGTAGTGGGCTAGACGGAAAAAAAATAAGACCAAAAGTTGTAACGTCACTTTTTGTTATAGGTAGTTGTAAGCCGTGCGGCGTGCGCGTTTTCTTTGTCAGTCACTCTCTCTCTCACAGAAAGCAAGCCAGTTATTTTCATTTCATCTTTCTATTTCGCATTGAACAGTGTGGTGTCGCGACGATTATTTTTGTTGAGTGTATACAGGTTTTTGTACATAGTAAATAATAACTTTGTTCCATCCGGGTGTCCCTTGACACTTTTCAAGTTATCTATGGCTCTACCTACTAATTCAGGCATAACAGGCAAGAAACATTCACCTCAATAGTTCCCCAGAATAGTCCAGTTTCTCAACGCAATCCAAACACAGGCTGACCTTACCGTACCGCGGCAGTTGTAAACTATGAGAGGCCTTTGAACGACACGAGGAACCGACGGGATAATGCTCTGACCCACTAACACCGCTTGCAATGCGCTGAACATAAATCTTAGAGGCCGCAAGTAAAACTATGTTTAAGTTTCGACGTGTTTATTCGTTGGGTGAACGAGCTGTGCTTTGGTGATTAGAATATGAATTTATCTAGCTAAGAGACATACCTAGATCGATAATTCGCCCACGGAATATTGCAACTTTCATTGAAATTATTAGAGCTGTTTTCGTTTCGAGGCCGTTGGTTAATTAATAGTATACGAATACGATGTCTTATCTTAATGTGGTGTTGATGTCCACCATTTAAACTGTGATTTTGTTTTGGCTGTGATTCAATTGTTTTCTATTACGTATCCTTCATTTGAACGTTTGAAATCGGTGTTTCATTTAAAGGCCAATCAGAACCATTATCTAAATTAATACAGGACCAAAGTGTGTCTGGATCCAATTACCGAAGGAACGAGAACGACCTATGGCGCATTCAAAAGAGGATTGTTAAAGTATATTGCAGTAAGCAAAAAAACACAGTACCTCCTTCTTTCTAAAAGTCGGTTAACAAGGAAAGATTGGAACACTGCTCGACTTGTTAACAGCCCTATTTAGTGGATACAATTATCAGGTTAAAAACAAACCGAGCTTTATAAATAGTTAACTCAAAACTGCTTGCAGAACTAGAACTTCAGAAATCCATGGAGCAAACCAATTCATTTTTAGGGTTCCGTAGTCAACTAGGAACCCTTATAGTTTCGCCATGTCTGTCTGTCCGTCCGTCCGTCCTCGCTTAATCTCTGTGACCGTTAGCACTAGAAAGCTGAAATTTGGTACCAATATGTATATCAATCACGCCAACAAAGTGGTAAAATAAAAATTGGAAAAAAATGTTTTATTAGGGTCGCCACCCTATATGTAAAGTGGGAAGTGATTTTTTTTTAATTTCAACCCTAACGTGTGATATATTGTTGGAAAGGTATTTAAAAATGAATAGGAGTTTACTAAAATCATTTTTTGATAATGTCAATAATTTCGGAAATAATCGCTCCAAAAGTAAAAAACAATGTGTTCCCCCCCCCTCTAACTTTTGAACCACAAGTTTAGAAAATATGAAAAAAATCTGAAAAGTAGAACTTTATAAGGACTTTCTATGAAAATCATTTTGAACTTGATTGAGACAACAGTTTTTGTACAAAAAAGACAAAAAGTTGTACAAAATAATTTTTGTAGTATAATCGTAGCAAGCATTTTTTTTAACTTCGTTTACATATTTTATTATCCTGAACGTATCTTTTTTCAAACAAAAAAATAAACTACGGAACCCTACACTGAGCGTGGCCCGACACGCTCTTGGCCGGTTTTTTTATTAATATTATACTTCAACCAATACTAATCCATGGTTTTACTATTCCACGTATTAGTTACATTAGTGACACATGCTCCATTCATTTTTTATCAGTCTGATCGAATCAATACGTAATTGCTGTCCCTGGGTCATATACACAGGGCCGCGTACATAATAAGTTTTAATGATAATCACTTTTGACATTTCACATAATGAAAGCCTAATGGATCCTGACTATTGTTCGTAAATGGTTCAAGGAGATTCAATACTTGGACCATAGACTTAAGGTAATGATTGATCGTCCTTTTGACCGTTTCCAGTCACGGAAGCCAACCTTAGAGCGGGGACTAGATATAGGCGCGGGAGATATTGAGGAGCTCGTGGCTAAATAATAGCAGCCGCTCGGGTCGATCTTTAGGTTAAGCCGCGCTTGTCTAGGTTGGTCTGTGGATGGGTGACCACCCGTTACATACCGAGTTTCCTCCGTGCCTCGGAAAGCACGTTAAGCCGTTGGTCCCGGCTGTCATTTGTAGATCTTTGACAGTCGTTACAGGTAGTCAGTGTCCCGAAAGTCTGACAACCAGTCTTACCAAGGGGTATCGTATTACCCAGTACTAACTGGGTTGTGGAGGTCAGATAGGCAGTCGCTCTATGTAAAATACTGATATTCAGCTGCATCCGGTTAGACTGGAAGCCGACCCCAACATAGTTGGGAAAAGGCTAGGCAGATGATGAGATATTATAGCGCAAAAGTGTACTCTCTGTTCCTTTACTCTCATAGTCCGATGGGATGGCAAACCGACACGACCGTAGAGAGATCAGGTGTTAAAGAGTTTCACACCGTTATCTATTACACTCAAAAGTCATGGCACATTTCTCCTATGAAACTAAGAGAGCGAGCGATCAGCACATCTAAACGAATCACGGTCGCCATGACAGTTTGTTTGTCTCGATAGGTACGTGTTCTACTTATTAATGCTACCCATCATTCATCACAGTCGCTATTTAGAAATGATCCATCAAGAGCAGTTACATCTATCTTTTAAAACGGTGAGACAAATCATCTAGCGAATACGAGAGATCACGCCACTCGCCTCAACGATTCACGAGACGAGCACAATGAAATGGGCAAGCGCAAGGATGTACGATCGACGGACAAAGATAAACGACTCCTGCGCATGATGACGGAGGAAGTGGTTGGATACCATCGCGTTGTTAGCGGCTAGTGGACTGGTTAATATTGATTGATGGTGCTTTTGATTAATATCGCGGAATATGTGTGGATTTGCAAGGGACAAGTTTTACGTTATCATACGAAATAGACGTGAAGAGTCAATTAAAAATATTAGCGAAATATTGTTTCTAAAACCTGCGTTGGGGATTTAGCAATACAAACTGGATGTTTGTTTATGTGAGTTTAAATATTTGTAAATGCATCCACGATACAGTAGAAATTCTTAGAGAGGGGCAACGTTAAACAAAATGATGAGTATGTGGTCAAGAGAATTGGTTCAATAAGAAAGCAATTAACGGAAGATCTATCTATTCTCTTAATCGGGACTTCGGGAGTGTTATAGTCTAAAATATTCCGCGTAGTGCCTAGATATCCTTACTAATATTATAAAAGCGAAAGTGAGTTTGTCTGTTTGTTACGTCTTCACGCCTACATGGCTAAACCGATTTTGATGAATTTTGGTACAGAGATAGTTGGGACCCAGGAGACGGATAAAGGCTATTTTTTTTTAAGTGAAAAATGAGGGAGAAAGAGGGAAGAAAAGGGAAAACTTAGTTTTGCTGTTTCAATAAATAAGGCAAAAGGGCAAAAACTACAGGTAGCAGGTACCTGCAAATCAGGAAAGGGGAACTGTGTTACCCCGAATTTAACGCGAGCGAAGCCGGGGCAAAAGCTAGTTGTTAATCAAGTTTAAGCAGGCTTCATTGCCATCAGTACTAAGTAGCCCTGCATCATGCATCTCCAGTAAAGATTATCGACGGATAGTTGAAAACAAATGTAGTGATGGCCCAGAGGTTAAGCACCTCACCTCTCATGCATGAGGTTGTGGGGTCAAACCAGGCAACCGGGTGACTTTTTCAATCTATATATGCTTTCTAAAGTTTATCTAAGACATCACAGGCATCGGTGAAGGACAACATCGTGAGGAAACCTGGACTTATAATTAACTAGCTTTTGCCCGCGGCTTCGCTCGCGTTAAGTTTGGGGTAACACAGTTCCCCTTTCCTGATTTGCAGGTACCTGCTACCTGCAGTTTTTACCCTTGCGCCTTATTTATTGTTTACCCTTTTCTTCCTCTTTCTCCCTCACATCCCACTTTTAAAAAAAAATAGCCTATGTCCGTCTCCTGGGTCCTAACTATCTCTGTACCAAAATTCATCAAAATCGGTTTACCCATTAACACGTGAAGAGGTAACAAACAAACAAACAAACTCACTTTTGCTTTTATAATATTAGTAAGGATTTAAGTCTGAAATCCCCAACCCGTCTTGAGCAAGCGTGGTGATCAATGCCCATGCCTTCTCCGTATGAGAAGAGGGCTTTGCCCAGCAGTAGAACAGTAATAAGGCTGCTGTTATTATCATCATCTTAGTTTTTTTTTTTTTTTTCTTTTTATAAAAACGTTGCCCCACACTAGGAATTGCTCCTGTATCGTGGGTGCGTTTACAAACATATAAACTCACATACACAAACAGCCAGACCCGAAACAACTATTTGCAGGTCATACAAATATTTGTTCCGTGCGGGAATCGAAGCCGCGACACGCAGCGCAGCAGTCGATCCCTCAGCCACTGCGCCAACCGTGTCGTCAAAAGTTGAAAACAGAAAGTAATTTATCCGTTCTCCTAATGTTTAGAGGTCAGTCATTCTACACATATGCATTCCTCATTGATCAGCCAGTTCCCACATGATATAAGGAACAACAATTCCGTCAACACAGCTGCCAGCCTGCTGCGTACGTTGGCATCATGATTTATTATCCCAAGGGGCCAACAGGAAGGTTCATCTGACTGCACCGTGTTACTCACCTAAGTGGCTTGCTGCCGTAACCTTGGTTACGCAAAGATAAACGGACCCATAGACGTATTGTCTTGGAGCTATTTTAAGAAGTTGTCTTGACTAGGTGCTCTGATCTTTCGAGAAATCCTTTTTTTTAACGCCAAAATTCAATTGGATGGCTTCAGTCAACCGAATCTTAATTAATTTGACGACACGGTTGGCGCAGTGGCTGAGCGTTCGACTGCGGCGCTGCGTGTCGCGGGTTCGATTCCCGTACGGAACAAAAATATTTGTATTGCCTACAAATAGTTGTTCCGGGTCTGGCTGTTTGTGTATGTGAGTTTAATGTTTGTAAACGCACCCACGATACAGGAGAAATTCCTAGTGAGGGGCAACCTTTTATAAAAAAAAAACTGTTTGTTTGTCTTTGACCTGCATGCATTAGTGGCGACATTGTATATGTGAGGGGTAATTGATGGTAGTTAGCCAGTATTTATCAGAGTTTTTGGGAATTCGACAATTGTGTCGGTTTCCGAATCTCCATGTCTTTGAATGTTGTAGGACATATGTCAGGTTCTTGACGATGTTTTCCTTTGTCGTTTCGAAAGTAGATAATTGATAAAAAAAAATATAGGTATACCTAGGTAAAAAGTAAGTCGTATAGCATATTGTATTGTCATTTAGTCGCAATGCAACTATTTTTATTTAACTAAGTCTAGACGCGGTGGTTTTTATGACCATGATGATCCTTTTTTAACGCCTAATTAGTGCTTAGCCTAAATATGTAGAGGTAATGCTATACGGTGTGCGAAGGTAAGTTAGGCCCATGATTGTACTGAGTTCTTTATGGCATAAGTGGCGTTTAAAGCAAGCTCTCACTTCTATGAAAGGTTAATTACAGTCATGATTGACGGAAACGTTTTACTATGAAGGGGTGCGAACCGACGTTCCTGTAGGTAGAGGAACGCCGTGTTTTAGCGAAGATTTAGAGTGTTTGAAGTTATAAAGAGAATCGGCACGAGGAAGAAGAAGAATTTGACAATTTGTGTCGTCTATGATTGCATCTTTTGTAGATATTAGTTACTAGTTACAAACGATTAGTGAAGTAGTACAAAGTTATAACCTTGAATTTGAAATATGTCTAACAGAAATATTGCCAAATATCCAGTTGCTTTTTTTCAAATCTTTAATTATTATGGACTTTGACACAATATCGGTTTCATGTTCAGAAGCGAATGCGTCCGCTTTGAATTCCTTAGAATATATGTGACTTGGTACTAGGCTAAGGTCACAACTGGCTTATTGTGTAACACTCTTATACTGGCAATGTCTTGACAGTTCAACGACATTACGGTATGTACGTATTGCAGAGCAGACGAATTTTTTTATATTACTACCTTTTGCCCGCGGCTTAAATTCAGGGTAACACAGTTTCCCGGTTTCCCGGCCACCGTAGATGCGGGCCTGTGGACGGTGAGCAATGGGTAGCTCACCGTCCGTCCGTCTATTGACGACAGGCCGTGTCGACGGCGCGTTCGTGTTTCACGCGCGCCTCAAAGAGAGTCAGCAAAGCAGAGGGGCTTGCCAGGGCCTCCGCCTGCCGGGGTTGCGGGTTGTTCGAAAGAGATACCGCGGCCCCAGAACGTAAAGGGCAATAGAATGAACATGGGTGTGTTTTAGTCAGTAAAAGTCTGACACGCCCCCCTGCTCTGCCCAGAGCGGGGGAAGTTATTTGATAATTTCCCACCCGAAAAAAAAAGGGTAACACAGTTCTCCTTTCCTGATTTGCAGGTACCTGCTACATGTAGTTTTTTCCCTTGCGCCTTATTTATTGTAATTACAAACCTAAGTTTTCCTTTTTTTCCCTCTTTCTCCCTCATTTTTTACTTAAAAAAAATAGCCTATGTCCGTCACAGGGTCTCAAATATCTCTGTACCAAAATTCATCAAAATCGGTTTAGCCATTTAGGCGTGAAGTCGTAACAAACAAACAAACTTTTAAATTAAACAAGTTTTTATAATATTAGTAAGGATAAGGATTTATCCTGAATTTCGTTCTAAATCTTCTGGATTACGATTAAAAGGGTGTAAAATACTGTTCTGTGGCGGTTAGCAACAGCCTCCTCAGAAGCTACAATAAAAATTAAGTAAAAAGACAGGCGTTCCATCTTGTTAAATAAATTATTTGTTTAGCTGAAAATTGTCTGTAATTGAACAATTGACCTGTTAAAACTAGGCAGTAACTATAAAATTGCTCTAGCTTGATATGTTTATAAAGTTCACGCTAGCATTTTCGTCTAGGGTAAGCAGTGACAAAAATAAAACTTAGAAATAAACGATATTATAAATCAAGTTAATTCTGGAAATTGATTGTAACACTATGGGGACTGTCGTCATATATAGGTTTTCAAAAAGTGCTTATAATAATCCTACAGCTAGTGGACAGCAGTTGTCGGAATCAATAGCTGATGGTAGTTAGTAAGTTTCGTGGAACCCGCGGCCATGGCACAGCCGTGTTAGTGCTGTGATTAAGCATTCATTAGTTAGCATGTGGCGACGTTCTCACAACGTTTCTTTCATGCATGAAATATAAGTTAGTATTTCCTGAAAACGATTTGTTTTCGAAAATGGGAAAACACCTGGCGCTGTTAAAATGTTTTTCTTTTTGTGAAATGATACTGAATTAAATATTTGATGGCTCATACTTCCTGGAGAGATTTAAAGAAAAGTATTCTCTAAAAACTGTAGGCTATATTGTTTTCAAAAGTAGAAAGACACCTAGGTTACCCAGGTACCGGTAAAGATTGTAGATTTCTGTAATGAAAACATCGGGAGAGCTTCACAGATTCACGATAGTCATCTACTAAACCATTCTTCTGAAAACTGCAGGATTAAACTGGAGAATGCATGCAGATACTCACTGTGTCTCAATGAGTTCGCAGTTGAGCAGCAGCTTGTTGGGCCCCAGCTCCACCACGGCCACCGTCAGGTCGTGGTGGTACACCATCCGCAGCGTGTCGTTGCCGATGCGCCGCCCCGTGTAGGGCTTGGCCCCAGCCGCCGGCTCCCGGCGCTCTGCATCCTCGGACCTCGCCCCAACAGTCCCCACAAGCCCTGCCAGTGACCATCCAGCAGGGAAGCTAAACGCAAACGGCTTCGCAGATGCCGATGGAGGCGAAGACACCGCTATGCAAAATATAACAACAACTGATAACAGGGATTTTAATAGTCCGTCCGCCATCGGAGCACCTCGGGTGATAGCCTCCCGCGCAGAGCGGACCGCGCTGAGCAATCGGCGGAATGACATTTTGTGTGTTTAATTAAACTTTTTGTTGGTTGTGTTGCGATCGGCCATGTCGCGAGCGTGCGGCCCGCGCGCGCGTGTGTCGTGGACTGTGGCTGGAGGCCGACTGGCCGCGCGCCCGCTGATCAGCACTTTCTTCGCCAGTGACGTCACAGCGGTCAGTGTCTGCTCATCGTGGTGGTTTCACTCGCGTGTTCTAACTTCCGTGTGCTGCCGATATAGGTCTAGGGCTTGTTAGTAAGTGACCTAGATAGGCTGCAACTATCGTAGAGAGAAAACTACGTCCGACAGCTTACCAGTCACTGACCGTTACAAAGTTTGTTTTTTTTTTCGAGTTTGTTAGAATGTTTGACTCACCCTGAGTTCAAAAGTAGGATACAGCTGATGTTCCTCGTTTAAATTCATATTACGGAGTTCTCCGTTCTCTTCACAATAGCAGCGGGAAGTGGAACTGAATACCCAGTCTAGGCGTCTAGGCGAAGATCTCAGATAGGTATTGCAAGTGTCAATGTCATGCGAAGGAAATAGCTTATTGCCGTGTAAGTGGGCGAAGGCTACAAACCTGGCAGATATCATCCTTATGACTGTTTCATAAGATCAGAAACTCGCAGTTGGAATGCAGGATAAGAAAAGAACGTTTAATACCCGGATCTTCGACGCGACGCATAAATATTCAGAGTGATGCAATTGGCTGTGAATTATTCTTTCAACCAATCTGAGCGACATCAGTGTATTGGCAATTTTATCATTTTATTGTCAGTTAATTTTTGTGTTGATTTCTGTCCTACACAGTTTCTGGAACAAAAATTGGTGTTCAGTTTTGCAAAAGAGACGAAACGGCAGACTAAGGCATGAATTCGATAACGATATATCCCAGCTATAAACTGGGTGGTCTTACGATACAACATTTCAGCAGGTCTTCGTCTCCAGCCTCCCATTCCCGCTAAACTTAATTTCAATGAACTTTTAAGGACGGCTAATGGCTAATGACGGCACAGTTGGCGCAGTGGCTGAGCGATTGACTGCTGCGCTGCGTGTCGCGGGTTCGATTCCCGCACGGAACAAATATTTGTATGACCTGCAGATATTTGTTTCGGGTCTGGCTGTTGTGTATGTGAGTTTAAATGTTTGTAAACGCACCCACGATACAGGAGAAATTCCTAGTGAGGGGCAACGTTTTTTATTTAAAAAAAATGGCCTCTAATGAATGGATTATTCCCTTCGCCGAAACACTCCGAGCCAGGTCGAGTGTTCGTCAGCTTCGGTGTTCCTCGCTTGCTCTCTGTTCCGTGTCGGTATTTTGCGAGACATCTTTTTAAAGACATAGAGAGCTCTCGACCGAGAGTGTATAACCGCCATAAGACTGGGAGGATTCAAACTCCAACGAAAGTTGCTTCAGTAAGGTGGTAGGTACAACGATGTAAGAGTAGGCCAGTAGAGACAGGGAGACTCGCAACAATGCGAGAGTCACAGACCTAAGTTTGGCAATGTTACTAGAAAGTGTTAACAGTAGTTTTCATCACACAGACACACTGCAAACTGGTTCATCCAACAACACCGAAAGTTATTTTTGGTAATTTGCCAACAAGAGGTCACAGAGGTCAGCGTTATGTATGTTATGCGAAAGAAATGAAAAGAAGCGTGAAAGTTAACTCACAGTATTACGTAACAAAATACTTACGCAAAAATTTACACAATGAATGAAATAGTAAACATTGCTTCGTCATTTTTTACAAATAGCGTATTATTTGGGTTCAACTCCATCCTAACTAATAAATTTGTTTGTCACGTCTTCTGAACTGTTATTTTTTTATGAAATTTAACCACTTAAGTCCATGTCCTGGATCAAGACATGTGCACATTTTACTTGTACGTCTTTCTACATCGTTGTCACTGATACAACCAGATCTTATCACATTTTTTTTTATTTAAAAGAGTGTCCATGAAATTTCTACGCCATTTTTCTTCATAGATCTATCCGTTGGAGTGGGCAACTACAGTAATTTCACAAGTTATTATGCCTTGTGACTGGGGCTGTAGCTTTATCTTTTTATTTAAGAAAAGTTCTGCAATGGCCTAAATAGAATATTTAAATACCACATAATATTTTACAACCTCCTTGCGAGCGATTCCGCGGGTAAAACCTAGTAATTTGTAAGATAAATAATTTTGTGAATGTTTGCACAGAATTAAGTAATACGAAGTAGGTTGTACCAACATCTGTAAAGCCAGTTTATTGCATAAATACAAGCGCGTCACACACGATCACTTGTGACTCGTTTGCATGTGCAACATGAGATGGTATCTTAATCGCTTTTATTGCATATTGCTTGTGTTATTATATAATAACTGGTTGCATTCGTATACCGGTTAGATTTTTCGAGTTCCATTGGAGATAATACATTCACGATTATCTTAAACGCAGTTCATTCACCCGTTAGGAAGGAAAGCGAAGCGCTAGTAGATGCAGTAGTACAATAATGTTTTTACGCGTGAATGACATTGACAGCGGCGTTGTTGATAAAAAACCGGTCAAGAGCGAGTCAGATTCGCGCACCGAGAGTTCCGTACAAGCTTGCGAACTAAACGGCCATATCTTTTGACTGCGTAGACTTAGAGGGTTGATTTTCACAGCACAAAGGGACCACAGACTTGAGCATATGGTTTTACTTTCAACTCGATTCCTCCACGAGTTTCCGAGATTAAGGGTCTTGACACACAGACAGACAGACGGACAACAAAGAAATTGACGGCACAGTTGGCGCAGTGGCTGAGCGATTGACTGCTGCGCTGCTTGTCGCGGGTTCGACTCCCGCACGGAATAAATATTTGTATGACCTGCAGATATTTGTTTCGGATCTGGCTGTTGTGTACGTGAGTTTAAATCTTTGTAAACGCACCCATAATACAGGAGAAATTCCTAGTCTGGGGCAAGGTTTTTGTAATAAAAAAATAAAAAAGTGACGCTTTTTGAGGTACGCAAATCTAAAATTGAAAATAAAATTTATAAAATTAAGAGATAAAGATTTAGATCACGCGCCAATAGATTCATGCACATTGAACAACCATAGGTAATACAATTATCTAGCAGTAGATTGGTCTGTATTAATGATCCGCACGCTCCAAGTGACAAGAGATGTGATAAAGACTTAACCAGAATAAGTAGCGGTGGACACTTTATTGACGTACGCTATGTAAACAAAAACTAAAGCCAACCATAGACTAAAAGTTATGCACGTGCAGCCAAACTGTGCACTGTGCAGGCATGCATGAATGTGTGTAGGAGAAAACTGTACAGTTTTAGTTGCCTGTAACTACATACATGCAGCTTAGAGAATGCCGATTTGTTTTTCCGCTTGGTTATTTTAAAATATGGCCGGGCGCGACGCGGCGCTGTACGGTACGACTGCGCATTTAGCCGACCGTGTGTGTTATTGCACGCACAGCTCTCAATTCTCAATTGTTTTTTATTTTTAAGCGTCGTCGTCGGTCCAAAAAAGAGGGGTGTTATAATTTTGAGGTTTGTATCTGAGTATGAATATGTATCTATGTAATTATAAGTGTATCTGTGTACGAGTGCATCTGTGTATCTGTCTATAAGTTTATCTGTTTATAGGTGTATCTGTCAGTGTCTGTGGCTCCTCTCATAGCTCCTGAACGAGTGGACCGATTTTTTTTATTTGGAAGGTGTCTAATAGAATAAGAACTAAAGCAACCATTTATTGTAGAGTGGTGATAGCCATGCTTGCATTGCAAATGAGCCAACCAACATGTGTTCTCTATAGAACTAGGTTTCGTTTGAAGGCTCGCAAGTTAGCAGCTTATACCAATGTTGGGACACAGGCCTCCTTCCTGAGCTTTCTCAGTGGGTCCCAATCTACCAAACAGGCCCAGTAGGTACGTGTAGGTACTGACGTTACGTTTTTATTCTTTTCGGTCTTGCTTACCGCTGGCACCTTCATTTATTTTGAAAGTACCTACTAAAAACTGCTGAAGTAGGGAAGCCCTACGCAACGCCCGTTGTTGTTTGCACGAAGCCCTACATTAGCACTTCTGACGTATTTCGCTTACCTCATGAGATACATGCTTTTGCAGCTTGTAATTTATAAACACACTAACTCTAGTAATGGCGGTAAAAAAGCTGTGGGTTTTAGGTGCACGATTTGGACACAGATAAATCGCTTAGTGTTCATGGTATGAGGAAAGACATTGCAGCGGATTCTAGTCTAGACCACGCAGTAATTTTATGCTTTTCAACCATTCTGTACAGTAGCAAACATTTTTCTAAATTCTAAATATATGATCCATGAGATCCATCGTCTTAATCCACATGCACGTAAGTAATTGTAACGTTTTTTTTTCGGATGAGTAGTCAGCAAATTACTTACGTCTGTCAGACTTTTACTGACTAAAACCCATCCATGTTCCCTTTTCCCTTTGTGTTCTGAAGCCGCGGTTTCTTTTGAGAACTACCCGCAACGCCGGCAGGCAGCAGCCAGCAGGAAGCCGGAAGCAGTGGCCTGGCAGGCTCCTCTGACGTAATTGTAACCTAAAAGGGCCTTTTATACAAACCCGGTACCCCGAGACACGGCTGCCGTGTCTTCATCTACGAAACTTAGTTGACAATGTTTTTGAGTTCGGGCGCTGCCTGATTGGGTTAGGAGGTAGCTATACTACTACTACTGCTACTAGTAGATATATAGAAAACTAGCTTTTGCCCGCGGCTTCGCTCGCGTTAAATTCGGTATAACACAGTACCTGCTACCTGCAGTTTTTGCTCTTGCGCCTTATTGATTTGTAATAGCAACGCTAAGTTTTCCCTTTTCTTTCCTCGTTCTCCCTCATATCCCACTTTTTCAAAAGCCTATGTCCGTCTCCTGGTTCCCAACTATCTCTGTACCAAAATTCATCAAAATCGGTTTAGCCATTAAAGCGTGAAGAGGTAACAAACAAACTCACTTTCACTTTTATAATATTAGTAAGGATAGGCTAGTAATTGATTAGTAACACTTTGGTGGATGGTAGCTTTTATCTTATATTTAAAAATCATGTGTGTCCACCGTGTCAGTGTCGTGTGTTTACACCACTGAGCATATTATTATAATTTACGCTGCCTGTGCCAAGCGGTTTCAGCCGCTGCTCAGATCCTCTTCAGAAGAGGGCCACCATTTATTATCATTTAGGAGTCTGAAAAATAGATGTTGGCCGATTCTCAGACTTACTCAATATTCAATACGTTTCGGAGACGTTTGGTAATAAACACCGCGACACGAGAATTTTATATATTAGATAGAGTGTACACTATACACTATGTTCGTAACGCTAATTTATCTCCGAAACTATGGCACATGGCACCCAACCGATGTTAAACAACATTGTGCATGGTTGGTTCTGGTTTGAAAGATAAGTAAAATAGTTTTGAAGCTGACAGGCTGCGCCGTGTAAAGCAGCGGGCTTACTCTTGATTTCAATTCCGATCGGTCGATATTGGAATTGTGACGACTCTTTAAATGATTCAATCAAGAAACAAACTTGATATAGAACGATCGATAGTGCGTAGCAAAACGTTTTTTGACAATTCGCTATGGATAACACATTTGTGTTTGTTTACAAATATCAAAATAGTATTATATCTCTATTTCCATTATTGTATAGCTAAGTAAACAGCATACAAAGTATTAATAAAACATCTTGTTAGAATGAGATCACAATTTTTAATAACGTTTAAGAGTCAACGCCATCTAGCAGTGAGTGGATTAACAATTCCTTTTAGCTATTCAACGCGAGATTGTGTACTGTACGAACATTCTTCATACGGGTGATAACACATTTTGCGGTCGCTGGGCAACAGATATATCAAAATATCTCACATTTCTTTTCATCGATGCTGTATCGTCAACGACCGTCATTAATTAGGATATTATTATTATCAAGAAAGAATAGCTTTATTATTTTATTTTTCTGACATTTTTTTATTTACTTATCTTATATTTTTTTCTGATTGACATTTTTATTCATTTTATTTGACATTAGTAATTAAATATTTTTGTGCTGTTTATTAGTTTGACATTTTTTGTTTTGCAACTGAAAAATTTATTTGAATCAATTTATTATATTTAATTTTAAATATGTAACTTGTTCTTTTAAATTTGGAAATTAATATTATTTGCATGCCCATAAGACGGTAGAATATGGAGAACCTATTAATACGAAAAGATCTATGTAAAAATTACCCATGTTTGCAATAAATGATTTGTATTTGTATTTGTATTTGTCATGCATGCAGCGTTTAACTGACTCTATTTGTGTCACATACAACCTTCTATAATATTTATTAGTCCCAACAGAAAAATTGAATAAAACACGAATATTAAGATATCATTTATTGCTAATAGTGTGAAGGATCCAGTCGTAATGCGGCGCTAAAGGGTAGGACACGAACACGTCGTCATCAGTCTGCACCACGGCTAACAGCTTCACTGTATCATTTTGGATCATCAGCACAGGACCACCGGTAGTCAGCTGCAAAAATGGTAACTATTACACCTGTATCCCTTTGGGGTAATATAGACAGAGATACAATGTCACATAAGGCCATCAGCGTTCTCTGTACCATTTACAAAAATACTTAGAAAGAAACCAGAAAACGCCCGTCTGGTCTAACCAGGGTGCAAAGGACAAGGATAGAGTGAATAGTTCCTCATCGTACATACGAAAGGGTAGGCTTTTTACTCTATGTGGGAAGACACGATCTACCAAGCAGTAACAATCAGAATTAAAGTACGAAAATCGCCTTTGCTGCTATTAAATCAAAGTTTTGTCTTATTACCGTGGCTCCTCCACGGTAGACAGTACAAAACATGAACCGAGCTGGTAAAAGTCGCAGGACTCCGCTTGATGTGGTTATGAGACTGGTAATTATAGTGATGCTAGCGCAGACCTATTCTAGTTTATATTTTTCTGCTCAATGATATGATCTTAAAGACCTCGAAGTCCTCTTGAGACGCACCTGTGTAGCATTCTTGTCATCATCCTTGCTGAAGAGACACAGGACATCGTTGTCCTTGTAGCTGTACATGGTCTGGCACTTCTCGGGGCTCAGGATCTGGCTCAAAGCTGAAGACCATTCCATCGCGTCGTGTTCCGATTCAGAGTCGTTCTGAAAAAAAAAACAGGATATCTAAGACGATTAGTTTTTTTTTAAGCTAGTGGATGAAATACAGATACAATTCGACAACACAGTTGTTAACTTGAGGTAGTCTCGCCACCTTTGAACTTACGGACTTCTGTCCCCCATCCCACAGTCATAGGTGACAGTGGGTGGTATTACGAAAGAAAAAAGAAAATAATAGAAAGATCTAGATCATTGTTGCAAAAAAAATATCTGAATCTGTTGAGATATTGGTGGCAGTTTGGTTGGGGACAACCTTCTGCCTAAATTGTTCAGATGGTAATTACATAAATATTTTCGCTTCTACCGTCAATGACGATAATTTCCTTACCTTAACGGAGAGGATGCCGTTACTATTATAAACCTTATTCTTTTTACGTGACAGCAAAAGTTTTTGTTTGAACCTTTCCTCCTTATTACCTTTGAGGACAAAATCCAGCCATACGCCATAACGTCCCCTTTCTCCAGCCCTTCCTTCATCAGCTCCAAGGCAGGACTTTCAACCTCCGGTTCGATCCTCATCAATGCCAAATATGGCCCGTTCGTATCCTCTTCTTCATCGATGGCTCTTCGGGAAGGGTTGGGGGTATGGTGCAGCACAACCGAAGTTACATTATGCGCTGAGCCATCCTGGAGTGGGTTTGAGGATTCAGCGACTATGGTGTAGTGGCTTGATTCTGTCATGTTTGTGGTGCTGGAAGAATGAGTAAAACTAGTCTGAATAACTCGAATGATAAAGCAATAGGGTTATTAGGTATTTGAATAAAGTTAAACTAGAATATTTATGCGCTTCGGTAATCTACCTACGTATTTCCAAATTATGGGGTACTTCGCGCCACGGACTAACCACCATAGCGGCAAAACTTTTTTACAGTGCACATAATTATCATTGTGCGATTGTCAGTTTTCCTCTATAGGGTTACATATGAGACGACCCATCTTCTTTTCTATAACCTTACAAATTTGTTGAAGTGCAAGGTGTGCTCCATAACTCTTTCATTAAGCTTGTAGGATAAATATGGTAAAACTCTCAATAAATCTTACTTGACATAGAAATTACTCAAGACATTGATGCAGTTAGCAGCAGTAAGCACCCATCGTGAATTCAGCAGAGTTCCCGCGCAAGTTTGCGCGGTTACATTAGCAAGCGTTTCAAATATGGCGACCAAAAATGGCGCGCTATTTGGAAATTTTGTTTTCTCCTCAGTGACGTTTTTTGTATTTCCGCGTCCAACAAAACTCTTTCTTGAGGATAAAGTTAAATCGTTGTCGAATTTCGACTTATTTTCATCGAATGATCTCGAAACATCTGGTTCAGGTAATGAATTGTCGACTAAAACTCTGCCAAATATCTCCGAAGCCTGTTCATCAGATTGTTCATTTTCATTTCTTCTGTTGGAGGCCTCTATGATCAGGTCGACGTCCTGACTGACGGCGCCAATGATCTGGTCGGCTATGACGGCGTCACAGTCGCGTATGACAGGACTGGCCTCATCACTGTGAATGTATTTTGCATTTTCATACAGAGTATCATTTAGGGCGTCGTTAAAACCTAAAATGGTTAAACTTTATAGATTATCATAATTACATCTGCCTATTTTATTTTGGACGTTATAATCATTCTTATAATCCTTATCCTTACTAATATTATAAAAGCGAAAGTGAGTTTGTTAGTTTGTTACGTCTTCACGCCTAAATGGCCGAACCGATTTTCATGAATTTTTGTACATCATGTACAGAGATATTTGGGACCCTGGAGATGGACATAGGCAATTTTTTTTAAAAAGGGGATAGAGAGTGAAGAAGAGGGGAGAGAAAGATAATTATTTTTACGATCATCAGGCGTGTTAAAGTTAGCGTTAGCCCAAAGTAACTATGCCACGCGGACGAAGTCGCGGGCGGAAGCTAGTAATTAATAAAAGTAAGTCTAAAACTGCCAACCCATCTTGAACAAGCATGGTGATCAAATGCTCTTATCTTCTCCGTTTGAGAAGAGGTCTTTGCACAGCAGTGGTTATAGTAATAGGCTGGTATTATTAGACAGATTTATACCTACTCAAACATTGCACCTTATCCCTACACGTTGGTTGACAGATACAAAATTCCCTAGTCATTAACCGCGCCTTTGTAGCTTGACGACGGTTTTAATTGCTCAGTGTTTACATTTGCAATACATACGTGGACAAGGCTTACCTTTGCGATGCCTATAAAACTCAAACACATAGTTATGAATAATGTTATGTAAGAAAGCGTAAACTTCATAAACATTACGCTGCCCTTTTTCAATTGTTTGTAAACACCGGCTATGTTTACTGGCGGTAGTGCTGACCTAGTATTTTAATTGCTGTTCCACGGAAACGTGATGCTTTTAGAAACCTAAGCATTACTGACAAAATGGCTCCCTAAACATATTTCTAATTCGATGAAGACGAATGTAAAAAGATTGCATGCAAACAGGTTAAGATGGATGTGTGGAGTGTCGTAAACGGATTAAGTAAGAATTGAGCAAACAGGCGACAAAACGAGAAAGGGACTCTGTCTTGGTATGGACATGTGATGAGGACCCATGCTGCACATGTGACTAAAATTTAGATGAATATTAATATTGATGGATGAAAAAGGAGAGGAAGACCAAAGAAAAGATCGCTGGTTGCGAGTCGTACTCGCGCATGAGGTTTCCGTATTGGTCTTGTAAATCAAAGTTAAGTTATTTACTTTAAAAACTTCAAAGAAAAAGAATTTCTTTATCAATAATCTGCCCTTGCCCCATTCTATTTGGGGTCAGCGCAACACGTTTTCTTCTTCCATTCTCCCCTATCAGACGTCACGGAATCATTTACTCCTTTCTCCTTCATATCATTCCTTACACAATCCATCCATCTTTTCTTTGGCCTTCCTCTAGCTCTCCGTCCATCAACATTCAGATCCTTCACTCTTTTAGTCACATGTCCTTCATCCCTCCTCATTACATGTCCATACCAAGACAAACGATTTTCCTTTCAATTTTTCTGTACCTAACAGGCGCAACTTTCAAACTTCCTCGAATATATTCATTCCTTACTTATTACTACGAGACGAAAAGTAAGGCTGGTCCACTACCTATCTACTTACTGCCGAAACAGTGAATTTAGATATTTTTGCAGAAATTGCAGATTACCTGGTGCAATCCTTTTTTTTTTTTTCAGCTGGAAATCATCCAATGACTTCCCCCGCTCTGGGCGGAGCGGGGGGGCATGTCAGACTTGTACTGACTAAAACCCACCCATGTTCCTTCTGTTGCCCTTTACGTTCTGAGGCCGCGGTATCTCTTTCGAACAACCCGAAACCCCGTCAGGCGGAGGCCCTGGCAAGCCCCTCTGCTTTGCTGACTCTCTTTGAGGCGCGCGTGAAACACGAACGCGCCGTCGACACGGCCTGTCGTCAATAGACGGGCAGACGGTGAGCTACCCATTGCTCACCGTCCACAGGCCCGCATCTACGGTGGCCGGGAGTCGTCTCGCGGCGCCCTAGGCGTCTCCCGCGGCGGCTGGGTTGGCCTGATGTTCTCTCCCTCAAACGCCCGGCCTTCTCCTCTGGTGCAATCCTTACATACTGATTTTGGGTCATTTTATGTTTTATAAGTCTTCATATTAAGTTAGAAGAATGACTTACCTGTTAGATTATCTAGTAAAAACACAAAAACTGCTACGCTCGACATTTTCATGGCAAACGTATTGTGTTCCTCAGGGTTGACTTCACCGTTACATCTGTGTGTTGCTGTATTTATTTCCTTTACTTTTCAGCCCTGTATAATTCGTGAAGAATTATTTCTTCTTAGCAATATTTTCAGAGATTCGGATAAAAAGTATCGCATCTGATTTTACAATAGCACTTCTCTTTTGTTTTACCCGACTGCTTCAGAAAGTGACTATTTTTTCAAGATTATATCAGGATTCTTCAGTGGTTGACTGCTTAGGCTTGCTTTTGGGCCTATACTGTTGGTTTTCAGACTTAACCGTTGTGTTTTGTAAACAATCTTAAACATTATCGGACTTTTGGAAAACATTATGTAAAGCAACTCGTGAAACGGTTTCTTTCATTGCGTTAAAGTTAACAAATGGATACTTTACAGTTAACACACAATTATTTTATTTAGCGCTCATTTGATTTTCGAGTGGCCATTTGAAAACACAATTCCAAAATAAATAATAGCAATGGAGTTTGAAGAGTTATAGTACATTACGATATTAGTGCGTTATGATGGTTATAACATGCGAGGCGGAATTTCAGCCCGAGCCGAAGGCGAGGGCGTAATCGAGCCGAGCATGTTATAACCAATACGCACGTATATCGTACGACGTTTTTTAACACTTTTGCGAGGAAACAGAAAAAAAACATTTCACAATACAAGTACAAAGAAAAGAAAATTTGAGAAAAATGGCGCGAGGATTATTTTCTGCCGTGGCTGCGTGAACATGTTGGCAAAGACACTAGACTTCACTAGAGCATGCAGCCAAGTTTTTAAATTACCGAATAAACTGTTTTTTTTTTTATTTTAAATAAACTCAATCTGTGAATGCACACTGTTGCTTTCGTGGTTGCTTTAAAATGGCGATTAGTTCGAAATTTGAATAGCAACAGCGCGCTGCTCACTAGCTGGTCAGTCGTGCGGCGGCGATCAGTTCCAAATTTGAAATGGCAAATAATACTGTTATGGAATTTGTATAGACTATAACTTAACTATTTGCTTTGATAACACACGCGTTTTTTATGACCATCTTTACATATTTAAAACCGGTGGAATTACATCAGCTTTACGAGCAAGGGTGTTAAAAAAGTATTAATTTTGACGACACGGTTGGCGTAGTAGTGGTAGAGCGATCGACTGCCGTGCTGCGTGTCGCGGGTTCGATCCCCGCACGGAACAAATATTTGTATGGCCTACAGATATTTATTCCGGGTCTGGCTGTTTGTATATGTGAGTTTAAATGTTTGTAAACGCACCCGCGATACAGGAAAAATCCCGTGTGGGGCAACGTTTTTATTAAAAAATAAGTTTTTAGTTGGTTTAGATGCCAGTATGTTATGGTGTGGGTACTTTTATTTTTTGTCCATGTTTAATGTAGGTATATAAGTGTATCATGTATTGATGTCATGCCAATTGGATAGGACCTATGGTGTTCATTTCAATGTAGTGGAAAATTGTTTTGAATTTGCTTGCTATAATATTTAACTTACTTAGCCGTATACGACATTGAAGTTTGTTGTTCGAAAACTATAATTATCTAATATTCTTAAGAGAACATTATTAAAAGGGATTTAAAGAAAAACAAGTTTACAATCATTAAAAATATGTATTTGATTTTACATTTATTCAATACATTCACAACCTTTACACATACAAGCATTTATCGATCACAATCATAGCTCAATGTTAAGCCTATTGACTGACCAAACTGTCGCGCCCGCATGCAGCCCGCATGCGGGCGCGCAGCTCTCTTATCTACAAGGTAAAAAATAAAGTTTTATCACCAAAGTACACTCCCCCTTTAACCGCAACGTCAAAGCCCCCTAAACTAAATTCGACATACCTACATGGTAACTGACGTTTTGACGGCACGGTTGGCGCAGTGGTTGAACGGCTGCTTGCAGCGCCGCGTGTCGCGGGTTCGATCCCCGCACGGAATACATTTGAATGACTTACAGATAGTTGTTTCGGGTCTGGCTGTTTGTGTATGTGGGTTTAATTTTTTGTAAACGCACCCACGATACAGGAGAAATTCTTAGTGTGGGACAAAACTGTATGAAAAAATTAATAGTCTACAACGTAGATTTTGTAACGTTTTTATACAATAAATAGAAAGATTTCGTATCTCTGCGATCCGATCGGTAAAGTCGGTTTTGCTGCTGCGCGTGCGGTTATGCGGAAACGAATGAAAGCGTTTGTTATCTCAGTATTTGAAACAACGTAACTTAAGACCTTTGACACAAGACCAAGCCTTTTTTTTTTTTACCTTTGTCTTGTTTGACACATAGCATAGAAGATATGAAGTCAAGGAAATTAATGGTAAAGCAACATCCAATTTCAATAATCTGTACATACAAATTTTAAGCTTAGCAATTAATTTCCCCGGCGCGTGACAGTACAAAAGATGTCAATATTAGAAAATATTAAGATTTCAAGTCTTTTTACATAATTAATAACTACAAATCGTAGCGAAAATCTAGTTAATTTTACTTAGTTTTAATAATAATTTTAGTAAAGTTCATCAAACATGTCTAGCCAATTATTTTTATAATTTACCTTATGTTTTTTCAATTCAATTTATTCACAATAAGTGTTGGTACAATTTAGAGCTTAAAATTAATTTAATTACAGTTTTTTTTCATAAATGCTTCGATTTTCATTATAACTATGAAGTTACGTTATGTCATGAAGTAAAAGCTGTTTCTTATTTATTAATTTGTAACAGTTATAGATGGCGCCACTAGTGACGCGACTTATTTTTGGAAAATAACTTTAATATCTATTAGTAATTATAATTTATTAAAATTGAAAGAATGCATTAATTCATATCACTCTTAGATTCTGTATTAATATAAGTATGTAAAATTCTCCCGAGTACCTTGTAAAATTGTTAACATATTTAATACACAAGATTGTACTAGTATAGAACTACTTAAAAATTTTTACAACAGTAACTGTATATCAGAAAAAAAATGCTTTTATTTACAAAACATGTAAATTCAGAGGTTCTTAAACAATCATAGACTTGGGAAAAATAAAATATAGTTATTTGAATAATAATAAGAGAGTATCTAAAATAATATTTGTAAACCGAAATTGATCTGAACGCGAGTTTAGATGTAACATAATATTCGTGGATAATATAGCATTACTTGGTTTGATATACAATTAAATTTTGTTTCTTAGGCCGAGACCTATAACCGTTACTTAGCGATGAGATGAACCTACCATTGTGGCACACAGTCGAACTACAATTAGTGCTAGATAGTAACTGGAGCATATCTAAGTCAATGCAATTGCTATCATATATCTGAGTCAATACAACAATTTTTAAAGGTTCTCCTAAACCTAGGCGTTATTATCTCCGAATAAAGTTATGTATCTCTCGTTTAGTGTATTAGACTAGATTACTGACTTGAGCCTGCTGTGGTAAGTTCCCAAAGAACTGAGGTACCTGCAAGTAGATAACATTATTTTAGAGAGCTTTGGATGTGCTACGCAGCTACACGTAACAGGAGACATTGCAAAATCAAATTTATGTAGATGTAGAGAAAAAAATATTGATTTCGAGTGGAAAATATGTCGAACACAGATTGCCTGTTCAATAAATACCGCGGAAACGAACATGTTTTAAGCACCATAAAAAAGATTGTAAAATAACGCATATCCCATTGAACGCGTGCATTTGAGATACAAAAAAAATACTGAGAGGGATAGAAACATAAAATTCTCGCAAAGGCATACAAAATATCAAAATTACAGTCGAAAATAAATAAACTAACACAGGTACATAAGCACCTTCGTCTATTTTAAGGAACCCTTAGGCCAGTGGATTTTAATATTTGTTTCAACCAGCAAAAGGTCGATATTTGTTTGACAGTAAGCCGGCCCGGTTTATAACTCTCTCTTATCTCTTACCTTAGTAACTCCAATGGTCATCCCTGACATACTGCCCCTTATTCTCGGGGATGTACCCCATTATGCAGGGCAGGCCGGTGCCGACCCTCTTCTGGTACTCCACGTACTGGGGCCCGAAGAACGTGAGGAGAGTCAGCTCCTCCGCGTACACCCTCTCTCGGAAGAACGTCCAGGAGGCGGCGGCGTAGATTATCACGCAGACTGGGTTTAGAAGGGTTATCTGAAAGATGATCAGAGATATGGATACGCGGGATACTTCGACGTCCTGGGTGAAGGAAAATAACCTTTTTTTTCCTTTTTTTGGTATTGTTCGTCGTGTCGTTCAGCTCCTTGGGTTATGAGTTGAGCTACACGATAACTGACAAATGCTTGCACTGACTGGACAGGTCAACTCAATCTGTGTGGTGCTTTCTTAAAAAGACCATTTCAGACACTATCTGCATAGTCCTGATGTAAGTTGACCAAGATTTTTTTGTCTGGACCTTAAAAGAGACTATGACCTCTGAGTTTGTTTCGGCTGTTTCTTCTCAGAGTAGTCGGGTACGAAACACCGGCCTCATCTAGTTTAAAAAAAAAGACGTGTAAAAGTGTTTGTGAAAACGTCCTTGCAAAATAAACATCATTTATCATTTAACTACTGGGATAAAAGCTCCTCGTTCTCCTTTCGTCCCGCAAGAACACTTTCTCGGGGAGCTAGAGTATACAACCCACTAACTCAAGTTATGGTCTATTCATGTCAAGTTACCAATGAATCTTGTCTTCACTGTGAGACGGAGTGGCACATAATCTAGCACGCGGGTATAGTGTTGGTTGGTAGATGCCTTTTTTTATTTAGTTTCTTTACGACGTGTTCCCTCACTTTTTAGACACCAGCTATGAAATCATAATCGTAATACTAGCTTCCGCCCGCGATTTCATCCGCGTGGCATAGTTACTTTGGGCTAACGCTAACTTTAACAAACGTGATAATCGAAAATAATATATCTTTCTCTCCCCTTTTCTTCCTTTTTTTTTTCTCACTTTTTTTAGCCTATGTCCGTCTCAAGGGTCCCAGTTATCTTTGTACCAATATTCATCAAAATCGGTTTGGCCATTTAGACGTGAAGACGTAACAAACAAACAGACTCACTTTTATACTCGCTTTTATAATATTAAGTAAGGATTATAAAACTGAAGAGTTTGTTTGGTTGAATACGCTAATTTCAAGAACTTCTGGTTCGAATTGATAAAATGTTTTTGAGGAAGGCTATATAACAACACGCTACAGCATTTAGGAGCTAAGCAGCGGGTGAAACCGCTGGGCCAAGCTAGTAATTTACAACTGTAATGGAACCATCCTACAGTAAATAACCAAATGTAGGTACTTCGGTCACTGGGTCAATGAGAGTCTAACCGATGATATGGACATGGATAGGGAGCGGCGAGCGCAGGGCATTGTCGGTAAGGGGTAACATGCTTTCTCGCAGGTTCGCGCGATGCTCAAGTGACGTTAAGGTCACACTATTTAAAAGCTACTGCCAAACGTTATACACGTGCAACCTGTGGAGCAGTTACACTAAAAAAGCCTACAATGCTTTGCGCGTCCAATATAACAACGTATTCAGGGGTATGTTGGGGCTCCCCTGACGGTGCAGTGCCTCGGCATATTTGCCGAGTACCGCACGGATGTCTTCCAGGCGGTGCTTCGCAAAAGGACGGCCTCCCTGTGGTATCGGCTAAAGAGTAGCACCAACAGGCGTCTGAGTGTGTTGTCGGATAGAGTGGACAGCCAAATCCTGAGGCATTAAATTTTACTAACATAGTTTTTTAGTTTCTTCTACTAACATAATTATTATTATATAGACTTGTAACTTTATGTGCCTGATCTGAAATAAATATTTTCAATTTCAATCTGCATGTCTGGGTTCGAACCTACGCCGTGTAAGTCACGGCCCTTTTCACTGGGCCACTAGAACTTCTAATCAGATTACAACTCAGGAAATCGCATTACGATGCATTAAGCAGCTTACATCGATTTAATCTAAGTGTTGCTAGCCTCATGTACCAACCCAGAGAATTAAGCAAAATACACCGCTATCTACCCCTCCCTGTACAGATGTAATTTTGTGTTATGTTTTTCTTATCTCTTACCTGTGTACCGATGGACCAGTAGAACCACCCCACGTAGCTGGGATGTCTGCAGATGGAGTACACGCCGTGAGTCACCAGCTCGTGGTCAGCGCGCTTCACGAACTGCACCTGGAAAAAAAGCATTGAATACTACACTACTGGTCCCCCCTCCCCCTTTTCCTCACTCTATCCTTTCTACTTTTTTATAAATATAAATAGCTTTATTTATTTCCATACAATTGTTGAATAATTATTTTAATATTTTATGTGCTCTAATTTAGTGTTTTGTAATTAATTATTGTATGGCCCCTGTAGGGTAGAAAACCTCTTTCTTTTTCCATATTTTTTTTTATGTCCTATCCATTTAACTTAACAAGTAAGTACTTGTAATATAATATATTACCCTCCTTATAAACCCCCATTAATCATCAGGCACGGCTTGTACCAAGCGATTTGCGCGTTTTACAGTTGCGCTTAAAGCACATTACGAAATATATCCTGTAACAGTTATTAATAAGTAAAGTTCACTAGTTTGTGTGGTAATTCAAGTGTTTCTTAGTAAAGTCAAAATTTATTCACATTTAATTGATTTTGACTCATTCATTGTGACTCTGACCAACTTTTTATGTCCGTCGTGTCGTAAACTTTGTTCACAGCTAGTTTAACTTTTCAGATCCTCAGATGCCTACATATCAGGTCTCTAATAAACTGCTGCTGAACATCAAACAATATAAAATGAAGTTGATAAGTAAATTGCTTATTAGTCTGTTGAAGCTTTAAAGTTTAGAATTTAATCACTTATTCAGAACTTTCATTCTTACTAAAAAACTAGTTCACGAGAAAAGTTCAGTTGTTCCATGAGAAAATACATCAATTGCATGCTTACTATATGCTTACTATAATATAAAAGCGTAAGTGTGTTTATTTGTTTGTTACGTCTTCACGCCTAAATGGCTAAAAAAAATTGATGAATTTTGGTACAGAGATAGTTGGGACCCTGGAGATGGAAAAAGGCTACTTTTTTAAAAAAGGTTGAGATATGAGGGAGAAAGAGGGAAGAAAAGGGAAAACTTAGCATTGCTATTACAATAAATAAGGCGCAAGGGCAAAAACTACCGGGGTTGCGGGTTGTTCGAAAGAGATACCACGGCCCGGAACGCAAAGGGCAATAGAAGGAACATGGGTGGTTTTAGTCAGTAAAAGTCTGACACGCCCCCCCGCTCCGCCCAGAGCGGGGGAAGTTATTTGATGATTTACCACCCAAAAAAAAGGGCAAAAACTACAGGTAACAGGTACCTGTAAATCAGGAAAGGGGAACTGTGTTACCCCGAATTTAACGCAAGCGAAGCCGCGGGCAAAAGCTAGTATCTTATAAATTAATAACATGTGAGACATATAAACACTTTAGAAAGAAAATAATGAAATGACTTACTGTGTGATTAAAATTAGTCTTGGCTGTGAACATGGCCGCTTTCCTGAGTCCTTCTCCTGTGATGCACATGACAACACCTAGGTATGACAGCCAGAAGTATGTCTTCATATCTACAACAAACAGATGGGTGGAAAATCAGGCTGAATAAAACTTTGATAAATTGGCTCATACCACAACAATTTCTTTAAGATATTTTTTTTGTCGTACTGCTTTTTGTATTAAATGTAATGTCATGGCAACATATTTTCGAATCCAATAGGTTATAGGCCTGATTCCCTCGGTACCTAGAGCGATGTAAATATGCAGAGTAGCACACATATGTTATTTAAGTACAATGTCAGAAAAAAAGGCCTATATCACAGATATAGATAACGCAAGTATCACGATCTGTATGAAAACGAAGCGTGCCATATTTGACTACCTACTATGACTACCTACTATGACGTCTCATGCACTATATTTTAGTGAAGTGATGTCTATTTAGTGATCGACGAAAGTTTTTACAATTTATTACACAAAATTAACTATTTTTTTGATATCTGACGTCCAACTAGTGGCACACCAATGCAGACTGAGCGCGAAAGTAGCAGCTTGCGATTTTTGATCGTAAGTTTGGCTCGAAAAGTGGCACGCGTAGTAGTTACCCTTACATTACCTATGTCTATCTATATCTATGGCCTATATTGACTCATTGCAGGCCTTCCACTTTTCTCTCTGTGTTTTTTTGAGGCCCATCTTTTAGAAATACTTTTATAGATAATCGTCATTTCAGCATTTTATACTTACCAGGGAAGAAATAGTACTCCACTCCCCATTCTATCCAGCTGGCGACAGCAGCCGCACCATACTGTATACTATGGTTCAATATGAATGAGTTAACTGTCAGTGTCCGTGGATTTGTGAGGGCCACGGACATGAACTCCGAGAAATGGAAGAACGAGAGTATTGTGGTGTAGAGGCCGAAAACTCTCCAGCCATTGTCGAAAGTGGCAAGGAAGATACCCAGGGAGAATGCTGCACCAAGGAATGCTGATCTTATTGATACCTACAAAAGTAATAATATACAAATTAGATTCATATTCTAGGACAAAATCAATTTATATGCATTTGTTTGCATAAACTGTAAAATATCCAGTATTACTGTCTAATTGATTATATTTCTAAATATACTGATGATGTCTTAACTATGGATCATGCTGACCTAGAAATTTCCTCAATAAGGGAAATATCGATCTTAAATGTTGTCACTAAAACAAAGCTTGGTGGGCAGCAATTACAAAATAATTATAATAAATGTGCGTACTTAATTTATCAAATTAAACAGATCTTACCTCGTACATAAAGCCAGTATAGCAGTATCTTAAAATGAAGTTAAATAGGCAGAAATAGAGGGCGGGTCCCCAATATGTCAATGCCCATAGCTCCGACGAGAAACCTAGGACTCTTCCAGAAAATAATGATACCATAAAAATTATTACAGATATAAAAAAACATAATAATGCCTGTTTCCCGGCGGGACAAATATTATTTATCCCTAAGATGTGCATTTTCTAAATGTCAACCTATAAAAAAATCGGAAACTATATGTAATACAATTCTGCTACTAGTTCCAGTATGTACAGCAATATTTCTTCGAAGTAATCATTGAAAATTTGTAAAATAAACCTAAAATTTACATGAGATATCACTTTTAGTACAACTCCCGCTTGTAATGTCACTGTCAATCAGACGTCAATGTCAATCCAAGATGAAAGTTGGTGGTGCGTTCAGAACTGTTTTTAACACCCTCAACGCCAGTGTATCATTTTTGCACACGCTTGTTAAAACATAGTGTATCAAAAATGATACACACGACCTATTGCGTTCAAAGCGTTGTGTACCAATAATGCACACGCTTTTCATAGATTTTGTATTAGAAATAATATCCTCTGGCCTGGACGTTTGGTTTGCTATATTTGGGATTGGGTTATGAGACATATGCCAAAAAATATTGGTACTGGAAAATTGAAGGTGAAAAAAAAAGTCATGAATTAGTTTCTACATAATTATATTAAAAAAACAACTACAAAGAAAGACACAAAATAAGATTAATTGCTAATGAGTTTTGTTGAAACATTGACGACATAAAAAAAAATTACACACTGAACATTTTGTGTATATTTGGGGTGCTTTTTTATTTTTTCCTGCAATTTGTAATCCTGTCCTCCCGTAAATTTTATAGCACTCCAAACAACGACCTCGAACTTTCTTATCGTTTACAATGTTTTGGACCAAATAATGCTTGTCGTCTGGTCTCGATCGTGAAGGTCTGTCAACATTCGTTGAAGAAATTCTCTCCAGCAACGCATCGATCACTTGTTCACGAAATTCCGTGATTGTGAGTTTCTTTTGAAGTGAATATTCGTTATACAGGAAATGGGCATTTACTACACTTGTTCCCCAAATTATTTCAAACGCTAATTTGCGGTACCATTTGGTGCAGCGTCGTAAGGCTGTACCATACGTGGCCATTTGGTCGCTAATATCTATAGAAGATTTACCTTTATTGTAGTCAGCTATACATTTGGGTTTTGTGTGCATTGCGTTCGTATTTCTACTATTATTTGGCACCATTTCAAGAGCAGACGTTTTCGTGGTAAGCATCCGTACGTCGCGTTTATCACGCCAGTTCAGAACAACTATGCCTTCATTGCTCTGCTTTGCAGCCATTTCTCCTCTCTTCAATTTGGCCTGTACCACTTCCTTTGGTAAATATTTTCTATTAGCCCTTAGAGTTCCTACTAGATGGGTTTTTCTATTACGCAAACGTAAGGCGAGAGGAACACTGGTATAATAATTGTCTGTGTACAATGTTCTTCCTTCATCTAAGAGTTCTTCTGCCAAAGACATAACTGTTTTTTCTGAGACTTCAGTTTGCGGGTCTCTAGATTTGCCACAGTAAACAGACAAGTTCCAAGTATATCCTTTTTCGGTACATAGCTTGAATACTTTGATACCGTATTTTGCACTCTTATTGGGTATATATTGCCTAAACAAAAGTCGTCCGCGCCAAGGTATCAGCGATTCGTCTACACATATTTTTTCTCCCGGTGTGTATGTTTTCTTGTAGTTATTTATAAACTTGTCAAGTATATCTCTCAACTTGTAAAGCCGGTCATTTGGGTCAGCTAACGTATTATCTGAGAAGTGAATAAATTTGAGAATCAACTCGAATCTGTTCCTAGGCATTACAGTTCGTGCTAATGGAATATTGTAGAGCTTATGAACGCGCCAGTAGTCTTTTATCGATGGCAGTTTCACCAATCCCATCCAACCAATGAGTGCGAGAAATTTTTTCATTTCGTCCAAGGTAACAGGAACCCAGGCATGTTGCCTAGAACCTGAAGGAATATCATTTGACAGTAGTTGCTGCGTGGCGTATAAATTCGTTTGGTCTACAATATGCTGAATAATGTCGTTAGTCATGAACAAATCTAAATAGTCTATTGGCGAAGCATTAGCAAGAATGCCTGAGTATATTTCTTTGAAGCCTGAAATAGGCCCGGTGTATTCCATGGGCGTTGGACCTTCTTGAGTAGGCATGTGCCACTCTATTGAGTCGAGTTTTTGTTTTAGCCACTCGGATGTTGTACCTGAGAGACTTTAGAATTCGTCGATAAAACTGTTTTCTTAGGCATCACGCTCGACTCGAGGCTACAATGGGGTCCTCATTTAACATCTCTTGCAGGACGGTTGAGTTCAGCAGCATATGCTGTAAGAAAAATCCGTCAATTTACTGATGTAGATACCGCGCGACTAGTCTATTTTAGTTATTTTCATAGTATAATGTCATACGGTATTTTACTTTGGGGACGGGCTGCAGACATTGAGTCTATATTTATTCTGCAGAAAAGAGCCATCAGAGCCATGTATAATCTACGTAGGCGCGATTCTCTAAGAGAACTGTTTAAAAAAATTAACATCATGACAGTACCTTGTCAATACATCTATGAAAACATCATGTATGTACGTTAGGAAAAATCTGCATCTATTTAGTAAAAGAAGTGACAGACATCACTATAATACTAGAAATAGGGACCAACTGGTTCAGCCAGGTTTCAGGCTAGCTAAGGTAGACTCCTCTTTTATGGGGTACTGTTTAAAATGTTACAATAAAATACCTCCACACATCCTACAACTGAATGAATCGAAGTTTAAATCTTGTATTAAACGCACACTATGTAGGCAAGCATACTATAAGTTGGGGGATTACATTAATGATATAAATGCTTGGCTCAATGCCGGTCCTGCTCCACAACCATAGGGGCAAACTAATTAATCAGCATCTGAAGTTATTGTGGCAGCTGAAGAAGATTGTAAGACTATCTTTGCATTGTATAGACTCAATTTCCTAATATTGTATAATTGTAATGCCCATGTGTGAGTACTATGTAATTTTATTGACTCGACGGTTGCCCTGGTGGTTGAGAGATTGTCATGCTCACTTAAATGTCTCGCTGATGGTGGCGGGTGTGTCGGGTCATTTAGCTCCCTTCAAAATGGTCGAGCTGAATGGGGCTGATCCATACGTCATGTTCGTGAACGGGCGCTGTCAGTTGGGACTGGTCATCTCTTAGCTACCACGGTTTGTTTTAATTCATCTATTAAACTCTTGCTAATTATTGCTTTTACTCTGGACGCTCTAAATGTGCTCGTTTTTCTACATCGTTCTCACATTATGTATAATCTCAACATGAATGATGTATCCATGATTTTATAAAATATTATGATTTAAAAGAGTGTCCATGGAGTTTCTTGCCCATTCTTCTCCATAGAGATCGACGCTTTGGAATGGGCAACTACAGTACTTTCATAAGTTATTATGTCTTGTGACTGGGACTGTAGCAGCATCATTTTTTTGTTCTTGTTTTTATGACATTCAAAAGTGCCTGTAATGGTCTAATTGAAATAAATGCTTTGAGTTTGAGTTTGAGTTTTGAGTTTGGCTCATTATTACCAGTAGTAAGAGTAGTTGCAGATGTACTTGACATACTAATTGTAGCAGATGATGTACTTGGCATATTATAAGCGTCCAAATCTGTATTACCTATTCTTCTTGCAGAAATCCTCCTCTGAACTTCAGGTAAAGGGGGCAGAGCACTCTCAGTGAAGGTCGATGCTCGCCTAAAAGATAAAGGTGGATTCCAACTTTCGTTAGCACTGTCACTCTCCGAACTAGCCGTCGCATTACCGTCACTTGGATAATAATCCGGATCATACAAAGAGTCGTCACTTTCGTAGTCCATTTTGATTCACTTTTCTCACTCACGTTATTTACGTTTTATAGAATATCCTATAACAAAACAAAAAAGGAGTTATAGAAAAACACAACAGTTGTTGTTTTTCTAAAACTCCTTTGTGATTTCTTCGTGTTTGATCTGAAACAAATATAAAATAATCAAATAAACTAAAACATACCGTGTATCCAAAATGATACACATGGCCTACGATATTGGTTAACAGAGAAATGTCTTTCATAGGCCAGTGTATCATTTTTGATACACATTCCTGAAATCCTGAAAAATGAAAGGGGTGACAGCTGGATAAAATATAACAGCAAAAAATATAAAAAAATGCATATTTAAGCAAAAAAAATACATTATTAAAAAAATGAAATTTTAAGAGATTGGGCTTGGCGGTGAAGGTGTTAAATAATATTTGGCATTTCTTTGTATTTTGTTAAGCAGACTACGTCGAAAATATTTCAAAAACTTTTGCAGTATTCTTAAGTTAAAAAGTACCTGAAAACCAAAATTTTGTTTTTCCTTTGCACTCCACTAATTATTTTAGAATGTGTAACCATGGCAACACGTAGTTTGTTTGACAAATAAATGCAAGGAGGTTTTCAAAATTCAGAATGCGGTTTGTTTTGCTCAGGCAGCATTTCTATTGGCTGTAAGTCTATTAACTCAATTGACATACTGATGTGATTGGTCACAAAATCTTATTTGAGGGTTTATTTTACAAACGTGAAAGAGAAAAGGCTTAATATTTTCAAATTCATGTTATTCGAGTACCGATAATTCCTTATTTTTTTTAATAAATAAAGTTTTAAAACAAATATAACTTGAATTAATGTCATATTTTGCATTGACCGTATACCGTAGAGCAAATTATAGTTAGTATTCACCATCAGACCGGTTAAAATACTTATTAACTGACGTAATCGTGCATGACAACATCTGGTACATTACGATGCGATTCCGTCGGCGTAATGAAATTAAATTTCCCTCGTCATAAGGTTCAAAATCTGTAATTTATTATAGTACACAGACTGAAAATTGACGTGAAATTTCCTTAAGTGATGGTAGCTATCGAGTATTGATGAGTTAGCATTTTCTGGGCTACATCAGGAGTGCGGGAGGCGTTAGTCACTTTTTCGGGTGTGACAAGGATGAACGACCCGTGGGATGTGAAGTGTGTGCGACAAGCTGGTCAGTACGTGTCCTGTATGAAAATAAATGGGGTTCCCCTTCTTCCACCTGTTGTAAGTACAATTATTACTACTTATATTGAGTCTCAGTTCATCCTCTGTTGTTTTTTATAGCTAGTAACTGGCAAACTCTTGAATTTGTTGACAAGACATCCTTAGACCAACCATCACAGGTCTAGGAAACTTGTGGAAGCATGGTAGGATGAAACGCAGCCTGGCTAGACAAACTTGGGAAGATTAACATGAAAATATATCAGGAGATTCAGGAAACAGACCCTTTAGTCCTTCAGGATAATGCCTTGCCATTTTTGGCATTGCCTCAGATCTGGATCACCTAGTAATCTTTATAATTTCAAGTGTACCATCTTTGGCAGAGCAGCTTTTAACTTTAAACTTTAAATTAGATTCTGTGATGTTATTGTTTTAGTAAGCCCACTTTGCATATTAAGCAACTTCTAGCAAATCTATTTGATATGCAGTAGAACTAGCACAATCAAAAGTATGAAATAAGAATGAGAAACTCTTTCTTCTAAAATAGTAAAATAAAAAGCATTAATTAAAAAAAACCCCATGTTTTCACCTGCATCAACTGGGATAACAAAGAGCCTATGTGTTAATCAAGGGTATAAGCTATCTCTATACTAAATTTCATCCATATCTGTCTGGACGTTTGAGTATGAAGGAGTAATAAACATACACACACATAGGAGATTGTCAATGAGAAGTCCCATCTGGGACTTGGCACACAATGTTGTCAAAATGTGGAATAGGAGCTCGGCTATCATCGTTCCTGATGGCTAAGAGCTGCGATGACTGTATGTCGAAGCTCTCCTTACCCTGTTGCATCAAGGGCATGATTCAGAAAGCAGTAATCCTCGATACAGCTCGCAGGTCTCTGAAACTGTAACCACCGGTTGCTCAGACCATGCTCCTGACACCTGCAGATCACTATTTATTATATGAGAATAGTAATAAAGTTCCTCCCTATTTTAAGTTCCCAGTTCAACTAGACTTCATTATTTTTTTCATTTATTTGCAGACTTTCAAGCTTTTTAATGAACATTTGCAGATATAATATTGTTCAAGAGATTTTAAAAAAAGGTTATAACCTATCAAAAATGAAAAAAATAATGTTATTTCTTCTGTTGTTATCTATTGCAAAGGTGATGAATATCAATCATTGTATTTATGATGGTTTTTTTTATCTATTGCATCTTACCTTTTTTTTTCTGTTTCAGCTGTCGAAAGAATGTCGCAAAGAAATGCAGTACTACAAGCTCCTTGCGAAAGAAGTAGATAAGCGCATATCCCTTCTTCGGCCCTTTGTGGTAGAATCCGATTCGGAATCCGAAGATAGGACTGACGCTCCCGAACTATCTGAATATGAATACGAACCAGCCCATCCAGAAGTAAAGGCAGGCTACAGAGCCAAAAATGTGAAAAAATCTGTTGAGTCATCACCAAGAAATGCTCCTCCATCGCCAAGACATCGTCCTCAATTGCCAAGATATGCTCGTAATAATATAACTTCCAATTTGCTTGTGGAATCAATAGACTCCGGTTCTTCTAGGTCAAGCTCTCCGAAACTCATTATAGATCTTAGTTTGAGTATCAACAATGAAAATGTTAAAAGGTCCCCCCCACTCTCACCTATTCGTCCTCAAATAGATCTTCCTGAAAGAGATTATAACTGCATGACAAGAATTACTCAAAAAGTTATAACAGAAAAAATTACAGAAACCCAAGTTCATAAAAAACAAAAAACATCTTTTGCAGAAATTGCTAAGTGCAACTTCAAGCTCAATAATAACAATTCAGTAGATACTTTTGCTGA
This sequence comes from Ochropleura plecta, assembly GCA_905475445.1. Taxonomy (NCBI): domain Eukaryota; kingdom Metazoa; phylum Arthropoda; class Insecta; order Lepidoptera; family Noctuidae; genus Ochropleura; species Ochropleura plecta. The sequence goes on from FR997735.1 coordinate 920,642, forward strand.
TAATTTATCTGTATCTCAAGATGGCCCCACGTCTCTTAGTTCCAAAAGCTATACAGGATCCCTGAATGACCTGACCAGGGACAGTCTGAAGGACGTGCATGATGCTTTGCCGTTAGTCCGGCAACGATCTTACACACTGCTAAACCCTAGTCCCCAACTTTTAGCTCATCTAGAAGTTCAATCATTGAACACTGGCGTTGAGATGAGCAGTATTTCGATGAGCGAATCGTTATCAAACCTAAGCCCTAACAAGAAGCGACGAAGTTGGGATCTGGAGACCGCCAAAGTGAAATGGTCATCCATGGCACTGGAACTGAAGCAGGCTAAAGCAAATGGCCTTAATAGGAAAGCTTCTACTAAAAGTTTTGTGAAACAACAACCTAAAGCCTCTCCTCATACCTCGCCACCAAGTCGGGCTAAGTCAGTTGTCACAGAGAAATCTAAACGCAGCATTATAGCCCAGAAACCAATGATGAAATCTAATCCAATGCCTAGTTCAGATCCCCTACCCAAGTCTGAACCAGTTCCGAGAACTAGGAAACCCGTGAGTCCCGTCCGAAACGCCAACAACCGTACCCCGGCAAAAGGTCCAGGATCACCTAAAGCAGTTAACAAACTTGAGCCAATGCCTCAAAACCCCGATTCGCCTTCTTCAATATCGGAATCAGAAGACCCGGCATCTCGTGTCAGGGAACTCTATGAGAAGATACAAAATCAACAGTTGCTACAAATGGCAAGTTTAGTGGAAAAACAGAAAAGGGAACAGATGCTCCTTCAGCAGGTCTTTGAGGATCAAAACAATTTGCTTTTCAAGCAGCTAAAAACTATTTGTCCCACGTCTCCGATAGAGGTTAAGGAGGCTTGGGGCGACAAACGTCTAGAACTAGAACAGTGTCAGGAAAGTGGCAGAGGTCCGGTCAGTCTAAGTCAGCTGATCAACTATAAATCACCCGATCTGAGTAGTCTTGACAGTCCTGTTTCTAACACACTGACTAATACCAACAACTATATAAGCCATTGTGATGATGTGTTAAAGAAAAGCAGGGATATTACGGGAAGTATAAAAAAACAGCCGATTAAAGCTCGTAGCCAAAACGGAACTAAAATTATTTCACCGAGGACTCAACCAGAGATGTCCCGGGCACGAACTCGGTCCCCTAACCCGAGGTCCCCTACGAGAAACACGCCGACGCCCCCTCATAGAAACACTCCGACATCTCGACGACTGAACTATGAGCCGAGTGCATCCTCTGATCGTGATTACGAACCGATGTTGACCGATCGAACGAACGACACGATGGCCGATTTGAATGTTACATTCCCTTCTGATAACGATGATGGCAGTTGTTACGTTGAGCAAAATAACAGCGTTGTTACCAGCCATATCTATGGTAAACAAGTTAAAACGATACATGCAACTTCGGCAATACATTGCAGTTCTGCCGACCCTTCCGTTCGAAACATGGATAGGACGAAACATCATTCAATCAGTAGCACTAACTCGCTAGCCAGCAGGCCTAAGTTCAACCTCCATGGATCGCCAAGAGAGGTAACGTATTTGTACTTATAGGTTACATTTTTAAATAAGTCGGTTTATAAATAGCACACATGTAAAGTTTAAAATGAACATTTAAGAATTGATCTACGCTTCTTCTATTAACCAGCATAGCTATTCACAACCAAAAGTCAAACAAGAGCCGTAATCGATTCGATTCCGATGGGATTGTGAATAGCTATACAGATGTCTATTTTTGCTATTTTTGTTGTTTGTTCCGTGAGCTTATTTTGTGTTTATGCTTTGTGCTGTTTCATCCTTAATCCTCTGTGATTCTTCCCTATCTTGTAAGTCTCTAGACCCAGCTACTGGTTTATGTTTTATTGCGTCACTAACCGCGACGACTTTCTTGTGTAATGTGGATCCTATGATTTTCAAACAAACCTTAAAATAAATCGTTTTTCTATTTAATTGCTTTTGACGATTACTTTTTTAAATTGTTTGCTTTCATTATCATTAAAATGCTGAATTAACTAAGTTTCATCAGTTTTGTGATGTGTACTTTTCCTGTCAACCCAGAATCACATGTTGGCTTTCGGTAAATCCTTCCTATTGTACCCAAACAACTTCTGCATGATTCGCTATACATTTTTATGTACTGTCTGGATCAGCGAGCCGCAGCTACCAAAATAGTGGCTTTAGCCAAGGGGTACCTGGTCCGTCGTCTGATGCGAACGGACCGGGTGCAGGCGACGGTGCAGACCATCAAGGATGCTCTGCTGTGCGCTCTGCAGCTGCACCAAGACCGGGAGGGCATCAGAGGCGCTGATGTAGACCTGCATCGACGACTGATTCAGCAGGTACGCTTCGTGTGGCTGTTCTGGGTGCACTGGTTTTGGGTTCCAGACTTAAACTTTTAGTGGATTTTTGTCTTATTATATTCCTTATTAAAAATATTTCAGGTACCTATTTAAATCTATTAAATTTTTATTTATTTGAGAAAAAAATATTGTTATCGATTAGTTATCAGACCAACTACTAGTTTTGACTGACATTCTAGCTCACAAGTTCTGAGTATTAGACACAACGCAGTACGAAGATGAATTCAGTTCGCTTTGTTATCGGCCACGGATTTTTAAACATCTGCAGCGTCCTAACTGTCATTATAATGTTCCTCAGATCACGGCGGCCTGTTACTCCCTGCACGATACGTTCGTGGCGAGCACAGCGGCCGAACGTTGCGCGATGATTTCCGCCGACAGAGGGCGTCGCCGCTCGCTCGCCGTGCGCCAACTCAACAACTCTTTCAAACAGACGTGAGACTATGCTTTTATATTATTATTGCCGTGGTGTATCTAGCGCGTGCGCGAACCAGCAGTGTTCTACTGTTGGTGGTTATGTTTGGCAATTCATTGGTGTGATGACAGTTACGAACTTCCGATAAAGCGTTGATTCGTTTGCAAGGGGCCAACGAATATAAATACATTAAAAAAAAAATATTACAACATATCTATTGATGGCTTTAAAGTGGGCTTTATACCCCAGATAAACAGTTTAAGAACAATAGAGACAGCATGCTTATGATCTTTGGATGTTAATGGTTACAGAAACCAGAAGATCAGAGACGCTGATGATTTTGCACGATTTCTTTGACATTTGTGTACTGAGCAGAACGCTATTTTGGGAATGTTTCTGGATTCACATTTTAGGGCGATTCTGTTCACTATTTCAATTCAGGAAGACGATTCAAGCGTGTATCACATCGTAGAGTTCTTGGCGAAAACAAATCTGCTTAGTCGAATGGTGTTGGGTCTCCGGTAGAGGTGAACATCCGTTTCAAGCTTAACGACGCATAAAATAATGCTATTATAAAACTGTTCAATTTCTCATTCATAAATATGAAAATAAGTCATCAACAACCAAAATTATTCTAGAATCTTTGATCAAACTCTTTAAGGTGAAAGCTCCAACCTACCCGCGAAATTCAAATTTTCTTACGTTTTTTGCAATTTTCAGGCCAGTGCTAGGTTGTATGTTGATTAAAATATTATTCGCGGCTGTAAGACGTATGTAATAATAGAATTATAATCATCAAAATCACCAATACAACCCTCCAAGTTCATAAAGCTGTAGGAAAGACTTTTTCTGTTTTTTTTTTGTTCCTACGCCTTTATGAACTTGGAGGGTTGTATTGGTGATTTTGATGATTATAATTCTATAATTACATACGTCTTACAGCCGCGAATAATATTTTAATCAACATACAACCTAGCACTGGCCTGAAAATTGCAAAAAACGTAAGAAAATTTGAATTTCGCGGGTAGGTTGGAGCTTTCACCTTAACAAAACTATACTAAATAAAACAGGGACCTAATGTCACAAAGCCACACCGGGGCGTTTCCCGCGCGCACCAAACGACCAACCACAGCCTCGCTGATGACGCAGTCTAACTATGGTAACACTGAACAGCATAATGTTGCCAGCTTTCTTTTGGTTTTGCCTAGAGGCATGCATAAATAGAAAAATCTATAAGAAGCTTGAGTACGGCTCATGTGATTTTTTTTCTTATAATCTTAATACTTATTAAGACGCTTACAAAACTGCCCATTATCATGTTGCCATAGTATGTTAGTGCTTTTCATTTTTGTGAATCTTGCTAGATCACTATAGTAGATTATTAACCAAGGGGATAAAGCAGTGTCTTCTGTCGCGGGTGACGATTTAAATCGCGAGCGTAACGAAGGACTCGAGGTTTACTCCCGAGCGTAGCGAGGGTAATAAAAACTTAATCATATTATTATTGTGTTAATTTTTTTCGCAAATGGTAAGAAAAGTAGAGTATTTTCCTTGGTGATAAAGCTGTCTTAGTCTTGGGTGAACTTAAATCCCTCGCTACACTCAGGACTCGACTTAAATCCCTCGCTTCGCTCGTGATTTAAGTTTTTATTACCCTCGCTACGCTCGGGAGTAAACTCGAGTCCTTCGTTACACTCGCGATTTAAATCGTCACCCGCGACAGAAGACACTGCTTTATCCCCTTGGTTAATAATCTACTATTTCTTTATTCTATTCTCTATTACATTTTAATAGTCATCTTTCATTCGCACTGCAACATACTAACCTCGTATTATCGCATGAATGTTTTGAATTTAAACTTGATGCTTTTTATGTTTGCTGTTAAATAACAGAATTTTATGTTACTTGATGGAAGCTTTTGTTAGTTTGTATTTGATTCTAAATGTTTTACGGGACGGGACAATTTATTTTTAGTGACTTTATAAATTAAATAAACACTATGTTTATCTAGCCGACTTCTTTGGAATCGGTTCGTACCAATCAGTTGGTACAAATTATGGATCAGTTCACTGACAGCTATTTCAGTACATTCAGGGGTGCAGCCAAGAATTTGATTCGTAGGTGGGAGACAAAACAATAGATTGACCAAAGGATTTAACCGATAGGTTAAAGAGGAAAGGTAATAAACTTAAACTATGTTATTACTACCAACATTTTATTAAACCCTTGGAATATACGCGAAAGAAGCGAGCAAGACATTTTTGGCCTAGGACATGTTGGTTATCGAAATTTCTAAGGCCCTGAATACATCAGTCATAATTTGACCAAACCCTTTCACCAAGCCGTTTCATGTTTATAAGCCCACTATAAAGCCATCAATAGATATGTTGTAATAATTCTTTTTGTAATGTATTGCAGAGACGTTTAGCGAGGACAGGGGGTCGGTGTCGCATCACATGTCCAGCCCGCACCGCCGCCCGTGGCGCTGACCCTCGCCCACGCCGTCCAGCTGCCTGCCGCGCTTCTTCGCCCACTGCTGGGCAAAGCGCCACACCACTGGGCCGTAAACTTGGCTAAATTAACTATTTAAATCCCTCGCTTCGCCTCCGATAATAATTGTGTCAAAAACCTACCCTCTAAGCAGATTTATTTACAAGTATTTTCAAATCTGTTTTTGATCAGCCTCTGTACAGTGCAAAATGGACCTTTTAGGGCGAGCCAACAGTTTTTGTAAAATGATCTAGACAGAAATTGTATTAAGAAAACAAGATGGCGGCGTTAGTTCCGATTTCGGCCACGCACCAAAGATCCTTGTAACATGACTGATCGAAGATAACTATTATGTATAAGACAGTGCCCTATTAATCGGGTGAATAAGTTAACCGGGTAGAGCCATAATCCATAGGTATTATTAACCCGTACAATATATGGGATTACCATTTAAATATTTCTGATTAACCGATTGAAAGAAACAAGCGCCGAGTTCGGGCTAACTTCGTCACTTTCTTGCATACTTTTTATGACAAAAATGAACCTCGTGCGTGAATCGATTATTAAAGGTTTATTAGATTAGATATTATATTACCCCTATAATACGGTTTAAACTTTGCTTTAGCATTTTTCACTTAACCCTAAAATTTAACCCAATTAATAACTACACGGGTAACCTTTTCAGTCCGCGGTAAAATATTGTAATTTTCGGATGATTGTTATTAGTGACGCCCATCCGTTTTTATTTTAAACGAATGTTTAAGAGAAAAAAGAAAAAAAAATGTGAGTGTTTTATTTATCTCTGCTCTGTTAATTAATTATTGTTACAATTTTACTTTGGTTTATTACGAAGAGCAAGTTTCTCTTCTTTTGTACTCCGCCATTTAAATATGCTCTCTTTAATAAAGTTTTAATGCAACGAGTAAATCGTGCTTTACCGACGGCTTAAAGTGCATTTAATATTTTTGAATTTTATTTAAATTAAGTAATTACTATTCCTTTGAAACTTCGGGCAGCTTTGTCTAATATTTAAAAACACCGAAGTAAGTTCAAATGTAACAAAATTATTTATTATTAGCGTTTAAGTCATAAATTATGGTTGTAATATTGTTATTCCGTTTTGTATGCTTCCAAAGCAAAGTGCCTATATTTGCACCTATGTAAATTAGACTTAAAATTAATTAGCCTCTTAACCCCTTTATGGTTAACCAAAGGTACTGTAGGGCACATTTCGCTAGTATTGCCTAAATTCCGTATTGTCATCACGAATCTAGGTGCCGCACATTTAGGAGTCTGGTATAATATATATGTGATTAGATAGGCACAATGGACGAGCTTAACAAATTGGTAATATACAAAGTATTTCATGAAAACGCGGGAGGTAGTCGGTGGTGGTGTGGAAGCGGATTTCGTGCCTGCCAAAAAAAACCCACATTCAGCCTACCCGCAAACATATAAACTCAACTTTTTAATCCGGTATTCAGTTATAAAAGCACCTCTTGCAAAGTCAACATTTCGAATTCTGTATCTGTAAATTAAAGTATCCTATGGCAAAAATAATTGCTGCGAAATTATGTACATTTTGGGGTGAAAAAGCTTTAATGTAAACTACCGTATTTTTTTTACATGGAAAATAGTAACCTATGGGTAGGGTAACCAAATAAAAAGTTGAAAAGAGGCCTTTTGTATGTCGCGGCGACAAATGCAAAGCTATCGTTAGTTATGTAATCATTTAGATTTTAAGAAATCGTACACTTGGTGTAATATCTCTGAAAATGCTAGTTATATTTCACACGCCTAAAGACCTGTTTACATTAGCCGTTATGCCTCGATATGTTATGAAACAACAAAACAATAATCCACGAAATATTTTGAATTAACTTAAGGAAAATAAGAATTAAGCACAATAATTTGTGAACAGTTAGTGTGGCAAAGTGAATGTTTTGATGTTTCATAAGAGCCCATATGTGGGTTTAGGTCAAATAAAATATTTTGATTTTGTTACAATTATAAAAAACACTTTGTTTCACTTGTGGGACAACTTGGTGGGTAAGCGCAAGATAATCCTATAATGATCGCTTTCTTATTTGCAATAATGGCTAATGTAAAGAGTATATACCTATAGTATATGAGGATTCTAACATTTTGTATTGCCCTAAAATATTAAGTAAGACTTTGATACAATAGGTAATCTTGGAGTAAATTAACAGTTACTTAGTGATAATCTTTTGATTCAGTGTCACAAATATGTGCAGTTTTCATAAATGGCGAAGTCAACTACAACTAATGCAACACTTTCAGGATATTTGTCCGGCAATAATCATAGGTTTAGAAAGAAAATGTAATGTTTGTTACTCTGAACTGAAATGCTATTTATGACAAAACATAACGGCGCCTGTATTTCCCCGAGGGGTAAGACAGAAGCATATCATAGAACATACATATTTCGCCAGAAAAAATATCATCATTACAAACTATGTCTACTTACGCCGTACTGTCGTTTATAGGAACTTATACTCTCTTTGAAATGTCTAACTTTATTTTACGTCAATCGTCGTTTTAGTTATAGTTAAATTAAAGTGTAAGCGCCAGGGCAGCCCGCCAAACTCAAATTTTCTTATGTCCTTTACAATTTGCAGGACAGTGCCAGGTTGTACGTTGATTAAAATATAAATTGCGACCGTAACAAATATGACTTTACGTTAATTCCACATCAATACATTACCATTTCTTGAAAAACCCTCTTAATGGGTTCAAACGAACTTAGTGTTGCATTGACGATTCAAATTCAGTAAACCCATATTATAAACAGTCCCAATTCCTATTTTAATCAAAATACAACCCGACATCGACCTGCAAAATGTAAAAAAGTCGAAAATTTTGAATATCGCGTGCCACCCTGAAACTTTCACCCACAATTTTCATGTACTGACAACAGCACCATAACGCTATTAAAAACCAAAAACTTTTTTTAAACCAGGTTTTATGTTAACTCTGTGCACCTCTAGTCATTTATTTCACAGATCTCGAATAATGTTTTTTTTTTCTGTTTCTAATCGTACTCATGTTATTAACACTGCATTTAAAAAAAAAACTAGTTTTGTTTTATGTATAAGGGACTGCACATGGGCTTTATGCCTTGGATTCCCGTCATAATCATCCGCCTAACTTCTTCCTAACTTAATTTGTGTCAGCCAGTCTAACCAAATATAGTTAAATACCAGTATGTTACATGAAGCGACTGCCTATGTGACCTCCGTAACCAATTAAGCAATGGCTAATACGACCCTTTGGTAAGACTGGTTGACAGACTTTCGGGCCACTGACTGCCTATAAGGACTGTCAAAGATCTAGAAAAGACAGCCGGGACTAACGGTTTAACGTGCTTTCAGTAAAATTACTAATTTACTAAAATATATCCGACATTTACTATGTAAATGAAATTTGTTCAAAAAAGAATTCAACTAGGCATATATTTATTTTGCCTCGAGGCAGCAAGTGCCGTGTGCTCCTTAAAAAATGATCTGATAAAAATAGAATTGAATTACAAAAATACGTATGTACCATATATTGTAAAACGTTTTACTCAGTTATTGTTTGTAAGTCATTAGTGTCACCAACGGTGTATTTCCAAAGATGTTTTTCCGTCGACTTAGTGAGATTAGTGAACTGTATTTTCATGCAAGCACATTTTTACGCAATAAATATTGAAAAATATGTGGTGTTATCATTTAAATCCGCCTGAAATATCACGCCTGTAGCCGTCTCAAGGGTTAGCCGGACGTGTACTTAATTATCTATATACAGGGTTATTTCTAAAACACTGGCGTCTCAGGAGCATGTTACTAACATCATAATCAACAACTTTTGTTCTAGGAAATTTATCATATTTTAGTTCATCAGATTTTCATACAAAAATAAAAATATTGAAATTGAACGCTCTAAATGTTACGAAATCTATGCGAAGCAAACGTACACTACAAGCCACAGAGTACTATAATATAAAAGGACTACAAGCGGCGGTGTAGGTATGTAGGTACAGCAAAATACGAAGTTGAAATGTTTTAGATAGGACAACGAAATCTTGAAGATTTGTTTTTGGTAAATGTATAAAATTTTGTAAAAAAACAGAACAAAAGTTGTTGTTTATGATGATGGGTGTATTTAGTTATTTAGTATATTACAACCAAGTAACCTGATATTAATTCATCATATAATTAAATTAATTACTAAATATATACAACCTATAAATGTACACAAACTAATAATAAAAACATGATGATTGTAATAATATTTTTTTAGTATCGTGAGTAGAGCCTTAGTTTAAAATAATGCCCATGACTTCAATTGCACCCTGTATATTTTATATGGCGCTAGCGCTACTGTCGATAATACAACCAATTATCACCCACCAGTAATATTTTATTTCTATCGAGCAATAAATAAGTAGGTATTTAGATCATCTTGACTCTAAACTGAAAAATGTTTGGAGAAACCTACCACACAGTATCGCGCTTGAGATCACGAGACAAAAGGGAAATATTTTACCATACGAGAAGGGACCTTAGTACTGTTGTAGGTACAGGATAATAGATGGCGTCACTATTCAATGTTAGCAATCAAATTATTCCACGAAAGGGCCCTCTTTTCATTTTGGTATAAGTATTTTACTCATTGGATAGGTGCCTAATAAGCAGCTACTGCACTATAATTATGTGCACTATGAGCACGGGATACAAACCATGCAACATAATTAGTTATCCGTCAGCGACAAACTAACCTTGTGTTATAGGAAACCAACAACTACCGGACAATAAAAACAACACATTGCTCAAATTTTATTTATTTCTTTCCATATACAGACCCATCTGATTTCAACTTTAAAAATATCCAATAAATTTGGTGTAAAAACTATTGTGGTATCACGAGACGAATATAAAAGAATAAATGCTAGCGTTTGATGAGACGTGAGCAATCAATTATAAACTACTATAAATATATGAATCAATAAGTAGACAAAAGCGTGTTCTGAAGCACAAAATAAAACGTCACACATGTAAACACTATCTGTTCGTCTCGTCTATCGTCCGACACTCGCGAGCGTCTCACTCGGCCTCCCGATGTGATAACCAACCATCTCCGAAAATGGTAACTATTATGCTCTAAACGTTCACGTGTTGACCACATCGTCGGCGACAGTGTACATGGGGGGGGGGGGGGTGACTTGCGGAGCCCTAGAGCGCCTAAGGCAGCGTGTACTTCACGTAAGGCACCTCCACGTCGTTGCCGTCCTCGTCGTTGCAGCACAGCTCGAACACCAGCGCCTTCACGTGCGGCTCCAGTTTCTTCTTGGACACCTTCTGCACCACCTCCGACATGGGCAGGCCCAGCCGCTCCTGGCACTTGGCGGCCGGCATGAAGAACGAGTACAGCATGCACACGCCCTGCGACAGCATCGTGATCTCCAGCTTGTGCTCGTTCTTAAAGTAATCTAGGAACTGTTGGAGAGTAACCTCGCCCTTCACTTCGAAGCGGTCCCAGAGCGTCCATTTCTTATCGTAGTATGTATTTGTTGGGGCTGCTATGGGTTCTGAGAAACCGAAGAATGGGAGGGCGAGGTTAACGAATCCGTTCTTGAAGACTTCTAGGGTGTTGAATCCTTGTGCGAGCTTGTAAAGCTCGAGGCAGACGAGGCCGGCGACCACGGATGTGGTGGTGGCGATAGCGGGGATGATCTTGCCGGCGATGAGCTTGGAGCGATGTCGGTCTGCGGGCGGGATCTTGTAGTTGGCGGCACGCAGGTTGGAGGCGGCGACGATGAAGTCCATGTGGAAGTTGGTGTCGTCGTCCTTCTCGAAGTCCAGCGGCGTGATGTTGAGCGCTCCGAGCTTGGCGGGCGAAGGCAGCTCCGCAATGATGTTCTGCACTCGGTCGTGGTCCATGTCGTCGCTGTTCTGTTGCAGCTGCGCGTCAGTCACTGCGATCTTGACGCCAGATTTCGGGCTGAATTCTGGTACCTGTGGATATTTAGGCTGGTTAGTTTTCACGTTTAATTTGCTTCACAATGGATGGAAGTTAAATTGGTCTCTCTTTTTCCAAAAAGTCAGGAGGCTTTTTGTTAGTTGAAATCTATACTTTCTGATGGAGTAAAACAAAAATACATTACTATAGTAAATGTTCTCAGAAAATGCAAAAAAATTGAAAAAAACTCAAATTATGTTACATTGATAAACGAAAAAATTGGAAATTGAAATATACTACAATAATTAACAAACAAATAAGTTACACGTTACTGCGGATATTTAGGCTGGTTAGTATTCACGTCTAATTCGGTTCACAATGAATGGAAGTTAAATTGGTCTCTCAAAGAGTAAAGATATTCATTTTAATTTTGGCAAGTCTACATAAATGCTTATATTACCGTTTCAGTAATAATGACGATGTCATCCAGATAATTTTGGCCACAGAAAATAATAATATACAATGTGTTTACCTGAATACTACAAGCAACCTTCGCAATCCTCTCCCTATCCACACAAGGCGCCATGCCGTACACATGAGCCCTAAGATTAGCGGCAGCTACCACATAGTCGAGGTGGAGCTCTTCATTCGGGTCGAATTCGAGGGGATCCGGACAGCGCTTCGGGCCCGACCAGAACGGGGCTCCGCTGGTGGTCTGCTGGTCGGGAGGGAAGTTGTACAGCAGCTGCTTGATCTGGTTGGAGTACTGCGCCTCCCAGTGCAGGCGTGCCCAGGTCACACAGTCGTCAAATGTAAGAGGGCGCTCTTGGATCGCGTTCTGGAACGAGAGATGAAATGAGTTGTTTGGTTTATGAAAGTTTGAAACCAAACTTACAATACTCAGTGTCAACATGGTAAACTGAGATTTAGAGAAGGACAGTTACACACATTTGATTGACACAAGCCAGGTGCCATATTTAGGACAAGTTCACTACAGTTTGAAAGAATACAAATGCTTTTAGAATTGTTCAGCACACAATAAATTTTATATTAACTTTACTCTCTCGATGGACGTCTTCCATCACGCCAACAAAAGAAAATAAGAAAAATGCATGATAACCACAACTTACCCTAACACTCTCAATAGCATCAAGCGGCTGGCTACCCGGCAGCTTCAGGGTCCTATCTAAGAAGTGCGGATCCCTCAGGTACTGGGCGGCATGCTCCGCAGCCTGGCGGAACAGCCCCTCGAACTCGTCGCGCGCCCACTGTAGAGTGTGCTCGATGGCGTTGGGGAAGTTCTTAAGCGTGCAGATGGGGATGCTCTTCTCAGGGGGGTCTTGGGAAGAGCTGTAGGATTCAGTCAGGAATGGGACTACCACCTGCGGAATAAATGTATTGATTAGTATTATTTGTAACCTCAGATATAGCACCCAAACTTCGAAGAATACTTGTGCTTTTATCACACCATACCTATTGCACAGATAAAATATTTTTTTAAGGCTAGTTTTAACTCGCTCATCGCGAAAACGCAGAAACTACAAGTGTTAGAAGTCTCAAAATTTGCATGGAAGATCCTTTTAGGATGTAGGTGCTCCCTAAGATGGGATTTTGCAAAATTCAACCCCTAAGTTGACTAAAATGGGTGACAAAGTTTGTTTAGAACACTTGATAGCTGAACAGGGTGTAAAACCTCTGGCCATAGTCCCTTCGTTGCCTTTTACAGCATCCATGTTTTGTTTAGCACAGCACATGCATGGTATTAAACTACTATTTTTATTTAAAACACAAATAATTCCCCTTTTTGCCAAAATATATTTGCAGCAGTCTATCTGGTGGGTACGCAAATTACATTCACTACTAACCTGTGTATTCCCCTTAGTACCAAGTGTACCGCTTTCCAGCAGCGGTTTCCTATAGTACACACAACGCCTATCCATGTAGATCCTGGCATCAACATTATCCAGCGCATTGGCCACGCCGTCCAGAGCTTCGAAGAACGCGTCGTCGTACACCGACTCAGTCTCAGGACACACGCGGTTCTCCTGAGCCAGCACGTTCACGTCGGGATTCATACGCTTTATAACCTGGAATTGGGATAAGATGTTTTATTAACAAGAAACTTTCGAGTTCCTTACTGTAATTTGCCGAAAAAGGAGAGAGTACTGTATATATATTTAATGGTAATATTACATACATACCTACATTTAAGGCACAAATAAACATGGTCAGAAACCTTAGTCTCACTTAATATATTGCTAATTGTCATTTGTAGCGCTGATAGCGCACAGATCCAGATTCGACTGTAAAATTGATTGTCACTACGTCCGATTTGAAAATTGTACCCAAACCAGAATGAAAGTCGCAAGATCATTGCCAGCAGACATTCAAAAAAGGTAAGTGAAATCACGAATCATGCTGACCAAGTTTTTGTTAGTCAGGATAATAGTGAGCGTCATAAAATTCACGAATTCAGTTTAGGCATAAACAAAAATAAGAAAAGACTGCTGGGCCATCTCCTCTCCATTTGACTTCAGTTTTTTCCATTCAGTGCTAATGATAAAAAACAAAACAATCCTCCTACCTTAGCAGCAGTACTAGACTTGGGTTTCTGCACATCGTAAGGTCTGAAGAGGAACTGCCGGTTAAGGTTAGACTTCTCGATGAGGTCCATGTCGGTGACCGTGATCTGCCCGCCGGCTGCGCCTACGCCGATCATCGCGAAGTTCTTCAGCAGCTCACAGCCGATGGCGCCAGCGCCTGGGAACGATACAAGGTTTCATTTACGTGGTTTATAGATGAACTCTTTCGCTGCCCAGAACTCAGCGTATGAGTCCAAAATATATGGTATAATTCGGACTGGGCAGCGAAAGGGTGAAAGCGGTCTCGAGTTGCGTCATCAAAACTGACACCAAAGCGAATGACGATTCATAGCTTTTCTTGCATGGACACAGCCCTTTCTGTTCACAGATCAAGCAGAGTTCGCGTCGATAAGTGTTCAATGGCAACTGCCTTACTAGCGGGGTTTCACAAGGGTCGCATTTTTGGCCAGTCAGCCGCGCAACCATATGTTGAACGTAACGAGTAATAAGAGAAATCAACAAAATCGTAAAACGAAATGATTTTAAAAGAGTAACTAGCCATGGAGTTTCTTGCCCAAAGGTCAACTCCAATACATCAAAAATATTTTGCTGTTTGTTCGGCGGCATCGGCATAAGATCGGTGGCATTTACGTAAACATTTATTTCTAACAAATTATCTACGCGAATTGTATTTATTTCGATAAGGCGTTATCAGTTAACACAATATGCAAATTAGACGCAATATCCGAAAGAGAAGGATTTTTTATTACTATACTGTACTATAATTATAAATTAAAGTTGCTTTTCGTTTGTCTGTGAGCTCAGGCCATTCTTTTAAACGACGCAACGGCGATTTGATTGTAATGTGATCATTGTGTGACTTTAACGTGTCAGAGAATTAAATGAAGAAGATTTATGTAGAGAACCACATCATCACGACTACAAAAGCTACAGGGAATATCAATTGAGCGGGTAGAAAAGGTACGCTACCTGGGTATAAAGTAAAGCCTATAAAACCACTTGACTGCGCATACGGTGCCCCGACGCACGAAAAGTATTAGTATTTTTTCGCCTATATAGGCTACGGTAGTGGTGACCATTTTAGTCGTGTCCAAGTGTTAGAGCTGTGCCTACGCAAAACTATTAAAAGAAATTATAACGTCCTAAGCAATCATAACGCATCAAAATGCCTTCATGCGCGGTGAAATGGTGTGGGAAACATTCCAAGACATCTAGTTACAAAAAGGATGGCATAATTTTTTACCGGTAACTAAACAGTATGAAAATTATTTTAGATTTAACCAGATTATGAGCGACTTCGGGGATCTAGATAAAATGGTGGCTGGGTGAAAAAGCACACAAATTGTATCCCGCGTTGATGTCTTTTGGAAAAGGTTCGCCCTTGCATTACACAATTCTAATGCTTCTATCCCTTTCTTTCCCTTTGTCCCTTTATCGTAAAAATCTGTGCTGCTTTTATCATTTGAAGTCGATAACTCGATATCGAAAATAATAAAACTAATACAAATATTTATTTAGTTCAAATACTGCAAAGGCATATTTACTTTTAATCGACTTCAATCATTCAGAAATAAATGTTGATGCTCGTTTATCATTTTTTACGAAGAACAGTCAGAACCCTTCAATTTTAATTCGAAAAACATACCAAATTAATTCATTTTAAAAATCAATAATAACAGAATACATGTTTTTTTATTAATTGAGTGATTTTGATTAAATATCTTTTTTCCTATTTTAATTCAGTATTTATTATCATGTTTAAATCCATTTTATCGACATCGACTATTTTCCCTTAATCTAGGAGAGCCGCCCTAACGATGGAATACCTATGCAACTTGACCTTGAATTGACCAATTACAGCCACGCGTTTTTCCTCGTCCCCGGCCCGGCGTAGTGAGTTGTGCACTTAGAATAAATCGGCCTATAAGTTCTCTAGTGGTTATATTCTCTATGGTATAAAGGCTTGAATACTGAGTTTCGTGACGTAACCACGAATTATACAGAAGTCTGGCTTTCGAGCTTCGACGGGCATCAGATTTCACAAATATAAAAACGGTTGCAGCATTGTATAATGTGGCAACAAACCCATTAAGTTAAATTCGATTATCCGATCTCGACGACTTAAAATCGAAGGTGATATCGATGGGAAATTATCAAATAACTCTTCCCCCTTTGGGCGGAGCGGAAGAGAGTTAATTGTAGCACTGGGTAAGATTGGTTGTCAGACTTTCGGATCACAGACAAATTGCTACGGCTGTCAAAAATCTAAATAACTGCTGTGACCAACGCAATGACTTAACATGGTCTCCGAGGGACAACTGAAACTCGGTATGTAATGGTTCACCAAGGACTAACCTAGGCAAGCGCGGCATAACCTCAATATCGACTGGAGCGGCTGTTATTACTACCAAAATATCATTATCGCCCTAAAATACATACAATAACCGACTATATTTCTTAGCAATGATGATTAACCATTTTAAATCTTGCAAGAAAACCTATCAGTGTATGATTACAAGGCAATGAGTCAGGCATATAAGCGACCTAGAAAAAAATGCCTATTTAATTACTAGCAGTCTTTGTTCATGAGTTTTCCGGTATTTAATACATTCACAGATAAAAATAGCATGCATTGCATGTTGCTGTGATGAGAAGGCTAAGGGGGATGTGCGGTGTTACGCGATAACTTTTATTGCACCTACTATGTTTTGTCTCTGCATCACCTTTAGGTAGACTAGTAGAAAGTGCCCGAGGCATAAGTTCGCATTTGTACAGTTTTTACGGAGAAGTCTAAAAGTAGCGATAACGACTGAAAAGTTGTCGTCATACGGACATCTGTGATGCGGACATAAGTACGAAAATTTTAGCTGGATTCAAAAAAACTATGGATGTGAAAGATGATATGGCTATAAATTACGTGTCTGCTGACATCCTTACTAATATTATAAAAGCGAAAGTGAGTTTGTTTGTTTGTTTGTTTGTTTGTTACCTCTTCACGCTTTAATGGCTACACCGATTTTGATGAATTTTGGTGCAGAGATAGTTGGGAACCAGGAGACGGACATAGGCTAACTTTTATTTTAAAAAAGTGGGATGTGAGGGAGAAAGAGGGAAGAAAAGGGAAAACTTAGCGTTGCTATTACAAATCAATAAGGCGCAAGAGGAACTGTGTTACCCCGAATTTAACGCGAGCGAAGCCGCGGGCAAAAGCTAGTTACAAATAATAGAGAATGGAAGAAAACGAGATGCTGCGCTGAAATGGGACAAGAGAAGGAAAATAATGTGTATTCCACAAAAATCATTATCTGTTAGTGACTTGTTATTGCTACGCAAAAGAAAGACATTAAAATTGCCATATATAAATACGCAGACTGCCACTGGCAGTGTCAAGGGCGATCGACGCACCATACTAAACAAGAATATAAGGAAAAACGGCTACTAATCCCAAAGTATTCAGAAAGGTTCTTTATTAAGTTCCCCATGATATTTATATGAGTTTGTTTTGATAAGAATCGATAGCAAAACAAACAGATAATGCCAATAAAAATGTGTTTTATATTAAAAGGGTTAATAAACTTTTGGTGTTGGTATTACTTATCGCGAAAACTAGAATTCGTTTGTTTGTCTTTATTATGAACTTGGAAATACTATTATATGGAATACTATTATACATATAAGTCTAAAATAGTAAGAAATATAGTAGTAGCAGTGACAGCTTCCGGGGTTGCAGGTTATTCAAGGGATACCGCGGCCCCGGAACATAAATGGCAAAAAAAGGAACATGGGTGGGTTTCAGTCAGTACAAGTCTGACACTTCCACATTTGATAATTTCCTATCTGCATAAAAAACGCAGTGGTGTGAACTTCGAACTTCCATAACTGAAGTCTCGAGTTCTAAACCAAAACAAATAAATCTAAGTTTTCGGATTCCTGTGCGTATTGTATAATTAATCAATAGCTTCAATGAAGGAAAACAACGAGAGGAAAGAAGTATGCCTGACAGATATTTGTCGACGGCATGTAAAGCCTGGTCACAGCTATGGGCTGCATAAAAACTTCCTTTAGCGAGCTTTATATTTCTACAAGCAGCCTAAAGGTAATGAAGCTCAATCATAGGGTTGCTTCGTTCTGAAATCCCGCCCTCCTAGTGGAAAATATTGGCAATGTTTAAAAAAAAAATTGCACACAGCCTTTCCACTTACCATTATTTACAGTTGGACCTATTGTAGTTAGTTCTCTAATACATATTAATCTATGTTTAAATTGTCACTTACGGGATATCTTCCGTAATTTGATATAACTATGATCTCCAGTAACATCAGATAGTTTAGATATGGTTAGAAAACGTGATTGTTTAAAACAAAATTTCTTGTTTAACTAAATGTGGATATTTTTAAGCTAGCATTGAAGTGACTTTGCTTGCTTTAATCCTTTGCTTGGTTTAATGTGATGCTGCTTCAAAACCTAGAATAACAAGCTCTAGTACTCACCAACAATGAAATACTTCAATTCACCCAGCTTCTTCTGGAAATGCTTGCCAAAGACAGCTACTTGGCCATCATATCTGGAGCCAGTCGGCTTGCAGTTCTCCTCATTGAGTAGTTCACGTTCCTTGGGAAGACATTCAACAGCATCTAGGTAGAGCCACTGCATGATGGGGTGGAACTTGCCAGAGCAAGCCTTCATCACCTCCTGGGCTACCACACCACCAATCGCAGCATTCATGGGGTTAAGATCACCAGCAGACACCTGGGGAAAGGATATGGAAATTATAATAATATATGATGAAATTTATTTATAGATACCAATTTTTTACTAGGTTAGACTAATTTGAGAAACTCCAGTACAATGTAACAGTTCAGATTTATTTTCTCAGTAATTGTGAGAACCATCCAGATGTGTTCAAGATGGACTTTAGTTGCTACAAAAAAAGAGATTTGTCTACAAACCTTGCAGAAAGTATTCAGCAATTCAGAATTGACTTCCATATCCCCATTTTTAAAGACATCAATTTTATCCACATAATCCATGAACTTAATAACATCCGAATCACTCCAGGGTTTTGGAAGACGACCTTCAGACTCTTCAAACTTGTAGAGAGCAGCAAAAGCAACATGCAGTTGCTGAGGGTAGTCAAACTTGCCAAAGTCAGCAATAATGAATTCTGGGCTGGCGAAGGATTCCTTCAGAGGTTTGAAATGGACTTTCTTGGGCATTTTCACTTGTGTGACGATTCCTCCCCGGACATATTTGGAGCAGGTGGTTGTGTCGCCAATGCTGAAGGTGTATGGACCAAGGACTTTGATCTTGCGGGGCTCACAGCCATTGAGTTCATTCATACCTTGAACCTGTAACATAAGGGATGATTGTTGTAGATAGACTGAATTGATGTTTATATTATAGAGAAAACATAAGATTCTCTGAAACAATTTATTATAGGTACTATTTGATAATTCTTGGTGCTAATGTGTAAATCTGTTTATAAATATGTGACAGTCTGGACCCTTGGTTTTTGGTATGTGATCTATAATAAATCTGGCAATAAATATGTGCTCTGATTTAAATCAAATCAAAAATGTTTATTTGTAAGAATATGGTACAATAGATGTTATAATATAATTTCCAGCATATCCTGCCATATTATGATGTACAAATATTTCCATAAAAATAATAATCAAGACTTATATTTTAAAACTATTAGCAATCATGAATTTGAAGATTGAAATTTATTAGCAAATTAATTGCTCAAAAGGATGCTACTCAATGTAACTAGCATAAGTTATTTAAGTTACTGAATAAACATTTTTTTTTTAAATTGTTTTGTAGTAATAAAATAAATATTGACTTTAAATAAATACATGATTTATAAAACAGATTTTTTGGCAGACCTAATCAAATAGATTCCTTGAATTTCAATTTATTTGTTTGATATTATGGTTGATTTTATTATTCCAACATCAAAATACTGTTGCTTCAAGACCTACATGCAACAGGCATAATTATGTGTTGCCAGCTTGTTAGTGTTCCATGCAAGCCTCAAAGAGATGTCAGTTGTTTGAAAGAGATACCACACACATCCCCGGAACACAAAGAGCAAATAGAAGTAACATGAATGGTTTTTGTAAGTAAAAGTCTGACACTCCCCTCCACCCATAGCAGAAGCTACCAGAAGATTTCCCATCCATAAATAAATAAGGCATTAACAACCTGCTATAAACAAAGCTAAATACCATGAAAACTTCCATAAATTGCAATGTAGTATAGCATCAACCACATTTAATTACTTTGCTTGCTCCAAGGAAAACAATAATTACGTTAGTTTGCATGCAGGTGTACTAAAACTACAATAGTTTAACAAGTGGTCAGGTGCTTGCATTGCAGGTCATCTATGTGAGTAACATAGTTTATGGATAGTACAAGGTAAAGAAGAAGGCAGTGCCTAGTGCCTACTTGCAACAAGCACACTTCAGTATGGTAACTATCTAGTTACCACTCTGAAGTCTGCTCATTGTGAATTTAATATTTATGAAACCCTGTATTTTCAGTCAGATCAACTTTTTATCCAATCATACAATTCATATAGGTATGCATTATTGTTAAGAATATTTCTGCCCATCTCTATAAACACAAGAACTCATTTTTGTGTTGTCATTAAAAAAAATATCGTAAACATCTGTACTGTAACAAATACATGAGCGGATGTCACCATCATGGAAAGTTCTATCTAAAAAAGATAAATATGTAGTCATCTATGTTTAATTTATCCATGACAGCATGATGTCCATGTAAACAGAGTTTCTGGCAGATATTCAAAATGTTTGATCTTAATCATAGGTCATGGATACTGAATGACAGCCGCCATGGTGATAACATGACATTACCTATTTTCTTAATAATAAAAAGTGTGTCTAAAATTGTTCACTTTATGAGTAATTAAATTCCAAACAAACTTGATGATTGTCAAACAGTGATAACTTGATAAGTATTGCAACAAATTGTGAAATAAATAAGACACAAACCTCACTGAAAGTGACATAGTCACCATCTTCCAAACCGTGACGGGTGTCATCAAGACAGGTGACTACTGCCTCATACTCATGTGTGATGTCAGCAATCATAGCTGACACAGGGTTTTCACCAGTCACATCGACTACTGTGAACTCAGGTCCAAAATCACAAAAGACTCTGGAGAAGAGTCCTCTAGTGTCAGCTATGACCAGAGCGATGTTATTGGCGTGTGTGATGGCGGCCACGCGCTCCTGTTCTGCCCAGGAGGCGCCGGTGAGTACCACCACGCTGAACTTGCGCAGGAACTCCTCCGTGAGCGGGCCGGTGTGCGCAGTCGTAGGCACATAGTGGTTCAGTTCTGCCAGCTGTTCGCACGACGCCAAAGCCCTATTCTGTCCAATCGACTTCTCGGAAAGGTAAAACTGCGATGCCAAGTCGGCGATCGTGCAATTCCGCTCATCATGAAGAGTCACCGACTTCACTCCGCTAAGGATCACGTTTTTCGCTACCTCCACACCGACACCCCCGAGCCCCGAAATAAGCACGTCCGAGCTGGCCATCCGCCGCATGGCATCATGACCCAGCACGTACAGCTGCCGCGAGTACAGAGCCTCGTCAATCTCATCTTCCACACGCGTCCCATTGTTCGCCATTGCCGAGTTGTTGGAACGTGATTCTCCTGTATTTAGTTTCCGCTTTTTCGCCGGGGGGTCAACGGAATTATCGGCGACTTCAGCACTAGACATCGGGCACGAACGCGCACAATTTTGCCAGAATTTCGGTTTGCGTTTTAAATTCAGAAGAAATAATCTTCAAATAATAGAAAGCGACATTCGCGCTTCGTCAAGGCCCGCTTACTCACTGTCTTGA
This sequence comes from Ochropleura plecta, assembly GCA_905475445.1. Taxonomy (NCBI): domain Eukaryota; kingdom Metazoa; phylum Arthropoda; class Insecta; order Lepidoptera; family Noctuidae; genus Ochropleura; species Ochropleura plecta. The sequence continues at coordinate 942,365 of FR997735.1, forward strand.
AGTTAGTTGCGAAATACGTGGAAAATGACCTGCGGAAATGATATTTTGTTTGGTTATTTTCCTGATAGTTCCATAAGATGAGGGTTATAATAAACTTAATTCAACACTGTTAATTTCACTTTCAAGTTTATTTAATTTAGAACCAGACGATCAACGAGCGGCAAGAGTTCTCAAGGAACGTTAAGTTTATTTTTTTGCGAATTTGTTTTTTTTTATTTATAGCAACATTTAAATGTCGCCATTGGGTGGTACGGTCCAAAGAGAAATTATTTGCATTTACTTCTAGAAACTACTATAATTAGTTTTGATTTGGTTTTTCCGCTGTTGGAACTGAAATAGATAAAAATAAAAAAGAATCACGAGTAATTTTTTCAACTTCTAATAAACTTTATTCATGATTTAATGTAATCAACACACAATAAAAAGCGCTCGTTTTATCATTACCAATAAAAATAGAATTTCAAAAATCATTAATATTTTAATTTTTTTTAAAAAAAGTGGTCTTGCTATTATTAGGAACTGTTTTTTTTTTTTTTTTTTTTTTTAATTTGGCACACTCGGTTTGAGTATTCGCCACTGACGGATAAATTAGGAACTGTTTTAGAATAAAACGCCCAATATTTTTTACTAGCAACAAAAAGTCTGTCAAACTTCCATCACTCTAATACGCACCTAACTTCAGAGCAAACATTCCATTTTGTTTCAATCCGTGGATTTTATTTCAAGTTCACGACACGGTGTGATTCTGACTCGACGTACGATTACATTGTTGTCGTACTGATCGCAAGTGAAAGGAGTTCGAGCAGCATGACTATTTTGTGAATCTGTTGATATTGAAAAGTTTGTGAAGTCCTTGTATTCTTTTATTTTGTTTCGTGTATTTTGATAAGTGTGAAAAATGGTGCACGAATACCAGGCTCCAATAAGGGTGCACAAGTACAGCTTCGAGATGGTGATGGCCGTGAGTATTAAGAGCTAATCTATTAGGATAGAAGTAATAATACTGTGAAAATTGACAGCAACATAAGGTGACAAGGGCAGGCTAGATATTTATTGTTATAACTTAATGTGGACCACAAAATCGTTTGGTCAACACGGTTTGACAATCGCTTGACTGCTATGTTGTGCAATATTCACCTCCAGATTCTCCAAAATATTTGCTTAACTTCAAGAGTAATGACATTGAGTTTTTCATTGATAAATTGACAAATCAGTAGACAAAATAAACAACAAAAAAGAACTTTTGCAATGGTTATCTGTTTTTTGTTTGTTTTGATTGTGTCTTCCAATGGCATCTGTTGGTATCAACTAGAATATATCTTCGAAGCTTTATCATAATACTCACTATTGTTAGTTAAGTAATTTTGTGGCATATTCAACAACACATACCAAATAATAAATTCTAATATTGAATGCAATAAATACAATACACTATGTAACTAATTAAATAATACTGAAGACAAGGTACATCCTTGTAGAACAAGGAAAAATCCAATAATTACTATCATTTGTACCTACTATTGGCTTAACCAGCTAACTTAAATAAGTGGAATCAAACCTCCATTTTTTTGTTGTTTGATATCTGCAATCAGTCTCATGACTATGAGTGGATGCGTTCAAGGCCAATCACATGTTAAGTGGGTTCTCCATTGAGACCACTATTTACACCTTCACATGCACTATGGTCTCCAGTGCAATATTTGGATGATGTGCCTCATAAGATGTTTGACATAGCTTTGGCTTGATAAATGGCCTGCCAATTTATTAAAGTGCCTGGCTTAGTGACCTTAATAATTATTTATATCTGCCAATGGCTTAATTGCCAAGAGCCTCAATCAATACCTAAGGAAGCTCTCGTTAGGCAGCTGTATCAAGGGCTTGATACAGAAAGCGGTACTCCTGGACATGGCTCTTATCGTTAGGAGGTTCCTCTCTCTGGAGCCCTGACTGCCGGTAGCTTGGACCCTGTTCCCAATACCAGTGGGCTACTATTTATTGTATTTTTAAATGGTTTTTGTTTGTTTTTCTTTTTATAAGGAATATCTAAAAATATGTAAGAGTATGAATGAACGACAATCATTTATACCAGAACACTACTCAGACTTAAGAAGCAATATTCTTGTTAGTTTATTGAACTACCCCATTGGTTTAGTGGTCTTAAGTCTAGACCGTTAAGCCTGAGATCTTGGCTTTGTTTCCTAAGTCAGGCAGCTATTTGAGTTTTCTTACTCAGTGGCATCCTGTAAAATGGATGCTTGTGTACCTAGTTGCAGGCAAAAGGCTCTTAACCTGTTCAACAGTCTTAAATATGGATGTGCTAACACAGTGATGTCTGACTCACAGATAACGGTTAATGGGCATTTTTTATTTGGGGTTGGGAAATCTTCAAATAACTTCCCCCGCTCTGGGCGGAGCAGGGTGAAGTGTCAGACTTGTACTGACAAAAACCCACCTGTGTTCCTTCTATTGCCCTTTACATTCCGGGGACGCGGTATCTCTTTCGAACAACCCACAACCCCGGCAGGACGTTAATAGGCATGTATCATAATACCTTGTTTTTCAACATTGTTGACAAGTGCTAAACATGTTCACCTGTTACTATAATCTGAAAGCTTACCTTATCATTGACATTTTATCAGTTACCTTATCAATGAGCTACTTCCTTGTGATCCTATCTTGTTTACATTTTCTTGGCCCACTGTTAATTCCATTTACCATAGATATTGGGTAAGATAATAGAAAAATATGGGATATTGATGTTTTATTGTTCTAAACCAAAAATATTAGCATATCAAAAATAACAATATTTGTTAGTTCCCTTTAAGATTTAGTTAGGCCTTTTGCTAGCAACCAGGCTCTGTGGCTGCCATTGAGAAATTTCTGATGAAAATATCAATAACACTTTGCCCAACTCAAACATAGGACTACTATTTTTGGCATACATACTTAAATACCATTTTTGTTTTTTACGAGAACTACACTAAATACTGACTAGAAGAGAAGCTAGAAGCAAATATTTATATTCTTAAAAAAAAAACAATTATATGTATTTTCATCCTAATTCTGGTTGTGCTTTACCAACCTTTGAAGCCAGCTTTGAAGTTAACAGAGAAACAGTTTGTAATTTTAATATTGTACGGATTAGCTATTCAGCAAAATCACCTTATCAAAATGTCAATGAAAACACAAATAATCTTCAATCTCTTTGTCTAAAAATGCAAATTAACCAACATACATCAATGCAACATCAATCGACACGATTGGCGCAGTGGATGAGCGATCGACTGCTGCGCGTCTATTGTCTTTTTTTTGTGATTGTGGATCTGTTGTCAACGTTCTCGTAAATTCGGGCTTAGAATATGAATATGGCTATCCAAGGCTAAACAGACAGTAGTAATGCTTGACATCTCACTAAATTACCTACTATTTCTGAGATTTTTATTGGTCTATTTGCAGTTCTGGTTGAGTTATTTGCGCGACGTGATTTCGAGACTACTTAAGGTGAAAGCTCCAACCTACCCGCGAAATTCAAATTTTCCTACGTTTTTTGCAATTTTCAGGCCAGTGCTAGGTTGTATGTTGATTAAAATATTATTCGCGGCTGTAAGACGTATGTAATTATAGAATTATAATCATCAAAATCACCAATACAACCCTCCAAGTTCATAAAGCTGTAGGAAAAACTTTTTCTGTTTTTTTTTTGTTCCTACGCCTTTATGAACGGGTAGGTTGGAGCTTTCACCTTAAGATAACAATACAAAAATTTGTACAACATACCAAATCCTTACTAATATTATAAAAGCGAAAGTGAGTTTGTTTGTTTGTTTGTTACCTCTTCACGCCTTAATGGCTAAACCGATTTTGATGAGTTTTGGTACGGAGATAGTTGGGACCCAGGAGACGGACATGGGCTATTTTTTTAAAAAAAACAAGTGGATTATGAGGGAGAAAGAGGGAAGAAAATGGAAAACTTAGCTTTGCTATTACAAATCAATAAGGCGCAAGGGCAAAAACTGCAGGTAGCAGGTACCTGCAAATCAGGAAAGGGGAACTGTCTTACCCCAAATTTAACGCGAGCGAAGCCGCAGGCAAAAGCTAGTATCTTCATAAACTCGACTTTTTTACATGGGGGGAGGTAGGTATAAACTACAGAACACCACTGTATATATTTCTTTCACGTCCTCGCACGTTTCAAGGGGTCTATAAAGGCCGCTTTAGCACAATCTATAGGACTGAATTAGGTACGTTACAATTCGTAAAATGGGTATAAAGTGACAATCCACAATATTAACTAACCATTTTAATTTTGTTAACTTAATAATTTTCGTTTATTTATTCGTATATATTCATATTTTTTTGTATATTTTTACATATTTCTTAACAAAACTTAATAAAACAAAAAACATTTAAAAATAGTAGCCCACCGGTATCAGGGTCCAAGCTACCGGCGGTCAGGGCTCCAGAGAAAGGAACTTCCTAACAATACGAGCCGTGTCCAGGAGTACCGGTTTCTGTATCAAACCCTTGATCCAGCTGCCTAACGAGAGCTTCCTCAGGTATTGGTCGAAGCTCAAGAGCTTGCCAAGAGATTCCCAAGGCAATTGAGGAAAAAAGGGATCTAAGGTGTATGGAATCCGAGAGCTGGGTTCCCACAGATTCCACAATTTCCCCTCGCTTTAAATAAGTACAATAGGTACATGTAACATATTACACCTGAAAACCATAGTTTAAGCTAAGGAAAACTATCATACAATACAATATTGTACACTTTTCCTCCTGAACATTGTTCAAAATAGAACAAATATACCTAATTTTCTTTGATTTATAATATCAAATTGTTACAATATTGATGAAAATATAGCCTTCCCATTAATAATTTCAATCTGAAAATCAATTTCCGTAACCAACGTTACGTTTTTGGTATCGGGATGAAAGTAGAGTGTCCAGCAAAATCTTTGTTAACCAGGATATTCCTGTTGGTTATAAAAGCGCGTCAGGCATTAAATCAGGGACCTGTAAAACAGGAAAGGGAAAGTGTGTTATCCTGAATTTAACGCGAGCGAAGCCGCGGACAAAAGCTAGTCTACTATAATTTAATAGGTTAAACTAATATCTATTGTATGTAAATTAAAAGAGTCTACATACCATTGTTGTTACCTAGTGGATAGCCGAAATCGTGCCTACTGGCATGGGCAAGGACCTAACAGCTACTGACGCAAATGTTGCCAAGAATTTCGTTCAATTAGTACACACATACATTACTGTCCACAAAGATAACTATAGTTTTGTTATAAACTAGATTTTTACGTTAACAGTCATTCCCAAGACGTTAACTTCTCCTCAACGACATTCATTTTTATCTTACTCGCCGAGTGCTTCGCCATTCCCAACAAAGGTTGCTCATCAATTCATAATACCCTGCCCATAATACCAAGGATCGTTTAACCGTGGCACGAGCACAATACGATGTACAGTCAGGAACTGCAATTGTGCTGTGCGGGGTCCATTATCGGGATCTTCTCACGTGCTTTGTTTAGAATGCTAAGCGTGCATTGATACCGTTGTGGACTGTCACGTTGGGTTAAAGATAACGTTATCAATGAATAAATACTATTAAACTACACGTGAATTTTATCATAATATTGAGAACTTGAAGAAAAAAGATTTGTTTTTCCGATAATGGATTTGAGTGTCAGGTGTTTTCTCAAAATGGCAGTTTTTCTTAGTTAAAAATATAGGAACAAGCGCCTCTGATCATAGACCGACTGCTATCGTTATTTGTCCTTCGTTATCCTAATTTATTTGGGATCGACGCTGTATGTCTTCTCCGCTCATAGTTTTCTTTTGCTAGTCATCTGATGAGTCGCTTTATTAAAAAAAAAAAAAAACAGGAATTTCGGTCGAAGTCATTTTACGCGTAAAAAATAAGTAGTAATTTGGCATTTCTCAACAATCATTAATCCAATGGCCTCACAGTTGTAATGTACTTAAATATTTGCCAACCAAAATAATCGCCACGAATTCACAATAACCAATTAATTTATCATTTTACCACTTAAATTGTGTAACCGATATAATAATTTGCGCATTGGCAATACTTAATCTTGGTAAGAGTGGGAAGCCAATTTGGAAAATTCTGATTAACCCAGTAATTATATCGGCCACATTATTTAGTGTAGGTGTATAACGTTTTTATCAGCTTCTAATCCGTGTCAATATTATAACTCTTTAATTGCCACTTAGAGATAGCTGAAAGATATCATTTTCGATTATCATTGATATTGAGATGGGCGCCTAAAATGATTCGACAAAATTTAAATGATGACTTGCTCTCCAGTAAAGTGTAAAGAGAAAGATGTGATAATGGTAATATGTAGGGTTGTCATCATCATAATCATTTAGCAGAAATAAGTCCACTGCTGAACATAGGCCTCCCCAAGCATCGCTACATCGATCGTACTTGTGCCTATTGCATATGCCTTAAATATGTGCTAACTAGCTTTTGCTCTCGGCTTTGCTCGCGTTAAATTCGGGGTAAGACGGTTCCCCTTTCTTGATTTGCAGGTACCTGCTACCTGTAGTTTTTGCCCTTGCGCCTGATTTATTGTAATAGCAAAGCTAAGTTTTCCCTTTTCTTCCCTCTTTCTTCCTCATTTCAAACTTTTATTTAAAAAAATAGCCTATGTCCGTCTCTAGGGTTCAAACTATCTCTGTACCAAAATTCTTCAAAACCGGTTTAGCCTTTTAGGCGTGAAGAGGTAACAAACAAATTCATTTTCGCTTTTATAATATTAGTAAGGATTATTTTTAGACCTTAATAATGCAATTTTGTACGATGTTGAAGAAAATATCTAATTTTCAAAAGACGAATTGCGCGATGCTGAAATGTTATTCAGTTCTTATGATCAGAATGACCTATTTTATACCCGAAATATCTAGAATGCTTCTTCTATCTTTGTTTACAATTTCAATATTTATCTTATGGAAAATACACCGCACGTCGTAAAACGGCACGTTATGATGTTTTGATAGTACGAGTATAACAATGTGAATTGTTTTCGCACAGTTATTCAGTCAGTTTGTTCGACACGTGCGAGACCGCGTGATCGCGTATCGTATGTGATAATTACAGCTGTGGAATATTTGCTTAGCAAATTGTTAGCTCAATATTATTTATACATTGATCTGAAAAGTATTTTCAGTCTTGAATAATAAAACATATTACACTGCGTGCCTTCTAGAGAAACGGTACTGGAGAAACATTCACATGTTGAAAAAACATGTTGTATGATGTTGTGTATAAGATATTGAATAAGAGAATAGAGACAATAAGAAAAAATCTGGTTAGGAGAAAGAGGGAGTCTATTACTGCTCCTGATACATTCCGTGTAACTTTGTATATAATAATCTTTTTTTCAACACTTTTCATAGCATTGGTGTTCCAACTAAATGAATGCGGTAAGTTTTAAAGAAACGGCAATCATCATCTGCCTAGCCTTTTCCCAACTATGTTGGGCTCGGCATCCAGTCTAACCGGATGCAGCTGAATATCAGTATTTTACATGGAGCGACTGCCTATCTGACCTCCACAACCCAGTTAATACTGTTAAAGAAACGGCAATAAATAGGGTATTTTCAAAAGCGGTACCATGCGCTTTTTTTTAGAAAAGGTATTATTAACACTAGAGAATGCTTTCTCGGGAACTAGGATATCGAATAACTAAGTTGTTCTGGCCTTGCTTTGCCTTTTCTTTTGCCTTGTGAAACAATAGAAACTTGACGAGGTAAACTTATTAAAACGTTGCTACCAAGCGATTTAAAAATAAGTGGATACTGACAGACAGAAACAGTATCGATACCAAATCCTTACTTCCTTACTAATATTATAAAAGCGAAAGTGAGTTTGTTTGTTTATTTGTTACCTCTTCACGCTTTAATGGCTAAAGCAATTTTGATGAATTTTGGTACAGAGATAGTTGGGAACCAGGAGACTGACATAAGCTATTTTTTTTTAAAGTGGGATATGAGGGAGAACGAGGGAAGAAAAAGGAAAACTTAGCGTTGCTATTACATATCAATAAGGCGCAAGGGCAAAAACTGCAGGTAGCAGGTACTATGTTATACCGAATTTAACGCGAGCGAAGCCGCGGGTGAAAGCTAGTGACTTTATAAAGGAAATAAGAATTAAAGGATGGTTTTTATTAACGGGAAATTTAGACAAAACAAAAAAAAAACTTTTCGAGACTGTCCTCATTTGCTGGCATATATGGTTATTTTAGTTATTATTTTATTTAAAAACCTGAAACTAAAAATTGAATTAAATAAACTACCAGACACGGAACAACAAACTGTAGCCCATACCAATATTTGTTCCGCGTGGGAATCGATTTCGCAAAACCCAGCGCAGCGGCCAATCGCTCAACCACTGCGCCAACCACGCCGTCAATTCCAGTCTTACTGCCACACTCAGAAAGGTTCATTAAATTAGTCCTAATTAGTATTTAACTAATTATCATTAAATCGGTTAATGTACGATACATCCTAGAGACAATATTTAAGGGTTCATTAGTTAATGACAACTTTAAGTATCCGTAGGGAAGAGTAACGTCAAATTGTCTTTGAGATTGCGTATCGATAAACCATTGGTGTAGCCACACTTGAAAATGTGATATTATTAAGTAGCAAAAAACTTTATTTAAATACATTAAAACCTTTTATATTAACAATATAAATAAGAATTCGTTCATTTACCGATCGTTTTTACTTAAAAACAAAACGAAACAGCTTATTTCATGTAAATGAAATAAAGTACACGGTCCCTTTTTTTTCTGGTATCACTAACTGTAACTGTCAATGTTGTAAATTGTAAACTGTCAGTGCTAAGTTTATGTTTATTGATTTTCGAAAATAATTGAATGAAAAATAGTTTTGCTATAGTTAAAAACTGACATAATTTTTTTCCCCGTTTAGCTTTCGATAAATATCACCTTTGATTAATTCCAAAGTTATAGTTAATAAAAAATCACATAAAATATTTGAATAACATAATTTAAAAAAAATTGTCTATTAAATTGGCCGGAATTGTACTCGTCGTCGTGAGGTACATGCAGCAGGAAAAGAACGAATCCCGAGTGACGTCTATGGCGCGATGCGCTACGGGCCAATCACTGCACTTTCCCCGCCCCCGCGCCTCACTTCATACCACCAAAGGGACCCAATAACTCACTTTTGCGCAGGTGAAGGTCAGCGCTCAAGAACCGTGCCGTGCCGGTATCTGTACTATTGTTAAAACACTTCTATTCCTGTGAATTCTTTAAATATAAGTAAAATATAACCTCAAACGTAAATGTCAAAATCAATCATTAGAAAGTTAAATGAAGGTTTTGCCATACTTAACTTTAATTGTCATTAAGGGACGGTAACGGACCATTAACTGACTCTGAGAGCGAATTTTTTTAAATCTTTACTAAGGAGCAACTTAAGTAACCATTAAACGTCTCTGAGTGTGGCAGTTAGTATTATAGTCTTTAAAATATGTATGTTCTCTTTGTTAAATTAAAATAAAGACAATTCATGTTTATATAATTTCTCACCTACTTGAATATAAACAATCGTTCATGATTAATCATAACTTCTGAACTATGATCTTTGGAAACTGATTTATGATTATTTATTAGTACAGTGATCACGTGAATTCACATGTTTGTCTAGTGACCTATCAAATAACATAGAACTAATAGCCGGTAAAACCAAAATAAATAAATACAACTGAGTACAAAAAAAACTGCATATTTTCTTTTTCTACGTTTTAGTTAGGTCTGTGGTTATTTTGGAGATTGTTCTTCCTCTACAATACCTAGATCAATCTAATAGGACTTTGTAACCAATGTTAAAACAGATAAGGTTGATTTTCCATCTGACACCTCAAAGAACGCCATCAGAGTTTTATGAGTCACTAAAGATACTGTTAAGAATAGGAATCGTTACGTGATCCGTGTTTAGATAATTTCTTCCATAACTTGCGTTTTTTATTGTTCAACTTCTATCTAATGTAGTGGCGAAACATTGGGTGTACAATGATTTTTAGGCCAAGTATCATAACTAAAGTACCCGTCACGAGAAGCTATAAATTTTGTAAACAAGTGTTCAGGAGTTCACAACATTTGGACCAACAAAAAAAATGAATTTGTTTAAGATTTAATAAATTATTAAGTAACAAATATTAATTAATATACATTATTTAAGAATAATTATTCGTCAGATTCAGATGTTTCCATTTCTGTGTCAGAATCAGTGACATGTATCAAGAAGCTGTCTACAGTTTTATCAATCATCTCATCGATTTTGGAATAAAAATTATCTTCTTCCTTGATAACATGCTCCACACAACGCTTCCAATTTTCCGAAGTAATCTGCTGCAGTCCCTCTTGTAATAATTGTTTTACCTCGTCAAATTTAAAATTTGTATTTTTGCGAGCAACATTTATCCTTTTACGTTGGCCCAAATTAGCTCAATTGGATTAAGCTCACAATGATATGGCGGGAGTCTCAATACTTCCAATATTTTTTGCGAGCTCGTCCACTACATAAGTTTTAAAATTGTCTTTAAACTTTTTTTACTAGATAAATTGTATTACGCACCTTTTGACGTTTTTATCGTGGCGAATTTATTTCCTTAGATGTACTGGCTACTGGCTCCATTATACGTAATAACAAATAAAATTAACGCAACAATTAAAGTAACAACAATAAAAAAGTGATAACGAAACAATAACAAAATTAACAATAACAACCAGATCCGCGATATATGCAAAGCAATGAAACAAACTCGTACGCATTCGAAACTCGAATGACGCGTTTATTTCAAAATAGCGTCCCGATAGTTTACAATCCCTGCGACCGGTACCAAGAAACACAAAAGATAGCGCTTTACGTCGTTAAAATATGATCCGACTAAATTAAATAGGTCGTTACTTTCATATAACCCGTCTATATTTCATGTCGATTGAATATGGTCAATTTATAGTATAAAATGTTTACTTAGTAAAAGGTGTTTGTTTACATAATTTATAGCTTCTCGTGACGGGTACTTTACATAGATTTTTTGAAATTTTTGAGCTTAAAAGTTGTTACTTTAACATCCAGGTGAGAGAAGACGCTCGCTGGTTGAAGCTAGCTTCAAATCAGAACTCGAATCTGCACTATTTACAAGTTACGAAAGGATTATTTACCTTCTCAATATTTAAAAGAAAAATTGAAGGAACAATTTCGTCTGCAAGGGGAAGCAGCAATGTATCAAAATAAAACAACCTGTAACACAAATGCGATAAAGTTCAATCTCAATTGCACCTTCTTAATTTAGTGGATTTCTCTTGTCATGACCGATTGTCTGAGTTCATTTTATAATTAGGTCTATAGTTATCGTTATTCGACTTTATTGCCTAAGTACGAAGGTAGGCTTTAGGTTGCAAGTAAAGTATTTCAGTTCCGCTACGGTCGATGATCTGAATGATTTGTTGGCTGTAGTTTCGGATTTGCTAATTGTGAGTCATGCTCGTTGTTTTCTGGGGTAAATGTTCTAAGGAAGTGTTTTGAAGCCTGCAGTGCTCAAAATATCTAGGTTTAAAGAGTCTCAACCTCCCGTATGCTTGACAAAAAAATATGTTACACTAGCTTATACCCGCGGCTTTGCCTGGATGGACGTTGAAATAATACCATAGGAACTTGCATAAGGTGTCATATGTGTTAATCCAGGTTATAAACAGGTTATTGAAGTTCCAAAGATTATCCAAAACCGTTAAGCCATTTTGGCGTGAAAGAGTAACAAACAACGTTTGTAATAGTAGTAAGATTCTTACAGCACAGCTGGATTGTGTAGGTAAGGAAAAATGAAAGGGAGTCGTTTGTCTTGGTATGGACATGTAATGAGGAGGGATGAAGGACATGTGACTAAAAGAGTGGTGGATCTGAATGTTGATGGACGGAGAGCGAGAGGAAGGCCAAAGAAAAGATGGATGGATTGTGTAAGGAATGATATGAAGGAGAAAGAAGTAAATGATGCCGTGACGTCTGTTAGGGGAGAATGAAAGAAGAAAACGTGTTGCGCCGACCCCAAATAGAATGGGACAAGGGCAGGAAAATGATGATGACAGCTGGATTGTGTAAGGAATGATATGAAAGCAATAGGAGTATATGATAGCTTGATGAATAACAGGCGAGAATGGAGGTCAAAGTACCTACGTATTGTGCCTACCCCAAGTAGTATATGGGACAAGGGCAGGAAGATGGCGATGGTTAGAGGAAACAGCATAAATCTTTGTTGCTGGAAACATGTTAGTTGCAGTTTAGCTTGCACGTTGCCTTGAACGTTTGTACGAAGACTGATTGTGTTCCCAAACCTTTTTGATGAATGATACGCTTCATCAGCATCACCATTTTTTTTTATTTTGCGAATGGCAAATACGCAGAGCTGGGTTTAGACTTTTACTGATTAAAGCCCACCCATGTTCCTTCTTTTGCCCTTTATGTTCTCTTTTCGAAAAACCCACAACCCCGGCAATCATCACCATCTTGCCCTTGTTCTATGTTACTTAGGGTTGGCACAACACGTGTTCTACAATTGTCCTTCTTCAACTGTCACTTTATCATTCATTCTTCTGTTGCTTGGCAACATTAAAAACTATCACCAGCATGCCGCTCAATTGATAACCGCTTCCAGTAGTATAGTGACAACTTGGTCTAAATTTGCAAATATTGACAAATGTGTCTATTTGGGTTGAGTGCTAGAAGATTCTGCAATAACAAAGCATCTCGGTTTCATTGTCTTCTAAGATCTATGAAACGGTGCTCGTGGTGAAGAACCCTCTTCAAGTCTCCTTCCGATCGGATTCCGAGCCTGCTAATTAATTGACGGCATTGTTTAGTGATGATAACAATGGTACACCCTGTCTTGACCAGAACATTGCATATCGATCAGAATCCAAAGGATTTTATAGGTAACTAGCTTTTGCCCGCGGCTTCGCTCGCGCTGAATTAGGGATAACACAGTTCCCCTTACTTGATTTGCAGGTACCTGCTACCAGTAGTTTTTGCCCTTGCGCCTTATTCATTGTAATAGCAATGCTAAGTTTTCCTTTTTCTTCCCTCTGTCTCCCTCATTTCCAACTTTAAAAGAAAAGCCTATGTCCGTCTCCAGGGTCCCAACTATCTCTGTACCAAAATTCATCATAATCGGTTTAGCCGTTAAGGCGTGAAGACGTAACAAACAAACAAAGTCACTTTCGCTTTTATAATATTAGTAAGGATTGATTATATCACACATCACGCCAGTTTTCTTTGAAAAGTTATAGCACTCCATTTAAAAAAAATACCTATAGGATTTATCCTATTTCACCAATTGATTTAGTGATCACAACCGCCACAGCTATTGGGGTTATCTACTAGGTTCTTTAAAAACTGGGGTCTGGATTTTTTACCAGTTGCTGGCAATAATAGGCTCGCTACTTCTTTACTAAAAGAGATTTCCTTAATATTTCCTTACTAATATCATAAAAGCGAAAGTGAGTTTGTTTGTTATCTCTTCACGCTTTAATGGCTAAACCGATTTTGATGAATTTTGGTACATAGATAGTTGGGAACCAGGACACGGACATAAGCTATTATTTTTTTTTTAAAAAGAGTGCGACTACGCAAATAAAGCCATTGTAAATTACCTTCCATCTGATCACAGCGGTCAAACCGTCGTTTTCGAGCCTTACACACCGTCACAAAAAACCCAGATAAAATCTAGACAAATAACACCCAGCAATTTGAATAAATTTAATAATAATTTAATTAGTAATTTAAGCACTACGGGATTTAATATTGAAAATGTAAATCAATTTTATGAGGAATTCTTTTCAGTGGTCTACACAGAGTTCAATGATACGTTAAAAATAAAAACTAAATCTATTAGCCCAAAGTTTATGTTTAGTGATTGGGCAACTAAGGGTATAAGAAAAAGTAGGGAACGATTGTTTGAGCTTTACGGCCTTAAGCCTTACTTCAACTCAGAAACTTTCAATCACTGTGTTGCAACTTACTCAAATTTTTTTAAAAACACCTGCCAATTAGCTAAATCTTTATTCATTAGCAACAAGATTAAATCCGCCGATAATAAAATTAAGTTGAAAACGAAGTTGCTCAAGAATTTGTAGATTTCTTTACTAGTATCCCACTTAAAACTACTGAAACATTAAATTCTTCACCCTTGCTTTCCATTGATTTATTAAGAGCAAACGTTTCACCATGTCCGGTTGAGTTTCAATTTAAGCATATTAACCCCACTGCAGTCATTAAAGCTTTCAAGCAAATCAAAATCAAATTAACCGAAGATCTTTGGGGAATGTCTATTAAAGTTTGTCAAGCTATTATTGAGACAATAGCACCGTACTTAGCCATAATATTCAATTTGTGTGTGGACCAAGGAGTTTTTCCGGACCTTATGAAATACAGTAAAGTTATACCCCTTTTCAAATCTGGGGATAGTAAAGACACCAATAACTATAGACCCGTATCCGTTTTGCCGGTTTTCAGCAAGGTGTTTGAAAAGGTAATGCTTAATCAAATGCTCAACCACTTTAACACCAATAAGATCTTACATGAAAAACAGTATGGTTTCACCAAAGGACGTTGTACGACTGACGCTGGTGTTACCTTGTTAAAACACATATTTACTGCGTGGGAAGAGGCACAGGATGCCATAGGAATTTTTTGTGACCTTTCAAAAGCGTTTGATTGTGTTAGCCACGAAACCCTACTCTTGAAACTTGAACATTACGGCCTAGGAAAACTTGCGCTTAGTTTAGTAAAATCATATTTAAATGATAGACAGCAGCAAGTGCAAATAAATGGTGTCAATTCAATGGGTTTAAATGTAAAGATGGGTGTACCACAAGGATCGATATTAGGTCCCTTCCTCTTTTTAGTATATATTAATGATCTACCCCATTTATTTAAAAACCAACCACAAATGGTGTTGTTTGCTGACGATACTTCTTTAATATTTAAGATAAATAGACGTGCCACAAATCTAGACGACTTAAATAACGCCCTATTACAGGTAAATGATTGGTTCACCCCCAATAATTTGGTATTAAATGGGAAAAAAACGAAGTGCATAAGATTTGCTCTGCCAAACGTCAAAAGTAGTGATTGTGACATAGTATTGAATCAAGAGAAACTAGAATTCGTCAATAAAACTGTTTTCCTGGGGATAACGCTCGATTCAAGGCTACAATGGGGTCCGCATATAACATCTCTTGCAGGACGGCTTAGTTCAGCAGCATATGCTGTCAGAAAAATCCGTCAGTTTACTGATGTAGATACCGCGAAGCTAGTCTATTTTAGTTATTTTCATAGTATAATGTCATACGGTATTTTACTTTGGGGACGGGCTGCAGACATCGAGTCTGTATTTATTCTGCAGAAAAGAGCTATTAGAGCCATTTATAATCTACGTAGGCGAGATTCTCTAAGAGAACAGTTTAAGGAAATTAACATCATGACAGTACCTTGTCAATATATCTATGAAAACATCATGTACGTCAGAAAAAATTTGCATCTATTTGGTAAACGAGGTGATAGACACAAGTATAATACTAGAAACAGGGACCAATTGGTTCAGCCGGGTTTCAGGTTAGCTAAAGTAGACTCATCTTTCATGGGGTACTGTTTGAAATGCTACAATAAAATACCTCCCCACATTCTTCAACTGAATGACACGAAATTTAAATCTTGTATTAAACGCACACTATGTAGGCAAGCATATTATAAGTTGGGGGATTATATTGATGATAAAAATGCTTGGCTCAATGCTGGTCCTGCTCCTCAAGCATAGGGGTAAACTCATTGATAAGTATCCGAAGCTATAGTGGAAGCTGCAGAAGATTGTAAGACTATCTTTGCAATGTATAGAATCAATTCTCTAGTATTGTATAATTATTAAGCCCATATGTGAGTGCTATGTATTATCATTGACTTGACGAAGCCCTGGTGGTTAATAGTGTCATGCTCACTTAAATGTCTCGCTGATAGTGGCGGGTGTCTCGGGTCATTTAGCTCCCTTCAAAATGGTCGAGCTGAATGGGGCTGATCCATACGTCATGTTCGTGAACGGGCGCTGTCAGTTGGGACTGGTCATTTTTTTAACTACCACGGTCATTTTTTTTAACTTATTTAGATTTTAAATTGAATTTTGCTTTTTATTTACTCTGGACGCTCTTACTGTGCACGTCTTTCTACATCGTTCTCACATATTTGTATAATCTCAACACGAATGATGTAAATACGATTTTGTAAAAATATTATAATTTAAAAGAGTGTCCATGGAGTTTCTTGCCCATTCTTCTCCATAGAGATCAACGCTTTGGAATGGGCAACTACAGTACTTTCACAAGTTATTATGCCTTGTGACCGGGATTGTAGCAGCATCATTTTTTTGTTCTTGTTTTTATGACATTCAAAAGTGCCTGTAATGGTCTAATTGAAATAAATGCTTTGAGTTTTTTTTTTTTTGAGTGGGGTATGAGGGAGAAAGAAGGAAGAAACGGGAAAACTTAGCGTTGCTATTACAAATCAATAAGGCGCGAGCGAAGCCGCGGGCAAAAGCTAGTTTTAATATAAATGTGAGTGGGTGATAGGTAGGTATGTATACTCTTGCGGCTCCTGCCTAACCTTTCGGGGAATATAAGCGCGATGAAGAATATTATCGTATCATTTACCTACCTATTAATAAATGTTATTTAAATCTCTCAACGTACCTGATTGCAGTATCAATCTGCTAATGAACGTTCAATTAATTAGGTACTTAAATCAATGCAATTAGTTTTATGCATTTTTTTTCACTTATTGTTAATGGTTTTACATTGATCTCATCTGATGACGAGTAATGATCAGGCATTGAACCTGTAACCTTGGGTTAATAGGACGTAAAAAACAAATATTGTCTCAACTGCAAAATGATATTCAGCTGAAAATACCTTCATTGTTCTCTAATGATAATGTCATAATAATCTGATAAGTGTGATCAAGAATGAACTCGGGAGGAAAATACAACTGTCCTCAACTCTAGACTGTTTTTGTCCTAAAAGTTCACTGACCTCTTCATCCTGACTGTTTTTCAGTTCTGTTGACCCCTTGTTATTGCTATTCAGCATACCTTGACTATTTTCCAAGTAGGTCGTTTGTTTACTTGGAAAACTTTTGATGGGCCGCCCTACCTACGCAAAGGGGGACCCGCTACCTTTGGTGTAGGCGTTTGGTCAAATATGCTTATATCATCCGGTAACATGACGTCAAACGACTATCAGATTCGGAGACACCTTTGGAAAATATTAAAAAAAAAACAATTTTCACACAAATAAATTTAAAAAAGTACTTCAAATTGCATTTGGTTTATATACAATAGCGAGCTTACCCGGAATTATGTTATAAAATCCAGCATATTGGTTCCAAAAAAGCGAAAAAATGGGACATTGTGACTTTTACTACTTTGGGGATATGATCCGGTTTCTCTCACCGAGTCAGAGGCTTGGAAGCATGTGTGCAACTTCCTAAGATTATAATTTCTATGAGAAACGCACAATCCTTTTTTTCTTATGTTTACCCCTATTTATCTCAAGCTCCGCTATACTAAGAACCGTTTTCATTTCATGAATGTCGCCCATAGTGAATGACGTGTCACAAAAACTCACACGTGGGTCCACGTGTCACAAAAACTCTTTCATAGATTGCCAACATAGCGACGAATATCAAGTGACAAAAGGTTCATGATTATGTGATCTTATGACAACGCGGTAAGCAACCCTCTGAAACTTCGAACGAAATGGAAGCTCCCACCGGCACTGCTGCGCCATATTGGTTTAAATATTTAGGACTGCGCGGAACAACACCATTTAAGTGGCCTTATGTGGGCCTGAATATTTGAAGAGTTAGAATAGTTATTTTAATTGTCTTTCATCAATTAACATTAAAATTCCAAATTGCGCTACATAATCTATACCTCGACAATAACTTTCGGGCAGTAGACCACCATTAGTCATAACACCCGTCGGAGGGTCCACCCTTTTGTATAGAGGATGAAGAACTTTACACCATAGGTCCATCTGGATTTAGCTCAATACCAGTATTTAAAAAGGAGCGACTACGTATCTGACCTTCACAACCCAGTTTTAACTTTATTTGGGAAGTAGTTACCCACTTCCCAAGTTTAGGTAAATATCGAAACACCAGATCATCAACTGCCTAGCCTTTTCCCAACTATGTTGGGGAAAAACAGAATACTTTTGGATGAGGCGCTGCCTATCTGATTTCCACAACTCAGTTGGTTACAACTGGGCAATACGATACCCTTTGGAAAGACTGGTTGTCATAGAAATAAATAAATAGCCGAGACATAGGGTTTAGCTAGCTTTCCAAGGCATGGAGGAAACTGTATGTAATGGATGGTCAACCATCCCCGGACCAAACAAGGCAATCGAGTTTGATAGATTCGAGCAGCTGTTATTATTTAGCCATGAGCTCCTACGTGTTTTATTTATTTATTTAAACTTCATGGCATTCTCTACCAGTCAACCTTTGGGTATAATACGACAACATTGTGATAAGGGTACAAAAAATAAATATATAATATCTATAACTATTTGTTTACGAAAACGTATATTTTATACGGATACTAATACTAATACACATATACATATCAAATAAACTAATAAATACATTTAAAAAATAAATAAAAACGAGAACTTTAATAGTAAATACTATGACTTTTAATTGGTAGACTGACCTAAATAGTGGTTACGAACTTTTCTTTTAAAGGAAAATTTAATTTCAGCTTTTTAATGCCATAGGGTAGCGCGTTCCAGAGCTTTATTGTTGAAATTACGAATGATTTGGACATAAAACCGGTGCGGTGTAAAGGTATTTGGAGGAGTAGATTTTCGGAAGCCCGAAGGTTACGGCTGTGTGTTTTAGTCCACGACTAATCTGCTATAATGTTTTCAATGTATGCAGCACTACGCCTGCGTGTCGATGAGCTATCTTGTCAGTGGCATTAGGCCGTGGCAGTACATAAATTAGTTAGTGTCATAATTATTATCAACTGTGGCCAGGAAGTGAGTAAATGTTGGTGAGTAGTTTCATGGTTGGCGCAGTGGCTGAGCGATCGACTGCTGCGCTGCGTGTCGCGGGTTCGATTCCCCCACGTCACAAATATTTGTATGACCTACAGATAGTTATTCCGGGTGTGGCTGTTTGTGTATATGACTTTAAATGTTTGTAAACGCACCCACGATACAGGAGAAATTCCTAGTGTGGGGCAACGTTTTAGTTAAGGTTTTGCTTGTTAAGCCGTTTTGACAGACAACTTGACGGTGAAAAAAATGTGTAATGTTGGTCATTTTCTGAACTTCGGAATTTCAACAGATTTTATGGTAGAAAAGTTTTTGGAGTAGTAGAGCTCTCAGGATGAGCTCGTCCATGGAAAGACAACCATCATGAAATCATTCCGTCAAATAAGTCTGAAAATCAGCTCGTTTTGAATGTCAATTTCGCAAGGCAGTTCTCCAAAACACACGCTCATCGCCATTTCCTAGAACTGGGAGGAAGAAGTGGCGCAACAGACTGCCCACTTGTCCAGCATCTCTTCAGAGCTCAGATCACAGTAAGGAATGGTTTAGTGGTAACCATACAATTTTTGTCACCTAGCAGAGTTACTTTGTTGTTGTTTGAAAGGTTCGCATGCCATTCTAATTACAAATTTATGAGAATACTACTTTTGCCCGCGGTTTAGCTCGCGTTAAATTCGGGGTAACACAGTTCTCTTTTCAGGTTTCTTGATTTGCAGGTACCTGCTACCTGTAGTTTTTGCCCTTGCGCCTAATTTATTGTAATAGCAAAGCTAAGTTTTCCCTTTTCTTCCCTCTTTCGCCCCCATCTCTCACTTTAAAATAGTTCGTCTCAACTATCTATGTGCCAAAATTCATCAAAATCGGTTTAGCCATTTAGGCGTAAAGACGTAACAAACAAACTCACTTTTAATATTAGTAAGGATGGGATACTAAGCTTTTTATTTTCTGAGATCTCACGCGAGGCCATCCCACAGATATCCGATGTAACTCGTTAGTTTCGCAAGTGGTTTCTAAACATCGGCATCGGGTGGGTCTTCAACGTAATTGTCATGTCATATAATGACACTGAAAAAACACATTTGAACCATATTTGATTGTTTTGATTATTTTCGCTAGATACTTACCGAACCCTAATATGGAACCACTCCCTGGTGGCCCGTCATTTTGCATACAAAAGAACAGTTAGTGTCGTGTTTAGTAACTTAAACGTAAATAGTAAGTAATCTGTCTATTGACATTCTTGCAAGGACTTACCATTGTATTAAAAATCATCATTACATAAAAAAATACGTGTGGCACTCGGGGACTGCCGCGGTAAAGCTATTGCATAGCACTTTTTATCAACTTATGCAATAAATAAAAACAATCTAAATAAAATATTTAAAAAGTACTTCCAATGAAAAGAAGTCGCAAAAAGAAACATTTTTTTATCAACTTAGACAATAAATAAAAAACTAAATATAATATTTAAAAAGTACTTCCAATGAAAAGAAGTCGCAAAAAGAAAAACAAGACCTTGGGTTTGATCCAGCGTAATGTCGATTGACTATCCGATTCTCTACCAAACACGCTATTATAACATTAGAATCGGGATTGAAATAACTGACCGTATTGTGTAAACGACGTTAGACAATGCACGGCCTTCAAGCCACACCTCCGTGCCCGTCGGAGTGGGGAGCGTCAGGTTTTTTTTCGTTACGGAATTTCTGGATTCGGTCCCCGCGCTCAAGGCCCGCGATAGAAGCTATGCAATAGCTTAAAAAACTAACACTGCAGACTAATAGCAATCCAAGAAAACGTAAAACTTAAGAAGCTCAATCCAACGAAAAATGTTTTTAATTAAAGGCCTCTTTATTCTCATTTACATAATGTAAGCATGAAGGCATTTTATTTATAAAGCGTTATTAACAAGATTAAACTCATCTGCCCTCAAAATGTTATTGTATTCGTAATACGCACAAATGTGTTATCCTAAATACCGAACGATAACACACACACAAGTCGTTGTAAAGAATTTTATTGTAAGTACGTAATGTATTTGTTTAATAATAATTGGAATCTTGGCCCTGCCTGATTTAATTAGAAATGTAGATTAGTATATCTTGGAGACTGACCCAGTCTTACGCTCCGGTCACTACCTTAAGCAGACACCTTCGCGCGAGTACCGACGTGTCGCAAGTCTCGTCGCGGTTTCAGTTTTGTCTGCAGTCGCTGGCTGTCGCAACGCGCGTCTATTGACCGTGTAGCTCGTGGCCAAACGTTTATTCATTAAATTTTTGAACCCCGTTTTATTTTAATTACCCTCTAAATGTTGAGTGCGTTTCGACGGCATCCAATTTTGTTCATGAGCATACTTCAAGTGGCATTGGGCTCTGGCTAAAGGGGCGTATTAACACCCACTCACTAATTCTGTGTAAACTGGTTCGTGGAATCGATCTACATGGGGATTAACCTTTGTATCTCAGTTGGGAAATTCTAAACAACGACCTTGAATACAGCCAGGATTCGGTGGATTGTATCGATGTAGTCTTTAGAGGGATCAGAAATGTCGCGTTTGTGAAACGCAGTGGAAGTCCACAACCTTTCCTGTTCTTCGCTTATAGCTCATCCTAAGGGAAATGGATACCCTTGCGATGATTATGCTGTCATACATCCTCATTCATTAACTGACCAAAAGTGTGCGCCCTCTGGAATTTCCGCATGTTCAAATATATTGCCCTGTTAGGATTTCCATTTCTGAGGTGGCCGGACTTCTGAGGGAGAGAACCTCAAATGGTCACAGCTGCTGCGGGAGACGCTCCGGGCGTTGGGAGTCATGTGGCGACTCCCAGCTACCTGTAGACGTGGACGTCCTTCTAATGACAGGCCGTGTCGACAGCGCGTTCGTGTTACACGTGCGCCTTTAAGAGACGTCAGCCAATGTGTGGGGCCCAGGACATCAGGGCTAGTACTGGCCGCCGGCCGGGGCTGTGGGTTGGTTCGGAAGAGACACCGGGGCCCCGGAACACAAAGAGCAAAAGAGTAAACAAGGATGGGTTTTGAGCCGGTATAAGTCTGACACTCCCTTTCGGTCCGCCCAGAGCGACAGGAGTCATCGGAAAAAAGGGTCTACATTTCTAAGCATCCTTACTTAGTCTTCACATTTTTACCTCTTGTCTCTATAGAAACGTTTATGCATCTTTTCATACTTTATCATTTTCCTGCCTTTGTCCCATTCTATTTTGGGCCGGCGCAACACGCTTTCTTCTTCCATTCTCCCCCCACGTCACGGCATCATTAATTCCTTTCTCCTTCATATCATTCCTTACACAATCCATCCATCTTTTCTTTGGCCTTCCTCTCGCTCTCCGTCCATCAACATTCAGATCCATCACTCTTTGTAAACTTAAAAGATCGAAGACTGCTAAGCTTCCAGGTGATGCTTTTGAGTGAAGTCCGCTAAAAGTGAAGCACATTTCCGTATACGCAATTTCCTATAATTGTCTTGACTGTGTACGTGTCGTGTCGCAGTTAGTTCAAAACTGTATTAACCGTAAGTTGTTTTTAATACCTTTCATTGATTGGATCTTTGCTAGATTAATTAGCTTTGATTATGTAGTTAGTTAGTTATTAAATGTTCATTAGATTAACAACACGCTTCCAAACACGTGCAGATTGTTAGTCATGTCATATCACATTTAATTTCCTTGTTTTGCATTTTGAAAACTCCTACTTTTGCAAATCGATTATTTTGTTTGTAGTTTTAGATGTAGAGTGAGAAAGACCATTTTAACTCATCCTACAATCTTCATTGGGTCCTGCCATGTTGTAGTTTCCTGCCAGTTGGGATACATAAGATGCAGCTTTGTCAAATTGTAACTCCTCTTTGTCCTCACATTAAAAGGTTGATATCTATACACATCCACTTCGTATTTTTGCTTAAAAATGTCTGGTTCTGCGCATATATTTATTCTTCTGTATCCTGTATGTTTAATTTATTCGTATTCAGGATTGTTATTAACCTTTACTGTCCCATTTCAAAACAAAAGCCTCTTATCCACGTTTATAAAACAAAAATTGTAGGTCATCCTAATCCGAGAATTTTTGTATGAAAATCCGAACCGGTTTCGGACCCCTATTTGTCTTTTAGCCGTAAGCCGCGCTGCGACGCGACCCACTTAGCCACTGTTGTTTACTAAGCATAACGCAGTTCAGCTGAGAGGCATCTGTGCCCGCCGCTGGACGCTCAAGTGGAAAAGGTCACTGACTATTTAAAAAGCTGACCATGTCATGACCTATCAACTAGATCTGTTTCGGCGGAGTGATAAAATACTGGGACAAAATTTCTCGATGCTCTTCCGGAAGTGAATCGACACGACCATTATCCGAAAGAAGAGTCATCGCTTTCCATTCATTTCGTCAATGAAACGCCTTGGATACGTGAATTAAATATAAATGTGGCACGTCTCCTCAAGTCTTCATTCAAGTATGATCAACCTTGAAATCCTTCTAATAATGTTTCGATTTAACCTTCAGTATTGTGCCGATAACGATTCCAAATACGTACCATATTCCAGGTTAATCACTATTCGAAATACTCCTGCAACTTGAAAAGAGAATACCGGATATTCAAACATCCTAGCCGGAAAAAATTGTAAGCAGACTTGCACATCAATCGTCGAATGGCAATCCATTGAAAAAATGCTGTAAAAATAACACAAATGAGACAAAAATGAACAATCTTTACAATCAGGAAAAGCAAACGGTAATTGTGGTGTAAACTCGTCCCGGCCGGAAATATATCTGTAGTTCTATCCTAATATTGACTTGAAAGTAGCATACTAGCAATCAGATTTACAAACTTTCTCGCTCACTGTCTCATCATCCTCATCACATTATGATAAATTGATGCCGAATGACTGTCAAGAAGAAAATGTGACAGCTTGTCGGCGAAACATGTCTAGTTCCGTAAAATAATGACACAAATGTAGACGAAAATAAAAGTCCTTGTCGACACAGTGTAATAGACAGCGTAGATATCAGTACAGCAGCTGATAACAGGGACGGGCGACAGTATGCGGAAGAGATGGCCGATGACCTTATTCTAGAAATGAGCACGCGTTTTGATGATTATACTGGATTTTTTAGTGTTTTGTGGTATTTCTCTGTCATGTGTAATTCTTATCTCATGGGCAGACGGCTATAAATTCTACATTTACAATTTTGTAGAACTTGACTCTATCGTATCGAATACGTATCTATCGTATACGTTATCGAATCTTTATCTCGGACAGTGAAATGCCACGTGCTGGGTTTTCCGCTTTGTTTATTGTTAGGTGTTTCATATCTAACAGCAGCAAGTCCAAGGACAAAGGAGAATGGGCGAAATTTCCACAGCGTTTAATAGTGTTGCCTCATGCCTATTGGCTGTCACGAAAATCTTAATGCAAATAAAAAATCTTAACTTCGGTGTTGCAATTCACCTATTTAGGACAATAAATCCGATCAGCTCGTTTTTTTACAGATGGGTAATCATCAAATAACTACCCCGGGCTAAGCGTATGGGAGTGACAGACTTTTACTGACAAAAAACTAGCCATGTTCCATCTTCTGCCGTTAAGTTCCGGCGCCGCCGCGCCGCGGTATCTCTTTCGAACAACCCGCAACCCCGGACACGGTGAGCTCCTTGACAAGCTCTTATAAATTATTATGGCTGTTGGTCCTTGGGCAGATGCCTATACATCAAGACTATATCTCTTTAAAAAAATAAATGGCTATTATATAAAAACTGACAGTTCTGTTATGTTCTTCATACCTCTAAAACTAGCATTAACAGACTATCAAATTCATGACACACATCATTTCAAACGCTTTGTGTAAAACAGTGTATTTAATTCCCGTCTGTAATGACAACAAATCATACGAATTAAAAACGAAATCTGCAGCTTAATACCTACTTAATTAAATTACCCAGCCGTGTTATCACACGCTACCAGCCCTACCTATTAAGTATTGTAAACAATTTCATTCATTTCCACGTGTTTCCATTATCGTTTCAACACATTGCTTAATGTTTTCTTTTAATTGTAATTAATTTTACGGCTATGTTCACGGAAACTTTAGGGAAATTTGCGTTGTCATTCATTAAGACTACCAAGGAGCGGAATTCGGTCATATCAGCGTCTTTCGTCTTTAAAGCTTCAAAAAAAGGTTTTACAGCTTTCTTTGAAGTTACGCAGTCAGCTTGTTGTAGACGGGAGTGATATTATTTATTTATTTATTAAAACTTTATGCACAAGTAAAAACTATACAAAACCGGACTCCTCAGGCATTTTATACCAGTCTACCTTAGGGTGATGCAGAGACAAAAACACAGTAAGTATGTGCAATAACAGAAAAAAACCGTTCTGAAAAGTATTATTTGGTTTGTTATGTATGTAATAATATAATCAGAAATTTGCGTATTGTCGATGACTTCTCCATCATTGAGGAGGAGAATAATTAAATGTTGCTTGTAATTGGGTCGGTTTTCAGTCTAATCAGATGCAACTGCATACCAGTAATTTATAGAGAGCGAATGCCTATCTGACCTTCCACATCTTAGGTAGTACTGGGTAATATGATCCACCTTACCCCTTTGGGTCAGACATTTACTGACTAATACCCACCCATGTTCCTTCTTTTGCCCTTTATGTTCCGAGGCCGCAGTATCTCTTTCGAACATCCGCAACCCCGGCAGGAGGTGGCCCTGGCAGGACCCTCTGCTTTGCTGACATCTCTTTGACACGGCCATATACGGTACCCCTTGGTTAGGTTAGTTTTCGAAAATTTGTTAATTGTTTGTTTTTGTTACTTCATATGGGGTACCTACTAATATACTTTTAGCAATTAGCTTTCAATTAACTCCCTCATAATATCTACGGGTAAACCATAGGCAATTTGTTCGATAAACCAATAAAAACCCTAATACGCTTCGATCAAAAATGTTCAATATTATTGATCGAAGCTAATATGGCATTAATTTTTGTGGTCAATCTTCCGGATACAAACCAGTATGATAATAAAAACATTTGATTAAAAAAATCCAATTCATAACAACAAAATATTTGGCGGAAATCAGTATGAACAGGAAGTTGATTTCGAATTGAAACCGTGATGATTTAAAATGATCATTATCCGTAAAGCTATTGGGACGTAAATCAGTTAACTGCTCTTTTGTCAGTATGCAGATCAGTGATTCTCTAAATTGGACGTGATAAATATGCATGGTACGATAGTTTCTCTATAAAGTCCTAACTGCAAAGCAATAGGGGTGTGTGATCCTTTGCAAATGTTGTTCACTTGAGCTTCCCAGCTTCAAATCCCATAACTGCCAGATCTTGTTAGACCATAGACTAAACTAACGAACCAGCCTTTTTCACCATGAAGTTAGGCTAAAATATATAACGCCACCTGCTACGAACTTGTAAAACCAGACACCGCAGAACAAAATCTTCATAGTAACAACACGCCTGTATTCCATGAAGGGTTGGGCAGAGGTGTACCTAAATAGCCACATTGCACTAGTTACGGTTTTAAGTCCTATGTAATAGGGGGCTAGCCTATTGCCATCAACTCGGCACTAATACGGACTGTAGGGCTGATATTGGGAAATTCCTGATGAAACAACCCAATAGCAGTTAGCGTGGAGGTACCCCGGGGAATCGCAATCCGACACCTCATGCCCCCTGCCGGGGTTGCGGGTTGTTCGAAAGAAATACCGCGGCCCCGGAACATAAAGGGCAATGGAAGGAACATGGGTGGGTTTTAGTCAGTACAAGTCTGATACTCCGCCCAGAGCAGGGGAAGTTATTTGATGATTATATAACCCAACAAAAAAACAACTTGTGCTCAAAAGTTGCGCCTGCGCTTACTCGACCAACACTAAGATAATCTACAAACAAATACCATAAACAAATTCGACGATAAATATACAATCACGTTTCCCAGACCACCGCAAAAGACATGATCGAGCAACGCGTCATATAAATTAGCTAATATAATTTAGCGTCTGCCGTATAAATAAACAGAGCCGCTTGCGTATGCGCAGATTTTGAAACAATGTTTTGGTCTTCCGCGAGAACAGTTAAAAGCTAAATATATCTGCATTACCTTGATATTGAGATTGTTGCAGATGTTATTTGTATTATCGTAATGTTTTGAGTGGGTTGAGAAAATAACCCGAGGCGTCAGTTTGGTTAACCTTGATTATTTGTTTTGAGTGCTAATAAGTAAAATCTGTATTATAACCACTTATGGGATACAGGTCCTCCTTTTTGTGAGAGGGAGGTCTGTCATCCACTTTTGATATCTGAATCTTTGATTGTGTATTTATTTATCTAATGGTGGATTTTCCTAACGGTGTATGTAGCGTGGTCCTTAATTAAACGGTCTTATATAACTGTTCGACATTATTAGTGTTATTGTTTGTTGTGTTATCTGTTAATTGGATCATCATTTTCCATATAATAATTTAACCATGATCCTTATCATTCCAGAAGCCTTGGTTTTATTTGTCTAGTAGAACCTTGTTGCTGTCTGAAATATCACCTTTTAATTTCTGTAAACATCATGTTTAGTTGAAGAATTGACGTTTGTTTTTTCTTGACTTCAAGGACTAGAATAAACCTTTATGTGTCGCAATATTTCCTAACTCTACTGTCTACGTCCGGAAGGATGCGATGTTCAAATAAAACAACAGTTGAATTGTTGACTCTGCAGTATCAACTTTCGTACAAGCAAACAGTTTAAACTGTCTCAGTATTAAATCTGTTATCTTTGCGCATATCAAATGGGGCATATGACTGGACAGTTCAAATTCTTTTACAAACAAAGAACGCCAGTCTTTTTTCTTATTCAGTAATACACACATAATGGCATACATTATCTTTCTTATTATCACCTTTTTTTTAAATTTCGTAACATCATTGTACGACGATACACAATCCAGTATTGTTGACGATATTGTTTGAAGATACTCAAGTTTTATGTTTTTTGAAATGTCTAGGTTTATTAGTCCCATACTGTTGCAAAGCTTCTTTTCAAACCGGTTAGGACCGGTTTCTCAAATCGCAATCTGGTTTGAACCGGTATCCTGGCTATGTGAAACGTCTATGGAGTTAGCGATGTCTACAATTCATGTAAATGAGTTTGTAAGATTTTTGTGACAAAAATAAAATGAAGAAATTGTAAAATTTTAGTTTGTCCTCGAATAAGAATCATTTGATTTAATATATACAAAGTTTCCTTTGTTCATTTTAAATACTCCCGTCTTGGAAGTATGCATACGAAGATCTTTCGCAAACTATTACTAGATTCTCCGTCTTGCAGACACTAAATTCTTGGCAACGTTTCGCTCCAAGTTTCCGAGAATAAAGGCCATATCTGTGTAGTTGCGTAGTTATTTCCCTTTTTACTTCAACGTTCGCTTTTTTCAGTTTGAGAGATGAGTATCAAACTTAAAAGTTTATTTGGACAACTAGCACTCGCCTGGAGCAGGTTTATATGAGTCAGGATTTTGACTTTCTTGTAGAAAAATCGCAACGTCTTTTACCAAGGTCATCAGATCAGTAACCGTCGATACCAGGTTTCATTGTTAATTAAGGATGCTAATTACCAGTTTCCTCCACTTAACCCAATTAAGGCAATTAAAGTCGTTGCCCAAAACTTAGGAAGGCTTTGGATATCTTTGGATATTTTACGCAAACTTTCTTGAATAAATTTTAAAATTGTTTTGGGATTTTGTGAGTCACTTTGGTTCCAAGTGTTGGGTAAAACTGTTCTTCAAATTGCCTTTAATTTGAATTATCCGCTTGAATTCCGTAACATTTGCAGAGACCCTAATTAGCTTTAGAATCTTTTGAAAGAAATGGAGTATGATGAAACGATTTGATACACACGGATGGGCGAAATTTCGAGCAGCCTATTAATCAGAGCTATTGGCTTAAGCCTACGCACGTACTTCAGCCACATAATCTTCAGACAATTCTGGCACTCGTGACCTTTCCAAAACTCTATACATAGTATGGAGGCTGATGATAGTTATTTAAGATTTACTATAATGTGGCCCTGTGCATTTTCCAAACTTGGCAAACTCAATTTTCTTTAGTGAGTGGAGTTTTCTATGAAAATTACCTCTTTGTTGTTCACTTGTTTAAACTACTCTTTCCTGTTCTTCAAGAAATTCAACTGATGATATAAAAATATAAAATGGATCTAGCATCGTCTACAAACATTTAATTAATGCTGTTTTCCGTCCTAAATAATTAGCATTAAGTACTTAAAGTTTTGAAGGCTTAACTAAGGGCCACGTTTCGCAAAGTATTTTAACGAGGTCTAAATCCATTATAACTTCTGGGTATTTTAACTTCAAATGGTTAAAAACATGAAGTACCAAAAAGAAGGAACCTAATACAGATTTAAAACATCATTAAACTTCTACGTTTTATTCAAACATATCTTGAATTTTATATCTCTCTTTTTAATTAAGTTCAAAGTTGATAACAATTAAGTAGTACTAATAATAGTTCAACGTTTGATACAGAACATTCGCCTATCACGTTCGGTATGCGACCGGTTAAAATTTATCTAATGACCCTAAACTATCTTAGAGATAATGTAGGTCGGATTCTGTGGAGCGTTAGATGTGAAGCTCACGTTTTATGCCACTGAGCAGATGGGTGACGTGGAAAGTGCATGTTGGCTAATTGGAGATCATGATGTCAGCGAATACCTGGATGTAACTAATCTCCTAACGAATGGAGCAGTTCCGGGTCTGATCAATTTTAGCAAAACGTCATAGAAATTTGAAGTTGCTATAAAATTAAATGGATGAATGGAATTAAGAAAATCTCAGCCCAGAGTCTATATCTGGTTAGTGGCAATAGCTTCGCTTCTATTACTTAGAACATAAATATAACTGGCAAAATAAAGATATCCTATTGGTCCACCACCTTACCCTTCAAAGGTTACAGGCGGAAATTAACCATAAAGTTTGTGTTTGGCAAGATCATATGTTCTGCGCTCCCGAAATCCATGCAGACGAAGCATGTATACAAAGAAATTCGTTACTTATACTGAGTCAAGAGCAAGAGCACGTGCGCCAACCTATAACAATGGATGTTACAAGTGTCAATAAACGTGTTGGAGACGTCAACAGCAACGATAACTTGACAATGTCTGAGTGACACCTTGTGTTTGCATATAAATGGATATTTTGTATTGTTATTGAATATGAGTAAACTAAAAATGATTTGCTTGTTGGATCCTTTGATTCTTATTATTTTTGTCGTCGTGTTTTTCTCTGACTGTATTATTGTTATTCGCTTCGTTCGCTCGCCTTTTCTTTCATCCCGACGTCTTGCAAGAATTTCTCATTCTTACGCAACGGTAGAAAAAATACAAATAGCCAAATGTTTCCGACCCTACCTTAACCTTTGCTCATCCAAGCGCAGATATTGATCATTCAGATGGCGTCACTCGGATTTAGCCGCATAAGCTGCAGAACCAGGGATTAGTATTGCCAAATAATACGGATAGCGAATCCGAATGCCGGGAAAGTCAAGGGCGAGTTTTACGTAATATCACTGACAGAACCCTATTTTGTGGATAAACGCGTATATCTTCGTGAGAAGCAAAAACAAGGGTTGACGGTATCTGGGGTTGAAGGAGGATTAAGGTGGTATAATTCTTTTGTTTGAATATTGTAAAGCTGTCTTCCAAAAAACGGCATGATTAATGTCGCAATGTACGGCATGTCGTCCACATACGTTTTTTGTTCATTTTTCAATTGTCATAAGTTATATCCTTACTAATATAAAAGCTTTGTTTGTTTGTTTGTTTGTTTGTTTGTTTGTTACGTCTTCACGCCTACATGGCTGAACCGATTTTGATGAATTTTGGTACAGAGATAGTTGGGACCCTGGAGACGGACACAGGCTTTTTTTAAAAATTGTTAGAAATGAGGGAGAAAGAGGGAAGAAAAGGGAAACTTAGCTTTGCTATTACAATAAATAAGGCGCTAGGGCAAAAACTACAAACTACTAGCAGGTACCTCAGAAAGAAGGCAAATCAGAAAAGGGTAACTGTGTTTCTCCGAATTAAACGCAAGCGTAGCCGCGGGCAAAAGCTAGTTTTAATATAAAATACGTATATTTGCGTGTCACTTACTTTTGTATAATACAATAATAGCCTGAACAACTAGGTTTTAAAAAATAAAAACCCGCATTTCCCATCTAGGCCCACATTCAGCGGCGAGATAAAATTTTCCCCGGCAAAACTTAATGAGCGGTTTTTCTAATTCTCAGAGAGGGTATGCTTTCTACGTAATGAATGTTAAAGAAAAACATTAAAAGCATCGCTCGCATCTCGGAGACGTTTGATCTTCATTCTATTCAGAACTTCGTTGACAAGTACGCGAACTTTTACGTCACTTACAATCTTCAAAACGACTCGAGGCGAAACTTGGCCTAAGCCCTTGACAACAACTTATGTTTGAACTGATCTTCAAAACTTCCGAATGAACTGTAGTCCCTATAGAACTTATTATCCATAGTCTTCCTCCAGCGTTTTCAAGAAGGATTTATTTGAATTAATTTCCTGAAATCCGTTGTTGTCTCTAAATAACATGAATTTGTTTATTTACCCCACGATCTTGGAGGATTAGATAGGATAAATGAGACTTCGCAATTACTCGACGAAGAATAACGTCGACGAGGTAAACTCATCAGAATAACACGAATGAATGAACCTATTGAACAAACTTCGTGCGTGTCTGCGGTAATGAAATTAAAGATAAATTACATAAGAGCATTTTGTTAATAAATATTAGCGTAGAACACGCACGTTATGTAAAACATGATTTTATAAGCATGATTAAGAATTAAATGCCGAGATACCGCTGTTTTAAATAACTTATTTTGTGTTTAAGTTGAAAGCTATATAATTTCAATCTACGGTTGAATCAAGATTTCGATTAGGAAAATCAAGATTAGGAGTTATTGTTTACATGACAAAAAGAAAGTTCACAAGAGATTTTTACGAAGTGTAGTAATTTGCCAAAATTGGGAATTAAAGCCGAAAAAACCTAAAGGATGTAAGACTGAGGAAAGTTAAAGCTTTTTTTATGATTGTCCACACTTACCATCCGAATAAAAAAAGGATCATGTTAAGGATTCACGCAAAGACGGCCTGTCCAATAATAAAACTTTTAGTACTTATAGAATTGCTTCTAAGAAAATAAATTCTTGGAAGAGCGACGAAGAAACCTATAAATGCCAATTTATGTCCTCTAAAGTAATAATCGAAAATCTTTGAGAGGATCGGCGATAGCGTGTGATGACTACTATCTAGAATCTGCGTGTTTCCTGGGAAACCGTTAAAACGCCAAGAGGTTCCTAGAAGCAACTTATTTGCGAAGTTATTGACTTGAAGTACAGGTTCATTTCAACACTTAGTCGGAACACGTGACGTCGCGGTGGCGCGCTTCTATATTGTCGAGCTATCAAGCAATTACAAGCCTCATGTCGCCTTGTTTAATTACAAACCGGATAAGTACTTGGTTATTAAATGTAATGATTTCTGTATCCATCCCCACTTTGAACAAAGTCGTCAATTGGCTATTGCTCTACTCCTTCGGCTATTTAAAGTTTAAGTGCGTGTATCTGATAAGCGATTTGCGTTCTTTCATCATTCTGTTTTTATACCAGTTTATTTGAGGTTGGCGCAGCATGTCTTCTTCTATTCTTCTCTATTACCCCTGGTGAGTGAGTGTTCTGCGTTCTTTACTACGAATTTTACTCCATCCCTTTTTAGTCTAAGTAAGATTTATTGCGCACCATTTGAATTGAATCAATTGCCCGCATAGCATAGTCACGTTTGCGCACCGGCAATTGTGTCGAGTATTCGTAATCGGTTGGATTACTCTCATCAAAGCGCTCCCGTCCCCACGACCTTCTGTGTTCACAGTCCCCTGTATAACGATGTTTATCCTGTTGTTGACGATTGCCAAAATGTTGGTAAAGCGTGCCATTTCTGGGAGTAAAAAGTGGGGCATTACGGTTACATGGAAACTCAAATACGTCGTCATTTGTTTTTGCATTTTTTTTTCAATGATTATTACCGCAGGGTAAAGGCCTCTGTTGATTTTTTTCGATTTGATGCATGTAACTGTGACTCAATCCTTTAAACCCGGCCAAACGCGAGTCGGACTCGTACACACAGGCTTCTAACAATTCAAAAACAATATATTTAACAATTTTTCAAATTAAATGGACACTCAACCGCAAAACTAAATCGGTTCTTCATAGTATCTTGATGATCTGATATTTTTAAAACTAAATATCAAACTTTATCAAAACCTAAATAAACAGACCAATGTTTTCTCAGAATGTTTCTCTTCTTTATAAATGACGACATTAGAAGCAAAATTGTCATCGACCATCTACTTTTATAATTTTAGGGACTACTATTCTAGTCCTTCAGGGTTTCTTGAAGGTTTCTTTTGTTGTGTCTAAATTACTATTGTCATGAGTCATCATGACAAGTGCGTTTTCCCACGTAAAGTAATGACAACTTAATCATACTGAAAAGCTATAAAAATACATGTTTTCATAAAATCGATCCCATATAATGTCTTCGACAAGGACGTTTTACTACAAACCTAATTAGTTTAATGATGGCTTATAAAGAACATCTTTTTTATTCTTCATTAATCAACAATTAGTTCTTGGTATCAATTTACATAATGCTTCATTTAATGTTTCCGATGTTTTAGTTAGTAATTTATGCTCAAGTCGTCTTCAAGGTTCTGATAACCAGAAGACACGAAGAAATAAAACTTAGTTGGTAATATTATTTCACAGATTTGATAAGAAGGTTCGATCAAATTACATCCAGAATTCGCTTTATACGAATGAATTTGAGCAATATCCTTTAAAACAAAATCTGTATACAAAGTAAGATATCAAAGTCAACTCACGGCTAGAATATGGTAAATAAAGCAAGAACAGCTTATTTTATCCAATATATAAAATTTCCGTGTCACAATGTTAGTTACCGTACTCCTCCGAAACGGCTCGAGCGATTCTTATGAAATTTTGGGTACATATTGGGTAGGTCTGAGAATCGGCTAACATCTATTTTTCATACCCCTAAACCTCAGCGGGTGAAACCGCTGGGCACAGCTAGTAACAGTATAAAACTTTGGTGAAAAATAATCATTCTGAATTCATAATTATGATCATACTGTTGAAACTACTGATATTGATAGGGTTAAGTTACAAAGTCATCGGAGCGTGAACTGATCAAAGTCGCTCACAATTCTTTAATATCCACAAAAGCATGAAATTTTGAATTTCCAATAGGTCAACTGGATTATGAAGACACAGTTTGAAGAATTTACGTAGTCAGTCTGCAGGGTCAAGAATAAAATTTAAATTAAGCTGGCATCTCATAAGTGCCGATCTTGTGCAGTATAATAATAATCTGTACAGTTTCCTGTACCATATTTATTCATTTTACTATGATATCCTGAGTATCCCATTAAGGGGCAATATGATTGATTTGGTGATTTTAAATCCAACATCACATCTAAACGTCTAGTTCGTATGTTTTGAAATTAATAAAATATGTTAAATTAGACATTTTTTTGAAAATTAAAATAAATAAATAAATATCTTGGGACAACTCACACACGGCTATCTGATCCCAAGCTAAGCAGAGCTTGTGTTATGGTAACCAGACAACTGATATAAATATTTATATAATTTATAAATACATACATATTATAGATAAATCACACCCAGACACAGAACAAACAATCATGCTCATCACACAAAGTTTGTCCTGGGTGGGAATCGAACCCACGACCTCCGGCTCAGCAGTCAGGGCCACTAACCACTAGACCAACAGGCCCGTCAAAATTATTGTTGTTATTTTTTAAAGTTAGGTCTAATGCGGGCAAAAAGTCGATGATTAGACAAAACCATAAGGTTAGCTTTTATGAAACTAACGAAAAAAGATAATTTAACTGCCAATATTCAAATACATATATCATGGTTTTTATTCGTATTGTGTTTGATATCAATCTATCTTCGGGGCAAGGAAAGACGCCAGTTTCTCCACAGTCACTTAGTGCTTATCTGCCTACTTTGAATAAATAATTTTTGGTGTTGATATCACAAGCCTTTGTTTACATTTGTTCGGAC
Organism: Ochropleura plecta; assembly: GCA_905475445.1. Taxonomy (NCBI): domain Eukaryota; kingdom Metazoa; phylum Arthropoda; class Insecta; order Lepidoptera; family Noctuidae; genus Ochropleura; species Ochropleura plecta. Next base: position 977,754 of record FR997735.1, read on the forward strand.
GTGCTTAAATGATGCAGGACTACCAGAATATCTTCCCTTAAAGAAACTCATTCATTCACAAAAGAATCAGGTCAGGAGTTCCTTTGTAATTCATGATATATTCATCAACCAATCGTGCTTCCGAATCAAGTAGATACGTTGATTGAAATTTGAATTTAAAAATGGAACGAACGAACGCCCTTCGGCGAGTGTCGGCCGACGGTGTCCGAACGGATATGAAATCGTTATGTTACAACACGAGCACGTTCGAGCTCCGTCGGGAATTCGTATTTCGTACATTTGCGAAGATTGCGTTGTTTTTTATTGGCTGGAAATTATTCTAGCGATAAACCAATTTGTTCGTGATTTGTGTATGAGAAATACCTTTGATTTTTAGAAGTGTCTTCTTTCATCTCCCAAAGGCATATGAAAATGAAAGCGACAGGATTATCTGTTGGAAAGCATTTCGGCTTATCGAGATGAAAAAGTATTTCATAGAAATGTGTGCTCAAAGATGCGAGGAAATTCTTGAGCAGAACTTGGGCGACAGATAAAATTAGTCAGTCTCTCAGTCCCGCTCAGAATTCTAAGTACGAGTACCAAGTGAATTTCCTTATTACTGCTTGCCATTATTCGTCGTCGAGTGCTTCGCTTGGTTGGACTAACGATATTATGGACGTCGTCTTCACTTCCCATATACGTCTTCTGTGTCCTCACATCCGGATTTCCTCGTTAATCGTCTTATGCGACTTTGTCTTGATATGCTTTCTATGGAGAGATCACTTTACTTTGAATCGTTTTTGATATCACAGCTGTAAACATTAACTTTCGCCCTTGACCCATACTTCAGGGTTTGTAACACGCTTTTTCTTCTATTCTCTTCTGTTAACCGACACGGCATTATTTACTCAATTTATGTCACTGCTATCATTTTATTTTATAAAACAAGATTCAAGTACTCCATAAAACAAATAGCAGTTAGTTAATTTTAATACCGTGCTACTGCGAACGAATATTTTAAAGTGGACACTTTTATTACAAGTTGTAACAATTACGTTGATTAACGACCCATCTGTCAGCTTCTATTGTTAATAAAACTGAAACTAAAATAAATGGTGTCAGTTTACTTCGATAAGATTGGTTGTATAGGTAATTAACGCACAATCGTAATATCCCACCTGTTTTCCCCAATTTAGCAGTTATGTTTGTTTGAATATGTAATTAGGGACGAACCTATTGCCATGTACAGACACAGATCTAGTTTCCGGGTTGCTATTAAGATTTTATTATGGAAAATCTCTAAACACATTGCTAAACCTGGGAATCGGATCCATTGCTCAACCCAGGTCCTCGCCCAGCAGTAACTCTTACAGCAAGGTGAAAAAACCTGTGGAGTTTGAACCAGGCTATTAGCAAATAGGTGATAGAAACGTTTTATGTTAGTGCTATATCGACGATTGCATCGTGATACAAGCTCGGCACAAGGTCAACTGATATTGGCAGTTTTATCGATGTTAACGTTCCACAGTACTGATGTAGTAGCGCGTTTGTACTTTCAACTGGTGTTTGTCTGCGGCTTCGCTCGCTTTGAGGTGGATAATTTATCCCATACGAACCTCCTACCTAGATGAAACGTATGTTATTATGTTCTAAGTCAGGTTATGGTCTATCCGTTTCACCATTCAGCTATTATTATCTCGCTTTCACATTCATCATAGTAGTTTATGCCCGTTGTTTTGCCCTCGTTGAGTTCGGGTATTCGGGCGTCGTACTTCTGGGATAAGAAGTAGCCTATGTGCTTTGACTGTTAATTGTTGAAATAATGAACACATAACATGACGTCTGTTTTCGCTGAAGGATAAGTAGTGTACCTATGTGCATTGCTCTAGTAGGTATTTTAATATTTAGCCACTTATGATTAAGTCTCATGACTTAAAGGGCGAGCCTATTTCCATCAGCCTCTTCTAATTTATTTGGTAGTCGGTATAGCCTGTAGGTGTTTTTTTCATTGTTTTTAGAAACTTATGATCTATTTCTCATCAGCTACCTCTTTTCCAGCAATATCATTCTTCACACAGTCTGTTCATTGTTTCTTTGGTGTTCCCCTACTCTAGCCACTATCAAAATTTTCCTCATGACTTTGCACTCAGACTCCGAATTGAAATTGAAAATTCTAATAATTAAGTTCGCAAATAAACTAGAATTTTAATGAACAAACACAGAAACAAAGACTCCGACAAGATCACGTTACAGACAGATTGACAGTTGCAACAATTGATTCGTTCGAAGCAGCCGACACGTCAGATATGACGTCATTCGATAATAATGTAATGATATAGTTGGAGTACAGAACTAGTTTTACAAGAACTTACAAGTTGCTCAAACAATAGAACTTAACGGATGGTTGACAGTTTGTATTGTAACGGCGTCTACCGTTAATATCTTATGTGACATATCTTATGAAACTTATTGATATAGGTGATCCGGTGTTTATTTGATTAAACTAGTAGTTGACCTGAATTATGTGGAGAAATACTATGTTTTTGGGGCAGCACCGACACTTAATGTAAATTTTAAGGTCAAAATTTGTTCCAAGATAGTAAAAGAAGGACATGTAAAGAAATACTGCCTTATTTAGAGTCAGATACTTAATTATATTTTCTAATATCGCCAAATATCTAGCAGTCATAAGCGAAAATCGAACGGTGTGTACAAAGTAATACCCAAATCAACTGCAGATTTTCTTCTTTGAATTGCTTTTTTTTGGGAGATGGTAAATCATCAAATAACTTCATCCCTCTCTGGGCGGAGCGAATAAGTGTAAGACTTTTATTGACTAAAACCCAACCACCCCTGTTCCTTCTTTTGCCCTATATGGGCCGCGGTATCTCTTTCGAACAACCTGCAACTCTTTGAGGTGCTGAGGGTCAATTCTAAATATTTCTGATTTCTGTATCCGTCTTTTTCAGTCAAGCTAACCAGTGTGACCAAGGTTTTGTTTAAGTTCTACTCATGATATCTTCTTAACTATTCCACCAACCACAGCGAACGCCACAGTTAGAACTCGTAAACTCCCACTTCCAAGGCAATTGCGTATTGATATTACGAACGGTTATTGTCTTTATAACAAAAGGGAAGCTACATTATGTCGTCCTCTTTTACTGTGAATTGTTTCGTTTTAATGTCGTGTACTGGGTCAACTGTTAACTGTTTTGTTTTAATTTCATAGACTGCGTGGGTTGCAGATACAGTATCATAGAACTGCAAGCATTGCAAACCTTGACCTAGTAGTTAATATTTATTTCTAATGTAGGTCAGGAAATTGTCATTTAGTTCTACTTTAGAAAGTTCCTTAAAGTGAAATTGCGTTTTAATTAGTTTTTGACACGCTCTCTGTCCAATTAGACTTTGTTTTTACAGACAGTCTCTGTTCTGTTTGAAGTGAAACATTTTGTTTAATTATTTTATTTTGTTGCTTTGCCTCCCTCGTCTATTTCAATGTTATACCTACGTTACCATAGCTTTGTACTATTACACCAAAGCTCTCGACAACCACCCTAGAAAGCCATCTAATGTAGTCGCTGTAGCCGAAACCGACTACATGGCATTATCATTACCATTATTATCATCATCATCATCATCATCAACCTTACCTCATTACCTTTAGTATTTGAATCTGCATTCATACTTGACTCTGACAGTTAAGTAAAGCAACTAGTGTGACGTCTGAAGTCGTTACTTAGACGCTAATGCAAACTTAGCCAGTCTATTAAGAGACGTGTACTGCATTAAGTTCTCTAATGGTAGTGGTTGTTAGCTCTGTAGGCATAGCATAAGCATAGAAAAATAAAATTACTTTATTTTGCACATGCAACAAGTGCACACAATAATAATCAAACAAAGAAAGAAAAACTATAAAAAATTGCATTATTACCCACCACAACCTACTACACAGTACATACACATCAGAATACGGGGAGTAACATTAAGTAACAATAAGCGTAAGCTCTAGGATGGTATCTCAGACAATTTAATTGAACTACTTTTACGAATCGTATTCTATGAACTTTTTTTTTAGTTTCCCACTCTGTCGCGTTTGGCTGATCAATATGATCAGCTAAACGCGTCAGTTCCCATAGAAAGTCCAATTATTTTTTGCGAATTTCAAGTATTCGTAAAACAAAAACGGTTCGTGTGACCATCTTGCGTTAAGTATGTAACACCTTGAATATTTGACTAGATATGTGTCGCGTGTCTCTGGCAAATAATCTTCTATCTATATTTAATATCTAAAACTATCTGTTATTAAAGCAAATATTTGCTTATAATATTTATTTGCTCAACTATTAGCCTCCTTCACAGACTATCATTGTATTCCTCTCAGTTTCTCTCGTATCAAATATTAGTATTCTCTCTCTCAAAGGTAAACACGGCGTTATTTGAGGGAATATTGCTTGTAAGGCTGTAGGCATATAGTGAAAAACACCTCTAAGGTGTATATAAGAATTTGCACCACTGGCTATTAAATTTTAATCAAAATAAGTAGTGGTCCCAATATTCGAATATATGCATTAAGCCAGATGATGATGCTTCATACATGTTTTATGTTTTGTCTAAGACAAAACAAAGCTATATTAATATCACAGATTCCGAATAAAACGCGCTCCAGTTATTCACAAATCGAGTCTTCACGACAATTTTATTTTAAAACTATAAACTGCGATCTGTATTTAACTTTGTCAAGCGTTTAAGGAATTGGAATTTTACTCCGGCACGCTCCAATATTGTCATGAGATTGGATTTACTTCATGTTTGATTTTTGTCAAATGTTTTTAAAACGGCAATATCCTTTGCCATTCACTTCAAGAGGCGTTGAGACACGTAGGAGATTTATCGTCTTTTAAAACGGTGCAATTTTCTCCCCTTTGCAGTCACGTCCATATAGCTTATTGAACACGTTTCGAATCCTCCCACAACATCTATTGCTCTTGTATATCATTGAAATTGCCTTGTACTTGAATAATATGCCCAATAAGAGGTCTTGTAAAGGGCTGTCTGGGGGATGATAATGAAACTGTTGGAATCAGCAAATTCCCGATCATCTGGGGGGCAGTTAGTAAAGGCTTGTGTGCCCATATTCTATATGATATCGAGTTTATAAGGAAGTGTATATTTGTACCAGCAGTAGTGACATGTAGACGACGGCGTTGGTAAGAACTATCATTATTATCATCGGTGTAGACACAGCTTTAGCTCCGATTTGTGTGCTTAGGCTCAACTATTTATATGACACATTACAACATTTTGATTACAAATATTTAGTAGATTCACGCTTCTTCTCTTTCATGGGTTTCGGTACTAAGTACTGTTATATCAAGACGAACAGTAGTAAAGTAGTTACTGAAAGTTTATGGGCTATCATAGGTGAAGTTACTCACCTTCCTTAGGCTTTCAGTTTTATAATGTTCTAACTTTTCGACTTACAAATTACTTACGTACTTAAGTGAATTGTTTCCTTGTAATATTTGACAGTGTCTAAGGGCTTTAATATGGCTTTACTTGAAGGAGGTATATTTTCACCTTCGAACCAAACAGGATGATTTACCTAAAAGTCTGTGCTGAATACTAAAATATTTCTAAGCTCCCTTTCAAGAAAAACTCGAACCGCGCATAAAATATTCAGCTCAGAAATATTTCACATGTGAGAAGACATTTAAAAAGGCAACATTTGACATTCAATAATCGTCGTATCGAAAACGCTTCGCCTGTAGGTCACATTCCTAATAAAATATTTATATGTACGACGAATGTAATATAAAATTTATCCGAAGGCACGTTTACTTGTAACGTTGATCGTAAGATATTTTGATTCTTGAATATTCTTAACCTTGAACAGCAGCAGTGTTTCTCCAATTTATATTTATAATTATTAAGCCCATATGTGAGTGCTATGTATTATTATTGACTTGACGAAGCCCTGGTGGTTGATAGTGTCATGCTCACTTAAATGTCTCGCTGATGGTGGCGGGTGTGTCGGGTCATTTAGCTCCCTTCAAAATGGTCGAGCTGAATGGGGCTGATCCATACGTCATGTTCGTGAACGGGCGCTGTCAGTTGGGACTGGTCATTTTTTTAGCTACCACGGTTCATTTTTAACTTATTTAGATTTAAAATTAAATTTTGCTTTTTATTTACTCTGGACGCTCTTACTGTGCACGTCTTTCTACATCGTTCTCACATATTTGTATAATCTCAACATGAATGATGTAAATACAATTTTGTAAAAATATTATAATTTAAAAGAGTGTCCATGGAGTTTCTTGCCCATTCTTCTCCATAGAGATCAACGCTTTGGAATGGGCAACTACAGTACTTTCACAAGTTATTATGCCTTGTGACCGGGACTGTAGATTAGTTTTGTTTCTTGACATTCAAAAGTGCCTGTAATGGTCTAATTGAAATAAATGGTTTGAATTTTGAATTTTTTTTTTGAATTTTATAAGTATATATTTAATTGTTTGACAAATCCATGTGCAAAGTGAAAACTAAAACCTAGATTGTGACATGAATACTAATCAGTTCAACTAATGAACTGCTTCTCCTTCAAGGATTGGTCTAGCACGTAGTCAATAATATTTAAGGCACACAATCACTTAGACCTACAAACACATACCTTGTACTGATCATGTTTTTCTATTTAGCCGATCAACTTAGCGAAAATGAAACTGTAAAACGAAGCCCTATCAACTGAAAACTACTTAACGCTAAAACTCATTAAGCCTACCACAACCCCGAAACAACTATACCCATTTTGCATTCCTAATTCTCACGTGAGAAAAACTTCAAAACGTTTATAGCCCATAAACCGAGACGATATGTAATACGAATGAGGTATTATTGTCGCCAAGAAATCAAAACCCCATTCAGAATTGCTACAATACATCGTAAAACTACTAATCGAAGGTGCTACATTATTACAGACTTATAAGGCTTATTGTGAATGAAACAAAATTGAAAAGGAGTTTGCAAAAGATTTAAAATTAGTTTTGGGCCAAATATAGACCCTTGTGGTATACCGTAAACTCTGTTTAGAAAATTTTTATGCCTTGTTGAGAGTTGTTTGAATATATTGCGGAGAGGAAAGTTTTGTGTAACGGGGATTCGTAGAAAATCGGGATTTCGTGATTTACTGTGAAACTTGGCTAAATCTGAACATGTTGATCTATTCAATCGCTCGCGAAAGTTTCTGATTGTGTTTTAACACGTGCCTCCCACACGTTTAGCAGAACGTGATCGCTCACATGTCTTACTCTAGAAGAGGAGTGCTAAGTGCTACACTGGTTCGGGTCGGAGTGATTAAGCATAGTCGTCGAATATCTTGAGATGTTATTGTGATGAATCACGAGCCGAAGTGGATAACGATAGATGCCGAAGATGGTTGTTCATCAAAATCTGTATTAATTAGAGGGTCTGTCTATTGTTCAAGAAATACTGCCGTACCTGATTTGCCGAAACGAAAACGTCCTGCTTGCATTAGCAATCGATACTGGTCTTAAAAAAAACCCACGATTTTTAGTTACAAAAATAAAAAGATTTTCATAATGAATTTCATTTTGTGACGGGAGCACGCCCGGGTTTTTTACATATACTTTAATCTTAATAATTTGTCTCATGTGCGTGTGTTAAAATAAAACATTATTCTTTTTCTTTGTTCTTTCGGTAGCAATTTCCCCGGTCATGACGTAAATATTATATGACCTCAGTGATGCCTTTCTTATGTATCAAACTTGGTAAATAAAGAATATCTCTAACAAAAAACCTGAGAAAAATAAATCTTATTTCATACTCAAGTTTATTAATGCCTAAACCTGTCTGTCTTTTATCATTTCACGCTTTACTAGCTGAATGTGTTTTATTAGTATTACATTTTCAGGTAGACCAGTGTTAGGACATAGGGCACTTTTATCCTGGTAGTACGTTCCCATGGGATAACTTCCACCCAAAACGCGGTTGAAGCTACGGACGAATGCTAGTATGAGATAAATGATCCGAAAATAAGATCCACATTGTAAATTACGCAAACCCTTCGTTGAAATTTCGGCGCTCCTTCACTGTCAAGTATTCATCATCATTCGTATTTGATTGATGCTACCAATTTCGCTGATTTCGACATTCGAGAATTTTCCAGAGAGTCCTTTTCGTGTCCCATTTCCCTCCGTTTTACATTGTTTTCGTCCATTGTAATTTGGCCAAACGTCCACCGAACCTAAACGGTTTTTGCTGTAAGTATGTTAATAACTAAAACAGTAATTTGGGCCATTCGCACGAATTGTATGCCGTGAATTGGAAATTTGGACACGAAACCGAGTGTTTAGATATTTATCGCGCCTAGGAATGGTAATTTAGGGGCGCAAGCGGGGCTTGGAAGACGTTAATTAATGATGCCAGGTTTATATTTTCACGTTGAAAATGCTAATGGTAGTGGTATTTTTAGAAAAGATACTAACGGGAAATTGAGTAAACCTTGCTCCTAACTATAATATTAGATTAATAACTTATATTCATTAAAACGCTAATGCAGAGCGTTATTGGTCTCCATTCACAACTGACTAAGGTGTAAGCCATTGCAAAAAAATGTAACATTTTTTACTGTGCTGTTTCTTGTCTCCGTGGCAACGATTGTAATAGAGTTTTTTCTCTTGTCCCAGGCATACGAGAGGCGGTTCCCCAGCTGCCCGCAGATCCCCATAGTGGTGGACTGCGTCGTCCAAGAAGACAAGTGGTCAGCCGACTGCTCAAACCGATACACGGTGAGGCGGTGCCAGCTGAACGTGGAGGCTCCTTATCTTCTGAAGAAGGTAGGTTTTTATGCACATAGCTTGTTGATCAAAATTGATTGATCAGAGCACCCCTATGCCTAACACAATTTACCATTTAAAGGATATGGGAGGATTTTTGTGATACGAAGCTTGTTATAAAAAAAAAAAACTCGTACGTCGTCAAAGTAAAAAGCATAATAAAAGTTAATTGAATTGCCTAAAATAAATGGCATAGATAACTATGTAACATAATTACTCTTTGGATTACAGCCACTCTTGGCAACAATTTTGCTCTGACTAGACGGAATTGAAGATAAAACTTTACGTTAGCATTATATATTTTGGAGGTGACATTGAGTAAAAATAAGAAAGTCTAATTCCATATTTTCCGGCCCTCTGCCCAACCAGAGTTGTAAGTCGATTACATAAACGACGCTATCGCTCTTCGTTGATCGCAAATTGAATCCGAGCAGTGACCTAATTTATTCTGCTCTAAAATTGCACTTAGTGTCCTATATGTGTGACCTGTGACTCGCCTAGCTCAGGAGTCAGTTTCTTATTATAATGTAACATCTCTTTATGTTAATAAAAACTTTTATTATTTATTATATCGTAATCGCACTATACACTAACGGCTCTAATGCTACTTAACAAATTCATTGCATTGGTTACATCGTGGTCGACCAGTCACATTTTTCAAACACTTACCATTAGCATACCCTGACATACTGATAGAAAAGTTTTGTTTTACGTAATTGGGGTGCTTGTTAATAAAATCAGAAAATTCTACTTCGAATAGTGTTTCCTAATTTCTATCCTTGATTCCCAAACTGATGAAGAATAGCAATATATTTGTGTAAATTTGATTTGTTATAAATCACCTTCAAATGTTTAAAATTGTTTATGTTTGCCCGCGTGGTAGATTACAGCTGTGAGAACATTATAGGCTGATTATATTCTTGTTTCTCCTAGATGGTTGGCGTAGAATGGGTCTACTTCATTCAGACGAACGATCTGGACCTCAAGAATAGAACCTTGGAGATCGTGGCCACGAATGAGACCTTCGCCAGCAGGATAGATGTCGTCGAGAAATGTAAATATTATGTAAGTTGTATTTTGTCGTACTTGTATTTACAGTCACGTAACTTACTACTGAGAGGTTCCATTGCAAACGTGTTTCATTATCATGAGTATGACCTTAATAACTTACCGTAAAGGGGAGGCTATACGGGGTTGCGGGTTGTTCGAAAGAGTTACCGCGGCCCCGGAACATAAAGGAACATAGGTGGGTTTTAGTCCACCCCCGTGGTTGGTGGTGGGTTATGTCTGATCCCCGCTCCGCCCAGAGCGGGGGAAGTTATTTGATGATTTCCCATCCGTAAAAAAGGTGAGGTTTTTGAGTCGAGAGTAGTTGATTTTTTTACAAAATGTAAGTACTACATCTAATTTCCGCGTCACCGGTGAAATGAATAATAACTCAAATTTCTTAATCAAAACTATTAAATAAGCCCACTTGACTGTTCATATCCTACTATTTATCTTCCTGTATTTTTAACCTTTGGAACGCCATTGTCACAAATATGTGACAAACATACGAGGTTTAATTACAAAATTGTTATGAGTATTTAATAATTCTCTTAACCTTATCTACATTTATTTGGACTCGGTGCATCACGTTATTTCTTCCATACTTATGTATGATTCGTCATCTCAGCTCCATCCACCATTCATGTTGTCCTCTACTCATCTAATTTTATATGGATGGTATTTAAAAGTACTTCAATTTATTCCCATTTCATTTACCTAATTTTGCCTGTGTTCCGCCAAATATACTGAATGTGCACCAAAATATGTTAATTAAAATATGTCATAACGAGCATCTATTTAACAACTGTTGCAAATTTGTAAAAATAGTAATACACCTAATTTTAAAAACAAGCATTTATTTTTTTAGTTTTACTTCAGATAATGCACTGCAATAGTTATTGATACAATATATTTGCAGCGCACTACAACAAAAAAGTGTTATATCTTGGTGTTAATTTGGAATTTCATCCATTTTCTATTAATGCAAGTCGTTACTGGCACTCGCCGCCCGCTGCCGCGGCACCGCTCGCTCCGCTCGCTCGGCTCGTGTGGTCACAGTTTTAACCTAACCTACGCATTTTTTTAACATTCAGGAATATTTGGTGCACGATCAGTATTTTTCGGGGAAGAATAAAATAGTTATTGTTACAATAATAGAATATTTGCAGCGCACTACAATAAAAAAGTGTTATATCTTGGTGTTAATTTGGAATTTGTTTAATGTAACATATTTTGTTGGCCGAGTAGTTTAATTATAGTAAAACAATTAAACGGGTTTAAGATCAATATTTTAGAAATGCATACATAGATGTACCTTAAGATTTTTGGTGAACACAAAAATATTATCCATTTTATATCTCATTCACATTCATACTTTAAATTTTTCCCAAGATTTTTTTTCCATTACAATTTGTTATGAATGCTTACCGTAAACCTACCTTTATCTTTGAAAAAAAGTTGATTTAAAAAAATAAAACAAAACCTAGTGTTTTACGCTCTAGTTTTTGTTTCCAGCAAAGACCCTTTTTTATAATGTTTTGGTTGCCAGCCGAATATTATTTGTTGTAAAACCTTTTTAGGACAAATTGAATTACTCTATACATCTAGTAGTCAGTCTCTTTGATGAGGGTCTTAAGAAATTTCCTGGAAAAAGTAATTGTTTTTAGTATCTTTTTGTTTGAAGTCTGCCACTTTTGTGCTTTTGAATATTATGTTTTAAGAAGTAATAGGTTTTTTAAGGGTGTTGATTCTCTCTCTCAGAAAAGTTTATTTTATATCAAGTTTGATAAAACAGTTAGTATTTTTTTAAACTTTGCCATTTTTTTTTCGGGTGGGAAATCATCCAATGACTTCCCCCGCTCTGGGCGGAGCGGGAGGGCATGTCAGACTTGTACTGACTAAAACCCACCCATGTTCCTACTATTGCCCTTTACGTTCCGAGGCCGCGGTATCTCTTTCGAACAACCCGCAACCCCGGCAGGCGGAGGCCCTGGCAAGCCCCTCTGCTTTGCTGACTCTCTTTGAGGCGCGCGTGAAACACGAACGCGCCGTCGACACGGCCTGTCGTCAATCGATGGACGGACGGTGAACTACCCATTGCTCACCGCCCACAGGCCCGCATCTACGGTGGCCGGGAGTCGTCTCGCAGCGCCCGGCGCCATGGGCGTCTCCCGCGGTGGCTGGGTTGGTTTGCCCTTTGCCCTTTACTTGGAATTTCTCCTATACCGTGGGTGCGTTTATAAACATTTAAACTCACATACACCAACAGCCAGACTCGGAACAACCATTTGTAGGCCATACAAATATTTGTTCCGTGCGGGGTTCGAACACGCTACACGCAGCGCAGTAGTCGAACGCTCAGCCACTGCGCCAACCATGTCGCCAACGTTTCCATTGATAACTCTATTCTCTACACAAATGTCCTTTTTTTTGGTATTGTTCGTCGTGTCGTTGAGCTCCTTGGGTTATGAGTTGAGCTACACGATAACTGACAAATGCTTGCACTGACTGGACAGGTCCACTCAAACTGTGTGGTGCTTTCTTAAAAAGACCATTTCAGACACTATCTGCATAGTCTTCATGTAAGTTGACCAAGATTATTTTGTCTGGACATTAAAAGAGACTATGACCTCTGAGTTTGTTTCGGCTGTTTCTTCTCAGAGTAGTCGGGTACGAAACACCGGCCTCATCTAGTTTTAAAAAAAAATGACGTGTAAAAGTGTTTGTGAAAACCTACTTGCAAAATAAACATCATTTATCATTTATTATTATTAACTTATTCTGACAGTCAGTTTTCAATTAAACTGTAGTTAAGCGAATCTGAAGTCCAAGTAGCTGAAGGTTAATTTTTAAACGGATGCATGTACAAAGTAGAAGCATTTCAATTAGCAGCTCTAATCTAAATTATTCTCGTCAGTATAAACACGTCTGATGCTAATGAGTTTAGTTTACATCGTTCTTTATTGATTTCTCTAGTCTGAATCTAATTGCGTTGCCAGATGGTTGTATAAAATATTTTTGTTGGAACCAGCGTACATGAATTCAGATTTCGAAATGCAAATTCTCTAATAACGTTGAATCAGATATTTGGACTCTCTCTTGTTTAGGTGATATTGGAGTTAGTGAAACCGTACGAGAATGAAATGCAGAACATGTCTAGTGATTGGAGATGAAGTGATGAGGATGGAAATTTCGCATCGGCATTTTTTCACAAAATTAATATACTATAATATAACATCGTCGTAGCGTACGACATTAAAGCTGAGTAACGGGTGAAAGGCGATAGTTTGTATGTATGTAAGTTTGTTTGTTACCCCTACACGCTCAAAATTTAATCTGAATTAACAATTAATTTAAAGGTTGTCTTGAAAAGATCACTTTTAGCGATAAGACCGCCCATTGTGTCACCTTATATATAAGTTGTTCAGTGTTATTCTTGTTACTTGTATGGTGTACATAATAAAGAATATTCTTTCTATCTATCTATTTAACACAAACGATTTTGACGATGGAAAAAATCAGTGTTCCTGTGGAATGATCAAATGGATTTACTCCGCGGGTAACACCGCAGAATGACACTAATGTGTTAATCATTCTGTTTATGATATCAGTCACGAAGCATGATTTTCAACAGTTCTTCACTTATCCATCAATCCTTCGCCGGTATTCGTTGCCAAATTAAGGGAAGCGGGCAATTTTCGACTGGCAATTAATTTAATAACAAATACTTCGCACTTGCAACACGGAGGAAGGGGGGTGGTGGAGGAAACGCTAATACTTCAGCCGGTTATATCTGTTGTGATGCAACTCATGCAACGCTAGAAAGTGCACGCGATGCAGTTAAGCATGTGGGTTGGACGGGTCTTGAGATTACGAGCCACATTCTGCAATATGAGACCCTCCAAAGCAGTTCGTTATGAATGAAATAAAAATCAATCTTCGGAAATATATTTGGTGCTAATGAACCAATTTTCTCCACAGTACCGGGGAATCATATGAAAACAGTTATTGCTCGAAAGTCAGACCCTTTTTCTCACAAATTTATAGATATTTCAAAAATGTTACTACATGAATGTCCTGTTAAACTGAAGAACAGTTCGTCGGCAGTATAATAGACCTTAAGTAGAGTGTTCAAAATAAACCTAATCTGTTTTTATCACAGGATGTGCTTACATTACCTACTTACAACGAAGTTCAGTATATGTTTTAAAACTTATAAAGCCTGGGTTGCCTCACTCCCAGTATTTTTGGTCCGTTCACTAATTTGGCAGTTGACACCCGGCTGTCCCGGATTAAAAACGTCAACTCCCCACTTACAAGCAAAATCTGACAGATCTGACAGTTCACCTTTGTCGTTATTTCCCCAAAAACAAACAGGATTTAACGAACCACCTCTCAATTTTCGATGACATTGACAAAAAGTGTCTGGCAGGTGCCAAACCTGTCGTGAACACGATCCGGTTTCCCACAATGTCACTTCGACAATTTTGCACCGAGACCAGAAAAATTGTGGCCTCGTTTGATATTAACGATCAATTACGATATGGCCTTAAAATGTTAATTGTCGCTTTGATTTTATTTATTAAAACTGTTGATTACTCGCTTGTTATTGCCTTCATGTGCTTTTTGAATATTTATAAGGTAACAATGTCAAAATTAATTATTTAGATGAAGGGTTCAGTTAAATTCTGTTAACATTATATAATCCTTACTAATATTATAAAAGCGAAAGTGAGTTTGTTTGTTTGTTACCTCTTCACGCTTTAATGGCTAAACCGATTTGATGAATTTTGGTACAGAGATAGTTGGGAACCAGGAGACGGACATAGGCTAATTTTAAAAAAAAGTGGGATGTGAGGGAGAAAGAGGGAAGAAAAGGGAAAACTTAGCGTTGCTATTACAAATCAATAAGGCGCAAGGGGAACTGTGTTACCCCGAATTTAACGCGAGCGAAGCCGCGGGCAAAAGCTAGTAAAGAATAACAATAGAATCACGCTTGGTATCTCAAAAGGCTAGCTAAGCAAATGTACACCTAAGTACGTCCTATTAGGGAAAGAGGTGGCCGGGCGTTTGAGGGACAGAACCTCAAACCAACCCAGCCGCGGGAGACGCCCCAGGCGTCGGTCGCCGCGATACGACTCCCGGCCACCGTAGATTGTGAGCAATGGGTAGCTCACCGTCCGTCTATTGACGACAGGCCGTGTCGATGGCACGTTAGTGTTCCACGCGCGCCTCAAAGAGTCGGCAAAGCAGAGGAGCCTGCCAGTGCCACCGCCTGCCGGGGTTGTGGGTTGTTCGAAAGAGATACCGCGGCCCCGGAACGTAAAGGGCAATAGAAGGAACATGGGTGGGTTTTGTCTGTCACTGTCAAGTCTGACCACTCCCCCCCGCTCCGCCCAGAGCGGTGAAAGTTAATGTTTTCAGATCCACACTATTCTATTTATCTTTTATTATTATTACTTATTTACATCATAATTATATCGTTATTTCACATTTATATTATTATTATTTTATCACTAAGTACCTACTTATTTATTTGTACTTGTTGCCATCGTCCGTGTGTCACTGCGGGTGCCAACTGAAAACCAGCGTTGGGTGTCTGACGCCTAGCATATGCTGAGTTGGTAACCCTTTCGTTATGGGTACGCTCAGCGCAACCTTGTCCATGTTTTTCCGTTCTGTGTACCTTTTTTTCTTTTTGCTGTTGTGTTGTGTCTGTTTCGAATAAATATTTTTCTATTTCTATTCTTTTCTATTCTATTCTAAGTTATTTGATAATTTCCCATCCGCAAAAAATCAATGGTACATCGACATTTCGCCATTTATCCCATGTAATAGGGGGCGACGCTATTGCCATTAAACGGACACCAAATCAAAAATTAAGTTAGTAGCACTTTTGACACTGTGCGTTCCTGTGGCACTTGTCCGTGTAAGCGTTGGAACACCACTCCCTGGGTCCTCTTTCAAGACGAGGCTATGGATGAAAAGCTATGTGTAATTCTTTATCGTGTCACTTTTTTTCTCGACTTGGCGGGGAGACACTACCGCGCCCTCAGATGAATTAGACATAGATCAATCAAAAGACTTTCTTGTCTGATCCCATCCCATCCTCTTACTAGCTTCCGCCCGTAACTTCGCCCGCGTGGCATACTTACTTTAAGCTAACGCTAACTTTAATGGGCGTGATGGTCGAAAAAAAAATCATTCTCTCCCCTTTTCTTCCCTCTTTCTCCTCCTTTTCTTCCCCCTTTCTCACTTAAAAATAAAAATAGCCTATGTCCGTCTCCAGGGTCCCAACTATCTCTGTACCAAAATTCATCAAAATCAGTTTAGCCATTTAGGTGTGAAGACGTAACACACAAACAAACTCACTTTCGTTTTTATATATTAGTAAGGATAAGGATTATAAGTGATCTCTTTCTATGTCGGTGACTGCTCTTTATATACCATTCATGATACAGGAAATACTTTGTCCGCCATTCATACGGGCCTGCTTATTGTTAAGTTCTATTGATCGGTGACCGTGGATGGTGAAAGTGATCGGCTTTGTTATGTACGGTCAACAAAAGAGAAAAGTAACCAGACTCGTCAGATATAGTTTTATTTATCTATTTGACTATGGAGTTCAGGTCGACCTTTAGGTTAAGCCGCGTTTACTTAGGTTGGTCTGTGGATTCCTCCGTTCCTAAGAAAGCACGTGAAGCTGTTGGTCCCGGTTGTCATATGTAGATCTTTGACAGTCGTTAGTGTCCCGAAAGTCTGACAACCAGTCTTACCAAGGGGTATAGGATTACCCAGTTCTAACTGGCAGTCGCTCCATGTAAAATACTGGTATTCAGCTGCACCCGGTAAGACTGGAAGCCAACCCTAACGTAGTTGAGAAAGAGCTTGGCAGATGATTGTTTTTGTTATCAACATTGGCCAAGAAGTAAAAATATACATATGTCTGAAGCTAACTCATAAACTATCAACATCCGTTGCGTAGTTGTAATGATTTAAGCATACATACAATATAGCAACAGACAGACAGCGACAGCGACTTTGTTTTATACTATGTACTGATGCACTGTTTGTTTTTTTTTCAAATCAATTTATCTCAATATGAAAACATTCATAGATTTAAAAACAGAACTGTATTTGACTAGCCTTGTTACTTGTCTGTTTTATTGACTGTACTTGTTGTTATATGTATATGGATTAGTTTATTTTAGTGCCTTTGTCGCCTACGCGGTAAATAGTTTGAGTTGTTGATAAGGTTTCTTTAGTCAGTCTGTTTTATACTTAGGGTATTTATTGGTAGTTATGAAGGTTGATGGGAGTTGATTGAATGTCATATTCTATTGTTTTTTTTTTGTAAAATTCGAAAAGTTTGGATTTATGAGTTCTTGAACTTCGTAAAAAAAAAATCTAATAGAAACTGGCGAGATTGCTGATCAACGAGTGTCATAAAACTAAACAAAAGTTATGAATTTCCAAATCATAGAACAAGTGTTGATATTTTTTATGCTCTGAGACACACACAGTCACATTTATGTATTTTGTTATATATGATTGACAATCTACAGTTAAATTTTTACACACCTGACTTTTTATATCTATTTAATCGTGCCTGACCATCACTTGTCTGTGCCATATAAGAATACCAGCGCTGTAACATTTTTTTATTAACTATTAGAGCACCACGCTGTGGTAGGTAACTTTTTGGCCTCGTGCAGGCCTAATTTATTTCATGTATGTTTCATTTTTTTGTTTCTTTATTACACTTCTTTTTATTATTTTGTATCACTATTTTGTCCTATTCAAGTCAAATAAATACTTCTTTCTTCCATACGAGAAGTCGTGTGCGTTTGTTATGTTTCAACTTGTAGAACAACATTCCATTTTTTTTTTTTTGGACTCAATCACTTGTACGGACTTAATAAGTTGATAGCAACAAAAAACTGGATGGTCTAGCTTAGTCGTACACCTGTGGTAAGCTTTAAACTAGTCTTCAAGGTCAGCCTAAATTAAAAGTGTACACCAAATTGAAAGACAACTGCTTTACAGAAATTGCTAGTTCTATGACTACAATGGCGGTCTTATCGCTGATAGCGATAACTTCTCAGACAACCTTTGGTTGTTGCTAGAAATCGTGGCTAAATAATAACAGCTGCTCAGATCAATCTACAGGGTTAAACCACGCTTGCCTAGGTTAGTCTGTGGATGGGTGACCACACATTACACACCGAGTTTTCTCTGTCCCTCGGAAAGCACGTTAAACCGATGGTCTCTCGGCTATTATTTGTAGATCTTTGAGTCGTTACAGGCCCAAAAGTCTGACAACCTTGGTAACCATCGTATAACCCAGTACTAGCTTCGTTACAGAGTTCAAATAGGAAGTCGATGCATGTAAAATACTGGCATTCAGCTGCGTCCGGTTAGACTGGAAGCCTGCCCTGACATAGTTGGGGGAAAGGCTATGCAGATGAATATAAGGCGTTTTTGTCTGATAAACTGCGTCGTTGGTCGAGTGAACGTAAGCGCGGATTTTTGAGCCTGTGGGCCGGGCAACGTATTGTTGGGTTTTTCATAAATGATTTTCCAGTAGATACCACGGAGTTTGGATTTGTCCCGGTTAATGGAATATGCTTACAACTTCGACTTTAAAATATTTGGCGAAATGTGGGGGTTCTATCAGTTACACCACGTTGACACGGCGCAGTGGCTGAGCGATCGACTGCTGCGCTGCGTGTCGCGGGTTTGATCCCCGCACGGAACAAATATTTGTATGTCTTACAGATAGTTGTTCTGGGTCTCTGTTTGTGTTTGTAAACGCACCTACGATACAGAAGAAAATCCTAGTGTGGGGCAACGTTTTAAAAGAAAAACAGCTCTGTCTTACCCTTCGCGAAATAGCGTGGTGTTATGTTATGTCGTTTATACATATATCAAACATGGCGCTTTTAACACACTATGTGCTATAGCGATAATTGACACTAAATTCTGATCAAACAAGTAAAACTATAAAAAAGTATACTTTGAAAGCGCTTTCAAGTTCTTAAGGAGACAGTTATTCGTTAAGTCCAAGATATGGTTAAGTGCAAAGATAAAACTAGGAACTTTGAAAGTAGAAGTGTTTTTAGCTATGAAAGTTGCAGGTTTTACCCACAAATGTGTTCGTATGAGAGTTCACCTCCCATTTAACTTCCTTAGTTTTGATTATATGAATTATAAAGAAAGTAAGAAATAAAATGTATTTGTCGAAATTACGACGAGCCCACGAAATAACATTAAACAAACAAAGCATCACAAATATTTAATTTTATAAATACATATGGAACAAACAGAAAGAATAGCTTGCACGCTGTGAATGCGACAAGTAGGTCACCACTCAGCATGATGCTGTGCTATGGGAGCCCACAGCACAGCGCTGGTTTTCAGTAGCTTGGACCCTGTTCCTAGCTTGGACCCTGTTGCTAGCTTGGACCCTGCTCCTAGCTTGGACCCTGTTCCCGATACCGGTGGGCTACTATTTTTAAATGGTTTTTGTTTTATTAAGTTTTGATAAGAAATATGTAAAAATAAAAAATATGTTTGTGAATAAATAAACGACAATGAAAAGTAGTACTATAGTAGCTATAAGACATTATTAGGCTTGTTTCTAAGGGTTAGGCAGAGGTGTACCTAATACCGTCATAGGGTGCAAGCCTATTGCCAATCACCAGGAACAATTCCAGACTCCGTGGCTATTTACGCCGACCTTGGAATTGAACCCAGAGTTTTGCTTATAATTCAAATATACCTGTAACATACAGGACAGTATGGAGCTTGTCCCATCGGCGGCCACATCTGTACTATTTATTTTCTAGTAGCCAATTATGTATACAATAAGACTACAAAAGACTGTTTCTGTAAGTTCCTTGGATAAAAAGTTATCATAGGTGGATTATATTAAAAAAAAAACTAATTAAATCATTTAAAAGAATGATTACAGTTTGTATCTTAAATACAATATTTTGTACACCTCGTGATGATGTTACATTGATATAATAATGAATTTTAAGTACATTATAATGATATGACTTGTTATTATATACGTAATATACAAATATAAGATAATGATAGCTTAAATAAAACTAAAGGTTTGTTAAATACGTTGATTTATTAAAATAAAAACATTATACCAGATTACAATAATACAATATTACTTAATAACTACAATAATTATTGGACTTTAATCGTCATCAACAATTATTTCATTTAAAAAATCAGCTGGCAAAAGAATGTCTTCCTCTTGGTTTCTCGCCCACCCTAAGTACCAAACTATACACATTATGTGGGCGCAGCAACCCAGCGTGCGTTTACCGCTAAGGCAACTGCAATAATAGTTTTCTATAGCCTCCCTACCATTTTTCTGCCTGTCTATAAGAATATAAGAATAATAAATTCTAGACCGCGCATGTCGTGATTGTATTCGGCAGCGGAGAAGCCAAACATTTGTAGCTGTAATACCGTATTCGACTAGACCTGTACATTGGGTATCTCTATACACTTCTATATTATATAGGCCTTGTCGCACATGCTCCGCATAATAGCTGCGAGCTAACTTCACTTGATAGGTGCCAAGTGCAAAAATAATTAAATCGTCCTCGGTCAGCGACGGAAAATCACTTAAGTTAGGTTGGTTACCAGTAATACTATCAAAGCTAGCCCGTCGACGATTTAAGTTGTTGCCTAGGACATACTCTGCTAGGTGATTTGGTTGGTTCAATCGTTGGTTTATTATTGTTATAAATGTTTCTGCGTGTACACTATCACGTAATGGTTCTCTGCATGCGTTCAATAACGCAGCGGCTATTTTAAAATCCTTCATCATATGGGGCAAGGCACGATTAAAAAAATCTTGCCGAAATAACTTGAAGTCGCGTTTAAACCAACCATTTATAACTTCGATAACCCAGCGGCATATGGTAACCAACCTAGACTTATTAGCTTGCTCTGTCGTTAATTGATCTTCGTTGCGATTTTTTGTTTTTGGCAAGTGCGCTTCATATCCACAGGCATGTAAATCGTCGATTACGTCGCGAAATCCACGGTCTAAGATGAACACATCCGCTTGTCTAAAAAACCAATGAATACTGCCTTCTTCGTCTTCGATCATATTTTTTAGGATTTGTGCATCCGACTCTGTAGCTGCATATGGGCCATATGGCCCAAATGCATCTATTATATGACCATCGCAGCATACTATTAAAAATGGTTTCAATAAATTCGTGAATTTGTGTAGACTATATGATCGCCTTTGGAATAAATGGTTTGTGGACTTTTGAATGTAGATATAAGTGGCGTCTGCTATCACAATTGCCTTTCTATCTGAGGGTTCTGCATTTGGATTTCCAAAAACAGCATTTGGCACTTGAAGATTTCGATCAGCTATGTCCCTTCTGTCAATATGGTCGTAACCCAGATGTCGAGGAACGAAGTCCAAAAAAAAACTGTTGTGTCAATCAAGTTCAAAATGATTTTCATAGAAAGTCCTTATAAAGTTCTACTTTTCAGATTTTTTTCATTTTTTCTAAACTTATGGTTCAAAAGTTAGAGGGGGGGGGGACACATTGTTTTTTACTTTTGAAGCGATTATTTCCGAAATAATAGACATCATCAAAAAATGATTTTAGTAAACCCCTATTCATTTTTAAATACCTTTCCAACAATATATCACATGTTAGGGTTGAAATTAAAAAAAAAATCACTTCCCACTTTACATATAGGGTGGCTACCCTAATAAAACATTTTTTTCCAATTTTTATTTTACCACTTTGTCGGCGTGATTGATATACATATTGGTACCAAATTTCAGCTTTCTAGTGCTAACGGTCACAGAGATTAAGCGAGGACGGACGGACGGACGGACAGACAGACATGGCGAAACTATAAGGGTTCCTAGTTGACTACGGAACCCTAAAAAGGGAATCCCTGGCTAACTTAAGATGTCTTTCAAGGGTTCGCCGGCTCATGTTGAAAAGTGATGCCAGCCTTTCGTTTGCTTCACCACTTCGCAGCTTCATTAGGTAACAGGCTAATGTTGTGTTCGGCCGAGTTGATACGTTCGACAATGACGGGGTTTGTTCCAAAATATTCATAAATTGTTCTCGACTGACACCCAATCGAATGTATATTTCATTTATGTCCATGTCATCTATGTGATCAAAATCCAATATAGATCCTCGAAGCACTGCTATTTTCATGAGGCTCATGATATGCAAAAAATGTGTGGCATTGAAATCGTGGAGCAAGTTAGGGCTGTCAATTATTTGATCCCAATTGTTGGATTCCAAATGTTGAATGCAAACTCTTGCGCTATTGGGATGGGAATATAAAAGTTAAAATGAATTAAAAATGTTACTTTCAGATTATCCGGAATTCTTCGGAGTAACGTTCGTCTGCAGTTTTCAAATATACAACGCGTAGCTGTATTAGGGAGTCTTGAATATTCTTCGATTTGTAATGCACATTCATGTGGTTGCGTATTTTCATTAGGTTGCGCAGCTCTTTCTGCCCGTTGCCAGCATGGTCGACAAATATACTCCTGGCCGTTGTATTCTAGCTGAAGATGAGAATATTACAATTAGTTAAACTGCATAGCTTAAATGGTTTCACAAAACTGTCGATATGAAATACTTAGTTACTCTTCTAAATAAAAAAAAAACCGTTAAAGATAAACAGTATTCTTTTTCTAAATACGTATATAATATAATACCAGTAAAAACGCTTCATAACGATACTTTTTAAAGTGAGAAACTACCAGTTCCTGACATGACAAATAAGACATAATGATTTAGTTTGACTTACCTGACGTTCAGGAGTAACAGCTTCAATAATATATTGGGCTACAACGGGATTGTCTTCAAACCGAGCGTGTGTTATCTCGTATCTTCTTCTGTTTATCACAGATCGATTACACAAAACACACATTTGACGGTTATCAGCCATAGTTATAGGAATACAATTCACAAAGTCCAGTAAAACAAGCATAAGTCACCAAGTTAGATATCAACAAGTCCGAGATACAAGCCAGAGTCGAAAAAGATGGTCAAACAAAAATAATCGCACAGTACTCAACGAAACAAATGTCAACGATGGACTGCACTGTGCTCGCGGACCTGACGTAAATCCTCGGGTGTTGTGTGGGAGCCGCACTCGTCGCTGATTGGTCACACGAAGCAGGTAGAATTGGTTGGTCTGATTTTAACAATGGTTCCTAGAATTGAAAACAAAAGCCGCCATTTTTCTTTGAAAGCGGTGTAATCCTGGTATGGTTTACGATCAGCCCAGTGCATATTAGCGGATAAAAGGCATGATAACAAAGGTATTGAATATGCATACGTTTGTAAAATAAGCAAAACGCAAAGGTTTTTCGTATGTTTTGTGATGAAAAACAAAAAATGCTGAATGATAAAAATATGAAAATTCATTAAAATAGTATTTAACCCATATCTTTTTTCTCAAATGATATTTAATCATACTGCTTGAACAATATTTGTTCTACAAGCATTCACCTTTCAAATGACACTAGTTTTATTAATGGCCGCTAATGATTCGTTGGCGTCTTAATCTTAATAAAGACAAATGAACACACTTTTAGGTTTTTTAGAGGTTTCGTATCTTTTTTTTTTTCGGGTGGAAAATCATCAAATGACTTCCCCCGCTCTGGGCGGAGCGGGGGGCATGTCCGACTTTTACTGACTAAAACCCACCCATGTTCCTTCTATTGCCCTTTACGTTCCGGGGCCGCGGTATCTCTTTTGAACAACCCGCAACCCCGGCAGGCGGAGGCTCTGGCAAGCCCCTCTGCTTTGCTGACATCTCTTTGAGGCGCGCGTGAAACACGAACGCGCCGTCGACACGGCCTGTCGTCAATCGACGGACGGACGGTGAGCTTTCCATTGCTCACCGTCCACAGGCCCGCATCTACTGTGGCCGGGTGTCGTCTTCCACGGCGGCTGGGTTGGCTAGATGTTCTCTCCCTCAAACGCCCGGCCACCTCCTTAGCTAGCATTACTGCTTCGCAGAAGGTGGTGACCGCTTCCCATTGCCTCTCGCTCCGGACCATGGACTGAACCAGGGCCGGACGCGAGAGATCGCCGCAGGTTCCGTATCTTAAAGGAAAAATAAAACAGAACCCTTATAGGATCACTTTGTTGTCTATCTCTCTTTCTCTGTCTGTCTGTCAAGACCCTTTATCTTGGGAACGCAAGGAGGTATCTAGTTGAAATTAAACCATGTACTCAATTCTGCGGTTTCTTTAAGCTGTGGAAAAAACAAGCCCTCTAAGGCTCCGTCACAAGATATGGCCCATTACGTCGCAATATTGTAGGTACGGGACCCCTCAGTGTTTGAGTCTGATTCGCACTTGGACGTTTTTTACTTACATAGTTTCATGGAGATATCATAAGCTTGCAAAATTACGTGGTTAGCATAAAGTCGACAAGCATACAGCCAAGATACCTTTAATAGTAACCACACGGTGAACATTCCGAAAGCAATAGCGTGTCCACATACGTGTTGCATATTGTGACTATTTAGGACTCTGTGGTAGTCTGGTAGCTATGCGAATCGTTAAGTGCTTTGTCCGCAGGGGAGCAATTTCGCGGAGAGTGATGCTCTTAGGGTAATCTATCTTACTAAAAGGATATCATATAACCCAGTATTAACTGGGTTGTGGGGAGCATAGGCAGGCGTTCCATGTAAAAGACCAGAATGTAAGACTGGAAGCTGACCCCAAAAGGCTAGAAAGATAATGACATATCATTAAAACCTTTTTTTTTAATGTTAAGCTTTGTCACCCAGGTCCACCCAGAAAATCCAGACTGGACATGCTTCGAAATGAGCGCGTACCTCGACGTTAAGAGCTTCTACGGGCTAGAGAGCACGGCGGAGAAGATCGCCATGAAGCAGTACGCGTCCAACGTTGCCAAGGGTGAGTGTGTAATATCCTCATCTTCTGCAAGAAGGAGAGATGGTGAAATGACTATCTTCAAGATATCTTGTCGCTATAATACACGAGAGTACACTCCAGCGATGTAAGAAAGAAAGAAAAGTTTATTTGTCAGAATATAGTACTTACAAAAGATGTTACAGTTATTACAGACTCATATATTCTACGATTTCTGGTGTACAAATATTTGCATCTATCTAAATTCAATTATAATTAAAACATCAGCGACAAATAAAACAAAAAAATAACCAACATAATTTGTTCACTACTAAAGATTATTTTATTTTTTAAAGTATATGTATACAGCCAGCGATCAAATATTAATATACAAGGTGGAGATTTCGTCACCTGCATCCTTCGAGGAAATACTTGTTTTATGTGATGAGAGAAGAGAGACTCACCTCCATGAAGGATGCAGATGGCAAATTTCCTACCAAGTATGTTTCATCACCAATATCACCACCACCTAGAATCTTATGTACTTTTCTAATGACTGCTGCTTTATAGTTAGTGTTAGCCTACATCACCCCAACCACTTACGAAGAGTAAAAACGATAACCTTTGGTAAATATCAACAGGCAAGGAGCTGATTGAAGTTTTTATGGATGACGTAAGAAAAGACGGTGTACATAAACTGAAGGCCTGGACTGCGGAGAAGCCTCATCACAACCGCAATATCCGGCACGCGATCACCAGGGAGCCGCTGTCTCCGGTCCTCTCACCTCAGAGCTCCATCAACCTCAGGCAGCCCTCTGGTTAGTGAACCCACTTTGAATGTTTGTTCTAGAAATTGGTGAAGATCCACCTCTTATACTGTGAACCTGCGTCATCCCGCGGTTGGGCAAAAGCCACTCCCCATGTTTTCTTTCGATCCAGGGCTAATATAGACCATGGGTCGTTGGTTTTGTCCAGTTCGTCCCACTATCGTCCAAGAGGATTGCCGTGACGCCTTTCAGCTGTGTCTGGGTTTCATGTCGAGGGACCACCTTTTATAGCAGTATTATTTTACCAGACCTTGTAATAAATTATTGAACAATACAAAGAGCCTTTTTTTGCGGGTGGGAAATCATCATATAACTTCCCCCGCTCTTGGAGTGTCAGACTTGTACTGACTAAAACCCACCCATGTTCCTTCTTTTTCATTTATGTTCCGGAGCCGCGGTATCTCTTTGAAACAACCCCCAACCCCGGGTTGGAGCGGCTCTGTACAAGTTTGTAGCACCGCTAATGTTTTTGCCCTTTATGTTCCGGGGCCGCGGTGTCTCATGCGGTGGCCCTGGCAGGCCCCTCTGCTTTGCTGACATCTCTTAGAAGCGCGCGTGAAACACTAACGCGCCGTCGACACGGCTTCATACAAAGAGCCTTATTTTTTGTATTGTTCAATCGTTTATTCTACAAGAGTTTCTAAGATAAGGAAGAAATACTACGTGTTTTTTTTGCCAAACGAGTTCACGTTTGATAAAAATTAAAAATTTTAAGCACATATCTCAAATGAATCAGTTACAGGCACTTTGAACTATTGAGGAGTCTTTCAGTCGAAAGCGTTATCACGCATTTAAAATTACTGATGTATAAAAACTGAATAAAGAAAATTCTGGAGTCAATTATATTTCTAGCTTTTCATAAACGTACAATTTGCCGACACAAAGGCTTTTCTCATGAATCTATTCGGAAATGAGTGTTCGTCCTTCGCTGTCGTAAAGGTCCTAACATTGTCAAATATTCTTTTGTGCTTTTTTCATAGTCTAACAAAAAACAAGGCTACCTACAGCGAAATGTTACCTAACATTTGCATATTAAACTTTTTAGTTACACAAAGCAACCAAATATTTAGATCGTTAGATGTGCCCACATCATCCTTAAGTCTCGCGAAAAATCTGTGAAGTGTGAGTTCTTAGATACGATTGTCTGTATGAGTGAAAGAGACAAGGCTATTTAAATGTCATACATATTGCCGAACACAAACATGCTCGTTCTGTGACGCTACACCGTATCTTACAATTTAAGGCGCTGTACAAAGCAAACACTTCGTAAAACGTCTAGTTTTTAAAGAGTTAAACAAAATAAGTTTACAAAAGTGGTCTAGTACTACGAAAAAAAATTTTTAAAAAGACCAAGAAAAAAATTTTGTCGTCTCGAAATTCTCAATTTTTTCAGCGACAACCATCATATTTTTTATATCTGTATATAACAAAGGAAATTGTATAGACTAAAGAGATATCTAAAATTTTTCAAACACAGCTGTATTTTTTTTATATTCAATAAAAACTGCAAAATGACCTACATTTTGGCGGACATGATATTCAAATAAAATCAAACACCGAAATATTTTCTACCTTATTTCTATTCTTTCGATGTAGTAGGTACTGTCGTGTACTTGTGTCAGACCATGCCCAGTAGGCAGCTAGCCTCACTTCCGCGAATACCTAAAGATTAGCTTATTGCCGCGCCTTAAATCTTAACCAAGATTACTCTGCAAAACAAGTTGGTCTGTGGATGGGTGACCACCCGTTACGTTGGAAAACGCAAAACCCTTATAGGTATCACTTTATTGTGTTTCTGTCAAAAACCGTTATCTCGGGAAATCAGTGGTCCATTCATCATCATCATTATTTTCGTACCCTTGTCCCATTCTATTTGGGGTCGGCGCAACACGTTTTCTTCTTCTATTCTCCCCTATCAGACGTCACGGCATCATTTACTCCTTTCTCCTTCATATCATTCCTTACACAATCCATTCATCTTTTCGTTGACCTTCCTCTCGCTCTTCGTCCTTCAACATTCAGATCCATCACTCTTTTAGTCACATGTGCTTCGTCCCTCCTCATTACATGTCCATACCAAGACAAACGACTCCCTTTCAATTTTTCTGTAACAGGCGCAATCATATCAGTAATCCATTGAAGCTGTGAGGAGGAGCTCGTGGCTAAATAAATAGTAGCCGCTCGGTTATCTTTAGGTTAAGCCGCGCTTGCCTAGGTTGGTCTGTGGATGGGTGACCACCCGTTACATACCGAGTTTCCTCCGTGCCTCGGAAAGCACGTTAAGCCGTTGGTCCCGGCTGTCATTTGTAGATCTTTGACCGTCGTTACAGGTAGTCAGTGTCCCGAAAGTCTGACAACCAGTCTTACCAAGGGGTATCGTATTACCCAGTACTAACTGGGTTGTGGAGGTCAGATAGGCAGTCGCTCCATGTAAAATACTGATATTCAGCTGCATCCGGTTAGACTGGAATCCGACCCCAACATAGTTGGGAAAAGGCTAGCTAGGCAGATGATGATCAACGTATCCAAAACAAGTTAATGCGGATCTCTCGTCGTAGAAATCCACGGTGTACGATCCGTTGTTGAGAGATCAGCATAGACTGGTTTTGTACAGGTTGACATGTCGTCGTGTGTACTTCATATTGTATTTGAAGCAACCTTTTAGGGTTATTAGAGAGAAAAGCTTTGTATAAGTGGATTTCGGATGGCGTGTACGGTTATTGGATTTATTACTTGATTGTGCCCTCTTTAGTTCTAATCTAATATCTGGAGAAACCTCGTAAGCGTATTGAGGACCTTTGTTGGCTGTTTTGAATGTATCAAAAGCGGGCAGCATTTAATTAAATCAAAAAGAGGTTATAATTTGTCTATCGTAATTTTTTTTAAAGTTTTGATTTAGATACGTTAAAAGACACTTAAAACGAACTTACAAAATCCAGGATATGTTGTCGCCGAGATATTTGGGAGCAAATAGCGCTTCAAGTTTCAAGTTATATTGCTTACATGAACACTTATTCAACGAAGTTCAATGTTTTTGGACTTCCAAAAACATCGAGGTTTTCATTGCGACTGAATGTTTATTCTGTAAGATCAGTAACATCCTTAAAAAATACTCTTGCAGGAAGACCAAATAATTCTTCATCAGTTTCTTTGATCATTACAATTTCTTTCTTCAACGTCATATCTAATTCCCCCTTTATCGTGAGCGTTCTATTCTTAGACGGAACTCTTAAGAGGTCTTGTAGAAAATAAATGCGGTAGCCGACATCTTGGGACTAATGAGATTCTTATAACAAAAGATGCGGTATTTGTAGAACTTCTTTAGAAGCTTTTATGTGGTACGAAGGAAGATGTGATTACTCTTATGGATGATGGTGGGTAGTTCCATAACCATTTCCCTTCATGTTATCGAACAACATATGTGGAGCAGCAGGTTTTTATTAAATCATGGTTGGTCCTTTATTATTTTACTAGCTTCTGCCCGCGGCTTCGCTCGTGTTCAATTCAAGGTAACACAGTTCCTCTTTCCTGATTTGGAGATACCTGCTACCTGTAGTTTTTGCCCTTGCGCCTTATTGATTGTAATAACAAAACTAAGTTTTACCTTTTCTTTCCCCTTTCTCCCTCATTTCCCATTTTTTTTAAATTGCCTATGTCCGTCTCCAGGGTCCCAACTATCTCTGTACTAAAATTCATCAAAATCAGTTTAGCCATTAAGGCGTGAAGACGTAACAAACAAACAAACTCACTATCTTTTATAATATTAGTAAGAATTAGTCATTTAAAGTAAGTAGGTGCAATGTCGCCCTTTTAGATCCAGCACCTTTTGACAGCCTGCTTCTGGATATAAGCCTTACTACTCTTAATTTCAGCTCATTAGCTTATCTTTTCTACACTATCCACTTCTATTTACGCATTCGATTGAGGGCTGTCCATTAAAGCCGCTATTGGCGCAAATCAGTCGCGGTGGAAAATGTTTCTGGGGCCTCTTCTCTGTGAGAGGCAGTTAGCTATAATCGAATTCCTGGTTCTAGAATTATCGCATTCGATGTTTACCTTCACCGTTTATGAAGTAAAATGTCTGCGTAGCTCAAAGCCACTGCTCTTAGGTCCGTTACCCTCACGGTCATGGGTCGAGGCGGTGTCGAGGGGCGGGGTGCTTGCTTCTTCTAGCTTTCCTTAAGAAATAAACGGCTGTGCGCTCTCATTCTAGAGTCGAGCCGCAACCCCGACGCCATTTTGTCATTTCGTTTCGTGCGTAGCTACGTATAGAAGAAGGATGGGAGCACAGCCGCCTGCGCCTCGACTCTATATGGAGGCCACGACTCGACCGTGCCGCGAGCCCGCGATGCCGCTTCGACTTACCAGTGAGCGACGAGACTTAGACAAAGAAATTGGATGATTGGTAATTTCATGCGTACCTTGGAGAGTTTAAACTTGAGCTAACTTCCTTCAATTTGATCCAATGCCAACTTGGGGTTAAAACTGCTTTTATTATTTTACTGTGTGCGATCACACTATCAATATTGTTAGAAATCAGCTCAACTCTGGCCGCAACACTATATTTTTGTGATAGTTTATGAACGAATGAATCTACCGAAAAATATACTTACCCAACAGTTCAGAAATAAAGTGGTTAAGTTTATGTTATTATTTTTTCTTGAAATTACTTGATGCAAACCTTTTTCTTCGCCTCGCTGGCACGACATTATATCCACCAGTTCCACGGCATCGGGGCAAATAGGCAGGTACTTTATACAACGCAATTGACGTACAAATGAAAAGGAATAACCACAAACTGTTTCTCACACCAGAAGATACGAAACCTCACGAGATTGGTAACTGGCATCATCGGGTTACTTCGGCCAAGGAGCCTGTAGAGGATCCCAAGGCGTTACCCCCACAACGGCCTTCCGACGCCACGGCGTCTACGTCCCGAAAACCCAGCGACGCCCTACGAAACGAACGAATAAACCGAAGCAAGTCCCTTCTTGTCGTTCCACCACCGCTCCCTCCACCAGCACAGAGAGATGTCTCGCGTCGCTTTCGTTGTCAGATATTATAGGTAAGAATACACCTGATAGAAACCTTTCAACACTAGTTAGGCGTACGTCAATTGCTACATTAATTTGAGGTACCAGATAGGCAGTCACTTCATGTAAAGTTTTAGCTTCTGCCGGATTGATTGGAAGCCAACCCCCAAAATAATTGGGGAAAGCTAGGCTGACGAAATTATGATCGACAAAATAAGACCAGTTTCAAGATTTCTTACAAATTGAGTTGAACGGCGCTTTATCGTTAAAGTTAAAGGATATTTTTCCTATGGATCGGGCGTCGAAGATTCTTTCGTTCACTAGCTATCAGAAATATTCGCGTACCGAGATGAGTAGATTTACTTGTAGGTTTTAGAAGGCACAACAAATGCTAATAACCTTAAAAACTATTTTACCTCAAAAGTTTCGATAATCTATCGTATGTTATCGAAGTCATCATAGAAAATGCTCCAGAACAGACCCTGTGGCGGCGGAAAATACGTCACAAGCGAATTACGCTTAAACACTTTCACGCATTATCCACGAGATTCAAATAATCATAGAAACCCGACATTAAAAGTCAGCCACAAACAGCGAGACCTAGAACAACTATCTATAGGCCATACAAATATCTGTTCCGTGCGGGGATCGAACCCGCGACACGCAGCGCAGCAGTCGATCGCACAGCCACTGCGCCAAACGTGTCCTCAATCTATGTATGCATAGGTCTGTTAGTTATTTCAATTTCTGACTAGTTTTAGTAATCCGCGGGCCGTGTAAACACTAAAAAGATAAACGTTTATTTGCACTTAAACTTATGAAAACTCAAATAAGTGAATCTTACATCGAATATTCTAGCAAGTCGGTCAAGGATATTCGAGACCGCGTTTGAGCGGCCCGGGTTCCGGGCGCAGTGCCTCAGGGCAGGTGAACGGGAAGAGAAGAAAAAGCATTTTATTATCTCGTATGATAGCAAGTTCGTTTCTTAAACTTAAGTGCTGATGTCGAGCTATCCTGTCCTGTATGTCGGATGATAACTTGTTTAGGTGATGGTTATGTCGCTACATTTGCTTTTCCCTCTAAGTTGAGCTATAGCATCTGCATTTACAACACAACTTGGAGACCCTGAATTCGATTCCTTGTTGATTCAAAAACGTTTCTGTTACAACATAACCTCATTTAGAAGTCAGTTTTGTGGAAATTATTCCGGGTTCCCGTTTCTCGGAAGGTAACGTCCTCATTGTGAAGCTTATGAATACAACACTTGGTATATCTTCCTTGGGGCAAACAGCCACAAAACTCATGTTGAACAAACTCAAACTTTATAAGTTTGTGCTTACTTTGAGGAACTTATCCCTTCCTTGTTGTTTTTAAATTAAATCAGGGGCATATCAAAACATAACGCTGATATTTTCCGAGCGGGTAGCCTGATTACACGATCACATTTCTCCTGTAGTGTTTAATGTGAATCGCCTGTAGTGTGTGTGTGTTTGCTGTAGGCTGAATCCTTATATAACAAGCGTAATTTTGTGGCTGTGGTGCAAAAAGTTCCAATATGTATGACGTAAAATTGAACTACGCGAAATCCATTTACTGGCGCAATTATTAAGTTATCAAGAGCTGCACCGGGCGCGGCGGTGGGCTAATATGAATGACGTTAAAATTCTCAAAATGGACTATTATGGAAGTATTATGTTATTATGATTCTGCTAAACTGATGATTTTAGGCCCCCAGATTTTAAAAGCGTTTGTAAGAGGTCTGGGCTGCTGGTCATAAGAAAATCCTTTGATAAACCCATTAACTTTTCTCGACCTAAAAAGCCTGCAAAGCCAGCGTTAGATTCCTAGGTTGACACCAAAACAACGGGACAGCCAGATACGTTTATTTATAACCTAGTTAACGTTTATTTTACTTCAACACGCTTCAAACAGAATTAATATTTAAAACGTTCTGAGTAAGGGGTCGATTTCATTATAATTTCAGTCAACATCGTGGTGGAGTTCCACTGCTATTCTAACGAATAGGCGGCGCGTGTCAAAACATTGGATTCCCAGTAAATGAGACCTAAAAAAATCATGCCATTTCGTGAGTGGTGTGGGGAATTAAAAATTTTTGTTCGTGAATTTGGGGTTGTAAAACACGCCACAAGTATTTAAATTAAATCAAAGTAGGGGTAGTCATCTGGCAATAATTTATGGATATGTAACTAGCAAATACCGACTCCGACTATTGTGCCTGTTGAATAAAAACATAAATAAAAAAGTTGTACGTCATATTTTTAATAAAATAAATAATTTACATTCATTGTTAATTTCAACGTTGTAAACTCGAAATTCCGCAACATATTTTGCTCATACACAAGGTCTGAAAACATGATCAAAATGAGAACGATTCTTTTCGCTCCCTTCTGTGATTTATGTAATGTAGGCACACATATGTACGTATCCCGGAAGATATCCTTGCCAAACGACCTTTAAAATACCCTCTATCTTTCTTTCTTTCCGATTTGTGGCAGCACACGTGCGGTACATAATATAATCCGTCCGGAAATATACGGATTTTGTTGTATATGTTAGCAGTGGTCTAGGAAAGTATTCCTCGTATTTTATGTAGTTGTAAATATGGCTCGATGCTTCATAAAAATATGTTCATTAAACACAATAATTTAAACAACTAATGATAAAACAAAACCGAATGTGTGTCATAAGGGGTTTGGTTGATACTGCTTCATTTAACCCTCTTATAAGAATGTAACCTAAAAGGTGATTTCAGCTACAAGAAATAGGGAGACTTAATACACCCTTGTGGGAAACCAGCTCCTTATTCTATGTTGTACCCAGTGACCGAATACCGTTTGTTCAATAGTGCGTGTTCTCGATACAGCGTAGCCCTTTTTGGGATTATAGACTGTTTATCATCACACACCAGCCGTTCCAATCCATTGAATGAAAACAAAAGTGAACCAAGTTTCGTTTTATTGTTGAAAAGATAATATTTATCGCTTGTTCCGCGTCAAGTTTTATGAATAGGCTGGTAGATGTTATCGGAGCACCTGTAAGACTTCCGAGATTATGTTCGTTCAGTTAAGTAGTATACTTATACCAAGTAACGTGGTACTTGAATCGGTAGTGCTTAAGTGTTTCGTGCTTGGCTACCGTTGAACTCATATCAGGCGCTACTCAACGGTATTTTTTGTTTCATGATTGTTGAGACCGTTTGAATTGGAGTGAAAGATATTGGATGCCAAATACGATAACAAATGGAAGCGTTTGATTTCAACAGAGATATTCTTTATAGGTACTTTTCTGGATAATTATCGGGCAGTGCGGATGATATGTTCGAAAAAAGATTCAGTTACAAAGTGTTAAGAACACTTTTTTATAATTCAAACCTACTACTACGACTAGCTAAGTGCCATAACACTACTATGCACTGTCTGTCATCGATATAACATTCTAGGTTCCTCATAACTCCACCCACTCCGTCCAATCAATCCTATCCTTTACCTTATCCTTTCCTCATGCTACCTGTTTCTCCCCAGGTACTTCCGAAGGGAGAAAATTGAAAGTATTGTCTAAAGCCCAGTTGATTTGCCGAGGCGAAGAGAAGAAAATCCCAGACGATGCACATTCCTCCTCGCTAACCGCATCTTTGGAACGGCCCGGTTATAGTAAACCTGCTTCGGATCCAAAGCAAAAAGACCCGGACAAAATTTCGTCGTCGTCTGAGCAAGACTTGCCAAGGTGGATTGAACATTCTGGGAGTTTGCCAGATGTTTTAATACTTACAGCAAATGAACCTTCTGAACCTCCAGCAAAGGCGCCCAGTTCACCAGAAGCTGAGGGGAAAACTTCAGAATTAGTATGCGTTCCGGCAATTTTGTCTAGGTGTTTAAGCTTACCGGCTATCGTGTCTTCTGCTTCTCCATCGAAAGCGGTTGAGTTACCAGAGCCTGCGGAGAAAGTGCCAGACGGATCATCTCTTGCGGCAAAAGAGCCAGAAGGATCAACTTTTGTGGCGAAAGTGCCAAGGTTATCAGATCATTCGGGGAACTTGCGACAGCGTCCAGCTTCTGCAGGGAACTTACCTGCTGGAACTGATAGATCGCAGCTGAAGTGCCCGGTAGTCTCCCCGCCGACCTGCCACGCCGAGACCCGCACTAGGTGGGACTTCCTTATGGTGATGCTGGTTAGTGTAACTCTGATAATGCTCATCTTGTCCACTCCCTTATCTATCTTTTTTGGAAGAAGTAGGGGGCGGCGAAGGAGATAAGTGTAAATATTAAAACGTTTTATTTTTGAGTTTTTTCTTTTTGTTTTATTGTTACAGACGTAATGCTAAAATTAAGTATATTGACAACAATCAACTGAGTCTATTGCTGGACATAGGCCTCTCCCAAGCTTCACTTCATTTTGATCCTGCTACTTTTGGCACGATGGTGTGTTTGGCTAATTTGGGCTTGTGAGCAGCCATTGATGTAGGAAGAGCGAAAAATCTCTTCGTTACAGCTAAAGTAAAATCTCATCAAAAATCTTCCAAATGGCCCATTTCATATCTATTAAAGTGCCTGAGTTATGGCTGTAATAAACCACTTAGTAGCTATTAGGTAGTCCTCTTCTTTGTTAGTGCATGTTCCTGAGGTTGCCCAAGGTCATCAGGGGTGTTGCACACGTGGTCAGGTCAACATGATTATGGGTAGCAAAATTGTTTCTAATAAGTCTTAACATCCTACTCCATAAATGTGAAAGTTTATAGGGGTGGATGGATGTTTGGTACTTTTTCACGCAAAAACTACAGAACAGATTTGGTGATAATGTTTTTGAACGACTTTTATACCGGTTGTAAGACCCAGTGAGACAATTACTGAACTTCACGCAAGCGAAGCCGCGGCCTTAAGCTAGTGTAGAAAGTTCGTGAAAACACCGCTTGCATTAAGTCGAATTGTGTAATTCGGTTGTGGCAGATGCCGAACGGTGTTTGCAGATCGGCAAGAGTCGAAATATGCTGCACTTACCGATGTTGCCAACCCGAACTAATCTGGAACACACCTCACTGATGACGTGGGTATCTCGTGTCCATCTACAATATTGTTATTGGATAGCGCTGTGAATACACTTAAGTAATTGACTACGATATTGATCGCTACGGCTGGTCTGTACTGACCTTAACATGAACTTAGTTTGCATTATCTAGTATGGGAATATATCGGACCGTCTATGAGGACCAGTTGTGTGTTGAGTTGAAAATGTTTTGTTTAGAAAAATGAATATGTCGAAAATATCGTAGGGAAAACTCAGAGACATGAATGAAATACATCATTCACGTCTTCCTACTTTTCCTGTAATGATAGTGAACAAGTTTCCAAGTCTTATATGTTGTTGCGCGTCGCGCCCCATGTATGAGGTTTTGGGTTAAAATCCGGGCAAGTGCCACTGTGACTTATTATGTACTTACTAAAACTTTAGCTAAGACACCACAGACATCGGTGAAGGAAAACATCGCGAAGAAACCTGGA
This sequence comes from Ochropleura plecta, assembly GCA_905475445.1. Lineage (NCBI taxonomy): Eukaryota > Metazoa > Arthropoda > Insecta > Lepidoptera > Noctuidae > Ochropleura > Ochropleura plecta. The sequence goes on from FR997735.1 coordinate 1,013,928, forward strand.
CTTATAATTAATATAAGTTTGAAATCCCCAACCCGTCTTGAGCAAGCGTGGTGATCAATGCTCGTGCCTTCTCTATATGAGAAGAGGCTTTTGACTAGAGGGACAGTTATAGGCTTATTTTTATTATTTTACTAGCTTTTGCTCGCGGTTTCGCTCGCGTTAAATTCGGGGTAACACAGTTCCCCTTTCCTGATTTGCAGGTACCTGCTACCTGTAGTTTTTGCCCTTGCGCCTTATTTATTGTAACAGCAAAGCTAAGTTTCCCTTTTCTTCCCTCTTTCTCATTTATCACGTTTTAAAAAACAAGTATCTTCTGTACCTTAATTCATCAAAATCGGTCCAGCCATTTAGGCGTGAAGACGTAACAAACGAACAAACTCACTTTCGCTTTTATAATATTAGTAAGGATATCGCATACGGACAGGTACTGATAACATATGTTATGGAAATTGCCAACGCCTTATAAAACACAGGTAATCACAGTAACTTGCAATCAGATTAAAAGTACTACGACACATTATTATGCCGTCATCCCTTACTATACCTACACCTTTTTTTTTAGGTTTAGAAATCATCAAATAACTTCCTAAGCTCTGGGCGGAGCGGAGGGGGGGGGGAGTGTCAAACTTGTACTGACTAAAACCCACCCATGTTCCTTCTATTGCCCTTTACGTTCCGTGGCCGCGGAATCTCTTTCAAACAACCCGTAACCCCGGGCCATACCTACACCTAATATCTACTAGGAAAGGGTGAAGCGAATTCTTTGCCAATAACCGCAACTTTATAGCCTAACGAGTTTATTAACGCAATAAAAGCAATATGACTACTCTATATGCAACACATGAGCTTGGAACCGGCTGAATAAAATTGCCCGTAGTTGTTTAAACTACAGTTCTTTTGAAGCCATTTTACCTCTGTTTTGGAATCTCTGTCCAAGTCATACTGATCTTTGTTCATGTTGAAATAACGTTGTTAGGTGCTGCCACTTATAAGCCCACATCATCATCTGCTTTTTACCAACCTCAGCCTTTTCCCAACTATCTTGGGGTCGGCTTCCAGTCTAACCGGATGCAGCTGAATATCAGTATTTTACACGGAGCGACTGCCTATCTGACCTCTACAACCTAGTTAGTACTGGGTAATACGATACCCCTTGGTAAGACTGGTTGTCGGACTTTCGAAACACTGACCAACGGCTTAACGTGCTTTCTAACGGACGGAGGAAACTCGGTATGTAACGGGTGGTCACCCATCCACAGACCTACCTAGGTAAGCGCAGCTTAACCTAAAGATCGACCCGAGCGGCTGCTATTATTTAGCCACGAGCTCCTCAACGTAAGCCCACACATACCATAATTATCTTTAGTAAAAGGTCACTGTTGGGTTGTTTTTGTCAGAGGTACAATTACTGTGAAGGGACTGTAGTTGTTCAGACTAGCCGTTATGAACACACGTAGTGCCTATTCACAATGATGGTTGTTTCAAGTTTAAATTAAATCTCGACCTGAACTAAATGGCCGTATATGAACAAAATTTAGATTAAATTCGCAGGCAGTGTAGTGGAATGGCTCGTTGTGGCCAGTTTTAGTCGGCATTAGGATTATTAGGTCGCACGTAATGGGGTGAACCTTTTGTTGTTTGTTGGAAACAACGAAATTAACGACTTTTTTTTTCGAAGCATTAATAAACTTTAATTTTTTCGCATTTTTCCCTTTAGAACCGAAAGTACCCTGTTGGTTTTGAGTACCTTTGCAAATGTATGGGAAATGCGACATAAGTGACCATATGTTTTGATCGCGTATACTTAGAGCATAGATTTTTCAAAGCTTCCCCCCTGGAAACTTTGAAAAATCCGCAGACCTGTCTTTGGTATAATTTCAATTCGATACCTACACACTTTGGTGAGATAAAGGGTCTTGACACAGATAGACAGTTGGACAGGCGGACAAAGTGATCCATCCTATAAGAGTTCCGGTTTTTTAAAGTGAAACTTTTATTACATCGTCTCAAACTTTTTCGTCTGTGTGTTAAATATCGCGTGACGGTCGGCCGCGGAGTAGGGACGTCTAAATGTCTATAATGTGAAAAAACGTTTCACTTTTACAGTGGTTTCATAAAACCAAACAATCCTTTTTCTTTTTGAGTTACGGAATCCTAAAAAGGCTAAAACTAAATCAACAGACTAAATAATGAGCTAGTTGTCGTCGTATATAAAGATATGTACACAACACATGCTCCAACATTAAGCGACTCAATGCAGGTTGATTTATAGTCTACTTGTCAGTCGTTACTTACTACTTTTAACTCAATCCTGGAGCCATATGAATGGATTGTCGTTTTATCCGTTCTGTCGTGCATTGCATTGTAGGATTTGCAACGTTCAGGTTAGCACCTAAAGTTAAGAATACAACAGCATGACTATTTCGTTTACGACATTTCAAATTTCCACCGTCAAACTGTAGTTTGGCCGAGGTATTTTTTGGGTGCGGGCCTTGTTTAGGGAAGAATCTCGTAATTTCGTTGATTCGCGTTTCAAATGCGGAGAGTTCGAGTACTTTCCCAATGCTGGGATACAGCTCTCATCTCTGTGGGTGAAAGAGTGGGTCGTACAGCACGCAAGCCCAGTGCTTCTTGGTGGATATCAAAATTTACATATTATGTCTTTAAATGGTAGATCTTCATTTTCTGAAAATGAAGACCTTCATGGAATTTAGACGATTAAAAATGTCATAAAAATAAATCCTATGTATTTGTTCGCATTAATTAGCTGGAACTCGAAATTTGTATACCCTACTTCAATCTACTCTAATTGGCGGCACGTGCCTGTCATAACAATGCGGAACCCAAAAGGCCCAGTTCTTAACAAAGAACCTCATTTCTTCGTCCTGTGTAAATACAATCCCCTAATCAGCGTGTTTCAATTGCCTGACCAACTCGTGGGTAGAACAGACGCTCACCGCCATCATTTAAAATGTCAGACGTGACCTACTGTTCGCGGAATTGTATTATTTTATAAGCACTTAATACAAAGGTATAATTTGCATTTCTAAATTAGAATTACAGGGAAATCTAGTAAAGATACACAAAATCACGCCAAGAATTTCAGAAAGGGCATACCTAATAGGTACGCCTTCATGTCGGAATTTATTTTAAAATCCGAGTAATAGGCTAGCTTTTGCCATCAGCCGAGCAGAAATCCAGACTACGAGGCTAAAATTTAAAAAATCCTGATGCAATAACACTGCACGACCTGGTAACTGACTCCAGAACCGCATGCTCGGCCGTCGCAATTGTAACCAACGCAGCTGACGTGACATTTTTTGTAAGACTATCTTTGCAATGTATAGAATCAATTCTCTAGTATTGTATAATTATTAAGCCCATATGTGAGTGCTATGTATTATTATTGACTTGACGAAGCCCTGGTGGTTGATAGTGTCATGCTCACTTAAATGTCTTGCTGATGGTGGCGGGTGTGTCGGGTCATTTAGCTCCCTTCAAAATGGTCGAGCTGAATGGGGCTGATCCATACGTCATGTTCGTGAACGGGCGCTGTCAGTTGGGACTGGTCATTTTTAGCTACCACGGTTCATTTTTAACTTATTTAGATTTAAAATTAAATTTTGCTTTTTATTTACTCTGGACGCTCTTACTGTGCACGTCTTTCTACATCGTTCTCACATATTTGTATAATTTCAACATGAATGATGTAAATACAATTTTGTAAAAATATTATAATTTAAAAGAGTGTCCATGGAGTTTCTTGCCCATTCTTCTCCATAGAGATCAACGCTTTGGAATGGGCAACTACAGTACTTTCACAAGTTATTATGCCTTGTGACCGGGACTGTAGATTAGTTTTGTTTCTTGACATTCAAAAGTGCCTGTAATGGTCTAATTGAAATAAATGGTTTTGACTTTGACTTTTGACTTTGAATTCGCAGAATTGAAACTGTGTTATTTACATAGCTAAAGTAATGTGATAGGGAAAATTAAGTGAAACATTTATCCAACAAAAGGTTATTGTGATTTTCTAAGTGATTAAAGCGTAAGATATGCCTTTCGCCTGCTGATATATTATAATTAACGGACGTTAAGCTGTTTCTGTTTCTTCAAACCAACCCGGTCGCCGCGAGACGACTCCCGGCCATCGTATAAGCGGGTCTGTGGACGGTGAGCAATGGGTAGCTCACCATCCGTCCATACAGTGATGACTGGCCGTGTCGATGGTGCGTTAGTGTTTCAAGCGCGTAGCCGCAGCAAAGCAGAGGGGCTTGCCAGAGCCTCCGCCTGCCGGGGTTGCGGGTTGTTCGAAAGAGATACCGTGGCCCCGGAACGTAAAGGGTAATAGAAGGAACATGGGTGGGTTTTAGTCAGTACAAGTCTGACATGCCCCCCCGCTCCACCCAGAGCGGGGGAAGTCATAGGATGATTTCCCACCCGAAAAAAAAAAAGGCCACCGGTTGCGGTTTGTTCGAAAGAGCACCGCGGTCCCGGAAAATAAAAGGCAAATGAAGTAACAGGGCAGTCGTGTGATAAAGAAACAAGAAAAATCGCCCTCGTTACTCTGATGGCCACCGATTTCATGATCGTTTGAATCTAATAGGCAGGTCAGGTGATTTCCGGGGTTACGAGTTGTTCGAAAGAGATACTGCGGCCCCGGAACGTAAAGGGCAATAGAAGGAATATGGGTATAGACAGTAAAGTCTGACAACACCCCCCGCTCCGCCCAGAGCGGGTGACTTATTTGACGATTTCCCATCAGTAAAACAAAACAAAAAACCGGCCAAGAGCGTGTCGGGCCACGCTCAGTGTAGGGTTCCGTAGTTTCCCGTCCGTCACAATAAGTGTTCCCACTTATGAGTTTAAAGGTGGAGGAGGAAATTATTTTGTACAACTTTTTGTCTTTTTTGTACAAAAACTGTTGTGTCGATCAAGTTCAAAATGATTTTCATAGAAAGTCCTTATAAAGTTCTACTTTTCAGATTTTTTTCATATTTTCTAAACTTATGGTTCAAAAGTTAGAGGGGGGGACACATTGTTTTTTACTTTTGGAGCGATTATTTCCGAAATTATAGACATTATCAAAAAATGGTTTTAGTAAACCCCTATTCATTTTTAAATACCTTTCCAACAATATATCACACGTTAGGGTTGAAATTAAAAAAAAAATCACTTCCCACTTTACATATAGGGTGGCTACCCTAATAAAACATTTTTTTCCAATTTTTATTTTACCACTTTGTCGGCGTGATTGATATACATATTGGTACCAAATTTCAGCTTTCTAGTGCTAACGGTCACAGAGATTAAGCGAGGACGGACGGACGGACGGACGGACAGACAGACATGGCGAAACTATAAGGGTTCCTAGTTGACTACGGAACCCTAAAAATGTTCCTATTTTAAGTCAATAAGTGTTTCTCCGATTATTTATTTTGCTAATTTAGTATTATGGCCAAACAAAGAGATAATAATCAGAAAATGGTTGGTTTCCAAAGTGGTAGGCGTAAGATACGCCCACATAATGTCATGAGATTAGAGACGTCCTTGTGGTCTACGCGAAAATAGGAACGTATTTAATGTTCTAGTTGTTTCTTACGATGCAACGATTCTTCACACAAAGAGAGTGTCCTGCTTCGTCCATATTCATACATCAGATCTCATACACGCACGCCGCTTGCGAGTATAGCCCACCTGGCATTTTTGAAGCACATCAAGAAATGCTTCATTGGTGATAAAAGATTAGGTATATTTTATAGACACAGGCTTTTACTCAGCAGTGAGTATTTTTTTTCTGAATGGCATCTCGCAGTTCAACCTAGGATTGGGGTTGTCGTCTGCTTAACCGGGCGAATCCTGTGGATGCCTTAAAATTATGACCTACAGCCAGGGCAAAAAACATACAAACTAAGCGACTACACGCTAAGGGCACCCCCTGTGGGGTGGGGTACGAGCCTCGGCTTAGGGTGTCGCTGAGGGAGGACAGCAAAGGGACAGGCTGGATCTGAGTGATATTATTTATGGAACGATTTAAACTTACTGGCTCAGCAGCGCCGGCTGGCTCTAGCAAGGGACGGGTGGGAAGCAGTGAGTGAATTCGGTTTTTTAGGGTTCCGTAGTCAACTAGGAACCCTTATAGTTTCGCCATGTCTGTCTGTCCGTCCGTCCGTCCGTCCTCGCTTAATCTCTGTGACCGTTAGCACTAGAAAGCTGAAATTTGGTACCAATATGTATATCAATCACGCCGACAAAGTGGTAAAATAAAAATTGGAAAAAAATGTTTTATTAGGGTAGCCACCCTATATGTAAAGTGGGAAGTGATTTTTTTTTTATTTCAACCCTAACGTGTGATATATTGTTGGAAAGGTATTTGAAAATGAATAGGGGTTTACTAAAATCATTTTTTGATAATGTCAATAATTTCGGAAATAATCGCTCCAAAAGTAAAAAACAATGTGTCCCCCCCCCTCTAACTTTTGAACCATAAGTTTAGAAAATATGAAAAAAATCTGAAAAGTAGAACTTTATAAGGACTTTCTATGAAAATTATTTTGAACTTGATTGACACAACAGTTTTTGTACAAAAAAGACAAAAAGTTGTACAAAATAATTTCTGGACTAAGTTTGTAGTATAATCGTATATGCAAGCATTTTTTTAACTTCGTTTACATATTTTATTATCCTGAACGTATTTTTTTTCAAACAAAAAAAGAATTATTGAAATCGGTTCTCGCAATCCAAAATTACCTCCTTGCACGTCTTTGTAACCCAATTCCCCGAGAGATGGCGCTGTAGGTACTTATTACATTGGTCCGGGTATTACCGAATTGTTCGGTTGGTCTCTCCTTGGCATTGGCGGTATCTTATAACTACATAAAACTGCTATCAAGAACATGCTAAGGCAATTTAGAACAAAACTAAAATTAATTTTTTTAACACCATCAAAATGTTAAGGTAAAAACCAGTTCATAAATGGTTCGATAGATGGCGTTGCGTAATGACGTCATTTTTTTAAAAGTCGATGTTAAGATTTTCCGTGCTTACATGACCTACCGTGGTAAAGAACACTTATTGTGACGGACGGGATACTACGGAACCCTACACTGAGCGTGGCCCGTCACGCTCTTGGCCGGTTTTTTTTATATCAAATGAAACTACTCTTGCCCTCAATCTTGTTCAGAAGACAGGGATGAGGCCGACGATAGAACGAGCTAACCCAAAAAGACCCATTAACTCGTGATTTGAATAATATTAGGTCCTTACATATGAAATTGGCGTTTTTCGTACTGGCCACTTTAATCACAAATTTCTCCTCTTTGGTAAGGAATTCCAAATTCAAATTTGTACAGCTATTTACTCATGTATTTGTGCTTCGATGACCGTCATTCATTTGTTTTTTTTCTTCTGTTTTTTCTGTTTGCGTCACTCATTTTACAAAATGGAAAATTTAAAATATCGCATTATTTACGAGTACGAGTTCCGCCGTGGCACTAGTGCTGCGGAAACGACTCGAAGGGTGAATGATGTGTATGGCGGTCATGTTGCAAAAGAAAACACAGTTCGTTTTTGGTTCCAACGTTTTCGTTCTGGAAATTTCGACCTGCAGAACAAGCCCCGTGGACGGCCTGAGACCCAAGTTGATAATGGAGAATTGAAGGCTATTGTGGAAGCAGACCCATCGCAAACCACGTCCGAGTTAGCTGCAGGCTTCGATGTTAGTGATAAAACTGTTTTAATTCACTTGAAGCAAATTGGGAAGATTAAAAAGCTTGAAAGGTGGGTACCTCACGAATTGACTGAAGCAAACCGGCAAACGCGCGTCGACTGCTGCGTTACATTACTGAACCGGCACAACAATGAAGGTATTTTAAACCGAATCATTACCTGTGATGAAAAATGGATTCTTTACGATAATCGGAAGCGCTCAGCGCAATGGTTGGATCCTGGCCAGCCAGCCAAATCCTGCCCCAAGCGAAAATTAACCCCAAAAAAGTTACTTGTAAGCGTTTGGTGGACTAGTGCCGGTATTGTTCATTACAGTTTTCTCAAATCTGGCCAGACTATTACAGCTGATGTCTATTGTCAGCAATTACAAACCATGATGGAAAAGCTAGCGGCTAAACAACCAAGGCTGGTCAATCGCTCCACGCCACTGCTGCTTCACGACAACGCCAGACCACACACTGCGCAACAGACGGCTACCAAATTAGAAGAGCTTGAATTGGAATGTCTTAGACATCCTCCGTACTCCCCGGACCTTGCTCCAACAGATTACCATTTTTTTCGCAATTTGGATAACTTTTTGCAAGGGAAAAAATTCAACTCCGATGGGGCAGTCCAAATCGCCTTCAAAGATTTTATTGATTCCCGTCCGACTGGTTTTTTTAGTAAAGGGATCAATGAACTACCTATAAGATGGCAAAAGTGCATTGAAAACAATGGTTCATACTTTGATTAATTAAATATATTATATTAAAAAATATTCGACTTTTTGTTCCTTCCATACAAAACGCCAATTTCATATGTAAGGACCTAATAGAACTCAGTAATACAGAAGCAGACAGGGAATTCTACTGGTTGGCTGTGCCCATAATACAAGGTGTAACATAATAAGCGCTAGACCTCCCTGGTGGTCTCTCAGACCATGAAACTGGTCAACTTTAGTTCTACGACTTGGAAATTCATATCATTTTTGTTTTCTTTAAACTTTACCCACTCTAGGAATTTCCTTTGTATCGTGGGTGCGTTTACAAACATTTAAACACATACACAAACAGCCAGACCTAGAACAACTATCTGTAGGCCTTACAAATATCTGTTCCGTGCGGGAATCGCACGCTGCGCCAACCGTGTTGATCAACTGATCGCGTTAGTTTCTCTACAAAGGTCAGTCTTTTTTTTTCGAATTTCAAAAACTCGTCGAACAAACTTTGTTCCTCCTGAAAGGTCTTGAGTTTATTATGTTGTAACATTTATATGCGCTTTATTTCAAGTAGTAGTATTCTGGTTACTACAGTACCTACCTTGTATACGCTGTAGCAAAGCGCTTCGTGCGAATGTCTGGTGTGTTGTGGGCTGTCCATGATGATCACATTTTGGAGTTTCAGCACTTCACGTACTGAAAAGCAATCATCTCTATTCAAAACCATCATACTCCTACCTATTCAATATTTAACGAATATCGATTCAACAACAATTGCGTCGCGAAAGTGGAACAGATTCACTAAGTAGGGAAGCGGTGCAACAAAATAGGGGCACGCTGTACTGTTGGTGACATTTTTTTTTAAAGAGAAGTATTGTAAAATGCGACAAATAAATACATGGTCTAGAACAGGGGTTGCCAACTTGAATGCACCCAAGATCTACTTTTACGAACGACTTCCGGTGCGATCCACCAATATGACAGAATGTATGCTGTAGTATTCTTTTTTTATTAAAAATCACACAATATAATACGCGCAGAATTTTAGTGATTACGTGCATCTGTTAGACGTATTTATTTAGTTTGCCTTGGCGCGATCGACTGGAGTAATAGCCGCGACTGGATGGCTATCCCTGCTCTAGAGTGACTTATTAACCAAAGAAATTAAAAGTAGCTTTAAAAGCTCTGGCAGTTTATCGTTTTGCTTATACAGGGGTACGTCAAGGTGACCCGCAAAACACAAACTCCCGGTACTCACAAACATTTACATCCTTATCCTTACTATAATAATATAATATTTATTATTATTTAATATAATATTAATATTTAAGCCCCCTGCAAGTCTATCTTCACGTCCGGCCAAAACACCTAGGCCACGTGGGGGGCGGACATCAGCGCTTTTTAGCGAAAATCACTCACTGATGGCAAACGAAGCACTAGCACTACCTTCAATATGGAGAGACAAAGAAATAGTACACGTATAGGGCCGCTTCCCGGGGGTGAGCGCCGGGGCACGTCTGGAGCTGACGCTGGACGTGACAGCATACGGACCGTCAGCGGCTCTCTGCTGAACAGGCGGGCGAGAGTCGGGGGACCCGAAGATACTACAGCCGAACAAGGGGATGGGGTAGATACAGATGATGCTTTGCGGAGTAGGGCTTCTACGCCCATTGAAAACTCCGCCGGCTCATCTAGGGAGACCATTCAAGATTCAAATGAAGATAGAAGAAGAAAATGGTCGACAGAAGAGTTAAGGGAGTTAATGTATTGTTTCTTTAAAGCACAATCTCCGGGACCCGGTTATATTAATAGACTATTTACACTATTTACAGACAGAAATCCTACGAATCCAAAAATCCACAAATTCAACGGCAATACACTCTCAAATCAGGCGCGTAGAGTTATAAAACAAAATGTATTGTCACAAGACCTATTAAACTGCATTAGAGATGAAGCCGAGGGGAGAGTAACAGAAACTACTGAAATAACAAACAGCATGACAGGACCAAATTCAACAATCGATGCACCTATCATACAACGTGACTTGCACACTAACACACAACATGAAACTAACACAAACACACAACATTCATTGGAACAAGCGGAGTTAATAGACCAACTAACTAGAAATGTAACAGTTACTGAAGACCAAGACCCGTTAATATTAAGCTTTTTACAAGTATTGGCTGAAACTAAGGAAACGCCAATAAAAGATAGATATTTATTACCTAAAGCAAAAATAAACAGACATTTCGTACAAAACCTACATGCGCTCAATAGTTACTTGCCAAATTTATTAATTACAACAGACAAGCTTAGAGAATTAAACAATATTATATACGCTGCAGCCAAAACACTCATACTAAATAATAAGCAAATACCATTTATACCTAAAAATGTAATTAAACCAATATCAGATCCACCTTGGAAGAAAAGAATTAAAAATAAAATAGACAAATATAGAAAAGAGCTAGGACAACTTATAGAAATAGGCAGAGGCGTAAATACCCGTAGAATGAATAATATAAAAACTAAGCTCTACAATAAATACAACATACAAAGTGAAAATGAACGAAATAATACAGAAGAGATACTAAAGCAAAAGATAAAAGCATTAGCTGGTAGAATAAAAAGATTTGAAGAAATCAGCAATAGGAAAGAACAAAATAGACTATTTAATGAAAATGAGCATAGGTTATACAGAAGCTTAGGAAACAATAGTACTACTTTTGATATAAAACTACCGAGTAAAGAGAGCGTAGAAGAATTTTGGAAATCAATATTGTCTAAACCCATACAATACAATAAAGACGCAAAATGGATAGAAGAATTAGAAATTACATCAGACAAAATAAACACAGCAGAATTGCAAGAAATCACAGTAGAACAAGTTAAAATAGCTATTAGGAAATTGCACAATTGGAAGACTCCGGGAATCGATAAAATACATAACTATTATTTAAAATATCTTACCAGTACACATCAATATTTAGCTACAGCATTTACTAATATTATAGAGGGTAAAGAGCAGTTAGAAGAGTGGTTTACTTTAGGACAGGTTATTTTAATTTCAAAGAACGAAAACACAGAAAATGCACAAAACTGGAGACCAATTGCTTGTTTGCCTAGCATATACAAACTACTGACATCCATACTAGCCAACCAATTGTATGACCATTGCCAAGAAAACAACATCATGGCGATAGAACAAAGAGGGTGCCGACGCGGAGCCCGGGGCTGTAAAGACCACCTCATGGTCAACAAGGCAATTTTAGAGGACGCACATCAGTCCGCAAAGAACTTAAGTATGGCGTGGATAGATTATCAGAAGGCGTTCGATAGCGTGTCTCATGAATGGCTCCTAAGAATCCTTGAGATTTACAGATGTCCGCCCATAATCAAGACTTTCCTTGAAATTGCTATGCCTACATGGAAAGTGATCATGTCAGCCCGTGGAACCAACGAGTTCTTAACTACTGACCCCATTTATATTAAGCGGGGCATATTTCAGGGTGATTCTCTTTCACCGTTGCTGTTTTGCCTGGCTATAAATCCAATCTCACTAATCTTAAGCAAATATGAAATGAAAGGATACAAACTTAAAGATAGCTACTGGATAAATCACTTATTGTATATGGATGATTTAAAGATTTACGCCAACAATAACAGTAATTTAAAAGTTTTATTAGACAGTGTAGAAATATTCACAAATGACATAGGAATGAGTTTCGGATTAAATAAATGTAATACAATACAAATTAGATCAGGTCATGTAAATAATACTACAGGTGAAGGACATATACTAATAAGCGGCGATACATTTGAACAGTTAGGAATGGATAGGACATATAAATATTTGGGAATACACGAGTCAGGGAAAATAGAACATAGCAAGATTAGAGAACAGGTAACAAAAGAATATTTTAAGAGAACTAAAAAGCTACTAAACACACATTTAAGCTCGCGAAATATAATAAAAGGGATAAATACTTATGCAGTACCAGTCCTACTGTACTCATTTGGAATCATTAATTATAAGAATAGTGATCTAAAAGCAATAGACACAAAAACTAGGAAATTGTTAGCAATTAAAAAAGCACAAAAACAAAAAGCAGATGTTGAACGATTGTACTTACCTATTGTAGAGGGGGGGAGGGGGTTAATAAATGCAGAAAATATGTATAAAACACAAATACTTAAATATAAACAATATTTAGAAAGAGAGAATGACGATTTAATAAAAGTGATAGTTCAACATGACAAAAATAGGGATAAATACTCAATAATAAAAGAAGCACAAGAAATAGAAAGAGAACTACAACTAACACAAAATAATATACATACAGATAAAGAAATTAAAGAAGCAATAGTTAAGAAACAAAAAGAGAAGTGGAGAAATAAGCAATTACATGGACAGTTCCCTAAAGCAGTTTTGGACCAAACTAATATAGATAAAGAAAATTCATTAAAATGGCTAAAGAAACAACAAATATCACCCTCCATAGAATCAGCAATATTTGCCATACAGGACCAGGCTATTAACACGCGTCAACATCAACGCGACATTTTTAAGGTAAACATAGATGGTAAATGTCGCCTATGTGTCAACAAAGACGAAACGACACAACACATCATCTCGGGATGCGAAAAGTTAGCCGGCACGTACTATGTCAAGCGACATAATAACCTGGTCCAATATGTCCACTGGTGTCTGGCAAAGAAACACAATATCGACGTGTCGAGCCTTTGGTGGAAAGAAGCACTAACACAGCCGCAGGTTAAAGAAAATGAACAGGCTAAAATCATGTGGGAAATACCAATACAAACAGACGTCACCGTAACACATAATAGACATGATTTAATATATGTAGACAAGACCAAGAATCTCACCTTTTTAATAGACATAGCAGTACCCTCAGACTACAACATAGGCGCTAAAGAAATAGAAAAATTAAGCAAATACCACCTTTTAAAGACAGAAATTCGGCGTCTATGGAACACGCAAACCGCAGTGATACCAATAGTAATAGGAGCTACCGGCATAATAAGCAAAAGTTTACAGAGATACATCGACCAATGGGGATGGCAAGTTAAAGCTAATCTTAGATGGCGCTGCGTACGCTTGTTCCCAATGGCGTCAGTTCGACATTTTTTTAGGAGCGTGTAAACAATAGAAAAAACTCTTTGTGTGGGAATTCTTTCTAATTTATTTGACAACATGGACGCGAAAATGTATTGTACTTGGAGCGTGCTTGAACTTAAAGCTGAGTTAAAGAGAAGAGGGGCGTCTGTAAAAGGAAGAAAAGCTGATTTAGTGGAAAGGTAAGAATCTTAAAGAAAATTCCTTTATGAGCTGTTTTTGTTTACCTAGGCAAACTTAGACCCTTGGCATCAATACGTTTACAATGTATAAACAAATAATATTAAAATTGAGTATTTAATTATTCAATAATTTGTATACTTATTTAATATTTCTGTGGTAGGTAAAAACACAGTTGTGTAACTAATCATTGTATTTATGTAAAAAGTATTGCACTAAAGTAATTCAGGATGAAATTTACAATTGCTGACGCTATTTAAGTAATAGTTCTTTTAAGTTTCGAAGATAAAGAGTGATGTTTAATGGTGTTTTTTTTTCCAGGTTAGAACTGTATGACAAAAATTTCAATTTTAATACACCACAAGTTTCTCCAAATTCAGCAGTACCCTCTATTGTACTTCCACCTGTGGAGATGTACCATGACATAAATAGTAACTCTATTTTACCTCCGCTTGAAAGACAATGTATTCGATATTATTTTGAAAGGTAAATAATTAAATATAGGTTATAGTTTTTGTGATAGTAGTTGCTTTTTATTTAATATACCTAATACTAAATATTTCTCTCATTTTGCAGATTCAACAAAAAAACAGATGCTTCAGAGAAGTTATATGAAGCCAGATTTCTCATTTTAATAAGATCTGCATACGTAAGTCAATACTTCTATATAAAAGGATTTGTCAAGAAGACAATGAAAAAGCTTTCATACCAAGTTGACATCAAGATAGATGAGCAGGGTGGTATTGAGGAATGTCATTGTGAGTGTCCAGCTGGAGCAGGTAATGAAGCACACTGCAAACATGTTGGTGTGGTACTGTTTGCTGTACTCCATATGCGCAAAGATAAAATAATATTAGTAACAGAATCACAAACGCAGCAGCTCCAAACATTCCACAGACCAAGAAAAATCTTCACAGGAACTCCAATTAAGGCTCAAAATCTTTCTAAACGAAGATTCAGTAAAAATGTAATTTTTGAAGCATATCCTGTAAATTCTATGGTATATAAAACAAGCTATAACAACAGAATACGAAACCTTGTCCTAAATTTGAAATCAAACATGCCAATGAAACAACTGTATGGACCAGCTAACCCCATTGCAGTCAGTCAAGATCATGATTATTTAAAAGATTCTGCAGATGTGTTACTTTTGAAAAACCTCAAGTTATCAGAAATTACCACCAATCAAATATTAGCAATAGAAAGTGAAACACGGAATCAAAATTCTAACTCTCTTTGGCATGAACACCGTAGTTGTCGAATAACAGCCAATGTTTTTCATACTGTTTGTCATTTAAGAGCGCCATCTCTAGAATCATTTGCAAAACAATTGCTCCAAGAAAAGAAATTTTCGTCTAGAGCCACAGCACATGGGCTAATAAATGAACCAAATGCACTCAAGAAATACTCCGAAATGTATGGTCTGGTTTCTGTGCAGTGTGGCATGTTTATTTCACAAGATAGGCCCTACTTAAGTGCATCACCAGATGCCTTACTTGGCGAAGATACAGTTTTAGAAATAAAATGCCCATATGTAAGCAGAAACAGGTTCATTAGCCCTGAATCTGTACCTTACATACAAATTCAAAATGGGGAATCGATATTAAAAAAAACCTCTCCATATTTTTATCAAGTACAAGGACAAATGTACTGCAGTGGCAGAAAATTCTGTAATTTTATTATTTATACTTTTAAAGACATTATAGTAATTTATATTGAAAAAGATGAGTTTTTCATAAATAACATGTTAGTAAAATTAGATTACTTTTACAATCATTATATGAAGGCTGAAATTATAAATAAATATTTGTACTTATAAGGATTATTATAATATAATAAAAACAGATAAGAGTTATTTATGAGTTTTATTTACAATACACTCTCGGAAATTGCATAACATTAAACATATGAAAAATATTTTGAAGCTAGAGGAACATAGTAAGCATTAAACTCAGTTTTTAATATCTTATAAGTCTTAGTTAAACCAATTAAGCGTTCTATATGTACACGTTGTGAGGCTATTTTCCTATCATGTAAAAGGGCAAGACCTGGCAATTGAGCTTTTCCACGTAAAAAACTAGGGATATTTATACCAATGGCCTTGGATGCAAAAAGGTCCTGAACATTAAAACCCCGGTCTGCCATAATGCTATCTCCTTCATCGCACAATTTTATCAGATTGCTTCTTTCAATCATTTGTCGATCACTATTGATCCTCCAAAACCGTCTGAACAATAAGATAACAATCCTCCAGGGGTAGAGCCCACTAAAAACTTTATTGTTTTCTTATTTTTATAGGAACTAAAAGTAATTTGCTGTGATTTTGGGTCACTTGGTTTTGTGATAGGTATTTCTGTGCAGTCTATAATCACCCTTGTTGGCATTTTATTTTGTTTGTATTCTGCAGGCATGTAAAAATTAACAAGGTCCCTTTGAGGCCAAATGTCTATCATTGACCATAAGTCATTGACAAAGTTAACCCATGTTATAAATATGTTCGACACTTGTGTCTTACTGACACCAAACATTTTTGATACTTCAAGATCAGGACTCGCTCTTCGAAGTTTTATCAGCATCATGATGAACTGATCTTCAGTAGAAACTCCACTTACCCCAGACCACCTGTATTTCAGATGATTTGCCATAGGCAGTAATGTTGACAAAACAAATTGAAATTTTTTATAATTTTCTAATCCAGTGTAAAACTTTACTGACTCATCATCACTTAATAAAGTGTCTGCTGAAAAAAGAGACAGCATTGTGGCAGTCTGAGTAGCAACTGATGTTTTGCTATTTTCATTGTTTACATTGTCACCACAATCAACAGGTGTATCAAGAGAAGTAATTTCTAATTCTGTTTGATATTCTATTATATATTGTGGATCTTGAGAAGTAGATGGCTGGGGATGTGTAGATGTTGAAGGCTGTGGGTGACTTGAAGTAGGATGTTTACTTGAAAGGTGATGAAAAAGATTCTTTTGAATGTTTCTTTTTGCATGTCTTTCATCTCTTGCTTGAGCATTGGCTGATAATGTTTTCTGGTTCCATGGAAAGAGACTCGGTACTGCATCTTTCTTTAAAAATTTGCGTGCACAAGGCAATCCTGAAACAAGATGAACAACTTAATTTATTTAAAAACCTTATGTAATGTTATGTATCTAAATATGTATATACAGACTATCTGAATCAAAATATCTATTTAAGAGGTTTAAACCACTCACCTGTAGTCACACTTAATGTTTGATAATCATTTACATGAAAATGATCTCGACATAACCTCGTCGTTCTAGTAGGCTCAAAGTTTTTAATCCTTACGGCAGCTATCCACTTTCTTCTTATACTAGGATTTATTGAGAATTTGTGAATTCCTACGTTTTTACAACCAATTACACAACAATTAGTCATTAAAGGATATTTGAGATCAATTTCTAAATAATGCTATACAATTTGACAGATACTTTGGAACAAGCGTATGCAGCGCCATTTTGACAGTTGTCTTCCCCATTGAACACAAAAATAGACATAACGGTACTACAAAAACAAGCAGCCATACACACAACTATCATACTCAGTAAGGTATTGGGAGACACTGTGTTTGTACATGGTACACCGAGAACACAAGAGCCCACAACAGACACACAACACACAGTAGACTCACAGCAATCATCCATCACACAACATTTATCTTCCTCACGCACACCTAATACACCAATGAATTCATCAGCCACACAAAACACAACTAACACTAGAAGAAGAAGAGGAAGGAGAGACAGATACGAATAAATATCTTTTTTCTTGCGGGATGCAGGACGAGATATTTATTAACACCGACGCATGGTCGAGTATCGGAAAACCGAAAAAACATATTTTAATATTTAATATTATTAAATATATAAAAGCGAAAGTGAGTATGTTTGTTTGTTTGTTACCTCTTCACGCTTTAATGGCTACACCGATTTTGATGAATTTTGGTACAGAGATAGTTTGGAACCAGGAGACGGACATAGACTTAAAAAAAGTGGGATGTGAGGGAGAAAGAGGGAAGAAAAGTCAAAACTTAGCGTTGCTATTACAAATCAATTAGGCGCAAGGGGAACTGTGTTACCCCGAATTTAACGCGAGCGAAGCCGCGGGCAAAAGCTAGTTTATAATATTTGTAGGAAGTAGGATATAACCCGACACTGACAAATTTTCTTTATTTTCACGCGGTACCGGTACCACGCGCTTCCATCTTAAAATTGAGTTAGCCGAAATCAGGACAGTCTGTAATGTATAGAAAACAAGAACATTGTCTAAATGTCAACTTGGGACATGTAGGGTAGCAATTATGTGTATAGGATTTATCTGTAGGACAGAAGACAAATATGTAGCTGAATAAGTTTCTAAGCTGTTAAATTGGTTTAAAAATAATGTCTATCCAAAGTGTAGAGCCAACTTCATCTGACTTCGCTAAATTTAGAATGTCGTGTATGTTTTTATTTATTCTCTCGCATGTATTTGTGCGGCGTACCAGCAAGTTTTTTTTGCGGAAAGTTAGCTTAATACCCCGACAAGGACATACGGTCTGTACTTTTCATCCCGGAAATTTAAAAACTTCCGCAAAGACGGAGCTGCGGATCAGCTGAAAGGCTTTGTAATCGTCACGTTTCTAATCCCGCGGGGAATAAGCAGAGGTCGTTGTACACATACTATTCCTACAATAAGGGAAGTTCCCTTCGTTACTTATCGGTACTTCTTGTATCGTTAACTACAGAAAAAAACAAAAAAAATAAGTACGTTACCAGAAAATAATATAAATTAATTTCAATGAATCATCATTTTCCTGCCCTTGTCCCATTCTATTTGGGGTCGGCGCAACACGTTTTTTTCTTCCATTCTCCCCTATCAGACGTCACGGCATCATTTACTCCTTTCTCCTTTATATCATTCCTTACACAATTATATTAATTTCAATGAATACAGTACCCTGTATTCATTGAAATTAATTTAATTGTGTAAGGAAAAAAAATTGTAATGTTTTTAATTGTGTAAAGAAACGCTTTAGTACCCTAAAGCGTTTCTTTGTTCTTCATTAATTGGTAGCATATATATAGCCTTTCTTAAATAGGATATTCAAAACTAAAATAGGATATTCAAAACTAAAATATTTTTAAATTCGGACCATTACGTTTAACCAAAGAAACTTCAGCTTTAAAATATTTAACTATAGATACTAGCCTTTTTAACCTCAAGGTTCCAACCAAAACACGTCGATCTTGAATTCCACGAGTCTTCTTTTGTCAAGAAAAAACACTAAACAAGAAACATTAGGATTGAATCTCAAATGGCAACACGGAATCGCTCTTAGAATGCTAGATATCGCATGCGGTACCTAGCATCGATGACACGATCTATAGCACGCTTTTTCTTACTTTAGCAAATGATGGTTTTGTTCTGAAAAGAAATAGGAACATGGAAACTGCGATTCCGTGCTGCTAGACTCAAACTCAAAGCATTATTTTAATAAGACCGTTACAGGCACTTTTGCTTGTCTAGATGATGTTCAACTCTCACTATTATGAAATACACGATCGACCCTTTTCTAATATTATGTGTGTGTACTTCCTCTGTAAGGTCTCCTTGATGTAATATCGAAGCTTATGTCGTCTGATCCCTAGCTCAAACAGCCCTCAATATACCTACCAAGTCTTACTAAAGTTATAATGATGTTTATGTTCGTTGCTATAAGGTTGCAGTTGAACTGCAGCTGTGAGTTGTCAGAGGATTAACTATAACGGACTGTACAATGTACACTGCTTAACACAGTGTTTTCCATGGACAAACAAAAACATCTGTGGCAGGGTTTGATCTTGCAGACCAGCAGGGTTACCATGACATCTTATAGCAGTTCTTATTCCTGTGTGAGAAAGAGATGGTGCTAGACACCCTGTATAGCTCTGTCTCTTTCCCTCAGTGAAATAAGTTCTGTTTTAAGACGTCATGGTAGGGTAGCTGGTTTTGTTTTTCGATTCGCTTTATAGGATGTTGTGTTATGTTTGGTATACTCAGGAATTTTGTATTGCCTCTTGCTTTAGCTGACTACCATAGAGCGCAAAATCCTCGCGTTGCGCAGCATCTAGAGATAGAGGACGTTCCTGGGTCGAGCAAACACACTCCATTTTTTTTTAAACGTTGCCCCACACTAGGAATTTCTCCTGTTGTAGGTGCGTTTACAAACATTTAAACTCACATACACAAACAGCCAGACCCGGAACAACTATCTGTAGGCCATACACATATTTGTTTCGTGCGGGAATCGAACCCGTTTCACGCAGCGCAGCAGTCGATCGCTCAGCCACAGCGCCAACCGTGTCGTCGAGTTTGTTGCCCGTTCTTTTTTTTGTTTTGGAATAGAAAACTACAGCGCATTCATATTTATTATGTCTGTGCTGTAGGTAGCTTATTTTTGATTATACAAAAGTACCTGTCACGGGTCAAAATGCTTTCAAGATCAAGATCAAGATCAAAATATTTTTATTTTACATAGGCCTACATGGGCACTTATAAAACGTCGAGAAAAGATGCACGGTTCGGGTTGGTCGTTTCCTATGGAGAAGAACCGGCAAGAAACTCCATGGTTACTCTTTTAAAATCATTTAGTTTTACAATGTTGTTGTTGTTACAGCGTTAGCACTTAAGTATGAGAGGACAGCGTAGGCCCGACAATAAGTCATTGCTTACTTTACAAAAAGTAAAATAAAATAATACGGTAACAAAAGTTAACAAGCGTCTAAGAATCTACAAGGCCAACCATGTCCACTCATTCACAACTAATAGGTAGAAAAGAATCTATACAAAAGTAAAAAAATAAATAAAAAAATATTGCAAAAACAAAATAATAACTAAAAGACGAGTCACACAGATGTTGCTATCTGCTTTGAGTTTAAGTTACAATCTTTTTCACAGATCATCTTCGAAGCTAGTTTTTGTTTGTTTCTTGGTGCTTGCAGTAGCATCGCTCAGGCGGTCGAAAATGGCGGCTGTGGCAGAATCGTAATTTATTAGGATAATAATATGAATTGTGTTAACATTCTTATTCTTATTCTTATTCTTTATTGCACACAAAACAATAATAAACACACAAATTACAATATACAGCTTATGTACAACGGCGAGCTTAACCCAGAATTGGGTTTTCTTACAGCAAACCTTTCTTAATGATTAAAATTATTTGCATAATAGGATAGGTACATATTGTGCATAGAAGAACATTGAAAAGCTTAAAATAACATACAAAACTGATCAGTTGTTAGTTCACTAACATTAAATAAAAATTGCTTACAAATAATACATAAATAGATAAAAAACATAAGATAACATACATACATATTGATTATATTGACAGGAAATGTTCCCTGATTCCTTTCCGGAACACGTCTACCGAGGGACTATCCCGCAAGGAGTGGGGAAGTGAATTCCAAAGGCGTACAGCACGAACAGTAAAAGATCCATCATACCGACTTGAAGAGTGGGGTGGGAAACGAAGGAGAAGAGATGATGATGAGCGACAAGGTTTACCTCTAGGAACAAGGTACTCAAATCGTTCCCGAAGATACAAAGGAGCTTTAGGATTGTGAAGAACAGAAAAGAGAAAAGAAAGTGTATGAGAATCTCGACGTTGCCGAATTGGTAGCCACTTCAGCTGCTTCCGAAACTCTGACACATGATCGTACTTGCGAAGCCCAAAAATGAAGCGGATACACAAGTTCTGCAAACGTTCGAGCTTATCAAGAAGTTCCTCAGTCGCATCAAGAAAACAGACATCAGCATAGTCTAGAAGAGGTAAAAGAAGAGACTGAGCAAGAGTGATTTTGGTTTTAAATGGCAGAAACTTTTGAAGACGTTTAAGGGATCGATAAGAACAAAACATCCTCCTGCTTACTTCAGCAACGTGAACGCTCCAAGATAAGTTGCAGTCCAAGAACACTCCTAAGTCTTTGACTTTTTTGGAATACGCTATAGCGACACCATCATAAATAATAGGCGGTATTGACTGGTGATTCAGTAAATTGATGAAGTATCTGCCACCAATAATGAGAGCTTGTGATTTAATTGGGTTAACTAATAATCCAAATGTTTTAGCCCACTGACTAATGTTTTGAAGATCATCATTGATGGCATCGATGGCCTCAGGAAGCTGTTCGAGGTTAAAATGGCGATATAGCTGCAAGTCGTCTGCATAGAGATGATAATGAGAATTAAGTACTTTAGTGATAGCGTTAATAAAAACAGAGAAGAGAAGAGGAGAAAGGACGCCACCCTGGGGAACACCCGCAGCAAGATCGCACCAATCTGAGCAAGCATCATTTAAATGTACCGACTGCGAGCGACCCCGAAGATACGAATCAAACCATGCAGTCACAGAAGGAGATATATTTAAAGAGGAAAGGATACCTAAGAGGATGTCAAAATCAACTGAATTAAAAGCACTGCTGAAGTCCAGCAGAACCAGCACCGTCAGGCGTCGGTTTTCCATGGCCAATCGGATGTCATCCGTTATTTTAAGTAAGGCTGATACAGTACTATGGCCAGGGCGGAATCCAGATTGGAAAGGACTAAGCAGGCTATTAGAGAAAAAGTATTGAGAAAGTTGATTATTAACAACACTCTCAAGGACTTTGGAGAGGATTGGGAGTATGGAAATTGGACGAAACTGAGATACTGAAGAGGGATTTGGAACTTTGGGAAGAGGCAAGACATACGCCTTCTTCCACGCTGAAGGAAAGGAGCTTGTAAATAGAGAATAATTAACAATGTGTGAGATTACAGGAATAAGGTCATCAAGGATAGGAAGAAGCATCTGAAGTTGGAGCCCATCATCACCCACAGCTTTCGTGGAAATAGATGTAATGGCCCGCTTAACCTCCCCTTCTGTAACTGGGTGAAAAGAGAAGGAGGTACACATTGGTCGAGGAAGATTACAGAGATCGTTAAGAGTGAAGGATTTAAAGTTGTCATCCAAAATCACTGGTGATTTGGAGAAATGTAAATTAATTTCGTTCAGGTCAATGTCAGGAACGCTATCATTCGCAACTTTTCCGATTCCAAGAGATTTCAGGAATTGCCATACTTGTGCTGTATTAGAGTTTTGAACAGAATAATGTATGTGGCGCCTTTTTGCATTCCTACACAAACGACCGCAGCGATTACGCAGTTTCTTATAAAGAGACCAGTTCTCATCAGTGGGGTCCCTTT
Source organism: Ochropleura plecta (assembly GCA_905475445.1). Taxonomy (NCBI): domain Eukaryota; kingdom Metazoa; phylum Arthropoda; class Insecta; order Lepidoptera; family Noctuidae; genus Ochropleura; species Ochropleura plecta. The sequence goes on from FR997735.1 coordinate 1,036,907, forward strand.
TGTAACGCCTTTTCGCCTTATCCCTTTTAGACATCGCGTTTTTAATTGACTCAGACAACCAGGGACATTCTTAAAATAGTCACAGACGCACACAGATTCTGCTGAAACGACCATTTTAGACCCACGTATTTGTTGCCACGAAATAAATTGTTTACTAAATTAAAAACACTATCACCCCATTCTAGCTTTTCCAAGATTTAATATAACCTCATATAAATGTTTACCTGCCAGCAGAAATGCGCCGATATTGCTAAACCCGTGTTACATAAACGCGGAGAAATATAAGGTAAGATAGGTATATAAAGGTAGATATAACAGCAGCCGAAACATTCGCAAGTATTCCCGCGTTATTAACAAACTTCTCAAGTACTTTCAAGACGTTTCTTTTCCATTCATCTTTTTCTTTTTGAGGAAAGAATTATGTTTTTAATTTGATAACAAATTCTGTTTTATCTTTTCGTATTTGCTAGAGCGGTTCTGAATATTTTAAATTGATTATTTCGTTAAAAATGCGCATGAATTTATGTTGGAAGCTCCTAAAAACTCAGTCGGGCGATTTTCACCTGAAAACCAATTTAAACATTCTCCTTCTTTCAAACTAATAAAAATAAACTTCGTTATTCTTAGTACAGAGAGCTTTTCCGCGAAAACAGTTTTCAATCTCCTATTTTTAAATATTCTTGATAGCAAATTCCTACATCATTATTTTTTAAATACATCTGAGTTAGCCTCCTGTCATTCCTGCTCTTTCCACCCACGTTCTTGATCTTCCTCTTTTTACCAATTCCTCAGGTAGCCATCCGAGGTGTCTCTTTTCTCTTCGGTCTGCTGCTACCCCGTATAAAACATCATCAATAAGCTTCATGACAGAACTGGTTTTCTTTAAAATCCTGAAGGTACTGCTGAAATTTTGACACGTTACATCCTTATTGGTGATGGTCTAAAAAGTAGAAAGAGGGAAGAAAAGGGAAAACTTAGCTTTGCTATTACAATAAATAAGGCGCAAGGCCAAAAACTACAGGTAGCAGGTACCTGCAAATCAGGAAAGGGGAACTGTGTTACCCCAAATTTAACGCGAGCGAAGCCGCGGGCAGAAGCTAGTTTAAATATAACTGGCAGAATGTATGTATGGAAAATATGACGTGTATTTGTAAACTAACACCATCTCGCCTGTAATCTTCGATGGATATGGCAGAAGTGTACATAGGTAACCCACATTTCGCCGCTTATGTACTTAGGACTAACAAATACGAATAACGGACATTGAAAAAATAAGAGGCTATCTAGTATCTAGGTCACCTAAGTCCATGACAGCTTTTTCCATTTATCATGCCAGCGGTCTAACGACCAACTAAAATTGGTCAGTCGTGTTCCGAACTCCCTGGCTGTATTTATGCCTTTTTAGTCTTTTTTCTATTTTTTTTCGTAATGGCGAAGGTCGAACCTCTAAACTTATATTCATTAGCTGGATGGATACGAAGTGGTTAATTAAATTATGTTGGCTTAGACGCTAACGTACGTCGCTGAAATTAAGATAGCGGTGATTGACAAAAGGTTATCTGTGTGGTTTAATAAGGGTTTATAGTAATTGGTTTTTGGGCTGGAAAGCATTGCTTAGTACCTATAAATGTATTACAAAATTCGCCATTCATTTTTCACTAAACAATAAGAACGGACTGTGATCACCAATTTGTCCTCTAAAAGGGTGATTTGAGCCAGCTTCAGCCCATGGTCTCACCTGCATTCAGGTCGGAAATTATCCCACGCAACGCACCACCGGGATAAAAGGCCTAACCTATATTCTATTCCAGGTCAAAGTCTATCGACATTTTCTGGTGAACCATTTGTTTTTCGTATGAATACATCAAATAACTTATCTCGCTCTTAGTGTTAGACTTTTACTGACTAAACCCATTCGTGTTCCTTCTTTTGTTCCGGGGCCGCGGTATCTCTTTCTTACCACCCGCGACCCCGGCAGGATCCCTGTTTGCCAAAGTCTATCGATATCTGATGACCCCTTTTTTTGGGTTGGGAAATCATCAAATAACTTCTCCCGTTCTGGGCGGAGCGCGGGGGAGTGTCAGACTTGTACTGACTAAAACCCACCCATGTTCCTTCCATTGCCCTTTACGTTCCGGGGCCGCGGTATCTCATTCGAACAACCCGGACCGGAACCCCGGCAGATCTGGTGAGCCCTTATGACGTTACATTGAAGCAGACAGACCAGAGAATAATTGCACGTTTAGTTATTTCAATGTGTTAATAAAAATGTTCCAGAGAAATTGTTCTCTCTTACTATTCTTTATGCAAAACCCATAGTGTCGAGTCGGTTTATCATCGGATGTGAATTCATCAAATGACTTCTTCCGCTCTGGGAGTAGGGTATCCCATCCATGTTACTTCTTATTCCTTCCCCTTTGTGTTTCGGAGCAGTATCTCTTCGAAGAACTCTCAGCTTCGGCAGGCAGTGGCCCTGATGAGCCCATCTGATTTGCTGACATCTCTTTGAGGAGCGCGTGGAACACGTATGCACCGTTGACTCGGTCTATCGTCTCTACACAGACGAACGGTGAGCTACCCATCGCGGGAATCATCACATGACTTCCGACGCCGCTGTCTTTGTGCTGCTGGCACTTCTCCACTTCCATCGCGTCGTCAATGGCCCCGCAGAGGTCTCGACACTCTCGACTGCATGTCTGAGCGGCAGGATAGGAGCATATTAACATAACATTATCCATATTGACATTATTAAATCCCAATGCCCATACCAATCTAGGTTCCATATGCGATAATAACAGCAATTTGTTAGTAAATCTCCTAGAGTGGGCGGACGTCGGCGTCGGCAGGGGAATGGAAACTTGTCTCGATAATGTATATTGATGCGGCCCGGGGGACGGTTGAATAGCTCCTTTAGACTAGGAAGCCTTATGGATTGCTGGATTAATGGTTATCAAGTATGACGCAATGAGGGAAAGGTATTAGTTTTTTTTTTTTTAAATGAAGGTCGTCTTTTATTACGTCGAGCAAAACTGACTCTCAGCTTAATGGCTGGCAGGTTACGTTAGAAATTATGTTTTTAAATCAAAATTGGACACGTAAACAAATGTTCGTATTCAAATGCTAAACTGTATTGAAGGACAAACTTAACTTTGCTGTTAGAAAACTTTGTCTCCATACATCAACATAGGTCGCGGTTTGTTTACCAACTGCAATTAGGTAATTAGGTGTGTAATTACATTTTTTTGTGGATAACATAGACTATAAGAAAAGGGAAAAATCCTCTCTTTTCTGATAGTCTATGTTTTTGCTTTTACTTAGACAACGGGAACCATAGTTTTTTTTTTCTTTCTTTGTAAATGTATGGGAAATGCGACATAAGCGGCCATGTATGTTAATTGCGTAAGAGGGTTGATTTGTCAGGGCTTAATGAATGCGCAGATTTTAGTTTTAAATAATAATTTCAAGTGGATAACTCCACGAATTCAAAAGTTAAGGGTCTTGACGGACAAACAGATGGACAACAAAGTGGTCCTTAGGATTCCGATTTTACATAAATACTAGCTGTGCCCAGCGGTTTCACCCGCTGAGGTTTAGGGGTATGAAAAATAGATGTTAGCCGATTCTCAGACCTACCCAATAAATGTACCCAAAATTTCATAAGAATCGGTCGAGCCGTTTCGGAGGAGTACGGTAACTAACATTGTGACACGGAAATTTTATATATTAGACTAGCTGTGCCCAGCGGTTTCACCCGCTGAGGTTTAGGGGTATGAAAAATAGATGTTAGCCGATTCTCAGACCTACCCAATATGTACCCAAAATTTCATAAGAATCGGTCGAGCCGTTTCGGAGGAGTACGGTAACTAACATTGTGACACGGAAATTTTATATATTAGATAAATACGAAATACCTACAAAACTTATGAAACAGCAACAGTTTTCAAATTACTGATCAGGGGCCTTAGTCTGCTATTACAATAGTGTCAGAATGGTCGATCACTGATCGCATAATGGTTGATTTTGACATCTCGTTCATACTAAACTTGTCAAAATCAACCATTATGCGATCAGTGATCGACCATTCTGACACCATTGTAATAGCAGACTAAGGCCCCTGATGTTATGTTCAGAAGGATTTACTGGTAACGGTTTTAGCGCTGGTGTCCCTTTCTCCCTAAATACCTGGCTTAAAGTGAGCGTAATATTTGTAAAGGAAGACACCCCTTCATTAGGGGTAAACTGTGCCCCTCTTTTAATTACTAAAGTAAGAAAAATGATTTTTAAAAAAAAATATTTTTAATAAAAATTATTTACGAAAAATTATTTGTAAGTAGGTACAAGATTTGTTATTTAGTTTTTGAGATATGGGAGTTTTTCAAACTGCAATCACTTTGTTTTTCGTTAAAATACTATGAGAAACAAATCTAGTTATGCGGTGGCGTGTAAATTGTCATTTTATTGATGCAAGCGTTACATTATTGTTATTATATTGTTTGGGGGTACGGAACCCTGTGTGTTGCGAGTCCGACTGGCACTTAATTAGATTTTTCCAACTTTTCGAGGATTACAGAGCTTAGAGACTTCTAGAAACAAAGTAGATAGACACCCCTTTAGCTTTTTCCCTGTTACTGTGTGTTCACTGGGTAAACACTGTTCCAACATAATGATGCGCGTCACATTACGCAACTTACGTGACGCACAGTAGTAACGACCAGCTTGTTCTTAAACAAGTCGCTGAACATGTCAGGAATCACGTTTTAATTGTTGTCAAGCAAATATCGGCTTTAGTGTTCTCCCCTTACGACATCTATTGCTGAAATGAGGTGGTCCTTTGTGTCTACTATGTTTATGTTCCATAGGGACATAACTGCAAACCTTTACTCCCCGTACATTAGGTGGAAGTGTATCTAATAAAGTGCGTGGTTGCGCTCAAAAATTCTTGATGGAGACGCCCAAAAAAAGCTGTTTACCAGACATGGGAATCGAAGCCAGATCTTCAGTCTGGATTTGTGCCTGGTTGAAATAGGCGCGCCCAATAAACACAACTTTTTTTTTCGGATGGAATATCTTCATTAACTTCCCCTGCTCTAGGCGGACCAGGGGAGCGGGAGAGGGGGAACGGCGGAAAATGGTCAATGAAACATTACCTAAGATCGCGCGATTGCTTCCTAGCTTCAAAAATAACACTAAAGAAATCTGTATGTTTGAATTCATCATGCGTTGAGAACGCATTGTGTCATAGTACGATTAATAGCCAACTAGGACGACGCCTTAATGTGGTGTAAGTAACCCTTTTTTTTTTCGGGTGTGAAATCATCAAATGACTTCCCCCGCTCTGGGCGGAGCGGGGGGGAGTGTCAGACTTCTACTGATTAAAACCGACCCATTTACCTTCTTTTGGCCTTTATGTTCCGGTATCTCTTTCGAACAACCCGCAACCCCGGTACCTCATCACTTTCAACAGCTTTTTAGCGTCCCACTAAAAATCCTTTTACATCATTCTCTGCCAGTTGTGTCTTTGTAAACATATACGAAATCTTCTATCTACTATAACTCTGCATATAGAGCTATCATTTACTATCCAATCCCGTCTATTTACATAAATCAGATAGAAAGGAATTTCAATAGAAAATACAAAGGCTATATTTGATTATACTTGGCATCAATATTGTATCTCGAAGAGAACCGCAATAATTTATCTTGGAAAGAAATTCTTGTGTGTTTCGGGAATATAAACTTAGGGTTACACCAGATCAAGGCATCGTCCTAGTTGGCTAATGATCTTACGATGACACAATGCGTTCTCGTCGCATGATAAGTTCAAACATACAGATTTCTGTAGTGTTATTTTTAAAGTTCGGAAGCCATTGCGCGAACATAGGCAATGTTTCACCGACCATTTTCATCGCACGACGCGAATACATCCCGCTATTCTGCGATCCTTGCCAGTTGGACTACGTAGTAGCTATTTAGTAATCTGTGGTTGGACGACGTCTTATAAGTAACTAGCTTTCGCCCGCGAGTTCGCCCGCGTGGCATAGTTACTTTGGGCTAACGCTAACTTTAACCCGCGTGATGATCGAAAAATAATTATCTTTCTCTCCCCTTTTCTCCCCCTTTTTCTCACTTTTTTAGCCTATTTCTATCTCTAGGGTCTTAACCATCTCTGTACCAAAATTCATCAAAATCGGTTTGGCCATTTAAGCGTGAAGACGTAACAAACAAACTCGCTCGCACAACTCGCATTTATAATATTAGTAAGGAATGTCGGTACATTCGATACACAATTGACTTTAATTCGGCTCAAGCCGATTGGCAAGCTTATCTACTGTCACTTAATTTTGTACGGGTCGGTTTGGCTGAATTTGAGGTAGGTAGGTAAGTCAAACGGCATTTTTTTTCTAACTGTGCCCTGTGGTTACACCCGCCACTAAGCTGCTAAGATCCGTAGCGTGTTGTTAAATATCATGTATACTTCCTCAATAATTTTGCTGTCAAATGAAAAAAAAAAGAACAATTTCGTTTAAGCATAAAAATATAATTATTGTATTAGTGTAAAACTAAAGGTTGTGTAGATATGTATGTTGTGCCCCAGTATGCCGCCGACTCGAGTATACTTATACAGAGCCCCTTAATTTCTTGTTAAAGGCGATTACAGGAAAAAATACCACTTATATTCTTGTCTATATTTACATAGTATTTTCTATCGTCTAGTTTTGGAATAGGGATTATTTTAATATAACTTTTTTGCGTGGGATGTTGCCATGTTTCTCATTACCGATTCGTCGTGAGGAATAAGTTAAGAGAATTAATGTTAATGCTTGTGTAAGTTGGGGGAGGTCCAAGAAAAGATGGACGGAATGTGTGAAAGATGATATCGCTATCCTAAAGTATGTGACTGCTAATGAAGACGAGTAATTAAAAAGTATGGAATTGCTGCGCCGTCCCCAAATAAATTACGATCATGATCATTTGGATACTTTTCTCTCACATTCAGGAACACCCAAACTTACAAATTAGAATCTGCAGACGCAAAATAATGATCCGGGTGGGTATCAAACAACAGCTCATGTCTCATTCACAAATTTCTGGGAAGACTCACGGTTATCATTCAAAGTGATAGGAAAATGTCGCGAACCAAAGTTTGGTTACACGATTGGTGTGATGAAAAAATGGGGCATATTAACTGGGTGTGTGCTAACCAAAGCGATTGTCACGACAGAGCTGTGCGCCTTGCGATTTACTGAAAAAATGGGTGTAAAAACCTTACGATATCGTAAGGTTTATCTTAAGGTAAGCTACGTAGAGGACGCTCTTTAAGATACGATGCCTTCAGGCCCAACCAACGTACCAACCAAGCCGAATAACATAGATAAAACAAAAGTTTATCCCAGAAACAAAATGATGGCTCAAACACAAAGTTGTGATAGCACAAGCGTCTTCATAACTTACCCTCATTCGTCCCATTCAACCGCTTTCACCGTCATTCACCCTGGTGATAGTATCTGTGACGTAACCGCTAGGCCACGAGGTACACGCTCACGCGATTTCAATGAAACAAGCTTATTGTTAAAATTCCATTTTGAAAACAATCTTTTAAATAAAATTGTGACGTAATTATTTTCGTATTCTTTTCTGCAGACCCTTTTATTTGATAGGGGTCCATAAAAAAAATATTTGTCCGCCATCTTTAGGTGGCAGCCATATTGGATTTAAATTTAGAATGATGTCAAATAACTGGCTTAAAATTCAGTTTCAAGGATTGACAAAGATCATAAGTTTAAAAAAAATGTAAAAAGAAATTGATCAGATCATGCCACGACACTCTACGTGGCGCGATGGAACTAAAACTCTTAGCATTACTTCGAATCTGGTTACAGGCACTTTTGAACTGCCAAAATAAAACATAAATTAAATTATGCAGCGACAGTCGCTTCACAAGGAATAATAACTTAGTAAGGACACGAAAATGAACAAAAACAACCCGTATTTGTCCATTTCCACTATCGCGAAGGAAACATGACAGAAACCCATGTCACTTGACGCACTTCGCCCCGCCCGAGGTCGTGTCCAAGGGGCGTATTAGCGGTGACGTCCATAGGACGCCCACGTACGGACAAGGCTGATTTATATTGGTTGCAGTGGTTTGGACCAGAGATGTAACGGAGCTTCGATTCCGGTTCCGTTAAGTCGGAACTTCCGATTATTATTACACTTTCGGTTCCGACTTCGGTTCCGATACTTTTGTATCGGATGTTAATCGGAGGTTGAACAAAACAAAGCGGGCGGCGCGCGACGGCCTGTGCCGAACAGGTTCATACATGTCGCGCGGGGAATCCCCGACCCCCACTACGTGCACTCTATCATCAATTATTTTTTCACTTGTTATTATTTGTTACGCCCACGACACGTTTATAGGTTATAGATAATTGTTTTGATTTTTGCAGCTTATTATCAATGAAAGTGATCTGTTTTTGTGTGGGATAATGAAGTAGTTCCAAATACAACTGGATTTAAGTTAAATCCAGTTGTATTTGGAACTACTTCAATGAAGTTAATTCAGATTCGGCAAAGTGTAAACTGTGTATGAATAATGTAACCAAAAATGTAACACGCTACTTTGGGTTTTAATTTTAATTAAACTTTAAATTCATTAATTTTATCTTTTGTTTATTTGGAATTATGCCAATTTTTTTTCACAGTTGTTTTTTATTTTATAATAAAAAATAAAAATGAAAAGAATTGACTATAAATCATGTTTTATTTGTCCTTAAACAAACTGCCTCCGATTTCGATTCCGATTCCGATAAACCAAATTTGAAAACTCCGATTCCGATTTCGGTTCCGATAAAACTACCTCCGTTACATCCCTGGTTTGGACCTTAAAGTTTTTAAGTGGCTGGGGAAGCCATAATTGTTACGGTCGCCTAGTTTGAGAATCGCGCTTAAATTAGGATGTTGTTTTATATGCAAATTACTTAGGTATTTAATTACATACAAAAGGAAATTATTCGGACAGTTTTTTCTTTTAAAAAAAACGTTACCCCACACTAGAAATTTCTCCTAATGTGTATCGTGGGTGCGTTTACAAACATTTAAACTCACAAACACAAACAGCCAGACCCGAAACAACTACCTGTAGTTCATATAAATATTTGTTCCGTGCGGGGATCGAACCCGCGACACGCAGCGCAGCAGTCGATCGCTCAACCACTGCGCCAACCGTGCCGTCCGTCCTTTATTTGTAAATAACTATTATATTCATACCCATATTTTAGAGCAAATGTAACTGGTAAGTTTTCTTTAAAGAAATTTTTTGTTCTTTGTACGCCCTTTCATTTTAATTTCTGACAACCACAGTCGTGGGGAAAAGCTTACATTTGATGTAAAAACGTTTGCTGCTGAATAAGAAGATGCAGGGTTTAACAAGAAACTGTGTCAAATCCAAACAATGTACTTACAGTAACACCATCATTGATTCCCATACCATTTCATTATCATGTACTACAACTTAACCCTTACGAGACATCCGACATTCAACGCGGGTCTAATCGAACCACGTCCCTATATTTTCCAACAAGTTTAACCCTACGTTAGCTCGTGTCAGGCCCGACCTTGACCTCGTCGCTTACTGCAACGGGTAACTGTTGCTGCAACCGACGCAATTCAACATGGCGGCTTGTAACTTGGCGCTTGGTACTAGTGCAAGTTGTAAAGGTCAATGTCAAAATGAAATATGTTTAAGAACAGTTTAAGTGTTTAGACAACTTACATTCTAATGATTTATTTATTTACAAGCTTTTGCCCGCGGCTTCGCTCGCGTTAAATTCGGGGTAACAGTTTCCCTTTCCTGATTTGCAGGTACCTGCTACGTGTAGTTTTTGCCCTTGCGCCTTATTTATTGTAATAGCAAAGCTAAGCTTTCCCTTTTCTCCCCTCTTTCTCCCTCATATCTCAATCTTTTCAAAAAAAAAATAGACATGTCCGTTTCTAGGGTCCCAACTATCTCTGTACCAAAATTCATCAAAATCGGTTAAACCATTTAGGCGTGAAGACGTAACAAACAAACTAACGTACTCACTTTCGCTTTTATAGTATTAGTTAGGAAGTAATAAATACATAATGAGGATATAATACATATCCATAAATAAATACATAATGATGATGATGAATAATTATGTATTTAATATCTCGTTGGTCTAATGTTACCAAGTACGACAGCTGAGCAAGAGTTCTTGGGTTCCATTTCTAAGTCAAGCAAGGTGTGAGTGCTATGTATTATCATTGACTTGACGAAGCCCTGGTGGTTGATAGTGTCATGCTCGCTTAAATGTCTCGCTGATGGGGGCGGGTCTGTCGGGTCATTTAGCTCCCTTCAGAATGGTCGAGCTGAATGGGGCTGATCCATACGTCATGTTCGTGAACGGGCGCTGTCAGTTGGGACTGGTCTTTAGCTGCCACGGTCATTTTTAATTTATTTAGATTTTTATATTGTATTTTGTTTTTACTCTGGACGCTCTTACTGTGCACGTCTTTCTACATCGTTCTTACATATTTGTATAATCTCAACACGAATGATGTAAATACGATTTTGTAATAATATTCTAATTTAAAAGAGTGTCCATGGAGGCTTATCAAATTGCATTCATATTTTATTACCGATTCTCCAAATTCCTACTATTGTAGTTATATTTTGCATCGGAACTTGTAATCTGATTCGGAATTGAAAAAGCAAGCAAGTCAAACTTAAGCGGAAAAGTTAATTAAGCATCCTCTTGCAAATACGCTCAAAGTTACAATTACTTTTCACGTTTCATTTTATTTTATTCGAATACTAGCTTTTGCCTGCGGCTTCTTTCGCGTTTACCCCTCCATTTTAAGGAAATGGGGGGTTAGAAAGAGACAAAAAGTAGCCTATGTCACTCTCCAACCCAATTCAAAATCACGTCAATTCGTCGCTCCGTTTTGCTCTGAAAGACGGATAAACAAACAATCACACACATGCACTTTCCCATTTATAATATTAAGTATGGATTCAAACATTTTTATTATAGCAGAATACTTTGTAACAGTTATTGGCGTTCTCTTGTATCCGGTAGGCTCAGTGTAGTGGGGAGCTTACCTTAGATAAGTCAGCTGGCGGGAAGGGTATTTGTCCATCAATTGTCGGATCTAGGTGATACCGCCTTGCAATGGGATTTGAAAGCTTATCTCCATTTGTACAGTCACAAACAATACCATTGGCACCGACGGGTACCACGTATTCATTACGTCTTTCTGAAACCCCCCGGATTTAAATATTTCATCAGTAATCCTTACTAATATTATAAAAGCGAAAGTGAGTTTGTTTGTTTGTTACCTCTTCACGCTTTAATGGCTAAACCGATTTTGATGAATTTTGGTACAGAGATAGTTGGGAACCAGGAGACGGACATAGGCTAACTTTTTTGAAAAAAAAGTGGGATGTGAGGGAGAAACAGGGAAGAAAAGGGAAAACTTAGCGTTGCTATTACAAATCAATAAGGCGCAAGGGGAACTGTGTTACCCCGAATTTAACGCGAGCGAAGCCGCGGGCGAAAGCTAGTTTAAAATAAGACTGCTTTTCCCTACAGATCTGTAATACTAGTTAATAATTAATGGTTCAAATATCATTAAGCCTATTCTTCTAAAGTAAAAGGATGCACACGCGTTGTCACATCAACCTATACAAATCCAGTTTATGCTGGTCTCTCAACCACCCACCAACAACAACCACCTATTTCACCCCGTAAAGGTGATTGGGTTGTGAGAATCAGATAAAAAATTATTCCATGTTCAACTAATTTAGGTTACACTGGACTCCGACTCCAAAATAGTTGGGAAAAGGTTAGGCCGATGATGAAAAAGGTCGAACTTATCGCCATCCAGACTAAAAAAAAATTACATTTATTTTCGTTTGTTCTTTATTCAAAACTAGCTTTTGCCCGCGGCTTCGCTCGCGTTAAATTCGGTAGCGCCTTATTGATTTGTAATAGCAACGCTAAGTTTTCCCGTTTTTTCCCTCTTTCTCCCTCATATCCCACTCTTTTTAAAAAAATAATAGCCTATGTCCGTCTCCTGGTTCCCAACTATCTCTGTGCCAAAATTCATCAAAATCGGTTTAGCCCTTAAAGCGTGAAGAGGTAACAAACAAACAAACAAACAAACAAACAAACTCACTTTCGCTTTTATAATATTAGTAAGGATTTCCCTCGCTCCAGTTACCTATTATGAAACAAAAGGTCAGTTAAAAGAGCCAATGTAAAATAAAAGTAGAACATTGGACAGTGATGCTATATTTGACTTGGAGGGTCAGGTCGACCTGTCTGGCCCAAGCTGTCTCACGTCTCTGGTCATGTTAATCAATTCCAGAGACAGAAGTATTTGTTTTCGATGTATTATTTAACATGTCGTTGGTTGTTCGAAGATAGATCCTTGCTTAGGGACCTCTAGGGTGTTTTGTGGGTGGGGATCACCCATAACATACAGAGTTGGGCCCGGCTGTCATTTATACATCTTTGTTAGTCGTTACAAGTATTCAATGATCTGAAACTCTTACAGCCAGTTTTACCAAGTACTTATCGTATAAACCTAAGCTAACTGGGTTGTGGAGGTCAGATAGGCAGTCCCTCCAAGTGAAATTCTGATATTCAGTTTCATTCGGTTAGGCCGGTTAGGCAAAATGCTCCACAGATGATGAGGAATGGTTGTTCCAACCCAGACAGGACACTGCAATTTTGTGTGATCATCTCTGCCCTGGACGCGGCACAGAAATACATTGTTAGAAGACTGGAATTTTGTAGACCGAAAAGTACAACAATACTTGTCTGTGGTAGATGGGGGCGGTACTTTTATACAAACTTAAAAGACTTACCCTTTCACTACTCTCCAAAAAAAATTGCGTGGGCATTCTTTCACAAACTTAACGCTAAGTCACTAAAGAGCTAAACAGCTGGTGAAACCGCTGGGCAGAGCTCGTTGCAATATATAGCTAACTAGCTTCCGCCCGCGACTTCGTCCGCGTGGCATAGTTACTTTGGGCTAACGCTAACTTTAACCCGCGTGAAGATCGAAAACAAAATATCTCTCTCCCCTTTTCTTCCCTCTTTCTCCCCTTTTCTCACTTTTTATAGCCTATGTCCGTCTCGAGGGTCCTAACTATCTCTGTACCAAAATTCATAGAAATCGGTTTGGCCATTTAGGCGTGAAGAAGTAACAAACAAACAAACTCACTTTCGCTTTTATAATATTAGTAAGGATGTACAAATTGTACAACGGCGAGATAAACGCAGAATTAGGTATTCTTACAACAAAGTTGTTGTTCGCTTGTTTTGTTGGAACCTTATCACGTTACTGGTAGTCGATCATGGCGCCACTCTTTTACAAAGAAAAGCGGTGGGCACGTATCAGGCTGATTTTTATATCGTCATAAACAGAACTAACATAAACTTTTATAGTCGTAGTAGTTTGATATTCATGTTGTTACAGAAAATTGAATACTGTTGAAATTTTCCCCCTTAGAGCTTTAGAAAAATTATTTCTCGAAATTCAATCGATTTCTCCACATAGATATGTAGTTATAATTGTTTCTATGGTTGCACGGATGTGTAGGTAAGGTTTTCAAGAATACACTTGAGAACATGTACCTAATGCCTCTGATCGTTTCCTCGTAACTGGTATAAATGGTAATTGATTTATAATTAATACCAAGAATGAAGAAACGTAGCAACCGATCAAAAGCAGTTTTAACTGTGGTATAATAAATTAATATGTGTACATAAATATATATATATATATATATATATATATATATATATATATATATATATATATCATACACAGAACACTACTTTTGATCGGAACATTATATAAAAAAAACTTGTTAGGTTTATTGGTTCTTTTTGTGACCCTCTGAAAAACTTCGTTTGACAGTAATTCTAGGTACCTAATTACGTATGAGTCGTTCTGCAAAATCATATTTTTAATAGAAAAAACGCATTTTAACTTAATAAGTTTTTGACTGTCACCAGTCAAATGTGGTTTTGACCTACCTTACAGTTAAATGTACCACGTACACACGACGACAGATCAACCTATACAAAACCAGTTTATGCGGATCTCTCATTGTACTTTAAATCTATGGTGTACGATCCGTTGTTGAGAGAGCAGCATAAACTGGTTTTGTATAGGTTGATGTGTCGTCGTGTGTACATAACTTTGGAGAGCTATCTACAGTTTTTAGAGAGTTTATAACTAAACCAGCTGTGTCTAGCCTATGTTACTTCTTGATAGTTTAGCTTTCTATTGACGAAAAAATGGTTAAAATCGGCCCAGTAGCTTCGGAGTCTATGGGGTACAAAGAAACAAAAAAAAAACTAACCTCTAATAAGATTTGTAATAAAGATAACCAAAAATTATACACGTAACTTACATTTTAGCTGTTACAAAATTAAGTGACCATTAATGTGAAACTAATTTAAATAAATATAACTGCTAAATCACATGCGTAAACCTAAGCTATTTATTAAAATAGATTGAGATTTTAGGGAGAAACAGGGAAGAAAAGGGAAAACTTAGCTTAACTTAACTTTTATTACGATAAATAAGGCGTAAGGGCAAAAACTAGAGGTAGCAGGTACCTGTAAATCAGGAAAGGGTAACTGTGATACCCCGAATTTAACGCGAGCGAAGCCGCGGGCAAAAGCTAGTATTTGGTAATTAGATTTTGTCAGCTACTTAACTGACAAAATCTAATTACCAAACTGCTAGGTACCGTCACAAAACAGAGTACAATCCCGGTGTGCGATCAAACCACCCGCCATTATCTGATTGCATCTGCCCCGCAATTTCCCTTGCCAAGACAAACGATGGTATCACGAAAATTCATCCACCCCATTCTTTACTTGCAGACCAGCACACCCTGGACAGCGACTACGTGAAGCGGTACCTGGGCGAGTTGACCCCCACTCAGGAGGCGCGCCTGCTGCAGCTGCGCAAGTGGATCGCTGATCTGCAGAAGGGCAAGGTGAGTACTTCCTGGAGATGGTTTAGTCCTCTCAGCTCAGCTCTCTGTGAGCTATTCTTTATTATTTCTATTTGGGGCCAATAGTAAAGACTTACATCTCATTCATGTTTTTTTGCCTCTCTTTCCGTTTATTGCGAATGTGGGTCATTTCGTTTTTTGTTTATCTGGGAGTAAGTAAGAGTTCTAAAAGTGACCTACACAAATGTCCTTTCCTTTTTTGGTATTGGTCGTCGTGTCGTTGAGCTCCTTGAGCTACAAGATAACTGACTAATGCTTGCACTGGCTGGATAGGTCCACAAAAATCTGTGTGGTTGTTTCTTAAAAAGAATATTTTAGACCTCTGCGTAATCCTTACTATCCTTACTAATATTATAAAAGCGAAAGTGAGTTTGTTTTTTGTTTGTTACCTCTTCACGCTTTAATGGCTAAACCGATTTTGATGAATTTTGGTACAGAGATAGTTGGGAACCAGGAGACGGACATAGGCTAGCTAAAGCTAGTCTTCATATAAGTTGACCAAGATTGTTTCGGCTGTTTCTTTTAGGAGTATGAAACACCGGGCCTTATCTAGTTTAATGTTTTAAAAAAATGCGACATATAAAAGTGTTTGTAAAAACCTACTTGCAAAATAAACATCAGTTTTTATTTACGATACTTAGCGGGCACACTCCCAACTTTGCAACCGAGGTAGCCAGTTATGTAGCTGAGCTAACCACTGCCACTTGTATTAAAATGAAGCTCCTTTTCTGCGGTCCCATCCGCAAAGTCATTAAATAACTTCTCCTGCTCTGAGTGGAGCGGGCGGGGGGGGGGGGGGGAGTGTCAGACTTTTACTGTCTAAAACCCACCCATGTTTCTTCTTTTATCTCTTTAACGAACAACCCGGAAAATGATGCTCCTGCCGTCAAAATAAAAGAAACCTAACGGTGCCTAAAAACAGAGTTATTATAAATTCAACTGCAGTCTTTAATAAAAAAAAATGCAAGCATATAAACGGAAAACTAGACACAAAATTAAATTCCTCTCGACAATGTCCCATCCTTCAAACGTGTATTAAAAACATGTGTACAAAGTCGGAAATTTATAGCCCATTTGAGACAGGTTGGGGAATTTTGAGCATTCCACACGTAGGCAATAAATTGTCAACTCGAACAATTCTACTGTGGAAGTGAAATAAAGCTGAGAGTAGGTAAAGTGCCAAGAATGGGAAACATACATTCATTGTGTCTTGTCTTGCGATTGTTTCTTTGACGGAAATAAGAGAGACTTGCCCATTCTTCTCCATAGAGATCTCATCATTTTCCTGTCCTTGTCCCATTCTATTTGGGGTCGGCGCAACACGTTTTCTTCTTCCATTCTGATAGGGGTATCAGACGTCACGGCATCATTTACTCCTTTCTTCTTCATATCATTCCTTACACAATCTATCCTTTTCTTTGGCCTTCCTCTCGCTCTCCGTCCATCAACATTCAGATCCATCAGTCTTTTAGTCACATGTCCTTGTGTCACATGTCCTCCTTCTCCATAGAGATCTACGCTTTGGATTGGGCAACTACAGTACTTTCACAAGTTATTATGACTTGTGACTGGGACTGTAGCAGCATCTTTTCTGTTTTCATGACATTCGTAAGTGCCTGTAATAGTCTAATTGAAATTAATGCTTTGAAGACTCTTTCTCCCCCTTTTCTCACTTTTTTTCTTTTAGCCTATGTCCGTCTCCATGGGACCCTGACTATCTCTGTACCAAAATTCATTAAAATCGGTTTGGCCATTTAGGCGTGAAGACGTAACAAACAAACTCACTTTCGCTTTTATAATATTAAGTAAGGATTCTAAACGTGACAAATGTCTCGGTTCCCATAAGCAGCAGATGACGGTCAAGTTCGATCTCTTGGTATGACACTGATAGTGATATGTGCGCAACTACGCATTAGCTACTGATCGCAAGCGGGTTTAATTACGGTGATACTTGAACGGGATATTGTGGTTAATACATCAGAGACGGATTGTTTTGTTTTCCTATATGCTATACAGGGTGGTAGACACAGTAGATCGTTCTAAACCCTTCACAGATTTTTTTATCAGTCATTTAAAATAAACTGTTGTTTCTTACATATTTAGCGTGTAGGTATTGCAATTTGTAAAAAACAGTTGTTTTTTTTATTGTGGAACAACCTTAAAAACCAAAAAAGAAACGTCCGTCCGTCTGTCTGTCTGTCTGTTTGTCAAGACCCTTTATTTCGTGAACGCATGGAGGTATCGAGTTGAACTCTGTGGTCCCTAGGAGCTGTGAAAAAATCAACCCTCTAAGTCTACGCAGTCAAAAGATATGGCTGTTTATGTTGCAAGTTGGTACGGAACCCTTAGCGCGCGAGTCTGACTCGCACTTGAATGTTTTTTTTTTTAAAAACAAACGAATTTTTTGTGTTGGCAACTGTTTTCGCGTCTTGTACTCTTCGACTCTGTATAAGAGACACCGTAGAACACAGAAACACGTTTGAAAGGTAAAAAAAGCTTACAGTTACAATTTTGTAAACAACTAATAAAAAAACATAACCATGAGCATTCTTATAGTTTTCTGTTACAAAAAAAACACACACAAATAACTAAGCTTTCTTCAAAACAAACGTCGTCGTTTAATATTAAGTACTACATATAAATCCAGTAAAATATTGTATTCCCTAATCCATTGCCCTCAGGTGCCAACAGACACAACCTTACTTCGATTCCTCCGCGCTCGGGACTTCAACGTGGAGAAAGCTCGAGAGATGCTCTCGCAGTCCCTTCTGTGGCGCAAGAAGCACCAGGTGGACCGCATCCTCTCAGAGTACGAGACTCCTGACGTCGTGAAGCAGTACTTCCCTGGAGGCTGGCATCATCACGACAAGGGTGAGTAGGACCGGCCGAAGTCATAAGAGACCCTCAAAAAGAGGCGATGTGTTTATCGTAAGCGAGGATCTTAAAAGTCAATTTTGAAGTTGATGTCCCGGGTCAGGCTTTCCACATAAAGATCCTAGTCTTAGTCTTAGTCCTCCTAGTGGCTGCAACATCTACTACGTCTAGAATCTGGTTGATGACATAAGGCTATTTTAGATTTATACAATACTACTCTTTCTCCCATTTCTCCCTACTTAAAAAAAAAAAAGTTAGCCTGTGTCCGTCTCCAGGGTCCCAACTATCTCCATACCAATATTCATCAAAATCGGTTTAGCCATTTAGGCGTGAAGACATAACAAACAAAGATACTCACTTTCGCTTTTATAATATTACTAGCATTTGCCCGCGGCTTCGCTCGCGTTAAATTCGCTATAACACAGTACCTGCTACCTGCAGTTTTTGCCCTTGCGCCTTAGTGATTTGTAATAGCAACGCTAAGTTTTACCTTTTCTTCCCTCGTTCTCCCTCATATCCCACTTTAAAAAAATGGCTGTCGCCTGGTTCCCAACTATCTCTGTACCAAAATTCATCAAAATCGGTTTAGCCATTAAAGCGTGAAGAGGTAACAAACAAACAAACTCACTTTCGCTTTTATAATATTAGTAAGGATTTAACTTTGCTTCCATGAGCTCTTTACCCTTCCTCCTCGAACCAGCCCAAAAACAATTGAGGAAAATAAAAAGCTCGTGGCTAAATAATCGCAGCCGCTCGGGTCAATCTTAAAGTTTAGCCGCGCTCGCCCAAGTTGGTCTGTGGGTGGGTGACCCGTTACATACTGAGTTTCTTCTGTGCCTCCGAAAGCACGTTAAGCTGTTGGTCCCGGCTATCATTTGTAAATCTTTGGCAGTCGTTACAGACAGTGTCCCGAAAGTCTGACAACTGGTCTTACCAAGAAGCATCGTATTACCCAGTACTAACTGGGTTCTGGAGGTCAGATAGGCAGTTGATCCATGTAAAGTACTGGTATTCAGCTGCACCCGGTTAGACTTGAAGCCGACCTCAACATAGTTGGGAAAAGGCTAGGCAGATGATGAATCAACTAAAACAATCCAATGGAAGAAAACAACTTTCCAATAGGGAATATTACGCAAACCTCGGCGCAGAGGGCGCCACTAGCACATGCAGTAAACAAACCGTCATGTGCGCAATCGCGTATCCAGATATTCTGTGAAAATATGTCAAAGTGTTAATTATTTTGGTATAACTTACCTATCTGTACTTTAATTATATATATATTATGGCGTCCTACGGCCATTTACGTCTCGGCAAAAAACTTTTTACTGCTTACGCTAGTGCTGCGCCCTTGCTCCAGAATTTTGCAGTAATATCCCCTATTAGAACCACTTAGGTTTTTTGTTTAACCTTGGTTTGTATTCCAGACGGACGTCCGCTGTACATCCTGCGTCTCGGTCAGATGGACGTGAAGGGGCTGCTCAAGTCCATCGGAGAAGATGGCCTCTTGAAGTTGGTATGTTACACCATTTTTATCAGATCGAACCAGTTTAGAAAAAATCAAAATCAAAAATCAAAATATTTTTATTTTACATAGGCCTACATGGGCACTTATAAAACGTCGAGAAAAGATGCACGGTTCGGGTTGGTCGTTTCCTATGGAGAAGAACCGGCAAGAAACTCCATGGTTACTCTTTTAAAATCATTTAGTTTTACAATGTTGTTGTTGTTACAGCGTTAGCACTTAAGTATGAGAGGACAGCGTAGGCCCGACAATAAGTCATTGCTTACTTTACAAAAAGTAAAATAAAATAATACGTTAACAAAAGTTAACAAGCGTCTAAGAATCTACAAGGCCAACCATGTCCACTCATTCACAACTAATAGGTAGAAAAGAATCTATACAAAAGTAAAAAATAAATAAAAAAATATTGCAATAACAAAATAATAACTAAAAGACGAGTCACACAGATGTTGCTATCAGTACTGTAACTATTCAGAACAAGGGTGATATAAATATGTGATTTGACAACTATTGCAAAAAAAAGAAAAAACAAAATGATTAAAGAGATCACACAAATAAATAAGATTGAGAATAGTTAGAGACATCCACAAATTTGTGCTGATTATAGCTACCAGGGAAGCCGCATGCGCAGAAGGAACTATAGCCAAACTTCTTTATCTTCAGCGTAGTCCTTGATTTTGTAATATGCGTTTTTAATAAGGACACGTTTTATGTAGTTTTTAAACTTTCCATCTGTCAGTTCTATAACTGATTTTGGCAACTTGTTATAAAAGCGTATACTGTTTATTAGAAATGACTTGCTAGTTTTTGTTAATCTAAATTTAGGAATTACAATTTCGTGTTTACTGCGTGTATTAATATTGTGGTAGTCGCTCCTAATTTTGAAAAGCCCCCGATTTTTACGGACATACAATAAACATTCTAAGATATAAAGTAAGGGCAGAGTCAGTATATCGATCTCTTTAAATTTTTCTCTGAGGGACTCGCGAGGACCCATTTTATAGATCGCGCGGACTGCCCTCTTTTGTAATATAAAAACTGAATCGACGTCTGCTGCTGATCCCCACAGGAGAACGCCATAGGACATAATACTGTGAAAGTAAGCATAGTATACTAACCTAGCTGTAACTACATCAGTTAACTGCCTTATTTTCCTTACTGCATATGCAGCTGAGCTGAGCCTACCCGAAAGAGTTCTTATGTGCGCGCCCCATTGCAGTTTAGAATCAATAGTCATCCCCAAGAATACAGTTTCTGCTATAACATCAAGATTTTTGCCGTCAAGATTTAAATTTAGATCACGTTGTGGTACATTTGGTAAAGCAAACTTTAGACATTTGGTTTTGTTCGCATTCAGTAAGAGATTGTTAGCTGCGAACCATTTCGATAGAACGGTTAGACTTTTGTTAACATTAACAACATCCGGATTTTTTCTATTTATTTTAAAAATTAGCGAAGTGTCGTCAGCAAATAAAATTATATCCGATAGTTTGGCCATCATATAAGGAAGATCATTTATATAAACAAGAAACAGGAAGGGACCGAGAATAGAACCTTGGGGCACGCCCATCTTGACTAGAGACCCAGAGGACGTCGCCCCATTAACATTTACTTTTTGCTGCCTGTTTGATAAATATGATAAAACAAGATCAGCAGCTCGTCCACGAATTCCGTAGTGGTGTAATTTACAGAGCAGTGTGTTGTGGTCGACGCAGTCGAACGCTTTTGAGAGATCACAGAAAATGCCAAAAGCATCCTGGGACTGCTCCCAGGATTCCAAAATGTGACTGATGAGTTTTACTCCCGCGTCCGTTGTCGACCTGCCCTTCGTGAAGCCAAACTGTTGACTATGCAGAATCCCGTTTAAGTTAAAGTGTGACAGCATCTGGTCCAGCATGATTTTTTCATAGATTTTACTTAATGCTGGAAGCACAGATATAGGTCTATAGTTAGAGGGATCACTCTTGCAACCCGATTTGAAAATTGGTACTACTTTACTATATTTCATTAAGTCAGGAAACTTGCCGCTATCCAAACACTGATTGAATATGCCTGTTAAGACAGGAGCAATTGAGTCAATAATATTAGCAAGAACCTTGACGGATATCCCCCATAAGTCTTCAGTATTTTTTATGTTTAGACTTTTAAATGCATTTTTAATTGTAGCAATACATATTGGATTAAAATTAAAGTTAGGTATATCCTTAGTAAAGTTTTCCTTAAGAAGAGTTTCGGCTAATTTAGAGGAAGAGGGGAGAGATTTCGTAACCTCTAACGGAATGTTAGTAAAGAAATTTTCTAGTGTCTCAGCGACTTCTAGCTTATCAGAAATAGTTTTATTATCTATTTTCAAGGACCATTCATTCTGATCTCGTTGTGTCTTTCCAGTTTCTCTGTTTATAACCTGCCAAACAGTTTTTATTTTATTATTAGAAACACTAATTTTATTACTTATTACTTGAGACTTTGCTTGAGCGCAGACTCTTTTGAATATTTTTGAATAGTTCCTAACATAAGCGTGAAAAAATTGGTCCAAAGTCAAAGATTTTTCGTGATATAAATTATATAAAATATCTCTGCTTTTTCTTATTCCCGCGGTGGCCCATTCACTAAATTTAGACTTAGATTTTACTTCAACATTTATTACAGGACACGTTTTATTGAATTCTTGGCAGACTGTAGAAAATAATGTGCCATAGTTTATATTGGGGTCTTCTGAATCAAAGCTAGCATTAGAAAGATTGCTAAGAACATTATTATTAAAAGACTCTAATTTATTTTTATTAAGACGTCTTAATTGAATTGTTTTAACTAAGTCTAACTTTTTGTCTAAATCAAAAGATACAAGTTGACCCATGTGATCTGACCTAACACCACTAATCAAAAACGAATCTTTTACTTTACAGTTGGTGTATATATTATCTATGCAAGAAGCGCTAGTAGCTGTCATTCTAGTCGCTTCATTAAAATAACAGAATTAGAGTAACAGTTCATCAGAGTATCAAGTTAATTTTAATTAAAAAAGCGATGTTCGACAAGGTTAGTCTGTGGAGGGGTGACCATATTACGTATCTAGATTCATTTGTCTCGGCTCATAGTTTGAAACCTGTCTGTCAACTAGTCTTACCAAGGGGTATCGTTTTCCCCAGAAACCGGTAGAAGGGACATCGCTGCACACAGTTACCACGTATTCAGTAGTTTTTCATGGATAGAAAAAAATCTACATAGTTCTTTGACTGTGTAATAAAAGACGAACATGTGTGGTAATCTTTTGTACTTAGATGCCCCCCTTGCATCCATTAGCTTAAGGAGATAAGCTGGCAGCAGCTACTCAGTCGAGCGTAGAGCGATGGAAATAACTATGTTTGGAGTTTACATGATCGAATCAGAAATTATGAAATCTGTAGAATTAAAGTTGCCAACATATCTCGTCGAATAGCAAAGCTGAAGTAGCAATGGGCAGGGCATAAGGCCGAAGGACCGGGGAAAGGGGTTCTCGCAAAACGCAGTGAAGAAGGTGGACAGATGACGTATTGAATGATGCGAGAGTCGCTGGTTGCGATCCTTACATAGTTGGCGAAAGGCTCAGCAGATTTATCAATACACTAGCTTCCGCCCGCAACTTCGTCCGCGTGACATAGTTACCTTGGCCTAACGCTAACTTTAACTCGCGAGATGATCGAAAAAAAAAATCTTTTTCTCCCCCTTCTTCCCTCTTACTCCCTCCTCTTTTTTCACTTTTTTAGCCTATGTCCGTCTCCAGGGACCCAACTATCTCTCTATCAAAATTCACCAAAATCGGTTTGACCATTTAGGCGTGAAGACGTAACAAACTCACTTTTGCTTTTATAATATTAGTAAAGATTTCATCCAACATTTTTCTCCCTATTTAGACACTTCACGTATGCGAGGAAGGTCTGAAACTTCTGGAAGAGGCCACGAGCTCGTCGGAGCACGCGGTGCAGTCGTGGTGCCTGCTGGTGGACCTGGACGGGCTCAACATGCGCCACCTGTGGCGGCCCGGCGTGCGCGCGCTGCTGCGCGTCATACAGGTCGTGGAGGCCAACTACCCGGAGACCATGGGCCGGGTGCTCATCGTGAGGGCGCCCAGGGTCTTCCCGATATTGTGGACTATTGTTAGCACTTTCATTGGTGAGTTGTTAATAGTAGTTAGGGCTCTACAGATTGCAAATACAGCAACTTTATTTAGTAAGGACAGTTTTTTACTTCAAATGTTAGCTTTGGATTCAAATGCTACAACATAATTCACCTTTTACAATAGAATTTATGGACGATGTAATTCACGCTTACTAGGAATGACGCAGACATACTATAGATTCACACAAATAATGTAAATTCAGTTACAGCATTTTTTTCTTCAGGTCGCTCCAAAGCAGTTAATAAAAATAAGATGCAATAATTAACCTCCATTGCGTCATTTACTAGCATGTTGTGTTTTATCTTGCTAAGTCACCCGGTGTCATCACATTATAATATCTCTTCTAGACGAGAACACCCGCAGCAAGTTCTTGTTCTACGGCGGCAAGGACTATTTGCAACCCGGCGGGCTACTCGACTACATCGCCAAGGACCTCATTCCCGACTTCTTGGGAGGACCCTGCAAGGTAAGAGCAATAACATCATCATTCCGACTTCTACTATTGAATACAGGGCAAAATATTGGCCAATCACCATGTTAACAGAAAGAATGTTAACTACACAGTAAAGTGTAGTTTTTGAACTACATAAGGTACATGTGTAGTGATTCCAGCTGAAATAATTGCGATTCAATCTGGTTGCTCGAAAAGTTACAAAACTATATTAAGGTCACGTCTAGAGGGGCCACTGCCTGGGTTGCGGGTTGTTCGAAAGAGATACCGCGGCCTTGAAACACAAAGGGCAAAAAGAAGAACAAGGGGTGGGAAACAGTTAGTACAAGTCTGACACTCCCGTTCCGCCCACAGCGAGAGAAGTTATTTGATGATTTCCTATCTGAAAAAGAGCTGTTACGTTGATTAAATGGACTGAAATTGGTGGGTATAGATCCAAAGATTTAAATTTGAGGGGTTTTTGATTAAAGAAATATATGACTAGAAAATACCTGACTTTTTTTGGGTGGGAAGTCATCAAATAACTTCCCCCGCTCTGGGCGGAGCGGGGGGGAGTGTCAGACTTGTACTGACTAAAACCCACCCATATTCCTTCTATTGCCCTTTACGTTCCGGGGCCGCGGTATCTCTCGCAACCTCGGAAATCACCTGACCTGCCTATTAGATTCAAACGATCATGAAATCAGTGACCATCAGAATAAGGAGGCAGCTATTTCTTGTTGCTTTATTTTAATACGTGATTGTTTTATTCCCGGCGGCCGCAGTCGGACATAGTAAGCGCGTCGCTAAACGTGCCGCACCAGTATTTCGACTCAGTACGCGATAAGTACCGCGCTGGGCCTCCGGTATCCGTGCGCTACTAACATTTTACTTCTACTGTCTAAATGGGCTACTTGATTAACTGCACAGGAATTAGCAAGCTACGACACAGAATTATTCACATAGTAATACAAAAACATATAATTGAACTAGAGGACAATCTCCCGCCTACCTACTTATTGTTTCGTAGAATTTTACGCACAAATAACTACTTAAGAATCATTGCGGAATTTTACCTGATCGAAACTAACTTATGCTTGTAATTCTGGACTTAAAAAAACAAATAAACAAAAAAAAAACCGGAAACAAAATCATAAACAAAACAAAAAAACAGAGCTATACAGGGTGTCTAGCACCATCTCTTTCCCTCAGTGGAATAAGTTCTGCTTTAAGACGTCATGGTAGGGTAGCAGTTACAAACACTGAACTGTCGAAACAATGACAACAATAAAGAAAAGTTACAGTCCCAATCAAAAGGCATAATACTGTGAAAGTACTTTAGTTGACCATCCCAAAGCTACGGCACGGTTGGCGCAGTGGCTGAGCGATCGACTGCTGCGCCGCGTGTCTCGGGTTCGATCCCCGCATAGAACAAATATTTGTATGGCCAACAGGTAGTTGTTCCGGGTCTGGCTGTTTGTGTATGAGAGTTTAACTGTTTGTAAACGCACCCACGATACAGGAGAAATTCCTAGTGTGAGGCAAAGTTTAAAAAAGAAAACGTAGATGGGGAAGAATGGGCAAGAAACTCTATGGACACAAAATCTTGGTTACATCATTCATGTTGAGATGGTATTTTATGAGAGAATCTTCGAGAACTAACCGAGCATTCAAAATAGAAATCTGTAACGAAACATAAAATTAAAACTAACAAAAAGAACTTGATATCTAAGATAACTCTTTCATGTATGAAAAAAAAAACTTGAGAGGTGTCAAGGGACACCCGGATGGAACGAAGTTATTATTTATTATGTACAGAAAATCTGTATACACTCAACAAAAATAATCGTCACGACACCACACTGTTCAATGCGAAATAGAAAGACGAAACGAAAATAACTGGCTTGCTTTCTATGAGAGAGAGAGATAGACAGACAAACACGCGCACGCCACGCGGCTTACAACTATAGCAAAAAGTGTCGTTACAACATTTGGTCTTAATTTTTTCCGTCTAGCCCCCTTTCGCAACTTGCGATAAGAAACTTCGTTCAAATAATCGCGGATACCGAGGTCTGGCCTATCTGTCAGTGTATTGCCATGGTGCTAGTCAGTGATCAGTCAGATTCATGTCGGACACTTGTGCTACGAGAACTTTGTGTATCACATCAGCACTACACCGACTCACCGACTACATTTGTGTTACAACTATACGACGACTAAATGTATCACTACCATGCTAGACTCCTGTAGGGTCACTCTTTGTTCTCAGCACTAAAATAAACGAAGAAAAACAAATAGAAATTGTCTATGAAAAAATACAGTGGCCCGAGAATTTCGGAGCGGAGAATTGCGGACGAGAAGCGGACTATTTGAATGGGATTTTGTTTCGAACGGTTTTAATTTACAGGGAACTCAAATTAATTTTCTCAATATAAGTCTTACTTACTCCATATAAAATCAGCTAAAGTACGGCCAACGAGAAGCGATACCAAATGTAAACAAAACCCATGCTAAAACCCCATCTAAAATGGCCGCCCGAATGTTGGCGAACCCGTCTTAACGTTGTCATGTTTTTGCCGGGAGAACGAGACATTACGATAAAGGCACAAGATGGAAAGAGATAAATATTAGATTGTCAACGCCACAGTTGTTCTTTAGGTTAATGACCTTTCGTATCGCTTCTCGTTGGCCGTACTTTATCTGCCGAAAAAAGTCCCGTCAAATCGGTCCACCCGTTTCGGATACTATCCGGAACAACTAACTATATAAATTGTACCCAAAAGGTGGGCATAACTGTTCACGAATTATTTATTGACACCAGTTGTATGATCCTAAGATCCACAGTAAAATATATTTGATACTTTATTTATTTTCATAATTTTACATTTAGTAAAGAGCTGTTATTTTGATATACACTTATTTTTTTATTTGTATAGTTTAGAAATAGCCCATTCTCTGGACCCAATTTAAGTAGACTTTCAACTACCTTACTGGTAGACAGCTGAACAGAACCTCCATGCTAAAATGGAGAAGCAAATCAAGTAAGAACTCATGAAGACAGGATTCATCCTCAGTTAATCGCTAGATTAAATAAAACTGAACAACTGAGCCCCCACACACTTTTTTCAACTTGCTCTCTTATAGTAATATCAGCTTAAAACACAACAATAATCCATTTCATAAGACATAATAATCACCTATCGCCCACATAGCTAGATTCACTCACATACATGTTCCGTCCCTCTTCTTATTACCCTCTGTAACCTCTTGTCGTGTCCACAGAGCTTCGTCCACGAGGGAGGGCTTGTGCCGAAGAGTCTGTACGTGAGTGGCGCGTTCACGGAGCGGGAGGGGGATCCTCTCAGCGAGGACAGCATCTACCGGTCTGTCGGCTTGGGGAAGGGACAGGTATATTGAACTTTGTTTTTTTTTTTAATGAAAAGGTTGCGTTTGGACGCAACTCGCCGGATGCTCGCGATGATGCGGCCTAGGATGGAGCACACTTAATTAGAAGTTAATCATTCGAATTTTGAAGAATTTCACGGACTAGCAGTTCGCACAGTAAATGTGAAAGTATAGCTGTTGTATTTTACAAGCGGTTCCAATCGATGCAATTTTAACCTTGAGTCATTAATGTAAATCTCTCATTCGCTTGCAACTGTGCTGAAAGTAGACAGAGAACACCCTTTTGGCTTTTACAGAGACGGTACCGCAGTAGCCTCTTAAACTCACGAAACTCACCAGGTTATGTGGAACTCATTTTACACTATGGAGTTATTTCTTAAACCTCTTAAACTTATTGAGCCGAAACCTGTTTTTTTTTTCTAAATAATAAATATCTTGGGACAACTCACACACGGCTATCTGATCCCAAGCTAAGCAGAGCTTGTGTTATGGTAACCAGACAACTGATATACATACTTATATAATTTATAAATACATACATATTATAGATAAATCACACCCAGACACAGAACAAACAATCATGCTCATCACACAAAGTTTGTCCTGGGTGGGAATCGAACCCACGACCTCCGGCTCAGTAGTCAGGGCCACTAACCACTAGACCAACAGGCCCGTCAAGTCAAAAATTGTTTTTTATTTCAGTTTTTTTAGTTGTGGTATGAAGATATCAAAAATATGTTATACACTTTCCACTATCAAAAGAATTTGAAAATCGGTCCACCATTCTCCAGAAATCACGAAACAAACATACAAAAAAAAGTAAATATGACTTTTACTTAATTCATTTTAATTGAATACACATTTACCAGTTTAGGAAATACATCGAATAAACTTATAGACTATTGTACCAATTTCTTAAAGGAAGCACATCATGCATTACTTTAATGTTGATTGAAGTCGATGAGATTTAAACTATCTCGCCTCACCGATGAACAAAGAATGATAAATCACTGATGACTTGTTCCCCCAGGTCCATGAAGTAATTGTACCAAACCGGGACCCCCAAAGCGTCCTAACTTGGGACTTCGACGTACTTCGCCACGACATCGCCTTCACTGTCTATCGCAGCGAACATGAGCTCTGCCATCCGCCTGCTGACTCCTCAGGTATGTCAGATGGCTTTCAGGTCCTGAAGCTTCTGCAGGGGGAACGTCTCCAAGGTGCTTTGGCTGTAGATGATAACATTTAAGGATTTTCTGTTCAGCCTGTTTTTTGGAAGTTATGGCGCTGTTTTTCATCATCTACTCCAGCTTATTGTGTCAAAAAAAAAATCGAAGACTTCGAGAACCTTCCACAAATAACGATTATAAGTTTTCTATTCAACTGTTAAATTTCTGATGTTTTAATTTCTAAATCGTTTTAAAGTTTGAATAACTGTGACATATTTTCATATCCTTATGCTCATTGTTTGGCCAGTAATATTTATTCATATCATTTTTTTGCAATTTTGATTTTCTAACCTTTTTTTCAAACTGCCCTAGTTTTTCATGATTTTCTTATCACCTGCTTTTTTTTTGTTTTGTTTTATTTTGCCCATAACACCAGCTATTCATTGCAGCCCTGTGCGTAGGTGGTGGGGACGAGGCCAAGTCGGTGCTCGACCAGAAGAGCTGGCGGGAAGGGGACCACTTCCACCGGGTGGAGCCTACCCTCGTGTGCCATGATGGCGAGAGCATACAGGTAGAATTGCAACTATGTTGTACATTCATAAAATAAACCTGTAGATTACTGTACTTCTGGTTAGGAAGGTTTTTTAATAATATAAGTCTTTAAACTGACATGGTTACTAATACTATAATTAACACCTGAAACAGGTTTTTTAATCATGTATAAAATGATCATGACAGATATGTCTATAATGTATAATTATAATAGCAACGTTATTAGGATAGAAAGAGTTATTGTTTTTAATGTGTTCAAATGTGTTTTGTGTTGTTTATATTAAAGACCTGATTACCGGTTTAACTTGAGGTTATTGTAAGATTATAAACGATCTATAATAGCCAGAATATATTTACAAACGTCTAAGCAATTCAATTTCTATTGGTATAGAAAGTTTTCACACGCATTTAGGAACGTATATGGTCACTGTTAATAACAAGAAATTCCTAGCTATAATTTTATGGACATCACCATGTTCTTGCTACGGGTTCTTCTGCATCACTTCGTCTTACCCATTATTATATTTTGATGGCACGGTTGGCGCAGTGGCTGAGCGATCGGCTGCTGCGCTGCGTGTCGCGGGTTCTATCCCCGCACGGAACAAATATTTGTATGGCCTACAGATAGTTGTTTCGGGTCTGGCTGTTACTGTATGTGAGTTTAAATGTTAGTAAACGCACCCACGATACAAGAGACATTCCTAGTGTGGGGCAATGTTTAATTTTAAAAAGTAAAAAAAGAGAAAGATATGCCAACATCCCTAAATAAATAAATATGCGCTGATGTCCACGCTCAGGGCTCCCACGTGATGCTGGAGTGCGGCAGCTACGTGCTGCAGTGGCGCTGCGACGCGCTGGACAGCACGCACCGCGCCGCGCAGCTCATGTACTTCCACGAGACGCTCACCAGCCACCACTACAAGTATGTATGTCGATGAACGAAGCTATGAAAAGAATGTCAGCAAAGCAGAGGGGCCTGCCAGGGCCTCCGCCTGCCGGGGTGAAGGGTTGTTCGAAAGAGATACCGCGGCCCCGGAACGTAAAGGGCAATAGAAGGAACATGGGTGGGTTTTAGTCAGTAAAAGTCGGACACTCCCCCCCGCTCCGACCAGAGCGGGGGAAATTATTTGGCAATTTTCCACCCCAAAAAAAAGCTATGAAAAGAACATGTTTCTTTGTATTTATAATTTTACCATCTGATTCCGCAAGTTATTACCGTAGGAGCTCGTACCTAAATAATAGCAGCCGCTCAGGTCGATCTTAAGGTTAAGCTAAGCTTACCTAAGTTGGTCTGTGGATGGGTGACCACCCGTTACATACCAAGTTTCCTCCGTGCCTCGGAGAGCACGTTAAGCTATTGGTCCCGGCTGTCATTTTAGTAGATCTTTGACAGTCGTTCTAAATCGTCAGAATCCACAACCAGTCTTTCCAAGGGGTATCGTATTACACAGTACTGACTGGGTTGTGGAGGTCAGATGGCAGTCGCTCCATGTAAAATACTGGTATACAGCTGCACGCGGTTAGAGTGAAAGCCTACCCCAAGATAGCTAGGGAGATGATGATCACATTCTGCAACCCTAAAAGGTAATCCATCGTCAGTAGACAGTTGGATCAGTCGTCATTGTAAGGAACTAACGACTTTTTATGAATCATCTTCCATTGGAGACGTCTATGACCATCTTCCAATAACCTGATTATTAAAACTAAGTTGACATCCATTATTATTGCCGCAATTTATCAATAACTAAAATTTTCCTTCAAAATATCCCATTATAAACATAAATATTTCTAAAAAAAATATTATTTATTTATTTAAACTTCATGTACAATAGTGGTACAAAGGCGGACTTAAAGCCATAAGGCATTCTCTACCAGTCAACCTTTGGGTTAAAATACCTTCCTATTTGCATAATATACTTTCCATCCTCACTTCTTGCATCTGATCGTATGTCCTAATTATGTGTCATTCTGTTCATCAAATCATTCAGTGGAACCCTGATGTCCCTAATTACCTGTTTATTTTTTGTGACACTGCAGTTTAGCAAAATCAGCTTCATCGAGCAAGGCAAACCTCACACACACTCCTGAGAACACAAACTCGACATAGTATCATAGATTTATATAATTAAGACAACCATATCACAATATATTACCAATAATTTAAGATATTGAATCATAACAAAGCCAATTAACTTTGTGATATAAATAATTTATGATATTATGACCGTGTGTCAAGATGCCAAGAAAATATAGGATAAGAAAAACCAAAGTTGGTATTAAGAATTTGTGCTTTAAATCTTGTATCTAACGCATGCCGTATTTGACACTCCAAACAGTCCTCCCTCTTCGGTCTCAAAAGCAGTTCAAAATTAGCAGCATGTACATTCAACAAACAAAATAAGTATACAGGTTCAAAAGATATAGTTATTTAAAGTATGTTTTCAAATGAAATTTTATTAATAATATTTTTATTGACACCGATGTCATTGTTTTCTGTAATTGTTTTCTCCTTTTTGTTACTTGTACATAGTTTAGTTCGTTACTCTCAATTATTATTAAAGATTGTATATTTACCTTTGCAAAAAAGGTTTGGTAACTAAAAGAAATTTTAATAATAAATTGTTTACATCTGTTCATTTCATTTGAAACAACCATCGGTGTACGACAATTTAATTTTTCGTACAAATTTTGTTTGTTGACTGTACATTATACCTGTAGGGTTACCATGACATCTTATAGCAGTTCTTATTCCTGTTTGAGAAAGAGATGGTGCTATACACCCTGTATAGCTCTGTCTCTTTCCCTCAGTGGAATAAGTTCTGCTTTAAGACTGACGTCTTAAATCTGATAATAATAGTAATAGTAGCTGGTGACAATATAGTTGTCATATATTGATGAATTTATCGTTAAGGAAATTATTTAATTTGACACGTTTCGTAATTCTGCCGTATTACATAATATCAGGTCTGTAATCCTGAATGGGTTAGACAGAAGTGTACCTATTAGTACACCAACATTTCGTGGGGCAATTCAATAGGGGTCGAACCCATTGCCATTAACCGGGCACAAATCCAGACTTCGTAAAAACTAATAACACAACCTGTGAATCGAACTCAAGACCTCATGTTGAGCGGTTGAGACCGACGAGGAGGTGTGCCGTGTTGTAACCATTTCATTTGACTGATACAAAATGACAGTTGATTCGGTGTTGTGTGTTGCACTATTTTTTTGTGTGTACTAAGTAAAGGACTTATCTATATACTAGCTGTGCTCAGCAGTCTCACCCGCTGCACTTAGGGGTCTGAAAGATTGACAGTAGCCGATTCTTAGAATTACCGAATATGCATAAAAAAAATCATAAGAATCGGTTGAGCCGTTTCAGAGGAGTATGGAAACGAACATTGTGACACGAGAATTTTATATATTAGATCTAAAAAGTATTTAAATTGACTGTCAATTTGTCAGTGAACACAATGTTATATATATGTCACCGGAAAATAACAAGATCCGTAAGTTTATCAATTTACTAGGAAGTTTATAAACTTTCGTAAGATTCTAAACGGGAGATAAATTGTTATATTTTACGTCGTTACTGGCACTCACTGGGTCACAGTTTTAACCTAACCTAACCTACGCATTTTTTTAACATTCAGGAAGGAATATTTGGTGCACGAAAATGTGGACGTAAAATATTACAATTTATCTCCCGTTTAGAATCTTACGAAAGTTTATAAACTTCCTAGTAAATTGATAAACTTACGGATCTTGTTATTTTCCGGTGACATATATATATGTTATATATATATTATGTCAATTGACCCGTTACTTGCTGTCAAAATACTGAACAAAGTACCCATTGTTCCTCACACCTAACGCCACCTTCTCTCCCCAGGGGTTCAATGTCCAGCCTGCAGTCTGGTACCAGCGGCTTCTCCTGCCTCAGCGGCAAGTCTGTGGCCAGCAGCTGCCCGTCCCGGTGATGTGAGCTCCCTGCGACGTACGCGCCGCCCGCCCTCGCGCGACTCTCCTGAGCCCCGGCTTAAAGGCTACACAGCAAAGTGGCTAAACAGTACAGTGGCTTAATGGCTTAACGTTCTGACACATCTTGCAGGTGAATTGAACATGTTCGGTGTTAGGTTTAGACTTGTAACTAAACGTTACAATATATTTAGTTCAACGTTATTTCTTGAATAACTCTCGGATTTGATATAGTTACGAATTTCATAGACAAACTGTTGAAGCAGTTTTTAGTAAAAAAAAATAGTTTGTAGGACTATATTGTGTATTTTAATTTTAATGCAATTCTTCGGGTAGGGTTATCAAATAATGTTGGACAGATTTATAAAGATATATTTTTATTGTAATTGATGATGTTTTATCTGTTTGTATAGACAATTGCATTATGTGCGGGCATTTCGTAAGCAAAGGGCAAAGTTGATAGATTTTGGGCAATGATTTTTCTGTAAAAAAACACTGCTCAAACATTGCCCACGATGCTGTGCCCGTACACATAGCACATTAATTAATATAACACGATCTCATTGCGTCCCTGAAACTTCACGTAAATGTGTATGTATAAATGACTTTAAATAAAAAGCGTGTTCAGGCGGGGCGACATTTTGGTAAGAAATATAGAAAAAAATGTGATATCTATTATTTTATTAGTGTAGTGACCTACTTGACTCGGAGTCGTGTTAAAAATGCTCAGAATATTAACATTTTCAGTCGAAATAACTAGTTTTTAAAAGGTTCTTGGTAGTGTTTATATAAATATAACTGACCACCTGTGGGTGTACTATACCCTTTACAACTTAACTTAAAACTCTGCCTAACCGTTTAAGGATTTAGAACTTTAAATGTAGGTCTCATCTCGTAGAAAAGTAGTAATATCTTAATGAACCAATGCAAATTTTAGTAATTAAAAACTTATGGTAGCTAAATCTCGTAGTACAACTGTTGAGCAAGGTTCAATTCCCAAGTTGGGGCAAAGCCACCAAGTCTGAATGTGGGCGTGGTTGATGGCAATAGGTTCGCCCCCAATGCAGCCTCAATGTTGTACTACACGAAATGCAGACATGCTGAGGTACACCCCTGCCGAACTCTTCTGGGGTTATATGCTTGATATTCTTTCAAGCTCGACGGTAGAGCCTGCAACTATCGCTCCGTCTGAACAACCATATCACAGCGTGACAAATCCTTCACCTTATAATATTCTTCATTATCGTAGGCATAAAAACTAACTAAAACGAAGCCAAACATATTGCAATCTTCAACGAAGTAAATAAAGTCTATTTTTCAATAAGTAGCGGAATATACGAATAAAATGTTTGTATGTACATTTAATCGGTCGTAAATAACGCATGTTTATATACTTCTGTCGAGTATATGAAATTACAATAATGCAGTAACTATGTGGCAATATTATATGCAAACGACTTATACCATAATATTACTATTTGATATTCGACATGTGAACCTGATTTTAATCCACATGTATTAGCTTCAACTATATAAAAAAAATCTTAGAAATCGAGTTGACCTACTTCCCGTCTTCCAATTAAACAAAAATATTGCATAAATGTTTATTTTGAATCTTTCTAGATCGAATATGGTCTCCCAAAGTTTATAAGCTATTAAGCGGTTTAATTAAAGATATGAAGCGGATTAGTTTTTTTATACATTCCCAGATATCAAAATAAAATGATTTTAATTCAAAGCATGTTTTTGTCTTTTTTCAAAAACATTTTTATTCCTTTTTACTCAAGTAAGAACAAATTTTGTCCAATACCTATTCGATGGCATCGCATAATATTTTTATGTTTAAGTATTTAGTATCAGCTGTGAAGCAATTCATTAAATAAATAAATACTTCATTGTAGAACTAATATTTTGTGATCTAGAAAGGGATCGCAAATTCGAATCCCGCACGATGAACGGCACGGAACGGGCAACATTACAATGTTGCCCTCGAAAAAAATTGTAAATAGAATTATTACGTAGAATGGAACAGTACTAAGACTTGACTTAAATAAAGAGCAAAGAGTAGTGTCGGCCTAAACATGCGTTATCTGCGTACAACAAATAATTGTGTGAAATGAAAAGATATATGTATAGCCAAATTATATGCTCAGAATTAAATGTAAGGTAACACAAAAGTGTTGGGTACAAAATTGTGTAAGGAAAGTGGCTTTTAGTCCAGGAGCTAGTTGAAAAGTGTCAAAATATATCTTTAGATTAACATTAACGCGAATACTTCACTTTGTTTAATTTTTCCTTCTTTCTAGCTGGTATAAATATAATATTAAAGATGAATATTTTTATACATCGCTTGTTTTCATATTATTGGACGGAGCTCCTGGCCTAATTTAGTCAGCATGTGTCTCACGTAGCGATAAAATAAATACACAACAACAAATACAATATTTTATTTAATAATACATTAAGGACTAATACTATTTCATAAAAATATCATAACAGATTTAATAATATAATATGTATGTTCTTAAACATTGGTACCGTTACAACAGTGTTTCCTGCCAGTCCGGACAATACCTGCTCATCTAGAGAAGCAGTTACTAAGATTTTAGTTTTTCACAATAAAACGGGACTTATTGTAGAGACGGAGAGACAGTTATTTTATAATTTTGTTCCAAAGGAGGAGCAAATATTTCGCCATTCAAATAATTTTGTTCCAAAGGAGGAGCAAATATTTCGCCATTCAAAATCTGTCCCAATCTCGGCTCATCAAGCTAAAACATGTCATATTTATTTAAATACAAGAGTATGACATGGTTCATGTTCAAAAATAACTATTTTATCTTCTCGGTGACAATTGTCGTGTTTTCTAAGCAGAAACACTGCTTACCTACTTTTATCGCTAAGTGTTGACATGCGCTATATATTTTACGTGCAGCGTAAGGATTGTAACTCAATATTTGAGGGTGTTCGGTAGTAAAGTCATGGTAGTTCAACTAACAGATTGCGCATATTTTTCCGTACATAATTATATGTGGATATATAGTTCTATATAGATATAAAAACTTTGTTGCACCAACTCAAATAAAATGGGCTGGAAGATGATGACGAGTTATACATAAGTATTTAGTCAAATGTTGAAGAATTGTTCGGTTTTGTACAATGAATATAACTTATAACTACAACTGGAATAATGACACTGTTTCGTTTGAAAATAAAACTTATTTGACAACTACAAAGTCAATGCGTTGACTTTTTTGTGGCAAAGCCAGGAAAATACTATATAAAAATATTGAAGTTACTAATGTAATTTTATGAAATTAACTTAGCAAATTGACAAGCAATTAATTTCCCTGAACGTACATAACTGAATGAAATTCTTCAATTAAAATTTTATGTAATATATTAGCGTACTAAAACACTTTGTCAAAATAACTATCATAATAAAAAGTAGTGAAATTATTACGATTAAAATGCGTGTTAGTGAATAAATGGATTTATTATAAATAAACTAATAATAATTATCAAAGTGATGTTTATGAGATTTCAAGGACAATCTTGTAAGTTGTCCAAGTGCTTAAACTTAATGGTACACAATATGCAATATTAAACTAAAATGGTCTCACAGCAAATAAAATGAAATTACTGATCACTTTTCACTTATTCCTTCTATGCAATTAAATCAAAACCAGCCTTCCAAGATACATAGTAATAAAAACGCTTCTAATATTGAATTACCTATCAATAAATTACTGATCAAGACACCACAATGAATCATGCACCTTACGTACTTGACATAAAGTTCATACTCAAGCAGCACAGTAGTAATTATAGTTAAAATCAATTATTTTTCAATTAATGTTAGGTGGAATTGATAGCTGATTACGACGGTAGGTGGCGCTGTGTCGATATGTAATCAAAGTTTTTAATGAAGAAATCTTGCAAAGTGTAGTACATACTAATTAGTTATATTGCTACATAGGATCCAAGGTGGCTGGGGTATGTAGTCGTAACGAATTTCATTAGTGAGTTTTAGACAACGTAGGAAAATATCGATTTAGTAGCACTTCTAGATATATCAGTAATTTTTATTGGTGTACGTCTAGATTATTTGCCTAAGTGAAAATATCTAGCTCGAAAATCGATTAACGTATAAACAAAAACAATAAAAATTGGCTATTGACCCCAACAAAAAAAAAACTAATTTCATCTTGTTAAGATATGTGTACTTGCTACGAGTTTCGCTAAATAATTTAATTCCACACCATGACTAACACTTTTAATAGTGCTGCCTACCCAGTTTCTGATTGCCTAATAAAATAG
This sequence comes from Ochropleura plecta, assembly GCA_905475445.1. Lineage (NCBI taxonomy): Eukaryota > Metazoa > Arthropoda > Insecta > Lepidoptera > Noctuidae > Ochropleura > Ochropleura plecta. The sequence goes on from FR997735.1 coordinate 1,074,377, forward strand.
ATTAGATTATAATTAAATGTTAATTACAATAAAGAATACACCTCATTAATTTTATAAATACAAGTGTGTAAGGTTAACCAAACTTTAGATTTAACATCATAAAGTAAACATATGAATTTAAACCTTATCCACAAGGTAAAAGTGACATTTTGTCGAGAAATCATTACAAATGATAAACAGCCTATTTTGAATCTAATAATAAAACACCTAAAACTGTTATTCGAGTATGAATAACTGTCTAAATAATTCCATTTAAATGATTCTATCGGCTTTTGTAACTTTAGTTAATAATTCACCACTTTTGAAATCAAATGACCCCACGCCCTAACCATAGCAACCGTCAGTCACGCACTACGTTCGCTTTGGTTAAGGCACGTCTATAGTAAATAAAATGTAATAATACTAAAAAAGTTTATTTTTTTAACAATGCAAACAAAAATAGCTTTAACACTGTTGTAAATATAATGCATATCGCTTCAGCAAGTTTTGGAATTGATATAAATGCAGTGTAATAATATTTTAATACAAAATATAATTAAAAGTAAAATATCTAGCATTTGGTACAGGGATATCGTATTTATTTTTGCTGTTTATTTTTTTAAGCACAATTTTACAAAGAAAGCAATTCAATAGTTGATCTGATTTTACAATTATTCATAATTATATTTTCCTTTTGGACCAGACTACTTGGTAAACAATGTTATTAGATTATATTATTGTTACATTATATTTAGCGAATAGTTTTAGTAACTTTAAATCAGTTATTAGGACTTTCCATAATGTCAAATGAAGATTTTACGAATATTAAAATTGTCTCGATTAGAATATCTTTCAATTGACTACTACAACATCATACTGATACTTAGTTATTCAAATTAGTTTTGTGTGTTGTCTTCTCGATTCTACTAAATATTTTAGTGGATAATTTTAGTAGATTAATTCAAAATATCGACTAATTTTTATTTTTAAGTAAATGGAATTCTTTAGCGTTGTGAATGAGCAATTTATTTTATTAGTTTATAAGTCATAAAAATAAATCAATATGTATAAAAAGATAAAAAAAAAATGATAATTGTGAAAGCGAAGTTGATCCTATCGAAATGTTATTTATTTAAGGATTTCTCGTTAAGAACAATAAATATAATGTTAGTAGAATTTATTGAATTATTGAAATAAAAATCTAAATGACAAATGGGTGATGTGCTTTTTTTAAAACCCTAAAATAGTTTGGTCAATCGACCCCAATCAAGGCAGACGTCAGTTATATGTTGCATGGTGATAGAGATGTGCCGAAGTAGTCCGAATTAAAAAAAAAATCTTACTAATTTTAGCAAGGGAAGTCAGGCAAGGTAAATTGTTCAACATGCAGCCTGACACTGGCTTGCATATTATTGCTAAAAACGTAAGGAAATGATAATTTCTCGACCTACACTGGCGCTTTCCTCTAAGATAAGTGTGTATCATTTGACATACGTTTGATCATATCTCTGCTACTTTTTGACTTCACAGAAACCGGATGTAAGACTAAGTTATATCACATGATGACTCCCGGCCACCGTGAACGCAGTTCTATGGACGGTAAGCAATAGGTAGCTTGCCGTCCATCCGTCTACTGACCACAGTCCGTGGCTGTGGTAAAGTCAGCAATTACTTATGGTCGGGCCTACGCTGTCTTCTCATATTTAAGTACTAACGCTGTAACAACAACATTGTAAAACCAAATGATTTTAAAAGAGTAACCATGGAGTTTCTTGCCGGTTCTCTATAGGAAACAACCAACCTAATTCGTGTACCTTTTCTCTACGTTTTATAAGTGCCCGTATTTCACATAGGCCTTAATGTGAAATAAAAATATTTTGATCCTTGGTCTTTAAAGATCAGTCAGTTCATCTATCGTTCTTTTGGAAGTCTCCAATCCTTCCTTACAACATCTTCCCTTAGGCCTAGGCATTCCAAATACGAAATATAACGCCTGCTTTCCTCTCTGGTTAACTACACCTTATACATAGGTATGCATAGAAAATATTACAAGAAAAAACATACAATAATTTCGCAATACGAGACCAGTGTACCGAAGCAATAAAAGCTCGATACAATCATTGCCCAACGCGATATTAAAATACATCTAGCAGCAAATCTATTCGCGATAACACTGGTTTATGGTCTGCAAATAAAATTCAAATAAATAATACTTTTGAGTGTAGATCTTGGAGTGCTTCATGCTTCTTGTGACGCTTCGCCATGATCAGATTCATCGTACCGCAGCCATCTTGTTTTTTTTTTATTAGTGTTCATCGACAGCGCCTTCCTGACTATGTCATTCAGGATCCTTGCCGCACTGTAGCTCTGTATTTGTCAGGGAATATCTAACCTTATTGTCATTGACACGGTTGGCGCTGCGTCTCGCGGGTTCGATTCGCGCATAGAATAAATATTTGTATGGCCTACAGGGAGTTGTTCCGGGTCTTGTGCGTGTGTGAGTTTAACTTGGGTGCATTACTAACATTACACAATATAGGAGACAATTATTTATGGGGCAATGATTTAAAAAATAAACTTAACACCAAACTTCTGAAAGTTATCAATACAAGAATTAAAATGCATTTAATAAAATTCGTCTCCCAAAACGCACCTTTACTACTTGGAATCCGCAACGCGGAATGGACTAAAGCTGGCTAGGAGACAAAGGGGGTAACTGAAGCCAATGGCGCTAGCATAGCTGCTTCATCTGTCATTTGTTGTAATGTCATTGAGTATTGCAAAATGCTTGTCTTCATTAGGTACTTAGATTAAGACCTAGCTATGGTAGTGCCATCTACAATTAGCCTTTAACCTTTGCTATAGGTGATATTATTAAGTGTATCTATGGATTTGGTTCGAGGGAAATAACTATGATGATCCTATTAGATACTAAAAATAATTCCCACTTAAAACGACCTAGCATGTTTAATTACTGTAAGAGTTGAACAACTAGACATCTTGAGTTGCTCAAGATGTCTTTACATTTTTTTAGGGATGGAAAATCATCAAATAACTTTCCCCGCTTTCAACCGGGCGGGACTGTCAGATTTCTACTGACTAAAACTCATCCAAGTTCCTTATTTTGCCCTTTGTGTTCCGGAGCCGCGGTCTCTCTTTCGAACAACCCTCAACCCCGAACCTCAAGACCTCTACGAAACCACAAGAAACTAGCGAAAGTATTGACAAATAAAGATGAAAATAAGCGTGTAGATATAACATTAAAAGTAAATAGGTACTCTTTCCTGAATTCCAATTATCCAAGTAACCGTAGCCTGTATATAATATCTTTGCACACAAGTACTTAAGTATAGTTGTGCTAGCAACTATCAAGTGAAATTTATTACTGCAAGCATACTTGAGAGTAAGTATGAAACATTTTATAGTCCTGATAAGGCGCGGACAATTTTACGCCATGAGAAAATTCGCGTTTTTTTCTATTATACCTATTGAACTTTGTTGTGTGTTACGCAAACGGAAAAGCGTAATCTTTCTTACTTACTGCTTGTAGCTTCAATTTGTAATGATGGTAAACTGTAGGTATTGGGCTTTTGGCCAATCTGGTTTACTGAATCTTTAATTCCACCTCTACCAGTGGACACGTTTATGCTGGAAGCTAAACGTGAGGTGGAATTGCTGTCTCACAGATTCAGACTACATGGTTATTGATGCTCAGAGATGACTCCAAAAGTTTTCCTTCAAAATCTTTAGCCTACCGTATGAAGAACTCGAAAACAAAAATAAGGTTGATAGGATTTTCACTGGGGTGGTGATTTAGAAAAATGGTTTGTTTTCTGAGAAGTGCCAGGAGACATGAGAAATGAGCATGGCAACAACCAAGACGACGTATTTAAAACAAAGTTACATAACCGCTGGTTAATATCACAGCTGTAACGACGTATTAATACGACGTGCTTGGCAATTTCCCTCGAAGGTCAGACATAGCATGTAGGTATTGAAATTGAATTAAATATTAAAACCAGATACTGCTAGCTGGAAGAAAAAAATATCTGGAAAGATATAAATAAAAATATTGATTTCGCATCACAAATGTTATGGTGAACAAAAGTACTTTTTAAATTGAATACATTAAAAACATTTGTAAGATACTCGTGCCCGAAATAGGCTTAAATTACCTGTGTTACAAGCCCCCCAAAACTAAAAGGGTGTAAAATTTAGATAAATTAATAACTTATGATGATTATTAACTTAAATCTTAGGGGTGTAATGGGTGTATTCATAAAAGCGCGGAGGTACGACTGTACAAGGATATGTCGTGGGAGTTTTCCAATTTCAAATAGGTAAATTGGGCGAGGCCTTTGCCGCTAATGGAACATTCTTGATGTTTTAACAGTAGAACAACAGAGGTTTCTGAATCAAAACAGTAGGTATTACAACCAAATGTTTTATTTCCAGAAATTTGTCTTAGTTGAGGAAAGAAACTTCACAGCTGCCAGTAGTTTCATGCAGCTAATTAATGCATGTGATTTTATTTTAAAACTTTGCCCCACACAAGGAATTTGTCCTGTATCATGGATGCGTTTACAAACATTTAAACTCACATTCACAAACAGCTAGACCCGAAACAACTACCTGTAGGTCACACAAATATTTGTTCCGTGCGGGGATTGAACCCACGACACGCAGCGCAGCAGTACATCGCTCAGTCACTGCGCCAACCGTGCTGTCTAACTGATGCCTCAAGCTCAACTCCGCTCATCCTTAACCATATTGTCTCTAATTAACCGACATTTACTAAAACATTTGTTCAATTCCGGCCAAAAAAGTCAACTTATATTAGTGGAAATCTTAGCAGTACCTTAGTAGTTACTGTCATCATCGGCACAGCATGTTCCCAATTATGGATGGTTTGTTTTCAGGCTAACCATATGCAGCTAAATACCAGTTTTTCACATGGACTGACTCTCTCTCTCTCTGACGCGAGAATGGTTACCAGACTGACTGGCTCCTAACGAAGTTCGAGTAGTCCGTAATCTATCCTTATAAAGTCGTTTGTCCTGACCATAAACGCACAGCTCAAACCACAGAACGGATTAAAATTTGGCATAGTTTGAAGTGGGGATAGATGCCTCCGGAGGATAAATGTTGCCATTGGAATTGCTTGATTCACAGCTTAAATCGCTTGCTATTTTATTTTGTCTATCAATATGGTTTTCCAACTACTGCTAAGTGGACCATGTCTTTTGGCGATGGCATGGGAAGGCAAGGTACGATCAAAGTGTTTTGGGGATATAGGTATGCCTTGCTTTTCAGTGGGTCGTCTATCCTAAACGTAATTTATTGATAGATACTTAGTCCATATGACTTGTATCTATCTTAAATATGGGATAGATGTACCAAAAGGTAGAGGTCCGCAAAAAACACAACTACTCTAATATCAAAGATATTGTGTTTTTACTTTTCATGAATTTATAGAAAGAACCGAAGTACAGTTTGCCAGTTTTACAAACACAATATATTGATTTTTGTAGTGGGAGATATTTCTAAAAGTGTCCTGACTTTACCCTACAGTGAGCTATACTGACGTAGATAAGCAGCCGCATGTTTTAATATGGATAAATAAATATGAGAGAGCTAACTTCGATAGCTCCAAATCTAAGTAATGGAAGGTGGTAATTTTCACTCATCAATGGTGAGAACCTGCAGGGGCTGCAGGTTGTTCGAAAGAGATATCGCGGCACCAAAACACGAAGGGTAAAAGAAAGAACACGGGTGGGTTCTCAGTACAAGTCTCATGATGATTTTCCATCGAAAAATAGGTATACGCAAAGAAATTCGTTCAACATCGAACATCGTTTTGTAAAGTAAGCAATTACTTGTTGTCGGGCCTACGCTGTCCTCTCATACTTTAATACTAACGCTGTAACAACAACATTGTAAAACCAAATGATTTTAAAAGAGTAACCAAGGAATTTCTTGCCGGTTCTTCTCCATAGGAAACAACCAACCCGAACCGTGAACCTTTTCTCGACGTTTTATAAGGGCTCATGTAGATCTATGTGATATAAAAATATTTTGATTCTGAATTCTGGCTGCCCTTATCTACATCGACTAGTGCACACTAGGCCTCACTCTGACCACACACGAAGCGGTCCCCACAAAGCTCCCCAGCGCCATCATATATTTGCCCTCAATAGTGTCAAGCTGTTAACGTCAACTTACAATAAGCAAACAAAACAAAGTGTAAGTACGCCATGATTCCTTGTTTTCATTTGCTATTTGTTACCACAACAAGTAAATATGTTAATTATTTTTAATTACTTTTAAGTATTATGTTGGTGGGAAACTAAACTTTCATGTTCACCAACATATATGTAGTTGCTTAAGAATAAAGCTATATGTTTGCGTTTACTTATTTACGAAGTTTTCATTCAAAAAGGTAGGGAAGATTTGGAGAAGACCTATATATATAATAGCTACATCATAATAGGTTTTAGTTGAGCAGGGATGGCGAACCTTTTTGGATCAGCGTGCCATTTTTCAACAGAAATGTTTAACAACGCCATAGACGAGCTGTCAATAATTTTTACTTAAGTAGTTTATTGGCACTTTACCGACAATTTTGTTTAAAACATGGTCTTTAGAATGGCAAATCTCTAAGTCTGTAAAAGGTAAATATTATGGCGATATTCAACCTGTCATTCCCCATAAACCATGGTTTTTCAAATACAAGTTGGCAAATAAATTAACTACATCGACTATCTGCCGTCTACGTTTGAATCATTGTTGCTCCCCCTCTTTTCTGGCCAAACTTAGGATTAGCGATAGCTCTATTTGTGAATGCAGTTTGGATGATGGAAACGTGGACCATTTACTTTTCTGCTGCCCTAAATTGAGATTCTCTTTACACGAAATTATTCCCCCCCATATCCCTCGTCCCACATCCGTTACATGTCTCCTCTCCCTTGTGTTCTCTCGTTTTGTATATAAACTATGTAAGTTTGTTGAAGTTAATAAAATAAAGTTGTAATTTATATCAACTATTAACTTTTTTTTTCTCTCTCTTAGAACACTGTGTCTGAAATGTCTGTGCAGAAAATGGTTCATTATTTGTTTGTTAAAATATTTTAAATCATTTAAACTCTTTGTTGTGTTCTATTCAACAATAATAACTACTGATATAGTCCCCAGCGATTGATTGTCTACCATAGTACCTACGTGATATTGGCAAAATTGTGGTGTCTCCTTCCACAAACGCCATTAAATAAATAGTGAATAGTAGTTTATTGGGACAATAATAAAACTAAATATATTCCACTCAAATCTTATTATTTGCTAAAAAAAAATACACTAGGCATACTTGAAATCATTAGTAATAATACTTAGTGAACTTTGTTATTTTTAACTAAATTGTAAACCGTTTTAATCGGTCGCGTTCCAAAAAAAATTGTTTCGCGGGCCATCATTGGCACGCGTGCCTTTGGTTCGCCAGCCCTGGAGGTGAGAATGATTTTCTAGGGGACTCTTTATAGAATCTGTTTTATAGCAAAAGTAATGGTTGTATTAGTCAATAGTAGAAGTAGTTAGGTGGACGATATCCGCTCACCTACTTACTTACTTGAAATAAAACATAGTAAGTAGGTACTCCCCTAGTTACATTTAACGGTTAGTTTGTATTCCATAACCCAGTTATACTAACATTTACGACTGCATTGTACCAAGCCGAGCATTTTTAAAATTGTGCCCGATAATGGCTGCCTTTTACTTGCAGGCTAGCCTGATGTTAAAACACTAGTATTATTATCTTTTTTAAAAAAACGTTGCCCCACACTAGGAATTTCTCCTGTATCGTGGGTGCGTTTGCAAACATTAAACTCACATACACAAACAGCCAGACCCGGAACAACTATCTGTACCAACTACTACGGGACCTTACACATACAAATATTTGTTCCGTGCGGGAATCGAAGACGCGACACGCAGCGCAGCAGTCGATCGCTCAGTCACTGCGCCAACCGTGTCGTCAAACACACTTGGTGTTATAGTACTGTAAGAGGTTTTATAACCTAACTAATGCTGGCTGGTTTACCATAATGTTCAAATACTCAGGTCGTTTTAAATTTAGAATAGAATAACAGAAGAGTAAGTTTTGATACAAGCGGTGTGACATGTAAATTAAAATATGATTTAAATTATAATCTTAAAAATATTATATGCGCTTTATTTCAAGTAGTCTAGCTTAGTTACTAAAGTACCCATTCCATACGAATGCACTATGTTTGACACTAAAATAGCGTGTTCAGAATTAAAAGTTTATTGAAATTGCAGTGAGGATCAGCGGTTTTTTAACGTCAAAATGATCTACAGGCAACCCCAAAAACGCCAGTCCTTCATCTTTTCCTAGTATTATAACTGGGGAGAAGGAATTCCTCAGCATCTCTTCAGGCAATAGAAACAATGACATGAGAAGCCACAGAAACTATTTTTATCATAAAGCACCCTTGTCCACATCGAGCCAACATTTCTACCAGACAGATCATCAGCAAGCAGTATGTAACTCATCACCCAGGTTGATCGAAGCTCTTGAACTATTTTGTCCGATATAAAAAGGGGAATCAAAATTCTCTCCTGTAAGTCCTACCGACTGTACGTTACAGAAACAATTAAGTCCTGCTGAAGACTGGCAATCTTGCTAGCTAGATTCTGGCCCAATTCACCTTAGATTGTCAGAGACACGCTAAAAAACAGAACGAAAAATATGACGGAAGTTACTGATCATAGATCACGCAATGAACAACTAACTCACAGGGACGAAATAATTGTGTTTAGTAAGGGTTTGGGGATGAAACAAGAAAATGGAAGTTCGTGACGGCATTCAAAAAAGTATAAAAGCTTGTTAGGAGTGAATTTTATTATAGTAACTTAGATTGTACAGTTATAAGATCTACGCGGAGAAGATTTTTATGGATACTTTTTCCCATTCAATCTACGGATTTGTCAATCATACAACAAAATGCCTACGAACCGAACTCCTCGGTTGCGCATTTACAAGGCACAAAGGCGTGGTACAAGTTCTACACATCAATAGTGCAATTAACCTATTTCCAGTCCCCATAAACCATATACCTATAGCCTTAAAGAAAAGAACAATAGAGGAAAAGTACAAACACCACGCCGCCAGCATATGGCTTAGTTTTTCACAAAAAGGTCGGAAACTGAAAGACTGAAACATGTGGGCAATACTTCCAATTACCTTGAGTTCGTGTTTAATCAAGATACTGACATTATTGCTACTCATTTCATTTAACTTCCGTAACTAATAAACGAGCAGAAAAAAGTTACAAGGAAAAAGATTTTCTCTCACCATTTGGAGACTCGAAAAGCAGAAAAAAAGAAAATCTGTTAAATCCTAACTAAATATCAGAAAAGAAACTATTACCTGTGCACGGAAATAAAAAAAAAACTGAATTGATCAACCAATCACAGCGACTCACGTGTTGCCGCGTCTGCCTCCGATTTCGTCCCGGATTGATCCATGTCGCATGTTCCTTGTCCATGTCCGTCGAGGTACGACGCGAGGCGACTCGAGCCGGGGCGAACAAACTTGCTAACAGACAAATAGTTTGCTCAATCCGCTCGGGTCGTCTCGCTGTCATATGACGTCACTGGCACTCGCTGAGCTGCGCACGCGTCGGCCGCCACACAACTACTGCTTGAAAACGTAGTAGAGTATGCACAAGTGTTTTCTGAAACAATTCTAAAGGAGTTTTCTACTATTACTTTTGTAATGTTGTAGGTTAAATGAGAGTTGGACGTTTTTGAAATGGCTGTTTCCGTGAGTTGTATTAAGTAGGTAAACACGGGTGTCTACATGAAGCGGCATCGGTGTCGGCGTCGGCGCAGATTCTTCAAAGCTTCTCTTGTTTATAGCTGCGTTTAGGTGGCCAATTGCTTTATGCCTTAACTGTAATGTCAGTTAGAGGTCATGATTATGTAAATTTGTTACTTAAAACGGTTTTCAAACAGACCGTAGATTGAGAAAATTCTAATATGCCTACTTTTTTTTTGACTTAACATGTTTTTTTTTAAATTTTAAATTGACATTATATTTTATTAAATTAATTACTATAAATAGATAGAAACTAATAATAAAAATATATACAAGTAAAAAACGGTAAATCAAAAAATTCGTCCGCATCGCAGTCAACAGGTAAAGTGCCCAGAAGGCTGGCAGCATTACCGCGTTGGATGGCAATGCTTATTTTTTGCGCAAAATACAGGCCAGTCCTCTGGTCACGAGAAGAGTCGACCTATATATATATATATCTCTCTCTTATATCTTATATGCCTACTTGTGTCGAAAATCGCACGTCTGAACATTCATGCACGACAATACAATAATGTAAATTGATAATTAGGTAATTTACCACCTCTCGCACATCATTACAATCTACAGTCCTGAAAGTTATCTTCATTGATCAATGATGAACTGAAAAACTTTCTCGCGCGGATTCAGTTGCTACGAATTTAATCTGTGCTACGCAGTCGGTCGCTTCGTAGCAGCCAGTTATATTGGGCAGATTATTTTGCTTAGTTTTCAGTTCTGCTTTTAAGGTACGTTCTTCCTGCCGGGGTTGCAGTTGTTCGAAAGAGATACCGCGGCCTCGGAACGCAAAGGGCAATAGAAGGAACATGGGTGGGTTTTAGTCAGAACAAGTCTGACACTCCCCCCCGCTCCGCCCAGAGCGGGGAAAGCTATTTGATGATTTCACACCCCAAAAAATAAAAAAAGGCTACGTTCTTTTACTAGAAAAGACGTGCGAAGACGATCATGAGCTATTGAATAAGTTGGAGCGCTTGCAAAACCTTTGCATTCGTTTTGTGTATGGTTTGAGAAAATATGACCACTTTTCTTCGTTCCGCAAGGAGCTCAAGTGACTCCCTATTCGTCTTCGCAGAAACACTCGGATTTTATGTCTCCTCTATAATATACTGTTCAATCCTGCCTATCCCAGCTACCTGCGTGATCGATTCTCGTTTACCCGCCCTCCTGATGCTCTGTGTAGATCCCACCTTAAGTATCATCTTAATTTCCCATCACATAAAACTGAATTTTTCTCCTACTCCTTCTCTGTTCACGCAGTACGTTTGTGGAACTCACTTCCGCCTAACATACGAGACTCTAAAACTATATTTATTTTTAAAAAGCAAGTCAAAGAGCATTACCTGTCCACTTTACTGTAATATTCTGCATAATTATATATTTTAGGTATATATTACTATCTCAGTATTTATTTTTATATGTGTATTATTTGTATGTAAGTTTATTAAATGATTGATAATTTAAAACTTTCTGTTTTATCTTTTCCACACACTGTGTCTACATATCTTAGCCAACTTTCCTCTCGCAGGTCTGCTGGAAGAAATTTCTTATGAAATAAGCTGTACCTTTGTACTCTTCTGTCTTAATGTTATGTCTTGTCATGTATTTTGTGTGCGCATAAATAAATAAGTAAACATGTGGTCGTTAAGATTATCACACTCATCTTTTTAGAGGGTTTAAAAAGAACAAACGAAACCGTTTTAGAATCCGTCTGTCTCTCTGTGTAGACTCTTTATCTTGGGAATGCGTTGAAGAATCGAGTTGAAATTAAAACTATATACTCAAGTCTATGGTGTCTTTGTGCAATAAAAATCAAACCTCTAAGTCTATGCTGTCAAAAGATATGGCCGTTTATGTCGTTTGTACGGAACTCTCAGTGTGCAAGTCTGACTCGGTCTTGACCGGTTTTTTATTGAGAACCCAGATGGGTTCAACAAGAAGAAGAAGGTATCTACAAGAATCTAGATACATTCTTGTAGATAGAGTATTCGTAATTCTGTGCGCCTTTATTATGAGCACAATGGGCGTTCTTTTAAAGAGGAGCTCGTGTCTAAATAAATAGTAGCCGCTCGGGTCGATTTTTAGGTTAAGCCGTGCTTGCCTAGGTTGGTCTGTGGATGGGTGACCACCCGTTACATACCGAGTTTCCTCCGTGCCTCGGAAAGCACGTTAAGTCGTTGGTCCCGGCTGTCATTTGTAGATCTTTGACAGTCGTTACAGGTAGTCAGTCTTCCGAAAGTCTGACAACCAGTCTTACCAAGGGGTATCGTATTACCCAGAATTACCTGGGTTGTGGAGGTCAGATAGGCAGTCGCTCCATGTAAAATAAATATAATAAATAAATATAATAAATATCTTGGGACAACTCACACACGGCTATCTGATCCCAACCTAAGCAGAGCTTGTGTTATGGTAACCAGACAACTGATATACATACTTATATAATTTATAAATACATAGGTACATATAATAGATAAATCACACCCAGACACAGAACAAACAATCATGCTCATCACACTAAATACTGATATTCAGCTGCATGCGGTTAGACTGGAAGCCGACCCCAACATAGTTGGGAAAAGGCTAGGCAGATGAATGGGCGTTCTTTCAAAGTTTAGATAATCTTGAAAAAACTTCGCCAAGTCTGTTCTTCAGGGTCCGACGAAGCTAAGAAGTAATCTGAAAGCAAAATATTCTCATTCCACAAATAGGAATTTGGTATAAATCGCCCGTAATTGACGATAGAGATTTCCTTCACTGACTTGTTTTAAAAGTGATTTTGTGTGTTTCCAGAATTTATATAGTTGTCTCTTTTTGTGGAAATGTACTCCTAGCACGGACTCCTAGCAAAGCACGTACGATTCTCCGTCCCATTCTCATCTCAGCTGGTCACCTAACCTTTGTTTTCTATATCTTCCTCTAACTGTAAACGTTAAATTGAGAAACGATGTTATACAAAAAAGTTGCATTTTAAAAGAAGATGACAATAATTAACCCCCTTTTTTCAATTTTAAATAGAACCAACTTTGAAATAAAAAAATAACATTCAAATCGGACGTAAGTATTTCTAAAAAATCATGTCAAATTGAGAACCTTCTTATTTTTGTTTTCGTGGGTTAAAATTGAGGCATAGACTATCCTTAGATGGTGTGGTCATCTTGAAAAAAATCCAAAAAGTATTTACAAGAGAGACGTGAGTAGCAACGCTTTGGTGAGACACTTCAAAAATGTCAGGTGAACAGTACTCGGAACTAGAGTATCTCCGTGGATGAGTGTAACGATCCATTCGTTCTCTACGTTTCGCGTATGGATCGTTACACGTGGCGTTCTGTAATTTTGTTGCATGGTAAAAAGGCGTGAGTTTAGGAATGTGCAGGTCTCACAGAAGACGGCCTGAATGAAGTTTGGTGGTACCTACAACCTAGCCATTCCTCCAATTCCTCTACAGTCGCACCATACGACAACAGGCGCGCAGGTAGGCGGCGTGTAGCGACCCACATACTGCGCCGGCGTCGATCGAGCGCTTTATCGAGTGTTGATAAAACTTTAACGGCTCCAGCCCTCGCGGATAAGCCTGCACCGTGAAATCGACGCCTGCGCACCTAATTACTGTACACGATATTTGTGTCAAGTGTGATTGCGGTCTTTATAGGTTTTTCAGGCTTGAGTTTAAGTGAAACTTGTGATTTTTTTGTGTGGTAAGTGTTATCAAACTTCTAGGATATTTCATCTCATTATCGAGTGTTTGTTCTTCTTTCAAAGTAGATAGTATTAGCCCTTTTGAACATCATAATCATCATTTGCTGTAGATTTTTCCCAACGTTGTTGGGGTCGGCTTCCAGTCTAACTGGTTGCAGCTAAATATCAGTATTTTACATGGAGCGACTGCCTATCTGACCTCCACAACCCAGTTAGTACTGGGTAATATGATACTCCTTGGTAAGACTTGTTGTCAGACTGACTGATAAAGATCTACAAATGACAGCCGGTACCAACAGCTTAACGTGCTTTTCGAGGCACGGAGGAAACTCGGTATGTAATGAACCATAAGCTCCTCCTTCACTGGACATCATAATAAGGGTGTAAAAGTACATAATTAAGTGTGTAAGTACGAAATCGGAAATCACTTTAATCTTGACGTCATTGTGATCATGTTTTTGCTGGTTACCAAACCTTCTAGAACCTTCTAGGTCCGGAGAAACTACCAAATTTATCACAAATTTTTAGTGTTTAGGTATACTTCACTTTAAATGTTTAATTGTTGTTATTTGTGTTACTCACTCAAAATAAAATAAAAAGTCTTTGCAATATTTTTTTGCGTAGAGTTATTTAGTTAACTTGACTCATTAATCTATACGGCTATTCAAAAATTACAAATAAGACGGCATTATCAAACGCTTGCTCATCACCTCTCCAGCTTGGGAATAGAAGGTTCGCAACAAACTCCCCAAAGACATAGCTGTCTGTTTGGAAGAACTTGGTTCTGTTGTATGTTATTGCCTTTTTTTACGGATCGGAAATCCTTACTAATATTATAAAAGCGAAAGTGAGTTTGTTTGTTTGTTACCTCTTCACGCTTTAATGGCTAAACCGATTTTGATGAATTTTGGTACAGAGATAGTTGGGAACCAGGAGACGGACATAGGCTAATTTTTATTTTAAAAAAGTGGGATGTGAGGAAGAAAGAGGGAAGAAAAGGGAAAACTTAGCGTTGCTATTATTGTGTTACCCCGAATTTAGAATTTAACGCGAGCGAAGCCGCGGGCAAAAGCTAGTCATTGAATAAATTCATGTTTTCAGACTTTTACTGGCTAAAAACGAAACCCTCCCATGTTCCTTCTTTTACCCTCTATATTCCGGGGTTAAGGTAGGTAACTCTTTCGAACAATTCGCAATCCCGGCAAGTTAATGCTTCCACTGATGTTCGCGTTGGTTATAAGGACACTAGCTTTTGTCCGCGGCTTCGCTCGCGTTAAATTCGGTATAACACAGTACCTGCTACCTGCAGTTTTTGCTCTTGCGCCTTATTAATTTGTAATAGCAACGCTAAGTTTTCCCTTTTCTTCCCTCGTTCTCCATCATATCCCACTTTATTTAAAAAAAAAAATTGGTTGTTTGTAAAGTAGGTTTACGATCGAGATGTTTACGTGATAACGTCTTATTGGTGATATAAGTTATCACCAGTAGCGACATCTAAAATGAAATTAAGTACTAATTTAAAGTTTTTTTTTCGAGCCAAGTAACAGATGGCGCTACCATCTTTATGAAATGTCGCTTGTGAGGTTTTGGTGTGACACAAGTTTCTGAACATGTCACCCGACTAAAACGATTTTAAAGACGTTATCACGTCAAAAAAGCCTTAGCCTTATAGCCTATGTCCGTCTCCTGGTTCCCAACTAAGTATCTCTGTACCAAAATTCATCAAAATCGGTTTAGCTATTAAAGCGTGAAGAGGCAACAAACAAACTCACTTTCGCTTTTATAATATTAGTAAGGATTTCAATTATCCTTTAGCATTATTTATTACCTAACATATCGCACACTTCGGTCTAAAGTGAGACAACTCAAAAACGGATTTTTTCAGGAGACGAAAAATACGTTAAGTACTACCTCTACACTCTTTATTAGGTAGGTATAAGCATTAAATTAATTTTAAATCATAAATATTTTGTAAAATGACACTGTTGATGTTGTTTTCGATTTTGTAAGCTAGATATTCTTCTAACCTGAAAAACAGATGTGTTGCTGGGGAGTTTGTTCCACCACTTTTTCTTCCCAGCTAAAACACTAGGAAGTGGCGAAGGGCAGGGCGTTTTGTGGGACTGTCTCTTGTCATGTGACGTTCGAAAAGTGCTGATTATCAGCTTAATTGAATTAATGACTTTTGATTTCGAGATAGTTGCGTTCGATCACCGAGCGAACTAAAAACTCACGATTTTTAAGTAAATTCATGCAGTTTTTTGGCATAAGTTCACGTACTTTGCAACTGCTTCTAAGTCAGATTCCTTTACTAACAGTATTTGGATTAGGTTCGGTAAGATAGCGAACTAATTAACAGGATGTGTAATTTTAATATATATATACAATTCTCGTATGTCGCTACCGCATTGTATTGGTGTCAATGGACCTATTTACTTTATCTTTATTTAGACAGCTTGACTTCTGCATCGTCGAAGTGTACGACAAAAAAACATGGTGATGGGCTGATGGGCATAGACTTCCAGTAGTAGGTATTTACCATAGAAATATTTTTAAACAAACAACTTCTTTCTGATATATGGTTTTATAGTTAGCGGCCATGATAAGTGAGGTTCTTTAGACCACTTTTATAGCGCCCCTTTTGGTCTTGGTCATACGTCATAGGGTTTCAGGGAACCCCTTCCCCTTAGAGCGGCATCTTTATTTTTTGTATTATTGAAAATATCAGAAAGTTATCGAATGAATAACCGAAAAAAAAACGATTCTATATATTCTTCTTTATTCTTCCAACTCATCATTTTTTTTTCGTCTTTTTTAAAAGCAATACACGTGATTGTCTCCTATGTGTTATTCCAGACTATAATCTATCTCTGTATCAAATTTTATCAAGATCCGTTCAGCCGTTTTGACGTGAAAGAGTAACAAACATTCATACATCCTCACAAATATTCGCATTTAAAATATTATTAGTAAAGTAAATTATTAGTAACTAGTTGACGCCCGCGGCTTCGCTCTGTGCCAAATTTCATGCATTCGCATTAGTAGGAAGTAATAGTAATTAGTATATTAGTAAAGTAATTAGTATTATAGTATAATTAATAGGATAATAACGTTCCTCCACACTAGGATTGTTTCCTATATAGTGAGTGCGTTTACAAACCACCAGACCCGGAACAATGACCTGCCGGTCACACAAATATTTGTTCCACGCGGGGATCGAACCCGCGGCACGCGTCGTAGCAGAAAGTGGCTTAACAACTGCGCCAATCGTGGCATCCACTTTATGCGATGACCTTAGATTCGTGTTCCCATAACGTGCGACTACCCCTGAACTCTTCAGGGTGGTATAGGTCAGGGGTAGTCGCTGTTGAAATGATTTTAAAAGACTAACCACAAAGTTTCTTGCCGGTTCTGCTTCATAGGAAACGACCAATTTGAACTTTTCTTGAAGTTTTATAAGTGTGACAGTGACTAACTAACGGCTGTCAATGATCTAAACGTGTATTCCAAGTCACGGAGACAACCTGGTACGTCATAAGGTGTGACCATCCATGGATCGGCCTTGGCAAGCACGGTTTAACCCGAAGATCGACTCAAGTGGCTGGTTATTATTAAACTTAACTACGTACACCATCAAACATCAGTAAACAGTTGTGGTTTAGAGAAGTGTTACCACTAACGCCTACGCGGTAACAATAGCACTTTGTATTAAGTTGACGTTAATAGTTTGATCAGGCGCTTCAACATATTGTGAAGTTTGTGTTGCAATATTGTCGAAGCAGTCGGCTTCGTTCATGTTGATTTTGTTCGTAGTATTGTTTAATTTATTTATAGTTTATTTATTTATAGGTTGAATTTCATTTTCTTCTCATTGCCTCAAAAGGAAAAAACGTAACCCTAACAGGACCACTTTGTTGACGTCTGTCTGTCAATACCTTTTATCTCGGGAACGCGTGAAGGTATCAAGTTGAAACTAAAACCGTATACTCAAATCTGTGGTCCCTTAAAGTCATGCAAAAATCAATCCTCTAAGTCTACGCAGACAAAAGACATGGCCGTTTATATCGAACGTTGCATAAATCTAATCACCGCAGCGGAGGTAGCCGTGTCCTTGGGGTCCTGGTTTCAATCCTGTGAACGGTTGGCTGTCAGAGTTATAATAAGCCTGAAATTGACGACACGGTTGGCACAGTGGCTGAGCGATCGCCTGCTGCGCTGCGTGTCGCGGGTTCAATCCCCGCACGGAACAAATATTTGTATGGCCTACAGATAGTTGTTCCGGGTCTGGCTGTTTGTGTATGTGAGTTTAAATGAAATCCTAGTGTGGGGCAACGTATTATAAAGAAGGGAGATGAATAAATGTACTCTGTATAATTATCACTTGTTTCCGTGTAAAAACCAGCATGTCTTTAAGATATTTCTCGACGGCATGTTAAGCCAAGCCAAACCCCATGAGCGACATATAAACTCTGACACCAGGTTCATCACTAACCACACGATAAAGAATGAAGACTACACGACGCATACTGGATTTAAACCCCTCTGTTCTTATTCGTGTTGTACAGGGACGCAGATGTTACTACAGCTTGAAGTAACGAATCATCCTGGGGGGTCTAAAAATGGCCGCTTAAGAAGAATCATAACAGGTTAATCATGAATTACGTTAGCATTCGTAGCGTCGTCACGAAGTGACAATTAAATATCCCATCGTCGATCACATCTCTGTCCTCAGATAAGATTGAGGTCAAGGGTCTTTACAGACAGACAGATGGACGACAAAGTGATCCAATAAGGGTTCCGTTATCACATTTTCAAATACGGTACCCTAAAAGAATTAAAGGGCTCATCCCTTACATTTTTGTATCGTACCTTAGTTTTGTGTCACTTAAGCTATTTTTCTTTCTTTATTTGGTCTTTCTATTGCCGACAACCGCGCGTAAGTTCAATCCAATAACATTTTGCTAGACTTAAAGATCTCACCCAGAACAGAAGGGTTACCATGACATCTTATAGCAGTTTTTATTCCTGTGTGAGAAAGAGATGGTGCTAGACACCCTGTATAGCTCTGTCTCTTTCCCTCAGTGGAATAAGTTCTGTTTTAATACGTCTTGGTAGGGCAGCAGGACTCCATGCTTGGCAGCCACGTTTGCGACTGGGTGGCCATTCATGACGGCAGACTAGGCAGTCTTTTTTTGCGTCTGTTGCTATTTTAAGAATTTTAACGTAAATCATATATTATGCTAAATATTATGAATCTGCTAAAGCGGCAATTAGGCCCGCTGATCGTATAAAGTGATAGGTATCAGAATAGCAGTGCTGTGACATTGTTAAATGTGACAGTACCATGCTGAGATAGGGGCCTTTTGGACTCGTGCAAAACCAATTTATTTTGTGATGTCTTTTTTACACGACTGCCCCAAAAAAGGACTGTTATTTAGGCATATTCCCGAATGTACTCTTTGGGACATTCTGTTCCCGATATGTAACTCTATTACGTACAGTGTAAATTAGTGGGAAAAAAATGTGGCTTTGAGTTACAGTGTTACTTATCGTTATTTTTTCCCAATGGGTAACAGTGTAACACAAAACTTTTTTGCAAAAAATAAAACCGACTTCCAAACAAAAAACTAAAAAGTGGAAAATAACTTTATTTCCGGAAGTCGGTGGCAAAAAAGTCAACGAAACCAACAATAGCCACCGACTTCCGGAAATAAAGTTATTTTCCACTTTTTAGTTTTTTGTTTGGAAGTCGGTTTTATTTTTTGCAAAAAAGTTTTTTATTTCAGCATTTTTAGTTATAGTATTTTTTTTTTCGGGTGGGAAATCATTTTAGAAGTCGGTTAAAAAAACTTCCCTCGATTTCGCCAAGATTCCATCACCAGATCCCGACTTGGTGACTATGGTAGCAATTTGGAAAGCATAGGCTTTAAATTGAATGACGGGCCTGTTGGTCTAGTGGTTAGTGGCCCTGACTGCTGAGCCGGAGGTCGTGGGTTCGATTCCCACCCAGGACAAACTTTGTGTGATGAGCATGATTGTTTGTTCTGTGTCTGGGTGTGATTTATCTATAATATGTATGTATTTATAAATTATATAAGTACGTATATCAGTTGTCTGGTTACCATAACACAAGCTCTGCTTAGCTTGGGATCAAATAGCCGTGTGTGAGTTGTCCCAAGATATTTATTTATTATTTATTTAATTTTTTTTGTTGATTTTTCAATAACCGCTTGTCCGATTTCGATAATTCATGGGACCATTTGGGAAGTATAACCTTTCCAACAAAAAAAGAATTTTTGAAATCGGTTGGCAAGCGACGGAGTTAAGCGCGAACAAACCTAAAACAAAAAGAAAAAAAACATACAGTCGAATTGAGAACCTCCTCCTTTTTTGAAGTCGGTTAAAAATGGTGTAACTCAATGGGAACAAAGGGTTGTTATTTACATTTCTTAATGAATTGTGTTTTATTGTCTTGCCTGTGCTAGTGTTATACACATTGTTTTAGGGTTTCGTACCCCAAAAGGTAAAAAAACAGAACCTTCACTTTGTTGTCTGTCTGTCTGTCAAGACCCTTTATCTCGGGAACGCGTCAAAATCTACCCTCTAAGTCTAAGCAGCCAAAACAAATGGCCGTTTACGTCGCAAGTTTGCACGAAACCCTCGGTATGTGAGTCCGACTTACACTTGATCGGTTTTTTCTTTTCTTTCTATATTCATCAGAATTTTCACAGTAACAAACTTGATTCCGAATTCGTGCCCGGCATGCTCGCATTCTATTTCATGGGATTGGACATGAAAAACGCAATGTGAGCGTACTATAGGCTGCTCTGCTAAGCTCTTCGGGGCTTACAGGCGTGATATTATGCGTTATCGTGATGACAGTCGCACGGTCATTCATTTAAGTGTACTGTGTAGGTAGTTAGTTGGGTAGGCAGGACTGAATGGAGTCAATGTGAAAAAGTATTAGTCAGTGCTGTGATTAATAAGACCTCCACCCACTGGATGACCGGACCACTGACTGTCCTTTGTTCTAAAGTTAAATTTAAAAATAGATTGTTTCGTATTAAATACTTTCTAACTACATATTTGAAAATAAAATTGCGTTCATATTTCACTAAGAATGTAGAGGATAAATTGAATTTTGGAAACGATAGGTAGTGGTTAGGTTAACCTGAAAATTATTTAGGTAGTGATTGATAAACATTTAGTTTATGTAGACTGGTATACCTTGTAATTTATCGAATACTAGCTGGCGTCCGCGGCTTTGCCCTCGTGATATCGAAGAAAAAGTATCCTATATGTTATTCCAGACTATAATCTACCTCTGTGCCAAATGTCATTTAGATCCGTTCAGCCGTTTTGACGTGAAAGAGTTATAAACATCCATACATCCATCCATCCACCCATCCTCACAAACATTTGCATTTAGGTATAATATTAGGATATCTAGTAGTAAGTAGTATAGAATATTTTTAAAGCACTGTGTTTTCCACATTTTTGTACCAACCGCCAATCTATTGAATTCAATGCAGGCTTCCCCATCATTATAATCTGGACCTCTTAGATTCTCTTCTTCTCATCAAAGTTAGAGTGAAACAGTTTCTTCTAAGCAAGCGTGTTCTATCCTAGGTCGCATCATCGCTTCAGGTCAGGCGAGTTTCAGCCTAACGCAAGCTTATTTAGTCCTTACTAATATTATAAAAGCGAAAGTAAGTTTGTTTGTTTGTTTGTTACCTCTTCACGCTTTAATGGCTTAACTGATTTTAATACAGAGATAGTTGGGAACCAGGAGACGGACATAGGCAATTTTTTTTTAAAGTGTTATGTGAGGTAGAAAAAGGAAAGAAAAGGGAAAACTTAGCGTTGCTATTACAAATCAATAAGGCGCAAGGGGAACTATGTTACCCCGAATTTAACGCGAGCGAAGTCGCGGGCAAAAGCTAGTTTAGTCATAAATAAGTAGATAATGGCCTTATGACTTAAAAACGGCCATTTGCAAGTTGCACTCGCGCACCGATGGTTCCGTACAAACTTGCGACATAAACAGCCATATCTTTCGACTGCGTAGACTTAGAGGGTTGGTTTTTTCACAGCTCCAAGGCACCACATACTTCGTGTATCATCATCTGCCTAGCCTTTTCCCAACTATGTTGGGGCGGCTTCCAGTCTAACCGGATGCAGCTGAATATCAGTATTTTACATGGAGCGACTGCCTATCTGACCTCTACAACCCAGTTAGTACTGGGTAATACGATACCCCTTGGTAAGACTGGTTGTCAGACTTTCGGGACACTGACTACCTGTAACGACTGTCAAAGATCTACAAATGACAGCCGGGACCAACGGCTTAACGTGCTTTCCGAGGCACGGAGGAAACTCGGTATGTAACGGGTGGTCACCCATCCACAGACCAACCTAGGCAAGCGCGGCTTAACCTAAAGATCGACCCGAGTGGCTGCTATTATTTAGCCACGAGCTCCTCCTTCACACATACATACATACTTCGTGTAAATGGTTTTAATTTCAACTCGATAAATCCACGCGTTTCCGAGATAAAGGATCTTGACAGAGAGATAGATGGATGACAAAGGGATCTTATAAGTGTTCCTGTTTTTCCTCTTGAGGTGCCGGGACCGTGAAAAATAAATCTGTTTGAACATTATAAAAGTACTGACACCTAAGTAAATACCAAGGTACCTAGTACAGCTGACGTAGGTAGCTAGTGATGACAGGTGAATGGCCCTAAGGTATATAATTATAGAGGTAGATATACAATATGACCTAGTAAATGCACATACATACAAAGATTCTTGGAAAATATCAAGAAGTGACGCACTATTACTACATCAACAGTTTTAATAACAACAATCTCATTTCAGCATAAACATTTAATTATTTTTATTTTACCAACAAAGCTAGACATATTGAGCAAGTTATCTGATAACATTGTTAAACAATGCATGAACGATGTTCCCGTTTCTAGGGAACAAATAAGTACCTACCTAACTAGTGAGGCGCTGTATACAAAAAGGCCCATTCTTTTAACTGACTTTCACCTTTTGTTGTCCAAGTTACTTTACCTTTAAACCACGATCTTTATTCTAATAAAACTAATAATTTAACCAGCATTGTTGCTCACAATGGAGGGCTTTACGATCAGTTAGTAATGTTAACTGAGGTATTATTCTATAGAGGTCAGTTCAGTCAGTTGGGAGTTCCGACGCACTGGTCACAGCGACGACCGACAGCGCGCACGTTATCAAACCAACACGCTACACCTCTCTACACAAAAATCTCGAACGGGAATACCGGATACCGACGCAGTGCTAAGAAAATACTGCCGTCTCTTTCCAACACATTGTAAAAGACCCGCGTTTTTGTCTTCCATCCTTGTTCACAACCGCGAAGCGATAGCGCGCTATGCTTATAGTTAGAAATATGTAACTGAATAGTTTACTTTTGTGTGTAGTTTTGCCAAGTTGATGTCGTTCGAAATTAGAATCGCTGCATGTTCGTTGTTAGTAATGTGTGAAGTGAATTGAAACTCATTTTTACGCGAGTGTTCGGGAGTATTTTTTTTATGTTCAAAGTGTAAAATGCGTTCGGCCGTGCGATGGCGCGGAAACGACACATAGTTTAGATTCCAAAAATGAACGAAAGTTTGTGATTTTCTACGGATTATTTATGTGCTGTGTTTATTGATAACAGTGATAATTATTGTGAAAATGTTTAACGGGAGATTTTCTTTATTTAACGTAAGTCATTTATTTTTATTTAATTTTTTAGTTATATTTTTGTTTCTTCAAATGTCGCGTCCTACTTATAATATAAATATTTTCAGACAGTCAATTTGTTACTATTAAGATTTACTTCAACGAGATAATGCAAATATAAATAAGTGTTATCAAATATTTTTCCTTGTAACTGACAAACAAAGAGCTGGCAGAGAGCCAGAATAACATTTTAATTTTATCATTCGTTGCGGCGAGTGATCAATGAATGTTAAACATTAAAATAATATGATAATTTAGATAGCAATTAGAGTGAGTATGTTTGCATATTTTTATAAAAATTAAAACCATACCTATCTAAACATTATTTTGTTGGAGAAAATCAAGGTGGGTAGGGAGATTCTTAAATAGATATTGGGTGCAGTTTTTGATTCAGTATTTTGCTAGCTTTCAATTCTTTCAATTGTATACGAACTACCCAGCGGATTCACCTGCTACTCAGATCCCAAATGTCGTAGGTAGCGTGATATTATATAGCTTCTTCGATAAAAGGAACAAAATCGAACCAGTAGTTCCTGAGATTAGCGCGTTCAACCAAACAAACAAACTCTTCGTAAAAGAAAAAGGAAATACAGTGCATTAAACATGATACAACACGCCTACAAAATGGTTATGTCATTCCGGGAAACTTCAAATTTTAACTTTTTTTTTAGTTTCCCAACTTATATAAAAACCTTATTTGATTTTAAGCACCTACATTTTCAACAAATGCCAATTATCGAATATCCATGAGGCAAAACGCGATATTGACTGCTTTACTATATTTAACCATTTTTTTTTTGTGGATGTGAAATCACCAAATAATTTCCCCCGCTCTGGAGGAAGCGGGGGGGGGGGGGAATGTCAGAATTCTATTGACTAAGATTATTGTTTATTGTTCCTTCTATAGCCTTATGTTCTGCGGCCGCGGTATCTTTTTCGAACAACCCGCAACCCCGGTAACCATATGTGCAAAACGATTACATTTCCTACGTGTTTTTGAAATATACACAAACTTACAAATCGGATTAATTAATAGATACATTTATCGTTACAATTAAGTATCATTCAAAAAATCAATTAATCAACAAATATTTATTTCTCTGTTAGAACCTCAATTAACTACATTGTACATAGTGCGTCCTATCTGTTAAAAATGTAAATACTCGTAAATAATTTTAAGAACTATTTTATATACTTATGTGTAGACTTAACTAAAGCATTTGACACAGTGAATCAAACATTAAAATTAAATTCCACATAAATATCAGACGGCTGTCTGATATTTTATTCAGAAATAACAGAAGAATAAAATTACAGATGAATATAAATACTGATCTGTTAACCATCAAAACAGCAGTAGTAGTATTACATTACACAAGAAGTTCACCAAGGTTAACTTCTGAGCCCCCAGCAGTTTGTCTTAATTTATTTAGATCGGCGCCATAATATGTCCTGTATTCTTGAATTCTGATTTGTAAATCCTTCACATTTCAATAATTCTTATTTTATAGTGTCTCGAACTACATAATATGCCATCATTCCAGTCGTAGCCGCCATTACAGATCAGTTCACAGACCCTTGGTGATACACACTAAGAAAGTCAACCTTGTCAGCGTTATCAGCAGTAACACATTCATCCATTAGATCCATTGTTCATCCTAGTATTATCAGGTGGATCTACGCTCGCAATATATACTTGCTACGTCTATAAATGTATAAAAGAGAAAATCACTAACTCACTCATCACGAAATCTCAGAAACTACATGGGTACAAGAGACTCAAATCTTGCATGAGGGATCCTATTTAAGACGTAGGTGCTCACTAAGACAGGATCTTGCAAAATTCAACCCCTAAGGGGATGAAACAAGATGGCAAAGTTTGTATGGGAGAACGCGATTCTTCGACCGAATTGAATTGAAATTTTGCCTAAGTATTCACGCTACAACACTAAGGAACTAAGCAGCGGAAATGAAATCACTGGAAAAAGCTAGTATAGTATAGTTGGCTATCGCCAATGCGATATGATATTAGGAAATCAAGTTTTCTGCTCCTTCCCTATAGATATGGAGACTTAGCTGACGATAGACGGTATGTGGAAGATGAAACGGTTAAAAAGGAAGTGAGTGGACGTTCACATAGAGGATCCGTATTTACAGGGTCGTTTTAAGAACTCACTACATGGGATTTTATAAATCCCAATTAGAATATAACCAATACTTTGATTAATGCTCTTCAATTTTGCAAATTGTGATTCAACTATGGATCTACTTGTTGAAATTGAAAATTTTAGTGTTTGATAACCCATTTATCGAGAAACTAACTCGACGCCTAAGATCTGAGCAGCTAGTGAAACCGCTGGGCTTACCTAGTGAAATGAGATAATGATAGATCACACAAGAATTGTCTCTTTTGTATTTTCGACACACTGTGTCTACAGATCTAATCTCACTTTCTCCAAAAAGGGTTCATCCACGGCCGTTACATCAGTCTTTGCGAACCTAGTTTGCTACGAGTAGATAGGAATTACTTGTAGCAAACTAGGCTAGCGTCTATAGTTATGTTGGCAATTGGAATTTTAGTTTTATCTTTGTTCTTTGTTTTGGTTCTGAGAATATTTACAATACACTTGGAACAAGATTCAAAACAAAAGGTGTGTGATACATAGCATAGTATTTCTGAGTTCGAGTATGTAGCATGTAACTGAGAGGCATTCGATTTTCAAGGTTATACTTTGAGAAATGTGTTTTAAAGACCCGTTCTGCAAGCTCAATTTTATTTGTGTCGGTGTAATTCTTATTTCACACTGTCTCGAACTACTTTATATACTATCGTTCCAGTCGTAGCCGCCATTACAGATCCAGTTCATAGACCCCTGGTGATACGCATTACGCACTAACAAAGATATACTTTGTCGCTGTTATCAGCAGTAACACATCCATCCATACATTTTTATTAATCATCCTCGTATAATCAGGTGGAACTACTCTCGCAATATACTTGCTATATATAATACTAGCTGTCTTGCGGTTTCACCCGCAAAATAAATTGATTGCAAAATAAGCAAGATATGAACACTGATGGTTTAAACTAAAATGAATGCTTGCATTCTCTCAGAGGAATGTTTAGTTTAGAACATCATGGCTATGGTCCCATTGCCAGCAATCACAATAGTAACAATGCAGGGTTTGTTTAAAACAAACTGCCTCTTGGATCTATTGGAAGTGGAGTCATCTGCTATGTTGATTCTCTTTGGTCGGCTCGTGATTTTTCTTGGTATTGATGCATTGTCTCTTGTTTTGGTCACAAACAAGCTGCCTGGGTTTACAGATGGGCTAAATGATAATAGGATTTCTCCATCAGCCATCTTCTCAGTATCCGGAGTCTGCATAGGTATGTGCCAAATTGATGTAATAGGTACGCTCGTTCCCTCTATTTCATGGAAGCGTGATGTTAGGTTCTATGCAGCAACTCCGAATTTATGAATGTAGCTTTTACCTAAATATTTAACATAGTTGTACTTGACATAAAACAAAGACATTGAAATATTTATCAGTATTAGACGGGACAAGACGAAGAAAATCGTAATCCAATCCGTAGAAACGTCTCCACTAGTCACCAGAATATTTAACCGGCTTCAAAAAGGAGAAGGTTCTATGTTTGACCGTTTTTTTATCCGTTCACCGATTACTCAGCCAACTAAGGACCGATTTTAACACAATCATCATAATTATTTTTGAGTTCGAAATGGTAAACTTCCGAGGTGGTCCATATCAATTTAATTTACATTGCTTGGGTAGTTTTTATAACTATAAGTCAACGAAACTAACAAGAGGCACCGACGTCCATAAATAAAGCTATTTTCCACTTTTTTTCTTTGGAAATCGGTTTTATTTGGCGGGCCTGTTGGTCTAGTGGTTAGTGGCCCTGACTGCTAAGCCGGAGGTCGTGGGTTCGATTCCCACTCAGGACAAACTTTGTGTGATGAGCATGATTGTTTGTTCTGTGTCTGGGTGTGATTTATCTATAATATGTATGTATTTATAAATTATATATAAGTATGTATATCAGTTGTCTGGTAACCATAACACAAGCTCTGCTTAGCTTGGGATCAGACAGCCGTGTGTGAGTTGTCCCAAGATATTTATTTATTTATTTTATTTATTAATGTTTTTATTAAATAAGTTCGTTTCTTCTAATTTATTAATGTAATGCTGAGAAGTACTTGGACACCTCAGGGTCGTGTTTGTATATGATATACTTAGTTTAGGTATTTTTTTGTAGTTAGTAAATAACTCGATATGATTTTTTGATAAATAGATAAAGATCTTATATTCATGTGCCTATTAGATTTAGTTATGTATTACAAATAAACTATCTTAGATATTTAACCTAACTAACTATTAGTTACACATCATCATTCAAACGTCAAACTTCTTACACCACTACAAGAAACCACCAAATGATTCACCAACATGTAAACTCCAGTTATTCACGATATTAGAGCAAATCATCAATTCACGGCTCCTGCCAACGTTCCATACGGGTCGGGAACAAGGTCGCCTTTAAGAACATATCCGCTAGTTAACTGGCCTCCTCCGGCATCTTTGACTAATAAGATAATGTTCCCACAAGTGCAGTTAACTACAATATTTGTGGCTGTAGACTTGGAAACAAGTGGATTGCTGTCAGCGACTATTTCGGGGCTTATTTGCAAGCTAACATATAACTTCCATTTATTTTCCGGTTACTTGAGCCCATAAATCGTAAAAATACAAATCGTCTTTTAGTAAATTATAATCTTTTTTTTTTTTTTCGGATGGGAAATCACCTAATGACTTCCCCCGCTCTGGGCGGAGCGGGGGGGCATGTCAGACTTGTACTGACTAAAACCCACCCATGTTCCTTCTGTTGCCCTTTACGTTCCGGGGCCGCGGTATCTCTTTCGAACAACCCGCAACCCGCAGGCGGAGGCTCTGGCAAGCCCCTCTGCTTTGCTGACATCTCTTTGAGGCGCGCGTGAAACACCCCAAGCTGGGCAGACCGCCACAGTGTGCTCCACCGTGTCCTCCGGGCGATCGTCACAATGGTGACACCCGGGCGCTTCCTCCCGCCCGATGATGTGCAGGAACCTCCCGAAACTTCCGTGTCCGGTGAGGACCTGCGTCAGGCGGTAGGTGAGGAAGCCATGACGCCTCTCCAGCCACTCCTCAAAGAGGGGACTTACCGCCACTATTGTGGCGTGTCCTGTAAATTATAACCTTAACAATATGTTAGTAATATTTTACTGCATGATAAGTGAGTGAGTGTGAGTGTTATGAGTGAGTGAGTGTAATGAGGGTGATTTATAATGTAGTGGTTTGAACATAATGTTTTTGTTACATGTTGTTTTGTGATGCTTGTGTTAATTTTGGATATTGATTGCTTGAAAACATATTAGGTACTAAATGTGTCCACTAGTTTGCACTGCTCAGTTCCTAAGTATTGTAGTGTGATGTCATTTAACGTAGATCTGCGCCCCGCAAACACACCTGCGTAGACCGAGATAAAAAGTTAGAAGTTCTATACAGAACTTATACGTAGCTACAGACCAAACAGTTTGAATCGCGTTCTCCTACACAATCTTTGCCACCCTGTTTCTCCCTTTTTGGGTTAGAATTTCACAAAACCCCGTCTTAGTAAGAACCTACATCCTAAAAGAATACCCCATGCAAAACTTGGACTCCTAAATCTTGTAGTTTCTGACATTTCGTGATGAGTCAGTGATTTTCTCTTTAACATATAAGATAATAAGGGTCTACGGGACCCTTTCTGGTGGAGGCAAAGGCCATTTCTCATATAGACAAGGCACAAGCATTGATCAATACTCTCGGTCTAGACGATTTTATGTTTTTTCACAATGTTTTCCTTCACTGATGTCATTAACATTATTTAGAACTGTCATAATGTTAAAAGTAATTATGAAAACTGGATGCGACTAATAGAACAACTTTCTTTACATAAAGAAGTAATGCCAATAAATTAGTCATGAAATTTATAATTTGAAATATTGCAGTTGCTAGCACAAATTTATCATGACCGTAAAGTCGTCAAATTAGATATTAGTTTGTTGTATTGTCCAACTTATGACGACTATCTAACATTAAAATTTGAAACAGAATATTTATCATGTTTTTATTTACGAGTTTCCGATATTTCCTCGGTAAATCCTTCCTAATATTATAAAAGCGAAAGTGAGTTTTTTTTGCTTATTTTTTACGTCTTCACGCCTAAATGGCCAAACCGATTTTGATGAATACAGAGACCCTGGAGACGGACACAGGCTAATAAAAAAAAAACAGAGTGTGAGAAATTATCCCTCATTTCTCACTGTTTTCTTTACTGAAAGAGGGAAGAAAAGGGAAAACTTAGCATTGCTATTACAAAAATTACGCGCTAGGGCAAAAACTACAGGTAGCAGGTACCTGCAAGTCAGGAAAGGGGAACTGTGTTACCCCGAATTTAAAGCGGGCGAAGCCGCGGGCAAAAGCTAGTATTTGAATAAATAGGTTAGAATCTACCACATCCACCACGCGAAACCAGTTTGGATTGAATAATGTCGTATGCCTTCTCATTTTTGGTGATGGTAGTGCTTTTGACAGCAATATCTCGACTAACTGCTATCCTGCGTCATCCTACAGCTGGGCAAGGCCTCTCCCCATGACTTCCAGTCGGTGCGATCCAAGGCCAATGTGGACCCCTGTTCGTTGGTTTTATCCAGCCCGTCCCTTCATCTTCTACGAGGTCTGCCACGACGCCTTCTGGCTGTATCAGGGCTTCAGAAAGTGGCTATTTTGGCCCACAGTACATTGCGCTTGCGGCGGCGTTGCCACGACTTGTACCAATAAAAATGCATTTTACCTTGACGAATGCGTTATTCATGACACGTTTTATTCAATTTGCATAGTCTGGCTCGTATAAAAATCTCATTTTGGAAAAACCAAAACGTTGCTTTTTTATTTTTTGCTGGCCTCTTATTCGCTTATGTCGCTCTCTTGTAGGATAGTGATGGGGTTGTCAGGGAGGGTGAGAGTGTGCCTTGGACGGCGAACTTAACTGATACGCGAGGGCTCGTAGTTTAAACAACTCGTCACCCCGGCAGAAAGTTTCGCCTCCTAAAATGGTCATACATGAGTTGAAATTAAACTTTTGTGGAATTTTACTGACAGTAATTTAATAAAAAATTAACGATTTCCTACAACAGAATAATAATAAAATGACTACTAAATAAACATATGAATGAACAGCGTCGCTTTGACCGGCACTCGCCAGCATTGGGCTGGTGACGTCATTTTCACTATAAATCGTCTAAATATAACCGGGATGAGCTTGGTGTGTGTGACACACAGGCCTCGCTGAATAGATCATTAATTATTTGTTGTAAACAGTTTTTAAAACAATATGTAAATGGATAGGTGACCACCCGTTACATACAGAGTTTCTTCCGTGCCTAAAAAGCACGTTAAGCTGTTGGTCCCGACTGTCATTTGTAGATCTTTAACAGTCGTTACAGGATATGTGGCCTGAAAGTCTGACAACCAGTCTTACCAAGGGGTATCGTATTAGCCAGTACTAACTGGGTTGTGGAGGTCAGATAGGCAGTCGCTCCATGTAAAGTATTGGTATCCAGCTGCATCCGGTTGAACTGGAAGCCGACCCCAACAAAGTTGAGAAAAGGCTTGGCGGACGATGATGAGTTTTTAAAACAATTGTTTTTTTTTATTGAATGACTATATATTTTTTTTGATTTGTGAACTATTTTGTACGCTGAAAATGGCAAAACACAGAATGCAGAATTGCAAAACCAGTCCAAAGTATAATTTCGCGCTAGAATTATATAGTATTTTATCAAATCGGTTCCGCATTATTGCTGCAGATAAGAGCACATGCGGTGCGCACACGCATCACGTCCTATTAATTTTGAATAACATTAAAACTAATTTCTTAGAAATTAACTCCATTTGGGTGTTCGTTGATAAGAAAACTTTATTATAAAATAGCAGTGGTTTTATTAAGAGATTAGAAAAAAACATACATAAATAGTCCACTTCGCTGTCAATAGGAAAAGTGACCGGAAGGCTGGCAGAACTGCCATGTTGGATGGCAATGCTGTTTGGCCAAAAATGCCCAGCCAAAAGGGTCATTAGAAAAGTCGACCAACCATTCTGCGATATCCTGAAATACTAGGTTAGCACTCGGATCTCACGGTCCTAGGGTTTCAACCTAGGTATATTGTATTTGCGCCGTTTGAAGTTACAGAACCTGCAGCAGCCGCCCTAGTAATTATTTTCTCATTCGATGAAAAAATTAAGACTCAATAAAAAATTGTGTGAGATACCATCATACCACAGATAAAAAGGCTGAAATGCATATTTGATTTATTAAATAAAAAATTACATAATAAAATTGCATGTCAAAACTAATTAAATAACCCGCCCCTGATTGTTCCTGGCGCAAAAGTGCCCATAACACTTGCCGCATTCCCGCGTTGGATGGCAATGGACAACCTTTGCGCCAGAAACCGGCTGGAGCGGGAGTCACCACTGATAATGTTTTGCCTGTGCCCTAAGTCCTGAACAAAGTCCTTAGCGTCTTTACCCCAACTGCCCATGATCTCCACTGCCATGGGCACAAAATAAATGGTACAGCGGTTCCAAAGGAGCATACTTCAACGTCAAAGGCTGAAATAAAATACACAATTCTCAAAAAATACTAAAAAGACGGATGATAAATTTATTTCTGGAAGTCGGTGGCAAAAACATCTATAATATAAATCAAATAAAAGTCACTGTTCTAGTGTTTTTAGTAGCCTTATATGTACCACTGTTGGGCCTCCCCCACCCCTTCTCTTCCCCCCCGTCCTTCCAGGTACTCTTCTCCTACGCCACCTCGAAACTAACCTAACCTAACCTTCGTTATAGGCTTCCAGACCATCTCAACATAGCATTCAAATACTTTTTCAATTACATCATTTACATTTACAAATTGCCAAGGAGTACGTCAGTCTTACTTCTTACTATATTACAAACATTATAAATGCGAATCTTTCTAAGGATGGATGGATGTATGGATGTTTGTTACTCTTTCACGTCAAAACGGCAGAGCGGATCTTGGTGAAATTTGGCACAGAGGTAGATTATGGTCTGGAATAACACATAGGATACTTTTTTTTCTATATCACTCGGGTGAAGCCGCGGGCGCCAACTAGTATCAATATAGCTAGTTATTCATAAACAAATGAAACTTGTTGCCCGTTCCAAGGTTGGTTCTCTGAAAGAGAATCAAGTGATCCAGGTTAAAACAAGTCAGTCTAACCACAAACTGCAATGTTACACAAACATTCTGTTGCGAACACTTATTTATTTAGAAAATACGAAACCTGTTAACTTTCTACGCGCCCAAGAAAATGTATGCTGCTCGAAAGCGAAGAAAATTTACCTTAGATATTTGAATAGCTATCGCACTTTAGATTAGGTCTATAAAACCGAGTTTCTGGACTATTTAAGACAAAATGTGACAAAACAGTAATCACATTTATATCATTACTAGCTTTTGCCCGCGGCTTAGCTCGCGTTAAATTCGGGGTAACACAGTTCCCCTTGCGCCTTATTGATTTGTAATAACAACGCTAAGTTTTCCCTTTTCTTCCCTCTTTCTCCCTCACATCCCACTTTTTTAAAATAAAAATTAGCCTATGTCCGTCTTCTGGTTCCCAACTATCTCTGTACCAAAACTCATCAAAATCGGTGTAGCCATTAAAGCGTGAAGAGGTAACAAACAAACAAACAAACTCACTTTCGCTTTTATAATATTAGTAAGGATAAGGATACAGCTCAACAATCCTTCTAATACTAATATTATAAATGCGAATGTTTGTGACGATGGATGTATGGATGTTTGTTGCTCTTTCACGTCAAAACGGCTCAACGGATCTTGATGAAATTTGGCATATAAGTAGATTATAATCTGGAATAACACCTAGGATACTTTTTTTTCGATCATCACGCGGGCGAAGCCGCAAGCGCCAGTTAGTAATACATAATAACAGTTTGAATCCCCGTAAAACCTATCCGCCTATTTCAATGCAAACAATTGGTATGCAATATGAATTTGAACTGTATAGCAGTTTTTAGTTATAGCTCAGTTTCAAAGAGCAAAGTCGAAAGTTGATATTTAAATAATGATTACTTACGTAAAGAATTATCTAATTTCAACGTTTTTTTTTTGCTGATGGAAAATCATCGAATAACTTCCTGGGAGTGCCAGTCTTTTCCTGAGCAAAACCGACCCATGTTCCTTCTTTTGCCCTTTATGTTCCGGGGCCGAAATATCTCTTTCGAATAACCGTCAACCCCGGCAGGCGGTGGCCCTGGTAGGCCCCCGTGCTTTGTTTCAACACCAAACTAAAGGTTTGATAGTATCCCTTTTACTACTAATAGAAGTAAATCCCCAGCACCATATATCCGGCATCAACTAAAACAGTAGAGTGGCTCACAATTTCATTATCAAAGTTAATTAACAAAACAATGGCGTGCTGGACAATAGACGTAGGCCTCTCAAACGGAAATAAGTGTTAGTGGAAATGTTGGCGGCAAAAGTTAATTACAATAATTAAAAAAAAAACATCGTGACGAGAACAGTTTCCAAGTTTTATTTATATAAAAGCCGTTGGTTCCGGCTGTCATTTGTAAATCGATTCCTTCGTAAAATCACGGGAGCCCCTTTTTACGTCCGTAACGATAGTCTACACTTAGACTTGAGAATTCCCACCGTCCGTCGGCGGCGCTCAATTCATGAAACGCCTTTCCAAGCGCTTCTTTGACTCCGCGTTTAAACATCGCAATCCCCTCATCGCATCGGCCGATCGATAAGAACCCTCGCGAATAAGTAAAATTCGTCGTCCTCGACATACTCTCGTCGCTCCTGACGATGCTATAACCCTGCTTCAGGAGAGCAGCAGGGAGACTAGCACTCTACGTAAATTCAGACACAAAGCGCCGTCATTCCGTCCTCGGCGACGAGGCCCGTCGCGACGTCCCGGTAACTGCTCCACCCGTCCCTTGCTAGAGTCAGCCCGCGCTGCTGAGCCAGTAAGTTTAAATCAGTCCATAAATAATATCACTCAGATCCAGCCTGTCCCTTTGCTGTCCTCCCTCAGCGACGCCCTAAGCCGAGGTTCGTACACACAGGGGGTGCCCTTAGCGTGTAGTCGCTTAGTTTCTAAGTTTTTACCCTGCCTGGAGGTCTTAATTTTTTAAGGCATCCACAGGATTCGCCCGGTTAAGCAGACGACAACCTCCTTGGTTGAACAGCGAGATGCCATTCAGAAAAAGTGAAATAAATGTAATTTGTAGATTTTATATACTTTTTTTTTACATATACGGGTTGGAGCGATATAATAGGATAAGAACATGGTAAAGTGTGATGCCTTGCTGCCAGATGAGGATCAACATCCACCGTTTTCCCAGAAACGAGGTCAAAAACAGCGGACCCAATTGTGATACGAAATAGTGTCTCAACAGTCGGTATACCATCAACATAAATAAGACCCCTCCTTATTAACCTACAATTAATAAAACTAACCAAATTGTATGATAAATGGGCTGCGCTTGCGCGTGAGTGTCATCAATTAAACGGGCGGTCTGCGCACGAGTCGCTTATATATCACACGAACTGACATGAGTAATTGAATCGCAACCATTCAGTTATAATATTAGTGCATAGTACAACTAAAGGGTGTTTTAAATGGTCTCCCTTGAGCTGCTGGAGCATGTTGTCAATCACGTTTGTGTTAGGGCTGACCACTGCTGGGGAGATTTATCACTGCTGGGGTGATTCACTGCTGGGGTGATTGTGTAGAATGCGACTGTGTCCCCGCACCCCAGCCAGAAGTGACGAGAAGGAACACCGTGTGGTTTTAGTCAGTAGGAGTCTGAGAGACCCCATGCCATGGCGGAAGACATCCATCGAAGATTTCGAAAGGTAAAAATAAAATAAAAAAATGGGTACCTAGCGCTGATGCTGTGCCGTTTTACATACTGATAACAATAGTGTACACTCTGTGCTGCGTCAACGTAACACACGACTAACTGCAGCCTCCGAGACGAAGTGATAGGGGTATACTGCATGGTGGCCTACCAGGGACGCTGCCTGTCGAGGTTGCAGGTTTTTCAAAAGAGATACCGCGGCCGCAGAACATAAAGGGCAATAGAAGAAACATGTCTGGGTTTAAGTCAGTACAAGTCTGGCACTCCCCTCCGATCCGTCCAGAGCGAGTGAAGTTTTTTAATGATTATATGGAACACAACACACACACAACAACACACACACATAACACTACACTGCACTGACGTGAGTGTGCTATTAAAGTGGGTGTACTATTTAGGTACACCTGCCTAACCCTTTCGAGATTATATAAATAATGTTATGTTTATTTGCATGAACAGTTAACAGAGACAGCGAGTCTTTCTAAACCGATGCGCGTGCGCATGACCCGTTAATTAAAAGAGGTCAGCGGCGCGTGCTACTCACACAACACACTTAGCAGTAACGATATAATTGAATCTTTATGATAAGGTTAAATAATACTGATGACATATACATATATGTCACAGTAAAAGCTTTATTTTAAACTAGCGGTGCCTCGCGATTTCGCCCCGGAGACCGGGATAAACCGGAGTTGCGGGTTGTTCGAAAGAGATACTGCGGCCCCGGAACGTAAAGGGCAATAGAAGGAACATGGGTGGGTTAGTCAGTAAAAGTCTGACATGCCCCCCCCCCCGCTCCGCCCAGAGCGGAGAAAGTTATTTGATGATTTCCCACCCCAAAAAAAAAGACCGGGATAAAAATTACGCCATGTGTTAAGGTATCCAAGGTATAAGCTATCTGCAATAAATTTTCATCCAAATCGGTCCAGACGTTTGAGCGTGAAGAAGTACATACAAACATACAAACTTTCGCTTTTATAATATTAATGTGATACTAACTGCAACCCACGGTTTCACTTTCGTTAGTAGGGCTTATATTCTAATAACATAAAAACCAAAAATAAAATATTTTTTATTTGCTGACCAAAAACAATACATTTCAAGCTTTATATTATGTAATAAAAATCTAGTTAATAAAGAAAAATAAAAACTTAGTTCTAGTAGTAAAGAAGAATCTTCAGTTTTTGATATTAGTTTTTCGACATAGGCCTCCTCTAGCTTCTTCCACTCATCTTTGATGTGACTTCTATGTTCTCATCTCACTATCTGCAATATTACACGAGAAAATCTAGTTTATTTATTTGTTTTTCTGTATTATTGGAACGAAGTTCCTTATCACGCGTTGCGAAAGGGGGCTAGACGAAAAAAATTAATACCAAAAGTTGTAACGACACTTTTTGCTGTAGTTGTAAGCCGTGCGGCGTGCGCGTCTTTCTCTGTCTCTCTCTCTCATAGAAAGCAGGCCAGTCATTTTCGTTTCGTCTTTCTATTTCACATTGAACAGTGTGGTGTTGCGACGATTATTTTTGTTGAGTGTATACAGGTTTTTTGTACATAATAAATAATAACTTCGTTCCATCCGGGTGTCCCTTGACATCAGTATTTTAAAATCTAAAGTTTTAAATAAAAGATTGAATATAGCAAATTAGCAATTAAACTCGTTACCTATGTAGAGCTCCAAGGACGTATTAGTGTATATATATAATGTTATGACTAAGAATAGTATTAATTTGCATTTTTAGAGTCTAAGTAATACATAAAAACACTTAATTTACGTGTTTCATGTGTGTCACAGTTTTGTTGAGAACATCTAGTGACAAAACGAATCCTACAAAATAATTGTTAATATTTGCCCTGATTCTCCTCATTAATCCTTTCCCTATTTGTCAGGATCCAGCAGCTGCTGTGACATGATTGTGCTTCTTTTAACATGAATGAACGTCATCCACTCTCCGACTAAGCAAAAACGTTAGTTTGGCGTCTTTAGTTTTGCTCAATAAAAACAGTTGCTTATTTTAAATAACGGAACACACAGTTTATTGCGGCAGTTACTATAATTAGCTGCCGCTAAATCTAGTTCATTTTGAAGTAGTACTTATAATAATATATATATAAATAAGCAAACATATTTTCAATACACTTTCTAGAAAACTGGCTTTTATTGCACTGCGGTTAGGTTCAATATGCAATGGATTTCACTTGCGTGCTTTTTCCTCATGTGTCACAACCAGGGGTTTCTGATTTCACCACAGGTAACAAAAAACAACTGTTGTGTTGGTTTTTTCTCTCTCGGCTCCATAACACCCTCGCTTCGGCTCGTGTGTAAATTCCGCCTTAGACGCAATGACAAAGCTTACTCACTTGAATCAAAATGTACTATTACACAAATGTACTACACAGCCGCAACACGTTGCGAATTCTAGATACCAAAATGAGGGAGAGGGCAAGGTGACGACCCTAAACTAGAGCGTTCACGTTGTTTCTTAGAATTAATCGAGTGCATAATTTAGTTAAAACAAAGTACCTAACTACAATAGCATGCCATTAATGTTATGCATTTAAATATTGCTCCTCGGTATATAAGTACCTACATAGCTGTTACCGCAGCTTCGCGTGCTGGACTGACCCTAAACGCGTGCGTTCACGTTCCGTTTCGTCATAGTAAACTAACCGCAGTCTTCGGTGGAAATACTTCGTATCCACGTATAAACTACCTACCTTAAGTCAATGTCATTGTTTTGCTAAATCTGTCATTAATGTCACGTAGTTCAATGCAATGGATATTTTGTTGTGCTAAATAGCATAGGTATTAATGCAATTCATTTAGTCATTCAAGTTTTTGTAAACTTATTTATTTATTTATTTAATGCACAATGTACAAATAGTTATACGGTGGGTTTACAACTAGTGCTTTTTTTTTTCGGGTGGGAAATCATCCAATGACTTCCCCCGCTCTGGGTTGAGCGGGGGGGCATGTCAGACTTGTACTGACTAAAACCCACCCATGTTCCTTCTATTGCCCTTTACGTTCCGGGGCCGCGGTATCTCTTTCGAACAACCCGCAACCCCGGCAGGCGGAGGCTCTGGCAAGCCCCTCTGCTTTGCTGACTCTCTTTGAGGCGCGCGTGAAACACGAACGCGCCGTCGACACGGCCTTACAACTAGTGCTTACGTGACCTTGGGCGCAGCAACATGTCTTAAAATTAACTAACTTAAACTTTATAATAATACTAGCTGTGCCTGCGGCATGCGTTGCATTGTTATATTCTACCTTTCTACCTACCCCTACCTACCCTATCTTTCAAGTTGGATCAAACTGTACACGGTGTGCAAATTTAATTTAAAATCGGTTAAGTAGTTTAGGTGTCCATCGCGGACAAACAACGTGACACGTGATTTTTATATATTAAGATTACCTAATAAAAACTATTTTTTTTAAGTTTTTTATTCAGCATTTTTAGTTGTGGTATAATGATATATCGCATAATATTTATCGAGTATACATTTTCCATTGTTATTAAAAGATTAGCAGATCATCCATATAGATTTAGAGAAAAAAAATATGTATTATATAGACGATAACTCATAAACTAAGCAATATAAATAAAATTGATATGGAGTCACTTAGGAAGTATACTCTATCAAACAAAAGAAAGAATTTTGCAAATCGGTCCAGGCGTCTTTGAGTAATCGGTGAACATATGTACATACCGACAAATTGAGAACCTCCTTCATTTTTTGAAGTTGGTTAAAAAATAAAAATCTTATTTGGCAGACTTAAACGTAAACCAGGAAGTTATGAATGTGAGTTTGTTTATAATTACGTGACCGTACGAGGGGGATTCAATCTATGGGGGATTCCCTCGTTATGCTTCCATAAGCGTTCACACAATAGGTGTTTAGCTTAGAACGCGTTCAAATATTAGTAAACTAAATATTGCGTTCAAGAATAAAATCTACATTCACACAATTCTTTTCAGGGTTCCGTACCTCAAAGAGAAAAAACGGAGCGTTTTATTTTATTTACAACGATACTTTTAAATTAATCAAAAATAAGAGACACGTAATTTTAATGGGCTATATCTTTATCATTTTTATTCTAATTTACAAATAAGGAAATATGTGTCCCTTATTTTTGAATAATCTAAAAGACGGACTAATATTTTTTTTAAACTAGCCTATTATTGTTTAGCCACAAGCTCCTCAATCGACACAAATATGTGTGTTTTCTGTACAAAAACTCACAAGAGAGCGAAAAAAATAATTTTATTCAAAATTCAGTAGTTTTATTCAAGTACAATACAACGATTAATAGTAAAATGTGTTATAGTAGTTTCTTGACCTGTTTGTCCGAGTTTGTACAAGATACTGGTAATTAGGAAGTGCATGATTAGTCTTTATTCTGTTTTGGTAGACCTAGGTTCAGAGATCGAGACTGAAGTTTGAACTGCGCAATTAGACTTGCTTTTAATGGAAAAATTACGGCCTCTTGACTCTTTGGACTTTACTGCTATACATTTATATGCTATACATTGTATACAGGGTTGAACACACCGAGGATACAACGGTCACCAAGTATTCATGTACACAAGACGGCACATCAACCTACACAAAACCATTTTAACCTGATCTCACTACTACGGTGTGCGATCCGTTGTACAGAGAACAGTAGGGTTACCATGACATCTTATTCCTGTGTCAGAAAGAGATGGTGCTAGACACCCTGTATAGCTCTGTCTCTTTCCCTCAGTGGAATAAGTTCTGCTTTAAGACGTCATGGTAGGGTAGCTGGTTATAATAGTTTAGAATAGGTTGACCCGCCGCCGCGCCGCCGCGCCGTCGCCGTCGTGTGTAAGTACATCGTTCTGAATCCCCAAAAATATTTGTTCTACTGTGTCCCACAAATCTGCAACACCTACAAGGGTTAAATGTATGAAACAACTGATTATTTTTAGGGTTAGAATGATGTAGGTACCAATTGCGTGATTTTTTTAGTCTGTCTGTCTGTCTATCATTACCCTTTATCTCGGAGTTCGCGTGGTAGTGATAGTGTTAAAATTAAAAGCATATAGTGGAATCCGTTTAAAATGACATCGAAGGGAAATAACAAACACGTCATACTAAGCGGACGTCATAAAAAAACATTTTGTGCGAAATAAACAATCTCCTGTTTTTGTCAGTAAGTATTGATTTTAATAGAGAGAGACAAAATAGAAATAAGTCAAAAATAATAATATAACACCGAACACTTTCGGAAGTGTTAGGAATACATCAACTGGACACAATTTATTAAAAATGGGTCATAATAAGCGAACTGTCACTCAATGCGGAGTCATTATACCCGACTTTGTTTAAAGAACTTTATATAAAAACCAAACATCGCTGTGTAATACGTCATAATAAGCGGTTGGTCATTATAAGCTGAGTCATAATAAACGGATTCTACTGTATACTCAAATCTGTGGTCCCTTAGAGGTGTAAAAATATCAACTCTCGTCAAAACTTAAGGCCCAACCCTCGGTGCACTTGTCGAACATTTCCGACGTTTGGCTCCCAAGCTCGAGCGGACGGGGGCTGCTTTCAAGCGGCTCCTGCCCAATCTGAGGGGGCCAAACGCCTCCTGCCGTAGGCTCTATGCCGGAGTCGTGCGGTCCATGGCCCTTTACGGGGCCCCGGTATGGGCGCGTTCTTTAGGGCGGCGCGCCGCCCACTACCTGAACGCGCCCCAAAAGGTGGTGGCCATACGGCTTGTCCGGGGCTACCGCACGATCTCCGGCGAGGCAGCAGGCCTCCTTGCCGGACTGCCACCGTGGGATCTGGAGGCGATAGTCCTCGCGCGCCTGTTTGAGTGGCGCGCGGAGGCACTACACCGAGGGGAAAACCCGCTGCCACGGCAAGTTGCCGCTCGGCGGGCAGACCTCCGGTGCGATCTCATAGTGGCATGGAGAGAGCGACTGTCGCAACCCCGTGCAGGGCACGCCACAATAGCGGCGGTAAGTCCCCTCTTTGAGGAGTGGCTGGAGAGGCGTCATGGCGTCCTCACCTACCGCCTGACGCAGGTCCTCACCGGACACGGAAGTTTCGGGAGGTTCCTGCACATCATCGGGCGGGAGGAAGCGCCCGGGTGTCACCATTGTGACGATCGCCCGGAGGACACGGTGGAGCACACAGTGGCGGTCTGCCCAGCTTGGGCGGAGCACCGCCGTGCCCTCGTGGAGGCGATCGGCGGCGGAGATCTCTCGCGTCCGGCCCTGGTTCAGGCCATGGTCCGGAGCGAGAGGGAATGGGAAGCGGTCACCACCTTCTGCGAAGCAGTAATGCTAGCAAAGGAGGTGGCCGGGCGTTTGAGGGAGAGAACATCTGCCCAACCCAGCCGCCGCGGGAGACGCCCCGGGCTCCGGGCGCCGCGAGACGACTCCCGGCCACCGTAGATGCGGGCCTGTGGACGGTGAGCAATGGGTAGCTCACCGTCCGTCCGTCGATTGACGACAGGCCGTGTCGACGGCGCGTTCGTGTTTCACGCGCGCCTCAAAGAGAGTCAGCAAAGCAGAGGGGCTTGCTAGAGCCTCCGCCTGCCGGGGTTGCGGGTTGTTCGAAAGAGATACCGCGGCCCCGGAACGTAAAGGGCAATAGAAGGAACATGGGTGGGTTTTAGTCAGTACAAGTCTGACATGCTCCCCCGCTCCACCCAGAGCGGGGGAAGTCATAGGATGATTTCCCACCCGAAAAAAAAAAAAAAAAAAAAAAAAAAACCCTCGGTGCACTAGTCCGACTCGGACTTGACCGGTTGTTTTTGTTACAACA
This sequence comes from Ochropleura plecta, assembly GCA_905475445.1. NCBI lineage: Eukaryota > Metazoa > Arthropoda > Insecta > Lepidoptera > Noctuidae > Ochropleura > Ochropleura plecta. The sequence continues at coordinate 1,116,539 of FR997735.1, forward strand.
TAACCACACTTTTCACTCATACAAATGATCTAGACAAGGATAGTAATGTAAGTAATTGATTGAAAATAGCGATATTTATCGCTCCACAGCTGACCGTTTCCAGCTAAACAGATGTTTTATCTCGACGGAAAATCCCTATCTTTAGCGTTATTACTTTAGTACGTACAGAACAGTCGGTCCTATAAATAAGCTGGTTATAGAGTTGTTATGTAAAATATACAATTAGCTGTAACGACAGATTATTATACTTTACTATTTTGTTTACCTGTTTACCCCGTGTCATCCATACTAATATTATAAAAGCGAAAGTGATTTTGTTTGTTTGTTTGTTACGTCTTCACGCCCTAATGGCTTAATCTGATGCAATGAATTTTGGTACTGAGATAGTTGGAACCCTGGAGACGGACATAGGCTTTAAAAAAAAGTGAGATATGAGAGAGAAAGAGGGAAGAAAAGGGGAGAGAAAGATATTTTTTTTCGATCATCACGCGGGTTATCAGTTAGTTAGCGTCAGCCCAAAGAAACTATGCCACGCGGACGAAGTCGCGGGCGGAAGCTAGTTAACTATAAATAAATACTGATACCCTTTGGTAAGACTGGTTTTAAGACTTTCGGGAGGCTGACTATCTGTAAGGACCGTCAAATATCTACAAATGACAGCCGGGATCAACAGTTTGACGTGCATGCATAAAAAGTAAATGGCACATTACACATATAAATAATAACAACATACATTGATGTCAATCTAATTGACATGTCTATGGAATACGGTTTTAGAGGTATGAAGAACAGGGTGTAAAGTTCTCCATACTCTATGGAAAAGGGAGGATCCTCCGACCAGACGGGTGTTGTGTCTGGTGGGCCACTGCCCGACAGTTGCTTGTCGGGTGTATATATTAGTGGTGTATAGTTTAGATGTTTATATATAATAATAAACATCTAAACTCTTACTGAAGTGTTATTTTTTAAGGTTTTGTACCTTTTTTTTGCGGATGGGAAATCATAAAATAACTTCTCCCGCTCTGGGCGGAGCGAGGGGAGTGTCAGACTTGTACTGCCTAAAACCCACCCATGTTCCTTTTATTGCCCTTTATATTCTGGGGCCGCGGTGTCTCTTTCGAACAATTCGCAATCCCGGGGGTTTTGTATCTCAAAAGGAATAATTGGAACCCTTATCTGTCTGTCTGTCAAGAACCTTTAACTCAGGAAGGCGATCGGGAAAACCATGTACACAAGACTGTGGTCCCTATATGCTGTGAAAAAATCAACCCTCTAAGTCTACGCAGTCAAAATATTATTGGTTTATGTCGTAAGTTTCTACGGAACCCTTGGTGCGAGAGTTTGACTCGCTATTGTCTGTTTTTTTTTATAAACTAAATTTATATATTGATCTTGTATTGTATTGTATAACGGGTTGATGTCCCCAACTCCACGTCTGAGGCGCGTATTTTGCGTACGAGTGGGAATATTATTCGGTCCACCCCAGCTCCACGAGAAACGCCAGCAGCGCCTTGGTGTTGCTGACGATCTCGCGAAGAGTACCTGGGTTACCGAAGTGCTTTGCCCTGCATGGGGCAACCTCTGGGCAGTGCAGAAGCACGTGGGCTGCTGTCTCGTCTACCTCCATGCAGGCTCGGCACAGTGGGCTGTCTGTGACTCCTAAAACAAAGGGGTGTTTATTAAAAGAGCCGTGGCCAGTAACGGCTGCTGTAATATACATTGATCTTATCTTAAATCTTCCTGTGGCAACGCGTTGTAGACATGCAATGCTTATTGAAAGCGATAGTTACTTGCTTGTCAGGGCTAATTAATTTTAAATAGAACAAAAACAACCTAGTTATAACTAAACTGTTATGGTGTTAATATGTTCACGCATGTAAGAAACAGTATGTTCACATCCTTGTTCCCAGTTGATTTATTTTACAAAAGCAAATTTCAACTCTATTGCTTGTTGAATTGAGTTGATGTTAGAAAGATTAGCACTATTCAAAATTTGTTAAAGTTCCAGTGCAAACTGAACTTTAAATGAAGTCGATAAAGTGACTTTTCTGAAACAAAGATTTATTTATATTTACGGAAACTAAATAACGAATGCAGAATATCTAATAATAGCCTTTGAACAGAGTTATTGTACGAGATAATGGCATGTTAGAGTTGTTCAATAAATATATAATGAATCACTGTATTGTTTCCACGAATAAATAAGTATCAAACTAACAACTATAATGATGACACACTTATTTTTTACTGCGTTTTAGTTTACATGAAACGGTATCCTTGTCGTTGTGTTTTCATTTGTTTAGCTATTCATGACTAAACAAATGATTGAAAAAATACGTAGCGATACATACATAAGGAAAATGTAGATGAAAGTAAAATACTCCGCAATGTTTAGAAATGTTTTTATTTGCAGATAAAAACAACATACTGTATTTTTTAAAAAAAAACGTCGCCCCACACTAGAATTTTCTCCTCTATCGTGGGTGCGTTTACAAACATTTAAACTCACATACACAATCAGCCAGACCCGTAACAACTATCTGTAGGCCATACAAATATTAGTTCCGTGCGGAAATCGAACCCGCGACACGCAGCGCAACAGTCGATCGCTCAACCACTGCGCCAACCGTGCCGTTAATTGCTGTGGTGTGTCAGTTTTAAGGGTAACGTGCCTAAAAAAAAATTTAACGCTTATCGGATCGCTTTGTTCACCGTCTGTATGACTGTCAGTCTGTTTGTCAAGACCCTTTATCTCGGAAACCGCGTGTAGGTATCGAGTTGAAATTGAAAACAATATACTTAACACTGTAGTCCCTTTGTCCTGTGAAAAATGTCAACCCTCTAAATCTACGCAGTCAAAAGATATGGCTGTTTTTGTCGCCAGTTTGTAAGGATCCGTGCGCGAGTCTGACGTAGTGCTCTTGGACGGTCTTTGTTAAGCGGGAGTTGGTATGCCCTCATCATAGGTGGCGAAGGTCTGGTATCTGTCAATGATCTGATCTGCTGTAGCCTGTTGATGATGATGTATCTAAGTTTATGTGGTAAAGTAGGTAATCTTACTTATCTAATATATAAAATTCTCGTGTCACAGTTTTCGTTCCCATACTCCTCCGAAACGGCTGGACCGATTTAAACGAAATTTTGTGTACATATCGGGTAGGTCTGAGAATCGGCCAACATCTATTTTTCATACCCCTAAACCTCAGCGGGTGAAACCGCTGGGCACAGCTAGTAATATATAAAATTCTCGTGTCACAATTTTCGTTCCCATACTCCTCCGAAACGGCTTGACCGATTCTTATGAATTTTTGTATGCATATTCAGTAAGTCTGAGAATCGGCTACTATCTATTTTTATACCCCTAAGTGAGAAGGGGACCGGAGCAGCGGGTGAAACCGCTATGGGCACAGCTAGTGTTCAAATAAATTTCTGGTAGAATTCAATTAATAGATAACTACTTAAGAGACAATACAAGGAAGAATATATCAACTAAAGTACGGCCAACGAGAAGCGATACCAAATGTAAACAAAACCCATGCTAAAACCCCATCTAAAATGGCCGCCCGAATGTTGGCGAACCCGTCTTAACGTTGTCATGTTTTTGCCGGGAGAACGAGACATTACGATAAAGGCACAAGATGGAAAGAGATAAATATTAGATTGTCAACGCCACAGTTGTTCTTTAGGTTAATGACCTTTCGTATCGCTTCTCGTTGGCCGTACTTTACATAGATATGTTGTACAACCATTATCTACTATTTATACTTTTATTGTTGACGAAGTGTCTTTTTTATGGTTGTTGAATCATAGTGACGTGAAAGTTCCTATAATATAGTGTTACCTATGTGATACAAGTCACGTTCACAATAGCGCAGAAAAATGCATAATTTAAACAATTGGGAATTCCGTCATGCAGTTAATGCGAAACTAATCTTTGCCGCTATTCAAATAAGAGCCTAATCATTTCAAAATTTCTAAGTCATAACATAATATCACGCCGAGCCCTCGGAGGGTTGTTTGTTTGCTTGCTTCCTGGTTTATTTGTTTTTAGGGTTTCCTTACCCCAAAAAGAAAAAAAACGGAATCCTTATTGGATCACTTTCTTGTCCGTCTTCAAGACTCTTTATCTCGGGAACGCGTGAAGGTATCAAGTTGAAATTAAAACCATATACTCAAGCCTGTAGGCCTTAAGCAGTAATAAAAAACGCGTTCGTGTTTGACGCGCGCTTCAAAGAGATGTCAGCAAAGCAGAGGGGCTTGCCAGGGCCTCCGCCTGCTGGGGTTGCGGGTTGTTCGAAAGAGATACCGCGGCCCCGGAACGTAAAGGCCAATAGGTGGAAGGAACATGGGTGGGTTTTAGTCAGTAAAAGTCTGACATGCCCCCCCGATATGCGAAGTTATTTGATGATATCTTTATCTTTACCCAAAAAAAAAACTGTTGGTCCCGGCTGTCATTTGTAGACCTTTGACAGTCGTTACAGGTAGTCAGTGTTCCGAAAGTCTGACAACCAGTCTTACCAGAGGTATCGCATTACCCAGTACTAATTGGGTTGTGGAGGTCAGATATGCAGTCGCTCCATGTAAATAGTGGTATTCAGCTGCATCCGGTAAGACTGGAAGCCGACCCCAACATAGTTGGGAAAAGGCTAGGCAGATGGTGATGACTTTTACGACTTACTCACTTACATTACAGTACATAGTTACATTACAGTATATAGTACATACACAAAAATCACAAACAATGAGTTATAGTGAGTCACTTATAAAAGTGCACAGCACTTACAGAATTATAAAAATATAAATGAGAACTGTAAGACTATAAATTATACAATTTGCAAAGGAAAATATTGTATTAGACAATTTTAAAAATGTGAAATGCTGATTAAAATGATTAGATAAATTGGAAACTAGGTATACCAAAAAAAAAAAAATGATACAGGTAAATAAAAGGTTGATTATGAAGAGAATGGAAGCGGATCCAATAGATTACCTGGTGTCTGATGTGGCACAGTCGTCTCCAGGAGAGGACTAGGAGATGATAGCTGTTAAAGGCATCTTTCTAAATAGTAGCAGTAAAAAAAATCTTACTAAGTGGATAATGACACTAAATTATGCAGACACTGAGGCACTTTTACAGCAAACAAAGTGAAACACATACATGCATACACACACACACACACGCGCACACACACACAAGCATGCTTTATATCGAAGTTACTATGTAATTGTATATTGCTATGGAAGTGCGGAGTCTCCTAACACAGGCATTATTAGCTTAAAAGGAGGCTCCAATCACCTAGTAATGTAAAACGTTTTGGTTCAAAAATAAAGATTTTGTATTTCTCTATGTAAGAGGGAGAGGCCTGCAGTCCACCTTGTCTACTACGACCCCAGTACTGGTTGGTTCTAGGGCAGGGATATTCAAAGTAGGGGGCGCGCCATCCTAAGGGGGCGCAAAGACCTGCAAAGGGGGGCGTGGGCTATTAGTTTGGTTAAGGACCTTATTTACACATTACACCCGGGTTTATGCCCTACGTATTTATTTTATACAAACTTGGTAACTAATATACATAAAAATACTGAAAATATTTGCGAAAAAAGATTGTTTTTTTTTTCAGTTTGAATTCTGATTATTATAAAATTATTACCTACTATATTTTATCAGGGTAACCCCGGGCACTGAATGTTTAGAAAGGGGGTGCTGAATGATGAAAAAGTTAGGGAAAAAGTTAACCCCTCTTCTAGGGCATGCCGCTTTCACATGAGGTAACCTATCTCGTTATTATGACGTCATCTTATCACGTCACATAAGTGAAGTAATAATCAATTATGTACGATTATACAAAATAGGCAAAACGAGTTTCTTCGCTGTCCCAAATACAATAATTAATATTTTATCTTACAAAACAGAAATATAACTAACTTTTTTGTTTTATCAGTTGACGTAATACTTGTATTTATGAGCATTCGATTATGATTCAACAGCTTTACGAATTGAATTGTAAGTGTTTCTGGATGTCTGTTCGTTGAATTGAATTTGTTTGATTTATTTATATCTTACGTTTGTAGAAAAGTACATTTGTGTGGTTTTAGGAAGTGTATGTACATTTTGACAGTATCACTGCGATAGTTATGTGGCACAAGAAACGGTGCTATCACACTAGTATTATAAAGGCGAAGGTTGTATGTGTGTGTGTATGTTTGTTACTTCTACAAGCCTAAACTTCTGGACATTTAGTGGCAAAAATTGGTATGTATATTATGATATTTCAGATACCTGTGGCGGGTTTCCCGTCACTAGTGCGACTCGAGCGCGAGCGCGGGAGGAGAAGCGGGGGGGACACCGCGCCGTCTGCCGCCAAGACGGGGCGTAAGCGCAAGCTAGTACGCCACGTGCCGTGCGAACGCGAGCCACGAAACAGACCGCCGCCTCTCATTCCGCGTAACGGCTCCACACTTTTATGCTGAACCAATTTGACCGTGATTGCATTGTATAAAGAGTCCACTATTAGAACATAAACTAAACTAAGTGATTCTATATCAAGTTGTGAAACAAATCAACCCTGTGTAACACAATAATAATAAACGGTTGAGCAACAAACGTAATGGCTATTATTGCTATATTGGTGACCCCGACTCGAACATGTCTCTGATATTCTAAAAACTATTAAACAGTGCACGGTGACAATTAGTGAAATAAAAGTGAAAAACACGAACACATTCGATCCCAAACCGCCATTTTGTTCGTGTTGTTTCGTCGTTATATCGTGAAGCGACGAGTCGTGGCGCGTGACAATCTACTCGCAAACTCATTTCACCCTCCGCCGGCACGCCTGCAACGGCTTACTCCGGTAATCTACGACCAGTGCACCACCAGAACTGGATTACCGCCCCACGAGCGCAGCGCTGTTTTCAGCCGCGCATTCGCCAAGGGACTCCTGCGCGTCTCTGTTAGACGCCCTACCAGCACCTGACCGTGGAATACCTAATCCGGTCAGTACAGCCGGCCGGGTCATCGTGGTGCCTACACCGGCCGCGTCATCGTGGTACCTACACCGTCCGTGTCATCGTGGTACCTACACCCTCCGCGTCATCGTGGTACCTACACCGTCCGCGGGCAGGCTGGCACGCGGCACACGCGATTGCTGTCGTCAGCTACAACCAGGTACATCGACAGTTCGCCGAGATGGTACGTACCTACTAGATCCATTTGCACGCCGCTGACAAATTCGCTGGTACACCAACGGGTCAGACGCTATACGTACCTACGTCTTGACTGCGTTTGAGACTTTTCAAGACGCCGTAACTGAGTGTGGTTTTCGTGTCTACCTAAAGTGTTCCCGTGGTTAATGGTGCTCGTGCGTATTTTATCCGATCAGTGCTACATTTCTGTTTACTTTTAATTAACAACCTACGAGTATTTAACCTATGTTACGTAGTCAATAACATACCCACATAGTCTATGTTTAGTAACAATAATTTCTCATTTACGTATAACATAATAAAGAATTCAATTAACTTCAATAACCAATTGTTAACTTTTCTAAGTTTCTAACTCAGAAGTTATAAATTTCTTCATTGATAAAAAAAAATAAAAATAATGTTAAAACTTATTAGCTATTTTAGGGTAAATGTACCAATTGTTGTCCTGCAGCAGATAAGGGTAAATGTACCAATTGTTGTCCTGTAGCATATATACGACGCGCGACGGCCAGTTTTGAGTGTTCCGTAAATACGACATCCGGTTACGCTTTGCATTGTTTCTAGTATTAGCCTTTGTTTTATATATATATATATATTTATTTTTTTTATTTGTGTTAGTAGGCATTTTTCTTCTTTTCTTGTCCTAATTTCTTGCGCCTCTCGTCCCTCTCGCAACAATGGCAGAATCTGAGGAAAAGATCAAGATGCTACAAGAACAGCTACAGAAACTACTGGACTGTGAAGAAGGAAAAAGGACGATGGCAGTGTCAGTGAAGTTGCCCGCCTTTTGGGCCGACAAGCCTAGCGTTTGGTTTGGACAAGTGGAAGCACAGTTCGAAATATCGGGCATCAAACAGGACCGCACCAAATACAGCCACGTGGTTGCGATGCTGGACTCTAGGATCGCCGACGAAGTAGCCGATATCATCGAACATCCACCAGACACCGACCTCTACGGGCACCTCAAAGCGGAACTCATCAAGCGCATGTCGCCTTCGAGCGAAAACAGGTTCAGGCGACTTCTCGGTGATGAAGATATTGGAGATCGCAAGCCGTCACAATTCCTACGACACCTGCGATCTTTGACTGGAGCAGATTTCAAGAGCGAGGACATGCTCCGCCACCTTTGGCTGCGCCGACTACCAGGCAACGTCCAAGCCATTTTAGCTGCACAGGAAAACCTAACCCTCAAAAGAGCAGCGGACATTGCAGACAGGATAACTGAGGTAATCACGCCCACAGTCCATGCCGTAAAAGGATCACCAGACTGGGCTCAGCTTTGCCTTCGAGTGGAGGAGCTAAGTCGAAAATTCGATTCGAGATCAAGATCTGATTCCAAGTCATCCAAACGACTCAAATCAAACTCCAAAGAATCAGGATCCCTGTGCTGGTATCACCGTGTGTTTAAGGAAAAAGCAAAGAAGTGCATAAGTCCCTGCACCTGGGCAGATCAGAAGCGGGAAAACTCCAAAAGCGATCAGTAAATGCGGCGACTGATCGCGATAAGTCCTGCCGCCGCTTATTTGTGTCTGACAAAGCAACGACGTACCGGTTCTTGGTTGACACTGGGAGCGACCTGTGTTGTTTCCCTAAACGTCTAGCAAAAATCCACACTCCAGCGACAGGATACGATCTTGCGGCAGCAAATGGCAGTACCATCAAAACGTATGGAAACATACGTTTACGACTGAACCTGGGCCTGCGTCGGGATTTCCCTTGGATCTTCACGATCGCTGACGTTGACACCCCGATAATAGGATCAGACTTTCTCAGTTACTACAACCTACTGCCTGACCTTCGCCACCGACGCCTAATCGACGGAAACTCGAGTTTCTCAACTTCAGCTTCAATAGCCCAAGTCAACCAAGCAAGCGTCAAGGCTGTATCAGTCGACGAGTCCTCACCCTATTGCAGGCTCCTGCGGGAATTTCCGGATTTGACACGACCACCGGGCCTTCCACGGCAAGTGAAACACAGTACGGTCCACCACATCATAACAACCGATGGCCCGCCAGTTTCCTGCCGCCCACGCCGCCTTGCTCCGCAGAAGCTCATCGCGGCCAAGAAGGAGTTCGAGGACATGATCAGCTGCGGAACAGCCAGACCGTCTGACAGTCCTTGGTCCTCGCCACTTCACATGGCCAAGAAAGGTGATCAAGGATGGAGGCCATGCGGGGACTACCGGGCCCTAAATGCGAGAACTATACCAGACCGATATCCAGTCAGGCATATCGCTGACTTCTCGCACAACATTGCAGGATCCACCATCTTCAGCAAAATTGACTTGGTGAAAGCATACCAACAAATTCCTGTCCAAGAGGCTGACATCCGCAAAACCGCTATAACCACGCCATTCGGGCTATACGAGTTTCCCTTCATGACCTTCGGTCTGCGAAACGCAGGGCAAACGTTTCAGCGTTTCGTGGACGAAGTCGTGAGGGGACTTGATTTTTGCTATCCATACGTCGATGACATCCTGGTATTCTCCAGATCAGCCGAAGATCATCTGAAGCACCTACGCGTCTTATTCCGACGCCTGACTGATTATGGTGTGGTTGTCAACGCATCCAAGTGTGTTTTTGGCGCGGAAGAGGTAATTTTTCTCGGGTACCGCATCAATAAAGATGGTACCCGACCGCCCACAGAGAGGATCAAGGCACTGCAGGATTATCCTCTGCCGAAAACGGTGCAAGGCCTCCGCAGATTCCTAGGAATGGTCAATTTTTACCGTCGATTTCTCCCTAATGCGGCCAAACTTCAAGCGCCCCTTAACGAAGTCCTAACTTCATCCAAGCTCAAGGGAGCGCACCCAGTTCCTTGGACTGCTGAACTCGAAATTGCTTTTCAGAAGTGCAAGGACAGCTTAATAAATGCTACCCTCCTGGCTCATCCAGTTGGCGACGCCTCATTAGGACTCTTTACAGACGCATCTTCAGTCCACGTGGGCTCCTGCCTCCAGCAGAAGGTCGATAACCAGTGGCAGCCTTTAGCATTTTTCAGCAAGAAACTGACGGACAAGCAATCTCAGTGGCCCGCATACTATCGAGAACTCCTAGGTGTATATGAAAGCGTACAACACTTTCGCCACCTATTGGAGATGCAACACGTTACGATTTACACGGACCACAAGCCCCTCATCTACGCCTTCACACAGCGTCGCGAAAAGCTTCCCCCCGTCCAGCTCAACCAACTATCTTTCATCTCCCAATTCACAACCGATGTAGTTCACGTGAAAGGAGAGGAAAACGTGGTTGCGGATGCGATGTCAAGAATCGAAGTCATCACCCTAGAGGAGAGTTTCGCAGCGCTGGCAGCAGAACAGGCTTCAGATGAAGAGTTGCAGACAGCAACGTCTAACAGCTCCCTCGAACTGGAAAAAGTCTGCATTCCTGGCTCCGACATAACCATCATCTGCGACACGTCAACAGGAAAACCTCGGCCTTTCGTGACAACTTCCTTCCGTCGCAGCTATTTCGACAGAATACACAACCTCAGTCATCCTGGTACGCAGGCAACTGCGCGTATGGTGGCTGACCGATACGTGTGGCCCTCCATGAGGAAGGACTGCCGCGAATGGACACGCGAATGCCTGCCATGTCAACGCAGCAAAGTCACTAGGCACACAGTTACACCTACAGGAAGCTTTACGGCCCCGAGCAATCGTTTTCGCCATGTCCACATCGACATCATCGGACCGATGCCTTCGAGTAAAGGTTTCCAGTATTGTTTAACGGCAGTGGACAGGTTCACTCGCTGGCCAGAGGTTTGGCCAATGGTCGGCATCACAGCCGAAGAAGTGGCTGAAACTTTTACAGCTGGGTGGATCGCTCGCTTCGGCGTACCCTCCGTCATAACAACAGACCAGGGCCGACAGTTTGAGTCCGCCCTGTTCAAAGCGCTCCTCAGAGAATGCTCAGTGCAACGCTGCCGCACCACCAGCTACCACCCGTGTGCTAACGGCATGGTGGAAAGACTGCATCGGCAATTAAAGGCGGCTCTCATGTGCCACGGTGGTACATGGAGTACCGCACTGCCGCTGGTGCTGCTAGGCATGCGAGCAGCTTTGAAGGAGGACCTGCGGACGTCGGCTGCTGAACTCGTTTACGGAGAACCCCTCAGGTTACCCGGCGAATTCTTGGGACCTTCATCGGCAAACGACACCCCTCAAGACGTATATGATTTCACGTCGCAACTGCGGAAGCACATGGCTGAGCTGAAACCCGTCGCAGGAACGCATCACGCCCAACAACGTACATTCATATCAAAGAACTTGAGCACTTGTACGCACGTTTTTCTACGCGACGATTCCGTCAGGCCGTCGTTAAAGCCACCCTACACTGGACCTCATCCTGTAGTTCGTAGAAACGACAAGACTATCTGCATAACCATGGGGAACAGAGAGGTGCAAGTTAGTCTGGACCGTGTTAAGCCAGCTTTCATTGAGGAAACAGTGTCACCTCGGCAACCGCCTGCTCCAAATCCGGTCCCGACCTCACCCAATATCCCAGCTCAACCCGACTCTCAACCACCAAGCCCCACCATACCCCAATACGTCACTCGCTCTGGCCGTCACGTGCATGCTAAGACACCAGTTGACGTTTAAATATTTTTTTTTTTATGTAACTGTATCGTGTTAGAATAAGCCTTTACTTCTCGTATATAATTTAAGTATTGTCTTCTAACAATCATGTCATAGTTTGTGTCATGTATTCTACTTACCTATCGTATTTGTAAAGTATTTTACTTTTGGTTCGGGGTATTTCTCTCCGTGGGTGGGTGGTGTGGCGGGTTTCCCGTCACTAGTGCGACTCGAGCGCGAGCGCGGGAGGAGAAGCGGGGGGGACACCGCGCCGTCTGCCGCCAAGACGGGGCGTAAGCGCAAGCTAGTACGCCACGTGCCGTGCGAACGCGAGCCACGAAACAGACCGCCGCCTCTCATTCCGCGTAACGGCTCCACACTTTTATGCTGAACCAATTTGACCGTGATTGCATTGTATAAAGAGTCCACTATTAGAACATAAACTAAACTAAGTGATTCTATATCAAGTTGTGAAACAAATCAACCCTGTGTAACACAATAATAATAAACGGTTGAGCAACAAACGTAATGGCTATTATTGCTATATACCCTTTTTTTGCGGATGGGAAATCATCAAAGGGGACTCCCCCTTTGTCAGACTTGTACTGACTAAAACCCACCCATGCTCCTTCCATTGCCCTTTATGTTCCGGGGCCGTGGTATCTCTTTCGAACTACCCGCGACCCCGGCAGGCGGAGGCCTTGGCAGGACCCTCTTTGCTTTATTGTCCTGGTGCTCTGACAAGATTTGCTTTGCTACGTCCTACTTAACGTGGTTTTACAGTTCAAGTATTACTCAAAAAATACCGGAACCCCAGCCCCGGTTAACAACGAGTGAATCTAACTAATCACTCATACAAGAACTCGCTATCACAACCACGATCAAAGGGCGTTGACCTTCTGAAGTTTTTATCATCATTATTTAACTGTCCTGTTGCTATGGCAACGGCAACGGCTTTTTTGTTTAATTTATGATTAAGTGTTTTTTGCAAAGTAAGCGGTCAGAGTAGTTATGTACCGTAAAAGCCAGGAATGTCAAAGATTTAAATCATAGATTAGATTTCGCTTTTTTCCCTGGTACGCAGGGTTCAAGCCAGCTCTAGAGGTATTCTGTGGGTATTTATTAATAAAGGTAGGTAAGCGTAGGACGGGCAAGCGTGGGGTGGGAAGCGTAGGGTGGGCAAGCGTAGTGTGGGCAAGCGTAGGGTGGGATGCCATTAGGCTCAGTGGAGCGACGATCTTCGCAGGGTTGCTAGTAGCAACTTGATGAGAGTAGCCCAGGATCGAGTTAAGTGGTGTGCAATTGAAGAGGCATTATCCAGTCGTGCATTGCTGTAAAAAGAAAGAAAATAGATTTATTTAGCACTTGCCACAAGTACACAAAACATAAAAAATAAACACTGCAAAAATAAAAAACTTAAATCTTATCTTGTAGGTATGGTGATGATGTCATTGGTGTTTATACAACAACCAGTCTTACCAAGGGTTACCGTATTACCTATTTTTAGTTAGTACTGGAGATCAGCTAAATCCGGTAAGACTGGAAGCCGACCCCAACATAGTTGGCAAAAGGCTAGGCAGAGGATGAATGTGTAATGTTATTTTATGATCCGTTGTTAATTGTAATAAATTATTCTATTCTAAATTCTAAAGAATTGATATCGCTTTAAAAGATGATCATTCTTTTATTTCGTTACATTTGGATACTCTTCTACTTGTTGAACTCCCCGCATTCATACTGACAATCATAATAATGCAGACTGAGTAAGCTCACTCTTCTCAGTGAAAACTTTTGTGTGACCGAAGTCCGGTGACGTCTAACGATCTACATCTTTGGACATCGTCATTTTTTTTAATCTTGTTGATTCTCCGAGTTTGCCAATTTCACGTCAATTTTGAGTGGGTGTGGTTGTTAGTCATCGTTGCAAGGTTATGGGACCTTTATTACATATTTTTGCATGTCATTTTGTTTTTTTTTTGTGCAGTTGAAGATTTAAGCTTACCGCGTACTGGGTCTGTGCTCAGTCTATGGCCACTCGCCTATACAGGACAAGTTCGCTTTCCCTTTTGATGAAATTCAGTAATGTTATGGCAGAATTTCATTTCTGTGCCCTTATCCCAACTTATTTGTCTTCAGCGCAGAATCTCTTTTGTTTCATATATCTCTATTATCTTTAACACAATCAATCCTTTGTTTCTTCAGTGTTCGGTAGCATCAGTTGGTGACATCTGAAGGTCCACTCTCACAGCACAAAATCCGTAGTTTTAGCCGTCTTTGAAGTCGTCATACTCTGTATTACTTGCACCCGTAAATTATAAGATTAAAACCAATCCGACAGTGTTCCCTACTCCCGATGTGTTTTTACATTTCATAGTTGGAAAGTAATAGGTAGTAGGGACTTTCGAACGGGCCTGTATTTTCATTGACGGTCTTAGACCCCCATCATTATCTTCATCGTCATCTTGGTTATGCGCAGCGTAGGTAGCAATAACTCCAGTCTGTTTAGCGAGAACTGCTAAAGGCGGGTCTACGCTAGACGAACAGAGCACGACTGAAGCACAAGCGGAGCCGTTCTCGGCTTCGTCTTTCGCGGAGTCAAGTGTGGACATACAACGAACCTACCACGATCACTGTCCTCGAACGTAGTCAAATCCCTTTGTGTTCGTCAAAAAACCGACAACAAGCGGAACGCAGCCGAGCACGAAGGAAATACGAATTGTGTGCTCCCGTGCTCCGGTCCTGCTCGGCTCTCTTAGCGTAGACGCAGCTTAAAGTGTGAGGCATCGAATAAAACATTATGACTGGGGTTGCGGGTTCGAAAAAGATGCTGCAGTACCTGAACAAAAAGGGCACAAGAAGAAATATGGATGGGATTTAGTCAGTACAAGAATGACGCTCCCTTCCGCTCCGCCCATGGCGGTAGAAGTGATTTGATAACGTCCCATTCGAAAAATAAAAAACTAAGACCCCCATATCCTGATGATTTGACACCATTATATAATATGATGATGGTATGATTGTTTTTTCCTTTGTTTTTCTGGTAGATTTAAGTACTAACATTAGTTTTTTTTTAAGTTGTGTATTGTACTAACCAAATGGTCTTTGTCTGCAATAAATGAATTTTATTTATTTATTTATTACTTAGTTACCAATCAAGGACGCTAAAGGAATAAACTTCCTATACTTAGAATACCGTCCACATTCTTAATCCTCAACACCGTCCTCACAACATGTCTCCGTGTTGTTCAAACAGGGGTGTGACGACAATTGGACGCCCGCTGCGACCTGTTACGATCAATTTACTTGTTTGACCTCCAAGGGAGCGTCGGTTATTGCCTGTGTATCTTTGTGAAGAATTGGTTTGCTTACTCTAGTTTGCTTGCCTTTATAGATCTGGGTAAACTCCTTTCGGCAATGCTAATGCGTCATACGGACGAGCGTCCTGCGGGCATTTAAGTACATGACCTACACTGTGTGATATTTGGTGAATTTAAGGTAGTACTTTGTAAAGGATTCCGTCTGGAAAAATTAAGGTATTTGTGTTGTGGGGTAGATAGGGACCAGTAGAAGGAGGGACTTAGCCGTGCAATGGGATACAATTCATCATCTGCCTAGCCTTTTCCCAACTATGTTGGGGTCGGCTTCCAGTCCAAGATGCAGCTGAATTCCAGTATTTTACATGGAGTCAATCAAAATCAAAATCAAAATATTTTTATTTTACATAGGCCTACATGGGCACTTATAAAACGTCGAGAAAAGATGCACGGTTCGGGTTGGTCGTTTCCTATGGAGAAGAACCGGCAAGAAACTCCATGGTTACTCTTTTAAAATCATTTAGTTTTACAATGTTGTTGTTGTTACAGCGTTAGCACTTAAGTATGAGAGGACAGCGTAGGCCCGACAATAAGTCATTGCTTACTTTACAAAAAGTAAAATAAAATAATACGTTAACAAAAGTTAACAAGCGTCTAAGAATCTACAAGGCCAACCATGTCCACTCATTCACAACTAATAGGTAGAAAAGAATCTATACAAAAGTAAAAAAATAAATAAAAAAAATATTGCAAAAACAAAATAATAACTAAAAGACGAGTCACACAGATGTTGCTATCAGTACTGTAACTATTCAGAACAAGGGTGATATAAATATGTGATTTGACAACTATTGAAAAAAAAAAAAAAATGATTAAAGAGATCACACAAATAAATAAGATTGAGAATAGTTAGAGACATCCACAAATTTGTGCTGATTATAGCTACCAGGGAAGCCGCATGCGCAGAAGGAACTATAGCCAAACTTCTTTATCTTCAACGTAGTCCTTGATTTTGTAATATGCGTTTTTAATAAGGACACGTTTTATGTAGTTTTTGAGTGTCTGCCTAACTGACCTCCACAACCCAGTTAGTATTGGAGTAGTAAGATTGTCAGACTTTCGGGACACTGAGTACCTGTAACGACTCTCAAAGATCTACAAATGTCAGCCGGGACCAACAGCTTATCGTGCTTTCCGAAGCACGGAGGGAACTCGGTATGTAACGGGTGGTCACCCATCCACAGACCAACCTAGGCAAGCGCGCACCTATAGATCGACCTGAGCGGCTGCTATTAAATAGCTACGAGCTCCTTAGTGGGATGCAAAACATGGCTAAATAATAGTGACAACACTGTTGATTTGATTTGCCTCTGTTACAGATTAAATTATTGCTTAGTAAAATAGTTACTTAATAGAGTACAGTACGCTATTGACAATCATGTGGGTATTGCAACTAAATAACTGTTTTGTTTACAATGCGGGTAATATTTATAATCTGGGCTGCTTTGCTGCAAAATATTTTTTGTCTTTACAAAATAATATTAATGGGGTGTTGGAGTCATCGTTGTTGCAGTACGATATAGATGTTATTTCTCACAAGAACTGTAAGAACGATTAATTTAACTTGTCATCTCTTGATGATGACCTTGACCCTAAATAAATAAGTGTCAAGCACTTTCTTGGACTAGAAAGACGAAGTCTCCTCATCGGTACCCGGATCTGCCGGGGTCCTAGCGCGTAGTGGCCACACAATAATGGTACGCATTCAGGGGTGCGTGGTGACGTGTGTTGCTCGCAGAGTCGTAGACTCAGACCAACGTACCACTAAAGGACGACAGAAGGGACTCAGAAGGTTCCATACAAACTTGCGAAGTCTTTGAGAGTTGGTTTTCACAGCTACAAGGGACCACAGACTAATGCCCCGTTCCAATAAACAAAAACGACTCGTTTTGCTTATTTTGACATAAGTTCTATGAGACTTATGTCAAAATACAACTATCCGTAAGCAAAACGAGTCGTTCTTGTTTATTGGAACGCGGGGCATTACTTGAGTAGGTACATGCTTTTTCAACTGGATACCTCGATGCGTTCCCGAGAAAAGGGACACAGACAGAAAGACAGACGGACAACGAAATGATCCAATAAGGGTTCCGTTCTATTTGAGGTATTCCGTGTTTTCCTTTAGAGTACGGAAGAGTACGGAACTCAATAAATATGTATTTGCGTTAGTCTCCTCATACTACTTCTAAATCTACAACATTATTTTTAGTATATATGCGAAACCTGAATATAGTTTGTTCAGAATAAGTAACTGAATCGATTCCAATAGTTTTTACACCATGTTATATTTTGTCCCAAAAGTATTAATAATAGGTTACGAGTTGGACACTTAGTAGGTATACGAAATCATACGGCGCGCAACAAGGTCACGGCAGGTCAAAGCGACAGTACGGTGCGGTGTCGTTTGTGCCGCGCGGTGACCGTGGTTTTGTACGGACAACCAGGTAAAATAACAAGCTTATAACTTTCTGATTTTTCATGATAAAGTTCTGAAATTTTGTACATAGATTCTTCAGATAAACATACAAGACACGTGTTTCGGGTTTCGCATAAAGTAAAACTAATGTTGTATACCGTATTAAATTATCAGTACTTATACTATTCTTGTAAAATATTTGTATAATGTCACTTTGACGCGTCAAAATAAAGCGTCTCGTTTATTCAAGATGATGCACACGCAACACTTAGATATTAACGTTTATATAATTAACACAAACATTATAAGACCAAAGAAATTCTATTTTAAGTGAGCATTCCGTTATCTTAACATAAATAGTGTAATTTCAAGGTTTTCCGTTGGTACTCAGTGCAATCTTTAAGCTAACAACTGATAAACTCATTTGAAATGATATTGTGTGTATCGCTAAGATTTCATTTAGAATAAGACTTGGTTTATGAATGTTTAAAGCCACACCAATAATACTGAGCTGCTTAAATTTAACCTAGGATTCAAGTTTTTTAACTTTGCTTCACACTAGGAACTCCTCCTGTATCGTGGGTGCGTTCACAAACATTTAAACTCACATACACGAACAGCTAGACCCGAAAGAACTATCTGTAGGCCATATAAATAAATCGTTCCTGAGATAAAGGATCTTGACAGACAGAAGTACAACTAACTGATCCCATAAGGACTCCTTTTTTTTTTGAGGTACATAATTCTAAAAATATTTATTAACTAGCTTTTGCCCGCGGCTTCGCTCGCGTTAAATTCGGTAGCGCCTTATTGATTTGTAATAGCAACGCTAAGTTTTCCCGTTTCTTTCCCCTTTCTCCCTCATATCACACTCTTTTAAAAAAAAGTAATAGCCTATGTCCGGAAAGTCCCATTAAAATCGGTTTAGTAGATTCTGAGATTCAATTTCCTGCCTGCCCCCTAAGTTCATCGGCGTGATTATTTATATCCCAGTTTACTCTCCAGGTGATACTGAGTCAAATAAAAAAAGTCCCGTCAAAATCGGTCCAGTAGATTCTGAGATTAGCCCGGACAAACAGACAGACAGACAGACAGACAAAAATTTTAAAAATTGTTGTTTTGGCTTCTATTACGGTAATTAAGACCCCCTGTAACAATTTTTCATAAAAATCTTCAATGTACAGAAATCGATCTTTTACAGTCTTATTATATGTATAGATGTGTTTCACTGCCTCTACTTCTCTTCTACTCAAAAGACTTGCTTCTAAGAAAAGAATGGTATTGTTGTTCTTAATATTTAATAGCAACATGTAAGATGCATCCGGAATGTAAACTCTAGAAGTCTAACTGCGTATCACTTTAGCCTGAAACACAGGTCCAACTTAGTTCAGGCAATTAAACAACTGTGCTCTACTGTTTGTTAAAATGCTTTATTTTATTGTATTATTTATTTATTTATTTGGTCTACCAACAATTGTTTACACCAAGAACTTGAATTAACTTAACATGTCTTAAAACTTTAAACAGTGTAACAATTACTTAAAGGTAAACACCACATGAACTATTATAAATTACATAAATGTAAGCTTAGGCACTAAGAGTTGGCAAGTTAAAACTAATGAAAAAAAATAATAATTGTGCATAACTAAACAATCCAAATACTTAACAACAATTAAAACAAATCAGATAAAACAGTTAAGAATACTAGACTTCAGCTTATGAAAAGAATATGCCCCTTTTATATAAATAAACGATTTTATTTATTTATTTATATTATTTCTTACATGAAAATTGTCTCTCTCACTCACACACGCACACAAACTCTTTCCCTTACAAACACTATTATTGTAAATTTCTTTGTACCGAATGGAAGAGACTAGCTTCCACTACACAGGGAACCCTAATGTGATCAGACCAACTTTGAACATGTACTTTTTGGAATAATAAAGTTAATTTCACTCTTAATTTGCTCGTTTTTCTACATCGTTCTCACATGCATGTATAATCTCAACATGAATGATTTTGTAAAAAATATTATGATTTAAAAGAGTGTCCATGGAGTTTATTGCCCATTCTTCTCGATACGCTTTGGAATGGGCAACTACAGTACTTTCACAAGTTATTATATCTTGTGACTAGGACTGTAGTAGCATCTTCTTTTGTTTTCATGATATTCAAAAGTTCGTGTAATGGTCTAATTGAAATAAATGCTTTGAGTTTGATATTTTGTATTTGTACATTACCATGCGTGCTTCGTCAAGCATATTGCCTTATTGATGGCCCATTTGTATGCACAGCAGGCTGTTAACAATTGAAGATACTATCGACACTTCGACAGCGCTTGTTTATGGTTATTTGTTCTATACACCTATGATTCCCCAAGCGTTAGGTTCTATCCACTGCTAAAAATAGACTATAGTTAAGTATTTGTGTAGAAAAAGTGAAACACACTAGCGAAAACAAAATATTTTGTCAACCCAGATGGCAGTTTATGATTCAAGAAAATAAAAATAATTGCGAATAGCGTGAAAGATGGTCCCCAGTAAGGAAGAACTAAAAGAGTTACCTACGAAAATGTAGGTCAATATGATGATGCTGGAGTTTGGACATAGGCTCTTCAAGTTCACACCGTTCTGCTTGAAACAGGCCAATTATAGCATACTAGCTGGGGCCCGCGGTTTCGCCCGCATGATATAAAAAAAATATCCTATGTGCCAAATTTCATCAAAATCAAAATCATTTATTTGATGTAGGCCAGTTACAGGCACTTTTGAACTGTCGAAACATTGACAACAACAATAGAAATGAAGCTACAGTCCCAGTCACAAGGCATAATAAGTTCTGTGAAAGTACTGTAGTTGCCCATTCCAAAGTGTAGATCTCTATGGAGAAGAATGGGCAAGAAACTCCATGGACACTCTTTTAAATCAGAATATTGTTACAAAACCTTTGTTACATCATTCGTGTTAATATGGTAACCTTAATTCTTTTTGTTTTACTGTGGACACTTTTAATGTGCACGGGTTGCTACATCGTTCTCGCATAGAACGATGTAGCAACCCGTGCACATTAAAAGTGTCCACAGTAAAACAAAAAGAATTTCAAAAATAAATAAATAATTCAAATAAGCCGTGGCAACTGAGAGATGACCAGTCACAACTGACAGCGCCCGTTCACGAACATGACGCATAGATCAGCACCATTCAACTCAAACGTTAACTCATCAGTTTAGCCGTTCTGATGTGAAAGAGTAACAAACATCCATACATCCATCCATCCATCTTCACAAACATTCGCATTTATAATTATATTAGTAGGATAGTTGGTTTGGACCTCCTTGAAATAAACTAAACACTATATAATTTATAGTTACCGCATCGCTGACGTACTAAACGTACATACATAAAGTAAAGTAAAGTAAAATTTATTTGCATAGATTGTAGGTACATAAAATAAGGTGACAATGATTGGTTGAGCCTTGTACAATCTACCTTATAGTAGGCATGCAATCATTAATTATTATTTGTTAATAATTGAGATTAAAATCATATCTCATTTCATTAATTTTCATTCTCATTAAAGATCATATCTGATTGACACCTCCGAGGCGTTTAACAATGTAAGTATTTGCAATGTTAGGAGCCTACAGTGAAGCAATATTTACTTAAACTTTGGATTGTTCGCTTTTCAATTATTTTATTTTACTTTTTGTAAAGTAAGCAATGACTTATTGTTGGGCCTACGCTGTCCTCTCATACTTAAGTGCTAACGCTGTAACAACAACATTGTAAAACTAAATGATTTTAAAAGAGTAACCATGGAGTTTCTTGCCGATTCTTCTCCATAGGAAACGACCAACCCGTACCGTGCATCTTTTCTCGACGTTTTATAAGTGCCCATGTAGGCCTATGTAAAATAAAAATATTTTGATTTTTGATTTGAATTTGTCTGTTGCTGTAGTCAATATGGTGTCGGGATTTACAGCCATGGTGTAAATTACATTTTCGTTCTGTTGTATTGAAAAACGTCGTTTAATTCACGCGGGAATTTATCACTGCTGTCGTGTGTGTCTCTGCTCTATAACACCCTCGCCTGACGGCTCGTTTGTCGTGTGTTTATTCCGCCTCGAACGCAATGATAAAGTTTCACTTGAATCAAATTAAATAGTCTTAATTTTATACCATATACCATAATTACCTTTTTTTGACAAACAAATAACTTTGACTTCTTACTGTCTTTTTGTTGTTGGAAAACGTTGCGGAACATTCAAATCTCCGTCAGCTCTCGTCGAGCTTCAATGTCTCGGTTATTTTCAAGAAGTTAAGCTCGCCACCCGTCAATAGTTGCGTTGGATTTGAATAGTTAGGCAACATGCTGAAAGGTAACCAACATATATATATATTATATATATATATATATATTTATCATAGATTTGGATTCTATGATAAATATATATATATATGATAAATATATGGAGGAGCTCGTGGCTAAATAATAGCAGCCGCTCGGGTCGATCTTTAGGTTAAGCCGCGCTTGCCTAGGTTGGTCTGTGGATGGGTGACCACCCGTTACATACCGAGTTTCCTCCGTGCCTCGGAAAGCACGTTAAGCCGTTGGTCCCGGCTGTCATTGTAGATCTTTGACAGTCGTAACAGGTAGTCAGTGTTCCAAAAGTCTGACAACCAGTCTTACCAAGGGGTATCGTATTACCCAGTATTAACTGGTTGTGGAGGTCAGATAGGCAGTCGCTCCATGTAAAATACTGATATTCAGCTGCATCCGGTTAGACTGGAAGCCGACCCCAACATAGTTGGGAAAAGGCTAGGCAGATGATGATATATTTATCATAGATTTGGATTAAATTATACAATTTTTTATTTTAATATTGACGACGGGATTGGTGAGCGATTGACTACTGTGCTGAGTGTCGTGAGGAACAAATATTTGTATGACCTACAGGTAGTTGTTTCGGGTCTGGCTATTCGTGTATGTGAGTTTAAATGTTTGTAAACGCACCCACGATACAGGAGAATTTCCTAAGGTGGGTGGGGAAACGTTTTTTGGAATGAAGTTCCTTATCGCGCGTTGTGAAAGGGGGCTAGACGGAAAAAATTAAGAGCAAAAGTTGTAACGACACTTTTGGCTATAGTTGTAAGCCCTGCGGCGTGCGTGTGTTTCTCTGCTTGTCTCTCTCTTTCTCTCTCTCTCTCTCTCTCATAGAAAGCAAACCAGTTATTTTCGTTTCGTCTTTCTATTTCGCATTGAACAGTGTGGTGTCGCGACGATTATTTTTGTTGAGTGTTAACAGGTTTTTTGTACATAATAAATAATAACTGCGTTCCATCCGGGTGTCTCTTGACACCTCTCATGTTTTATTTTATAAGACTTACTTATGTATCTCTGTGGAAATCGTGAGGAAACCCACATGTTTGTAATTAAATGGAACACATGTGAACGCACTATTAGCTGTAATCGCCGGCAGCGACATGGTATTCCATACCGGTATTTACTACCGGTACTATTTGAATAATTGGAACTCTTGGAATCAAAGCTATCGTAATTATGACTTAATTACAACATACTATCGTCTTGATGAGATCTACATCTAACAGAGTGGTTCTTCATTTAGTTCCAAAGATAGTTTTACCAAAAACTTTTTTGATTTTCTTTTGGGATATATTTCATCTAGAAAGCTATGATTTGCAGTCAGTATTTCGTCGATTCTTCTTCAATTTAAAGAACAACTTGGAACTGCGTTTCCTGGCTTATAATTTCTTTACGTTTCATGTAAAAACATGCCCTCAACACAGTTGTGTCGCTATGATTGGTGTTAGGGTTTTAACTTAAGGTTTCTTTCGCAAAATTCAAAATGTTGAAACTATCCTATTCAAAACTCGTTAGAGCGCATCTTCGTTATACAAGGTGATTGGTGCATCGTATGCCAAATTGAACGTGCTGAAAGAAGGGGTTATTTGCTGTCCCTTCATCCGAAATAACTCAAATCCTTAACCTAACGTTTTTTTTTTTAAATTTTGTCTTTGAATAACCCACTCAACATTTCAAGCTTCTGGATAAAGTTATATAACTTATGTTTCAACTGCGAGTGAGTGAATTTAAGATTGAAAATTGAATAACACGTTTGAAAAAAAAAAAAAAACAGTTCCACTTTTATGTACTAAAATAAGCATGCATTTCGAAATATCTTGTTGTTAATTATCGTGAACCGTTGTAACCTCAAGTCACAATGGATACTTACACATTAAGCACATATAGTAGACATTATAAGCACATATATGTCCATAAACGATGCTTACATTCACGCGAACTATTTATAGTCGAGGCGTGGCAAAGAACTGCGGTGCATACCTTAAGTACAGAACAATGTTTGCAGAGGGGACTGTTCGTACATAAAATGGGCCTGAGTTTGTACTATGCTAAGGTATGAGAAAGGCCAGGGGTGGGGGGTGGGGGGGGGGGGGTGGTATCCTTACTATCCTTACTAATATTATAAAAGAGAAAGTGAGTTTGTTTGTTACCTCTTCCCGCTTTAATGGCTAAACCGATTTTGATGATTTTTTTTTATAGGCTAAAAAGTAAGGAAAGGGGAAGAAAGAGGGAAGAAAAGTTGAGAGAAAGATATATTTTTTTTCTATGTCCGTCTCCAGGGTCCCAACTATCTCTGTACCAAAATTGATCAAAATCGGTTTAGCCATTAAGGCGTGAAGAACTAACAATTTCATTTTCGCTTTTATAATATTAGTAAGGATCTGCCTGCTTTCATCCCGTTTACACATCTACACTTACAACTAGTCTTTGACCGTTCGATAATTATGTGCACACGCAGTGCGGCATATATTTATATTTAGTTATCGCTATTTTGAAGCGGCGTTGCAACTTGTACAGTAATGAATACTTTAGTATGTTACCTACTTATATTATGTTACAGAAAACATTTATATGCTAATATTGTTATTATTTTCCTTGACTAAGAATAGGATATTTGTCCTTCGTCTATTTTTGTCACATAGTTGCCTATCTTAAAGGTTTTTGCACCTACTTGGGTAGTTAGTCTTTACATTCGTTTCTACTGAATTGCTGGTTCTAGTTTGCTTAGTATTCTTCAGCCCTTATCCCAAATTATTTGGGGTCAGCGCAGAATGTCTTTTTAAAGAAAGAATAACTGTTTATTAGACTCGCAGGACAAGACAATAAAACAAAATTATTAAAAAAAAAACTACTAAAACAAAAAAAACAAAATAAAAAAGACAATTGATTAAACTAGGCCAGTACGAGGCAAAAAGGCCTCCAATCTTATCGGAGGCAGCTGGATACCAGTATTTTACATGGAGCCACTGCCTACTTGACCTCCACAACACAGGTTAGGTTAGGTGGGGTATACGGGTACCAATTGATTAGATTGGCATCCTTTCGGCAACTGAGAAACCGACTAAATGAAAGCTGGGACAAACGGATTAACGTGTCCTCGGTATGTAAAGGATGGTCACCCATCCACAGAGCGACCTTGGCAAGGGCGGCATTGACATTACCTCAAGTAATTTAAATAAGCTTACCATGGGGGCCATCCAGTGGTTAACCCATATAAAGTTCAAGTAATGTTTGTGCCCTTACCGTGGCAACGACCTACAAAACTTTGTTCTGGTATCAAAAAGTTGAAATTGCATTGTAATTCATTGCAAAGTCATTGCAATTGCAACTTTCCCTAATTAACGTAACTGCTGCAGAGGTCTTCTTTTTCTCGAGACGATATTAACATAACATTGACACCTGTATTCTGTATTCCCCAATGAGTTGGGCAGTGGTGTATCTAATAGTACAGACGCCTGCACATCAAGCTACTACAATCTGTCAGATTTCTTTGATAGATCTTTATTTCTAAAGTATTAGGTTTAAGGTTCATTGGGAAAAATTGACAGCTTCGGGTAGCTTGATGTGCAGGCGTCTGTACATCCACATTGCGCTAGAAGAAGGCAATCCGACAACCAGTTTCAAAGCTATTTTCATATTTATCAGTTAAACATTACTTATTAAAGACTGCCTCAAATCTATGTAGCGGTTCTTATCTAGATGTTGCCTTGTCGTTTGGAGCTGATATCTCTCTGATAGACTACCGAAGTATGATGGGACTTAATCCCTGGGATCAACTGCTCCCAATATTTGATGATACAGGCTGTAGTGATAAGATAGCGGTGTGAACGTCACAATGAGTTTATACATAATGTGTAACTGTAATATGGGATTTCGTTGCAGACATTTTTGATACAGTATTTGTTGAAGAATGACGGAAGCATCTGAGAATGTGTGTGACTCAAAGACATTTTGATAAAACTTATTTAATTTGTCTTGCGTTACCTATACAAGAAATACGGGTAAGTACGAGTCGGACTCACGCACCAAGGGTTCCATACAAACTTGGGACGTAAACGGCTATATCGTTTGAAAAAGATATAGTCTATACTCAAACTAGAGTAGACTTAGGGTTGATTTTTTCACAGCTTCAATGGACTACTGATATGATTGCGCCTGTTACAGAAAAATTGAAAGGGAGTGCTTTGTTTTGGTATGGACATGTGAGGAGGGACGAAGCATATGTGACTAAAAAAGTGATGGATCTGAATGTTGAAGGAAGGATAGCGAGAGGAAGGCCAAATAAAAGATGGATTGATTGTGTAAGGAATGATATGAAGGAGAAAGTAGTACATGATGCCGTGACGTTTCATAGGGGAGAATAGAAGAAGAAAACGTGTTGCGCAGACCCCAAATAGAATGGGACAAGGGCAGGAAAATGATGATGAATGGACCACTGATTTCCCGAGATAAAGGGTTTTGATAGACAGACAATAAAGTGATACCTATAAGGGTTCTGTTTTTTCTATTGTTGTACCCTAAAAACGATTTTCAAGAAGAATATAATAAAAAGTGGAAAATAAGTTTACATTCGGAAGTCGGGGGCATTTGTTTTTTCTTGAAACTCAGTATGTACGAGCTCTATTCCACATAAATGGTCGACACGGTTGGCGCAGTGGCTGAGCGATTGATTGCTGCGCTGCGTGTCGCGGGTTTGATTCCTGCACGGAACAAATATTTGTATGAACTGCAGATAGTTGTTTCGGGTCTGGCTGTTTGTGTATGCGAGTTTAAATGTTTTTTAACGCACCCAAGACACAGGAGAAATTCCTAGTGTGGGGCAACGTTCTTTTTGACGTGATAACGTCTTTAAAATCGTTTTAGTCGGGTGACATGTTCAGAAACTTGTAAACCTCACGAGCGACATTTCATAAAGATGGTAGCGCCATCTGTTACTTGGCTCGAAAAAAATACTTTAAATTAGTACTTAATTTCATTTTAGATGTCACTACTGGTGATAACTTATATCACCAATAAGACGTTATCACGTAAACATCTCGATCGTAAACCTACTTTACAAACAACCAATTTTTTTTAAAAAAATAAACCATAATCGGGGCCTATTTTAGCAAAAACACAACAGTCAATCATGAAGCTCATGATCTTATTCTGAGCTACTCTTATGAGGAAACGACCTATTAGATAATTGGTCTATCCGTCTGTCTGTAAGTACCCACGCCCTTATGCGCGTGCGACGGTAGTAACTAATGATGAAGAGATCAATTATGCAGGTAATTATTAAAACAGGTGGCAATGTGTGTAATTGTTGATCATTTATCAAAGTTGTATGGAAATGTTACATAGTTGACGGAGCAAGCGGGACTAATTGGAATATTTTGTTTAACTCAAGATATACATAAATATGGTTTTGTCACGAGAGTAATTTTTAGTTCTTGTTCTCTGATATTCTAAATCTCCTGGTTAGGCCACTCTTGCCTGGTTTGATCCGTGGTTGGGCAACCACCCATCACATATCAAGTATGTACACACATATATGTACCACCGTGCCTCGGAAAGCACCTAAAGCCGGCTATCATTTGTATAGATCTTTGACAATCGTTACAGGCAGTCAATGACCCGAAAATTTGACAATCAGTCTTACCAAGGAGTCAGGTAAGATAGGCAGTCGCTCCAACCAACTTCCTACTAATATTATAAATGCGAATGTTTGTGAGGATGGATGGATGTATGGATGTTTGTTACTCTTTAACGTCAAAACGGCTTAACGGATCTTGATGAAATTTGGCACGGAGGTAGATTATAATCTGGAATAACACATAGGATACCTTTTTTCGATATCCTTTTACTGGTATTAAGTTAAATAAATAAATAAATATCTTGGGACAACTCACACACGGCTATCTGATCCCAAGCTAAGCAGAGCTTGTGTTATGGTAACCAGACAACTGATATACATAGGTACTTATATAATTTATAAATACATACATATTATAGATAAATCACACCCAGACACAGAACAAACAATCATGCTCATCACACAATGTTGGTCCTGGGTGGGAATCGAACCCACGACCTCCGGCTCAGCAGTCAGGGCCACTAACCACTAGACCAACAGGCCCGTCAAGCCAAGGCCATCCAGGCCGTCAAGTTCAATCCGGTTAGACTGGAAGCCGACACGACCCCAACATAGTTGGGAAACGTGGGCAGATGATAAGGATTCTAGCTAATACCTACAAGTTATTAAAATATAGCTATTAACCATACACGTGGCTCAAGTCTCAGCCACATGGCACGATCTAGCCACAATGTGTGCCACAAATAAACAGAACACGTCTCTCATTAATGGTTTATTTATATACCTTTATGTATTCTGATATCTATGTTTATATAACGCGATGTTATTGCATCCTCGCTTGTGAAACATGTCGGAAAATCTCAAGGTTTTGTAGCAAATAGTTGGAAAGGATCTGTAGGTGTTTAGTTATTGATAAAATCTATGTAGTCGTAGGTACTTTACTTCGAAGGAGGTTAATGTAAGTTATACAACCTGTCATTTACATTTTGTATGCTTCAGAATCATGATGGCCGTACCAAGGCAGATTGTAGCTGTATTTGTGGTTATGATAGATAGTTTCTTTTTTTAAACGTTTCCCCACACTAGGAATTTCTCCTTTATCGTGGGTGCGTTTACATACATTTAAACTCACACACACAAACAGCCAGACCCGGAACAACTATTTGTAGGTCATACAAATATTTTTTCCGTGCGGGTATTGAACCCGCGATACGTAGCGCAGCAGTCAAACAAAGCAAGTGATCCTATAGCTTAAAAGATCTAAGTGAACAAACAGCAGAAGCGACTTCATAATATACTATGTAAAGACTATATGCACATATTATTTAAAACAAGAAAACTTAACAAAAAAGAAGCACATGAAACAACAGCCAGCTTTCCAAGTTTCATCGGCACTCTAATTTCAAATTCATTAGTAAATGAATTTGAAATTATAGTACCCACGATACAGAAGAAATTCCTAGTGTGGGGCAATGTTTTAAAAAAATATTGTGAACACCGGGTTTTTTTAACAAGTACAAATAGACAATAGTTATGAAAATTATACCACGAATACTCATGAAAATATTATGCCATATAAGTCTTTAAACTGACATGGTTACTAATATTATAATTAACACTTGAAACGGGATATTTACCATGTTTGTTATTTATATCGAGTTTCCGATATTTCGGCGATGTTGCAAACGCCATGATCACGGATGAACGGAAGTTATTGCGGGTGGATGTTGACTAACAAAATAAATAACAAGTGCAATTATAATGTTTTGCCAGCAAAATTAACATTAAATAGTCAATACCTAAGTAGCAATAATGTCAGAGTCAGTTTCCCAAGGCATTCTAGATAAAATTTTCTCTCGTATAAAACTATATGTGTATTGTCTATTGTCTACAGGTGTCAATATGGGTCTTAACGGTGTACCTCATCCTGCACGTGCCTCTAATAGAGATGAGGGTCGACGAATCCGAGCAGCAGGCGCTTGCGCAGAGAGAGGTACGGTATTCTACTAACTTATATTTTTTTTCTAACGGGAAATCATGAAATGACTTCTCCCGCTATAGGCGGAGTAGAAGGAAGTGTCAGACTTATACTGACTAAAATAAAATCAATCCATGTTCCTTCTTGTTTTGCCCATTGTGTTCCAGGGTCGCAGTATTATAGTGTATATGTAGTAGAAGTGCGTTTACAAACATTTAAACTCATTTACACAAACCTGTAAGTTAAACAAATATTTGTTCCGTGCGGGGATGGAACTTGCGACACGCGGTGCAGCAGTCGATCGCTCAGCCACTGCGCCAACCGTGCCGTCATCTGACGTGAAAAGTGTGTGCACTATTAAGTACAACTCTACTGAAACCATCTGGAATTACGGGTATGAAGTGGATAATCGACAATATGGCTTGCAGAATACACAATGAAGTATTACCACTTATCAAAGCTATTTATATTATCACCACTCATCTTCCTTACTTTGGCGGTTGCACGCGAAGGCTTTGGACACTCAAGGAGGGCTTTAGTTCTGTTAATCATGGAGTATGCACCCTACTCTTGAAGCCCAATAAAGGCTATTTCATACCACTCGAGGAACTCGTGGGCCGTTGGCTCGTGGGGCCATTTGAAGTGCCGCCAATCTCGGACGCCGCGAGACGACTCCCGGCCACCGTGGATGCAGGAGTGAGAACGGTGAGAAATGAGTAGCTCTCCGTTTAGTGAAGACAGGCCGTGTCGACGGCGCGTTCGTGTTCAACGCGCCTCAAAGTGATGCCAGCCAAACAGAGGGGCCTGCCAGTGCCAAAGCCTGCTCGGGTTGCGGGTTGTTCGAAAGAGATACCTAGGCCCCGGAACATAAAAGGCAATAGAAGGAACTTGATTTAAAAGAGTGTCCATGGAGTTTCTTGCCCATTCTTCTCCATAGAGATCAACGCTTTGGAATGGGCAACTACAGTACTTTCACAAGTTATTATGCCCTGTGACCGGGACTGTAGATTAATTTTGTTTCTTGACATTCAAAAGTGCCTGTAATGGTCTAATTGAAATAAATGATTTGATTTGATTTGACATGAGTGTAAGTTTTAGCCTGTTAAAGACTGAAACTCACCCCCCCCCCCCCCCTGCTCCACTCAAAGCTGATTTGATGATTTACCATCCGCAAAATAAGAAAAAAGTACCGCCAATCTAAAAGTTTTTGTAAAATCATCCATTTAAATATTTGTACTTCATTCTGTTTTAATATCTTTGGTGGTTATTTTAGTTCCGACACTCAAGATGGGTATTTCAATATTTGTTATTTATTTATTTATGTCAATAACATAAGTGAGCGTTGTGTTTGGAATTCCTGAGTTCTCTGCATTAGCCAGGGTTTCGGTGGACAAGTGGTTGAGACGCGAGAGCTGTATTTGAGGTCCTGGGTTACCTAGTAGTTGTTCCGGGTCTGGCTGTTTATGTATTTAAGCTAAAATGTCTGTAAACACAACCACGGTACAGGTGAAATTAAAATGTGGGGCAATGTTTTTAAGAAAAAAAAATATACAAATGAAAAAACGCGATGATTTACTATAACTGTTTAACTAAGCGAAGATTTATAACCAAGTAATGTGTTAATTAAAATTAACATACGTTTATAGCTCTATCTTCACTAATTAGCATAACTAGTTCATTTACACAAGTCAATATTATGATTTTTTTGTTATTGTGCCAGTATTAAATAATTTATGCTTATGTCTTTAAAAGACTAGATATTCTACGAATGACGACAGCCAGCTCACATTCTTGGGTCTTACTTGTTTAGGTTCCGTACCTTAAAAGTAAAGAAACGAAACCCTTATTATTTCACTTTTCTGTCCATCTGTCTGTCAAGGCCCTTTATCTCGAGAACGCGTGAAGGTATCGATTTGAAATTAAAACTCTCATACTTTAGTGCTAACGCTGTAACAACAACATTGTAAAACCAAATGATTTTAAAAGAGTAACCATGGAGTTTCTTGCCTCGAGCATCTTTACTCGACTTTTTATGAGTGCCCATGTAGGCATTTTATGTGAAATAAAAATATTTTGATTTTGAATGTTCACGCTATCACTTAATTCCCTTTCTTTTATATCATTCCTTACACAATCCATCCATCTTTTCTTTAGTATTCCTCTCTCTATCCATCTATTTCAATTTTAATAACAACTATAAGTCTGAATAACTACGATTAATATATTATTTTAATATGGGTCTTATAGACATAGTAAGAAGTTATCATACTTAATTTAACCCAGTTAAAGGCAAAAACTGGATCTCCTAATCATATCTTTACCAACAGTCTAAGTAGATACAGTCTCCTTTAAATCAATAAAATAATCTCAACCTCATTTCCAGCAACCACCCGCGTCAACCGAAAAGCCGGAGCCCATCAACCAGCACCTGAACATGGGCAAGTGCTTCCACATGCCACGCTCCAGGTGCCCAGCGGAGCCCAACTGCACCAAGGTCGGCAGCATGGCCGTTTTCTGCTGCGACCTGGATAGCGTCAGGCTGAAGGAGGCACTGGCTTCTGCAAGTGAGTAGACCTTTAACCTTTCAAGGACCGCCATTATTTACGTCAACTATCCGTCAAGCACCGCTGGGCGGGCTCTTATCGTTAGCGTAATCTGATTTTAAGACTTATCTTTACTATAAATGGGTGAATATCAACAAGTCCATATTTTTGTCAATTTTGGTGGCAAAATTTTTTCTTAACTTTTCGTGAAACTATTGACCTAGGACAAAAATAGAAGGTTCAAGCTTTAGGAATCTTCATGAGGTCCGAAAATATTTTGGTAACTTTTTGAGATATTTGAGTTCAAAGATTAGTGTAGCCACCAAAATTGAAAATTGTCCACCAAAATTGAAAGTTGACCACCAAAATTGATATTGGTCCACCAAAATTGAAAGTGCTTAAAACAATACATTAAAAATCAGTTTTTGTCACAAACTTAAATCTCACTAATAAAGCTCAATGACCAAAAAACTCCATCAGTTAATAAAACTCAGTCTTGTTAAAATAATATTTCGTTTATTCAGTTAAATACATTTTAATATTTTTTTTTAAATATTTCTGAATAAAAAAGAAACATTTAAAAATACAAAAAATAGTAGCTCACCGGTATCGGGAACAGGGTCGAAGCTACTGGTCGTTAGAGTTCCAGAGACAGGAACCTCCTCACAATACAAGCCGTATCGAGGTGAACTGCCTTCAGAATCAGGCCCTTGATCCAACCGCCTAAGGAGAGCTTCGACAGATGTTCGTCGAGGCTCTTGGCAATCAAGCCATTGGCCGTTACGACAATCGGCACAATGATAGCCGAGTTCACATTCCACATGTCAACAACCTCGTGTGCCAAGTCGAGATATTTTAGTTGTTTTTCTTTCTCAGCTTTCACGAGGTTCTCGTCATGCGGGGTGATTACATCTTATCACCACTATGTCAGGCTTATTGGCGACAATAGTCCTGTCAGTAATGATAGACCGATCTCAGTACAGCGTGATGTCACGCTGTACTGGGATCGGTCTATCATTACTTCTATTCTCGAGAAAGACCATGTGGTCTTTCTCGAGAACTGGGTCGGGCACATACTTGTAGTACGGTACCTCAGATTCCACAAGATTATATTTCAAGGCAAGTTGCTGATGAATAATCCTAGCTACTTGGTTGTGCCTATGCAAGTACTCGCCGTTAGCTAGACGAGAACAACCAAAAATAATATGTCCGATGGACTCACCCGGATGGGTGACATGGTGGCATGCCCGACACACATCAACCGTCCCATCCTTCATAATATATTTCCGGTAGTTGTTCGTCAACATAACTTCGTCCATAATCGCACAGACAAAATCTACAGTTTCCCCAAAAAGGTCACTGAATCGTAGCCAGGATACGGCTGCTAGAAAATTTACATCGGGCCCATGAAGAGCCCGGTAAAAGCGCCCGTGAAGCTCCTTGCCTTGCCATACTTTCTTGCGGTGTCATCGGTAGTAAGTACCACAATATTTATTATTTATCTGATGAACTCGTAATGAGAACTATGAGGGTAGACTTAAAAAAAAAACTTTTTATTTTGAACAAAATTACCTGCCATACTACAAAATTTTTCTCAGCAAAACTAAGAAACTAAAACATAAGAAACTCTAAAATAAAACATGATTAAATAACAAGTTTTTAAACATGAACCTTGTCTCGTCTTTATTACAAAATAACATGTAATATTAAAATAATTAATACTTAAATAAGTATTTATAATTGTACACGTAATTGTATAGGGATCGATCCATCATCACTGACAGGACTATTGTAGCAAATAAACCTGATGTGGTGGTGGATCGATCAGAGCGGCGCGCAATGATTGTTGACATAACGGTCCCACATGACGAGAACCTTGTGGAAGCCGAAAAAGATAAACAAATCAAGTATATTGACTTGGCTCGCGAGGTTGTCGACATGTGGGACGTGGACTCAGCGATCATTGTGCCGATAGTCGTTACAGCCAATGGCTTAATTGCCAAGAGCCTCGACCAACACCTGAGAAGGCTCTCGTTAGGCAGCTGGATCAAGGGCTTGATACAGAAAGCGGTACTCCTGGACAGGGCTCGTATTGGTAGGAGGTTCCTTTCTCTGGAGCCTTGACTGCCGGTAGCTTGGACACTGTTCCCGATACCGGTGGGCTACTACTTTTATATGTTTTTGATAAGAAATATGTAAAAATATAAAAAAATATGTATACAAATAAATAAACGATAATAATACTAATTATAATACGGTATTAATGTACCTACTCTTTCGGCATACTTAAATGGACTCAGACTGAACTTGATGCCCTGGATAGGAGAGTCCATACACTACTAAACGCAAACCGGATGCATCACCCAAGATCATCGGTAATCAGACTGTACATCCCTCGGAAGTGCGGGGGTCGAGGCCTCTTTAACGCGAAGACCTTCCATAACCAAGAGGTGTGCAGTCTCAGTAGCCATTGCCAGTCGACCTTAGAGTAGTGCAGAAAAATAGCATGGCATGTGCACTTTAATAAATAGGTAGAACAGAACAGAAACAAATAGAATAGTAACGTATACATATAAATAAACAATGTGTAGTGAAAAACTGTCTTTATATGTACAAATAATATATAAACAGTACATACTTAAATTTTGGTGGCTTATTTTCAATTTTGGTGGTGAAAATCGCCACCAAAGCCACCAAAATTGAACCACCAAAATTGAAACCAGGCATGAAAAAAATCTTAAAAAATACAGTTATTAAGATACAAAAGAATAAATATCACTGATAAATAAGTTACCCAAATCACTACCTACAATACGTAGTTTACTATTAAAACACTAAAAAATCACCAGCAAATCGATCCACCAAAATTGACAAATTCTTGTCCCCTGTTCGACCCAAGATGAATACTTCGTTTTTGGCGAGCAATTACAGCACTAAGCACAGACCTGTTACGCGCCACTTCCCGCGCACGACTGAGAAATACAGAACATAAAAAGCGATTGATCGCACACGCACGAATCTTCATGATAATGTAAATTGAAAAAGTGCTACCAAAATTATGATTTTTGCTAGGACAAACTTGAATCGAGTATCCTGTGCTTTTAACATCAATTTTATAATATGATTTAGATGTTTTTAGATAGTGTGTCATATGCATTTACCAATGAAATAATTTGTTTTTTACTTCACTTTAAATTGTTCCTTTGGTAAATACATTTATATCAAAAAATGGAGCTAGGACAAGCCACCAAACTTGAGTTTTAAAGTTATTTATTTTTCCTAGCCTCCATAGGTAAGCCTATTTAAAAAAAAATTGTGGCCCTAAGTGGAATAAGTTAAGTAGTTCACTAGAAAAAAAATTAAGAAACATCCCATCATCTTACACCATGATTCTCAACGTGGACACGTAAAATTAGCGCCTGGGATATTCACCCAAATATAGTTTTAAATCGGTCGGGGTTTGTTTTTTTGTTTTTTTTTTGTGCCGCTGGGGCTCTAGAGGTATAGAGGTGCAGAAAGATCGTTTTATAAACAAACAAAAAAAAATAGAAGAAAATTTACGGAAAAAACGTAATTTTATCATATTTATAATAGCTATAAATCTACTGAAAAGGCCTTCGATTAACGAGAAGAGTATTTTATAGTTAGTATTTTAGAAATAAGTATTTTTTTGCGATTTGTAGGAAGAAATATAAGGTTTTTTTATATTAATTTTATTACATAATGGCTGATGTTAATACCGAATAGGCATTGTATTAATATTAATAGCTACCTCTGTTCACAAACAAACAGATATTAATTAATACTCGTTTAATTGACACTGTTACTAATTCAATAAACCATTAGAAGTTAAGTGGCTACTAGTCACACAAACAATATTAACATGCAGTTTATTTTCCATTATCCTAGTAAATAAACTGAACCAACTTTACCTGTATTAATAGCTACAATAAACATACTACATAGAAGTGTTTTGTTGTTCAAGAACATAGAGAGAAGAACATAGAGGCTGTGAACAGTCGTGGTTACCTAAAGATGACCATGGGTGTCTAAGTAATTTCTGTCATTGAAAGGGGTCAAAATAATAGCAGACGGTCCATACACTCTAGGCATCATGCAGAGTAGTGGGTTCTAAGGTCAAGCCAAGTTTCAGGCTTGAATGTATAATGTGTGGCTTGAACGTGTGAAAGTACCGCCTGTATTTAAAAGCAGTCAGGTCTTGCTGGGTTGTGGTGCTTGATTTTGGTACTATTGGTTTGGTATCCAAATCTGGTCAGAATTTAAGCTCAAAATATATGCCTGCACATAAGCAAGGTTCATTGGTTTCTTAGTCATCCAGTAGTAGCGGTTCAGTGGTTACGACTCGACTTGCATGTCATCTATCTTCTCACCATTCCTTTAAAAACGGAGAAAGCACTTTAGCCTCATAGTACAAAAAGTATTATTTATTAAAACTTTATCTACAAGTAAAAAATTGTACAAAGGCGGACTTAATGCCTTAGGCTTATTACCTGCCATCTATGCCACAAACTATCCTGGGAAATGGGAAATTATCCCGAAATTATGGCCGCGGTATCTCTTTCGAACAACCCGCAACCCCGGCAGGAGGTGGCACTGGCAGGCCCCTCTGCATTGCTGACATCTCTTTGAGGCGCGCGTGGAACACGAACGTGCCGTCGACACGGCTTGTCGTCACTACACGGACGGACGGTGAGCTACTCATCGCTCACCGTCCACAGACGCCGCGTTTGCGGTGGCAGGGGTCGTTTTTCTGGGTGGCAGTACAGGATTTAGGTATTCATAACTTAGTCATCATCAGACGTCAGCAGTAGCGGTCCAGTGGTTACGACCCGACTTGCATGTCTTGGGTTTAGGTTCAGATACAGGCAGGCAGTTTACCTTGCGTAATCTATCTCATTATCTCTACCCTTTTGCTGTGCCCTACAGGGTCCATAATGATCATAATATTATAAAAAACTACCACCCAAGAACACAATATGGTAAAGCAATAAAGCTATTGATAACTCATTTATGGGCTTTAAGAAGACTTGCTAGTCTAAACGTCTTTGGTTACTCCTGCTTTGTACTTTTCCTCGTTCTACTAACGTTAATAGGTCACAAGGCAATTGTTTTAATCGCACTATCATTACTTGCAATTACCATAGTTCGTTAAAAATAGTAAAATGCAGTGAATTATTATGTTAATTGCACGTTCTAGTTGCAGACAAGTTTTGCTACTTAACATTTGCATATATTTTCAGTTATTTTTTAGGGCCGTTTGTCCTGAAATTTAAGTCAGGAATTGCCAAGTTTTACTAATTCAAGTTTGCAGGTCTAGGTGGCGCTGCTTGTCATGAAAATTTGCGTCGATATGTTAAACTTGATATGTTTATTTATAGCCGACTTAAAAAGGAAGAGGTTCTCAATAATTCGACTGTAGTTTTTTTGTATGTTTGTTAAATGATTTCGCCGCCGATTGTCAACATTCCTATATTCGCTACGGTTTTTTCCCATGGTCCTATATGAATTTTATCTATATTGCTTTAGTAATTTATGACCTAACTTCTAAAATACATGTTTCTTCTTCTAATGAATATTGACGATATGTATATTGTTTTTAAAGTGTTAGTTCCTGAAATTCAGGATAAGAGAATCTTACTATTAGTGAATAATGTAAAGTTGCATTGAGGTAAAACTTGGAACACATTAAATTGTAAATAGGCTTCTTAAAATGGCTGTTATGGTAGCTGTTCCATTAAATTATAAATTCGACTAACTTTTGACTGTTTGTTTCCTTACACGTTTTTACAGCGGATTCCTTTGAAACTAAAGGTTAAAGGGTATTTGTGTCTCTTGACCTTCACCCAGGCAAGGCTGCGGGAAAGGGCTAGTTAGTGGTTAACGATAAACAGTCGCCTTAATCGTCTTTTATTGAAAACAAACTTATTATCTATGGAGGTAACCTCTGATAACCTCCGGTCTGTGTAGCTATGTAAATACACATTATAATAAATACTATATTTAGTAACTAAATCCTATTAATATTATAAAAGCGAACGTTTGTGACGATGTATGTAAGTATGTTTGTTGCTCTTTCACGCAAAAACTACCGAATGGATTTTGATGAAACTTCACAATAATATAGTTAACTTATCAGAATAACACATAGGCTACAATTCACAAAGATATATTGTATATTTAATCAACACGCGAGTGAAATCGCGGGGTGCAGCTAGTATAAAATAATTGTACTGCTTATAGCGTGAATGAAAATCATCAGTTCAGAGGTCCTTTCTTATCATGCATGAGGTTATCGGTTCGAATTCGGGCCAGTACCAATGTGATTTTTTCAATTCAAATATATTTTCTAAAGTTTATCTAAGACATCGCAGACATCGGTGAAGGAATTTGTTTTGAACAAGTGGTGATCAATGCCCTTGACATACAGAAAAGGCATGAGCACTGATCACCACGCTTGCTTAAGACGGGTTGGGGATTTCAGATTTATATCCTACTATATAATATTATAAATGCAAATGTTTGTGAGGATGGATGGATGTATGGATGTTTGTTGCTCTTTCACGTCAAAACGGCTGAACGGATCTTGATAAAATTCGGCACAGAGGTAGATTATAGTCTGGAATAACACACTGATACTTTTTTCCAATATCACGCGGGCGAAGTCGCGGGCGCCATCTAGTTGTAGCCCTTCACCGATGTCTGTGATGTGGTAGATAAACTTTACAAAGTGCCTACATATGAATTAAAGAAGTCTTAATTGTACTTGCGAAAATTTAAACATACCTACCCTCATGCATATATTGCGAAGCGCTTAACCTCTGGACCATCACGACTATAAAAATCCGCCTTGTTCAACACATTCTCTTAAAACTTCAATATTTTCTTAAACCGAGTAATAGTGAACTCCAAAACATTTGAGATAAGGACAGGAGAAAGAGGGTGATAACGATTTTCTTTAACCCAACCACTTTCTTTTCCAGTAACGCAGAACACGACGTACCTGCACGTGCTGAACTCGTCCATCGACGAGCTGGACGTGTCCCAGGCCATGTTCCGACGGCTCGCCTCCATGGCCTTCACTGACGGGAACATAGACAAGATCGTCGGTAAGACAGCTTTTGTTTTTGTAGGATTTGCGGGGTTACCATGACATCTTATAGCAGTTCTTATTCCTGTGTGAGAAAGAGATGGTGCTAGACACCCTATAGACACCCTCTTTCCCTCAGCGGAATAAGTTCTGCTTAAGAACGTTATGGTAGGGTAGTTGGTCCTTCCTTCAAGGCGGTTTATCAAACCAAATGAAATTCAGAAGTCATTTGTTCGATTGCATGTAGCGGAGATGAGAATGTTGAGATGGATGTGTGGAGTGACAAGAATGGATAAAGTAAGGATGTATATGAGAGGAAGTTTGAAAGTTGCGCCTGTTACAGAAAAATTGAAAGGGAGTCGTTTGTTTTGGTATGCTACTAGGGAGGAAGCACATGTGACTAAAAGAGTGATGGATCTGAATGTTGAAGGACGGAGAGCGATAGGAAGTCCAAAAAAAAGATGGATGTATTGTGTAAGTAATGATATGAAGGAGAAAGGAGTAAATGTTGCCGTGATGTCTGATAGGGGAGAATGGAAGAAGAAAACGTTTTGCGTTGCCCCAAAATAGAATGGAACAAGGTCAGTAAAATGATGGAGTCAATTGTTCATAGAGTGCTGCATGGTTTATCATGGATAGTTAGGAAGGCAGTGTTGGTAAACATTTGAGAAATTTTCTGTTGAAAATGAATTCACAAAGATGGCGGCTTTCATTCCTATTTCAGACCATGGCTACATCCCAAATTAACCATACTGCACGTTACTATAGTAATAGAAGTCGGATATGCGGAGATGTAAAGCGGAACCAAGAGATGCTTAGGAGCTAGAGTGTATCCACCAAAGAGAGAGAAGCGGAGAAGAGATGATAGCACGCCGCTCACTTCTCTTCTCTTCTCTGCTATGCGATGCCTGCTTGGCCGCCGAGGGCAGTGCCTAGCCTAAACAAATATGAGTCTTTTAGACAAGATGACTCATATTTGTTTAGGCTGAACCGGTTTTACTAAAGCTACGCGGAGGCGAGACGTGTCTATAACGAAATTCTTTTGGTTATTCACACATCACTCCACTTTTTTTTATTTATTCAGACAAAAGTACAAAAAATATCAACAGATATGTTCTACCAAACTGCAGGACAGTTTGTTGGCAGTATTCTCGTGGATACATTTATCTGAAACTAAGTAATAGTGCGTTTAATAGCTAGGTAAGTGGCCATAATGTGCCTACTGTGTCCGGCACACGTTAGTCCCATGATCTTTGCTTCAGCGGAGGCCGGGAATTAGGCTGTCTATCCATGAGCATTAGAACGAAAATATTACAGTCTCACTAAATTCCTGTCTTTCATCACCTTAGTGTTTTAGCTTGGGAGAAGCTAAACCGATTCCCTGATTCTGAACCTACATCGTTTTCACATGTATGTGTAATCTCAACATGAATGATGTATCCATGATTTGGTAAAAATGTTATGATTTAAAAGAGTGTCCATGGAGTTTCTTGCCCATTTTTCTCCATAGAGATCTACGCTTTGGAATGGGCAACTACAGTACTTTCACAAGTTATTATGTCTTGTTATTGGGTCTGTAGCAGCATCTTTTTTGTTTTCATGACATTCAAAACTGCCTGTAATGGTCTAATTGAAATAAATGCTTTGAATTTGATTTTGAACTGCATGGGACCAAGAGGTGGACTTCAGCCGACTTCCTATCGCACAGAAGAGGCCCTGTGCCCCCTTAATGGGAACGATTGGGTAAACTTATGACTAGCTCCTTCCTAACAGCCGAAATATCTGCCAAATTTCACTGGCCCCGCGAATTGGACCCGTTCCTTCTCCTAGAGAGTAGGCATGAATTCCAGCTGTGGGGACAATATATTTGGTTCTGGTTTTCTTGTGCTGCTTATGGGTTGTTGGTGATGGTTTTAACCTGTTCCTTTTTAGGGTCCCGTAACTCAAAAGGAAAAAACGGAACCCTTTTTGGATCACTTTGTTTTCCGTCTGTCTGTCTGTCAAGACGATTTATCTCGGGAACACGTGGAGGTCCTGAGTTGAAATTATAACCATATGCTCAAGTCGGACATCTGTCTGTCTCTGCACAGAGGGACCACCTTCTGTGCTGTGAAAAATAAACAAACAGTCAAAAGATACGACCGTTTATGTCTCAAGTTTATACGGAACCCTTGTTGCGTTTGTCTGACTCGCTTTTGGGCGGTTTTTAATCAATAACAATTTATCTAGCATGTACAAGGTACTTATATTTCTAGGTTCATTACTAACATGTACTCCGCAGACCACCGAATATCTTATTTATGAAGATAAAGAGATATTCGGTGGTCTTACCATAGTATGCACGAAAATAACCTGTAAACGCTTTTAATATAACATCTGTCCTCTTTATTTCTTTAAGGTAGTGAAAATAACACAGAGGTTCAAAGTGAGTATTCCTGACAGTTTTTAGTCGAAATCCTGTAGCACACTGCTTGGCTTTTGTAACACGCTTGTTTATTTTGTAATTGTAACCTCTAGGATATGGTGAGTGTTATAATGCGCATTCTGATGCATGGGTCTATATTTTTTCTGATAAAATTGATCTATTCATTTAATGCACAGTGTACAAATAGTTACCTACACGCTAGGCCTACAACTAGTGAGTACATGACCCTGTTAGGGTGCAGCAAATTGTCTTAAAACTACCTAATAAAATAATATTGCAGTGAGTATCTATTATGTAATTTAGCCGCTTGCTGTATGATCTGGTGTGTGGCTTGTCTTATTTAAAAAAAAATAGCCTGTTCAATCAGAAGACTTATAAAGGTAGATAACCTTTATAATTATCATTATCTTCATCAGCTACTATCACTGCTAACTATCATGAGATACTTCCGTTCGTAAACAAAAGAGGTTCGTGTTGGGAATAAGATAATAAGTAATTTTGCTTTCGTTGTCAATGACAGAACGTGCCATTTAGGTTAGAATTTCGATCTTTTTTCGATCCTGCTATTTTCGACCAGCTGCTATTCTAGCTACTTATATTGCGAACATATTGGGTGACTGGTAAAGTAGTTACCGATCATGATGAACAACTTTCGCTGCCGCCAAAAACCGCGAAAAAAGCCATTATTGTCCCGTTCAAATATTATATTATACAATCCAGACGATGTGCCTTAAAAATGTGTTCTGCGCAGCTTTTAAATAATCCGAGTCACTATATATACGGTTTGACCCGTTATACCTGTGCCGCCACTCGCAGATAACTTCAAGAGTCACCATAAAGTTTAAATAGAACTTTTCGTGGGGCATAAACAAAACTAGCATTTATGTAGGTACACCACTGCCTTTGAGAATTACAGACGAAAGTTGTTAATCATGATGAGCACAATGTTTTGCATAGATATCGGCCACTTATAACCAGTCACCCATCACCTGCCTAGCCTTTTCCCAATTATGTTGGGGTCGGCTACCAGTCTTACCGGATGCAGCTGAATACCAGTATTTTACATGGAGCGACTGCCTATCTGACCTCCACAACCCAGTTAGAAATGGGTATAAATTAAACGATGTCCCTTGATAAGACTAGTTGTCAGACTTTTAAAGACACTGTCTGTAACGACTGTCAAAGATCTACAATTGACAGCCAGGACCAAGAGCTTAACGTGCTTTCCGACGCACGGAGGAAACTCGGTTGTAACGTGTG
The DNA here is from genome assembly GCA_905475445.1 of Ochropleura plecta. NCBI lineage: Eukaryota > Metazoa > Arthropoda > Insecta > Lepidoptera > Noctuidae > Ochropleura > Ochropleura plecta. The sequence continues at coordinate 1,159,386 of FR997735.1, forward strand.
GTCACCCATCCACAGACCAACCTAGGCAAGCGTGGCTTAAATTAAAGATCGACCCGAGCGGCTGCTATTATTTAGCCGTGACAAAACAAAAAGCCAGAGGATAACGGAATTTTCTTCACTCATAGGTCAGTTCCCAAAATATTCTTCAGTGGCCTGTCTCAACATTTCCAACAACAACTTGACTGCTAAGCTGCAGCCGTCGATACAGCGTCCCTTCGCCTACCTGTTCAACCTGAGTGTGTTGGACGCTTCAGCCAACAACCTCACCGATTTCCCGCTAAGCTTGGTGCATAGCAACCGGAAGATCTCTGTGGATTTGTCAGGTAAGGACTTGATCATCAGGTGTAGAAAGACTTAAATTTTAATAATAGCGATCACTCCCATTTAAATCAGCCAGGCAGACAGTTCTATCTATGCAATATTGATACATTATATAGGTAAATGTATACGTGATCAGCTCCAGTAGATTTCTCGCCTAAGAATACGGATAAAAATTTACTCTTGTCTTTGAGATTTACTGTTACCCGGGAAACACACTTAACGTTCAATGTACAAAAAATATTTACGTTTGGCTACATCGAAGTCAAATCATGTATGTCAATGTATAAACTTAACATTAGCTATGTAACCAACATTTAGTTACAGCATTCTGATTTAAGTTGTCCATGGAGTTTCTTACCCATACCTTTCCAAGGAGATCTACGCTTTAGAGTTGGCCAAACAGTTTAAAAAAAAACTAAATAGGATTGCGTTTGTTTGCAACTCGCCTGGGGTGAAACGATTATGCGGCCTACGGTAGAGCACGCTTACCTAGACGGAACCAATTCATCCGAACTTTGAAGAGATCCACTTTCACGAGTTATCATGCCATGTTACTGGGACTATATTAATCTTTTTATTCCAAACAATTAAAAAATACATGTAACTGATCTATTTTCTAATGAGATTTTATTTGTTTTTATTGCCTAAATCGACTCTCATGTAATGTATAATCAACTTAACATCTGCAGGCAACAGATACCTCCCGTGCAAGCACTTCCAGAAGGCGATGGAGACGAACAACTCCTCGTTGGTGAAGTTCCTCAACTACAAGGACACGTACTGCGCGCTCGACATCAGCTTCAACTGGTTCAGGGATGTCAGGATAGTTCAGATTGATCATCTGAGAATTCAGAAAGAGGTAGTACGTATTTCTACGTTCACTTTCCTATAACCTAACTTTTCTTCTTTTCTCATTTTCTAACCTACCGTCTTCTCATGTAAGTCTTCTCTGTGTATCTAATTGTTGTGCTTGTGTAGTTAATGTTATTTAGAATTAGAATAGCATGGAAATAAATGACTTGTAAATGAGCGATCTTAATTTTTTACGTTATGGGTTTAGTAAAACATTTGACTTTATTTCTTTCTACCATCTCTTTGTTATTACCTGGCTTATCTTTTTCCATCCGTCGGGGTTTGGTTCTAGTCTAACCGGTCTAACCGATCAGTATTTTACATAGAGCAAATGCCTACCAACCCAGTAGTAATATGATTGTTAATACTAGTTGCCACAACCTATGCGGGAATTTAATAATCATCAGCTCATTTCAACAACTCGTTATTTTTCACATGCATTCCATATTTAAATCCATTATTTATCTTAGATTGATGTTTAGAATACTTGGTTGATGACTTTGTGAAGGGGCTGTTTACACCGTGTAGATATTTTTAAGAGCAGTGGTGGTCCAGTGGTAATGACCTTACGAGTTATGGAGTTATTTATGGTCGTGGTTTCGATCCCAACTTTGACAATTGACTTTGTAATTAATTTTATCAACACTGCTCTCAATGAAGGAAAACATATGGAGTAATTAAACCTGTATGTCTCCGGTAGTAACGTTATAAACAAACAAATTGACGTTGTCACGTAAAGTTTAAGGAAATGGTAGGAATTTGGAACAAAAATTATGCATTATAAAACTTATTTGAATATTTTTTTTATGAATATTTTATGATTTTTGGAACGGAGTTCCTTATCGCGCGTTGTGAAAGGGGGCCGGAAAAAAATAAGACCAAAAGTTGTAACGACTCTGTTTGCTTAAGACCAAAAGTTGTAACGACACTTTTTGCTATAGTTGTGGCGTGCGCGTGTTTCTCTCTCATAAAAAGCAAGCCAGTTATTTTCGTTTTGTCTTTCTATTTCGCATTGAACAGTGTGGTGTCGCGAATATTATTTTTGTTGAGTGTATACAGGTTTTTTGTACATAATAAATAATAACTTCGTTCCATCCGGGTGTCCCTTGACACATCTCAAGTTTTTATTTTTATTTTACCCCCTATGGATCGGACAGGGTTTTTTAACACAATGTAAAACAAAATTCGTTCGCAGCTCAACGCCAGTTGCCGCAACATCAAGCCAGCGAACATAAACTGCACCTGCATCCCCGAGCGCCTGGAATTCCTCGGCAACGAGATCACGAACCTGGTGTCCGTGGACTGTTCGCAGCGGAACCTGACCTTGCTGCCCACTGACCTGCCACCTAACACTGTCAAGTTGAATGTGTCGAGTAATAATGTGAGTAGACCATCATAGAAAAAGTCCTTCAAACGCCATTCACAGATCCGTAATATCGGCCAATTTTGACATTTCTGCAGAACCGTGTTGCCGTCAAAACCGTTAAACATACCAACAAAAAGCAAATCTAGTAAAAATAATATATTTATTACTTTAAATTTTCAACCATAAATGATTTATGTAAACAGCATGATATTGATTAATTTCTCACTAGTGTGTCTTCGGCCAAGAAGTGCTTATGCCGATTTTTTTCACTTAGTTTAGTAATAGGCTGTTATTAGTGTGAGCAATATTAAGCTGCAGTAATTAGGTACCGCATTAGTTATTTTCTTTTCGGTGTTTTGTTTTGGTATGACACTGTAATACCCATAGAATTTAGTTTTGTTCAGGTGTGTATAAGCGAAGACTTGTACCTAATTGGTTGTCAGTCTTTTTTGCAAAGTGTTCTCTTCAGCTGTAAGTCTTCCATGTTTAATAAATAAATAAACAGTTCCAAACAAAAGCTCCATACTTTCATAAAAATGACTCATCATTTTCTTTTTCTTCCAGATAACCTCCCTCCAGACCGTAGCTGACGACCCCACGTACGAGCACCTGCGCCAGCTGATAGTGGACCACAACGACATCCCCAACATCCTGGAGCTGGAGGGCACCAAGTTCATCGACAACTTCATGCTGTTCTCCATCGCTTACAATAAGTTGAGGACTGTGAGTATGAATCTTTAGATACCAATTCCTACCACGCCAAGATGATCGTTCTGCTCTTCCTTAGTAATATTATAAAAGTGAAAGTGAATTTTGGTACAGAGGTAGTTGGGACCCTGGAGTGGGCAAAAGCTAATTCAAAAAAAGTAGAAAAAATATATTTTTTCGATCATCACGCGGGTTAAAGGAGATGTTTCATTTTTATATGGGGCTCCGGCCATAACATGTACATTTTACCGAAGGTGGGAAAATTACCCTTGAATAGAATTAAGTAACATTTTTTTCATAATATCAAAAGAATTTTATGTACAAGAAAAAAATAAAAAATGTATGACGTTTTTTTTTTTTTTTTTCGCTCTTGTCCTCAGGTTTAAGACAGCCATGACAGGTTGTAGAGATGACATTTACTTAACCTAAAAAAGCCGTAAAGTTGTACATACAAAGCTGAAGTCGTAAAATATAAAAAGGAGGAAACGTAAGATAACACCGAAAATCACGAAAAGTAATCAAGTCGAAAGAAACGAACAAGATTGACTTTCCTGAATAGGTACCTATCGAGTTTGTCAACAAGCGGTTTTTTTTTACATTTTTAATGGCTTGGCTTATTGGCCTTTATCCCAATCAAGAAGCGGTTATTTCGAACTCGTTCAGAAACACATTTAAAAAAATGGAGACTAAAGATTTTTGTAACGATGAAATCGTGGCACATATTTATGTTTACTCAAAAATATGTATGATACAATAATAGTTTATATTTAACACCTCAACGACACACACATTTTTTCAATTTATTTTCAACGTAACATTGATTTGATAAGACATCATTTCAGAACGAATGAGTTTTGCCAGCAAACCAAAGCACGAGACGCCATGTTGAATAAAACATGGCAATAATTGAAAAACTACTTTTTTTTGTGCACAACTAATTAGGCTCGAATTCACCAGAGAATATTTTTCCCGAATATGTGGTATTTTTTCCCCTTTTTTGATATACGTACATCTGATGGCCGAAAATGAAACATCTCCTTTAGCTTTAGTCCAAAGTAACCATGCCACGCGGACGAAGTCGCGGGCGGAAGCTAGGTATATTATAACGTCTGTAATCTCCGAACGCCCCTTCAGAGAGCAGAGGTGTACCTGCCTTATAGTACATCCACATTTTACTTGTTCATTTGAAGTTCTATGGGTTAGGCTGTTGCCATCAATCGCTTTCAAATCCTGACCAGGTCTGACTTCCTTATGATAAACACCATTAACAATTTGTCCGACTATATGAACATGCAAAATCGAATTTTATTTTTATTCCATCGTGATTTTTTTCTGACCCCTGCTCCCTCTTCAAACGTCACAAGATAATAATGACCCCCAAGGCAGTACCTGTGTAAACTGAAGACCTCTCCTTCGACCTTCGTCCGCATCTTGTAGCGATATCAGTGAATAATGTCTGGGGATTATCATGATCAATGCTTGTTCCAGATCCACACATACGTACTATCAAACCGTTTCGACACGACGGGCCCCGCCTTCTCCATCGCGGGCAACATCATTCACTGTGACTGCAACACTGAGAAAACGCTTAAGGTAAGGCAGGCCTTGTATCTCGAAGTTACCTACTGGTACCTTCAAGTGCTCTTTCACCCAGCCGGGGTTGCGGGTTGTTTGAAAGAGATACCATGGCCCTTGAACATTAAGGGCAAATGAAGGAATGGGTGGGTATAGACCGGTTGAGCAGATTAACAACTTAGCAGGGAGTTGAACTAAGAGACCCTACCAAAAAAACATCGGTGGGTTTTAGTCAGTTCAAGTCTGACACTCTCCCTCGCTTCACCCAGAGCGGGAAAGTTATTCGATGATTCCATATGCATTCATAAGAGAGCTTATAGTCACTGGTTTTCAGCACTTGTATGAATGTTTCTGTCAACTGATTTAATTCTAACGTAAGTTTTAGTATCTTTGTTACTAACGAACTTGACTAACAAAACTTTTAAGTCGCAGTTTAAGCAAATGGGAAATGTATCAGTTTAAAAAAGAAAAAAAAAACTGGATATATTATCTTCTCTTATCAAGAACATAAGCCTTGCATTTCTGTAAGGTTCCACTTAGTCTTTTAGGATAATCCCGGATATAGCGTGCATGTATGACCAGATGTATGGATGTAGACGAGGCAAAAAGAGTATGCAAGGATAGCAGGTGGCGTTCAGTAGTTTCTGCCTACCCCCCTTAGGCAAATAGCGTGAGTTTATCTAATATATAAAACTCTCGTGTTGCGGTGTTTGTAACCAAACTCTTCCGAAACGGCTGGATCGAACGGATGAACGGCTCTGAAAATCGGCCAACATCTATTTTTATACCCCTAAGTGAGAAGAGCGGGTGAAACCGCTGGGTATATATGTATGTATTTAGATATAAGTACTTTTCTTTTCCAGCCCTGGCTTCTAGAAAACTCCAAAAACATCCCCGACTACAAGATGCTGGAGTGCGACGACAATGTTCCCGTCGTGGACCTGGTCGAGTCCCAAGTGTGCCACACTCCTCGCGACTGGACAGACTACATATACTACATCATAGGCCTGGAGGTGCTCATCCTAGTGCTGCTCATCAGTAAGGTGTCCTACGACTACTGGGTCTTCAAGACTGCTGGCTACTTGCCGTGGCCAGCGAATAAGATGCCAAGATTACCGTGCGATTGGCTATGTGAATAGATTTAGGTTGCTGGCAACCGGGTGCTTCGGATTGTTGGTTGGTGGGTAACCTATATTGATTGGTGACTTTAGTAAAGTGGTAAATATTTTAAGGAATTTTTGGTGTTGGTTGCCAGCAACCATTTGCTTCTGCGTTGTATGTCTTGTTGGTTATTGCGTTCATGCTTTGTATATTTTGTGTTGTAATGTTTCGTTGTTCGATAAGTGTGCATGTTTAGTGTTGGGTTGCTAGTTCTATTTGCAAGTTGGTTTACTCAATTACTATATTTTTAAGCAAAATTTCTAGTTCCAAGCTTGCTTCCCTTCACTTAAAATGTAAATACGATTAATTTGTTAAGTTATCTTTTTAGGTGTAAGAAAACTGCTTGTATAGATTGAATTTTCGCCAGAGATCTCTGTAAATCAGCTATATGAATAATTGTATACATAAGTTCTATTTTTTGTAAATTTTGTTTTTTTTTTACTTTATACGAAACTTGCCATTTTGTCAAGAATCTCTTGCTTGATCGTCTCGACTCAATGCGCTTACTATTTGATTATAATCACAATAATGGTTTACAATCCAGTGGATAATTGCACAATTAGGTAATTGTGTTGCACATCAATTGCCTAGCCTTTGGAATCGCCTCCCCGTCTAACCGATTGCAGCTAAATATCAGTATTTTACATGGAGCGACTGCGTACTGTCCACAGTCGTTACTAGCCTTTATTTTTTTCTTCATAAAAATAACATCAATTGAAGCCAAACTAATTGATTCTCAAAGAAGACTGACTGTAGTTCGAATTTTTAACTTGCCAAATATTGTTTGCTTCGATAGATAACCAAGCCATTGTTTTGATTAATTCATGATAAACCTGTAAAGTTTTGCTGAAGCCACTTTTGATGAAGATTAAATAAAAAATCTAACACGATTGTTTGTTAGAATATAAACGTCCCGTGCTGCATATATGAGAATGTTGATGAATGAATTAAGTAAGGAATTAGTATATTAGAGGAAGTTTGAAAGTTATGCATATTACAGAAAAAATGAGAGGAGGGATGAAACGCATGTGACTAAAAAAGTGATAGATATGAATATTGATGGGTGGAAAAGTTCAAAGAAAAGATGGATGGATTGTGTAAGGAATGATATGAAGGAGAAAGGAGTAAATAATGCCGTGATGTCTGGCAGGGGATAATGGAAGAAGAAATTGGACAATAGCAGGAAGACGAAGCGTCCATGTTATTGAAATCTATAATATTGTATCAATTCAAAGCACATTAAAAAAGAATAATATGTTTGACAGTAGGGTTTGACAGCAACCATTAACTTCAAGCAATTGGTTGACGTCAACCAATACGTTCCGAGTTGATTGCTAGCGATCAATGTCTTTTAAATCTTGATGAATTATTGGTTGACTATAAAACTATTATGTACTGAAAGCATATTTGTAAACTGTGCTTTATTTTGCTACGGAATCATGCGGCCAGTTGTAGAGGCTTAACTCGATGATGGAAATTCGAAACGTAGTAACGATCATTGAGCGTGCTTTCGACTTTTAACGTTCGGTGTTGAGCCGAAAGCTGCTTATTCAATAGCAAGCTTATTGTGCTTAGGGCTTTCAAATTTCCACCATCAAAATGTTTGTGTAAGGACCAAATTATAAATTTCTGTACTTTTTGTCGAGGCTCTTTGTAATCATTGTGTATTATTTTGAAAATCAGTGCCATATTCTATCTTTAGATTGGCTGAAAATTATGTTTCGAATTTTGACTTTATCTGTAGCATTTGCTTGTTAAATCAATTTAGAATTCTAATGCTAATTTATAACAATGAAAACTACTGAGATAATTTCGATGAAATTTTGCGCATAAGTAGACTATGATCCGGGTTAGAACATTATAATCTCCGTAGCTTTTCCCAACTATGTTAGAGTCGGCTTCCAGTCTAACCGAATGCCGCTGAATACAAGTATTTTACTTGGAGTCACTACCTATCTGACGTCTAAAATCCAGTTAGTACTAGGTTATACGATATCCCTTGGTTAGACTGGTTGTTAGATTTTCCTACCAATGGTGGGTACCTGTGACTGCTAAAGATCTACAAATGACAGCCAAGATCAACGGCTTAGCTTGCTTACGGAGGCACGGTGGAAACTCTGTATGTAATGAGTGGTCACCCATCCATAGACCAACCTAAGCAAGTACGGCTTACCCTGAAAACCAGCCCGAGCGACTGTTATTTTTCAGTCACGGGCTTTTCATTACAATAAATGCCGGTAGTACATTCCCGACTTACACGCAGGCGGATCCGCGGGCAAAAACTAGTTAATATAACCAAGGTTCGCAAGCAAATGTTACAAGTTAGGCTATTCTTGTAATTTTAAAATAAATATATTTTTGTATAATATTAACTACAACGTGAAGACTGTATATTTTGTATGAAAATTTTATAATAGATGTTACATTATTGTATGGAATGTCGTTTTATTTATATAAACCTCTTGGTTAAGAATGATTATGCTTTAGAAAACTGAACTAAAAAGTTATTGCCACAAAGTTAAATTTGCAATGTAAGAGGAAATATTCAAGTTATGCAAAACTTTTTTATTTATATTTTATGCTTTGTCCTGTACCATTAAACAATGTGGTACAATTAGTGTATTTTCTAATACAGCAATTATTTTACAATTTATTACATATTTTATATTGCATGTTTTTAGTGAAACGGAACCCAAACTCAAAACGCATCGTCCGAGATAATGCCGGCAGTGACGTCAAAGTCCATGTGTTACTGTGGTGTAAACTTTTATTTGAAAAGTACTTAAAATTTGCCAAGATTTTATTATAATACTGTGCCCGCATGCGTTGCAATGCATTTTTTGTACCCTACATACCTAAACTATACAAAAATTTATACTGCCTTTAGATTTTTTTGTTTTTTTTCTCGCCGTATAAACCTTCCTTGGACTTCAACAAATATTAAAAAAAGAATTGGTAAAATTGGTCCAGTAGTTGCGTTATGCGCTACCAACACATTTCGCGATTCATTTTTTTTTATTATAGATAAGTAATAATTGCAATTTGTGCTAAAAATTCGATTTATAGAAAGAAAATTGTGGTAAATGACGTTTAAACCTTCGCGCGACAAAGTGTTACGACGGGTGCAAAGTTTACCTACATTGTTACCCTACATTTTTGTAAACAATCGTGCAACGGGTTGACACGGTTGGCGCGATGGCTGAGCGATTGACTGCTGCGCTGCGTGTCGCGGGTTCGATTCCCGCACGGAACAAATATTTGTATTACCTAAAAATAGTTGTTTCTTGTCTGGCTGTTTGTGTATGCGAGTTTAAATGTTTGTAAACGCACCCAATATACAGGAGAAATTCCTAGTGTGGGGCAAAGTTTTATTTAATAAAAAAAAGAAAGAAAAGAAAGTTTTAATACTTTTCTTGGGTTGTTAAAACTGTTTCAATAACTAAAGTTAAGGAAAAAATACATACAATCATATATCTCTATATGATATTGAAACAGTAGAATGAAGAACGTCCTAAATGAAACCAACATAACTTCTATAGTATATCTATATTATCATTTAACACCTTTCTTATTCTTCTTCGCTAAATTCTTCTTTTTCTCTTAATATTATTTTTTCCCTTCTCTAGCGTCTCTTTGTTTTGTTTCTGTTTTTCTAAATTCTGTAATTTTCTCTGTTTATTATTTTTAGCATTCTTTATTGAATCAGTTGTTTTTGATTTATCGTCTTTCAATGCTTCATTGGCTGCTTCTAATCTCCTTCTGCAAATAATAAAAAAAAATAGATCAGTAGACGTGATGAATTAATAAGTTAAGCGCAGTGTGTAAGCAGCCGGTTTTAGAAAGGTAGGTTTGATTCAGGTACGATTAAACTTTGGTGTTATATCTATTATCCTTACTAATACTATAAAAGCGAAAGTAAGTTTATTTGTTTGTTACGTCTTCACGCCTAAATGGCAAAATTTTGATGATTTTTGGTACAGAGATAGTTGGGACCCTGGAGACGGACATAGGCTAATTTGAATAAAAAAGTGAGAAAAGGGGGAGAAAGAGGGCAGAAAAGGGAAAACTTAGCTTTGCTATTACAATAAATAAGGCGCAAGGGCAAACACTACCAGGTAGCAGCGAATTTAACGCGATCGAAGCCGCGGGAAAAAGCTAGCGACTTTTATGGACCAATTTTATGGAAATCAAGAGGCGTTCTAGTGTGACTTCCTTGTGATATTGACAATCATGTTAAGTCATAAACAAACCACGCACTTATTAATAGTATCGACTGCCTCGTTGTCCTAATGCAAATGATGGAAACCGTCCCGGAAAATCGAACCCAGGACCTCGTGCTAGTTCCTGGGGTTATATTTTACTGTTATTAAATTTCTTAGTAGCATCCATGGAGTCCCGATCAGCACATATACATACTAATAAATAAATAGAACTTGAAACATAACTGGTGAAATGTGGATGTACTTTTAAGCACACCTCTGCCCACCGTTCGGGGATTACAGCCGTGATATTATGATATAGCGTCACAAGATAACGGTAAAAAGACTGATATCTTACTTGTCAGGCCTCTTCTCCAGTATGGTGGAGATGTTGTTCCTGCGCGGCGCCTTCGTCATCAGCTTCTTGCGTTTGTTCGGGTTCTGTTTCAACTGCAGCATGTACTCTGGGACCTGGCAGCCAGACTGCTTCATTACTGAGGCTATGCTGTGGGCCAATAAAAACGAGTTAAAGATAAAAATGCCCCCGGGTTGCGGGTTGTTCGAAAGAGATACCGGCCCTGGAACGTAAAGGGCAATAGAAGGAACGTGGGTGGGTTTTAGTAAGTCTGACACTTCCCTCCCGCTCTACCCAGAGAGGGGGAAGTTATTTGATGATTTCCTATCCGCAAAAGAGATGAAAATGCCAAATTTAATCATTGGTAAGTTTGATTGATGATTTGACGATTTGATGACATCAAATCATTTCTGTCTACATTAATTACATTATAGGCTTGAGTCATAAGGGGCATCAAGAGTTACAGATTTGTCGAATACCTACATAAAATATGTTTTTTACCTTCTAAGATTGCCGACGTCTTCCTGAGTGAAGAATGTTATCGCACGACCTTTCTGACCAGCTCGACCTGCACGTCCAATTCTGTGAAACATGAAGAAATAATTAGTTATATTATAACATTCGGGCCTGTGGACGGTAAGCAATGGGTAGCTCAAGGAGATGTCAGCAAAGCAGAGGGGTGTCAGGGCCTCCGCCTGCCGGGGTGAAGGGCGAGGAGAAAGAGATACCGCGGCCCCGGAACATAAAGGGCAATAGAAGGAACATAGGTGGGTTTTAATCAGTATAAGTCTGACACTCCCCCCCGCTCCGCCTACAGCTGGGGAAGTTATTTGATGATTTCCCATCCGCAAAAAAGAACTTGAGAGGTGTAAGGGGACACCCGGATGGAACGAAGTTATTCTTTATTATCATGTACAAAAAACCTGTATACACTCAACAAAAATAATCGTCGCGACACCACACTGTTCAATCGAAATAGAAAGACCAAATGAAAATAACTGGCTTGCTTTCTATGAGACAGAGAGAGACAGACAGAGAGAGAGAGAGAGAGACAGACAGACGCGCGCACGCCGCACGGCTTAGGTACAACTCAAAATCAAAAGTCATTTATTCAAATTAGGCTGATAATCAGCACTTTTTGAACGTCACATTACAAGAGACAGTCCCACAAAAACGCCCTGCCCTTCGCCACTTCCTAGTGTTTTAGCTGGGAAGAAGAAGTGGCGGAACAAACTCCCCAGCAACACATCTGTCTGTCAGGTTAGAAGAACCAGATTTTATACAATTTCGTTCATCACAAAAAAATAAGAAATTATTCATTCATTGTCACATGTCAGCTAGCAAACACCAATTATGTATATAAAAATAAAAAATTACCCAAGCCTAAATAATAAATTCTCCAGTCTAACGGGTGTGCCCGCTTACACGTGCAGCGGGCAACTATAGTAAAGAGTGTCGTTACGTCTTTTGGTCTTAATTTTTCCGTCTAGCCCTTTCGCAACGCGTGATAAGGAACTTCGTACCAAAATTGGTATCACATAGAACAGCAATTGGCTGCTATCAAACTAGCTGCAGTCAGCTCAGCTAATCACAGTTCTTGCCCACAGCTGGCCATAACACCTCTCCCAAGCAGCGTCACAACTCTTTGCAGGTCTTTTTATGAATTAATGATGAATGGTATTTGTATGATAGTACTGTAAATTACACGAATTACAACTTACAACACAAAAAGAAAACGTTTTTTTATTCAACATTTTTAGTTGTGGTAATTTGCGTAACAAACATAAAAAAAAAACAGTCGAATTGACAAATCCCCCTTTTTTTTAAATCGTTTAAAAAGGCACTAACCTATGAATGTAAGCGATGGCGGAGGGCGGGAAGTCGTAGTTGACAACGAGGTTGACGCCCCGGAAGTCCATACCGCGGCCCATCAGCTCCGTGCAGATCAGCACCCAGATGCGACCCACGCGGAAGCTGCGGACTACATTGTCACGCTGGGGACAGTGATCATGTTAGTCATTTGTTGTAAAGTTGGTAATTGTGCTCAAGTAGTTGCCCATTTCAAAGCGTAGATGTTTTTGCAGAAGAAGGGAGGGGGGTAAGGGGTTACTGGGGAGGGGGGTAAATATTGATATTACATTCATTTAAAATCACCGAATGTCTTATTTTTTAATGGTTTACCTGTTGCTGTGTCCTATCGGCATGTATGACGTCCACATTGATGCCGTCGTATATGAGCTCCTTGAACAGTTGTTTCGCACGATCCTTGCTTTGTACGAATACTGAAAATATTACATTTTATATAACTAGATTGCTTAAGGTACAGAGAGGAACCTTGTGCTGAACTTCGATGATGTTTTTTTTAGGCGGAGCAGGGGGAAGGGGTAGGGCAGATATGACGGAAGGAACATGGGTTCCTTTTATTGCCCTTTACGTTCCGGGGCCGCGGTATCTCTTTCTCCTCGCCCTTCCCCCGTGCGGCAGTCCCCTGGCAAGTCCCTCTGCTTTTCTGACATCTCTTTGAAGCGCGCGTGGAACACTAACGCGCCGTCGATACGGCCTGTCGTCAATAGACGGACGGACGGTGAGCTACTCATTATACTCACCGTCCACATCTACGGTGGCCGGGAGTCGAGAGTCCCCTTTTCAGGATATGCCCCCCTCCTTTCCTGCCCATCCTGCATAATAACTTAAACCTATCAGGATTTAAACGAAGCAAATGCTAGACGTGTGCAGGTGGCTACGTACTGTAGGCCTACCATGACGTCTTAAAGCAGAACTTATTCCACTGAGGGAAAGAGATGGTGCTAGACACCTTGTATAGCTCTGTCTCTTTCCCTCAGTGGAATAAGTTCTGCTTTAAGAAGTCATGGTAGGGTAGGTGGTCTAATACAATATGAGTTCCATCGACACGAAAAGAAGAAGATTAAATCGCGCTACTTTGCCTTTGGCTTAAAAAAGCTGAAAGTAAATTTACTTTTATACGTAAAGTTCGTTACCACTATTTAGGTCCGTCTACCGATTAAAAGTCATAAGTTATTAATTACTGTAAAATTTCTCGTATTTTTTATTTAAATGTATAATTATGAGGTTATTTCATATGTATCAGTATAACTATATACGTTTTTGAAAACAAATACTTTTATACATCTTATCTTCTTAATATATACATATAAATCACGTGTCACGTTGTTTGTCCGCGATGGACTCCTAAACTACTTAACCGATTTAAATTAAATTTACACACCGTGTCCAGTTTGATCCAACTTAAAAGATAGGGTAGGCAGGGTAGGTAGGGTAGGCCATAGAAAATTGCATTGCAACGCATGCCGGGGGCACAGCTAGTATATATATACTTTATACAATTTTTGTACCCTATCACAATGTTGTCGTATTTTACCCAAATGTTGACTGGTAAAGAATGCCTTATGGCATTAAGTCCGCCTATGTACCACTATTGTATATGAAGTTTAAATAAATATATAAGATTGCTTACCCAATACAGGAGGCTTCAATCCTTGTTGCACAAGCTGCCGGAACGCAACTAGTTTACCATTCTCGTTGCCACAGAAACACAGCTCTTGATCAACTAGATTTGTTGCGGCGTTCCTGAGAGAAGAAAATGTCTTTTAATATGCTGCATAACTCATCATCTGCCTAGCCCTTTCCAGTCTCACCGGATGCAGTTAAACACAGTATTTTACATGGAGCGACTGCCTATCTGACCTCCATAACCCAGTTAGTACTGGGTAATACGATACCTCTTGGTAAGACTGATTGTCTGACTTTCGGGACACTAACTACCTGTAACGACTGTCAAAGATCTACAAATAACAGCCGGGACCAACAGCTTAACGTGCTTTCCGAGGCACGGAGGAAACTCGGTATGTAACGGGTGGTCACCCATCCACAGACCAACCTAGGCAAGCGCGGCTTAACCTAAAGACCGACCTGAGCGGCTACTATTATTTATCCACGAGCTCCTCAATATGCTGCATAACTGATTACAGTTAAATCGCTGATTACAGTTATAATAATGACTGATGGCATGGTTGGAGCAGTGGCTGAGCGATTGACTGCTGCGCTGCGTGTCGCGGGTTCGAATCCCACACGGAACACATAATTATCTGACCTACAGATAGATGTTCCGAGACTGGCTATTTGCGTATGTGAGTTTAAATGTTTGTAAATCTACGATACAGGAGAAATTCTTAGTGTGGGGCAATGTTTAAAAATAGCAACAGAACTTGCTGATATTCAAATCATTATAAGTATATTTCTTATTTTCAGTGTTATAATAAAAAAAAATAATAATAATAAAGTGCTAAGTTGCATGCTGGTGTGTCATTTGCAATCCTTACTAATATTCTAAAAGCGAAAGTGAGTTTGTTTTGTTACCTCTTCACGCTTTAATGGCTGAACCGATTTTGATGAATTTTGGTACAGAGATAGTTGGGACCCTGGAGACGGACATAGGCTAATTTAAAAAAAAAGTGGGATGTGAGGGAGAAAGAGGGAAGAAAAGGGAAAACTTAGCGTTGCTATTATAAATCAATAAGGCGCTAGGGCAAAAACTGCAGGTAGCAGGTACTGTGTTATACCGAATTTACCGCGAGCGAAGCCGCGGGCGAAAGCTAGTATGAAACATAAATATGCGAACTGTGTGAATGTAGTATTATAATGACATGAATGTCAACAAGATATACATAGAAACTTACCTAGAAAAATAGAATATTAAGTATAATGAAATATTTTTTGGTAGATAGTTGCTATCACTTTTTGACAAAATTAAATTTTCTTCGTTTTATTGTAATACTAGCTTTTGCCCGCGGCTTCATTCGCGTTAAATTCGGGGTATCACAGTTCCCCTTTCCTGATTCGCAGGTACCCGCTACCTACCTCTAGTTTTTGCCCTAGCGCTTGGGACATATATATATATATATATATATATATATAATATATATATGTCCGTCTCCAGGGTCCCAACTATCTCTGTACCAAAATTCATCAAAATAGGTTTGGCCATTTAGGCGTGAAGACGTAACAAACAAACTCACTTTCGCTTTTATAATATTAGTAAGGATTTGTTCGCCGTTGACGGCAGAAAAGATGGAGGGATAGACAGCTCTGAACTTTATATTTACCTATAATGTTTAGCAATGGTCCAATTGGAAGGACTAAGTGCGAAAACCGGACCACCCCAAGCCCCCCAAGCGGGGTCCAAATGAAGAAGAACTAACCTCTGGCCAACAGTGACATTAATAAGGCCGCGCATATGATGTCGGCACCATTTGGCAACGTTGGGTGTGTGTGTGGCACTGAACATGGCAATACGGCGCTGTTTGCTGCCACACGCTGCCAGGATCTGCTCCATCTGCTGCCTGAAGTCCGAGGACTGGTCGGCTGAGCCCTCGAACAGTTTGTCTGCCTCGTCGATTATTAGCCAGCGGACCCTGGAAATATATTAGTCCATGTAAAGATGAGGATGAAATATGTGGACAGTAGTAGGAACTGGTGTTGTCCGCAAGCGATTCTTTTTGACGGCACGGTTGGCGCAGTGGCTGAGAGATTGACTGCTGCGCTGCGTGTCGCGGGTTCGATCCCCGCACGGAACAAATATTTGTATGGCCTACAGATAGTTGTTTCGGGTCTGGCTGTTTGTGTATGTGAGTTTAAATGTTTATAAACGCACCCACGATACAAGAGAAATTCCTAGTGTGGGGCAATGTTTTTTAAAAAAGATAAGAACTCTATGTTTTGTCTATGATTTTTTGATTAATATGCAAAATGCAGCTTGAGGAAGGGATTGTCCCCAAATAACTGGCAAATATTTGTTTCTACCGGACAGGTCCACTCATTTGTCTGGTTCTTTCTTAAAAATACCATCTCAGATAATAGTCTTCATATAAGTTAACTAAGATTTTTGTCTGGACCTTAAAAGGGATGACCTTTGATTTTATTTCGGCTGTTTCTTCTCTTCTCTTTCAAGGTCCAAATAAAAATCTTGGTTAACTTGCAAATGGAAATAGAAAAAAATAAAAAACCGGCCAAGAGCGTGTCGGGCCACGCTCAGTGTAGGGTTCCGTAGTTTCGAAGTAAAAAAAAATGCTTGTACTATATATACGATTATACTACAAACTTAGTCCAGAAATTATTTTGTACAACTTTTTGTCTTTTTTGTACAAAAACTGTTGTGTCAATCAAGTTCAAAATGATTTTCCTAGAAAGTCCTTATAAAGTTCTACTTTTCAGATTTTTTTCATATTTTCTAAACTTATGGTTCAAAAGTTAGAGGGGGGCGGGGGACACAATGTTTTTTACTTTTGGAGCGATTATTTCTGAAATTATTGACATTATCAAAAAATGATTTTAGTAAACCCCTATTCATTTTTAAATACCTTTCCAACAATATATCACACATTAGGGTTGAAATTAAAAAAAAAAACACTTCCCACTTTACATATAGGGTGGCTACCCTAATAAAACATTTTTTTTCAATTTTTATTTTACCACTTTGTCGGCGTGATTGATATACATATTGGTACCAAATTTCAGCTTTCTAGTGCTAACGGTCACAGAGATTAAGCGAGGACGGACGGACGGACGGACGGACAGACAGACATGGCGAAACTATAAGGGTTCCTAGTTGACTACGGAACCCTAAAAAGGAGTAATACATTTAGTGCCCTATGGTTCTTTTTGCATGTGGCTAACGTCGCCACATTTTTTTTTCAATACAATGTTCACATACAAACCGCGTTGCACTATAGCAGATCGAACTATCCCTAAAATCCGATGTGTGTTACCGGGTATCTTTACTTACTTGTCTAAAGAAATATTGACGTTGTCCTGACTCAGTAAGTAGCAGAGACGATTCGGTGTACTCACTATGATATCTGAAAATTGATTAATAGTGTAAGTACCTAATCATCTTTAGTGGCACAAAAACTTCTGTCTAAGATTGATGTTTCCTTTTGTTAAAATTACTTTTTAACGCGAGCGAAGCCGCGGGCAAAAGCTAGTAATATATACATATCAAAACCTTTAGGAAGCCGCAATCCTTAATACTTGTAGCAAAGGTAGAAAAGTTTCAAATATAAAAAAAAAAAAACAAAATGATACAGTCATCTCCAGCTTACAAACTCGACGCCAATTCGTCACAGCTTATTGAACACTCATCATCACACAACCCGACCCATATCATCATCTCATCATATCCCCACTCTCTCGGGATAGTACTTGGCTTCGGATCCAATAAATCCGGGTATAACGCCAAGGCACGTAAAAGTTCAAAAAGATACAAATATTTTATTTGTTGAACATAGGTGAGTGTACAGATATTATTATTAATTTTAATGAACGCTATGTCTAGCTGTGATCGGCGTACACATATTTTTGGCACAAGCATGCTGATTTTAACTAACTATTAAATTGTATTAAATTAGGAAATAATTATAAAAAGAGAAAAAAAAACTAAACTAACATTATAATCACATGTCAATATTTCAAATTCAAAATGTCAACAAAGAAAATATAAATATTTAAAAAAATAAAAAAATAACAAATTCTAACGTAAATTTAAAAAAAAAAGTACTCAAAGTTTGTCAGTTAGGTATTCAGGATATAATAAGAATAAAAATAAGAATATAAATAATAATAAGATGTAATAATTATAATGAAAAATAAGTTTCGTGTCATAAAATACTTACCACTCTTTCGAATAGTAGCCTCCCGTTCCTTCACCTTCGACTCTTTAATACTCCGGACAACACTACACCTCAGCTGACTGGAGGCACTGAGACGCAGGGCTTCGCGGTAGATCTGGTGCGCCAGCTCGCGCGTGGGACACAGCACTAGGGCTCGCGGTCCGCCAGATGGAGCCCCTAGGGCGTGGAGGATCGGGACTAAGAAGGCTGCAGTCTTGCCTGAGCCTGTTGGCGCGCAGGCTAGGATTTGACGGTCCTAGAAAATATGAAGGAATTTTATTTTGGTTTTACTGATGTGCATCCAACAAGTGGGTGATTCTACCCATCATTTGAACAACTTTCCTTATAGTGAAATACTTTTGAGAGATACATTAAAATGTCGTTCTTAGTTGATTTTAAAAGACGGGAAGACCATAATTATAGTTTTATATTATGTATAACAAAATTAAGATTATTAAAAAATACTCTTTTTTATATTTATTTTATTTCCTATTTTATTAGGATTACTTCCTTATATTTTTACTAGAACAAGTCATTTACCATTACCATTAAAATAGTTCAAATAAATTCAAATATTTGTCCTTCTAATAAAAATTGATTAATTTACCTATTTATTAAATAAAAGTCTTGTTATTAAATAGCCTACTTAAATTACTGCTAATTCTGAGTTAAGCCTGCCTGACTATCATAGCATAATATATATATCATATTATATATGTATCATAGTATAGTAGCTATCATAGTAGAACACCAATGTATACTTACTTCCAACATACATGGTATAGCCTGCCGTTGTACAGGGGTAGGGTCACTGTACCCACACTGGGTCACCGTGTCCACCAGCGCTTGTGGTATATTGTACCGTGAAGTCAGCTCTGAAAACTCTTGTAGTGCAGCTGGTACGTGACGACCCACTGTCTTGATGCTATGCTCATTACGGAAACGGTTTTGCTGGAAAGAATATTTTAGTGAAACTTTGTTACACTAACTTAATATTATTGCTGGGGAGTTTGTTCCGCCACTTCTTCTTTCCAACTCAAACACTAGGAAGTGGCAAAGGGCTATTTGGGGGACTGTCTTGTGTAATGACATTAAAAAAGTACTGATCATCAGTTTAGTTTCAATTCTTTTAATTTTTATCTACTTGTCAAGCCAAGTGATATGCTCTCCTGTTGTTTGAGCTCCAGTGATCGCTAATCTAAACAATTTATTATAAACTAACAACCCGCCCCAGCTTCGCATAGGTGCAACGTAGATTTTATACATATAAACCTTCCTCTTGATCACTCTATCTATTACTAAAAAATGCATTAAAAATCGTTGAGTAGTTTAAAACATCTAAGTGAACAGACAGCAGAAGCAACTTCATTTTATGCTGTGTAAATATTATTGTTCTGGAAAAGTTTTCTAGGGCAATTTTATACCCACGGGGAGAAGGGGGGGGGGGGGGAGAAGGGGGGGAGAAGGGGGGTGAGAAGTACAAGTGGTTGGTGGCAACTATAGTATTTTCACAAGTTATTGTGTCTTGTGACTTTATCCTTTTGACTAGGGGTACTCTTCTCCCCCTCATTTATATGGTTTCTGAATCTACTTTCTGACTTTATACACTCATTTGCATTTTTAAGTGACACACAATTCCACTTCCACCCACTACTACCTGTAAAAACTATCAAAGATCTTTATATCACATTAGAGACACATCTATGGTTGATATTTAAACCATGTTAAGCAATACATGCTTCCAGAGGCATGGAGGAAATCGGATATATGTAACACATGGTCGTCCATCAACAGACCAAGCTAGTCCAGAACCCCTAAACCTAGAGATTAATCTGTGAAGCTATTAGTTATTTAGTGACCCAAATCTTTTCAGTACCTCTTCTAACTCAAGTTTTTTCTTCAAATCCTCAGTCTTTTCCTTCTTTTCTCGCTTCTTTTTCTTCTGTCCTACTTTGAGTCCTTCTACCAGCTGTAGGTCACCATCTTCTTTTTCTTCCTGGTCTGTATCATCACCTTCAGAATTTGATGCAGAGTGGTTTGATTCATTTTGTAACTCTTCTTCATTGTCACTGAGTTGTTCTTGTTTTATTTCTAATTCTTCTTTCTTGATAACTGGTTTTGAGTTTTGACCCTGAAAATTAAATTAGTAACGTTTTAACAAAACTTTTTGAAACTTATAACTCTTTTTATATTTTTTGGGTGAGTGGAGGCAAATTGTGACAGTAAGGGCCGAGACACATAAACACGATACGACGTCGTGTCGTACCACGATGCGGGATACTAAAGGGATAATAGGAAGATAGGAATCTATCGTGGTACGACACGACGTTGTGTTTATGTGTCCCGGCCCTAAGCTTTCTTACCAGTTTTTAGTTGGTCACTGGTAGTTTCTATGACAATTTTAAACTAAGTGTCATCATTGCTATTACTTGGTATGAACGTTAAATCTATCCTCTGACTTATACAACAGTTTTTTCGACGTTTGCTAGCTTTTACCGAGTTTTACACATACAAATTATGTAAAATATCAAGTGTGCCGGCAATAACAGGTTAATACGAAATTTCTTGCTGTTATAAACATGTTAAAATATTGATAGTTTTTACAGTTTAGTCAAAACTTACTAATTTATCTCGGCAACGATGGCCACAGATTAGGTTATGTTCAATACTTACATTATTTTTAACACCTAAAACGCGATGTTTGAAAGTTAAACCTTTTGTCAATTTCTTAAAAATATCGTAAGCGTCCATGATAACTGCATCTAGATAGGATTTTAATTTAAAATAACACAAAAAAACACACGTGTGTACTGTAACAACAACGGACCAGTGTCACCTGTCACTTTGACGTACGTATGTCATTGTTCTAGTTGACAGCAGAAGTGTCTCATTCGGATACGGATTACAGAAACAGCAAACAGTTGCCAAGTGTTTCTTTTTTTTTTAGATTCAGTATATTATATTTTGGAAATACCAGACTAGTTTTGGACATAAATAATTTTGAACTATACTAAGGTGAACAACACCCCAGGTTTCTTATTTCAAATTATGATTCTTTTTTCAACAGTTGGTTCAAATAAGTATATTTGTATCCAAACGGGCATTTGGAATGCTGGGATTCCTTGTTGAACGTTGCCAGCTAAAATTATACTTAGTTTTATCTGCCTTACTTACAAACATTTCTTATTTCAGAGACAAATAGTACCTAAATAAAATACGTTAAATAAAGTAATACCACTCACTGTCAACAGGAGTGTCACTTTTCAGTAGGTTGGTTCTGTGACGAAGCGAAGAGGGGTATGCGGAGGTACCCAACCCAGCCCTTCCTTCATAACGCATGAACGTATGTGCACACATGGGTGTGTTTAATAGTATTTATACTTACGTCTTTTTCCCATAGAGGCCAAAACTACAGAACATCTTACAAACTTACGTATTCATATCTTTATTTGCATTCCATAATGTGTGAAAATCTTACAATGGGTTTAAAGCTAAGGTGACGGACCCTATAAATAGGGCACAGCAAAAAGTATCATCCTTACATAACACACTCCTTTAGCCTTGTCCACGTTCATATATGGATTATGGCTAGTACACAAACATATAAACATAAAGCAATGCATCATCATCATTTTCCTGACCTTGTCCCATTCTATTTGGGGTCGGCGCAACTCGTTTTCTTCTTCCATTCTCCCCGGCGTCACGGCGTCATTACTCCTTTCTCCTTCATATCATTCCTTACACAATCCATCCATCTTTTCTTTGGCCTTCCTCTCGCTCTCCGTCCATCAACATTCAGAACCATCACTATTTTACTCACATGTCCTTCATCCCTTCTCATTACATGTCCATACCAAGACAAACGACTCCCTTTAAATTTTTCTGTAACAGGCGCAACTTTCAAACTTCCTCGAATATATTCATTCCTTACTTTATTCATTCTTGTAACTCCACACATCCATCTCAACCTTCTCATCTCCGCTACATGCAATCGTTTTTCATCCACCTTTATTACAGCCCAGCATTCTGACCCATACAGTACAACAGGTCTATATACGGACTTATATATTTTCCCCTTTAACTTGAGGGGCATCCGTGGGTCACAAGTTGTTCCAGTGACCTGTCGCCATTTCATCCATCTTGCGTTGATCCGGTGCGTTGCATTAATAAAGACATAAAGCAATGCATTACTAGAATAATATGGCCTCGCTTTTTATAGGTTTCTCCCACAATGAGTGATCCGCTTATATTGGTTTTGCGTAGCTAGGTTTATCGTCATGCGTACACCGCTTGCGCGTTCTTGTAACCTTACAATCAAGTGACGTGAAGCTAACTTGACAGGAGTATAGTAAGGTTGTCAAGCACGGAGTAACTTACTACTCGGAGTAGGTATCAGCAGCCGCAGATTCCCTGCATTAGCTTCTATGAGAACAGGGTTGCCATTTTTGACTTACATTATTAAAATAATTTAGGAAAATCAATGAACTATATCATTATTTTAATTTCCTCTTTGGTCGAGTATTCGTCGGCTGAGCATTATTATTATCTTTATATTGTAAAACAAAAGTTCTATTTTTTTTTAGAAGAAAAAATATGATCAATCTAATGTTTTAATTTCAGAGGTTCCAAATATCTACACTTTTGGTAGGTGACATGGCAAGAAGTGTTTTGTTGCAAACTCTGACTAGTGGTTATTACTGTTCTCTTTATTCATTGTTTAAATACTTAATTTAAAATATATATATATATAAAGTAATAAACATCAGCTTTCATTGAGTTTTCCGTATCGGGAGCAGGGTTCAAGCTACCGGTGGTTAGGGCTCCAAAGACAGACAAATGAGGAGGTCCTCACAATGCGGGCCGTATCCAGGAGTACTGCTGTGAATCAGGTTCTTTATCTAACCGCCTAAAGAGAGCTTCTACAGATGGTCGTCGAAGGTCTTGGCTAGCAGGCCATTGGCGAACCGACAATCGGCACAATGATAGCCGAGTTCACATTCCACATGTCGACAACTTGGAGTGCCAAGTCGAGATAAGTAGGTACCTATTTTAGTTGTTTCTGTTTCTCAGCTTTGACGAGGTTCTCGTCTATTATTACTGTAACTGTTATTACTTTATTCGTTAATCCGTGGTAATATACACACACACTCGTGATGAATATAATATGTATTTTAAAATAATTACAGTTGCGCTTTGATCGAAATAGCGCCTGTTCACGACTTCGTTTGCGTTCAGGAAAAGGCTTTTTGTAATCGGTTTAGCAGTTTTGTAGATATGCTCCCAGTTTTATTGAAAACATTTGTAACTGGATATTTACCACGTTCATTATTTATTTTGAGTTTCCGATATATCGGCACTGTTGCATACTTACTTACTTACTTATTGGCGGAGGGATCGACTGCTGCGCTGCGTGTCGCCGCGCCGCCGGTTCAATCCCCGCACGGAACAAATATTTGTATGGCTGTTTGTGTATGTAAGTTTAAATGTTTGTAAACGCACCCACGATATAGGAGAAATTCCTAGTGTGCGTTTAAAAAAAATGTGGTGAGTGCAATTGCTTCTTTTTTTATGGGCAATTATTAAATAACATCGGGTCAGACTTTTACTGACCAAAGCCTATCCATGTTACTTTTTTTGCTCTTTGCATCTCTTTTGGAGCCACAGCCCGCAACCCAGTAACAAACCCCTGATGTAGCGTTGCTCATCAACTTCAACTGAGCTCACATATGACAAACCACAATATGGAGGAACATGTTTGTAATGAGAAGATGTCAAATCCAGCAGATTGTTTTTTGATTTATCTCGTGGGGTTTAGCCAGCGTTTGCAATGTAAGCGCAAAAATGTGTTTATTTACGACATCACATTAGAAAACTCTAAACTTATCAGTGTATTCTCTACAATATTATGCATTTATTATACATAATATAAACCTTCCTCTTGAATTACCCTCTCTGTTTAAAAAATCGCTTCAAAATCCGTTGCGTA
This sequence comes from Ochropleura plecta, assembly GCA_905475445.1. NCBI lineage: Eukaryota > Metazoa > Arthropoda > Insecta > Lepidoptera > Noctuidae > Ochropleura > Ochropleura plecta. The sequence continues at coordinate 1,183,615 of FR997735.1, forward strand.
GTTTTAAAGATTCAACATAACAACAGACAGACAGCGATAGCGAGTTTGTTTTATACTATGTAGTTCTCTGTTTGTCCTCGCCTGTTATAGTCGTGATGGTTGTATCTTACCTTGTCCATTAACTACATTCAAGAACCTCCACATAAATACTATGACATATACATTCAAGAGACTGTACACATTGAACTTCGGAAGCTTCCGCTACGTAGTTGGCATAAAGGAAAATGGCGTAAGTTTCAAACTTTTTTTTTATTAAAAAAAAATGTGAAGGGAAAAGGTTCTAAGCTAACCAATAAAAGACTTCCAAATCAATGGAATCACTGCGAGTTTATTTTTATACTTTTATTACAATCAACTGTTATAACGTCGCTGAGAATTCGAAACGCAGATTTTGTTAGAAACCTAAACTTAAAAATAACCGATATATTTTTTCTCCAGTATAGTTTAGACGAAAGAGTCAGATTCAAAGATACTTATAGTACTAAGTTTTCCGACTATTTGATATGTTCCTAACTTCCTACCAAAGAGGCTGCCACCACGAGAACACGAGACAAGAGGGACGATGCTCATTTTTCATTCCATTGCTGGTATCGCTAAATATTGTCTAGACAAAGACCGTTGGGATGCTGCAATGGAACGCATAACGGTAAGAGTCACCTTTGTAACTCAATGTTCGAGGTAGCAGCCAATATACTCAACCCGAATTGATTCCTTATTCACATATATCAACAACATCAAAACAAGTAAAGACACCACTTTTTAAATATCACTGAAACATGAGTTTACAACTTTTAGTATCAATGCAGATTTACCGATTCGTTGTACATTGCGTTTTGTGTTCCAGAGTATTTTGCTTCAAGTTTTCCTTTGCGCTATATAACAAGTAATGTATTACGAATCAGGCGCCCTACTATTTTAATATTAAAGTTATTTTTGGATTCCGTTTCCATATTTCACTATTGGGATTGTAATACTGATTGATTCTACTGCATTAATACGAAAAATATTCAACACGAATTATTTCTTACATTAATTTACAATAGGTATTAGAAACCTGATCGAAAAACTAAAAACGTACGTAGCCAGGAGAAAAACCTTTTATAATTACATACTATGCAATTTATACTATAAAACCTATGATATTGGCACTAGAGTTGCGTGTTCAGTTTTTCGACTAGGTTCTGTCCTCATGAGTCCAGTGATGATTTAAAATCATTTCGTAAACCCGACCTCGTATCTACAACAATAGTACTTTAAGTGTCTTCACCGACTTGGGTGTAACTTACAACAATTCTCAAGAGAAGCCTACTAGGTCCTATCGGCCCCACATCTAACCTTATTCGATCAATACACAATACTATAAATCATTTTTGTACACACCACATCTCCGGACCATTTAAAAGTATAACAAAACTCCATGTAACTAAATTTAACACATATTTTTTTCATCTTTGATCAACGATGGCATACTATAACTTTTACATTGTAACACAATATTAGTTTAGGCATATTAAAACGTCGAAAGTGATACTTACCCTTGATTATTTTGTTATTTTTTTTTGCCAAATTACTAAATACAATAAATTATTAATTTAATTTTTCCAATTTTTTGGGAATCAAGCGAAGGTATCACTTTCGATTTCAGCTTATAAAGAGAAAAAAAAGAAAATCAATGCTAATAAAAACGCAGATCGTGCTTATATTAAATTACGAAAAAAAGAAAAATCTAATCCTAAGTGTGTCAGCAAAAATATAATGCAGTAAATTAGAATTGCCACTTAATTAACTTTGACAATATAAATTGTATTTTTTTTCTCGTAAAAAAATATTTCTGTGTATAAAATGTGTTACCGAGCATAACATGTAACAGTGGCACAGTTTTACTAAAAAATAAAAACGTAAACAGTAGGAAAAACAACTCGTTACTCAAAAGATTAAGTACTGAGTATACTACAACACGACTTACTCAATATCGGCAACTGAGCATGCGAACAACTCGACATCCGATTGCTCAACAGTTCAACACTTAACATTCGGACTGTATAATAAACATGCTTAAAATAACGTTTTTGGTAAAACTGCACCGCTGCCTTATTTTATCTGTAGATAAAAGTTACTTCTAGCATATAACTGTCAGTATATTGTATGTCATATTGTAAATATTTTTCTTTTATGTACTGTTATAGACGGGATATCAACGATAATTGCTCGACCAGGGAAACAAATGTACTACTTAGTATATAATACTTATTATTTTTATATAAAAAGTTGTAAGTGCACTTTGAGTTACGGAACTATATTAATGTAACTATTTACTGTAGGTTTAGCAGATTTAACTCTGATATACTATAGTAATTTAAATTAAAAGAAGAGATGTTAGTTGACATTTATGATTTGAATTGTATTGTCAATATTTGGCACTAAGATTTTTTTCGACGCGAAATGTTTATAAAAGAAAATAAATAAACTACAAAAAAATATTTGAGGGTATGAATTGTTAATTTTGATGTCTAAAGCTCGCTTGTTCTTGCGAATGTAAATGAAATATGGGAAATAAGACTTACATTATTAATAAATAGAGCTTCATTAAATCTTAATTGACATTAAAAACAGGAAAATCTGTTGACTGTAGCTTATCATAAGTCATACATAATTGTAACTATTATATTGAGGTACTGTGGCAAATTGGGAACTATTGCTATAACTGTTATTATTTATAATTATATTACGTTTAAAGTGGAAGATACTGATATAAATATTAAAGCCATTGACTTAAGAATACATCGACTCGTGACTCTCATATTCCACACTATAAGTTCGTAAGTATTTAATATTAATTTGTGAGCAACGATTAAAAAAGATTTTCAATAAAAATGCAGTCGATTTATTCTTAAAAAGATGTTTGTCTCTCCGCCGATCGAGCAATTTAAATTATTTATAAATAACTATTGTATGTTCTGGTTGCGTTACGATTTCAATTAAAAACCTTAAAGTTCTCATTTGAAATAGTAACGGAAAATATCTATTGCATTTTAAATATGGAAATGGATCAACAAAAAATGATTGTATGGGAAAAAATACTATGTAACAACTGTTATATCTCGTTAGCGATTTACAATATAATTCGATAAATATAAAACACTGTCCTGTTTGTATGTTGTAACTGTAATACATATATAAATACATCGGCCTGTAATCACAGGCAAACCCACGATCTAAACTAATACATTAGAAATTAAATTATATAATTGGAGGTATAAGAATACTTAAAATTATAGGAGGTAATACTTACGATAAAAGCATTTCATTTTCTTAAAAAAAAACTGTTTTGTGAAGCGGTTTGTGAACTTGTGTTTATCAGGTGAGAACTTCCGTAAAAGACGTTTTAACTTCGATAATAAAAGTTTATTTTACCTGCCTATCATAAGATTAGGTAATTATTATTATATCCACGAGTAACCCTAAGGAAAATCACGGAAAACTCCAACAAATTATTTTAACTTTTATGAATTTTTTAAAATGGCAGTATTAACTTTATTCATTCGAATACGACAGTTACTGATGTTTGCAAAGTAAAAATGACAATAAAGGTACTTTAACATGGCATTTGGATGTAGAATGGCTCAGATACTGAAGCCTAATTACTATGTAAAGCTACCAGAGAGCCAGAACAACTCAATCTCGAGTATTGAGCATCGACTCAAAAAGTGTTGCTCGAGTACCGAGCGAGGATCGATGCTCAATTTTGAGATCGACAATCTAGCGGTTGTTACTCAAAGTAGAGTAGATAAACTATTCTAGATAATTTTGTTCAATTATTTTGAGACAATGTCTACGTCCAAATAACCATTTTAAAGTACGCGAATCTTATTTATTTATCTACTGTAGACTATTGTTAAACTTGTACTGTTTAAAAGGCATCCCGTTGTTGATTACTTTGTGCATTACGCATTAATTAGTAACACAGTCGGTTTATAAAATTATTTCTTTTAAACTTAACGTTGTTAATTGGCGAAGAAGCGAAAAATTATATTGCGAATTCAAAGGACTGCTATTATAATTTACACGTATTTATATTAAAAAAAAAGGTTTTCTCACTTTTAATCTTACTATTTAAAAATGCAGTATTTTGGTATACATTGCAAAATATACTTTCACTTATTATTGTCTCGCTGTTTGTGTTATTTACCGATTGTTTGTTTTTGTTTGTGCTTTTTTTCAAGATTTTTTTTTGTAATTTTTAGGCTGCGTTTTTTGAACCCCCTTTTTGCCGACACGATATCCAAACTTAACACAAAATTTACACAATAGTATAAGACCTAACAACAATCACCAACGGCTGTCTCCGAAATTGATGTAGTACGCAGCTGTCAATTGAGATCAATTTAGAAAAAAATGACTTCCAATAAACCACAAAAACGAGTGGGGATGTAAAATCCAATATCCCAACAAAGCAGTCAACAATAAGCTCAATAAACAGCCAAACCAATATGAAATAATTGCACAGCGAAAACAATCAACACAAACATTAAAAAAAACATTATGAAGACTAAGTCTAAGTTTCACTATTAATAAATCCATTAGTAGAATATATAAAAATCCTTTCCATTAATGATTTTATCTATTTACTATTTAGTTAATAATATCACGAGGCTTCTATTCCCGAACGATGCCACGATACTTCAGTATGTAAGTAATTCTAACTTATATTTACAATTCAAACTATCCGCTTGCTTTTCCTTCTAAGCTCCAGCTAAATGATTCTATGATCTTTAATATTTTCCGAAATTATTTCATCGACGTGTTTCTTTTTACATTAAATTAAAACAGCCTGTAACATTGAAATTAAAATAAAAAAACAAAATAATATACTTGAGGTACTACATAATATGGAGGTATATGGGCTACACCGGTATGTAAAAATTAAATTTTACTTCAAAATCAACCCGCTTTTAACATCTATTTAAGCTGAGAATAAAATGATAAAACTTAAATGTTAAAATATCTGGATTTACCAAACAACTTCTCATTAAATGTATTTCATATCACAAAGTACACATATATGTAACATTCCGAAAAAGAAAGTAAAAATACAAAAAAAAAACCTAAATTACGATCCTATATCCAAGTTACTCAACATTGGAAAAATAAATGCAAAAAAATAATGTTCCTTTCTCTAACACAACGTTGTGGTTGCATTGGCTTTTGCTATTGTATGTTAAACTTGCATTGATATTTTATTATTCATTGCAAAAATGCTCTTTATATTTCACTTAAAGTGTTGAGAGATTGATATGTTTAAAAATTTGGAAAGTTCTATTATTTAAACATGTAAAATGGATATGGCACAATACATTTTAGTAAGTATTTTAACATTCTTCAGAAAGTTTTCATAATTCTACGCGAATAAATGCAAATCAGTAAGTATTATTCACATTATTTTTTTTCTTTGGCTTTGTGAAATATCACGGTGTTAAAAATACTTTCTTTTATTTAAAGATATTGATGTTTTTGTGATATGTGGTTTAAGAGATTGGAGTGCGATTTTTAAGATATTACAGAATTATTTTTCGAACACCCTGAATAGATATGTCGTGTTACCTGAAAAAACGCGGTTTTGCATGCTTTTTTCTACGATATAAGTAAATAAAATAAATTTTTATACAATTTGCAGCCATCTTATGGTTAGGTATCCTAAGATTTTTGAGAATAATATAATAATAATCTAATAAATTTTCAATAACGAGACATCAGCTACGTTGGTCGACATTTAAATAAGAACCACTATACACTCATAGAGAGAAATCCGAAAATGGATACAGGTTAAATATAATTCTATTCATTAATACCTAAAGTCTACGTATTTCTATACAGAAGAAATGTTTGATTTGTTTCATGATTTGTAATCATGCACACGTATACGATCGTCGAACTGCTTTTCGAAGACCCACTTTCTGGCAACCCAGCGCCTCTATTTCCTACTTCTGTTTACTCACTTTAACCCTGTATTCAAGGATCCCACCGGAGTCTGGCAACCCTACAGCATTTTCCCTTTTCGAAACGTCACCGCCATCATTGATTCGTCCGTGAACCGTCATTCACTTGCGCATACCTCGTCAGTTCAGGAAGTCATCGAAGACGAACGAAGGCACGGCTACTTACACATTGATCATAATCATTATAATTATTGAAGCCAAACGCACATACATAAGATATTGTTAGACGTTACAATTTGTACTTTCGAAATCAGATTCTAAGAAGTCTTTAATTTTTTTTTCTCAACATCAACATTTTTTTTTTACTTTTACTCTAAACATTTTTGTAATTAACCGCTAAATAATCTGTATCATTTTAATTAATTTAGATTTGGCGTTCCGAAAAAAGTTTCAGTAAAAAATATTTTCTTTGCATTTCTTTTAAAATTTACGGTTTTAAAATTTGTACGTTCTCATTTTGTACAGTTATCGAATCTAATTTGACACTAGACATTTATCGAAAAGTGATTTTAAAAAATGTATTTCATTTTTTAGAATACAGTTGGCATAATTTTGGCAGTACTAGAAATATTAATACTTTAGTATTGCTCTGGATTACATTGTCATATTGAACACTGTTGGACATTTTCACTAGAAAATGGCGTAACTCGTTACTGATACGAACTACGCGTAGTCACAAAGCGATGTCCGATCCTCGAAGCGTACACTAAACGACTTCTACAAGTCATCGACAATACTGTTTATGTAATTTTAATCCTAACGTCAATATTTTACTAATTATAATACGATATTAACCATAAATGCGGCTTCAGTCCGGCATTGTTTTGGCATTGTCCGTTATATTGCACATGATGCTGTCCATATCGTGAGCACGTCCATCGAGCCGCGGCCCGAGTCCAGTCGAGAGTGCTCGGGTGCACTCGGGACGCGGGGTTCTGCGAGCGATCTAAGCCATGGTTTGTGGTCATTGAAGGCCGGGCGGTAGCTGCGGGCCGTGGTCGGCGCCCAGGTCGAACAGGTGGTGCGGGCTGGGCGCCAGCGCCGAGTGCAGCGCCGACGTCTTCAGCAGCCGCTTGAGCATGCCGCTGGAGCCGCGGTGCTGCAGGCTCTTGTGCGTGGTCAGCGAGTTCTTGGTCCGGTACCTACGGTGGCAGAACTCGCACACGTACAGCGTGTCCGACTGTTCGTGCTTGTCTTGGAAATGTCGTTTCAAGGAATAGTAACAAGAGAATGTCCTGCGGCAGTAAGGACATTCTTGTGGCTCGTTGATACCGCCGGCGGTGGGCGGGGGCATACGGAGAGGCGGTACTGCTGAAAAACAACAAACAACCCATTTACATTAAGCATTTTTACCAAAAAAAACAAATAATATTCTTTAGCTGGCAACACGTGGAGACGGAGAAAATCTGCTGACTGATTTTCTGCTTGTTAATTTTCATTCAATAATACATGTATGAGGTTAATAATAATAATTAATAATACTAATAATATGCACTGTACACATTGACTAACTACACAATAATCACGAGATTTTCATAATATTCAAAATCTTAAGGAAATTCTCTCAACCACAATAACACATAGACACGTGATAACAAAAATGATAGAAGCATGCTCCAAGCAACACAACAACGTCAAAACTGCGAAACCCGACGGGAGTGGGGGGGGCGCGGGGGGCGGGGGGCAGGTTGTAAGTACAGTCGAACTTAAAGAACATAAAAGTTAAACTAAAATCTATAAAATCAAAAGTGAACAGAAAAAAAACATGAAATGAAAATTTAAGAAGGACCCTTATACCTAGCTTAGACTAATAAAGGAAATCCATTGTTAATGAGTTAGATCGTCTGTTCTCTAATTTGTTTCTGGTTCTATAAACAATATCTAACCTTTGTGCGTGTTGGTATGTACGGCGGGTTCAGGTAGATTGGGCTCGTGTAGATTCTCTTTGCTAGAAGAATACTGCCGCACGCCGCGCCAACTCCGTCCGAGTAGTCACTAAAAAAATCGTATTTGATCTGTCTCCCCTGTCCTCGATTTGTGGTAGGTGTATATGTGGGTCATCAACGAGTTCCTCGAACAGTATACCCTCTCACATATGGTGCATCTGTACTCCTCCTGGCGTTCCGCGTGTTTGTCAGCGATATGCCGCTTCAACGACGCCTTTGAACACAGAACCTTCCCGCATAACGAGCACGAGAATAACTTTTTACCTGTAAACAGATCGAAAAAACAAAAAAATATGGGGTTGCTCCCCGAACGCGGTATAAATTAAAAAAAATTAACACCTACTCCAGGGATCTTTCATTATAAAAAGTTTTTTTTTTCAAGAAACAATAAAAAAGTGTGACTAAAATAAAATGATAAATAAAATTGAAAAATAAATGTAAATGATGGCGAAGCTACAGTGGCTCGTGAAGGGTGTTAACAGTCAGCATGCGTTGAGGCGGGAAAATAAATATTTAGGCGGGAAAACTAGATATGCTAAGCGTGTTTCGAAATTAATAAAAAAAAAAACAGTGCACTATGGAAATTATCTAACTGTTGCTACGAAAAAGCTCATAATTCTTTTAAAAAACACAAATAAATACTCGGGTTTGTTAAAGGATTTTCTAATAAAACTGGCAATATTGCTTTTTGTATATTTGTTTTTATTAAAAACGCCATTATCATCAATATTAGGATTTATGAAGTTTCGGTTTAACGATTACATTTTATGAGTAGTTACTTCAATATTTTTAATTTAAAAAGTAAGGAAGGAAAAGAACTATTTATGAATATATAATATAGTGTTGCGAAATCATTTTTAATATTAGAATATAACTAAGTGCAGCCCATTAAAATAATTTATTTATTTTTGGCGTTCCACGCTACGTTCAAGACTAATTCGTCTGTAAATGGAAGACAAAACATAAAAACACCGAAGTTTTTGGCACAATCTCGAATAACATTAAACAATCTAATGGACTGCATTACACAGATGCCAATTGCTAACAAAAAAAATACCTAGATTCGTGGATAGTAAAACAATAATTTAAGAAAAAAAATATATAAAATTTCAATACAACAACCAATAAATTAATTTAGATTCCTTATAAAATAAGTAAAAATGCCAACAAGAAGTATAAGAACACATTGAATAAAGTCGCCGCACGCGCACGTGGGAGTTTGAAAAAAATTCTTAATTCGTTAGTAAGATAAAAACTTAAACAGGTCACAGAAACAGTCTTAAACTTGCTAAGATCCTAACTAATATAGTTTTTGACAGGGATGTGTTCTGCTCCTTAGAACACGGTGTAATTCTTACCCTTTCAAACCTGAAGCTTTCAGCCTCTCGAGATCCCAAAATAACTTAACACCTAAAATTTCGAACCCAAGATCATTTGAAATCACAATTAAATTTCGAGTTTTTTTTTAATACCAAAATTAATCACGCTTTGACCGCCTTCTGTGCGACAAGATTTCTCGATTTTTTTTTTATAAAATTATCAATTAATTTAGTAAATAATGTACATTTTTTATCTATAAAATACGCCTAATAGTGTACAAGTCAAACGCGTACTTACTCTAATCAGTCTATAGCGCTTATTATTTTGGCAAAATTTTTCCCAACCAGAGACAAGAGTTTTTTTACTAAATAAATTCTTAATTTCCATAGCTATACTGAAAATAGCTGAAATACCGTACTGCCATCGCAGCACATCCCTGTAGTCGTAAAGTAAACATGTATTTCTATTATCTATATGAATTCAGATAAACCTTAATCCTATTTAATGAACTAACTTAATTTCCCAAACCCAAATTAACAAGAAAACTATTACTAAATTACTAATAAAAAAACAACAATCCTAAGTTTCAAACTTTGCAATGGTACGCAAATAAAAACTTAACATTTTTTTATCCATTTCGTTTTCGTACACGGAATGTTGCGAAATATTAGAAAAAATTTAGATTCCATTTCGTTTCACTTATCTTGTCTAGCACGAACATCGTTCCTTAGCACCAAATCTCTAGTCTTCCAATTGGCCAAACTATTATAATAAAGCTTACTAATTAACTAAACGAGTAATGGCTAAGCATTTATGTATCTAGCAATAACAACAGAATTTGATAACATATAGCATTTTACGAAGCCTCTTAGTTGTTAAAGGTAAAGCATCTTGTTCAAGGTAAAACCGTGTGTCAAACACTACCTAGCAATGCTTATTACGATTTACGAAAAAATACGCAAAATATGTCTTTTTTTTTTTTCAATAAGAACACAATAAGATGAAGCAGGCACTAATATTACTTAAGGTGTATATCATTTTATAATAAATTATGTTAACATTTACAATCAAAGTTCCCTTATTGCTATTAAATGAAAATTGTAACAATAGTGATATTTTATCGACTTTATAAAGTCAGTATAGTGATGTTTCATGAACTAGAATAGTTTTCACAAAGGAAAGACGCATACTTATTAATTTATTTATTGGATGATTTAACTTAAACGCGAAAGGGAAACTTTTAAAATGGAACGACATCTAACTAGCTCGTTTTATTCCTTTGGATATTGAAAAGCCTTTCCGTTTGTTTAGCATTTAACAAGTTTTTATTAACTTTCACTTATTTCCATTAAATGGACATGTCTAGGTTATATTGCTCTAAGCTTCCATGAGATTTTTGTGGGCGATTTCATTGTTATCACTCGTATTAACTTCTAACGCGTTGAAGTTTCGTCACCCAACATCGAGAGTTATATACTAAAATTATTATATGGCAAGCAAATTCCGTTACTATATAACATCGAGCACGGAACATATTTAATAGTTGAAAAGTTCACATTGTTGAAATTTAGGAACATTTAACACTGAGAATTATTAAAAATTTGTTTTTTTTCTATTACCTATTATTTATGTATAATATAATAATAATGTGTTATTACAATTGTACAAAACAAAAAACAAACTGTGAGTGTTTAATGTACAAAAAATACGAGTACAAATAGGTCGGTAAAAAGCAAAAAAATATTATTATTTGAAAAAAAAACTATCCTAATAAAAAAGGCTCAACGAAATAATAATAATAGAAACAAACACAAGATTGCGATTAAAATTAAAGTTTGAAAAAAAAGACTTAACTAAAAAATAAAAATAGCCATATTTTATTTGAAATGGCACCTTGCGATTCACTTTGTAAAATGCAATTTTTGTAGACTGATGGTGGCTTGTCAATAAAAATATAAGAAAAGTCAGCAAAGTATTTATAAAAGTCGACAAATAAGGTAAATAAATAAATTGATAAAATATAAATAAAGTGTCGACTGTAAAAAGAAAGCGAGAAGTTTATTTTGTTTGTGGCTATGTCGGTATGCTGTATGTATGTATTCCTGGTTTGTGTATGTCCGGTATATTTCTGTGATAGTGCTTTCTGCGGGTTAATATATATATATAGTTATTTTTTTGCAAAAAACAATCTTTCGTCTCATTCTATTGGTGCTATTATATCCTGAATTCAGTCTTAAAAATGAAAAAATAAAACACCTAAAATAAAAATAATAATTTGAAAGCCTCATAAGCCAATTAAATATCTGTGTATATAGTTTTTCTATACTTTTTACATATTTTCGTTTTTAGTAATCTCGTATAAATATCTAAGAATGAGATCATACAGATAAATTACAGAATAAATAATTGCCGAAAATAATGAACACAATTTGAAAATAATATGCCTCTTCTGTTACTTACACGAACACCGTTTCTTTTATATAAATTTAAGCCTAATATATAAATTTACAGCACCAAGATTTTTCATCTTTTCTCAAAATATTTTTTTCTCTTCGCCTTATTGTCGCACATTTAACATAGTGTAAAATTCAGGAATCATTTTATACCGCAGTATTGCACTCCGGGCACTATCGATCGATAACATTTCAACAAAAAAAACTATTTCAAATTCGATCTAACTCGCCCTCCCTTGTAACAAGTGGAATGTCAGGAAGCCATTTATAATATTGTGATGTTAGTCATTGTCAACCCTTACTTACTTACAAGTTCAAAGTTCACAAATAAATATTTCATAGAGGAAAACAATCTGAAAAACAAAAAATATACAAGTCCCGTTACGTTACAGGAATAAAAATGATATATGAAAAAATAAAATAGCTACTTTCCTTTTTAAATAGAGAATAAAATAGTTTTTGAAAAAAGAAAACTTTCATAGAGTAAAAAATTAGACGTTAAACTGGTCTTTGAACTTGTAGAAGTCGATGTTGTGATGCGGAGGGTTGATCTTAGTGTCGGGGCTGGTGGTGAGGTTCTGCGGCTGCGTCTGCTGCGGCGCGCCGCGCTGGCGGCGATGGTAGATGCTCTTATGGTTGTTGAGCGAGTTGAGCGTTCGGAACACCTTGTGGCAGAGGGAGCAGCGCGCCGAGTGCAGCGGCTGCAGGTGCTGCTGCTCGGTGTGCCGCTTGAGCGTGAGCCGCGTGGACAGCAGCTTGCCGCACACCTCGCAGCGGTGGCCCGCGCCCAGAGGGCCCACGGCGCCGACTGCGCCACACATAACAACCAACATCAGCGCATTAGTCAACATGCGAGCGAGCCCGCGTACCCACACCATGCGACCGCTCGCTCCGAACTCCCGAACTCCCGACGGGTCCCAAGTGTCGGAACCAATTGGCACAATTAGTGTACCACTATTGTTTCGGTGGCAATTTTGAACCTAGTAGAGGCAATTCAACGTGTTTCACGAATTTGACTAATGCGCTTTTTACAAAACGGTTGGTGGTTATGCGTGTACCGATCAGATGTCCCAATTGGTTCCATAGAGGACGTGGCAGCGCAGCGGCGTGGGGACGTGCTGCGCTCCCACCAAGCGTAAGTTACGTTTAGTGAGAAATAATAAATTATACATACATATAGATAAAGTTTGCGATGCGCATGCATTACTATGCTATATACAAATGTTAGGAACATATCGCGTTACAATGTTGTTTAAACTTAACGAAGTTCTAGGGGCAAGAGTATGGCGTTTTAGGTGGTTAGGATGGCAGCTCTGTTTCTTCGAATGGCAACGTAGGGGAGGCGCGCCTCGGGCGGCGGCGCGAGCGTCAGTTGACGGAGTAGTAGGGGCCGGGCGCGGCTGCCGGCGCCTGCTGCTTGCGGTGGTAGATCGACTTGTGGTTGCGCAGGCTGTTGAGGCTCGAGTACACCCGCCGGCAGATGTTACAGACGGGCTCCCGGGACGGTCGCATGTGCACGTTTTGGATGTGTCGTTTGAGCCGCGTCAGAGAGGAGAGGCTCTTGTTACATGGCTCACAACGGTAATCTTCTTGGGGGGTGCGGGCGCCACCTGGTCACAACACAAGCAGTTAGCCCCGTCGATGCTCGCGTTTAATGCACTCTCGTATCGTAGCCTCTGTTTAAGCACCGCCACCCCCCGTTACGATGACAGATCCCGCCGCGGGAATGCGAAGCGGTATTAGTAACGCATAATGTCGCCTAGTCCTGGCTAGTAAAGCTCAGCAATGATTGTGTGATCGACTATTGTCCGTTGACATAACAGACGCGCGCAACGATTGTTTCAAATTTCCCGAACAAAAGCGTTTTTAATTCTTCAATGAAATAATTTGAGCGTATTTTATATAAACCGACACCAAGTTACCATTACTAAAAATCCATTGTTCGATCTCCCTGTTATTATATTTTCCGTTTCCCAAGACAATGTGATCGAGTGTAACCCGATAGTGTATTTAGAAATGATTCATGAGATCCGCTATGCTCGGAACAATAAGTAAACTCAACTTTTACTGAATTCGCTCAACTTTTATATCGAAGTTATGATTGGATTTCTCGGAAGCTAATTTTGTGGTTTTCTTCTTATTTTCGAGTAGGGGATTTTTCTTTTAATTTTTATTTTGAATGTAATGTTTACAGCCAATTCGTGTAGGTACAATTACGTTCGTTAATATTTCGTTTGTTTCCGTTGAATGGTTGGTAAATAATGAAAGAATTTGAAAAATAAAACCAAACAAAAAGTTACAACAAAAACCTAATACGGAGACATGGGAGTGAGGGGTTTTCCTAGCACACAATTTGTTTAACATCTATAAAACAAGCTAGCATATCTTCGTAAAGTTACATTACACTATGTTACAGAAACAGTTACATGCACGCCACATTGCGTTTTGGTTCAATGATAAACATTCGTCCCAATCGTACAGATACTCAAAACCATTGAAAATTAAATCATTCGACTCATTTAGTGCCTACGCGCGTTTCCATCGAACCATAACACAAAAAGCTAACATTAATTAATTTAAATACAGAAACACAGAGCACAAATGAAGACATATACAAGGTTAATAGTATATAATTATAATAATATACATATATTAATAGAAATAAATTATATATGTCACGTGATAATTGCCTCATACATTTGTAAACAAAAGTTATAATAAAAAAAACCTAATAATGATATATAAACCTAATATGACAGAGCAGAGAGGAAGCGGTGATGGTGGCATACGACAGACAGTGCATTAAAAATATCGTTTATCTCAATATATGTAGTAATGCAATAAAATAAATTCGTTGCTAGACAAGCTGGGACTCACCTTGGGAAGTGCTTGCAATGCCGTCTGGAGCCAATGGACTTTGGAGACCTGAAAACAGCACACAGTTCATATGCTATCTTTATCTTTCATCATTATCGACTAAGATAGGTATTTTCGCCAAACGTGATCGTCTAACTTAAAAATACATAAAAAGTAACATTGATCATCAATAAATTCGCAGGAATATTTGTTATAAGCTTCATAAGTCCTCGATCATGTTTGGCTGCTAAGAATTGCATAGGAAAAATCGTTTCTTTTTCAGTGGTGTTCACCAGGGCACATTTAAGAGATTTTTTTATCAGTATTGAACGTTTTCTAAAAAATATAAATACAAAAAGATTATTTGAGTTCGATGTTCATTCTCTATGTTTTTTTTTTATTTACAACATATTTCCACGGGTAAAGGATAAATGAATATCCTCTTCGAACGCAAATACTTTTCTACTTTAAAAAAACACTAGTATTCAATGCCTATAAAATGGAAAAAAAATAAACAAAAAAAGTATCAAAAATACTCTCACCAGTCAGTGAAGGATGCGACAGAGCTTCCATAGTAAAGTTGTATGTGTTCGCCGGGTTGAAGAGCTTAGAGTCCGGTGGCTGTATGAACGGCGGAGGGTGCGGTGGTGGCGTGCACTCTTCAGCATCAGCCGAGCTTCCGCGTGACGGCGGGCCTCCCTGAGGAAAGATACAAGTAGGCATTATACCAACGTCCCAATATCTCCTACTCTTTGTCTATATCACGTAATGTGATATCGAGTATTTGTAACTAGGCTTTTTATTGGTTTATTTCTAAGTAGGAGTCGAATCTGAAACCATACGCACAGGAACCTAATTCCTAAGCTATGTTGCAGAAATTATGACTTCACGGAACAACTGCCTTAATAACATCTAAACTCAAACTCAAACTCAAACTCAAAGCATTTATTTCAATTAGACCATTACAGGCACTTTTGAATGTCATAAAAACAAGAACAAAAAAATGATGCTGCTACAATCCCGGTCACAAGGCATAATAACTTGTGAAAGTACTGTAGTTGCCCATTCCAAAGCGTTGATCTCTATGGAGAAGAATGGGCAAGAAACTCCATGGACACTCTTTTAAATTATAATATTTTTACAAAATCGTATTTACATCATTCGTGTTGAGATTATACAAATATGTGAGAACGATGTAGAAAGACGTGCACAGTAAGAGCGTCCAGAGTAAATAAAAAGCAAAATTCAATTTAAAATCTAAATAAGTTAAAAAAAAAAAAAAAATTACCGTGGTAGTTAAAAAAATGACCAGTCCCAACTGACAGCGCCCGTTCACGAACATGACGTATGGATCAGCCCCATTCAGCTCGACCATTTTGAAGGGAGCTAAATGACCCGACACACCCGCCACTATCAGCGAGACATTTAAGTGAGCATGACACTATTAACCACCAGGGCCTCGTCAAGTCAATGATAATACATAGCACTCACATATGGGCTTAATAATTATACAATACTAGAGAATTGATTCTATACATTGCAAAGATAGTCTTACAATCTTCTGCAGCTTCCACTATAGCTTCGGGTACTTATCAATGAGTTTACCCCTATGCTTGAGGAGCAGGACCAGCATTGAGCCAAGCATTTTTATCATCAATATAATCCCCCAACTTATAATATGCTTGCCTACATAGTGTGCGTTTAATACAAGATTTAAATTTCGTTTCATTCAGTTGAAGAATGTGGGGAGGTATTTTATTGTAGCATTTCAAACAGTACCCCATGAAAGATGAGTCTACTTTAGCTAACCTGAAACCCGGCTGAACCAATTGGTCCCTGTTTCTAGTATTATACTTGTGTCTATCACCTCGTTTACCAAATAGATGCAAATTTTTTCTGACGTACATGATGTTTTCATAGATATATTGACAAGGTACTGTCATGATGTTAATTTCCTTAAACTGTTCTCTTAGAGAATCTCGTCTACGTAGATTATAAATGGCTCTAATGGCTCTTTTCTGCAGAATAAATACAGACTCGATGTCTGCAGCCCGTCCCCAAAGTAAAATACCGTATGACATTATACTATGAAAATAACTAAAATAGACTAGCCTCGCGGTATCTACATCAGTAAACTGACGGATTTTTCTGACAGCATATGCTGCTGAACTAAGCCGTCCTGCAAGAGATGTTATATGCGGACCCCATTGTAGCCTTGAATCGAGCGTTATCCCCAGGAAAACAGTTTTATCGACGAATTCTAGTTTCTCTTGATTCAATACTATGTCACAATCACTACTTTTGACGTTTGGCAGAGCAAATCTTATGCACTTCGTTTTTTTCCCATTTAATACCAAATTATTGGCGGTGAACCAATCATTTACCTGTAATAGGGCGTTATTTAAGTCGTCTAGATTTGTGGCACGTCTATTTATCTTAAATATTAAAGAAGTATCGTCAGCAAACAACACCATTTGTGGTTGGTTTTTAAATAAATGGGGTAGATCATTAATATATACTAAAAAGAGGAAGGGACCTAATATCGATCCTTGTGGTACACCCATCTTTACATTTAAACCCATTGAATTGACACCATTTATTTGCACTTGCTGCTGTCTATCATTTAAATATGATTTTACTAAACTAAGCGCAAGTTTTCCTAGGCCGTAATGTTCAAGTTTCAAGAGTAGGGTTTCGTGGCTAACACAATCAAACGCTTTTGAAAGGTCACAAAAAATTCCTATGGCATCCTGTGCCTCTTCCCACGCAGTAAATATGTGTTTTAACAAGGTAACACCAGCGTCAGTCGTACAACGTCCTTTGGTGAAACCATACTGTTTTTCATGTAAGATCTTATTGGTGTTAAAGTGGTTGAGCATTTGATTAAGCATTACCTTTTCAAACACCTTGCTGAAAACCGGCAAAACGGATACGGGTCTATAGTTATTGGTGTCTTTACTATCCCCAGATTTGAAAAGGGGTATAACTTTACTGTATTTCATAAGGTCCGGAAAAACTCCTTGGTCCACACACAAATTGAATATTATGGCTAAGTACGGTGCTATTGTCTCAATAATAGCTTGACAAACTTTAATAGACATTCCCCAAAGATCTTCGGTTAATTTGATTTTGATTTGCTTGAAAGCTTTAATGACTGCAGTGGGGTTAATATGCTTAAATTGAAACTCAACCGGACATGGTGAAACGTTTGCTCTTAATAAATCAATGGAAAGCAAGGGTGAAGAATTTAATGTTTCAGTAGTTTTAAGTGGGATACTAGTAAAGAAATCTACAAATTCTTGAGCAACTTCGTTTTTAGTGGTTAGAAGACCACGCGAAGACTCTAGTGTGATCTCATTATTACATTTTTTGTTTCTGTTAGTTTCACTATTAATGATTTTCCAAACCGTCTTAATTTTATTATCGGCGGATTTAATCTTGTTGCTAATGAATAAAGATTTAGCTAATTGGCAGGTGTTTTTAAAAATTTTTGAGTAAGTTGCAACATAGTGATTGAAAGTTTCTGAGTTGAAGTAAGGCTTAAGGCCGTAAAGCTCAAACAATCGTTCCCTACTTTTTCTTATACCCTTAGTTGCCCAATCACTAAACATAAACTTTGGGCTAATAGATTTAGTTTTTATTTTTAACGTATCATTGAACTCTGTGTAGACCACCGAAAAGAATTCCTCATAAAATTGATTTACATTTTCAATATTAAATCCCGTAGTGCTTAAATTACTAATTAAATTATTATTAAATTTATTCAAATTGCTGGGTGTTATTTGTCTAGATTTTATCTGGGTTTTTTGTGACGGTGTGTAAGACTCGAAAACGACGGTTTGACCGCTGTGATCAGATGGAAGGTAATTTACAATGGCTTTATTTAAGTAGTCGCAGCAACAAAAGACATTATCAATACATGTAGCAGTGTCTGTAGTAATTCGGGTAGGCTCCGAAAAGACATTTATCAAATTAAATGATTTAAAAAGATGTAAGAATCTACTGCTATTTGAATTTATATCTAAAATATTAATATTAAAGTCACCACAGATAACTAGTAATTTATTACCTTTTGCAAGTTTTGCTAAAGCATCTTCCATTACTGACTCAAATACAGAGTAGTTTTGATAATTTGGGGGTCTGTAAACGCACACTATGACATGCTTATCTAGCTCAACACAAGACATTTCAATATTATGTTCAACCGAAAGATCAATTATATCATTACGAGTTTTAAATTTAATGCCATTTTTAATTAAGATAAGTGAACCCCCACGCATCTTAGATTTGCGGTTAAAGGAACTGCCTACACTGTAATTCTCAAAGTTAATTAACATTTCATGATCTTTTAGCCAATGTTCGGTGAAACATACAATATCAAACTTGGTTTTTTCTAAAAACAATTCAATCTCTAGTTGTTTCGAAGAGAAACCTTGAATATTTTGATGGAATAATTTCAAGGAATTCTGCTTAGCCCCTTTTTTAAATTTAATTATTTGAGAGCAAGAAGGTACCTTGGTGTTAGTGAGTGTAACACTTATGTTATTTATATCTTCTGTTGTCTTACTAGCTAGTTTAAATGAGCCGGAGTGAGTGACAATACTCCCCCGCCTTCCTTGTAAAAAGGTATCTTAGTATAAGTACTAATAGTCGCAGTGTTAATAATAGAAGAAAACATAGACATAATATTTATGTCCGAGTGAATATTATAAGCTAATAGCCTAGCTATTTTGTGTCTACAACTAGTAGGTAGAAACACATTACCCCGTGTCGACCTAAGTTTATCAACAACATTGTTAATATCCAGATACATGAGTTTGTCACAATAGTGACCTACCAAAAAATGAACATGCTTATTCAGCATGTGAATATAATTGTTAATTCGTTTCGATAATCTTTCAAAATATGGAAAAGCACACAATATTATTTTACGACAGTTCAACTTTAACAACTCAGTTACACTATCTGTGATGTCTTCTTTTGTAATTTTTGAACTATTTCCTATAAATATAGTTAAATCAGTATTTTTACTATAAACATTTCCAGTTACTAATGCCATTATCTGTTTATAATTTAACCCTGGCATACAATTATTTTGACTGGGAAAACTCAGGTTATTACTTAATAATTTACCTACACCCCTTCCTATACTATCTGAAAACATTACGGAGTGAGAACATTCACAACTATCATATATCTCAGTTTGTACCACTTGTAAATTATTTTGTGGAATATTAACTGCATCTTGGTTGAGTATACAGTCCAGAGGCAAATTCTCAGCCTGGGACGGGTCCTCCATTACCTCAGGCTGGGTAGTGTCATGGTTGGAAACCGTATGGCAACTACATTGACTCATTACCAACTCATTTGCTGCAAGAATATGTTCCCTTATTTGGTTTTGAGAACTCACATATTTACTAGAAAGGGAACGAAGTGAGTCCTGAAGTACCTCTATTTCAGACTGCAATTGCTGAGTATCTATATTATATATTTTAATACTGTCTTCCAACTTTATTTGATAATTTTTTAATTTGTTCACTAAATCAACACGTTCTTTCCTTAGTGGAATGTTTTTAGAAAAGTGTTTATATTGTTTTTTAAATTGATTACATTTTTTAATTAGTCTATTTAACTTGGCATATTTTTTTATTTTCTTATTGCTTACTGAATAATTTGGTTTTAGTAAGGAATCTTCAGTCAAATCAATAGTTATTAAGGAAGGGGAAGTACAATTACTATTTAACAATTCCTTATATAAGTGGTTAGTTTCAATAACCTGAGTAGTTTGAAAAGTAGTTTTAAAATCTACTTCACTGTTACAAAATGAAAAATGAAAATCGTTTTCTCGAAACGGAATTATAAGAAGGCGTTATTAGCAGAAGTCTGTTCGAGTCGTCAACTATTAGGAGCTACACCAATTTAACTTCGAAATAACGAAAGTTTCGTCCTAATAAAAATATAGGCACTTCAGTCCAAATGAGATTTTATTTTTGTGAACATTTTTGTTTAAGAAAGGTTTGTTTATTCTGGAATTGCTGGTTTTTTTCTGGATTATAATGTGTATTTAGAGGAAGTTTCGTTGCCTCAATTAGAAATTATTGGTGCTAATTTTAGAATTTTCAATAATCTCTGTGCGAAATCACAAAATAAACGCTGGAAGGTCTTTGAACCCGCACCTACATCATTTTGTTTGTGGGGAATGTTATATTCCAAACTAGCTTTTGCCCGCGGCTTCGCTCGCGTTAAATTCGGGGTAACACAGTTCCCCTTTCCTGAATTGCAGATACCTACTACCTGTAGTTTTTGCCCTTGCGCCTTATTTATTGTAATAGCAATGCTAAGTTTTCCCTTTTTCTCCCTCATTTTTCACTTTTTTAAATAAAAAGTTAGCTTATGTCCGTCTCCAGGGTCCCAACTATCTCTGTACCAAAATTCATCAAAATCGGTTTGGCCATTAAGGCGTGAAGACGTAACAAACAAACAAACTCACTTTCGCTTTTATAATATTAGGAGGATTCACAGCCAAAATCAATCCACTCCCGAAAATACCAAATACTACCAGAACAATCTAGAAATCGAAGATCAAGCATCAATCAAGGTCAAGGTCTCTAATTCAGTGTGTCATTATCCCATCCAACAATGATTATCGCTGTCACGACTACTTGACACTCTGTACATGACACCCATCGAGTTCCGGGTACAAATTCTAGCGTCTAGCACTCTATAGTCTTTTCAAAGTTATTGTACCTACGATTTGCATTACAATGACCTTTATTTTAGTTATTATAAAGATTGTTTTAGAGGTAATATTGTTTCGAAAGGATTGCAATACGTGGTAGTGATCAGACGTATTGTTTGTTTATGGTATTGGTAATTTTGTAACTACTGGGTCATGCTTGTCTCTGGCTGAGAGAAGAGCCATTCGAAATTTGAATACGAAAATAGAGCTGGCTGTAAGAAATCAGGTGATAATATTTGGTGTTTGGTTTTGTTAGGTTATTCATTGAATTTTATAAAAAGAGATTTCATGGAGAGGGTTTTGTTTTGTTGTTTTAGAAAGTTTGTACACCTATTAAGATTAAAAGAAACTGTCAAAATATTCAGATTTCATTTATATTTAAGAAAAATTACGAATTCTGGATTATATTATGGAAGATAATCGTAGGTTCTTTTATTCAAGCCTTCATCCTTAGCAGTTGCGCTTGCGACCATTCGACCAACGAGTCCATTAGAGTTTAATGATTTTGATATGATTGACATATGTTTTACGAGTAGAGAATGTAAGAGACAAAATCTATACCAACTATGTTTCAAAAATTTCAGATCGGTGGTTTATCTGCAAGAAATTTAAGCAATCAAAGTTACGTAAATACGTTGATTTTTAAAATTCAAAATGTCGTTTCAAGTGTATTCCTCATTTATAAAATACTAGCTTTCGCCCGCGGCTTCGCTCGCGTTAAATTCGGTATAACACACCAAGCAGACCTGCAGTTTTTTCTCTTGCGCCTGACTGATTTGTAATAGCAACGCTAAGTTTTCCCTTTTCTTCCCTCGTTCTCCCTCATATCCCACTTTTTTTAAATAAAAATTAGCCTATGTCCGTCTCCTGGTTCCCAACTATCTCTGTACCAAAATTCATCAAAATCGGTTTAGCCATTAAAGCGTGAAGAGGTAACAAACAAACAAACAAACAAACAAACAAACAAACAAACAAACAAACAAACAAACAAACTCACTTTCGCTTTTATAATATTAGTAAGGATATTCAATCATAATAATATGGATGTAACTGATTGTGTTTATTGCAAACAATTTATCTAAAATGCTTTGGAATAATTGTGTGTTCTTTTTTCTTTGTGTTTTTATTGTTATTTCGTAATTTTTATGTGTACTAGGGGCTCATTTTTATGTGTGCCAAGGACCTATATTTATGAGCGCTAAGGACTCATTTTCTTCATTTAAAACCTATAGTTAACCAATTATTTTAGTAGAACATTCAAACATACGTAATTAATGATTTGGTAATCGACCAATTCTGTGAATAAACATTAATAGAATGTTAAGCAAATCCCATATACGCAATACGATAATATTGCTTATTAGTAAATTTAACAGTGTTTGTATTTTTATTGAAGTATTACTAAGTATTAAGGAATTTGTTGACTTAAACACATTTTGTTCAATAAACGGAATGATACCCGAATTTAATGAGGAGGGACGAAGCATATGTGACTAAAAGAGTGATGGATCTGAATGTTGATGGACGGAAAGCGAGAGGAAGGCCAAAGAAAAGATGGATGAATTGTGTAAGGAATGATATGAAGGAGAAAGGCGTAAATGATGCTGTGACGTCTGATAGGGGAGAATGGAAGAAGAAAAACGTGTTGCGTCGACCCCAAATAGAATGGGACAAGGACAGGAAAATGATGATACCCGAATTCATCCTCCGTCTAACCTTTTCCCAACTATGTCGGGGTCGGCTTTCAGTCTTACCGGATACAGCTGAATACCAATATATTACAAAGAGGTTAAGCCCCTGCCTCTCATGCATAACGTTCTGGTTTAATATCCGGGCAAATACCAATTTACCTTCTCAATATGTATAATGTAACCAAGGTTTTGTAACAAAGTTCTGATTTAAAAGAGTGTCTATGGATTTTCTTGCTCATTCTTCTTCATAGACATCTACGCTTTGGAATGGGCAACTACAGTACTGCACAGTATACAGTTTTTGTCATTATTTCGACAGTTCAGAAGTGCCTATCCTACTAATATTTTATATGCGAAACTTTGTGAGTATGAATGTATGTTTGATCCTCTTTCACGAAAAAACTACTGAACGGATCTTGATGAAATTTTGCACAGAGGTTGATTATAGTCTGGAATAACATTGGATACTTTTTTATCTTCACGCGGGCAAAGCCGCGGGCGCCAACTAGTTTGAAATAAATGCTTTTCATTTTTGTGACTTTATCAATTCATAAGTAATTACTTTTTAAGTTCATTCTGGACAACACAGTTTTGATTGAAAACATAGTGAGGAAGCCTTATCTCTTAAGGATTTTATTACCCGACTTCTCGCGCCTTCTCTGATTGAGAAGAGGTATTTGCCCAACTGTGAGACAGTTATATAAGCTGGAGTGGTATGGACTATGCGACTGCTTTTCTGAGCTCCACAACCCAGTTTCTTGGTAATAAACGATATACCTTTTTGGTAGTTTTTCTCTCAAAATTAAGTTAAATTAAACACAACTATTGTCTTTTCAGATTTTGTCATGAGAACTAAAATTTACTTGTTTGACGCTTTTCAGATTCATTCGGTTTTAATTGTTTAAATTTTGTTATGGGAAGTTATTAAAATATTTCGTTTAATCTAAAATTACATTTTGTTATGAATTGACTTATTATGGAAGTGGAGTGGCACTGATATAAATGAATATGCCTTTAAGTCTTTGGAAGTAGTAGTCTCGTAGGGCAACAGGTTATTAAACTGTCAAAATTGTTTTCTATTTCTTTCTATGACTTTCTTCGTTATCTTTTAAGATTGTTATAGCGGCAATAGAAATACATCATCTGTGAAAATTTTAACTGTAACTGTCACGGTTTATGAGATACAGCCTGATGACAGACGGACGGACAGCGGAATCTTAGTAATAGGGTCCCGTTTTACTCTCTGGGTACGGAACGCTAAAACGGCTTACTGTTTTATGTTGATCAAATATGTCTATTTTGTCATTATCTAACACTGTCTAATAACTAGAAGGATGGTATTTAAAAGTACTTCAATTTATTCCCATTTCATTTACCTAATTTTGCCTGTGTTCCACCAAATATACTAAATGTGCACCAAAATATGTTAATTAAAATATGTCATAACGAGCATCTATTTAACAACTGTTGCAAATTTGTAAAATAGTAATACACCTAATTTTAAAAACAAGCATTTATTTTTTTAGTTTTACTTCAGTGTTATATCTTGGTGTTAATTTGGAATTTCATCCATTTTCTATTAATGCAAGTCGTTACTAGGGGGTCACAGTTTTAACCTAACCTAACCTACGCATTTTTTTAACATTCAGGAATATTTGGTGCACGATCAGTATTTTTCGGGAAGAATAAAATAGTTATTGTTACAATAGAATATTTGCAGCGCACTACAATAAAAAAGTGTTATATCTTGGTGTTAATTTGGAATTTGTTTGATGTAACATATTTTGTTGGCCGAGTAGTTTAATTATAGTAAAACAATTAAACGGGTTTAAGATCAATATTTTAGATACGCATACATAGATGTACCTTAAGATTTTTGGTGAACACAAAAATATTATCCTAACTAGAAAGGGCTATCGAACCCAATTTCTCTACCACAGCGTCCAAAATCGAACCACCTTAAAAAAAAAACAAAATGGCAGTTGTTTTACCAACTCACAAGTGGTCTATGATGATGTGGCGGCGTATCATCCGTGCTCCTGTCGATATCCGGGTTCGAAGGACAGATCATGTCTATCGGCTCATTCTTCACATCATCCATGAGCCTCGGAGACGGTGAAGAGCTGCTGTTGGAGATCCCATTGCCATTGTTGCCCGACTCATTGTGCCCGCGGGCATGAGTATTGTTCTTAGTCGAAAAGTCAGTTGCATGGATCTGTGGTTGCTCGTTATTGTTGTCGTGGCGGGGGCGCTTGATGACGTCGGGGCTGTTGTCGGCGGAGCGGCTGAGCCGGCGCGGTGGCAGCGGGGTCCGGCGCATGAGCTGCTGCACGCTGGACGACGTCGGCTGGAGCAGAGCTTCCTCCAGGCGGTCGTAGGACTGCGTGTGGCTGATGTGCGTGCTGTGGGCGGAGTGTGGCGGCGTGTGCGGTGATGTGGTGGAGGGCGCGCGCATTGGCTGCAGCAGTGGCTGTGGAGAGGGATGAGTTTAGAAACTTATCACGATATTGTATTAGGTCTGGAGAATTAACATACAGGTTTTGGTAAAACTTAGTTTAGGCACCAGTATCTGCCGGGGTTGCGGGTTGTTAAGAAGGAACATGGGTGGGTTTTAGTCAGTACAAGTCTGACACTCCCCCCGCACCGCCCAGAGCGGGGGAAGTTATTTGATGATTTCCCACCCCAAAAAAGGCAACAGTATTCCATAAATAATAAAAAAATGTGTCTGTGGACAATTAATTAAATATATTATCGATTTGACGACACGGTTGGCGCAGTGGCTGAGTGGTCGACTGCTGCGCTGCGTGTCGCGGATTCGAGCCCCGCACGGAACAAATATTTGTATGACCTACATGTAGTTGTTTGTGAGTTTAAGTGTTTGTAAACGCTCCCACGATACAGGAGAAATTCCTAGTGTAGGGCAACGTTTTTTTTATTTAAAAAAAGTTGTGATGAGAAATAAAAAAAATACTGTTTGTCATAAGGTTGCAAGTTAAATTCCAGATTGAGTATTTGTGTTGTCAAACATTTCATAATTGACCAGGTAGGATTTTAAAATAAGGCCAAGGTTTTAAAGAGTGACCATAATCATTAAATGTCGCGCCTTATAATAACTGTGTCAGACGGAGTCGGCTATGACCATGCTGGGCCACTGTGTGTTGGTGGATAATAAATGCCAGGAAGAGTACCTACCTAACGATAATAACTTCCAATTAATCAAATTAAAGTTCTGTCAGTTAATTCAAAGACACGTTAAACTCGTTTAGCCTTTTTTTTTTTTAGGAAATCATCATCTAACTTCGCTCCGCTCCGCCCAGAGCGGGGGGGGAGTGTCAGACTTTTACTGACTAAAACCCACCCATGTTCCTTCTATTGCCCTTTACGTTCCGGGGCCGCGGTATCTCTTTCTAACAACCCGCCACCCCGGCCGACGGAGGCCCTGGCAGGCCCCTCACTCGTTTAGCCTTATGACTAAAATTGAGAATAATAATCATAAAGACCAGTAATAACACACGTATGTCAGTTCTATATATACCTTCAAAATGTGCTACTCCAACTAATTACCTTCCAATTAACATAATTTGAAAGTTGAAACAAGTGTTAAAAAAACCTTGAAATTATAGATTTATGAAAATCAATAAAACTACTTATTGTATAAGAAATCGAATGAGCCGTATTATGTAGATATTAAATGAAAATAGATAGTTTTAATAATAACATTGATAAAAACTTGTATTCTTTATATCATTAGTGTTATCGGGTTGATGCAGGTAGGTATTTTTGACAAAAACCCATTTTAATCAGTTTATAGAGTTATCAATATTGCTAATGTGTGAATCTTTATATTTTAGTTTAAAACTGACCTACGAATTTCTGCAAACAAATGTAAATTTTAATATTATTACTACTACTATTCCACCAATTGTGGATTCTAAGCCCTTATACAAAAAAATTCAATCTAATTTTAAAACGACCTCCTTTGATAAATGATGTTTATTTTGCAAGTAGGTTTTCACAAACACTTTTACACGTCTTTTTTTAAAAACTAGATGAGGCCGGTGTTTCGTACCCGACTACTCTGAGAAGAAACAGCCGAAACAAACTCAGAGGTCATAGTCTCTTTTAAAGTCCAGACAAAAAATCTTGGTCAACTTACATGAGGACTATGCAGATTAGTGTCTGAAGTGGTCTTTTTAAGAAAGCACCACACAGATTGAGTAGACCTGTCCAGTCAGTGCAAGCATTTGTCAGTTATCGTGTAGCTCGACTCATAACCCAAGGAGCCCTTTAAAATTCATCCCCCAAACTCAATACTCTACTCTATGCTACTCAATACTTTGACTCTGTATTTTACAATACGGAGTTAAAGTATTGATTATTACGCTATGCTACTCAGTACTTTGGGTTTGTATTTTATAAAACGGAGGTAAAGTATTGACCAATACGCTACTCTACGCTACACTACTCAGTACTTTGAGTTTGTATTTTACAATACGAAGTTAAAGTATTGATCAATACGCTACGCTACTCAGTACTTTGACTTTGTATTTTACAATATGGAGTAGTTTAAGTATTGATCAATACGCTACTCAGAACTTTGACTTTGTATATTACAATACGGAGTTTAAGTATTGATCAATACGCTACTCAGTACTTTGACTTTGTATTTTACAATTCGGAGTTAAAGTATTGACCAATACGATACGCTACTCAATACTTTGACTTTGTATTTTACAATACGGAGTTAAAGTATTGACCAATACGATACGCTACTCAATACTTTGACTTTGTATTTTACAATACGGAGTTAAAGTATTGACCAATACGATACGCTACTCAATACTTTGACTTTGTATTTTACAATACGGAGTTAAAGTATTGACCAATACGATACGCTACTCAATACTTTGACTTTGTATTTTACAATACGGAGTTAAAGTATTGACCAATATGCTACGCTACTCAATACTTTGACTTTGTATTTTACAATACAGAGTAAAAGTTTCGAATATTCGTTTTTTTTAATATATGGGCCCACTCTTTACTTTGTCTAGAGGATACCCAAAAGAATCCTATCAACTCGCGACTTAAATAACCCTGGTTTTGACAGTCAAAAAGCCACTCACCCCCTGAGCATTCTCATTATGTGTGAGTCCAGACACGCGGAGCACCTCAGCAGTCTTGAGGAACGAGGACAGACTCCGCTGATGCACGTTGACCTCACCGTGGTAGATGAACTCGACCAGCGCGTGCAGGTCCGTGAACGCCACGTCCTGGAGCACGATCACTGGGTGCTTGCATGGTGTTGACTGGGGAGAGATGAAGAGGGTTAATATTATGTGACACGGGAACTAAGTTTTTTTTTAATTCTTTTCAAAAGTGCTGCCGAACTAAAAAAATGTCAATACGCTATACAATAAAAAACGTTGTTAAATTGCTTATTATTAGTCGGTATAGGTTAAACAACAATTTATTATTAAAAACTTAAAAAAAAAACTTATTACTAATGTTTTCACGAACTCAAATCGACATGGGGTGTTAGGATACGCGCATTATTGGAATTTTAACTCACGGCGATGAGTCGACAGTTGAAATTGGAATATTGCAATTTAAAAACTTGACCAAAACACTACATTTTGTATTTTTTGATCAGTCAGGAGTTATAAAATTAGTGCTGTTTTAGGAAATTAAAATAAATGTATTGCTTTTTTAATAATACAGGTCAAAGCATATCCCTACATATTATAAATACAAAGTCGCGTCCCCCTATGTACGTTAAGATCTTTAAAATTACGCAACGGATTTCAATGATGATTTTTTTTAAATAGATAGAGTGATTCAAGAGTTTAAATGTATAATATTAGTATATAAGTATCTGCATTGCATTGGTGCGAAGCTGGGGCCGATCTTTTGTAAAAAATAAATAAGAAAGTGTGGTATTTCTTGAATATTCCCCATTAACAATTGCTTTAACATCTCAATTGTAAAGTTAAGTTAATAAAAATTCAGAAAGGCCCATTTTAAAACAATTGAAAAAGAAGACCTACAAAGGCTCAAGGCGTGGCCTTTATATCGAACAAAACCCTAAAAGAACGGTTCGAATTTTTATTTTATTTAATAGAAATGAGTTTAATATTTTTTTTTCAATTTGCAAGACAAAACATACATCATTGTTTGATAATTTTTCACAGTTAAGTCAACTAAGAACAATTAATTCAAGTTTTCCTATTTACAAGTTTTTTTCTTTGTCTCTCGTAATTCAAATTAAAAAAAAACTCTGAAGTCATTGATTGAACAAGTATTACAAAAACATTCGCTGCTTTTTTTATTAACCATTTTTTTTTGCACTCCTGGGCAAAGGCTTCCCCCCATTCGTTCCACTTTCCGCGATGTTGTGCCTTCCCGCCAATTAACGAGAATACCATCCAAAGCATCGTGCTTGTCTATTAATAAAACTTAAAATAAGTTAATTTACCAGACTTCAACTAAAAATGATACACGTGTAAGCGTTAATCATTTTGAAACTTAAGTATTTATTAATAAAACTCTAGAACAAATCCATACTTAGTTATACATCGACAAAACATTGTGAAAACACAAAACCTTTATAGCAAAAAGTCCTAAAATAACTTCACAGCTTAAAATATCATAGAACCGTCAAATAAATAAACAAAAAAACCAATTACTATGGAATGAATTTAAAATATTCATCTGTGAAGCTCTAGTCCGACTGATTTAACCCACTCGACTATTTATTGAGTGTGGTAACACTGGCCGTTCGGATTATGGGCAAAAACTGATTAAAAAGTATAAAATATACCTAGAATGTTTGTTTGAAATGTAATTGCGAGGGATTTTATTTTTGATTAATTTTGCCAATGTTGTCTATAAAGTGAGTATAAAAGTAATTTTAAATGGAAATCATTACGAATGAACAACGATTTGTTTTCATTTCCATGGGAAATGTAATTTATCACACTATTTCCATGCGTGAAATGTAACTAAGTTAACCTTAGAAATTAATCGGTAATTTCAACCTTCATACTCAAGTCAGGTTGGCCGAGTGGTCTAAGGCGCCAGATTTAAGCTCTGGTTCCCGAGAGGGAGCGTGGGTTCGAACCCCACACCTGACAAGCCGCTATCAAACTTTTGATATACTTTTTAGGAGCTAGTTATTTTTATTATAATATTTTTCGATGCATTATTATCATATTTTGATTTATTTAATTACAAACAATAATATATTTGTTTAATTTTATTATTTAGTACTGTTTTCATATTTGAAACAACAAACTGAAAAACAAAAATAAATAAGCAAAAAAAAAAATAGGAATTAAAATGCGCCATCTGTTGGCCATTACATACAACTTACAACGTAGTGAATGATTCATATTATTATAATATCAATTAGCAACGAATTATATTCGATGAGATATGTACCTACAATGTTTCACAATTTCCATTTTAAACTACTTTGACATTTATAAAAGCGATCGGATATTATTTTTAATCGAACTCACTGTTTCTCAAAGATTCCTAAATATACTGTAGTTACGATAAACAGAACAACGCGAACATAATCCTTACTAATATTATAAAAGCGAAAGTGAGTTTGTTTGTTACCTCTTCACGCCTACATAGGCTAAACCGATATTGATGAATTTTGGTACAGAGATAGTTGGGAACCAGGAGACGGACATAGGCTATTTTTTTAAAAATAAAAGTGAGAAATGAGGGAGAAAGAGGGAAGAAAAGGGAAAACTTAGCTTTTCTATTACAATAAATCAGGCGCAAGGGCAAAAATACAGGTAGCAGATACCAGCAAATTAGGAAAGGGGAACCGTGTTACCCCGAATTTAACGCGAGTGAAGCCGCGTGCAAAAGCTAGTCGTAACATATTTGCCAACTGTACGCTGGTACAAGTGTGAAGTGTCAAACTTAACAATTATGTCAATTTGTGTCATGGCGTCACTGAGACAACTTATCCTACTACAAAAAAAAACTACTACTACATACTATAAATGCGAATGTTTATGAGAACGTTGTTCAAAGAGATTTTAAAAGGTTTATAGAGCGAACATTGGGAAAATTAAAATTTACACATTAGAGAGAACGATTTGTTATCAAGTAGTAGAAAGTATTGTATTACGATTTTCTTCGTGTTGTCCCATCTATTACTCATAAATATTTGAATGTCTTTGATGTTGAACTACTCTTTCATGCAAAAAACTACTAAACGGATTTTATTCCTCGATACAGTCCACATTTTGAGGAGGTTCCTATATCTGGAGCCCTAACCACCGGTTGCTTGGACCCTGATCCCGATACCGACGGATACCTATTTTTATATTATTATGTTTTTTTTTTACATTTTATAAGAAATATTAAAAAAAAACAATTAATAAGAGTGAAAAATTAATAAACGAAATAGTAAATAAATAAAAACCTTATAATTACCTTCAAAAGCTCCCTGAAGTATGGACTACATGCCGACAGTACAACTCTATGAGCTTTCAAACTTTTCCCGTCGCAGGCCAGTGTGACGTCCACGAAATCCTCATCATCCCGAAGGTTCTCGAAGGCGCTGGTGATGCTGCTCTGGTAGTTGTTCCAACGCAGGCAGAAATGCTGTGTGTCCACCATTTTGACGGCTATGGAGTCATGTGTGATGTGATCTGGAAATTGAGGAGTGATTAATGCGTGACTGGAGAAGACAGGTCTTTATTAAATTTGTGGGGAGTCAGCTTGCCAAGGTATTCCTGGACATGTTTCCAAAAATGGCTTTTTAACTTCGGTTTCTTTGTAAAATTTAATATTAACTGTGGACTCTAGACGTCTAGAGTCCACATTGCATTGTACTGAGCAACGCCTGAAAGAAAAAATAGTCAGTCCCTGTATTATTAAGTTTCGTATTATTTCGTAGTAAGTTTTAGTTATTTGAATTCGGCATCTGAGTTTTGTTTGAATTGACTTAGGTTTGCGGGTTGTTCTAAATAGATGCCGCGGCCGTTTGTTTCGTGCAAACAATTTAACTGAAATATGATTATTGTATTTACGATAAAAAAATCTCGTGCAAGGACCTCTGAAGCGAACCCCTAGCATAGCTAAATTCTTGAAACATATAGTAACCAAGGTGAAAAGAACACATGACTATTTAGTAGATATAAACACGAGAAAAACTTATAAATAACAAAGTAAAGATTGCAAAAAATAGGTCGCATGTGATAAAAACTACCGTCTCGTATACTTAGTGTCAGTCATAATGTTATTGTTTAATATCTGCCCTATATTTTTGAAATAATTGCAATTACCCATTGTGGAGATAAATAGTGAGTTATGTGTTCCAGTTTAAAAGTAGTTGATGTGTTTGAAAAAAGTATTTTATTGTTATGTAGATACCTAGAAAAACAATCCGTTAACTTTTGATACAAGTCTGGCAAAGACTTTATGTAAGAGTTTTTTTACAAAATTGAAATCTTCTTTTACAACTTAATAAAATCACAGTTTTAGTGGTAGTTTAAATACAATTATCCATTAGCATTTTAAATAAATTATTTGTAATCTATTAAGCTCAATGTATTTTGAAACTTTATTCAAAGATTTGAATAAGTAACTGGCGTTAATATGGGTGTTAGGTACACCTCTGCCGTACCCCTCTAGGATTACGTGATCGCGTGATGTTAAGTTAAACCAATACTCCTTTGAAAAAAGCTTAGGAAAACATACATAAATACCAGCTGAAATTTTTTAACCGACGATAACAAAAAAGAGGAGGTTCTCAATTCGACATATTGTTTATTTTTCGTTTATATAACATTTTCGTTATTGTTGCAGGTACTCATTCGAAATTCAAAAGGTTATAAGAAAAATAAATACAATTTCGTTTGAAAAGGTTGAATAACAAAAAAGGTTTTGATTCTTGTATTGTAAGACCGGCCTTTAGCGTTTAAAAAAATATTCTTTGTCTATGTTTGGGAAATTTTTCTTAATTATTTAGGCTTCTTGACTTGTCCAAAAGTTTCCAACTTTTTTTTTTGTCTGTTTAACCAAAATAATAATTGAGAACTAATGTTTTTTTGGCTTCATATTATTTTGCTTAACCTTGAATCTAGAAGGGAGCAAGCCATAAGGTAAGCGAAAACACATTGTTTTTTTTTTTAAGTAAAATGCCTTTTGTTATAACTTTGGTTTTTGACCTAATAGAAGCCGAATGTTTTTCCTTAGAAACAGTTTTTGGTAAACAATTTTCTTAACCTAATCCTTTTTTCTTTTGCTTATTAATAACTAGCTTTTGCCCGCGGCTTCGTTCGCGTTAAATTCGGTAGCGCCTTATTGATTTGTTATAGCAACGCTAAGTTTTCCCGTTTCGTCCCTCTTTCTCCCTCATAACCCGCTAAAAAATAGCCTATGTCCGTCTCCTGGTTCCCAACTATCTCTGTGCCAAAATTCATCAAAATCGGTTTAGCCATTAAAGCGTGAAGAGGTAACAAACAAACTCACTTTCGCTTTCATAATATTAGTAAGGATAGCTGCCGCTCGTGTGGATCTTGAAGTTAAGTCGCGCCGCGCTGGACTGCCCTAGACTAGGTCGGGTTTTCAACACACGATTTTCCTCCGAGTCTCGGGACGTTTGCAAACATTTAAACTCACATACACAAACAGCTAGACCCGGAACAATTATCTGTAGGCCATACAAATATTTGTTCCGTGCGGGGATCGAACCCACGACACGCAGCGCAGCAGTCGATCGCTCAGCCACTGCGCGCAACAGGAAGTTAGGAAAAGGTAAGGCAAGGTGGTAAAGTATGTTCGTTCTTCTCTGTGTTTTTTGATGAAAAATGGCTACTCATCATTATGTGATGATACAAACTATGCATGTTGTAAACTTTTCCATCGAGGTAGAAAAAAAAACTTTAACCTTTTTTATTCCCCACAGGCCTCCTTTGATCATAAGCCTCGCAACTATAACGGCCTCATTTTATTTTTTAACCTTATTATGTTCCTAAGACCCAGTTTCAGTGACTGTGTTAATAAGAGTGAACTACTTTGAGTATTTTTTTTGTTTCCATACCTCAAAACGGGAACCCTTATCAGATCACTTTGTTGTCTGCCTGTCTGTCAAGACCCTTTATCTCGGGAATGCGTTAAGGTATCGAGTTAAAATTAAAACCATATATTCAAATCTGTGGTCCCTTAGAGCTGTGAAAAAATAAACCCTCTAAGTCTACGCAGACAAAAGATATGGCCGTTTATATAAATAAAATAATAAATAAATAAATATCTTGGGACAACTCACACACGGCTATCTGATCCCAAGCTAAGCAGAGCTTGTGTTATGGTAACCAGACAACTGATATACATACTTATATAATTTATAAATAAATACATATTATAGATAAATCACACCCAGACACAGAACAAACAATCATGCTCATCACACAAAGGGTGGGAATCGAACCCACGACCTCCGGCTCAGCAGGCAGGCAGTCACCACTAGACCAACAGGCCCGTCAAAATATCGAACGTTGCATAAGTCTAATCACTGCAGTGGAGGTAGCCGTGTCCTCGAGGTCCTGGTTTCAAACCGGTGGACGGTTGGCTAAACTCCAAGGGACCCTTTGGAGTTTTGGAAAAATCATATCTCGATGTCAGTCACAGTTAAAAGATATGGCCCTTTTAGTCGCATATTTCTACGGAACCCCCGGTGTGCGAAACCGCTCGCACTTGCCCGCCTTTTTTTGTTTTTGTAGGCACACGTCTAAAACGTATCTTTAATATTTTTGGGAGAACATTATACATAATGTGTTTTTCAGGCCACGGGTAGTTTTTGGTCCATCATATACTTAAATATTATTTTTCAAACAATGAATGCTTTGTATTTATATTATTTAAATATTTGACTTGAATTTAATATTGAATATAGTATTAGCTGGACACAATTGACTAACCCCCTTTATATTTCATGCCCAGTCCATCCAAAGATTGCCTGGAAGATATCGCTATCAACGATAAGACCGCCATTGTAACCATAGAATTAGCAATTTTATAAATCGGTCGTGTTTCTATTTTGGCGTACAATAAAGTCTATTATATTCCAGTCTACGGCATGGTTGGTAACTTCACCTTTGATTTACGTCAGCAACCTTTGCTTAACCATGCAGGTCGACCCGTGAGACTGGTTAGACATGAGCTCTATAACATGTCTATAACTCATAAAATACCCCCAAATAGGTCAGCATAGAAACAATTACATAAAAGATTGCATGTACTTGGATTACCTTGCAACAAATACGGCCTCTCGTCATGATATTGAATTATATATACCTTATCAGTTGATAACGGCTTAGAAAACTATGATTAGTAGGTATTAGGTGCATTATCTACATGGACGGATGCACGGGGAGTGTGCATGTTGATAAGGTTTATTTTGGGTATATTCACGCTTTTCAAAATGTGCATTAACAAGTGTTAAAGTACTTTAGACTGTCATGATTTTGGTTATAGGTAGTCAGATGCCTCAAAATCGAATAACTTAGTTAAATAAATACTACTAATGTAATAAGGCGAATGTTTGTATGTGTGATTGTTTGTTACTCCTTCACACTCAAACGGCTAAACGGATTTAGATGAAATTTGGTACAGAGTTGGCTTATACCCTGAGTTACACATGGGTTTTTTATCCAAGTCTACGCGGGTGCAATCGCGGGGTGCAGTTAGTTCTTAAATAAATTAATAGAGAGAGGTGATATGTTTTTGGACAAAACATAATTAAAAGAAAAAGTCACTGGTTTGGATATTGGATTATTACATAAAATTACTATATACTAATCCAAAGTTTTAAAAATCTAAAATCTCCACGCGACATTCACATTTGCCTTATAAATACCATTTTTTAGTTTTTCATACTCTCCACATGATGAAACCATCTAAACATAAGCCTACTCTACAAAATTTTTGTCACTACTTTTTTGTTATCGCCAGGTTGTCATCTTTGCTAAATAACCTCACCTTCCATCACCCTAGTTCTCACTAATACATTTCTTACATTCATGCCAACCACTTTATCTGAAAACCACACCAAACCAGCCCCACCCTTCTTCCCCCACACATAAGAGCTATACCAGTTGCAAACTGAAGTTGGTATGACACGCAAGTTTGAAAACAAAAGTTAGACAATAAGAAACGCAGACGTTTTCATATTAGCTCACAATGCTAGGTAATCGTATTACCTGTTGGTATGTAGTTCGACTGAAAACATGGTGATTGCCTGTTAAACGCTAGACTGTTTGTGTCGTCTAAGTTTCTGAAAATTGATCCTGGATTTTCAATTAGGGTTTATTTTTAATATCTTAATCTAAGCATGAAGAGAAAGAGCTCGTGGCTAAATAATTGCAGCTACTCGGGTTGATCTTTAAGTTAAGCCGCGCTTTCTTAGGTTGGTCTGTGGGTGGGTAGCCGTTACATACGAGTTTCCCTCGTGAATATGAAAACACGTTAAGCTGCTGGTCCCGGCTGTCATTTGTAGATCTTTAACAGTCGTTATAGGAAGCCAGTGTCCCGAAAGTCTGACAACCAGTCTTCCCAAGGGGTATCGTATTACATAGTACCAATTGGGTTGTGGAGGTCAGATAGGCAGTCGCTCCATGTAAAATACTAGTATTCAGTTGCATCCGGTAACATTAGAAGTCGACTCCAATTGGGAAAAGGCTAGGCATATGATGTTGAATCTTAGCATAAACAGGTTTTAATCTTCACTGCTGGATTAGCGCTCTCTTCTCTTTGGGAACAACTAGACCATAATATACCACTTGGTACCAGAGTGGGCTACCGCATCTTAGTTTTTAATGGAACCTTTATAGACATTTCTTCTTATTTATAAAAAAAAAATTGTGCCCGACAGGGTCCATGTGAACTGTATTATTATTATTATTTAAGACCTATAAAAACAAGTGAGATGCACTAAAAATTGAATTGAATTGAGTTGAATTAAATTGAATTAGGACCACTTTGTTGTCCATCTGTCTGTACAATCAACATCCTTTATCTCGGGAAAGCGCGGATGTATCGAGTTAAAATTAAAACTCAACTCAACATGGTCCCTTGAAGCTGTGAAACCAATCCTCCAAAGTCTAAGTAATCTAAAGATAGAACCGTTTATGTCGCAAGTTTGTACGGAATCCTCAGTGGGTGAATCTGTCTCGTACTTGGCTGGTTTTTGACATTTTAGTCTCAACATAAACACACTTTAATCTGCCCCGTGGTGGAACACCGCTCTCCTCTCTTTAGGAGCGTTATGATCGTAATATACATGGACCAGAAGATTGGGACCAGAATTTGCTTCCGTGTCTTAGTTTTTTAACTTTATAATGAGCCTAGTCTTAACCTCAATCTCACCCTGAGGGAATAGAGGAGATCGATGTTTGCTTCCCTCTGTCCGCACTGCACTAAGGCGGAGTGCCTTAAGATGAACCTCTTATCGACATTGGATCTCCGATTATTGGATCAGTGCATTAAAATTGACGATACTTTTGTTTGGTGCACGTTTAGTGAAGGTTATTTGCTAACAGATTTAATTTTTTTAGATCACCCCGTTTCATTAATAGTGATATTTAACTTTTATCTCGGTCACTCTTACTGAAAATCGTATCTGTCGTTCCGTGTGCGATCCTCAAGCTTCCTCTTCTTCTCAAGAGTAAAAACTTTTTCGTTAAACTAAGTGCAGTGAGTGATGCCCTGACTTTTGATAGGGGAAAATGGAAGAAGAAAACGTATAAAATGTTGATGGACGGAGAGCGAGAGGAAGGCCAAAGAAAAGATGGATTGATTGTGTAAGGAATGATATGAAGGAGAAAGGAGTAAATGATGCAGTGACGTCTGATAGGGGAGAATGGAGGAAGAAAACGTGTTGCGCTGACCCCAAATAGAATGGGACAAGGGCAGGAAAATGATGATGATGATGAAATGCAGTAAGGGGTAGGCTAAATAAGTATTTAAAATCATTAATCTGACCAGGCCCTGACATACATGAAACAAAAAACTAGGATTAAGTACAGAAAAATAATATTTGTCGTGCAATTGCCTTAATTAAATTATAATTAAAACACGGAAATAGTTAAACCAACTTCAGGGAAAATAGTAACACGTACGTGTTTTGTAAAAACAATGATTATTATTTAATAGCAATGTTAATACTATTTCCGGAAAGTGAAAACATTTTCCTTAAACTGCAGCTATGAGAAGGGATAACGTCATTTGATATGCAACACCTAAATATGGTAGAAATAATTATAGGTAATCAGAATAGCTTCAGTTAAATCCAATTATAGGTAATCAGAATAGCTTCAGTTAAATCCCGTATCCAAACTAAATCACTGACAATTCAAAAAGGCAATCTTTGAGGAAGACATTTTCCAAAAAAAATACGATTTCCAAACACGGCATTTCGACGGCACGGCTGGCGCAGTGGCTGAGGGATCGACTGCTGCGCTGCGTGTCGCGGGTTCGATTCCCGCACGAAACAAATATTTGTATGACCTACAGATAGTTGTTTCGGGTTTGGCTGTTTGTGTAAGTATGTGAGATTGAATGTGTGTTAACGCACCCACGATACATGAGACATTCCTAGTACGGGGCAAAGTTTAAAAAAAAAAAAAAGAAAACTAAATAGTCGAAAAAATTGTTTACATCCGGAAATCAGTGACTTTTATGGATAAATAGGTTTTATTGGCCACCGAACTCCGGAGGTAAACTAAACTTCCGTGTTTTTTTAAAAGTCGTTTTTTTTACGAGACGGTTTTTTTTAATATCAGCCTTTTTGGTTGGGGTATAATGGTAACTAACACAAATTCTACGACCCATGGGACTTAAACATGACTGGCAAAATGTGGGTACACTTTTGCAAGATCCTTCGGGGTTGACAGGCGTGATGATGTTATTAAGGCTTTTTTTTTGGGGTGGGAAATCATCAAATAACTTCCCCCGCTCTGGGCGGAGTGGGGGGGAGTGTCAGACTTGTATTAGCTAAAACCCACGCATGTTCCTTCTATTGCCCTTTAAGTTCCGGGGCCGCGGTATCTCTTTTAACCAACCCGCAACCCCGGCCTGCGGAGGCCCTGGCAGGCCCCTCTGCATGTTATTAAGGCTTATTTTCCTTTGCCCATGTGTCTACAAGTGTGCCCTTTTAGCTTGAGGTAACCTAAACTGTCTGCTATAAGTAAAATAGATGTTCCATCTAGTTTCTTTATAAATAGATACATTATATACTAAGTGTGAATTAGAATGGTTAAACAAAAACCTATTTTGAATAAGTCACAAAGATAAATGGTGATTTTTTGAATGAGACAAAACGGTTTTATTGAAATACAGCCGTTTTGGTTCTGTGGTCCAAGTTATGAAATGTAGCGGATAGCTCCAGATGCTATTTAAAAAACTCAACTTTCCAATAATTGTATTTTTTGCCTAATTTCGGGTCAGAGTTTGTGTCGCTCATGGGCTGAAAAATCTTGCTAATGTTCAGTTGCCTAGACGATAAGTTAATTTAATTTATCATTGTAATGTATTTTCACCGATATAGATAAAATAAACAGAGGGAAATGGCTGCTATCTTGTTTTGTCACTAAAATCTAATGTAAAAAGACTTGCATGAGTGAAATGTTTCATTTCCTACTTGTTAAATTAGTTTTACATAAAACCAACCGTTAAATGATTTACTTACAGCCGGTTTCTGAAACGCGCGTCATCGAAAAAATTTCGTAATAAGTTGTTAATCAATAGTTAAATGCAGTTTGGGTTTCTGAACGAATCAAGTGACAGTTTGTCAGTGATTTGTCATTGCAAGTGTCAAATCTCGAATTATAGTAATTTTCGGTTTCCGGAAGGCTTTTTCTCATGTTAACTTCGCGTCAATGTCTAGTTATTAATCGACAGTTAATTGGCGAAAATCGATCAATTAACAGAGTGTCAAATCAAATTATACTTATTACTTCAATATTTCAGTGAATTTTAACAGGCGCCCAATAAAAATGTTGTCTGATTTATCTGATGATGATAATATATGCTTATCTAGTGAAGAGGAAGATCTGGTGCAAACTCGCCTGTTTCGAGAGCGAATGCATCCAGTAAACCATTAAAGAATTTAAGGACCGATACAGAATTTCAAAAACTGTTTTCTTTGAATTGATGGAGTCACTGATGCACCTGGAACCCATCCATGACCCAGCGTAATCACGCCATCAGCGCCGCGGAGCAAGTTTTGTTGGCTATTAATTTTTATGCCTCTGGAGGATTCCAAATATCTGTGGCAGATAATGTTAAAGTACATAAATCAACAGCTTGCCGCATAATTAAGAAGGTGTCGACTGAAATTGGTAAATTAAGGCCCCAATTTATGCCGGGGTTGCGGGTTGTTCGAAAGAGATACCGCGACCCCGGAACG
Organism: Ochropleura plecta; assembly: GCA_905475445.1. NCBI lineage: Eukaryota > Metazoa > Arthropoda > Insecta > Lepidoptera > Noctuidae > Ochropleura > Ochropleura plecta. The sequence goes on from FR997735.1 coordinate 1,224,050, forward strand.
TAAAGGGCAATAGAAGGAACATGGGTGGGTTTTAGTCAGTACAAGTCTGACATGCCCCCCCGCTCCGCCCAGAGCGGGGGAAGTCATTGGATGATTTCCCACCCGAAAAAAAAAGGCCCCAATATATTAAAATGCCACTAACTAGTGCAGAACAGGCTAGGGTCCGGAATGGATTTTATGCCGTCAGTGGGTTTCCCAATGTGTTTGGAGCTGTTGACTGTACACATATAAAAATTCAGTCTCCTGGCGGGCCATCTGCAGAACTGTTCCGCAATAGAAAAGGTTATTTTTCACTAAATGTTCAGGCGCTTTGTGATGCAGAATTATACATTATGGACATATCATGTAGGTGGAATTTTTATACCGAATTTCATAACAACAAACAGACCACAATATCAGAGAACAATAAACACGAAAATATTTTAGATAAAATAGATATCTAACCTGTAAAGTTGAATTTGACATTTGGTGTCAAAAGGTAGAGACAAAGCTATGCGCTAGACAGAAACAAAACATAAATGAGTGAATGAAGTTAACTGATTTTAGTAAGGGTGGCCAGACAAAAAATTATATCACCTGTTAACAGTTGATTCGCTAATTTTACGGTGAATGGCTTTTCAGAAACCCGTAGTTGTTTAACAGATTGTTAGTTTTGACAATCTGTTAACTAACTGATTATTTGACGTACGTTTCAGAAACCGGGCGTTAGTCGTTTATCTTGTAGATAAGGACAGAAGTCACTCGGTCGAGTTTTCATAGTTTTTTTGTTGTAATTAAAATCAATGTTTTTCTTTTGACGACGGTATTTTTTGTATTTTATTTTGGGAACTCAAACTTGTGTTATAGAAATTGAAAAAAAAAATGGGAGGTCGTTACTCTATATTGTTAGTTCATGATTTCGCATCAAAACATCGTACCGTTACGGAAAGACCTTTATAATTTGAAGAGTAAAGTTCGTTCATGATTGCTGCAATGTGTTCAAAATAAGCCGAAACTTGACAATTAAATGCTCGGAATAACAGCGTACTTTCCAACGAAAATTCTTGTACTCAAAAAGTTTATAACTTAAACCATATTCTAAGGTCTGTGTCACATGAAGACCTTTCAAAGAATCGGTTATGTGGTGGCAATGTAACACTATTGGGTACTTTGTGCGCATTCTGTTACTAGTGTCAAAGGTTCACTTAGGGGCTATTATGTGGAGTGTTTATATAAAGGATTTAGGGCCCTATGATGTATTAGAAACGGTTCTATAGTTAACAGTATCGGTTGAAAATTTGACGTGGACGAATTTGATTGGACTTCAAAAGTACTACATAAATCTTGTAAAATTTTAATAGATTTTTGTCATTTTTTTTTGTAATAGACAATTCTGTGAACGACATACTTACTTTCTTTGTTTGAAATAGTACTTATTAGTTTTAGAAAAACACCCGCGTAGCTCACGTAAAATAACTTTTAAATCGCGATGTTTTATTCTGACAACTAGCGCATTCAGATAGTTCTAGACAAGTCCAAAGTTATCAAATACATTATATAAATGAATTAGACAAAAAACTGTACGTAGCGTCACAGTGCCACGATAGTCCATCTGTTATCAATGTATTTTTTTAGCAAATTTAGCGTTTTATCAGGGACCTAGGCTACGCGATATCTTATCACGTAGTTTAGGCTTCAACCGTTAGGTACTAACGTTGTTAAATAATAACGTGTTCAATTTGCAGCAGCTTTTTATGGTTATTTTTAACTAGAATAGGTTAAACGATATCGGGCTTATGCAACGGGAATTTCTCCGGTATCAATACGGCGTCAAGTTTTAATATTATTTGTAAAATGTCCTTGAAATTTCTTATTCACTGTTTTGAGAAAGGTTCACTCCCCAATTATGTAAACAAAACTTTAATATATAAAACTTGTGAAATGTGAATGTACCAGTATGATTTTTCGGGGAATAACAGGGTTTCAGGAATTTAATTCTTTTGCCGGATAAACCTGAAATACTATTCTAACCAACGTGATCAAACTACAAATATTTTTAACACAACTTGTTATTGAGTCTTTGATGACGTCATTGTGGTGAAGTTTCTAATTTATGAAACTTGTAGCCTGATTAGAAAACACAGTTTGGCAATAACAATATTTGTAGGATTGTTTGAATCCCCCCTGAAGTTTTAAGTTCTTCATTTTGCTTGTGTAGGTATTACAGTTGTCCAGCTTTTTTTTAATAAGCGACAAAAATTTATATGGGGCTGGAACGCATAGGGCCAAAGAAGAACTATGGATGGGTTTTGGTCAGTAGAAGTCTGACATTGCCTTCTACTCCGCCTAGAGCGGGAGAAGAGATGATTTCTCATCCGAAAAACAAAATAAACAAGCGCGAGTCGGGCTCGATCACTGATGGTTCCGTACAAACTTGCCACATAAACGGCCATATGTTTTGACTGCGTAGACTTAGTGGGTTGATATTTTCACAGCTACAACAAACTACAAATTTGAGTATATGGTTTTAATTTCTTTTTTTAACTCGATGACACCACGCGTTTTTGAGATAAAGGGTCTTGACATACAGACGGACAATACAGTGATCGAATAAGGGTTCCAATTTTTCCTTTTGAGGTACTGAAGCCTCACTATCACTGATTATTACTATTGCCACAAAAAGCCTAAAAACACTCGCCCTAGTGACTTCTGTGTTTATCTTCAAATCCTTACTAATATTATAAAAGCGAAAGTGAGTTTTTTTGTTACGTCTTCAAGCCTAAATGGCCAAACGGATTTTGATGAATTTTGGTACAGAGATAGTTGAGACCCTGGAGACGGACATAGAGAGAATTTTAGTGAATTGAGAAAAGGGATTTCCCTTTTCTTAAAAAAAAGAGGAAAGAAAAGGGGAGAGAAAAATATATTTATTTCGCTCATCACGCGCGTCAAAGTTAGCGTTAGGCCAAAGTAACTATGCCATGCTGTCGAAGTCGCGGGCGGATGCTAGTCTTAGATAAAAGTCTAACTAAACCATTTAACCGTTGTTTTGTGATCCTATAATGGTTCTGTTTTTATCCCTTTGAGGTACGGAATCCTAAAAATGAACAAAAAAAACTTTTTTACAAAAAAAAAAACCGACTTCCAAAAAAAGTTTTTTTTGTTCATTTGTCTTCGACAACCTCTAAAATAATGTCATCAACGTACACGAAGTCAATCTAATACACATTATTAAAGATAACTCAAAAACTACTGGCCGGATCTTGATATTTTTTTTATGGGACCAAACGACAACCACCAGCTTTCGAATAAAAAAAGAATCATCGAAATCGGTTCACCCAGACCAGAGTTATGAGGTAACAAACATACAAAAAACACAAAAAAAATACAGTCGATTTGAGAACCTCCTCCTTTTTTGAAGTAACTTCCCCCGCTCTGGGCGGAGCGGGGAGGAGTGTCAGACTTGTACTGACTAAAACCCACCCATGTTCCTTCTATTGCCCTTTACGTTCCGGGGCCGCGGTATCTCTTTCGAACAACCCGCAACCCCGGATGTGATGCACTTAAGGTGGTAAGTTTAATGGCTTTAATTATTTAACCATGAGCTTCTTCTCCTCAAAACTGGCAGTGCATATTGGGTGACATTAGTTGACATTAGTAATATCAGTTCCTGTTTCAATAACGTTCAAATATTATCGTAATGTTTTGGTTTAGTCAATAGTTTATTATAATACAGATAATGTTAAATCTGGTGTTGTTTGGGAACCAGTAAAATAACTTTTCCTATTTTATTTATTACCTTTTTCGTATGCACGTCTGTTGTTTTTGTTACCTTGTGTTTCAACACACATCTCTGTTGAAACACAAGTTTTATGTGTTGCTGGGGAGTTTGTTCCGGCACTTCTTCTTCCCAGCTAAAACACTAGGAAGGGCAGGGCGTTTTGTGGGACTGTCTCTTGTAATGTGACGTTCAAAAAGTGCTGATTACCAGCCTAATTTGAATAAATGACTTTTGATAGATGTGACTGAAAACTGTGTCTCAGAAATCAAAGACATCCCGTAAAGGCAAAAAGTTACGCAAGCGTGGTTCAATACGCTTGCCTAAGTTGGTCCGTAGATAGGTGACTACATATTATCTCTTTGCCTTGGAAAGCAGGTGAGGACCTGACTTCCACGACGCAGTTCGTACTAGATGATACGTACTGGTTATCAGATTTTCGGAACACTGACTACCTGTTACGACTGTCAAAGGTAAATGACAGCCGGGACCAACAGCTTAACTTGCTCCCCGATGCATGGAGGAAACTAGGTATGTTACGGGTGGAGACCCATCCAGAGACCAACCTAGGCAAGCCCAGCTTAACCTAAAGATTGACTCAAACGGCTGTTATTATTTAGCTACGAGCTCCTCAAGCCGATTTCAATATAGTTGTGAAAAGACTAGACAGATAGCGCATATCCACCAACCACGTAGTCCCCGCATGGCGGTTGACGGTCTGCTCTCACTCACCAAAAGAAACCCTGTGTCCAATTTGGAACAATAAAGACTGAATGATAACATGAATATACAATGTGTCCGGTCACGGACTAGCGATACCCTATGTACTTATATAACAAACATTCTATTACTCAAATTTATTGATTTAAAAAAAAACTACCATTCAGAAAATCTCAAAATGGCTGCCAAAAAGCGGGGAAAATGAGTTAGACCCAGTGTGGAGCGTAATAGTATATTAACACACTCATTACATAAGTAACTAGAATATCACTAGTCCATGACCGGAAACATTGTATAATCGCAAAATAAACGTCCTGTCTTACAATACAGTCAAATTTATTCATGTAATTACATATTACCGATACATTAAACATATATCGTCAATGCGACACCTATTAATGTTATAAAGCAAATAACTGCTTAATAAAATTTAAGTACTTGTGTTCAAGGTCTATCGTTATTACGGTTGCGAATCTAATAGCAAGTTGTATAAATATATGTAGATGTACATATGTATATGTAAACCATCTGTGTAATTTGAGATCAGCCTTCGAATTGCCTCTGAGTATTTAGAATTTTATTCCGTTCAAACTCAAAGCATTTATTTCAATGCATTGAATTACATGCACTTTTCACGTCATAAAAACAAAAGAGATGCTGCTACAGTCCCAGTCACAAGACATAATAACTTGTGAAAGTACTGTAGTTGTTGCCATTCCAAATCGTAAATATCTATGGAAAAGAATGGACAAGAAACTCCATGGACACTCTTTTAAAACATAATTTGTTTACAAAATTATGACTACAAGGTTCATGTTGTTCATACAAATTTATTTTTACTATTTTTTGTGTTTCGGCTTATATTGGAAACAGATGATTTTAACAAGAAAAAATAAATAAAAACCTTGAAATTGTTAGTAATAATGAATATCAAAAGATCGGACAACTTTACTTTGAAATATTAAAAAAACAATAAAACCCGAATACAAGATAACAAGTATGCGTTATAGGTGAACGCATAACAAATATAAAAAGATACCATTCACTAGTTTATCTTGAGTGCAAAAAGTCTAAATTTTTAGCCAATCTAGCTTAGCTCCAGGCTATCGGAATGACCTGCATTTATCTCAAATCGCTTCAATGAACAATATCTGAATTAATAGGTACTTCTTCTTTATTAATGTTTGAAATTATATTTTTAAATGTATTTAATCTTGTTTTCGGACAGTTTTGGGGAATATAGAGGTCCTTTTTAGACCACGCACATTTATACTGCGTATCTTGACAGCAAAAAAAACTATGTATCTTGAGATAAGTGATTTGTAAAGCAAAAAAACCCGGTTAGTGCGAGCCAAACTCGCGCACCGTGGGTTCCGTACAAACTTGCGACATAAACAGCCATATCTTTTGACTGCGTAGACTTAGAGGGTTGATATTTTCACAGCTAAAACAAACTACACATTTGAGTATATGGTTTTAATTTCTCTTTTTAACTCGATGCCTCCACGCATTCTCGAGATAAAGGGTCTTGACATACAGACAGACGGACAACACAGTGATCCAATCAGGGTTCTTTTTTTTTTTTTCGGGTGGGAAATCATCTAATAACTTCCCCCGCTCAGGGCGGAGCGGGGGTCATGTCAGACTTGTACTGACTAAAACCCAGCCATGTTCCTTCTATTGCCCTTTACGTTCCGGGGCCGCGGTATCTCTTTCGAACAACCCGCAACCCCGGCAGGCGGAGGCCCTGGCAAGCCCCTCTGCTTTACTGACTCTCTTTGAGGCGCGCGTGAAACACGAACGCGCCGTCGACACGGCCTGTCGTCAATAGACGGACGGACGGTGAGCTACCCATTGCTCACCGTCCACAGGCATCCAATAACGGTTCCGCGATATCTTGTGCCTGCGTAGATTTGGAAGGCTGATTTTTTCACAGCTCCATGTTTACGGATTTAATTTCAACTCGATAACTACCACGTGTTCCCGAGCTAAAGGGTTTTGATAGACAGGTGGACAACAATGTGATCCTTTAAGGGTTTCGTTTATCCCTTAAGAGGTACGGGACCCTAATAACTATGGATGGATTCAGTGTGATTTGGCATTTTGTTTGGAAAGGAGATGAATTGATATAACGGTTGATAAAGCCGTATACAGGGTTAACAGAATCAACAAATATTTTACATCCAATCTCTATGGTTACATTTAGACTTAAAACTTTCCTCACGACATTTTCCTTATTTTTTTTTCATGATTTAAGATACTATTTTCAAAGTCAAAGTTATTTATTTGTGAAACATAGGTACATGGTTCATGGTATAAAGAATTTTGTTGTCTCACTATGTTTTGCCTTGCAAGGCGTACGTTGCCGTATTTTATAGAATTGTCATCATTATCATTTTCCTGCCCTTGTCCCTTTCTATTTGGGGTTGGCGCAACACGTTTTCTCCTTCCATTCTCCCGTATCAGACATCAAGGCATCATTACCTCCTTTCTCCGTCACATCATTCCTTACAAAATCCATCCATCTTTTCATTGGCCTTCCTCTCGCTCTCCGTCCATCAAGATTTTATAGAATTGTAAGAAAATTTAATTACTAACCTTAATTATAATAGATGTCCTTTTTGTTTGCTTGCGTAAACCTGTAACAATTAAAATAAAAGTCAGTTAAGTAAATACAAAATAAGGCGCGGCAACAAGCTAATCTTTAGGTATTCGCGGAAGTGAGGCTAGCTGCATACTAGGCATGGTCTGACACAAGTACACGACAGTATTGCATCGAAAGAATAGAAATAAGGTCGAAAATATTTCTGTGTTTGATTTTATTTAAATATCATGTCCGCCAAAATGTAGGTCATTTTGCAGTTTTTATTGATTATAAAAAAAATACAGCTCCGTGTTTGAAAATTTTTAGATATCTCTATAGTCTATACAATTTCCTTTGTTATAGATATAAAAAATATGATGGTTGTCGCTGAAAAAATTGAGAATTTCGAGACGAAAAGTTTTTTTTCTTGGTCTTTTTAAACATTTTTTTTTTCGTAGTACTAGACCACTTTTGTAAACTGATTTTGTTCAATTCTTTACTTTATGTATTGAAATATACACGGTAATTTTTTTTGGCTAGTGGCATGTACAGATACGGCTAACTTTGCGACGAAAATCTAGACGTTTTACGAAGTGTTTGCTTTGTACAGCGCCTTAAGTTATAGAGTGGTAAGTTACGGTTGAGATTGATGAGTTCTTTTTGTGGTTGTCCATTCCCACAGTTAGCAAGCCCTTGTCCCAACAGTGGGAAAGTTAGGCTGATTATATAATACACTATTATGCTTAGCATCCTTACTAATATTATAAGAGCGAAAGTGAGTTTGTTTGTTTGCTTGTTACCACTTCACGCTTTAATGGCTACACCGATTTTGATCAATTTTGCTACAGAGATAGTTGGGAACCAGGAGACGGACATAGGCTAATTTTTATTTTTAAAAAGTGGGATGTGAGGGAGAAAGAGGGAAGAAAAGGGAAAACTTAGCGTTGCTATTACAAATCAATAAGGCGCAAGGGGAACTGTGTTACCCCGAATTTAACGGGAGCGAAGCCGCGGGCAAAAGCTAGTAGTTATATATTTTACTAATGTTTAAGCTTTTTATTAAGGTTCTGAACCTCGAAAGGAAAAACGGAACTCTTATTCGATCACTTTGTTGACCCTGTTCGTCCGTCTGTCTGTCTGTCTGTCTGTCTCTCAAGACCCTTTATCTCGGGAACAGAAGGGGAGAAATTTCTCCTGTATTGTGGGTGCGTTTACAAACATTTAAACTCGCATACATAAACAGCCAGACCCGAAACAAGTACCTGTAGGTCATACAAATATTTGTTCCTTGGGGTTCGAACCCGGAACACGTAGTGCAGCAGTCGATCGCTGAGAAACTGCGCCAACCGTGCCATCTGCATAATCTTCATCATCATATATATCATTTGTTTATTTATGTTTTTGCGATCAAATTCGCAATTTGTTTTAATATTCTGTTTAAATAAGGATGTAAATTGCACTTTAACAATCACACCATTATCAATAGGTGATAGTTATATAAATTATGTGCAGTGTTGTTGGAAATCAATAAAAATAACATTAGTATTTGAAATTAGTACTTAAAGTCGTCAACACGTGACTGGCTCAAGTAACACGTGTTTTAGCATAAACAGTAGAACCTGTATCTTGAGAAGATGACAGAACAAAACTATGGCGTTTCAATCCGAAAAGACAGCCTCACAAATCCACCTCACACGTTAACCCATATTTCGTGTACCTCCCCATGTTTTGCGCATAAAACGCGAAGCTCAAATATAACATACAAACTAAAACAACCTCCATTCATGACACACACATTCCAACATCCGACACACACCCACACACAGAACACACGCTTGTGATTGGACCACTTTCACTTTCGCTACAAACCTACATAGTTTGAATACCGAATGACGCCGCCCGATTGGACGTTTCAACTTTGACCTTCTACGCGATTGGTTGAAAATTCTCATATGTAAGGATTATATACGGAAGTGATGTGGAGTTATGTACGGTTGTGCCCGTAAAACGTTATTGTTTAGGTATTTTAAGGGCCGCTGTTTATTTTAATAGCTTGACTTATCCGTTGCGGGGTTTGGGTACGGATTAGAAAGGGTTAATTGCGACGTATCCTTGTATATATAGTTATATAACACACTTCGAAAACATCTCTGAAACTATATCTTTTGTAGGACAACATCATCATTTACTTGAGATTTTTGAGAAGCTTTTACTATCTTGCTTAAATCATAACTATAGAGGTTATAAGTGGGATTGCTAAGCGTGAGGTTTTGAGTTCGACTCTCAGGTCGAGAAAAGTGTTTAATGGGTTTTTTCGTCAGGATTTTTTCAGTAGGAGCCATGAAGTCATAAGTCTGGTGGGATTAGGCTTACCCCCTATTACAACACAACTGGCGAAATGTTGGTTTACAATAAGACACATCTCTGCTTAACCCTTTCGGGATTACAACCGCGAGGTTATGTTTTAAGAATCTGTGTTGAAACATCAAATTATTGTACTTTTTTTACGGATGGGAAAATCATCAGATAACTACTCCCTACCTACCCTACTCTGGACGGAAGCGGGTGTCAGAATTATACTAACTAAAACCCACCCCTGTTACTTCTTTTTTTTTTTTTAATCTGCCCCACACTAGGAATTTTTCCTGTATCGTGGTTGCGTTTACAAACATTTAAATTCACATACACATACAGCCAGACCCGAAACAACTACCCGTAAGCCATACAAATATTTGTTCCGTGCGGGAATCGAACCCGCGACACGCAGCGCAGCAGTCGATCGCTCAGCCACTGCGCCAACCGTGCCGTTGTTCTTTTGCCTTTTATGTTCTGGAACCGCGGTATCTCTTTCGAACAACCCGAAATCCGGCAAGATCAAATACCTTACATAATAATTATTATAGTACACATTGTATAAGGATCACAGAAAAGATATCAAGTCGAAGTAAAACTTCACGTCGGTTATAAACTCAACGGTAACTGAAAACGATTCACGTACTACGAATAACTGAAAAACATAACAAAGAAACGCGTACTGCGTCTTCATCATTTATATTTCTGGTATAAACTTCATCTTTCCTTCTTAATTCATGCTTAAATATAGCTTGAAATCCTTTTCCTTACTATAATATCATAAAAGCGAAAGTGAGTTTGTTTGTTACCTCTTCACGCTTTAATTGCTAAACCGATTTTGATGAAATTTGGTACAGAGATAGTTGGGAACCAGGAGACGGACCTAGGCATATTTTTTTCTTATTTTTTTTTTTTTAAAAGTGGGATGTGAGGGAAAACTTAGCATTGCTATTACAATAAAGAAGGCGCAAGGGCAAAAACTACAGGTAGCAGGTACCTGTTAATCAGGAAAGGGGAACTGTGTTACCCCGAATTTAACGCGAGCGAAACCTTATTTAATTTTATAGAAGGCTAGACTAACAAACCAGTGCTCTAAAGAGTGTAATATTAACAAATAGGCAATCCTTACTAAAATTCATCAAAATCGTTTTGGCCATTTAGGCATGAAGACGCAACGAAAAAACTCACTTTCGCTTTTATAATATTATATGTATTAAGTAAGGATATAACTTTTGGGACACTGAATTTCTGTAACGACTGTCAAAGGTCTACAAATGACAGCCGAGACCAACAGCTTAACGTGTCCGAGGCACGGAGGAAACTCGGTATGTAACGGGTGGTCCCATCTACAGACCAACCTAGGCAAGCGCTAGGCTTAACCTAAAAATCAACCAGAGCGGCTACCACCTCCTCATCTGCTTATTTCAGGCCATTGGTATGTTTTTTTGACTATACTAATTTCAGTATTCCCTTTTACAATCATAAGTAACATGCCACGTCCATAAAAAACCACATTAAACAGCACTAACTCATTCTTTATCTATTACAACAAAGACTTATTCATTGACTTATGTTTTTTTTTATTCCTTAGTTCGGGGTCAACTGATAAACATTAGGAGTTAAATTAACTAGTTGCTGTATACAGGGTTTGCTTGTATTATGTTATATTGCGTCAGTTTGCATGACCCTAGATAAAAATAAGGTGGGCAGGGATCGTTAACTGTTCTATGGTGTAAGATGCGTCGCCGTCCAAAGTGTTCAAGTTTTGCCAGACCCTTTGTTTCTTCAAACAAATCTACAATAGGCTAGTTTCCTATTATTTTTTATTAGCCCGTCTTTTAGATTATTCAAAAATAAGGGACACATATTTATTTATTTGTAATTTAGACCGAAAATTACAAAGATATAGCCCATTAAAGTTACGTGTGACGTCACGCGTTGCTGCAGTTTTTCGCAACAAGTGACGTCACACGTAAATTTTTTCGTCACTCTTATTTTTGAATACTCTAAAAGACGGACTAAATAGAATGTAATTACTTTGACCCTGGAAACTACCCTATTGGTAATGAATCAGATAATCTATGCTAATATTATAAAGTTAAAGATTTTGTTTAGTTGTACGCGCCTATCTCATAAACTCTTGAGGGCTTAAGCAGAATTATAATAGGTTCATAATATGAATACAATTCACAATAGTAACTGCGTCTGGAGTCAGAAGTAACTGTAAGAATTTTAACGTAATTATTAATTATTGTCCTATTATGATTCTGCTTTCGAATATCGGAAATCAAGTTATTTATCACTTTTTAGAGTTTATTTTTTTGTAGTAGTATGTGGTTATTTTTTAAATAACTTAAAATACTTTCTTTTTTCTTAAAAGGTTTAGACGCTATACACGGTAACTGTTTGTGTATCGGGACATGTGGTTTTGAATTCTGTACTCATATTGACAACCAACTACTTAACAAAACGGCCATTGGGTCTTGTAGTAGGTAAGTTGTAATATCGATACCGGAAGTGACTTGTTATCATGATTAACTAAATCTTTTTACAAACTTGAATGATATTACAGCTTTCTTTCAAGTATATTTGATTAAATTGAAACTTTGGTTTATTATAACAATTTTGTATTTTAATTGAATAACGAAAATGTCAACTAATAACATTTATTTCAATTAGACCATTACAGGCACTTTTGAATGTCATAAAAACAAAAAAGATGCTGCTACAGTCACAAGACTTAATAACTTGTGAAAGTACTAGCCTATTCCAAAGCGTAGATCTCTATGGAGAAGAACGGGCATGAAACTCCATGTTAAATCATTATATGTTTACAAAATCATGGTTACATCATTCATATTGAAATAGGGCTGAAAAATATAATAAAGATAGTATTTTTATCAAAATGGCACATCCCTATTTTTTATGCGATCATAGTCCCGATCGTGCCGACCTTAAGGTCGAAAACCTCTTAGAAAACAGCATAAGGAAGAGTGAACTCTTTATCGCAGTTTTATATAATAATAGTACTATTATATTCATATTATAACGTTTATTATTTCTACGATAAAGTACAAAGAAAGTATGAGGTTGTGTCATTGACCAGGTGGCGAGGAAAATTAGAATTTAAACCAATATTGCAAAAGGTTACATTTACAGTGGACAGCGTTGAGGAGTTTTTTGATGCACTTTTACAGATTTTATTTGTTATAACGTATTCAGTAAGTTTAAACGTTCAAGAAAATCAATGCTTAAAATGTAACATTGGAAAATAAGTGTGATTTTTGTATCAAACTACGCTTCTGTTCACGCGAAGGATTAGGCAAAAATGTTATATTGCATCTACATTTACCCAGTTATATATTAGTCCCATAGTATATAAGAACTTCCTGGGAAAAACCCTGTGGTACGCAGAGTTGTACTTCTTAATCCAACGCGTCTTTTTTTGTTTTTGTTTTTTTATATTGCAATTTTAAGATGCATTTTGTTATAATTTTTAGGTCAGATAAAAGTCAGTCATCATCATCTGCCTAGCCTTTTTCCAACTATGTTGGGGTCGGCTTCCAGTCTAACCAGATGCAGTTGAATATTAGTATTTTACATGGAGCGACTGCCTATCTGACTTTCACAACCCAGTTAGTACTGGGTAATACGATGTCCATTGATAAGACTGGCTGTCAGACTTTAAAGACACTGACTACCTGTAACGACTGTCAAAGATCTACAATTGACAACCGGGACCAACAGCTTAACGTGCTTTCCGACGCACGGAGGAAACTTGGTATCACAGACCAACCTAGGCAAGCGCGATTAAACCTAAAGATCGACCCGAGCGGCTGCTATTATAAAAGTCAGTCTATCCATTTTAACTACCCGACCACTAGAAAAGGCTCGTCGTGAAGATGCTGGTGCTGTTAAACCATATGTACCTACTCATACAACTGTTAAACCAAATGTACAAGACGGCACGGTTAGCGCACTGGCTAAGCATTTGACTGCTGCGCTACGTGTTGCGGGTTTGATCCCCGCACGGAACAAATATTTGTATGACCTACAGATAGTTGTTCCGGGTCTGGCTGTTTGTGTATGTGAGTTTAAATGTTTGTAAACGCTTACCCACGATACAGGAGAAATTCCTAGTGTGTGGCAACGTTTTATAAAAAAAATTAAAGATAAACTAGACTTCTAACATAGTACGAAATGTTAATAAAAATATCAAACAAGATTACAACTGCATATTTGTCTGTGTTATCTTATCGCAGCTCATTCTACTAGTATAGTGGACATGACTTGGAACAACTTCGATTTTTAGATGCACTAACAATGTCTAGATTTTTTTCAAATGACACTATTGTTCTTTTGTCTCTTTCCTTTAAGACTTATCGTATTACCCAGTACTAACTGGGTTGTGGAGGTCAGATACGCAGTCGCTTCTTGTAAAATACTGGTAGTTAGCAGTATCCAGTTAGACTGGAAGGCGATACTAAAATAGTTGCGAAAAGGTTAAGCAGATGATGGTAGTGATTGGACGCACCAATGTCTTTTCATGGATTTTCCATGTTCCTATGTTAACCAAATTCGGACTGTTTCGTTATATAATGGTTGACGGCACTAGGCTAAAAAAAGGGGAGAAAGGGCGAAGAAAAGGGGAGAGAAAGATAATTTTATTTCGATCATCACGCGGGCGAAGTCGCGAGTGGAAGCTATTACCAAATAAATCAATTTATTTATCTCTAGGACATTCAACAGTGGCAATCTAAGTCCTAAACATATTTGATGATTTTATACCGTGATGGCCATAAATATCGTCACGAAAACTTGTCTATGGTAATATACAAATATTAATTCTGTGTATTAAAAACGTTAGGTTTCAGATAAGGACTGCATTGAGTGTTAGGAATGGGACTGTTATCGATAGTATCAAATATCGATGTTTTAATTTATTTGATCGGCCACTGATCTTATGTATTTTATTAAGAGTCTTTTCTCTAGCTTAATAGATAAATGTATGCCTTCATATTTTTGAAAAAATACGTGACAATGATTTATTACATTAATATCGTTACATATTGAACAAACTTCAAACTAAAAGCTCAAAACATTATATAATTAAAAAAATGTAAACAACATTCTAAGAAATCACAAGTTATTCAGTATAAAATAAATTATATCCCAAATATTTTAAATCCAAAAATCTGAAGAAATAAATAACGTCACAGTTTAAAATGCCTTTCTATCGATAATATCAAAGTCACATCCCTAACCTAGGGCTGGGCTAGTTATCGTTGCAAGAGATTGCGAATTTGATATTTCGAATGATAACGTGTTCCGAATAATTCTAGATTACGTGTTAAACAGCATATACTAGATTTTTTTTTATTTTTCAAACGTTATCAGTGAAATTACTAGATTTTGGGCCTTGGATTCCATGTTAGTTACGATTTTTATCAATCGCTGGTTTAATCAAAAGTTGGGGATATTTTTGATATCTCTGTTAGCATAGGCCACCCAAACCATCATAGTAACCGCACTTAGCTGAAAGATTAGATAACAGCAGTTTATTTAACTTTACTGCATTTTCTAAGTTATTATTGCTAACTCACAGCTTTTTAATAAAAAAAAAGTTTCTTTAATTTCTGACATACTTATACTATTTTTTTTTTGTTTTCATTTATTATTATTTTTAATCATAATTGACTGTAATTATAATATTTAATTATTAACGCATATATTTGTACGCTCTCGGGCATAACATAGCGCATTTTTTTAACAACCACATTTAAGATCTATGTATATTAGGTACGATTGTTAAGCTATGTTAAACAAATGAATAAATGATTTGATTTGATTTAACATACTTCATTGCAGATTTAGAAACCTACGGATCAGGATCCTATCTAGCTATCTTTTAATTATCAGCATAGATAACATTACAACACGCCTGTGATTCCCAAAGGGCTAGGTACAGATGTACTTAATATTAGACTCACATTTCGCCACTTAAGATCTGATACAATTAATAATACCAATCTTCCAAGACCGGTTCCTTCTCGAAATTTGCTAGAAAAATGATCTATATTCAATAATAAGAATCATGACAATTACTTCTTGAGCTATAAGTACGTTAAAACACTGTCACATAAAATGTCATAACTATGAATTACCAATTTTCTCAATTACATATAATAATAATCCAGCCTATAATTGTCCCACTGTACCAGGACCTCGTCTCATACAAAAAAGGCATGAGCTCTCATCACCACGGTTCCTCAAGAAATATGAGTAAATCATCGCATGGTGACTGACAAAAGGAATCATAATGAAGCACACTATAATATAAAGTAAGTACCAAATTGAAAAAGATTTTTATGCTAATTTAGTTTTTTTTTGTGTAATCCTTTATCATAAGTCTGCCCACCCCAACACTCCACAGCGTAACGATAATTAATTACAAACCATGTTTACTTGTAACTGACGCCTAGTTATGTGTTGTTTATTTGCTGTTCAGGATGCGCACACGCATTTGTTTAAACAATTTATTTTTCAACAAATTGATAGGTGAGCACTTCCTTTGGGGTAAACGAGTTGAAAGGTTAGTTTGTAAAATAATTATTATCTTTCTTCTTTACTGCAGTAATTTTTAATATTATCAACTGTGCTTCCTCATTTCGGAAGAAACTACACCAAGCAATCAACCAACTCCGGACTAATTAATAAAGAAAGAAAGAAAACATTGTCATTTGGCACTTGCCACAAGTACGATATATCTTTATCGCCTATGTGTTATTTTGATGTATACGCTATATTATTGTGAAGTTTCATTAAAACCCATTCAGTAGTTTTTTGCGTTAAAGAGTAACGAACATCCATACAAACTTTCACGTTTATAATATTACTAACTGACGCCCGCGGCTTCGCCCGCATGATGATCGAAAAAAAATATCCTATGTATTACTCAAGACTATAATCTACCTCTGTGCAAAATTTCATCAAGATCCATCCAGCCGTTTTGACGTGAAAGAGTAACAAACATACATCCATACATTCTCACAAACATTCGCATTTATAATTTTAGTAGGATAAGTAAAATATCAGTGGATTCTACTTATGTAAATCAAAAGCTTCTTAAAAAAATATTAAGGAGCACTGTTCTTGAAATTAAGCAGATCCCCCTCCAGGATCGATAAGCCTTATCAGCAAATCTGCTGTCTCATACCATAATGCTAACAGTCGCGATTGGTTGACCAAAATAAAAACAACCAATCGTAAGAGTTTACTGATATTGTTGACAGCTGATAAAATGAATAGGCTTAGAAGTCGTTAAACTAATATTGATAGGATTATAAACGGTCTACATCGGTTGTATTGATACTGGACTTGGAAAACCACCCTTAATACAACGAAATAAAGTTGATGTCAAAGTTAGGAAACCTCACAAAAAGGCACCCGTGTTAGATTTTAACCATTCGGTTTGGAGCTGAAATTCGAAATCCTACAACTCTCTTTTGACGCTTCGAATACTAGGTATTATTGGGAAATTAGAGCGCTGTTAAATGTAAAGTATTACTAAAGATAGTCAATTGAAACATCTAGATTTTGTATGGGTTCAAAAAATATTGAACTACGCCAGTAAGTATGGAAACGCCTTAACAAAATGACAGCTCTTACCAGAGATCTCGGTCCATAGAGACTATTCTTACAACTGTTCGTGCAAAAGGGTATTGTTTGTTACTTAGAAACTGAGTTGTGGAGGTTAGATAAGCAGTCACTTTACCTAAAAACCTGCATCTGGTTAGACTGGAAGCCGCAGATGACGATGCGTCGATGACCCACACAGTCAACCGGTGAGAATCATTTACTGCTGATACCAAAAGATCCATAGCGTGAACAATGAGAAGATTCGCCTTGAATCGATCAACATGCTGACATTATAGTTCAATTCTTAAAACATTATGCAGTTAAATTCCATAACCGTGGTTTGCGCAATATTCTTGTTAAAATTAACTAATACGGTTACTGAGAACTTCGCTTAGACACGTTTCTTTTCGATTGTTTTGATATTAACGCTTCTTGTTTAGATGGCATTGACAGAGTAGTTAATATTCAATGTCCTTTAAGGTTTTTATGTTTTTTGTCGCCCCGATTACATGGGACTTGCGAAATATTGGTCTCTGCCGATATCTTAAGGAAATCAACGGCATGATATATCGAATTCTGTGAATTTTTTTGAGGGTTGGAAATCATCAAATACCCCCACTCTGGGCGGAGCGGGGGGGATTGTCCGACTTGTACTGACCCACCTATGTTCCTTTTTTTGCCCTTTATGTTCCGGGGCCGCGGTATCTCTTTCGAACAACCCGCAGCCCCGGCAGGCGGTGGCCCTGGCAGGCCCTTCTGTTTATGCTGTTATCTTGATGAATACTTTTATTAATTAAAACACACACCGATTTTGTTCTTGTAATGTTTGTCACATATAGTAAATATATGTTTGTCACATATAGATAAATGTATAAATTCTGTGACCGGACGAAGACAAACAGTCAACTGTTATAAAAACAAACATAGTAGTAACTGAGTCAATAGTTACTATTTGAAAACAAGGAACATAACCATCATAGTTTGTTAGCCATTAATTTCTCAAATAAGCTAAATATTAGATTGAATAGTTCCCAAATAGGGAATAACTAATTCAATATGTTTTCCTTGACTAGTGTTATTGTAATGTACACTTGCAGACAAAAGTTTTACAGTAATATTAAGTACATAAAAATCCTGTTTTCAAGCAGCCAATAAAATTATAAGAAAGTAGATTTTGCCCGCGGCTTCGCTCGCGTTAAATTTGGGGTAACACAGCTTCCCTTTCCTGATTTGCTGACCTACTACCTGCAGTTTTTGCCTTTGCGCCTTATTAATTTGTAATAGCAAAGCTAAGTTTTCCCTTTACTTCCCTATCTCTCCCACATATCCCATTAAAAAAAAAATATACGTCTCCTGAATCACAACTATCTCTGTACCAAAATTCATCAAAATCGGTTTAGCCATTAAGGCGTGACGAGGTAACAAACAAACAAACACACTTTCACTTTTATAATATTAGTAAGGATTTTGACAAGTCAATCAAAAGCCGGAATTATGTAGACTCGAATTTTGAATGAAGTGACGCTGTTCCACATTTGGTTAAGTACACTACTAAACAACTTCACACGCTACGATTTTGTCATTTTATTTTGCACTAGCTTTCGCCCGCGGCTTCGCCCGCGTTAAATTTGGGGTAACACAGTTCCCCTTGCGCCTTATTGATTTGTAATAGCAACGCTAAGTTTTCCCTTTTCTTCCCTCTTTCTCCCTCACATCCCACTTTTTTTAAATAAAAATTAGCCTATGTCCGTCTCCTGGTTCCCAACTATCTCTGTACCAAAATTCATCACAATCGGTTTGGCCATTAAAGCGTGAAGAGGTAACAAACAAACAAACAAACAAACTCACTTTCGCTTTTATAATATTATATAATATATATATATATTATATAGTAAGGATATAGTAAGGATTGTACACATTAATTTATTTATTTACTAGGTGTGCCCAGCGGTTTCATCCGCTGTTCAGCTGTTTTTCTGGAGAGGGGTTTGAAAGATAGACAGTAGCCGATTCTCAGACTTACTGCATATGCATAAAAAAATCATAAGAATCGGTCGAGCCGTTTCGGAAGAGTATGGGAACGAACATTGTGACACGAGAACTTTATACTATACTAGCTTTTGCCCGCGGCTTCGCTCGCGTTAAATTCGGTATAACACACTACCTGCTACCTGCAGTTTTTCCCCTTGCGCCTTATTGATTTGTAATAGCAACGCTAAGTTTTCCTTTTTCTTCCCTCGTTCTCCCTCATATCCCATTTAGTCCCTCATATCATAGTTAGAAAAAATGTGAGAAATGACGAAAAAAGAGGGAAGAAAGGAAAACTTAGCATTACTATTACAATAAATAAGTCGCAAGGGTAAAAACTACAGGTAGTAGGTACCTGCAAATCAGGAAAGGGGAACTGTGTTACCCCGAATTTAACGCGAGCGAATCCGCGGGCAAAAGCTAGTTATTAATAATTATAAAACTTATTTCTGTAGAAAATGAATTAAGCATTACAATATAACGTTGTCAACAAGAATAATCGCGCACAAAATATGTATAAAATATTTTAGATAACACAGTAGACACTCTAGCACTCGTCAGTACCGACTAATCGCGACTAGACGCGCTTCGTCACAGTACCTACAGTCTACAGGATACGTCGCAAAAAAACTGAATATATAACTTATAAGTATGCTTATTAGAACTCATAATTCCTATGAATAAAAGGTTAATTTTAATAAATCTAAACAGGGCTATCGGTTGCACTGTACTGTGCGTATAAGGACTTGAGTAAGGTAATGTGTGTAGGTATGTTATATTTAACCACTGGATACAAACCTGTGGTTAAAAATTTGTATTTTGTAGCTACAAGGGGTTTGTTAGTTCCTAAATTTTCTTTAGAAGTTTATCTACGAAATGCATTGATAAACTATGGTTACCTTGTATGTGTTTATACTCTTAAATAATGAGAAATAAGGAAACTTCTAATTAATATATAAAATTCTCGTGTTGCGGTGTTTCTTAGCAAACATCTCCGCAACGACTGGGCCGATTTATATCAATGTTTGTGTGCATATTAGGTAGTTCTGAGAATCAGCCAACATCTATATTTCATACTCCTAAGTGAGAAGGGGACCTGGGGCCTTAGTCTGCTATTACAATGGTGTCAGAATGGTCGATCACTGATCGCGTAATGGTTGATTTTGACAAGTTTAGTATGTAGTAGATGTCAAAATCAACCATTATGCGATCAGTGATCGACCATTCTGACACTATTGTAATAGCAGACTAAGGCCCCAGAACAGCGGGTAAAACCGCTAGGCACAGCTAGTGTTATTATATATTTGTTTTATCGACTCATATAAGACCAAGTTCTAGTCAAGGACCAGGGGGCTTAGACAAAGTAACAATTTAAAAACGATAACGAAGTTAGAAATCGTTATCGCTCAGCAGTCACTAATACATTTTGAACTTTATACCGTAGTGCATAAAGTTGAAAATCTATTAAAGACTGCTGAGCGAAACAAACAAAAACGATATGTAAACGTCAATAGATTTTCAACTTTATTAAACGCGCGTATAAAGTTCAAAATGTATTAGTGACTGCTGAGCGATAACGATTTCTAACTTCGTTATCGTTTTTAAATTGTTACTTTGTCTAAGCCCCCAGTTGTTTATTAAATGTGTCTTTACTTTACCTTTGTGTTTTTTTTTTAATTTTCTCCTCTTTTCGGCTAATGGCGATGTTTCATCAGCCAAATTGACACCTACTAACGATGTAATATAGAACCTGTAAGGACCCCACAGAGAAGAGGCCTCTGAGGATGTTACAGGGTGATTTAATGTGCCGACAACAAGAAAACTAGTGATGATAAGTTGTTTATAGCAAGCGAAAGCTCAAGGGTCACTCTACTATCGCGGGCGCAACATTTAGACGCATATTAAGTTCATAATCCTTCCTACTATCCTTACTCCTTACTAATAATATAAAAGCGAAAGTGAG
Organism: Ochropleura plecta; assembly: GCA_905475445.1. Lineage (NCBI taxonomy): Eukaryota > Metazoa > Arthropoda > Insecta > Lepidoptera > Noctuidae > Ochropleura > Ochropleura plecta. The sequence continues at coordinate 1,245,092 of FR997735.1, forward strand.
TTTATTTGTTTGTTACGTCTTCACGCCTAAATGGCTTAACCGGTTTTGATGAATTTTGGTACAGAGATAGTTCGGACCCTGGAGACGGACATAAGCTATTTTTTTTAAAGTGAGAAATGTGGGAGAAAGAGGGAAGAAAAGGGAAAATTTTGCATTGATATTACAATAAATAAGGCGCAAGGGCAAAAACTACAGATAGCAGGTATCTGCAAATCAGGAAAGGGAGACCGTGTTACCCCGAATTTAAAGCGAGCGAAGCCGAGGGCAAAAGCTAATATCTAATAAATACGAAAGTTTGTGACGATGTATAGTATTTTGTTTAATATGTATAGTATTTTATATTATCTATAAAGGATATTTTTTTTTGTTGTTTACACCTACCACTGTTCGTCTCTGCATCACCCAAAGGTTGACTGGTAGAAAATGCGTAAGGCATTAAGTCCGCCTCTGTACTTTGTACTTGAAGTGTTAAATAAATAAATAAATATTGATATCGGGATGTTATGTTCCCTTCTCCATCATTTTAGGGTACTCTGGGGCTGGCAGAATCGAGGTAGACTAAAACTATAGTAAAAAAAACCAGCCAAGAGTGCGAGTCGGTCTCGCGCACCGCGGGTTCCGTACAAACTTACGACATAAACGGCTATTTCTGTTGACTGCGTGGACTGGAATGATTTTTTCTCAGCTCCAAGAGACAACAGACTTAAGTATATACTTAGTTTTAATTACAACTCTATACCTGAAGAGGAGCTCGTGGCTAAATAATAGCAGCCGCTCAGGTCGATCTTTAGGTAAAGCCGCGCTTGCCTAGGTTGGTCTGTGGATAGGTGACCACCCGTTACATACCGAGTTTCCTCCGTGCCTCGGAAAGCACGTTAAGCCGTTGGTCCCGGCTGTCATTTGTAGATCTTTGACAGTCGTTACAGGTAGTCAGTGTCCCGAAAGTCTGACAACCAGTCTTACCAAGGGGTATCGTATTACCCAGTACTGACTGGGTTGTGGAGGTTAGATAGGCAGTCGCTCCATATAAAATACTGATATTCAGCTGCATCCGGTTAGACTGGAAGCCGACCCCAACGTACTTGGGAAAATAATAATAATAAATATCTTGGGACAACTCACACACGGCTATCTGATCCCAAGCTAAGCAGAGCTTGTGTTATGGTAACCAGACAACTGATATACATACTTATATAATTTATAAATACACACATATTATAGATAAATCACACCCAGACACAGAACAAACAATCATGCTCATCACACAAAGTTTGTCCTGGGTGGGAATCGAACCCACGACCTCCGGCTCAGCAGTCAGGGCCACTAACCACTAGACCAACAGGCCCGTCAAAAGACAGGAACAGGACAAGGAAAAGGCTAGGCAGATGATGACCTGAACCCTCAAAAGGTAAAAACGGAAACCTTGTAGGACAATTTTGCTGTCCGTCTGTCTGACTGTCAAGACCCTTTATCTCGGGAATGCGTAAACGTATTGATTTGAAATTAAAATCGGATACTCAAATAGTTGTGTTTTGCAAGTGGTTGTTTCGGGTCTGGTTGTTTGTGTATGTGAGTTAAATGTTTATAAACGCACCCACGATATAGGAGAAATTCCTAGTGTGGAGCAACGTTTTATTAAAAAAAAACAGTGGTCTTTCTTATTACTTTTTTGTTTTAATCCAACACAAAAACTGTGGGCCAGATTTTATTAATTTTAAATTAACTGCACGCAAGATAAATCAACACTTTGAGAGATATTAAGTTCCTACTTAGTTGATGATAAGAAAACACAGAAAGATGACTCCTCGTGCCACAAACAGATACAAAAACCAACCAATATCACAGACAAAGGTGTTTTATTAACAATTACTTCTAAATAAATTGTTTACATACACAATTCCGGTCTGTCTGTCCGTTTTATAGATAATCATACGAGCGTCTAAGAAATACCGTAACTGGAGACATCGCGGGGTGGTCTAATATGTTTTATTTCACAAAACTCGATACTGAGTTATTACCTACAGCATTGTTTTATCGTAAAAATTTAGAAGTAGGTTTTTAACTGAACATACTATCATCACGACTTTAATCCTTAACGCGTAAGGCAGAAGTGTACAGAATATCGCTAATAAGAAAATTGTGTTGGAATGAGGGTTTTAGAATTGGAAAATTAATTTAGTATGTAAGGTACTACGGTATAGGGCCTACGGTATCGGGCTTGTGGACGATGAGCAATGGGTAGCTCACCGTCCGTCCATCTAGAGACGACAGACCGTATCGACGGCACGTTCGTGGCCAGGCCGCCTCAAAGAGATATTAGCAAAGCAGAGAGGCCTGCCAAGTCCTAGGCCTGAAAGTCTGAATACCTACCAGTCTTACCAAGGGTTTCGTAAGACCCAGTACATTAGTTGGATGTGGAGGTCAGATAGGCAGTCGCTCCTTGTTAAATACTGGTATTTAATTGCTTCTGGTTAGACTGGAAGTTGACCACAACAAGAATGAAGAGATGATGAAGTAATTTTATGGACAGTTAAACAGTTGACGACATGGTTGGCGCAGTGGCTGATTTGATTAACCCAACCCAACAACAACCTGTAGGTAGTTGTTTCGGTTTTGGCTGTTTGTGTATGTGGGTTTAAATGTTTGTAAACGCACCCACGATACAGGAGAAATACCTAAAATGGAGCAACGTTTTATATAAAAAACTGTGACATGGTAATTTTATATAAAAGAATCTTTTTTCATGACGTATTGTTTGGTGAGAAATTCAATCGAGAAAAAAATACGACAATTTACATCCCCTTTTAGGGTTGTAAACTATCAAAAATCTTTTGCTTGATAATGTAATTTCTTGCTTAAAGAGTCAGCGGTGTTTATTCTATTGACTGTTAGTAAATCAATTTGTTCATAGATTTTTGTATTTGTGAGATTATAATTCAAAACCGCAATATCAGTTCGTTTATATCCGGTGATCAATTATACCTAAATATACGATAAATATTAATATTATAAAAGATAAATATCTGTTTGTAATGCGACTATTGAATAGTAGCTGATATTTGGTTGTACTACAATGATATGGTGTTCAAAGAAAAATATATGATGTTTTTTTTATCTACACGAAACAAGACAAAGTGTGAAGCAGCAAAATAAGAGAAAAAATCAAAGTTGTTGAAATTTTAACTAAAATAGACCAGCAGAAATGGAGATGGACTGGCCACATGATCAGAGATCCTAGAGATAAATGGTGTAAAATAGTCTCAGACTGGTACCCCAGAGACGGTAAACGCAATAGAGGACGTCAACAAATGAGGAGGGAGGATGACCTCAAGCTAACAGCTCTTCATCAATGGAGAGGAGAAGTAAGAGATAGAGCCCTGTGGAAATGTTAGAGGAGGCTTATGCTATGAGGCACACTGAACTACGGGACATCTTATGAACATAAGAATCAAAACTTGTTGTAAGATGTGTAACCTTGCAGTTCAGAATAAAAGGCTTATTAAATTCTAAAATCTTCACGTGAGAAGAAAAATAGGTACCTCCTATTTTTTTAAAGCCGGTTTAAGAGGGATGTACATTGCTTTCTCTAGAACAAGAAATAGTAACAGGATATGTTAATTATGAAATTTGATTTATTGGTTTTTGTTTTTCGTTACAAAAGTAATAAATAATAAATAAATTAGACAAAAGTCTAATTTATATCTCCAAAAAAAAAACAACTATTGGTTTTTCTTCCAAAAATATTTCATTTGCAATCTAAAAGCCTTGTCCCGTATACTTTTATCATTATCATCCTCAATTTCGTATGTTTAAAATCTGCATGTAATTCTACCTACCCATGAGAAATCTATTCAGGCGACATTATATAAATACTTGTGTTAGCAAAGCCTAGGTAGAGCTGTACGCTGGCCTTATCTAGGTTCAATGCTCACCAAAAGATAAAAAAAATATACCAGCGAGTGTTTCCTTTATGTAATATACACATTAGATTGTGATGGACGCTAGGTTAAGCGACGGTAGTCACGGCTTGGGTTTTGATGGGTAATATAAGTAATTTATTATTTAACTAGCTTTTGCCCGCGGCTTCGCTCGCGTTAAATTCGGGGTAACACAGTTCCCCTTGCGCCTTATTGATTTGTAATAGCAACGCTAAGTTTTCCCTTTTCTTCCCTCTTTCTCCCTCACATCCCACTTTTTTAAAATAAAAATTAGCCTATGTCCGTCTCCTGGTTCCCAACTATCTCTGTACCAAAATTCATCAAAATCGGTGTAGCCATTAAAGCGTGAAGAGGTAACAAACAAACAAACAAACTCACTTTCGCTTTTATAATATTAGTAAGGACATAATTCGTAATTGTGTTTGTAACAGACTTTTTTGTAAATTTCTAATTAAGGATTCAGAAGAGGATTCAGAATATTTTTATCTCGGATAAAAGAATGATTCTAAAACCACCAAGTTTAGCAGATAAACTCTTTACTCTTTAAGAAAAACGTTGCCTCACACTAGGAATTTCTCCTGTATTGTGAGTGCTACTACTGCTACTACCAGACCCGGAACAACTATCTGTAGGCCATACATATTTGTTCCGTGCGGGGATCGAACCCGCGACACGCAGCGCAGCAGTCGATCGCTCAGCCACTGCGCCAACCGTGTCGTCAACTGGTTGTAAGTAGATTTGTTTTTTTTAACAGCCAGAGAGTTTTTAATATTCACACAAAACTTACAAAAACTTAAGCCGTTTTCCCACCACGCATTATTAAAAAAAAAACTACTAAACGCCACAAAATTCCTTTAGGACCTCGTTTTTAAAACATTACCTCTTATAATCTTACTAAGTTAACCACGTATAGCAACTAACATCATGAACACCAAAAATAAATCCCAAACAACGTTTTTAGCCAAAAAGGTAACTAACAATTCATAGTCACTGAAGCGGGTAGGTGACAAGGCTAACCCTCTATCGCCGCTGACGGGTGACGCAAATATTAACCCTTGAACGGCGGGTAACCTGTCGGTACGTAGTTAGGCTCGATTTATATCGTAGCTACCTGTGGCTTCAATCTAGACGCACTAACTGGCGTGGTGGGACGCCTGTCGGTAGTGGGGGGTTGGAAAACAAGGATATTTTTCTTGAAAAAAGTTAAGTTTAGATTTTCAATGAAATTAGAGATTGTTAGGTTTGAATTTTCATTAGAGTTTCAAGTACAGGTAATGATTTGTATTTAAACTACGAGTTATTTGTAAAATACAAGTTTTTATGTTTTTTTTTGTGTACCTACATGATGTTTATTTTGCAAGTAGGTTTTTATAAACACTTATACACGTCGTTTTTTACAATTATATGGTCAAGCCGGTGTTTCGTATCCGACTACTCTGAGAAGAAACAGTCTCTTTTTAGGTTCATACGAAAATCTTGGTCAACCAACATGAGGACTATGCAGATTAGTGTCTGACCTGTCTAAAAACAATTTAAGAAATAACCACACAGATTTGAGTGAATCTGACCAGTTAGTGAAAGCATTTATCGTCGTTGTATGTGTGAAGGGAAAAAAGCAAATTAAAAATATTGTTTCAAGGAAATTGTATCAAAATAGGTTTTTTAAGTTTTGATATTGTCTTTGATTGGATTTCGTGATTCGTTTTATAACGTATCTAGTTATGTGTTAAATGCAAGTCACTGTAGGTAAAACATACCTACCTAATTTAGTCTATTTTACATTTGCTTTCGTAGTTTTGTGTGTAAGATGTGACTTAAAAACTGAAACACTGAGTTATTTATTCTTAAAATAGGTTATTAAGATCCACAAGCTAGTAATCTCTAAGGCATTGTATTAATACTCCAGGGGCCTTAGTCTGCTATTACAATGGTGTCAGAATGGTCGATCACTGATCGCTTAATGGTTGATTTTGACAAGTTTAGTATGTAGTAGATGCTGTAGATGTCAAAATCAACCATTATGCGATCAGTGATCGACCATTCTGACACTATTGTAATAGCAGACTAAGGCCCCAGTTCATCTTAATTGTCATCAATTTCAGTAAATAGAAAAGACTCAAAGTTGTACTAAGATCTTTTATTATAGCTGTAGCTACTCAAATCTTCTTAAATTCAAAATTGGAACTTATACCACCAATCCGCCATCTTGTTTTTTTCAATTGACGTTTAACAAATGTCAACGTCATTGCAAAAGGGCCTTGATCCTTCTGGCCATTGCGTCATGCATAAGATGTTCTTGTTTTTCCCTGTACACTTTCACGTTGAAACTGCGTAGAAATTATTAGGAATTATTATAAAACCAATAGTAGTTGAGTAGATGTCGAATGTAATAAACCAAGCTCAGGTTACTGACAAACGTTGGTTAAACTAACGACGTCGCAATGTAAATATTATCATGCTGAGACGAAAATCATAGGGTAACACATATTTTTTAGCTATCGTTGCTTTTAAATTATAACTTAATTTTCTCTAGAGAATTCTAGAATTTTGTTGATTAGCTAGTCTAGAGAAAATCGTAAAAATAGAAGTATATTATATATATTATATACGAATCTAGACAATGTCCGATGCAAAAATCCATGGTTAGTACAGTTAGATTTTCGAAATAAATCGTTACTAATAATATTATAAAAGCGAAACTGAGTTTATTTGTTTGTTACGTCTTCATTCACGCCTGAATCGCTAAACCGATTTCGATGAATTTTGGTACAGAGATAGTTGGGACCCTGGAGACGGACATAGGTCATTTTTTTTCAAGTGGGATATGAGGGAGAAAGAGGGAAGAAAAGGGAAAACTTAGCTATTACAAATCAATATATATGTATTTTTTTTTTAAAAGTGAGTAATGAGGGAATAAAAGGGAAAACACAGCTTTGCTATTACAATAAATAAGGCGCTAGGGCAAAAACTACAGGTAGCAGGTACCTGCAAATCAGAAAAGGGGAACTTCGTTACCCCGAATTTAACGCGAGCCAAGCCGCGGGCAAAAGCTAGTAAATAATAAGTTATTATATTATAAAAAATATGAGTTCCCGATATTTCGGTATTTTTGTAACCGCCGTCACGGGCAAACCATGTCAGTTTCCAAATTTAAAATAACACTATTTAAAAACTTCAGGATCCATTCAAATGACCAATAAGTTAGTATTGCTAAAATGTTATTTGGAATACACAAGCCACACATTTGATAATATCTATTTTTAGTATTTTCCTAGACCTATCCTTGTTTGCCAAACTAGGCGGGAATTATGGGTAAATACTTTGAATTACTTCAATATTTAATAAGACTAATATCCTTAATAATAGCATACCTATGTTTGACTCTAAAAACATACCATATACATACATTTATATGTAGAATACTACACTGAAAATGCAATTAGGTAGATCTAAATATCTAATTCTTAACCAGTCAAATGAGACTAATCAGTTGTCGGGAATACCTAACTTTAACTTCCTTTAATTAAAGCCGATTTTCAAACAGCGATATGCATTTATCGGCATTTCTTCTTATAGCTAACTAGAAAACATTTCACCCAAAACCAAAATAAATACTAAAAAAACATTTTTTCACAGAATAAGGTCGCATTCCTATTTGTTTCTTTTAGGAAATGATTTTTCTGTGAACTTTTAAAAACAGCGTCCAGTTAATTTCAACAAACAACTTTAATTTAAACTACTTACGTCTAAACGGACTTGCATCGTGCAAATCTAAACGATACTATGCACTAAGCATGCTCCTAAAACATAAGCTGTCTTGCGCGGTTTCACCCGCGTTTTTAGTTGCTGCCCCGCTCCTGAGGATAGTAGCGTGATGTTGAATAGCCTATGTGACTTCCTGATAATGTAGCTTCCTATTAGTAAAAAAATGGCTAAAATCGGTCCAGTAGTTTTGGAGACAATTCGATACAAAGACACAAAAAAAAAACTTTCCACTTTATAATATTGATATACATGTATTAAGTACAAAGGAATAACTCGCCACCACACAGATAAAATCCTTTGAGGTTTGCGTGTATTGAAAAATATTGGAGCGAATTTGTAAAAGTTTCATAAAATAAATAATTAAAAAAAACAGTCAGCTTAATGATTTACTCCGTAAAATGAGGACACTGTTGGCGCAGTGGCGTTGCGATCAAGCGTGTCGCGGGTACGATCCCCGCACGGAACAAATATTTGTATGACCTACAGGTAGTTTTTTCAGGTCTGGTTGTTTGCGTATGTGAGTTTAAATGTTTGTAAACGCACCCACGATACATGAGAGAATCCTAGAGCGGGGTAACCAACCATAAAAAAACTGTCTAAGGCTCCGTCCATAACTTAAGATGAAGCGACTAGCGTCTAATAAACGCGCGCGCGTCACGAACCGCCGTCCGTTCCGATGACTAGTAGTATTCTTTGAATAACTTATTTTATTTATTTTATCACTAGCTTTTGCCCACGGCTTCGCTCGCGTTAAATTTGTGTTAATACAGTTCCCATTTCCTGATTTGCAGGTACCTGCTACCTGCAGTTTTTGCCCTTGCGCCTTATTGATTTGTAATAGCTAAGTTTTTCTTTTTCTTCCCTCTTTCTCCCTCATATCCCACTTGAAAAAAAAATAACCTATGTCCGTCTCCTGGGTCCCAACTATCTCTGTACCAAAATTCATCAAAATCGGTTTAGCCATTAAGGCGTGAAGAGGTAACAAACAAACAAACTCATTTTCGCTTTTATAACATTAGTAAGGAGTAATGACAACATCATGCTTGTTATTCCCGAAGGGTTGTGCTGAAGGCTACCTATTAGTACGTTTATGTTAGTCTGATGTAATAGGGAGCGTGCCTATTACCATCAACTGGGAAAATTTAGACTACTGAGTAATTCCTACCGAAATAACCCACACCACAAAAACCCATACAAACATGTTTGAAAGAAAAACGACGCGACAATATTCCAATTGTGAATATTTCAAAAATAGTCATAAACAAATTTGAAATAACAATTATACATATTAAACAAACCGCTAATATAAAACTGCGCAATAGGTGTTCGTGCTAAAACTATCCTTATTGACACAGTGACTAACCCTTACTAGCTAGTCACTCCACTATTATCTAGCCTGGCGGTATTGACCTCTTGTAGGGCAAGGCTACAATTGTTTACCGATTCAGATATTCGTACTTAAATCTGTGTCCTGCGTACGGGGTAAGAATTTGTAGGGTTAAACTTTAGTTGAAAGAAATTGCTTTTTGTTGTGATTTTTTTTTAATTGTGAACTGTTTTAGGGTTGAATTGTACACTAAAATTGTCTAAAATTTAAATATCGTTTAAGGAATAATTCTAGTTTTTTTTCGTAATAAATCTTGGAAGACTTTAAAAAAAAGTTTGTATTGTAATTTTCGACTTGATGTTCTTAGTTAGATATTTTTTCTTGGTGTCTTAGCACCGAGTTAGAAAACTTCATATTATTTATTTCATATAAAAAGTCGTTTAAAGATGTGTAGTGATCTTCAGATCGCCGCAGGTGAAAATAAGAATATATGTATATTTTTATCAGGTTGTTTTTGTCAGTTTCTCCATTGTCCCACAACTGGGCAAAAGCCTTTTTCCTTCCTAACTATTTTATACGACATTTGGAAACTTTTTCATTTAGAAAATTTTGAATTTTTTTAAGTTTATTTGCATGGTAGTTGACACAATATTTTGTTTCCAATTACAAGTAAAGTTTCATAATGTCTTCTGTAGATATTATTTTAAGGTTTTTGTTGTTTTTAACGTAATTTTGAGTCAGGATACTTTATGTGGTCATTCATCAAAATATATGATTTACTATAAAAGAAAACTCTTAATGTAGTCTCAGTTTTTTTTCTTTGGTTGCGTCAGTATTTTTTTGTTAAACTTTAAACCTTTTTTTAAACTTTTCTAAGATTTTGGTATATTTGTATTGTGTGGTTAAATAAGAAAAAAAGATCGGTTTATCAGTTCCTATTAATTCTTATTGAATTTGTTAATTATTTATTTATAGCCCATTATAGGAAGTACCTATATATTTCCCTGTAATTTCAAATAGGGAAATAATGTTAGATTAAATGATTTAGGATAATTCTATTTTCCACAAATATGCTATTTGGATAAAGATAACTATAATTAATACTATACAGAATATTGATAATATTAAATAATAACCCAAAAATTTGTACAATAATATAAGGTAGATACCTATTGGTGGGTACCGATGTTTTTTTTAAATGGCAATACACAGCATCGAAATAACAATTTGATACTGGCTCTTAAAAAGTAGCCTATTTTAATCACTCACTCTTATACTAGGTACTTATAATTTTTCTATGGAAAACACAAGTCACGTAAAGTAAGGATCGACGATTATGGTAGGTATGGTTCTACCACTACTATTTTTCATATTTATATTCGTTTATAATATTATCACACTTGGATTGTTTGATTTTTGTTTGGTTAATCCTTTGACGTTGTACAGAAAAATATTACTCCATTGACATCAATATATTTATATATCAATGATCGCATTGCTACCCTACTACAGCAGCAAAAGAAGTGTAATTATTTATTTAGGAATTTCTCTTGAAAATCATTATAATAACGTCTTTAAGTTCATCGCCAATCTTCTCATATTTGCAAATCATTCTGTTTTTTTTTATCTATCTAGTCCAGAGACACGTGTTAAATTATAAATTCGATCGATTTCACAAATAGGTCACTAAATATGTCAATATTTTGTAGCAAAATATGGAGATATAAACATGTTGGGTAAATTGTGAGCGCGTTCGTTGGAAAACCTATTTTTAGTCGGCAGCGTTTACGGGTTAATTTTGCTGGTATTTAAGTTACTAAGAAAAACAAGCAGTAAATCAGGTAATTTATGATTTTAAACTGAGTTTTCCTATCAATTTTGTCAACTAACGACAATATTAACGAAACTAACAGGCGCCCCTTCGCGCTCATTTCAGGGTTCAAAGCGATCAAAAGCAATTGTTTCCATCCGAAGCATCTACAAGCGTCAAGACTAATGTGGGTGCGCTAACCGCATCCACATTACACTAACATCAGATGCGGCGCAAGCCTGTCCACTACACCGCTCTACTCGCCTTGGTGAAGGCGAGGCGAGAGTTGCGAGGAACTACAGCACACCAGAGACTGTAGTCGCTACCACCCACTCCCCGTAAATACAATCTTGCGTCGGAGACAGCGTACGTCACCTATAGTGTCTATTAACATTACTAGCCCAGTTTAGAACCTACAGTTTATACCAAAGACTTAAGGACCTACTCCCTAAGACATAGTGCTCAAAACTGTAATCTAATAAATGAATAAGAAACGGCTTCTTTTTTTAATTCTGCCTACTCTATTTAAAAGCATACCTCCACAAAAATGGCCATGCGCAAATTAGTTTACAAGTTCATCATTAGATAGTTAAATGCCCGCGGTACCGCCCGTGTGATGATAAAAAAAGGATCCTATGTGTTTTTCTACACTATAATCTACCTCTGTGCCAAATTTTATCAGGATCCGTTCAGCCGTTTTGGCGTGAAAGAGTAACAAACATCCATACATCCATCTTCACAAACATTCGCATTTATAATATTATATATAGTAGGATTATTAGATTTCAGTGATCAATTCTTAACCCAGTGTTCAGCGCGAAAACGTTGACAGCTGTTGTCACGTGGCTTCATCTGTCCGTCGCGTTTCAAAATACGAAACAGCTACCCTACCATGACGTCTTAAAGCAGAACTTATTCCACTGAGGGAAAGAGACAGAGCTATACAGGGTGTCTAGCACCAATTCTTTCTCACACAGGAATAAGAACTGCTATAAGATGTCATGGTAACCCTACAGATATTAATTGTTTCAAAGTTTCACAAACTAAACCGATTTCAAGAAGGAAATGTCAAGAATTAAACAATCTAATGGTTACTTGTAAGGATTTAATGTAGAATAATGTCTTTATAAACGTAAACGGATAATTAAAATAAGCCAAAACTTTAATTCTATTAAGTACCTAATTGTTTTAAAGATGAGCCTTGATGAGACAATTTTGTCGGATTCGGCAGCAAATAGAATAATGTGACGATAATTTTAGAAGCAAAAGAACTAATATACAGTTGTAAGTTAAAACCATCATTGAAATCTCAAGACTGCAAGCAGACGTTTTTCCCTACATCCCCATTCCCCAAGTTATGTCAATGACCATCAATATTACTTTCAAATCCCCAGACTGCAAGATTTTAAGTCATAAAATATAATATTATTAATAATTGTCAAATGACTAACACATTATATTATCGGTAAGTGTGCATTAGAACTATTTTTAAATGCACTTAAGTTGAATGTACTTTGAAAAGGTAAATACATATTGCAGTTGCAGTTTGTAATTGATAAAGGAAAAAATGATCTTTTATTCTTGTTAGTTATTTATAAAAGTATGGTGTTAGTTTAGGGTTAGAAGTTTTTCTTGTCTTTATAACAACATAAAATAGGTGACAAAACCATGGCGTTCAAAGCTTTAATTTAAGCTTTAAGTTAATTCATTTTACAAGGTTTACAGCCTAACAAATCAAATAACAAATGCTATAAAGAATGTAATATTAACAAATATTTAATTAAAAGCCTCCATACATAGTTTTTTTTATTGAGAACTTTTTGTTTATAAGTTTTTGGTTGTGTTTAATTTTAAGGGTAATTATAAAACAGATTTTTATAATGCGACTGATAGAAACTTGAAATTACTTAATTTGTTTAATAAATTGATGATGTTTAAATATATAAAAAACGCAGAGTTTTAAAAGTGATGAGGGATGTTCATATGTTTATTTTTTTTCATGTTAGCGTAAGTGAGTTGGAATTAATTTACAAAAGGAATGTTAATGTTATAATAATAAAAATGGGTGCGACTATAATTCGTCTATCATCAACATTATAAAACAGTATCGAGCCTAATCTAATTAAGCGATTACTTAGCTCTACGTCACTTTCAAATAATCATATTTTAATCAATCATCTTTAATTTTAAAATAGACAAAATTCGATTCGGCTTAATTAAAATACTAACTTAAAAACTCTTCTTTTTTACAAAATTCTAAGCCACAACACGAAAGTATTTTGTTTCTTAAAATAGTTTTACAAAGTTGCCGAAAGAATTTAACTTCTTAGTAATTGACGGCGCAATTCATAAGATAAAAGTGCTTATTACTTAGTAAAACGATAAATTAAAAATATGCGAAATGAAACATATTTAACAAGAGCGTGCGTTGTTCCGAAATGAGGTTATCCGTTTAAGTCTAACACATTTTTTTGTGCAAATAAATTTATCTCTATGCCACGACCTTGCTCCCAGCTATCGCCAAATTTTGCTAGTCCTAACGTCACATTGATAATAACTAGGCAATCTAGAAAAACTTACCCGTTTTAATATTAAATTATTGTTATAAATCCTCACAGCACAACACTTTGGTCACAGTTCATAACGTGTAAATAAAAAATTGTAGTGTTAAGTTTGGTTGGGTGACGGCCCGAGAGTGCAGTATGTTGTTATGTGCCACGGACGGGGTTATGCACATCGCTTGCTTGCCGGCAGCCAGCCGACTGGCGCGGCGCGCACGCAACTTCCATGCTCCCCGCGCCCCCCCGAAAAAAATACAACCGCGAAAAATATGGCGGGATCCGACACGCAAAAACTGAAGGGGTGCGCTCCGCGTTCTCTCGCTGAGGTTGTATGCTAATCCATCGTGCGCTTCGCCCTTTTTTCCGGGGTGGGGGTGGGGGTGGGGGCATGCAATTAAAAAGCCGCGCGTGCGTGTGGGGGCGCGATTAGAAACGAGACGGCGGACGGAATGAGTCTGTCACCGCTTTTTTTTTACTATTTTCCTAGTCTGGCATTTTGTGTACGAATGCCTAGGTAGACTAAATCGATGGACCGTCTGACTAGATTATTGGTCGAGTACTGAGCGTAGGTAACTTAGATAAATGTATCGCAGCCTTATCTAAGAGTTAAGATGATGCGCCATTTTTTTATAGTCAATGTTTATTAATTGCATTTGTGTGTTTAGAGATATTGTATACTTTATTTTCTGACTAATTAACGTAGATTTATTAGTTTTTTTTTGCTTTTTTGTTTAAGTTTGTTAAGGCAAGTTACGTACCCAGTAAATTTATGTCAATTAATGTTATTTTCTAAATATAAATAAAAAATAAAAAAGTCATCATTCCCGAATGGTTCCTTTTTCATAAAACGGCTCCTTTCACGACCTGAAATGGACACAATATCTTAAAGTTTGGAAAAGTCTCACTTGAATATTTACCTACAAAAATCAGTAGAGGATACTTTGTGCCTAAAAATACTAAAATTTAGATAAATGGGACACCATTTATCTAAATTTTAGTGTTTTAGGACGAGAAAATGTCAATTTTCTCGTCACAATTCGTAGTTTAAAAACCTCTATGATATAGTTTTTTTCTCAGTCCATCTGCTTTCTTCTCGCCATAATATTGACCCCAGCAACAAAACTGCAAATTAATTACTATTTCTCCATCCAACAATAGCGAAGACGTTTTAAAAACCTGCTCTACTTAATCTATGGTCCGTTCTGGACGGACAATAGTGTCGGGATCAAAAAGGGGTGTTTTGCAACATTGCAGCTAGCTAGGGCTGTGCTATCAGACCTCAACTTGCAACAAAATGTGGGAATAAGAAGAGGGTTTATGTAGATAGATGGTCAAGCAAACGGTTTGTAGTTTGCAGTTTTTTTTAAATGTTAGGCTTGCCGGCACCGTTATATTGGCAGTTATAAACGGGCTGAGAAATAAAATGCGTGTTTGAGATAGAAAATTTTGGGAGGATGGTTTTTGGTAATTAATTGAATGTTATAATAGATGGTTTTGGGTCAATTTGATGAGCACATTTTTTTGTTGTCGATATATTTTATCTTAGGTATGATATTTAAAGGGTTACAGTTTTAAGAGTCTTTATATTTCTTTTAATTAGTGAGTCTTACTTATTACGATCTGCTTTAAAAAAAAAGTTTTTTTGTTTTTTTTCCTATATCTTTTAAAAAGCTAACTCAAATAAATTGTTATAGCACCGTTCCCATCCCATGTGGTAAGCAGAATTCAAAGCTTATAAGTTTAATAAAATAGATGCTAGTTTAAAACCTTCACAATATCTTCATTCTTCTTCCGTAATAAGATAAGCAGCTTTCCCAAGGATCCTAGATACTAGATAAAAATAAACATTAACTCATAATTTAATTTGTTGATAAAAAAATATGTCGTCCATATGCAAAAATTGTGCTAGACCAATAATAGTTTTTGGCGACACAGTTAGATAATTTGCTCTACCGATAAGATAATGTTTGTGATAGTTCTAGTTTTGAACGGGAAGTTCTAGGTCAATTTGAAGCCGTTATCGGGCTAGACGTATTTTTATAGACAAGATTTATATTTGGTTAACTAACAATTGCTTAGTGATATTTAAGACAATTAAAATTCATTAAATGAGTTAAATAACGTTAAATTTAATTTAGTTTGTTTTAATTTAACGTCACGTTAAGTAATTTATAATTTGTGACTTAATTAAAATTATGGACTGTTAACATTATCTTTTTTAACTTTAAAAAATATAAATCAAAAGTAAAACAAATAAAAAGTTATATAGAAAAGAAAAGACAAAAAAATATAATTTAAATACACCACAAAATTAATTCACACGTTAAAAAGTACAAAAATCCGTTTCGCTATATTAAAATCGACCAGTTAAAGACTTGTTATAAAATAACAATTGTAAGGTCAACGGAGGATGCAATTCTTTACCAATCCTTATTATTTATGCAAGATTTATCTAACGCGAGGTCCAGCGGCGCTTGCAGAGAGCTATCCCCTGCATCCATGGACCAAACATTTACATAAGAATACCACAGTATTCAGAGGGTTAAGCTAATTGTGAACATATTAAAATCAGAAGATCTATTGACCATTCTTATTTTTTAATATGCAAATATTTCAACTTAATATATATTTGAACGTTTCTGTCAAAAGAAAAATATGTTAAGAAGTTTTGTGAATTTTTAATTCTACTTCCGCATTTTTAAATGCATAAATTGAAGAGATAATGTGAGAAAAAATACACGGAGTTTTGTACTTTTAATTATAAACAGTGCAGCAAACGAACAGTTCAGTGACTTACCTTTTCTATCGGCCGTCGATCGCACAAAAATGTAACTCAACAAAAACAATCAACAAAGTTCAACAAAGTCACTATATGAGAAGTAAAGTCCGGTAACAGAACACGATGGACAATAAACAAACTTAACCTGAGTGTTGACAAAATATGCACCAAAACTATTCGAATAGTGAAATTGGGATAGAATTCGGCGAATTTGTGCGAAACCCGGCTCGCAAGCGACGAGCGACCGGCCAATCGGAGCGCCGACCGCTTCGTGTCCACACACGCACGTGAGGAAACTTCGCTCCAACTTCACTGAAAACTTTCCCCGACACGTGCCCAATAGTTCCGCGCCGCGCGCTCGTAAACTTTCAAAATATTTTTTTTTGTCTTATGGCCGAACCCCTAATCCAGAAAAAATAATTGCGGCTTTTAATTTCTATCTTTTTTTCTAGTGAGTAAAGTTTTTTTTTCCCGAGGCGTCCACCCGTCCGGTCGGGTCCGGCCAGTCTGCAATATTAACACGAGCCGCGTCCACCTTTTGTAATGAAACGTTCACACATGCTTCCGCATTACCGTCCCGATGCCATCAATAATGAAGCCGGGCGGGAAAAAACAAAACGGGGCACCTCTCCCGCCGAGGCGCCCGCCGACACTACAGCCTCCTCGTCAAAGATCAGAATTGCATATCTGGGTTGCGTTAATGAGCGGGGGTAGGGGGTTCGTGGGGGGGTCGAAAAAGTGGCACCGCTCGCGCGCGAATATAAATTCATCGCCAAAAAATCATTACGCGGGGGGTGGTATTACGGGGCTTCGCTGCGCGGGTTCGTCCGTATAGTTTTTAAATCGGGCGCTCATTCGGCGCGGCGCCGCGGCGGGCGGAGGGCGACTGCACCGCGCCGCTCCCTGCACCGCACTATGCCCCACAACTATCTCGCATGCACTTACCCCGCGCACGCCAAGACGTGCCAAGTTCAAGCGTATACCATACTACATTTACTAACTAAAAAAACCGTCAAAAAGAACTGTCTAAACCAACACAGCATCGGAAAGGAAGAAGTACATAAATACGCGGCAAATTAATGCGACGTAGCGCGAGATGGATTGATTTTTTTTCAAATGGAAAGAGAAAAAAAGAGGTTTCACGTATATGCAAATTCCTCTTTTCGACGACGATCGTAATCAATTTGTGCGTAGGAAGCAAGTACTTCCGCACACACACACACATACACGCACGCACGCACACATGCGTCTCTCAAATTAAATCTAATACAAAATTGCGTTTTATGTTGATGCTAGTGTAGATGTGTGTAGGGGAGCACAATGCGAACTCGCGAGGGTACAGTCAGCCCCAGTACGCTGATTAGAAAATTAAGAATTATATCATCAACTTTATTTTCAAACCTTTTATGTTTAAGCAAATTAAGTGACCTACACTTAATTTTCAATCTTAATAATACTGTAAGATTAATTCACATAATATCCTCATTAATTACCAAGTCTAACTAAGGTAGGTATATCATAGTAACTATAGTCTAACATTAGAATTTAGTTTATTTTAGTTGCAACTGAAATATGAATACATTACACACGCATGGCGTGCCTAATCTAACAGGTGGCAATGCGACCGCCCATGTGAAACCTCTATGTTAGAGATAGCTGACATATTTCGTATTCAGTTTAGAATATAATAGAGCACAAATTACATTTGGCAGTAATGACAATACACTTTGTACAAATGAAGCTTCCTAAAAAAAAAATCACGTACAAATTTGCGACATAAAAGGCTCTTTCTTTGACTGTGTAGACTTAAAGGTTTGATTTTTTCATAGCTCTAAGAAAAAGCAGACTTAAGTATATAGTATTAATTTCAACTTGATACCCCTTGATACCTGATAAAAAATTGGCATCAATAAAAAAAAACAAATTTGAATATTTTATTAATAAAAAAAAACTACCTCCGGAATTCCAAAGATAAATACTGAACAATTTTGACTTGTTCTAAATTTAAATTTTCCATCTACCCTCTCACAAAATTTCAAAAGTAGTTCGTACTCATCAAGAAAAGGATCTCCTTGGGGAGTTCACAGAAACTATTTTTTACTTCTTGATAGATTTGCAAAGGCTCTAACTTTAATATTTAATTTCCAATTACTAAGGGTAGTCACAATTTATCTGTTACTCTGGTCTGTTTTGGGTTACCAGATGTACGCATTATTATTTAAAAAAAAATGGAAAGGAATGCGCAAGAGCAAGGAAAACGTACAAGTTGTTTGTCAGCCCTATATTTACTTTCCCTGCTTATCCCACTCAATAGTGAAGAAAAAACTAGTATAACAACCAACACCCTAAATGCCTTTTTTTTGGGAAATCATCAAATAACTTCCCCCGCTCTGGGTGGAGCAGAAGGGAGTGACAGCCTTTTACTGACTAAAACCCACCCATGTTCCTTTTTTTGCCCTTTATGTTCCGGTGCCTATCTTTTTCGAACAATCACCAATACCTACACCATTTTTGTTGTTGTTTAATTAACCGTTAAGGTGCATTTAGTGCTTATCTTTAAGTGATAGGGCACTTAAATTAGATTTAATGTTGCTAAAGAGCCACATATAAATAAACAGGTATGAAAAAAAAAATTGCAAACAAACAACCATTTGCAAAACTAAACATGTATCTAATCATTCCTATCGAAATAAATTCCCAAAAGCAAATCGTTATTAAGAAAATCCATATTTTTTCATCTCCACAGCATCAGCTCATTACTGAAACAGCCAACAATTCTTCATCCCGACTGTACTTTAAAACACACACAAGTGTAATGTTAAAAATGAATTACCAACACATAGGCGCGCCTCCCTCCCCTTTATACTCATTTTCATTTCGATGTTTTTGGGTTTTTGCGCAGCCGGGGGTGGGAACACCCCCACAACCCCACACCCTCGCCCTATGAAAATAGGATATATTTTTATGTTTTATTTGCCCGGAAGCCAGTGCTTAGTTGCATGTTTATTAGAAGTTTTTATTAGTAGACTGTGTACTGTTTTTGCCTTTTTTCCGGGTTACCCGGTATCAGATGATTTGCGATGACAATTCTATGGGACATAGTCACGGCATGTTTGTTTTACCATTACGTAGTATATTTGTGGGTTTTTGATGCAATGAACTAATATTTTTTGGGTCATCTTCAAATCGATGGAAGTGAGCGAGCCGACGTACTTTTTGTTGAAACTATTTTGATCTTCAATTGTTTTGTATTATACTAGCGACCCGCATCTGCTTTGCATGAGTGCAATATAGATAATAATATCAAAATGTTATATTTATAAGCCTTACTCTTGAATTAATCTATCTAATGCTGAAAGCTGCATTAAAATTCGGTGAGTAGTTTAAAAGATCCAAGTGAACAGACAGCGGATGTGACTTCATTTAATTCTATGCAAATTTAACAGTAATAATAATGGTAGTATGTTTCGCTAAGTAGATTAAAGGCTTTTACAAAAAAGATGGCTTAGTAAGAAACCGTGTGTAAGATTTGAAGAAAACGTAGTTCGTACAACGATAAATAAATACAACTTAAAAAAAACAGTTGCTATGAAAATCATTCAGCTAATTTTTTTTAAGGTAAGCTTCATTTATAATAAAATTATCTTTTCGAAAAACGAGCAAGGTTTTAAGAGTTAGTTTGTAAAGTAAAATGTATTTAAAATTCTCACATGTCGTAGATAATTAAGTTATAATTCGGATGAGATACTATAACAAACTTAAGGAAAAAACGTGTACATTTTTCTGTTTTTTTACGAAACTGTTCTGTTTCTGGCTTTTTTTTCTGTGTCAAGTTGATAATTCTGTGGATCCGTTACAGTGACCATCCTACAAACAATTAGTAATAAATTACTTAATTGGTGATAATCATCATTTTCCTATCCTTGTTTCATTCTATCTGGGGTGGGCGCAACACGTTTTCTTCTTCCATTCTCCCATATCAAACGTCACGGCATCATTTACTCCTTTCTCTTTCATATAATTGCACAATTCATCCATCTTTTCTTTGGCCTGCCTTTCCCTCTCCATCCACCAACATTCATATCTATCACTCTTAAAAGCACAAAAAAGACTTCAAAGACAACAAAAAGAATCGTTTAGAAACCGTTCAATACTACACAATATACCAAAACTGTAAATTAATACTCCCATCAACAGTATCATAACCTATTTCCAACCAGTCGGACATAAGCCGCTTCTAACTTACATTAAACCACTCAAATAAAACAAATATTATTTAATTACTAGGTAATTATAATTAAAGATAGATTGTTGGATTCCACACCGAGTTTAAATCACAGTGTCGGATAATTGAATGAACCAGTAATACTATGTTTAGAGAGGGCTTATAGTGGATTGAATTAAAATAGCACACCAAGCTTACGTACAATGATGACAATACTGACAAGAGACGCAATGATATTTTATGAACGTCTAATGCAACTTCCAAACACGTCTTTATGAAAAGATTTTTCTTATTTTTAGGCTCATTTCTGTACAATAGATTAGATAGAAAACTAAGTATCTATAAGTTAAACTATTATAATTGTAAAAACAATAGTTGAATTGTTCCAACCTTATGCACGGACAGAAGATTTACTTGTTTTCTGCAAATAAACCGCTTACTTTACTTTTGCGTAAGTTTTCAAATTGGTACTCTAATTTATATTACTGTTAATTTATATATTTTAAATAAGTATTAATGATCTTTATAGCCTGAAACACAGGTCCAAACTAATTCAGGCAAATAAGCAACTGTGCTCTTTTGATTGTTAAGATGTTTTATTTTATTGTATATGTGCCCCCTTTTTATAAATAAACCATTTTTTATTTATTTAGCTTTTGCCCGCAGCTTCGCTCGCGTTAAATTCGGAATAACACAGTTCCCCTTTCCTGAATTGCAGGTACCTGCTACCTTTAGTTTTTGCCTTTGCGCCTTATTTATTGTAATAGCAAAGCTAAGTTCCCTTATCTTCCCTCTGTTCCACTTTAAAAAAAAATAGCCTATGTCTGTCTCCAGGTTCCCAACTATCTCTGCACCAAAATTCATCAAAATCGGTTTAGCCATTAAGGCCTGAAGAGATAACAAACAAATAAACTCACTTTCGCTTTTATAATATAAGTAAGGATAGTAAGGATTACTAAATAGACTAAGTTGAATTTGTTGATGAATAGAATATTCTATAGTCTCTCTCTCATCTGCCTAGCCTCTCGCCTGCCTTTTCCAAGTCATGTTGAGTTTGGATGCAGCTCAGAACCAGTATTTTACATGATTGGGCGGCTGCCCATCTGACTACTAACCAATTAGTACTGGGTAAAACGATACATTTCTTTAAAACTTGTCAGACATTCAGACCACTGACTACCTGTAACGACTGGCAAAGATCTACAAATGACAGCCTAGACCAACGGCTTAACATACTTTCCGAGGCACGGACGAAACTTGGTGCGTCATGAATGGTCACCCATCCACGGATCACTAGGCAAGAGCGGCTACTTCTAAAGATGGACCCGAGTGGCTTTATTATCAGCCACCAGCTCTTCAGTCGTCCTACAATCTGTCTGTGGTTTTTTTAGTCTTGTCTTAAGGGAGCCAAATTTTATTAAACAACGCAGTATGTCTCACTCCTGTCTTCCCTCTTCAATTTGTACATGTTTATTCAATACTAGACCCTATGGAAGTCAAGCTAATTCCGATATCTAACCCTTGCAGCTTGCAACAGTCACTGCATGCCATTATTGCATATACATAGCTAAAAAGTAACCTACATTTTAATTTACGACTGGGTTATTGAAGTGTTTAAGTTTTTTTTTGTTTTAATTTTTGCTTACAATCTATCTCTATTCACTAAGACATTTAGTATTTTTTGGCGTGTTCAATGGCTTGCTTGGTATGCATCCTATGACAGAACCGCTTATTTCAAAGCACAGAGTTAAATTGTTCAATAAAATTCTGTGGAATTTTGTGTTTTAATCTACGGATTCCCTTTTTATCCATAAGATGATTAGCCAAGCTGTTTGGATAGCGAGTTATTCTTTATTTATATGACTTGACGTAGCTTTTAATTTCTTCTCTTATTGGAAGTATCTTCAGATCGTGATGAAAAGTTTCAAGCGTTTAAGTGAGCCAAGTTTTATTCGAGTCTATCTAATTGTTTCGACGTGATTTAGCTATAATAACAAAAAAAAACTTAAAATGGTGTAACGTGCTTGTCACACACTATTCACTAGCCTATCACCTTTCGCGTTATCATTTCCAATATAAGGATAACAATGTGACATGCACAAATGTGACACTGGTACACTTTGTGACTTCTCTTTCTCTCACCGTCACATTGCTTTCCGAAGTGATTGCAATGCGCATGGACTGGAGCGGATGGATCGCCAGAAGCTGTATGAGACATCTGGTCTTTTGCATTTACGCAATAATTATGTAGGAGTACCTAACAACGTGACAAGAAACTAGTAAACAAATTACTCTCAAAGGATTTGTCGGACGTTAGTTAAAGTGTTTAAATGAACGTCTGACTATTTTTCTGGTAATCAGCTGCATTTTGTGAGTCTTAAGAAGTTAAATAAAGCAATGACTGAACTGAAAAAAAAACTATAATCGCATCCGTACAAACTTGCGACACAAAGAGCCATATCTTTTGACTGCGTAAACTTAGAGGGTTGATTTTTTCACAGCACCAAGGGACCACAGACTTGAGTAAATAGTTTACTTAATTTCAACTCGACACCTCCAGGCATTCCCGAGATAAAAGGTCTTGACAAACAGACAGACGGTCAACAAACTGATCTAATAAGACTTCCGTTATTTCCTGTTTATTTACGGAACTCTAATCTAAGCAAAATAATTAATAAATGCTCATGAGAGAAGTGACACCACTACTCTCAAAGACCATTTTATCGAATCTTTAAAGTCTTCAACAATAAACCGTCAATAGGGAAAATTGCAGTTCAGCATAAAATGCAAATGAAGTCCCTTCTTTTAGTTATTTTCCTTAAAACCTGCAGGAAACCATGTGTATATAGCTAGATGATAGCGGGGGCAACAAGACAGAATCTTAAGATGCCTCATTTTAGTTGAAAAGAGAAGAATAACCTTTTGAGTATTTTATAATCTAGAATCGTGTCCGGTTATTGGCAAAATGAGGGTTTATTATTGGTAAGCATCTGACTAACACCTTTTCAAATAAATTATATAAATAAAATACTTTATTTTACTTTGTTTTTTAAGTCGTAAGCTATAACAGTAAGTTTTCAGCCAATTTTTATTTTGCAAGCGTCCATACACGACACGACACGGTTGGCGCAGTGGCTGAGCGATTGACTGCTGCGCTGCGTGTCGCGGGTACGAATCCTGCACGGAACAAATATCTGTATGGCCTACAAATAGTTTTTTCGGGTCTGGCTGTTAGTGTATGTAAATTTAAATGTTTGTAAACGCACTAACGATACAAGAGAAATTCATAGTGTGGAGCAAAGTTAAAAAAAAATCACACCAACTAATTTGCAAAAACTTATTAATTCATCTCTTGCAAAAAACACACATACAGACACAAAAAATCCTCTAAAACGCTCTAAGCAACATTAAATTCCGGATCACATCCCCTCAGTCCACAATCCAACCTAACAGACGCAGAGGGCCGAAACAAAAATAAACTATGCTACGCGGCAAGGGGTTATGTCGTAGCACCGACGTAGGCGCCTACGAGGCGTAGACGGTCTACGAATGTATTCGATGTGTGGATGACAAGGGTAGCTATTGATGTGTTTTGGTCAGTGTGGGGATATTTTTTAGAGGGGGATGTTTAGTGTTGAATTATTTTGTTAATCATGCAGAAGTATTTGCAATTACTTTAGTAGGCAATAAAATATGATATTGGTGGAGGGAATTTATGGAAACAAACTTGGAGAATTTAGATTAAGTATATCTTTACTATCTTTGCAGTTAGTGTATATTGTTCTGACTAACTCCATAAGAAACAGTAAATATCTGTCTGTAGGGTAATGAGTGCCCTGCCGGGGTTGCGGGTTGTTGGAAAGAGATACCGTGGCCCCGGAACATAAAGGGTAAAAGAAAGAACATGACTTCTTCCTCTTACTTCGCACAGAGAAGGAGAATCTATTTGATAATTTCTCATACATTAAAAAAGGGCAATAAGTGCATGGATAATTTAATCCATTTATCTCATAACCATATACGAAATAGAAAGCAATTTTTCGTCAAGTAGCTATAGGAAGTTTGTGAAAGAAAATATTTTTCCGTGGATATGAAATGATCACATTCTTAACATTATATTTGTATCAGTGTGCACACACGCACACACATGCACTTATCAAGATCTCATTTATCCTCTGTATCTTTTTACTTTTTAATTATTTTTGTTTTTTTTTTTGATAAATTCAAATGCAAATGTATTTTTACCGAACGTAAGAGACTGGCCTCCAAGATACAAGGAAACCTAGTATAGAGACCAGAGAGTGGTTTGGTCTCTAGTCTGGAATAATTGAGTAATTTGTATTTGATAGTTTAGGAGAAAAGCGCTTTTGAATCTAGAAGTGAAGGATTTATTTGCTAAATATTGAGGATTTCTTTCATTGCAATTTCAACAGCTTTCAGTTACGAGTTGCCATCCTATTTAATATTATAAATGCGAATGTTTGTAAGGATGGATGTATGGATGTTTGTTACTCTTTCACGTCAAAATGGCTGAACGGAGCTTGGTGAAATTTAGCACAAAGTTAGATTATAGTCTGAAATAACACATAGGATACTTTTTTTTGATTATCACGCTCGCGAAGCCGCGGGCGCCAGCTAGTATCTAATTAAAAAAAGATCTACAATTGCTGCCTAACAGAATATTCAAAGCAAAGCAAAAGTCTCTCTCCCTATGACACAACGTGACCGTCTAATCTCACCCCTAGTTAGAGCCACACCACCCTGAGCTAGACAGTTTTATGCAGAAAAAGAAGACTTCAGTAGCTAGGGGGTGAAACAGACCCCATGGGTAGATCCTGTTGGTTCTTTTGCTATGCTATTTGGAATCGTGTTTCTTTTAAATGCAGTGTTGCTCTTCATTTATATAATGTATTATAATAGATGGCTATTATTGACTATTTACCTGACTGACCTAGACGGAGGGTAATTGTTTCCTTACTAATATTATAAAAGCGAAAGTGAGTTTTTTTGTTACGTCTTCACGCCTAAATAGCCAAACCGATTTTGATGAATTTTGGTATAAAGATAGTTGGGACCCTGGAGGCGGACATAGACTTAATCATTTTTTTTTAAATTGGGAAATGAGGGAGTAAGAGGAAAAAAAGGGAAAACTTAGCTTTGCTATTACATAAAATAAGGCCTAAGGGCAAAAACTACAGGTAGCAGCTACCTGCAAATCAGAAAAAGGGAATTGTGTTACCCCAAATTTAACGCGAGCGAAGCCGCGGGCAAAAGCTAGTATTTTTTATAAGGAGAAACAACTTATTGCCGTGTGCAATGAAAGTGAAAACTTCTTTTCACCTCCTATATTGCGTTTTGCGTTTGGCCGCAACTCGCCCGAGGTGAAGCGATGATGCAGCCTAGGGTGGAGCACGCTTGCCCAGAAAAACCATCTGATCAGGGAGCAGAGAAGTTGGAAGTGAATTCTATAGACCGTCGGTTCGCGAAAATAAATGTGGAAGCATAGCGCTTCCTGGGACAGTAACCGCGTATCGGTGACTCTTCTTCGTGTCCCTGCTCGTCCGACGATAGAATGAGGATGAGTTCAATCGCCTTTAGCGAAGCACCTTTCTAAAACTCAAAACTTCTTTTTCTCTTCTTTCTTAGTTTCCGATCATGGTTCTCTAAATTAGTTTAAGTGAAGCTAACCTAACGCGTTTTAGAGCAATTAGTTTGACGTTGAGTTAACTAAGTTATACCTGGGACCAAATTTCTTGGTAAAATAACTTAGTTTCTAAAAGTCAGACCGGTCTTGCTAAGCTAAATCTATCTTCTATTTTTAGTAAAAATTAAATTAAATGTTATTTTTTTATTTTGTCGTGTGGTTAGCTCCTAATCTAATGACAACATTTTTTTGACAGTTATTTTTTGTTTTAATATTTGTTTCTACTGGATTCCGTACTTGAAAAGGACAAAACATAACCCTTGTAGGATCACTTATTTGTCCGTCCATCTGTCTGTCTGCCAAGACCTTTTATCTCAAGAACGGGTGAAGGTATCGGGTTGAATTTAAAACTATTACTCAAATCTGTAGTCACATGAAGCTTTGTTTACTAGTTATCAATATTGAAAATAGCAGATTTTTGAAATAGTTTTATACATAACTAGCTTTTGCCCGCGGCTTCGCTCGCGTTAAATTCGGTAGCGCCTTAGCGATTTGTAATAGCAACGCTAAGTTTTCCCGTTTCGTCCCACTTTCTCCCTCATATCCCACTCTTTTTTTAAAAAAAAGCCTATGTCCGTCTTCTGGTTCCCAACTGTCTCTGTACCAAAATTCATCAAAATCGATTAAGCCATTAAAGCGTGAAGAGGTAACAAACAAACAAACACACTTTTGCTTTTATAATATTAGTAAGGATTATGAGGAACAAGAAAAGGAAATTGCTCCGGCATTAAATCGGTTGGTAGAAGAAATGTCAGGCACCTAAATAAAAACCTTTATTAATTTAGCCTTGCTAAATTAATTGTTTAGCCTACAAGTTTCAAGTTTCATCTTTTGGAAAGTTTTAGTCTATTGCATTTTTCTGATAAAAAATAACAGAATTAAATAACCGGATCAGAAAAACAACACATGTTTCTTTGAAAAAATTGGTGAAAGAACGTGCATGTTCATGACCGGTAATCAAGATAAAATATTTAATTTTAATTAAATATTAAACGGGTATGGGCACCACTCTCGAGTTTTTCTCTTAATTTCATTCTTTTCAATATGATTGGTAATTACAACATGATTAATTATATCACCCCTCTTTCTTTCGATCACCAAAATAAGTTCGCACAGTACTTCACTACGCATATGCATAATTGTAAAACTGTTTAGCATACGTCGATGTCCAACACCCACACAAAAGCACATGTTTAACATTAATCAACTACGGTCCAAGTACACACATCGACCACCATTTTTGTACAAAAAAAGTTTCAGCCCGAAAAACAGGCGTATTGCCGATAAAAAGAGATAAAACAACACGCACACATGTAGGCGAAATGAAAAGTAGTCATTTTTGCACCAATGGGGTTATTACTGTAAAAACTACAGCAAATGAATTTATTATAGATCGTGTGGGGTTGGGAACGCCCCCGCCACCCCGATAACAATATAATTTTATTTTTAATACGCCGATAACGTATAGCTGTGATGCTTGTGGCTGGAATGGGAGTGGGTTCGACGCTGCGCGAGGCATCGGCTTTTTAAATTCACTAATAGGGAATTATGTTTTCAGATTATTTCGCTGATGGAAGTTGTCATTGTAGGGTTAAATGAGTTTGAGTAAATAAGAGCTTAAAGATGGAAAAGTTTCTGGTTGGTACAGTGTAGAGCGTCTGTCTCTGAATAAGACGAGGTGCTCGTTTCAAAGTCAAGTCTAAGGTTGTTCGAAAGAGAACATAATGGGCAAAAGAAGCAGAGGGGCCTACCAGGGCTAACGCCTGCCGGGGTTGCGGGTTGTTTGAAAAAGATACCGCGGCCCCGGAACATAACATTTGTCTACTCGAATCAATCAGAAATAAGAAATATTAAAGTGAGCGATTTTCAATGAAAACGATGACGTAAGATTTATCGGTCAACTTAGTAATGAAATATTTGAATGATGTAGTTACCTGGCTTAATGACTGCCCAAGGACATCTGTAACAAGAACAAAATATTACATTAGTTTTCATTTTTATACATATATTTTTAAATATTTCTGAAAAAATTAATAGTTGTCCAAAAGCATTGGAAACAGGGTCCGAACTACTGGTGGTAAGGCTCTTGAGAGAGGAACTTATCCTAATAATAGGCACCGTGTCCAAAAGTACTGCTTTCTGAATCAAGCCCTTGATCCAGCTGACAAGCGATAGCCTCCTCAGATGTTGGTCGAGACTATTGGCTGTCAAACCATTATATATTTAAAGTTCCGTACCTATTCCGTTCCGTTCCGTATGGATCACTTTGTTGTAAGTTTACAGCCATTTTTTCTTTTACAAGCGTCCAAACACGACACGGTTGGCGCAGTGGCTGAGTGATTGACTGCTGCACTTCGTGTCGCGGGTTCTATCCCCGCACGGAAAAAAAAAAATTGTATGACCTACAGGTAGTTGTTTCGGGTCTGGCTGTTTGTGTATGTGAATTTAAAAGTTTTCAAAAAAAAGCAACCCTATAAGTCTACGCAGTCAAAGATATGGCCGTTTATGTCGTAAGTTTGTTCGTACAAGCTTGCGACTCCCTCGGTGCGCTCGCACTTGGCGAGTTGTTTAGCCTATGTGATCTCTGACCATGTTAGCCCCGCAAATAATAATCCTTACTATCCTCATCCTTACTAATATTATAAAAGCGAAAGTGAGTTTGTTTGTTTGTTACCTCTTCACGCTTTAATGGCTAAACCGATTTTGATGAATTTTGGTACAGAGATAGTTGGGAACCAGGAGACGGACATAGGCTAATTTTTATTAAAAAAAAGTGGGATATGAGGGAGAACGAGGGAAGAAAAGGGAAAACTTAGCGTTGCTATTACAAATCAGTCAGGCGCAAGAGAAAAAACTGCAGGTCAGTTTGGTGTGTTATACCGAATTTAACGCGAGCGAAGCCGCGGGCGAAAGCTAGTTAAAACTATATACTCGAGTCAGTGGTCCCTTACAGCTGTGAAAAAATCTACACAGTCAAAGATATGGCCGTTTATGTCGTAAGTTTGTTCGTACAAGCTTGCGACTCCCTCGGTGCGCTCGCACTAGGCGAGTTGTTTAGCCTATGTGATCTCTGACCATGTTAGCCCCGCAAATAATAATGATAAAATATTTCACAAAAAGTAAATGGAATACGTGACACTTTTTTATTTAGTTTATCCATACATCTATTTGTATTGAATAAGTTACACCAAGACTATTTTTATACATACATAATATATGTATATCATCTATATTTTTTATATAATACTAGTTTTATAATACTAAATTGGGACTAATACAGTTCCCCTTTTTTGATTTGCAGGTACCTGCTACCTGTAGTTTTTGCACTTGCGCCTTATTGATTGTAATAGCAAAGCTAAGTTTTCCCTTTTCTTCCCTCTTTCTCCCTCATTTCACATTTAAAAAAAGCCTATGTCCGTCTCCAAGGTCCCAACTATCTCTGTGCCAAAATTCATCAGAATCGGTTTAGGCGTGAAGAGGTAACAAACAAACAAACTCACTTTCGCTTTTATAATATTAGTAAGGATTAAAAAAAGGAAATATTTGTTTGTTTGTATCGAATGGGCTCCAAAATTTTTTTTCACTAATAGGAAGCTTCATTATCAGGAAGTAACATAGGCTATACAACATCACGCTACTACCCACGGGAGCGGGGCAGCAGCTTAAGACGCGGGTGAAACTGCGCAAGACAGCTATGTTTAATAAAATCGCAAATCATTATGACAATCGAAAAACAAGTCGTCTAAAACTACACCAACGTAGAACGTAATTTAGTCTTCCGTGAATTACTTCACTATAAAACAGTCCAGCTGTTCAAACTATATTATTTAGTTTACAACTATTAGAATATGTGATAAACCATCTGTTTATATTTAGACGGAGTTTGTGCCAATGTACATAGTGGGACAATGTATATATGTATGTATATTTACTTAAAAACAATATGTGTGGCGGAAATTTAGACCAATCAAGGTTGGATAGGAAATAGGAGGAAGTTGTGGTTTAAATATTAATATTTTGTAACATATTTAACGTATTCATTATTTGCCTAAGTAATAATTAATAGAAAAATATGTGGGTTACTAAAAGAATCAATCAATCAAAAGAAAAATAATATCTAGTTTCTTCCGTGTCTCAGTAAGCACTTTAAACTGTTGGTCCCGGCTGTCATTCGCAGATTTTTGACAGTCGCTACAGGTAGTCAGAGATATGAAAGTCTGACAACCAGTCTTACCAATAGATACCTACATACATAAATACTAGCCAGTACTAACTGGGATGTCAGGTAGGCAGCCATTTAATGTAAAATACTGGTATTCAGCTGCATCTGATTAGATTGGAAGCCGACCCCAATAGAGTTGGCTAGGCAGATGATGAAAATATCAAAAATCATTTTGGAGTAATTCTTTTCTATGAAATGGCGCAGCCGTGAGACACACTAGAATTTACTCGTTATGTGTTTAGTTTTAAGTTACTTAAAAAAGAAAACGATGATATTATTTTGTTTTCTTTCTTTGTTTGATATTGTATGCACTTGTCGCAAATGCCAAATAGAACTATTTTCTTTATTTTAAAGTAAAACTTTTAATCGTCTCAAATTTTTTCGTATGTGTGTTGCATGTCGCGTGACGGTCGGCCGCGGAGTAGGGACGTCTAAATGTTTATAATGTGAAAAAAAGTTTCACTTTTACCGTGGTTTCATAAAACCACACAATCCTTTCTTTATGAATGTCACTTTTTCTGCGCGCTCAATAGAAAAAATTAAAAACAAATGAACAAATTTGAATCAGGACAGCCAGTTATTATCCTGGATACAATGATCTGTGTAAGAGATCGTTCTACATCTCTGACAGACGAAACTAACGAAACTAGGAAGTCTGTCTACCAGTGTCAACAACGGGTATCATGATACCTATTTACGAGTTATGGTAGACTGAGAGGCAGTATTACCATGTTAAAGTATCCAGCTCCATCCAATCAGACTTTTCTATTCTCGGATGTGAAATCATCAATTAACGAACTCTGAGCAGAGTAGGGGGAGTTCCAGAACAACCCACAAGCCTGAATCCGGTTAGACTTGGCTTAGCAGGTGCGTGAGAGTTTTTCCATCAGGGATCTCTCAGTAGCAGCCATGGTGTCTGGATTTGTGCCCTGTTGGTGGCAATAGAGTCGCCCCCTATTACAACATAACTGGCGAAATGGATGTACTATTAGATACCCCCCTCGCGGATCACAAAGCTTGATGTTATCAGTAACTTTACCAATATGCAGCAAAAATCTCTAAATCTGACTTTCACGACTACATCAGCAAATTCTAATACAAAAATCTCCGAAGCACTTTCAATTTTACGTAATTACTATATACGAAAAAAAACAACCCTTAAAACCAAATCCGATTGCCACATTAGGGTGGAAAAGTCATAACCCAATTTTGGGGCTAAAAACCTAGTAAATGGAATATACGAATGTCGTATGGAGACAATATGAAGACTCGACGCCCAAAGTGGAATTTAAATATGTAAGGAATTAGGAGAGGGGTCGCCCCCCCTCGGGGGGTGAAGCGAGGGGAGGAGGGGAGCGGGAGGTTTTTCAAAACTAGAAAGAGATGAACATCGTGCGTTAGTATCGCGATCCGGTGTTTGGAGGTAAAGGGGATTGAGTTAGACGGATAGATCCTGAGATTATAATTAACACTTGAAACGGGATATTTACCATGTTTGTTATTTGTTTGTTTAATAACAAATATGGTAAATATCCCGTTTTAAGTATTAATTATAATGTTAGTAACCATGTCAGTTAAAGACTTAGATCCGGATATGTCTCGGTCTAGAAACGAGGAAGTGGTCGGTCGATTGAGGTAAAGAAAAAGCTTATTTTTTTCTTTTTTAATGTTGGGTTAGAAACGAGGTAATGGGATGAGGAGTACTTCCCACGCTCTGGGCGAAGTTTACTTAAACCTATCATGTTCCTTCTTTTACTCTTTGTGATTTGGGGCTGCGGTATCTCTTTCGACCAACCTTCAATCCCAGCAGG
This sequence comes from Ochropleura plecta, assembly GCA_905475445.1. Lineage (NCBI taxonomy): Eukaryota > Metazoa > Arthropoda > Insecta > Lepidoptera > Noctuidae > Ochropleura > Ochropleura plecta. The sequence goes on from FR997735.1 coordinate 1,277,234, forward strand.
CAGTAGCCCTGATAGGCCCCTCTGCAAGAAGACATGCTTTGGTGACCCCAAATAAATTAAGATAAGGGCAAGAGAATGTAGATGATGTTCCTACTCTAGGGCTCAAACCTCCTCCCAATACATTGAATCCTAATGGTGAAGTGCTCCAAGCGTGTTCCTGGAAACTATACCGCAGGTGGTCAGTACGTAATCAACACAAATTGATAAACTTATTGTGAAATAATGATTTAAAGATAATTGAAATGTAAATTGGCAACTTGACTACTAATTTGGCTCTCGACTCCTTTTGTAATTTGGGAGCTTGAACTTGAGTTATCCACTGCAACTACTGCTACATACCGCAAAAGCAGTAACAAAAGTACCACTATATCCGCAAGACGATAAAAGACGAAGAGTCTCGGAAAAACAATTCAGCTATCTTGGATCCCGTAACGAAATTAATCAAGAAAAAGAAACAGCTGAACAAGGTTCCTCGTAAGATCTTTTCCTTAATAAAAAATCCCTGTATCTCAAGACATATCTTTACATACACGTTCTCTTACAAGCCGCACGCACGCGCCCTGTAATGAGCGCGCGCGGGGGGAGGGTAGTTAGACAATTTTACAACTGCGCCGCTCCGTTTTTTGGCGTACACCCGTAGCTAGGTGTATGCGCATAGATTATGTGGCAGATGTGATGTTTCCGTATGCAGGGTTTGATGCCTACAACGGTAAATGAGGAAGAGAATCTTTTGATGGGGGTTTGTTTTAGAATCAAGGAAATAGCTCATGGCAAATCAAATGGCGATTGGTAGTGGTAGGATTAGAAGGACTTTGTGAGAATATTGTATTGGCAAATATACTGCCATTTAATGTCGGAATGTGATTGCAATGTATGATGAATATGTGAAATAAATAAGTTCTTAAGATATAGCGATTCCATGTTCCATTACTGTTAATCGTAATCTAGTTAGTTTGTCAATAAAAGTGAAAACTTGTTCAATGTGACAAGAATTTGATAGTTTTAAGGTAGCTTTAACCCTGAATTCTTTTGTAACAAAAGAAAAAGTCGTTTAAATGAAGTCTACCTCATGCCTGTTTGTATCTCAATCCTATCAATGTTTTATGAAGTTAAACTAACAGTCTATAATACGGCCAGTAGTTTAGTCATCCTGTGAAAATGGGGCTTGCAACTATGCTTACAATAATTGAAAATCACGAAAGATATCCCGTAAATCCTACTTACTTAATATTATAAACCCGAAAGTTTGTATGGATATTTGTTACTCTTTCACGTAAAAACTACTGAATGAATTTTAATAAAACTTTACAAAAATAGAGCGTACATTTCAAAAAAACACATAGGCTAGAATTCAGGCGCAGCTAGTGACACTATAAGTTGAGCATGAAATTTTTCCCAACATTCCCTCTCAGAGGATTGTCTCATCTGGCAAAAACCAACCCTGCTCCCTCAGTAGTCTTTGCCACCATCTGTAGGTGCGCACAAATTTGCATATGTCGAAATAATTTAGGGGGTAACTCCACACTCTCACAGGACGCTAATGTAAGCCGGTATCGGCACCGGCGGAATAAGAAATTGGCATAGATGCGACATTCTGCTAACATTTTTACGTTTATGTCCCTATTTTTATGGGCGTAAGTTGTAAAGGCATGTTAGAACTGTAGTAATCTTGTGGAGGAAGAAACGTAATGTGGCTGTTAAGTTTGAGTGGCTGGATGTCGAGGAATTTGTCGTTTTATTGTTGAACTAATGTTTTTTTTTCTTCTACTTCTTTGAGGCCATGGTTTCTAGCTGGCAAGGCTGTTAGCTAGAAAGGCAGTGAGTTGATTAATGGATGGGTTTTAGGCAGCAAAAGACTGACACTCCCTTTAGCTTTACCCAGAGCGGGAGAAATTATGCGACGATTTCACATCCAAAAAAAAAGTCGTTGAGAATATTTAAACAAAATAACCTTATCTAGAGTAAACTAGTCTCATCATCTATTCTTACTTTTGGTTAGCTTCCAGTCTAACCGGATAAAACTGAATACCAGTATTTTACATAGAGCGGCTGCCTGCCCGACCTCCAGAACCTAGTTATTGGGTCTGAGTTTAGTAAAATCGACTAGTACACTTAGGGAATGCAATCTTATATCAAGGAAAGTTAACTAGTACCTGGAATAAAATATGTAGTAGGACTTCTATTAGAGTTGGGAGGAGCTCGTGGCTAAATAATAGCAGCCGCTCGGGTCGATCTTTAGGTTAAGCCGCGCTTGCCTAGGTTGGTCTGTGGATGGGTGACCACCCGTTACATACCGAGTTTCCTCCGTGCCTCGGAAAGCACGTTAAACCGTCGGTCCCGGCTGTCATTTGTAGATCTTTGACAGTCGTTACAGGTAGTCAGTGTTCCAAAAGTCTGACAACCAGTCTTACCAAGGGGTATCGTATTACCCAGTATTAACTGGTTAGGAGGTCAGATAGGCAGTCGCTCCATGTAAAATACTGATATTCAGCTGCATTCGGTTAGACTGGAAGCCGACCCCAACATAGTTGGAAATAGGCTAAGCAGATGATGACTTCTATTTGAGTTGAATCACCATCATTATCTGTTTAACCTTTTTGTAACTTTGTTGGGGTCGGTTTTCAGTCTAATGCAATGAATTTTCAGTCTGCAAGCTGAATATCAGTATTTTATAATACATACAGCGAGTAGTATCTATTCGTTTTCAATATAAGTACTATTCAAGTTTATTAACTAAACGCAAGCATTTTTTTTTTGAAATATGATCTAACACAGATATTATTCAATGTAATAGATATTTTTCCAACCAAAACTAAATGTTTTTCTACAGAAGGCAGCCTCCATTGTATGATATGTGATATACAAATCAGGCAATGAATCCTTATTACGACTTTAATTAGGAGAGAACTATCCGCAAAGAGATAACTTGCCAGGCTCGACAGATATGGTTTTTTTTTTTGAGAAACTGATGGATGTCTCCAAATCAAATTTAATTTATTTATAGTTTTATTTTAATAGTTCAATAGTTTTTTTAATAATAATAAATCGTTTATTTATAAAAGTGGTGCACATATTCAATAAAATAAAACATCTTAACAATCAATTGAGCACAGTTGCTTATATTGTCTGTACTAGATTGGGCCTATGTTTCAAGCATATATTACATTTAGGTACCTATATTTCATGATTTTTAAAGAAAATATTAACTTTATCTGATAAACTGGGTTATTTATCTTTTTTGCCGAATGCAGTTTGATACCAATATTTTACATGGAGCGACTGCCTATCTGACCTCCACAAACCATTTAGTTAATTTGGGAAGACTGGTTATCTGACTTTTGGATCACTAACTGCCTATATTGACAGTAAAAAAACATAGATATCACGTAATTCCCCACAAGTTAATAGAAATTCTTATGATAAAACTAAATCTACATTCCAACCCAAATCGTACCCAAAACAGTAAAAACGTAAAAAAATACAGCAAACGTCGACTCTACATCCGGTATATTACCCTTATGGCATCTCTACCTCACTTATAACTGTTCTAAGTCGACTAAAGGAAAATTTTCGCTCATAACGTTCAGAAAATAACGCGGGGGAGAGAACTCTAGTAATTTGTCGATACTCTACATATGACTCTATATAGGTAGAGCTATAGAGCTTATGTACGAAGGCACTGATTGAAAAATTAGGGACTAATGTATGCGTAAATTATACTGTAATAGAAATTGAAGGTAGAGATTGGAATGTAGAGTCTTGGTAATGTGAAATCATGGAAATGAGGAAATTCTGAAGATTATTACAAAATTATAATTTATGTTTGTATTTTGATAAAACTGTATGTTCCGCTTTTTATTACCTAACCCTATTAATAATACAAATGTTTGTTACGCTTTCAAACAAAAACTACTAAACGGATTTAGATGAAATTTGTTACACAGATAGTTATATAATAGGCCGGATTAGCACACACACTACTTTTTTATCCTAAAACAAAACAGCGGGTCATAGCTAGTTTACTTAGAAATAAAACCGCCAGAATTCCTAGTATTTGTGTCCATGATATCTAGTCGATTGCATTGCACTTGTCTATGCTGCCTAGACTGCTAACGTGGGCAGCGTAGGCAGGTCCCAGAGATCACCCACATAATGGTTTTGCTAGATGGAGGAAACCTCAGAGGCATTTCTAGTGTTCAAGACTCACAAATAACAGCAACAGTTAATGAACCAGTTCGGACATATCCTCAGATTAATAAGGGATGTGATGGCGCAGAGCTTAAGCACCTCACCTCTCATGGATGAGGTTGTAGGTTCAAATCCGGGCAAGTACCAATGTGACTTTTTTCTATTCATATGTACTTTCTACGTTTTTTTAGACATCAAATACGTTGGTGAGTTAAAAATATCGTGAGGAATCCTGGACTTATGATTAATATAATATAAGTCTGAAATCGCCAACCCATCTTGAGCAAGCTTGGTGATCAATGCTCCTGCCTTCTCTGTATAAGATGAGACCTTTGCACGGTCGGGCAATTATAGGCTTGTATCTCATTTATTTATTTTTATACATAATTATTTCTTATTAAAATATATATAAAACAAAAAATATTTTAAAAAGGGTTGTGTGGTTTTATTAACTTTTTTTTTCACATTATAGACATTTAGACATCCCTACTCCGCGGCCGACCGTCACGCGACATGCAACACACAGACGAAAAAGTTTGAGACGATGTAATAAAAGTTTCACTCTAAAAATACAAAAATAGTAGCCCACCGGTATCGGGAACAGGGTCTATTATTATATTTATGGGTCGTTCTCAAAAAAGTGGCACCGTTCAAAATAAATTTACCAATTTAGGAAAATGTATTATTTATTGAGTTTTTTTAATCAAAATCCATTCGGGGTATTTCTCTAATGTTTAATTGAGTTAAGGGAATACAAAAATTACATAAATAGGCACAATACAGCTATTCAAAAAAAACTTCCTTACAGGTTAAAGAGATATCGTACAGGTTAATGAGAAAAGTTTTCAGGTTAAAGAAAATCAAACAGGTAAATGAAAAGAAAAACAATTTAACCATGCAAAATCAGCTTTTATTATTATTAATGCAATCAATGACAGTTACATTAAAAAAGATTCGCTTAACAATTAAGGAAATAAAAAAAACATCTCACTTGGATGTCGTAAAACTAAAAAAAAACTGTAGATCAAACATTTTAAAAATTCAAAACATGATCTCTAAGAAATAGTACAATTTTCTTCTTACTAATTAATCAGTCTCAAAATATTAAAATTAAAAATAACGTAACTTTAATAAACATAAGGAAACTTCTTACGAACAATTTAATCTTTGGATCACTTTTTGGTTCTAGAAAAATCACAATAATCAAACAATTTTTTGTTAAAAGATATTGTAATCGGAATCACTATCACTATCAAAAACGTGCCTAGAAATGTTCAAAGGAGACTCTGTTACATTGGCAGGCCCTTCATTTAAAATCCTATCTAGAGTACTCCTTTGAAGTTCCGGAGGTAATTCCATTTCAGACAGTGCTGAAAATGGCGTAGATCTATGTAGAACAGTTACGGATTCTTCTGCAGCACTCGTGCCAGGGGCAATAAAACTGTCGTCATCCGAATCATTGAGCTCCAGACGAGATGGTAAAACTCGAGAAGTGGCCACAACAGAAGCTCTCATTGTTTTTTTGCGCTTAGGCTTTGGTGTGCTGATGCTGACTTGTTGTCTTATAACATCATGGAAACCAAGGTGTTTGCCATGCTTACAATATTCGGCTTTAGTTAAACAAGGATTTTTAGTACAGCTAAGGCGTCTTAAAACGACTGATGCACTTTTTGTGTTACACCATACAATTTGATGAACTTGCTGCGTTCCTTTAAATGGCAGTAATGTATTGGGCAATAGCAAGTCTTTTTCAAAGATTTTATATTCGGAAATAGTGTCTATAACGATATTTTTCACGTTTTGTTTTAGTAATTGTGAAAAACTTTCAAAGTCCGGTACGTCAGCGCCATGATTCACACACGCATCAGCAGTACGCTTTATAACAGCTCCAACTCCATCTGGAGCTCCCTTACCATGACCGGATTCTGAGTAATTCCAAGTGACACATTTAAGCTGAGGATTACTCCATCTGAGAGCTGTTATAATATAATAAATTTTGTAATTTCGATACTGACTGCCTGCAGAATCGGAAATAATATGAAAGGTATTAACTTGCGGAGCATGATTTTTCAAAAAATCTATAATTGGTTCTAAATGAGCCCATACAGCTGCTGTGTCATGTCTCAGATTTGGACTGATAGTAGCGAAACATTGAGAGTTTTTCAGCCCATCAACATCAAAGTAATAAAGCACACTAGTGTGGATGGTTATTTGGGGCTTACTGGCACCAAAATGCGCAGATTGAATTTCTTTCGAGTATGCGCACTTATAATTTTCCGAATAATCGACATGAATAACAGCTTCATCGTGTTTTAACTGGTTTTTTATATATTTTATTGCCTTTTGTTGACTGACCATTTTGCCACAGTGTTCCATATACTTGTCTATTATTTCTTCATAGTGCCTAATGGCTTCTTTAGGTTTCGTCACTACTTTCTGTTTTTTAACCAACCTTATAGTTTTTTCGCTTCCATTTTGTACAATACATTCAGTCTTAGAGTTCCATGTCCAATAACAGAAATCGATAGCATTGTCAAACATCAAATATTGAATAGTTTTGTTTTTGCAGCTTACACATTCACGGAATAGGCATTCAGCATTATACACGTTGCAGCAAATGCTTTTAAGAAGATTTGTGGGATCTCTGTGCTCAATTATTTTATATTTGTGAAGTGCAGATACTAAAAGCTGAAAATTTTCGTGAATGACACAGAGACAAGTCTCTCGTGGTCTTTTAGAAGCTGACAAAATCCAGAACGGTCTAAATCGGCAAAATGTAGCGAAACTTAGAGTGTACGCATGTGACGAGTTAAATTTTTTATGAAGATTACTAAGAGAGTCATTTAAATAACGTTTTTGTACCTTTACACCTTCTTTCTTTACGTATTCCTTTTTTCCTGCTGCACAGCTACTATTTTCGTCATCTGAAAGGAAAGTTGTCACGTCGTTCTTCTTCTGCAAAACTGGCACATTTTTAGATTGTCCATTTCGTCTTCTAAATACACTCTTGAACCTTCTCTTTAATTTGGTAGCTTGAATAGACTTTTCGAGATATGGTTTTAAACTATTTGAAATAATTTGTTTCATCTTATATGATTTTATACTTTTGTAAGAACGTAATAAACCTTCAGCAAATGAATTATCATCACTAGTACTAAGTTGAGGAAGGACAGGATCTTTAGGAAGTTGGACGACTGAGTTTTCCAACTGAATATTGTCTCCAAACCTGGCGTTCTCGATTGCTATTGTAGAATTTCGTTTTTCTTGAAGTGGTTGTAATCTTGAAATCTTTTTTCGATAGGCATCATTTAATTTAATAACTGATTGTAATTTAAGTCGTAAGGATGCTATTTCCTTGTCTTTTTTATAGCGCAACTTTCTCACTAGGCGTTGGGCATTAGGTGATACGCTCCGAGAACTTACTGAGGAGCCTTGTGAAGTTGCAGGACTAGCTTCTCTTGACCTAGTTATTCTTTGACACTCTGAATTGTCCTGTGCCCCTTTTGCAGTTTCTTTGTTATAGCAACCAACCACGTTATCAATATTATCTATATTGATATTTTCAATATCGCTGGAAGGTGGACTGTTGCATTCAAGAAAGCGTTGTATTTTTGCTTTTTGTTCCTTTTTGCGTTGGTACGATTTTTTTGCATCTTCTCTCCACTTCCTTCTGAGCATTTTCTGATCTCTTGGTGTTAAACTATTTATGGACACTACTTTTCCCTCCTTTTTTCGTTTTTCGTACTTTGCTTTATTTTTTTCTTTATATTTTGCATAAAGCTCTGCATTATTTTTGATTTTTTCATATCTTTTTTTTTCAAGATCTCTTTTCCTAGCTAAAATGTCTTCTTTTTTTTTATTTTTTGGCATTGTACCTTTGAAAACAAACAAATAAGTTAGAATAATAATACCCTAAATGTTCCCATAGTCCTAGGGCAAGGAAGAACTCAGGTCTGAAGAACTCAGGTGTGGTTTTAGCCAGTAACAGTCTGACACTAAAAAGTGAGAGAAGTCATTGGATGATTTCCCCCTAAAAAACCTGGATTTTGATAGTTTTACCAAACAATAACAGGTAAAGTCTCTTTAACCTGGTAAAAGTCTCAATAACCTGTGCTTTTCAAACAGGTTAAAGAGACACAGGTTAATGAAAAAAATATGGTTTTGATGTGATAACAACAAAACGGTGACAGTTTTGGAGTTTATACTTATAAAACAATAAAAATGCATTAAATTACATAATCTAACGTTATACTCGCAACGTAGTTAATCCGCAAATAAAAAATATGAGAGTCAGATTATAGAGAACATACCTGTTACAAACTCCGATTCAAGCAAGTCGTCGTAATTTCTTAAAAAATGGCGCAAAAATCGACACTTCTTTCCTTGGCAATGGTTAGTTGGACACTGCCTGGTCAGTTTGCGCGGGGGAGGGATGTTGAGTAAGTAATAGTGTTTGTGTGATGTGCGTTAGTGTGCAAGCACAAGTTATAGAGAAATTCACTCCGGACACGATTTCAACATGAATAACTCGCAAATTATGTTCATTATTAATGTACCGTGTAAAATAAATTTAATTTATTAATGTACAGACTAATATTTTGATAATTTTGAACCTATATTTTAAACATTTATTTTTTTATGTTTATTCAAAGTGTGACTATTTGACTTTGGACACGGCAGGTTGTTGGGAAACAGATGTTACAATTTTATTTTGTTCTAAGAAAATCTCGAATGGTTTTCTTAATATTACTCAGCCTCTGTGTAAAAAGCCTCTTTGAGTACAATATTGTGCAGAATTTAATGAAAAGCATTTTAAAAATCACTCATTTGCACTAAAAACTGCCTGACAGGTTACAGAGCCACATTTTTGAGAACGACCCTTATATAATTGGGAATGAACACAATATTGTGTGTTGGCAACAATTTATTAACACACTAAATTTAGTTCTAAAAGAGTAGCAATACTTTATGGCTGTACGAACAGCACGCTCAGTGGTAATAGCTAATTGTCTCACCACTTCACAAGCATCTCTTGTTGACACGGAAACTGTATTAACAGTCCACACACATCACTCTTAAAAAAAAACTAAAAAAAACGAAGTTCAACCGAAAAAAAGACCAACGCAACTGACCATTCACTTCAAATAAAAATAAAAACAAGGAAAAAAATGCAAAAAAAGACAAAAAAAATCGCGTTACATCGTAATTGAAGTACGCTGTAGTGAAAGTGAAATGATTTTTTAGACCTTTTTTTCAGTTCGCGTATCCATACTGAAATATTTCGGTTGAAAGCCTTTATTTTATCACGCCATGCCACGCCACAGGCACCGTTAGAATCGAGTTCGTCCGATGAATTTTTATTCACCCGTTTTGTATAGAAAGTGAAAATCCCGATTTGTTTTACTCTTGCTTGCTTTTTTTGTAGTGCTGTGTTTGTAAATATACGTGTTTTTTTTACTTTTTGGGGTTTGTGTGTACGATTTATGGGGAATATGAATGAATTTAGGAGGGATGTGGGCGCGTGTGAGCTGTCAAGGACATTTTAAACGTTTACTCTTTGTATTCTAAAGTTTAACTTGATTATTAGACTTGTAGAGAATTTTTATTCTCTATTTTACTAATTAATCTTATAGTTATTCTCATTTGCAAATAACTAGAATCATCAATTCTGGTTATATCGACAATCAAAGAGTCATTAAATTCCGGGGTTGCGGGTTGTATCCGGGGTTGTGGATTGTTCGAAAAAGATACTGTGACCCCGGAACATAAAGGGCAAAAGAGGGAACATGGGGACAACAGGGGAAGTAAGTTGATGATTTTCCATCCGCAAAAAAGTGTGGTTAAAGTGCTCTTAAACTGTTGAACAGATCAGCAAATTCTTTTCCTTTATTATAGGGTAGACCAAAACTAAAAAAAAAAACATTAACTTCTTCATTAGCAATGAATATCATTGCATTAATGATAGCATTTTATTTTACTTAAGGCACTTTTAGTGCAGATGGGCCTGCCAGGGCTACCTGCCGTGGTTGCGGGTTGTTCGAAAGAGATACCGCGGCCCCGGAACATTACGGGCAGTAGAAGGAACATGGGTAGGTTTTAGTCAGTACAAGTGTGACATTGCCCCTGCTCCGCCTAGACCGGGGGATAAAAAAGAACTTTTAGTTTTAAGTCAGACGCCTGTTTCGTCAACGGAAATAGACTTTTGGTAGAAACGTCTACTAACTCAATTAAAAGAGTACCTAACCATAACGGTTTGTGGTTCCAACCCTCCCTCAGTGACGAGCGAATCCGGAAACCAAGTCTAGACGATTCATAAATCTCTGCTGATGACTTAACGCAATAGAAGATTGAAGGAAAACATTTTATTTTGACGTAGGAACATTTTAAATTAGTTTATGTACTGCTTATATGATTTGTTTGAGTAAATCAGATTTAGGTATAAATGTTTTGTGGCAAGGAAATCAAAACATCTAGATACAAGTATTTTATTTATTTCTATTGCGAGGAAATCTGCAGTTATTGGTATGAAATTGTCGAGGCGTAGAGAACAAATGAAATATAAAGCTGTTTTTTTTTCTTTTTAAGAAAAGCCGGAAAGAACAAATCGCATTCGCGCTTCGAGGATTCCGTACAAACTTGTAGTTAACTAATGAAAGTACCGAATATTGTCCTAACGAAAACATAAACTGACTTGAAGGAGGTAAGGTGTGATGCATCTACAAATTTACGACTTTCGGATTTTTCTTCTTCCCAGCTAAAAAACTAGGAAGTGGCAAAGAGCAGGCATTTTAGGAACTGTCTCTTGTAATGTTGACGTTCAAACAGTGCTGATTATCAGCCTTCTTTGAAAAATAACTTTTGATTTTCCACTACTGGTACTCTATTATATTGCTTCTAGACAAAATTCATGATGTTAGTTTTTTTTTTCGATATGGCATCTCGCAGTTCAACCTAGGAGGTTGTCGTCTGCTTAACCGGGCGATTCCAGTAGATGCCTTGAAATTAAGGTCTTCAGCCAAGGCAAAAACTTACAAACTAAGCGACTACACGCTAAGGGCACCCCCTGTGGGGTACGAGCCTCGGCTTAGGGCGTCGCTAGGAGAGGACAGCAAAGGGACAGGCTGGATCTGATTTATATAATTTAGGGATTGGTTTGGACTTGCTCAGCATCGCAGGCTAGCTCTTGCCAGGGACGGGTGGGGCAGTTACCGGGACGTCATGACGGGCCTCGTCGGCGAGGATGGAATGACGGCACTTTGTGTCAGAATTTACTTAGGGTGCTAGTTTCCCTAGTGCTCTCCTGTAGCAGGGTTATAGCATCGTCAGGAGTGACGAGGGTATGTCGAGAACGACGAATTTGTTGATTTTAGGTCAACGGGAAGAACCCTATAGATTTTAATTCAATTTGCCACTATATATATATAAACGGCTGTATCTTTTGATTGCGTAAATTTATAGAGTTGATTTTTTCACAGCTTCAAGGGACCGCAGACTTGAATATATGGTTTTAATTTCTACTCGATACATCGCGTTCCTGAGATAAAGGTTCTTGACAGACGAACGGATAACAAAGTGTTACTATAAGGGTTTCATTTATTCATTCTAAGGTACGGAACCCTGAAAAGACTTTATCATGCTAAGAGCAAATTGTATAAGTACTGACATTTTTATTTTGCTTTAAAATTTTATTGATAGTGGGACTACCATGCTCCTAGTCTTACTAAGTCAGACTGGTATCCTAACATAGGTGAGGAAAAAGTAGCCAGATGATGTATCCTTAAATTAATTTACTCCTAATTTTGAACGTCGATATTTCTATTTTTAGCAAAAGATCAAAAAATAATCTTCAACAAAGATTTCTCGTGATCGGAATTATTCAAAATCTGACAAATTCTTTCGAGGAAAACCGTTATTTTCCTGTTTAACCATACCAAACTTCCGTCAAATTTTTATACTTTAGTGTATTCTATTTCTTAAAAAAAAAACGAAGACTTAATAAATAAACGATAATTTTAACATCGTTTTATAAAAGCCGCTTGTTTTTTTTGTTAGTTATAACTTAAGAATTATGTTTCAGACAATGGCTTAATTGCTAACGACCGATAGCTTCGACCTTTAGGACCCAAGGAGGATCTCGTTAGGCAGCTGAATCAATGGCTTGATTTAGAAAGTGGTACTCCTGGACACTGGGGTCTAACCTGTAACTATGATTGTGTTCCTGATAGTTTAAAATACGCTAGATTAAATATTATTTTTATTTTTGGTAACACATTAATTGTAATGTAGATTACTAGTGTTATTGACACCTTATGCTCTATAAATATATTTTATTTATTTTATAGCCATTTTGCCCATTTTTAAATTATTTTATATAAGCTTCCGCCCGCGACTTCGTCCGCGTGGCATAGTTACTTTGGGCTAACGCTTACTTTAACCCGCGTGATGATCGAAAAAAAATATATCTTTTTCTCCCTTTTTCTTCCCTCTTTATCTCACTTTTTTTTAAAAAAATTGCCTGTCCGTCTCCAGGGTCCCAACTATCTCTGTACCAAAATTTATCAAAATCGTTTTGGCCATTTAGGCGTGAAGACGTATCAAACAAACAAACACACTTTCGCTTTTATAAAGATTGAATAACAATACCAGCTCATAAATACTGTCCTACTGTTGAGATTTTCCAATCATTTAACTTAGTCTGTATTTAATCGTTCTTTAATGTGAAAGATAATTACAGATAACACTTTATGTATTATTGCTTTCCTTTAAAAAACCTTTCAATAACCCTCATTGTTGAAAAAAAATACATCGTACAATAATATCTCTTATCAGCGCAAGTCATCGCACGTTACGCTCCGTATCCGGATTCGTTCGTGAATTGTGAGTAACCCTTGGATGTGGGTCAGTATATCTTGGGCAACGCACCCTCACTTTGGGCCGTCGCCCCTCATGTAGCGTCTACAAGTATATGCATTCTTGAGGAATGTCTCGGTCAGCGTGTGGGATGGTTAGATAAGCATGAGATTTTATGTAGGGTAGTTGCCCAGACGCCTTTAAATTAAGGGTTAGTTTTAATTTTGGTATTTTTATAGTAGTGATTAATATTTTATTACTGATAAATATTTAGTGAGTGATATTGAAATTGTAGTTTGAGGTTGTTCGTGCTTAGAGACTTTTGTGTTTTGTTAAAATGGTTTGCTTATTATTAAAATAAGATGTCATTAAATGAAATCGTTCGATTTCGATTATTATTTATCTAAATAATTATTTATTTTGACAATCACTAAAATTTTATTGAAGATCAAAAAGAAAACTGTGGTAGGAAATTGAACCATAGAAAAAACTTGTTTAAAACGTACTTATCGAAAGAATATTCAACTCTATTTTTTACAAGTTTATTATTTATTTACTTTTCTTTCTATTCTAAAGTTAGGTATTAATAAAGATCGACTACCTATAAAGCTAAGTAAGACAATTATTAATGGAAGCGAAGAGATTCCACACAGCATTAATACGACGAGAATATCCTTCTTATTATTTTGTTTTTCTTTCAAATCGTAGAGGTCTTCTTTGGTGTTTATTTCTTTAAAGATATCGTGTATTTTGTAGTTTGTTAGTAGGTTAAAAAAAGATTTATGTTCCTGATTGGATTTTGGAAGAAAGTTTGGACTTGTTTTAAATAACTTTCTAGATAAATGTAATTTATATTCTAGATAAAACTCATACTATAAACTAGACGATTATTTGGTGCAGTATAATATAATTAATAGAAAAAAAACTTTGCTTCATCAATATTTCATGGTATGTTGATAAATTGGCACCTTAATTTACGTATGTAATAAATTGCGTTGTTGCATGTTCGATAAAATATATCTGCATAATAATGACTATACTTGTAGAAGTATGTCGAAAAAAGGCGTACAATACAAAATAAGCCTAGGACACGCCCATACGAAAAAAGTAGTCGACACCCCCGGAAATAAATACACATATGAGAACAGAACCAATTTTTGCATACATTAATTACCCAATAACCTAACGTTACCTTTCCAATATTTAATAACCGTTACATTTCTCTCAAACTACCCTCTAAAAAGCGTGTGTTGCCATCTAACACGTAGGAACACACGACACCAATGTAATAAAAATTATATGCTCCAATTTACGATGGCGGGAGTTGGGGTATGGGAGGCCAAAAAATGCCCCCCTTTTCCCCCCTGATTGCGGGATCGAATCTCGCTAAACGGGTGTACGAAAAATTTCGCAGTAGGGGTGTCCCCCCTCGGGGCGCAATACATTTTTATCATTATCCCTTTCTCACTACTATGAGGGTATTTGGTAATTATTGTTTATACGTATATGTTTTTTGTCGGCTTTTTTGCATGTTTGCAGTTTTTCGGGGAGTAAGGGGGAGTAATTATGATTGGACAGTGCGTCCAATCATTACTTATTGTGTTTTATATATTCATTTATTTTACGCTTGATTTATTTAATTGTGTTGTGGATTGGTCTCTGGGTGATATTGGATTCAAATACGTTGCAATGTTCTTGGCTTCACTTCCTGCTGTAGATATTTGCCAACTTAGCAATTAGCTTATTTCTGGGTTAATTATTGAAACTTATTGTTTTCTTCTTCATACAGCTATGAAGGTGAAAACAATAAGTTATATTTTTTTTAAGTAAACCTAGCGGATTTATTCAGTAAGAATTTTAAGTAACGAATTCATTTTCTTCAAGTCCTATTACCCTGATATCCTCGAAATTTTCTTTGATATGGCGCGGGAAGATAACTGATCTACTACTTTTTGTCTTTGATTAACACGTTAAATTATAATGGAAGTAAGTGGGTTATTTTTTTCTTCTTAAATGTAGGTTAGATTTAAAGGTTTCATTTTACGATTAATGTCGTTTTAACTCCCCTTTTTACATACTTTTATTAGCTTTGCCTCTTACTTACTATGAAAAAAAAGTGTGTGTGTCAGCTCCGACGCACGACTGGAGTTTACTCCTTAAGTACAAAAATATCCCTGACGGACGACAAATTTCATAAAGCGCCATCTAGTAATATTCAAAAACACCATAGGTGCATGTGCACGAAAAACGTAACGAGGTCATTCAAGGTCATTCATCAGTAGATATTACACCTCACATTTTTCTCATACCGGGCGCCTTATACATATATGAAAATCGATTCTTAAGGAGTAAACTCCAAAACTGAAGTTAAATTTGAACCAGTTCTCGATTTCTGATAAAACTGAAATGTTATAATATACATGTTTAGTTCGTATGAATAATTCTGGTAAGTTTTTATGAATTCCCAGGATATGGATATCATTTAAACGGGTTCTTGAATAAAAAACCGTTTCGTTTCTGCGTAGCAATGCCACCGTTTTTCAAGAACTTTTTCCAGCAAACACAAAAAAACCCACCAACGATTCATCACATTCAGATCAATGTTTTAAGTACGCATAGAGGACATACATACATACATTAACAAGTATTTATAGAGATAGCATTGTTGGTATGACAGAAGAAGAAAATTATCCTATACTATCCCTTAAACAAACACAGGTCAAAAGTTTAATTATACAAAGATATCTCTTATTTTTTAAGAAAAATATTCATATAGACATTTTTAACAATACAAGTATTGTAACAAAGGCCTTGTTTTGTTGGCAGTAATAGGAAGCAACCTATTTTGTAGTTTTCATCCGGTTTATTGTTGGTATGAGGCCCTTAATAAAATAATAATAGCGAAAACACCTGTTTTCATAATATTATAATAATGTTTGAATACAAAGGTGGGGAAGGGGGGTATTTTGTATTGTATTTGGAATTGATCAAACTGTTATAGGTGAAAGAAATGTCTTTTTTTACTGTTGTGAAAAAATCATGGTGGCTCTTTCCCAAAATTTGCCCAGTTTTTTTTTTTAATGGGGTAGTTGTTAATTATTTATTAAATACTTTAAGACAGTAATGTACACAAGTGGACTTAATACTAAGGGTAAATAATAAAAAAACGAATAATATATAACTACTAGCTGTGCCCAGCGGATTCACTCTATTTCTGGAGAGGGGTATGAAAAATTTATTAAAGCCGATTTTCAGACCTACTGAATTTACATTTAAGTTACTAGTGTCGTAAGAGAATAGCAACTAAAACTGTAACACGAGAATTATATATATTAGACTAGACTAGTCTGCGGTGCGGTTTCACACGCTGCTCAGGGCCTCTTCTCACTTAGGGTTATGAAAAATAGATGTTGGCTGATTCTCAGACCTATCCGATGTCCACGCAAAATTTCATAAAAATCGGTGCAGCCGTTTCGGAGGAGTTTGGTTACAAACACCGCGAAACGTAAATTTGAAATATTAGATAATACAGAATTATGAAATCAAAGGAAAAAAAACCAAATCTTTATGTAGATTTCTGGTGATAAGCGAAAGTTAACTGTATTATTGTTTTTTTTTGTACTTAGATTTATCGAAGGAAAGTTCTAACGATATACTATACAACTTGAAGAAAGCAAAAAAAAATTTTTCTCATATGTTAACGTACATTAGCCACTGATAACACTGTCACCGTTTGTTTATATGTGCAGTTTCACTTTGATGAGAACCATACAGCACGGACTTAACTTTTACTATTTAAAAAAAAATAAATATATGGACACAAATCAATGTCATGTTTACTTGCCAGCGCCACCTAGCGGGGTTCCAAGTACATTACAAGGAGTCGTGAAGTCAACATTCAAACATAAATTAACCTTCACAATTAATCGATCCGTTTGTTATTTAACAACAAAGCTTAACTACAGATCTATCATAGATACCATTGACATAATTTTATAGTTATGTCAACCTTCGACTTAACCCCAAGCATCAGATATCAGTCTATTTTTAGCCCCACCTATAATTTTGCGGGCGGAATTCCAATTTGGCATTCAAAAGGAAATAACTTAGACTTGACTTGACATTTCTTCTGATTAATGTAGGTTTTGTTAAAAGAATCTAAAGTCTAAGACTGGGTAGTCAAGGTTTTTTTTTGTCACATTTGAGAAAAATCGCCTCTTCTGGTAGGCAAAAATTCTATGTCCAGTCGTGGGATGAAAGTTTTTCCAAGCTATACAACTTCTATCACTTCTATTTTAAAAAAAACTGTCCTACGATTTCCGAATCCCAACTTAAATGTCAATGCCATAAATAAGTTCTTAGCTTAATTAACTTACCTAATTATGAAAATACCGTCTTAAATAAATTATATTACAAATTGACGTCACAACGTCAAAGAAAAATCAATAGCCTTCACAATGTCCAAGAAATTTTCGTAGCGGCCTACGAGCTACGCGACCGTAGCCGTAGTACTACGCCGTAGCCTGGGCCTACGCAAAAACAATATTTTCTAACGGCAGGGCGTTCCTAATTATATTGTTGAATCTCTCAATGAAAGTCTTCTGTAGAAAGTTTTATACGTTTTTAGAGTGATTTTGTATATAAATCGAGGATATTCCTGTTCTATAATTTCGCTTGACATTTTAAGAAGTCTTAAGCTGAGCTGTTTTTGGTAAACAATCTTATTATTTAAATATAACTCCATAGTTCTCTCTAGCCTGTATTGTGATAATAATAAGGTGAATTGCCTTTTTCATAAACTATTACTTACTTATTAATATGGCTTTTAGCCATATAGCTCATTATCCTATTTAAACGCATTCATTCATTCTCATGAAACAAAAAGTGACTATGATAAAATCTAACATAAAAGATAATATTCTTTCTCAAATAAATGAAAAACAAAACGATTCTAATCCCTCTTAAAATTTCTCAAGAAGCCAAAAAACATCATGAACACACTTTGAATGATGTCATACATATTTCCATACAACTACCCGCCTACTCAAGTCTATTGTCTGAACTTAAGTTCGGTACAAGTCCCTTACAACTTCAACTAAGAATAAAGGAAGTACTACCCTCTGCGAATATTTTTGATCTCCCCTCTGACTATTAAAACTATCGATCTGGGCCGACTCATTGCAAGAAGCTGTAATTTTTAGGGAAGATGGAGGGAACTTGTTCTCTTTGTATAAGTTAGAATATTGAAAAGTTAAATAGTAGCAGTTTTATATAATTTGCATAAGACTGTTGTTGTATTCTTTTTCTATTTGAGTGGTGAATGCATAACCGGGTGACAGAGTTTTGATGCCACTCATAGGCTTAGTCTTATCGTTGGCATGCCGTAGAAAAATATCTCTCAGGCATTTTGGTTTACCTGCCGGAGTTGCAGGTTGTTTGAAAAAGATACCCCGGCCTTCATATTAGTCTAGTTTAATCAGGTGGTTCATCATTTTTAAATTCGTCTTTTTGAAGGTATACAGACAGGATAACAATAGATACATTGAGGATATCGAGAGTTGTCGTTTAATATACTCGTTTCGCTAAACAGAGGTTTAGATTATTTGTCAATACTTCGCGGATCGTTTGATCATGATCTGCATTTTCGAAATACTGATATTACGGATTTATCAATCAGTTTTAACAATAATAAGGGTCTGTAATCTCTTAATACTGAGTATTTTTTTAATTAATAAAACAACGCTAATTTCCTTTAAGATTTAATATCAAATTCTGAATTTGCCCATTTTCATCTTGCCTATTCTTCTCCATAGTGACCTACGCTTTAGAATGGGCAACTACAGTACTTTCACAAGTTATTATGTCTTGTGACTGGGACTGTAGGAGCATCTTTTTTTTTGTTTTTATGACATAGAAAGGTGCCTTTAATGGTCTAATTGAAATAACTGCTTTAAGTTTGAGTTTAAGAACAGTCTCATCACAAAATCTGATTTGTTTTAATCAAGAATATAAAAATAAACCATTGGAATCTTTGCATCACAAAGAAAACATCAAATTTCCTACACATTCTCGTAAACTTGACGAAAAGTAAGTGACTAAGGAAACGCTTACCGAGAAATGGGAAGAATATTTATCTTTTTTAACAAAAAAGGAAAAGAAACTTAATTTTTTATCCTATAATAAAAGAATGAGGTCAAATATCTCGGTCAAGGAAAGTTTTGAATTTTTTTTCATTGTTTTCATCACGGACTTCCTGTCATAGAGAATGAGGGTTTTATCTAGGCTGTTGAAAATACTATGTTAATTTCTGGACATAGACTTATTCTATTCTGTTAGTGCACGCCATTTAGCTCTATATTAGTAACTCTTCTGTTATGTAAGCTCATACAGTTTTACATTTGCCCCACACCAGAAATTTCTGTTGTATCGTGGGTGCGTTTACAAACATTTAAACTTTTTTTTTGCTTATGTGAATTCATCAAATAACTTCCCCCACTGTGGGTGGAGCGGGGGGGACTGTCAGACTTGTACAGATTAAAACCCACTCATGTTCCTTTTATTGCTCTTTACGTTCCAGGGTCGCGGTATCACTTTCGAACAACCCGCAACCCTGGGACAACCCGCAACCCCGGAAACATTTAAACTCACTTACACAATCAGCCAGACCCGAAACATAAGTAGGCTATTTGTTCCACACAAAAACATTAAAATAAAAATGACCAAGTTTTACATATTCCTACAAGAACACTATTAAAACGTCAAGAGGTGCAGTGCGGTTGTGGTTGCTTATTTCCTTTGGAGAAAAACCCGGCAAGAAACTCTATGGTTACTCCTTTAAAATTATTAGGCCTAGAAAATGCCCTGGACGTTTAGGCAGGTTGTTCTTCTAGCTTTCTTAGTATTTATTGAATTTCCATATTTTTTCATAATTGATAGAACTGTGATTGAGGTAAACCTGTTAATCGTAATTAAGATAACCCAATTAACTATTCAATTTTCTTACTCAAAATATATATCTATCTATGTCTGCATAATTACAGCATCTTTGAGAAAGGGCGAAGTAATAATATTATCAAGATATCCCTGATTTTTTCATCCAGTTTCCTTGTTTAAAAATACCATGAGTTTGACGTTTGTAATTCTATTTTCGGGGGTAAGTATGATTTGCGCCATTTTTTTGGTAAAGCCAATTCAGTAAGACATTATTGTGAATTTCTTTTTTTTAATCTGACTTCATAAAAAGGAGGATTTACTCAATTTGACTGTATTTTTTTGTGTTGTTTTTTGAGTGATTTTTTCGGCATTTTTGAGTCGATTTTTAAAATTAGTATAATTATAATGTTAAGGGTACAACTGGTCATACCAGTTTTATTTATTATAAGTTGTATTATATAACATTTACTTTCTTCTATGAGTATGTTAATTATAGTATGTATGTATGCTATTAACTTAGTTAAACCAAATTGTGACTTAATTAGAAGTATCTAATTAAGTCACAGTTTGGTTTTACTAAGTTAAGTGACTATGAAATAAAATATTTTTTTATTTCACTTCTGTAGAAGATTACATGATAATGTCATTAAATTAACAATACAAAGTTGTTTGTACGAAAATGTTTCATTGTCAATGTTCTTGTTTTTTATATAACGAGTACAAGGGTTTATCATGTAAAGGTTTTTTCTATGTAAGTTTAATACGTATTTCTTTTAGTATTGAAAAGACAAATAAAAAACTTGAAATGAAATAACTTAGTAATGGTATCACAGTGCCATATTTTTCTTAAAACGAAGGTATTCTTGTTTGTGTCTGCTGTATCTATAATTTCTCTTGCATACATTAATACTAGATCCTTATCCTTACTAATATTATAAAAGCGAAAGTGAGTTTGTTTGTTTGTTACCTCTTCACGCTTTAATGGCTAAACCGATTTCGATAAATGTTGGTACAGAGATAGTTGGGAACCAGGAAACGGACATAGGCTATTTTTTATTAAAAAAAAAATTGGGACAGGAGGGAAGAAAAGGGAAAACTTAGCGTTGCTATTACAAATCAATAAGGCGCAAGGGCAAAAACTGCAGGTACTGTGTTACACCGAATTTAACGCGAGCGAAGCCGCGGGCTAAAAGCTAGTATAAATGTAAAAAAGGTGACAACTAATAGAGAAGAATAAAAAAAAGGCATGTTGCGACGTCTCCAAAATATCCAAGATAAGAGCCAAAGAATTGTCACGACTGAACTTTAGACACTGGGGATCCCAACTATATGCAATGTTTTAATACTACTACACACTACATTTTTTTATGTAAACTAGTGCATGCTGTTTTCTATCCAACAAATTAAATCCTATCGTTGACAATTAAACTGCTGAACAAATAAAGCACTAATTATCTATACGACCTGAAAAGCCTTCTCCAACCTACAAAAAAAAATACACACAATTCTTCAAATCCACGACCACACACGACAATAGCCGACCGCCTCCGATTCTAACAGCTTCGTACCAAAAATCAAAACCTAGTCACACTCTCACAGTACCAATAGATTGTCGCGTTTACGAAATGAAATTGACACACATATATACACACACACACCCACACATTATAATGTACGTATATGTAGGGGTAGGCACAAAGGGGTCTGATTAAAAGGCATGACATGCGCAGAATAAATTTAAAAACTACCGGGAGGCTGGGTTAATTTTTAAGTATTGATCAAAAATTGCGTATATATATACGTTTCGTGTTTGGGCGGCGGGAGGGGGAGTGGGAGGGGAGGTGGCGTGCGTGAATTAGATTTCCTCTTTTTTTTCAGTATGTGTGTGTGAATTTTTGTCATTAGTATACGGTTTTTTTGATGTTTAGGAGAATGATGCGGGTGTTGGCGGATGCTGCGTTACGGAGATATATTTGATTTGAATGATGGGTGGATGGTATAAAATGTATTGTAATGCGATGGATGGGAAAAGGAATGGTGTGTTTACTAAAAAGTTGACGTGTTTTTAGAGTCTAAAATCCGCTTATTTGTTTCAGTGATTTAAATATATAATCTTTATCAAACGGATATTTTTAGCGTTCCGTAACTCAAAAGGAAAGATCAGAACCCTTATTGGATCACTTTGTTGTCTGTCTGTCTGTCAAGACCCATTATCTCGGGAATTCTTTTTGGTATTAAGTTGAAATTTAAACCATAAACTTAACTTTGTAGTGCCTTTGTCCTGTGAAAAAATCAACTCTCTAAGTCTACGCAGTCAAAAGATATGGCTGTTTATGTCGCAAGTTTGTACGGAACCTTCGGTGTGCGAGTTTGACTAGCTCTTCGCCGTTTTTTATGTTAGCTTATGTAACTGACGAATGTAGGCGTAATATTAGGTACGCCTCTACTTACCCTTACAGGGTTTACAAACGTGATGTTATGTTATGGTGGTCTTTATCAAATTGAGAAGCAAAAAAAGTAGAAGAGGCCATTGTTCATTTATTTTAATAACTAGGTTTTGCCCGCGGCTTCGCTCGCGTTAGATTCGGGGTACCTGCTACCTGCAGTTTTTGCCCTAGCACCTTATTTATTGTAATAATAATGCTAAGTTTTCTCTTTTTTCCCCTCTTTAGCCCTCATTTCTCACTTTAAAAAAAAATTTGCCTATTTCCGTCTCCAGGGTCAAATTTATCAAAAACGGTTTTTGACATTTAGGCGTGAAGACGTAACAAACATACAAACAAACTCTCTTTCGCTTTTATAATATTAGTAAGGATTAAGCGTAATTAAATAGAGTATCTGTTGGAAAGGGTCTTAATATAAAATAAATACATAAAATAAATGTATAGTGAAATAAAGAGTGATCTAATTATTTACGTAAATACTTTAGATAACAGTAGGTTAAGTTGAACTACAATTAAAGCTTCGCTAATTGAAACCACATTTTGGCACACAAACGGTACGTAGGTTAAAACTTGACGTGATTGTTCTACTTGGGATTTGGCTTAATGTCTAAATTAAATATTTGATCTGATTGATTAACGTATAAAACCATTATTATAAAATTTATTCTTGTTTCAAAATAAAATAATTCTGAGTATTGCGTAAAACGAACCTATACACATATATACCCACACCAAAAGTGCACCCTGCTCTTTGTAAACGATCTAGCTATTTCTTGTTGAAATTTCATTAAAAACGGTTGGGCAGTTTAGCTGCAATAATTTACAAAACGGCAAACAGAAAACGAATTATTGCAATGATTTTACTATTTCTATCAGAATATCTAATCATAATAAATCTTCCACAAAAATTGACCATAATTCAATTTTTAATTTCATGTATCAATTTGCTGTAATAACAGTTGTTTTCATAACTGCTATAAATTGTCTGATCAATTAATGAGTTATGGGCTAAATATGATACTATTATTAGTGAATACTGACTATGTAAGTACTTAAATTTAAACAAACCTATTTGTGACATAAAGATACATAACTAAAAAAACTCTCGGTTTTTTTTTCTAAACGCTGCCCCACACTAGGAATCTCTCCGGTAACGATGTGTTTACAAACATTTAAACTCACATACACAAACAGCCAGTAACAACTATCTGTAGGCCATACAAATATTTGTTCCGTGCAGGGATCGAACTCGCGTCTTGAATATATATATATACACTAGCTTCCGCCCGCGACTTCGTCCGCGTGGCAAAGTTACTTTAGGCTAACGCTAAATATAAGCCGCGTGATGATCGAAAAAAAATATGTTTCCCTCCCCTTTTCTTCCCTCTTACTCCCCCTTTCCGTCTCCAGGGTCCCATCTAGCTCTGTATCAAAATTCATCAAAATCGGTTGGGCCATTTAGGCGTGAAGACGTAACAAACAAACTCACTTTCGCTTTTAAAAATATTAACTTAGTAAGTAAAGCAAATACTCATTCCGCAATGGAAATTGTCGCCCTCGTGCTCTATAAATGTGCGCGAACGGGTTTGATGTCACTTACGATAGTTGGTGTACACTAACACTATTTGCAACTGTAAGATTTAAGTTGTATCTGTGGGATGCGTAAAGTTGTAATTTATAGATGTAGAAATAAATAAACTATGAACCCGTGTATTCTTTATTAAGTACATAATATCTTTATGGTTTTGTATAACCGGTCAAGAGCGAGTCAGACTAGCGCAACGAGGGTTCTGTACTAATTTACGACATTAACAACCATATATTTTGACTACGTAAACATAGAGGGTTGATTTTTTCACAGCACAAAGGAACTACATACTGGAGTATACGGTTTTTAATTTCCCCTGGATAACTCTACACGTTCTCAAGATTAAGGGTCTTGACAGACAGATAGATATACTCATAAACAGACGGACAACAATGTGCACCAATAAGGGTTCCGTTTTTAGGTAGGAATCCCTAAAAACAGCAAAGAAAACATGTTTATTGTATGGCACCCCCTTTAATATTTATTTCATTCTCTTTTGTTTAGTATTTGTTGTTATAGCGGCAATAGAAAAAAAAATTGCTTTCCCTCCCCTTTTCTTCCCCTTTTTCTCGCTTTTTTTTAGCCTATGTCCGTCTCCAGGGTCCCAACTATCTCTGCCAAAATTCATCAAAATCGGTTTGGCCATTTAGGCGTGAAGACGTAACAAACAAACTCACTTTTGCTTTTATAATATTAGTAAGGATTTGTACGTATGTACTTATATTTTATCACTTGATAACATTCAAGACATACAGCTCATTCTATCAGTCTGTTATTAATAAAGTTCTGGGATTCTGACATAAATAACTTCCCCGTTTACAAGTGTGCTTCATACATTATACTTAGTCCTTTAGACCCTTTGAACCTACTTCCTTTAAGGGACGTAAGTGCTAGGTCCTAAGTGACTAATGTGATTTACTGCTTAATGTTGGTAATTACTTAATTATAATGTGACTTTACGTCTTCATTTATTCACTGTAGATGGTAATTTCGGATGCATAATAATTAAATGAAGAATATAAAATATATTTCCTGGTTTTTGTTTTGAAATGCAAGTCTTATTGTTACTTTCCATTTTTCATGTTTCTGTCTTGTTGATTAAGTGATAAACGAATAATTATAATAAAAAGATAATTAAGTATATTGAATATTACCACTCTCAAAAATTCCATAGACAAAAATTCAAACTGCCAACACCATGGTTTCACAATCAAAATTATGAGAAACCTGTTAGTATGAGATAAGAGAAAAATATTCATACAATATTTTTAAACCCTGAAATGACACTTCCGTCGCATTTCACGTAAAAAAAGGGAGTGGCACTTTCACAGAAAAATTACATAGTAACGTCTATAACATAATAATCACTTACTAATTAGTACTAAAGACGTACTTAGACATCTAACAACAAAACTCCATCCGTCGAAATAAAGCTCCAACACACGCACGTTCCAAAAAAAAAAACTAAACAGCGATCCACATGTGGGAATAATTTAAAAATACGCAAAATACAGCCACTTCACTTCTAACCAGGGCCTGCCACCCTCCCCTTTTGCGTATTTTTCGGTGTGCGTGGCAGGTGGAGTACCACCCCAGGGGTGTTCGTTAAAAAGCTCCCTAGTACGTAGTATTATAAAAGTTGTGCCTACTGTGTAAGTAGTGGGTTTGGGCAGGGTGGCAGGGGGTAGCTACCTAGTTAGACAGTTAAAAGTATGCGGTATTAACAAAACGGAAATGAATATACGAGTAGCTACGTTTTTGGGAAGCTGCGTCATTCGGCTTACTGTAATGAAAAATACTTGGGTATTTTTTTTTCTGTTCTGTTTTGTTGTGTGTTAGATATTAGATTAGGTGGCTAGGGCTTGTGTGCCTAAGAGGGTGTGTGAAGGTGCTTTTATAATGTTTTCGCGACGTTCGTCGGTAGGTTTAGGATTCTGAGAGAGAATGAAAATGTAATTGACGGGCCTGTTGGTCTAGTGGTTAGTGACCCTGACTGCTGAGCCGGAGGTCGTGGGTTCGATTCTCACCCAGGACAAACTTTGTGTGATGAGCATGATTGTTTGTTCTGTGTCTGGATGTGATTTATCTATAATATGTATGTATTTATAAATTATATAAGTATGTATATCAGTTGTCTGGTTACCATAACACAAGCTCTGCTTAGCTTGGGATCAGATAGCCGTGTGTGAGTTGTCCCAAGATATTTATTTATTTAATTTTTGTTAAATAATGTATAAATAATCATTATGTGAGTTAAATAAAATAGAAGACGCTTTTTTTACCATAAAAATACTCAAATATGTATGTAGACACTATTGTTCCATAAATAAAAGGTATTTTATCACATAAATACCTATTTCATAACTTAAATAGTATGCAATTTTAAGTCATCGTTAATTATTAGTTTACTAAACATCGATAACTGAAATCTCGAGTTTCTGAAAACTTGCTATATCCGGAAAGATAAAAAGGCGACCCCAATTTAGTTAGGAAAAGGCTAGACAAACGATATTGAGTAAGTTTTGATTTATTTGTAGATGTATCCTGCAGAAAACGTTATACAGGACAACATACTCTTAAAACAGTTTTTCCTAAATAACATAGTCTCACGACATATCTACAAAAAGTAAATAAAAAAACACACATAAAAAAATCAAGAATTCATAGCACAAACGCACTACAGCCAATCCAAATAAAATACCGCAAAAATACATGAAAACACATTATTATTACGACGTTGAGTAAGCAAATAAGGCAGAAATAGTTCCTTTTACCCTCTTCAGCATCTAAAAACAACCTTAACTTCAATAAGACAAGGTTTAAGATCGCACGAGGGAAGTTTAGTGAGTATAATATTTTTACGGAAGATTTTTATAGTACCTTTCCGTTTGGGTGTAGTGACACGATATGCCTGACATGTGTACTGTGAGTGACACTTGTAAGCAACAAGTATTGCTTGTCATGTTGGGTAGGCAGGAGTGTAAGTGATAGTCGGGTGTAAGGGTGGTTTGTGTGGGAAATGTTACCTTTAAGGATTGATGTTACAGATACTACACAAGTAGAAGCCGTGTCGACAGTGCGTTCGTGTTCCATGAGCGTCTTAAAGAGATGTCAACAAAGCAGAAGGTCCTGCCAGGGTCACCGCCTGCCGGGCTTGCAGGTTGTTTGAAAGATATACCGTGGCCCCGGAACATGAAGGGCAAAAGAAGGAACATGGGTGGTTTTAGTCAGGAAAAGTCTGACTTTCCATCTAGAGCGGGGGACGTTATTTGATGATTTTCCCATCCGCAAAAAAAAACCGCTAAAAATGCCCTGGCAAAGTCTTGTTATGGTCTCTTAACTTTTTAGAATTTTGTCTTGTATTCTTTCTTATATTTTTTCTGGGATTGCATATACTGTATTTTGTCTCTGCATTATCCTAGACTGGTAAAAAATGTCTAAGTTATTAAGTCTAGCTTTGTACAGTTTTTACATGTTCATAAAAGTTTTAAGAAATAAATAAATATGCAAACTTACAAAGCATTATAATTGCAAATAGAGACGTAATCTTCTTTCAGGGTCGGTCGGATAAAAAACTGTTCACATTTAAAAACCTACATTTCTGATTACCCTTTTAACAACAAACCTTCTAAATATAAACAAAACCCAGCCTAGTATACAATATATGAACAGCTCAGGTCACTACCCTCCGCCTGCCAGCGCTCCAAGGAACTCAAGGTCATCACGCTGTTACTAACGACACTGCGTGGGTTTAGAATCTGAAGATTTCTTTTCAGTTCCCAGAAAAAAAGGAAGTCGTGTACCAATGTGAATATTTCATACGAAGACCGCGGTTGCTGTATGGTACTAATTGTATAGAGAGGCTTTGTTATGTTTATTGGTAGAACTTGCGTTTATTCTGTATAGGTCTTGAGTTCGATTCCGAAACACGCACCTCTGTTATGTCAGATTCATTTGCGCAATATAAAAATAACACTTGTTTCGGTGAAGGTATAACATCGTAAGAAAATCGGCATGCTTTAAAGATATTTAACTTTTATTATATTATGACATTTATTTAGATATTTGATATTATTTTATTTGACGACACGGTTGGTGCAGTGGCCGAGCGATCGACTGCTGCGCTGGGTGTTGCGGGTTCAATCCCCGCACGGAACAAATATTTGTTTGACCCTCAGGTAGTTGTTTCGGGTCTGGCTGTTTGTGTATGTGAGTTTAATTAAATGTTTGTGAACGCACCCACGATACAGGAGAAAATCCTAGTGGGGGGCATCGTTTTTTTTTTTTTTAAAGAAAAGATATTTCTCGACAGCCTATTCAGCCAGGTTTAAAATGTATGGGACGCATAAACACTAACACCTGGTTAAGAACTAACTACATGAAAAAGAAAGAAACTTTGTTACAATCATCTTAGACGCATTACAGGATCATTGCATGTGGCGTTATGTACTTACTGCTTACTCCTATGGGGAAAAGGCGTGAATATATGTAATAACCATAGCATAACATTTAGTAATATAATTTGACCTTCATTGCTTGAAAAATAACTTTATTCAGGCTAAAAACGAAAAAGAAACCTTGAATTAAACCTGCAACTCCCATTTTGCAATAAAACACCAAAAGTGCAAAATATCAAAATCGAACAACATTTTATTGGCGTAGCTATCATAACTGCGTCCAATTAAAAAACATTAGCAAGTAACACGAAAATATTTTTACAAAACTAAACCAACTAAAATCTCGTTCAACTGGAATCCGTTTTTATTTTATTGTCGAATAGATCTCGCCAAACAATCCCTTGTTATTTAGCTTGCAAATAACAAACGCTAAAAATAATTTTGGGTGTAAAATTGTTACTATGTTAACTACTATTCAATAACTGCTGAATCGTTTTGAATTCAAATAAATTCTTCATTTATTTGACTGACAAATTGCTCTAACATTTATAACCTAAAGTATTTTATACAGCACACATTGACGGTTAAATATCCTTATTAATTAATACGATACCATGGAGAAGCAGCAATGAAATCAATACTATTACTATAACTCGGCCGAATTACGACGGAGGAAGCCCGATGCGCCTAAAAATTGCGGCATGGCAAGTAAGTTCATCCGAGCGCATTGCTATAACATTTTTTATAGGCGCTTCGTTCAAAGAAGCTTTTACTTATTATTCAAAGAGCAGTCTTCTATGGTATATCTGCTTCAAGTATACAATTATATTCTGAGGATTATTTCTCAAGATGTTATTTATTGTGGGTTCTTAGAAAAGTAATTGAATCATTCCGTATATATTTTTATGATTTTTAATGGGTAATAAAAAATGAATTTATTTTAATGGGTAGTTTTTTTGTTAACTTAATGAGTTTGCATGCATGCATGTTATTTGTGTTGTAACATATGTAAGTCGTATAAAACGTAACGGATAAAAGACACATGAAGAGTATTATAATATGTAAATTATGTTTTCAGCCAAGATATTGTCATAAACATAAAAATGGCATTTAAAATGCTCTTAGCAAAGTTATCTCTAAAACTTCGGTCAATGAAACAGCGCACAGTACAGTAATCCCGGAGGCCTAAATAATAAATACGACGCTGGCACGTCACACAAACACAGTGAGTAAAACAATTTATTACAAAATGTAAACAGGAAGAACCGTATTTTCATTTAGAATACGATTTCTCGATTCCTTGTCCCCCCCTTCTACCAGCCCCCTACTCGGGACATAGACGAAAATACCCCGGTTATGATTAATACCGAATGCGAGGCGCATTGATCAAGAAAGCAGCTTTTTACTCCAAACTACCCATCTCTTGCCTCCCTGCCTACCCCCTGTGCGAGCAGGACTAATGCACCTCTCCCCTCTCGCTCTAAAACAAAGATGCTAAAACTTCTTTCGCTAGTATAAGATTTTAATTTCATATTTTTGACGAAACCGTTCTAATTTTAAAGTACCATGCAACCAATATCGAACTCTCATCACCACTTTTAGAACACATATTCGCTTGCATTCACAGAGCACTTGCTTCCGTCTTCTAATTCGGAATTAGTTTTCGAAGTGAAAAGATACAGTCCAAAGACTATACAGGGGGTATACTGAAATTCAGACCTTAATTTCTTAATCTGAGAGTTGAATTTCAGTTGAACATACATCGGCAAGAAATAATTCTTCAGTTGTACCCCCAAATTAGTCGAAATAGGGGAAGGGGTGTACACGAAGGGTGGTTTTAAAAGAAGCAAAAAGGTGGGGATAGAAAGATGCGCGAAGACTTAGTTCTCGCGGGCCGGGGTGGCGGGCGGAGGGAGGCGTTATAAAATATATAATTCTATACTTACAATACTTGTAAATACGGTACGCGGAAGTACTGCGACTGAGAAGTCTTGGTACTTCATAATTGGCAATAGTTGCACGTAAATATGGCATTATGCAACTGGAGAGTTCTTCACTTTGGAATGAATCACATTCACACTTATCATAGGTTTGTTCATTTAGGTAGAACAAACCTATGATAAGGATATGGCATTCACCTAAATCTGTACAAAAACAAATCTGCATGAAAAATAGCGTTCCAATTGATACGTTTGCAGTTTTATCTTTATAATAAAAATGCGTGTGCAACAATGAGAAAATCACTTTTCTCACACGTGTTTTCGAAAAATGCATTTTGTTTAGTATTTTAACTTTTTAACCGACTTATCTTTCAGTAGTTATGTTAATAAACTACAAGAAAATCACGTTAAAATAAGCATTGATATTATTCTTGCACGTCCCAAGATTTTTTGTCAAGAAAAACTTTTTTGACATGCAAAAAAATCGAAACATACAAACTAGCACTAAATTTCAAAATCAAGAAAAACGTTTCTTGAAACGCTTTTAATTTTTTTCTACCCAAGAAAATTCATTTAGATTAGTTCCTTAGAACTCTCAAGACCGTTCGGTCAGCGTACACCGCTACACTCGCTGATATTTAGTCGCGAAACTGGATGTATTATAAAGGCGTAGTTGTTTAAAATAAGAGCAGGCCAAAGAGCTTGTGGTGTGTTGGTTGGAAGGATCACGGGTGCGGGTTTGATTACTGGTTGATGTTAGAATTTGGTAGGTAGGTTTTTGTAGACTTCTTTGGTGTAGACGTTGGTTAGTTTGGAGTAGTTTATGATCGAAGTGCATGTAATTTCATTTTTGTTATGATTTGTGGTTTTGCAAAGCACGTTTTTTTATTATTGTTTTAATATTTGCTTTTGCAATTTAGAGTGTTACTTGTTATTTCGTGGGCAATATATTTCAGACCAAAATAAGCATTAAAGCAGACTAGCCATCAGACAATTTATAAATAGTTTATCATATGATATGAGTCTAAAATTATAACAACTCTGTAAGTAAATTACGTCGTTATTATTATGTATTTGACATAACACCATATCTAAAGTGCTTGTCTAAAATAATATTCAGATAATGAGTCAGACAAATGACAGTTGCTATTTAATAAACTCGTTTAAATTCTGATCATTTACACAGAACATTGAATTTATATTTGTTAGTTTTTAAACGAATGTAATAGGTATGATAAGTGCTATAAATGTAGGTGTTTTTGTATGATGATTTTTTTTGTGAATATCTACATCAACTTATAACGATACCTTTTTATACTTATTTTTTTTTTTAAAAGACTTCGTAAATAATAAATTCTGTAAATAAATTCTAAGTTTTTGTAAGTTTAAATATGAAAAATAAGGTTTTTTTAACAACGGATAGTACTTACAAAAGATTATAAACAAAACTTGCTAATACTTTTTTTAAGAAACGACAAAGACGCAGTACTATTACGCAAACAAAAAATAATAGTACTCGAATTAAATAATAATTATTAGAAGTAAAGTGAAGCTACCTATGTTTTATCCACTCATTTCCCGTGGTTCTTAGTAAAAAGTTGTGTAAGAGGGGGGTGGCACTAGCGCCTACGCCGTAGCCGTGGCCGCTACGACTCGTAGGCCTCGCTACAAACGTAGCAGGGCTGCGCGCAGAAATTATTCTAATTGATTAGATTTATTCATAATTTCTTTGTTTTTTTTTTGGATATTTTTTAAGTTTCAGTGGGTGGTATGTGGTATTGATACGTTTACTTTTTAATAAAGTTTTTTTTTATGATTATCTAAAGATTGTAATATTAGTATTATTATAGTGGTTACGATTAA
Organism: Ochropleura plecta; assembly: GCA_905475445.1. Taxonomy (NCBI): domain Eukaryota; kingdom Metazoa; phylum Arthropoda; class Insecta; order Lepidoptera; family Noctuidae; genus Ochropleura; species Ochropleura plecta. The sequence continues at coordinate 1,309,437 of FR997735.1, forward strand.
TTACAGCAATAAAAAATTAGGATGTTTTAAATTTTTTGTAACAAATTAATTAACGCCTAATCATTAAAACTAAAAGGCGTGTCATTAGTAAAGCAATAATTTTTATATATTACTAAATTTTTTATCTGCGATACTGTTTTTTTTCAAAAACTTCACTATTGATTTTCCCACCACGAAATCTACGAAAAACATCTTACAGTGCAAAGTTCATTAGCATTGGCAACCCTAGCGTTTACTATCTTGCACGTTCCTAAGATGTCCCCCCGGGGGTGGTTTAAAACAACCCCCAGGGGGTGGGGATGCGGAAATATGAAGGGTGCTCTCATTTATCAATACGGAGACTGTTTCTTTCTCTCAGAATTGATTATATTCAACTAAGAATATTGATGTCCTCCCCCAAAGACCCCCAAGAAAGTTTCCTAGGGGGTGCTTTGATTAGAGTTTTTGATGTGCGTCGTTTCCTGTTTTACATATAGTATATAATATGTGTGTATACCGTTAATGTGTTGAATTTTTAGGGTGTTACCGTGAGTGTGAAGGGATGTTTAAAATGTACGTGGCGTTGCTCCCGTCGTGAATATTTTACGTTGTAATTTAAAATTTTGAGTTTCATTTGTTTTTGGAGGAAGTTCTTACAATTGGATAGTGTAATAGTGGGTTTAATTCAATTTCTATCATACACACGTATAGTTTCATATAACTATAGTAAGATAAGAAAGTATTATGATCGCGCACCTCCTGAATGACAATTGCCTAGTAAAGGTCACTAAAAAACGTAATTATAATAGTACATGCAAACTTTAATACCCTATAACTGCCGTATTGAATGGAGCTAGGGGTTGTTATCTGGTCAGGATTATTTGTTGTGTTTAAAAACAGGTATCCTACAATGTTAGCTAGTATTTAAAATATCTAATTCCCACTAATAAATACATTTTGCATATTACTTAGGGCAGTCCCTATATCCAGCACTAATATTACCCTCTCGAGAAAACCTTTAAAACTATCTCAATCAGAGCGTTCTCACAGCCCGTGATTTTGTTAAGATCACGTTCACATTGCAAGGATTATTCTAAAAATCCGCAGTATTTTGCCAGGCTGAACTGCACTTTGAGTCTAGAAAAACCTACGAGACAGTAGTCTTGCTAAAAAGACATTGAATGTACTAGGATTATTTGAGGACTATTACATAGTCAAATGTAATATTTTAATCATGGCTTTATCGGCTTTCAAACAATCTAACCAAACCCATTCACACTCATTCCATCTAGAAATTCTTAAAAAGCAAATAAAAAAAAAGAAAAAAAAGAAAGGTTGTCTTGAAAAGATCGCTTTTAGCGATATACCGCCCATTGTGTCACCCTATTTATAAGTTGTTTAGTGTTATTCTTGTTACTTGTATGGTGTACATAATAAAGAATATTATATCTATCTAGACTAATATAAAAATCGCAAACCTAATCAAGGCTAATATAATATTATGGCACACCATTTTAGTCGTAATTAAACAAAGTCCTTGTCTAACAAAATTGGCCAAGCGATAACAACCATTTTATTTTTTTAAAACGACAATTTTATTTTAGAACTAGGTTTGCCCGCGGCTTCGCTCGCGTTAAATTCGGGGTAACACAGTTCCCCTTGCGCCTTATTGATTTGTAATAGCAACGCAAAGTTTTCCCTTTTCTTCCCTCTTTCTCCCTCACATCCCATTTTTTTAAATAGCCTATGTCCTTGTCCTGGTTCCCAACTATCTCTGTACCAAAATTCATCAAAATCGGTTTAGCCATTGAAGCGTGAAGAGGTAACAAACAAACTCACTTTCGCTTTTATAAGACTTACTAGCTTTCGCCCGCGGCTTCGCTCGCGTTAAATTCGGTATAACACACCAAGCAGATCTGCAGTTTTTGCTCTTGCGCCTGATTGATTTGTAATAGCAACGTTAAGTTTTCCCTTTTCTTCCCTCGTTCTCCCTCATATCCCACTTTTTTTTAATAAAAAATAGCCTATGTCCGTCTCCTGGTTCCCAACTATCTCTGTACCAAAATTCATCAAAATCGGTTTAGCCATTAAAGCGTGAAGAGGTAACAAACAAACAAACAAATAAACAAACAAACAAACTCACTTTCGCTTTTATAATATTAGTAAGGATTAGTAAAGATAGCGAGATTGGCATTTTCTCTAAATTCAGTAACTTAACTATCATTAATGCTGTTAAACTATGGTAACTACGGTTACATCGTGTCACTTTAATTAATTTCAGAAGAGAAAACGTCGTTTGACAGGATCAAAAAACTAGTAGATTTTTTATAAAAACTTTACCCCACACTAGGTATTTCTCCTGTATCGTGGGTGCGTTTACAAACATTCAAACGCACATACACAAACAGCCAGACCCGGGACAACTATCTGTAGGTCATACAAATATTTGTTCCGTGCGGGGATCGAACCCGTGACACGTAGCGCAGCAGTCAAACCGTGTCATCTGTCGTTGTAGTTTGTGGCAAGATAATCGACACAATTAGCAAAACAATCATACCTCTTCACCCAAACACTATATTTTGCTAAAACTCAACATATTTCTTATCAATATTAAACACACATCTAACACATGTTATCAGTTCAACCCTCATCCAATACAAAACGCAAAAAGGGTAGCTGGAGGGTAAACTTACAAATTGTAACTACTTGTAAGTTATTGAGCAAGTTAAGTATCGCATGTTACTTGTGCACGCATATTGGTTTCTATCTACCGTTTTATGGAAAATACGGATGATGTTTTTTCAGTTCAAAATATGAATTAGTTAGAAGTCAAAATTGTAGTGCTTTTACTGTTAACTGTATTGTGTGAAAAACTTCTAGAAAATCTTGATATCGCACATATACATACGAATATATGTACTTCTTCAACCAAGCATAAATCACAAAGCTTACATTTGTAAACGCACGGAAAAAGCTCCATTATAATACACTCACATGACAATTCTTACCTTTTTGTTCTCTCTATAAGTGACATTTTCAATAAAAAAAAAAACGAAGTATGACTTATTTCAAGATTTCATCTGAAGGAAGATCAATGACCTAACCATGTAAAACACACCTAGGTACAAACCAACATATACTTCAACCAACCAATCCCCAAAAAACAGCCTCAACACCAAAACACCGAAAACTCAACAATCATAACTACTAATAAAAAAATTACAAGTTACATAAAACCCGCATCTGCATAGACGAGGCAACTAAGCGCGGCACGTCGCCCTCGGGCCCCGGGCTTCGCCCTCCCCCCGCACTCACACGCGAAACGAATAAAACACTAACACAAATAAGTAATAAAGTACACCAGTAATATAAAACTAAGGAGCATCAACATCTTGCCACCCTAAGGGGCCCACTCCCCCCCGGGCGGTAATTCCCCCGAACTTACTAAAATACTAAAAACGGAGATACAGGGGGGTACACCCCCACGTTTTCTTATGCAAGATCCTTATATTTTAACCTAAATGTTGTAGATACGTTTCTGTTTTTAGTTATAACTTTGTTATTTGTTGAGTTTAGCAGTTTTATCAGTTTTTCGGAGGGATTTTGATGATGAGTGGTTGTTAAATGAATTGTTTGTTTTGTGTTGGGGCTAGGTTTTTAGGTCTTTTAAAAACTAACTGTGATACTAAGATAAATAGGGCGCGAGTTTGAGCTTCACTTATTGCATTATTGATGAGCTCAATCAAATTGGAGTATACTAGTTGGGTACCAACTTTGGAACACAAATATCCAGTTTTCATTTATGATTTTTCGAAATGTTTCACTTACAGTTAATTATCACTTAGTGTTAATTGATTTTTCACTGATTAGATGTTATTAGGAATGAGTAGTCTGATTTAATTACAATAAAAAAGCATCTAATAACGCTGAGAAAGGTGATCAAAAATTCTTCAGTTTAAAAAAAATAGTGACGTAACTGTCGACATTTAAAGAAAAGAAAAACGACTTCTAAGCAAATTGAAGTAGTACAGATAAAACATCTTTAAAACACTTGAAACGGTCTCGCGATGTAAACTAGTCTAATAAAAACCCAGGAGGCGCTTGCAAAGATCAAAATGTTTAAAGGGTAGTGATGTTTTAGTGCTGGGCGCGGTCCAGGGTTTGATGCCCGTGCGTTAAAATATGTCGTTATTTTGATTGTAAAATTGATGACGAGATTGTAAAGATTTTCATGGGAAATTTTATGGGGGGCTAGTTCTAAAGGGGGAAAGGGAAATGGGAAGTTTTTAGATTTAGATCGATAACTCGTGGTTTCACGGAGATAAGACTGACTTTCCAGTGTGAGAGTTCGGCAAATCTTATTAACAACGAGCAGTCAACATTCTTCAAAGATGATTTTGCTGACAGTATGAAGAAATGTCTTCTGGATGCCGTTTAGACGAGTTGATCGTGTTCAGCTCCACTGGTGAGATTGACTACTATAAAAACTTGAGAGGTGTCAAGGAACACCCGGATGGAACGAAGTTATTATTTATTATGTACAAAAAACCTGTATGCACTCAACAAAAATAATCGTCGCGATACCACACTGTTCAATGTGAAATAGGAAGACAAAACAAAAATAACTGGCTTGCTTTCTATAAGAGAGAGAGACAGAAAGAGAAACACGCGCACGCTGCACGGCTTACAACTATAGCAAAAAGTGTCGTTACAACTTTTAGTCTTATTTTTTTCCGTCTAGCCCCTTTTGCAACCACGATAGGGAATTTAGTTCCAACAATGAATTGTTCAAACTATCCCATCATATTTTATTTCTAAACCAGCTGAAAAGGGGCCAGAATTGTACAAAAAAAACCTTTTTATTAATCACTAACATATTAATTCTTGAATCTTGGATTCGACAAATACTAAAATTGCCATAAAATATTGTATAACTTTACATACATAGTTACAAGGCAAATTCAACTTTATCTCCACTAAATATGTTATAAGTAATAAAAAACAAACTCCAGCACACACAAGTTTATTAAGTTACTAACTTAAAGTAGACCAAGAAAGTTTACTTGACGTTGTGCATGTACTAAAGCCGATAACATACTTGTAACTTTGCCTACACACTCTTTATCTAGAGGGCAAAGATGTTACGCATTTACGTTGAGAATTATAAAAAAAAGTTACGTATTTTGTAGGCTTTATTAGGACCAGAAAATAGAATATAAATAAACTAGAAAATATAAGATTTATTGCTTGAATCTACGTATACACAAGAGAACGCTAGGCTTTTCCCTCATATTTGTAAAAACAAGTTAAAGTTATCAATTTACATTTCATTTGAGTAAATCACAGATAGAAATACCAATGAAAGTGTTATTTAATCCTTTTCAATACATACAAAATGCTACAGTTAATACCAAATGGAGTAAATAACAAAAACAAAAAAGAAACGTTTTATATTGAAACCTAAACCGCTACAAACACCACACATTGCCAATCAAATAGCGTGCTGAAAAAACAACAAAATCCGCTTACTGAAAACACCACTATGAAATGAAAAATAGACGAAAAAAAAACCACGAGAAAATAATGAATAACCCTGAAAAAGTAGTTCACGCAAAAAATACCCGCAAACGAGTTTTACCGATCTTTATTTGCCTTTTACGAGCAACTACTGAAAGTGAGAGTGGTCCACGAAAAAAAAACGTCACTATTTCTATCGGGAACGCGTGAAAAAACGGAAAAAATGCGATCTACCCAACGAGAGAGAAAGTTCTATATTCAGTATGCCCGCGCGCCGTTCGCTTTTTTATATTTTGGGTTCCGCTTTCGGGGGGTTCGGTATTTTTTGCGAGAGAAAGATGAGGTTAGCCCTTTGACTAAATATAAAAAGGACCATGTGAAGATTCAATTTCATTTCATTAGAGAAAGACCCACGAGTCCCTTGTTTGTGGGGTCTTTGTGGGGATGCAGTCTCTTCAAAGAAATACATTGCTTTGTTATCATCTGTCTGCTCTCATCATCATTTATGAGAGGAGAGAATACGCCATATTAATTAAAAAATAATTTTATATAACAGTCATGACTGAACAAACAATTTTTGACATTTTCATATCAGCGACCGTAAGTCCAGTTTTTTTAAGAGACAGTCATTGCAACCGCTGCTCAGGATTACTTGCGAACTAGCCCATGAGTCCCACCGTCTCATCACCGCATCTGCATTGATATAACCCACGGTTAGATAAAAAAAAAACTGATATCCACAGAGCTGTTATCATTGTTAGAAATGCGTGAACTTATGTCAAGTAGCATTATTAGTAGCTATTACGTCAGCAGAGATAAAATTTAACGTTAGTGACCGTTTTCTTCATTCTTAATATTTCTAAGCAAGATATTTCACATAACAGAATAACAATAAAAACTTCTCCCTAAATTTATATAACCCCTTAGTCTGCCTATCCTTGCTTTCAGACTGCAAAAACATTGCAAAGAAACCAAATCTACAGACCCCTTTCTCAATCTAAAATTCGTTCCTGGCGGCTATGTTTTTCTGTGTTTTTTTTTCAAAAGGATTTTTCGGACGCGGCGTCCGGTGCTAGCAAATTTTATGCATATGTTTCGTACAAGCTACACTGTTAGTTTGTTCATTGTTTTGACGCTGAATTCTATTTGATGGTTTTTTTGGCGAGTGTCAAAAAGCTGTGTAGTGTAGCTTTGATTGGAGTTTAAAAGTTTTTGAGGTCTGTCGGTGAACAGTTTTTAGACGAGCCGCGTTGGAGCAGATTAGTGAGATGGGATTATTTATGTGTGAGTATTCTGTTTTGGTAAATGGGTTAAAATATTCAGATGAGTAATGATGATATTTTTAAAAGTTTTTTTAAATGGATTTTAGTTTTTTCTATTAAAAAGTGGGTTATCGTTAAAACAAAAAGGTCCTAGGTCCTTAAGCTTCACCGAAATGGAATTAAGAGCTTATAAAATAGTATCGGACGCTATTACATGGGACTTATACATAACTGGCTAAATGTGGGAGGGTACAATTAGGTACACCTCTGCTTCACCTCTCGGGGAACACAAGCGTGAAGTTTTGATCGTTTTCACGTGGAAAAAAATAACTATCCTATTTCAACTTAGGTCTACATTTATTTTATAAAGATATTATGACTAAAAAATGCGTCCATGGAGTTTCTTGCTCAATAGAGATCAACGCTTTGGAATGGGTAACTACGGCAGTTTCACAAGTTATTATGCCTTGTGACTGGGACTGTATCTTCATCTTTTTGTTTTTTAACATTTACAAGTGCCTGTAACGGTCTAATTTAAATAAATGGTTTTTTTTTTTACATTATTGACTAGACAGATACATTGGCATCTGGAACATTAGCATCATTTTCCTGCCCTTGTCCCATTCTATTTGGGGTTGGCGCAACACGTTTTCTTCTTCCATTCTCCCCTATCAGATGTCACGGCATCATTCACTCCTTTCTCCTTCATATCATTCCTGTCACAATCCATCCATCTTTTCTTTGGCACTGGAAAATTAGCGTGAAAGATAAACAAAGCTTTGATCAAAAACAAAATACCTCCGAAAGTTGTGGGAAAGATAATTACAAGCAATCATAACCCTGCAGGCAATTGATGTTCAGATGTGTTCGTAACAAATTACTTGTCAATAAAGTAATTAAGTGTACAAATGTATTTAGTGTAATTAAGGCAGGAAAAGGTGCATAATAAAAAAACGCTAATCAAGTCAACAAGTCTTACCAAGGGGTATCGTATTACCCAGTACTAACTGGGTTGTGGAGGTCAGATAGACAGTCGCTCCATGTAAAATATTGATATTCAACTACATCCGGTTAGACTGGAAACCGACCCTAACAAAGTTGAGGAAAGGCTAAGGCAGATGATGAAAAAACGCTAGTCAAGTGAAACTTACTTAAAATAGCAAAATGTGTGTATCTTACCTATAATAGGCTCTATTCCTCTGCCTAACTTATGAAAGAAATCTATTAGAAAATAATTAATTCTACATGAATGAGTTACTCAGTACAAATCTGACATTCAGAGTACAGAGATAAGAAAAGACTGTAGATTTTACTAGCCAAAATGTCAAAGAACGACAATCACTAAAAGATTCTTATGCTCACCACCAATATGCAAACATGGTCACCCAACTAGGGAACCGCTCAATAGGCGTTTTTTTAATCTTGAAGATCGGTAATTACGTCTACAAGAATATAGTCACGACCCCTCAAATTAAGAGTCATCATTATAAACATTATTGCCCTGTTTATCGGACAGATGTGTTGCTAAGGAGTTTATTTCACGAATTCTCCCCGATGAAGTGATAACAGGCGGGTGTTTTGTGTTGCCTAAGCTGGTGCTAGGATAGAATAGTTCTTTATTTTTTTATAGAAAAGTTATAGATGATAACATGTAGGTAATCAACTCTATGGCCCCTTTGTGCAATGAAAAAACCTATCAACGCTCTAAGTCTACGCAGTCAAAGGAAAGTAAACGGCCATCTTTTTACTGCGTAGACTTGTCGTAAATTTGTTTTCAACGATACCCTCGGTGTACGAGTCTGACACTCTTTGCCGGTATTTTTTGTATTTTAAAATGATTTTTCTATGTTTTTTTTATAGAAATATAATTAAACATGGAAATTTATTTGGAAGAATAAATACTTATTCAATATATGTTTTCAGTATTTTCAATCAAATCGATATAAGGTTACCATGTCAAGATAAAATTAGTTTTTTTGCCGCCCGTGGTCTTAACTTGGCTTTACATTCCGTCAAAAAATACCTCTCAGGCATGCTGGTTTCTTTACGATATTTTCAGCGTAGCAAGAAATACAAACAGATAAAAATCTTTACTAATATTACAAAAGCGAAAGTGAGTTTGTTTGTTTGTCTTCACGCCTAAATGGCTAAACCGTTTTTGAAGAATTGTGTTACAGAGATAGTTGAGACCCTGGAGACGGACATAGGCAATTTTTTTTAATGAGAAATGAGTGAGAAAGAGAGAAGAAAAGGGAAAACCTAGCTTTGCGATTACAATAAATAAGGTGCAAGGGTAATAAGTAGCAGGTACCTGCAAATCAGGAAAAGGGATCTGTGTTACCCCAAAGCTGCCGGCAAAGCTAGTTTAAGGTAATTGAGAAACTAGAAGAAGATCTGCCTATTTCCCAACTATCTTGTAGTTAAATAGTGCTAAATCTCTCACCCGAATATGATTAAAAGAATATTTAATTAATTTAGATCTTTTTGTCACTGTCACTTTGGTATTTTTTCTCAGATGCACATATTTAACTACCGACGGAAAAATATAACCGTATTTTCTCATCAAATACGATTATTTTGATTTGAAATGACAACTAAATTGACTGAGGGACTGGAAGGGACCCAACACATTAATAATTAAGAGCCTAATGCCAGGAAACCTGCGGTCAGGTAAACCACGTGTCTTGTACTTCAGGTGTTGTAGGGTTGGTTTAAAATAACATAACAGCCACAGGTACAGTCAATAAACCTAATAAATATGCAGGCTCGACAGATATCTTTCAATGTTTTGTTAGCTATAATTAAATACTATTGTGCATGCTGTGGTCTCCTGTAAGTGAAGGAGTACACCTACGTGATACTATTGTCGTCCATAATTTACGTTTTAGGATCTTTCTTGGAGATTCTAAATAAATAAACTGATATTAATTGATATAAACCATTCATTAATTTAATTTAAAGCTTGTGTTAAACAAGTACCTAAGTATCCTGCCGAAGTATTCTTATTTTAAGCTACGATAACTGCTTCATAATTTATTTGCAATCTTTAATTAGATTTTTCTCTTAAAGTGAATGTGTAATTCTTTGAGAAATATTATATTCATTTGAAATCATCTATTTGTTTCTAAGCAAACTTCAACCATGTCCTTGGAACCTGTATATCTATTGGATTTGTTGACTGTACATATTTTGAAAGGAAAATGAAACTTTGTTATTTTATATCTCTTCAGATGTGTTATTAATATCATTGTGTTTTTTTTTATTTGACGCTCAGTAAAGGATGAAATTCCAGCATAACTGCAAAAGGAGAGAAAATAAAAAGAGGTGTAGACATAGCAACATTGTAGCTATCACCGACATTTTTTTTAATCTGTAAGGTCTCACTTTGAAATCTGTCTTCGAAGTTTTCCTCGGTGCTTAAGAGAGCTCAGAGCATAACATACTTAACCTATAAGTACGATAGAAGTAGCTAAACAATTTAAAAAAAAACCACAGTATTCCAATCAGAACCAAATTATCGGCACATCGGTCAGCGAGCAAACACAGGTTCCCGACAAAGAGCCGCCGCAAATGAACATAAATATATAATGAACGCTGCATTTAGTTAAAATGGCTTGACAAAAAACTTATTTACTTGATAGTGTTCAGTATACGGATATGCCTGTGAAAATGTCCGGTTTATTTCAGGGGACTTTGAAGATATCATTAAAATATTGTGGAGGTGATAAAATTGGCTAGTATTGTAAAAGAGAAAGGGCAAATCCTTACTAATATTATAAAAGCGAAAGTGAGTTTGTTTGTTTGTTATGTCTTCACGCCTAAATGCCTATACCGATTTTGACAAAGGCTATTTTTATAAAAAAAAAAGATTTAGATATGAGGGAGAGAGAGGGAAGAAAAGGGAAAACTTAGCATTGCTATTACAATAAATAAGGCGCAGGGGCAAAAACAACAGGTAGCAGGTACCTGTAAATCAGGAAAGGGGAACTGTGTTACCCCAAATTTAACGCGAGAGAAGCCTCGGGCAAAAGGTAGTTAAGAATAAAAAAAAAACTCAACTTCTTATCATACCATGTTGATTTTCTTTCTTAATGAATTTTCTGTCACTAGTAGCTCACTATTTATCTTTAACCTATTCTAGTTGCATTTAGTAGTTAGTTGATTCCTTTCGGATAAACTTAAATAAGTTTCCATTTATTTATACCAATTTTGATGAATTTTGGTGAAGACGTAACAAACCAAAACAAGTCTAACATGAAAAATGTAAAGGAAACAGCATTTCTTTTTTTTGGGGTGGGAAAATCATCAAATAACTTCCCCCGTTTTGGGTGAAGCGGGGGGTAGTGTCAGACTTGTACTGACTAAAACCCACCCATATTCCTTCTATTGCCCTTTACGTTCCGGGGCTGCGGTATCTTCTTCGAACAACCCGCAACTCCGGCAGGAACAGCATTTCCTTCGACACTCTTTCGAGCAACGACTTGCATTGTTCCCAAACTAATTCTCGTACTACTTAAACATTAAAACTACCCACAACATCGTTTTACCCAATAAATCAACGGACAGACAACAATAACGTCCAAAATGATAATAGTACATGAGCACTATGTACAACGTACATACAGATTAAGGTAGTACATAGAAAAAAGTAAATACATGGAAAAAAAGCCACATTTTATTATGAACAGATCAGTCGAGAGAGGTGTGTGGTTGTGTGTGTGTTAACAGGGTGTAGCTGATTTTGGGACTAATTAATTATTATTATTAATGAAGATTAAAAAAAATACTCGAGGACTTCTATCCATCAACGATTGGGTAGTATCTTATAGTACAATAGCTGGTGCCCGCGGCTTCGCTCGCGTGGTATCAAAAAAAGTATCCTATGATTAAGTATGTGACTACCTCTGTGCCAAATTTCATCAAGATCTGTTCATCCGTTTTGACGTGAAAGAAACATCCATACATCCATCCTCACAAACATTCGCATTTATAATATTAGTAGGATTTTTATTTTTCCAATTATGTTAAATACTTCAATTAATAAACGATTTTTTAAGTTAATATTGAAGTGTTTTAGAAAGTAGATATTATTTGATCATTTAGGGTCTAAAACATAATAAATTTAATCTAAAATACGAGTTATTTTGAGTTGAAGTTAGATTATAATGTTAAGGATCCGGTTTCATTTTTCGAAAGTTTATTTCAAATTGTATTTCGAGTGGACGAAATTCAAGTATACAACGAAAGCGATGAGCCATACAAACAGAATGATGATAAAAATTTAATGTTTTTTGTTACGTTTCGTATTTTGAGAAAATCTCATGAATGTAAATAAAGTTATAAAAATAATATGACGTCATAATAGCAATACGTAGAATATATTTAATGTTATGAATACTAAAAACTTACCGTTAAACATTTTATTGACATAAAAATGGCAATTTACACCTTGCGTAACTTATATAAAGGGATCATTGTTACCACTTTATAGATCGTCTCAATCATCATTTTTTTATTAAATACTAGCTTCCGCCCGCGACTTCGTCCGCGTGGCATAGTTACTTTGGGCTCTAACGCTAACTTTAACCCGCGTAATGATCAAAATATAAAATATCTTTCTCTCCCTTTTTCTTCCCCTCTTTCTCCCCCTTTTCTCACTTTTTTTAGCCTATGAAAGTACTCCAGGGTCCCAACTATCTCTGTACCAAAATTCAACAAAATTGGTTTGGCAATGTACGCCTACATTGCCAAACCAATTTTGATGAATTTTGGTGAAGACGTAACAAACCAAGGAACTCACTTTCGGTTTTATAATATTAGTAAGGATTATTCGAGATATCGCGGCCATTAAACGATGCAAGTATTTATTACTAAGGGCTGTAAGAAAAAACGACCTTATATTGCTTACAAGAAAAAAAAAACTCCACTACATAATTACAAACATTTTATCTCTTCCTGATTATCAAAAACCTGTTCAAAAATATCAGTACACAATAAACAAACGAATTACGAGTTTATTTAATAACATTTTAATGTACTACTAAAAAATAACATGCCTTTAAAAAATGACTGTTAAAAATTGGCATCAGCCTGTGTTTGAGTGATGCATATGTGTAGGTGCATCTGCACACACTCACACAGACGTATGCTTTAGTATGTGTGAGTGTATTGGCCTGTCTGTGTGTGTATCGAGGTCACATTGCAATGTACAGGGGCAGGCAGTTGTGATGCAACTTAAAAAATTGCCTCCTGTTTTGGGAAAGTTTGCCGGAGATAGCGGCGGCGATATAGTGTTCTGTATATTATTAGTTTTAAAACTGTATCGGATGGTGTACCTTAATAAATGTTTTAGTTTATGTTTCTTGTAATTTAAAGTATCAAGATTTTTTTTGTCAAATTATTTTTTCTTCTGAATCTGGTTAACATTTTAAATCTCATAGTTAGTGTCACTTATTTACAAATATATACTCAGTATTTATGTTGAAATTAGTCACTTTAGAGTCGACATGTTCTGATGAGTTATTGTTGAAATTCATTTCATATAGGTAATGAATTGTTCGAACCAAGTAGGTATTGTCATTGACACTATCAAATTCAGTCAAGACAAGCTGACAATAATGATGATGATGAATTCAGAAAAAATAAAATATCAAAACAGTTGAATGTTCTGGAAACGGCTGATTACATCCGACAGTTAGGTTTAAAAAAATGAGCAATGGACCTAAAAGTAGGGCGCAGAAACCGTTACGTGTAACCCTAAAATAACTACAGTACACAAATTGGTTTGTCATTAACAAACGACATCATTCCGCTTGTTCCACATTCACTCGCTCCGCCCCCCGGCGCCGCTTGGTTCCTCTTGTTATGCTCAGCTCATGTTTGTGTGCCAGTTATTTTTTTAACGCGTCATTTGATGCTTATTTCCAATGTATTGTAATGTCGTGACTGATCGGGTAATAAAAATGGGATTTTTTAGAACTTTTGTTCAAACTTTAAAATTTGGTTTTTTTATATTCCATGTAGTATACTAATGGCTGCCTGCTGGCCAATAACCAAGGCGAAATAAAAAAAGTCTCTTTTTGTTTACCTATCTTGTGATCTAAGGGCCAAAAAAATAATTTAGCAAAAATAAAAATGCAGCGAACGGAAATGTAAAATATACTTTATACTGCCTAGTTTCTCATAACTCAGCATAAGTCTCTCACAGCATAAATCTACTAGTGCTTAGAAATAGTCAAGTTAAATTACATTATGTAAAAAAAACAACCCTGCCGGGGTTGCGGGTTGTTCAAAAGAGATACCGCGGCCCCGGAACGTAAAGGGCAATGGTATGAACATGGGTGGGTTTTAGTCAGTACAAGTCTGACACTCCCCCCCACTCCGCCCAGAGCGCGGGAAGTTATTCGATGATTTCCCATCCCAAAAAAAAAGTAAAAAAACAATGTTAAAATTGCTATTAAGGATCAAATATCAGGACATTTACACTTCGATATGCAGTTGTGTTAACAGATGCCAACATATTTAGGTCAAACACAGTAAAGTTTTGTTCAAAACGTTAGGTATTTAGTGTATTTTGGTACCAAAAGTTCGTGGTTTTTCTTATGTAAATTCTGTTCGGATTTAAATCAACACAGTGAGGTCGACAACGTATCGATGACATTTGTGATTCCTTGCAACGAGTTATTTTTGTGCAATGTTTATTTTCTTGGTGAATTGAAATGCAGTATGAATGAATGTTTATTGTGTTATTTTTTAGGTAAATTTCTTTGAAATTATTACGTTTTTGTTGTAGTTTATTTGTACATACACAAAGTTGAGGTTGGGTTCTCAGATGGCTTAAAACAGCATGATCGAATGGTTTTTGCAAAGTAAAGATTTTTTTTTATATTTATCAGATATTAATCTTACTTGTTTTGACGACAAAAAATATTGAACGACTTTCCCATTAAAGAAGTATGTATGTATTCATCTACTTAAGTCTTAAAGGAATTCATTACTTATGTTAAGTTAAACATTACCGATAGCCTATGTTGCGTCTAGGTGTACTCTATTACCGAAAATGCAAGCTTTGTCGCGGCACGCATTAAAAATCGACAATCGTGGTGTGCTTTAGTGTAGCGAGACCACATGCTAGTTTATTATAATTAAAGTAATAGTTCATATTAACGTTTTTAAATCTGTTTATACTAATTCTATAAATAACTAATGAAGGTTTGTTGATCATGTTTTTTTTATAGAGGAAGGTTTAGTATTGAAGGATATTTTTTTCAAAATTATTTTTGCACTTTACACCAATACGACAAAAACGTGCCAACCTTTATGTATTTACAATTTGATATGTTTACAAAGTTTATAAAGGTCGACAAATGTTTATTTATTTAACTTAAACAGGTAATGGTTTCAAACTTGAACCAGAGTATTTTTCCTTGAATCGTATTCCGCCTATCTATAACAATAATTGAAATTCTACTCTATCGCTGTGACATCACGGTTCTGTTTTCTTAACTTCGTGTGTGGATTCCTAAGCAGCAGCCCTAAGGACAAGCGCACTTAGTGAACAAACATACCATTCAAGGTTAAACGCAAAGATTTCCACAATGAATAATCAGCAACTTACCTACTCCTACGTATGTATGACACTTGTGTGTAAAACACTTGATAAATATAAAAAAAATACGAGTCAGACTTGCGCACCGAAGGTTCCGTATAAACTTGTGTAACGGCCATATTTTTTGACTGCAAAGGCAATTTTTTCACAGCTTGAAGGGACTACAGATTTGAGTATATGGTTTTTAATTTTGGCTTGATACCTACACGCGTTCTCGAGAGAAAGGATCTTGACAGATAGATAGACCAATGGACAACAAAGCGATCTTATAAGGGTTCTGTTTTTCCTCTTAAAATTGAACCCTAAAAACATTGACTATTGGCATATAGTTTTTGCATCACAATTTTACGTCAACCGGATCTTTATAAAAAAACTTTTTAATGCCAAAAATCAAGAGAAACCGTACGGTAATGACATTTACACGGACACACCTAATATAAAGAGTTATGGGACGATATTGATTGCATAAAAATTGTTTTCAATTGCATTCGAGAACCTGCCCGGCGACCTTTGTCGTTTGTGTCGGCATCATGTCGGCCTTGTGAGAATATTAAACTGCTTGTCAAAATAAGAAAAAATATCTGGACATGACGATGAGATTATTTGAAGTGACTTCTTTTAAAATTGTAGTTTATTTTTGTTGTTTTTCTCAGTTTGGCTTTTTTATTTAAGTTTAGTGACGGTAAATATAATTTAGATGTTAAAAATATTCTGTTTACTGCTTTTATTTATCTACATGATGAAATAAAGAGAAGTTAAGCAAAAAAGCTAACACAAAGACCAATAAACGTTTACATTCATTTGGCATTGACGTGTTTTCTTGTTTTTATTAGACAAGTCTCTGCAATATTGCAATGTTTTTAAGTGCAAGCAAAAAATGCAATTGCAAGTACATATCATAATTGCCCTCTCAGAAGTTAAACATTAATATTCTATAGAGTAACAACATTAACATATTATTATAATTTAAGCCCGTTTTCCGTCAAGGCATATAATGTTTAATTAAAAGCCTGTTACGTACGACCTTTGCGAAACAAAAATCCTTACATAAGCGCCGATAGATGGCGCTGACGCAATGTAACTTCAAATTACGTCCAATTAAGTTTCGTAATCAATTTAAAAATAAATATTTTAGGTATTAAAATGTAATAAATTGCCGATAAAAGTTGTTGTTCGACTTTTATTATCGTGTCCGTTGTTGTGCTGTAAAACGTTTGTCTACTTGAAAAATGACGTCTGTTATTATTTTATAAAAATAACTGCAATTCGTTTGCACCTTGACATTTAAAGGCCGAATATTAGTGGTTTGCGACGAACCAAGTAAGGGGTTACTTTAATTTTCAGATTTTATTACGTTGCTTGTCTCTTTAATTATAATTTGAGGAAAATGGTGAGACTTTTAAATTTTTATTTATTAAATTGTAAATTTAACACAGTGAAATAAAAGTTAAAATCTTTTTCTATTATGAATAAATATAATAATACGTAGAACTTAGGAATAAACACGAGATCCGTCTTATTAAACTCTACGCTAACTAAGCCAAGTGTTACTCATAAATTAACTGCACACAGTACAAAAAAAGTAAAAGCAAACCGTTGCACAAAGTTACTGCACATACTTATTAAACAAAGCCCACACTAGTGCGCCACCTAACGGATCTTTAAAGCAAATAATCTAAAACCAACCGGCGCCTAAAGTGCATACAAAAAGAAATGTGCAACACTCTCTCTTAGGTTCAATAAAAAACGACTCAGACGCACAGCGCTGCGACGATGCGTTTATTTCAGCAATTGACCTAAATACGACACATGGTCGCGCCGACTTAATGCACATATCTGTGTCCGAACGCGTCGCTTGCGCCTGTTTGAGTGAGGATGCAAGCGTGTGCACGATACAGGTTGTATTGTGCTGTAGGGTGCGGAAAAAAGTTAATTTCGTTATTATTTTTTAAGTCTTATTTCGTGTATTTCTTTTTGGAGGATATTTTTTTACTTGTATTTCATTAATTTTGTGATATTGTAGTTTTTAGCTATTTAAGATGATTAGAGTTTAGTTCATTACTTAAAAATTAAATAATTAATTCAGTTATTGACCAATTTCTGTAGTAGAATGGGTTCAATGAGTTAAATTCGTAGTGGTCGATATTAAATATGCATATATCGTAATAATATGTATAACAGTTTTAGGCTTAACTTCATATATTTGACTTCATAACTAAATAATTGCCCAAAGTGGTTATTATTATTTTATAATTCGATAGCAATAGTTAATACAGTGTTGAATTTTAAAATATCGAGAATTGGTATGCACGCATAAACTTTCACCTAATTATTATTTTAAAAAAATGCATCAAACATACATATTTAACTAACAAAACTAAGAGAACCCACACAAAAAATATAACAAACATTGTAGACACCATAATAAAGATCTTCAACAAAATTCAAACCTACAAGAAAAAAATAAAGTTAATTATGATAAAAAATGCAATTTTATGCGAACGCTACCGGGAATGACAAGAGATATTGAATTGTGGGCAAGCTTCGCCTGTGTGTGTACCGTGTGTACTGAGTACCATTCTTTCACACATTTTTGATCAGTACACTTTTTATTTGGGCGTTTTTTGTAAACGTGTGCGTTTTAGTTGCGTTTGTGTGTATGTGTGCGCTAATTGCGATAGCTACTTCATTTAAATTTCGACTGTCAGACGGTTCGTTGGGAAATGATAGTAAGTTTGAATTTGATGATTTTGTTTCGGTTGTTTTTTTATTGTGATTATAGTTTTACGTGGCGGCGGTGGTGGTGCAGTCTTACCAAAGGGTGTTATGGAGGTAAAATACTAGTATTCAGTTGCATCCGGTAATCAAGTTAGACTAGAAGCTGACTCCAACGTAATTGGAAAAGGCTAGGCAGATGTAGATGAGTTTAGGGGTTAGGAAGTTATTTTTTTGTAAAAAAATATTAATCTCAGAACACAGGTCTTTTTATTTTATTTATAATGAAAATGATTAATTATTGTGACTTATTAATGCAAAATTACTGTATTGGTGTCGCATTAATTAGCATATTTCTTAATATATTTTAATTGATTTCCATAATGTATTTAGGTTGACACCGAATACGGAATTAGTTTAAAGTTCAAATAATAAAAGGTTAATATTTTATTTCTATCATGTCTGAGTTCAATCTCGTTAACTAGCTTATGTGATCATCTTTCTGAACGAGTACGAAAAAACACTATTTCCGTCTTTTAAAAATAATAATTATTTTGTTTTACAGCAAAACGAAATAAAACGAGAAGGGTTTACCTAAGCTGCGAAAATAATGTTAATGAATTTATTTTTATTTCATGCTTTTTATTAGCTTCAAATGAAACTTATTTTACAAATTAACTCACTAACTGGTTTTTGTGTTTTTATTTACTTGGTTTTTTCCACTCCTGGGCAAAAGCCTCCCCCCATTTCTTCCCACCAATTAACGAGATATACTTATATTCAAGGCATCCGGCCATCTCTTTCTCAATTTATATTTATTTTGACAACACTGCTAACGCAGTGGCTGAGTGGTTGACTGCTGCACTGTGTGTCGCGGGTTCGATCCCCGCAAGGAACAAATATTTGTCTGGCCTACAGATATTTGAAAAGGTTGTCTTGAAAAGATCACTTCAGCGATAAGACCACCCATTCTGTAACCCTATTTATAAGTTGTTTAATGTTATTCTTATAATTTATATGGTGTATATAATAAAGTATATTATTCCATCTATCTATCTATTTGTTCCGAGTCTAGCTGTTTGTGTGTGTGATTTTAAATGTTTGTGAACGCACCCACGATACAGAAGAAATTCCTGGTGTAGTGTGTTTCTTAAAGCTGCGATCAAACTAACCTTCGAAGTCTACGCAGTCAAAAGATATGACCAAGTCCAACTCGGACTTGGCCGGTTTTTTTTTTAAATTGTAAGCTTATTACTCATCTTAATGCATTTTAAATCACAGTCTTCTCAAGAGGAAGCTATTTCAGTTAGTCACTACAAACACCTGCCTCCCTGCTCACCCCGCAACCAGTTGGCCTTGTTGAGCCGGAACCCGGTGGCACCGCCTAGTTAACATTGAACAGACGAAATGACCAACTTGAGTTTTGAAACGGCTGGCCTGACTGTGATGCGGTTTTGTTATGGTAATTATAGTGATTAATATCGATGCTACTGATTTTTTTTGTGGTTTTTATGTCAAATTATTTTACAACTTGTTTTTAAGGAGTATGGTAATTATTGTAAAGGTTCGGACTGTGCCGGACAAATTGCGGACGGATGATGTAAAATGAAGTACATGTCAGTGTCCGGTACAGTCGTCTCGTTATCTGTCCGAACCGTTTTGACCAGAACTTAATAGTTTATGTATTTTAGAAAAATGTAAAAAATCACTAACTTGGCTGCCTTGTTGGTTTAGTAGACGTAAGCGCGACTACTGAGTTTAAAATCCTGCGTTCGATTCCCAGATAGGGCAAAATTATTGTGTTTTCTCATTAGGGAGTGAGCTTATTGCCATCAGCCAGCCACAAATCGAGACACCGTGATTGCTTCTGAGAAATTCCTAATAGAAAAACACAAAAATAATTTGGCTAGCCCGGGAATCGAACCCAAGACCTCACACTGAGCCATCACGCTTGTCGACCAATAGAATATTAAATAAATAAATAAATAAAATAAATATATCTTGGGACAACTCACACACGGCTATCTGATCCCAAGCTAAGCAGAGCTTGTGTTATGGTAACCAGACAACTGATATACATACTTATATAATTTATAAATACATACATACTATAGATAAATCACACCCAGACACAGAACAAACAATCATGCTCATCACACAAAGTTTGTCCTGGGTGGGAATCGAACCCACGACCTCCGGCTCAGCAGTCAGGGCCACTAACCACTAGACCAACAGGCCCGTCAAATATTAGTCAATATTGAGGCAGTGGCAGTGAGAAATAACCTGTTCACCACAGGGTTCCAGTGTAGGATGGTAAATGTAAAATATTCTGGGACGTGCCCATTTCGAGTTTTCCTTAACCGTTTCTGAGCAACTAGCTGGCACCCGCAGCTTCGCCCGCGTGATGATCGTATCCTATGTGTTATTCCAGACTATAATCTACCTCTGTGCCAAATTTTATCAAGATCCGTTCAGCCGTTTTGACGTGAAAGAGTAACTAACATCCATACATCCATACGTTCATCCATCCATCCTCACAAACATTCGCATTCATAATATTAGTAGACAGTGAAAGAGTAAAGTAAATACAAACACAACTCACATAAAAAATCCAAAAATATAGTTTTTTCAAAAGCAGTATAACCTTAATTTACATAAGTATCAAGAACCTGCCTCTTCAAACGTCTACTTTATGCGCCTGCGCCTAACCTTTCATTTTTACCTCAAAAATCAGATTACAAGATCCGATTGTATCAATAATGTTGACCATTTTTGTTCGGCTAATTATGTAAACACATTTTTCTTACATTTTAATGTTATAAGGTAAAATGTGATTCAACTTTCATGTTTGGTGGTTGTGAGTAGTTTGTGGTGAATCCAATTTTATGGGGAAGTTATAGAAAATGTATGTTGTATTGAAACCCTGGCGTGGTGGGGGTTTTTACTTACAGTTTTTTTATGGATAGGTAATTATCAAATAATTTTCCCGCTCTAAGCGGACCGGGGTGACAGACTGAAAGCCATAACGTATGTTCCTTCTTTTGCTATATGTGTTCCGGAACTGCAACATCTCTTTCAAACACACGGTGACACGGTTGGCGCAGCGATCGACTACTGCGCTGTGTGTCGCGGGTTCGATTCCCGCACGTAACAAATATTTGTATGGCCTATAGATAGTTCCGGGTCTGGCTGTTTATGTATGTGAGTTTAAATGTTTGTAAAATGCACCCACGATACAAGAGGAATTCCTAGTGTTCCCAAAGAAAAAAAAAACAACCCGCAGGCCTGCTAGGGCCACCACCTTACGGGTTGTTGTACTCTCTGCTTTGCTGACATCTTTTTGAGGCGCGCGTGGAACACGAACGCATCGTCGACACAGCCATTGCTCACCGTCCACAGATCCGCATCTACGGTGTCAAAGAGCCGTTCCGCGGTGCCCGAAGCCTGGAGCGTCTCCCGCGGCAGCTGGGTTGGTTTGAGGTTTCCCGTGAACAAAAGGCTAGATTTTTCCTTGACCAGGCTAACCGTTATCATCAAAAGTGGCAACAGCCATTCGTCCACCAGTCTACGAATTTTTTGACACTATTATTTTTTAGTAAATTGCTAAGTTGTTAATTATAGAATACGCCGTACAAAACCATTTATAACCATCATAACCATTATAGTCAGGATTAAATAAAATAGTGGTAATAAAAAGTTGTATTTTTATAAGTATAACGTTTCACTTTTCTAAGTTCCACGTTAATCCATAAAATTAGAGAACTAATGTGACAAAAAAACGCAATATACCATAGTATTATCGGAGCAAAATCACTTTCAAAATCCGTCAAGATTTCATATCGATATGTGAATGCTTTCCTAAAAGAAGATAAATGTCGGACCCTCTTCATATTTCGGCGACGGCCTCTAAATACCCTCTGTCTATCCCTCAGAGGATCCGGCGTGAAGATACAAGTAATATGCAGAGATTATCACTTATAATTATGATTCATATCTGGCCTTCTACCGTGAAAACCGGGTTTGGTTACATTTCATTATTTTTGTAACTTTCGACTTGACGTTATGTTGTTTTAATTGATACGAAGAAATTTATGTTAAGTTTGGTAGACTTGAGTGTTTGATCAAAGGAAATATTAAAAAAGTATCCAATTAATATGGTAAATGCGAATGTTTGTGAGGATGATGATGTATGGATATACGGACGATTTGTTGCTCTTCCACGTCATAACGGCTGAACGGATCTTGATAAAATATGGCACAGAGGTAGATTATAGTCTGGAATAACACATAAGATACTTTTTTTTTCGATATGACGCGGGCGAAGCCGCGGTCGCTAGCTAGTATCTTATAACTGCGAGTTTTCTTTTCATGTCAGTAATATGGTAAACTGTGAGCAATTCTCTACACAATGATTGAATAATATACATTTACATTCCAAGAATCAAGGTATTATTCATTGAAATATTTCTTTTACATTACCTGTTACTTAACATTATATCATGCTTGTAAACCTAGAATGGTTAAGCAGTAGAGTAACTTAGTAATATAGTATTCACACATTTTACTCGTTTTTTTTAAGTTTATGTAACTGTGCCCCCAAGGGGAGTAATTGCCACAAATAGAGCACGAATCCAGACTCACTGAGAATACCAGCAAACAATTTCCCCACCCGGGAACCGAACTCTGGACTTTAAGCTCAGCACTCGCGCTTGAAACCACTCGAGGAACGAAGTTAAACATAACAAGATATACACCTGCTGTTCGTATGTTATTGCTTGTCTTTAGTTTATCAAATAAATTATTTTGACATTTAAGTTTTGCTAAGCCTAATATACTAGTATCATCATCCGGACAGATAACTAAAATAAAATACTCGCAATATCCTTACTAATGTTATAAAAGCGAAAGTGAGTTTGTTTGTTTGTTACGTCTTCACGCCAAAATGGCTTAGCCGATTTTGATGAATTTTGGAACAGAGATGGTTAAGACCCTGGAGACGTACATAGGCTCTTTTTTAAGTGAGAAATGAGGGAGAAAGAGGGAAGAAAAGGGAAAACTTAGCTATGCTATTACAATAAATAAGGCGCAAAGGCAAAAACTACAGGTAGCAGGTACCTGCAAATCAAGAAAAGGGAACTGTGTTACCCCGAAGTTAACGCGAGCGAAACCGCGGGCAAAAGCTAGTAAGCAAATAAAGCTATTGAGTATAATTTCAATGACTTAAGTAAAAAACATTCTTATTGCATTTTTGTTCGCGGCGGGCACACGATAAACGTTCGATGCAGCCGGACATTACGGCCTCATTTTTATTTGGCACATAGACGAAAACACCCTTTTTTACATAATACACACGCACACACTTATGTACAAAGAGCACATAACCGGACAATACATAGTCGCGCCAACGTTCAATAATTAGTGAATGTTTTTTTAAACAGAAAATTTCAAATGAACTTTTTATTTTGTGATTCGTTTTTTGAATTGGGTATTTGTGTATTATTAAGCTTATTGGGTTTGTGACTTGTGTATTGACAGGTTTGGTAATAAGATATACTGATTATTTCAAGGTATTTTTGATTATAGAATGTGAAATATTGCTGGGACCGAATTAAAAAGTAAACATTTTTGCATCATTGATGTCGAGAACTCTGGAGAGAACTCTCTTGATCGTCTAGGATCGATCGTTACCTATACGCATATCAATATATGGTAAGCGATAGATCTTCTTTTTAGGGTTTTCTCTTTCATTTTGTTTCTTGACATTCAAAAGTGCCTGTAAAGGTCTAATTGAAATAAATGATTTGATTTGATTTGAAGAAACGGAACTTTTATTGGATCACTTTGTTGTCCATCTGTCTGTCTGTCAAGACCATTTATCTCGAGAACACGTGAGTGCATCGAGTTGAAATTTAAACTATATATTGTCTGTGGTCCCTTTGCGTTGTGAAAAGTCAACCCTCTAAGTCTACGCAGTCAAAAGATATGGCTGTTTATGTCGCCAGTTTGTGCGGAACCCTCGGTGCGTGAGTCTGGCTCGCTTTTGTTTCAGATTGGAAATCATCAAATAACTTCACCCGCTCTGGGCGGAGCGGAAGGTAGTGTCAGACTTGATAAATGATGTTTATTTTGCAAGTAGGTTTTCACAAACACTTTTACACGTCTTTTTTTTAAAACTAGATGAGGCCGGTGTTTCGTATCCGACTACTCTGAGAAGAAACAGCCGAAACAAACTCAGAGGTCATAGTCTCTTTTAAGGTCCATACAACAAATCTTGGTCAACTTATATGAGGACTATGCAGATTAGTATCTGAAATGGTCTTTTTAAGATAGCACCACACAGATTGAGTGGACCTGTCCAGTCAGTGCAAGCATTTGTCAGTTATCGTGTAGCTCGACTCAAAACCCAAGGAGCTCAACGAAACGCTTGTACAAAAAGCTTGTACTGATTTAAACCTATCCATGTTCCTTCTTTTGCCCTTTGTGTTCCAGGGCCGCAGTATCTCATTCGAACAACCCGCAACCCCGGCAGCGTTAGGTCCGGGGTTCCGTTCCTTGAGCGAGTAAAACATTTCAAGGCAACATAAGTTGCTCTAAATATGTCGAAAAGATATTGTATTTGGCAACTTTTGATCGCGATATCAGCATTTGGAAATTGTTATGTTGTCCCAAACATTAACCTTTTTATTGTTTTATTAAGTTTTTTTTCGTACCTCTTAATAGTTTGTTAGGAATAATTTAAGCTTTTTTATGTTTAGTATTTATTTTATTATGTTGTCCCAAAAAGGTCTAAGATTCACCTTTTTTTAGTTAGATATAAAGTAAAGTTGATTGAATATAAGACGGATAACTTTCAATTCCTGATACGTGATTTTTTTTCAATATCATTCTCAACTATTTACACCAAAATCTAATCTAAAATCTCAACATCTAAATAAAATCCTCAACAGTACCTATCTTCCAATCCTGCCTACCCTATTTCGTAACTTAGCAACAGAATTAGACGACCCACTCAACGCAAGGGCAAACCACACCAAGCAAAGTATACACTTACTTTAACCGACCCACCATAACTTGAAACCCTTCACCCGCCTTGGCTAAACCAAAACAGGATACTAAGAACGTGGGGTATTAAGAAGTCAGGGGTCTTGGTAAATTGGACGGTAGTTTTATAAAAAGCAAGGGCTCTTGAAGAACTGTTGGCTAGACTCGAAGGGCAGAGGGTCGAAAAAACTGGATTGAACCAGTCGTAACTAGTCACAGTTATGTCTATATATGTGTCTGTTCGTTTTTGGTAGATGTTTCATTATTTTGAAGAAATTTCGGTGTATTTTTGACAAAAAGATAGATAGAATATTCTATGTTATTAATAAATAAATGAATTTGAAACATTATACAAAAGATGATATTGTCCTTTTCATGTAATTAAACATAATCCTTACTAATCTATACTTATAATAAATCTGTAGAGAGGTCAATTCTGTACATGAAATATATTTCCAAAATAACTATCAGGGGGTGATTAGTGATCGATACTGATGCCAAAAATGCAATCAGTAAAATTTTTGTCTGTCTGTCTGTCTGTCTGTCTGTCTGTCTGTCTGGATGTCTGTATGTTCGTTATAGAAACAAAAACTACTCGACGGATTTTAACAAAACTTGGTACAATTATTCTTCATACTCCTGGGCAGGTTTTAGTATACTTTTCATCACGCTACGATCAATAGGAGCAGAGCAGTGAAGGAAAATGTTGGGTAATCGGGAGAAGTTTGTTAAAGCTACACAGAAATCATGTATGACGGAAATGTTCTCCTTAAAATTATATAAAAAATATCCTACGACAGCATAGGTCTATCTTTTATGGTTGACTCACAATAACACGTGTAACTCCCGATAACTTAGCAGTTCGGAGCTTTCTGATTATATTTGTCTACTCTTACGTTTATAACACTCCCACTCATCTCTAATTAAAAACAGTTAACATTATTACGTATTCAATAAAAAAAGAAACATATAAATCGGTATACAAACACCAAAGTTATGCATGAAATACGCTAATAAGCCATCGCGCGTGAATACTGAATCATGCTTTAGGGATTATTTTTGTGTAATATTTGGCTGTTGATGCGAATAGATGTTCAGAGTGTTCGACCTTATTGACAGACAATGCTTTCAGCCCGACTTTTAGTCTTTAAATAATTTATATCTTTTGTTGTTATTTTATAAAATAGGTATTAGTTATTTTGGTAGTGTTTAAATATTCGTTCAAATTACAAATTATTCATAGTTTACATTTTATTTCTTTTTAGCTGAAGTGGTAGTAGGTACGCATAGATTTTTAGAAACCGAGTTTCGGCTAATTTATGTTCAGTTTTTTTTTTATACTATATTGGTAAAAGCGTAGTTCATTAGGCTATATTAGTCCACTGCTGGACATAGCCCTCCCCTAATGGGCGCCATAGCGTTATATAGTTATATTCTTTATTATAGTTACAGGTATTATTAATTAAAGTATTTATAGGTTTTTATTTTTAAGTGAAGTAGGTATACATAGGTAGATAGTATTGGACGGGTTCCCTCTATCTGGCAGAATCTTGATGCTCCGAAATTTATTTGGCAAAACACACTTAGCATATTTTTCTTTAAACGAACATTTTAAAGGCATAAAAATTATTTGATATAATTATCGTTTGGCATAATATTTAAAACTCCGAATTTACAATTGCATAGTTTTAAGATGGCAGAATTACATTTAGTATAATTACGATTGGCAGAGTTCAAATTTCGCTAATGTCGTTTAGCATAATGTTCATTTAGAGCGACGAGTATTTGGTATAATTTCACTTTTCATACTATGCAGATGGCAGAATTTAATTAAGAATAACTTTAAGTTTAAAGACTTATATGCCTAATAAGTCTTTAAACTGACATGGTCACTAACATTATTATTAACGGTTAAAACGGGATATTTACCATGTTTGTTATTTATTTTGAGTTTCCAATATTTTGGTGTGAACCGATACAGTGAGTTACAATTGTATACAAAAACATATTAAGGCAAAAATAAGATATTTTTGGAATTATATAGAAAAAAAAAGACATCGTTTTTAGTTACCCGGGACACAACTATTAAGATTAGGTTAATTTGTTGAAAAAAAAATCGTAGGTTAGGTTAGGTTAAAACTGTGACCCCCTACGCACGAGCCGAGCGAGCGGAGCGAGCGGTGCCGCGGCAGCGGCCGGCGAGTGCCAGTAACGACCTGCATTGATAGAAAATGAGATTGTTTTTAGTAGTTTACCCGGAACTGAACTATTTACATTAGAATAATAATTACTTATGGAATTAAATGACATTATTACAAATTCAATTAAATAATAGTTAAAATAAATGATATTATTTTAAAGAAATAAATAATTAAAATAAATGACAACAAATAATAATAAAGATGATTCTAACTATAAACTTTCTGCGATATGACAATTCTGCCGTTTAATGATAACGATATGAAATATATGTCAAAAGACGATTCTGACTGTGAACTTTCTGCGAAATGATGTTTCTGCTTTTTGAATATTATGGATATGAAATTTATGTCTAGAGATGATTCTAACTTACAAAATTATGAGTTTTGAATGTATGATAAATGAGTGTCTGCCAAACAATTTTCTGCGAAATGAAGTTTATGCTATCCGTTGTTATGCAAAATAAAATTATGACATAAAAAGTTCTGCTATAAAGGGTGGACCCAGTATTGGACAGGCGTTTTAGCTTTATTTTAATTTCTTTTTTTGTTACAAGTTGTACTTACCTACATATTTCTGGGTATAATTCTATTAGAGTTATTTAGTTTTAGTACCTACTTTATTTGGTAATTAATAGGTTCTTATAGATAACAGGCATAATTAGATATATTAAAAAAAAACAAAATTTATATATACAGGATGTAACGGAAAGGGTATATACATACCAATAGCGAGGCTTCTTTTTTTTTTTTTTTTTCTTTCTTTTTTTTTTTTCTTTCTTTCTTTCTTTCTTTTTTTTTTTTCTTTTTTTTTTTTTTTTATATTTAGCTGAAACCCTTGCGATATCGTTTGATAAGCCTTGAAGAAGCCTTGCTCTTGATATGTATATACCCTTTCCGTTACACGTTGTATAATTTAGTACTTAAATTATTTTCAGGTTAATTATAAATTCAAATTATTATTTTTTAATTTATTTAGCTGTAGTTTTATTTAGTTGTAGCTGTAGTGTATTTAGGATCAGTTTTATTATTTAAGTAGGCACTTTTTTAAGTGTAAGGTAGCTACAGTTAGGACCTCTAACGTAGCTTATTTCGTTAGGTAAATGAATAGGCATTCAGTTACCTTCGGTTATTTTCATAAATCCTTACTAATATTATAAAAGCGACAGTTAGTTTGTTTGTTCTTTCTTTCTTTCTTTTTAAAAGACGTTGCCCCACACTAGGAATTTCTCCTGTATCGTGGGTGCGTTTACAAACATTCAATCTCACATACACAAACAGCCAGACCCGGAACAACTATCTGTAGGTCATACAAATATTTGTTCCGTGCGGGAATCGAACCCGCGACACACAGCGCAGCAGTCGTTCGCCCAGCCACTACGCGAACCGTGTCGTGTTTGTTACGGCTTCACGCCTAAATGACCCAACCGATTTTGATGCATTTTGGTACAGAGATAGTTGGGGCCCTGGTGACGGAAATAGGCAAGTTTTTTTAAAGTGAGGAAAGGGGGAGAATGAGGGAAGAAAAGGGGAGAGAAAGATACATTTTTCGGGTCATCACGCGGGTTAAAGTTAGCGTTAGCCCAAAGTAACTATGCCACGCGGACGAAGTCGCGGGCGGAAGCTAGTATTATAATAAAAACGAAAGTGAGTTTGTTTGTTTGTTACGTCTTCACGCCTAAATGGAAAGACCGATTTTGATGAATTTTGTTACAGAGATAGTTGGGACCCTGGAGACGGACATAGACTATTTTTTTTCTCAAAGTGAGAAATGAGGGAGAAAGAGGGAAGAAAAGGAAAACTTAGCTTTGCTATTACAATAAATAAGGCGTAATGGCAAAAACTACAGGTAGCAGGTACCTGCAAATCAAGAAAAGGGAAGGAACAAAGCTGCAGGCAAAAGCTAGTTTTCTATCAGTTAAAGATTGTTTATTAATCACAATTTTGTATGGAGGAGTACGTACGTATTCTAGATATATATGGATTTTAGTTATTTTTTCTTTGTTCGGATCGAGGTGAGAAATATGCGTGTTTAAATGCAGTTTCTCATCCATTTTGTTTACGTATAGTAGCGTAAAATGAATTATTATAGACGTATGGTGTAGCCGAAACGTTTTATTTATTATTACTTATTTGAATCAAGACTTTTTTACTGTAATACTAGATTTTGCCCGCGGCTTCGCTCGCGTTAAATTCGGTGTAACACAGTTCCACCGAATTTAACGCGCCTTATTGATTTGTAATAGCAATGCTATGTTTTCCCTTTTCTTCCCTCTTTCTGAGGGATCACATCCTATTTAAAAAAAATAGCCTATGACCGTCTCCTGGTTCCCAACTATCTCTGTACCAAAATTCATCAAAATCGGTGTAGCCACTAAAGCGTGAAGAGGTAACAAACAAACAACCTCACTTTCGCTTTTATAATATCAGTAAGGATTAAGTGATATCATTTCTCACTTTCTGCACAAGTTTTTCAGTATTGCATTTCACTTCACTGTTATTTCATTCGTTTAATGCAATATTGGTAAGTAAGTACCTATTATTAAATTATCATTCTCATTAACTAGTAAGGCTATTTTATGTATTTATATTGATGTTTTTTTATTACACACACATATACAAAAAAATTCATACAAATTTCAATTTATAGGTAACTAGCTTTTACCCGCGGCTTCGCTCGCGTTAAATTCGGGGTAACACAGTTCGTCTTTCCTGATTTACAGGTACCTGCTACTCGCAGTTTTCGCCCTAGCGCCTTATTTATTGTAATAGCAATGCTAAGTTTTCACTTTTCTTCCCTCTTTCTCCCTCATATCTCAATCTTTTTTTTTTAAATAGCCTATGTCCGTCTCCAGGGTCCCAACTATCTCTGTACCAAAATCCATCATAACCAACGGTTTAAAGTGCTTTCCGAGGCACATCGGTATCATACCGCCAACTTCCAAACTCCGGATTGTTACTGAGATGGTTCAACCCAATACCAACTTATGCCCGAGCCAGTAATCGTACCCACGACTCCACAGTTCGCTCGACACGGTTGGGGCAGCGGCTGAGAGATTGACTGCTGCGCTGCGTGTCGCGGGTTCGATCCCCGCACGGAACAAATATTTGTATGGCCTACAGATAGATGTTTGTGGGGTTGGCTGTTTGTGAATGTGAGTTTAAATGTTTGTAAACGCACCCACGATACAGGAGAAATTCCTACTGCTATACTTGAAAGGAGGATTTCATAGTTTTACTTCATTAAAAGACGATCAAACTATTTGAAAATCATTTCCCTTAATCTACATAAACTACCCAAAACATCTAACATGCAAACAAACGCACAGTTTAAGCCTGCAAACTACAATTCAAACCGATTATATCAATAATCCCATTCAAACTAAATCGTGCTCCGATTCCGCAAAATACACGCATACAACTATTCTATGCACACGAATACACTCACATATCGCACTCACACACACGCACAAGGCATGCATGTGTGCGTCTATCCTTCTTTGACCTAGAGACGGCTACTATCGCTAGTTACAGTAGGTCAGGACCACTACATACTATACGGGACGTCCACTAAACCTTGGCCTTCCTCACCCCCCTTTCTATCCCATACGTGAGTAGTCTGCGCTGCATTTGAATAGGTCTCCCCGTGTCTTGGTACGTTGGATATAAGGCTAGACGAGCTGTAGACGGAATGCGGTTGGTGGACGCGATTAAATGGCGTCGTGTGGTTCTTGATTTGAATTTTGGGTTTAGTTTTAATTAGGGATGGGGTTATTAGTTATTTAACGTGTTTGAGGTAAACGTGAGGGTTATTTTAAACGTTGCGTGAGAAGTTTTAAGTGGGTAGTTAAATAATTAGGTAACCTGTGATAGTAACATAGGTTAATTGCTTTGTTAATTGGTTGTTTAGATTTATTAGATTAGCGTTACGTATTTGTGATCAATTTAGGTACAACTCTTTCTTAGTAAAGACGTGTGATGTCAAGTTTATATACACTAATATTTATTTTTAATAGGGTCAGCAGAATAGTTGGCAATGCACTCAATGATAGGCGATTTTTGAAGCATAGAAAACTAAAACCTATACGATGTTGTAGATACTTTTTATCCATTATATATAATACTTAAAGAAAATACTTACCAATCTTCGGTTAGTATTTCCTTATTTAACATAGGTACATTTGGTATAAGATCAGAGTGATTTAGTACTTTTGAAATATTTTATAAAATAAAACAAGCAGAAACGTTATGTATATATATACATATATATCGATAAGTTTTAATTAGAGTCCCATCACTACTTACCTCAATTACAACTCAAAAGTTATATCAAATCCAACAAACTTAAAACAATCATCTATTACTTGTCCCCCAAATCTAAATAAAGCGACATAAACCGCCATTTTCCTCTCCAAATATCAAAGGAAACAAATCGTATATTTTCATTCATATTGACACAATAACGTTACTAGCAGTTTCCCGTTAACCTCAAGCTACTATACTGGATTGAGGTAAGCAGCTTACGATCCTTACCAATTTTTTTCTTCACAAAACGGGTATTTTTCCCCTCGTTTCTTTTGAAGCATATGTTATTTATTTGTTGGTGGTATAAGGACAAACTTGTTGCTATTCTTTGCTGTTTTTCCCGACTTCCGAAAGGAGGACGGTTATGTTTTTCCAGGGGAATGTATATTTGTGCGTATGTATGTCTAATTTTTTGGCAAATGAGGTGTCTTTGAATTTGTCTTAGTTGTTGGAATGACATAGAGTATTATAAAAAAAAATACGAATCACGACTGCTTAAGAATTTTAAAACAACAACCTTTAAAAATCTAGACCGGCTCAAATCTTCCCAGTTATTTTATTATTAATTACTAATATTATAAAAACGAAAGTGAGTTTGTTTGTTTGTTACCTCTTCACGCCTAAATGGCTAAACCGATTTTGATGAATTTTGGTACATAGATAGTTGGGATACTGGAGACGGACATAGGCTATTTAAAAAAAAAAAGGGAAAACTTAGCATTGCTATTACAATAAATAAGGCGCTAGGGTAAACTACAGGTGGCAGGTACCTGCAAATCCATTGGAAATCCAGGGGAACTGTCTTATCCCGAATTTAACGCGGGCGAAGCCGCGGGCGAAAGCTAGTTAATTGTATAAAACATTTATTCATAATCTAAATAACCCATGAAAAGACTCCACCGTAATTTCATGAAGATGTTTCTTTTTTAACAAAGTCATACAAACAATTATCTTTACAACCACGTGCAAAGTAAATAAAAAAACAACTCATACGCATCGACGCGGCAGCGCAGCACCTGCCGTGAATAATCGACAATCGATACTTTATTGTCGACTCGTTGTCAACACTATAAAGGATGACTTTATGTCATTATTTATATGTAAGTCTTCTGGGAGTTAATATTTAAGAATTGTTTTGACAGACTTATTGTAGATATGGTCGTAGGTTTGATACCCAGGACGAGAGAAGTTCCATTAGAAGTTTTCAGTGTTCAAAGTTAATTTACCATCAATCAAGCACAAATCTAAATTACGTACTTATGAAATAAATAACTATGGGTGTACCTACTATAATACATACATCGCTGTCTAATCCTTCAAAGAAAAGAAGCGTGATATAGATAGATAGATAGATAAATCATTTATTTGATGCAACAAAGGACACAATACAAGAATTAATATTAAAAAAAAAATACAAAACAGAAAAAAAGGCACACATAAAATAAAAAAAAAAAAAAAATGTAAGGTAGACTAAGTTAAATCGACCCATAGGCATTTAGACACATTACATAATTGTATTTATTAGGGTCGCCCATTACTGGGCGGTGTGTGTCTCAAAATTGCACCAAAAAGGAGTCCAGCTCAGCATAATGCCAGGTAGATTACCTGACGCTGGTATTCTGCTGAATCCTGCTAGTGACACACGGATGTCGAGAAAATGTGCGGCGAATATTATGTAGGTAAGTTGTCAGTACGAAAGATTTTGAATTTAAATACTAAAATTATTATTAAACTTGATTATCACAGTATAGGTAATATGTGTAATGATAACTGTAATTTAAGTTGTATGGAGTGTGTCTAATAGTGTTTGTACGAGTTTACTTGTTCGTGTAGGTATCATTATGTTTCAGTTTTTTTATCATAATGTACGGTGAGTATAGTTGTAATGTGTTTTGTGTATTGTGTAACGTGTATTGTAATGTGTTTCGGGTATGAGTTTCATTTTTCACAGTTATTGTATGTTGTTAATAGGACAAAGTGAGCCGTTAGGACCAGAAAACCCTCTATATTATGGAAGCATATTATATAGCATTAATTATCATTTGTTAAAACTATATGCACATGTATAAAAACACTGTACAAAGACAAATTTACTTAATCCCTTGGGCATTATATCCGGATTTAAGGATGTTCATTTTCAGGAATTTCTCTAAAATATATTTTTTCCTGAAACATACTAACGTAGGCCATGCGTCTTCTATTGCAAATGTCCTTGGGTGGCTAGAAATGCTTTTTGTTTTCGAAAAAGGTGAATCATTCGTTTTTTATGAGAAACACAAATGGCTATTTAAAACTGCTTCACAGTTCAGTAACTAGGTATTTATAGAATTTCCGTTTTCAGCTTGATGCAGTTTTTATAAATATAAATTACTAATTCAACAAAAATATTCCTAATTGTTATAATGGCCTTAAAACTACGTTACTACTTACTGCATTTAAAATAATAATGTCAGATCATATCTAAATAAAAAAGTATATATTTCAATACTTGTTTGTCAACTCTTCCTTACAATATATGCTCACATTCTATCTCTTACATACTTACATATAACCCAAAAAAACCATACCCCCTCTTGTCCCCAAATATGCTCCCACTATCCGGTCTAAATCCAGTCTAACCGGCTTTGCATCGCTTTTCTACGTACCCAACTACACATATATCTATATCTACGCACACATATATCTATATGTGAGCAAAGTCAAGGGTTGTATGCACCAGGGTGAATGACCGCCGAAACGCAGCGCGCCGCAAGGTCACACACACAAGCGCATGCACACATAGACGCGACGACCGTGAAATTAGAAATAGTAGTGATGGGATGACGTTGTGTTGGGTTGTCGATGTTTTGTGGTGATTGTCGATGTTTTTGTGAGTGGGTGGTGTTGTGGCTGTTCGGTTGAAAGGAAATATCGATGTTTGGATAGTTTTATAAAATATTTTCTAATATTCTAGGGACTTTTATTAATGATGGGAAAAGTACTCTACGAAGTATCTATCAAAATACGTAACTTATTACACCCACAAGTCCCATGTAATAGAAAAAAAAAACCTTATAAATGAATTGTATATCTTTTTACGTTTCAACCGATGAACTGTTTTAAAAAAAGTACATAATACCTGATTACTATGCAAATAGCCAGGTAATTAATCGGCCAAGAACTTAAAAGTATATTATCAATTGAAGTAATACTGAATAACACATTTTTAAGGGTCAGTGTACGAGATATGAATGCAAGACTAGCTTTGTAACTTAAGCAATAAAAATAATTATTTTAACCCATTGTAAATTATGTGTCTACCTACTGCTTTGTTATGTATGTAGGTAATTTATTTACTTCTTTGTAGGTTTTAATAACCCTTACTTACCATATTGTTTTTTTAAGTAATGTATTTTATATAGGCAGTGTAAAATACTGGTATTCAGCTGCATTCAGTAAGACTGAAGCCAACCCCAATACAGTTGCGAAAAGGCTAGATAGAATGATAGTGCTAAGTTATTCTCTTCGTAGCAATTTCATAAAATAATGTTAAGATCAAACTTGACAGCTTTAATTTATTAAAAAAGTAACAATATACCAGATAACCTTTTTTTTCTATCGAGAACAATATCGCGCCGTGAAAAATAACTTATTTCCCATCACTATGGACCCCACACCTCAACCGCCATATCCTTAGCCAATATAAAGCCATAACCTTGCAACATGGCCGGCTTGACGTCCAAATGATATTCAAATCCGTCGGCCGCTGTATTAGCAATCGACGTAGGCTGAATACAAATGAGACTAAGAATGCAACCAGGGTTAGCATGAAAAAACCATTGTTTCCTGAACCCTTACTATGTTGCATGCGTTTATATGTGTGCTTAATGATAATGAGATGGTAATCAAAGTTATTTGTGAAGTAAAGTGGGGATTTTCCTTTGAAAATGTATTCGACATCAAATAATTAGGTACGTTACATAGTTGGAATCCAAAAGTATAGCCTATTCTACCAAGGGGTATCGTGTTTTATATACAATACAGGTATTTAGCTGCAAACGGTTAGACTGGAACCCTACCCCAAAAAGACTAGACAGATAGCAACCAATTTTTTTTTCTTAAAAATAATAATTGTTTGAGAATACACAATATTAACTTAGTTTTTGTCTCTGGAGCACTAACCACAGGTAGCTTGGATCATTATTTTAGTAAGAAATATAAAAAAAATTAGATAAGCAATGAATGAAAGACTTGATTATCAACTTTTAATTTTCCAAATAAAAATCTGTGTATTTCCCCAAGACATTGACGCAAATAATAATGAGTACATGAGTGGTATCGCTGTACTATAAAAATATGTGTGATTTTACATTCAGCACTCAACCACTCGCCCGGTTTTTTTTAATAAGCTAGCTTTGTCTACTGTTTTCATCAAAATACAATTTTGAAGTACCGTTTTCATGATGAGTTTATAGTTTCTGTATAACATATTTTGTATCGAGTAAATTAAATGTTTATATTTATATATTATTACATAATTGTGACTATTGTTTGTTTATTTCATAATTTTTTTGCGACGCAATTTGTATTATCAATTATCTGACATAAAAACGCCTATGCAAAACTTGCAATTTGTTGTCATATTATAATATAATTTTTATACATCTATTTATTGATATATTTGATCTTACCACGCCACCCAAGCTCACATTGTGCAATGCAATGCAAAAAAAAACGAGTATTGAATAAACCTAAAAAAACAACACCAATAAATGGTCTATCAAAACTATCGATAACCCAACAACGCCAACCACCCATCCCTCGACATATCCATTTCCCCGCACTAGTGTGTCGTTGCACTACAGTGAGTAACTTCAGTAGCACTACTCTGGTTTATTTTCGTAAAGTCTTCAACGATTGCTCGCAACGCCTACGCGATAACGTTATGACTCTACTATGTATATGACGTTTAATCTACGTCACGTACACAAATATTTTGAAGATATGACGTATTTGTAATATTGGGTAGAAAGATCTAGTCTTGTGTAACTTATTACGTAGTATTTTACCCCTTGTACTAGGCGATACCTTAATTGGTCCTGAAATGTTTAGGCATTTAGTTAGGTGTTGCTTACTGTTAGTGGTATCGGGCATAATTTATGTGTGACCTAGATAAGTCACTGCATAAGATGGTGTTTAAGGAATTTGATACCATATCTATTTGTTCGTAGTTTTGTAGGTCTGCTACGCCGAGAGGGGGAGGAGTCATGATTTCCTATCCGAAAGAAAATAATTAAGAAATGAATAAGAAAATAGTTTTGTTTGTGTAGCGTGGGTAGATTTAATATATATTTAAGCTTTTGACGTGATAACGTCTTTAAAATCGTTTTAGTCGGGTGACATGTTCAGAAACTTGTGTCACACCAAAACCTCACGAGCGCGATCGCGCCTCACGAGCGCGATCGTTGATCGATCGCGCTCGTGAGGTTTAGTTATCACGTAAACATCTCGATCGTAAACCTACTTTACAAACAACCAATTTTTAATATAGCATTTAGGATGTTGTGAAAGATGAAAGCTACCGTAATTTTAGTCATAAATCTACACAGATAAACTATTAGAAATAATTGGGGAAGTTTTATGTATGCTTCGAATTGAATTCGAATTCGAAGATTGAATGCTGCGCTGCGTGTCGCGGTTACGATTCCCGTACGGAACAAATATTTGTATGGCCTACAAATAGTTTTTACGGGTGTGGGTATGTGAGTTTAATTGTTTGTAAACGCATCCACGATACAGGAGAAATTCCTAGTGTGGGGAAACGTTTAAAAAAAACATTAATAACGATAGTCATTACTTTCCAGCCCTTATCCAAACTATTTGAGGTCGGCACAGATTCTCCCTCCATGTTCCCCTCACCTCCTTTCCTACCCTATCATCCTTCACACATTTTATCAATCGTTTCTTTAGTCTTCCTCTACTCTTACATCCATTCACATTCAAACTCATTTTTTTCCCCTCAGATTCAGCCTAAATTATAGAAAGCCTAATTATAAGATCCATGACCATCCTTACTAATATTATAAAAGCGAAAGTGAGTTGGTTTGTTTATTTGTTACCTCTTCACGCCTAAATGGCTAAACCGATTTTGATGAATTTTGGTACAGAGATAGTTGGGACCCTGGAGACGGACATAGGCTATTTTTTTTAAAAGAGTGAAAAATGAGGGAGAATGGTGGAAAAAAGGGAAAACTTAGCATTGCTATTACAATAAATAAGGCGCTAGGGCAAAAACTACAGGTGGTAGGTACCTGCAAATCAGGAAAGGGGAACTGTCTTATCCCGAATGTAACGCGAAGCCGCGGGCGAAAGCTAGTTTTCTCATAAAACTCATTTTAAAGCAAAACAAGATACGTCCCTAACAGATCACTGACCGTCCAAAGACAACTTACGCTCACGTCACGACATTCCATAGACGTTTCAATAGATCAGCATTATTTCTGTTGGCTAGGTCGCGGCTACTGAGTACTAGCCAGAATAATCTAATATTAGAACGAACGTTGTTAAGGAAACTGTTTCTGCTGAATTTCTGAACGAATTGTGGAGGATTTGTGACGAAATTGGGGAAGTTTTTGTAATTTTGTTGATTTTCCATTTTTTCGGCGGTCTATCTTTATTTTTTTTATCGGAAATGATGTTTGATTTATTGTTGTGAAAGATGTTGTCAATAATGTCTGACAGTGGATTTAGACTTTTTTTTTTCATAATTCAAGCCTTTAATGCTACTTTATTTCATTCGATTAGTATCGTAAACCAAATGACAGTTGGTTTAACTTAATTAAAGTATGCAAACTCATAGATTAAAAAAACACAATAAATCATTTACCTACCTGTAATTAACATTCTTCTCTGTCAAAAAACTTTGGCAGTTATTTTAATTATCATTTTACAAAATTTAAATACAACCGTTCGTGCCTAGCGTCACCTTAAAAGCACTCCATCCGTCAATTAGCATTAACAACCCATTTTAAACCTTATCGCGATAAAAATAAAGAATAAAATGAATCGAACAATAAATAACAGATAATTCATTAAGGCACATTAGAATTCCAACCTTAATTCAATGTTGAAGAGTTTAAATTCATTTGAATTGACAAAAAAGACCGGCTTCTACATTGTATTAACAATAAGCAGGCTAAATAATGCTTCAGCTATACAAGAATAGGGTTTAAACTCGATTGATAGTTGTATTTAAAGTTAGAACGTTTTGTTTGTGAAGAGAAACCGCCAAAATGCATCGGAAGGTCAACGAACTTCGCCAGCCAAGGACAGTGCATTCCATTTTTAAATAGCGCGCCAATAGAAGGCTCGATCTAAATAGGCCCGCCATCTTGGCATCATTGCGCGGGAATGGTATAATGGCGTCCATTTTTGACAAAAACGTTTTTTTTCGACAACAATGGATGCTTCCACGTATTATTTCGGCATAATTAGGGAGCCGGTAACGAGATTTTCGTTGCAAGTTCATTATAATTTGTATAAAAGTAAAATTGCTTCACTGTGTTCGATAGACGAAGTTTAAATCATTTGGGGATTCTAGGAAAGGACTGGCAACAGTAACAGATTACTTATATCAGAAATGTTTGAATACACATTTCGAAGAAAACATTATGAAATAATACTAGCGGATATTGGTCTCTTTACTTGGTAAATTCTTATAGATAGAGAGGTTTTCAGAACAAATAATGTGTTTATAACCAGTTTTGAAACACAGGATGTCGTTAAGATTCTTAGTGTGCTACAAAAACTGCACAACGACTTCAAATGGAAAGTATATTCTCTAAGGGTAGGCAGTATGGTCGCCTCAGGTTATTTTTTTACTTTTATTTGAAAGCTACCTTTTCTGACACTATTAAAAAAATTTACTTTTTGGTATTTTAGCTTTCCGTACTTCAATAGAAAAAATGTATTCCTTATAGGATCACTATGTTGTCCGTCTGGCTGTCAAGATTTCTCGGATCTCGGTTACTCGTGGTAAAATCGAGATGAAATTAAACCCATATAGGTACAGACGCCAGCAGGTCAAGCTACCCGAAACTGTCAATTTTTCCCAATGAATCTTGAACCTAATACTTTAGAAATAAAGTCGAAAATCTATCAAATAAATCTGACAGATTGTAGTAGCTTGATGTGCAGGCGTCTGCACCCAAACTTGGTGTCCCTTGAAGCTGGAAAAGTGTCGCAAGTTTGTAAGGAACCTTCGATGCGCGAGCCTTTCTTGACTTGGCCGTATTTTTTAAAACTAAATGAGGCCTGTGTTTAGTACCCTACTACTCTGAGAAGACAGCTGGAACAAACTCAGAAGTCACTTTTAAGGTCCAGACATAATCTTGGTCAACTTACATGAGGACCATGAAGATTATGTCTGAGATGGTCTTTTTAAGAAAAAACCTACACAGATTTGAGTGGACTTACCAGTAAGTGCAAGCATTTGTCAGTTATTGTGTAGCTCGACACATAACTCATGTACCTCATAGTTTTTTTTCACACTGCTTTTGTTATATCCTTATCAGTTTTTTGCATTTTATTGTTTTTCCCAAAACGAATTAAATAAAAATTCTAAATTTTACTTTTTTTTAAACCTACTCATTGTTTTTCAAATCTATTTCTAATCCGTTTTTAATTTGATTTCAAATCCTACAATATAATTAGTCTATTGCAAAGCCCACATAACAAAGGTATCTTCACGACCTATGAAGGGCAGACAGTCGTCACGGTGGCTGCTCCAGCAATTTGTGTCTTCCATGAAATTATTAGCATACCAAATATACGGCACTTAGCAATGTTTTAGATTCACGATATGAAGAGCTTTGGTGTTTCACAACGTTTAAACCTTTTGAAAGGAATTATCGTGATTACGTGTTGTCTTTATCGAGAACCTAGTAATTAATTAATAACAGCCGCTTAGGTCGATTTTTAGTTAAAAGCGCAGCTTTTAACTAAAAATCGACCTAAGCGGCTAAACCTAAGCGGCTTGTCTAGGTTGGTCTATGGATGGGTGACCACCCATTACATACGGAGTTTCGCCTTGTTTCGGACAACACGTTAAGCCGTCGGTCCCGGCTGTCATTTGGAGATCTTTGACAGTCGACACGAGTAGACAGTGTCTTGAAAGCTTCACAACCAGTCTAACCAAGTGGTATCGTATTACCCAGTAGTAAGTTGGCTTAAATACTGCTATTTAGCTGCTCTCGGTTAGATTGAAAGTCGAACAAATATCTAGTATTTGGGAAATCAATATCATTTATTTCAAGTAGGCCTGTTACAGGCACTTTTACACCGTCAAAACATTGACAACTATAAAATGACGCTACAGTCCAAGTCACAAGGCATAATAACTGTAGAAGTACTGTAGTGGCCCATTCTCCTCTATGGAGAAGAATGCACGGGAGATGAAGACGTCTTGTCTGTATAAAGTCTAGAAACTCTGTAGAAATATTTTAGAATAGATCATCATCATCTGGTTAGTCTTTTTCCAACATATTTTTTGTTGGCTTTTAGTCTCATCGGATGCAAATGGTATTTTTTTCATTAGTTCAATGTTATTCTACGTTTTCGATACAAGTTATATGACTTATTACGATGCATCAAGCAACATCATCAATTGTTTAGCAATGTCGGTGCTTTCTAAATTATTCGTCGTTACGTTATTTAAACGTGTTTTGTATTGGGTTGACAATTAATTGAATTGTTAAAAATTGCTTAGACGGTAAAAATTCATTATCCATCTAGCTTTTTTCCCAACTAAGTTGGAGACGGTGTTACTGAGTATTACAACACGGTTTGGTAAGAAGTGAATGGTGAAATTGACTAACGTAAAAATACAAGCTTATAATATTACCAGCTATTGTACGACCATTTTATTTCTATAGTAGACTACTTGATAATGTTTTTTTCCACAAACTAGCCCTTGTGTGTGTAGAACAGCTGTGCAAAATTAAATTAAAATAGGTTCAGTAATTAAGGAGTCTCAGAGTACAAACAGACATTGATTTAAATAACTTTCGATTCAAATATTGGTTTATCGAATTCGTCACCAAACAAAATATTCCATCTAGAATTTAACACTCCTCTAAAAAACAGATTGCAATTACAATTCAAAAAACCAAATCAATCTCTCCTACACATTGGATGATCAAAAATAAATACCGGTACAAAATGAAAAAGCTGATCGTTCAACCATTTTAATCCGTGTTGCGTAAACTGAGTATTTTTAACATTGACGTACAAAATCTATTACAATATAGAAAAAATACACTCACTCATACATACACAAACATACACCATTCATATTTTTAAAATACGGCAGCAATATGAATGGGTTGCGTAGCTCGTAGGCGCGTCTATGCTACGAAAACTGTGGACCTATGCTACGGCGTAGCGAGTCTACGATCTATGCTACGAGAGATGGCGCGTAGCACAAAATTTGTTTTTTTTTGTAAGTGGGGCTGTATTAGTAGGGGGAATATTTTTTTTATGTTGTGTATGTTAGTTCTGTCCAATAAAATAATAGGTATGTTATTTATAATAGAATATACTAAGATTAGCCTTTGGTCCTGACTATCATTTGTACATCTTTGACAGTCGTTACAAGTAGTCAATGGCCCGAGAGTTACAATCTTCCTTACCAAGGGCGTATTACTCAGTACCAATATATTTGCAAATAAGGCTAGTGTTGATGAGGATGCTAAGATTGGGGTGGTTAAGGATTTCAGTAATATGACTCGATATTTGTGAAGAAACCAGGGCTTAAGTAAAAATAAGGGACAACCGTGTGTTTCAGAAGTGTCTTTCGTGTCACGAGTCGCATCATGCCTATCGCTTGTGGGTTTACCCTCGTGGTCAAGTAGTTAGCCACGAAACTTATGACTAATTTGTAGACCAACCATCTTTTATTTATTAACACCCTTTGAAACGCTTCGCCTATAACTACATTGTAAAGAAATCTTAAAAGTTAAATTTGAACGAACTCCCGTTTACTGATTTTAATGAAATTTTGCATATATATTTGGTGTGAATGTTAATGTTTTCTTAAGTTAATGACGTCATTATAAATCCAATATGGCGGACGCTCAAAGATGGCGGACTAGTTTTTTAAAATTATAATCATATGGGTAATTAAATGAAAGGGTTTGGTGACAAGATTAGGAGAAATAAATGATGCCGTGACGTCTGATAGGGGAGAAAGGAAGAAGAATACGTATTGCGCCGACCCCAAATAGAATGAGACAAGGGCAGGAAAATGGTGATGATTAGG
Organism: Ochropleura plecta; assembly: GCA_905475445.1. Classification (NCBI taxonomy): domain Eukaryota; kingdom Metazoa; phylum Arthropoda; class Insecta; order Lepidoptera; family Noctuidae; genus Ochropleura; species Ochropleura plecta. The sequence continues at coordinate 1,352,358 of FR997735.1, forward strand.
AGAAATAAAAGCATTAGTATTTTTTTAAATACTAAGTTAGCTAGGCCCCGCGTTAAGTCCGGATATAAATTAACCTATCTTTTAATCCAGAATATAAGCTATCTATTTATTTAATTTCATCCACAACTGTTTTCTTATTTGACCGTGAAGGAGTAACAAACACACACATCCAAACCCTCGCTATTATAGTATTCGTGTGATTATTCGAAATGTCCCAACTCCTCACTTCTACAAGCCTAGCCACCGTCCGTGCGTAACTATGACGTAAACACGTGCACGCAACTACCACGCACCCAGACACATGTCGCATCCTCGCGACACATGCCACGCTACGCAAACAAACACGTGGTTTCGATCTAGCGGTACATAGTGACGTTAGGTAGTCACACGTGTGATCACATGTGCTTACTTCTTCTTAATCATCCCCGATTTAGAAAAAAAAACTTATGTAAATTGAGGTAAATAATTGATGACGTAGTGATTAGGTTTATTGACGTCAGTATTGGTTTTGTTAGTCTATGATGGCAGTTTGACCGTGGATATTAAATTTTGTAGGTATAGAAAGGGCTAAAGTAATTAATAATAAGTAAGTATACTAATGTTTTGTTTTGACTTATTTTGGGTGGAGCTTAACTTTTCTTGTAGGTAGTGTATTAATACTATATTACTGACATATTTAGCTAGAGCATGAGCTAGATTTTTATTTATTTTTTCGGACATGCAGCCATCAAATAGCGCCTCTCGGAGCAGGGGGAGTGTCCGACTTTTACTGACTAAAACTCATCCAAGTTCATTCTTTTGCCCTTTGTGTAAAACTCAAACTCCAAGCATTTATTTTAATTAGACCATTACAGGCACTTTTGAATGACATAAAAACAAAAAAAAAATTGCTGCTACAGCCAGTGACAAGACATAATAACTTGTGAAAGTACTGTAGTTGCCCGGGGACGTCTGATTTTATTTAAAATGTGCGTATTGTATAACTATCATTTGCTTCGGTAAAGGAACAACATGTCTGAAAGATATTTGCATGTTAGCCAAGGCAGAGAACCCACGGGCAGCATAGAAAGTCTGACACTAGGTTGGACATTAACCACACGATAAGGGACGAAGTAACTCTACACAAAAATATTACTTGAAAACGACTTTTTTTGGTGACAAATCACGGTTTACGGTACAACTCGATTTTATACAAAAAACATTGTGCTAATGGATGCATTGTACGGAGGTCGAGGAGGTAGATAAAGATAAAGATAAAGATAAAGATAATTTTATTTGTTCAAAACATGAGTATACACAACACATGGCATGCAAGATGTTACATCAATAATATGAGACAGTCATGTTTTGCCTGAATGGCGTACAAATATTGGATGTAGGACGCTGGACAGCATCAATTAATTTTAAAATTGTCCATTTATACACATTTATCAATAGTTCAATTTAGAGCATAATTTGAAATTAGACAGGTACAATAAAATAATGTCATAAGCTCGAATCTTAATAACACAACAAAGAATAAAAAATCAAATGTCAAATCAGGTATTAAAAATTAGGATGTCAATTACTAGTCAAATTAAATTGTCGGTTAGGAATTCGTCAGTGCTATAGTAGACTTTCTCTAGCAAAAGGCTTTTTAATGTATGTTTTAATTTTTCCGTACTATATTCCCTCCAATGTTTTGGCAACTTATTAAATAAAATTGGCGCCATACAGAATATACTTTTCCGCATTAGTGTCGTCTTGGATCTCGGAATACATAACTTCGTATTGTCGCGTCTATTTCGAACAACTTTATCTGACACTAAGGGGAATAAGTGTGGATTCGATTTGACGAACATAATGGTCTCCAAAATGTACATTGACGGAAGAGTTAATATTTTATATTCTTTAAAGAATGGTTTGCAGCTCTCTGTAACATGAAGTCCAAACATAGCCCTCAAGCACCTCTTTTGTGTTTTAAAAATCATACCCTTATTTGTTGAATTTCCCCAAAAAATGAGTCCATATCTCAAGTTCGAGGACACTAGGCCGTGATAAGCAGTTAGCAATGCATTAACATTTAAGATGGGGGCTAATTTATACAGTGCATATGCGGAATTACTAATTTTTTTGCTTAATGCTTCCGTATGCGCTTTCCAATCTAATTTGCCGTCAATGGTTATTCCAAGAAATTTAGTCATGTTCACTTTATCTATGTTGGTGTTACAATAATGGACATTTACATTTGGTATGGACGATCTTTGGGCAAAATGCAGAATATTAGTTTTCCCAAGGTTTATCTTAAGATTATTGTTTTCCAACCATTTTACCATTAATTCTATAGAATTATTAATGTCAGATTCGTATGTGTCTCTATTCTTGCAAGCTATTGTAATAGTACTATCGTCGGCAAAGAGTGTCATTGGGTGATCGATACTTTTGGGTAAGTCATTAATATATAATATGAAAAATAGCGGGCCCACGACAGTACCTTGGGGTACGCCAAATTTAACTACACGTTCCCTTGATCTGTACATAATTTCCTGTTTAGTGTTTTTATTTACTGCTGAAATTTCTGTAAATTGTTCTCTGTTGCTTAAGTACGATCTGATAAGGTTTGAGACATTACCTCTTATGCCATATGCTTCTAATTTTTCAATCAGTATGTCGTGCCGGACATGGTCGAAAGCCTGCGTCATGTCACAGAAGATCGTACATACAGGTTTGTTAGAATCTACGTTTTGCATGACATAATATAAAAAATCGTAAATGGCTAAGTTGATAGATTTACCATTTCTGAACCCTTTCTGTTCATTGACAAGAATGTTATCTCTTTCGAGGTAAGAATATAATTGTTTACATAGATACTTTTCAAATACTTTGGAAATTACACTTATGAGGGATATTGGCCTATAAAATTGCATAAGCTCTCTATTTTCTTTTTTGAAAAGTGGCTTAATTATTGATATTTTCAGTGCATCGGGAAAAACACCTGTCTCGATGCACAGATTAATTATATAGCTAAGATGCGGTGATATTTCTCCCGCTACAGATTTTAAAACTTTAGTTGATAGGCCATCATTTCTTATTATGTTATCTAAGCAATTTTTAAATTTTGTCATATTTTCGTTGCAATAGTCACGTCTTAGAACTTGCCAATATTTAATCTTACATTTTCTTTGTACTGGAAACGTCATTATTTGTGCTGTATGGTCCGATAGGGCTAGTTCTAGGACTTCGACCTTACATGATTGGCGAAAGTTATGCGCAATATTATCAATACAGGTTTTACTCTTAAGGCGTGTAGGCTGATTCAAAGCTAATTTTAAATTATAGTTCAGTAATAGGCATTCAAAATCAATCGTATGAACATTCTTTTTTAACATGTCGATATTAAAATCCCCTGCAATGATAATATTATGATTGGATTTCTTAGTTAACTCCTGCAGGAGGGATTGTAATTTGTCCATACATACGTAGAAGTTTGTTATCTTGGGAACCCTATACACACAAGCCAGGACAATGTTATAACTAGGTAACTCTATTGCGCAACATTCAAATACTCCGGGCTCTGATATGCTGGAAATCTTCTTTAATTCGATAAAGTTATGTCCATTCTTTACCAAGATGCATGCTCCACCTCTCTTGCTGTCTTTCCTGCAGTACGAAGCCGCTAGTTGATAGTTTGGTATCGTTAAATAAGACTCGTATCCTGTCATGATGAAGTGTTCAGTTACACACAATATATCTACACTTACACCCTTTTCTGATAACAGCTCATCTAAGCATATTGTGAGATTGTCGGATTTGTTTAATAACCCGGCAATATTCTGATGCATAACACAAGCATTATTAGTCACGAAAAAAATCTGTTATATTCTCCTGGTTTCCTGCCGTTTTGGCTTCTTCTTGGTCATCAATTTGTCGTGTCAAGTTATTTTCTTGTGTCATATTGTTTGAATCTATTGAGTCAGCGTAAAAACTTTTGATATCGAGCAAAATGTCATTTATATCTTGAAAAATTGTTCGCATGCCAGTATTATTGAGCTTTCCGCTACGTCTATAGAACATTTTATAGTCATAGGTCAGGTTCATGTTTGAGTCGAGAAAGTAAGCGTGTTCGTGGGTGAATATATCATGACACAGTAGACTATTGAAATATTCAATCTTCCCATTAAATAGGTTGTAGGAGGTGTTTAAAGTAAAATTACAACTTTAATGACTTGTGAAAAAGTTGGAACTTTGACCCTCAATATTATCGTTAATAAGGTTTCCAATTATAGTCTAGATCAGAAGAAAATTATCATACTTTTACGAAAAGATGGTAGTTTTTCATCCTACTTATATTATGAATGCGAATGTTTGTGAGGATGTATGGATGTTTGTTACTCTTTTATGTCAAACCGGCTAAACGGATCTTCATGAAATTTGGCATAGAGGTATATAATGGTCTGGAATAACACATAGGATATTTTTTTTTCACGCGGGCTAAGCCGTGGACGCCAACTAGTCCTTTATACTTCAAAATAATAATCGCAAAAGAAGTAAAAACCTTTGCCCAAGTGTGATAATTATTATTTCTATTTGAATTTGATCTTTTGAATTTGAGTGCGAATTATCGTATTGATTGAATTTAAAGGAAGCAATTGATCTAACACAATATGAGTTTCATAGACACGAAAAGAAGAAATTAAAAAAATTTTAAAGTTATACTAAACTATTTTGATTTAGACTTTTATATCTTCTGCTATTTTTTGTTTTCCTTATTATACCCTCAATTGATCAAAGGGAGAAAAGAATAAAAGAAAGAAATGTATTTGGAAATCCAGGAACAACATTTCCAACGAAACAACTTACAAACCATGGAACTAAACTGAATTCCTTTTCCATTTCCTTCTTAAACTAGTTTCCCCCTAACTCAGGGGCGTTGTACAGTCGTGAACATCAATATATATACACTTTCCTTAACTTAAAACTAATTTTGTGGTCGATCTCATCTTCTCAGTTTTTTGTGCTGCGCTGGTGCTGCTGCTGCGGCTGCAGAGAACCTCAAGCGGCGTAAACACCTAATAACTTATTGGTAACTATATTTTCGAGCCGTTTGAGGGAGCTGTGCTCATAGCCTTTTTAAGGATATTTCCAAACGTTTAGATGATACTTCCCGTGACACGTGACATGGCTAGCTTTTACTCTGGGTAAAGGTTAAGTTGTTACATACAACATGGCAACGCGGCCAGTCTCGTGGGGGACCAATTGACAGCGTTTAGGACGAATTTGTTGACGCTATTTTTTAATTTATTTATAAGTTAGTTTATGCATAAGTTAGTTTATTTAAGTTATTTAAATGTTTTTCAATTAAATATATTTTTTTAGTAGGATAAAATAAGTAGTGTCCGACCGAAGGTTCGGTTTCGGTTTCGGTTTCGGCCAGTTTTGGCAAAAAAAAACTAGTTTCGGCCCTAGTTTCGGTTTCGGCCTGAAATAGATACCGTTGCCGAAATTCGTTTTCGGTTTCGGTCGTTAAACTAGTTTCGGTCGGACATTAATAATAAGTATGACGTGCTGCTGAATGTACTTTAGTGGTGACGTCATCAATTGTTGGAGGGGGAGCTAGTGACGTCACCTAGAGATCGTTGAAATGATGTACGATTTTCTAATTTAAATTAATTATTAGTATTGCGTGTGTGTGTGGTTTTAGTCAGATTAAAAGGGCTTTTTGTGCTATGTTTGTTATGGCTGCATTTTTTTTACGGGAGGGCATTGTTTCATCTTAATCCGTATGAACTAATATAATGAATGTGGAAAATACAAAAAAAAACATTTGTTTTATTTTGTGAGTGTTCATAAATATATGTTCATTATTTATAACAAACTACAAATATTAAAGTTAAGCATAAGTTTCAAAATGGTAAAAAAATTACAGGGTATCAACATTGCTGCCAATAGGAAAAGTGCCCAGAAGGCTGGCAGCAGTGCCACGTTGGATGGCCAATGCCAATACCAATAAAAATAAATATACTTTGGTTAAAAAACGGGCTGAACCTGTGGACACGTGAAGGGTCGATCAACCGCTTTGCGATATCCCAAATACTAGGTGGGTACTCAAAGCCCATGCATGCCCAAGGCATGTTTCAACCAAGCAAAAGGGCCTGGCAGGGCCACCACTTGCCGGGGCTGTGGGTTGTTTGAAAGAGATACCGCGGCCCCGGAACATAAAGGGCAATAGGAAGAACATGGGTGGGTTTAGTCAGTACAAGTCTGACACTCCCCCCCGCTCCGCCCAGAGCGGGGGAAGTTATTTGATGATTTACCATCCGCAAAAAATAGGCATAATTCAACGCTACGCGGTTTTAACATTAACTAAAACAATAATGTGAAAATAAATTTGTTTGTAACGGTCGAATTATCTGTTGGTCTGTCAAACTGTGAGCGATTGCGTTGGTCATACTGTCCATTAAACTCGAAAGTTCTTAAAAAAAAAACTGTTTTATTAAAACCTATTCAATAAACATGAATCGCGTAACAATATTCACATACCCATTCATGAAAAAAAACAACATTACGACATCACTGTCTCAATCAAACCAGGTAAAGCCAGAAGGCAAGCCCTAGCGAGCATATGAGGGTCAAGGTGATGTGTTTGTGCAACTTTCGAATCCTCCCCCCTCGCGACGTCACCCCCCCCCCCCCTGTCTGATGCGCTTACCCCTCGAGGGAGGGGAGGGGGGGTATCCTTGCGCGATATTTATAGACGCGCATTAAGTGCGTTTCAACTGCGGAAGGCCGGAGGTCAGATGATAACGTAATAACCGGGGAGAAGTGTAGGGATATTTTCTTTAAGTATTATATCGGCCTCAAAAAAAAGCATATGTTTGCGAATTAAGGAATAATCTTTATTGACTGTTTCTGCCTCGTAGGTGTAGTGGTCGCAAGCGCGAGAGGTGAGCACGAAGTTGTGGGCTCGATTCACGAGTTAGATAAAGTGTTATTGTCTCTGTCTCTTTTAGGAATTTCTTGGCAGCACCCAGATGGGGTGCTCAGCTGATCGTCTTTGTCTGCCTTTTTTTGCGGGTGGGAAATAATCAAATAACTTTCCCCGCTCTGGGGGGCGCGGGTGGGGGGGAGAGTGTTAGACTTGTACTGACTAAAAGCCATGTTATTTCTTTTGCCCTTTATGTTCCGGGGCCGCGGCAGGCGGTGGCTCTGGCACGCCACTCTACTTTGTTGACATCTCTTTCAGGCGCGCGTGCAACATTAACGCGCAGTCGACGGTGCTCCGTCCAGCCAGTAAGCTGTTCTGTTCAAAGACCTGCATCTACATTGGCCGGGAGTCGTCTCGCGGCGCCCGATATCCGGAGCATCTCCCACGGTGGCTGGGTTGGTTTTACTCTCCTGCCCTTTGTTTTATAAAAAACACGCTTCAGTAAGGGATTTTATTTATGCTGCTAACCTTATTTTGAAGTCAATGACATAAATGTATGTTATTATAATTGGAACGTGTTTTATCTTGTGCCAGACATTTTCAAACTTTTGGTGTTTTGGTGTAAACATTTAAACGTTTTAAAATGACTTCTCTTAAACTTATACCTACTTTTTCGCCGTAGATCAAAGCTCAACTCGGCTCGACAGCCCAAGAATTGGAAGATTAGACTAACGTGACTTAGATAACCATGCATTGTTATCGAAACCCATTAAAAAAAATGATACACCTTAATTTAACTATGAAAGTAAACGTGTTTCAAAAAGAAAACCTCTTTCTTTAGAAATCACCTGTTTTCTACAAAAATACAACCTCTTATCACATCCTAATTTGTAACTACAAAAATTCCATCACATGTTTAAATCTGTAGATAAAACTGTAGTCTAACTTATAACGCGAGTACAAAGCGATAAGGAAAAGCTGCGCATGAGCACCCGGCTTACTCACACGGACGGCCTTGGTGGCGCGTTGCTTTTGTTGCAAGTGCGACCGCGTTTGTGATGGGTGGGCAGGGAGCTCTCTGCTCCGAACTAGTAATATCGAAATAATTCAATGTATTTTGTAGGAAATATTGTCAGAATTTCATCAAAACTTTAAGGTGTTAGTACTGTTGTTAATGATAACGAACGAAAAGAAAATATATCATATAACTTATTTAGATTACATATTACTTACTGAGATTACATATTAAAAAAAAAAGTAGTCCCTCAGCATCGGGAGGAACCCGGTAGTTAGGGCTCTTGAAAGAGGAACCTCCAACCTAACCGTGTCCAGAAGTACTGCTTTCTATATCAAGCCCTTGATCCAGCTGCCAAGCGATAGCCTCCTCAGATGTTGGTCGAGGCGTCATTGGCTATTAAGTCATCGACAATATATATATATATATATATTAATACTTCGAGGCGTTATTGGCTATTAAGTCATCGACAATACTAGCTGTGCCCAGCGGTTTCACCCGCTGAGGTTTAGGGGTATGAAAAATAAATGTTAGCCGATTCTCAGACCTACCCAATATGTACCCAAAATTTCATAAGAATCGGTCAAGCCGTTTCGGAGGAGTACGGTAACTAACATTGTGACACGAGAATTTTATATATTATATTTTATACGATATCGTTTTTAATCAAATCTTTTTTTGAGTTACGAGATATTGTTTTCCAGTATTCTTTTGTCAAGTGTGTGTTATTTATTAAAGACTTCGACACGTGATGCAGGTACACAAAATAAAGTTAAATATATCCTACTAATAACATTTTGAAGACGAAAGTTTGTATGTACATGTATGTGTATGTTTGCCACTCCTTCAAGCTCAAACATCTGGACTGATTTAATCGAAATTTAGATTGTAGATAGCTTATACCTTAGATTAACACGTATGCCTTTTATGCCGGTCTACGCGTGTCAAACCGCGAGCGCAGCAGAGTGGAGTAGTTCTAACATGATCTGATTAAATTTGTCACACACTTGGATTAATTCGTAGTCTATATTTTATCCCAGTTCTATATTTTCTTGGGATAAATTATGAGGTCAAGGTGTGTGAAGTCATGGGGTTGACCTAGTTGATCTAAAAAGTCTTGGGCAAGGGTGCTCGTACTTGAGACCGTATTGGTCAAATGCATTTTTTTTTAACTGCACCACACTAGGAATTTCTCCTGTGTCGTGGGTGCGTTTACAAACATACACAAAAGCCAGACCTGAAACAACTACCTGTTAGTCATTAACCATTTAAATTATAAGAATAACATTAAACAACTTATAAATAGGGTGACAGAATGGGCGGTCTTCTCGCTAAAGTGATCTTTTCAAGACAACCTTTTTTAAATATCTGTAGGCCAGACAAATATTTGTTACGTGCGGGGATCGAACCTGCGACACACAGGGCAGCAGTGAATCGCTCAGCCATTGCGCCAACCATGTCGTAATGTGAACTTTGTGTGAATTGCATTAACTTCACTGCTTTCTCGTTAAACGTTAAATATTAATTAGTCATTATTGAGAGTACGAGTATAACTAGAATATAAAACGTCAAATCATGGTGTTTCCAGAGCTGCGCGTGCACAGCCGGTCGTCACTCAGCGACCTATCGAGACAGCCTTGGTGCGCACATCTTTCTTTTATTGTAGCTCTGTTAGTGTATGCATCTTTATCCATGTTATTTGCTACGGGATCAGCTGGGATCTTTAAGTCTTTGTCTTATTCATGAAGATGTTTTTGAACATTATCATTATGATGTTCATAAATTGTTTTTGTTACTATGTATGACGTTTTTAAGCTTATTGTGTTTTGGTAGAATATTGAAGAAGAAATGGGTTTTGGAATAGAAATGGGTATGTTTTCTTTAAGTATTTTTGGTACACGGAATTTTTATAGTATTTTAATGATGGCGTTGTATGGTATATGATACCTCTTGGTACTAGGAGCTTACTGGAGCAACCACGTGTACCTACTCCACAACCTAATTAGTAGTCCAGCAGTCCAACCAGTCTTACCAAGGAGTACCGTTTTACCCAGTGGTAAAACGGTACTCCTTGGTAAGACTGGTTGTCAGACTTTCGGGACACTGACTACCTATAACGACTGACAAAAATCTACAAATGGCGGCTGGGACCAACAGCTGAACGTGCTTTCCGCTATGAAGGAACATGGGGAATAATGGTCACACATGCCAAAACAAACCAAGCAAGCGCAGGCTTACCTGAAGATTGATCCGAGCGACTGTTATTATTGGAACGAAGTTCCTTATCGCGCGTTGCGAAAAGGGGCTAGATGGAAAAAATTAAGACCAAAAATTGTAACGACACTTTTTGCTATAGTTGTAAGCCGTGTGGCGTGCGCGTATTTCTCTCTCATAGAAAGCAAGCCAGTTATTTTCGTTTCGGCTTTCTATTTCGCATTGAACAGTGTGGTGTCGCGACGATTATTTTTATTGAGTGTTTACAGGTTTTTTGTACTTAATAAATAATAACTTAGTTCCATCCGGGTGGCCCTTGACACCTCTCAAGTTTTTATTTAGCTACCTTTAAAAGTTCGAAAAGCTTTTCTAATTATAATTCGGTAGGCAGGAAAGCTAATTAAAACTCCACACACTTCAGAATACTGCAACTATTTCCGCCATCCCCCTGTCTATCTCGACACGGAGATACGAATGCACAAAACGAAAATAAAGTAAGTAACTATGCAATTCAAGGTGCGCACGCGCACCGCACACACCGGACGGCCATGAAACTTGTGTTTGATTACGGAAACCTCTACGTAAAGTCGTTTCTTAGATTCAAGTTGGCAAGTCCCTTTTTAATGGTGTTTTTATAACTTGTTAGTAGTGGAACTTTTTGGTCGATTGTGTGAGATAGTTTTATTTTTTATTAAAAAAAAACGTTGCCTCTATCTAGGGATGTCTCCTGTATCGTGTGTGCGTTTACAAACATTTAAACTCACATACACAAACCGCCAGATCTACAACACCTATTTATTTATTTAAACTTCATGTACATTTAGTGGAACATAGGCGGACTTAATGCCATAAGGCATTCTCTACCAGTCAACCTTTGAGTTAAAAACGACAACATTGTGATAGGGTACAAAATTACGTAATTATATATTTATATAAAAATATTTGTTTTCAAAAACGTATATACTTACTGATACTAATACACATATACATATGAAATAAACTAACTAACTATCTGCAGATTATAAAAATATTTATTCCGTGCGGGGTACGAACCCGTGGCACGCAGCACAGCAGTTGATCGCCCAGCCATTGCGCCAACCGTGTCATCATTCTAATTTAGGAATATCTCTACGTCGTTACTTCTTTCCTTACCTCGCTGGTACGTGTCCCGTGCTCTTTCTGAGGTATTTGGTTTGATTATCAGGTCAGACAAAGGCTTTTCCATCAAAGGTTTGTCAGTTACAGATTGTAGTTTAGATTTGTGTTCGGTTGTTGGTTTTAGGCCTACCCTCTATCACATTTAACTTATCTACAACTTGCAAATATCGGTGATTTACTTTTATTTTTGTACTAGCTTTTGCCCGCGGCTTCGCTCGCCTTAAATTCGGGGTAACGCAGTTCCCCTTTCCTGATTTGCAGGTACCTGCTTCCTGTAGTTTTTGCCGTTGCGCCTTATTGATTGTAATAGCAATGCTAAGTTTTCCCTTTTCTTCCCTCTTTCTCCCTCATTTCCCACTCAAAAAAATTAGCCTTTACATCCGTCTCCAGGGTCTCAAATATCTTTGTACCACAATTCATCAAAATCAGTTCAGCCATTAAGGCGTGAAGACGTAACAAACAAACTCACTTTCGTTGTTATAATATTACGAAGGAAGTAAGGATATTGATGTTTGCTAGCGAGTATATGGGAATTCAATTAAATATAGTATAGGAACCTTTAATAATGATAAAGGTTGTCTCGGATATTACTGTGTAATGTCTAGTTCATCAAACCTATCAGACAGTTGTGTGGTTAAGGACTTTATTCCGCCACTTCTTCTTCCCAGCTAACTAGGTGCTAGGTAGCAGCGAAGGGTGGGCGTTTAGGGGGACTGTACTGATTTTCAGCCAAGTTTGAATAAATGTCTTTTGATTTACACTTTTGTTTAAACCTTAGTCAATTTACAAGCTAAATGTTATATTATCATAACAAAGGGAAGTATTTAAAACACAAACAAGTATCCGTACATTCACATTAAAGTTATTTATCGACTAACCTTCACATGCGAATTAATTCATTTTCGTGACAATGTTTTGTAGAATAAATTAACAATATGAACTGACCAATTATAATTAGTTACGTCAGCAAATAGTCGCGTTATGTGCTATTGTATGATAATGAATCGTGATATAAAGTGATGCTAGTTGTATTAATATTATACGAGGTTTTTTTTAAACGTTGCCCCACACTAGGCATTTCTCCTGTATCGTGGGTGCGTTTACAAACATTAAACTCACATACACAAACAGCCAGACCCGGAACAACTATCTGTAGGCCATACAAATATTTGTTCCGTGCGAGAATATAACCTGCGACACGCAGCGCGGCAGTCGATCGCTCAGCCACTGCGCCAACGTGTCGTCCAATAACCCTTCACGAATCCGTCAACCAAGCATTTGTTTTTACTGATTTACTTATTTGTAGAAAAGGGTAACCTCTATTTCTTCCTTGCCGTTTTTGGCCACGGCAACCAATCTCAGCGGAGATTAGCCATCGGCGCGGGAGATGTTATAGTGCAGGCGTGTGCGCAGGTGCAGGTGCACTCTCTGTTCTCTCACTCTCATAGTCTGATGGGACGGCAATCCGACACGACCAGAGAGAGTTCAGGCGCAGGACCAACGTACTTTCCAAGGCAAGAGGGTAATTTCGGCATGGTTGGCGCAGTGGCTGAGCGATTGACTGCTGCGCTGCGTGTCGCGGGTTCGCTTCCCGCACGGAACAAATATTTGTATGACCTGCAGATAGTTGTTTCAGGTCTGGCTATTTGTGTATGTGAGTTTAAATGTTTGTAAACGCACCCACGACACAGGAGAAATTCCTAGTGTGGGGCAACGTTCTTTTTAAAAACTAACTAAAAAAAAAAATACCGCTCAATTCCGGACTTCGGGCTATTACTGTTAAATTCGTAGTGAAAAAACCTAATAACTAACCTAACCTGGGTATCGAACCCAGAATCCCAAGACACAAACGGAGCAGTCCAATATGCGATATATTTATGACTAGCTTTCGCCCGCGGCTTCGCTCGCGTTAAATTCGGTATAACACACCAAGCAGACCTGCAGTTTTTGCTCTTGCGCCTGATTGATTTGTAATAGCAACGCTAAGTTTTCCCTTTTCTTCCCTCGTTCTCCCTCATATCCCACTTTTTTTTAATAAAAAATTAGCCTATGTCCGTCTCCTGGTTCCCAACTATTTCTGTACCAAAATTCATCAAAATCGGTTTAGCCATTAAAGCGTGAAGAGGTAACAAACAAACTCACTTTCGCTTTTATAATATTAGTAAGGATATACTAGCTGCGCCCCGCGGTTTCCCTCGCATGGTGATAGAAATACAATATATCTTTATGAATTGTAGCCTATGTATTATTCTGATGTATAAGCTATATTATTGTAAAGTTTCATTGAAATTCATTCAGTAGATTTTGCGTGAAAGAGTAACAAACATCCATATATCCATCCATCTTCACTAACATTTGCATTTATAATATTATTATAGTAGGATATAAACATATCGCATCTTTTTACTAAAAGGCTTTAATTCAATATTTAAGTAACTGTTCTAACAGTGTCGAGAATGTTACAAAGAAACGTACGAGTGAAAGTCTAACCACATTTGGCTCAGTAATTTTCGGGTGAAACGTGTGTGAACTGACGATTACTTCGTTTTTTCTGTTTAAAGTTTAGTTGGGTCAAAACGTTGCAAACCTTTCGTTGTAGATAACACAGTTGGCACAGCGGCTGAGCAATTGGCTGTTGCGTTGCGTGTTACGGGTTCCATCTCCGCACGGAGGACACCTTTGTATGGCCTTCATGTAGTAGTTCAAAATTAAAATTTTAATGGACCCACTAAACAGGAGAAATTCCTAGAGAGAGGCAATCACAGATTTCGATAGACATAAAACGCTAATATCACGGTCTGCATGAAAACCATGCGTGCCATTTTTTGACCACATACAATGACGTCATAAGCACTATATTTAGTGATGTGACGTCTATTAGATTTAGTGGTCGACATTTATTACAGTGCAATTAACTGTTTTAAATTGATAACTGACTTCCGGCTAGTGGCACCCCGGTGCTGACTGAGAGCGACAGTGGCGGCTTATGATTTTGTTCGTAATCTGTGCACGCAAAGCAGTTGCTCTTGCGCAATTTATGTGTATCTATACAGGGTTATTTGTAAAACACCGACAACCTTGCAGGACTGTATTACAATCATCATAAACAACACCTTTTGTTCTATGATTTTTTACAAAATTTAAACATTTACCAAAAACAAATCTTCAAGATTTCGTTGTCCTATCTAACACATTTCAACTCCGTATTTTGCTGTACCTACATACCTACACCGCCGCTTGTAGGTACGTTTGCTTCGCATAGATTTCGTAACAGTTAGAGCGTTCAATTTCATTTTTTTTTATTTTTGTATGAAAATCTGATGAACTAAAATATGATAAAAATGTTTAAATGTCCTAGAACAAAAGTTGTTGATTATGATGTTAGTAACATGGTCCTGAGACGTTGCCAGTGTTTTAGAAATAACCCTGTATATGTAGGGACAACGTATAAAAAAATGTTTAGTTGTTGTTTTTTTTAAAAAAAAACGCTAGGATTTCTCCTGTATCGTGGGTGCGTTTACAAACATTTAAACTCACATACACAAACAGCCAAATCCGGAACAACTATCTGTAGGCCATACAAATATTTGTTCCGTGCGGGGATCGAACCCGAGACACGCAACGCAGCAGTCGAACGCTCAGCCACTGCGCCAACCGTGTCGTCAAATTTAACTCCTTCTTCTCGAATCGATATCTCAGATTTTGTCCGACCAGTACTTCCGACCTGGATAGCTTTGTCGTTTACCATATTAATCCCAAAAAATATATATTATGATGGACCCTTTGACTCTTGTGCAAAAAATATTTTAGTCAGGGAAAATAAAGTTATATTTTTAGAAAAATCATTCTCTAATTGGTCAAAATTCCTTCAAAAGAAGCTTCACTTTTTACAACTCTTTCTACGACCAGTTATAAATAATAAACCTATACAATAAAAGTCTTGGGAACTCTAAAACGAATCAATTGTCTTCGGCAATGATCGGCGCCTCGAAGATAACCGAGCGCATTCGGGAATTTTCGGAAACATTCGTGCGCACGAGTTTAGCCGAAGTCTCGCCGACTTGGAGCGAAGTTATACACAAAAGATTGAATAGTTTTCTTGTAATTTGCAAGCAGACATCAGATAGTGTAAGGTCATGAGTTAGACATTTTCTAGGAATTTAAAGAAGGTATTTTATAGTTTTGTCATTTATTTTATCGAATAAAAATACTGTTGATTTTAGGATGAAAATATTGATAACTAGCTTTTGCCCGCGGCTTCGCACGCGTTAAATTCGGGGTAACACAGATCCCCTTTCCTTATTTGCAGGTACCTGCTACCTGTAGTGTTTGCCCTTGCACCTTATTTATAGTAATAGCAAAGCTAAGTTTTCCCTTTTCTTCCCACTTTCTCCCTCATTTCTCGCTCTAAAAAAAATAGTCTTTGTCCGTCTCTAGGGTCCCAACTCTCACCAAACATCTCTGCACCAAAATTCATCAAAATTGGTTTAGCCATTAAGTCATGAAGACGTAACAAACAAACAAAGTCACTTTCGCTTTTATAATATTATTAAGGATTAAAGCTTTAATTGTCTACTTAATTTTTAGCTTTTCTGTTGAGTTAGTTAAAATATATTTAATGTTTATTCAACTTTTCGTAAATTATAATAACAAATATGCCTGTCAAAAAAATAAATTGTGAATGTAGTTAATTTCTTGACAAAAACTTCTTTATTTATTTATCGCCATCTCCTTTATACATCAAAAGAAATAAGAGAAGGCTTATCAGTATATCACTCAATTCCCCAACGTTAAATAACAACACTGTGTCATAAAATAAATGAAAAACGCAAACAGCACTCTCGGAAAAAACAGTTTACCTTGAGCTTTATTTCATCACTCTCTACACAATTAGAAAGGTCTTAATAAATTGGTTATTTCTTAAACCAAACTAAAACAAAATTACTACAAACTGATATTTGAAAACGTACTAAAGCTCAATTTAAGTTGGTAATAAACACAGTGTTACCTAGTTGGAAAATCATTAGCACAAAATCAACTCTCCAATTTACCTTGACCTCTCCCGTCACACATTTGCTGCAAAACAAAAGCTCGCAATAAACTGGCTACTTGCACTGTCATTCACAAACACTATAACTGCAAAAGTAACACACCCAATACATCTTAAGACACGTTACCTTGCAATTTGTTCTTTAATAAAGGTCAAGTTAAGTTGGTTCCTTGGTCTCTGCGTCATAGATGAAAAACAGTACTTACGTTTTTTTGCCAATGTACTTTGACACATGTTGTCTTACCATTTATATGGTAGCTAAGGTCGTTTTAAATTGGTGGTATTCAACAAGTACTCTTGGGCCTCCTTTTATGAGTCTCGCTTTTGTTTCCTATATTGTTTGTTAGTTTATTTTCTCTTGAAACTAAGGTGTAGCATGGATAGTGCGGATTACAGTAAAGTTTCTGCGATTTTTCATTTCTTTGGATGAAATTGTTGTGTAAATAACGTAAAATAATTGTTAAGTTTTTATTAGCTTCCTCTGCAGCTAACTAGCTAAATCCTGTAAAATAATCATAAAAGTGTAATATGACCCATTTCCCGGTTTTCAATTGAGATGAAATCTTGCAAACATGTATTGTTTGTGTGAAATGCAGCTTAGTGACGTCATTCTAAATCCAATATGGCGTTCTCCCAAAGATGGCTCTAATGAAAGGGTTTAGATCACGAAAAAGCTTTTTTTTATACTGTATTACCTAATCGTAAATTTCCGTGTAAACTTACTTTATTCTATATACGAATAGTAACTACTACTACTATTTGATATGGTTATAATAATCAACTTGACAAAAAGAAAAATACTTCACGTCTAGACCGCCTTCATTAATTTAAGTCGTCGCGCGACAAATCGCACATGAATAGCCAGCTTTATACCTTAAAGGATTTATGTATGAAGGGCATTGCATATGTTAGGATGTTGGCTCTTGATGTTTATATTTTATTACTTATTTTGGTGAAATATGTTTTAAAAAACGCCCGGTCAATGTGGGAAATAAATTTTTCATTCATTAACATGGTTTCATCACTTTTATTTGTCAAATAGCTATGAGCTATAATATCCGCCGCCTGGGTTGGCCTGTGAATGAGTCATCATCATTTTCCTGCCCTAGTCTCATTATATTTGATTCGGCGCAACACGTTTTCTTCTTCCATTCTCCCCTATCAGATGTCACGGAATCATTTACTCCTTTCTCCTTCATATCATTCCTTACACAATCCATCCATCTTTTCTTTGACCTTCCTCTCGCTCTCCATCCATCAACATTCAGGTCCATCACTCTTTTAGTCACTTGTGCTTCGTCCCTCCTCTTTACATGTCCATACCAAGACAAACGACTCCCTTTAAATTTTTCTGTAACAGGCGCGACTTTCAAATTTCACTCCACACATCCATCTTAACATTCTCATCTCCGCTATATGCAATCATTTTTGGCCCATGAATAAAAACACCCATGACTTACCGAGCCTCCTCCATGCCTCCAAAAACACGTTAAGCTGTTGGCATTTGAAAACTTTTGACAGTATCTATCTATCAGTACCTAGTCTTTTCCTAACTATCTTGGGATTGGTTTCCAATCTAACAGGACGCAGCTGAAAACCAGCATTTTACATGGAGCGACTGCTTAACTAACCTCCCAGTTAGTACAGGGTGATACGATACCCCTCGGTAAGACTGGACGTCAGACTTACTAGCCACTGACTACTTGACTCCAAGATCTAAAGTGACAGACGGGTCTAACAGATTAACGTAGTCTCCGAGGCACGGAGGAAAATTTGGTACGTAATGGGTGGTCACCCATCCACAAACCAACTCAGGTAAGCTCGGTTTAACCTGAAGATTGATCCGAGTAGTGTGTTATTTAACCAAGAGCTTATAAAATACTGGGTAAAATGAGCTATAGGTTTATGTAATTAAGTAGTACTAATAACACTAATATAGTATATAAGCATATTCTGTTACTCATTCATTAATGAATTATGGATTCTACTGGGTCTGAAATAAATATTTTTTAATTTATTTATCAACTCCAATTCAAAGTTAAATCTCGATTTGGTTAGCATCTGAAAGATATTGTCAAAACTGTATAAAAAGAAAATATTTTGACCCAAAACAACGAATATAAATTGTTGTTTTCAAAACAATTTGTTTTGTCCATATATCGTGCTATCCAACAACACGTTGTAAATACCTATGTATATAAATAGACTGTAATTTATACTCCAATATCAATATCTGTTTTATGCGCAAGCGCTCGAAATGGCACTACTGATTTTGGAGCAATTCACCATTTTTAGGTCTGAGGAATTCTTTTATTTTCGTTACAAGTTATTTAAATTTGAGCTTTTTTTATACATTTAAATTTATAACGTTAATAGAGCTACGATTTGAAAGAAATTGTTAAAGCTCTTATGACGCACCTGTATTAAATAATTATCTAATTTTCTAATAAAAACACTACTAAAGTATACATGTATAATTTTGTTAGATATTAGAATATGCAGTAGATTTAACCAGTTCCCATAACATTGTAGGTACACGGCACGGTATCACAAATAAAACACATTAATTTTGACTTTGCGAAGTCTTTGGATGTCTCTATCATAGACCGACACACTTAATAGACAAACACACACGCACAAACACACACACACGCAATGATACATGTGTTACTGAATAGTTTTTAGACAAGCAAAACAAACGAATGTCATTTGAAAATCAAGAGTTAAACGACACGAATGTACACTCACGACCACAACTAAAACACCGCACTTTGAAAAATCCAAATGTGTTTTCGTGAAATATCTATTTCTAAATTCAAACTCAAAGCATTTATTTCAATTTTACAGTTACATGCAATTGGCAAAAACAAAAAGATGATGCTACAATCCCAGTCACAAGTCATAATAACTTGTGAAAGTACCGTAGTTGCCCATTTCAAAGTGTCGATCTTTACGGAGAAAAATGGCCAAGAAACTCCATTGACACTCTTTTTAATAATGATATCATTCTTCTTTGAAATTAAACCTATTTTATTTATAATTAAACGAGTACTAAAATGCTATGTTCGTAACTGCATAGCTTTAAAAACAAAACAGTTGGAGGAAATTACTATTAATAGGGGCGTTGTGTATAGATATTACTGGTGGTGACTGTACGGCGGCCATTTTACTACAGATATAGACTAGGTAGTTGGTAGCTATCTCGAGTGGCCTTCAGATATGTGCATGCGCAGGGTTTGAGGCGTCAACAAGATTTCAAGGCTATGTTTTGTATATTACAGGAATAAGAGGTTTGTTGATGTGATATGACTGAAACATATTTAGATTTTTTTTTATTGATATGCGTGGTTATATTATTTTTATTTAAACGTCTGCGTTTTATTATGCTATGATACATAATCTTTTTTGATGTTCAAAATGTTTTTTTTTAAATTATTGATTTATAAAAAAAATACAATATTAAGCCTTTAGAAACTATAGGTACATTATAAGTGGACTCTAAAAGAACTAAGAAAACCCTGTATCTCAGGTATTAGTTATTTATTGATTGTTTTAAGGTTGTAAATTACGTTAAAAATTTTGTATTTTTCATTCATATTAACAAAAATGTGGTGCTGATAGGTTAATTTTTAATAAAACATAGATGACTTTAATAATCTAATTACGCTCACAAATAAATAGTTTTACTAACACGAAGATTAAAATACATATTTTCAGTGACGTTTCTCTGGTATTTCTTAAATATTGTAACATGTTTTGTAAGAAAGACGTCTGTCTGTTATTGTCTATGGTCTGTATAACCAGTTTCCTGAGTGGACGGCATCCGGAAGACGCAAAACCGGGTGCCGACACGCTACTTGGTATAGGTCTGTTTATAAAAGTCGTTTTGCTGAGCCTATTTTGATAATGTAAGCCTTGTTTTACAAGCATTTTTTAAACTTGCCCTGTTAGTTTAGTTAGTATGTTTTGGTCAAATCCAACTAAATTGTAAACAACCGATTTTTTTTTTTTTTTTTTTTTTTTCTCTCATTCTGCTTCGCGGCAATCTGTTGTGCACAACAATAAGCCACTACATTGTCTGATAAATCAATATCTGCTTGTGGTTTATAGCTTGGAAAGACACTTCTCAGTTGGGTGTCTCATTCCATCCTGCTAAATCTATCCTGCAATGTTGGAACACTGTGTCTTTTTAATCGTTTGTGTTGAAGGCCTTGTTCTCCACTCAGTCTGAGAGCAAGTTCATTTTTATGTGTTGCTAGTCTTCTCTGATAAGCGCTGCTATACTTTGCTATCTCCTGTTTGACAGTTGGTAATTTCAAGTCGAGGTAAATGATCTTATTACTGATGTAAAAAGGGATGTTAAAAATGACTCTCAGTGTTTTAGTTTGGAATCTTTCCAGTATCTCTATGTTACTGTTACTGGTTGTACCCCATAGCTGGATGCCGTAGGTCCAAATTGGTTTTAGGATGGCTTTATATACAGTCAGCTTACTCTGTGTGGTCATTTGCGAGTGGCGTCCTATTAACCAATACATGTTACGCAATTTTAAATCTAATTGTTTTCTCTTTGTCCAAATGTGTTTCCGCCATGTCAGCCGTCTGTCCAAGTGCATACCCAAGTATTTTGCGCTATTTTCTTGCGGGATTTGTTGATTGTTAAGTGTGACTGTAGGGCATGTGTCTCTCCTGAGAGTAAAAGTTACATGGATTGACTTGCTTTGATTTGCATGGATTCTCCAAAGTTCGAGCCATTCCTCTACTTCGTTGATGTGGTGTTGCAATTGTTCTGACGCAGTTACTGGGTTCGTATGTGTGGATAACAATGCTGTGTCATCTGCATACGTTGCAACCGTAGTTTTATTTGTTGTTGGTAGGTCGGCAGTGTATAGAATGTAGAGAACCGGACCAAGTATGCTTCCCTGAGGAACTCCTGATTTAATCTCATGCAGGGTAGAAAGTTCGTCGTGAAACTTGACCTCGAAACATCGTTTACTAAGATAAGACTTAATTATTTGAAAAAATGAGTGAGGAAGCAGCTTCTTGACTTTATATAACAAGCCCTCATGCCACACTTTGTCAAAAGCCTGGCTGATATCCAAAAAGACCGCTGAACAATATTTCTTGTCTTCCAGTGCTCTACTTATAACGTCGACGATTCGGTGGATTTGCTCAATTGTTCCGTGATTCTCTCTGAAGCCAAATTGATGATTTGGAATGATGGCATCTAAGTATAGCTTCATCCTTTTTAGTATAAGTTTTTCGAATACTTTGCCTAGTAGTGGTAACAAGCTTAAAGGTCGGTACGAAGTAACTTCATTAGGCGATTTATCGGGCTTAGTTAGCATAATCACCTGCGCTATCTTCCATTGTCCCGGGAAATGGTTTAGTCTGAGACAGGCATTGAAAATGTTAACAACTGCTACTATACCCTTTTTAGGCAGGTTTTTTAAAAGAACGTTATCTATGCTATCGTATCCCGGTGATTTTCCATCCTTGAGGTGTTTTATTTCTCCAACCACTTCAGCGGGGCTCGTAAGTTTTACCGGGAGACACATTTGCTCAGCACTTTGCAGGTAAGTTTTTATATTCGCAGTATGCTCCGGTCTCAATTCGGGGAATGGTTGGAATACTTTGCTAAGATGATCAGCAAATATTATTGCCTTCTCTTTATCAGACCTTGCCCAGTCTCCATTGCTTTTCCTTATGGGAGGCATCTGGTTGTTGGGACGTTTAAGTTTTTTTGTTGCCTTCCACAGAGAATAATTGGTGTCCAAGCTTGGAGTTAAGTTGTGAAGAAAAACCTGGAGGTTGTCGTTGGTGAATTTTTTGATGAGGTCTTTTAGTTCGTTTGATGATCTGTTGAACGCTGTTTTGTCTGTAGGATATCTAGTTTTGTGCCATATCTTTCGCAGGTTACGACGTTCCATTACTTTGTCTTTGATGTTCTTCGGATATTCGTTCAATGTTAAAGGCAATTTTTTTCGCACTTTAGTGGAGATACTGGCTGCTTCATGTATGATCTTATTCAGGTTCTCAATGGCATTTTCTATATCTTCAGCTGTTTTCAGTGGGTAAAGCCTAATGAGCCCTGTTGTGATTTTGTCTTGGTATATCTTCCAGTTAGTATTTTTGTTGTAGAGCCTTTTTGCGGGTTGCACCAGTACCACTGTGGAACTTATATTCAATATTACTGGCGTGTGATCGGAGGACAAGTCTGTGCAAGTTTGGGCAGTCATGTAGTTTTTACTAATGTTTTTGGTAATGTAAAAGTCTAGCAGATCCGGAATTTTATTTCGGTCTGTTGGCCAGTATGTCGGTTCACGTGAGGTCATGCACTCGAGCTTCAAATCCTGTAGTGTATTATACAGTTGTTTTCCACGATGTGAAATTAATCTTGAGCCCCAATATGTATGTTTTGCGTTCCAGTCCCCCCCGCAAACGAATTTAGAACCAAGGGAAGTAAAATATCTGTTGTAATCATCTTTGGTGATCGTGTGTCTAGGTGGACAGTAAATTGCAGAGAAAGCTGTCTGAACTTTTTCATTGACTATAACAATTAATGATGTAGCTTGTATTTTATCTGTGGTATATTTTTCTAGTTCAACAACCGATTGAACTGAAAATTAAATGTTTGGTTCTACTAGAAATACTTTTTTTATGACTTGACTTTTAGACATAAATAGATCCTGTAGCCAGGATTGCTCTGCTACGATTGAACTCCTGCAGTTTGCTGTCCGTCTGTTTGTCTGTCTGCCCGTCTATGCTTTTCAACTCGGGAACGAGTGGAGGCATTGAATTGAAATTAAAACCATATATTCAAGTTTTAGTTCCTTCGGAGCAGTGAAAAAATCAACCCTCTAAGGGTACGCAGTCAAAAGATATGGCAGTTTATGTCGCAAGTTTGTACGGAACGGAATTTTTATAGCTGACGACATTTTAGACATAAAACAAATGAACGTATTGGAAAGTCTAACCCTTGTATCTATATTCAAGTTAAAATTATTGTAATTGATTTTAAGTTATTACAGAATTTAAACGAAGTAAGAACTATTCAAAAAGCGAAAATATTTTTTTTAACTTTTGATGGTTCCAACTTCAAGCAATATTGTTAAACTATAGTATAAAAGTGTCTTAAAAATGACTTTTGTTCAAGTCATCACGTTGACTTGTTTATGGAATACGGGTATAGGTAAGCTTTTACTCGCGGATAAGCCCGCTTGGACATCACAATTTATCCCAACGGAAAATAGTACCAGGGCTAAAAGTTGCCTAGGTATCAACCAGTGATCTGTATAAGAAATTCCATTAAAATCCGTTCAGTAGTTTTTGCTAGAAAGACTCCATAAATCATAACAAACTCTCGCATTAGGAGGAAGTACAATTAGTTGAATTTAAATTGTAATTTTGTAGTATACTGTTATTTACTTTATAAACACAAGCTTACATTGATATACAAACCCATACTGGGTCCACATAGTGGATATCCTCTTACATACTCCTCGCCAGCTTTCTACCAGTAGATGTGGTATATGTTGGGGTCGACTTACCTACAGTCTTACCGGGTGCAGCTGAATACCAGTATTTTACTTGGAGCGACTGCCTATCTGAGCTCTACAGCCCAGTTAGTACTGGGTAATACGATACCCCTTGGTAAGACTGGTTGTCAGACTTTCGAGACACTCACTGACTACCTGTAACCACTGTCAAAGGTCTACAAATAACAGCCGGGACCAACGGTTTAACGTGCTTTGCCAAATTCAGTATGTAATAAGTGATCACCCATCTACAGACTAACCCAGGGAAGCGCGGCTTAACCTGAAGATTGATCCTCGCGGCTGATATAAGCTAGCCACATGCTCCGTGGGGAACATTACAGGTAAAATAATCATCTCTGTTTTAAAACCAATGTTCTGACAAATAATGATGATGCATAAAATGACTTTATTGACTTGACTGGTCATTCACCTAATTGTAAAAAAATATTAGGTAAGTACCTACTATGGTCCTTTTACAGCTTAAAATATAAGTCTAATTTTGTAGTTTCAGTCAGTTGTAAAAAAATGCTATAGGAATTGGTTATTTTATCTTTAACATAAAGATATTTTAGTTCGTCAAGTAAATAATATTATTTTGTATATAGCTTTTTGCCACGACATAAACGGTGAACTAGGATGAATCTCAAACGGTGCAAATATCACAACTTAATTGGCAGTTGTGTATTTGAGCCGTTTGGGGTTGAAACCTAGAGCCCTGGGGGTCTGAATGCCCACCTAGTATTTCGAGATATCGCCAAGCGGTTTGTAAACTCTTCTTATGACCAGAGGGCTGGCGTTTATATTTGGCCAAAGAATTAGCATTGCCATCCAACGCGGTAATGCTGTACGTGCACTTTTTCAGTTGACAAGTTTTTGGGCGCCCTGAAATTTACTTTTTTTTTATTAGTTTGTTATTTAATGTGTCAAGGATCTTTTTTTAATGTTCGTTTGCATTATCAGGCGTGAAAAAATAACACATAGACAGCTTGTAGTACATAGCTTGTCGAATATACGAACGTTTTACTCGAATATTTCCTAATTATTTTAATTTTAATAAATTGCCATGGTGAGGTTCTGTTCTAAAGTAAAAAAATAAATTACCGGTCACTGTAAATGTTTAAGTATTTATGATTTACCTTAACAGTTTTAAGTATAACTTAAAATATTTTCAACAACTTAAAACTTTTTGAATTGGATTTATTTAAAATTACATTTGACGAGAGCGAGAATTATATTTTATTTAATCTACTAAAAATTCAAACCTTTTTATTACCTACGTCTGAACAATCGTTCCAAATAGGCCTAACTTGCATTCAATAACAGGAAATGCCATATAAAGTACCTATAGAATAATAAAATAAAACAACAAACTATTTTAGTGCTGTCTTGCTATCTTCCTTTTAAAAAAAGGAAGAAAATATAGTTCAAAATTCGAAATTTGAACAAAACCAATATGGCGGGCCCGCGCCCGCGCACTTCGTAGGCTTCAAAAAAAGAACACAGAATCAAGATGGCCGACTTTCTCGGCAGTGCGTAGTACTGCTGACGTCACATCACGACGTGTCCTTGGTACATAGTCTAGGGAGTATTCCCGATTTATTAGAAAATATACGTTTTGTAAAGTTAAACCGTGTCTCTGTAAACTCAACAGTTCGGTTTTTGTGATCCGTGGCAACGAAAACGATGGTGATAATTCCTTTGTGTATTTTACTTGATTTTTATCAACCATTGATAAAAATAAAAACATTGATGTAAAAGTTTTGCAAGAACGGACTTTCACACGTAAGGAAAAAATGAAAACGTCAAATAAAAACAATAAAAACACTTAAAACAAAAACAGGATAAAATAAAAGTACTTACCAAAAAATAAAAACGGGAAACACAAAAGTCCAATAAAATAAAAATAATAAATTCTAAATTGCAGTCAAATAAAACACAACACGACACTTTAGGCACTAGAGTCTTTCCAATGGAAAATCTTGGTTTGTATTTTTAAAATATTAAGTCATAACAAGTGACGTCTGTAAAATAAAAATCCGAATGAGCACTGCGCCCGAAACCGCGGGAGTTTAGATCAAAACGCTCGCTGAATTAATAAAAAAAAAACTATTTATCTATTTAAAACGAACTATCAAATTCAAATAAGACTCCAAGTGGAGCGAAGGAACGCATTTCGGGTTCTTTATTCAAAAAATCGCGACGTACTGGCGCGCTATAAAGTCCCAGGAAGCACGCCTTTCCTAGTGATGTAGACACAAAAATTCTTTTCAAAAAATCGCCAACGAGCGTTTTGAGCCAAAAAATCTAACCTAACCTAACCCAGGCGGGCGGGCGACTGGCGGGCGCGTAGGGGCCGCATTGCCAAATATTTTTTTTTGCATCTCGGCCGAATTATGCACTTGTATGCGACTTACGTCGTCCCTTCATTGTAGTGGTGCGACACGTACCGATTGGGCATTTTTATGTGGTGTCAGTGTGTGAGTGCACACATACGAGCGCAACCGACGAATTTTGTCTGTGCGCGTTGTGAGCCCTTCGACGAGGAGTTTATTTAAAAAATTCGGCGTGTTATGTAAACACGTGAATTTTTTTAGACACTAAAATACTTAGGTGTTGCCCGAAGGGGTCGTTGGCCGCGTTTTTCGGGAACTCTGACTAATTTCGCTAAAAGGATCTCTTCGTACACACTCCGGTAGCAGAGGCTGTCGCCGAACTCCGGAGTTCGTTTTACGAACGCCGCTCGTGTTTCATCGTTTCGGCGCGAACGAATTTTAAACTGGGAACGTTTGATTTCGAATGTGTTCATTAGTCGATGACTATTTTAGTCATTAC
The DNA here is from genome assembly GCA_905475445.1 of Ochropleura plecta. Taxonomy (NCBI): domain Eukaryota; kingdom Metazoa; phylum Arthropoda; class Insecta; order Lepidoptera; family Noctuidae; genus Ochropleura; species Ochropleura plecta. The sequence goes on from FR997735.1 coordinate 1,379,066, forward strand.
TTGTGATTGCTCGATTGAGCAATCCTTATCCTGAATTTGCACTATCCATGACAAGTTCGCGAAACCGTATCAAACATCACAAGACGAATCACTTTCTTTCTCTTCCTTTATACTCTATAAACGTCATCACTTAACTCACACTTATTTAAACTTTAATATTATGATACGTAAGTACCAAAACCCCGTGTATACCTAGGCAAACACTAAATTAGACTAAATGGAAGACGATTAGCTCCGACTAGACAAGGCGGTCGTCTAAAAATAACCAATAAAACAACTATAGTGCCTAACAATATTTTATGAATTTGATATTTTTCTAAGAATCTGATTCACGAATGCAATAAGGGGGAAAACGTTCAGATTGCATTTTTTTGTATGCAATATCTTTACGACATGCAGTTTTTGGGTGTGGACAGATTTGAAGGTATTATCAGTTCACCATTTTCCTACCTTTTAATCTATTTGGGGTCGGTGCAACACGTTTTCTTCTTCCATTCTCACAGCGTCACTGTTGCATCAGTTTTTTTTAATAAGTTTGTTGGACAATATATCGACTAAAAATATACCTGACACAACTAAGAGTCATCTTAAGTATAGATTTTTTAATACAACATAGACCAGTAAGTAGAACAAAACGATAATTATTTGTGATGTCGACCTACACGATAACTGACAAATGTTTGCACAGACTGGACAGGTCCACTCAATCTGTGTGGTGCTTTCTTATAGGACCATTTCAGACACTAATCTGCATAGTCCTCAAATAAGTTGGCCTACATTTTTGTCTGGACCTCAAAAGAGACTATGACCTTTGAGTTTGTTTCGGCAGTTTCTCTTCAGAGTGGTGCGAAACACCAGCCTCATCTAGTTTTAAAGAAAAAACGACGTGCAAAAGTGATCGTAAAAACCTACTTGCAAAATAAACATCATTATGAGAAAGTACCAGCTACCTAGCTACAACAATCTACTGATCTCTTCAGCTGCTTACTATTCATCTCGATATGCGGAATCTGCCATCTAGTTGTACTCTCCGTCTCCAACTACCCTGGGACGCAGCTCGTATTTTCTATCTACGTCGATTTTAAGACTAGTTAACTCACACACTTACCTCGTTGGTCTATTGGCAGTCCCGACTGCTGAGCAAGAGGTCTTGGGTTCGATTCCCTGGACGAGCAGTGTTCTTGAGGTTTTTCATCAGGATATTTTTAGTAGCAGACTATAGATAGACTCGCTCCTTAATACATGGGACTTAAATATAACTGGCGAAACATAGATGTAATTTAAGGCACCCTTCTGGATTAAAGTCGTTATGTTACGTTATGTTTTCATATATAAAGCACATTATTTTTACAATATTAAAGTTACACCCCTTTATCATACAAAATAAAAAAAGCTAAAAATGGAAATAGGCGGGCCACTTAATAAGGGACAATGAAGAGAAATGGGCAAAGCTGGTAGCCGAATGGTAAACAAGAGAAGGGAAAACGAAGAGAAGACGCCCGATACGAAGATGGGACGACGATATTTAAGCGAAGGCGGGGAAAAGAAAAACCCATGACCGCGAAACGTGGAAAATCATGGGGGAGGCCTATGCGAAAGCAAAACAATCATTAGAAACCGATGTCGGGTAAATATAATATATTTTCTTTTTTAAGTAATTTTTGTGTAACTAGATGTAAGATTGTTAATAAAGGCTATTTAGTGATTTATTAAACACCCCACATCTCCATTGAAACCCACTCATACCAAAACTTGCTTACAATAAACCCTAAAAATACAAAGCCGAACTAACTTCTATATTTAAGGTACCCTAAACCATAGTGTATAAAGAGCATCGAAGCAAAAAAGGACAATAAAGGTCGTCGGGCGTCACAGGTGCTTCAAAAATAGTAGAAATTACCTTTGAAACTACTCAGTGGGCTTGAGGACGGAGAGAACTATTTATAGAGCGTATTTTATGAATCTAGCTTTTGCCCGCGGCTTCGCTCGCGTTAAATTCGGTATAACACAGTACCTGCTACCTGCTTTTTTTGCCCTTGCGCCTTATTGATTTGTAATAGCAACGCTAAGTTTTCCCTTTTCTTTCCTCGTTCTTCCTCAGGTCACACTTTTTTAATAAAAAAAATAGCCTATGTCCGTCTCCTGGTTCCCAACTATCTTTGTACCAAAATTCATCAAAATCGGATTAGCCTTTAAAGCCTGAAGAGGTAACAAACAAACTCACTTTCGTTTTTATAATATTAGGGACTAGCTGTGCCCAGCGGTTTCACTCGTTCAGGTCCTCAGCGTGATGTTATATAGTCTATTAATTTTGTGAATGCATGCCTATGCAAAATTTTAAGTCAATCCAGATAAGGAACGTTTTAAACTTTACCACCTCGTTTCACCCCCTTTTTTTTAGGTGGGAAATCATCAAATAACTTCCGGGAGTGTCAGACTTTTACTGACTAAACCGCCCATGTTCCTTTTATTGCCCTTTAGGTTCCGGGGCCGCGGTATCTCTTTCGAACAACCCGCAACCTCGGCAGGCGGAGGCTCTGGCAAGCCCCTCTGCTTTGCTGAAATCTCTTTGAGGCGCGCGTGAAACACGAACGCGCCGTCGACACGGCCTGTCGTCAAACGTCACCCCCTTGGGGGTTGAATTTTGCTAAATCTCGTCTAAATGAGCATCTGCCACCTAAAAGGATATCTCATGAAAATTTGACCTACACTTATAGTTTCTAAGATATCGTGATGAATCGGTGATTTTCTCTTTTATAAATTTAGGTTATAATTAGTGATTTAGGTTGTAAAGTTCTATGATATTTTCACTTTACATTGAAATTTGCACAAAATATGAGGGTATCTTGGGACTACTTTGAGCAAATCAGCAGAGCAATAGGAGCACTCGAGGTATAGTGGCCACGTTGTTGCTTGTTGTGTGCTTGTACATTGTGGGTTCGAACCCAGCTAGTCATTATTTTTTTGTGTAATTTATTTTATATCAGTCCTTTTTTGACAGAACAGATGATGGGGGCTTGTTTCTAGAAATTATTGACCCCTTAATATGTTAAGTTTTAAAATAACATAATTGAATATTATGGACAAATAAAAGCTTTTTATTTATAAGGAAAAGCTGGATACCATGTAATTATACGACCTGTAATTAGTCCATGTTTCTCAAAAGAATCATTTACACTGTACCTTTATGTGGTGCAGTGTAAATGAATCATTTACACTGTACCTTTATGTGGTGCAGTGTAAATGATTCTAAAGGTTTCTTTATACATCTTATTTTTATTCTTGCAAAAGTATAGAGCAAATTCAATCGCAAATTTTGAAGCTCGTTGTCTGTTCTATGCCTAAGTATTTAAAAAAAATCTTATTTATTAAATTCAGTTGTTACGGTGTTAGTCAAAAAACTAAGAATCATACCTGGTTTGGTTGATTAATTTAAAAAAAAGTAAAAAAATAACTACCGTTACACTTCAAAAAATTGCGCAAACTTCCAAACTGCATAATAATATCATAAAAAAATAAAAAGTGCATTTCCTGCAGCGTTCAGTGATAAACGTTGAAAACACTGCGCCGGCGCATTAGATCGATAGGCCCGGGTTGGCGGCCCGTCGCCCTTGTTAGACGAAGGACGAATCGACTAATACTGATATGCCGTAGATTATGAGGCAGAAGCGACGGTCATCGTCTGCCTTTTCGAGTCAGCTTTCAGTCTAACCAGATGCAGATAAATACTAGTATTATACTCCTTGTTAAATACTAGTATTTATCTGCGCCTGCCTATCTGACCTCCACAACCCAGTTAGTACTGGGAAATATGATACCCCTTGGTAAGAGATTGCCAGACATTTGGGACACTGACTATCTGTTACGAATTTCAAAAATCTACAAATGACAGCCGTGACCAACAGCTTTTCTTTTTTGCACCACCACCACCACCCATGTTTCATCTATTGCCCTTTATGTTCCGGGGCCGCGGTATTTCTTTCGAACAACCAAACAAATTTGACGGCACGGTTGGCGCAGTGGCTGAGGGATCGACTGCTGCGCTGCGTGTCGCGGGTTCGATTCCCGCACGGAACAAATATTTGTATGACCTGCAAATAGTTGTTTCGGGTCTGGTTGTTTGTGTTTGTGAGTTTATATGTTTGTAAACGCACCCACGATACAGGAGAAATTCCTAGTGTGGGGCAACGCTTTTCTTAAATAAATAAAAAAAAACCTGTAACCCCGGTGTGACCAACAGCTAAACGTGCCTTCCGAGGCACGGAGGAAACTCGGTATGTGACAAGTGGACGCCTTAATCACGGACTTGTTTAATTTCTACTAAAATGAGACATCAAAAACCAAAAGGCCAAACTGTCTCATCTGCACAACATTTTCAAATATAACACTGTTTATGTATGCGTAAGCGCACACATTCTCGCGTGCGCCCGCGTCGCTAGTCGCCCTTTTGTTTTGGAGCCCACGGCCCGAGGATTAATGTTCTTGTGCACATTAAATGTTAATTTTTCGTCCCAGACTTTATTTCTCAAATAGGTAGTTGAAGATTTAAGTTGTATGACCTTATGTATGTGTTTTTAAAAGGATTGGCTTTAACAAACCGTGGGGTTTAATGTGTGTAATATAAATGGCAACTGATCTCTAAATTATGAATTTCTGTATTAGAATTTTATTGATTTCTTTGTTTTCAATTGCCTTTAAATTTAGAGATATATGACGTGACGGTTTCAGTATCAAAAAATATATATTTTTGTTAATTTAACAGCTATTTCAAAATCAGTTTCTAGGTGCCATTTTGAAATCTTCTTATTTTGTAAAAATCATGCATAAGAAAAAGTTTTTTGCTATTTCTTATCAAACGTAACATTATCGCGCCTGTAATTCTTAAAGAGGTTGACAGAAGTGCTTTGTACATTTTGTCATGCAGTACAAGTATATGAAGTACAAAATACTTACGTCTAAACGTCATTCGTGACCTTGAACTGGCCAAGCATGGTATAGAACTTTATAGTATTAGAGATCATCTATATAAAATTACGCTTATAGTTCCTTAAGGGTTAGACAGCGATGTACTTAATAGCGCACCCATATTTCGCACTTTATTTATTTATTTAACGATTTATGTACATACACACTGAATTCAGAAAAATAAAAGACAGGAACAGAAAATAGGTACAAAGGTAATGCTTATTTCTATAGAAATCTCTTCCAGCATACCTGCGAAAGGAGAGTAAATAAAAAGAGATATAGACACAGTGCGTAAAGAAAAAAGCGAAAAAAAATACATAAAAACATGAGCAAATAATGACTAAATACAATATAAGAATATACAAACATACATACAAGTACAAAGACAAATATGTAACATAAATACAATATAAAATAATAAATACCTATGCACTTTATGTATAAGTCCCGTGTAATATGGTGTGACCCTATTGATCAGACCCAAATCCAGACTCTATGGCTCGCCAGGGCTGCGGGTTGTTCGAAAGAGATACCGCGGCCCCGGAACATTAAGGGCAATAGAAGGAACATGGGTGGGTTTTAGTTAGTACAAGTCTTTTTTTCTGGATGGGGAATTATCAAATAACTTCCTCTGCTCGTTTGTTCGTTCGTTTCGTTGAGCTCCTTGGGTTATGAGTCGAGCTACACGATAACTGACAAATGCTTGCACTGACTGGACAGGTCCACTCAAACTGTGTGGTGCTTTCTTAAAAAGACCATTTCAGACACGAATCTGCATAGTCCTCATGTAAGTTGACCAAGATTTTTTGTCTGGGCTTTAAAAGAGACTATGACCTCTGAGTTTGTTTCGGCTGTTTCTTCTCAGAGTAGTCGGGTACGAAACATCGGCCTCATCTAGTTTTTAAAAAAAGACGTGTAAAAGTGTTTGTGAAAACCTACTTGCAAAATAAACATCATTTATCATTTGCTCTGGGCAGAGTGGGGCGGAGTGTCAGTAAGTCTGACTAAAACCCGTCCATGTTCTTTCTTTTGCCTTCATGTTTTGGGCCGTGAGATCTCTTTCTTACATCCTGAAACCCTGACAAGGTCTGTACAACTGTAACATTTTCTTCCGCTCCGCCCATAGCGGGGGAAGTTATTTGATGATTTCCCATCTGAAAAAAAGACTCCGTGGCTGAAAAACCTAATAAAACTTTGACATACTTGGAAATTGAACCTAGGACCGCGCGGTCAGTAGTCAAGCTTGCGACTACAGTACTAACGAGACCAGTTTAGAATGGTTTCGTAACCACGGCTCACTCTACTAAAACAAATATTTCTTGGCTCCCAATTCAATGAACTCTACATTCACGTGACTCTACACGTGACTCTATCATAGATGTTTACTAAAAACACGCTGTTTTCTTCGTCATACAAACATAAATTAGGTTTTTTTTGGAAATATCTGGCAAGCGTAAATGCATGTAGAGATTCTGTGTATTGTAGAGATGTTTTCTTGATAGATAAAAACATTTATGTGTTTGGTTTGGTGTAAAGCTATTTTTATGTAAAACATTTTATTAGTAGAGAAATGTAGAGCAAGACTTTAAATGTAAATTGGAAACTTTTGGAATATTGTTTTTGCTCTATTTATTAAAGAAACATAATAAACAGCCATACTCTACACCAATATTCGTAACGAAAATCTAAGATCTAGAACGTAACCTTGACTCCCCCGGTCAAAGACTCGACAAGTCTAAAAAAGTAGAGTCACGCAATTTGACGTAGTTCTCTATCATAGCACGACCTACATCAATGTCTCTATTAGACTAAAATACTAGATTGACCTTGACAGGTTACTGACTCTATGTAGAGTTGTTACGTCTATGATAGAGCGTGACCTACGCCAACGTTTGTCGTTAGAATTTTAAATTTAGTTGGTATGACTCTACCGGTCATTGGCTTGAGTGATGAGCGAATTAATACTGGTTTAGTTTAGTTTTGTGGTGTCTATTTTTATTTGAAGCTCTACATCTTTATTGGTTATTACAAAATATTAATTTTTATTACTTAATTAATATTGAATTGATCTAAAAAACGTATATTAATTTTAAGATCATCCGTGAACTCTACTATTTCCTTTTATCACACCAAACAATATTTCCTACAAAAAAACTTAAAATATAAAATCCTAATATAAAACCATCTCTACTTAAAATATAGAGTCAGTCTCTACACAAGAATTTAGTCAACATTTGACCTACACTAACATCGTCTCTATTCGGCGATCGCAACCTTGAGTCGGTCGGCGACTCTACCAACTCTACCGGTGACGTCACCAAACTAGTGATACGTAGAGTTATGTGTTCTTAGAATTTGTGGCGGTCGGTGTGATGTAGAGTTCGTGTTGTGGTAGGACTCTACATTTTTAATGGTGACTTAATATACAGCATTTTTTTTCTCTACTTCTGTGGCCGCAAGTGCTATGCCATATTATTTTGGGATATGGTCTTCGGTTTGATTCTCGAGTCGAGCAAAGGGTTTTTACATGAAGCGACTGCCTATTTAAAAACAAAAAAAACTTTGGCCCACACTAAGAATTTCTCCTGTATCGTGGGTGCGTTAACAAACATTTAAATTCACATACACAAACAGCCAGACCCGGAACAACTACCTGTGGATCATACAAATATTTGTTCCGTGCGGGGATCGAACCCGTGACATGCAGCGCAGCAGTTAATCGCTCAACCACTGCGCCAACCATGCCGTCATCATCATCTGTTCTTCACAACCCATTTAGTACTGGGTAATACAATACGTCTTGGTAAGACTGGTGTCAGACTTTTAGGACACTGACTACCTCTAACGACTGGGTCAAAGATCTACAAATGACAGCCGAGACCAACAGCTTAACGTGCTTTCCGAGGCACGGAGGTAACTCAGTATGTAACGGGTGGTCACCCATCCACAGACCAATCAAGGCAAGCGCGGCTTAAAGATCATCCCGAGCAGCTGTTATTATTTAACCACTAGCTCAACGACAAGACGACATAAATACAATAATTCTTTTAATAAGTTTGACCGTTGTAAAACGTTAAAGTTTCTCCTATCTTGAATCTAAAACATTATTAACTACCTTTCAATTACTATTAGCAATGTCATTTTAATGGTTATATTATTTTAAGGATGGTATTTAAAAGTACTTCAATTTATTCCCATTTCACTTACCTAATTTTACCTGTGTTCCACCAAATATACTGAATGTGCACCAAAATATGTTAATTAAAATATGTCATAACGAGCATCAGCGCACTACAATAAAAAAGTGTTATATCTTTATCCATTTTCTATTAATGCAAGTCGTTACTGGGTCAAGTCGTAGGGGGTCAAAGTTTTAACCTAACCTAACCTACGCATTTTTTTAACATTCAGGAAAGAACATTTGGTGCTCGATCAGTATTTTTGGTGAACACAAAAATATTATCCTTATTTTAAAAACCAGCCAAGTGCTCTTTCGATCTTTTGACATAAACGGCCATTTCTTTGGACTGCGTGGAGTTAGAGGGTAATTTTTTACATCTGCAAGGAACTACAGATTTAAATAATGTGGTTTTAATTTCACTTGATACCTCCACGCGTTCTTAAGTTAAAGGGTCTTGATAGTCAGACAGATGGATAACAAACTGATCCTATAAGAGTTCCGTTTCTTCCTTTTGATGTCCATACATGCAAACATCCAACCTTAAAAATGAACACAAGCATCGTGACCTTGCTTTACATTTGACCTTAGGTGGACATTGACTCTATTTGACCTTGGATAAGCTATGGAAAATGCCAACATTTCAAGGCACTGTAGCCTATATTTATTATGAAAAAAAAATGACATAAAATAATGTTTTTTAAAAAAACCCGGTTTCTTTCGGTTCTTCGGTGTCACCCGCTGCTCAGCTCCTTAATGTCATAGCGTGATGTTAAAGCCTATGACAGTCACAATGAATAAAAAGGAAAATCCTTACTAATATTATAAAAGCGAAAGTGACTTTGTTTGTTTGTTACGTCTTCACGCCTAAATGGCAAAACCAATTTTGATGAATTTTGGTACAGAGATAGTTGAGACCCTGGAGACGGACATAGGCTATTGTTTTTTAAAGTGAGATATGAGGGAGAAAGACGGAAGAAAAGGGAAAACTTAGCTTTGCTATTATAATAAACTAGCTTTCGCCCGCGGCTTCGCTCGCGTTATATTCGGTATAACACACCAAGCAGACCTGCAGTTTTTGCTCTTGCGCCTGATTGATTTGTAATAGCAACGTTAAGTTTTCCCTTTTTTTCCCTCGTTCTCCCTCATATCTCACTTTTTTTAAATAAAAATTAGCCTATGTCCGTCTCCTGGTTCCCAACTATCTCTGTACCAAAATTCATCAAAATCGGTTTAGCCATTAAAGCGTGAAGAGGTAACAAACAAACAAACTCACTTTCGCTTTTATAATATTAGTAAGGATAAGGCGCACTGACAAAAACTACAGGTAGCAGGTACCTGCAAATCAGGAAAGGGGAACTGTGCTACCCCGAATTTAACGCAAGCGAAGCCGCGGGCAAAAGCTAGTAATAGTATAAATAAACAAAATATATGCTTTCCTCTCCACCATATTACTAACAAAACTGGTCACGTGATCTTCATCATCTTTGACCTTGACCTTGACAGTGTCCCCTGACCTTGGGCTGGTCATTCACGCGGCTCCTACGCCTATCCGGCCTCTATTGTCAGGTCTACATAGAGTCAATTGATGCCAATGTGTTGTTGACTTAGTAGAGTCTAACTCACAATTGAATGGCCCTGACATTCGTGACGCGTGAGTTTTAAATGTAGCTGTGTTGTGGGGTAAGCAGAAATTGTAATGTGAGAATGTACTTGTGATCAACCGCTATATAATAGTTTGTGATTATTACGTAAGTTTATAAGGATGGATGTTTGTTTCGCTTCCATTCAAAAACTACTAAATGTATTTAAATGAAATTTGCTAAATAGGTTTATAATCTTTTTTAGTGGATAGGAAATCATCAAATAACTTTCCCTGCTCTGGGACCAGCGGGAGGGAGTGTCAGACCTTTACTCTGACTTACACCCACCCATGTTTCTTATTTCGCCCTTAATGTTCCGGGGCCGCGGTATCACCCCGGCAGGCGGTGTCCCTGGCAAGCTTCTCTGCTTTGCTGACATCTCTTTGAGGCGCACGTGGAACACGAACGCGCCGTCGACACGGCCTGTCGTCAATAGATCCTTACTAATATTATAAAAGCGAAAGTGAGTTTGTTTGTTTGTTACCTCTTCACGCTTTAGTGGCTAAACCGATTTTGATGAATTTTGGTACAGAGATAGTTGGGAACCAGGAGACGGACATAGGCTATTTTTTATTTAAAAAAAGTGGGCTATGAGGGAGAACGAGGGAAGAAAAGGGAAAACTTAGCGTTGCTATTACAAATCAATCAGGCGCAAGAGCAAAAACTGCAGGTCTGCTTGGTGTGTTATACCGAACTTAACGCGAACGAAGCCGCGGGCGAAAGCTAGTAGTATAAAAACCTGGATTAACAAATTGTATGCTGACAGTATGATCTTAATGGGAAAATTATTGAACTCCACGCATGTAAAGCATTACCTAGTTGATAATTTAGTTTTATATTTAGAATATGATACAGTTAATTTTGAATCTTATAATTGCTTAAATCTCGTAAACAGCGATTGTTGTTTGAAATCGCCAATCCGGGTTCAGGAATCACAAGAAAAAATTGGGGAGTACACAAGTATGGAAAAAAGTGTTTATAAACACTTCCTCGATCAATTATTCCAAATCTATAGAATTCCCGTCGAGACATTTATAATGATAAAAACCTCAAACTGCGCAAATATCACAATTTGATTGGTAATTATGACTGTGTTGGAACCGTTTGCGGTTGAATTACTAGGGCCATGGAGTCCGAGTGCCCACGTAGTATTTCGAAAAATCGCCAAGCGGTTGGTCGAATCTTCACGTGAACTTTTTTTTGGCCAAAAAATAGTATTACCATTCAACGCTGCCAAATAATGCTGCCAGACTTCTGGGCACTTTTCCTGTTGACAGCAATACGGACGAATGTTTTGACGCCCTGTAATGGTTTTCCCATTTTTATACTTGTACATATGTTTAATAAATGTTTATGTCTATTTGTAGTTGGTAAATAATAGGAATATCATATCGTATCTGCCAGTGGGTTAATTGCCAAGAGCCTTGACCTGAGGAGGCTCTCGTTAGGCAGCTTTGATCCAGCAAAGCGGTACTCCTGGACACGGCTCGTATTGTTAGGAGGTTCCTTTCTCTGGAGCCCTGACAACCGGTAGCTTGGACCCTGTTCCCGATACCGGTGGACTACTACTTTTATATTTTTGTTTTATAAAGAAATATTTAAAAAATGTAACTTATATGTTAAGAAATGAATATATAATAATATTTAGCTTCAATATCTTACTGTACCAAACGACACTCACAAAAAAAAACATAACACACACTAAAACTATTGCAGTACAAAATAAGACGAACATTCACTAAGCAGGCGGCATTGCCCGCGTCAAGGATAGTCATTATTTATGTAAAATTACTCAGCTCAAACAACAGACTACTATATTACACTTTACGAGGGAACTATATTGTTTACAAAGTAAAATACTGAAATATCTTTTAGAAAAATAGCTTCAAAGCTATTTTAGTGCAGATTAAGATTGTTGTGATTTCATCTGCCTTGTTATTATATCATCAAGCTGGCCTTTTTTCTGCCAGGGCCATCGCCTGCCAGGGTTGTGGGTTGTTCGAAAGAGATACCCTGGAACACAAACGGCAAAAGAAGGTAAATGCTTGGGTTTTAGTCAGTCTGACACTCGCTCCCGCTCTGTCCAGAGCGGTGGAAGTAATTTGATGATGTCCCATCCCTATAAAAAGCTTTTCCTCAATTTTTTTTTTTAAAAACGTTGCCCTGCACTAGGAATTTCTCCTGTATCGTGGGTGCGTTTAAAAACATTTAAACTCACATACACAAACAGCCCGACCCGAATCAACTATCTACAGGTCATACAAATATTTGTTCCGTGCGGGAATCGAACCCGCGACACGCAGCGCAGCAGTCAATCGATCAGCCACTGCGCCAATCGTGCCGTCAAGTATGTTGGGGTCGGTTTCCATTTTCAGAGGATGTAGCTAATTACTAGTTTTTGCATGGACCGACTGCCCAGAGTTAATACCCCTTACTAAGACTGATTTTAAGGCTGACTTTCAGGCCACTAATTGCCTGTAGTAGTACCCATATATAAGCCCATTAATTTAAACAACTATTCCAATTTTCACCAAGCTAGGCAGAGAATATCTTAATAGGCTCCAAAGATTCCATGCAGTCATCCATGCAGACATCATCATCTGCCTAGCCTTTTTCCCAACTATGTTGGGGTCGGCTTCCAGTCTAACCGAATGCAGCTGAATATTAGTATTTTTCATGGAGCGACTGCCTATCTGACCTCCACAACCCAGTTAATACTGGGTAATACGATATCCCTTGGTAAGACTGGTTGTCAGACTTTCGGAACACTGACTACCTGTAACGACTGTCAAAGATCTACAAATGACAGCCGGGACCAACGGCTTAACGTGCTTTCCGAGGCACGGAGGAAACTCGGTATGTAACGGGTGGTCACCCATCCACAGACCAACCTAGGCAAGCGCGGCTTAACCTAAAGATCGACCCGAGCGGCTACTATTTATTTAGCCACGAGCTCCTCATCCATGCAGACATGCAGAATTTAAGACTAGTAGTTTCTGAAATTTCGTGGTGAGTCAGTAATTTTCTCTTTTATATATATATAGATAAATCCAGGATTCGTCACGATGTTTTCCTTCACCGTTGTCAGTGATGTTCAAGATAAACTTAGAAAGTTAAACCGTTACTTAGGAAGATAACCCATTGACAAATTATTTAAAATCAAATAGTCAAGGCCTATAAAAGCCTGATGCATCATAACAGAGTCAACAACCGAACTGATCAAGGTCGCCGCACCAGGTCGCTAGATCACTCACATTAGAAGATTTTGAACTCACCACGTGCTATCCGCGTCAAGTTTCAGAAAAAACGCATTTGTCTTGATACGTTTACAACTTCTTTTCGGCTTTGATCCACAGCTGGAGATTGGCCTTTTAACCAAAGAGGCCCTGGTATTCAATATCTTTTAACTGCGAGTACTTTTTTTACGGACTTATAAACAACAAGCAACAAATCCTAATTCATTCATCAGCCAAATTTTCATGTCATCAAGTAGAATCTTTTGAGCGCCTGTACGAGTGGCGCGAGGAGGCACTACACCCGGGGGAAAAGTCCACTTCTGCGGCAAATCACCGATCAAAAGGACAGACCTTTACGACGACACGGTTGGCGCAGTGGCTGACCGATGAACTGCGGCGCTGCGTGTCGCAGGTTCGAACCCCGCACGAAACAAATATTTGTACGACCTACAGATAGTTGTCCCTGGTCTGGCTGTTTGTGTATGTGAGTTTAAATGTTTGTAAACGCACCCACGATACAGGAGAAATTTCTAGTGTGGGGCAACGTTTTAAAAAAAAGACCTCTGGTACTTACAATCTCATGGTGGCATGGAGAGATCAAAATCGACTATCTCAACCCAGTTTTTTTTTCAATCCATCGCGTTAACGTTAACATAATTACCTATAAACTACCAATAGTAAAATATGTACCTACAAGTTTCAAAATTCATCCTAATCGCTGCCAAATTAGATGTTAATCTTGATTCTTTGACCAAAAAGACAGTCTCTTGGTTACGTTAAGAAACATGATACCGTTATTAATGTTTTTTAACATGCTTTCACTTCACGTATACTAAACAACTTTGTTAACAAATAATAAAAGTTATATTTGATCGTCTACCGATATTTTTGCTTTCATGTTGTTTTGGAGGCTAAGTCACGCTAAGTCAGACTAATTCCGCTATTATTAAAAAAAAAACTGGCCAAGAGCAAATCAGACTCTAAACCAAAGATGGGTTACAAACTTGCGACATAAACGGCCAACTGCGTAGACATAGAGGGTTTATTTTTTCACACTTTCAAGGGACTTCAGACTTGAGTATATGGTTTACTAGCTTTTGCCCGCGGCTTCCCTCGCGTTAAATTCGGAGTAACACTGTTCCCCTTGCGACTTATTGATTTGTAATAGCAACGCCAAGTTTTCCCTTTTCTTCACTCTTTCTCCCTCACATACCACTTTAAAAAAAAAAATTGCCTATGTGCGTCTCCTGGTTCCCAACTACCTCTGTACCAAAATTCATCAAAATCGGTTTAGCCATTAAAGCGTGAAGAGGTAACAAACAAACAAACTCACTTTCGCTTTTATAATATTAGTAAGGATTTCGACTCGAAACTTTTATGCGCTACCGAGATAAAGGGTAAGGCAACGATAGACAGACACACCGACGGACAACAAATTGACCCTACAAGGGTTTCCTATATTTCTTTCAGGTACAACCATAAAAAGTGGCATAAAACAAAATGCATTCAAATAAAAACTCACATAGATGTCAATAAAATTCACATTTACTATGAGCCCTATTTCACTCATTGTAATGAAAATCTTTACGCTTACATAAACGTGTTTTTTTTTAGTTTATTTAATAAACTATAATATTATGTAGTTACGCTCTTAATATCCACATTTATCCAAGTAGAGCAATTCCCATCCCCCGACACTAGATCTGTGGAATTTTCACAAACAACGCTGTACTCGTCAAGACAAAATAATCAGCACCGTCCCGCCACTTAGTCATAATACAGCAGTTATTAGTTGAATGTCAACAACCTAGACTCAAGGTTAGCGATTAGGTCGCATAGGCCGGACGTTGTGGTAGGTCGGAGTTAGGCTGAGTCATTTATTATGCTCGCATGTGCAATGTTCTAGCACAGTTTAGTACCTATTGTGTATAATAAACTGTATTATTTAATCGACAGTTGCATTTGCTCGCAGTTTCGTTAAGGTCAGGAATTATACCACAGGAACATATTTCTGGGATAGAAAATATTTCAATCACTGGTCTAGCTCTTGGTCTACATGTGTGCGAAATTTTAATCGATATTCGTTTAGTTTTAAAGGTGGTAAAGCTAGCCTACGGGCAGAGTTACTTTTTCCACATAAAAATAGTACAGATTCATGAATAATTACAAAAATAAAGAAAACAAACATTCCTGGAAAAATTATAATGCATTTGAGAAATTTTCCACGAGAATTTGTTCTAGTTGTTTCCTCATTTATATTTTAAACAGTCACTTGTCTAAGTATTTCATTCCATAAGGAAGGTCAACGCCGACTAACTATACGTAGATCGTAGGTTAACCTAATTACGATCTTGTAGAGCAGGATTTGCCTCAAACCATCTAAGACTTCAAAGTGATGACCGTAGATAAATTAACATAACGCTTTGTAATCCTCGAAGGATTGGGCAGACCTGAATCTAGGAGAGCATCCAAATTTCGAAAATTATGTTTTAACTAGCTTTTGCCCAAGGCTTCGCTCGTGGTTAATTCGGGGTAACACAGTTCCCCTTCCCTGCGCCTCATTGATTGCAATAGCAAAGCTAAGATTTTCCTTTTCTTCCTTCTTTCTCCCTCATTTCCCAAAATTTTTAAATAAAATTATTGCCTTTGTCCGCCTCGAGGGTCCCAACTAAAATTCATCAAAATCGGTTTAGCCATTAAGGCATGAAGACGTAACAAACAAACAAACTCACTTTCGCTTTTGAATATTAGTAAGGATTACTTCACAAAATATCATAGGATTTACCTCGTAATACGGGGCAGCCCTAATGCCAACAGCCAGACACAGATCTAGACTATGTGATTGCTAATGAGAAATTCCTAAGACAAACACCCAATAACATTTTTTAGACCCGGGAACCGATCCCAGGAGCAAAGAGTCAGTCACCATTATACCAATGAGGCAATCTATAAACTAGTTGTTCCGGGTCTGTCTGTCTGTGTATGTGAGTTTAAATGTAAACGCACCCACGATACAGGAGAAATTTCTAGTGTGGGGCAACTTTAAAAATAAAAAACAAAATTCAAAACTTCATCAAAACACGAGATTCACCATATTGCATTCAAAAATATAGGTAACGGGCCAAAAATAACGTCAAAACGTCAGTAAACAAATGATATTCGATCAGTCGACGTCCATTTTAGTTAGCATACGTTCGGTGTGAATGAATTCTAGCTGTCAAGGTCTAGGCGTCGGACATTGCGCAGGTCAGAGTACCTACTACCTATTGAGTCATTGGAATAGATGGAATCGTGTGGTGACAAACATAAACACACTACAATGTTTAATGTGTACAGTCGCGAGCAAAATCACACACACTGTTTTTTTTTAACTTATGAAATGGAAAATTCGATTTATTTGGTGAAATCGTTTTTAGGGTTCCGTAGTCAACTAGGAACCCTTATAGTTTCACCATGTCTGTCTGTCCGTCCGTCCGTCCTCGCTTAATCTCTGTGACCGGTAGCACTAGAAAGCTGAAATTTGGTACCAATATGTATATCAATCACGCCGACAAAGTGGTAAAATAAAAATTGGAAAAAAATGTTTTATTAGGGTAGCCACCCTATATGTAAAGTGGGAAGTGTTTTTTTTTTTAATTTCAACCCTAACGTGTGATATATTGTTGGAAAGGTATTTAAAAATGAATAGGGGTTTACTAAAATCATTTTTTGATAATGTCTATAATTTCGGAAATAATCGCTCCAAAAGTAAAAAACAATGTGTCCCCCCCCCTCTAACTTTTGAACCGTAAGTTTAGAAAATCTGAAAAGTAGAACTTTATAAGGACTTTCTAGGAAAATTATTTTGAACTTGATTGACACAACAGTTTTTGTACAAAAAAGACAAAAAGTTGTACAAAATAATTTCCTCCTCCACCTTTAAACTCATAAGTGGGAACACTTATTGTGACGGACGGGAAACTACGGAACCCTACACTGAGCGTGGCCCGACACGCTCTTGGCCGGTTTTTGACATTTAGTGTATATGTGATATAAGTGTTACTGAGTTTGTTGAAAGACTGATTATACAAAAAAAAATATCTTAAGCACATTACATAAATTGAGGCAGCCCCAGTAAGTTACGTGGTATCTTAATTAACAATGAAAAAGAAGAAGACAATTGTAAAAAAGAAAAGAAATAATATAGACCAAATTATCAGCCAGATTATCAGTCTTACCAAACGATATCAAATTACCTAGTACTAACTAGGTTTTAGAGGTCAGATGGGCTGTCGCTCCATGTAAAATACTGGTATTCAGATGCCGAAGTCCGAAGTCACAACATAGTTGGAAAACACAGATTAATTTACTATTTATTGGCTATTAAATGGTACACCTGCATGTATTTGTACGCTTCAATGCAAGACATAGATGGACTAACTATATTATGTATTTAAAAAACTTCTTTAACCTATGTTTACAAATAAAGATTTCATTTTCAAAAACGAAATGATGATATTGATGTTGATTCGATTTTTTTATCAGAAATTTCTCTGTGAGTCTCTTAGTGGGCGTACGGTTTTAATGCGGGAAATGTTATTACTTAAAAATAAATTGATCAGAAATTCATAAAATTTTAGGTATGGCAAACATTCT
Source organism: Ochropleura plecta (assembly GCA_905475445.1). Lineage (NCBI taxonomy): Eukaryota > Metazoa > Arthropoda > Insecta > Lepidoptera > Noctuidae > Ochropleura > Ochropleura plecta. Next base: position 1,396,723 of record FR997735.1, read on the forward strand.
TGAAATAAAAAAATACCTACATTCCATAGCTAAAAAATATCTCCTATTATATTGTAAAGGTCAGGTCTAAAACAAAAGAAACAAGAACAAAGAAAATATAATAATTGATAGTCAAATCCTTACTAATATTATAAAAGCGAAAGTGAGTTTGTTTGTTACCTTTTCACGCTTTAATGACTAAACCGATTTTGATGAATTTTGGTACAGAGATAGTTGGGAACCAGGAGACAGACATAGGCTATCCCTATCCCACTTTTTTTTGTTTAAAATAAGTGGGATATGAGGGAGACAGAGGGAAGAAAAGGAAAAACTTAGCATTGCTATTACAAATCAATAAGGCGCAAGAGCCAAAACTGCAGGTAGCAGGTACCTACAAATCAGGAAAGGCGAACTGTGTTACCCCGAATTTAATGCGATTTATTTTATAAAAAAAAAAGTTTCACTGGCAAATCGCCCAAGGCCAATCAACCTTGAGAATTCAACACCTCTAAATTACGGAAAAACTTGAAAATTCACACATAAAGTTTGAACAAGAAGAGCTACTCTTTAAACTTGTCAAAAAGGTGGCATGGACATCACGTCTTCAAAATCAAACAAAGATTTTCCGCTGCGACAAAAAAATCGCAGGCACTAGACCAAAACAGCGCATTAAGCAGACTTCACAAGTAGGTACGTCTGTAGGTATTCAGACACAACCTTGGCAGTGCTGTCGAACTCTCGCCTTGGGCTGAGAAGCGAGTGATAACGGAGGAACAGAAGTACCAATCCTTACAATAATGTCTTGGAAGTTGGGGCGGCTTTGGTGTGGGATGCAACATGTGTCGACACCTTTGCGCCATCTCATCTTCCTAGCTCGGCAGGCTGTGCTGGGGTGGCTGCTGCCGGTGCTGTAAATCTCAAACGGAGAAAATATAGTAACATAATTGGTAGTTATGTACTTGTGGCGTTTGGGGTTGACATTAGGGGTCAAAATCAAAATATTTTTATTTCACGTAGGCCTACATGGCCACTTATAAAACGTCGACAAAAGATACACGGGTCCGGTCCTGGTTCAGTCCATGGTACGAAGCGAGAGGGAATGGGCAGCGGTCACCTCTTTCTGTGAAGCAGTCATTTGAAGGAGCCCCTCAGTAAAGCAGAGGGTCCTGCCAGGGCCTCCGCCTGCAGGGATTGCGGGTTGTTCGAAAGAGATACCGCGGCCCCGGAACGTAAAGGGCAATAGAAGGAACATGGGTGGGTTTTAGTCAGTAAAAGTCTGACACTCCCCCCCGCTCCGCCCAGAGCGGGGGAAGCTATTTGATGATTTCCCAACCCAAAAAAAAAATTAGATGCACGGTTCGGGTTGGTTGTTTCCTATGGAGAAGAACCGGCAAGAAACTACATGGTCCGAGTGCTCATCTTTTTTTTCGAGATGTCGCGAAGCGGTTGGTCGCTCCATTTAAAATACTGGTATTGAGCTGCATCCAGTATACTAAAACCCGACCCCAACATAGATAGGAAAAGGCTTGACAGATGATGACTACACGGTAACATAAACAATGATATTATTAAAAAAAAAATAACTCGTGGGCAATTTTTTTTTCATTCTTTTTCAATAATCTGATTGCAGGGTACAAATGTTAGATTTTTTTTTATACCTTTTCTATTTATAATTGTGATTGTTAACCTCTTGTATAATGTTACAAAAATAGTCTCTAAGAAATACCTATAATTTGCAAATGCCTTGCGTAGCCCATGATTCACACATTACTGAAAAGCATCACAGGATGGGTTTTCTGCCAATATGATAGGTACAATATTAATCATAGCCTGTTGACCTTCAAAGACCGAATATATGGCGATATAAATATTATATGTTTGTGATGCCTGAATTGGATTCGACGTCTGAGTACCCGTCAACTCTTCCGATATTCAGCAGGCATTTGTACTCCAAGTTTAGTTATATTACTATTAATAATAATAATAAATATCTTGGGACAACTCACACACGGCTATCTGATCCCAAGCTAAGCAGAGCTTGTGTTATGGTAACCAGACAACTGATATACATACTTATATAATTTATAAATACATACATATTATAGATAAATCACACCCAGACACAGAACAAACAATCATGCTCATCACACAAAGTTTGTCCTGGGTGGGAATCGAACCCACGACCTCCGGCTCAGCAGTCAGGGCCACTAACCACTAGACCAACAGGCCCGTCAAACTATTGGTTGCACCTTGCGGTTCCACTTGCGTTAGCCAGAATAAGAAACCTATAATTATGTTAATCCAGAGCATAAGCAATCTACATACAACATTTTATACAAATCGGTCAAGAAGTTTGATCGTGAAGGCGTAACAAACACATAATATTAGTGTGATTTATATTTTACTAGCTTTTGCCCGCGGCTTCGCTTGCGTTAAATTCGGGGTAACACAGTTCCCCTTTCCTGATTTACAGGTACCTGCTACTTGTAGTTATTGCCTTTGCGCCTTTTTTATTGTAATAGCAAAGCTAAGTTTTCCCTTTTGTCCCCTCTTTCTCCCTCATTTCTCAATCTTTTTAAAAAAAAATAGCCTGTGTCCATCTCCAGGGTCCCAACTATCTCTGTACAAAAATTCATCAAAATCGGTTTAGCCATTTAGGCGTGAAGAGGTAACAAACAAACTCACTTTCGCTTTTATAATATTAGTAAGGATGTAGATCTTGTTTATTTATGTACAGACGCCTGCACATCAAGCTACTACAATCTGTCAAGTGTGGTTCAAGGTTCATTGGGAAAAATTGACAGTTTCGGGTAGCTTGACCTGCTGGCGTCTGTACATATATTATAATTTTTAAATATTTATTTTCTACTGTGTTTTGTCTCTGCATCACCCTAAGGTAGACTGGTAGAAAATGCCTAAGGCGTTAAGCCCGCCTTTGTACAAATTTTACTTGAGCATAAAGTTTTAATAAATAAATATATAATAAATAAATATATAATAAATCTTATACAGGGCGGAAGGGACACCGACTTGAAAACGGTTATCTCGTAATTTCCCTTTTAGAACGGTTATATCGTACTAAAAGGGTACACAAAAAAAATCACAATAATAATAATTCAGATTTTTAGTGTTAGTTCATCATTTGTGACATAGATGGCGCTGTAGTACTTTTTATACAGCCGCATCCTTGTAGACAGAACCGAACCTTCTGCCCATTCCTCTACAACATCCCGACGCACTAAATTTGCTCATATTAGTGGCAAACGCTGGGTTATTGCTTGTATTTATTTTAGCTTTAATAGTGGGTTATTTATTTTGGTCCGATTTGTAAATCAGGTAGTTTCGGTGTGACGTCGTGCATATGTTACTGCGCAGTTGATCCGAGTCAAGGCTATTCTTAGTTACTACGTTTTGTTTTAATGACTGATAGAAATTAAAATGAATATTATGCGTGTTTATATTTTTAATATTAAAGTTTAACATATATACATATGTGAAGCCTATTACCAAATTTTCCCCCTCGTTTTCTCTGATAGTAGAGGTAGTATCGTCTACTTTTCATTTTCCCTTTCGCAGGTCTGCTGGCAGAAATATACTAAAATACAAACAGTAATTTTGTAGATTTGTACTCAAATATTATGTTATTTTCCTGTCTTGTCTACTGTGCGTACACAAATAGTGAAATAAATGAAATGAATTAATTACGCGTGAAGAATTTCAGAAATGCATTTGGTTTTTTATTCATATTAATTTATCACTATTTTATTTCTGTTCACAGCTTACTTTATTTATTATTGTTTTTTCTAAAATAAGCTAACTTATTAATTCCCGAAGGGATAGGCAGAGATACTTCTTTATATCTCTGTCATCATCATCTATCACATAGTGACGACACGGTTGGCGCAGTGGCTGAGCGATCGACTGCTGCGCTGCATGTCGCGGGTTCAATCCCCGCATGGAACAAATATTTGTATGACCTATAGGTAGTTGTTTTGGGTCTGGCTGTTTGTGTATGTGATTTTAATGTTTGTAAACGCACCCACGATACAGGAGAAATTCCTAGTGTGGAGCAACTTTTTTTTTTAAACATATTTCTTTGAGTGTCGATTTTTTTCGGGTCTCTAGACGAAAAACTTAGCCGTCACGTCCGGGGTTGAAATTCACCAAAAAAAATATATACAAAGGACACAGCAGATGTCACGTCACCCTACTAATTACCCAAGTAACAATAACATGACTGTCCATGTCTTAGAGTATGTATAGGAAAAGGAAAATTAAATTTCTATAAAAAAACTTCTACAACTTTCTATTCTGATCACTAAGCAGCATTCATCATCATCATATTCTGAGTCTAAAATAGTCTACTGCAGGACATTGGCCTTGCCCAAGCTTCGCTGCATCGAGCAGTCCTGTGATTCACCCATTCAGTTGAATCCTGCAGTCGTCTTCAAGTCAGTAAGTTAAAAAAAAACCAAAAATGAAGAGTCAAAATGATAAATCTGATAAAATAATATCAGCCCGACTTGTGGAAAGCCTTCAGATGCTGCACTTCCCGGTGCAACACATTAACATCGCTATGTTAAAAACCAAAAATGCAAAGCCATCCATGATCTAGGTGCAGCTTTAATTCGCTGGTCTATAGACCCGCATGACTTGATCGGTCAACTTTTCTCAAAAACATCCCTTAGGTCGATACATTCACATATATAGGAACCTAAATCAATGAACTGAAACTCAAAGAATTTATTTCAATTAGACCATTTCAGGCACTTTTGAATGTCAAGAAACAAAATGATGAAGCTACAGTCCCGGTCTCAAGGCGTGACTTGTGAAAGTACTGTAGTTGCCCATTCCAAAGCGTTGATCTCCATGTAGAAGAATGGGCAAGAAACTTCATGAACACTCATTTTAATCATAACATTGTGGTAAGATATGATTACATTTAGTTAAATCATTTATGTTGACATTATACAAATATGTGAGAACGATGAAGTTAAACGTGCACCAGAGTAAAAGCAAAAAATACAATTAAAAAAACTAAATACATAAAAAGAAACCGTGGCAGCTAAAAGATGAATACATATAGTATACAAAACTAACAACTAAACACAAATTAACATAAAACACCCTTGAACCTAAGTCGCAGTACATTGCCCTTCGGCATCGCTCGAATTGTGAACACAATATAACTGCTTTACAATTCTATTCCAAGTTAGACTGGTGTTTTTGTTCGTCTTTGTTCATGATGTTTTCCTTAAGATATGTACACATATAACAGGTTCTAACATATATTTATCCTCGGACTTAAAAAACATACAGCAGTTACAGTTTTTTACTCTAAATAAATAGTTGCGTTTGGTTGCAACTAACCTGGTAAAAATATGCAATATTTTAATATTTGTAATATAATCCTTATCCTTACTAATATCCTTACTTCCTTAGTAATATTATAAAAGCGAAAGTGAGTTTGTTGGTTTGTTTGTTTGTTACGTCTTCACGCCTACATGGCTAAACCGATTTTGATGAATTTTGGTACAGAGATAGTTGGGACCCTGGAGACGGACATAGGCTACCTTTAGGAAAACTTAGCTTTGCTGTTACAATAAATCAGGCGCTAGGGCAAAAACTACAAGAAGCAGGTACCTGCAAATCAGAAATAAACGCGAGCGAAGCCGCGGGCAAAAGCTAATAATAATAATTTAATAATGTTTAATACCTAATAATTTTTGTAATACTTTTTTTGGTACTAAAAGTGTTGTACATCTTGCAAATCCCACTAAACTGCGTACCGTAACAGTTCGTCAGCGGGTCTAAAACAAATAAGTGGACATTTCCCCATCTTGCGAAAACCTCATTAAGCAGTATTGCTGTGCACCGTCAATGTGACCTAGAGCTGAACTGCTTATAAAAAACCTTACATACCACAAACAATCAAAAGACATGACGCATCAAACGACGAAAATCAACCTATGTTAAAATGCACATCTCACAATCACCCTTTTAAGCCTCACGCTGCTATATCCTGCTATATACATAACACTGTACATAATGCGAGCATTAACCCACAACCAATGATTCATCTATTCTTAGTACACATGTGAAGAGAAAAACACCCACGTCAGGCACGTCAGGAGTAATGGAACTGTAGAAGCTAGAGTTCACTGAACTTTGTAACTTCCTGAAAAGAAAATGCTCTTATTTTACCTCAAATGGTGCCGGTAGGTATATCAAGGGGTACTTCAAAAGTAAAAACGGAACGCTTATAGGATCACTCTGTTTTACGACTGTCTGTCTGTCTTTCTGTCAAGACCCTTTATCAGTGAATGCAGGCGTGAAGGTATCGATTTAAAATACAAACCATATTCTCAAGTCTGTGGTCCCATGAAGCTGTGAAAAAATCAATCCTCTAAGTCTACGCAGTCAAGAGATATGGTCGTTTATGTCTCAAGTTTGTACGGAACCCACGGTGTGGAGTTCGACTCGCACTTGTCTTGTTTTTTACATGGTGTGTTACAAGGGGCAATAGAAATATCACAGGAAGAGAAATAGTTCTGTTAGTACTGAAATCCAGCCAATACATCTCGCCTGTAATTCCAAAAGTAGGCCAGAATTGTACCTAAATATACCTAGATTACGTTTCACCAGTTGGTGAAGTTACATGTAAAAAGCACGAGCCTATTGCCATCAATAGGGCATAATTCAGTAATACGGACTGTTTCTGAGAAATTCTCTTGGATTAAACCCAATAACACTATGCCCAACTAGGAATCGAACTCCAAGACCTCATACATACGACTAAGACAGCAATACTTCGTCTAATCACTCACTAGACCAGCGAAAACACTGAAACTAACCAGCCAAATCACCAAAGTATTGAACGAAGAACCAAACCTTAAACCCTTTCTTTACTGAAGAACTGTTAAAAGTGGCCAACAACCCTGCCTAAACCACCGGCGACTACAAGCGTTAATGTTAATCACAAAATTCGGAAAATCGATCAATCAACTATTGTGCGACACACAATTTTTTTTATAAAAACGTTGCCCCACACTAAGAATCTCTCCTGTGTCGTGGGTGCATTTACAAACATTTAAACTCACATACACAAACAGCCAGACCCGAAACAATTACCTGTAGGTCATACAAATATTTGTTCCTTGCGGGGATCGAACCCGCGACACGCAGCGCAGCAGTCAATCGCTCAGCCGCCATGCCAACCGAGCCATCATAATTGAATGGGCACACCAATTCAAAATAGCTTCCAACCATTTTCTTCTCGAGACAAACAAAGAAAAAAAAAACACTCGCCAAATCTATCTTTAAATGGGTCTCATACCTCTGCTCCTCTCGCGGCCTCCCAACGCTATATCCTGCCATACGCTACATAACAAGTACATAAGCGCATAAATATAAAATTGTGTTAGTTCATTAAACTGCAGTAGATAAACACATAGGTATGTTGTGTGAACCCATCTCTACTGACAGACCAGTTCGTACATTGCCGACCAAAAATATTGGCTCACTGAATTTTTTCAAATAATCGTATTTGGGTCGCAATAATCACGTGGGTAATGTATCTGATATATACAATTTTTGTGTCACAATGTTTGTCCCATACTCCTCCGAAACGGCTCGACTGATTCTAATGAAATTTTGTGTGATATGCTCACGGGTACATTTTTCACACCCCTAACTGGTAAAGGTAGTCTGGACAGCGGGTGATACCTCTAGTATTTTTCAGGAATTTCTCCTGTTTCCTAAGTGTATTTAGAAACATTTAAACTCACATTCAATCGGAACAACCTGTAGGCTATACAAATATTTGATCTGTGCAGGAATCGAATCTGTCACACGCAGTGCAGCAGCCAAGGGTTGCTTGTTTTCATTACAGTTTTTACGGTCTCCTGAAAAACCTCTAAATCAAATCAAACCATTTATTCATTTGTTTAACATTGATTAACATAATCATCATCATTTTCCTGCCCTTGTCCCATTCTATTTGGGGTCGGCGCAACACGTTTTCTTCCATTCTCCCCTATCAGACGTCACGGCATCATTTACTCCTTTCTCCTTCATATCATTCCTTACATAATCCATTTAAGGACTATATTGGTTAATATAATAAAGTTCTTAAATATAGTTAGTAAAAATGTGCGCAATGTTATGCCCGAGAGCGTACAAATATAGGTATTTATAATTTATTTTAATGGCAGTCAATAATGTTTAAAAATAATAATAATTGAAAATGTTTTTAAATAATAGACTGTAACTGAATAATTTTTTGAGTATATAAACTATTTGTTAGACATCGTCGCAATCACGATCCATTCTCCAATAGGACAGACGCATAGAAATTATAAAAATAAACTAAAAAATCTTTTAATTGCAGACATATTTAGCCCATATTATTGTTAGTACTTAAAAGCTATGTTAGGTACAGTTACACACACAATTAATTTAAGTATTTGCCGCCCTCTGGGGCCCCGGGCACACGCACTTGCATCTGAACCCAATGCCCCAGAAGAGGGTTATCCAGTTTAAATATGACGGTCCTGTAGCAACCGTTTAAATAGTCTTAGTTAAACACCATGGGAAGTTGTTAAACTTTTTCCGTATTTACATTAGTAAAACTGCGAAAGCTAAAATTGATAATTAAATAAAAGCTACAAATAGTTTCTAATAATGCGGGCAATACCACAAACTACATACATCTAGATAGCGGCTATAGACTGTAATAGACCACAAGTGGTAGCTTGTTCCTAGCCCGCATGCAAGCACTAGAACTTATTGTCCCAATTAACAATTTACACAGGGTATCAGCTATTAATTAATTGTGACGGCGCTATTATTTCCACATAAAAAAGCACTTTATAATTTAAATTTCATGTCTACTTTTTTTTACAAGTATTAGCGTAGTAGTATAATATCGATTTGTATTCCATATTATTCAGTAGTTTTAGTCTATATAAATAGTTTTAAACTTAATTTGTAACACTAGTACCAAAAACTGTAAATTAGCTAATAAAATAAAATTCTAATATTCTCGTACTTACTAATATTATAAAAGCGAAAGTGAGTTTGTTTGTTACCTCTTCACGCTTTAATGGCTAAACCGATTTTGATGAATTTTGGTACAGAGATAGTTGGGAAGCAGGAGACGGACATAGGCTATTTTTTTTTTAAAGTGGTATATGAGGGAGAAAGAGGGAAGAAAACTTAGCGTTGCTATTACAAATCAATAAGGCGCTAGGGCATAAACTGCAGGTAGCAGGTACTGTATTATACCGAATTTAACGCGAGCGAAGCCGCGGGCAAAAGCTAGTTTATCATAAAAATAAACCGTGATCACGATGCGAACACAATTTTCTCGGGGTGTGTAACGATTGACATAATAACAAAATATCTAACGTTCACTTGACATAATTTTAGTTAACATAATTTTGTTTAACATAACGATCAGTTGACATAATGAATTGTTGATATAATTTCATTTTACCTAATTTCATATGACATAATGAACATTTCCTATAATGCACATTTCACATAATATTCATTTAGCATATTTTTCATTTACTATATTAATATTCATAATCTCCAAGTAACTTTTAATATAATTTAGAAAATCTACCTTATACCCTATACACCTGCCACCCTCAACTAATGTTACCAGGAGAAACTGGATGCAATCTGGACTTTTTTATAAACCACCCAGAAGTAGGAGCCCCGCGAAGCGGGGCTCCGTCGACCAAGCCCACCCTCGACCATGCATAGAATATTTTAAGGTTTGGTTAAGTGCCATTTGAGTTAGGCTAGAACTGTGCCCATTAAACATGAATTTTAGGTCAAACGAACGTTATATTAAAAGAATATTATACATATTGAAAATTATATTAAATGAACGTTATACTAAATGTTATTATGTTAAATGAATATTATATGATATGAAACATTAGATCATATGAATTTATGTCATTTGATATTATGTCATATGAAAATTATGTCATATGAGCGTTAGTTCAAGTGAAATTAGAGCATTTGTTATTATGCCAAACATTACACACCCATTTTCTCGATACTCTATCCCTTTTTCTTGATTGCCTTTTTCTTCTCGCCCCGATGTTATAGTTGAAATAACGATATAGGTTTTCTAGTAGTTTCACCCAGAAAACATTAAACACACAAAACATAATCATCCCCTCCCTCAAACCCAAGATATAAATCTAAAATAAACTCCGCTCACCATTTTCCCTGGCACACAATGTAATGCCCGCTGCACATGAACATTTGCCAAATATTTTTTTCTAAATATGTAACCAGTCAGTTCGTTGACCCCGACCGCCATTATCGGCCTCGCCGGACGAGTGTTTTAGATCGGCGCGAGCGCATCTCTGTGTGCATTTACGATACGGCGCACATTATAATCTGCATGTGTGCGAGTTTTTATGGCCTGACTTTTTTAGATTCAAATAGGTGACGTCATCTGAGGAGTGTGAGCCCAAATGTTTGTACCTTTTGGAGGTTGTTTAGAGGGTTCTATTTGTGGTGGGACCACCATGGGGGACTGGCAAATAGAGATGACGAAAGTTTACCAAAATATTCTCGTCTCGCTTTTCAAATGTTTTATTTTTATTCATTTATGAGGAGCTCGTGGCTAAATAATAGCAGCCGTTCAGGTCGATCTTTAGGTTAAGCCGCGCTTGCCTAGGTTGGTCTGTGGATGGGTATCCACCTGTTACATACCGAGTTTCCTCCGTGATTCGGAAAGCACGTTATGCCGTTGGTCCCGGCTGTCATTTATAGATCTTTGACAGTCTTACCAAGGGGTATCGTATTACCCAGTGCTAACTGGGTTATGGAGTTCAGATAGGCAGTCGCTCCATTTAAAATATTGATATTCAGCTGCATCCGGTTAGGCTGGAAGCCGACCCCATAGTTGGGAAAAGGCTAGGCAGATGATGATGATTTATTTATTTAAACTTCATGCTCGTTGAGTCGTTTGACTCTACGAGGTAACTCGCTCTTGGTCAGTTTTTTTAATGTACCCAAAAGTTAATTATTGAAAAAACAAATTTGCAAAGCGGTCCAGGCGTCTTTGGGTAAACGGTGAACACACTTAAAAAAAAGAATTGAGAACCTCTTCCTTTTTTAAAGTCGGTTAATAAATACTTGTATAGATCACCATCATTCTGTTGCTTATCTCAAATAATATTAATAATAATATATTAAAATATATTTCGTTTATTCATGTTTTCACATATTCTTTATATTTTTACATCTTTCTTATAAAAAAAAAAAATTAAAATACAAAAAATAGGAGTACACCGGTATCGGGAACAGGGTCCAAGCTACCGGCGGCGGCGGTCAGGGCTCCAGAGAGAGGAACCTCCTAACAATACGAGCTGTGTCCAGGAGTACTGCTTTCTGTATCAAGCCCTTGATCCAGCTACCTAACGAGAGCCTCCACAGGTATTGGTCGAGGCTCTTGACAATTAAGCCATTGGCAGATAAATATATTATTTTTATGTTGTCTTTATTCATTTCTGATACTTAATTTTTAAATGTTTCTTTTTAAATCTGTTATTCCGTAGCCAAATATGCGATAGCTTTATGCTCTTGCTCCATATTTATTTATCCATAATTTGTGTTTTGTGTGTACATAACTTAATATTATAAATAAATAAAAAAAGGTTTCTGCCGGTACCGGAAGCAAGGTCCAAACGCATACCGCTTGCAACAGCGTGGAAATATCGGGAGCTTACTGTATGTAATCAAATCCTGTAAATAACAGTTTAAATCCTTACTAATATTATAAAAAACAAACAAACTCAGTTTGTTTGTTTGTTACGTCTTCACGCCTTAGTGACTAAACCAATTTGATGAATTTTGGTACAGATAAAGTGGTGACCCTTTTTTTTTGGGGTGGGAAATCATCAAATAACTTCCCCCGCTCTGGGCGGAGCGGGGTGCATGCCAGACTTTTACTGACTAAAACCCACCCATGTTCCTTCTATTGCTCTTTACGTTCCGGGGCCGCGGTATCTCTTTCGAACAACCCGCAACCCCGGCAGACGGAAGCCCTGGCAAGCCCCTCTGCTTTGCTGACATCTCTTTGAGGCGCGCGTGAAACACGAACGCGCTGTCGACACGGCCTGTCGTCAATAATAGACGGACGGACGGTGAGCTACCCATTGCTCACCGTCCACAGGCCCGCATCTACGGTGGCCGGGAGTCGTCTCGCGGCACCCGGCGCCTGGGGCGTGTCCCGCGGCGGCTGGGTTTATTTATTTATTTATTTTGGTCAGCCAACAATTGTTTACACAACACATTTACAACTAATTAATCATACATACTTTTACAAGTGCAACAATCACTTACAGGCTAACACCACTTGCACTATAAATTTATGGTTTACACCAATAGAATATTTTTTATATAAGAAAAAAAAACAAATATATGAAATTAAAATAATTCAAAACAAGCGGATAACATTAATTTAGAGTAATAACAATATTTTTTTCGACATACGTAATTTAAAACAAAAGTTAGTAATATCAATAATTTTAAAAACAATAAATTAAGATAACAAAAAAAATAACACCATACAAATAAAATCTATGAAAGAAATATCACAAAATTCAGTTCAATCTTAAAATTATAAAACATTTAGTGCCGACATTGGCTGGGGGAATAGTGTTCAATGATAGTTTTACAAAATTTTCCGAAACTGTCGTGGTGGACATCAACAAGATCACTGCAGCTATTAAGAACTTTATACAGGCGTGGGATCGGAGAGTTTGCACCCAGAACCGTTCTGCGCAAGGGTGGGTGTAGTGGTGTGATAGGAAATCGTGGATAGCGGGCTGGTGCACGAAACTGTAGGAGACTCAATAAGTTTGGGCAATCAATTTTATTTCTAAGCAGTTTGAATAGGAACAAAGCATCAGTTACTTCTCTTCGAGCTGACAGTGAGAGTATTTTGAAATAATATAGTCTGGTATTGTAAGATAGCAGCTGTTTGCTTTTCCCCTCAGAGAATGCAAGATGCCACAGGAATCGTTTCTGGACTCTTTCTAAAAGTAACTTATGTGTGGCGTAGTGTGGCCTCCATACAACACTGCAATACTTGGTTGACTTGATGTTCAAACGCCCGGCCACCTCCTTTGCTAGCATTACTGCTTCGCAGAAGGAGGTGACCGCTTCCCATTCCTTCTCGCTCCGGACCATGGACTGAACCAGGGCCGGACGCACGAGATCGCCGCCGCCGATCACCTCTACGAGGGCACGGCGGTGCTCCGCCCAAGCTGGGCAGACCGCCACTGTGTGCTCCACCGTGTCCTCCGGGCGATCGTCACAATGGTGACACCCGGGCGTTTCCTCCCGCCCGATTATGTGCAGGAACCACCCGAAACTTCCGTGTCCGGTGAGGACCTGCGTCAGGCGGTAGGTGAGGACGCCATGAGGCCTCTCCAGCCACTCCTCAAAGAGGGGACTTACCGCCACTATTGTGGCGTGCCCTTAGTTGTAACCCTGGAGACGGACAAAGGCTAACTTTTTTTTATAAAAAGTGAGAAACGATGGAAAAAGAGGGAAGAAAAGGGAAAACTTGGCATTGCTACTACAATAAATAAGGCGCAAGGGCAGAAACTACAGGTAGCAGGTACCAGCAAATCAGGAAAGGGGAACTGTGTTAAGCCGAATTTAACGAGAGCGAAACTGGGCAAAAACTAGGCAAAAACTAGTTACTAATAAATAAAAAAAGGTTTCTGCCGGTCCCGAAAGCAAAGTCCAAGCGCATAGCGCTTGCAACAGCGTCGAAATATCGGGAGCTCACAGTAATATCAAATCGCGGAAAAATCCTGTAAATGACAGTTTAAATATAATGTTATAGATAGTTGGAAATTATTAACATAAAAGGCTACCTAAATATAAAAAAAAAATAAGAAAATGCAACACGTTGTGAGCCTTTCACTTATTAGTTTTAACAAGCATTTTCACCAACAGACAGTAATCTAACTATATTAATAAGCTCACTTAACGTTAACATAAATGCGTTAAAACTAACACAATATTAAAACCCACCACAAAACATGTTCACACAATCAACAAACACCCTTTACAACCCAAAACTACCCTTAAAAACAAACATAATAATAACAAAGTAAATAAACTATAAACCGGACCATTTCCGGTCCCCGTCTAGACTCGAACCCCGGCCCTTGAGGGTCAAGTACGGTCAACTAGACAAGGTATGTCTATGAATATGTTATTGTTAAGGGTACAAGGGAAATAGTTAAGACGGGTTTGGGAAAAACTGGTTATTTGTTGGGTATTTTTTGTGATAAACAGTGATGATGAAGACAAACTTGTTCAATGCTGTTTCTTTTTTTTTAAACTTTGCCCCACACTATTAATTTCTCCTGTATCGTGGGTGCGTTTACAAACATTTAAACTCATATGCACAAACAGCCAGACCCGGAACAACTATCTGTAGGCCATACAAATATTTGTTCCGTGCGGGAATCGAACCCGCGACACGCAGCGCGGCAAATGACAGCCACTGCGCCAACCGTGTCGACAAACAACGTTTGCATCGTTTTGCGGGTGGGATTAGATTTGTACTGACTAAAACACACCCATGTTTCTTCTTTTGCCCCTCTTTCGAAAAACAGCTTTCGAATAATCGGACAGGGTGTGGCTCTGGCAGGCCCCTATACTTTGCTGACATCTCTTTGAGGCGCGCGTGGAACACTAACGCGCCGTCAACACAGCCTGTCGTCCCTGGACGGACGGACAGTGAGCTAGCCATTGCTCACAGACCAGCGTCTACAGAAGCCTGGAGTCGTCTCGCGGCGCCTGACGCCCGGAGCGTCTCCCGCGACAGTTGATATTTTGAAAGATAGAAAAAAAGTGCACTACAACAAAAAAAAAACACATTCTAATCTTTGCTTTCAGCGATAATAGCTTTAAAATCCATTCCCCTTCAACATTCTTTGTAGTGAATATTCTGCTGCCATTATCACCTAAAACGCCATTTTTTACGACAAACCCGCCGCACTATCCCTAACCACTGCAACTCCTAAAAGCTAGAACCACCAGTGGTGACCACCAGCAAAGCGCCGAGACATATGAAGCTCTACGACAGAGATGGCGAACAAATGGCACGCGTGCCAATGATGGCACACAAACAATTTTAATCATATTTTAATCTTCCTATCATTTTTTAAATCGCCGGAGCGATTCATTATTTTTAGAGATCAATCAAATTAATTCGCTTAGAAACCGTTTAGCGAATTAGCGATGTCTCTACTACCTAATCAGTAAAAAAAGTTTCGAATTGATAGTAATTATTTTCCTAATACAATCACTTAGTCAAAATTATTTGATGGCACGTCTGTGGCCTCATTCAACATTTATTTAGGAAAAATGGCACGTTGGTCCATCAAGGTTCGCCACCCCTGCTCTACGAAGTCCTGGAGAAACAATTTAACTGCCTTGGATCGAATGTTTAATTTTATTTAGATTTAAAATTAAATTTTGCTTTTTATTTACTCTGGACGCTCTTAATGTGCACGTCTTTCTACATCGTTCTCACATATTTGTATAATCTCAACATGAATGATGTAAATACGATTTTGTTAAAATATTATAATTTAAAAGAGTGTCCATGGAGTTTCTTGCCCATTCT
Organism: Ochropleura plecta; assembly: GCA_905475445.1. Classification (NCBI taxonomy): domain Eukaryota; kingdom Metazoa; phylum Arthropoda; class Insecta; order Lepidoptera; family Noctuidae; genus Ochropleura; species Ochropleura plecta. The sequence goes on from FR997735.1 coordinate 1,412,387, forward strand.
TCTCCATAGAGATCAACGCTTTGGAATGGGCAACTACGGTACTTTCACAAGTTATTATGCCTTGTGACCGGGACTGTAGATTCATTTTGTTTCTTGACATTCAAAAGTGCCTGTAATGGTCTAATTGAAATAAATGATTTGAATTTGAATGATGAACGCCTAGTATCGATAAATAGCGGAGTAACGTCACTCAGTAGGTTGAGGTTTTAAGCAGCTGAATAGGCCAGTATTTTAAATGGAGAGGCTGCCTATCTGACCTTCACAGGTCAGATACCGATACGATACCCTTTGACTAGATTGGTTATCAGGATTTTTAAAAATACCAGTAATAAAACTGGTAGTTACAGAAAAATGTGTTAATGATATGTCTGATACTTATTTTTAAAATGGTATGCGAATTTCTCTATTTAATCGTAACCTCTACAGTATGCAACTTTTCTAGCGTTTAATGCAATAAAACTCTACTAGTACCTATTCTTTGAATATAAGTTGAATTATTCATCAGACACACGTTCATTTTTATAAAGCCATTACCTTTTGCCCGCGGCTTTGCTCGCGTTTAATTCGGGGTAACACAGTTCCTCTTTCCTCATTTGCAGGTAAGTACCTGCTACCTGTAGTTTTTGCCCTAGCGCGAGCGCCTTATCTGCTGTTATAGCAATGCTAAGTTTTCCCTTTTTTTCCCTCTTTCTCCCTCATTACTCATTTGTTTTTAAAAAAAAGTGTATGTCCTTCTCCAGGGTCCCAACTATCTCTGTACCAAAATTCATCTAAATCGGTTTATCCACATAGGCGTGAAGACGTAACCAGCAAACAAACTCACTTTCGCTTTTATAATATTAGTAAGGATATGACTCATGAGAATATTATTGCGAAATTTATGAATTCATTGGAAAAATGACGTAAAGCTTAGAAAGACGCTGGTTCGAACTGGATAATAAGAGCACAACACAGAGAAGAATGGAGATAGATGAAAAAATTCCACAGTTGTTGAAAAAGGCTGAAGAAGAAATTAATCCAGACTCTCTTAATACTGTCTAATAACAAAACAAAAATCTAAATACACAACCAACCTCAGTTACGTAATTCATTTTATCCCATAATACGGCCATTTTAGACGCGCAGAATTCTCAAATCAAACCTACAAATCTACAAATCCGGCCAGAATAACCGACCCCTCTCGCAAGCCCGAAGAAAATTACAGTGTCGTGACATGTAACTATCCCACCGTCGTCGACATCGGTGACCCACTTCCCTATTCGTCCCACATGTCTAGACGAAGAACCCCCTGGGGGTCGGGGGTCGGGGGTCGGGGTCGGTCAAGTACGCCCCGATAGATGCTAGTAATGCAATGGGATTGTGTTCCCATTACATTACGTAAAGCCGGTTGAGGGGATTATTAAATGTAGTTTTCTTTTGTGTTTGCAGAAATGGTTATAAAGTGGTTGAATGATATTTTTTTTTTGTTATTAGACCCGTTCTTGTTTGTCGTGTGGTGAGTACTGCCTGGTGTTAGCGATTTTATCCAGACCATGGGCCTCTATTTTGGCTTTATTTAATCGGATGAAAAAACATAAAACAACTTCTCTGACTCTGGGCGGACCGAAAGGGAGTGACAGACTTTTACTGACTAAAACCCATGCATATTCCTTCTTTTGGTTTCAGGGTAGCTGTATCTCTTTCAAACAACCCGCAACCCCGGCAGGCAGTTCAAAGTCAAACTTGTATCCCAACCGACTATACTCTATAGAACACCAAATTCCATCAGATATTGCAGTTTCATTTCTTTAATCTATCATTTATACCGTGTACATAATAAAGAGTATTCTATCCATATAACAGACACGTGCCAAAACATGTCATTCCAATTCAGCAACAAAATCTAAACTCACCATGAAACACAAACTAAAACACACATCCCTAACGTCCGTTCAAGAAACAAAACACATGAAACTATTCTCAAAATCAATCACCCCCCCCCCTCCAGTCTCTGCACCCCCCTCCCCGCCAGACTACCCTCTAAACGCATTCCCGTCCTACACAATAACCCGATCCTCTGCATAACCTTGAAAACACCGTCTTAACTATCAATAGACTCCACGCATGAGGGGGACGGGTATAGTCTGAAGGTGGGAGGGAGCGAGACAGAGAGATAACATAAGAAACGCAAGGTCGCCGGGCAGTGGGTCACTTTGTCTAGGCAACGTCTAGCACTCACACTAGTTTAGTTGTAGCGATAGTCAGAAAATCGGACGTGGGGACTTATTATTTATTTATGTGTAGAGTTTAGTTTGTTATTGGTCTTAGAAACTAAAGGTGTAGAGGTTTTTTGTTGTAGTTCTAAATGTTTGGATATAAATTCAATTAGGTTTTACAAGAAAATAAAGATTCTGTACGATGGTAGATATTAATAATTTAAATATGTTTAGGTAAAGATGATTCAGTTAAAAAAAAATCAAACTACCTCTTTTAAGAATGATAGTGGAAATACACTTGCACATATTTATGGACTTGATATTTTTTTTACAAAATACCTTTTTACCTTTTTTTGTGGATTTTAAGTCATTTGATAACTTCCCCCGCACAGGGCGGAGCGGGGGGGAGTGTCAGTCTTTACAGACTATAACCCATTCATGTTTCTTCTTTTGCCCTTTATGTTCTGGGACTGCGGTATCTCATTCGAACAACCCGCAACCTCGGCAGTAAAACTGCGCCTAAAAACAAAATTGCGTGTAGCACAAAAAACAAAAGTGGGAAAAAAGTTACTCTATCCGTACATGAGAACTTGTTGTATTCAATTAAGTCCAAGACATCATTATTAAATAAGAGCTTATTTGGTGTTTCTCCTAAAATTTATAATAAAATACCAAACAAAACAAATGTTTGCCATTAAAAAGTCAAGCAACAATTCTAATTTTAATTAATATTTTGTATTTTTGGTATATTTATTTGGCTTATTAAATTACTAGCTTTTGCCCGCGGCTTCGCTCGCGTTAAATTCGGGGTAACAAAGTTCCTCTTGCGCCTTATTGATTTGTAATAGCAACGCTAAGTTTTCCCTTTTCTTCCCTCTTTCTCCCTCACATCCCACTTTTTTAAAATAAAAGTTATCCTATGTCCGTCTCCTGGTTCCCAACTATCTCTGTACCAAAATTCATCAAAATCGGTGTAGCCATTAAAGCGTGAAGAGGTAACAAACAAACAAACAAACAAACTCACTTTCGCTTTTATAATATTAGTAAGGATTATTTTAATTTGTATGTCAGTATGACAAGATATAGTAAGAAAGAGCAGTACTTATTACATCCTTAATGTAAAAAACTATGTCTAACAAATGAATAAATGATTATGGTTATTCAAATGACGTAACATGGATAGGTTTTCAGAACAAGTCTAACACTGCCTCCCGCTCTGCCCAGAGCGGGAGCAATTATTTGAAACAAATGAAAGCATTTATTTCAATTAGACCATTACAGGCATTTTTGATTGACAAGAAAAGAGATAAAAGATTTCCCAATAGAAAAAAAAAGATGCAGATACAAAACAAAGTAGACACGTATAAAACGTCATCTTCACGACATTCATCGCGTTTTCTTCAAACATGTCGAAACACCTCATGGACAACAGACTTGATCCGTGTCTCATAATCGCCGAAAACCAAAGAATTAGCCAGTAGCGTGTCCTAATTAGCAGAATACACGTAATTAATGAACATGGTCACACGCCAGCTAAATGATTAGTGATCGATGTCACTGAACTGAAGAGGGTATTTGAAAGACGAATGACTTAGATAACGTGATTAGAAAACATTTTTTAATGTTCGTGTGATTAGTGCCTATCCGAGTGTCAGTTTTTATTCCTCACATGGGTTTTGACTTGTCTTTACATGCCGTGAAAAAAGATCTCTTAAATCAAACTCAAACCATTTATTTCAATTAGATCATTACAGGCACTTTTGAATGTCATGAAAACAAAAAAAGATGCTGATACAGTACCAGTCTCAAGACATAATAACTTGTGAAAGTACTGTAGTTGCCTAGTCCTTCCTCTAGTGTTTATCACAATAATAATACCCCCTGTCCCCATTTCAATTCAATTGTGCAACATGTTTTCTTCCTCTATATTTGTCTACAGTAGAAAACCCCTTTCCAGCAATGTAGCTTGAAAATGGTACTCAGCTGTGTATAAAGATAGTGTTATCTTTCACACAATCCATCCATCGTTTCATTAGTCTATCACTGCTCTTATAATCACCCACATTTACTATCAAAACTTTCCTCCGGACATTTTCCTGGCCCAGTTTTTTCCTATGTGTTTAAAACTACTTGCTGTAACATTTTTTGAGGATTACTACCTGTATACATTTTACAAAAAAAACCTAATTCAAGTAAAATATTCAATTCTTCATAATTATATTAAAACTAGCTTTTGCTCACGGCTTCGCCGCGTTAAATTCGGTATAACACAGTACCTGCTACCTGCAGTTTTTCCCCTTGCGCCTTATTGATTTGTAATAGCAACGCTAAGTTTTCCCTTTTCTTCCCTCCTTCTCCCTCATATCCCACTTTAAAAAAATAGTCTATGTCCGTCTCCTGGTTCCCAACTATCTCTGTACCAAAATTCATTAAAATCGGTTTAGCCATTAAAGCGTGAAGTGGTAACAAACAAACAAACTCACTTTCGCTTTTATACTATTATTAAGGATAATGCTCTTTTTCAATAATGCTATCCCTAGTTCACACTTCCAAGAAACTATTTCTAAGACATACTTTCTAAATAAAAAAAACATCCATAAAAAAAACAATCCATAATTTAAATCAAAACTGCACCAACATCTAAGTTTGCTATCGGTACTACGCTCACACCACTCCGCGCTCCGTCACACCGACGCATGTGTGCGATAGTTGTCGTAGCGCCTGTATTGTTCGCTACCTAGCAAACATACGAATATAGGAGCACATGTGTGTAGTGTAGAAGACGGTGAAAATGGAACTTTATGTAGGATAGTTATATTTATGGGTTTTCCTATTTTGGGAGTAAACTCAAGCGGGTAAAATGGACAGTTTCCTAAATTCGGTTAGTCTGGAATGTAGTTTCACGACTGTGAACGCAGACAAAACTGGATTAAATAGGGAGAGGCCTAAGAAAAGATGGATAGTGTAAGAAATGATATTAATGAGAAAGGAGTAAATGATGCCGTGACGTCTGATAGGGGAGAAAGGAAGAAAAAAAACGTGTTGCGCCGACCCCAAATAGAATGGGACAAGGGCAGGAAAATAGTTATATAGGTACCGAGTTTCTTCCGTGTCTCGGAAAACACATCCTGTCATTCGTAGACCTTATTTTTATATAAAAAAAAACGTTACCCCACACTAGGAATTTTTCCTGCATCGTGGGTGCGTTAACAAACATTTAATCTCACATACTCAAACAGCCAGACCCGGAACAACTACCTGTAGGTCAGATAAATATTTGTTCCGAGCGGGGATCGATCTCGCGAGACGCAGCAGTCAATCGCTCAGCCACTGCGCCAACCGTGTCGTCTTTGACAGTCGATAGTCAGTGTCCCGAATGTCTGACATCCAGTATTACTAAGGGTTATTGTATTAACTAGTACTAAATGGGTTCTGGATATCAGATAGGCAGTCTCTCCATGTAAAATACTGGTACTCAGCTACCCGGACGGGTACACCAACCATTTGGCCAAAAGCTAGGCAAGTTTATTGATAACATTATATCATCATCATCATTTTCCTGCCCTTGTCCCTTTCTATTTGGGTCGACGCAACACGTTTTCTTATGCCATTCTCGCCTATCAGACGTCACGGCATCATTTACTCCTTTCTCCTTCATTCCTTAAACAATCCATCCATCTTTTTTTTTGGCTTCCTCTCGCTCTCCGTCCATCATCATTCAGATCCATCACTCTTTTAGTCACTTGTGCTTCGTCCCACCTCTTTACATGTCCATACCAAGACAAACGACTCCCTTTCAATTTTCCTGTAACGGGCGCATCTTTCAAACTTTAATGATAACATTATATTGTGAAAAGCCTTTAGATGTACTCTGCATGATTTTTGACTTCCCAATTCACAAATCAAATCAAATCAAAATATTTTTATTTTACATGGGCCTACATGGGCACTTATAAAACGTCGACGGTTCGGGTTGGTCGTTTCCTATGGAGAAGAACCAGCAAGAAACTCCATGGTTACTCTTTTAAAATCATTTAGTTTTACAATGTTGTTGTTGTTACAACGTTAGTACTTAAGTATGAGAGGACAGTGTAGGCCCGACAATAAGTCATTGCTTACTTTAAAAAAAAGTAAAATAAAATAATACGTTAATTAAAGTTAACAAGCGTCTAAGAATCTATCACAAGTCTTGTCACTCTATATCAACTTACGCGTCACTACTTTGTCCCGTTTATTTCTCTATAATATTGAAACATCCCCTATGGGAAACATGAGGATTACACAGGCTTACACGTATCGCAGCCAATTGAGTGATGTAAACGTTGCGGTTGTATTATGGGATAGAATGTGGTAACGGTTAATATTTATAGACAACTATCTGTGCCCTGCGGTTTCGCCAGCATTGATCAGGATAAAAGAAAACTTATTTATTTATTTATTTACTTAAAGAATACAAGTTAACAGTGTATGTAATGAAAACTCTTATATTTTAAAATGTAACACTTTGGTATATAAAAAACAAACCTATTTGTTAAACTGGGGTATAAGCTATCTACATACCAAATTTCATCGAAATTCGTTAACCCGTTTGAGCGGAAAGGAGTAGGTAACAAACACACAACCAAACTTTCGCCATTCTTAGCAAGTGGTTAGAATCATATTTTTGTTTTGCTGCTCCTTTTTAAATTTCGACCTTAACTTGTCTGATTTTCTTTTTAAATTACTTTAGAGGTATTCAACAGTACCCAGCTACATACACCGCACCTGTCTAAAAGTTCCAGACAAATAAAACTGAAAAAAAAATCCTGTCTATGACATTTTGTTCCTATGCTAAATGCATCCAGTTTTTAATGCCCAAGGCCACCCTGTCTGCCGTCTGGCTTTGCGCAGTACTAATCAATTAGTGCGCCCTAAACACTGTGAGATAGGGCGCCTTCTACCCCTGTGCAGGGTGCATCGCATGTTCGAATTCCCTTTTTTATTCGTTGTTGGCGGCTTTTTATAATTTTTATTAACCTCGCTGGCGCCCGCGGCTTCGCCCGCGTGATATCGAAAAAAAAAGTACCCTATGTGTTATTCCAGGCTATAATCTACCTCTGTGCCAAATTTCACCAAGATCCGTTCAGCCATTTTTTCGTAAAAGAGGATCAAACATGCATCCATACTCACAAACTTTCGCATTTATTATAAGTAGGAAAGTAGAATAGTCGTCGTTTGTCCAAAAACTATGGTGTAGCTTAAATATTTTTATTATATCTATGAGGGTAGGTATACGTATGATCTATAACAGAGTGCATGCGAATTTGTTTGTACATATGTATGCGGATGTTAATCTCCAGAACCACGACACATTCACAACATACAAGTTTTGTCTCAGGGGTTGCCCGGGCAAGTGCGAGTCGGTCTCTCACACCGAGAATTCTGCACAAACTTGCGACAAAAACGATTATATCTTTTGACTGAGTAGACTTAAAGATATTATGAACCCCAGAGGTCTACAGACTTGAGTTTATGGTTTTAATTCAACTCGATACCTTCACGCATTCCCAGGATAAAAGGGCTTGATAGACAGACTGACAGATGGACAACAAATTGTTCCAATAAGGGTTCAGATTTGTGGACGGTGAGCAATGGGTAGCTCACCGTCCGTCCGTCGATTGACGACAGGCCGTGTCGACGGCGCGTTCGTGTTTCACGCGCGCCTCATAGAGATGTCAGTAAAGCAGAGGGGCTTGCCAGAGCCTCCGCCTGCCGGGGTTGCGGGTTGTTCGAAAGAGTTACCGCGGCTCCGGAACGTAAAGGGCAATAGAAGGAACATGGGTGGGTTTTAGCCAGTACAAGTCTGGCATGCCCCCCCGCTCCGCCCAGAGCGGGGGAAGTCATTTGATGATTACCCACCCAAAAAAAAAGGGTTCAGATTTTTTTTTAAATTACGGAACTCTAAAAACTATGAACTTCTTTACGGTATTTAGGCCCCTCAAAGGAATTTTATTTGGGTGTCCCTTTACCAAGTTTCAAGTTGCAAAGGTGCGTCAAAAATCACATTTAGCTGTTGTCCCAGCTGTCAATTGAGTATCTTTGACAGTCGATCCAAGTATACTATTTTGCTTTAGCATTCGATGAAAATACATGTTTAGTGATGGGAGTCTTATCTCTCTAGTCAGCCAAGAAAGAAGAAGAAAGGCTTCTAAAAGAGAAAAGAAGAGACACGCTTCACCGACGCCAAGTACTCGTACATTAGGATTTATGTGTGTGGTGCGCACACGCACACGTTTGTGCCTCGTGTCTAGTAAAACGATCCCGGAGTAAGACCGGATCTCGTTGCGACTTAGATTATTCATAACAATCTCTTGCCCGCGGCTATGCTCGCGTCAAATTTGGGGGTAACACAGTTCCCCTTTCCTGATTTGCAGATACCTGTAGTGTAGCCTATGTCCGTCTCTTGGGTCTCAACTATCTCTGTACCAAAATTTATCTATCGGTTTAGCCATTTAGGCGTGAAGACGTCACAAACAAACTCATTTTCGCTTTTATAACATTACTAAGGATGGCAGCAAAAAGATTAATTATTCTTAAGGTTTCGTAAAAAGTACAAAACCCTCTTTTTTGCGGAAAGGAAATCATCAAATAACTTCTCCCGCTTTGGGCGGAGCGGTGGAGTGTCAGACTTGTACTGACTAAAACCCACCCATGTTCCCTTGGCTTCTATTGCCCTTTACGTTCCGGGGCCGCGGTATCTCTTTCAAACAACCCGCAACCCCGGCAGGCAGTGGCCGTGGCAGGCCCCTCTGCTTTGCTGACATCTCTTTGAGGCGCGCGTGAAACACGAACGCGCCGTCGACACGGCCTGTCGTCAATAGACGGATGGACGGTGAGCTACCCATTGCTCACCGTCCACAGGCCCGCATCTACGGTGGCCGGGAGTCGTCTCGCGGCGCCCGACGCCCGGGGCGTCTCCCGCGGCGGCTGTGTTGGTTTGAGGTTCTCTCCCTCAAACGCTCCTCCTTCACTAGCATTACTGCTTCGCAGAAGGAGGTGACCGCTTCCCATTCCCTCTCGCTCCGGTACTTAGACTGAACCAAGGCCGGACGCGAGAGATCGCCGCCGCCGATCGCCTCCACGAGAGCACGGCGGTGCTCCGCCCCGCGCTGGGCAGACCGCCACTGTGTGCTCCACCGTGTCCTCCGGGCGATCGTCACAATGGTGACACCCGGGCGTTTCCTCCCGCCCGATTATGTGCAGGAACCTCCCGAAACTTCCGTGTCCGGTGAGGACCTGCTTCAGGCGGTAGGTGGTGGACGCCATGACGCCTCCCCAGCCACTCCTCAAAGAGGGGACTTACCGCCACTATTGTGGCGTGCCCTGCACGGGGTTGCGACAGTCGCTCTCTCCATGCCACCATGAGATCGCACCGGAGGTCTGTCTGCTGAGCAGCAATTTGCCGCGGTAGCGGAGTTCCCCCCCGGTGTAGTGCCTCCGCGCGCCACTCAAACAGGCGCGCGAGCACTATCGCTTCCAGATCCCATGGTGCGGTACGGGACCCTTGGTGCGCTATTCCGACTCGACCCGCACTTGGATTTGATGACAAGCTGTAGTTGCGATTGGGTATTTCCATCAGATATTTCTCAGGAACAACCATGGAGCACTTGCATGATTGATGGCAATAGGCTCGCCCTCAATTACATGGGATTAAACATAACATTCAATTCAGTACCTCCTCGTGTTTCCGAGATAAATGGTCTTGATAGACAGACGGAAAATAAAGTGATCCTTTAAGGGTTCCGCTTGTCCCTTTTGAGATACGAACGAACCCTAAAAACAGCTGAAAGATCTAAAGCTTTTTTGTAAATTGAAAATCGATCTTTTTCCATATTATTCTTTTACGATAAGAAATTCCATAGTTAGGTACTAACCAATAAAACCACTTAATAAACACAAGAAACAACTTAGAAATATAACTCACTGGCTTGCGCCCGCGGCTTTGCCCGCGTGATATCGAAAAAAAAGTATCCTATGTGTCAAATTTCATCAAGATCCGTTCAGCCGTTTTGACGTGAAAGGGTAACAAACATCCATCTATCTATCCTCACAAACATTAGCATTTATTAAATAATATTATACAGAAGAATTTCTTCAATAATATCTGAACCATATTAACCACATAAACCTCAATCTAAACTAAAAATAATTAACCCAGATTTTTAGTAAGCAAACGATAACGTAAAAAAATACGTTAAAGCTTACGTAAAAAAATGCGTAAGCGTTAAGAATTTAGCTCACAACTCGGGACAAGGTTACGTTAGAACTATTTGTTCGGTTCAGTCTAGCTAGACCTGACCTACGACAACTAGAAGTCTAGCCGCTGGCGTAGCCTTCACCTCGTCTCAGGACGTTGACTCACGCTGTGAGTGATTGGCGCTATTTATTAGAAATACGACGTGACTTAGCTTAAAAGAGAAAATTGAGATTTATCTTTGAGGAAAGTTAGAAGTTTATTTATTTATTTATGCATAAACATTCTTAATAAGACATTACTGTAAAACAGAAGAGCACTAAGTTACTGATAATTTCATAAAATAAATCTTCCAGCAGACCTTTTTTTTCCAAAAACGTCATCAAATAGCTTCATCCGCTCGCCGAGTGGAGCGGAGATGTAAAATGTTCCTTTTTTTGCCTTTTGTGTTCCGGGACTGCGGTATCTCTTTCGAACAACCCTACTGCCTGCCAGACCCCTCTGCTTTGCTGACATATTATTATCTTTGAGGCGCGCGTACTGATGCCGTCGTTTTAAAGGAAATGATAACCCACGGAATAATCTAGCCGAGCCCGGTTTACCTTAAGATCGACCCGAGCGGCAATTATTACTTATCTATGAGCCCCTCAAGTAGATACACATGCAAAATAATATAGATATACTTATAAAGATATATACTTTTTCAGAAGTGAAGTCCAAAGGAAAACTTGTATGTCTTCTAATTTGGGTTATAACTGATTCTTAGCTTCTTTTCATGTGACTAAAAGAGTCACGATTTAACATAATATTGGCAGATACAACTGGAGAAGAAAGCCAACAAGAAGATGTGTGTGAGAATGATTTGAAGGGATTCAACTTTAAACAACCAAACAAAAACACATTTTCAAGAAAATTTGGTTTATCAATCAACATGGCACACGTATCTACAATGCCGGGGGCTATGTAAGTTTCAGGGATTATTCTAAAAAAAAAACACAGCAAACTGTCATTTGTTTTTTTTTTTTTATTTATTATGAATAAATCATTTCTGCAAACTAAATCTTAGCAGGGGTACCAAGATCTAAACTGTACCAACTCAGAAAAGGATTTTTTTTTCAGGAGACGAAAAATCCGTATGAATATTTGAATGTGAAGTAAGGATCATTGGATATTTAGAATAAGATTAGATTTTATAATCCTTACTAATATTATAAAAGCAAAAGGGAGTTTGTGTGTTTGTTACGTCTTCACGCCTAAATGGCCAAACTGATTTTGATGAATTTTGGTAAAGAGATAGTTGGTACCCTGGAGATGGACATAGGCTAACAAAAAAAAATGAGATAAGGAGGAGAAAGAGGGCAGAAAAGGAAAGAGAAAGAAAAATATTTTTCGATCATCACGCGGGTTAAAGTTAGCGTTAGCCCAAAGTAACTATGCCACGCGGACGATGTCGCGGGTGGAAGTTGGTAAATAAATAATTAAGGTCAAGCCTAACAAGCATTACCATCAACCGGCAGAAATACAGTCTTCTTCAACACCATCAAATATTCTAAATTTAAAATAGATTGGTCAAATTCAAATTTATTTATTCATTTTGGAAACACAGGGTACAATATTATGATGTTATATAAAAAAAATTGATCCATACAATGTCCCGCCGAAAGGCATACAAAATGCATAGCTAATTAATTTAATTGTTCATTCAAGTTACAAAAGTTAGTTATAAAAAAAATACTCATGAAAAATGTTAGACATGGCTGAATTAAAATTAAATAATCAACAAGTAGTGTCAGATTCGATTTTAATGTCAATCACCTCAATATTATTATACAACTAGCTTTTGCCCACGGCTTTGCTCGCGTTAAATTCGGGGTAACACAGTTCCCTTTTCCTGATTTGCAGGTACCTGCTACCTGTAGTTTTTGCCCTTGCGCCTTATTCAATTCAATTCAATTTATTCAATAACGATTTTTACATCGTGTCTGAATTTCTATAACTAGTTACATACACGCAAATCATTTTTAAATTAAATACAATCATCCAAATAATACAATTATCCACACAAAAAAATAATACTAATATCACGTCAGCGTTATACAAAAGCATACAATGAAAATAAATAAAAATTAATTAATGTCATGGTCAATAAGTTAAAACAAATTAAATTTCAAGTCAATTAGATTATGCCACATTTATATTAATTCATAATTCATCAATAGAATAAAGACACTTACTTAACAAGAACTGTTTAAGCTCACTCTGAAACCCGCTTGTATAGACTAGACTTTTTATTCCAGTCGGCAGTTTATTAAATATTTTTATTGACTTAGGATATGCGCTTTGCTTTGCAACGTTCAGGTGAAGCACTTCCTTTATCTGGAGATATTTTCTTCTGGTACTCTCCCTTTTCTGCCTTTCATCATCAGTCTCATATTCAAACATGTTCTTTGATAAGTGACTAAGTAGGACCAAAATGTACAAGCTGGGGATTAATAATAAAATAAATATCTTTGGACAACTCACACACGGCTATCTGATTCCCAAGCTAAGCAGAGCTTGTGTTATGGTAACCAGACAACTGATATACATACTTATATAATTTATAAATACATACATATTATAGATAAATCACACCCAGACACAGAACAAACAATCATGCTCATCACACAAAGTTTGTCCTGAGTGGGAATCGAACCCACGACCTCCGGCTTAGCAGTCAGGGCCACTAACCACTAGACCAACAGGCCCGTCACTCCGTCAGGCCGTCCCGATTGTCAATATATTTAAGTCTTTGAAATGAGTCTCGCATGATTCTTGCTGTTGAATTCTAACTATGGTTCTAATTGCTCTTTTCTGAATCACGAAAGCTTTTTTAGTATTACAATCATAACTTCCTCCCCAGAAAAGTATGATGTATGTATTGATTGTGATAGCAAAGCTAAGCTTTCCCTCTTTGTCCTCATTTCCCACTTTTTTTAGAAAAAAGATAGCCTATGTCCGTCTTCAGGGTCCCAATTATCTCTGTACCAAAATTCATTAACATCGGTTTAGCCAATAAGGCGTGAAGACGTAACAAACAAACAAACTCATTTTCGCTTTTATAATATTAGTAAGGATTAGATATATCAATATTAAGTATTTTTGTTATTAAGATATTCATTGGTGAGCAGTAACTACGCTGTTTACATGAAAATACAGTTTTGTACCGACAGTCCCTGTAAGAAAACGTATGATAAACATTTTCAGATCAGCAAGAAAAAATTCGGAAATTGGTAATTAGGTACTTCATTGCACATAGTCTGTTTTCTTTTAACTCATATTTCCTGTTTCCTGTAAAACATTAAAGTATCTGGACCATATCCATTCGCGGCCATCATCAATAAATCTGCATTTTCTCTGCGATACAAAAAAAAGCTCGATCCAGAAATTAAACAAACAATGTAAATTAAAAAGCGTATATATAAAAAAGCCGCACATCGTAATTTAAAACGTAATGGCGTTCCATTTGGGAGGACGACTGAACGAAAATTAAACATGCTTTGCAGTGTGCCAGTTGAAATTATTTTTTCACTACTTACACAGCCCACTGTGTGCCCGATGCCGTATATACGAAAAAAAAACGAAAAAAGCACTAATACAAACACGCAAATCCATCATGTGAACAACGAAATTGCGCACACATTGACATACTTTTACGCACTACATTGACAACTTCTGCCGAATACTGAGGCAGAAAGAATGCACTTATACGCGCACACTGCGAAAAAAACACACACGAGATCAAAATTCGGTGTTCCTATAGTCAAAAATTGTATGTCTGTGTGAGTGCCGTCATTCCCACGCACGGGTAATGTGTTAACATGCTAGTTCTACAAACAACACCACTGCATTCCAATTTTAACCTTACCTTCGACGCTCAAAGTCTGTATTTCCACAAAACCGTTTAATGATTGGGTTGCATTGCTTCGCATGTGTGAGTGAGCGATTCGTTCGTTTTGTTCCTTTTTTAAAGTACAAGGTTTAGTTCAATCTATTTATTGGTCGGTGGAGTAGTGTGCGTTGCGGTCACGTCCATACACGCGGTCAATGTTCAAGTGTGCGTGCGCGAAAGTGCGTAGAAAAATGGTGGGATATAATTATGTATGATTTTTAACTAGCAAATTATACGACGCTGTCTGTTCTTTGTTTTTCGTTGGAAATGGGAATATATTTCGCGAATTAAGTAGGGGTGTAATGTGAGCAGTAATGAAGTCATCATCGTATTCATTTTAAGACGTTTGCTGTACGCTACTATTCAAACTATGTATATTCGTGTTAGTGAGTTTCTTGTATCTCTTGCATTCGTCGGCGCCCCGAAGCGTTCAACAAGTAGTTAGCTCTTAAAACGTGAGCACCCGTGTTTCTTTTTCTTTATCTTTGTTGTCTACTTCCAACAGTCAGATAGTACCTGAAAAACGTCAAAACAGATATGTTCGACAGTACATAAAAGACGTCAAAACTTCAAACGCATGATTTCTGATTTCGTCCTACCAGAATTTTTTACAGTACTTAATCGTCTTCCTTAACAGCAGCATTGCCTGAAAAACAGAATTTTATTGTAGTGCAACTTTTATTTTTAACCTTTCATAAAATGTATCCTGTTTATTCTACTAAACTAGTTTTTTAGGTAAAGAAATTTCATGATTCAGAGTCAGAATTCAGGTTTCACGGAAGGTGTGAACCTTTCTTATTTGGGGCAAAGCTTAAAAAGTTGAGACACTTTACATTAGTTTTGTGTTATGTTTTTTTTATTGTATTTTATGATTTGGTAGAAAATTTGGTGGTCTGAAAAATATTTTTTTTTTTCAGGAAAATATATTCAAGTAGAAATAAATCAACATATTTCCATGAACATTGAATAATGCTTTAAAAGAAATTAGTGATTTGAATGGAAAGATGTTCTGATATGAGGATTTTCTTTTATGATTCCCCCATTTTTTTGTCAAAGCCCACATTTTAAATATTGTCTTGTAATAAGCAGTAAAGAGTTTTGAATTCATAAGAAAAGCCATCACTATCTTGCTGTAACATTTCCTTCTCTAAAAAAAAACTTACAAAAAGAGTTTATTTTATCCTTTCAGCAAGTCTTTATTTAAACAGATACAAAATTTTATATACATACTAGCTTTTGCCCGCGGTTTCGCTCGCGTTAAATTCAGTATAACACAGTACCTGCTGCAGTTTTTGCCTTTGCGCCTTATTGATTTGTAATAGCAACGCTAAGTTTTCCCTTTTCTTCCCTCTTTCTCCCTCATATACCACTATTTCAAAAAAAAATTGAAAAAGTTAATTGCCTATGTCCGTCTCCTGGTTCGCACCTATCTCTGTACCGAAATTCATCAAAATCGGTTAAGTCATTAAAGCGTGAAGAGGTAACAAACAAACAAACTCACTTTCGCTTTTATAATATTAGTATGGGTAATAACAATACCAGCCTTTCACTGTCCCACAGCTGGGCTAATTCCTGTTCATATACAGAGAATTGCCTTGCTTGCTCAAGATGGGTTGGCAATTTCAGACATATATTTATAACTAGCTAGCGTCCGCGGCTTCGCCCATGTGATAATAAAAAAAAACTTCACATTCTATATGTTATTCCTGACTATAATCTATCTCTGCGCCAAATTTCATCAAGATCCGTTCAGCCGTTTTGACGTGAAAGAGTAACAATCATCCATACATCCATCCTCACAAACACAAACATAATAACAATACCAGCCTGTCCCACAACTGGGCAAATGCGTCATATACAGAGAATTCACGATTTCAGACATATTATATTAATTATAAGACCAGGTTTCTTCAAGATGTTTTCCTTCACTGATGTCTGTGATGTCCAAGATAAACTTAGCAAAATACATATAAATTGAAAAAGTCACAATGGTACTTTGAACTCACAACATGAGAGGCGGGGGGGGGGCTACACCTCACGACATTTCAAAATGAATTAAATAATATGTTATCAGACACAGAAACAACGTCGTATCGTTTACTTTAGTAATTACTGTATTTTTTTTATATCCCCAGTTGATGATCGGAAAAACATTTTCTTTAGAATTGAATAACTATTCATTTCCAAAGAAAATGTTTTTATTTTATCCTTAAGTCTTTTTTTTACGGTGTGAGATTGAAATATCCTGTGTCAAAAATATTTAGCTCCTCCCAATCTTTGTTTCACGCTATATTTTCTTGTAATTTTAAGTAACATTAGATAACAAGGCCATTGTTCCCGGAGAGGAATCAAGACTTTACCTTCTTACCTACAAGGAGTGAATATCGGCATTTTTTTAATTCTTATAATTATTCGGGTGCGATCAAACACTAATAACGTAAGTTCACTATATTTTTAACCGACTTTAAAAAAAATACGAGGTTCTCAATTCGACTGTTTGTTTGTTACGCGATTTCTATGTTTCTATCGATAATATCTCTTAGAAACAATGCAAAATAAGAACTCGATATGAATTTGTATGAGAAACCATCATAAAAAAACTAAAAAGGCTGAAATAAAAATTTGCCAAAAATAACCGATTTTCAAAAAAAGACGGAAAATAACTTTACTTCCCGAAGTCGGTAACTTTTGTTTGAATCATAGATTTTTACTAACGACTTTCGGAAATTAAGTAGAATAAATAATATTTACTTGTGTTATCCTAGAATAGAATATAATAAAAGTCATTGTTATTTTAGGCGGGTAACAAATAAGGGTACAGACAAAAATTTAAAAAAAAAAATTCGTGTGGCACTCGGGGACTGCCGCGGTAAAGCTATTGCATAGCATTTTTTATCAACTTATGCAATAAATATAAAAAATCAAAATAAAATATTTAAAAAGTATTTCCAATGAAAAGAAGTCGCAAAAAGAAACATTTTTATCAACTTAGACAATAAATAAAAAAAAAACTAAATATAATATTTAAAAAGTACTTCCAATGAAAAGAAGTTGCAAAAAGAAAAACAAGACCTTGGGTTTGATCCAGCGTAATGTCGATTGACTATCCGATTCTCTACCAAACACGCTATAAGAACATTAGAATCGGGATTGAAATAACTGACCGTATTGTGTAAACGACGTTAGACAAGCCACACATCCGTGCCCGTCGGAGTGGAGAGCGTCATTTTTTTCTTCGTTACGGAATTTCTGGATTCGGTCCCCGCGCTCAAGGCCCGCGATAGAAGCTATGCAATAGCTTAAAAAATTCTTACTTGGTACGGTGTACAAGAAAAGTGAGAAATTAAATTATTATCATATTCAAGCATATTTTAAAACTATAGATACATTTTCGTTTGTTCGATGGCCTTTGTACACTGTCAACAGACGATTGGCTTGATTTCGAGATTCCTCATGTAAAATATAAAACAGTGTTAACAATTTCAATCAATACATCCTCTTTAGCTAAACTTTTCTTTCTCTCTGGTTGCCAAGCTAACACAGCTAAAAATGCATAAAAAACTACAACAAACTTATTTCATTACGACACAACGTTCGCAAAACCAGGATCCTAAGCACCTATCATCCCTGCTCCCCTGTTTCATCCCCTACATTTGAATCTCAAAGCAAAAACGGACGTAATTAAAAATTCTCCCAAAATTTAGGGTGTCGCCCTAACTAACGAAACTAGTGCGATCCGTCGCGATCCGGTATGAGCTGGTTCAAAGCAGTAACAACCGGTCTATTTCCAAATTCGTTCCTTGCCCTACAGGTGCGCATTAGTGCGTGTGTGCCTGTGTGCGTAAGGTATGCTTGTGTGTGTGCCGGGTGAAATGCAACTTGTTCTTAGGAGTAGAGAACGGCAGTGGGGCTCAAGCTGTGGTTATTTTTAGATATATTTTTGGTTGTTGTGTCAAAAATTTTGCGAGACTTGAAACGTTCAGTTAGTTGGCAGAATCAATACAGTATGCAAGTCACTTTCACGGCTTGTAATGACGGAAAATGATGATTATCATACAGCCATCGACGAAAAAGAATGCATGGGATTTTAATTCGTTCCTTTTCGCACATGTTGTTTGAAAAAGGTTAGTTGCCAGCGCAGAAAATGTTTCTACTTTTCTGACTGAAAAAAAAGGTAAATGTGAAATTGAAAATGGCTTACCAAACAGTGTGCGCCACGAAAATACTTGTTTGGTTTAAAAAAAGACACTTCCTGTTTTTGCCTGTAAAAGCAACCGACGATAATATTGTTTTCACTTCTGCTTACGTTTTCAGAAAAAAACAGATGTTGTGTGTTTACAGCATTACCATACTACTTTGTCAGTCTGTATTTTACGTTCCATACTAAAAACAAAAGATTTCTGGTAATAAATGGTAGCATTAGAGAAGCTATTATTTGTTGATCTTTGACAGTCGTTACAGATAGTCAGTGTTCCGAAAGTCTGACAACCAGTCTTATGAAGAGGTATCGTATTACCCAGTATTAACTGGGTTGTGGTGGTCAGATAGGCAGTCGCTCCATGTAAAATACTGATATTCAACTGCATCTGGTTAGACTGGAAGCCGACCCCAACATAGTTGGGAAAAGGCTAGGTAGATGATGATGATGATTAGAGGAGCACGTGGTAGAGTTTGCCAAAATCGTGGATAGGTGACCTGATTATTACATTAGGAGGCTCCAGAAAAAGCGTTTGTAAAGTGACAGTGGTTAAAACTCTGAAAGTCTAACAATCAGTCTTATCAAGTGTACAGGATCTACAATTATTCGACTACTATTACAAACATTTAAACTCATATACACAAACAGCCAGACCCGAAACAACTATCTGTAGGCCATACAAATATTTGTTCCGTGCGGGGATCGAACCCGCGACACGCAGCGCAGCAGTCGATCGCTTAGCTACTGCGCTAACCGTGTCGTCAATTCATCGTTCATCATTGGTTGTGGAGTTCAGATAGGTAGTCTTTCCATGTATATTACTAGTATTCAGCTGATTCCGGTTTGACTAGAAGCTGGCCATTACTTAGTTGAAAAAAAAATATAGGCAGATGTTGACGAGGAAATTTTGCGCACGGTAAACTGGAACTTAGAAGGAAAGTTTTACAGGAACTACAGGTTAACACGATATTAATGAACGTGTCTACGGCGCGTTCGTGTTACACGCGCGCCTCAAAGAGATGTCAGCAAAGCTGAAGGGCCTGCCAGGGCCACTGCGTGTCGAGATTGCGGCTTGTTCGAAAGAGGTACCAGAACATAAAAGGCAAAAGAAAGAACATGGTTGGGTTTTAATCAGTAAAAATCTGTCACTGTCTCCGCTCCGCTCAGAACGGGGGAAGTAATTTGATCATTCCCCACCAGTAAAAAGAAAAACACCATATTGATGACATCGTTAAATGTCAAACACCATGTCATTCGCTCACTATAACAAACTCTTAACCACTATACCTACCTACATACACGTTTGGCCTATCTATGTATACAACCAATAGGTATAAGGTACAAAATAATTAGCAGCACCATGCATCATTCAATGACAAATTATATTTATATTATAATGAATTATAGGTTCTTGAAGAAAAATTAAACAGGTTTTGAGAGTGTGAGTCCAGGTTTGAAGAGTGTATGATAGAGATACCTCGGCCCCGGAACACTTAAGGCAAAAGAAGTAATAGGGTTTGGTCAATAAAAGTGTGGAACTCCCTCCCGCCCCGCCCGGAGCGGGAGAATTAATTTGATGAATTTGACGGGCCTGTTGGTCTAGTGGTTAGTGGCCCTGACTGCTGAGCCGGAGGTCGTGGGTTCGATTCCCACCCAGGACAAACTTTGTGTGATGAGCATGATTGTTTGTTCTGTGTCTGGGTGTGATTTATCTATAATATGTATGTATTTATAAGTTATATAAGTATGTATTATATCAGTTGTCTGGTTACCATAACACAAGCTCTGCTTAGCTTGGGATCAGATAGCCGTGTGTGAGTGGTCCCAAGATATTCATTTAAGATATATTATTCATTCATTGCCTTCTGTAAAAAAAGGCTTACAAATTAGTAGTATTCAATTAGTAAAAATAGTAAGGTTTTTAGTTTAATATTAGTAAACCTCGCGTTTACACATAAATACAAGTTGTAATGCATGCTTTCAATAATTATTAACAAGAGTTTTCAAAATCATGTCTTCGAACCCAATGACACATTCACGTTGTTTCAGAAATGCATTTTTTAATGTTTGGTTTTTATTTTGGACAAGATGCCTGCAAGTATTGCATACAACCAGTTTTTTTTTTCATCATAAAATAACTTTCCCCGCTCTGGGAGGAGCGGAGAAGGGTGTCAGACTTTTACTGCTAACTGACTGACTTAAACCCACCCATGTTCCTTCTTTTGCCCTTTATGTTCCGGGGCCGCGGTATCTGTTTCGAACAACTCGCAACCCCGGCCATCGGTGTCTCTGGCAGGCCCTTCTGTTTTGCTAACATCTATTTGAGGCGCGCGTGGAACTCTAACGCGCCGGCTACACGGCATACAACTAGTATTTACGGCTTGTTTTAGGTGTAAGCGGTAAACTCAAATAGTTGCGGAAACTGTGGTGTTACAAGTACATCATCATCTTTCTGCCGCTATCCCATATCTTATTTGGGTCGGTGCAACACGTATTTTTGTTCCATTCTCCCTTGTCGGTCATCACGCTATCATTTTCTCCATTTTCCTTTCACAATAGGTATATCTATGTTTTCTCTGGTTCCCTCTCCATCCATCAACATTTATATTCATGACTGTTCTAGTCACATGTCCTGTATACGTCCTCATCACTTTTTTACGGATGGGAAATCATCATATAACTCCTAGTTCTGGGCGGAACCGCGGTTGTGTCAGACTTTTACCGCCTTAAGCCCACCCATGTTCCTTCTTTTGCCCTTTATGTTCCGGGTAGTGGTATCTATTTCGAATAACCTACAACCCTGAAAGGATTCGCTAACTGCAACAGGCTCCAGTTTCAAACTTTCTCTTCATCAAGGACATCAGAAAAGCTGAAATCACCAGCCGAGAAAAACCTCAACACTTTTCAAATCCCAAATCACACCAAATGAAGCTAAGCACTCAAAACTAAGCTCATAAACACGACAGTACCATTAAGAACAATAACTATCTAACAAAAATATATTAGTTCCACCGAAAAACTCCCAGAACAAACATTATTTGTGGAGTATAATTGCAAAAAGTTTGCAACACCTGCCATAGAGTAATGTTACGCGGTAACAGGTCTGAGCCGCCATTTTGAAACTTTTTTTTAATGCTTTCGAATTTCGGGTGCCTAGGACAATGACCTCGTCCGCCCTGTAGGACTGCGCATAGGGTATTTTATGTACGTTTTCGAGGCAATTGGACCTCCATGGTATGGTATAGTTATAGTTTGTAATACAGCTTTATTTCTCTCGTAGTTTTTTTTAATGAAAGTTTCTTTTTTATGTGTTCAAGAACTAGAACTATGTTTAATGTAAGTTGAATAAATGAAGTTGTCTGTGAATTTGAATACACAGAGATGGAAATTTAAGCCAGATAGTAATTAAAACTTCTTTTGTTTGTATATAAATTATAATTCTATTGTTTTAATACATTAAAGTCAACTGTTTAATAATCTTAGAATTTAATAACGTGCGACTTTCTAATTTTACAAATTGCATCATTGAGACGTTGGAACATAGATATCTGTAATTCTATAACTAAACATATGTGCTTATGTTTGTAAAGAAAATAAATAATTTTAATTTGACAACTGGATTTTATGTCTATCAAATCACTGCAAAATGTGTTTAGATTTCTTTAGTGATACTTAGTGTAATACAGATTGAGAAATATTTTATATAAAATTCTCGTATTTTCTCCGTGCCTTGGAAAGCACGTTTAGCTGTTAGTCCCGGTTGTCATTTGACAACCAGTCTTACGAAGGTATAGAATGACCCAGTACTAACTGGATTATGGAGGTCAGATAGGCAGTCGCTCAATGTATAATACTGGTAATCAGCTGCATCCGGTAAGACAACATAGTTGGTTCCAAGAGACCCTAGCCTGCCACTCAACATGGGACAAGCCGTCATGTATTAAATATATTATCAGTACTAGCTGGTGCCCGCGGCTTCGCCCGCGTGATATCGTAAAAATAAGTATCCTATGTGTTATTCCAGGCCATAATCTACCTCTGTGCCAAATTACATCAAGATCCGTTCAGCCGTTTTGACGTGAAAGAGTAACAAACATCCATACATCCTCACAAACATTCGCATGTATAATATTAGTAGGGAGTAGGATGTTATTGAGAAAAATATCGTTCAAATGTGTTCAATGGTTACTTACAAGCATTTAGATCAAAGTGCCGCAGTAAAATCTTTGATCCTAAAAATCTTCTTAAAACCCTCGACTTTTTCAAACTTTAAGTATATAACAGGCACAGTAAATCTGTTCAAATAGCTTAGTACTTAAGTAAGTTAAAGTTTAAGAACCGACTCACCACCGACAATGCCTTGATTTAATGTTAAGTTATTTGTAGGATTTTTTTCGGCATTTCCTTTTGACTTTTCGGTTGATGGTAATGGGCTCCCCTTATTATATGGGACTTGTTTAATTTAAGTTCCATATAAAATGTATGGGACTTGGTTAAGTTCAATGATAGTTATGTTTATCACTATTGAAATATGTGTGTAAGCTGGAGGAAGTGATTGACGATGGTGACGTCATGATGTTCGAAGGCTGTGCTGACGTCCATTTCGGGGTCACCAGTTTAGAGGTATGAAGAACAGGATGCTTTTCATCCTTTATAGGAAAGAGAGGATCCTCCATTAAATAAATAAATAAATAAATAAATATCTTGGGACAACTCACACACGGCTTTCTGATCCCAAGCTAAGCAGAGCTTGTGTTATGGTAACCAGACAACTGATATACATACTTATACGTATAATTTATAAATACATACATATTATAGATAAATCACACCCAGACACAGAACAAACAATCATGCTCATCACACAAAGTTTGTCCTGGGTGGGAATCGAACCCACGACCTCCGGCTCAGCAGTCAGGGCCACTAACCACTAGACCAACAGGCCCGTCGTCATTGTATTTTTTTTCCTGAATAGCATCTCGCAGTTCAACCTAGGAGGTTGTGGTCTGCTTAACCGGGCGATTCCTGTGCATGCCTTAAAAATTAAGACCTCCAGCCAGGGCAAAAGACTTACAAACTAAGCGACTACACGCTAAAGCCATCCCCTGTGGGTTACAAGCCTCGGCTTAGGGCGTCGCTGAAAGAGGACAGCAAAGGGACAGGCTGGATCTGAGTGATATTATATTGGGACTGATTTGAACTTACTGGCTCAGCAGCGCGGGCTGCCTCTAGCAAGGGACGGGTGGGTCCTTCATTGTATGTCGGGTACATGCTTAACTCACGGATAACTCTGCTTGCGAGATGTAGGAATTCGCAGTTAGTTCTTCAGTGGTCGCATAGATGGCGCTGTAGTACTTTTTGCCACTTTCATATTTGTGTCGCTACAAAGTACACTTCCGCACCTTTTTGGATTTATAGGCTTGATGTTAATTTACTTCTATGAAAGAATAGGCAGTAATAGATATATTAGGTACTTCGCCTGTAATTCTAAAAGCGTAGTTTTAATTATGTGAAAATCTTAGAAAACTTTTTTTAAATTTAAGGTGTATCAATGCCACTGAACATAAAGGGCAATAGAAGGAACATGGGTGGGTTTTAGTCAGTACAAACCTAACACTTCCGCTAGGCCCAGAGCGGGGCAAGTTATTTAATGATTTCCTATCCGCAAAATAAAGTTGTAATCAATGTCATTCATAAAAAAAAACAAAATACGTTAACCGATGCAATATCCAAAGACCAAGGAAAGCGCGGCTTAATCTGAAGATAGATAGGACCGACTACGTACTTTTTTTTTGGGGGGTTGGGAAATCATCAAATAACTTTCCCCGCTCTGGGCGGAGCGGGGGAGGGGGGAGTGTCAGACTTGTACTGACTTAAAACCCACCCATTTTCCTTCTATTGCCTTTTACGTTCCGGGGCCGCGGTATCTCTTTCGAGCAGCCCGGAACCCCGGAACAACCTGCTACCCCGGCCTTTAGCCACAAAATACCAATAATTGCTAGCTGTTATCTATATCTAGACCATACCTATTGCTAATTCCTGACTGATACGTCTTATCTGCATCATTACAAACGGCGCGACCGCTAATTTGATCACAATAAAACCATCATTAATTAATTATTTCCAATCGAAGCCTTTACACTCCAAACCCAAAAAACACATTCTTATGTAGAAAAAACTAAAACTGTTCCACAATTTTAATTTACCATCAGGGGTCGAAACCATTTCTAACTTAACAAATTTTGAAGGGTTTTTTCGATGCCACCCCGGGGGCGCGGGGTTGGGTCGCGGCCGCTTCAACAAATACGGTAAAGTAGCCAGAGGTCACTAATTCGATTCCCAGGCAACGTATACGTAGAACAAATATATGTGGTGCGGTGAAGGGTTCGGGGTAGATGGACTGTTTATTAATTTTTTAGGACGAAAGTTCTTTTTTGTTTCAATTTTAGCAAGGTTTTATGTGGCGTTTCTAGGGTGGTATTGATTTTTAACTTACGTAATGATATAGGACTGTGTTTGTCTCATGTGTAGCGGTTTCTGTTATATAAGTACTAGCTTTTGCCCGCGGCTTTGCTCGCGTTAAATTCGGGGTAACACAGTTCCCCTTTCCTGATTTGCAGGTACCAGCTACCTCCAGTTTTTGCACTTGCGCCTTATTGATTTGTAATAGCAAAGCTAAGTTTTCCCTTTTCTTCCCTCTTTCTCCATCACATCCCACTTTTTTTTTTAAAAAAAAAAGCCTATCCTATGTCCGTCTCCTGGGTCACAACTATCTCTGTACCAAAATTCATCACAATCGGTTTAGCCATTAAGGCGTGAAGAGGTAACAAACAAACAAACTCACTTTCGCTTTTATAATATTAGTAAGGATTGATTTTAGGAGTCTGTACATCAAAAGGAAAAATACGGAACCCTTTCTGGATCACTGTGTTGTCTGTCTGTCTGTCTATCAAGACCCTTTATCTCGGGAAGTCGTGAAGGTATCGAGTTGAAATTTAAATTATATACTCAAATTTGTGGTTCATTAGAGTTGTGGAAAAATCATATCTCTAAGTTTACGCAGTCAAAAGATATGGCTGTTTATATCGCAAGTTTGTACGGAACACTAGATGTGGGAGTCCGACTTACACTTGCCCAGTTTTTTATACTGCGTTGTTAACTTGAATATAACAATAAAGTACAATACCTTAATAAACAACTTATTTAAGGGGACCATTACAACTTTAATTATTTAATAACTATCTTCCGCCTGCGACTTCGTCCGCGTGGCACAGTTACTTTGGGCTTACGCTAACTTTAACCCGCGTGATGATCGAAAAAAAATATTTTTCTCTCCCCTTTTCTTCCCTCTTTCTCCCCCTTTTCTCACTTTTTTTTAGCCTATGTCCCGTCTTGAAGAACAGGGTGTAAAGTTCTCCATCCTCTATGGAAAAAGGAGGATTCTCCGACCAGACGGGTGTTGTGTCTGGTGGGCCACTGCCCGACGTTACTTGTCGGGCGCTCGTATATATGCTAACTGCGTGCACAACTTTACTTGCGCGATGTAGGATTTTGCCGTTTAGTACTTCAGTGGCTGGATAGATGGCGCTGTAGTAATTATTGCCACTTGCATCTTTGTGTCGCTACATCACTCCCCCCCGAAGACCAAGGTCGAGTCGTGGCTGACTGCCGGCGTCGACCGGGAGAGGATCTGCGTCAACTCTCAACCGTCGGGAGTGCAGTGTGCTGGCGCCATGGTCGCCGATCGGGAGCTGGAGGGAGTGACATCACGTCGGGGTCACCAGTTTAGAGGTATGAAGAACAGGGTGTAAAGTTCTCCATCCTCTAAGGAAAAGGGAGGATCCTCCGACCAGACGGGTGTTGTGTCTGGTGGGCCACTGCCCGACGTTACTTGTCGGGCGCTCGTATATATGCTAACTGCGTGCACAACTTTACTTGCGCGATGTAGGATTTTGCCGTTTAGTACTTCAGTGGCTGGATAGATGGCGCTGTAGTAATTATTGCCACTTGAGTGAATTTCCCGGGGCCAAAAATTGCGTGGCATCAATGAAATCGGTACTAAAAAACATAGTTATAATTTTCTCACATTTTTTTCCGGTTAGGTGAAATAGTATTCTATGTGTAGCACTAAATATTTTATTTAATTGGATTAATAGATACTCCAAAAAAATTAATTAAACCTCGAAATCTTTCATTGCCGTGTTTGTCCACACTTCACCTTGTTGTGTATTATTCCTCATTGATAAAAATCTATTGGTTATTTATATTAAAACCTAGTTTTATTTGATACATGAATAGTTAAAGTATTGTTACGAAATACATTTATTCAAATATTTAAACAATACAACGCATGTTTAATAAAAAATCATTTGTCCCAGAACTACCGTTCATCGCCGTGTCCTAATCATGTTCAAGGATATTGTTTTACCTACGACTTGTGTCCCTCCTCCCGGTATGCTTAACGTTGCATATTAGTGCTGCCTTAGTGCTCAACGTGGAAGGACGTACACACGTGCCTGCGTTTTCGCGCAATAAATGTAAGTATTCAATTTTTATGTTACTGGACATTTTTTCTTTCATCGCCGTGTACAGGTATAACTTATATTTGAATAAGTTTGTCTTCATGAGTAAGCATTCGATAGAACACCATTTCTCATATGTTAATTTGTGAAGTGTTTATTTCTTCCAATAGTTAATAGATTTTTTGTTATTTATATTTTTTGCCTTGATTTTCATCGCCGTGCTTTCATTGCCGTGGTTTCCGTGGCCGAAATTTGCTATGGCAATGAAAAAAAAGACATGGCAATGAAAAAAAATTCATTGCCATGCCTTGTAAAACAATTTAGTTTCATTGCCGTGGCCAGGTATTTCATTTCCGTGACTTGCGTTTTCATCGCCATGGTATGGTTAGGCAAAGAAAACATCTTTTGTAATACTGATTACTGACAGTACAAAACTCGTCAAGTTAACTCTAGATTCTCTCTCTCTGGTCTCTCTTTAGACTGGATGAGTTTTTTACTGTACAGTCAACTACAACAAGATGTTTTCATGTTAACCTTACAAAATGATGTAACATTTGGAACTATATCACACGTATATACACACACGCAAGCACCCTCACATACTACAGTCTGGTTTTAATAATGGATTGTTTATTTTTAGGATGCCTAAACCAAAATTATCTGAAGAGGAGAGAAAGGAGAGGAAAAGATTGGCAGAACAAAAGCGACGTCAAAAGTTTTAAGAGTATCTAGATGATTGTGTTTTTAGTACCTGTTATTTTGAAAATGCATCTTACTTGCTACAGATCACAATATACGTTTTATGAAGAAGCTATTTTGTTTTGTCAAGTGCAAAAATATATCTGATCATGCCTGTCTCCGAGAGGGAAAGGCAAACCCAGACAGATTGTGTATGGGAGTAAGATTTGGATAGATATTACAAAAGGAAGAATGGGAGTATGTATAAGAAAAAAAAGACTGTAGTATTAAAGTCTCTAAGTAGTGTTGCGAGTGTAATTCAACAGTCTTTGTTTACTTATTGTACTCTCATTATTTTTTTGTAATATCTTCTTACCCAAATTTTACTCCCATACAAGTGTTGGAATCAAGACCTCTTATAAACAGTCATTTTTATTCTATATATCTGTCTATCTCATTAAATAAAATATTTTTTAGTTTCCGTGGTTTGATTCTTTCATTGCCATGGCACAGTTCTTTCATTGCCGTGGACGCTTGTTTCATTGCCGTGCACGCATGTTTCATCGCCGTGGCACGAAATTTTTAATCCTGATATGTCGCTAGTTTTTTTAAGTTATCTGCTAGATATTAAGCCAGAATATATACATTATCAAAAACTTTAATAAAAGCGTTTTTTTAAAAAAAAAAAACTTAAGATGAAAAAAAACACGGAAATGAAGATTTTATAAGACCTGTTGAAATTCACCCACTTGCATCTTTGTGTCGCTACACTCACTTTCTCTTTTATAATATTAGTAAGGATTTTAAGATGTGATAGCAACGTTAGTTCTAAGATAACTTAAAGAATCTAACTTATACATAAAACTAAAAAATAACGCCAAAAAAGTCGTCCTCAACGCTGTCAGTGACCCAAGGGCTGGCTTTTACTTTAGCGAGAGACTAACGTTGCCAAACAACGTGGCAAAGCGGCCAGTCTCTTGGGGACATTACGAACAGCATTGAGGACAAATTTGTTGTAAGATAATTTAAAAAAAAACTTTTTTCTGCAAACCAACACAACTATTCTAGTCAAACTTACACCACCGAGGATTTTAATGTCCTCAAATCCTCTAGTAACGATATAGTAAAATCTGCTAAAAAAAAGCTAATTCCTAACAGATACGTTTTATCTGCAGTATAACGAACGGTGACCGCTAATCCAATCACAATAAAATTATCATTAATTAATTATATCCAATCAAAGCCTTTACACTCTTAACCCATAAAAAATACCATTTTTTTTGGGGTGGGAAATCATCAAATAACTTCCCCCACTCTGGGCGGAGCGGGGGGGGGAGTGTCAGACTTGCACTGACTAAAACCCACCCATGTTTCTTCTATTGCCCTTTACGTTCCGGGGCCGCGGTATCTCTTTCGAACAACACGCAACCCCGGCAGGAAAAAAAAAACATACCCTTAAATGCAGTAATCTGTTGAACGCAAAGGTTGGGAGCCGTGTCCAGTAGTTGAAGTCTGTCGACAAATGATGAAACAAACAATATTTCTCCATTTCATCACCCACGAGACCCATTTCCTGGAACTGTAACACTTATTCTAACTCAGCTAATAATAAAAACCACTCACACATCATCCATGTAAACTTATAATTCACTTTTACCGCTCGTATATAAGAGAATCCGAACAAAAAAACTTTATTGGCGTTTCAAACGACGCCTTAGGGCGACATCGATCGTGCACAACATGTACCGCTTTCTAATGTACGGTGGAAGCTATGGGCGGTAGCGGGAACGGGAAACGGAGCGGAGAAGACACGTACAAATCATCATCATCTGCCTAGCCTTTTCCCAACTATGTTGGGGTCGGCTTCCAGTCTAACCGGATGCAGCTGAATATCAGTATTTTACATGGAGCGACTGCCTATCTGACCTCCACAGCCCAGTTAGTACTGGGTAATACGATACCCCTTGGTAAGACTGGTTGTCAGACTTTCAGGACACTGACTACCTGTTACGACTGTCAAAGATCTATAAATGACAGCCGGGACCAACGGCTTAACGTGCTTTCCGAGGCACGGAGGAAACTCGGTATTTAACGGGTGGTCACCCATCCACAGACCAACCTAGGCAAGCGCGGCTTAACCTATAGATCGACCCGAGCGGCTGCTATTATTTAGCCACGAGCTCCTCCACCTCCTTCCTCGTGGAGAAGACACGTACAAATACGAGTAATAAAATTACCACATTGAAGTTCTAAAATGATTCTTTCCTAGGTACTTTATTGATAAACGTTTTACGGTTTATGTCTTATCTTCAAGTAGAACCGTTTTTACTGAGACAGACGATGTTATTGCTTGTGACTGTATAGAGTATAAAAGAACTTACCGAAGGAAAAGGCTTTTCAGGAATACCTAAATGTTTTCACACAAGCTAAATAAAGTCTTAATATAAAATTAAGTCGGCTCAGAATTTGGCTATGACTTATAGCATCTTCAGTTGCTGTTATGACCATACACCAGGACACGCAGGATTCAATATCAAGTGAACCGTCATTGTTAAAAGTGGCGCTAGCTCTCATAAATCACTGAAGTGCTTTCCTACAAACTTTTATTCAAAGTAACAATTGATTCTAGATTCAATCGAACTTTCTTTCATCCAGGTAAGTTTTTTCCTCATTTCTGCACAGTATGGTGTAATGGAGTATTAGATCTAACTAACTACGAACTACATAACTATTACATTCTTATTAATAGGACGTTATTTACCTCTGTCTTAAATTTTACCACTGGGTCAAATTTCACCCGAAGCACGACAACGTTTGTAAAATTAAAGACTTTATGAAGGTTAACGCTCTCATAACAGAAGTTTACCTAGACCTGGACTAAAATGATTGTCTAAGATTAAATAAATAACTGAAACAGTTATCTTCAATAAACAGATCTGAATAACGGACAAGGCAGAGTATCAGTATCGCCTCAATTCAAAGCTTCCAGGGTTCTGTCTGTAAAACTCCATACTGCAACATACAAGGTGGACAGAACACCGACGAATTTTCATCAGTACATAAAAAAAAACAGATGTTGCAAACATTTTGACAGTGTAAGTATTGCAGTTTGAATAAAGAGTGATTCAGAACGATATTTTGAATAATGTATGATGATCGTTAAGGCATCGTCATCGCCACAGATAAAGACAAATAAAAATAAGGTGATAATGTGATGCCTAATTGTTGCGGTGCTTAACAGTGTGCTTTAGACACTTTTAACATCCTTACTAATATTATAAAAGCGAAAGTGAGTTTGTTTGTTTGTTACGTCTTCACGCCTCAATGGCTAAACCGATTTTGATGAATTTTGGTACAGAGATAGTTGGGACCCTGGACACGGACATAGGCTATTTTTGTTTAAAAAAAGTGAGAAATGAGGGAGAAAGAGGGAAGAAATGGGAAAACTTAGCATTGCTATTACAATAAATAAGGCGCAAGGGCAAAAACTGCAGCTAGTAGGTACCTGCAAATCAGGAAAGAAGAACTGTGTTACCCCGAATTTAACGTGAGCGAAGCCGCGGGCAAAAGCTAGTAACTTAATAAAAAACCTAACTCGCTCGCTCTCCGCAACTACCTTGTACCACGCTCTAGATATGTGAACCAACCCCTATCTAAAATCGCTTGGAAATAAAACGCGCATAGAGTTCTCCTATAGGAATTAACTGGGGTAGGCAGAACCGCTAATATATGGCGATATAATAAAGGTAGCTTGCCTTTTTACTGACCACGGTGTAAACTGGAATAGAAACTGTCGGAAAAATAATGACTAAGGTTTATCTGTTTACCCTTTTCTAAAGAGATTATGATCTCAAATGTGTAATGTGAGAAATATTAATATTTTTGTAGCATTTGGAACAATTTTAAAATCGTTTCAGGATTTATACGCAAATAATAAAACAGAATCACTTTTCTTTTAAGAGAAACTTTTTGAAACTTAATTTAGAAGATACTAGCTTTTGCCCGCGGTTTCGCGTTAAATTCGGGGTAACACAATTCCTGATTTACAGGTACCTGCTACCTGTATTTTTGCCCTTGCGCCTTATTTATTGTAATAGCAATGCTAAGTTTTCCCTTTTCTTCCCTCTTTCTCCCTCATATATCATTTTTTTTTAAATATACTATGTCCGTCTCCAGAGTCTCAACTATCTCTGTAAAAAAATCATCAAAATCGGTTTAGTAATTTAGGCGTGAAGACGTAACAAACAAACAAACTCACTTTCGCTTTTATAATATTAGTAAGGATTTTGTAAAGTACCGTAATAACTAGGTATGTTCACACGAGCATGTAAACAAATAAATTGAGACTAGATTATGAGTACTATCTGTATTAAAACTCATTTAACACCGGCCAAATTTTTATTGTAATACTAGCTTTTGCCCGCGGCTTCACTCGCGTTAAATTCGGGGTAACACAGTTCCCCTTTCCTGATTTACTAGTATCTGCTACCCGTAGTTTTTGCCCTTGCGCCTTATTTATTGTAATAGCAATGCTAAGTTTTCCTTTTTCTTCCCGCTTTCTCCCTCATATCTCAATCGTTTTTTTTAAATAGCCTATGTCCGTCTCCAGGGTCCCAACTATATCTGTACCAAAATTCATCAAAATCGGTGTAGCCATTTAGGCGTGAAGACGTAACAAACAATCTCATTTTCGCTTTTATAATATTAGTAAGGATTTTATCCATATTTTGTAATAACAGTTGTATGATGTAATGAATGCTGACTATCTGTACACAATCTCGCAGTCAAAAAGTATTTATAATTAAAACAAAAATGAGATTCGTAGAAACTTGAGTACTAATTACATACATCAGCACAGCTTCAAAACCACATGATTCCAATCAATACAAAACGCCTGACTGAAAATATGGTAATTAATGTTCTGCAGTGTCCATCAAAGAATCTTTGCCTAGCAATTAATGCTTTACCAGTGTGGCAGTGGCTGAACGATCGACTGCTGAGCTGCGTGTCGCTTGTTTGATCCCCGCACGGAACAAATATTTGTTTGCCTACAGATAGTTGTTCTGAGTCTGGCTGATTGTGTATGTGAGTTTAAATGTTTATAAACGCACCTACGATACAGGAGAGAGATTCCTAATGTGGCCAAACGTTTCTTTAAAAAAAAAAGTCGGTCACTTCTCTTTATTTTTCCTTAATGCATGGTGTTGTATGAGCCTAATAACAAAACCGGTGACATGCAAATACCCTAGTATACCCCTTAGGGGTATGGGGGCGTAGCTTACCGACTTTATTAATAAATAATTTAATCTAACCCAAAAATATTTGTAAACACAAACCCTTAACGACATAGGCATAACTTTTAGAAAATGACAAATATTTCGAAAGGCTTATATTACCGAATACCAGGCCTGAACGGATGGTGTGTAATGCTTATAATGTTTAGCGTTATTTTTCTAAATTGCCTGTTTTCGAGCATTTAATTTTGCTCGGAATTTTTAATGGCAACATGTATTTATTATGGATGAGGTTTTAGCTGAATGATTACCCAGGTCGATCTTCAGGTAAAACCACGCTGGGTCCATGAATGGCTGACCAACTATTGCATACCACATTACCTCCGTGAGCAATGGGTAGCTCACCGTCCGTCCGTCTATTGACGACAGGCCGTCAACGCCGCGTTAGTGTTCTACGCGTGCTTCAAAGAGATGTCAGCAAATCAGAGGGTCCTGCCAGGGCCACCACCTGCCGGGGTTGCGGGTTGTTCGAAAGAGATACCGCGGCTCCGGAACGTAAAGGGCAATAGAAGAAACATGGGTGGGTTTAAGACAGTACAAGTCGGACACTCGAGCGGGGGAAGTTATTTGGTGATTTCCCAACTATAAAAAAGCCGTTGGTTTTGGCTGTCAATTCTTGAAATCTTTGACAGTCAGTGGCCTAAAAGTCTGACAACCAGTCTTGCCAAAGGGTGTATTATAACCCAGTACTACACCACGTGACCCTGGCAGTTGCCAAAGAAGAAAAAAAAACCCAGTACTAATTGGGTCGTGTAGTAAGATAGGCAGACTCTCCAGGTTGTGTTTGATCAGTTGCATCCAATTAGACATACAACATAAATAATAATAAGTGGAATATAACTTTGTTTCAGGAAGACGGTGGCAAAAAAGTCAACGAAAGAAACAGTCACTTCCGGAATAGAGTGAGTATTTTTTGTGCGAAACGCTTTTAATTTCAGTACCTTTTTTCTTACCATCCTTCTTTTGATTACAAGAAAACATTAAACCTTTAAAAAATATCCTAAAATACAGAATCCGCTACGTCGTTTACGTTTAAAAACCTTAAAATATGAAACATCTTTCGATATCTTTTAAATAATTCTAAGTTTGTTCTGCAGTAAGAAATGTGGCAAGAATACTAATGTCTATGGTGAGAAGGAGAGAATGTAGGTTAGGGGGACTTTTATAGTCAATGCTATCAATTTGAAGTATTGATAGTTTTTGAATACGCGCTCGGAATGGAAATGTGTTTTAGATATGTATGTTTTATTGACTCGTACAAAGATGTGATGCGTATTTTGTAGGGAAACATTTTGTATTTTTTTTTTTACTTTTTTAATATTTCTGTGCTAACACCTAATTATATATGCATGCTGTGGTCTCCTATAGTTGATGGAACACACTTAAAACCACCTATTGCATTGTGTGTTTTAATGTATCTGTGTGTGTATCCTTTGTTGGAGAACCAAATATATAAGTAAATTATTGTTTTGTCCCTACTATAGTATTTATTTCAAATCAGCTGAATACAGGCTGTTTTGAACGGTCGAAACAGTTAAATTGAAGCTACAGTCAAAATCACAAAGCGGAATAAATGCGGGGTTGCGGGTTGTTCGAAAGAAATACCGCAGCTCCGGAACACAAAGGGCAAGAGGAAGAACGTGGATAGGTTGTACTCAGTAAAAGTCTGACACTTCTTTCTGCTCCATCCACAGCGAAAGGAGTCATTTGAACATTTCCCATCATAAAAAAATCTTTTGTATATCTTAGTAGGTTACTGTGATGTATAAAAAAATAATTTATACATATTTTTTTAATGAATTACAAAAATATTTCGACGGTGAACCGTCAAGAATTGTACTGCTATATTTTGAGTTATCACATATGCTTTTACTTATTTAAAAAACCATGAAAATCTATCCCAAGCAATATGAAAAGCTATAGAGGATTCGCTTTAATATGGGTTTTTTTCTATTTTGCTAAAACCAAATAAATACGCTCGTGCAAAACATGCTGACAGTTACTGCTAAATTGCCCTGTAAAATGTTGACATTTTGAGTCAACAGTTCTTGACGGTTAACCGTCGATTTACCATAATCTATATCTTCTATACTTATAATAAATCTGTAGAGAGGTCAATTCTGTACATGAAATATATTTCCAAAATAACTATCAGGGGGTGATTAGTGATCGATACTGATGCCAAAAATGCAATCAGTAAAATTTTTGTCTGTCTGTCTGTCTGTCTGTCTGTCTGTCTGTCTGTCTGTCTGGATGTCTGTATGTTCGTTATAGAAACAAAAACTACTCGACGGATTTTAACAAAACTTGGTACAATTATTCTTCATACTCCTGGGCAGGTTATAGTATACTTTTCATCACGCTACGATCAATAGGAGCAGAGCAGTGAAGGAAAATGTTGGGTAATCGGGAGAAGTTTGTTAAAGCTACACAGAAATCATGTATGACGGAAATGTTCTCCTTAAAATTATATAAAAAATATCCTACGACAGCATAGGTCTATCTTTTATGGTTGACTCACAATAACACGTGTAACTCCCGATAACTTAGCAGTTCGGAGCTTTCTGATTATATTTGTCTACTCTTACGTTTATAACACTCCCACTCATCTCTAATTAAAAACAGTTAACATTATTACGTATTCAATAAAAAAGAAACATATAAATCGGTATACAAACACCAAAGTTATGCATGAAATACGCTAATAAGCCATCGCGCGTGAATACTGAATCATGCTTTAGGGATTATTTTTGTGTAATATTTGGCTGTTGATGCGAATAGATGTTCAGAGTGTTCGACCTTATTGACAGACAATGCTTTCAGCCCGACTTTTAGTCTTTAAATAATTTATATCTTTTGTTGTTATTTTATAAAATAGGTATTAGTTATTTTGGTAGTGTTTAAATATTCGTTCAAATTACAAATTATTCATAGTTTACATTTTATTTCTTTTTAGCTGAAGTGGTAGTAGGTACGCATAGATTTTTAGAAACCGAGTTTCGGCTAATTTATGTTCAGTTTTTTTTTATACTATATTGGTAAAAGCGTAGTTCATTAGGCTATATTAGTCCACTGCTGGACATAGCCCTCCCCTAATGGGCGCCATAGCGTTATATAGTTATATTCTTTATTATAGTTACAGGTATTATTAATTAAAGTATTTATAGGTTTTTATTTTTAAGTGAAGTAGGTATACATAGGTAGATAGTATTGGACGGGTTCCCTCTATCTGGCAGAATCTTGATGCTCCGAAATTTATTTGGCAAAACACACTTAGCATATTTTTCTTTAAACGAACATTTTAAAGGCATAAAAATTATTTGATATAATTATCGTTTGGCATAATATTTAAAACTCCGAATTTACAATTGCATAGTTTTAAGATGGCAGAATTACATTTAGTATAATTACGATTGGCAGAGTTCAAATTTCGCTAATGTCGTTTAGCATAATGTTCATTTAGAGCGACGAGTATTTGGTATAATTTCACTTTTCATACTATGCAGATGGCAGAATTTAATTAAGAATAACTTTAAGTTTAAAGACTTATATGCCTAATAAGTCTTTAAACTGACATGGTCACTAACATTATTATTAACGGTTAAAACGGGATATTTACCATGTTTGTTATTTATTTTGAGTTTCCAATATTTTGGTGTGAACCGATACAGTGAGTTACAATTGTATACAAAAACATATTAAGGCAAAAATAAGATATTTTTGGAATTATATAGAAAAAAAAGACATCGTTTTTAGTTACCCGGGACTCAACTATTAAGATTAGGTTAATTTGTTGAAAAAAAAATCGTAGGTTAGGTTAGGTTAAAACTGTGACCCCCTACGCACGAGCCGAGCGAGCGGAGCGAGCGGTGCCGCGGCAGCGGCCGGCGAGTGCCAGTAACGACCTGCATTGATAGAAAATGAGATTGTTTTTAGTAGTTTACCCGGAACTGAACTATTTACATTAGAATAATAATTACTTATGGAATTAAATGACATTATTACAAATTCAATTAAATAATAGTTAAAATAAATGATATTATTTTAAAGAAATAAATAATTAAAATAAATGACAACAAATAATAATAAAGATGATTCTAACTATAAACTTTCTGCGATATGACAATTCTGCCGTTTAATGATAACGATATGAAATATATGTCAAAAGACGATTCTGACTGTGAACTTTCTGCGAAATGATGTTTCTGCTTTTTGAATATTATGGATATGAAATTTATGTCAAGAGATGATTCTGGCTTACAAAAATATGAGTTTTGAATGTATGATAAATGAGTGTCTGCCAAACAATTTTCTGCGAAATGAAGTTTATGCTATCCGTTGTTATGCAAAATAAAATTATGACATAAAAAGTTCTGCTATAAAGGGTGGACCCAGTATTGGACAGGCGTTTTAGCTTTATTTTAATTTCTTTTTTTGTTACAAGTTGTACTTACCTACATATTTCTGGGTATAATTCTATTAGAGTTATTTAGTTTTAGTACCTACTTTATTTGGTAATTAATAGGTTCTTATAGATAACAGGCATAATTAGATATATTAAAAAAAAAACAAAATTTATATATATAATTTAGTACTTAAATTATTTTCAGGTTAATTATAAATTCAAATTATTATTTTTTAATTTATTTAGCTGTAGTTTTATTTAGTTGTAGCTGTAGTGTATTTAGGATCAGTTTTATTATTTAAGTAGGCACTTTTTTAAGTGTAAGGTAGCTACAGTTAGGACCTCTAACGTAGCTTATTTCGTTAGGTAAATGAATAGGCATTCAGTTACCTTCAGTTATTTTCATAAATCCTTACTAATATTATAAAAGCGACAGTTAGTTTGTTTGTTCTTTCTTTCTTTTTTTTTAAAAGACGTTGCCCCACACTAGGAATTTCTCCTGTATCGTGGGTGCGTTTACAAACATTCAATCTCACATACACAAACAGCCAGACCCGGAACAACTATATGTAGGTCATATCTACAAATATTTGTTCCGAGCGGGAATCGAACCCGCGACACACAGCGCAGCAGTCGTTCGCCCAGCCACTACGCGAACCGTGTCGTGTTTGTTACGGCTTCACGCCTAAATGACCCAACCGATTTTGATGCATTTTGGTACAGAGATAGTTGGGGCCCTGGTGACGGAAATAGGCAAGTTTTTTTAAAGTGAGGAAAGGGGGAGAATGAGGGAAGAAAAGGGGAGAGAAAGATACATTTTTCGGGTCATCACGCGGGTTAAAGTTAGCGTTAGCCCAAAGTAACTATGCCACGCGGACGAAGTCGCGGGCGGAAGCTAGTCGGGAATAAGAAACTATAGAATATTTAAAAATACAAACGCAATGATAGGATCTTTAGTTCACTATTATTTTACATGCATTACAATAGCACGCTTGTATTTTCTGAAGGTTAGGACAGAACTGTGAAACTATGGCACATCCTTGTTTGGGACCTAACTAAGGACTAAAACCAGTGGACTGTATGAATTAAATGTAATCCATCATGTTGTACCTACAATATGATGTTGAGTAGAATGGAACGCGCCTTCTATATTTGAATCCACGAAAAAAAAACAATTGACATAACAGAATCTCCTCTTTCGCAGTCAGTTCAAAGCACTCTACCTACCCTAAAAACCAATTATACCACAGTTATCCTTCCCAAAAAGGCGAGAAAGAGACAGAGTATAAAATTCTCGTAGTTTTAGCTAATCCGTGATGTATTTGGGCGACATTTTAAATTTTGGGAGGGTTGCGAGGACCGCTTTTTAACCAGGGTGGCACTCACAATTGAAAATAATTTATCACTGCTCTGCTATAACTGCAGTTTTTAATTGAACTAATATTTTATTTAAGTATTAAACTTCAGAGTAGTTCAATCCTACTAATGTCATAAAAGCGAAAGTTTGTGAGGATGTATGTTGTATTTGTTGCTCTTTCACTCAAAAACTACTGAATGGATTTTGATGAAACTTCACAATAATATAGCTTACATATCAAAATAACAAATTGGCTACTATTCATGAAAATATATCGTATACTAGCTGGCGCCCGCGACTTCGCCCGCGTGATGATAAAAAAACCGGCCAAGAGCGTGTCGGGCCACGCTCAGTGTAGGGTTCCGTAGTTTCCCGTCCGTCACAATAAGTGTTCCCACTTATGAGTTTAAAGGTGGAGGAGCGTGCAATGTTGCACGCTCCGCGGCAGGCGCTCCAACAGGTTTTGTACAAAAAAGACAAAAAGTTGTACAAAATACAACTTTTTGAAAAAGACAAAAAGTTGTACAAAATACAACTTTTTGTCTTTTTTGTACAAAAACTGTTGTGTCAATCAAGTTCAAAATAATTTTCATAGAAAGTCCTTATAAAGTTCTACTTTTCAGATTTTTTTCATATTTTCTAAACTTATGGTTCAAAAGTTAGAGGGGGGGGGGACACATTGTTTTTTACTTTTGGAGCGATTATTTCCGAAATTATTGACATTATCAAAAATGATTTTAGTAAACCCCTATTCATTTTTAAATACCTTTCCAACAATATATCACACGTTAGGGTTGAAATTTAAAAAAAAATCACTTCCCACTTTACATATAGGGTGGCTACCCTAATAAAACATTTTTTTTCAATTTTTATTTTACCACTTTGTCGGCGTGATTGATATACATATTGGTACCAAATTTCAGCTTTCTAGTGCTAACGGTCACAGAGATTAAGCGAGGACGGACGGACGGACGGACAGACAGACATGGCGAAACTATAAGGGTTCCTAGTTGACTACGGAACCCTAAAAAGTATCCTATGTGTTATTCCAGACTATAATCTACCTCTGTGACAAATTTAATTAAGATCCGTTCAGTAGTTGCTTGTTAACTTTTGTTAACGTATTATTTTATTTTACTTTTTGCAAAGTAAGCAATGACTTATTGTCGGGCCTACGCTGTCCTCTCATACTTAAGTGCTAACGCTGTAACAACAACATTGTAAAACCAAATGATTTTAAAAGAGTAACCATGGAGTCCCTGCCGGTTCTTCTCCATAGGAAACGACCAACCCGAAACGTGCTCCTTTTCTTGACGTTTTAAAAGTGCCCATGTGGGCCTATGTGAAATAAAAAAAAGATTTTATTTGATGCAGATTTTTTTATTTACAGCCAAGCTTCTTCGACTAAAAGGTAGAACGTAACATATTTTTCCATGGACATACAAGCCTTGAACTGAAATCTTAATCTAAAAGACTACACAAAAAGTCTTCTGAAAGCAATCACAACAAGTATAAAATGATCATCAAGTAAACAAGTTTATTGCTCTAAAATATCATAGTCTAACATCGCTATCAAAAGGCAAAAACCACATCTTAGAAACCATTGTTTCACCCCTATCAATCTTAAGGGGGAATCTTTGAAGACACCCCTCTTAATGGCGGTTCACCATAAGTCGTATTTACACAACTATGGAGGTAAACTAAAGACCAAGCGGTGTGGTGACGTTTCAAGCCAACAGCAGTTATAGATATTATGTCAATAAAGGGACTTACAACAAATGAGTCATTTGTTCAATGAATTATTGGTAGTTTTAGTAACTACTAGCGACGCGCCCAGGTTTCGCTTGGATGTAAACTAATAATGAAAAAAGATGCTTTAATAAAAACATTGTCTTGGCAATTACGAACACAGCAAAAGAAACCTGGACAAGTGTGAGTTGGACTTACTCACCGAGGGTTTCGAACAAACTTGTGACTTATACAGCCATATCTTTTAAATGCGTGGAGTTAGAGAGTTGATTTTTTCACAGCTTCAAGGGAGCACATATTTGAGTATACGGTTTTAATTTCAACTCTATACCTCCATGCGGTATAAAGGATCTTGACAGACAGACAGACAGAAGGATAAAGTGATCCTATAAAGGTTCCGCTTTTTACTATTGAGTTACGGAAGAATAAAAATAGCCAAATCGGTTAAGCTGTTCTCAAGACGTACAATGACACAATTGATTTAATTAATATAGATTTGATTAGCTGGCGCCCGCAGTTTCGCCCGCGTGATATCGAAAAAAAAGTATCCTGTATATGTGTTATTCCAGGCCATAATCTACCTCTGTGCCAATTTTCATCAAGAACCGTTCTGCCGTTTTGACGTGAAAGAGTAAGAAACATCCATAGATCTTCACAGACATTCGCATTTATAATATTACTAGCTGTGCCCAGCGGTTTCGCCCGCTGAGGTTTAGGGGTATGAAAAATAGATGTTAGCCGATTATCAGACCTACCCAATATGTACCCAAAATTTCATAAGAATCGGTCGAGCCGTTTTGGAGGAGTACGGTAACCAACATTGTGACACGGAAATTTTATATATTAGATTATATAAGTAGCAAGTAAGAAAAGATAGTTACAGGGCCCAAAAAAAGTACTTCTGCATTAATTACATATTGCTACATAAGTTGTTGCTTCTTCTAAAGAACAGCGCCGACTACGCTCTTGTTCAAGATTATCAATGATCATCTTGACATTAAATCTATTAATGAGAAGAAGACAGGTTTTGGGCAACTGTTACAAGAAAAACATCGTCTTTATCATTATTTGTCGTATCGTAATTTATGTATTTATTTAAGAATTAAGTATTTATACAAATATTTACTTATATGTGTAAGTTTATAATAGGTTAAGGCACACACACATATTTTTCTCATACTCTCTCACACACTATCGTCTACATTTCGTTCTCATATTTATCTCCTTTCGCAGGTCTGCTGGCAGAAATACCTAGACCAAGGTAATAAGCACCTGGACCTTACATGCCTCCAATCCTGAAAACTCTCAAAGTACCAGTCACGTAGTTGTTATCTTAATTCCTAGCCCTCTAATATATGCAAGCTCTAGGCAGCATCCAAAATAAAAACGTAACATGAAACAAAAATATAAAACGACGAAAGGGTAAAACAACACACTAATGATTCGTATTTCGCAAACGGTTTTAATGCGTGCCTTCGGACATATTTAAAACACAAAGTTTTCCGTACCCTCGACCCCTAGACCCCCTTCCCCCCACATTTCGGTAGTTAGCAAGCGGGCAAAAGAGAAAACAGATCCCTCTCAGTGGGGTAAAAAATACGTAGTTTTAGCTAATCTGCGTCGAGGCCCGCGCGGCATTTTTAAACTCGGGTGGGGTGGTTTTAGGCATTTTAACACTGTACAAAAATGTAGGGGGTGAGTGGGGGCGCGTGTGTGGAATCGGACTTATGTGGGAATCTATTTATGTGATGTACCCCCCTCGCGTTAATATCGGTTGCTATGGCAACGGGTAGATTACTGCATCGCATCTACTCGATTTTTCGCCGCTTTTTCTGTTGTAATCAAATGAGGTGCGACGCGTGTGTGTGGGGGTGTGATGAGGGGGTGTGTGGGGGTGTCGTGAGGGGGGTGACACGCGTGTACTCAATTATCCGCAGTGAATCAATAGCGGTGAGATGAGGGTAGTTGTGATGTTTGTGACGGGCTAATGTCTTTTTATCAGTTTAAATTTTTTCCGCGTTTGAGCGGCACGGCGCACGGTGGGCTGAAAATCGGCTTTCATAGACTTAGGGATTTCAATTTGCAAGTGCTTGTTTTTATGCCGGATATCGCTTCTATTAGTCATTATTATGTACAAAAATGACACCCGAGTTAATTCTGCTCAAAACCGAAGGAAATATAATTTTTTTACGAAAAATTTGTATGAAGCTAGTATGAAAAATCGAATTATCTCCTAAACGGCATGTTTAACCGTAATATCCTTAGAGATGGTCATAGTGCTAATTATTTATGATTTTTTGGTTGACGATTGGACAAAAATTTTAATGCCGTTTTTTTTTTAAAAATCGTCAAAATATTTTTATTTGTTTTTACGTATGAAACGATTCCTTTTGGTGTTTATGTTGAAGAACACGGACTTTTAACTACACATAACATAAAATAGCATCACTCCTATATTTCCGAAGGAGTTGGCAGAGGTTTATAGTACACCCACACGTAGCCAACTATGTTTGAGCTAGATATTTATCAACACAAAATGAGTTTTAAAACTTTTCATACAACCAAATTACCAATTGTCTTCTAATGAGTCCAAAAAGAAGTGATTAAGTAACTACACTGATTAGGTCTTCTAATGAGTCTTAATAGGTGATTTAATGATTTTCAATATCTCACGACAATGGATTATATTTAACATTTCCTGATAAGTAAGCTAATTTGTTAATTAGCAGTGCTATGAGTTCTAAGAATAGTTAGTGACAATTATAGATTTTCATTAGCTAATGAGGAGATAACTAATGAGGGTAGTTACCTAATTATTGTCGTTTTGCAATAAAAGGGCTAAAGTTTTGTTTTATAATTTAATTTGTTCACAACTGTGTAACTGCTAACACTAAATCTGCGACTATAAAATCTTAAAATGGAAAGTTTAATGACCAATTTAGACTTGTTTGTTCTTCTACGAAGTGAGAGTACTTCATTTGATCATGAAGTATTGTTTAGTGCAGTTGTATCCCGCATAGGCGATTGCCTGTCTGACGAAGATTATGTTGTTCTCAAAGAATTTTGTCGGAGATTTACGCGAGCCGCTTTACAAAGGTGGGAGAAATCCAACCGATTCTTTGATAATTTCAGGAGAAAGTACGAGAATTGGTTGGGAGCAAATATTGATTGGCCGAGTTTTGTGCAAACTTTAGTTAATCAAGAACCAAGTGTTGATGAGATACCAAGAGCGCCCTCAGTCTCTCCAGAACCGTCGACATCAACGTCCATTGGAACAATGACGAAAAGATCCCGTAAACCATTCGAAGACCTGGGAAGTAAACAAAAAAAGAGAAGATCTGATGAACACACAGGCGAAGGTTCCAGTGAATTGGCATATGCAGCTGCAGCACGTTTAAAAGAAGAAGGGCATGGAGATATCGCCTCTGTCATCGAATACATGATGAAAAATCCTGAAGCAGCCGCTAAATTAAATGAAACGCTTAAGAAACCAGCGAAAACAATCATATTTACGCCAGAAAAGGCGCTTGGATTGCTTCTTTCGCTAAAACTCTCAAAGTGGCAATATATTACGTTGCGTGAGGCTGCCATTCGAGAAGGTGCTAAAGATATTTATCCATCTTACTATAAAGTGCAACAAACTAAGCTTGATTGCTACCCTCCGAAGCAATCAGTGA
The DNA here is from genome assembly GCA_905475445.1 of Ochropleura plecta. Lineage (NCBI taxonomy): Eukaryota > Metazoa > Arthropoda > Insecta > Lepidoptera > Noctuidae > Ochropleura > Ochropleura plecta. The sequence goes on from FR997735.1 coordinate 1,456,626, forward strand.
CAGTTACTGATTCATCGGCTAGGATTACACTTCAAGCTTTACTTGATATCACGGTTACAAGAATCCTTCAAAGCCTTTCTAACGAAGAGCATAACAAGCAGTTGAAGCTGATATCCAAGTGGGGATTTGACGGTGCTTCTAACCAAAGCCGATACAAGCAGAAAATTGAGGGTGAGGAAGATGATTCAAGCATTTTCATGACCTCCTTGGTGCCACTAAAACTGACAGATGGAGACAACATTTTATGGACGAACCCAAAACCATGCTCAGTTTTGTATTGTCGTCCAGTTCAGTTTACTTTTGTAAAGGAGAGTGAAGCAGTTGTCCTTGGGCTGAAAAAACAAATGGATGAAGAAATTGAGGCCCTTATCCCCACAGAGTGCAATAATAATAATAGGGTGACTCATCAACTAATGATGACGATGATCGACGCTAAAGTCTGTACTTACCTTTCTGAAGCTAGATCAAATGCATCGTGCTACCTGTGCTTAGCAAAGCCTACAGAAATGAACCGCTTAGATGCTGTAACATCAAAAATTGTGTGTTCGGACCTGTATGAGTTTGGCTTGTCATCCCTACACGCCCGTATAAATTGTATGGAATGTCTGTTACACATTGCATACAGACTGGACTTCAAACGGTGGGCAGCGAGAAGTGATGAGCACAAAGAAATGCTACAGACAAGAAAGAAAATAATTCAAAATAAATTCAAAGATGAGCTCAATCTGTTGATTGATATAGTAAAACAAGGCTCGGGAACCACCAATGACGGGAATACTGCAAGAAAATTCTTTGAGTTTCCTAATAAAACCGCAGCTATAACCGGTTTGGATGAAGACCTCATCAAAAGATTTGCTGTAATTTTACAAGCAATTACATCTGGAGAGCAGATCGATATAATAAAATTTAGAGATTATGCTCGCAAAACAGCAGAAAAGTACGTATTACTATACGACTGGTACTACATGTCGTCAACCGTTCATAAGTTACTAATCCATGGGGCTGACATAATCGAGAAAAATAATATTGTGCCGATTGGGACTCTCTCGGAAGAAGCCTCAGAGTCTCGAAACAAAGATTTTAGGAGGTTTCGAGAACATCATTCGCGGAAAAGAAGCAGGCAGGATTCCAATCAAGACATTTTAAATATGCTTGTTGTTTCTTCGGACCCTTTGCTAAGTGCACAAAGGCCTAAGTTAGATGCCAAGAAAAAGCAGAGCTTTTTGCTGAAACTCTCGACTTAATTCAATTTCAGGAAACTGAGTTCGAATTTTTGGATATATCCAATCTGGATGCTGACTCAGAATTGGAGTCTGACAACGAGAGTGATAAGGAAAATTTGTAAAAAAGATATATATGTACATATTTGTAAATTTGTATTTGAGTGTGTTTGGGTTTTTTTGTAATATTTAATGATGTTTTATTTTTTTTATTTATTTTACTTTATTTTACGAATGCTTAGTATTAATTCCTTAAATTAACTTATTTTGTATAAAATATAACTTCATATGTTACTTCAATATAAATCTTTTTTTATTTAAATTAATATAAATGTGTCAAAAACAGCAATTTTTTTATTTTATGTTTCTTGTTTCGTGTGTTCTTAATATTTGGGTTAATAACATATCGAACTTTTTAACTTAGACACTAAAAGGGATCGTTTTACATGTAAAAATAAATAAAAATATTTTGACGATTTTTAAAAAAAAAACGGCATTAAATTTTTCGTCCAATCGCCAACCAAAAAATCATAAATAATTAGCACTATGACCATCTCCAAGGATATTACGGTTAAACATGCCGTTTAGGAGATAATTCGATTTTTCATACTAGCTTCATACAAATTTTTCGTAAAAAAATTATATTTCCTTCGTTTTTGGGTAGAATTAACTCGGGTGTCATTTTTGTACATAGTAATGACTAATAGAAGCGATATCCGGCATAAAAACAAGCACTTACAAATTGAAATCCCTAAGTCTATGAAAGCCGATTTTCAGCCCACCGTGCGGCGTTTGTTTGACCTATTTTCCCGTTTACTGCGGTCCAGGGGAATAAAAATGTACGTAGCCAAACGAGGGGTATTCCAAACATACGCGCGGGTATAAATAACCTCCATGTATTTTTTTATAATTTATTTTTGGAGGTACTTCCTGGTATACTGCGGTAGAACAACATTCGTCTCCCTTATTTTGCAAATGCGAAAGTTTAATGCATTATTTTGTTAAAATTGTGTTTAAGTATGACACAAGTAACGTTTTAAATCCAGGTCTGAATAGTGTAGGTTTTGTTTAGTGCCTAGGTAGCTATGGGTGACTCCGTACCTCGGGAGATACGTTCCAGCTGTTATTTGTGGATATTTGACAGGTTATCAAAAGACTGACAACCAGTCTTACTACGGGGTATCATGTGTGTCGACGGCGCGTTTGTATTCTACGCGCGCTTCAAAGAGATGTCAGCAAAGCAGAGGGGCTTGCCACTGCCTTCCGGGGTTATAGTTTCTTCGAAAGAGATATAGATAGATAGATCGGCCCCGAAACATACAGGGCAAAAGAAGGAATATGGATGGAATTTAGTCAGTAAAAGTCTGACACTCAAGTTCTCACTCTCTAAAGTTATTTGTCGATTTGTATCATATGTTATGGTCAGATATTAAATCGATTCTAGTTAAACCCTGCATCCAGATGGAAGCCCAATTCAACATAGTTGTTACAAGTTTCAATTTAGTGTTGGTAGTCAGTGACCCTAAAAGTTTGACAACCAGTCTTTCCCAGGACTAACCGGGTTGTGGAGGTCAGATAGGCAGTCACTGCGTGTAAAATACTGGTATTCTACTGTACCTGGTTAAAACTGCAGGTGGCCTCAACAGAGTTAGAATAAGGCTAAGCATTTGCGAAGGAGGGAAACCAACCCAGCCGCCGCGGGAGACGCCCCGGGCGTCCTGCGCCGCGAGACGACTCCCGGCCACCGTAGATGCGGGCCTGTGGACGGTTAGCAATGGGTAGCTCATCGTCCGTCCGTCTATTGACGACAGGCCGTGTCGACGGCGCGTTAGTGTTTCACGCGCGCCTCAAAGAGATGTCAGCAAGGCCTGCCAGGGCCACCGCCTGCCGGAGTTGCGGGTTGTTCGAGAGAGGTACCGCGGCCCCGGAACATAAAGGGCAGTAGAAGGAACATGGGTGGGTTTTAGTCAGTACAAGTCTGACACACCCTGTAGTTATTTGATAATTTCCCACCCCCCCCAAAAAAAAGGCTAAGCATATGATGGTATATAAAGCCTAAAATTGAATGCTTTCAACGTGACAGGCCCAATTGTGATTGGAACGAAATTATGCGAAATGGTACTATTGTTACAAATTCACGAATCGATTTCACTTTTCATTAGCTACAGGTGTGTTTTGGTATTGTATTGTTTTTAGTGGTTAATTACTGTAATACGTTACAAACATTTTCATGACATGTATGAGCATTTGTGTGAAGGATTGTATTGGAAACTAAGACTAAACGATTCGGTAAATTTGTATATTCTGTGGCAATGGAAGTGTGTGTTTGCTTCGAGGGTTTGTTAAGGCGCGGTAACAAGCTAATCTTTAGGTATTCGCGGAAGTGAGGCTAGCTGCATACTGGGCATGGTCTGACACTAGTACACGACAGTATTGCATCGAAAGAGTAGAAATAAGGTCGAAAATATTTCGGTGTTTGATTTTATTTGAATATCATGTCCGCCAAAATGTAGGTCATTTGGCAGTTTTAATTGAATATAAAAAAATACAGTTCCGTGTTTGAAAAATTTTAGATATCTCTTTAGTCTATAACATTTCCTTTGTTATAAATATAAAAAATATGATGGTTGTCGCTGAAAAAATTGAGAATTTCGAGACGAAAAAATTTTTTTCGTGGTCTTTTTAAACATTTTTTTTTCGTAGTACTAGACCACTTTTGTAAACAGATTTTGTTTAAGTCTTTACTTTATGTATTGAACTATACACGGTATTTTTTTTGGCTAGTGGCATGTACAGATACGGCTAACTTTGCGACGAAAATCTAGACGTTTTACGAAGTGTTTGCTTTGTACAGCGCCTTAAGCACTTTTATAGTAAGCAATACTCTTGTTATTAAATTGTTTTGTTTAATGAATGGTATGAATAAAACCGGGCAAGCGCGAGTCGGAATAGCGCACCGTGGGTTTCGTACAAACTTGCGACATAAACGGCTACATCTTTTGACTACATAGACTTTTGGGTTCATTTTTCGCTGCTCTTATAGCCCGTAGACTTAAGTAAATGGTTTTAATTTTGATTAGACCTCCACGAGTTCTCGAGTTAAAGGGTCTTGACAGACAGACGAACAAAAAAGTGATCCAATAAGGGTTCCGTTGTGGTACTGGGATCATCATCTTCCTGCCCTAGCACCATTCTATTTGGGGTCGGCGCAATACATCTTCTTCTTTAATTCTCCCCTGTCAGACGTCACTGCATCATTTACTCCTTTCTCATTCATATCATGCCTTTTTTTTTCTGGTGGGAAATCATCCAATGACTTCCCCCGCTCTGGGTGGAGCGGGGGGGGCATGTGAGACTTGTACTGACTAAAACCCACCCATGTTCCTTCTATTGCCCTTTACGTTCCGGGGCCGCGGTATCTCTTTCGAACAACCCGCAACCCAGAGGCTTGCGGAGGCTCTGGCAAGCCCCTCTGCTTTGCTGACTCTCTTTGAGGCGCGCGTGAAACACGAACGCGCCGTCGACACGGCCTGTCGTCAATAGACGGACGGACGGTGAGCTACCCATTGCTCACCATCCACAGGCCCGCATCTACGGTGGCCGGAAGTCGTCTCGCGGCGCCCGGCGCCCTGGGCGTCTCCCGCGGCGGCTGGGTTGGGCAGATGTTCTCTCCCTCAAACGCCCGGCCACCTCCTTTGCTAGCATTACTGCTTCGCAGAAGGTGGTGACCGCTTGTTCATATCATGCCTTGAACAAAGCCTTTGGTCTTCCTCTCCCTCTCAATCCATCACGTCATATGTTTCGTCCCTCTTCATTACATGTTCAACATCAAATAGCCTTTTCCTTACTATGTTGGGGTCGGCTTCCAGTCTTACCGGATGCAGCTGAATGCCAGTATTTTAAATGGAGGACAACCTATCTGAAGTCCATAACCTATGTAGTTAGTTTTGGATAATACAATACCACTTGGTAAGACTGGTTGTCAGACTTTCGGAACACCGAGTACCTGTAACGACTGTCAAAGATCTACAAATGACAACCGGGACCAATGGCTTAACGTGCTTTCCGAGGCACGGAGAAAACTCAGTATGTAATGCCACGAGCTCCTTTTTATTACATGTCCATATCAAGATAAACGACGCCCTTAAAATTTTGAAGAACTCTCTAACAATTAAAAAGACTTTCAAATGTCCTAGCTACCCGCAGCGAATCAAAAAACTACGAACGAGACGCTACCATTCCATGGTATATTGGGGACGGAGACCCATCCATGTTTCGACCTAGGGAAGTGTTACTTACCCTGGAAGAACGACCAACCGTGGCTGTTATAATGTAGCACTGGCCCCTCTAATAATATTAAGTCGGTTATTAGTTCAACTCGTCCCTGCAACCAAGTATCTATATCTTTCTATGATAATTTTATGGCCGATTATTAACGACCGACCTATAAACTATTAATGCTTTCTCATAAACATTATCGTCGACCATATCACCACGTTTTCTGTGAGCTATTTTAACTGGAAATGGTTTTGGAGACCTATTTAATGCAATTTATTGTAACCACTCATATCACTGATCCAAAATTTTTAAATTAACATATTTTCTTAAAAATATACACTAAAAACTTTGCATTTCTATTTACAAAAATGCAAACCTTGTACTGACTTATATTTAAATCGTCATTATTTTATCAAATCAGCTATTATTTCATCATAATTATCGTGAAGCAACTTTGAGTTTTAAATACACGCCATCTCTCGGAATTTTCCGGAACCTGCATACAGTCCATGAAACAGGAATGTCTTTATGAATGCTCAATCTCTCACTTCCCAACATAATCTCACCCCAACTTTTCACAGTTCTTTAACCACCCGGTAGATGGCGCTGTCAGTATGCGGCTTTTCTTTCGTGTATTAAATCAATAGTTTTGTACTAGCGACATCTATGAGAATTTTCCTGAACTAAGTACGGTATTCTGCAACCTTCTTTGTCCACCAGTTTCATGGCTCGTTCCGTTTTCAACGTTCTGCTTTAAAAATGGAACAAGCCTTGAAACCGAGTTCAAACTTAGAATAACAGACGCACGAATGCGAAATACGTCGAATTTTGAATCGAAAATACAATTGTCTTCCATTTTTAATGGAACACCTAGGTACAATCACAAGAATAAATTCTTAAAATAATGAAAATATTAAAGGCTAACGTGTAATTTAGTTTTAAAATAAACGTAACGCCGCGTGCTCGTGCTAGTCGCTCGGGTAGTGTACCAGGAGACCATTGATTACTAAACGTTTATAAATTACGGGGCAAAAGCAAACCACAACATGTATTTTTCAGATCAAATTAATAAACATCGAAGCGTGTCTCGAAAGAAAGTATACAAAAAAAATATATCTGAATCAATAAATAATATTCGTATAGCTAGAGATAGATAGCCTTGTACACCAAACTGCGATGCAATGTGACATTTTATCTTGGAAATGTGTGGAGGTATCGAGTTGAAATTGAAACCGTCTTTTCAACTATATGGTCTCCATGTGTTGTGAAAAATTATAAAAGCGACAGTGAGTTCAAGAGTTTTTTTGGAACTGTCGTTAATATGTGTTAGGTTATTAAATACTACCCACGTTCCTGTAGCCACTTACCCTACTGCTTAGCCTCCTTTGCTCTCAGCGTAATAGCACAAATAACGTGGCTTTGTATTGGTCATGGATTTTCTTTTTAGATTCAGAGGTAACCCATTAATCATTACAAAGGTTGTAGGGGTTTTCTCTGGACCTATTCTACCCCTCTAAGCATAGATATAGATATTTTGTATAGCTCCATAATTTTCCTATTTATAGAAATAGAACACAATAATAAAACACACATTCCGCAAATCACTTTAAATTTATTTTATAAAAGTAACTTTAAATAAAATATTAAAATCATTAATGCGAACTAAATTCATTTACATACAATAATTATCACTTATGTCCTAATTATATTTTTTAAACTCTTAGCTTTTCAACTAGCCTACAACGAAATCATAATTTCTTTAATTCATAATCAATATACGCGAATATTCCATTTTTAAATTAGTTTTACGGATACTTAAGTTAGCTTAGCTCTTTCCTAGAAAAATAAAAAAAAAACATTTATCTATACAATGTGTCCGGTCATGGACCAGCAATATTTCATGTACTTAAATAACAAACATTCTGGTACTCAAATTTGTTAATTTGCAAAAAAAAAAAAATACTAAAAAGTCGTTGATTTGCATTTTTTTTTTTGAGTTCAGTTTAATTTCCTAAAGTTAGGATAATGTAAACCCATCACTTCGTAATTTAAATGATAGACAATATTGTTACCTTCCAAAGAAGCCTATTTTTGTCTCAGTAAAACCAAAACTTAGATATTATTATTTTTTGTACACGCTTAGAGAAAATCTCAAAACGGCTGCCACATAGCGGGGAAGTGAATTGGACTCAAATGTATAGCGTAAAAATGAACCGTGGTAGCTAAAAAATGACCAGTCCCAACTGACAGCGCCCGTTCACGAACATGACGTATGGATCAGCCCCATTCAGCTCGACCATTTTGAAGGGAGCTAAATGACCCGACACACCCGCCACCATCAGCGAGACATTTAAGTGAGCATGACACTATCAACCACCAGGGCTTCGTCGAGTACAATAGGTAGGTACGATGTAAATAAATAAATAAATATCTTGGGACAACTCACACACGGCTATCTGATCCCAAGCTAAGCAGAGCTTGTGTTATGGTAACCAGACAACTGATGTAAACGCGCGACCGCACCGAGGGCTCTGTTCTAACTGACTCGAAGGCTTTTAGACACGCTAATACACACACAGAACGTGGCCCCGCACTCTGCCTCAGTTCTGCTAACTTTTGCGTTGTCTATGTAAACTAAGCTTAATTTCGGCAGTTAAAGTACTCCGTAAAACTAATTTAGTTCAGTTAAACTCTTTATAGAGGTTTGTTTGGCACGTAAAGATTTCGTTTGTCTCGCGGACGGCACTAACACTCAAACTAAACATAGTATAAAGGCGCTGTCGACTCCAGTGTAACATCAGCAATGATTGGAATGAATTCTGAGTTTATACAATTTTGTTTCGAAGGAATAACGACTACTGAAGGTACCAGATTAGCGTTGCTAATACAACAGAGTACCTTGAAGTTTGAAAAATATCCGGCTCGAAGGACCAAATATTACGTAACTATTTGGTTCTACGATTCGGAATTAGAGCAAATGTCTAAAGTGTCGTTTAACTTTTATAGTGTACGTTGGGATATTTGAAATAACTACATTAATATGCAATATTTTCACTGTTATCGACCACTAACTTTACAGAAAAAACATTGTTTTCATTAATACCTATAAATTCTATCACAACTTTTAAATAATCTTCAAAAACTGAGCAAAACTAACTTTACCTAATAACTAACAAATTATATTGATTTATTTTATTATTTATAAACTATATGAATATAACTGAAAAGAGCCTTGAATACTGAATCTCAATTCCTTAATTTTACAAATATTTGTTTAACAATAAGTATCTTAAACTAGTTAGTAGCGAAATTTGGTGTAAATGCAGTAATGAAATGTTGACAAGGTCCTCACTTTTGTAAAACAATAATATGTCTCCCTATTTATCGTTTTGAAATTTTCTTTGCTTTTGCATTTATTTTGCTTCATTTCTGACCCACCTCATGCTTAGACTACAAACAAAACATATTTAAACATATATTAAACATATAACATGTGTGTTATCGCTGCCGAATCCTTCTTCGTTCAATTGACATCTTTAATATAATTATATACCCAACAAGTTTTTATATCAATATGTTTTTCAAAAACTTTAACATCCTTCAGTAGCTTAGTAACGAAAAATAACGAAGATTTCATTCAAAGATTTAAACATTGAAATTGTGCGTACTCTATCACAATTTTACTAGGATACGTCTTCTGCTCACAGAATAGTATATGTAGTTTTTCCATAAAATCATATTGATTGACAGTAATATTTTATTAAATGACAACCCTGCCAACTTTCACTCCACCATCACTTATCTATCTATACATACAACTATTTGGCCACAACGATGAAGAACAGAAATGTACATATCATAGAAACCTATAACATTATATACACGGTTAAATGGTAAAGCAGAATCAGAATACGCAAAGAGAAAACAAGTGTTGCATCACAAGTTAACATTGCAACAATGTCCAAATTTAAAAGAGTGTCCATGGAGTTTCTTGCCCATTCAGCTCCATAGAGATCTACGCTTTGGAATCGGCAACTACAGTACTTTCATAGTTATTATGCATTGTGACGAGGACTGTAGCTTAATTTATTATCATTGTTGTAACTGTATCGAAAGTGCCTGTAACTGGCCTACTTAAAATAAATGCTTTTGATTTGATTTGATCCAAAGAATCGAAATAGTAGTATTGTTCTTCTCGGATTGAAAAACTTGATACTGGATACCATCATATTGTCTTGTTTAATATCTATAACAGACTATAAAGAGGCATATAAAAGTCGTCCTCAACGCTGTCAGCTGGTAATGTACCCAAGAGCTTAGCCGCGTTGCTACGTTAATAATTACGATCAAGCGATTTCATATCTTTAATTGTATAGTCATCACCACCAACATTATTCTGTCTTTATCTCAATAAATTTGTAGTTGGAACAACAAACATATTTTCTTCTTCCAAAGTAAAAAAAAATAATCTTTATTTTTTATTAATCATGTCTTTACAATTTAACCGTTGATATATATACCTGATCACATGTTCCAAAGTTCATGCTTATTCTCTAAACAGACGTATATTTAGATGACATACATTTATCTCAAAAACAGTAACTTTGTTATCAATTGATATTATGAAGCCGGTATCAAAACCTACTGGTACCGATAGAGTATTCCTAGAAGAAGAAATAAGAAGCGATACTAATACTAATACTGACTTAATAACATCAATTGAATCATCAAGCTTACGAAATTTCAACTTTCTCAAAATAACCATAAGGTTCCTTCTCGAAATTAACTTGTTTTTTTCTTTTTTGAGGCTAGTACCCAATCTGGTATTCAAATTCTTATGCCACCCATAGGCTCCTAGCTTGGCTTAAAATGCCGTCTCTGAAGATGGTTTGATTTCCTCCAATGCTTACAAGAAGACCTTACTTTTCTGATTGGAAATTACCATCTTACCTCGATTCACTGAAAATCTTTCTCAGATCAAAGACCTTACTTTTGATAACGATTCCAGTACTCAAACTTTTCTATACTCATTTCGACGTTCAACAGTCTTAGAATTATAATTTGATCGACACGTTGTTTTGAGAAAAAAAATGTCGTCTAAATATACCAGCAGTAATCTAATTTATACAAATTCACCTACGGAGCGACACAAAGAACGGTCAAGAGCTTCCTGTGGTTGAACCTGAACTGAACGGAAACAACGAAGTGACTCCAAGCTTACGACTACTTCATAGATTTTACAAAATTATTTACTAGGAAATGCGGTATCAGTGAAAAAGACGAATCACTTTTTCCAAATATTCATTTGAGAATGATAGGAGAATTGGAAATAGGAAAAGTGGTCTTTTAACAAAGTGTGTAGAAAATTACAAAAAACTGCATAAATATATTGCCAGGGCGTATAAATACACTCATAGCCCTCGACTGGAGAAGATTCAATGGGTAATAACGTCTTATTAACAAAAGAATATATTTCAAGGTCTCTCTCCCTGACACCGCACACCAACACATCAAAAACCAACCATCTCCACACTATATACATAAAAACGAGCGCTAAATTAACTTGTGCCATCAGACTTGCTGGATTCACTCTCCTCTGTGATCGTGATCATAGGAGGCGTGTCAAACGCCACATCCCCTGGCGATGTCTCATTCATCAGCTTCTCAAACTTCGGCGATCCCGAAGGTAGGATTACGTCCCGAACTGATTCGTACATATCTGTCCTTATAATTGGCAATGAACCTCTCTTTCCTTTCAAGTTATCTTTCACAGAACCGTCGTCTTCTTTAATAGTTTCCATCGGTACTTTTTCTATCTCTTCTTCTTCTAACCGTACAGGAAGACTATCAGCTCGGTTCAAAGACTTTGATCCTTCGACTTTCTCTGCCACAGGAACTGCTACACCGTTCTCCAGTTTCTTCTGGTCGTGTAGATGTTGCAGGCTGTATTCTCTGGCTTGAACATCTGATAGTAACGGTCCGTCTGTTGAGCCTTCGATACAGTATCCTGGTCCTTGTAAAGCTTCACTACCAATGATGGAATCTTGCTTAAAGATTGCTGCAGTTACCACAGGTTTGTCAGGATCTGTCGGGGTTTTGGTTATCAAAGGCTCTTGAGAGTTGTCATTGACTATTCCTTCGGGAACATCGTCTTTCGTTGTATCGTAGCCAGCGTAGACGGGGTACCCGAAATGACCTTGTTCATAACCCATTTGGCTGCTGTAAGAGTAGCTGACGTTATGAGAGCCAATTGAGGACATGCTGAGGTCAGATATTGAGAGACCGGTACTAGACAAAGCCATGGCTTTTTCCCTTTCATATTTTCCGTTACTCTTCTCGCTGTCTTCCTCTATCTTCTTTTCCAACTCCTCAGGAACGCGGTGTATGATAGCCTGGTTGGTGGATATCTGTGGGTCGCGGGGTGGAGAGTTGTGGATAGGTTTGTTGTTGGGCCTGTAGGCTGTTGACTGTTGAACCTCCACTACGAAGATGCCATCATTGTCTGGTGAATACTTCATCTTCGTTTCTCGTCCGTTTTTGGTGATGTCCTGGAAAAATTCAAAGTATTTTAATGATTATTTAACAACATTACTTAGTAAGTATTATGGTTTGATGACCTAACAAACACGTTTAAGCGTGATTTCATTTTATATCTCATCTTTTACATAGTAAGTTACAGGTGAAACTAAAATAACGTTATTAAAAAGGTCTAAGTTACATTTAAATTGAGTTTACTATGGGTGGTCATATAAAATGAGGTGATATTCTGACATTTTTGGGTGGAATGAAAAATGAAGAAACGTTAGGCTTTTACTGTCTTTTCGTAGTTCATCTGCCTAGCCATTTCCCAACTATGATGGGGTGGGCTTCCAGTCTTTACTAGTATTTTATAAACAGCCTATCTGAGATCCACAATCCAGTAATAACTGGGTAAAGCAATATCCCTTGGTAAGACTGGTTGTCAGACTTTCAGGCCACGGACTTCCTGTAACGACTGTCAAAGATCTACAAATGACATCCGAGACCAACAGCTTAACGTGCTTTCCGAGTACCCAATAATAACATACCAGAAACAGGTTTTCCAAGAAATACACCTAAATGGCAACATTGTTCTAGATTCCTAGTCTGTTTGACGAAAACTTCGCCACCAACTATTTCTTAAAACAATTTGACCAGTGTTAGACAAAGTTTCCTCCCAGCGTGTTCCACGTTGGCACCGGGACATGCCTGAGGACACCGCCTCCGACAGCTTGTGTCTGGTATTACCAGAACTTTGTCTTCGGGACGTACGGTGTCTGCCAGAGTGCATCCGTCCATCAACTTTGTAACTATTCCTAAGCTAAGCTAATAGGGAAGTGCCTGAGCTTTGTAAGTTGTTATTTTAGTGTTTAAGTTATTCTAGTCTTCTGAATTTGGTTATTTGTATGTGTGAATGTAAATGGAAGTAAATTTAAAACAGTATTTTGGGTGATTATTGACAGATTTCTAGGACTTGTAAAATCTTTTGTGGGGCAAGAACAGAGACCTTTCTGGTTATTAAATTGATAAGGTTAAATGGTAGAATTAATTACCATGATAATATGATCAAATATCAAAATAACTTCTGATTATAATATTTAGATATGATAAGAATTTGGGTGGAATATCTCAATAAAAAACCAGCCAATCGCAAGTCGGACTTGCCAAAAGACTATATTTGAGTATATGGCTTTAATTTTAAGTTGAAACCTCCACGCGTTCTAGAGATAAAGTATCTTGAAAGACAGACAGACGAACGGACAAGAAAGTCATAAAGCAAAGATCCTATAAGTGTTCCGGTTTTTTTTTTTCCTTTTAAGATACGGACTAAGTACTACTTCTATCCTATTCAACAAATATTTTTTCAAATCAAATCATCTTTATTGTGGATCGTAGGAAAGTATACGTAATAGGTACAGCTGGTGTCAATAAATAATTTGTGAACAGCTATGTCCCACGTTTTGGGGGTACAATTACACAACTTAAAATACAAAAGTTTATGAAGATGAATTGATGTATGTCTGGATATTTGTCATTCTTTCACTCTAAACTCCATAAAGGATAGTTTAAATGGTTATTTTAATACCCTGGATCAACACATAAAATATATATAATATTAATAGGATTTGTGGGACAATACTGCACGGATCAGACTACGTATTTATTTATTTCTACTCACATTCCTCTCTTCAGTCTCCACAATGAGATGGTTGTTCTTCAGGGTCATGGTGAAGATGGAGCCGTTAGCAGCCGGCGCCTCCCCATCGGTGCCAGTACTCTCGTCCGTTGGAGACTTCAACTGAAAAGGAAAAGTTTTATGTTATATTTCTTTTTAAGTGGCACAATACGATATAAAGACGGAACACGAATATATTTTAGACCGTAAAAGTCCGACACTCCCTCCCACTCCCCCTAGAGCGGGGGAAGTTATTTAATGATTTCTCATCCCAAAAAAAAAGTCATTACCCAATTGGAGTCATCATCTGCCTTTTCCCAACTATGTTGGGATCGGCTTCCAGTCTAACCGGATGCAGCTTAATATCAGTATTTTACATGGAGCGACTGCCTATCTAACCTCCACAACCCAAATAATACTAGGTAATACGATATCCCTTGGTAAGACTGGTTGTCAGACTTTCGGAACACTGACTACCTGTAACGACTGTCAAAGATCTACAAATGACAGCATAGACCAACGGCTTAAAGTGCTTTCCGAGGCACGAAGGGAACTCGGTATGTAACGGGTGGTCACCCATCCACAGACCAACCTAGGCAAGCGCGGCTTAACCTAAAGGTCGACCCGAGCGGCTGCTATTATTTAGCCTCATTACCCAATTGGAGAATTAAAGCTGATTAGATTTTTGTTAAAAAACGACATTAACCCATGTGTAATTTTTAGCGCGATAATTACGTCATAGAAGTCTCACGGCTTAATAACAAGTCCTTGTGTCAGCTGCAGGTCGGTGCATTTGTGCAATTCTTAGGTGAGTGATCATTATTTACACATCGAGACTTTTCCAAGAAATAAACATGCGGTAACATGCGGTTTACCAATTACCATTAAGAATAGCCTGGTAATGGGTACTTTAAACCACTGTCACTAGTCAGTTTTATGAAATATTTATTGGAACGAAGTTCCTTATCGCGCGTATCGAAAGTAACGACACTTTTTGCTATAGTTGTAAGCCTTTGTTAGTGTTTCTCTCTCTCCCTCTCATAGAAAGCAAGCCAGTTATTTTCGTTTCGTCTTTCTATTTCGCATTGAACAGTGTGGTGTCGCGACGATTATTTTTCTTGAGTGTATACAGGTTTTTTGTACATAATAAATAATAACTTCGTTCCATCCGGGTGTCCCTTGACACCTCTCAAGTTTTTTTATTTAATCGGTCGGTCAAAATTTATAAAAAAAAAATTGATTACGACCATTTCTCAGACCTACCGAATAAACGCACAAAATTTCATAAAAATCGGTCCAGCCGTTTCGGAGGAGTATGGCAACTAAAACTGTGACACGAGAATTTCATAATTATATAAGATTTGAAAAATGTTGCACATAATAGAAAAACATTTTACAAAGGTGGACTTATTGCCCTGGGCATTTTGTATCATTCAAGCTTATGGTGATTTCTCCGGGCGTCAGGCGCCACGAGACGACTCCCGGCCACCGTAGATGCGGGTTTGTGGACGGTGAGCAAATGGGTAGCTCATCCTTCGTCTCTCTCACTCACTCACCGTCCGTCCATCTAATGACGACAGACCGTGCCGACGACGCATTCACGTTCCACGCGCCCCTTAAAGAGATGTCAGCAAAACGAGAGGCCTGCTAGGGCCACTACAAAAGAAGAAACGCGGGTGAATTTTAGTCAGTAAAAGTCTGACACACCGAGGTAATTTTATAATTAACCTCCCGTAAAAAAAAAAGCGGCGTGATGATGTGTTTTACCTCAAACAAGTCAACCACATCAGTTATTATTACCCAAATGGTGATGGCATTCGTAATGACTAACTGGGACTGACAAAGGAGTTATCCTCTCGTTGGGCCGCTAATGACCCGCATTGACAAATCGTTCACCTTAGCCCACCGTGCTGGCGTAAAGGATGAGAGGGAGCGAGATTACAGTCCGCTTACAGATATTACAACAACTACAATCCATTATCAACTTTATTATAACGAAGATTAAGATCAATTATCCTAATTCCTACTATACCACTTTTAGTCTCTTCTCTTATACATTTTCATGTATACCGATTTTTTCGTATATTTATATGTATACTAGCTTCCGCCCGCGACTTCGTCCGCGTGGCATAGTTACATTGGGCTAACGCTAACTTTAACCCGCGTGATGATCGAAAAAAAATATCTTTCTCTCCCCTTTTCTTCCTTCTTTGTCCTCCTTTTCTCATTTTTTTAGCATAGGTCCGTCTCCAGGGTTCCAATTATCTCTGTACCAAAATTCATCAAAATCGGTTTGGTCATTTAGGCGTGAAGACGTAACAAACTCACTTTCGCTTTTATAATATTAGTGAGGAAGTAAGGATAGGGACGTTTCGACCATTAATTAGCAAATGATGACAAAGAAAACAGAATCTAATTTATGTAAAGAAACAACTTAAACTGTAGGATGTATGTGTGTGTGTGTATGTGTGTGTGTGTAGTGAAGAAGCATAGGGTGTTACCAATACACTCTCGTTTTTTTTTGGGATATCATCATTAAGAGGAGCTCGTGGCTAAATAATAGCAGCCGCTCGGGTCGATCTTTAGGTTAGGCCGCGCTTGCCTAGGTTGGTCTGTGGATGGGTGACCACCCGTTACATACCGAGTTTCCTCCGTGCCTCGGAAAGCACGTTAAGCCGTTGGTCCCGGCTGTCATTTGTAGATCTTTGACAGTCGTTACAGGTAGTCAGTCTTCCGAAAGTCTGACAACCAGTCTTACCAAGGGGTATCGCATTACCCAGTACTAACTGGGTTGTGGAGGTCAGATAGGCAGTCGCTCCATGTAAAATACTGATATTCAGCTGCATCCGGTTAGACTGGAAGCCGACCCCAACATAGTTGGGAAAAGGCTAGGCAGATGGTGATCATTAAGTTCCCCAAGGGTTTCAAACTTTTACTGACTAAAACCTTTCCATGTTATTTCTTTTGCCTTTTGTGTTCCTGGGCCCCTTTATCTTATTCGAACAACCCGCAACCCTGGCAGGGGTACACACTAGTTAAAGGTTAGATTTGATTTATCATGAATGTAAAACTCTGTATTAAAAACACTTCGTCATATTTTTTGTTGAAAAGAGACGAGAAAATATTTAAAATTAAAATTTTAAAACAAATTGACGACACGGTTGGCGCAGTGGCTGAGCGATCGACTGCTGCGCTGCGTGTCGCGGACTCGATCCCCGCACGGAACAAATATTTTTATGGCCTACAGATAGTTGTTCCGGGTCTGGCTGTTTGTGTATGTGAGTTTAAACGTTTGTAAACGCACCCACGATACAGGAGAAATTCCTAGTATCGGGCAACGTTTTTTTTTTTAATATATGTAATTAATATATATAAATTATTATAAACCATGTTCCTTACGCTATGACTTAAGCAAGTCTTTTAATTTATTGACGAAACACATAGCCTGTTCTTTGTACACAATTTAACTTCTTTTGCACATTTTCTTCATTCTTTATTGCACACACAAATTACAGGACATAGTCACTTTTTAGGCTCAAAGGTGAACTTAACCCGAAATTGGGTTTGCGGGTTGTTCGAAAGAGATACCGCGGCCCCGGGACGTAAAGGGCAAAAGAAGGAACATATGGGTGGGTTATAATCAGTAAAAGTCTGACACTCCCCCCACGCTCCGCCCAGAGCGGGGGAGAAGTTATTTGATGATTTCCAACCCCAAAAAAACCCCCTTAAATTGGGTATATCGCTTTCGCAAACTCTTTTAACTTAAACACAAACCAAAATAAAAAGACCTCTAACGTTACCTAAAGAATCCCTAATTCGTTTTACAATTTTAGTAACGAAGGAAGCGGGGGAGGTCTTTTAAAATTGGTAGTGTTGCCATTTCCAACTCACATAGAAATTCTTCTGCATAAACATAAAGAAGTACCATTAACAAATAATAGTTTTCAGCTTAATCGCTTTGCAATAGAGTTGGAAATCATTTGGCAGAATTTTTATGATTCGCGTTTGAATATAAAAATAAAAATAAGTGTTTCGGTATTTCAACTTTTGACAGGCAATGATGCGTGCCCAGGTGTTGCCAACCTTAGGGAATTATAATTAGTTAATTTAAAAAAAGGTATGTTATAAAACGATATCTTAATAACGATGATTCAAATCTTATTTAAATGAGAAAGGATGTTTCTGATTTGGTAGCAGCTGAAAACATTTTGTAAAATGATGAAAAAGTGAGATTTAGAGTCACTCATCGAGGGTTCAGCACAAACTTTAGATTTAATCGACCATATCTTTTGACTGCGTAGATTTAGAGGGTTGATATTTTATGTTCATAGCTCTTAGGAACCACAAATAAATAATAGTATCATTTTCCTGCCCTTGTCCCATTCTATTTGTGGTCGGCGCAACACGTTTTCTTCTTCCATTCTCCCCTATCAGACGTCACGGCATCATTTACTCCTTTCTCCTTCATATCATTCCTTACACAATCCATCCATCTTTTCTTTGGCCTTCCTCTCGCTCTCCGTCCATCAACATTCAGATTCATCACTCTTTTAGTCACATATAGTATATGGATTTAATTTCATCTCGATACCTGGGCGCGTTCCCGAGATAAAGGGCCTTGACACACAGACAGATAGATAACAAAATGATCCTATGAGGGTTCTGCGTTTTCTTTTTGACGGGCCTGTTGGTCTAGTGGTTAGTGGCCCTGACTGCTGAGCCGGAGGTCGTGGGTTCGATTCCCACCCAGGACAAACTTTGTGTGATGAGCATGATTGTTTGTTCTGTGTCTGGGTGTGATTTATCTATAATAGGTATGTATTTATAAATTATATAAGTATGTATATCAGTTGTCTGGTTACCATAACACAAGCTCCGCTTAGCTTGGGATCAGATAGCCGTGTGTGAGTTGTCCCAAGATATTTATTTATTTATTTTAAAGGTACGGAACGCAAATTTTTTTTTGCTGATTGTACACCATCAAATTACTCCCCCCCGCTCTGGGCGGAGCGGGGGGCAGTGTCAGACTTGTACTGACTAAAACCCACCCATGTTCCTTCTATTGCCCTTTACGTTCCGGGGCCGCGATATCTCTTTCGAACAACCCGCAACCCCGGGCCCTAAAAAATACATTAAGTTAACATTATGACAATTGATCCCTGACTTAATCCTTACTGATTTTAAAAGCGAAAGTGAGTTTGTTTTTTTGTTACGTCTTCACGCCTTAATGACTAAACCGATTTTGATGAATTTTGTAACAGAGATATTTAGAACCCTGGAGACGGACATAAACTTTTTTTAAAAAAAGATTGAGATATGAGGGAGAAAGAGGGAAGAAAAGGTAAAACTTAGTATTGCCATTACAATAAATAAGGCGCAAGCGCAAAAACTACAGGTAGCAGGTACCTGTAAATCAGGGGCCTTAGTCTGCTATTACAATGGTGTCAGAATGGTCGATCACTGATCGCATAATGGTTGATTTTGACAAGTTTAGTATGTAGTAGATGTCAAAATCAACCATTATGCGATCAGTGATCGACCATTCTGACACTATTGTAATAGCAGACTAAGGCCCCAGGAAAGGGGAACTGTGTTACCTCGATTTTAACGCGACCAAGGCCGCGGGCAAAAGCTAGTATGATACAATTTAATGTCATTGAAACTGCTTAACTAAGTTCAACAAAAAAGCTGTTTGTCCTTCCCCTAACTCGTATCTCACAATACTTCAAAAACTCTGAAACAAATCACGTGCTTGCCAGCGTGCCGAAGCCAACGCACGTGTTCTTATCCTCCGGTCCTAACCATAGAGTACATAGTCTGTGGCCCGACTCAAGGGTGGGAAAACACGTGAACACGTGATTTACCCTTTCACGTTTCATCATCATCATTTTCCTGCCCTATTATATTTGGGGTCGGCGCAACACGTTTTCTTCTTCCATTCTCCCCTATCAGACGTCACGGCATCATTTACTCCTTTCTCCTTCATATCATTCCTTACACAATCCATCCATCTTTTCTTTGGCCTTCCTTTAGCTCTCCGTCCATCAACATTCAGATTCATCACTCTTTTAGTCACATGACTGTCCTTCAAGTTTATAAGATTAATTTAGGTTAGATGGTTTAGGTTTAAAGATCTTTATTCTCAATAAAAACATTACATGTCACTTACTTGAGAACATTATTACTTAAATTTTATACTAAATTGGGTTCGACAACATCCGTTAAAAACTAATTATGTAATACTAACTGAAACTCCACCACCCAACGCATTCATTTCTCGGGTTATTTCCGGTTTGCGATTAAATACAAGCTAAGTTGGGTTTTGAATGCATTGAATGATGATAGATATAAGTTTAATTAATATAATATTGTGAAAGTTCCTACCATACGTGATATTAGATTCTGTAATATAATTTTATTAGTTTTAAGTCATTTTGCTGCGCCCTAACAGGGTCATCTTCTCACTAGTTATAAGTCTAGCGTGTAACTTTTTTGTACATGGTGCATTTAATCCTTACTAGTATTATAAAAGCGAAAGTGAGTTTGTTTGTTTGTTTGTTACCTCTTCACGCTTTAATGGCTAAACGGATTTTGATGAATTTTGGTAGGGGAATTTAAGATAGTTGGGAACCAGGAGACGGACATAGGCTAATTTTTTTTTTAAAGTGGGATGTGAGGGAGAAAGAGGAAAGAAAAGGGAAAACTTAGCGTTGCTATTACAAATCAATAAGGCGCAAGGGGAACTGTGTTACCCCGAATTTAACGCGACCGAAGCCGCGGGCAAAAGCTAGTAATTAATAAATTAAAATCGACTGCTGATGAAAAGCTTTGGGAGACCAAGAACTAAGATCCTTCAGGATGTGAGGACATGACAGCCACGGCATAAGCTTGACAAAGACCATTCAACTTTTATTTTTATTCTAATTTTAAAACCTCTGATTTGCAGAGTGACTAGAGCTGTCGTTGAACATAAGTTTACGGACTTGATTTTCAAACTGACTTGGACGTTTCAAGGGGTTCTGTACCTCAAAAGTGAAAAAAACGGATCCCTTATTGGATCACAAAGGTGTCCGTCTGTCCATCTGGCTATCAAGACCAATGCCGGGAATGCGTGGTGGTATCGAATTTAAACTATATACTAAAAGTCTGTGGTCCCTTCGTGCTGTGAAAAAAATTAACTCTATGTAAACGCAGTCAGAAGATATGGCCATTTATATCGCAAGTTTTTACGGAACCCACGGTGCGCGAATCTGACTCGCTCTTGACCGGTTTTCTGTTATCTTGTGTGCTCGTCGTAATTGCGACTAATAATATTTTTTTTTTCTTTCACCTATCTTATAATATCAAAAAGTTAAAACTATATTGATATACCTACTGCATAAAATGTGTTAAATAGTTTTTTTTCCATTTACATTAATATTCTAGAAATAATAATAAAAAGGCATTCTTTCGCCTCGACTTCCAATCTATTTCTCACGTTTCCAATATAGGTACATAGCCACACACTCACACAATAACGCCCAACAGTCATTAAACCCCGAAATATCTACCATACCTACCTACAAACATACACAACACAAAAGTACACAATAAAACACAAAAAATGTACAACAAAAACGTACACCCACATTCACACTTAAGACCTAGGTCCTTAGGTCTAACTTTGGCAGGTCATTGGCCGGTCGTCGCCCGCGCATTTTGGCGTACTCTTATTTTTTTTGGGTACCCCCGCTCCCCGCCTCGCCCCGCAGCCTCCCAATCGAGTTGCAGTTTTTAGATGCACCTACTTGAGTTGTATGACTATCTAACGACCTGGAAAAGGAGGCGGCGGAGTAGACATTGTGTAATAAAAGATTTTGGAGTATTATTCATCTAATTGTATAAAATTAAATCTAGTGTTGAAAGATTTTGGACAGTATTTTTTTAGTGGAATGGTCCAAACTTCAATGCTTAAGTCAAGCAAAGGGCCATCCATAATTCTACACTTTCAAATCAAATGAATCAATATTGAAGACTTACCTGATTATTAACTGATTACTTAACTGATTATACACTCTTTTGCAAAAAAAACGAGCACCTAAGGAAATTTATGTTCTAAGGTCGATTTGAGTTAATTAAATGAAATTTATTTCTTTGACGTAGTCTGTATACTTATAATCGTGTAAATTAATGCGCGTGTGTGTATTCAGGCAAATAAAGAAAAAAAAAACGATGGATTCTTTAAAACCGATGTACACGCCCAATTAATAAGAAGTGGTCGGCAATAAAGACAAGATTTTTTTTTTAATTTAATAAAGTTACAAATGTAAAAACCTAATAACGAGTGTGACCTCCTCTTGCCAAAATCACAGCTTGAATCCTTCTGGGCATGCTTTCCACGATGTTTTTAATAACGTTTTGAGGAATACGTTCCCACTCTTCTGCAATGACTCTTTTTAGCTCCCTGATGTTTTGTGGAGCAGGTTGCACTGATCTTACCCGTCTCTTTAGAACATCCCAGACATGCTCAATTGGATTGAGGTCAGGACTTCGAGCTGGCCAATCTAAACGACGGATGCCAATTTCTTGCATGTACGCTTCCACGTCGCCAGAACGGTGCGGGCGAGCATTGTCGTCCATAAAAATGGAATCTTCCCTAAGTGCAGTCAATGTGGGTTGTGCATATGGAATTAGGACTTCCATTATGTACCGGTGTGCATTTAATGTTCCATTTTCTATGAAAACTAACTCCGTACGCTCTGTCAAATTAATTGCTGCCCAAAACATAACGGAGCCTCCGCCATAAGGAGTAATTTCTTCGAAACACTGGTCTTCGCAGCACTCGCCGGCGTCGGTCCTCTCCACACAAAGAGATTCTAGCTCCATCAGAAAACAATACTTTATTACAGTCCTCCAGAATCCATGAAGCACAGTTCCGAGCAAACTGAAGTCGAGCAACACGGTGCCCACGGAGTAATTTAGGGCCCCGAGCTGGGCGGTAACTCCAGATATTGGCAGCCAAAAGCTTCCTCCTTAAAAATCGTTTCAGCAATTCGCGCCATTAGTAAAGCAATTTTAGAATAATCCACAATAATCATTATTTTTCTTTTATTAATTTTAAATTTGGAACGTAAAGAATCATGCCAGGATGCTTCAAATAACATGCCAATACATCGTCAAATTAATAAAACCTATTTCTTGTTCTTTTTGATTGAAGTAGAGAAAAAAATCTAAAGTGCCCGTTTTTTTTGCAAAAGAGTTTATATATGGGTGAACTTGGTCATTAAAAAAACGCATATATTGTTATCACACCGGTTTTGATTTATAAAAAGTGTCTCTTTTAACTGTTTTTCTTACTAACCAGTACAATTACCTTCCTAAACAAAACTTCTACAGAAAATCGACTCCACCGCCCTCTACTGCGCACACGCATTCATCGAGAAGTGCGTTGCACTATAGCGAGCCAGTTTGACTAGATTTTTGGCAACGCGAGGCGCATGCACTGTTCCTCCCCCCCTCCTCTCTGGCCCCTAACCATGTCCCCCCGCCTTTGCCTGCACGCTGTCGTTATGACTTTCTGATGAGGTTTAAAAAGCGATGTAGAATAATATTTTTAGTAATTACTTTTGTAAAGTTAGTTTTAATGATGTTAGCGTGGATTTTTTGGAAGACAAGAGTAGCAAAATTGCGGTTACATTTATTATATAATTATATTGTATTTATGCAGCTAAGTTTCATTTCAAGTAGACAGGACTCTAAAATGGTATTGTTTAATGATGTCAATCACAACCTTTGTCTAGACCATAATTAATGGTTTCAGCATGTTTAATATTCATCAGAGTAACTTTGATTGCAAAATAGTCGAAGAATTCGTATTTCAACAAAAGCGTTCTACAGAGTCAGGTTTCACGTAAATTTTTCGATAGTTTATGTCAATTCCGTCGATTTTTCGATAGCGTATATAAACTCTTTAGATATTGACTTTTCTATCATCGTTGCTGGTGATATCCTTACTAATATCATTAAAGCG
Source organism: Ochropleura plecta (assembly GCA_905475445.1). Taxonomy (NCBI): domain Eukaryota; kingdom Metazoa; phylum Arthropoda; class Insecta; order Lepidoptera; family Noctuidae; genus Ochropleura; species Ochropleura plecta. The sequence goes on from FR997735.1 coordinate 1,480,327, forward strand.
AAAGAGAAATTGTTTGTTTGTTACGTCTTCACGCCTAAATGGTTAAACTGATTTTGATGAATTTTGGTACAGAGATAGTTGAGATCTTGGTGACGGATTTAGACTACTTTTTTTCAAAATGAGAAATGAGGGAGAAAGAGGGAAGAAAAGGAAAAAACAAAGCGTTGCTATTACACATAAATAAGGCGCAAGGGGAACTGTGTTAGCCCGAATTTAACGCGAGCGAAGCCGCGGGCAAAAGCTAGTTTATAATATTAGTAAGATCTTGACAGACGTTTCTTGACAACAAATGACGGATCCAGCTAAGCTAGCGGCACTAGTGTTATAGTTGGCATCACTATTTGAAACATAACAAACAAACGCCTACATTTTTGGGTAAACCCGCTAAAGTATTTCAAAAACATGCCAGATACAAATGATAAAAAAGGGCAAGTGCGAGTCAGACTCGCGCACCAAGGGTTCCGTACAAAATTGTGACATCAACGGCCATATCGAAGACTGTTGAATGTTGAAAGTAGATTATTTTTCACAACTGCTTGGGACTGCAGACTTGAGTTTAAAGTGACTTCAACGTGATACCTCCACGCGTTATAAAGGACTAGCTGGCGCCCGCAGCTTTGCCTGCGTAATATAAAAAAGTACCCTATGTGTTATTCCAGACTATAATCTACCTCTCTGAAAATTTTAATCAAGATCCGTTCAGCCGTTTTGACGTGAAAGAGTAACAAACATCCATACATTCATCCTCACAAACATTCGCCTTTATAATATTAGTTGGATCTTGACAGACATATTAACAGACAGACACGCAGTCAGACAGACAGACACATATACAGACAGACAGATGTGATCCTACAAGGGTTTCGTTTTTCCCTTTTGAGGTACAGAACCCCAAATAAACATTTCACTACAGTTTCCCGGTACACATCTACGTCCCATCAAGATTACTCAGCGAATGGAGTGGGTGCCAAGTTTTACAACTGTTTTACTACCGCGAGATGTCACAGATTCCATGTTTAGGTAACTGCTGAGACTGCAGATTTACGTTTTACTTGTGAAGGTATAACACAAAGTGACTACTTTGGGTTGTAAAATGTAGAATGGTTGGAAAAGTTTTTTCTATTATTTACCCATATATAAACCTCTCCTTTGTACTTATTATTTGCTTTGTTCGTAAGTATGGTATAATATACCATTCTACTAGATATTTTTTAGGTATTTCTTGCTTGTCTTGACGTAATAGTATTTATTGATACATAAAAACTTGAGAGGTGTCAAGGGACATCTGAATGTAACGAAGTTATTATTTATTATGTACAAATACCTGTATACACTCAACAAAAATAATCGTCGCGACACCACTGTTCAATGCGAAATAGAAAGACGAAACAAATATAACTGGCTTGCTTTCTATGAGAGAGAGAGACAGTCAGAGAAACACGCGCACGCCGCACGGCTTACAACTATAGCAAAAAAGTGTCGTTACAAATTTTGGTCTTAAGCAAAAAGGGTCGTTACAACTTTTGGTCTTAATTTTTCCCGTCTAGCCCCCTTTCGCAACGCGCGATAAGGAACTTCGTTACAATACATATCATACCTACCTATACCCGGCGGAGGAGACATGCATAGGATTACCTTGTACAAGCCGGCCCTAAGCGGAGGACGGTTTTAAACCTTAATGTACATAAAAATAAAGTTTGAATCAATCGCGGTTTGCTGGTACCATTTAGAACCAGCCGTCCCTAAGCGGGTAAAATAAAATGTGATCTCTAAAATTGTTTCAATTCAATTAATAGTGTATAGCTCCCGTGTTGAGGCAACTAATGCGGTTACCTTGTCCGTTTCAAATACCCCGTAAGAACATAACTCACAAACCCTCTTCTATATTATTATATTCTTGTCTTAAATTTGTTGCTAATCCTAGCTTATAAGTTTTAGGTATAGTGTGTATGAAAATGGTTCGTTATGTTGTTTCAAATAAAACAAATTATATTATATCTATACTAAAATTATAAAGAGGAAATATTTCTTTGTATCGAATAGGCTCCAAAACCACTGGACCGATTTTAACCACTTTTTCACTAACAGTAAGCTACATTATCAGGAAGTAACATAGGCTATACAACATCACGCTACTACCCACGGGAGCGCGGCAGCCATATTATATATAGTTCGCTAGTTCGGTTAACCCAGGGAGGTAGCATACGGGGCTGTTGCAGTTTATGGCTGACTTTCACTGACAAGAAACATGAATCCCAGATATGACAACCATAAAGACTGATTTAAAATTACCCTTGTTGTTGTGTAAAAAGGTAACAATAGTTAAAAAAAAATATACCAAACGCCACACAACATCTTTTTGAAGCATACTGTTTATTTTTATTACAGGAAGGCCCTTTAATTACAACAAATTAAAAACGGTCATAAGATTTTAATCAATTAACCATGAGCAATATACCTACGTTGTAAAACCCACAATTCATGAGACAGGTTGTATTTAGCAAAGCTTCAAATCCAAAAAAAAAATGATAGGAGCGTCATCGAGACATTTTTTTTGTGGTTGGAATATCATCTAATAATTTCTGTCACTCTTCTCCGCCTAGAGTGGGGGAGATTTTCCAAATTTTACTGATTAAAACATACCCATGTTCCTTCATTTGCCCTTTGTGTTCCGGGACCGAAACTGAACCTCTTTCGAAAAATCTGCAATCCCGGTTGGGGTCATCGAGGCTTAACATTCAAATTTCAAAAAGCAGGCTGTCTGTTTGACGAGACCATTGGCGCAGTGGCTGAGCGATCGACTGTTGCGCTGCGTGTCGCGGGTTACAAATATTTATATGACCTACAGGTAGTTGTTTCGGGTCTGGCTGTTTGTGTATGTGAGTTTAAATGTTTATAAACGCACCCACGATACAAGAGAAATTAGCGTAGGGCAACGTTTTAAAACTTAAGAGGTGTCAAGGGATACCCGGATGGAACTGAGTTATTATTTATTATGTACAGAAAACCTACAGGTTTACACTCAACAAAAATAATCGTCGCGACACCACACTGTTCAATGCGAAATAGAAAAACGAAACGAAAATAACTGGCTTGCTTTCTATGAGAGAGAGAGACAGAGACAGACAGAGAAACACGCGCACGCCTTACAATTATAGCAAAACGTGTCGTTACAACTTTTGGTCTTAAGCAAAACGTGTCGTTACAACTTTTAGTCTTAAGCAACGCGCGATAAAGAACTTTGTTCCAAAAAAAACCCCAAAAACCATGAACGCTTGTAATTGCTCAACTCGCTTACCATTAAGAAAGTTCTGAATATCTTGCTTGTATCGTACGGCCTGGATAACTACGCTAAGTACGATCCATAAGTCGGGACATATCGATGGTAGCCGGAGGGCCCGAGTTATGGCGCTAACGGTCAACGGGGCTTCTTGCCAAATACCGAGGTAACGATTGCAGAAAAAACTTCAGAAGTTTAGGTCAATACGAAGAAAAAAGGTATAACGGGCAAATTTGAAGAGGTACGTCACATTTTTTTGAGGATAAACCAAAGGTTGGCGATCCGCTACATTGGCAGAATTAAAAAAGAGTGATTGTTTTTTTTGACCTATGCTATCCTACAAGTGGTCCAATGCCTCCCCTACTCCTTCCAGGAACTCTTTTCAGACACACATACAGTCCTCACGGTACGCATCTAGGTCGCTTTGTGGTCGGAAATTGTTTAAAAAAAAACCCTATGTACCTACTATTACAAACTATAATCTATCTCTGTGCCAAAATTTTATCCAGACTCGTTCTACCGTTCTAGCGTGATTGAAACAAAATTCCATCCAACCACTCAAATTTTAGCATTTAAAATATTGCTATCTAGAGAAGTAAGAGAAGGGTCTATTTCTTGACCAACCATCATTTCTTTAAGCAGTCTAGTTTTAACATGGATATTGTTGTAATCTTCCTGCCGTGGGGGACAGAGACGGAGCTAATCCTATGAGAGTATATCTCTTTTCCACAAAGAAGTAAACTTGAAATAATACTTCTTAAACAGGTCATGGTAATATCGCTAGACTACTGGACGCTATTTCGAATCCATAGGGGGTCGAAAAATATATCTATAAAAAATATATAAAAATAATAGGTTAGTATAAAAGATAATATAAAAATTAACAATATTTAAAAATACATATAGTTTTAACTATATGTATTTGAAGCATAGCCCACAGTAAATACATTCAATTAAAATAAATACTAAAGAATAAGATACAAATGCATAGAAAATTACTATGAGCTGTTAAAGAAATCTTTAATACAGTTTTAGTTTACTTTAGACCGAGTTCAAGTTTTCTTTGATAACTTTGCTTTGTTTCAATTTCCATGAAATATCTTCAAATTGTTCTCGGAAATTCCGAATCAAGTATTTGGAGATGTGGTAAGTAATTTGATATTGAAACTGTAATGAATGTTAACTATTATTTATTTATGGAACGTTACTGGAATTGAAATGCTTGACAGTCTAGTCGGATGATAATCCTTACTCCTTACTAATATTATAAAAGCGAAAGTGAGTTTGTTTGTTTGTTTGCTACCTCTTCACGCTTTAATGGCTAAACCGGATTTGATGAGGTACAGAGATAGTTGGGAACCAGGAGACGGACATAAGCTATTTTTTTTTAAAGTGGTATATGAGGGAGAAAGATGGAAGTAAAGGGAAAACTTAGCTGTGCTGTTACAAATCAATAAGGCGCAAGGGCAAAAACTGCAGGTAGCAGGTACCTGCAAATCAGGAAAGGGGAACTGTGTTACTCCAAATTTAACGCGAGCAAAGCCGAGGGCAAAAGCTAGTAGTTTGAATAAACGACTTTTGATTTTGTGGTTTACAATTCGAGTTTTTTTAGGAAAGTTCCCCTTGAATTGTTTTAACAGTTTAAAACAATTCTTCTTTAGATCTCCATGTATTCTTGTAAGCTAAACATATCGATTACTCAGAAGCGCTCTCCCGTGTACTAATTTAGGTCCAAAGCCACTCGTGTGGAGTTTACCTACCTACCTACTCGTACTGGAGCCTACTTCAAAGGGAACTCTGGAAATCGATAGGTGCGTACCTATATATTTTTGTAGGGAACCTGAAAAGGGGTATAAGGTCAATTGTTTTCTTCATAAGTTATTTCTAGTATGTATTAGTTTACTAATATCATAAAAGCGAAAGTGAGTTTGTTTGTTTGTTACGTCGTCACGCCTCAATGGCTAAACCGATTTTGATGAATGTTGGTACAGAGATAGTTGGGACCCAGGAGACGGGCATAAGCTAACTTTTTGAACTATTGAGAAATGAGGGAGAAAGAGGTAAGAAAAGGGAAAACTTAGCATTGCTATTACAATAAATAAGGCGCAAGGGCAAAAACTACAGTTAGCAGATCAGGAAAGGGGAACTGTGTTCGGCGGGCAAAAGCTAGTTGGTTTATAAATCTACATAGTATGTTTTTTTTCTTAATGACTTTTCGTAATGTGTATATTGTGCTTGTTTTGTAACATGTATTGTAATCTATTAATAATTTAATCTAATATAATATTCCTGTTTTAAATTTCTTACATGTATGCAAATAGACTCGTTTACGAAATAAATTAAATTAGAAAAAAAATAATTTGGAATAGAATGATAAATGCCTAGTTACGTTATTTTGCAAGTTCAACAGTGGGTGTTAGTTGATTCGTATTACCCCGTACTAAGTCGCCTGTGGAGGTCAGATAGGCAGCTCCATGTGAAATACTAGTATTCAGATGCAATCCAAACCCAGTATAGTTGACAAAGGCTATGCAGATGATGACAACTAGTTGGTTATTGCAAGAAATTTAGCAATTGCTTTTTTCAAATCCAAATGAAAATAAAACTATTTCTTTAAACTCTTTTCAACGGTCGAAACAAAGACAATAATAAAATAAAGCTAGAGGCCCAGTCACAAGGCCTAATAACTGCCTGAACATGGGTATTTATCTAATTCGGGACATAGTTGTTTCATAAATATATACATGTCGAATTGAGAACCTCCTCGTATTTTGTTTTCGTCAGTTAAAAACACGAAAACGCGACCAATTTTATCGACCAATTTCATTTCACCATAACTTTTTCTGCTATCCTTACATTCCTCCCTCCAAGGACTATCTCAATCGCACCGACCCGGAAGGCAGTTTCTCGTCGTATTCACCTTTATTTGCATTCAGTCCCTCTGTACCTCAGACCTCTGGCTACAAAGCTATCCCTCTCGTCCGGTTAACGTCTTTGAAACATTCTACCCTCTTTCTGAATACCCTCCTCTATAAGAATGGGTATCTAATATCATCATTATTTAGAAGGTATCTATTTTAGGGACTTTTTTGTGAGAAAGGTTAGAGAATAGATTAGAGCATGGACTTTATCGTCAGTTTCCGATCTTGTGGTACGACCATTTACGCTACGCACGTACTTTACGAATACGAATTCGAGAAAAGTTGTGATAATATTATTGCCGAACACATAAAGTTTCTCCTGTCCTTAGATAATTATCGCAATTTATTACTTTATTAGTCATTATGCGCTATGTCATCATTTTCACGTCAAAAGAAAAAGCATAATAGCTTTAGATCTACATAATCTACTTTTTAACCAACTTCAAAAAAGGAGGTCTCTATGTTTGACCACATTTGTTTTATGTATGTTCACCGATTACTCCGCCAATTGTAGACCGATGCATAAGTCTTTTTTTTTTCAAAATAGTGGTCCCATATCAAGTTTATTTATATTGCTTGGGAAGTTTATGAGTGTATGGTATTTATTTTTTCTTCTATGTATTTCTACATGGATGATCTACTTATCTTTTAGTAACAATGGAAAATGAATACTAGATAAAAAAAATGTGTTAAATAATCATATCATAACTAAAAATACAAATAAAACCGACTTCCAAAAAAAAATCCAATAAGTGGAAAATTACTTTACTTGCGGAAATCAGTGAATTTTGTTTGTTTCGTTAACTTATTTGCCACCGACTTCCGAAAGTTCTGGGCAAGTGCTGCTTAACCTAAAGATCGACCCGAGCACGAGCACAAGCTACGAGGATCTCCTCTAATTATAACATCAAATAAGAGATTTCAGCAAAGCAGAGGAGCCTGCCAGGGCCACCGTGGTCCTGCCATGAGCCAGCCCTGCCGGGGTTACAGGTTATTCGAAAGAGAAACCGCGGCAACAGAATATAAAGGGTAAATGAAGAAACATGGGTGGGTTTTAGTCAGTAACAGTCTGGCACTCCCCCCAAAGCGGTGATTTGATGATTTCCCATACGCAAAAAATAACACATCAAATCAATTCATGGGATGTGCAGGGTGAAATGATCTCTATCGGAAGACAGATCTATCGATCAGTTCCTCTTAACGATAGTTAGTGGCATATTAAAGGTGATCTTACGACTTCGATGACAATACATTATATGAAGGTAAGAGAAAATGGCGGCTGGATTTAAAACAGTACTGGTCAAAATGGTCTTGAATCCAACAGAATGGGGGCTATAGTACAGAAAATCGCCGCTAGAGGCGTCCGTGTAGAATGCAATTGCACCCCCACCCCCATTTCGCACTGAACAAAAATCTGTAACTAACCGAATAAAACATACAAGAGGCATCAACTTGGAGTATTCCCAAGTTGCTTGTCCTATATATCATTCAGTTGTACGGCATAGTATCCCTAGGGGTTGGCTTGCCCTCTGAAGTTGACGGGTTAAGGAATACAATACTTGGGAGGATACGGAGGAGGTTATTTAAAAGGTGTTCAAGTCGATCTTTAGGTTAAACCGTGCTTGCCTAGGTGATCTGTGGATGGGTGACCACCAATTACATACCGAGTTTCCTCCGTGCTTTGGAAAGCCTGTTAAGCTGTTGGTCCTAACTGTCACTTATAGATCTTTGAAAGTCGTTACAATAGTCATTATGCCAAAATTCGGACAACCAATCTTACCAAGAGGTATATATGTTTATGAATTGTAGCCTGTGTGTTATTCTAATGTATCCTTACTTATAATATTACAAAAGCGAAAGTGAGTTTGTTTGTTTGTTACTTCTTCACGCTTTAATGGCTACACCGATTTTGATGAATTTTAGTACATAGATAGTTGGGAATTAGGAGACGGAAATAGACTAATTTTTATTTAAAAAAAGTGAGATTTGAGGGAGAAAGAGGGAAGAAAAGGGAAAACTTAGCGTTGCTATTACAAATCAATAAAGCGCAAGGGAAACTGTGTTACCCCGAATTTAACGCGAGCGAAGCCGCGGGCAAAAGCTAGTAAGCTATATTATTGTAAAGTTTCATTAAAACCATTCAGTAGTCTTTGCGTGAAAGACAAATATACTTTCCTTATATACTTTCGCGTTTATAATACTAGCAGGCGCCCGCGACTTCGCCCGCGTGATGATCGAATTAAAATTCTATGTGTGTATTCTGTGTGTTATCTAGACTGTAATCTACCTCTGTGCCAAATTTCATCAAGATCCGTTCAGCCGTTTTGACGTGAAAGAGTAACAAACATCCATACATCCACACAAACATTTGCATTTATAATTATAAATATTGTATGATTAGAAGGATAGTAGGACTAACTGGGTTGTGGAGGTCAGATAAGCAGTAGCTCCATGTAAAATACTAGTATTCAGCTGCATCCGGTTAGACTGGAAGCTGGCTCCAGTGATATTATTTAGCTCTCCACAACAACACAGACATTATGATAACATCAAGACATTACAAGGACTACGTTAGTTCTCTGCGAGCACCATTTTATCGCTCGCTCTTATTATTTCTATTAAATTATAAGGTTTATCGCTAACGTTAATGCCGACTGTTCTTGTCATAAATAGATTGATGATATGCACTTGAATTATTGATTGAGGACGCAAGAAATCTTTTCCCATACATTTGATTTATGGCCCATCAAAAATGTCTGATGTTTAGGTTGAAACTAGATTTAGAAGATATAATTATAGAAACTATTACGGTGCGTGCAAATAACTTCCCCCGCTCTGGGCCAAACGGGGGGAGTGTCAGACTTGTACTGACTAAAAACCCACCTATATTCCTTCTATTGCCCTTTACGTCCGGGGCCGCGGTATCTCTTTCGAACCACCCGCAACCCCGGCAGGCGGAGGCTCTATCAAGCCCCTCTGCTTTGCTGACATCTTCATCTATTTGGTGCGAGTATGACATCGCTTTTTGGTAAAGGGTCAAGCAGAGACACGCTGAAGAACGTCTAAATTCATCAAAAGTAGTGCGAGTTTAATTTAACCGCCAAGTAATTGGTCACCAGCATGACCATAGGAGCCTTGGGTTCAATTCTCAGGTCGGCAAAGTGTTATTAGATTTTTTCCATCAGCAAGATTCTGACGAATTGAGAACCTCGTCTCTTTTTAAAGTCGGTTAATAAAATAAATGAAATGTTTCTGTCTAATGCCTGTACTTATACAGGTACACCTGTGCCAAGCCTTTCGCAGATTAAAGGACGTAATGTTTCGTTATGTATTAAATAAAATACTCGGTAGTTACGTCATTCGACATCAAGTATTCGTAAATCCGATCAAAGACTTGTTCAGTTCAATGATCGTATTTAAAAAAAAACGTTTTAAAACTCGCCATTAACATTAATATTTATGCGATACTTAACAAAAATCGTTGAACATTCACAATGTTCCGTTTAAAACAACTTCGAGTTTCCTCCGTGCCTCGGGCAGCACGTTAAGCTGTTGGTCTCGGCTGTCATTAGTTCATCTTTGACAGTCGTTACAGGTATTCAGTAGACAGAAAGTCTGACAACCAGTCTGCGGTCTGGATGTCTTATTACCAGTGATCGGATAATCGGGCGCTTATACCTAAATTTATTTTCTTAAAAGAATAATATGGATATTCCTTCCTGAATTAATAAGTAATCCCGAATTCTCGGGATTAAACAATTTTGTAAAAACAACTATAAGTAACTTAATGAAATTATAGCAGTGGTTATTTTGATTTAGTATCTTTATTTAGATAAAAAATGTTACAATCAGAGTTTAACAAAGAAAAGCCGTCTTGAAAGTACAGACGCCAGCAGGTCAAGCTACCTGAAACTGTCAATTTTTCCCAATGAACCTTGAACCTAATACTTTAGAAATAAAGTCGAAAATCTATCAAAGAAATCTGACAGATTGTAGTAGCTTGATGTGCAGGCGTCTGTACAGTTATAAACTGGGTTATGGAAATCAGATAGGTAGACGCTCAATGTAAAATACTGTATGCATTCAATTGCATCCGGTAAGACTGGAAGCCGAACCCAACAAAAGACTAGGCAGGTGATGATTCCAGTCCAACTGGATGCAGCTGAATACTGGTATTTTAGGTACAAAGAGCTACTTTCTAACGGGCCTCTAAACTCAAACTCAAACTCAAAGCATTTATTTTAATTAGACCGTTACAGGCACTTGTGAATGTCAAAAAATAAAAAGATGAAGCTACAGTCCCAGTCACACGGCATAATAACTTGTGAAAGTACCGTAGTTGCCCTGAAATCAAATACTAGATAACACGATACACCTTTGTAAGACTGGTCGTCAGACTTTTTAGTGATTGACTACCTGTATAAAAATAAAATAAAAATAAAAAGCCTTATATTTCGTGGAAAAAAGAAAACTTAAATAACATTTGTTTTTTACTAAACTTAACCTATATTATTTCTTGTTTGAATGAATTTAAATATATTTCAAGATTTCAAATGTTTTGTTCAGTATCTGGTTTGTTTTCCAGAACCCCTCCTCGGGTGAAGGCCTCCTCCAACGATTTCCATTGCTGCCTATTCAGGGCTTTCTGTATCCAGTCATGGCCAGCCGATGGCCAGATTGACTACCTGTAAGAGTTGTTAAAGATCTGCATATGTCAACAAAGACCGAAGCCATAAACATAAATTTCACCTTCGTTTCACGGACCCACCAGGACAAGATTTGCAAAAGTTTTTTTTTTCGTTGCCTCACACTAGGAATTTCTCCTGTATCGAGGTTGCTTTTACAAACATTTAAACTCACAAACACAAGCAGCCAAACACGAAACAACTACCTGTGGGTCATACAAATATTTGTTCCGTGAGGGGATCAAACTCGCAACACGCAGCGCAGCAGTCGATCGCTCAGCCACTACGCCAACCTTGGTCCAAGTTGAATTAGGACCCGTTGTGCTGTTATTACTTAGCCACAAACTCCTCCAAAAACTTGAATTTTTACATTCTTCAAAAATTAGAATTACGAGGAGTGCCAAGATGTTATATTTAACGATACACATAGAGATAATATCGCCCATAAAAAGAGTATTAAGTTTGTTTACGAGGTTTTTTCATTACGCTCGAATGTTCACTCAACTATGCAGGAGAATGTAAAACTGTTGTTTTTGTTGTGAGTTTTGGGAACTTCAGCTTTTTGCTTTGTTGGAAGTAGACCGCGGTAGGATAAACTGTAGGGTTTCATGTCAGTTGAGTGTATTCACAATGTGTCTTTTCTTGGAGGTATTAATCTAAATTCTACTCTAGTAGTTACATACCTTGCAGTTTTCGCTTGCTTTGTTTTTTGCATTTTCATTGTTGAAAACGTCATAAGTCGTTTATACTATAATTCAGGTTTTTGCTCGAAGGTCCAAACTTTTTTTTTGCGGATGGCAAACCACCAAAAAACTCCCCCCGCAATGGGCGGAGCGAGGGGGACTGTCAGGCTTTTATTGATAAGAACTCATCCATGTTCCTTCTTTTGCCATATATATTCCGCAGCCACGGTATCTCTTTCTAACAAAAATCCCTGGCAAGCGGTGATCCTGGCAGGCGTCTCTGCTTTGCTGACATCTCGAAGGTTCATACTTTTTTTTTTCGGGTGGTAAATCATCAAATGCTTTCCCCGCTCTGCGCGGAGCGGGGGGGCATGTCAGACTTTTACTGACTAAAACCCACCCATGTTCCTTCTGTTGCCCTTTACGTTCCGGGGCCGCGGTATCTCTTTCGAACAACCCGCAACCCCGGCAGGCGGAGGCTCTGGCAAGCCCCTCTGCTTTGCTGACATCTTTTTGAGGTGCGCGTGAAACACGAACGCGCCGTCGACACGGGAAGGTTCATACTTAGACCTAAGTTACGTCTCGCCGATGTGTAAAATCACAAATCCATTTTAGGTTACAATCAAGTAAATATTCATCATCATTTGTCTAGCCTTTTCTCAACTGAGTTGGAGTTGGGTTCAGCTGAATACCAGTATTTTTATGAAGCGACTGCCTATCTGACCTCCAGAATCAAGTAAATATTATCCTCCAAATTTTAACAAAGTTAAAGTTACAAAATCCCACATAATTTTCCGCAAAGAAATCGTATCTTTTCTACGAATTCGTAAGTAACCGTCTATTTAAGTAAAAATGGAACCCGTGCGTAACGATGCGATGACGTGCGAATTCGGAGTAACTCATTCAAATCGCGCGCAAGTAGGACAAGACGTTAGTGGGAGAAAGCATCGCTGCGGTGCGCCGGCGCAGAGAGCTTTGAAGTTATCGATCATGGGTAGGGGAACCATGAGTTTGCGAATAGTGGGAAGTGGTTCCGAGCCAACGTAACGACTGGAAATCGCATTGGTAGGCCAGAAGGATAGCAATTGTTTTTCATCAATCAGTTGAGGGCCTTTCAACGATTCATCTCGCGCTTTTTTATTTTATTAATATCATAAGATAGATAAATCATTTATTTGATGCAACAAAAGACATAATATAGGAATCAACACAAAAAATATCAAACTGAGAAAAAAAAAACATAGATTTAACAAAAACAGGTAGAAGTTAGAATGACCCATAGACAATTAAACACATCATTTACAGGTTAATCAATTAGTTTCACCAACGACCGCTGTCACCACTTTCATTTTCATTTAACCTCTGTCTTTGGTTCATCTTGAAACAAACGTCAGTTCTAGGATTTATTATCCTCACTAATACCTTTGGGGTATTGTTGAGGCATCCACTCTTTTTGTAGTGCGTCGGGTATTATACAATAATGTTTATGAAGGTGGCATCGATGATGAACAGAGTGGGAGGAAGCACCAAAAGCATTCTGAGGGTTTTGGCTGGATGGGCCTTCCATAGGTTTATCAAGCTACATATTTTACATGGTCCTTGATAAATCTATCCGGGACTGATTACAACCACACTATTTCTTTTTCTTTAAATATATTTTAACACAGCTTTTAATGACTATTTAATCACTAACACAATGTGAACCAAAATAGACTGTAAACAAGAGATTTTATATATCTAAATATACTCCAACATATTATCCAAATAACATATTCTCCAACATATTATCCAAATAACATATTCTCCAACATATTATCCAAATAACATATTCTCCAACATATTATCTAAATAACATATTCTCCAACATATTATCCTACTAATATTATAAACGCGAAAGTTTGTACGGATGGATGGATGTTTGTTACTCTTTCACGCAAAAACTACCGAATAGATTTTAATGAAACGTTACAATAATATAGCGTATACGTCAGAATAACACAAAGGCTTCAATTCATAAAGATATATTTTATATTCTATCACCACTTGAGTGAAACTGCGGGGCACAGCTAGTTCTTAATAAGCAAGCGTTGACTCAACCGTGGAACAATAATAGGCAAGTATTGTTGTTATATTATCCTGTTTTCAAGCAGTTCAATACAGTCACCCTAGCCAAAACTCGCCGAAGGGCGCAGTATGTGGCTAACACCGCGGTGAAAGTTTCCAGTTACCACTACTGAAACACCGCTTCAGTGCTTATACATAAATAACTTTTTATTTACTCCTGTTATGGAACGTAACCTTACATAACGCCATTGGTTAAAGTACAGGAAGTGCTCGTATTATAATAATAATATTTAGGCTGCTGGATCAAGGTCTTTTTTTTGGGTGGGAAGTCAACAAATAACTTCCCCCGCTCTGGGCGGAGCGGAGGGGAGTGTCAGACTTGTACTGACTTAAACCCACCCATGTTCCTTATATTGCCCTTTACATTCCGGGGCCGCGGTATCTCTTTCGAACAACCCGCAACCCCAGCAGTCGGTGGCCCTGGCAGGCCCCTCTAACGCGCCGTCGACACCCTGTCGTCACTGGACAGACGACAGTGAGCTTGGAACTCTCGACCCCGGAACACAATGGGCAAAAGAAGGAACATGGATGGGTTTTACTCAGTAAAGTTCTGACACTCCCTCCCGCTCCGCCCAAAGCGGTAAAAGTTATTTGACAATGTCCCATCCATTTCATGGTACTCAGCTGCATCCAGTAAGACTGATAGCCGACCCTATAAAGTTGGGAAAGGCTAGGCATATGATGATGAAATTTCTGATTATATTTGGAAGCCGATTGCGTTACTATTGTCAAAACCAAACTTTAGTTAGAACAGAACCTCTATATCCCCGACCTCTCTAAACCCTTCATGTATAATATCCAATAACTATAACTTTCAGAAACCTTTCGTACCCATAACCTAGTTTTGTAATCTCATAACCGATAAATCGTAGTTAGGGGTCGTGGGTTCGATTCCCGATTAACAAGAGAAAGGCCCGCTTCTGAGAATAACTTGATCAGTTAAAGTTAACTTTAAGTTGCGGTTTGGTTCAAATGTAGGTTAGTTCTTTATGTTTGTGAACAGAATTGGTTTTTAGACTAATACGTAGGTGAGATTTAACAGTAGAAGACTAACAAAAAGGAAGAAAACTAAATTTATGCCTTATAAACAAAGAAGATAGCTTTTTTGTGTCATGGGTAGAATAAAACTATTCTGACTCCCATTTTGCCATCAGGAGTTTGCAGGTAAAGTGTAATTTTTTATTTAGCTTGATTTGTCTCACTGCTGCCAAAAGGCCTCCCTATATCTGTCCAAGTAGAAGAATACTTCCCCCATCTTGAACCAGTCTTCGTTATGTGCGTGCAGATCGTCTCGCGAAAAGTGAAATTAATTGCAATAATTAAATGCAACTATTCTGTTCAGTAAATGAAACAAAGCGATCAGTGTGTTATGTACGGATTATAAACTTGTACTTGTAAACAGGGAAATACTTAATACCAGTTAATAACACATTTTAATATTACAAAACTTGATTTTAAAATAAGTTATAACCATACTAGCTTTTGCCCGCGGCTTCGCTCGCGTTAAATTCGGAGTAACACAGTAACTCTTGCGCCTTATTGATTTGTAATAGCAACGCTAAGTTTTCCCTTTTCTTCCCTCTTACTCCCTCACATACTACTTTTTTTTAAAAAAACGGACATAGGCTAATTAGCCTATGTCCGTCTCCTGGTTCCCAACTATCTCTGTACCAAAATTCATCAAAATCGGTTCAGCCATTAAAGCGTGAAGAGGTAACAAACAAACAAACTCACTTTCGCTTTTATAATATTATATATATATATATATATATATAGTAAGGAATAAGGATAAGGCGTACGTCTTTGAAAGCTGATTTGATATCACTTCACAACCAAACTATTCATATGCAAATTGGTTCTTCAGATTTTTTCCACTTTGACGATACCAAAGGTGGGTTTTGACTTTAAAAAAGACTAATGAAAAGCGAAGAAGACTTTAAATTTTAAAGTGAACGCACACCTGCTAATTAGAGGGCATCGGCAGATGTGCCAACGTTTGAAAGTTGACATGTATTGCAAAAACTGTAGGGTGGAAGGTACAGTTATTGTCCATGGGTTATAGTTTAAATAATTTGTTAAATAATTATTGTAGGCTTTGTTTTCTTAAATTAAAATTGCTGGTTCATTTTAAATAATTGTCTTATTATGAAGTGGCATAGTTAATAAAAAAATAAGAAGAAAATGGATAAACACATTTTTGCCTACTTTTTTACAAGTCGTTTAACATAAATTATGATGTAAATTTTATTAAACGTAGGAAACTCACTCACTCGTTAATAAAACAAACGCTCGAAGGTCTAATAACGGGGTTCTATCCAATAATTGTTTAACCTACCGTAATTAACTTGAATCCACAATTTTGTAATCTTTAGTTGAACCTTAAAGGTGAAAAAAAAACCTTGACAATTTATACATGGTTAGGAAAAGTGAGAAGTAACAAGAGAACGTCATTTATTTTTTGTGTTAGATATTCTACTTGTTTCAGTATACTGAAAGCTTGAGAGTTTTTAGGTCACATCAGTAATTCATACTTGATATACCGCTTTCTTAAGTCTTCCTCTAGACAGCACACATCTTAGCAATATTTATTACAAGGACTTTTGTTTCTTAAGAGTTTTGGCGAAAATTGTACTTTCGTTATGAAAGTTTGAGTCTTGCAGTAGTATCTTGGTAAGATAAATATTTTGATGGTTTGTGCGCAGAATTCTTGAAAGAAGGATAAAGACGTCAAATTTATCAACATCTTATGTCCAAACGTAAATGAAAAATGTCACAGTCAAAACCACTTTTGGCCGGTTAAAACTACAATAATTAACAGGCTTATAAGGTAAAAATTTGGTGTGTTAGGTATTTCTAGGCAACAAATTATGAATGAACAAAGCGTTCTGAAAAAAACATATTTTTAACAAAATGAACTTTTTTGACTGACAATAGCCAAAAGTGTTTTTTTCTTATTTACAGTTTTAATTGTAACATATTATACACTAAATATCAACATGCCCATAACTGAATATACTTTTATAAAAACTCGTTTTCAAAACACATTTAATTTTCGATATCACCTTTCACTCCAATGCGTCAAACCGCAGAACTGTACAAGTACACCGTTTCGAAAATAATGGCTTTGAATAAATAATGACAAGGAAGATAATTGGTGTTGACACCCTACACACGTCCTTAAATATCGAGTGTGCCTTTATTATTAGCAGAGAAAGTCCGTGTTTGGGTTAACCTTCCAAATATTACGCATCACTGTTTTATGTATTTTGAAAGATGTATAGTAGGTACGGGCAGCAAAAGAAATAAGTAACCACGCTTGTCAGATATAGTTGAATTTATCTTAGAAACCATCATCTGCCTAGCCTTTTCCCAACTATGTTGGGGTCGGCTTCCAGTCTTACCGGATGCAGCTGAATACCAGTATTTTACATGGAGCGACTGCCTATCTGACCTCCATAACCCAGTTAGTACTGGGTAATACGATACCTCTTGGTAAGACTGGTTGTCAGACTTTCGGGACACTGACTACCTGTAACGACTGTCAAAGATCTACAAATGACAGCCGGGACCAACAGCTTAACGTGCTTTCCGAGGCACGGAGTAAACTCGGTATGTAACGGGTGGTCACCCATCCACAGACCAACCTAGGCAAGCGCGGCTTAACCTAAAGATCGACCCAAGCGCCTGCTATTATTTAGCCACGAGCTCCAAAGTACGTATTTAACCCAAATTGTTTTTAAGGGTTCTGTAGATACCGCGGCCTCGGAACATAAATAGAAGTAAGTATAGAATAGAAGAAGATGGGTAGGTTTGAGTCAGTACAAGTCAGACACTTCGTTATTTGATGACGAATGATGACGATGATTTCCAATCCGCAAAAAAAAACCGTATCTTAAAAGAAAGAAAAATAACCCCTTTTGGGATCACTTTGTTGTCCCTCTGCATGTCTGTCTATCAAGTTCTTTTATCTCAGGAACGCGTAGAGGTATCAAGTGTAAAAGACCATAAGCTGAAGTCTGTGGTTCCTTTGTGCTATGAAAAATTCAACCCTATAAGCCTACGCAATCAAATGATGTGGCTGTTTATGTCGCAAGTTTGTATCAAACCCTCGGTGCAAAACTTGCTCTTGGCCGGTTTTTTTTTAAATAAATTTACCATTATTCGAAAACATTCACGGGTTCGTGTTCACCTATCTCTTTCGTTGACTGTACATACTGACGATGTTTCGTCAAAATATTCTTTGTTCAAACTAGGCCAAGGAAAGTTTAGTGTGGTAATTTTCTTTATAAATAAAAGATAAATTACTTATGTGTAGGGAAAATGTTGCAATTACACAGCAATAATATAGTGGTTTAAATTCTGTTTCAATAAGTTATTTATATTATAATAAGTCTGAAGTGATCAGACAGACATCTTCTCTGAGAATTCTTCTTCAGTAATTACATTTTTTAAAACTTTCTTCGCACTTGGATTTTCACCTGTTTTTCACCGACTTCAAAAAAGTAGGAGGTTCTCAATTTGTCGGAATCTCTTAGGTTATTTTTATATATAAGTTCACCAATTACTCAAAGACGCCTGGACCGATTTGCAAAATTCTTTTCTCACACCCCAGGTGGTCCCATATCAATTTTTAAACTAAAAATGCAGTTTTTTTTTTTTGTTAAAAACAAAACCGACTTACAAAAAAGATTGTTAGCTTCAATGATTCTAACTCTTAAATACAAACATCCATTAAAATTAGCGTTCCGTCGTCAAATAGCAAGAGCTAAACCCTTATAGATGCATACTGTCCGTCTGTCTGTGCGTCCTTACGCTGCTAAATAGCTGTGGAGCTATTTAACCCCAAGACTGTTGGCACCACCGAATTGAAGGCTGGAGACCAGGTGCCTTCAATAAACCACTATACAAATCATCATCTGCCTTTTCCCAGATATGTTGGGGTCGGCTTCCAGTCTAACCAGATGCAGCTGAATACAAGTGTTAATTAATAAATCAATAAATTTAGTGTCAGACTTTTACTGACTAAACCCAGACTTGTTCCTTCTTTAACCCTTTATGTTCTGAGGTCACAGTATCTCTTTTGAAGTAATTTTTTAATTTAATTTTTTTAATTTTTCCATCCTTAAAAAAGCCTCGCAACTCGGCACAATAAAACAAGGCTACCTTTTCATTCCATCACGTCTTATCCCTCAAAACTAGCTTTTGTCCGCGGCTTCGCTAGCGTTAAATTCGGGGTAACACAGTTCCCCTTTCCTGATTTACAGGTACCTGCTACCTGTAGTTGTCGCCCTTGCGCCTTATTTATTGTAATAATTTTTAATTAGCCTATGTCCCTCTCCAGGGTCCCAACTATCTCTGTACCAAAATTCATCAAAATCGGTTTAGCCATTTAGGAGTGAAGACGTAACAAACAAACACTTTTTCGCTTTTATAATATTAGTAAGGATTACGGCGGCGTCACGGTCTATTTCCAAAGGAACTTAGTGAAGCTCCCGGCACTCAAACTACAGGTTAGCATGGCATAATACGGTATCTACTAAATGGTTAACAAACATTTATTATAAAGGGTAATGACAGGTTGACGGGCTGCTAGCTTTTGGAGTACCGCCCACTTCCTGTGGCGGTGGTCAACCATAGCTTTTGCTGTACGCTCGACGACACATCAAGTTAGTTACACAAAACCAGTTTATCCAAACCTCAGATTGTATGGGAAATCTATATAAAGTGAGGCCATTTTATACTGGAAATGTATAGCTTATATTTTCAATATATATACCAAAGAAAAGATGGGTGCATTGTGTAAGGAATGATATGAAGGAGAAAGGAGTAAATGATGCCGTGACGTCTGATAGGGGAGAAAGGAAGAAGAAAACGTGTTGCGCCGACCCCAAATAGAATGGGACAAGGGCAGGAAAATGATGATGAGTATTGTAATAAAATAATTAATATTTTATTTTCAGTTTTACACCTACCACTGTTCGTCTCTGCATCACCCAAAAGTTGACTGGTAGTAAATGCCTAAGGCATTGAGTCCGCATCTGTACTATGGGCATGAAGTGATAAATAACCAAAAATCAAAGACGTGCCCTGGGTTCCAACTCAAAACCTATGACTTAGCAGTCTTACAGTCACAACAAAGTTGTAGGTAGCTAAATGACAACATCATTATCTTTCGGGTTACTTAAAGATAAATTTTGTTTGTTTCATAACCACGTGACGATTTGGATAAGTTTCTCGATAGAAGGCTTTACTACCAAGTTAACACAAATAAATACTTCATCTGTAGAAGATATTTCTAGCCTGCTCTGTCCAGTAATGCTAGTGAAGGAGGAGGCTGGGCGTTTGAGGGAGAGTTTTTAACCTCAAACCAACCCAGCCGCCGCGGGAGACGCCCCGGGCGCCGGGCGCCGCGAGACGACTCCCGGCCACCGTAGATGCGGGCCTGTGGACGGTGAGCAATGGGTAGTTCACCGTCCGTCCGTCTATTGACGACAGGCCGTGTCGACGGCGCGTTCGTGTTTCACGCGCGCCTCAAAGAGATGTCAGCAAAGCAGAGGGGCTTGCCAGAGCCTCCGCCTGCCGGGGTTGCGGGTTGTTCGAAAGAGATACCGCGGCCCCGGAACAAAAAGGGCAATATAAGGAACATGGGTGGGTTTTAGTCAGTACAAGTCTGACATGCCCCCCCGCTCCGCCCAGAGCGGGGGAAGTCATTGGATGATTTCCCACCCGAAAAAAAAAGCCTGCTCTGTCCCACTCTTAGACAAAAGCCTCCTTCTACTCTTTCCACCCCTCACGAGCCCACGCGTCCTCTTCCCAGCCCTGATGGAACCTATCTAGTTCGTCTTAAAACAAACTAACTAGAACAATTCATATTTACGTGTGATTCATTACTTTTAGGTACTTAACAAACTTGCAACATAAACAGCCATATCCTTTGACTGCGTAGAGTTGGAGGGTTTATTTTTTAACAGCAAAGGGACCACAGAGTTGAGTATATGGTTTTAATTTCAGTTGGAACCCTTTTTTTTCTTTAAAAAACGTTGCCCCACACTAGGAATTTCTCCTGTATTGTAGGTGCGTTTACAAACATTTAAAATCACATACACAAACAGTCAGACCCGGAACAAATATCTGTAGGCCCAAATGTGCGGGGATCGAACCCGCGACACGCAGCGCAGCAGTCGATCGCTCAGCCACTGCGCCAACCGTCTTGTAACCTTTACGCGTTACCAAGATAAAGGGTCTTGACAGCCAGACGGACAACAAAGTTATTCAATAAGGGTTCCTTTTTTTTCCTTTACAGGTACGGAACCCTTTGAACAGCTTCATGTATGTACAGACGCCTGCACATCAAGCTACTACAATCTGTCAGATTTCTTAGATAGATTTTCGACTTTATTTCTAAAGTATTAGGTTCAAGGTTCATTGGGAAAAATTGACAGTTTCGGGTAGCTTGACCTGCAGGCGTCTGTACAAGTTACAATTACTCTGCCTAGAGGAACAGCTACCCTACCATGACGTCTTAAAGCAAAATTTATTCCACTGAGGGAAAGAGACAGAGCTATACAGGGTGTCTAGCACCATCTCTTTCTCACACAGGAAAAAGGTAACCTTACAGATCCGTTTTTTAAACCAATAATGTTTTTCCTCTTACACTCGTTTCTAAAAAATACTACGAAAAAATTGCTCAACCAAAAATGATTCATGACACTTCTACAACAACGACCACAATGCGATTATAATTTACGAGCAAGGCAGTAAAAACACCACATTTTTGTAACTTATACAAGGAAAATGTCGAAAACAAAATGGCTGACGTGCTTGTTTGAATTTAAACATCTCGACACTTCTCGAACAATGACGACGAGAGGGATATTAACACATTTTCTTTTTAGCTGTACCGTTATCTGAACGGAAAGTTGTGGAACCTTTTTCAACTAATTTCCAAGGAAACTTTTCACAGTTTTTTCTCAGACAGCTGTATGAGGACGTGTTTGGAATTTGGGTGAGAAACTTGGTGGCATGGCGTCGGTTTTTAATCATATTTTTTTATTATTTGAAAAGTATTAAAGCTGTGTTTTAGTAGGTAATCAAAAAAATTAAAACAGTTTTAAGTTAACTTACAATACCATGAAATGAAATTGATAGATGTATCTATTGTTATATATTTTACTAGTTGGCGCCCGCCGCTTCGTCCGCGTCATATCGAAAAAAAAGTAGTAACACGCTTATAATAGGAGTGGATGTAACCACGCTCATATTTGCATAAATATATCATTAACAAACTATTGTTTAAAAACTAACAAAAGGTCTTGAAATTCTTACTGATATTATAAAAGCGAAAGTGAGTTTGTTTGTTTGTTACGTCTTCACGCCTCAATGGCAAAACTGATTTTGATGAATTTTGGTACAGAGATAGTTGGGACCCTGGAGATGGGACATTGGCATTTTTTTTAAATTTAGGAATGAAGGAGAAAAAGGGAAGAAAAGGAAAAACTTAGCATTGCTATTACAATTAACAAGGCGCAAGGGCAAAAACTACAGGTAGCAGGTACCCCGAATTTAACGCGAACGAAGCCGCGGGCAAAAGCTTCTTTAAATATAAATCAAAACGTACAAATTATAACGAAGAGAAATAAACATACACACAACAAAAGTCTCCACACTCAGAGCCATAATTAATCGTGTTATAACACAATCAATCTAATTCGCAAAAAAGCCTCTCAATAACTCCTCTCAACATTAATCTTAAAGGAAATATATAACAAAGTTCAAACCCCACATAGGTACAAACCTGAATTACCGTTAGCCCCAAAACATCCAGCAACAAAGATGCTGCGGTTTACTCACCAACATCTTAAAAACCCCATCGTTAAGGCAAAATGATTCTTATTAGTGTAGAGCTAAGGACCTTGGGTTTTTGCTTGGGTGTTAATTCAATGTTGGAGGCAATTTATTCGGGTTTGCCAATTGTATAGTTCTTGGTGAACAATGAGGACGGTTTTTCTTATAGCCCGGACGTGTGAGGAATGCGCTGGAGGATCATAAATCGTGTTTATTATAGCTCCTGCTTGCTCCCAAACGGATAGGCTTGCTTGATGGTTTGTTGAGGAAAAGTTTTGGGTTGAATTGGGCATTGTAATGGTGCATTTAAGGTGATTCTGCCAATCCAAGATCTATTGTTATGGTAAATCTAAAATCGCCACCATACACTGACGTGATATTCCTTCTATTTCTGTATTTAAAAAAATCTGGGACGATATAGTTCAATTTCAGATAGAATACGACTCGGCTCACGCCATCTTGTAACCTCTGCCAAATTAGTATTAAAGTATAGTTAGCAAAAAAAGTTATTTACGCAATTAAAAAGTTAAGTTTTTGGCAGTAAATTTATTAAACACTAGCGAGCCACCTCAGCTCCGCACGGGTGGAATTAGATACTAATATTATACATATAAACCTTTACTATTGAATCAATCTATTTATTAAAAGATCTAAGCACACAGAGGGACAGACAGACAGTGTTAAGCGGCGTTGTTTTATACTATGTAGTGAAATAATTGACGACACTGTTGGCGCAGTGGTTGCGCGATCGACTAATGCACTGCGTGTCGCGGGTTCCATCCCCGCACGGAACAACTATTTGTATGACCTACGGAGTTGTTTCGGGTCTGGCTGCTTGTGTATGTGATTTAAAATGTTTGTAAACGCACCCACAATACAGAAGAAATTTCTAGTGTGGGGCAACGTTTTTTTTTAAAAAAAAAAAATATTGACTCCAACCAACTTTTTCGATTTGACAGATTTGACGTTACAACATGGTGAGAGGTCACCACCATTCTTTTTTAAAACGCATTGTACAGTAAGCAGTACGAATGATCTGTACTTAATCCTTACTAATATTATAAAAGCGAAAGTGAGTTTGTTTGTTTGTTTGTTTGTTTGTTACCTCTTCACGCTTTAATGGCTAAACCGATTTTGATGAATTTTGGTACAGAGATAGTTGGGAACCAGGAGACGGACATAGGCTAATATTTTTTTGAAAAAAGTGGGATGTGAGGGAGAAAGAGGGAAGAAAAGGGAAAACTAAGCGTTGCTATTACAAATCAATAAGGCGCAAGAGGAACTGTGTTACCCCGAATTTAACGCGAGCGAAACCACATAAATGTACTGTTTGTAAGTTTAGATGTCTTCGAAATTATCGATCTGTTTTTAAAGGGCTTTCACAATTGAAAAACTACAGAATTACCAAATGCCAAAAAGTATTATCTTACGTAAACGGAGTAACGGGCCAAAGCTAGCTCAAGTATTTTTTTTATATATTAACTTCATGTACAATAGTGGTACATAGTCGGACTTAATACCACAAGGCATTATCTAGCAGTCAGAATATTTAAGGTAGGTTTGTCAAAAATAAATTGGTATGAGATACAATAAATACTAAAAGCCGTCTAAAAATAACTTTTTCGGGGTCTCATCACCCTAATAACTCCAAACTCGATCATTCACCCAGTCCCCCATAGTCCCCCATAGTCCCCTGTAGTTCCCGAATCTTCTCACGTTGCCTCATACAAGTCTCCACTAATTGGCAACTTTGCCCGGACCGAGTTACAGAACTGCTGATCTAGTTGCTAGGAGGAGCGTGGCGGGCAATTAAAATTAATTCGGGGACGGCAAGGGAAACGATATAGCTTAGTAATGGTGAAAATTCGAATAAACGTGGTCATTACATGGAAATGACTAACCTTATTTTAGTTACCAATTGCTGTTCGTTCTTCTCTATACGATAATAAATGATGTTTATTAGAAGCTGGAATCCAATGAAGAATCATTGGGTCCAGTTTGAAATGAAATAGAAATTTCATTTGACAATTAAATGTGCCGTTCATTAGTTGGATTTATTTATATGGGACCGAATTTCAATTCTCCGATGTTGAAAATCGACGGAGAAATAACAAATATACCTCCTCCTTTTTTGAAAACGGTTAAAAATGTACAGAAATGAGGAAAAAAGTTGGTACATTCAAACAACGATAAACATGTCAACTCGTAGACCTTGATGCTTGTTTAAAATATTTCTTCCAGACATGTGGCGACAGTCAGTTGCAAACTTCTCGTGTCCGGAGATAACACTTAGATGTCAAACAATTCACATTTAATCCATACTAATATTATAAAAACGAAAGTGAGTTTGTTTGTTTTTGTTTGTTACCTCTTCACGCTGATGAATTTTGGTACAGAGATAGTTGGGAACCAGGTGACGGACATAGGCATTTTTTTTTTAGGTGGATATGAGGGAGAAAGAGGGAAGAAAAACTTAGCGTTGCTATTACACATCAATAAGGCGCAAGGGCACAAACTGCAGGTAGCAGGTACTGTGTTATACCGAATTTAACGCGAGCGAAGCCGCGGGCAAAAGCTAGTAAAGTTATAAAACTTTGATGACATAAACTTAACTAATAAAAAACATTAACTTTGTTTTGAGAAGAAAAAACAAAGAGTTTTCAGTTTTTCCCTATCACTTACTTGCCTACAGCTAAGATATTGATCTTCAATGTTTTTGTGGGTTTTTGTACCGGCTAAAACCACTAACACCTATTTATCTTCTATAAATAAAAACGCGGTTAAGCATGGAGACACATTGCATCACTTGTCTTGTCTTTAACAAGAAAAATCCATACCATTATTTAAGTGATTTTATATAGCCATCTGTTACCCTTTCACGCTTAGATAGCCAAAAATAACGGAAATAGTACATTTGAATTTAAGTGAGAAAACTTTGTAAATGCGGCCGAGGCGGATTTAAAGCCCCAGCCGCCAAGCGAGGGTGTTATAGAGCCGAGAACAGCAGTGACAAATTCTCATGTAAATCAAGCGACATTTTTTAAAAAAATACTTCTCATTAATCAATATGAAACTGATAACGGGGCGGAGCGTTTAAATAATCTTTTTGAAATAAACTATTTTTTACGGTTTATTATTTTTATTATCAAAAGGCACGCCCTCTATAACATGGGACTTAAAAACATAAGTGGTGTACTTTTAAGTCAAGCTCTGCCTAGCCCTTCGGATGTAGGGCGCGATGTTATGTTATTTTAAGGATCGATTTACATCAGGCGAGTTAAAGCCAAACGCAAGCTTTATAATTTTAAAGTAAATATTGAAATGTCTTTACTATGACACCAATAAAAAACCAGTACGGTCCTAATTTCGAATTTTACAAACGTTAGATCAAATACTTTAAACCGCTCTTAAGTTCTGTGCCCTACGTCTCACATTCATCTGTCATTAACCCCTTTACGACTTCGTCTGATTTTCAACACGACAATATACCAATACATAGACTTAAATTACTTACCAAAAAAGGGCAAAGTATTACTAGCCGACTGCACGCGGACATTGACAAAACATGCAAAAAATACTCTATACTTAATAAGTACGCATGTTTGTTTGTGTGTCCACTTTGTTTATTAAAAACTAAAAATCGAAACGCATTTCTTTTTTAATTGGCTTCTCTTAAAAATGGAACAGTTTTATATAAAAAAAATGTATAAGTAGTAGTTTTTTTCTAAATTAATAATGTTAAAATAACTATTAGTTACAAAGCAAAATTAATGTATAGTAAGAATTTGTTTGTGATACCACAAGCCGTAGGTACCTATTATTTATTTATTTGTGTACAAACAAAAACATTACACTAAGAAAGAAAAATAATAATCTATATCTTTATTGGCATAAATTGTACAAACATATTAATGAATTCCCTAGCTCCTAAGCTAGTGTACAGGAGCTAGTGTCTTCCAAAGAAAAGAGAAATACCAAAGTTCTGCTTATTTCATTAGAAATTTCTTCCAGCAGACCTGTAAAGGCAATGGACTCCCAAATCTAAAGCTTAAAAAACAAAAAATGGCGCCAGATGCTCTATACTTTGTGGCGAAGAAAGAATAATCCCCAAAAATTCTTGCGGCCCTCATTAAACTATTTATAGTTGTATACCCTAAAAATGTTCTGTGGTAAACCGGCTAACACACACATAGGGAGTAAGTACAGGTATGGAACGTCTGTGTGCGTGTCTGCGCTTGCGCATGCACTCACACATGCTTGAGAAGGGCGAAGGGAAATTTTGGCAATAATTTCGTGTTTCGGCTGCTTGAACGAAGATGGTGAGTGGTTTTGTTATTCATATTTTTCTTGCTTTGATTTATTTTGGGACATATTTGGTGGAATTAATTTAGCAATAACAACAAATATTAAATGAAATTGGCTGATGTAAGTCGTGATAAGAATGTTATTCATGTTTGCCATAGACTCGGATTCTCACAGCAGAAAGCCCGTCCCATACTAGTACGATTCTTCGCGATGGAGCACCGACAACTTGTGTGGGATAGCAAGAAAACACTTAAGGGCACCGGGATCACCATCTCTGAGTTTTTGACACAAGCTAGGCACCGTGTGTTTACAGCTGCTCGTAAGCACTTTGGTATGCCAAATTGCTGGTCCATGGAGGGCAGGATTGTTGTTATCTGCCCAGACAAATCTCGCTGCAAGATCGAAACGGCTCGTGAGCTTCACGACGTTATAGCCAAATTCCCGTCTTGCTCAGTGGACACCGAGGATTCTGTACAATCTGAAGAACCTGGATCTCCAAACATCGCATCATTGTCTACTCCCGCTAAGAGATTGAGGAAGACGCGTTTGCGCAAGTAACACAATGTTATTCATTTTGTTTTGTAGTCCAATAACTTAGCTACTACTCAATTTTGCCGTTTAACACGATTGTAACCGTTATAGATTTTACTGGGCCGGTAGATGACTATTTTATGTGATTTATACACCTTCAACTTTTATTTTTTATATTTTAGTAAGTGCCGGTATTATGCTTTCTTTCTTGTCCTGTGTTGCGACGTGACGTTGTGACAGTTGTAAACATTTGTCATTGTCATTTTTTCTGTCATTGTGTTACGGTTCTTTTTACGTTTGGTTCGATCCGCCAACCGATTTTTATTCACGTTTCGTTTCATTTATTTCTTTTTTACCTGCTGTTAAGTTACTTCAGTGTTTCTTTTAAGTTTAAACTGTCTAAATTTTTACCAATATTCCAGTGAGTTGGGGTGGTTTTTTTTTTTTTTTTGTTTTTTTTCTAATTGAAGGAAAACCGTTATTTGTGATTTTAGTATTTTTCTTTTATTTTTGTATTTTTTTTTTTTAGTTAGGTACACACATTTTTATATATATATATTATTTATCAATACTTATTATGGATAACATCGCTGACCTTAATGACAGCTTTTTCTCATGCTCTTCTTCTTCTAGTTTTGCTAGTGCGGACAGTGACCCCTCTTTACCACTTACTTTACATGATAAAATTTCTACCCTTTTTTCTAATGACCCTAAGAATTTGCATATAGCGCACATTAACGCCCAGAGTGTTCCTGCTCACTATTCAGATCTTCTGGCATCCTTTAACAGTGCTCACGTGGATGCTCTGTTGATTTCGGAATCCTTTTTGAAGCCTTCTCTTCTTTCTACTCAATATTCTCTCCCTGGCTACGTCTTGATTCGTAACGACAGGACTGGCAAAGGTGGAGGAGGTGTTGCCATGTACTTGCGTGCTGATTTACCCTTCAGGGTGGTTAGCTCATCTCCATCATCATACTCTGTATCGGCTGAATACTTGTTTGTTGAAATTTCTGTTCACCACACAAAAATTTTGCTTGCGGTACTCTATAGTCCTAACTTGCATATTGACTACTTCGAGTCCCTAGATTCCACTCTCACTGATCTTTGTCCCTTGTATGAGCACGTGATTTTAATGGGTGATTTTAACACTTGTTTGATTAAAAACGATACTCGCTCTCTTAAACTCCTCTCTCTCTTGTCTTCTTTTAATCTTCAAGTATTGCCTCTCTCTGCTACTCATTATTTTCCTAATTGTTCACCTTCTTTTCTAGATCTTATGATTGTTTCTTCCCCTAATAACGTTTCATACCATGGGCAACTTACTGCTACTTTTTCTTACCATGATCTCATTTATCTTTCGTATCGCATCCGTGTTCCCAAGCGTAAGGCTCAGCTTCTATACCTCCGTAACTACAAAGGTATAGATCTGGAGGCATTGCAGCGTGATGCCGACAGTCTTGACTGGTCTCCTCTCGTCGAGATTGACGGTATTGATGGTAAGCTGGATTTTCTTAACTCGACTGTTCTTGGTTTGTATGACCGGCATGCACCTATCCGTCGTGTCAAAGTTAAACATAACCCAGCACCATGGATGACGCAACAAATTAAGGAGCTAATGGCACGCAGGGATAAAGCTAAGAGTAGATTTAAGCGTAGACCATCAGAGCTAAATCTCTCTTGTTACAAAGCGCTACGTAATCAGTGCAGTCGTCAGTGTCAAGACGCTAAGAGACGCTTTTTCCATGACCAACTCGCCAATCGCAGTTCTGCTGATGTATGGAAATTCCTTAAGTCCGTTGGCGTAGGCAAATTACCTGTCAATCAGTGTAAAGATGTGGATCTCAATGACCTTAATAAGCATTTTTCTCACCTTCCTTTTTCTCTTGATCCATGTGTCAAAGCTTCAACGCTGGACAGCCTCGCCAGATTGCCGTTGCCTAACTGTTCTCCATTTAATCTGGATTATGTTACTGAGGATGACGTTAAGAAGTCTGTTCTCGCGATAACTTCATCGGCAGTCGGCACTGATAAGTTGTGTTCAAGAATGATAACTCTCTCTCTTCCCTCTCTACTTCCAGTTCTTACCTTCATCTTCAATCACTCTCTTACGTCCTGCTCTTTTCCGTCTGTTTGGAAACAGGCTCACATTATACCTTTACCTAAAACTAACAATCCATCTTTACTGTCACACTATAGACCAATTTCTATTCTTCCATTTCTCTCTAAAGTCTTTGAGCACATAGTTCATAGACAGTTAAAATTTTTCTTGGAATCCAATTCTTTAATATCACCTTTTCAGTCTGGTTTCCGTTCGGGTCATAGCACTGTAACTGCACTTCTAAAAGTAACTGACGACATCCGCTGGGCTATGGAAAATAAGTCCCTTACTGTTCTTGTTTTACTTGACTTTAGCAGCGCATTCAACTCGGTGGATTTCGATATTTTACTAGGTATCCTCAAAGCCATAAATTTCTCTTCTTCCGCCTTGGCCTGGTTCAACTCTTATCTCCGGGGACGGTCTCAGTGTGTTCGCCTGGAAGAGTCCTTTTCTGATTGGTGTAGCCTCACTGAGGGTGTTCCTCAGGGAAGCGTTCTCTCTCCTCTCCTTTTTTCTATTTTTATAAACTTTGTTACTAGTGTTATCTCTTCTAGTTTCCATCTTTACGCAGACGACTTGCAACTTTACCGTCATTTTACTGTAGCTGATGCGGACTCTGCTATTGCTGCTATGAATCAAGACCTGGCTGAAATCAGCGCATGGGCTAAGTCATTCGGCTTGCAAATAAATCCCTCTAAATCTCAGGCTATGATCATAGGCAGCAGATTTATTCGCAATGCGGCTGTTGTTACATCACTGTTGCCGTTATACCTCGATGGTGTTCGCATTGACTATACTGATACAGCCAAAGATCTGGGTATACTTATTGAATCAAATCTCTCATGGCGGGCTCAAGTCAACGAGGTCAGCCGTAAGGTACATTTCTCCTTCCATTCGCTGAAATGCCTTCAGAGTCTCCTGCCTTTGAAGACTAAAATTACTTTAGCGCAAACTCTTATTCAGCCGATTATAGATTATGCCGATGCCTGTTACCTGGATGCTACTGAGGAGCTATTAAACAAGCTTGAGAGATTGCAAAACTTAGGTATTCGCTTTGTTTTTGGTCTTCGGAAGTATGACCATGTTTCTCACCTTCGCAAAGAACTCAAGTGGCTCCCTATCCGCCTTCGCAGGAACACCCGGATACTATGTCTCCTTTTTAATATTTTACATAACCCGTCCTATCCTTCCTACCTGCGTGAGCGTTTTACTTACGCTCGCCCTCGGGACACCCCTTGTAGATCGCACCTCAGATCCCTCCTTAAATCCCTTCCTCATAAAACTAGTTACTATTCCTATTCCTTCTCCATCCATGCCGTAAGATTGTGGAACTCACTCCCGCCTAGCATTAGAGACTTGAAAAGCATTTCAATTTTTAAAACTAGATTAAAAGAGCATTACCTTTCCTCTCAATTGTGAATATTTATAATATTGTATTTACATATCTGTTAATGTATTTTTGTGTTATGTATGTATATAGTTAAATATTATTATGCTTATATGTGTACTTATATTTAGGTTAAGACATTCTTATTTTAGTTACTATTCTCTTCCTGTTCTCACACACTATTGTCTACGTTTCATTCTTCATATTTCCTCTCGCAGGCCTGCTGGTAGAAATTTCTTTAGAAATAAGCTGTGCCTTTGTACTCTTTGTTTTTTTATGATGTTTTCCTGTGTTTTTTCTTGTGTGTACATAAATTATTAAATAAATAAATAAAATAAATAAATCAAATTATATATTTATTTTTTTGTATATTTT
Source organism: Ochropleura plecta (assembly GCA_905475445.1). Taxonomy (NCBI): domain Eukaryota; kingdom Metazoa; phylum Arthropoda; class Insecta; order Lepidoptera; family Noctuidae; genus Ochropleura; species Ochropleura plecta. Next base: position 1,511,560 of record FR997735.1, read on the forward strand.
TTTAATTATTCTGTTTTATTAAGAAATATTTAAAAAATGTAAAATTATAATGTAATCAATTGAATAAACGGGAATAGTTTTTAAAAAAAATAGCTAATGTTTTTTACTAAAAACCATCGAGAAACCATAATGACTACTAATTAATTTCTTCATTCCTCGATTTTAAAATAACAGTATGAATCGAATCTCGTAGCAAGTCATAGACGAGTGCTACAAATAGCTACGGCGTAGCAAAAACTATTTCGTAGACTGCGTAGCGGTAACGGGAATTACATCGTCTTGTAATTATTCATCGTCTGGGAATTACTCATCGTGTTATTACCGTGCAATTTCTGGTTAGTAAATTGTATACGATTTACATTAGAGCAAATTTTATGTTATTCAAATACTAGTATTTGAATAACATATAATAACAATAGCCACATTTAAAAAAAAATTACGTTGATTTAAAATAAATAAAAAACCGGCCAAGTGCGAGTTGGGCTCGCGTACCAAGTGTTCCGCACAAACATGCGACATAAACGGCTATATCTTTTGACTGCGTAGATTTAGAAGGTTGATTTTTTCACAGATCTAAGGGACCACAGACTTGAGTATATGGTTTTAATTTGAATTCGATATCTTCACGCGTTCCCGAGATAAAGAGTTGTGACAGACAGAAGAACAACAAAGTGATCCGTTTTTAAAAGAGTCCAGTTTTTATTTTATGGTATACTAGCTTTTGTCCGCGGCTTCGCTCGCGTTAAATTCGGTATAACACAGTTCCCCTTTCCTGATTTGCAGGTACCTGCTACCTGCAGATTATGCTGTTGCGCCTTATTGATTTGTAATAGCAACGCTAAGTTTTCCTCTTCTTCCCTCTTTCTCCCTCATATCCCACTTTTTTTTTAAATATGTCCGTCTCCTGGTTCCCAAATATCTCTGTACCAAAATTCATCAAAATCGGTTTAGCCATTAAAGCGTGAAGAGGTAACAAACAAACTCACTTTCGCTTTTATAATATTAGTAAGGATATACCCTAAACACCTAAAACAGTAATTATAATTAGATTCTTCTTCCATAATTAGATTCTTAACATTGCTCCAAAAATTGCACCTCATTTTAGCGAATGCATACTATTGCACCATGCCTATATTCCACTGTGTAACGCATTTGTGTGTTTATATGTACGTGTGTGTGTGTATGTGCAATATGTACATGTTCGTGTGTGTGTATGTGTGTGCAGGCGATCATTATTCGTAAGTACTAGAGGAGTAGATAGGTACGTGTGTATGTGTGGGTAGAATTTGGCTGCGTCCGAAGATCCGTTGCAATGAAGTTTTAAAGGTTTTTTTACTTGTGTATGTTACTGAATTCAGTTTTATAACTTTTGAATTGCCTTTTGTAATCGAAAAACGAGGTGTGATGTTAAATATTTGAAAAAATAGTAAAGAAAAATGGAGTTATTTTTTATTTATTTCCACAAAGATTTTTATTACTTATTTGAATGCTGACGAAATAATAAAACTGTAATTACTAACTAGTAAATCCTTACTAATATTATAAAAACGTAAGTGAATTTGTTTGTTTGTTACGTGTTCACGCCTAAATGGTTAAACCGATTTTGATGAATATTGGTACAGAGATAGTTGGGACCCTGGAGACGGACACAGGCTATTTTTTTAAATTGAGAAAAGAGGGAAGAAAAAGGGAGAGAAAGAATTTTGTTTTCGATCATCACGCAGGTTAAAGTTATCGTTAGCCCAAAGTAACTATGCCACGCGGACGAAGTCGCGGGCGAAAGTTAGTGGTTTTATAATTTCATCAATATGCCAAATCAGAGAGTAACCACTAAATTAAAAGGTTATTATAAAACCGCCGAAATATAAAATCTTAAACATTTTAACTCTTGAAATGAACCTACGTAAGGTTCATTTTATTTATTTAGCTTTAGAGATATTATTTTGGGCAATTGTTTATTCAAACATTAGCGAGGTACACAGTATGCATGATCACTCAAACGAATAAGCACTGCTAACTCTTTCTGAAATCTATAGGCCATCTTTTCATTTTCATGAATTGGCAGAAGAAGTATTTTTTTTTTGCTTTTACTTTGGACGATCTGAATGTGCTCGCTTTTCAACATATTTCTCACATATATGTATCTATATATAATTAAAGAAGTGAAATTGAAATGAAATTTCTTGCCCATTCTTCTCCATAGAGATCTAAGCTTTGGAATGGGCAACTACAGTATATACTTTCACAAGTTATTATGTCTATTGGGTGTTGGGACTGTAGTAGCATCTTTTTTGTGTTTATGACATTCAAAAGTGCCTGTAATGGTCTGATTGACCGGGGTTGCGGGTTGTTTGAAAGAGATGCCGCGGCCCCGGAACGTAAAGGGCAATAGAAGGAACATGGGTGGGTTTTAGTCAGTACAAGTCTGACATGCCCCCCCGCTCCGAAGTTATTTGATGAATTCCCACCCCAAAAAAATGGTCTTATTGAAATAAATGCTTTGAATTTGAGTTTGAGTACTTTCGGAAAATTACTATTCATTTTTACTGAGCAAGTTTTTGCAAACCCTGGCTCAAGTTAAATGCAGTGAAAATAACAAATGAGCGCGGTAACCGAGCAATTTCAAGTAAGTCGACATCGCGCCGAATCGATAACTGTCAAGCATTAATTAATTAAATCACGAACGTTGGCAGGGCCGGATCAGTTCGGTTAGTAAAACGGGTGCAACCATGTACTTGTTGATATATGTATACAAGATGTTTTTTGCAATCTTCGTATAATATTACTTCCCTATTTGCATAGGATTTTGTAAACCAGTTTTTACTTGCAACTCTAGTGTTTTTAAAATTCAAGTACTTCATATAACATCAGCTATCAACCAGAAATAGACGAAAAAAAGTAGTACTTTCATATCCATTCATTCAGTAAAAAACTGTATTGAAATTTAAAACAGATACTTAAATTGTATGTGCTTAGATAATAGTTTCCTTTCAATATATTGTATTCGATATAGTCTACTGTGGTCTCCAAGCCTCTTTTTTAATAATCAGCATTTTTATTAAGTAAAACTTTTTTGATAAATGATAATTTTCACATAAGCTGTTTAGGCCTGCTGGATTTATAACTATACTAATCATCGCTAACTAATTGACATAATAGCGAAGCTGAATGTTCACTGTCAACAATTTATTTAAAAAAATGTCCGAATGTAGGTAGTAAGACTTTAAGGTCTCCGGGGTTGCGGATTGTTCGAAAGAGATACCGCGGCCCCGGAAGGTAAAGGGACATGGGTGGGTTTTAGTCAGTACAAGTCTGACACTCCCCCCCGCTCCGCCTAGAGCGGGGGAAGTTATTTGATGATTTCCCACCCCAAAAAAAAAGACTTTAAGGACTCAATTAATAAATCAATAAAATTTATTTTTGTAAATTGATTGAAAAAACATTTTTAGACGACATATGTCTTCTACATCTGCCTTCACATAATGTTTGCATACCATCCTCCTCCCTAATCCGTCCCTGGACTGTGCAGTATTCGTTCAGCGACCGCACGACTGGTTGCCAAACAATCGCTTAATTAATACTATTGTCCGCAGTTAGCGACTGGCTTTGTGTATAGCTGTATGATATAGCGACACCTTGTGAGCGAAGAGAGGGTTGCAGAATATTGTCAAGAGAATGGAGGCTAGGTTTGAATAACAACTTAATTGGTTTATGGATTATTAGCTGGCGCCGGTGGCTCCGCCCGCGTGATGATCGAAAAAAAAGTGTTCTATGTGTTATTCCAAACTATAATCTACCTATGTTCCAAATTTCATGAAGATCCGTTCAGTAGTTTTTGCGTGAATGAGGATCAAACATACATACTATACTCACAAACTTTCACATTTATAATATGAGTAGGAAGTAGGATTAAAATAATATTACATTGCCCGTTGACAGCGTTGAAGACGATTTTTTAGTTTATTAATAAGTTGGTAACTTTCAGGCGTGAAGTCTGAGAATGGAAGAAGAAAACGTGTTGCGCCGACCCCAAATAAAATGGTGCCAGGGCAGGAAAATAAGGATAAACAAGTTAGTTACTTTAAATTTATGAATACAAAACATTTTGTTGACATATAAATTACTAGCTGACGCCCGCGGCTTCTCCCGCTTTATAACGAAAAAAAAAATGTATCCTATATGTTATTCCAGACTATAATCTACCTCTGTGCCAAAGTTCTTCAAGATCCGTTCAGACGTTTTGACGTGAAAGAGTAACAAACATCCATACATCCATCCTCACAAACATTCGCATTTATAATAATAAGTAGGATTTACATAGTAGGATTTTACCAAATAGTCCGGTCAAATTAGACCAAAAAATAAGAGTTAAGTTACATAAATTCCCACCTAGCTGCAAATCGGTAAGATTGTTTAAAATATCATTAAAAACAAAATTTGAAAGTTCCCCATCTTTCCCCTGTAAGGAAAAAAAAATATTCAAGGTCAAAGGTAAAAAAAATGAGTTTTTCGCGATTTTCAGCAAAACGGTAAGTTTTATCATAAAAATACTTCAGACAAAAATTGTAGATCATAAAATTATATACAAAAAATTAATTAATACTTTTTTTCTACGAGCCACCGTTTTTGAGATATAACGATTCTAAAAGTTGTAATCGTCTTAATCGAGCCTCGGCTTAGGGCGTCGCTGAGGGACAACAAGGGACAGGCTGGATCTGAGTGATATTACTTTGGGACTGGTTTAGACTTACTGGCTCAGCATCGCGGGCTGGCTCTTGCAATGGACGGGTGGGGCAATTACCGGGACGTCGCGACGGGCCTCGTCAGCGAGGACGGAATGACGGCGCTTTGCGTCTGACTTTTCGAAGGGTACTCGTCTCCCTGCTGCTCTCCTGAAGCAGGGTTATAGCATCGTCAGGAGTGACGAGGGTATGTCGGGGACGACGAATTTTACTTATTCGCGAGGGATCGTATCGAGCGGCCGATGCGATAAGGGGGTTGCGATGTTTTAACGCGGAGTCAATAAAGCGTTTGGAAAGGCGCTTCATGAATTGAACGACGGTGGGGATTCTTAAGTCTAAGTGAAGACTATCGTTACGGACGTAAAAAGGGGCTCCCGTGATTTTACGAAGGAATCGGTTTAGCAAGGTCTGCATCTTATGAAGGAAACGAGGGTTGGGATGGGCAAACACGACACATGCGTATGTCATGAATCATGATGTGACGGATGACCGCGGTGTATAAACGCAATTTGCACTTAAGTGACAGTTTGCTTTTTGCCTGAATTAAAAAGTGAAGCCTACCCATAGCAAAGGCAGCGCGCGAACGAGCCGCTTTGATATGTGCCGCGAAGGACAAGTGGCTGTCGAGAATGACACCTAAGTATTTGGCTTGCTTCTCCTAGGGGATAGGCTTGCCGTACATAGTGATCGGACTGGACCAACTGGCGTTCAAGACTAACAGTATTTCATTTATTATAGCAGGTATAAGACCTAGCCACGCACACAATTGAACAGGGGACAGATGTTTTCTCAAGGTTACGATGGCGTATAAATTAATTGACTGGTTTTCATTTTACCTGATATTCTTATAGTTATAACTTATGTATATTTTATATAAGTAGTGTAAGTTACAATGACCGATAGAAAAATATTTAAACATATATTACAACTATAGATATATACGTGGCGTACTCATGCATATTATGACGATTACAACTTTTAGAATCGTTATATCTCAAAAACGGTGGCTCGTAGGAAAAAAGTATTTATTAATTTTTTGTAGATAATTTTATGATCTACAGTTTTTGTCTGAGGTATTTTTATGATAAAACTTACTGTTTTGCTGAAAATCGCGAAAGACCTATTTTTTTTACCTTTGAACTTGAACATTTTTTTTTCCTTACAGGGGAAAGATGGGGAACTTTCAAATTTTGTTTTTAATGATATTTTAAACAATCTTACCGATTTGCAGCTAGGTGGGAATTTAGGTAACTTCGAATGTCTAAATTGACCGGACTAAAAACAAAAAAAAGTATATTGAAGTCCATGAAATCAGCTTCCACAAACAGATTTCAGCACATCATCTTCTGCCAAACCATTTCTCAAGCTATTATAGGGTCGGCTTCCAGTTTTACCGGGTACAGTTGAATACCAGTATTATACAGCCTACCTTTCTTTTCTTTCTTTTTTTTTAACGTTACCCCACACTAGGATTTCTCTTGTATCGTGGGTGCGTTTACAAACATTTAAACTCACATACCCCAAAACAACTATCTGTAGGCCATACAAATATTTGATCCGTGCGGGGATCGAACCCGCGATATGCAGCGCAGCAGTCGATAGGTAGTTATTTCGGGTCTGGCTGTTTGTGTGAGTTTAAATGTTTGTAAACGCACCCACGATACAAAAGAAAGTCAACAAAACAATGGGCTATTCAGGTATAATTGCTAGTCACTTACAAAATTAAATGATCAGTGATCTACTAATAGCCCAAGATTACATATACAGTGTAGTTATGTATGCACTTCACAAGCGTTTATGTAATTTCAGCAATCAGTCATTGAATAACGATACCAGTCATTAATGTTTTGAAAGAATCAAACTATGAAGAAACATCATAAGTTATGCATTTCATTCTAAAACCAAAAAAAACTTGTTTTCTTCTCGCATTAGTTCCACCAAAGAATTGCAATAAAAAGGCATCGCCAGAAAATATCTCATTACTTCGATTGCAAGCTTGTCCAAACTGCATTTTTGGGTTCTAGAGAGCGTTATCGTTGTCCCTCTCGTACTAAGGTGTTAGAGGGAGAAGCACGTAGTTTGACCTATGCGCCGGCGACCGAATTTGGGGCCGTTGCATGGCAATACAGTCATGCGCAGTCATATCTATACCATAAGCAGCTTTTATATGTAAGATTATTTTTTCTAGTTTATTGTTTGTTTGTAACTGTACGGTTTACTTACTGACAATGTGTGTGGCAATCCAGTTAGTCTGGAAGTCGACCCAACCATCGATGGAAAAAAAAACTTAAAATCGTTGCAAATTTTCTTCCAATCCACAAATTTTTATTTGAAAGAATAACAATCATCCATTTTTTTATTAACAAAGGTCACCAACAGCTTCTGCATTAAAAATTAATAATTTAGATTACACAGTAGTCAATTACAGGTTAACCAGCATTTTGACCCACAAGCAATAATAACTATTTTTATATTTTGTAAATGTGTTTTTACGTTTTTATTTATGTTTAAAAATGTAAAAATCAAAAAACGAAATATGTGTTAATATAAAAAAAAACAACAAAAAATACAATTTTGTTAAGGTACAACAGAAGACAAAATTTTTTTTTACAACATTTATAATCCATGGATAATCTCACACACTTAAGAAACGTCAAATCACAAATAGGTACACGGTTGAGATTGATATCGCCCAATATAAAAAAAAAAACCGGCAAAACACTCGATGGTCACATTTTAGTGCTTGCGACTGTACACGACCGTGCAATGGTTTCTTTTTGTTTGATTCATGAAACTGTAGCAATATTTTGGGAGCAAGAGGAGAGGAGGACAGGAGGAGAGGTAAAGTTTGTTCGTGGTGCGTAATTGTTGTAACGGTTGATAATGTTGTGCTTGATTATGTTATTTATGGCTGCTACATAACTTTGTGATCATTAAGTTACAATGAACCGAGGATTTGAGAAACTATTTTAATTAATTTAATGATGACGAACGCTGAGAATTGAGGGTTCCGCACAAACTCGCGACATAAACGGCCATTTCTTTTGACTGCTAGACTGATAGTGTTGATTTTTGCATACCTCTTAGGGATTTGAGTATATGAACCAATCTGATACCACGTGTTCTCGAGAAAAAGTGTTTTGAAAGACAGACAGGTGGAGAACCAAGTGATCCTGTAAGTGGTCTCTTTTTTTCTTTAGTGTTACGGAACCCTAAAAAGAACGAGCCGATCCGAAAGGGGCATATAACACCAATGACAATCTAATATATAAAATTCTCGTGTCAAAATGTTCGTTCCCACACTCCTCCGAAACGGCTGGACCGATTTCAACGAAATTTTGTGTGCATATCGTGTAGGTCTGAGAATCGGCCAACATCTATTTTCCATACCTTTCTATAGAAAAGGAGCTAAGTAGCGGGTGAAACCGCTGGGCACAGCTAGTCTAATATATAAAATTCTCGTGTCACACTGTTCGTTCCCATACTCCTCCGAAACGGCTCGACCGATTCTTATGACATTTTTTATTCATATTCAGTAAGTCTGAAAATCGGCTACTATCTATTTTTCATACTCTTTAAGTGATAAGGGGAATCTGAGCAGCGGGTGAAACCACTGGGCACAGCTAGTAATAAATAAAATCATCGTATAAATATCAATGAATTTTAAAACGCATGATTTTCATGTACAAATTGCCACTATTTCCCTAAAATTTAACAACCTTTAAAAACATCCACCATCTTCGGCAATAGTTTGTTGGATCGTCAATTGTTTATCTATGACGTCACAACCCCTTTTTTGCGTATGGGAAATCATCAAATAACTTACCCCACTCTGGGCGGAGCGGTGGAGAGTGTCAGACTTATACTGACTGTGACATCTGTGTCACGGCATCATTTGCTCCTTTCTCCTTCATATCATTCCTTACACAATCTATCCATCTTTTCTTTGGCTTTCCTCTCGCTCTTCGTCCATTAACATTCAGATCCATCAAATGATTAAACATTTAATTACAACCCCTTATCATTTACATTCCCACTAACTCTCCCTTAACACAACCAACATTATTAAGCAAAAAAAATACCCAGTAAACACACGGAGGCTAGCTCTAAATCATGGGAATGTCTGAACCCTCCCTACGGGAAGTTACATCCCCCGCCTGACCTCTGCTGACGTCACCGAGGTTCACGCCGTGCAAATTCTATGTAACGTTCAGGGGTGATGCTCCTGAGGGGCTTACTAGTCCGTGGCCAGAGGATATAGAGCTTGTTTTTCGGAACAAGATTTCCTTTGCCAGCAGTTAAGTTATATATTTGCAAAGAGTAGATCTGATTTCTGCCTGCCGGGGTTGCGGGTTGTTCAAAAGAAATATCGCGGCCCCGGAACTTAAAGGGTAATAAACGAACATGGGTGGGTTTTATTCAGTAAAAAACTTACACTGACCGCTCCGCCTAGAGCGGGGGAAGTTATTTGATGATTTCCCGTGCGAAAAAATAAATTTAAAAAACTACCAAATTTCTACCTAGAATGGTGCCTTTAAAACCATCCAGATTGTGAGATCTAAATCTTTCACTATTATTTAAATCATGGTATTAAAATTTAAAAGAATATGGGAAACCGGCCAGTCCTTCTGGAAGAAGTTTCTAATGAAAAATCGGGTTAATGTACTTAAGTCAGATTCGCGCACCGAGGATTCAGAACAAACTTGCAACATAAACGGCCATATCTTGAACTGCGTAGATTTAGAGGGTTGATTTCTTCAAAGCTCTTAGGACAGACATCCTTACTATACTAATATTATAAAAGCGAAAGTGAGTTTGTTTGTTACGTCTTCACGCCTAAATGGCCAAACTGATTTTAATGAATTTTGGTACAGCGATTGTTGAGAGACGGACATAGGCTTTTTCTTTAAATTGAGATAAGGGTGAGAAAGCGGGAAAAAAAGGGAAGAGAAAGATTTTTTTTTCGATCATCACGTGGGTTAAAGTTAGCGTTAGCCCAAAGTAACTATGCCACGCGGACGAAGTCGCGAGCGCAAGCTAGTAAATATAGGATAATATTTTTGTGTTCACCAAAAATCTTAAGGTACATCTATGTATGCATTTCTAAAATATAGATCTTAAACCCGTTTAATTGTTTTACAATAATTAAACTACTCGGCCAACAAAATATGTTACATCAAACAAATTCCAAATGAACACCAAGATATAACACTTTTTTATTGTAGTGCGCTGCAAATATTCTATTGTAACAATAACTATTTTATTCTTCCCCGAAAAATACTGATCGTGCACCAAATACTCCTGAATGTTATAAAAATGCGTAGGTTAGGTTAGGTTAAAACCGTGTGACCCCCTACGACCCAGTAACGACTTGCATTAATAGAAAATGGATAAAATTCCAAATTAACACCAAGATATAACACTGAAGTAAAACTAAAAAAATAAATGCTTGTTTTTAAAATTAGGTGTATTACTATTTTTACAAATTTGCAACAGTTGTTAAATAGATGCTCGTTATGACATATTTTAATTAACATATTTTGGTGCACATTCAGTATATTTGGTGGAACACAGGCAAAATTAGGTACTTAAATGAAATGGGAATAAATTGAAGTACTTTTAAATACCATCCGTAAATATATAGTTTTAAATTCAACTCAATACCTTTACACGTTACCTAGATTAAGTTACTTGACAGACAGACAGGCAAACATATGCACAAAAAACTGATCCTATAAGGGTCCCGTATTTTCCTTTCGAGGAGCTCGTGGCTAAATAAATAGTAGCCGCTCGGGTCGATCTTTAGGTTAAGCCGCGCTTGCCTAGGTTGGTCTGTGGATGGGTGACCACCCGTCACATGCCGAGTTTCCTCCGTGCCTCGGAAAGCACGTTAAGCCGTTGGTCCCGGCTGTCATTTGTAGATCTTTGACAGTCGTTACAGGTAGTCAGTGTTCCGAAAGTCTGACAACCAGTCTTACCAAGGGGTATCGTATTACCCAGAATTAACTGGGTTGTGGAGGTCAGATAGGCAGTCGCTCCATGTAAAATACTGATATTCAGCTGCATCCGGTTAGACTGGAAGCCGACCCCAACATATATAGTTGGGAAAAGGCTAGGCAGATGATGATTTTCCTTTCGAAATACGGTACACTAAAAACAAAAATCTTTCACATACAACACCAATGTAACACAGATAATATCTAGATCTAAATTTAGACAACTTAAAAATTTTAGTTATGGCGAAGCTTTAGTTATCCTTGTATTGGAATACTCGATAATCATACGTAACTATCTAACATAACATTATTTACATACTGTGACATTTAAAAACCTATTTATGGTCTAATAATAAAAACCTATTCATACATTAGATATTTCGTCTTCTAAAAATTTACCTTTTTTGGAATTACCTCAGTTTTGATCTAGGTGATATAGATCACCTAGATCAAATTTAAATAAATGCTTTAAGAATATAGATTCTTAAAGCATTTATTTAAATTTGACCATTACAGGCACTTTTAGAATGTCAAGGAACAAAATGATGATGAAGCTACATTCCCGGTCACAAGGCATAATAACTTGTGAAAGTACTGTCTTTACCTATTCAAGGCGTTGATCTCTATGGGGAAGAATGGGCAAGAAACTCCATGGACACTCTTTTAAATTATAATATTATTACAAAATCGTAGTTACATCATTCATGTTAAGATTATACAAAATGTGAGAACGATCCTACTAATATTATTAATGCGAATGTTTGTTAGGATAGGATATATGGATATGAATGGATGGATGGATGTATGGATGTTTAATACTCTTACACGTCAAAACGGCTGAACGGATCTTGATAAAATTTGGCACGAGGTAGATTAAAGTCTGGAAAACACATAGGATACTTTTTTCCGATATCACGCGGGCAAAGCCGCGGGTGCTAGCTAGTGTATTAAATTTCTGAAAGTTCTAAGTTAGTTTATTCCGCATGTTGACCTATTTCTAAAAACCAACTTTCTTTGCACAGTAACTCGCATCCAACCTACATAAACCAACAAACTGACTGCAAGCGCCTGCAGTATTTACGTGAGCAAACTGTTGCGGTTCATTGATCACATGCGGGTTAACTTTAACTAACTAGTTTACTTGAGCTTAGTGACTAGCGGTAATATACGTTTTTAGATCTAGCATATAATTAGGTTATCATCATAATTAAGTTATTCTATAACCATTTTGATACGTAAAAAGCGACGTTGTTACTTAGTTCAAAGGTGCCTTAAAGGAAATCATTAAATAACTTCCGCAAATAATGTCAAACTGTTACTGACTAAAACCCACCTATGTTCTTTCTTTTGCCCTTTATGTTCCGGGGCCGCGGTAACTCTTTCAAACAACCAATTTGATGATTTCCTATCCGCAAAAAATAAATTTTCTATCCCACAACACGATTCTATATTAAATTCAACAGGCGCAAAACTAACTGTTCCTACGTAAACTAGTTATAATTTGATCTTAAGCTATAAGACAGGTAATTCGGTTAGTTAAAGTCTGGTCAAAATATTAACTTGCCTTCACGTAACTAAGAAATCAGTTTAGTTCGTTAACATCATATTAGGTGCAGCAGCTGTCTAGTTTGAGATCATAATTGGGGGCTAACTGGCAGCTATCTGAGCTGTCATTGTTGCATCTCGGTGGTATATATAATTACCAGCTTTTATGGCTTCGCTCGCGTTGAATTCGGGTAACACAGTTCCCCTTTCCTGATTTGCAGGTACCGACTACCTGAAGTTTTTGCCCTTGCGCCTTATTTAATTGTAATAGCAAAGCTAAGTTTTTCCTTTTCTCATCAATCCTGCTAACCTTGTTTAGAAAGCTCTTGTTCTAGTCGCAGATTTACATCAAATCCCTATCCACCCTTTGCCCATTTTCAGCATCCTTACTAATATTATAAAAGCCAAAGTGAGTTTGTTTGTGTATTCACGCCTAAATGGCCCAAAAAAAGTGAGAAAAGGAGGAGAAAGAGGGAAGAAAAGAGGAGAGAAAGATTTTTTTTTGGATCATCACGCGGGTTAAAGTTAGCGTTAGGCCAAAGTAACAATGCCACGCGAACGAAGTCGTAGGCGAAAGCTAGTTTATTATAAGATTGATAATAATTATTGATAAAATTAGTGATAATGCCATGTAATGTTAAAAGGCACAATGGAGTTGGCATATCTGTTCAGATAAAAACCTCAAAACAAAATAAAGAGAAAAAAAACCTCGATTGTTCAAATACCAAATCAAATCAAAATCATTTATTTCAATTAGACCATTACAGGCACTTTTGAATGTCATGAAAACAAAAAAATGATGCTGCTACAGTCCCAGTCACAAGACATAATAACTTGTGAAAGTACTGTAGATGCCCATTGCAAAGCGTAGATCTCTATGGAGAAGAATGGGCAAGAAACTCCATGGACACTCTTTCAAATCATAATATTGTTACAAAAACATGGATACATCATTCATGTTGTGATTATAAATACATGTGAGAACGATGTAGAAAAACGAGCACACTAAGAGCGTCCAGAGTAAAAGCAAAAACAAGAGTTTAATAAATAAATAAATAAATTAAAACAAACCGTGGCGGCTAATTGATGACCAGTCACAGCTGACAGCGCCCGTTCACGAACATGACGCATATATCAGCCCAATTCAGCTCAACCATTTTGAAGGGAACTAAATGACCCGACACACACGCCCTACCATCAGCGTGACATTTAAGTGAGCATGACAATCTCTCAACCACCAGGGCAACCGTCGAGTTAATTAAATTAAATTACCAAAGTTGATACAAATGTTTTTGTCTTACCAAGTTATGTCGTATTACCCAGGAGTCAGAAAGGTAGTCTTCATGTAAAATACTGGTATTCAGCAGCATCCAGTCTGACTGGATGCCGATCCTTACTAAGTTAGGAAAAAGCTAGGCAGGTTATGATGAACTACGCATGTTCAAAGTTATATTTTACCATGCCTATATACACGCTGTTTTATTATAAGCGTGTTGATATGTTTCTACAATTTTTGACTATGGATACCGTCACTGTTTGCCATTTAAACTTTAATAAAACTAAATTGAAAATAGCTTTAAAGCATTAGTTTTCAAGCTACGTCTTCTTTGATATATGACTAAACCAATGAGGTAAAATACAATTCACGAATCTGTAGGCCTACTATGACGTCTTAAAGCAGAACTTATTCCACTGAGTGAAAGAGACAGAGCTATACAGGGTGTGTAGCACCATCTCTTTTCCTCAGTGGAATAAGTTCTGCTTTAAGACGTCATAGTAGGCCAGCTGGTTTTCAACTAATCCAGAAATCAGTACTTCCAGCTCGAGTACTTCCAGAACAGAACCCCTCCCCTCGACCCCCTTACAGTTTTGTTTAAATTTTAGTGTACAATAAAGTGTAAACTATTCTAATCTACTCGTAAAAGTATTGAATCTGTAGCGACACTACAATTCGGAAACATGGCAAAAAGTACTACAACGACATTTATGCAACCACTATGAAAACTAACTGCCAAATCTTACATATAGCAAGCAGAGTTATCCGCGAGTTAAGTGGCCCACCAGACACGACCTCCCATTTTAATAGGGTATAAAAACTGTAAACCCTGTTCTTCATTCCCCAAAAATTTCAATCATTGGATTCTGTGGTTCTATGATTTATCTCGGCTTTAACAGTGTGACTGGTTGACGCAACTGATTCTCTGCAAGAGCCTGATATATTCATCATAGCAACGAGCGTCGATGCGTATTGTTTTTAAGCTCATTTTGTACCGTCTTTCTTTAGCCCTTGTGTCAATCACACGTTAATATAGTGCACAAGTTATTCCATTTTTATTGATTTATTTAAACTTTATATACAGTAATGGTACATAGACGGGCCTGTTGGTCTAGTGGTTAGTGGCGCTGACTGCTGAGCCGGACGTCGTGGGTTCGATTCCCACCCAGCACAAACTTTGTGTGATGAGCATGATTGTTTGTTCTGTGTCTGGGTGTGATTTATCTATAATATGTATGGATTTATAAATTATATAAGTATGTATATCAGTTGTCTGGTTACCATAACACAAGGTCTGCTTAGCTTGGGATCAGATAGCCGTGTGTGAGTTGTCCCAAGATATTTATTTATTTATTTTATAGACGGACTTCACGGCATAAAGTATTCTCTACCAGTCAAATTTGGGTTAAATACGACGGCATTGTGATAGGGTGCAAACATTAGATCTAAAAAATATTGTTTTCGACAATATCCCCTTATTTTGGAGTCCAATCACCTCAGATATACACTAGTAAGTCACGTCTAACGTTTGTCTAGTTCTCGTAACCCGTTTAGCCGGTAATTCGTGGAAAACGGACAGTTATACTTGGAAAACGGGTCGGGTACGCCTGCGTACGTTTTAGACCAGAATGTTATTTGCAAATTAGGACTGTAATGGTGAAACGGTTTTGGGAGTTGCTGGTTAAGTTTTTAAATAAAAATTAGGGTGAGAAGTTGTTTTTAAATGCGAGAGGTTATAAACGACAGTTTAATTTATCTATGACTAAATTCGGCCCCTGACTTCGTTCACGCTTATTTAGAATACTTTAAACACATGACTAATTAAGAGTGTATCACGTTTAGAACAACACATTATTTCTATACTATTTAAATGTAAATTTTATATTTGTAATCACGGGTCACTAGTTTATTTATTTGGATCTCCAATAAATGATACACAAATCAAAAGTATATTTTAAGTGTGTTCCTTCAATTATAGGACACCACAGCATGCACATATTATATAACTAGATGTTAACACAGAAATATGAAAACAGTTTCAACAAAATTGAAATTTATAAATTATAACTTAACTATTAAAATGATATATTACAAAACAACATCGAAAAAAAACGTACCTCATGTGTTAGTCCAGACCATAATCTACATCTGTGCCCAATTTCATCAAGATCCGTTTAGCCGGTTTGACGTGAAAGAGTAACAAACACCCATACATCCATCCATCCTCACAAACATTCGCATTTATAATATTATAAGGATTATACTCGTAAATTATACCAATATCGAGTATCATAATTATGGGTGCGAACATTCGCTTTCTCTTATTTTACTTGAGCAGAGCTCAGTTCTCTATGTCAATATCATGTGAATATCAAAAACTTCTACATTCAGAACTAATATTCCTTTAATTAAGTATCGACAAAGCATTCATTTCCCGGATAAACTCATATCTACTAGAGAACCGATGTCTAGAGACATCTCAGATCCGGAAGCTTGGAAGAATCAATATTAGAACAATATAATTCTTACTTACCGGAGAGACCAAATCAAGGGAAAACATACGGGAAGAGGTTTATCTACATAGGTATACTAAAATTATACAGGGGAAAGATTTGTTTGTTTGTATCGATTAGACTCCAAAACTACTGGACCGATTTCAACCATTCTTTCACAAATAGAAAGCTACATTACCAGGAAGTAACATAGGCTATACAACATCACGCTAGTACCGAGGGGAGCGGGGCAGAAAACGCGGATGAAACCGCGCAAGACAACAGACTAGTTTTATATTTTACACTATTTTTAGACGTTTTGTTCAAGCGATAACATATTTAAAGCTGAAATTCAGTGATATTTTACAACTACTGAGCTGCGTTTTGGTTTTATGAGGAAAAACGGTACCCTTATAAGATCATTTTGTTGTCCTTCTGTCTGTCTGCCTGTCTGTCTGTCAAGACCCTATATATATTGAAGGTATATATTGAAGGCGTGGGTGGAGGCATCGAGTTGAAATAAAAATACGTGTGGCACTCGGGGACTGCCGCGGTAAAGCTATTGCATAGCATTTTTTATCAACTTATGCAATAAATAAAAACAATCTAAATAAAATATTTAAAAAGTACTTCCAATGAAAAGAAGTCGCAAAAAGAAACATTTTTTTATCAACATCTTAGACAATAAATAAAAAAATAAAAAACAAAATATAATATTTAAAAAGTACTTCCAATGAAAAGAAGTCGCAAAAAGGAAAACAAGACCTTGGGTTTGATCCAGCGTAATGTCGATTGACTATCCGATTCTCTACCAAACACGCTATTAGAACATGAATCGTGATTGAAATAACTGACCGTATTGTGTAAACGACGTTAGACAATGCACGGCCTTCAAGCCACACCTCCGTGCCCGTCGGAGTGGAGAGCGTCAGGTTTTTTTTCGTTACGGAATTTCTGGATTCGGTCCCCGCGCTCAAGGCCCGCGATAGAAGCTATGCAATAGCTTAAAAACCATATATTCAATTAAATTCAATTCAATTTATTCAATAACGATTTTTACATATCATGTCTGAATTTCTATAACTAGTTACATACACGCAATACATTTTTTAAATTAAATACAATTATCCAAATAATTAATAAGTTTGTGTGGATAATTGTATAATACACACAAACAAATAATATCAAGTCAGCGTTATAGAAAAACATCAATAAAAATAAATAAAAAAATAATTTAGTCATGAGTCAATAAATTAAAACAAATTAAATTTCAAGTCATGTGCGACATTTATATTACTTCATAATTCATCAATAGAATAAAAACATTTACTTAACAAGAACTGTTTAAGCTGACTCTGAAACTCGCTTGTATAGACTAGACTTTTTATTCCTTGGCAGTATATAAAATATTTTGTTGACTTAGGATATGCGCTATGCTTTGCAACTATACTGAAGTCTATGGTCCCTTGGATCTGTGAAATCAACCCTCTAAGTCTACACTGTCAAAAGGTATATCCGTTTATGTTGCAAGTTGGTACGGAACCCGTGGTCGGCGAGTCTGACTCGCTCTTGGCCTCTTTACTTTGACTTCAAACTAAATATCAGGACGGCTACCAGTCGGTTTACATTTAAGGTAAAAGCTCGCGAACACTTACGTAAGAAGTTGGCAGACTCTTCTCAAAATTAAAAAGTTGTCTGTTTTTCATCATATTATTATTTATAGTAGTTTTTACCTCTCCTTACTTTTTTTACCTCTCTTTACTTTTGTTTATTTTCTATGTATGTATATGTATTTATTATTAATAAAATTGATATTTCCTGTTACATTGCACCTCCTATGTCTTTGTCTCTGCATCAAGGTTGACTGGTAGAAAATGCCCAAGGCATTAAGTCCGCCTTTGTACAATGTTTTTGTTATTTGTGCATGAAGTTTTAATAAATAAATACCAATATTTTACATGGAGCGACTACCTGTCTATGCTGGGTAATACGATACCTCTTGGTAAAACTGACTTCTGACTACCTGTACTAACTGTCAATCTGCAAATGACAGTTGGGACCAACGTCACGGAAAGCACCTGTTATGTAATGGGTGGTCAGACACGGACCAACCACGGCTTAACCTAAAGAGGATGCTATTATTTAGCCACGAGCTAAGTAAAAAACATTAATCAAATCACATAATTTCTAAACCTCTGGTTGATTAAAAGTACACGTTCAAAATGAACACAGTCTAAAACACCCATTCCCAGCAAAAATACGAAAAAAAAATTTCACTTACTAATTTCTAAATTAATATTGTATCGAAACAAACCGAAATCCAATTACATTATTGGTAGAAAATATAGAATGTAATTTTTGTTTAAAACCTCGGGCGGACGGCGGTCGTGAACCACAAATATTGGGCCAGTCCGCGGCAGGCCACCTCGAGCAAGCGGGTGCAATTGATTTTTAGATAGCGAAGTTTCGGTTAGCATTTGAAATGGATGAAAATTGGAGTTAGAGGGGAGTTTTTCTTGTGCCACTGCATTTTGTAGATGCTTGTACATTTTTTTTTTTGTATTTTAAAGACATATTTAAGGCAAAACGTTCATAGACAAGAGAAAAGAGATCGATGTATCAAACGCTTACCATAAATTCGGCATAAATCAAACTTTTTCGAACAGTTAAACTATTATTAGTTTTCCACTTTTGTAGAAAACAGCATTTTTTTTAATAACCGACAAATAATTTTAACGCTGGTGCAAATACCAGTTTTTGTATGTATTTTGGTTAGGTAGGTACCCCCGGCGTTGTTCACAGACACATAAGGACATCGAGATTCGTAACTCGTATTATTCCGACCCAAACACACTTAAAAAGTAATACTTGAACCCCAACCTATAAACCAATTTTAACAAAAAGGGTTCGGTCGAGAATTTCTTCAATTCCATTGTACAAACATCATTTTATATTTCAACTAATGTACTGTCTACTGTGGCCAGTGGTTTCACCCGCTGCTCCTTAGTGTCATAGCTTGATGGTTATATTATAGTCTACTAGCTTTTGCTCGCGGCTTCGCACGCGTTAAATTCGGTAGCGCCTTATTGATTTGTAATAGCAACGCTAAGTTTTCCCGTTTCTTCTCTCTTTCTACCTCATATCCCAATTTAAAAAAAGGCTATGTCCGTCTCCTGGATCCCAACTATCTCTGTACCAAAATTCATCAAAATCGGTTTAGCCATTAAAGCGTGAAGAGGTAACAAACAAACAAACAAACTCACTTTCGCTTTTATAATATTAGTAAGGATTAAATTGGCCTACATTTCCGGGCAAGTAATCAGACTTATACTGACTAAAACCCACCCATGTTCTCGCAACCCCGGCAGGCCCCTCTGCTTTGCTGTTTAAGGCGCGCGAGGAACACTAACGCGCCATGAGCTACAGTTTCACCCCGTTAGGGGTTGAATTGAGCAAAATCCTACTGACCACTTTCGTCCTAAAAGGATCCCCAAGCAAAATTTGAGACTTTACGACGTGACACTTACAGTTTCTGACATTTCGTGATGAGTGAGTAATTAATTTCCTTTATTTATATCTAATATATAAAATTTCCGTGTCACAATGTTAGTTACCGTACTCCTCCGAAACGGCTCGACCGTATCTTATGAAATTTTGGGTACATATTGGGTAGGTCTGAGAATCGGCTAACATCTATTTTTCATACCCCTAAACCTCAGCGGGTGAAATCACTGGGCACAGCTAGTATATATATAGATGTTGTGCATCTAGTTTGACAATTTTAAGCATAAAGTATACCACTATCTATCTAACTAGAATAATTTGAAGCGTGCTCCACCCCAGACCGCATCATTCCTTCACAATCTTCACATCAAACGAGTTGCGACCAAACGCAAGCCGATGTAGCATAAAAGAGTAAAATCCTACCTGCTGTTGGTTTGCATCCTGCTTCTCACTGCTATCAGAAGTAGTGGAGTAGTGTCCTGATGACTCCTTGCAGAAGGTGGGGCAGTAGCGACGGCATAAACACCTGTAGAAGGATTATAAAAATGAATATGGAACGCCAAAGATCCTGATACGTAGTGTCGAAAGATCTTGTTACGATGATCGTTTATCCATTTTTAACCCCCGACGCTAAAACGACGGGGTGTTATAAGTTTGACGTGTCTGTGTGTGTGTGTAAATGTGTATGTGTCTGTCTGTGGCATCGTAGCTCCCAAACGGATGATCCGATTTTAATGCGGTTTTTTTTGTTTTTGTGTATCTCATTACGTTAGATCTTGTGTAGTACAGTTAAATACTTTTAATAAAATATCTGACGCATATTCAAAGCTTTTATACGGCACGGTTGTCGCAGTGGCTGAGCGATTGAATGCTGCGTTGCGTGTCGCGGGTTCGATTCCCGCACGGAACAAATATTTGTATGGCCTACAGGTAGTTGTTTCGGGTCTGGCTGTTTGTGTATGTCAATTTAAATGTTTGTAAACGCACCCACGATACAGGAGAAATTCCTAGTGTGGGGCAACGTTAAAAAAAAAGCAAAAAAAAACTTGGTTTTTCATACGATTTGATTTTATAATAAAAAGAAGTAATATGATGGCCCGCGTTACGCGTATTGTGGTGAGTAATTGCGTGTTGTTGTGATCAAGTTAAAGTAACACTATTTAGAGCCTACTGTCGGACTTTCTACACGTGCACCCTGTGGTTCAAGTATACGCAGAGATTGCTCAACGCCCTGCGTGTCCAATACAATAAAGGATTTAGGATGTTGTTAGGGCTGCCCCGCTTTTGTAGTGCCTCCGGGATGTTTGCCAAGGCCAGGGTAGATGGTTTCCATGCCATAGTGCGCAACCGGCTCGCATCGATGTTAGGCAGAGTTCGGGGTAGCACTAACAGGTACTAACATCCTACAGGTCATTGCAGATAAGCAGGAGTCAAGATTCCTAAGAATATCAGTCATAATAGGTCAAAATAGTTGAAACTATTAATTTGACCCACTTTCTGGTTTCTAACTGAGCAGAATTTTTGTATTCGTATTTATTTTGGATATCAGTGCATAGTGAGGTAAATGACGTCTTTCTAAATTGAATTTTTCTTGACTATTGGTCTAGTAGTTAGTGGCCCTGACTGCTGAGCCGGAGGTCGTGGGTTCGATTCCCACCCAGGACAAACTTTGTGTGATGAGCATGATTGTTTGTTCTGTGTCTGGGTGTGATTTATCTATAATATGTATGTATTTATAAATTATATAAGTACCTATGTATATCAGTTGTCTGGTTACCATAACACAAGCTCTGCTTAGCTTGGGATCAGATAGCCGTGTGTGAGTTGTCCCAAGATATTTATTTATTTATTAAATACAATATGTGCGGACTCCCAAAAATGGCGGACTAGTTATTTTTTCGTATTACATTCAAGAACGGGTATTAAATGCAAGGCTTTGTTGAGAAGAAAACGAGAAATAAAGCGTGCAATAAATCACGACAAACTAGCAAATACTCTTTGCTAACATGTTAAGTTCTTTTGTCGTGTTTTGTTCGGAACTAACATCACCTTTTTGTTTTTTTTTTCCATAAAATCTTCACAGAGAACAACATAAATGTTTACCTAATAGCCTACAAAACAATGCTGCAGCATACCTACCAACAACTTCATATAAACATAAAAATCTACCGCTAACCTTCTAGAATATACTTACTTCAAGTACTCGGTCTGTCAGACCTAACAACGTGTTTATTACCTGACAAAAACCTAACAGCCGCACAATAACGAGACGATGACACTACAATATCCTGCTCCCCAGTCTCCTTTGTGTGGAACATTCTAGAGCAAATTAACAAGAATATAATAGCATCAACAACATCCTGTCGATAAAAGGTGAGGCCAGGCAGGTTGGCGCCAAAATTATTATTAAACATGAAGTAGGGTAGTTTGATATTCGTTTACTTGTTGTTGCTTTGAACTTTGACGAGGTTAAGTACTGTTAAGTGGGGGTAAAAGTGAGCTTTTTTAAGCGGAAGTATATTTGTAATTCGATTTTGTTCTTGTTTTTAGTACAATGTAGTTATGGAAATGTGGACTGAGATTGCACTAGAACGCTCAATAGTAAATAGTGATGGGCAGGTTTTTTAGATATAATTTACTTTAATTTATGATGACACGGTTGGCGCAGTGGCTGAGCGATCGACTGCCACGCTGCGTGTCGTGGGTTCGATCCCTGCACGAACAAATATTTGTATAGCCTACAGATATTTGATCCGGTTCTGGCTGTTTGGTTTGTGTATGTGAGTTTAAATGTTTGTAAACGCACCCACTATACAGGAGAAATTCCTAGTGTGAGGCAACGATATTTAAAAAAATGGATTATGTATCCATTTTATTTCTCCATTTGTTAGGCACTGAGTAAGTTCACACATGTCGAGTCGGTGCATAACATCAGCTAAATATGCCAAATAAAATGTAAAATGTACACACCAACGTATTTTTAAAGTTTTTTTTTGTGTTAGTCACAATGGTTTTTGGCCGAAATAAACATTAAATAATAATAATAAATGGTAATGAGAGCTCTCGTTGGTCACGGTGGAGCACACACTGGTGTACTTATATGTATGCAAAGTTTCAACTCAATCTAACACTGTGAATTTGATCAAATATAACTTCTAAGTTTATTTTTTATATTGCAAGTTATTTACAGGTAAAGTTCATAGAAGCGTGTTAAAAATGCAGTCTATTCTTTACGAGAGAGAATAAAACTTGCGAGTATTGCCTATTCCCGGTCCAGTTTCTCCAGCATCGCATAGAGGTACAGTCAGCAAAAAATACAAGTAACCACACTCCTCAGATACAGTTTGACGGGCCTGTTGGTCTAGTGGTTAGTGGCCTTGACTGCTGAGCCGGAGGTCGTGGGTTGGATTCCCACCCAGGACAAACTTTGTGTGATGAGCATGATTGTTTGTTCTGTGTCTGGGTGTGATTTATCTATAATATGTGTGTATTTATAAATTATATAAGTATGTATATCAGTTGTCTGGTTACCATAACACAAGCTCTGCTTAGCTTGGGATCAGATAGCCGTGTGTGAGTTGTCCCAAGATATTTATTTATTTATTAGTTGATATTTTCCTAAAAATCCAGCAATGTTTTCGAACTAAAGTTAAATTTATTTCATAGAAAACGAACAGTTCATCATCTGCCTTGTCTTTAACCAACTACGTTGTTGTCGGCTTCCAGTCTTACCGGATGCAGCTGAATATCGGTATTTTTACATGGAACAACTGCCTATGTGACCTCCACAACCCAGTTAGTACTGGGTAATACGATACCACTTGCTAAGTCTAGTTGTCAGACTTTCGGGACACTAACTACCTGTAACGACTGTCAAAGATCTACAAATGATAGCCGGGACCAACAGCGTGTAACGTACTTTCTGGGACACCGGAAGTGGTCATCCATCCACAGACCAACCTAGGCAAGCGCGGCTTAACCTAAAGATCGTCCTGAGCGGCTGCTATTATTTAACCAAGAGCTCCTTAAGACAAAAGCGAAAACAAACAGTTCATCAATTAAATTTGAGTTGAAAACGTCCATCAAAATAAAAAAAAATATATATTTCACATAGCCTTTACATAGCCCTACATGGGCACTTATAAAACATCGAGAAAAGATGCACGGTTCGGGCTGGTTGTTTCTTATGCAGAAGGACCGGCAAGAAATTCCATGGTTACTCTTTTAATATCATTTGGTTTTACAATGTTGTTGTTACAGCGTTAGTACTTAAGTATGAGAGGACAGGGTAGGCTCGACATTAGCGGCCTTTACACACACACTCTATCGCGCGTAAAACAGCAATCGTGCGCGAAAGATCGCGCGTATAAAGGAAGTGAAAGAGAAAGGAAAAGACCACGCGCCGCGCTCAGCAGTCATGCACGCAATCGTGTTTCCTCTGGTTGTCTGTTTTATAATTCTTTTTTTCCTAACGCCAATCGTGATTGTGGTAAAGAAATTACAAAGCTTAAGGGGCTCGTTCCGAAAAGAGCTTAAGAAAGTTACAAACAGCCAGCGTAGTGGTAGAGGAACGGACGACGTGTACAAATCTTCCCTCTGGTACTTTGACTATATGCTCTTTACTAAGGACCAAGAAGTACCTACTAACAGCATATCTAACTTTGAATCTAATGATGAAGATCTAGAGAATGACAGTATAAATGGTGACAATTTTCTTCAAAATGTTATTTCGTCTCATGAAGAAGGTAGAACAGAAAATATAGTTGAAGTTGGTGAAACTGAACAGCAAAATAAAGTCGATATTTTCTATCCATTTTCCACCGCAACACCCGCGTTCTTCAGTAAAACTGTATGAACTGCACACATTCCAACACGCGCCAGTTTCGCGCGATCTATCCCGCGCGATTAGCCTTTACACGACCGCTCATTCCGCTTAGGAAAACAAACACGAGTAATCGCGCGCGAATGAACGGGGAAGCGTAAAAATCTTACAAATATAATCGCGTGCGAATGAGCGTGCAGGCTTTCCTGCGCGCAATAACGTACGTTCCAAAGCACGCGCGATAGAGTGTGTGTGTAAAGGCCGCTAATAAGTCATTGCTTACTTTACAAAACGTAAAATAAAATAAAACGTTAACAAAAGTTAACAAGCGTCTAAGAATTTACAATCATCAATTTCTAAAAATAAAACAACTTAATCTGAGGTGCCTAGTTATTTCTTTCGGTGCCTGTACATGTTAGGCTGACTAGATAGAATTCAATAAACAGTTTGGCGAAGCTCCAGCTGCTGTGCCACTGAATATATTTTAAAACGACTTCATTTCTCCTCGGGGTCGCTGGACAGTTTTAGCTGAGACCAGTTTAGAAGGAAAAGAAATTGAATTAGGTTTTTATAAAGTAGCTTGACTATGATGAACTGCAAATTAATCTACCTAACCTTCTTTACGCCATCCCCGAAGGAAATACCCCCCACATTTCGTCTGTCATGATTTAAGAATCATGTGATTGGGGGCAGCCTATTACCACCGGGTGCAATTCCTAAATCTGTGATTGTTAAAGAGAAATACCATTCGAAATACGAATAAAATTTTAAATCTAATCTAAACATATAATAATATTATACTGTTATTCTTGTAATTTGTATGGTGTACATAATAAAGTATATTCTAGCTTTTTATCTATCTAAATGGCATTGATTATGACCCATGAAAGTTAAGAATGCCAAAAGATAAAAAAAAACTTTAACAATGACGTATCTCACACTACCTTCCTATTTCTCCATCGAACTATTGTAAAGACCTGTTTAGTTTATGTCCCAATAAATACGGAACCCTTTAGAGAAAGGTTCTTACCTTGATCATTCTATTAAGGAGCAAACAGTTCTTGTCAGCTCTTTACTCACGAAACATACGCTTTCAGACCCGAGATAATGGCACCCAGCGTGGGGCACAATCACATGCTTCCAAATTCAACCTTTTTATACGATTTGGGTTTACAAACAGTCGTTGTTGAGAATCTTGTGAACATTTATTATTTAGAACAATCATAAAAGGTTCTGATGGTTTTAATAATGAGTACAGACTGTAGAAGTAAAACTTTTCCAACTATGAGTTTCATTTTAATAAATTTTGTAGTTACCCACGAAAAAATAAAGAATCATTAAGAAATCAGTTATGATATATGTACTCAGATAGGTAATTATAATATTTAGGTACTTTTTAATAAGTACCACGTGGGCGCCATCTTCACTAAATGACAATTCAAAAATGACATTACAAACAACTCTTTTCTGTAGTTCAAAAGATTAGGTATGAAAAACAACAATAAAACCAACTTCAGTAGAAAATTCTCTAAATATGGAAATAAAACTCAGCTCTTAGTCCATTATTATTTTTTGTTTAAATACAATTATATCAGCCACACAAAGAGGATATACTTTGTAGCGCTAAACCTTTTAAAATAAAAAGGCAACAAATTAATTAATGTTTACCCGTTATTGTTTATGGAATTATTTGTCGCTTGTATATGGCGTTGATAGCCTAGTGACGTAACCGCTGGATTCGAGATCGAACCAAAGACAGTCGGGTTATTCTCTGATTTTTTGGATTAATGTGCGTATTGCATAATTATCACTTGCTTCGGTGAAATTAAACATTGTGAAGATACCAAACCAGCAAAATCAAAATCAAAAGTAATTTATTCAAATTAGGCTGATAATCAGCACATTTTTGAAAGTCACATTACAAGAGACAGTCCCACAAAAACGCCCTGCCCTTCGCCACTTCCTAGTGTTTTAGCTGGGAAGAAGAAGTGGCGGAACAAACTCCCCAGCAACACATCTGTCTGTCAGGTTAGAAGAACCAGATAATATACAACTAACTTTTGCCCGCGGCTTCGCTCGCGTTAAATTCGGGGTAACACAGTTCCCCGTTCCTGATTTACAGGTACCTGCTACCTGTAGTTTTTGCCCTTGCGCCTTATTTATTGTAATAGCAATGCTAAGTTTTCCCTTTTCTTCCCTCATATCTCAATCTTTAAAAAAAAATAGCCTATGTCCGTCTCCAGGATCCCAACTATCTCTGTACCAAAATTTATCAACATCGGTTTAGCCATTTAGGCGTGAAGACGTAACAAATAAACAAACTCACTTGCGCCTTTATAATATTAGTAAGGATTGATTCATTGTCACATGTCAGCAGCATGAGAGATATTCTCGGCGGCATTTAAATTCAGGACAACTTCTATTGATGCCGTGTTGACGGTGCGTTCGTGTTCCTAGCATGCCTCAGAGAGAAAAACATTATTTGTCAGCACAGTAGCGGGGCCAGGGCCTTTACCTACTGGGGTTGCGAGTTGTTCTAAACCTAAAGAGATACTGCGGCCCCAGAACAGAAAAAAAAACAAAAGAAGGAATATCTATGTTCCTAGTTATCTTTTAGTCCGTAAAAATCTGATCCCTCCCAACCAATCACTCAGAACGGGGGAAATATTTGATGATTTCACATTCGAAAAAAAAAAGTTAACTTTAAAATGGGAATGAAAGGTGTTGTAACATCACTATTTAGTATGTTACTATTATGGTCTTCACTAGTCTATGTATTATCTGTGATCTGCCGGCACTCTGCCAGACTTCTTCCTGTGATGTCTTACTGTGTGTACAACTCCTGTGTCTCCTGCTAATAAACCAGTATCATACCAACGGAATATCATTTATTAAGAATCCAACATAACATGGTGTCAGAAGTCATTTAAGAAGAAATCATTCAAGAAAAAGTCGAGGTCGTCGAAGTAAATGCCGGACCAAGCGGACGTCAGCCACGATGGTGAGACAAATTTTCAAACACGTGTGAAGCAGTTGAATATTTCGTCAGATACCACGAATAATAACGCTGAATCGTGGAAAAGATGGTGGCAACAACTCGATTTATATTTGTTAGCCACAGGTCTAGATAAGTCAAGCGAGAAACGGAAAATCGCAATTCTGTTACATTGCATTGGAGAACGAGGTCTCAATATATTCAACACATTTAACCTCAAAATAGACAAGAGCACGCTTGATGAAGTCAAATCGAAATTTGACAAATTCTTCGAGCCAAGAAGAAACGTGACCATGTGCAGGTATTTGTTCTTCACACGTAGGCAAAATAAATCCGAAAGCATCGACGAATTCCTCACGGATTTGGAAAATAAAAGCAAAGAATGCGAGTTTGGAACGCTCAGAGAATCTCTCATTAAAGATATTTTCATAGCAAACCTGAACATAGATTTTTCACATATACGTCAGAGATTACTCCAAGAACCTGATTTGACATATCAGAGGATGCAAGAGCTGGCAAGAACACTCATAGTCGCGCAGCAGGATGCTGAAAAAATCGTCAAAGGGTCCAGTGAAAACGTCACACGTCGTGAAAGCGTCATGCATCTCAAGAAGAACCATAGCCGAAGCCGAGGGGACGGTCGACAGCGAGCTTCCAGTCGCAGAACACCTTCACCAAGCAGAAGCAAGTCAGCTACAAACAGCACCGTGGAGTCATGCAGTCGCTGTGGACAGTCTCATCGCTACAAGTGTCCAGCTAAAGGCGTTCAATGCAGGTCATGTAAATCTTATAATCATTTTGCTAAATTTTGTCTCAAAAATAAGAAAGTCAGTCAGTTGCAATCGTTTAATTCAGATAATGGTAGTCAAGATTATTTCGTAGGTATGCTGAATAGTCAAAGTCATAATGGTCAAAGTCATAATAGTCATTCTCACGGTCAGTCACTCAGTCAGAGACACAGGAACACACAGACACACAGTAAGACATCACATCCATCCATCCATCCCTATGATGAGAAAAGTGACATGTCGGAGAGATTTATTATCCAGTCAAACAGTCAGAGTCCCAATTCATATCATCTCAATGATGAAAACTGTGATATGTCTGAGAGATGTAATAAAAATAAACATCTCAATGATGAAAACAATCACATGTCTGAGAGATCCTATGTCCAGTCAAAAAGTCAAAAGAAAAAATGTCAGAGTCTCAATGATGAAATCAGTCACATGTCTGAGGGATTTCACAATAAGGCACAGTCGTCCAGTCAGTCACACAATGGATCATCAGTGGTCAATACTTTGAATCACTCAAAGCAGTCGTGGGAAATTAGCTTATTGGTAGGAGATACAAAAGTTAAATGCATCATAGACTCAGGTGCAGATGTCAATATAATGTCAAAACAAACATTTCAAAATGTTAAAAGTCAAAATAAGCTGTCAAAATTGTCACTTGTCAAATGTCAAATAAATGTCACAGGATTTGGTGGAAAATCCATTCCGATTTTAGGCAAAGTCAACTTAATTTGTAATTTTTGCTTAAACAATAAGAACATTGTTGAAAACATAATGTTTATAATACCAGATATAGAGTGTCCAAATGTCCTTGGTCTCCCAATTTGTGAAAAGTTAGGTATAATAAAACGTGTCTTTTCAGTATCAAAACAAGACTTTTGTGAACAAATTCATACACAATATAATGATGTATTCCAGGGTCTTGGCTGTCTGCCTCCAGTCTGTCATCTAAAACTCAAGCCTGATGCAGTACCATGTGTGGATCCGCCCAGGAAAGTCCCACTCGCATTACAAGGGAAACTGCGTGAGGAGTTGGATCGCATGGAGAAAATGCAAGTCATAGAAAAGGTTACAAAACCTACAGAGTGGGTTAATTCAGTCGTTGTAACAGTAAAAAGTTCAGGTCAGTTACGAATTTGTCTTGATCCTAGAAATTTAAATAAAAATATCATGAGGGAACATTATCCACTCAAGTCAATTGATGAGATTAGGTCTCAGCTCGAAGGGGCTGTATGTTTTTCTCACTTAGATGCATTTTCAGGGTTTTGGATGCTACGTTTAGATGAATATAGTTCAGAATTATGTACCTTTCAAACACCATTTGGTAGATATAAATATTTAAGATTACCATACGGCATAAATGCCTCATCAGAAATATTTCAAAGAGTCATGATGAATTTATTTGGTGATATAGAAGGAGTTCTAATTTTTATTGACGATATTTTAGTGTATGGTCCAAACGAGTCAATTCACAATGAAAGATTACATAAAGTCATGCAAAGAGCTCGTCAAGTCAATTTAAAATTTAACAAGTCAAAGTGTAAATTTTCACTGTCAGAAGTATGTTTTTTAGGTTATGTCTTCAGTAAAGATGGTGCAAGGGCAGATCTTGAGAAGGTCAAAGCAATTGTCAACATGCCTACACCACAAAATGTCAAAGAGTTACAGAGAATACTAGGTATGATAAACTACCTAGGACCTTTTATAAGTAACCTGTCAGAAAAAACACAAATGTTAAGAAATCTTTTAAAAAAAGATGCAGTCTGGACTTGGGATGAGAATCATAGTCAATGTCTGAGGAAACTGAAAGATGAAATTACAAATTCACCAGTTTTAGCTCATTATAATCCCAAGATTCCATTAGTCTTGTCAGTCGATTCGTCAAAGTCAGCGTTAGGTGCAGTCATTTTACAAAAAAATAAACCTATAGCATACAGTTCAAAAACTTTAACTCAAACCCAAGAAAGGTATGCTCAAATAGAGAAGGAGCTGCTAGCAATTCAATTTGGTTGTGAAAAATTTCACTTATATGTATATGGTAACAGAGTCACAGTTCACACTGATCATAAACCATTAGTCTATCTGTTTAAAAAACCATTACATGACGTCCCAGCTAGATTACAGCGTATGATGTTAACTTGTCAAAAATATGATTTAGAAGTTATACATGTCCCAGGTAAAGAAATGTTTATATCAGACACTTTGTCAAGAGCCGCCTTGAAAGATCACTATATACCTAAAAATGAATCAGAAATGTCTTGTCATGTCAATCTAATGTATGCTAACTTAGCAATTACAAAAGAATATAGTACACAATTGGCACAGGAAACCAGAAAGGATGAATCCTTGCAATTATTAAAAAAATATTATAATGAAGGATGGCCAAACAATAAAAACAATGTCAGTCCATTGGTAAAACCATTTTGGAATATTCAAGGGGAAATTCATGTAATTAAAGATTTACTTTTCAAAGGCTCAAAATTTATAGTACCACAGTCTATGTACAAAGGAATGTTAGAACAGATTCACAAAGGTCACCAGGGTATAAACAAATGTTTAAAACTAGCTAAAGAATCTCTGTATTGGCCAAATATGTCAAGTGATATTAAGAATTTAGTAGAGCAATGTCTTATATGTGCTAAGTTTAAACAAAGCAATCAAAAGGAACCACTACAAAATTTTGAAATCTGTAAATACCCATGGCAACAAGTAGGTATTGATTTAATGCATTTTGATAGTTTAGTATATAAAATTGTCACAGACTATTACTCAAAATACATAGAAATAGCATTATTAAATAAAAATAGTACATCTCAAAATGTTATTACTCATTTAAAGTCAATTTTTGCACGCCATGGAATACCATTGTCACTAGTCTCAGATGGTGGACCTCCTTTTCAGTCAATCGAATTCAAATTTTTTTTGCAAGAATGGGACATAGAACATGTTGTTACTAGCCCATATCATTCACAGTCTAATGGACAAGCAGAGAGTTCAGTCAAAATTATAAAAAACATGCTAAGAAAATGCAAAGAAAATGGATCAGATCCATACATAGCATTGTTACAATATAGAAATACAGGTAAAAATAATTTTTCATCACCAGCACAGTTACTCATGTCTAGGAACTTAAGAGATAACATTCCAACATCATATAAGAAGTTAAAGCCAAAAGTGGTAACAATTAAAGATTACAAAGAGTCTGTCAAGAAAAATGATCAAAATAAGTCAAAATACTACAATAAAAATGCCAAGTCAATGTCTATGTTACATCATAATGATCATGTCTATTTTAAGAGAAACCCTAGTAGCAACTGGGAACAAGCTATTGTTAAGCAAAGATTGTCAAATAATAGATCATATGTTGTTGAGGATGTCAATGGAGTTAGGTATAGGAGGAATAGAATTCACTTAAGACATAAATATTCTCATAATTGTGCTAACCCTCCCATGCAATCCAACTCGTCACAAAGGGGAGAGGAAGGTGACAGACAGGAGTCTAGGCATCAAGGATCCTCATCTCAACAATCCTCAAATGTAACAACTAGGTCAGGTCGTATTATAAAACCTACCAGAAGGTTAATTGAAGAAATTGATTAAGTTAAGTTATAAATAAAGTCATAAGTAAAGTTTAAGTATAACTATAAGTATAATTAAGCATGTTGTCTTGTATAAAGTTAAATAGCATAGCACTTATATTAATTGTCAGTCAGGGGTCTAATTTGAACTCAACAAGGGGGATGTTGTAACATCACTATTTAGTATGTTACTATTATGGTCTTCACTAGTTCTGTGATCTGCCGGCACTCTGCCAGACTTCTTCCTGTGATGTCTTACTGTGTGTACAACTCCTGTGTCTCCTGCTAATAAACCAGTATCATACCAACGGAATATCATTTATTAAGAATCCAACATAACAAAAGGAAAGGTCAATCGTCAGATCTTATAAAATCTTCTTCGTCGTCTTTCAAATAAATACAGGTAAATACCAACCAAATTGTTACAAATAAGAGCGTTGCTTAGGAGTTAAAAGTCCAGCCAAAGAATCAGTTAAAGAACAACGCCAAAAAATAGCCGAAACTAATGATGACATTTCGAACACCTAATTGAGATCCTCAACAAAACAAGGATAGCACTCCGAGAACGAAGAAAATCTATTAATACCTTCTCAACTTTGGACCTCCGACCCTCTCAGGCAGCACATTGGACCCCACGCCATATATTTAACACAATAGAGACTGAATGGACTGTGCGGCACATTATTAGGGACGGGTCAACCCGGCCTTATCGAATTACTGTAAGCCGTGCGAGAACATAGATTGTATGTAGGTGTTATATGCTACTAGTGATGGGGTGATGAAACTTTTTATTACGTAAGAGAATAACCATTTAGCTTGTTTATAGAAGGGTGAAACTGGACCCTATTACTAAGACTCCTGTCTGTCTGTCCATCTGTCACAAGGCTGTATGTCACGAACCGTGATGGTTAGACAATTCAAACTTTCATAGATGATGTATTTCTGTTGCTGCTATAACAACAAATTTTAAAAAAAACAGAATAAAATCAATATTTATTTAAGGGGCTCCCATAGGGTTGCGGTTTGTTCGAAACAGATACCGCGGCCCCGGAACATAAAGGGCAACAGAAGGAACATGGGTGGGTTTAGCCAGTACAAGTTGTGTTACAAGTTTGAAAATTTTTGTTTGTTCATTTTTCAGTTTGATGATTTCCGCCCGCAAAAACAAGGTTTCGGGTATATTATACACAAACTGATATTTACAAACTACAAAATAGAATTCAGAATTGAATAACAAGTACTAATTTTAAAATGTTTTTACCTCAAATGTGGACAGTCATTTGCTACTAGTCACTTAATCAAGGTAAACGAAAGTGAATCAATCTATAAATTGTTTCTACACACGACGACATATCAACCTATACAAAACCAGTTTATGCTGATCCCTCAACAACGGATCGTACACCGTGGATTTCCCGTACGATGAAAGATCCGCATAAACTGGTTTTGTACAAGTTGATGTGTCGTCGTGTGTACAAACAATGGTTTTTAAAACTAACCACTTGATTAGATTAAAGAAGTACTAACACAAGTGAATAACCATACAAGCACCAATAATTGACTTGACAGCACGGTTGGCGCAGTGGCTGAGCGATCGACTGCTGCGCTGCGTGCCGCGGGTTCGATTCCCGCACGGAACAAATATTTGTATGACCTACAGATAATTGTTTCGGGTCTGGCTGTTTGTGTATGTGAGTTTAAATGTTTGTCAACGCACTTACGATACAGGAGAAATTCCTAGTGTGGGGCAACGTTTTAAAAAAAATGCAAATACAAAAAACCTTTACTTTTCCCCCACAAAGGCTAAAACTTAAAAGATAATATTTTTCCAGCAGTTAATGCAACCAGATTATAAACAAAATAAAACTTGAAAGTACCCTTAAAAAACTATTTTCAATATTTCTACCACTTCATAAAGCTCAAATGCAAAGGTTTAAATAAAAACTGCGACACTCGAGCGCCCATTTACTATGAAACAAAAAAAAATAGGTCGGATACAAACACTCGACAAATCCAATAACTATTTGTAAGTCCATCGTTCCGTATGCAAGTACCCTTATATTATACGCTTATATTTTTTTTAAATATTTGATTAAAATTGAACTTTATGTTCATCGTGTAAGGTTGAATTTAGTTTGTACAGAACATAAGGCCAGGTTTAGGAGTTTACCACGGGTTTTTGACAGGCTGTTATATAATGCTTCGTTATTTGTCATAAGTCGTGTATTGAAAGGGGGATATATGATGTAATATTTTCTTCTTATATTTTCTTTGATATCTATTTCTTACAAGTTTGTCATCTTTTTCCTATTTTCATTGCGTTTGCTCCCAAGTCATATGTGAATCTTTTTCATGCTGTGTTTTTTATAAGCTAGATTTATTCATCAAAAAACGCTACTTTCACATTTTTATCTTCTATTAGATAAGATTTAACGAAGAAGAAGAACTCACCGATTTCTTTTTTTTTATTAAAGCCTGATTTTTCCCAATCCTGGGCAACCCCCGCCTCTTCCGAGACGAGATGGCCATCCAAGGCGTAGTCAGTGGTCAAGAGTGGTTCAGTCCATGGTCCGGAGCGAAAGGGAATGGGAAGCGATCATTTCCTTCTGCGAATCAGTCATGCTAGTTATGGAGGTGGCCGTGGCGTTTGAGGAAGAGAGAGAACCAACCCAACCGCCGCGGCCCCGAATCATAAAGGACAATAGAAGAAACATGGGTCCCAAGTCACAGGTGGAAACCTAGTTTGGGAGCCAGGGGACATATCCGTTATCAATGTCTGTACAATAAATATAAGATGTCTCTAACAATGTTCACTGTAATGAAATAAAGAATTTTATTATGGGTGGGTTTTAGTCAGTAGAAGTCACACACTCCCCTCCGCTCTGCCCAGAGCGAGGAAAGTTATTTGATAATTTACCATCCGCAAAAAAAGGCATCCCGCCATCTCCTCCATAGTCTGCGGCTCCATATAGTCTTAGCTTAGCCAGCATCCGGGAGACATAGCCTGCCTAGTCCCATTTAAGTCTTGCGGATTTATGAGCTACGTTACCAATTTGAGTTCTGGAGCTCAGTGAGGTGTTCCTTGTTCTATCGGTAAGATTAACGTTAAGAATATTGCGCTCCATTGCCCGTTGGCAAACCTTGAGTTTGGACATTGAAAATGTCTTTAAAAAACTAGGAAATGAATTTCAAACCATCCTATTATCCTAGTTAATATTATAATCATACTTATATTTTAAATGCGAATGTTTGTGAGAATAGATGGACGGATGTATGGATGTTTGTTACTCTTTCACGTCAAAACGGCTGGACGGATCTAGATGAAATTTGGCACAGAGGTACATTATAGTCTGGAATAACACATAGGATTTTTTTCGATATCACGCGGGCAAAGCCGCGGGCGCCATCTAGTTTATTATTTAAGACCAACAAAATGCATTTCTAGAAGTAAGTTCAGTTGCCAGTTCATTGAAAAGTTATTTCATTTAAATAAAATTGGCCAACAAACTCCTACATATTTATATATAGACTTTAAAAACCCATCCAACCATTTTATCCACCTGTAGATTTCCATAAACAGTTTCCAGTCTTCAAAACAAAGCGATAAATTACTCAGAAACGCTTGCACAGTCCCGAATACAACTAACCTAAGCTGGTACTTCCAACAATACAGCTCGGAAGACGTTTAATTTTAATTAACGCGCACTAAGACATGAAATATGAGCTGAGATTGTGTGGCTCCTGATTACACAACGTTTTCGATATAACTGTAAGCAATACATAGGTACTAAATTGGAGGGTAGTTGCAGTATTGTGTGTAATAATACCAACTATTCGGTTTTAGATGACGACTGACATTTTTAATTTATTTAGATTTTAAATTGAATTTTGCTTTTTATTTACTCTGGACGCTCTTATTGTGCACGTCTTTCTACATCGTTCTCGCATATTTGTATAATCTCAAGCCTGTTTTGGTCTAATTGAAATCAATGATTTGATTTGACTGTTAATTTTAGAGCTCACGAGTAATGTACAGACGCCTGCACATCAAGCTACTACAATCTGTCAGATTTCTTTGATAGATTTTCGACTTTATTTCTTAAGTATTAGGTTCAAGGTTCATTGGGAAAAATTGTCAGTTTCGGGTAGCTTGACCTGCTGGCGTCTGTACAATTTGTTGTCTTTGTCAGAGAGTTGATATTAGTTAAATAGATTTTAAAGACTGTTATTGTTTATATTGCGTATAATTTAGTACAATATTGTACAAGGCCTTTTTTGAGATTACAAATCATCAAGTATCTCCTCCCACCTCTGGCACCAAAGGGAGTGTCAGACATGTACTGAAGGGCACGCCACAATAGTGGCGGTAAGTCCCCTCTTTGAGGAGTGGCTGGAGAGGCGTCATGGCGTCCTCACCTACCGCCTGACGCAGGTCCTCACCGGACACGGAAGTTTCGGGAGGTTCCTGCACATAATCGGGCGGGAGGAAACGCCCGGGTGTCACCATTGTGACATTGTGACATTGTGCCCGGAGGACACGGTGGCGGTCTGCCCAGCTTGGGCAGAGCACCTCGTGGAGGCGATCGGCGGCGGCGATCTCTCGCGTCCGGCCCTGGTTCAGGCCATGGTCCGGAGCAAGAGGGAATGGGAAGCGGTCACCACCTTCTGCGAAGCAGTAATGCTAGCAAAGGAGGTGGCCGGGCGTTTGAGGGAGAGAACCTCGAACCAATCCAGCCGCCGCGGGAGACGCCCCGGGCGCCGGGCGCCGCAAGGCGACTCCCGGCCACCGTAGATACGGGCCTGTGGACGATGAGCAATGGGTAGCTCACCGTCCGTCCGTTTATTGACGACAGGCCGTGTCGCCGACGCGTTTGTGTTTCACGCGCGCCTCGATGAGATGTCAGCAAAGCAGAGGGGCTTGCAAGAGCCTCCGCCTGCCGGGGTTGCGGGTTGTTCGACAGAGATACCTCCGGAACGTAAAGGGCAATAGAAGGATCATGGGTGGGTTTTAGTCAGTACAAGTCTGACATGCCCCCCCGCTCCGCCCAGAGCGGGGGAAGTCATTTGATGATTTCCCACCCGAAAAAAAAAAAAAAAAGACATGTACTGACTAAAACCCGTGTAAGGAACATGGGTGGGTTTTAGTCAGTATTTTAGTATTTTGCCCTTTGTATTTCAGAGCCGCGGTATCTCTTTCGAACAACCCGCAGGCCCGGCTAGTAGTGGCCCTAGCGGGTCCCACTAATTTGCTGACAACTCTTTGAGGCGCGTGTGCAACACGAACGCGCATACGTCATCGCCGTCACTAGACGGACGGACGGTGAGCTACCCATCTTCTAGCTCACCGTCCACATGCTCGTGTCTAAGGTGGCCGGGAGTCATCTAGAGCGTCTCCCGCTAGGCTATTGTGCAAACCCTGTGTTACAATAATGGTATGTTATAAAGAATCTTCTACGCATCTATTCTTTCTTAGATTTTAAAAGTAAAAAATTGGTTTATTTTCTCACCTGATGAGCAGTGTAGCGAAGAGCACGGCGAGCAGAGGCAACAGCGTCCCGAAGCATGCGAGGAACAGAGTCTGGACATCCGAGTAGCCTGAGAAAACAGAGAAAACTGCGACAGTTCACTTGACAGGGTAGCTTATAGTACTAGCATGTATTAGGTCATCTGGTGGTGAGCATACTGCTTAGGCTAAACTTGGCCAAATTATTTCATCCTAAAAAAAACTATTTTATTATATTGTATACTTCTATACGAATACTATTATTTATTTATTTATAAATAGGAGAAGGAATAGCTTAAACAGATAGTTAAACAATTGTATATGTTACACAGATTCATCATCATCAGTTTCCTGCCGTTGTCCCATTCTATTTGGGGTTGGCGTAACACGAAAGATTATAAAGAGGAAATAATTTTTTCTTTGTTTGCTAGTACCTAATAGGCTCCGAACCTACTAGACCAATTTTAACAATGTTTTCACCAAAAGAAAGCTAAATTATCAGGAAGTAACATAGGCTATATAACATCACACTACGATACAAGTATTGGTCCCCATTTTCAATAACCTCGACTGGCTTGAAATGGATAAAAGTAGAATGAGTAAACATCATCTGCCTAGCTTTTTCCCAACTATGTTGGGGTCGGCTTCCAGTCTAACCGGATGCAGCTGAATATCAGTATTTTACATGGAGCGACTGCCTATCTGACCTCCACAACCCAGTTTTTTTTTTTTTTTTTTTTTTTTTTTTTTTTCCTGCCCCGCTAGTGTCCCTCTGACATTATCAGAGACCTTTTTAAGCGTTTTTTTTGTCTTGATTAGCGGTAAATTAGTATCAGGCCGAAGAGACCTTGCTCTATAAATTTGAATTTAATAATTTAGTTTGATACTTTATGAACTCAGAATTGCTATGTCTATTTCTTTTATAAATATCTAAATTTTTTAAAATGGTTTACTTAATTAATTTTATGCAATAAAGTTAGTTTTTGTGACGTGCAATTATCTTGTTAATCTAAATAATATTTCAATATCTGGAATAATAATAATAATATATGAATATAATTTCCAATTTAAAATGTTTTTATGTATGTCTATTTCTTTTATAAATATTTAAATTTTAAAATGGTTTACTTAATTATTTTTATGCAATAAAGTTAGTTTTTGTGACGTGTAGTTATCTTGTTAATGTAAATAATATTTCAATATCTAAAATAATAATAATAATATATGAATATAATTTCCAATTTAAAATGTTTTTGTGTCGTCGACCCAGTATTATGCCCTGACTATTTAATTTAATTTTGCATTGTCCTGTTATTGGCTTTGTTTTAAATATATCAACGCTATATACTTAGTATATGCTTGCATATTACGGATTTTATTTTATTAAATTTCTGACCAAATGGCCAGATAAGTAAAAAGAGTGTTTTCTAGACGGGTACGTTACCAACTCGACACAACATGACGATTTCTCCAAAGCTGACTTTTGATCCAGCACAACTTGAGTCATTTTCTCATGAAAGTTACTCATGTTTACATTCTTCACAAAGCCAGCCTTGGTGAATCGATTCACGCGTCTGCTCTTTGTATGTGGCAAGTAGGTATTTTCTATGTGCTCGGAAGTGGGCGCATCGACAACTTTAGCAATAAGCTATGGATGCTCGTGCGAATGCGTCCCACTTCCTTCTTATCGGACATATATCGCTGAACGCGTTGTGTGAGTGTTCCTCCAGCTTGGCTCTGGTACAGTTCAGGCACACCGCTGCTTCGCCTGTTTGCTTTTGTGGGCATTCCACCCTGTGGTGTGGTCCGCCGCAGTGGCTGCATAAGTCGGCTGGCTCCACGCATATGCTTTTGCCGTGGCCGTATGCCAAGCAGCGGGTGCACTGCACCAGAGGCGTCTGATCTTCGACGCGCACTCTCTGGAGATCAATCCGAAGCTTGCCTCCTTCGAGCGCCCGTCTCCAGACGGCAGGAGAAACACTCATCACAATGCTGTTCACGTGCGGGTTTCGCGACTTCTTTCTAAACTTTATGGAAATTTTCTGTTCTTCGTCGCCGAGGCCGTGGAATATCTCCCTGTTTTGATTCTTAAGGGCCCTCATGACTTCCTCGTCGCTATGGATGAGCAGCACGTCCCTAAGAATCAGAAGCGGGTCCCGATTTTTCACTTCCTCGACGACGAGGTTCTCTCCAGCCGCTTCAAGACGCTTTTTAATTTTTTGCCTCTCCTCCCTCGTAGCGCACCCCAACACGACTTTCACAACACGTCCTTGGCCTTTCGGACCCTCTCTACACGCACCCAGCCCTCCTTCGCGTCCACTGCCTTCCTTACTCTCTCCAGTATTTCGTCCCCCGTATCCATCTCATGTGTCGAGGAGACGATCACGGAGTGCAGCGTCGTTCGCTCTGGGACTTGCGCCCCGGTGTGGCTCTTCGTTAGGGCTGCTACACTTGCGTAGGTGGTCTCCCCAACACATTCCCTGCTAGCCAGACTGTCTCGGAGTTTTTCAATTTTTTCAGAATTGTCCTTTATCTCCGAGATATGCTGCTTTAAGGTCTTAAGGAGTTCAGTCTGGCCCGCAAAGACGTCGCTGGAGATGGGTAGGGGATTGCAGTCAGCAGCGGGCGCGAGTACCTGTACGGCTATAGGTGCGGCAGAGGCCTTCTCGTTCTCCGACTCTTTCACCAGCTCATAGAGCCTGTTAATGGCGTCGAGCACCGCAGTCTTTATATCCGTGCGGAGGTTGCGAGAGTTACCCAAATTTATCTTTGCCTTGTTCAGGCAAGCTCTCGCTTCCGCAATGCGACTGGGGTACCCCGCCACAGGCTTTATGAGCTGCCGTTTGGCGTCAATAGGAGCCCGGCCTGTCGCCGGCGCGGCAGGGTCAACACGAGGGGAGGAAGGAGAGACATCTCCAAAGGAACTTCTCCTCGCGTTGCCAGTAGAAGGGCTTGACGCCTCCGCCGATCGCGGCGGGCTTCTAGAGCCAAGAATCTTGACGGTTGAGGATGGGGTGCGGAACATAATATTAATAGTATTTCAAATATAAAGTAATACTACAGTTAAAAACTAACCCCTGTAAAGGGGGGGTCGGGATAATTTAAATAATAAAGGGAGGAGAATAAAAGGTGACACTAGGTACTGCTGTGACCCTGTAAGGAGGGGATGCACAGTCAGGTATAAATAATGTTAAACTAAATCAGCTAACTAAATATTAGTTGTCGTCTAAAATTTAATCTAAATCGTCTAAAATGCTTTGTCAAAAAATAATAAAATACCGATTTTGAGCGCTTTTAACCCTTAAGACCCTGTATAAAGACGGAAAAAGTTTAAAAAGATGTCATAAAAGCTAAATTCAACAAAACAAAATTATCACTGCCGACCACCCCAGCCTTCCTATACACTATAGGGTGGGTGGGCGGGGCTTTTTATTTCGAGCTAGGCCCTCGACCGAGGTGTCCAGAGACGCGTCTCCGCGCGGGCTAGCTGATTATGGAATAAAACTTACCGTCGGTGGAACAAAAATTTTGAGTTATGGTCCAAAAACGTGGTTTTTACGGAAAAAATTTCAGTTTTCAACCCCCAACCTGAATCTGGGTACACGGAACGCGGACCAAATTTCAGGGATGAAGGATGAGTACTATTGACACTATAATCTACCGAAACAATAACAAAAATTTTGGAAACAAAGTAGATTTTGATTTTTTAAAATGAAAATTATTAAAAATGTGAGATTTCTAAGGGAAGTTTTTTCAGGGTGCGTGCGACAGGGTGCAAAGTGGTCAGTTACTAAGCGGTTGCCTAGTTTAGTCTTAATTTG
This sequence comes from Ochropleura plecta, assembly GCA_905475445.1. Taxonomy (NCBI): domain Eukaryota; kingdom Metazoa; phylum Arthropoda; class Insecta; order Lepidoptera; family Noctuidae; genus Ochropleura; species Ochropleura plecta. The sequence continues at coordinate 1,552,625 of FR997735.1, forward strand.
CTGAAAACAGCTTCGAAATCGGACCCTGGATGACAAAGATATCGATCCCACAACCCAGTTAGTACTGGGTAATGCGATACCCCTTGGTCAGACTGGTTGTCAGACTTTTTGGAACACTGACTACCTGTAACGACTGTCAAAGATCTACAAATGACAGCCGGGACCAACGGCTTAACGTGCTTTCCGAGGCACGGAGGAAACTCGGTATGTAACGGGTGGTCACCCATCCACAGACCAACCTAGGCAAGCGTGGCTTACCCTTAAGATCGACCCGAGCGGCTGCTACTATTTAGCCACGAGCTCCTCTCAGTAGAATGAGTAAACGAACAATGAAAAACAAATTAAAAGCTGTGTTCTCTTTAAAAAAATCTCGCAGTTTATAGAAATACTCCTACTAATGTTTTTTTTTATGTTTTTTAGTTCATAAGTTTTTTTTAATAAGATAGCATGTAAACCAATGTAACAAAGAAGCGAGCAAATGCAATACTAAATGTGCAATTAATTAGGTCCAAAATAAATGATTTATTTATTTATGCTTATAAGCTGAATAGCGGGTTAAACCGCTAAGCACAGCTAGTGTATTTTAATGTTAACGTCATATGCATATTTCTACATCAAATATACATACATACAGCGTTAGTACATATGTGTAGTACCTGCATGGGTTTTGTGATTCCAGCTACGCAACAGACCACTCGATCAAATCTAGTTGACATGGCATAAATCAGAAAGATGGATATCGCAACGCAATGCATCTGTTAGCGAAAAAGCGTAATTGATGACATGTTTTGTTGTTGTATTTCTAACCGACTTCTAAAAAAGGAGGTTATCAATTCCTCTGTATACTCAAGGGCTCCCATATCAATTTTACCTATATTGCTTTGGTAGTTATGATTTATCTCCTATAATACATATTATGTTTTCTTCTAATGTACTTATATGGATATGCTTACACCTTTTAGTAGCAATGGAAAATGAACACCTACTCGATAAAAAATTGTGTCAGATACCATCCAAGCACCATACCACAATTAAAAAGGCAGAAATAAAAACTGGAACAAAGCAGACTTACAAAAAAATACTAACTAGAATTTGGAACGTGATAAGCGTGTTAAACGTTAGCTTAAATATAATATCTACGTTTCTAGAATTTTTTCTCAAGAAAATGCACATTTTCATTGTTAATTTTGAATTTAATCATTCAAAACGGGTATTTACTGTCCATGCTACGGTCGCAGATGATTATTTTATCAAATAAAATGGTAGTCCCAGCTTGGGCGCCAACACTTATAATGGCGCCCTAACATGGGACACATAACAATGTTAGACACAATCAATCATATTAAAGCCTTTCTGAGTGGATGTTACTTAAAAAATATATCCCAACTCAAATTAAAACTCAGCACTCTAACTGCCCTGCATAGTAATGTGTTATTAAATTAGCCCAAAAATAAAGCGTATTTATTCGTAAAAACGGTGAACTTTATCCAACAGACTTCTAAACACAACCGTTTAAAGCCCCGTTCCAATAAACAAAAACGATTCGTTTTGCTTACGGACGGTAGTATTGTTTATTGGAACGGGGCTTAAGACCTACACGCTTCAAATAAGTCAATTTTCGATGTTCTTTGAGCCGGACATTCAAAACCTGGGCAAGCTTCCAATTGGCAACCAACATGGGACCGGTCTGTCTTGCCGCTGCTAAAAATCTCGGCACCATCCCCTTACAAGCATCGATTTTACGTGACCAAACTACCAATTAGCCGCTTGAGGAATTAGCCAATAATAAGCCGCAATGAAATTGTATTACTGGCCCTTTTCGCTTTGTCTGCTTTAATTCGGTTCATTCGGTTTCTTATTTATTGGAAGGTTTTATGAGAATTTATAGGATTTATGGTAGCCAGACGATTTGTATCAAAACGGTGTTATTTCGTCTGAGACTCAAAACATTTATTTTAACTCGAACACAAGTTATGGGAATTGAAATTATACATTGGTAGAAATAGGTGACTATTAAGACGGAGGGCAGTACAGTCCAGGCACAGCACAGCAAATCAGAGCGATTTATCTTTACCCATCGGAAATTCATACGTAGCTTATGTTAGCAAGATACATAATCCAATTTTCAATGCCACAAAGGAAAAAAAATGATGCTTTGCGATCGTTCTATAAACATTGGAATCTGTATCTTGTTACAATTAGCTACGTATCAGTATACATTGGTTAAAGATAAAAGCACTCTGCCGTTCTGCTACCCTACCATGACGTCTTAAAGCAGAACTTATTCCAGTGACGGAAAGAGACAGAGCTATACAGGGTGTCTAGCACCATCTCTATCTCACACAGGAATAAGTACTGCTATAAGATGTCATGGTAACCCTTCTGTTCTTGGTATACGCTATAAAATATTATGAAAATAAATTGACGTCCTGGACCGACTAAAAAAAAAACTAGTGACAAACGCAGAAACGTGATAAAGAACCCAATTATAGACACTTAAAATTGACAAAAATTCCATCAGAAAGTTACCTAATGATAAGCGTATATTCCAGTGAAAAAGAAATCAAATCAAGTTTAACTTTATGGTTCTTCTTTCTCATCCACTTCCGTAATCTGTTTGAGAGACGGAAAGTAATCAGTTAACTTGAACGTAAAATTTATTGGCTTTAAACAATTTATTTTTAACTTCTTGCTGCTTCGTTGGTCTAGTAATAGAATCAAATACTGATGAGCCCTAGGCTTTATTTCAAAGACGGGTGAACCGTTATTTACATAAATGTACGTTATTTATAAACTACAAAAATACATAAAAGCCTCGACCAATACCTAAGGAGGCTCTCGTTAGGCAGCTCGATCAAGGGCTTGATGCAGAAAGCGGTAATCTTGGGTACGGCTCGTATTGTTAGTAGGTTCCTTTCTCTGGAACTGACCGCCGGTAGCTTGGACCCAGTTCCCGATACCGGTGGGCTACTATTTTTTTTTGTATTTTTAAATGTTTTAATAAGAAAACTATATGTGTATAAATCAATAAACGAACGAAAAGTAAGTCGTTACAGGGTGTCAACAATTTAGTCCACATTGTGTCAAAAGGAATACTGCCCAACAGATTGGCAGTGTTGCCACGTTGGATGGTAATGCTAATTCTTTGTCCAAAAGTCAGCCCTGGTCACGAGAAAAGTCGACCAACCGTTTGGCAATATCTCGAAATACTAGGTTACCTAGGTACCTCAGGGTTCTAGTATTTCAACCCCAAACGGCTCAAATGCACCGTTATTGGATTTTTTCATCAAGAATTTCTCAGAACCAGCCTTGGGTTGATATTAGGGCCCGGTTTATAGCAGTAGGTTCGGCCCCTATTACATCATATCTATATATATAAATATATAAAACTCAAAGGTGACTGACTGACATCTATCAACGCACAGCCCAAAACACTGGAGGGATCGGGCTGAAATTTGGCATGCAGGTAGATATTATGACGTAGTCATCCACTAAGAAAGGATTTTAATAAATTCTACCCCCAAGGATATAAAATAGGGGATGAAACTTTGTCAATTTTAAACCGATCGGGTTGAGACTTTGCATGCATATAGCTACTATGACAATCATCATCAATTTTCGATCATCACGCGGTTTAAAGTTAGCGTCAGCCCAAAGTAACTATGCCACGCGGACGAAGTAGCAGGCGGAAGCTAGTTTAAACATAAGTGGTGAAATTCAGATACGACTGTAATTATAACGACAAAATATTTTAACGACTGTAAAGATTTAGATAGAAGTATAACCTCCTATAAATAGTACATGTACTATTTATAGGAGGTTATACTTCTATCTAAATCTTTACAGTCGTTAAAATATTTTGATTTCTAACAACGCCAAATTTTGTGAACCCTTTCAAATAATTTATAGAAATCAATAACTTGACTTAAAACTTCGTGCGAACAAACTTGAACAATAGCCGATACGATTGAATTAAGCAGCTTTAATTGGCACAAACAATGTAAACAGCTTCTGAATAACAACACGATGGACAAATGAACGTCATTTGTTCAGTCTATTCATTTAATTATAATTTGTGAACACAAACTCTCATCCATTATGGTGGAATCAAAACAGGGATGTGCGCGGTCCAAGTGTTTGTATGGAATATGTGGAGTGGAAATGTCGATAATTATTGTTTTGACTTTCATCCGTTTTTATTACTTTCATTTGCAAAACGCCTAGGGGAGAATGGAAGAAAACGTGTTGCGCCGACCCCAAATAGAATGGGACAAGGGCAGAAAAATTATGATGATTTGCGAAACGCCAGGGTGATCTACTATGTTAAATGTTATGTTCTTACGTATTTCGAATTTGCCAGTGTCAGGTTTTCTATTGATTAAAATAATTTTCGCGATTCTAGTTCGTATTTATCTATGAAATATTAATCGTAAAACTTATCAGTATAACCCTCTCAGTCCGTCTAGCCCCAAGTGATTATTTCATGAAAAAAAACATTTAGAAAATGCAGAAAAAAAACATTTCGCTACTAAGTTTATTAATTACGATATCGTTACTAATATTATAAAAGAGAAAGTGAGTTTGTTTGTTACATCTTCATGCCTTAATGGCCAAATCGATTTTGATGAATTTTGGTACAGAGATAGTTGGGGCCCTGGAGACGGGCATTGGCAATTTTTTTGTTAATGGGGAAATTTTGGGAAATGAGGGAGAAAGAGGGAAGAAAAGGGAAAACTTAGCATTGCTATTACAATCAATTAGGCGCAAGAGCAAAATCTACAGGTAGCAGGTACCTGCAAATCAGGAAAAGTGTGTTACCCCGAATTTAACGCGAGCGAAGCCGCGGTAAAAAGCTAGAGTTCTTATTAAAAGTCTCATGTTTAAGTAAACTATGTCCTAATCTCAATAAATTAAGAACAAATTCCCCTCCTTTTTATTTTTACCCCTCTTTCGCTCCCGCTCTTAGCACTCACCACACAGCTGTTGTAGTTCCTTAGGGCCTGAATACAAATTCTCGCTGAGCAACATTGCTGCTACATAAATTTAGAGAAAGGCCGCTAATTTGTCAAAAAAAGGAACCCGGGACATAGCACACCGTTGGGCCATACAATACTTTCAACCCTCATTCATGTATTTAGTTACGGATGGCATATATTCATGCAGTGAGTACAGAGAACGGTAGAAAATGGAGAAACGGATGTTTGGTGCAAAATTAAGGAAGATTTTGCAACAAGCATGCAAGGATTTTTATTTTTACATATGTATAAGGTAGAAGATATAGATGAGATCGGCAATGGCTAGCTGCGGTGAGCAATGGGTAGCTCACCGTCCGTCCGTTTATTGACGACAGGCCGTGTCGCCGACGCGTTTGTGTCTCACGCGCGCCTCGAAGAGATGTCAGCAAAGCAGAGAGGCTTGCCAGGGCCTCCGCCTGCCGGGGTTGTTCGAAAGAGATACCGTGGCTTCGGAACGCAAAGGGCAATAGAAGGAACATGGGTGGGTTTTAGTCAGTAAAAGTCTGACACTCTCCCCCGCTCTGCCCGGGCGGCGTATTGCCATAATGTATACTAGCACAGACAGGGGTTGCTCTGTAATCGCACGCAATATGCTCTTGTAGCTAGAGAGCATACTGCATATCAGTACAGAGACAGACTGAAATAAAATACACTTTGCTCTAATTCGTGAGAGCAAAACACATACGAGTACAGACAATTTGGCTGCCGTAGTAGGCACCCCGACATGGACAGGTTAGGTTCGAAGGGTTAGATTACTTTAAACCCTTCGTGTTAGGTTACTTTAAACCTTGAATGCAGAGGTAGGAGCCCCGCGAAGCGGGGCTCCGTCGAGCCACTTTGATAGGTAGTAATCAGTGAGAGCTCGGGACTTGGGGCACCCCGACATGGACAGGTTAGGTTCGAAGGGGATGGCGGGGTCTGAAAGACCCCGCCATCCCCTTCGTGTTAGGTTACTTTAAACCTTGAATGCAGAGGTAGGAGCCCCGCGAAGCGGGGCTCCGTCGAGCCACTTTGATAGGTAGTAATCAGTGAGAGCACATTTTGCTTTAGACATATGCGAACAAACCGTATACTTATACAGACAGGTCTGTAGTCATACGTAGTTTGCTTTAAAAATATGCAAGCAAACTGTATACTTATACAGACTGGTCTGTAGTTATACGTAGTTTGCTTTAGAGTATTTGTTATTTTTAAGAGCACAAAGTGATCTAGTACAGACTATGGGTGTCTGTACTGATATACACAATGGCAATACGCGCCCGGGCAAGGGAAGTTATTTGATGATTTCCCAACCCAAAAAAAAGGCTATATTACACTGAAAATGTATACCTATCGTGATTTGTCGCCGTGTGTACAAGACACAAATTATTTTGACTAACGTGAGCCCCAGGTGCTACGGTCCAGTTCAATGACTCCATTCAGAACCATCTTGATCATTAATAATTATAGTGTCTAGAGAGCGGTTGGGTGGTCTAAGAGATAAACCAACTGTGGCCAAACACAACACAAAGTGTCTTAAAACTATAGTAGTAAAGATGAATTTAGAAATACTGGTGGTTGCTAATATTCCTGTTAATAGTTTGCTTCGAAATCTACTTGACTCAGCATATTTTATTCAGTTGTTGAGGGACTTCGTTAAACATGAATACTTAACTAACGTACTGCTTACAGTTTTAGTGCCAAACTATCATTTGATAGTTAGTTGAAACTTTTATCGGTGACTAGCTTCCGCCCGCGACTCCGTCCACGTGGCAGAGTTACTTTGGGCTAACGCTAACTTTAACCCCTTTAAAAAGGGGCAGAAAGAGGGAAGAAAAGGGGAGAGAAGATATTTTTTTTCGATCATCACACATGATCGAAAAAAAATATCTTCTCTCCCCTTTTCTTCCCTCTTTCTGCCCCTTTTCTCACTTTTTTTAGCCTATGTCCGTCTCCAGGGCCCCAACTATCTCTCTACCATACCAAAGTTCATTAAAATCGGTTTGGCCATTTAGGCGTGAAGACGTAATAAACAAAGAAACGAACTCACTTTCGCTTTTATAATATTAGTTAGGAAGTGAGGAAAATCGTAACCCTGCATGATAGGGTTATATGATACGTCAAGCCATTGATTTACATCGACATACTGAACGAACAAACCAAAGAAATGATGGATAGCCTGTGTGAAGGATGATATTACGAAGTGGACGCTGTGATGGCAAGCAAATTAAGTATGGAATAAGAAGATAATATGCTGATCTACGATGATGATGATGATCGATGATATAAAAGATTTCAATAAATGTACGAATTTTCTCAATTATGAAAATCAAACATTTATTGAAATCAATCATCACCTGTGAATCATCTATATTTTTTTTTTCTAATTGTTCACGAATCCAACTTTCAGCTAAATACATATTAAAAAAGAACGTTGCCCTACACTGAATTTCTCTAGTATCGTGGGTGCGTTTACAAGGTTACACACATTTAAACTCACATACACAAACAGCCAGACCCGAAACAACTACTTGAACGTCTTACAAATATTTGTTCCGTGCGGGCATCGAACCCACAACACGCAACGCAGCAGTCGATCGCTCAGGCACTGCGCCAACCGTGTCATCAAAGATATGTTTAGTATGTCGAGAAGAATCATCTTGATTATTGCCGGTAAGTAAAGTCATTCTATAATGCATATTTCCTAACAGACTAAAATTTAAATCTTAAAATAATAATATATCTGAATACTCACTCGTATCGGGTGCCAAATCGTTGTCCACTTCATGTCCCGTGATATTCATCATCAACGCACTCCTGTTCTCCTTCGATGGCTTGGCCACCTCCACCAGTTCCACATAATCAATCTTCTTCAGTACATCACTACTGTTTCTATCTCTTTCCGTCTCACTAGCACTCCTATTAGAGAACTCACTCTCATTTATTTTAGCAGCTATTAAAAATTCAAATTTTGGCATGTCTTCCGCGAACTCAGATTCTGGTCTAAAAAGGATGTCTGTTATAGTATCTTCTCTGTCTGTCTCCGAATTAATGATGTCGTCTAGAAGACTACTTGATATGTTCAATTGTTTTTCGACTGCACCTGGTTCTCCACTCGGAATTTCCATCATTCTCTGTTCCAATCTATTCGTGTTCTGGTCTTTCATGACTTTCTTTGATAGATCCTCGTCCCTGCCTTGTTCTGCGTTCATGAGACCTTCTAGTTCTGACTTCGATGTTCTGTCTGTTTCTCTTATTTCTTCATCCGTTTCTTCAGCCACGACTAGAGTATCAGAGTTAGGATCGATGGGTAAATTAAATGTGTTATTGTTATTCCCAAACTTGATCACGATGTCTGTATTGTTATCTCTCTTATCAGAGTAAGGTCTTGCGTGAACTATGTCTGCAGTTAGTAAAGCGTTTAAGAGGAAGAACATTAGTTTTAATTTAACGTTAGTCATTTTGTCTTCGATCAAGGGCTCATTATTATTCTTTGAATGTCAGTTCATTTTTAATTAGAGGTTGGTTGTAGCTTCAGTGGTTGTCGGCGAACATCTGTGGACAAAGAAGAAATCACTATTATAGTTGGTACTAACTTGATTAATGTCTGGCAGTGTAACAATGGCTAGCTAATTAATTTTTCACGTGGACCCTTACTTTGTAAAGGAATTGATTGATGAAAATTTATTATTAAAACAAACTTCTATAGTCTGTTGTATTCATTTTGTTTGAAACTGGTTCTTAATTAAGTAAGTACGAAATATTCATGAACTTAGAAGATAATAATACAATAATCATCTTGAACAAGTTGTAATCTACTTAAAGTTTAACTTTAATTTCCTTTGTTATTTTATTGAACCATCCTAGATCTTGCTACATCACAATACCAACTTGAACTACCCAGGTACCTGTTACCTGTAGTTTTTGCCCTTGCGCCTTATTTATTCTAGCAAAGCTAAGTTTTCCATTTTTTCCCTCTTTCTCTCTCATTTCTCACTTTAAAAAAAAAGTTAACCTATGTCCGTCTGCAGGGTCTCATCTATCTCTGTACCAAAGTTCATCAAAATCGGTTTAGCCATTAAAGCGTGAAGAGGTAACAAACAAACAAACTCACTTTCGCTTTTATAATATTATAAGTAAGGATATAGTAAAAATTACATTTACAATTTGATGCAGGGGTGCATACAACTAGTAAATGTAATTCTACAAACATTTGCACAGCACTAACTGTTACCCCGGATCTGAACAATCTAATTGGTCTGACCGACGAACCGTCCAGTCTAACCCTGCCGCTGACCTAGTTCTGAACGTCTAACAATGTAACGACGCGTTTAACTAACCGTGTGTATAGCGGAGTAGAAGTTGTGTTGGTCTGATAAATTGTTGTGGATACAGTTGTGGTCTAGCGTGTAGTCTGATTAACTGTGGGAGTTTGTAATGTCCTGATGTAACTGACTTCAAGAAAGGATGAGGTTCTCAATTCGTCGGAATCTTTTTTTTTATTATGTATGTTCACCGATTACTCAGACGCCTGGATCGATTTGCAAAATTCTTTTTTTGTTTGATAGGGTATACTTATCAGGTGGTCCCATATCAAATTTATTTATATTGCTTAGTTAGTTTATGAGTTATCGTCTATAATACATATTTTTTGTCTATGTCTAGATGGATGATCTGCTAATCTTTTAGTAACAATAGAAAAGCAATACTCGATAAAAAATTATGTGATAAATCATTATACCATAACTAAAAATGTTGAAATGAAAAACTTTTTTGCAAAAAAAAACCTAAATAGTAGAAAATAACTTTACTTCCGGTAGTCGGTGGCAAAAAAAAGTCAACGATTGTCACCAACTACCGGAACTAAAGTTATTTTCCACTATGTACCTACTTTTTTTGGAAGTCGATTTTTCTATTTTGTTATCGAGTAAAGATATTTAACAACGGTATGTTTAGCCAAATCAGAGGTCCGTGGGCAGCAGAAAACTGACACCTAGGCTAGGTACTAACTACACAATAAAAAATCCGCCTTTTTATGTTACTATGTCCCATGAGACTGCCGGAATACTCATATCTTGTTTCAGCTATACAAAACCTCCCCTATCATAAGGAACGTTTTAAGTTCCTTAAGATAAGCACATCCTTACTATAATATTATAATAGCGAAAGTGAGTTTGTTTCTTTGTTTGTTACGTCTTCACGGCTAAATGGCGAAACCTATTTTGATGAATTTTGGTACAGAGATAGCTACTTTTTTAAATGAGAAAAGGGAATAGAAAGATATTTTTTTTATCATCACCTGGGTTCAAGTTAGCGTTAGCCCAAAGTAACTATGCCACGCGGACGAAGCCGCGGGCCGAAGCTAGTAATAGATATCTGAAGTCATCGGAAAACCTAAAACTGGAGATAAGTACATTCTACTAGCTACTTCGATAAATCCTGTACAGTTCAAGCTGTACAGCATGAATCGAAGTATAGAATGCCCCGCCCGTGTCTGTAAGAAGCGCTGAAATCTTGTCTACTTTCAGAATTATTGTCAAAAAGCTATACCTCTCTCTTTAATCAACAATATTAAATATTTCTTTGCTCTTCATGATTATTATTTTATATGTATTTATATATATAAATATTTGTTTTTATAAATAAAGCTATTCGTTTTATAAAATGAAACACCACAGACTACCTACAGTACTGTCTCTCCTCCTTTAAATCCATCTAAAGGTTGTCTTGAAAAGATCGCTTTTAGCGATAAGACCGCCCATTGTGTCACCCTATTTCTAAGTTGTATACTGTAATTCTTTTTATTTTTATGGTGTACATAAAAAAGAATATTCTATCTATCAACCATGTTTTGCACCACTAAATAATAGCAGCCGCTCGAGGCGATCTTTAAGTTAAGCCGCGCTTGCCTAGGTTGGTCTGTGGATGGGTGACCACCTGTTACATACCGAGTTTCCTCCGTGCCTCGGAAAGCACGTTAAGCTGTTGGTCCCGGCTCTCATTTGTAGATTTTTGACAGTCGTTACAGCTAGTCAGTGTCCAAAAAGTCTGACAACCAGCCTTACCAAGGGGTATCGTATTACCCAGTACAAACTGGGTTATAGAGGTCAGATAGGCAGTCGCTCCAAATAAATTAAATGGTATTCAGCTGCATCTGTAAGACTGGAAGCCGACCCCAACATAATTGGGAAAAGGCTAGGCAGATGATGTTTTGCACCACTATCAAGAATAAAATCAAACATCACCATTATTATTATCTGGCACACACTCTGCCAACAAGGCTCATAACAAGTCATCATAGTTTGATATTATAACCCTTAAATGGTAGTTCCTGCTCCCTCTATTACTCAGCCAGAGTATCGTAGACTCTCAAGAACACTCACGTCAAGCCGCGCCATGGGGACGTGCGGAGTAGATCGACTTGTCAGCAAGATTTATTGCAAGATTCTCTCAGGGTCTGCCGGATGTACTAAGTATCTATCGTTACTTGTGAAAGATCCTTTAACGCAAGTCATCAAAGAACTGATATTCGTTAAACTAAATTAAAAAAAAAAACCGGGTAAGTGCGAGTCGGATTCGCACCCCGAAGGTTCCGCACAAAATTGTGACATAAGTGGTGACATGAGATAGATGGTGCAGACTTGATTATATGGTTTACTAGCTTCCGCCCGCGACTTCGCGTGGCATAGTTACTTTAGGCTAACGCTAACTTTAAATCGCGTGATGATCGAAAAAAAATATCTTTTTCTTCCCTTTTCTTTTTACAAATACAAATCATTTTATTTGTTACAATGCAGGTATATAGTTCACAATAGGTGTTAAAAATAATTATGTCAGTGCGCTGCATTCTGCTTTCAAGCTCAGGCTTTCTCACGTTTTTTTAGCCTATATCCATCTCCAGGGTCCCAACTATCTCTGTACCAAAATTCATCAAAATCGGTTTGGCTATTTCGGCCATTGAAGACGTAAGTAACAAACAAACAAACTCACTTTCGCTTTTATAATATTAGTAAGGATTTCAACTCAATACCTTTACGCGTTCCTGAGATAAAGGGACTTGACAGACTGACAGAACAAAGTGGTTCCAATCCAATAATGGTTCCGTTCTTTTTTCTTTTGAAGTACGCAATCCTAAAAAGACTATTGTATAAAAATAGTCAGCGTCAAGAATTTTCTAACCATCATTACTTTATTACAAGTAAGATGTAATCGACAAATTTTCACTCACAAAAAGTGTAAAAACATCAACACAGAGAAAACATCTTATTGAAACCCTAAATTGAATCATCTCAACTAACATCAATCCAACATAAATGAACACGCAACTGCAATGAGGAGGACATTCAAAATGTAGCACTTCGCAATCTGAGTTTCCGATTCAACATTAAACAGACGAAGTAAGGAGTTTCCTTACCCCTTGGCCACAAGCTAAGCGCTCAAGCGAGTCGCGTTTTACGTGACTGCGAAATAAATAAATGAAAGAAGTAGTTAAGAGCAAGCATGAGCCCAAACAGAAGCAATGTTTAGAAATCCGTATAAGTATAAATTATGGAGTAGAAATCGCGAATCAATAAGCTAAAGATAGGACGCTGTCAGGCTGGTTAGTGGTTAGACGTGTGGTGTGAGTGGCGTACAATTATTGAGGAGGTCAAGCAATGGACTACTGTAGGCTTATAAAAAAGAAGAAAGATATTTGAAGCGATGGTTCCCACATGAGGTAAACGAATGACGCGCTTACGTCTGGACACGAGTCACATCACCGGAGGTCGTGGGTAGCCTTACTCGGGAGCCGAAAGGAGGGCCCTAACATCGTGAGCCCGTGGCCCATAACGTATGAATTAAGAATGACTTGCCGGCAATTTGTCAAAGTCAAATGTGGCGGCTCATTCTATTGAATGACGTGTCTTTTGAACACGCCGTGGTTTTTATTGGTTTTGCTAACTCGAGGTTTGTGTGAAAATAAATTGAGTTTTTTGAGAAAATATCAAAGATTTGTGGAAATGTAGTTTTTTTAAGAAAAAAATGATTTCAGTTGCGAATTATCCCTATTACAAAAACATTACAAATACTTAGGTGAACATTGTTATTTATATTACCTTTATCAACTTCCCCTCTCTGGGCGGAGTGTCAGACTTTTAATGACTAAAACATGTTCAAACCATGTTCCTTCTTTTGCGTTTTATATTCTGGAGCCGCGGTATCTCTTCCCACCGCCCCGGCAGGCGGTGGGTCTGGCAGGCCCCCCTGCTATATATTAGTACCTTAGATGCAAAGATAGCCATATCATTCTTTTACATTATGTCACCTTAATGGCTGAACAGATGCGGATGTATCGCACCTGAATCGATTAAAATCAGAGTCACATTCGGGTAGAATAATTCTCAACCTAAATAGCGGCCATTACTAAAGTATTTACCAAAGCTGTACAGTGTACAGTTCACAGGCAAAGTGCTAACGCTGCGACCTACTTTTCGGTACGCGTTTTAGTTACTTTTATATTTAAAACTAGCTTTTGCCCACGGCTTTGCTCGCGTTAAATTCGGGGTAGCACAGTTCTCCTTTCCTGATTAATACCAATAGTTTTTACCCTTGCGCCTTATTTATTGTAATAGCAATGTTAAGTTTTCCCTTTTCTTCCGTCTTTCTGCCTCATTTCTCAATCTTTTTTTTAAAAAAAAGCATATGTCCGTCTCCAGGGTCCCAACTATCTCTGTATCAAAATTCATCAAAATCGGCTTAGGCATTTAGGCGTGAAGACGTAACAAACAAACAAACTTACTTTCGCTTTAATAATATTAGTAAGGATTATTTAGTTAAACAATAGCTGCCGTAACGCTATAACTATAAACGCGGATTAAGAATAAAACTAAAATATCGTGAAGTCTGTGGTTTTTCGTCAACTCACATCCAACAACTCAACCTTAACTAACCGGCTACCTGTGAACCATACAAAACCCAACATCCTTAGTGAATCACCACATTTTAACCACTGCTTAGCAACAAACATGACTAGGACCCTAAACCCCTTGGTATTTAAGATTATATAAAGGTCATTTAAAACTACACGTTGGAAATTTTCGAGGCTTTAAATTCATTGTGGTAGAAAAGGGCTTCACCTCAAATACCCAAAATAACCCCAACCCTTAAACACTTAGTTGTTATTTACGCAAAATCTTTACCGTGTTGTTTAATTATTTTCGCGGTTAACCTTTAGCCACATAAGACTGAAATTTACAGAGACAAAAGAGGTCGAAATAAGTTTTCTTTTGTTTTTTTTTTTTAAGTTACCCTTCTCTAGAAATTTCTCCTGTATCGTGGGAGCAGCTTTGATAATAATCATTTCAATTCAAATTCACAAACAGCCAGTTCAGGAATTATCTGTGTGTCATACAAATATTTGCTCTGTGCGGGGATCGAACCCGACACGCAGCGCAGTAATTAATCAGCTACTTCAGTTCAGGTTCATAGTACTCGCAAATCCTTATCCTTACTAATATTATAAAAGCGAAAGTGAGTTTGTTTGTCGACGTCTTCACGCCTAAATGGCTTAACCGATTTTGATGAATTTTGGTACAGAGATAGTTGGGTACCTGGAGACGGAAATAAGCAACGGTGCAAGCGGTGTCTAGCACCATCTCTTTCTCACACAGGAACAAGAACTGCTATAAGATGTCATGGTAGCCCTTCAGTTCCGTGTTTTAAAAGTTTTAGTTTTGGATATAAAAAATAAAATATGATGATTACCGCTGCAAAAATTGAGAATTTCAAGACGAAAATTTTTTTTACGTTTTCTTATACTAGACCACCTTTGTAAATTATTTTTGTCTTTTCTTTATGTATTTGACTATACACTGTATTTTTATTTTGCTGTGGTATGCACCGATACGGCTAACTTTGCGAGGAAAATCTAGACGTTTTATAAAGTGTTTGATTTGTACAGCGCCTTAACAGGCAGTATAAAAGACATAAAATCCGAAGCGTGCCATAGAGCACTCGTGAACTATTAGGTTACAGGCAGCGTGCTAATAATCTTCGTCACGCTACCAGCCTACATTTTATAGCACTTATAGTTTATGTAGATATCACATACATATATAGATAGATAGAATATCCTTAATTATTATATTTCATTATGATTTCATTATGGTCTTTATGATTTCATTATGATCTCATTTTATGATTTCATTATGATCTCATTAATTTAATTTTGTATTTTTTTTAATTTTTATTTGTTTATTGTGAATGTGAAGACCATGTGGATCATTTCTTTTATTTACTTTGTTTTTTGACGATAGTCTGGCAGTTTGAGTACTATAAGCGACCTACACAAATGTCCTTTTTTTGGTATTGTTCGTCGTGTCGTTGAGCTCCTTGGGTTATGAGTTGAGCTACACGATAACTGACAAATGCTTGCACTGACTGGACAGGTCCACTCAATCTGTGTGGTGCTTTCTTAAAAAGACCATTTCAGACACTATCTGCATGGTCCTCATGTAAGTTGACCAAGATTATTTTGTCTGGACCTTAAAAGAGACTATGAACTCTGAGTTTGTTTCGGCTGTTTCTTCTCAGAGTAGTCGGGTATGAAACACCGGCCTCATCTAGTTTAAAAAAAAATGACGTGTAAAAGTGTTTGTGAAAACCTACTTGCAAAATAAACATCATTTATCATTTATTTAACGAAATATTAATATTTGACGACACAGTTGGTTGGTCGGTTGCTGCAGTGGCTAAGCGATGGACTGCTGCGCTGCGTGTTACGGATTCGATCCCGGCACGGAACAAATATTTGTATGGCCTACAGATAGTTGTTCTGGGTCTGGCTGTTTGTGTATGTGAGTTTAAATGTTTGTGAACGCGCCCACGATATAAGAGAAATTCCTAGTATAAAGCAGTCTTTTTTTTTTTTTTTTAAAAGTGTTATTTAAAGTTACCGACAACGTGCTTGTCTTTGTCACGCTACCAGCCTACTTGTAGCACCAACAGTTTGTGTAGACATGTTTGTAAGAGTTTAAGGTTAAATCTTTCAAGGATTACTGTTAACACGCATATTAACACGTCTGTTGCCTTGAAGGTTGAGACAGAAGTGCACCTATATTGCACCAATATTTTGGCAACCGTGTTTAAGGCCAATGTAATTTGGGCAACAAACGGGCACAAATTGTCAGATCAGATATAGATCCCAAAGTTAAAAACCTAGTAACGATACCGAATTTTGACCAATAGCATCATACCCGGTATATATTTCATTATGTTATCATTTGGTTAATTACTATCAATCATAATCTATTCAAAATACTACACAATTTTACATTTCAATAGAAATATTTTTTATTTTATTTTACAAATACTTTTTGCTGTGCCATTCAGGATCCGCCTCTTAGCCTTAGAAAGCCTTAGCTTTAAGCTCATTGCAAGATCTTCAGCATTATGGAATGAAGATGTGAATATCATGTACAACATCAAACCAAGCAGCCACTTTTGTAAATAAAAAAAGTGACACAGACACGCACAGACATATCACCCAATATCCACTAGAAAAGACTACATAATAGATAAAGCCGGCGTAAGCTGGCGTAATGGCCATTGGGCAAGAATTGCTAATAAATAAAGGCCGAACCTAATTCTGTAGAAGGATTAAGCCTACATTTCACGACCCGCAAACACGCTAACTCCAGCAAAATCAATGAAGCGGTTACATGAGCTAGATTTTTGAGATAAATTCCCGCCAGCGTGCAAGAGATTAATATAGGTTACCGGGAGCGTGCTTATCTTGTTTTATCTTTGGTAACGTGCCGGCCTAAATCTAGTGCTCATATACATACATATATAATTTAGAATATATTGAGGCATGAGGTGGGTTTGATAGCCAGATTGAAATATTTTAACAGTCTGATGCAGTGACTAAAAACAGATTATTACAATGATGCAATGATGTTTGCCATCAGCAAATCCTTACTAATCTAATATATAAAATTTCCGTGTCACAATGTTAGTTACCGTACTCCTCCGAAACGGCTCGACCGATTCTTATGAAATTTTGGGTACACATTGGGTAGGTCTGAGAATCGGCTAACATCTATTTTTCGTACCCTTAAACCTCAGCGGGTGAAACCGCTGGGCACAGCTAGTAATGTTATAAAAGCGAAAGTGAGTTTGTTTGATTGTTACGTCTTCACGCCTAAATGGCCCAACCGATTTTGATGAATTTTGGTACAGAGATAGTTGGGACCCTGGAGACGGACATAGGCTAAAAAAAAGTGAGAAAAAAGGGAGAAAGAGCGAAGAGCCTTTTCTTCGCTCTAGAATGAGAAAGATTTTTTTTTCACGGGGGTTAATGTTAATGTTAGTCCAAAGTAACTATGCCACGCGGACGAAGTCGCAGGCGGAAGCTAGTAAAAAATAAAAAAAGCTTAACTATTAAACAACTATTTGACCCAAACTCGTCACTTGATTCGTAATCGCTATATGCTAGAGCAGTAGTTACATCTATTCACCATTCTCATGTATCAGTCGACGCAATTCCCTTGGGCGACATTCCATTTTTCCTTTTAGCTGGCATAACAAGTAAGCCAGGGGCAATGAGGCAAGCTTTAACCAATTTTGCAGTTGAAGTAGTCGTATACTGCTTCGTCAGGGACATATGGGACCAATGATATCGAAAAAAAAGTATCTTATATGTTAATCCAGACTATAATCTACCTCTATGCCAAATTTATCAAGATCCTTTTAGTCGTTTTGACGTGAAAGAGTAACAAACATCTATACATCCATCTTCACAAACATTCACTTTTATAATATTAGTAGGATTATTAAGATAGGATTTAATATTAGTAGGAAGTAGGATAGCTGGCCCCCGCGGCTTTGCCCGCATGATTATCGAAAAAAAATCGTATCGTATATGTTATTCCAGACTATAATCTACCTCTGTGCCAAATTTCATCAAGATCCGTTCAGTCGCTTTGACGTGAAAGAGTAACAAACATCCATAAATACATCCATGCACCTATCTAACCATCCTCACAAACATTCGCATTTATACTATTATATAGCAGGAAAAGTAGGATCAATACCACCGACATTAACAGTATTTATTGGACAAGAAAGACAATCCGAAGCGAGTTCTACATGCTTTATATTACTTTCCACCATCACCAACAGCACCATCGCTGAATCATCTTTGTGTTAGCTTGCTAGACAGCTTTTTTTCCAAACAAATCTACAGACGTTTGCCACCCAGCTGCTATGCTAGATCATAGCGAGCTGAACGTGTAATACTGCTCTACATTTCTATGTTCACAGAGCCTTCAAAAGTCGCTGCAATTTGTTCGGAACGTCAGGAGAATAAAAGGTATTGTGCTTTTAAAACTCTAAATGTACCTTCCTAGTTTCATTCAGTGAAATGTTGCTGAAAGTATAAAAGACATAAAAGAGTTGACATAAGTAGCTAGAAAGTCTTCAGCTTTTTCGACAGTGTTCGGTATTTGACACAGTTCTAATTACAACCCATGACTAGGAATTTTCAAAGCCAAAAACTTAATTACTATTCCTTTGCTCTTGTAGTTGAAGTTTTGTGAAGTAATAAGCTTAGTGTCAGAAATGAAAAGTCATTTTCACATATATTTAACTGTTGGTCTTCGGCAAGATTGGTGTATAGTATTGGCACATCACATTGGTTGCCTTGTGCAAATTAGTGCATCTTTGCTTCAGAAATGATGGACGGTAAACCAGCGTATCTTAGAACCTTATATTTGAAGATGTTAATGCAATACAATGCACTAGGCATTATGACCCAATATTTAACAGAGAACTTCTCTAATGTAAACCTTACCCTCAGCCAAACATTGGCTACATTAAAAGCTGATTATGAACAAGACGGTTTATTTTAAGACTAGCTTTTGCCCGCGGCTTCACTCGCGTTAAATTCGGGGTAACACAGTTCCCCTTTCGTGATTTGCAGGTACCTGCTACCTATAGTTTTTGCCCTGGCGCCTTATTTATTGTAATAGCAAATCTAAGTTTTCCCTTTTCTTCCATCTTTCTCCCTCATTTCCCACTCTAAAAAATTAGCCTATATATCCGTCTCCAGGGTCTCAAATATCTCTGTACCAAAATTCATCAAAATCGGTTTAGCCATTAAAGCGTGAAGAGGTAACAAACAAACTCACTTTCGCTTTTATAATATTAGTATTGGATATAAGTAAGGATCACAATTTTTTTTTTATAATGGACTGAAGTATATGGGTAGGTATTTCATAGCCTATATCAAGTGCAGATTATAACCATAACTTTCTCTATAATAAGCCTTCATGAAATACTAGTGTTTATTACTCTACACAGACTGTAAGGCGAGTTAATTTAAACTGCAGATTTCCCAAGGGACCCGATTCAGTTTCGCACCGAACAATACTTCAAATTCCATTGTAATAACATTGTTAGAGAGATTCTTTTGGGGTCCATTATAATTGAATTATAATCTGTTCAGCTTATTTTTACTGAATTACGTAAAAAAAAATGAGCAAGTACATAAATGTGAGTTATTAATAGATTAGGGTAAGGCTAAAGAAATAATAGACGTGTGACGAAAGATAATCCTTACTATCCTTATATATATAGTGACAGATAGTTGTTTCGGGTCTGACTGTTTGTGTATGTGAGTTTAATGAATGTTTGTAAACGCACCCACGATACAGAAGATATTCCTAGAATGGAGCAACGTTTTTCTTTAAAAAAAAACTATATAAACAAATAAACACATAACATCGTCAAGGTCAACTGCTTACTAAACCAACACATCCGTGAGACGTGTTACCAGAATCCGACAGACCCGCTCTTGGTAGATTCCTAGCGTGACAATATATACGCATAGAAAGGCTTTCAATATACGTTTGCGACCTACGGTTAGGTAGAAAACACATTTTCAAATGGCATTTTTAATATCGGGAAAATTGGTAGCTTTTTTTCGTGTTGCTCTGACGATTTTCTGCAAGGAAAGGACTGGCGATGTCATTAAGAGGATTAAGGGATAATGTCAGGAGGTTCAGGCTGATTCAGTGTTTTGGTCGAATGACTGCCGTCAGAATTTTTACAGCTAATTAAGCTGTAAAAGTTAGACTGCTGAATTGCTACCCATAATTTTTAAAATATTTATAGCTGGTAAAAGCAACAATTTTGACCCATGGAAGAATTTTTGTGATAAAGGCATAATGCGAGTGGTAGACCAGTTGCTACACACTTTGAACTTAAGACAGTGACATCGACTTAACCTTGCCGGGCTCACCATAGATGCGGGCCTGTGGACGGTGAGCAATGGGTAGCTCATCGTCCGTCCGTCTATTGATGACAGGCCGTGTCGACGGCGCGTTAGTGTTCCACGCGCGCCTCAAAGAGATGTCAGCAAAGCAGACGGGCCTGCCCGGGCCGCGTATTGCCATAATGTATACTAGCACAGACAGGGGTTGCTCTGTAATCGCACGCAATATGCTCTTGTAGCTAGAGAGCATACTGCATATCAGTACAGAGACAGACTGAAATAAAATACACTTTGCTCTAATTCGTGAGAGCAAAACACATACGAGTACAGACAATTTGGCTGCCGTAGTAGCAAAACACATACGAGTACAGACAATTTGGCTGCCGTAGTAGGCACCCCGACATGGACAGGTTAGGTTCGAAGGGGATGGCGGGGTCTGAAAGACCCCGCCATCCCCTTCGTGTTAGGTTACTTTAAACCTTGAATGCAGAGGTAGGAGCCCCGCGAAGCGGGGCTCCGTCGAGCCACTTTGATAGGTAGTAATCAGTGAGAGCACATTTTGCTTTAGACATATGCGAACAAACCGTATACTTATACAGACAGGTCTGTAGTCATACGTAGTTTGCTTTAAAAATATGCAAGCAAACTGTATACTTATACAGACTGGTCTGTAGTTATACGTAGTTTGCTTTAGAGTATTTGTTATTTTTAAGAGCACAAAGTGATCTAGTACAGACTATGGGTGTCTGTACTGATATACACAATGGCAATACGCGCCCGGGCCACCGCCTGCCGGGGTTGCGGGTTGTTCGAAAGAGATACCGTGGCCCCGGAACATAAAGGGTAATAATGAAGGAACATGGGTGGGTTTCAGTCAGTACAAGCCTGACATCCCCCCCCGCTCCACCCAGAGCGGGGGAAGTTATTTGATGATTTCCCATCCGCGAAAAAAGGCATGCCTGGCATAACTAATTAAAAATCACAGCAAGGTAATGAACCTATGAACCGTTGCATTTATTGTAAAACACCAACTTTTGTAACAATCTGAACACACAGGATTTAAAATACGTTTTGGGAGATTACGGCCGCTTACAAAATTCAGTTCTAATCCTTTCAAATTAAATGTTTTTTAGAACGTGTTATCGAAAAATTTTCACAAAGCCTCAAGTTATTTAAAAAAGTATCTCAATTTACGCTCATTTATAATATTGTGGTCGCATAACATATTTGTAGCTTCAGAAGTTGTTACTTCGTTGTTTTTAACCGACGTCAAAAAAGGAGGAGGTTCTCAATTCGACCCTATGTTTTTTTTTTGTTTGAATACTTTTCAAGATATTTTCCCTTAAGTTTTCAACTTTCACTCATCGATACCACTTTCAGACTTCTATGCAAGAAATATTTAAACATGTGCGGTTAACCAAGTTAAAGTTACAAATTTATTTAATAACCAACTTCCACAAAAATATGGAAACTTACCCCGGTTTTTTTTTGTGGAACAAGGACTGGTGGAAAGAAAAAATAAACAAACAGTTTTACAAAACAAAAGTGACGGCACACGATTTAAGCTTATGTTTAGAAGATAGATTCTGTAAAAACAAATAGGAGACAAGACGTAGCCCTGCCGGGGTTGCGGGTTGTTCGAAAGAGATACCGCGGCCCCGGAACGTAAAGGGCAATAGAAGGAACATGGGTGGGTTTTAGTCAGTACAAGTCTGACATGCCCCCCCGCTCCACCCAGAGCGGGGGAAGTCATTGGATGATTTCCAACCCGAAAAAAAAAAAAGACAAGACGTAGCTATCGTAATTTATATCCTAACAGATTATCCAACCACCATATTTCATTCCTTTTACACAATTAACATCAAGCATTTTTTTTTTCGGGTGGGAAATCATCCAATGACTTCCCCCGCTCTGGGTGGAGCGGGGGGGCATGTCAGACTTGTACTGACTAAAACCCACCCATGTTCCTTCTATTGCCCTTTACGTTCCGGGGCCGCGGTATCTCTTTCGAACAACCCGCAACCCCGGCAGGCGGAGGCTCTGGCAAGCCCCTCTGAACATCAAGCCTTAAATCCCCACAGGGTTTATAGAATCGCCAATGGTTCTTCTAACCTGACAGACAGATGTGTTGGTGGGGAGTTTGTTCCGCCGTTTGTTTTTTCCAGCTAAAACACTAGGAAGTGGCGAAGGGCGGGCGTTTTTGTGGGACTGTCTCTTGTAATATGACGTTCAAAAAGTGATGATTACAGCCTCATTTGAATAAATGACTTTTGATTTTGCCAGGAGGACACGTTGGAGCACACTGTGGTGGTCTGTCCCGCTTGAACGGAACACCACTTGTCCTCGTAGAGGCGATCGGTCAAGATCGTTCAGTCCATACTGCAAAGCAGTTACGCTAGCAGAGGAAAGAGGTGGACGATTGTGGGGGAAAACCTTAAACCAACCCAGCCGCAGCAGAAGACGTCCGATGCAGTACACGCAGTTCTGTGGACGGTGAGCAATGGGCGATAGGGTGGGTGCTCCACGTGTCCCAAAAAATGATGTCGGTAAAGCAGAAGGGCCTGTTAGGGCCACTGCCTACCGGGGTTGAAGGTTGATCGAAAGAAATACCGCGACCCCGGAACACAAAAGGCAAAAGAAGGAACATGGTGGGTTTTAGTCAGTAAAAATCTGACACTCCCTTCCGCTACGCCCAGAGCGGGAGAAGTTATTTGGTTTTTCCATCCAAAAAAAAAGGGATATAAAGAGTTGCACTTAACTGTTCACCCACATGTCACCAGTTATTTGGAAAAGGGAGACAGCCTGTTGCCATCAATGAAAACGACTATACATACATTTGACAGCACCGTTGGCGCAGTGGTTGAGCAAGGGAAGATTGAACACAATAGCAGGTAAGATTGTAAGATACGTATCTTTACGTTTACCCCTAAGCGCCTGCAACACAAATATATTTCAAAATAACAACGGTATAAACATAGGATACTAACTAGACAAAGCATCGGTATCTGTGGCATTAAGAAGATAATACAAAAGGTATACCTATTCTCTGTTAGACTTCCTCCTTTTTTTTTGGGGTGGGAAATCATCAAATAACTTCCCCCTCTCTGGAGCGGGGGAGAGTGTCAGACTTTTACTGACTAAAACCCATCCATGTTCCTTCTATTGCCCTTTACGTTCCGGGGCCGCGGTATCTCTTTCGAACAACCCGCAACCCCGGCAGGCGGAGGCCCTGGCAAGCCTAGCTTTAGACTTCCTCCTTGGTCTAGTAGTCATTAGCGTGGCTGCTGAGCGTCCTAGATTCGTTTCCTTGGCCGGGCAAAATGTTATTAACTTTTCTGTAGAAAATTTCACTGTAGCAACTACGGAGCCTGGATTTGTGACCGGTTGATTCATATTTGAAAATAGTATCTAGTTGTTATAATTATTACATATAAGATAATTAGGTAATGTTATAATATTTAATGTTGGTTCAAAATTTGTTTAACATTAAAATCATTTGTAGGTGTACTTTTTTTGAGTTTATAAATAAATTAAACTTACGTAAACAAACTATCTGTAGGCCATACAAATATTTGTACCGTGCGGGGATCGAATACGCGACTGGGCCCACCAGTCGTCTTTTGACATTAATTCATATTATTGTCCTATTATGATTTTAAGGCGGCTATTTTACACACCCAGTTATATATGGTTTTAATGCAAACTCAACCTTCTGCAACCGACGTTATAGTTGTAAACAAAACAGACGTGGCAGATTTACTGCGGCAGAAGCTTTCAATGAAATTAGATGATCGTCCAACAGAATTTATTTGATTGCTTTTGAGAAAGCAAAACATTGTTCTGGAGCGGTTTACTGTTGCAGCTAGCGAACTATGGAGAGAAGTGTTGGACTAACAAACTGGTTTACAAAAAGGTTTATCGAATGTTTTGTAATTGAGGTTTTTATCGAAACATAAAAAGTTTTGAGTAATTAGTTTTTTACGTAGAGGGTTGAGACGAGAGCGCAGGTCATGAAAATGTTGAGATGGATGTGTGGAGTGACAAAAATGGACAGAGAAAGAGATTCGTTTTTTAGTGAACTAGCTGTGCCCAGCGATTTCACCCGCTGCTCAGCTCCTTAGTGTTGTAGAGTACCATGTTAATCAGGTCAAGGAATCGCATTCTCCCATACAAACTTTGCCACCCTGTTCTATCCTTTTAGGGGGTGAATTCCCCCGGACGTCGGGCGCCGCGAGACGACTCCCGGCCACCGTAGATGCGGGCCTGTGGACGGTGAGTAATGTGTAGCTCACCGTCCGTCCGTCTATTGACGACAGGCCGTGTCGACGGCGCGTTTGTGATCCACGCGCGCCTCAAAGAGATGTCAGCAGAGCAGAGGGGCCTGCCAGGACCTCCGCCTGCCGGGGTTGCGGGTTGTTCGAAAGAGATACCGCGGCCCCGGAACGTAAAGGGCAATAGAAGGAACATGGTTGGGTTTTAGTCAGTACAAGTCTGAGACTCCCTCCCCCCCGCTCCGCCCAGAGCGGGGTAAGTTATTTGATGATTTCCCACCCCAAAAAAAGGGGATGAATCCTACAAAATCCCGACTTAGTGAGCATGTACGACCTAATAGGATGCAATATTTGAGACTCTTAACACTTGTAGTTTTTGGAATTAATTGATGAGAGAGTCAGTGATTTTCTTTTATAAATATCGATGAGGTTTGAAAATGTCGCCTGTTGCAGAAAAAGAGAATGACCCAAATGTGTGAAGCTTTTCTATATTTCAGTGATCACTAGCGGAACTATATACATATATACTTGCTGGCGACCGCGGCTTCGCCCGCGTGTTGATCGATAAAAAAACTAAGACTATAATCTGCCTCTCTGCCAAATCAAGATCCGTTCAGCCGTTTTGACGTGAAAGATTAACAAACATCCATGCATCCTCACAAACATTCGCATATAAAATATTAGTAGGATATAAAGGTCCGATAAAGTTCAAAACTCAATCCGGATGGACTTTTAAAATCACATTATACACAGTGATTTTTGTGTCCGATCACTGTTAAATTTCTAAGCTATGGGTAGTATAGCAAACTGGTCAAAAGGACATGCCTTTGATTTTAAAGGAGTATATAACCGCTTTTCTAGTTTTTATCAAAGATTTTTTATTTCCTATATATTTATTGTATTATATTCTTGGGCAAATGATTTTTTTTTTAATTAGTTTCTATGTTTTTCTATATTGATATAATTATATTTAAGTATTTATGCTATTTTTACACATTGTGTCTGCATGTCGTATTAATCTGTCCTTTCGCAGGTCTGCTGGAAGAGATTTCTGAATTAAATAAGCAGTACCGTTAAGCTCTTTTGTCTGTATGTAATTTTATCCATAACATGAGTTTTTGTGTCTTCTAAAATAATTAATAAATAAATATGTAATTTTTTTTAATTAAAAATTAATTAAATGTAGGCCGAAATTGAAAACTACCTTATTTATACATGTAAAACTTCTGTACACTGCGGTGAAAAGAAACCGCACTTACTGTTGGTAACATAATGGAGTTTAGTTGTCACTTGTACTTCGTAGGTGTACCCCAAGCTTTAAAGTTCAGAGTACAAATCGTAGAACCCATTTAAAGTTTTAAAACTTTGACCTAAACTTGTTGTATATTTGTCTATGTGTACTTACGGATATGATGACAAAAACTTGTAAGGACTGGACTTTCAGTTATTTCATAGCTAAAATATTATTTAAAATAAGTTTGAGACATATTATACAAAATTTTGGGGAAGAAATAGGGTCTCACTTAAGACCTCATTTTTTGAACCTAACTTGTAAAAGTCTCTTATATAACAATCTTCTAAGATGCTCCTCCTGTCACTTACTTAAATGAAATATTGCATAGATTTTCGTTCAAGCTGAAGTACTTTTTTTTAACCCTCTCTAGGAATTTCTCCTTAACATTTAAAGTCTCATACACAAACAGCCAGACCCGAAACAACTACCTGTAGGTTACAAAAATTTGTTCCAACATTTGTTAGTTTTTCTAAGATTACTCAAAAAACAAGGAAGCCACTAAATTTTTAAAAGTTCTAATCCAAAAATGAGACACTTGGACCTACAATTTCCTTATTTTTTGTTTCCCGTACGACCATTTCTCTCGAAGTTACAGCCTGTTGAAAATTTACCAAAAATTTTGATATTTTTTTTATCCCTTATATTTTCCCAGTAGTGTTTAATATAGTTTACCTGTGTCACTTCAATTTCAGAATAGGCAACGTCGTTTGACAGGAATAAACTGAATTTTAGTAATTTTTAGAGTAGTTTCAGTTTAATTTGTGATAATAGAATCAATACCAACGTCTGATAAGCGAAAACCGTTCATAAATCATTCACATTTAAAGTTATATTTCAACAACGTCACGTCTAGACAATGACACCTGCCACTCCCAATCACCCCCACGGTTGTTTTCAATGTTATTGCCCTTCATTGAGGTTTGTACCATTTTCCCTAAAACCCCCACGGGAAGGTGTGCAGTAGTGCTTAGAACAACCTCTTACTGCGAGAACCCCTCCACCCCCATGCGCCCCTGTGGTGTAGTTATTGTAAGGGTTGACTTCTGTTTTATTTTATTGGTGGTTTTATATTTGTTACTGTGGAGCTCCTAATAGAAAAACCTAATATCACATTTTGTCCAACGTGGAATCGAACCCAAGACTCCGTGCTTAGCAGTCGAGCATGCATCAGAGCAGTTGGGTGTAAATCCTTACTTAATATTATAAAAGCGAAAGTGAGTCTGCTTGTTTGTTATGTCTTCACGCCTAAATGGTCAAACCGATTTTGATGAAGCGATCATCTTGCGGGTCAAAGTTTAGCACAAATTAACTATGCCACGCGGAAGAAACCGCGGGCGCCAGCTAGTACTCCATATTAGATCTCATAATCGCGTGTTCACATTAACGACGATTACCGACGCGCATATTGCTACTGAGTGATCTGTAATTGTTAATCAATTAATACAAAACGCGATCAGCACCCAAAAACAATTAACTCTATAATAACACATTCGTAGACAGCCACAGGCGTCTAGATAGCTAAAAGTGATGCGACAGTACGCCTGTCGACGTATCAGTTTTTACTTGCATAAAATCAGTACGCCACACTACGACCGATTTTCATACTATCATAAAGAACGGCATGTTGTACTGTCACCACAGGTATAATTACGACTTTTGTACTGTCACCACAGGTATAATTACGACTTTTGAACTGTCACCACAGGTATAATTACGACTTATGTACTGTCACCACAGGTATAATTACGACTTTTGTACTGTCACCACAGGTATAATTACGACTTTTGAACTGTCACCACAGGTATAATTACGACTTATGTACTGTCACCACAGGTATAATTACGACTTTTGTACTGTCACTACATTATTTACAAAAATTATATATACGCCTGTGGGCAATGTATGAAAAAAAGTAGTGTCTCAGTAGCTGCTACCTGTGAGATATGTCCACGAACGTGTTAACAGCAATTTACTAAAAAAAAAAGCAACGCCGGTACCCTAATTCTCAGGAGTAATTGTTCGTAAAGGGCTCAACATCTTACTTGATGGAAATAAGGCTGAAATTGGCTTCCTTTGTGAAACTCAACGGTTTACTTTCGTAAGAGGTTTTTGTTGCAAACCCCTTATGTTGCTGTAAAAGGGGCCTTCGGGTAATTTGCAAAGGTTTCTTCTCGATATTAGTAACATATTTTGTGTTTGGGATACTTGAGCTTTGTGGGTTTCACGTTTAGAAGTCGATCATTATTATTAATATTCGTTTTTAGGGTACCTATCCTCTAAAGAAAAAAATCGGAACCCTTCTTAAATCTCTTTGTTGTCTGTCAAGAACATTTATCTCGGGAACGCGTGAAGGTATTGATTTGAAATTAAAACCATATACTCAAATATGTGATCCCTTTGTGCTGTGAAAAAATCAACCCTCTAAATCTACGCAGTCAAAAAATATAGCCGTTTATTTCGCAAGTTTGTACGGAATCCTTGGTGCGTGAATCTTCTTGTCGGTTTTTGTTAATGATGAGATCTTTGATATCTAGGCATAATTTTCATTAAAAATACTAATAGTTTCTCGTGACTGAAACAACTGGCAAAATGTAGTTTATTATTAGGACACCTCTTTTTTATTTCTTTTAAAAAACGTTGCCCCACACAAGGGATTTCTCCTGTATCGTGGGTGCGTTTACAAACATTTAAACTCACTTACACAAACAGCCAGACCCAAAACAACTATTTGTAGGCCATACAAATATTTGTTCCGTGCGGGGATCGGACCCGCGACTCGCAGCGCAGCAGTCGATCGTTCAGCCACTGCGAAAAACGTGCCGTCAAATATTATATATATTTAATGATCTCCATATATCGCTTCTTTTTCACAGGTGTAGATGAGCCAGCAATGTGTTTGGTACAGTATTGCGCACATCGTTTACTGCACGAGAGAATATGTAGCGGGGGTGTAAGCACAATTTAATAAGTTTAGAACACTACAAACCGGCTTTAAATAAATAAACATGGAACAAATAAACAACATCAATTCGACAAACACACTGCAACTATTTGCATAGTACCCTGGAGCGAAGTTCCACACAGAGCAATCACAATTAGTGCTGTACGTAATTGTCACCGCGGACGAACAGCGCTGTTTCTCTGTAAAGCGCTGTATTTCGTTTTATTGTGCACTAGAATTTAACGCGCTAAATTCGAGGTAACACAGTTCCTCTTTCTTGATTTGCTGGTACCTGCTACTTGTAGTTTTGCCCTTGCGCCTTATTGATTGTAATAGCAATACTAAGTTTTCTCTTTTCTTCCCTCTTTCTCCCTCATTTCCCACTTTAAAAAATATTAAATAACTAAAATAAAATCCTTTATTTAAAAAATCTGTACTAAAAATTCACCAGAATCGGCTTAGCCATTAAGGCGTGAAGACGTAACAAACAAACTCACATTCGCTTTTATAATATTAGTAAGGATTTGTTAGAATTAGCTTGGAATTACTGATGAGGAGCTCGTGGCTAAATAATAGCAGCCGTTCGAGTCGATCATAAGGTTAAGCCGCGCTTGCTTGGGTTGTTATGTGGATAGGGACCCACTAGCTACACACCGAGTTTCCTCCGTGCCTCGGAAAGCACGTTAAGCTGTTGGTTCCGGTTGTCATTTGTAGATCTTTACCAGTTGTTACAGGTAGTCAGTGTCCCGAAAGTTTGACAACCAGTTTTACCAAGGGTAGTATCGTATTCGCCAGTACTAACTGGGTGGTGGAGGTCAGATAGGCAGTCGCTCTATGTAAAATACTGGTGGTCAGCTTCCAGTCTTACCCTGCCTTACCGGATAGCTGTATCCGGTAAGACCAGACATAAAAACCGGCCAAGAGCGTGTCGGGCCACGCTCAGTGTAGGGTTCCGTAGTTTCCCGTCCGTCACAATATACCGGACAAATCAAAATCAAACCTCGACGACTAATTAGGTTATGCACTCATAAATAAAATTACGAATATATTTCAGTGCAACTTACTTTACCACGGTAGGTCATGAAAGCACGGAAAATCTTAACATCGACTTTTAAAAAAATGACGTCATTACGCAACGCCATCTATAGAACCATTTATGAACTGGTTTTTACCTTAACATTTTGATGGTGTTAAAAAAATGAATTTTAGTTTTGTTCTAAATTGCCTTAGCATGTTCTTGATAGAAGTTTTATGTAGTTATAAGATACCGCCAATGCCAAGGAGAGACCAACCGAACAATTCGGTAATACCCGATCCAATGTAATAAGTACCTACAGCGCCATCTCTCGGGGAATTAGGTTACTAATTAATACAAAGACGTGCAAGAAGTTTTCGGTGGTAATTTTCGATTGCGAGAACCGATTTCAATAATTCTTTTTTTGTTTGAAAATAGATACGTTTAGGATAATAAAATATGTAAACGAAGTTAAAAAAAATGCTTGCATATACGATTATACTACAAACTTAGTCCAGAAATTATTTTGTACAACTTTTTGTCTTTTTTGTACAAAAACTGTTGTGTCAATCAAGTTCAAAATAATTTTCATAGAAAGTCCTTATAAAGTTCTACTTTTCAGATTTTTTTAATATTTTCTAAACTTATGGTTCTAAAGTTAGAGGGGGGGGGGACACATTGTTTTTTACTTTTGGAGCGATTATTTCCGAAATTATTGACATTATCAAAAAATGATTTTAGTAAACCCCTATTCATTTTTAAATACCTTTCCAACAATATATCACACGTTAGGGTTGAAATTAAAAAAAAAACACTTCCCTCTTTACATATAGGGTGGCTACCCTAATAAAACATTTTTTTCCAATTTTTATTTTACCACTTTGTCGGCGTGATTGATATACATATTGGTACCAAATTTCAGCTTTCTAGTGCTAACGGTCACAGAGATTAAGCGAGGACGGACGGACGGACGGACGGACAGACAGACATAGCGAAACTATAAGGGTTCCTAGTTGACTACGGAACCCTAAAAAAGAAAAAGCTAGACAGATGATGATTTACAAAAAGCATGAAACAAGAAACAGAGGAACTATTCCTTAAACCATATGTATGTGTTTATTTAAAACATTTTCACGGATAATGCCCAACCGATTTTAAGGAACGGAGTTCCTTATCGCGCATTGCGAAAGGGGGCTAGACGGAAAAAATTAAGACCAAAAGTTGTAACGACACTTTTTGCTATAGTGCGGCGGCGTGCGCGTGTTTCTCTGTCTCTCGATCTCTCTGTTTTTCATAGAAAGCAAGCCAGTTATTTTCGTTTCGTCTTCCTATTTCGCATTGAACAGTGTAGTGTAGCGACGATTATTTTTGTTGAGTGTATACAGGTTTTGTGTTACTTACATAAATAATAACTTCATTCCATCCGGGTGTCCCTGGACACCTCTCAAGTTTTTCTTTTCGACCGAGTGGATTAACAAATGAGTGCGTTTCAAGAACAATCGCTGAAACTCAATGACACCCAGCATGTAATTAAAATCTCATTACACAATAATTAATTAAAATAATCCTCATCAAACTCGTAACGAGTAGAAGCCTATTAAATCTGCGCACGTCTTAGAGGTGCCTGATAATATACTTACAGGGTGTTCTTACGTACTTACAGGGTGTTGTAATGAGCAATTGACGCGGGCACCCCCTAACGTCACTAATTATGACTACGGGGGGTGATGGTTGCTAGGCAACGAGTCTTGTTAATTTTATGTGCACGAAAATTATTTATACTTGTGTGGAATGACGCGTGTTTTCTTTGGTGTTAAGTTCTGTTATTCAAAAACAGGAATCTCGTCGTAAGCCGTAATCATGGTTTGAACTAGAGACATATCATCATCATCATCAGGCTATATTAGTCCACTGCTGGACATAGCCCTCCCCTAATGAGCGCCATAGCGCCCTGTCTTCAGCTTGCCGCATCCAGCATCTGCCTGCAGTCTTTTTTAGATCGTCATCCCACCTGGTCGGAGGGCGTCCTACACTACGCTTGCCGAGTCGCGGTCTCCACTCAAGAACACGTTTACCCCAACGGTTGTCGGTTCTTCGTGAGATATGGCCAGCCCACTGCTACTTCAGCTTGCTGATTCTTTGAGCTATGTCGATAACTTTGAGAGACATATACAACATGATAAATGTTGTTTATTTTGCAAGTAGGTTTTCAAAAGCACTTTTACACATCTTGATGGTCATGATCTTGATGGTTGATGATCACAAACTAGATGAGGCTGGTAAAAAACATTAATACAAAACGTAGCTCACAAGAAATGTCGTAATTGCATTTGCTTTTCAATCATTTAAAATTCTGATAGGCTGTAGTCACATTTAGTTAAAAGGATTTGTATTTTAAAGACTCTATTTGATAATTCTTTAATAAGATGATGATGGTGTCTTCCTTTCATTGCCACGTTAGTCTTGTGGTCGCGGACGCCTCCTGGGTTCGATTCTCGGGGCGGGGAAAGTGTTATTGGGTTTTTCCTTCAAAAATTTCTCACTAGCAGCCAGGGATTCTGGATTGGCTCCGGCTGATGACGTGAATAGGGTCACCCCTTATTACATGTCACCCGTTAAGTACAACTCTGCCTAACGCTTCAGGGATTACAACGCCATATGTTATATTTTGTAACCAGGATGAACGCAAGTTTAGACACGGATCTACTTATGCCAGCATCCTCTCTTA
Organism: Ochropleura plecta; assembly: GCA_905475445.1. Lineage (NCBI taxonomy): Eukaryota > Metazoa > Arthropoda > Insecta > Lepidoptera > Noctuidae > Ochropleura > Ochropleura plecta. Next base: position 1,585,121 of record FR997735.1, read on the forward strand.
TTAACTTAGCGTCACATTTTATAATCCTACAAAGAACTCTTCCAAGTTGCACGAACAAAAACAATTTTTCAATAAAATATTACATTTTCCTCATATAGTTGGTATTGACTGAAAAATGGCGGTCCAGTCACTTGTCAGATTGAGTAAACGTCAAACCCACGGGCGTATACAAAATACGACAGCTAGTACAGTCACAAGCAATAACATCCTACTTAATATTGTAAACGTTAAATCCTACTATATTATAAATTCGAATGTTTGTTTGGATGGATGTATAGATGTTTTTTACTCTTTCACGTCAAAACAGCTAAACGGATCTTGATTCAATTTGTCACAGAAGTAGATTATAGTCTAAAATAACACATAGGATACTTTTTTTTTTCAATCATAACACGGGCGAAGCCGCGGGCGCCTGTTAGTATTATTTTTAATATTATACTTCATTATACTTATAGCTTATACATCAGTATAACACATAGGCTACAATTCATTAAGATATATTCTATCAATACTCGAGTGAAACCGCGGGGCGCAGTTAGTGCATGTATAAATACAAAAGCGATATTCTCGTGAAAAAAACCGGTCAAGTGCGAGTCGGACTCGCACACCGAGAGTTGAGACATAAACGGCCATATCTTTTGACTGCGTAGACTTAGAGATGTGATTTTTCCAGAACTCCAAGGAACCATAGACTTGAGTACAAGGTTTAGATTTCAGCTCGATACCTTTACGCGTTCCATAGATATAGGGTTTCACTCAGATCCAGCCTGTCCCATTGCTGTCCTCCCTCAGCGACGCCCTAAGCCGAGGCTCGTACCCCACAGGGGGTGCCCTTGGCGTGTAGTCGCTTAGTTTGTAATTTGTCCTGGCTGGAGGTCTTAATTTTGAAGGCATCCACAGGAATCGTCCGGTTAAGCTGACGACAACCCCAGGTTGAACTGCGAGATGCCATTTAAAAAAAAAGCGTTCCACAGATAAAGGGTCTTGACAGACAGACAGATGAGACAGCGTTATCCAATAAGGATACCACTTTTTCCCTTTGAGTTACGAAGCCTTAAACGGTGTCTACCTTGAGAAAAGACTTTTTTTCGTAAAAGTATGGCTTTCAAAATACTATGTTCGTGAAAATGTAAAACGTAAATTAATACAATAGGAAAAATCGCTTTTGTATATTGTAGACCTGTCAAGTTACATGTCACTGCTCGTTACTGTACGTTCGTATTATTATTCATATAAAGTGTTTGTGTCAAAACATCAATGTTAATACACACAAAGCTTCGGTTGGAAGGCTTTTGTGTTTTGCTAAATTCGAGGAAACTGAGGCTGGTGATTTTTATTTATTTACTAGCTTCCACCCGCGACTTTGTCCGCGTGGCACAGTTACTTTGGCAAAGGTTAACTTTAACCCGCGTGATGATCGAAAAAATAATATTCTATAGGGGATGAAGAACCTGTTTTTTTGTGGGTGGGAAATCAAATAACTTCCCGCGCTCTGAGCGGAGCGGGGGCAGTGTCAGACTTGTACTGACTAAAACCCACCCATTTTACTTCTACTGCCTCTATGTTCCGGGGCCGCGGTATCTCTTTCGAACAACCCGCAACCCCGGCAGTGGTGACCCTGGCTAACCCCTCTGCTAATCCACTTCCCTGCTCAACACTATGCACTATTCTGTCACAGCGATTGAATGAATTTTCCACTACAGTTTACATTTTGCTGTCTGTGACTTCAAAATTATTACTTTAATAACACTATTTAATATGTTTTTTACCAATTCAACGAATAGCCATGACATTCTCCGTCACTAACGTAGTTTATATAACTAAAACAGTGTTTAATGCCCCGTCACACTCACGCACACACAGACACAATCCTACTTAATCGTGTGTCAATCATCGTTGAGCATGGTTGAGCGGTTGTCAGCTAACCCTCCCATGCCAGCGATGTTATAGGTACAAACACGGGTACAAACGTGACCTACCGCACACTTAAACTAGATGACAAGTGACTAACGCTCGCAACGTTTCGTATTTCGACTACAACCGTATTTTTCGATAGCTTATGTCAATCAAATACATTTATTACTTTTTAGCTAAGTTTTTTCTACTGAATTTTATAGCAGACAGTTGAAACCATTCATTTACATTAAATTGATTCGTAAAGTACGTTAATTTACCCCAAAATTCCCATGCTTTTCCGGGCATTGGAATCCAAAAGCTCCCAAATTCAATTGTTGAAGGGATTTCGATCAAATTTGACACGCATACGTTTACTAAAAGCTGGGTTAAGACAATGAATACTTTTAAAAGGATGGTATTTAAAAGTACTTCAATTTATTCCCATTTCATTCACCTAATTTTGCCTGTGTTGCACCAAATATACTGAATGTGCACCAAAATATGTTAATTAAAATATGTCATAACGAGCATCAGCGCACTACAATAAAAAAGTCTTATATCTTTATCCATTTTCTATTAATGCAAGTCGTTACTGGCCTCATCGTAGGGGGTCACAGTTTTAACCTAACCTAACCTACGCATTTTTTTAACATTCAGGAAAGAATATTTGGTGCACGATCAGTATTTTTGGTGAACACAAAAATATTATCCCTTTTAAAATACGTGGGCAAACCCCGGCCAAAAAATTAAAAGTAGTTCCTATTTGCACAGTCCGTTTATCAACGGATTTCCTATATTTTTATTAAAAAGCCTCTTTGTTTACTTAATAAACATTGGGTAGCCATGTTATTTATTCGAATATAGAATAAACCTTATGGTAAGGGCTTACCGGCTTTTCAAATAACATGACGTGTTCCTTTTTCGAAATAAAAACATTTGATGGCAGTGTGCGACTGACAGCCAAATTATGTGCAGCCGTGACTAAATTGATAGGGATGTGAAATGTGAGTTTAAACGTTATTTTGCACAAGGTTTCGTCTGGAAGTATTTTGTTTATGGAAATAGTTTAAGTGAAGTGATAAATTGTACAAATACAACACCACACCTGTAATCGAACCCAGGACCTTATACTTATTAGCAGTCGCGCTTGCTACCACTACACCAACGACGGAGTCGAAAAAGCGATAATTGAGAATAAAAAATTTATGACTAGCTTCCACCCGCGACTTCGTCCGCGTGGCATAGTTAGTTTGGGCTAACTTTAAACTGCGTGATGATCTAAAAAAAAAACTTTATCTCCCCTTTTCTTCCCTCTTTCTCCCCTTTTTCTCACCTTTTTTAACCTATGTATCGAGTATTGCAGTGTAGTCTGGTCACCTAACTATAAAGTTCACATCAAGCGCATTGAACGGTTACAAAACAAAATTTTAACAAAAAAAAAACCGACTTCAAACAAAAACTATTCTAAAACAAAAAATATAGCACTAAAAAGAAAAAAATAATATCCTAGACTACTTAAAAGATAATCAAATTATTACTGTAGTGGGTATAATGTACAATTATTGTTATTTTTGGAGTCGGTGTCAGCCAATTACGTAGAAAGGCGCGCGGCGCAACGCGCGCTCGTCAACGGGCGCGAGCGGCCGGTTGCGGGAGAGTGGGGGTACATTCGAGCGAGCCAAACGCGAGCCCGTTGCATCACTGATCAGTATGAGAAGGAAGCGATACGAGTTAGATATTGCTTGTTTATATTAAACCGATTCCGATTCTTTTTCATAGTTACTATAGCTTCCTACACCTTGCTACGGTACTCTTTTGTGTTTATTATTAGTTTTCTTATCAAAGTTGCTATATATTTAATATATTGTCTCAGTTGTTTTCAAGTTTCATTGTAGGTGTGGTGTTTTGTAGGTATATTGTTGTAAATTCATTTGTATTTTTGTATTGATTTCATAATTCAGGTATTATTGTTATCGTTCTATTATCAGTATGGGAAGGAAGCGATACGAGTTAAACAGCGCTTGTTTATTATAAACTGATTCCGATTCTTTTTCATACTATAGCTTCCTACACCTTGTTACGGTGCTCATTTGTGTTTATTATTAGTTTTCCTATCAAAGTTGCTATTTATATTGTCTCAGTTGTTTTCAAGTTTCATTGTAGGTGTTTTGTAGGTATATTTTTGTAAGTTCATTTGTATTTTTATCATTGATTTCATAATTCAGGTATTATCTTTATCGTTATATTATTGCCAATTATATTGTCGTAATTCCTTGGCTGACACCGACTCCAAAAATAACAATAATTGTACATTATACCCACTACAGTAATAATTTGATTATCTTTTAAGTAGTCTAGGATATTATTTTTTTCTTTTTAGTGCTATATTTTTTGTTTTAGAATAGTTTTTGTTTGAAGTCGGTTTTTTTTTTTGTTAAAATTTTGTTTATTTCTTGTTTTTTAGTGAATCTGTAGTGTGATAACTAATTTTATTTGTGTGAGTATGGGTAGACCTACTAAACGCGCTGCTCATATGAGACAGCGCCGATCAAATGAGACCAACGAAGAAAGGGAGCATCGCCTGTCTCAAAGTAGGAAATCTACGTCTAGGGCTATTTCGAAAGAGACTTCTGGAGAGCGCGAATATAGGCTTTCGACAAAGCGAACTTACATGAAAAAAAATTTGCACAGGGAAAATATCGAAAAACGTACTCACCGGCTCGGTGCGATCCGCGATCGTTTATCCAATGAAACGGAGGAGCAACGTGCCCACCGTCTCAGCGTGATCCACGATCGTTTATCTAACGAGACAGAGGAGCAACGTGCCCACCGTCTCAGCGTGATCCACGATCGTTTATCTAACGAGACAGAGGAGCAACGTGCCCACCGTCTCAGCGTGATCCACGATCGTTTATCTAACGAGACGGAGGAGCAACGTGCCCACCGTCTCGGCTTAATGCACGATCGTTTATCCAATGAGACGGAGGAGCAACGTGCCCACCGTATCGGCGTGATCCACGATCGTTTATCCAACGAGACGGAGGAGCAACGTGCCCACCGTCTCGGCGTGATCCACGATCGTTTATCCAATGAGACGGAGGAGCAACGTGCCCACCGTCTCGGCGTGATCCACGATCGTTTATCAAACGAAACACCCGAAGCTCATTCACTTCGACTGAGCAGAATGCGACAAGCGAGTCATGTTTGTAGGGACATTGCAAATGAACAATCTTTTGAAGCGGTTATTAATGTTTTTGCTGATGTACCATGCGCCGTTTGTAAAAGAAGTATTTATCCACAACAGCGCTCCAATTTGAGAGCTGATGTGTATTGTAGACTGTTACCTGAGGAACTGATTGCTTTAGGTACAATTACCACGTGTTCTCGCTGTTACAATAATATTAGAAAAGGAAAAATTCCAACAACAGCATATTGGAACAAAATGATGCCAGCAGAAATACCGCCTGAATTAGCCAATTTGACAAGCGTTGAAGAACGGTTTTTAAGTCGCATTGTACCGTTTTTGAAGATTATCAAAGTAAATAATCGTTTTAGTCAAAATTGGTGCAAAGGGCAGGTCATTTTGTTTGCAAAAGATGTTGTGGAAATAGCTGAACAATTACCACTGACTCCACATCAAGCTGGTTTAGTATTAGTAGTGGAAAGTCTAGAAAACATTTCACGTTCTAAACAATTTGTCGTAGATATAGAAAGATTAAATAGAGCTTTAACTTGGTTAATTTCAAATAACCATCTTTACAGAGATGTTCGGGTGCATTTTGAACCAACTTTTGATATTCCACATTTAATCGAAGCTGAAAATTCTATTCAGGGTGTTACTTCGAAAACCTCCCCAAATTGTTATGTTACCTTGAATGACAACAAATCGATATTACGCGGATCATTTAACCAAGGTAACATAAGATTTAATTTATCTCGGGGTAAGCAATGCACTGGGATAGCGGCTGTTGCTTGCGCAGCATTTAGTGGGTCAGATCCAAACAATTGGGCCAAAAGTGACATTGATTATATTGTAATCATTGGGGACAAATATTACAATGACTGCATCGCTGCTAGAGATAATCCTGCATCCGGCGAAGTAAACCCTGAGTACCTTGCGGTGACCGACCTTATTTCAAGACTTACATTTAACAGACAAGCATATTTAATAACAGTACTCGAAGAATCTAATTATAATGGCCACATAGATAATGACAACACTGCCGACGGCTTCCCTAACTTAAAAAATGCATTATTATTATTTTTTAGACAACATTCCCAAGGGATCATTACAGCAAACGCCATCTCGGTAGCGATACATGGCAGAACTTTTGGGGATAATCAAAATTATTACTTTTTATTTGATTCCCATGCGCGTGGTCCCAAGGGAGCTTCCGCTCCTATAAATGGTACCGCTTGTTGTATGCGCTTTGATGACCTGGACAATTTGCATGCCGTTTTGCGCCGCAATTTATTTGTTCTACCAAATAAAGTGCGAGATAGAAACTTGCGTGATAATCTTAATGTATTCTCGTTAACATCATTAGTTATAGCTCTAGACACCCGAACACAATGGTTAACGCCGATATTGGATCAATCGACTATAATGAGGACGGAGAGTCCAACGTATACAGAAAACGATTCGTGCCAATTTGTATTGAACCAATCGACAATAATGAGAACGGAGAGTCCAACATATACACCTACATCAAACGATTCCTTCCAATCTACAACACAAACGAGTAACCTCCTACAAACAACTACAGAAGTCATTCAGTCTCTTCCAAGAACAATTCCAGTAACATCAACCCATGTTCATTTACCGTTACCAATCCAAAATTCCACCACAATTTATATCGAATCAACAAGTATGCTTCAAAACATAGACGATAATGTACCTAATTTAGAAAGTGTTGTAAATATGAATAGCTCTTCAACAGATGAGGCAATGAGATTGGCCGCAATCACAAGGAAAACTGCACCGCCCTTGAATTTGGAGCGCGAACGCCGTATGGAGGAATTATGTTGGTATTTTCTTTTTCCGGATGGTAAAAATGGCTTTGGTGAGGAAAGGGAAAATCCGTGTACCCCCCTTGATTACTTCCAAAACCGGGTTATGGGAGTTGACAAGAGGTTCCAAAGAAATGATTATTTATTTTATGCTTTATCTATTGTAGAATATTTTCGTGCAAAATCAAGCGTATCCGTGTCATGTAGAATGCGACAAGGCCACGGACAGCAAACACCACAGGGCCTTGTGGATAATATGCACCTCACTCTCAGAAATATTCGAGGGTCGGCATCATATTGGCAAAAATGTTGCTCCGAATTGATTGCAATGGTTAGAACTTTAGGGCCTCCTACATGGTTTTTAACATTCTCCTGCAATGATTTAAATTGGTCAGACATGGTAAAAGCGTTGCTAATCGCCGATGGACGTGACATCGATGACGCTGATCGCATGTCATTCGCGGAGCGATTGAATCTAGTGCAAAAGCACCCGGTAGTGATAGCACGACAGTTCACACTACGTGTTAATGCTCTCATGCGTTTCTTAAAGAGAAATGACGATTGCTTGGGTGGTCCTATTGAAGATTCTTGGTACCGAGTTGAATTTCAAAATCGCGGTAGCCCACATCTGCATATGTTAGTTTGGTGTAGTAATGTACCAGAATTCTCTACTCCAGAGGGAATTGCCGTAATTGAAAGGGTGGTTTCATGCTCATTATCTCCTAATGACAATGCGTTGCGGAAATTAGTTGAAGATTTACAGATTCACAAGCATACTGCGACATGCAAAAAAAATCGCCAAACTGATGGTTGTCGATTTGATTTTCCAAGGCCTGCAAGCAATAGCACCGTTTGTTTAGGATCAGATGAGGCACTGGCCAACAATGGACGATTCTGTTTATTAAAACGAACCTTGAATGAAACCATGGTGAATAATTACAACGCAGTCTTATTAGGTCTATGGAAAGGTAATATTGACGTGCAACCGTGTGGTAGTGTCACCGCTGTGGCCTACGTCGCAAAGTATGCGAGTAAATGTGAACCACGTGACACGGGTGATGTGATTCGAGACGCTATTTCGAATGCTAAGAGGCAAGGAGGTGATGTTTGGAAACAATTGTTTTCAGTATCGATGAGTATTTTAAATCAACGCTTGGTGAGTGCACCCGAATGCGCATACAGATTGTGCCATTTGCCATTAAAAATGTCGTCCCGAAAGACTGTTTTTGTAAATAGTTGCAGGCCGGAGGAACGTTTCAGACTTCTAAGATTTGACAGTGATGAAACCAGTATTTACAATAACATTTTTGATCGTTACGTATTACGCCCAAACGACCTGGAGAATTTAAGTCTTGCGGAATTTGCCGTCCGTTTTGAAACCGTCTCTAACGCCACATGGTCAGAGGACGATGGGGATGCGGAACTGAGAGAAGAAGATATTACGCCAGTGAGGTATATCAGATTGCAGGACAATACAAAAATGCGTGTAAGAAATAGACCAGCAGTATTACGTACCCGCTATTATACTATTAATAGTAACAAAGAAGCATATTATTATAGTTTAATTGTATGCCACATACCATTTCGTGATGAAAGCGAGTTATTGTTAGAGGATGAAACTGCTGAAGGATGTTTTTTAAGACGCCAAGGAGATCTTCGCCCGTTGCATGGTAACATCAGCGCAGAACAATTTAGTCATGCTGAACTAATTATTCAACAGGCTGTTGCTCATGCTACCGCGCTTAATGCGGCACGTGAAACAAATGTTGGCAATGCTCCTATTTTATGCGTTGGTGAACAAATTGTTAATGACGATGATAACTTTTGTGAAGACATGGAAGAACGAGCCGTCATGTCGGATGAATGTTTCTTGGGAAGCATTCGAGGATTAAATATCCAACAAAAGAATTTATTTCAAAAAGTCTCAACGGCAATTGAAATGGATTTACGTGGACAGGAAAGTCAACTGTTACTTTTTATCACGGGTGGGGCAGGTTGTGGAAAATCATTTCTGCTAAAATTAATCGTGGAGCATATAAAACGTTGTTACGCACCAACAGTAGATATACTACTGAAGCCTTACTTTGTGGAAGTTGGGTCGTTAACCGGAGTTGCTGCACGTCAAATTTTTGGCAAAACACTTCATAGTATTTTCTTGCTTCCTATTGAAAAAAAAAATGCCATGACATATAAAAAAATTACAGGTCAGAGACTTGAGAATGAAAGGCGTAAATGGCGCTACATAAGTTGGCTAATAATAGATGAAATTTCTATGGTCTCTTATGAGAATCTAAGAATTATTCACCTTAGACTACAAGAATTTAAAAATAACGACAAGTTATTCGGCGGAGTTAACATTTTGGTATTTGGTGACATATTTCAGCTTCCTCCAGTGAAAGGGCATTGGTGTTTTATGCAGCCGTCGTGGTTTTCAGCGGAGGTGAATTTGTGGCATCAATTTTCTTTTTGTGAACTGACCATAAACATGCGTCAGCGCAATGATAGCGAATTCATCGATTTATTAAACAGCTTACGAGTAGGTGAACTGACGACGGCTCAGCTGGAATTGCTATGCGAGCGGCGCCACGTGCCGTTAAATGGTGAATTTGCGGATGGAGTCGCTGTTCGTATTTTTCCCACGCTTAGGCAAGTCGATGATTATAACAATAAAATGAGCAAAGAAAATGCAAAGTTGCACCGCACATATTATATCAACGCAGTGGATGAGTCTCGAGAAGTAGCGACATATGGTAGAAAACCACCAGAGAACGTAATTCCCAAGGACGTTAATAACTGTGGTGGTTTTCTGCCATCGATACAAATTGCCGTCGAATCTCGGGTCATGTTGAGACGCAATATTGCAGTGTCTGAAGGACTAGTGAATGGAGCTATGGGTATAATCAAAAGCATCAAATGGCCGGCTTTGAGAAGAGATCAACTAGAGGATGGAGAGCTACCGGAAGCCGTTTACGTCAAATTTGATGACGAAACGATCGGTCTCAGGCTAAAAGATGCTAATGGTTGCATACCCATACCTCCATCATGTACTACGTTTCAAGCATCGAGGGGTTACGGAGATGTGGAGCGCCGTATGCTGCCTTTAATATTAAGCTGGGCGGTTACGGTCCACAAGCTACAAGGTACCACCCTCGAAAAAGCTGTCATTGACCTAGGTAAAAAAAACTTTGCAAAGGGGCAAATATATGTTGCATTAAGTCGTGTCAAAAGTTTGGAAGGCATAGCTTTGTCAGATTTGGACGCCAATAAATTATTAAATAGACCACATGACGATAGATCATTGACGGAACTAACAAGGCTTCGAAACCTGTCCTCTGATATTGAAGACCACACTTAAAGTCGGTTTAATTTTAGCAAAAAAGTTTTTTATTTCAGCATTTTAAGTTATAGTACACGGTTATTTTTAGCTTTTTAGTGCGTAGGTCCATTCTTAAATACAAGCTTTAGTTCCACAACACGCTATAGTATTAAATACTATCTAAATTATGTTTTAGTTTAAAACCAATTCAGAAATCATATGCATCATCGCCTAGGGGATACAGCTGATACTTGATCTGATGATTATGTTTCTTATTGACTAGGTGAGGGGAGGGGAAGGGGTACGGGCACCCTGCTCCCACTCGCCTGCCTACCCTGGCGAAACCCATACTTATACATGTGATTGCAGCAATCACGGCAGATTTGCTGTCATTTATTGAAGAGTTCCGTTGTATATCACTGAAGATCTATCACCAAATTAAAATACCTCAAAAAACTGCGATGACGTTCCAAATCATAGTGCATAGCGTTTTTAACCGACATGTTCATTTGTCTTCGACAACCTCTAAAATGATGTCATCAACGTAGACGAAGTAAAACTAATACGCATTATTAAAGATAACTCAATAACTACTGGCCGGATCTTGATATTTTTTTTATGGGACCAAACGACAACCACCAGCTTTCGAATAAAAAAAGAATCATCAAAATTGGTTCACCCAGACCAGAGTTATGAGGTAACAAACACAAAAAAAAAAAAAAAAAAAAAAAAAAAATACAGTCGAATTGAGAACCTCCTCCTTTTTTGAAGTCGGTTAAAAAGCGGTTTGTATGGCATCTTTCATACACCAATTATATGGGCAATAAGCTCAAGTCGTATCAACAGCGACTTAAGTATTTTAAGTAAGTAAGTAAATCATTTATTTGCGTAAAACATGGTATACGTTGATGTCAATATTATTACAGTAGCTCAACATGTTTCGCTTAGATATAACATAGCATGCAAAAATTTCTATTTTGACAAAAGGAATCAACATCTCACATCCATAAAATCTTTTAAACTGTAAAAATTACATTCATTAAGCCACTTGTGTAATTCTATCTTAAATTTCCTAGAGTTCAATATTTTAAAGCGACTTGGTATTTTGTTATAAGTACGTACGCACGCGTAAGATGGAGTCGTTGGAGAAACGTAGGAACATGCTGGATTTGGTTTTCCTTAAGAAGCTACTAACGGGCTCTCTAGATTGTCCCGATTTGCTCAGTAGGGTCTCATTCCATGTGCCACGTAGTCTGCCAAGAAGTTCGAATAGGAGACTTTTCTGCATGCCTAGATGTCATACCAACTTGAGGCATTACTGTCCACTTTCTAGAATGTATAGTATCATACAACGAGCACGAAGAGGTCATTGACCTCTTTAACTCATCAGTTCCAGCTGTTAAAAAAGCCGTGCTTGCTAGTTAATTGTGTGTGCTCATTCTTATATTATAAGCAACAAAATCATTTCTCATTTAATTTAAGTAATTCTATTCTAATTTAATTTTATTATTAAAATTTTATCCAATGTAATTTAAAATGTGTTCTTTATTGTAATTAAGTTTAGTAATTTATTTTAATTTAATCTAATTTATTGTAATCAATTTAAAATTTAATAGTTGTTTTTAAAGTATTCATAGTATTGTTTTTTTTTCTCTAATATCTGTATAAACAGTAATTGTTTTAATAAATTAATTTATGTTATTATCCGCGCAAAATGTAGTGCATGCTGTGCTTTTCTATAAGTAATGAGGCGCTTAGACTTAAGTTGGCAATGTGTAAATTACAATGTAATAGCGTACTCATTGTTGAGAAGCCTAATATTAAATAAATAAATAAATAAATGTCCGTCTCCAGGGTCCCAACTATCTCTGTACCAAAAATTCATCAAAATCGGTTTGGCGTGAAGACGTAACAAACAAACAAACTCACTTTCGCTTTTATAATTAATTTGTAAGGATTTAATCTTTAAATGTCTGGTTTTTGACCCACCACTACGAAGTCATTATCTGCCTAGCTTTTTCTCAACTATGTTGGAGTCGGCTTCCAATCTTACTGGATTCAGCTGACTATCAGTAATTTACATGACACGATACGCCTATCTGACCTTCCCAACCTATTTAACACCTGGCTAATACGATTTCTCTTGCCAAACCACTGACTACCAGTAACGACTGTCAAAGACTACAAATGACAGCCGGGACTAAGGGCTAAACGTACTCTCCGAGGCACGGAGGAAACTCATCCATCCACAGACCAACCTAGACAAGCGTGACTTTACCTCAAGATTGACCCCAGTTTTTATTAAACCACCAGCTCCCCCAAAAAAATGGAAAAAGGTTGGAAATGAGAGAATAATATAAAAAAAGTGTGTGTGTCAGCTCCGACGCACGACTGGAGTTTACTCGTTAAGTACGAGTATCTAACCATACGCAAAAAGAGTTTATTCAACTGAAAAAAGATTAATATCATATGAAAGGGTAAATTCACAAATTAATGAAATAACATATAGTATATAGGTATAGTCGCCTATACAGCATACCATATGTATGTCTTAATACACTCACAGCCAAATTAGAAAGTTGCGCACTAAAGGTGCGCACCAAAAACGTGACACATTTTCGTTACTTTAGTAGGTTTTACCCCTCGGATTTTTCTCATACCGGGCGCCTTAAATATGAAAATCGATTCTTAAGGAGTAAACTCCAATAACAAAACTGTGCTACTACTACACAGACCCGAAGAGCAGCAATGATCCTACTAATATCATAAATACTAAAGTTTGTGAACGTATATATATTATATGGATGTTTGTTACTCTGTCACGCAAAAACTACTAAACGGACTTGGATGAAATTTAGCACACAGGATAGTTTATGACCTAGATTAACATATAGAATAATTTTAAATCTCGGTAGAACGATCCCGTGAGATTAATACCGAACTCCACGCGGGCAACACCGCATGCATGAGCTGGTATATAGATTCCGATGATATAGTAATATTATTCTAAATGGCAACATCTGACTCTGATTGCGACCGAGTCACCTAAATAATTCACAAAGGTAACTCGGCCGCCGAGTTTTGAACTTACTATACAAAATATTATAATTCAATTAGGCGAAGCTGATACTTCTAAACAAAAGTTGGTCCGATACTTAAGCGTTGTTGGAATAGTTGTTTGTTATTTAATCACGTTAAAACGTCTTAGATTTCAATGTTGGGTAGATCATTTTTAATATAGTTAATTTAATACTTACTTAATACTTAATTTTTATAATATTATAAATGCGAATGTATGTGAGTATGGATAAATGTATGGATGTATGGATGTTTGTTACTCTTTCACGTCAAAACGCGGCTAAACTGTGTTTAATGAAATAAAATTATTAAACCGCCCAAGTCTTTGTCGGATGCACCACAGGATTCCGTAGTACCAAAAAATATAAAAATAATATTTTAACGCTCATTTAGATGCAAATTTACAGTCAACAGCAAAATTTTTTTTTTATAAAAACAAAGTTAGTCTAGTAAAGGTTCATAAAAGACACCTGCTCACCATTTTCAGCTTAATGGTGCTTACAGTCTTGGAGTCAAACGGCTGTGGCAGACAAACAAACAGACAGACATAAGGACAGAGCACTTCTACATGGGTTCTGTTTTAGCCATTTGGCAAGAGAACTCTAAAAAACTGAGTCAGACTCGCGCACCAAGGGTTCAGTACAAATTTACGACATAAACGGCCATATCTTTTAACTGCGTAAACTTAGAGGGTTGATTTTTTCACAGTTCCAAGGGACCATATATTATTTTAGTACTAGCTTCCGCCCGCGACTTCGTCCGCGTGGCATAGTTACTTTGGGCTAACGCTAACTTTAACCCGCGTGATGACCCGAAAAAATGTATCTTTCTCTCCCCTTTTCTTCCCTCATTCTCCCCGTTTCCTCACTTTAATAAAACTTGCCTATTTCAGTCACCAGGGCTCCAACTATAGAGATAGTTGGGGCCCTGGTGACGGAAATAGGCAAGAACAGAGAAGTACAGAGGTACCAAAATGCATCAAACTCGGTTCGGTCATTTAGGCGTGAAGCCGTAACAAACACGACACGGTTGGCGTAGTGGCTGAGCGATCGACTGCTGCGCTGTATGTCGCGGGTTCGATTCCCGCACGGAACAAAATATTTGTATGACCTACAAATAGTTGTTCCGGGTCTGGCTGTTTGTGTATGTGAGATTGAATGTTTGTAAACGCACCCACGATACAGGAGAAATTCCTAGTGTGGGGCAACGTTTTTAAAAAAAAAGAAAGAAAGAACAAACAAACTCACTGTCGCTTTTATAATATTAGTAAGGATTTATGAAAATAACCGAAGCCACAGTTAGGACCTCTAACGTAGCTTATTTCGTTAGGTAACTGAATAGGCATTCAGTTACCTAACGAAATAAGCTACGTTAGAGGTCCTAACTGTGGCTACCTTACAGTTAAAAAAGTGCCTACTTAAATAATAAAACTGATCCTAAATACACTACAGCTACAACTAAATAAAACTACAGCTAAATAAATTAAAAAATAATAATTTGAATTTATATTTAACCTGAAAATAATTTAAGTACTAAATTATATATATATTTTTGTTTTTTTTTAATATATCTAATTATGCCTATTAAGAACATATTAATTACCAAATAAAGTAGGTACTAAAACTAAATAATTCTAATAGAATTATACCCAGAAATATGTAGGTAAGTACAACTTGTAACAAAAAAGAAATTAAAATAAAGCTAAAACGCCTGTCCAATACTGGGTCCACCCTTTATAGCAGAAATTTTTATGTCATAATTTTATTTTGCATAACAACGGATAGCATAAACTTAATTTCGCAGAAAATTGTTTGGCAGACACTCATTTATCATACATTCAAAACTCATCATTTTGTAAGTCAGAATCATCTCTAGACATAAATTTCATATCCATAATATTCAAAAAGCAGAAACATCATTTCGCAGAAAGTTCACAGTCAGAATCGTCTTTTGACATATATTTCATATCGTTATCATTAAACGGCAGAATTGTCATATCGCAGAAAGTTTATAGTTAGAATCATCTTTATCATTATTTGTTGTCATTTAATTTAATTATTTATTTCTTTAAAATAATATCATTTATTTTAACTATTATTTGATTGAATTTGTTATAATGTCATTTAATTCCATAAGTAATTATTATTCTAATGTAAATAGTTCAGTTCCGGGTAAACTACCAAAAACAATCTCATTTTCTATCAATGCAAGTCGTTACTGGCACTCGCCGGCCGCTGCCGCGGCACCGCTCGCTCCGCTCGCTCGGCTCGTGCGTAGGGGGTCACAGTTTTAACCTAACCTAACCTACGAATTTTTTTTTTAACAAATTAACCTAATCTTAATAGTTGAGTCCCGGGTAACCTACTAAAAACAATGTCTTTTTTTTCTATATAATTCCAATAATATCTTATTTTTCCTTAATATGTTTTTGTATACAATTGTAACTCACTGTATCGGTTCACACCAAAATATTGGAAACTCAAAATAAATAACAAACATGGTAAATATCCCGTTTTAACCGTTAATAATAATGTTAGTGACCATGTCTGTTTAAAGACTTATTAGGCATATAAGTCTTTAAACTTAAAGTTATTTTTAATTAAATTCTGCCATCTGCATAGTATGAAAAGTGAAATTATACCAAATATTCGTCGCTCTAAATGAACATTATGCTAAACGATATTATGCGAAATTTGAACTCTGCCAATCGTAATTATACTAAATGTAATTCTGCCATCTTATAACTATGCAATTGTAAATTCGGAGTTTTAAACATTATGCCAAACGATAATTATATCAAATAATTTTTATGCCTTTAAAATGTTCGTTTAAAGAAAAATATGCTAAGTGTGTTATGCCAAATAAATTTCGGAGCATCAAGATTCTGCTAGATAGAGGGAACCCGTCCAATCTCGTCCTATCTACCTATGTATACCTACTTCACTTAAAAATAAAAGCCTATAAATACTTTAAGTAATAATACCTATAACTATAATAAAGAATATAACTATATAACGCTATGGCGCTCATTAGGGGAGGGCTATGTCCAGCAGTGGACTAATATAGCCTGATGATGATGATGATAACTATAATTAGTATAATTAACTACGCTTTTACCAATATAGTATAAAAAAAAACTGAACATAAATTAGCCGAGCCGTTTCTAAAAATCTATGCGTACTTACTACTACTTCACCTAAAAAGAAATAAAATGTAAACTATGAATAATTTGTAATTTGAACGAATATTTAAACACTACCAAAATAACTAATACCTATTTTTATAAAATAACAACAAAAGAAATCTAAAAAGAAATTTTTTAAAGACTAAAAGTCGGGCTGAAAGCATTGTCTGTCAATAAGGTCGAACACTCTGAACGTCTAATCGCATCAACCAGCCAAATATTACACAAAAATCCTTATAGCATGATTCAGTATTCACGCGCGATGGCTTATTAGCGTATTTCATGCATAACTTTGGTGTTTGTATACCGATTTATATGATTCTTTTTTTATTGAATACGTAATAATGTCAACTGTTTTTAATTAGAGATGAGTGGGAGTGTTATAAACGTAAGAGTAGACAAATATAATCAGAAAGATCAGAACTGCAAAGTTATCGGGAGTTACACGTGTTATTGTGAGTCAACCATAAAAGATAGACCTATGCTGTCGTAGGATATTTTTTATATAATTTTAAGGAGAACATTTCCGTCATACATGATTTCTGTGTAGCTTTAACCAACTTCTCCCGATTACCCAACATTTTCCTTCACTGCTCTGCTCCTATTGATCGTAGCGTGATGAAAAGTATACTATAACCTGCCCAGGAGTATGAAGAATAATTGTACCAAGTTTCGTTAAAATCCGTCGAGTAGTTTTTGTTTCTATAACGAACATACAGACATCCAGACAGACAGACAGACAGACAGACAGACAAAAATTTTACTGATTGCATTTTTGGCATCAGTATCGATCACTAATCACCCCCTGATAGTTATTTTGGAAATATATTTCATGTACAGAATTGACCTCTCTACAGATTTATTATAAGTATAGATAGATAGATTTAGTTTTAATTTCATCTAGATACCTTCACGCGTTCCCGAGATAAAGGGGTCTTTACAGACAGGCAGAACGACGGCCCGGGTTTTTTGACGGCTTAGTTGGCGCAGTGGCTGAACGATTGACTGCTGCGCTGCGTGTCGCGGGTTCGATTCCCGCACTGAGCAATTATTTGTATGGCTTACAGGTAGTTGTTCAGGGTCTGGCTGTTTGTGTACGTGAATGTAAATGTGTTGAAACGCACCCACGATACAGGAGAAATTCCTAGTGTGGGGCAAGGTTTTTTTTTTTAAAAAAGTAAAGTACAACAAAGTGATTTAATAAGGGTTCCGTTTTGAGGTACAAAACCCTAAAAAAACTGTTCAAAAAGTCAACCTCATTCGATAAACATCAGTATTCCAGCTAAGTAATCCAAACGGTCCAAATTAACTTGTTACCGCTCATTTAATTACAAAAAATAATTGTAAAGCTTCCGCAAGAGCCTTCAGAAACAATAAAAAATGTAATTTGGAAACAAAAACCAAGTAACGACGCTTTATGTATATTGAGTACCTTTTTACTCTTTATTTCCATTTGTTTTCCCTCTCTCTCTTCCTTCCGAATATAAAAGAGAAAGGGAACTCTTTGATAGTCTTGTCATTATACTTTCAAAGGATTGTTGGATATATGCTGTCTTAACTCTTTTTAACCGACTTCAAAACAAAGGGCTCGGAGGAGCTCGTGGCTAAATAATAGCAGCCGCTTGGGTCAATCTTTAGGTTAAACCGTGCTTACCTAGGTTGGTCTGTGGATGGGTGACCACCCGTTACATACCGAGTTTCCTCCGTGCCTCGGAAAGCACGTTAAGCTGTTGGTCCCGGCTTTCAATTGTAGATCTTTGACAGTCGTTACAGGTAGTCAGTGTCTCTAAAGTCTGACAACCAGTCTTATCAAGGGACATCGTATTACGCAGTACTAACTGGGTTATGGAGGTCAGATAGGCAGTCGCTCCATGTAAAATACTGATATTCAGCTGCATCCGGTAAGACTGGAAGCCTACCCCAACATAGTTGGGAAAAGGCTAGGCAGATGATGTACCAGTCGCTTTACATTTAAGGTAAAAGCTCGCGAACACTTACGTAAGAAGTTGGCAGACTCTTCTCAAAATTAAAAAGTTGCCAGTTTTTCATCATTTTTAGTAGTTTTCACCTCTCTTTACTTTTGTATATTTTCTATGTATATTTATATGTATTTATTATTATTAGAATTGATATTTCCTGTCACATTGCACCTACTATGTCTTTGTCTCTGCATCACCCTAAGGTTGACTGGTAGAAAATGCCCAAGGCATTAAGTCCGCCTTTGTACAATGTTTTTGTGCATGAAGTTTTAATAAATAAATAAATGATGAACCGACTTCAAAACAAAGGAAGGAGGTTCTCAATACGACTGTTTTTTTATTTGTGTGTTGTGTTTGCTACGCGATGTCTTTGTCAATTTTCAAAATTCTTTTTGTAATCGAGAACCACTACTCCCGGAGGAGCGCCATGTTAATGTTACCTAAATTGTTTAGGTTATTTTAAATGAGTTATCCTTACTAATTACTAATAATATTATAAAAGCGAAAGTGAGTTTTTTTGTTTGTTTCTTTGATTGTTACCTCTTCACGCTTTAATGGCTAAACCGATTTTAATGAAATTTGGTACAGAGATAGTTGGGAACCAGGAGACGGACATAGGCTATTATTATTTTAAAAAGAGTGGGATATGAGGGAGAAAGAGGGAAGAAACGGGAAAACTTAGCGTTGTTATTACAAATCAATAAGGCGCTACCGAAAATAACGCGAGCGAAGCCGCGGGCAAAAGCTAGTCTTTTATAAAAACATATTTGACGACACGGTTGGCGCAGTGGCTGAGCGAAATATTTGTATGGCCTAGAAATAGTTGTTCCGGATCTTGCTGTTTGTGTATGTGAGATTGAATGTTTATAAACGCACCCACGATACAGGAGCAATTCCTAGTGTGGGGCAAAGTTTAAAAAAAAAATCTTCTAATGTAGGTATATTAACGAAATGCTAATATCTTTTGATGGCAATAAAAAATGAATACTCGATAAGAATTTGTGTGAAATACCATCGTACAACAACCAAAAAGGCGAAAATAAAAAGCTTTTCTTTGCCAAACAAAAAACCGATTTCCAAAAAATAACAGTATTTTAAACACTTCTTCCAGAAGTCGGTCCATAGTCGGTCATAGTCCAGGGGCCTTAGATTGCTATTACAATGGTGTCAGAATGGTCGATCACTGATCGCATAATGGTTGATTTTGACAAGTTTAGTATGTAGTAGATTTCAAAATCAACCATTATGCGATCAGTGATCGACCATTCTGACACTATTGTAATAGCAGACTAAGGCCCCTGGTGTGTTGTCGCGACGATTATTTTTGTTGAGTGTTTACAGGTTTTTTGAACATAATAAATAATAACTTCGTTCAATTCGGGTGTCCCTTGACACCTCTCAAGTTTTTTATTATTCTTTAGGAGTACTGCTGGGGCAGATGTGTTGCTGGGGAGTTTGTTCCGCCACTTCTTCTTCCCAGCTAAAACACTAAGAAGTGGCGAAGGGCAGGGCGTTTTTGTGGGACTGTCTCTTGTAATCTGACGTTCAAAAAGTGCTGATTATCAGCCTAATTTGAATAAATTACTTTGATTTTGAAACTTTTCCAGCAGTAGCGCTACCAATAAACAATAACACGTAGTTTTATAATACAGTACTATCAATAACAGAAGAATTCTGTCTACATCTAAATCTTCTTACGTAAAGTGTGATGGTTTCCCACACATGCAACCCCCACATAAACCTTTGCCACCCTATTAATTCTGCGTCCATAGCAAAAATGTTAACAGCAGACTTTTCACGTCCCCCAAACCTAAAACCTCTTTCGTCGAAATCCGAACAACTTCTATTGCCGAAGTGAACAAAAGGCACGAACGTTTCGACATAGTCTTTAATCCCTCAGATGACGTCCCGGCTCACGCTCGCCCGGAATAATCGACGTTTTGCTAACAATAATCCTTACTAATATTATAAAAGCGGAAGTGAGTTTGTTTGTTTGTTTATTTGTTACCTCTTCACGCTTTAATGGCTAAACCGATTTTGATGAATTTTGGTACAGAGATAGTTGGGAACCAGGAGACGGACATAGGCTAATATTTATTTAAAAAAAGTGGGATATGAGGGAGAACGAGGGAAGAAAAGGGAAAACTTAACGTTGCTATTACAAATCAATCAGGCGCAAGAGCAAAAACTGCAGGTCTGCTTGGTGTGTTATACCGAATTTAACGCGAGCGAAGCCGCGGGCGAAAGCTAGTATAACATAATTACTAAAATTATAAAAGCGAAAGTGAATTCGTTTGTTTGTTACGTCTTCACGCCTACATGGCAAAACCGATTTTGATGAATTTTGGTACAGAGATAGTTGGGACGGACATAGGCTAACTTTTTTTTTTGAAAAAAAGGAGAAATGAGGGAGAAAAGGGAAAATTAAGCTTTTCTATTGCAATAAATAAGGCGCTAGGGCTAAAACTACTAGTAGAAATACCTGCAAATCCGGAAAGGGGAACTGTGGTACCCTGAATTAAACGCGGGCGAAGCCGCGGACAAAAGCTAGTAGTATATATACTAACGTCCAACTGACATAGTATAAATGTCACAGATGACAGCCCGGCTACGCCTGCCCGGGTTAATCGACATTTTGCCAACAATATCAAATTTCCGCTCACCACGTTATGTAACACTATTAAATGCTGTTTTGTGTTGAACTGTGTGTATTTTCATGGTAATATTAACGTGAAAAGGTTTATGCGAGGATATGAAACGAGTTAGTACGGATGGGAAAGTTGCTCTTGTTTTTAATACATAGTTGAATGAAAATCGATTTCCGACAGCCTCTGAATGAAATTAAAACTGTAACTGAAGTTTGATATTGGCGTTGTGTTTGTTTGAAAAAAGAACATCATAAACTAAAATAATACATGTTTTTTGACTTGTATGTAGTCGTCATGTATATTGCCATCAAATATTTTAGGATAATTAATCAATGTAATATATAAAATTCTCGTGTCACAGTGTTAGTTACCATACTCCTCCGAAACGGCTGGACCGATTTCAACGAAATTTCAACGAGATTTTGTGTGTATATCAGGTAGATCTGAGAATCAGCCACTTATTACTTATATTTGACGACACGGCGCACTGGCTGAGCGATCGACTGCTGCGCTGCGTGTCGCGGGTTCGATCCCCGCACGGAACAAATATTTGTATGGCGTACAGATAGTTGTTCCGGGACTTGCTGTCTATGTCTGATGAGAGATGAGATGCGTTTAAATGGTTGTAAACACACCCACGACACAGAAGAAATCCCTAGTGTGGGGCAACGTTTTAAAAAAAAAGAAAAAATTGGAGAGCGGGCGCTAAACTAACAAAATAACTGCCTAAGTCCGTTGTTCGTAACCATACCACAGTCTGAATTTGACAGCACTGTTAGATGATAAACTAGCCTACCATGACGTCTTAAAGCAGAACTTATTCCACTGAGGAAAAAAGACAGATTTAAACAGGGTGTCTAGCACCATCTCTTTCTCACACAGGAATAAGGACTGCTATAAGATGTCATGGTAACCCTTTAAGTCAACCTTTTCAAACACAGACTGGATTGACATCCTACTCAATTTTCTAGCTCAATTCGAATACCTTCTTCATACTATCGATACATTTTAAACGAGGCATAGTAGAGGACTTAATCCTCTATGGGCGGATGTTGAAAAACCAGAGGTTTTTTGCCTTTTAGCTAATCTGGCTGAACACGAAACGTTGCTCTTGCATATTTATGAGACAATAAGTGGTGTATAGTCTGTTAAAAAATAAGGACTTTGTGTTGACGCATTTGGTTGAAGTTGATTGCTTTATTTCAGTGCATTTTTGGTTAAAAGCTTTTGTATAGAATTTTGCGGGTTGTTATTTATTTAAAACAAAATCGACAAATATACATAGGTGTGTACTGTGTGCCGTTCTGTAATAGAATTGTGAACTTGTACTGAAAACTCGCTATTGTAAACGATATTTATCGATACTCTTGCTAACTGTCGCTAAATATCATATCAAATGCATATCATAATACAGGACCTGTATATTTGATTACGATACGCAATTTATATGCTATAGATTTTTTTAATATAAGTTTACATTCGCTTTTTTTCCTAGTTAAATTGATTCGACTATAAGACACAACCAAATAGTCGATCTTATCGCAATAATTGCCAATCAAGCGGTCAAAAGCATACAAATTCGATGTCGCGCGTCGCATCGTTACTAATATCTGTTTTTTTTTTATATAAATTGTGATCATTAATTTTTCAAAAATCGTATTCATTTCTTTTTCATAAATCGTGTTCATTTCTTCTTCAATATTCGTGTTAATTTCTTTTTCATAAATCTTGTTCATTTCTTATTTATAAATCATGACCATTTCTTTTTCATAAACCTGGTTCATTTATTTTTGATACATCAAACTAGTCATTCTATCATCAACAGACGCAGGTACGATAAACTACGCCCCTAGCTACAACTGACCTAATAACATAATATATGCCAAACCCGTCATCCTACGTCAGAACCAAGTGTTTGCTCAGATCAACACATACCATCTAGCTAAGCTCCTTGAGTTCCGTATTCTGACCGTTGATACATTGTATCTAGGTAAATATACACAGGAGAGAGAATCCGATAGTGATGATTATGTTTTCGTATGCGGAGAAAACAGTAGTTTAGTTTCATAACAAACTTCATAAGTTTCCTTAAAACACGCGATTAGAGGTTTTCATTCAGAGAGACCACAGACTTGAGTATATGGTTTTAATTTCAATTTGATACCTCCACGCGTTCTCGAGATAAATGGTCTTGACAGACAGGCGGACAACGAGTGATCCAATAAGGGTTCCTTTTGAGGCACGGTACCCTAAAAAGTTTTAAAAAACAAGCTTTCTTGTGCACTTCTCAAAAAATCCTGTCATTAATTAAGCATATCATGGGGATGCATCAAAACTAACTAGTCTATCATCTTTGGAAGTCCGCCTTGATGGATTTAGAATGACGTCATTTAACTCACCATGCATTGTCATCCAAATTTAACATGTAGGCAAAATTTCAGCTCATTCGGATACCAGAAATTGGGTTCAATTAAACTTTAGATACACTAAGGTTAAACTAAGATGTTATTACATATGCACAGGTGGAGCTTATAAAAGCACGTCAAAAAAGAGATGACTTTATCATCTGCTGGCTGTTTGTGTAGGTATGTGAAATTAAATGTTTGTAAACGTACCCACGAAACAGAGGAAATTCCTAGTGTACGGCAACGTTTTTTTGAAAACAAAAACACTCTGCCTAGTCTTTCCCAATCATGTTGGGGCGGCTTCCAGTCTAACCGGATGCAGCTGCATACCTTTTAACATAATTCATTCAAATTTATTTCCGTTAGGAAATCATCAAATGACTTCTCTCTTTCTAGTCGGAGCGAAAGGGACTGTTAGACTTTTACTGACTGAAACCCATTTCATCCCATCACCTAGGTACATTCTTTTGTTGTGTTCCGGGGCTACGGTATCACTTTCAGGTCCTGCAACCAAAAATTGGAAGACATGACATCCTTGACAAAGAGGGGGCCAATGTCCCAGATATGGAACATTCAGGGCAACTACGAGGGAGGTAGCAAGCGAAGTAACGTAACCACAAAACCTCTGTTTACGAGCACGCTGTAAGCGGACGGAGAACTTAAGGGGTGAAAAAACTCGTTAAAACAACTTAATTTAGAAGTGCAATTAAGTAGTTAGTAAAAAAACTAGTGGTGGCATTGCAATTAACAATTTTTTAGCCTTGCCGCATGTAGTTATTTGTTTTGTTTTTTTGGAAAAGTTTCATTCAGTGTGATGTTCCTGCAGAGAGGCCTGCCAGGACCGCCGCCTGCTGGAATTGTGGGTGGGTTTTAGTCAGTACAAGTCTGACATTCCCCTCCGCTCCGCCTCAGACTTGTACTGACCTAACTAACCCATGTTCCTTACTTTGCCTTTCATGTTCCGGGGGTATCTCTTTTGAACAACCCGCAATCTCGGCAGGATACATCATAACGTATCATTATCTAACATATAATTTGATGTGTTTTGGGGTTTTCAAAAGCCCTTTGCCTTTTGTTAGCTACAGACTCTGGTTATTTACAAAAAGATTAAATACCGAGACAAGCCTATAGAAAGTTACCCTGTCCTACTGTTCCCTCCCTCCACACACGGCTGAGCCAACAAATCATGGAACCTAAGGGTTCTATCCCATAAAGACGTGAAATATCGAAGATACGCCGCGCAGGCGATCCAATCGCTTCTCATAACAGATAATGTGTTCGAGACTCGTTATGTGTTGACCTTTTTTGTGATACTTTCTAGATTTAAGTGCTTTTTCACTTATAATACCACAAGAGCTTCAAAATTATCGGGTATTTTCCGATAGGTTCGTTGCAAACAAATGAAGGAGTCAAGTTTTTCTTTTCAGGTTAAAAAATCACGAGCGCGAAGCGCGAGTGATTTTTCCTGAAAAACTTGACGATTTTATTTGTTTGCAGGGAACCTATCGGGAAATGCCAGATAATTTTGAAGCTCGTGTGGTATTCGGGGGATTATTTTTCCGTCCCAAATGTCGGCCAATAGAATTGCACCATGTTTTGTTTTTTATGCATAGCAACGACCAGAGAAAATTTTCAAAAAATTATCAGTATAATACCATGTAGGTTGTACCAAGTGACGTCGAATGGTGCAATTCTATTGTTCGATATTTGGGTCGGAAAAATAATCATATTAAAATTTGAGGATGGTTGATATATTTTGGTGAGGGTGGGGTTTTGGCCATGTAGGTGTGTTGAATACTTTGTGTGAACAGAAGGGTTACCATGGCATCTTATAGCAGTACCTATTCCTGTGTGAGAAAGAGATGGTGCTAGACACTCTGTATAGCTCTGTCTCCTTCCCTCAGTGGAATAAGTTGTTTTAAGACGTCATGGTAGGGTAGCATGTAGCTATATTCTTGTGTTAAACTGTTAAACGTGTCTGTTTTATTATCATAGTGTACCCTGAACGAAAACTGTAAGGTTAATAATATTAATAAGAAGAAGAAGAATATTATAAAAGCGAAGGTGAGTTTGTTTGTTTCTTACGTCTTCACGCCTAAATGGCCAAAACGATTTTGATGAATTTTGGCACAGAGACAATTGGGACCCTGGAGACGGACATTTAATAAAAGTGAGATAAGGGGGAGACAGAATCAAAAAGAGGGGAGAGAAAGAAATTTTTTTTTCGATCACCACGCGGTTAGCGTTAGCCCAAAGTATGCCACGGGTGAAAGCTAGTTCTACATACATTTTCAAAAAGAACGCAATCATTGAAATACTTATAATGAAAATATAAAAAAAAACTAAAAAATAGCGTCAAAAAGTTCGTCCTCTACGCTGTAATGATCTAAAAGACTGACCGTGTTGCCACGTTGTATGGCAACGCTTATCCTCTGGCCAAAGCAAAAACCAGCGCTTGGGCCACGGGAAGTGTCGACTAAACGATTGTAAATATCCTTAAAAAGGCTGTGAGCACAAGGACCCAACGGCCCCAGAATATCTTTAGTTAGAAGTCAAGAACATTATAATTTACTTACACTTGCCTGTTTAGTTTAATTCCCATATTCTAATACAACAGAGTATTTTACTTTTCTTTAAAAATGTCCTGATTTTTTAAGCTATTGCATGGTTTTTATCGCGGGCTTTGAGCACGGCGACCGAATCAAGAAATTCCGTAACGAAAAAAAACCTAACACTTTCATTACGAATACCGTCAGTTATTTCAATCCACGATTCCTATGTTCTATCAGCGTGTTTGGTGGAGAATCGGATTGACAATCGACAGTACGCTGAATCAAATTCAGGACCTTGTTTTTTTGTGACTTCTTTTTTAATAAAAGTTAGATATTTTTAAAATTTAATATTTTTTTTATTTATTGCAGAAGTTGTTAAAAAATACTATGTAATACCTTGTATATAATCGTACGATGCCTATGTCTTTACCGCGGCATTCCCCGAAAGCCAACAGTATTTTTTATAGACCTATATTTTTTCTCACCTAGCCTTATAATAATCGCACTCAATATTAAAAAAGCGAGTTTTGTCTGTGTTTGTCTGTTCTTCTTTACGCTCAAATGCCTCGACAGATTTGGATAAAAATCGCTTATAATCTGGATAAATACTACGCTCAAACGCCTCGACAGATATGGATAAAATTCGGTACGTAGGTCGCTTATAATCTCGATAAATACATAGGTAACTTTTTATCCCGGTATACCTCTAAAACTGCGGGGCGTAACTAGTATCATAAAATATCGTCAGAAAGAACAGAAACCTCTTTCTAATTATCCTACCTTCCCACATCTGACGTGTTAATAAGCAAAGCAATACTTTTCCTAGCCGTCTCCTTAGATTTTCCATTATAGCCTCGTACAATGTTTCATATTCACACACGTTTGCGGGGAGGCCACATATGTCACAATAGACGTTTATAGCTCAACGTCTATTGTGACATATGTGGCCTCCCCGCAAACGGCCACAAAGAATAGCTAGGAATATTTTCACGATCACCATAGACACGATACGTTACATACGAATCAGCAGAATTATAATAAAAATAAAGATTTATTTTTATATACAAAAAAAAAACACATATTCATAGTAACACCTGAATTGTTTAATGACAAATCTTCTACACATAAATATCAACTATCTTCTAAAACAGAGCTTTTGTTCCTCTGCCCTTTTGCTGTGTCCTACAGGGTCCATAATTATCTAAATATAAAAAAAAACTACCACCTAAGTATATATTATGGTAAATCAAATAAAGATATTGAGTACACTCTTTTTTCTTTTTAATATCACGATAATTCGCACCTTTTACTCGAGAAGTTTCAAATGGTATATTACCCATAGAATAATGGAGAAAGTAAATTCTCCTGACTTGTTGCTAACGTTTGGGATGGGAAATTTACCACATGTATTATTTCAATAACACATACATATGGTTTTATTGTTTTAAGGTTCCCCAAAAGGAAAAACGGAACTCTTATTGGTCCACTGTGTTGTCCGTCTGTCTGTCAAGAACCTTTATCTCGGGAACGCATGGAAGTTTAGAGTTGAAATTGAAACTAAATACTCAAATCTATGGATCCTTGGAACTGTGAAAAATCAACCCTCTAAGTTTATATCGTAAGTTTGTACGGCACGATCCGTGTTTTTCTCCAAATTACAGTCTGTCTGTTAAACTTTTAATGCTTTAACGACTTCGACGGAATTTGGTACGCGATCTGGGATAATTTTTATATCATGTTAGCATGAGATAATTTAGGACCTCTACAAGCAAAGCCGTGCACAAAAGCTAGTCACAAAAATCTTATGGTTTTTGAAACACTGACTTCCATTAAATAGTCAATGTCAGTAAGTTCAGGGCGTTGGAATTGGGGCCTTTTTGGGGCACCAATTTGAACGGATTTAACTAGAATTTTTCTTTTAAAAACACACTTTCTGCCCAAAAATGGCACAGCCTTCTTTTATGTAGCATATAAAAGTTTTCTTTTAAACCTTCGCTAGTTTGAGGAAAAAATCCGACATAGGCTTAATGACAACAATTTTCGCGCCATATTTGTTTCGCGCTAAAAGAAAATGGCGGCTGTAGAAACAAATGAGCGCCATTGTGGGAGTCGAGGCGCGCTTCGCTGGGAACAGCTGATTTATTTATTACCTTCTTTCGCTTAGAAAATGTAGAACGGAAAATATTATGGCAGGAATAGAGAGAATGTTTGTTTTGTGTTTTTTTATATTATTCTTCTGCTCGTGCATCTTTAGCTTCTAGGAATTTTTCTGATTTCAATTAGAAAGCGACACGACAATATGGCGTTTAACTGACCTGAAATACTAATGACGGTTTACTGTCAAGAATAAAAAGCAAGGGAATTTAAATTAACCTTTTTGTTGAAAGCAGCCCAGTTTGTTGTTTTATCTGAAAAATAGCAGCTTTTGTTTTAAAAAGTTGATTATTATTTTGTTAGTTTACTGTTTATCATATGGGACGCCGTTATCGCACAGTGATAAAATTCTCTAATTAAAGAAAAAGACCTTTTCATTCACCCTTACATTGACGAATTTGATCATTTATAGTCAACTAGCTTCCGCCCGCGACTTCGTCCGCGTGGCATAGTTACTTTAGGCTAACGCTAACTTGACCCTCGTGATGATCGAAAAAAAAATATCTTTCTCTCACCTTTTCTTCCCTATTTCTCCCCCTTTTCCGACTTATAAATAAACTACATGAATTAATTTATTAGTTTATTTATAAACCTATTTCATCTTCAAATAACTAACTTTCGGTTACGTGGCCTAAAACTTAAAGTTGGACATAGCTATAAATTTATCCTGAAATCGGACAAAAATTCTAAGAAAAAGGGCTGGTAAGATACAACCAAAGAGGAAATTATACACGCCACAACCACAATAGTGGCGGTAAGTCCCCTCTTTGAGGAGTGGCTGGAGAGGCGTCATGGCGTCCTCACCTACCGCCTGACGCAGGTCCTCACTGGACACGGATGTTTCGGGAGGTTCCTGCACATCATCAGGCGGGAGAAAACGCCCGGGTGTCACCATTGTGACGATCGCCCGGAGGACACGGTGGAGCACACAGTGGCGATCTGCCCAGCGTGGGCGGAGCACCGCCGTGCCCTCGTAGAGGCGATTGGTGGCGGCGATCTCTCGCGTCCGGTCCTGGTTCAGGCCATGGTCCGGAGCGAGAGGGAATGGGAAGCGGTCACCACCTTCTGCGAAGCAGTAATGCTAGCAAAGGAGGTGGCCGGGCGTTGACGGAGACAAC
Organism: Ochropleura plecta; assembly: GCA_905475445.1. Lineage (NCBI taxonomy): Eukaryota > Metazoa > Arthropoda > Insecta > Lepidoptera > Noctuidae > Ochropleura > Ochropleura plecta. Next base: position 1,614,461 of record FR997735.1, read on the forward strand.
ATTTGCCCAACCCAGCCGCCGCGGGAGACGCCCCGGGCACCGGGCGCCGCGAGACGACTCCCGTCCCGGCCACCGTAGATGCGGGCCTGTGGACGGTGAACAATGGGTAGTTCACCGTCCGTCCGTCGATTGACGACAGGCCGTGTCGACGGCGCGTTCGTGTTTCACGCGCGCCTCAAAGAGAGTCAGCAAAGCAGAGGGGCTTGCCAGAGCCTCCGCCTGCCGGGGTTGCGGGTTGTTCGAAAGAGATACCGCGGCCCCGGAACGTAAAGGGCAATAGAAGGAACATGGGTGGGTTTTAGTCAGTACAAGTCTGACATGCCCCCCCGGTCCGCCCAGAGCGGGGGAAGTCATTGGATGATTTCCCACCCGAAAAAAAAAAAAGAGGAAATTATATATATTATCTAGGTTTCTATATATAAAGGCCGCGGGCACGTTGAACGTGATAAAGACAAAAAGGGTTACTCCTAACCCTAAATACCGGATTAAGTAAGATAGATAAATAAATAGGCCGCAAATGTCGGTTTCTAGCTAAAAAAAAAAGCTAGCTAGTTAGCTAGAAATGTTGGTTTGAGGAGCTTGTGGCTAAGTAATAGCAGCCACTTGGGTCGATCTTTAGGTTAAGCTGCGCATGCCTAGGTTGGTCTGTGGATGGGTGACCACCCGTTACATACCGAGTTTCCCCGTGCCTCGAAAAGCACGTTAAGCCGTTGGTCCCGGCTGTCATTTGTAGATTTTTAACAGTCGTTTCAGGTAGTCAGCGTTCCGAAAGTCTGACAACCAGTCTTACCAAGGGGTATCGCATTATCCAGTACTAACTGGGTTGTGGAGGTCAGATAGGCAGTCGCTCCATGTAAAATACTGATATTCAGCTGCACCTGGTTAGGCTGGAAGCCGACCCCAACATAGTTGGGAAAAGGCTAGGCAGATGATGAAATGACGGTTTCTAGAAAAAAATATTTAAGAGCATAACATAATATGTACCATCATTTCAGAAGAGCACTTCCCGTAATTAAAACCTTGGATGTAGCAATTTAATGCCAACGTTAGGTATTTTTGACAGAGAGGCAATTTTATTTATGTACCCTATCCTGTCGCACTGCTGGATAAAGGCCCTCTCCTAATTACTTCCATGAACACTTTTCTCCGGCTACTTCATACCAGCTCTCACAGTAAGCATCTAGTCGTCTAGTTACCGCTTCAAAGAAATAAAATGCTAAAAAAATATGAAAAGTAGAGAGAGTTAATTTGATTTTAAAAGAAAATGAATCAAAATCTGTATGGTAATTTCTTAAGGAGACCATAGAATAGGCTGAATATACTTAATTTCATCTAAAAGTGACACAACTGCTTTACAGAAATTGCTTGGTTACAATACAATGGCCGTCTTATCGCTGCATATATAAAAATATATAACGAGGGTGGGTGGAGTCAATCGTGTACTTACCTACTGCACAAATATTAGAAGAATTTAAATAAAGTTCAAATATGCAAGTACGTTTAATATATTTATTTTATAACTAGCTTTTGCCCGCGGCTTCGCTCACGTTAATTTCGGGGTAACGCGGTTCCCCTTTCCTGATTTGCTGGTACCTGCTACCTGTAGTTTTTGCCCTTGCGCCTGATTTATTGTAATAGCAAAGCTATTTTTTTCTTTCTCCCTCATATCTCATTTTTTTTTTTCAAAAATAGCCTATATCCGTCTCCAGGGTTTCAACTATCTCTGTACCAAAATTCATCAAAATCGGTTTAACCATTTAGGCGTGAAGAGGTAACAAACAAATAAACAAACAAACTCACTTTCGCTTTTATAATATTAAGTAAGGATAAGGATATTATGTGGTGGACAAATAAGATCTCCATCTTCTACACTTACCTACAAAATTGGCCAAGGTCAGATTTCAGAGTTTGCTTCGGCTATTTCTACATAGAGTAGACAGATACGAAACACCAACCTCGTATAATTTAAAAAAAAAAACGACGTGTATGAGTTTTTTTTAATTTATTTAACCTATTTGCATAATAAAATCACTTATTTTTTTTCTATAATTATCATAGAATTTAGATAAATGCACATATTTGTAAACCAGAAATGGTAGAATATATGAGTCTGTAATAACTGTTACATCTTTTATAAGTACTATATTCTGACAATTAAAGTCTTCTTTCTTTCTTTCTTTGATGTATCACATTTCCGTCTATCCAACCTTTCTACCAGTCAGTAGGAATCTTTCCATATCGTACGGGGCTTGTTAGATACGAGGCATTGATCCTCATCGTGTCGGAAATATCAATTGTGGTTAGAACTCATTGGCTTCCTAGACCCATTCCAAGGCCCCGTTTCATTCGCACACAAAGGATTTATTGGAGCAGATAGCATTGACGACGTAACCTTGAAATGTGGTTCATACTTGACTCGTAGTTCGGTATGTTTTTGACCAGACGTAAATGGTTTTAAAGGCGAAATTTAATAATGAAAAATGACAATGAAGTCGTTAACACACGCAATACATATAAGCAGTGTTCAACATAATTAAAGATTCATTAGTGTTCTGCAATTTGGACGCTAAGAGTTTTTCTTTCGTGTGATTACTGCCTAAACTTTTGACGACACGGTTAGCGCGTATCGCGGGTCCGATCCCCGCACGGAACAAATATTTGTATAATCTACGTTGTTCCGGGTCTGGCTGTTTGTGCATGTGAGTTTAAATGTTTGTAAACGCATTCCACGCACGATACAGGAGAAATTCCTAGTGTGGGGCAACGTTTAAAAAAAACCTGGTGTTAGAGTTTTTATACCGCCCATCGGCCTCTTTTTGCGGATGGTAAATCATTAAATAACATTCCACGCTCTGGGCAGGTCTGGGAGTAAAAAAAGTAAAACTTTCGATTTTAAAAAGAATTTTGGAAATCTGCTTAATATTGACGGAAACAACTCGTTACAGAAAAAAATAATTAAAAATACAGTCGAAATAAGAAAATCCTCCTTTATTTGAAGTTCGTTAAAAATTTATACTCGGTAAAGAAAAACATCTAGTGCAAACCAAAAATCACCGTACTAAACGGCTGATTTTATTATTCAAATCGTTCTATTTTCAAATCATTCAAGAAGTCGACAGGATTTCATTGGCTTTTGATATTTCTGCCAACCAATATCCAGCTATATGAGATTTGAAATTAGATTCTTCAGAGACCTGATCGGCCTTTCAGAAAACCGTATTAAATTTTGTAATATTCGTTAACCCGGATTTAATATTCTTATCCTATTTGCATGGTCTTACTATACTGAAAACACCGCTTTACGTTAACGAATTTCGCAAAGATTTTTAAGAGAAAAAAACCACGTCAATCGTAAAGTGATTAAATAAATCTTGAATGACGAAAGGCGAATTTTAACAATTAATACTAACCGCAATACTTCAACTGACCCAATGACTATTATGGCTAATATTCGTAATGAAAAGCTTCAAAATCAATTGAATAGTCACCGTTGCATCACTCACGTTCGGTTCCTTATAGAAGTTATCCTTTATCAAATACTCCTCCAGTTACTACGGGCCATTAAACACCATCAATCTTGACAAGGTCAACAATATACCAATCCTTACTTATCCTTACTAATATTATAAAAGCGAAAGTGAGTTTGTTTGTTTGTTACGTCTTCACGCCTACATGGCTAAACCGATATTGACGAATTTTGGTACAGAGATAGTTGGGACCCTGGAGACGGACATAGGCTAACATTAAAAAATAATGAGAAATGAGGGAGAAAGTGGTAAGAAAAGGGAAAACTTAACATTGCTATTACAATTAATAAGGCGCAAAGGCAAAAACTACAGGTAGCAGGTCAGGAAAGGGGAACTGTGTTACCACGAATTTAACGCGAGCGAAGCCGCGGGCAAAAGCTAGTATTGATATAAGTATACCATCTACTGAGATGGGAGGCGACCCAACACACACTCGAGAAGGTGTGGCTGATAACATGCTTACGTTATAGGGACGACCTTCGCTACCTGGCCGTGATAACAACGAAAATGTATTTGAGAAGTACTCGTTTATTTATAAATGTTTCATTTGAAATACACAGTATGAACGAACCCGTGCATTATGTATAACCAACTAAGTAATAAAGCAAATATTATTACCGGGTATCATTTTTAGAAGTTCGTGGCTAAATAATAGCAGCCGCTCGGGTCGATCTTTGGATCGGTCGGTCTGTGGATGGGTGACCACCCGTTACATACCGAGTTTCCTCCGTGCCTCGGAAAGCACGTTAAGCTGTTGGTCCCGGCTGTCATTTGTAGATCTTTGACAGTCGTTACAGGTCAGTGTTCCGAAAGTCTGACAACCAGTCTTACCAAGGGGTATCGCATTTACCAAGTACTAACTGGGTTGTGTAGGTCAGATAGGCAGTCGCTCCATGTAAAATACTAATATTCAGCTGCATCCGGTCAGACTGGAAGCCGACCCCAACGTAGTTGGGAAAAGGCTAGGCAGATGATAATCATTTTTAGAAGTTCTTTATTCATAAGTTAATGTATTCTCTGGGTTACGGGAAACTTTCTTAAACTTTTGCTCATTTGCATGTGATCAATATCGTATGAGACTCGTTTACCACCTTTATATCAGTTTTGGTGAGCTCATCATGTAAATTTATACGAATCCCATTTGGCATTCGGCTTAGTAGGTACTATTCTACATATTATGCATTGGGAATATAGACCAGGGTCGATAATTTTTGAAACCAAAAGAAATTGTAGTAGGAAGAAGATTAGAAAATGAGCGGAATTTGATAAAAATGAAAGGAAAAATTAATTACGGTCGATCCGAGTTCGGGAAGTGGGGGGGTGAGTTTTTAAACGTCAAAAAGGGTTTATCTTGATTTCCGGCAAAACTATAAGTCCTATGGAAAAAAGTCAAATGGCAAAGTTGTAGGTAATAAAAAGGTCTACAACTTAGGTATACACAATTTTTTCACATAACCTCCAAATTTTGGTGAAAAATTCAAATAACCAAGTCTCTTTTTATCTTTTTCAAAAAAAAAATCTACGTTTGGAGAAAACTTACCTTATGTCACAAGTACACCGTAAATTATTTAATTTAAAATATTTTTTATTCCCCTATTACCTGGGACTTCAACATAACTGGAGAATATTTTGTACACCTCTGCTTATCCCTTAGGAATTACAGGCGTGAAATTGTGTTGTTGAGAAATTGTTGGATTTGGCTGAAATTCCTGGTGTGGGGCAAAGTTTTTTTTTTTTTAAACAAAACAAAATAAGAGATGATTATTTTCAAGACATAAAAAAGCGAATGCTCTCTATAAGATGGGAAAGCGGCCTCCAAAACTAAACTGATAATGATGCGGTGGATCTTCGACGTATGATGAGTAAGCTACGTCATCATCGGGCTAGCCTTTTTCCAATGATGGGTTGGCTTCTAATCTAACCGAAGGCGGCTGAATATCTGAATGTTTTATGGAGAGACTATATTATATCTGACTTCCACAACGCTGATAGTACTGAATAATAGCATACCCTTGATAAGACTGTCAAACATTCGGGCCACTGGACTATCTGTAACGACTGTCAAAAAACTAGAAATGACAAACCATGGAGTTTCTTCTCTGTTCTTCTCCATAGGAAACGACCAACCCGAACTGACTGACTGACTGACTGACTGTCTTTTCTCGACGTTTTATAAGTGCACATGTAGACCTATGTGAAATAAAATAGTTTGTCTTTTCAAAGTGAATCGTATTCTACTTCTTTCGACGAGATTGACAAGAACTTTTCGGTACCTAATACATTTTTCCATAACCGTTTTCGTCGTAGAAAGTCGCTGTGTATTTAAATAGCCTTTATGAGTTTTTATACTAAAGAATAGTATAGTATCTATAATTACAAGTTAAAAAACCTATTCTGATACCTATTAATAACCTATTCTATTTTTATGTGAAATAAAAACAAATTATTTCTATTTCACATAGAAAAAAAAAATATTTTGAATAACAACCGGCAACAACAGTTTATCGTGTTTTTGAAGCCAAGAGTAAGCTTCACAGGTAGGTATGTAAGCTCACGCCATGTTCGTTTTAGCTGATAGGCTAAAACTGTGGGAAGCCACCTGGTATAATCTCCAAATCTCAGCGTTCTCCTTCTGCCTGATCTACATTCATACATCGTGGTAAAAACTAGCACCGATAACGAGTTCTATGGACTTGACCTTCCTGAAGTATATATCACAGCAATAAGGTCAGTGTATGGGTGTCATGGACGTCCGCTTTCTACTAACATCAACCTTGAATATTAACAAATAAGGGGGTTCTTTTTGTTGGTAAATTGTGAGCAGTGAGCTACTCACGATGTCCTTTCGTAACGAAGCGAAGGAAGACAAAACTTACTAGTACTCCAGACAATTACTGCTGTCACGTTCCCACGATAGAACATTCGCATTTGAATTCAGAACGCCACATACCGTTGACATAATAGGGATGTAGCTGGATGTGACATTTTATTAACTTAGAAAATCGAAACCGAATCGAAAATCGTTTCTCATAGTAGATACTTATTTTGATAACAATTTTTTTTAACTATCTATGAATGAACTAGCTGGCGCCCGTGGCTTCGACCGTGTGATATCGAAAAAAAATATCCTATTTGTTATTCCAGACTAAAATCTACCTCTGTGCCAAATTTTATCAAGATCCGTTCAGCCGTTTTGACGTGAAAAGGTAACAAACAACCATACATCTATACATCCATCCATCCTCACAAATATTCGCATTTAGAATATTAGTAGGATACATCAAATATTAATACCAATTGAATCCATTGTCAATAATACATCAATAACTATGTGAAACCGCATTTCGTCACTAAAATTATTGCACCGCAACCGCATTCAAGTACTTAAGTAACTGCTATAATAAGCTTAAATTAACATAACAACAGCGCTGCAAAATCAATAATTTATAATGTCGACATAAAAAAACCGTAACTATTTTTCTAATCACCTTTTTAGAAGGAAAATAAAGAAAACTCCATTAAACATTCAGAGAAGTAAATCCTATCCGAAATCTCCAATCAGGCAAAACTGAGACGAGATAAATCCTCATCCCCCAGCCTCTTGAGGTCAAAGAGGTCTTAAGCTAACAAAAGCACAGTTCAACCTTAGTTACATAAATGTAGATCACGCAATTGTTGCTTGCATTGCCGTCTTCAAGAAACCGGTAAAGATGAAATGCTACTTGTTGACTTTACTATGAATTTTAATCAACCGTAATTCGTAAAATTTTCTTTGTTACAGTTCGACCACAATTGTTTAACGTAATCTGAATTTTCTGTGAAAGGAACAATGAACACTTAATTTTTCTACCGTAATATTATAATTCATTTATTCATTAACAAGACTTACCGTAAATCGTATGGTCCGTAATGGATAACACAAATTGACACCTCACTACAACTCAAAAACTAACCGTAACAATAAAGAATTTCGCTTTTTTCAAAAACAAAGGTCACAATTTCACACGAAACCTCCACTCTCACACTGGCCGAATAAAAAATAAATAAATTCCAGATTCAAAAGTGACAGCTCTGAAACGCGGCAGACACATTTTTTGACAGTTCGATTACTTTTTTTAATTATTACGAGGGCACTGATCGAATTTTGTCCGGCGTCCGGGGTTTTTCGTCCGCACACGACGTTCGCCCGGGAGATCTCGCCGGTTCCAGAGGCTGACTCTGGCTCGACCGGCGATCGAAGCTACGTATACTGCGCCTCCCCTCTTGCGTAACTGATATTGTTGTAAATTATAATAGCTCCTTTCGCTACGTCATATTGGCTTCTATTTTTTTTTATGTTTAATTCGGTTTAATGCAAATGTTTAATACAGTTAATTATAACTTGTCAATTGGCCAAGACAATTGCATACAAATAAAACAAAATACTCAAAAGAAAGTTTGCTACTTACATTTAAAACCAATGATATATATTTCAATATCTCTATTCAAAACAAATAATTTATAAAAACCTTATTGGAACTTCCTATAATTTCAGTTTTTATTCACCATACGAAGCTTCGACCGCCCCACATCTTTCGGGAAAACCCTCAACGCGCAGGCGTGAACTGGAAAATTGGAGCGAGACAACAATACCGGGTTCGCAAAAAAGAGGGAGACGAAAATAGTGCCGAAGTGAGTGCAATAATCCTCTCAATTTGTTGTCTAGGCACGTTCGAAATTTGAAAAGATATTTTTCATAGAGCGCGCTTTTTTTGTAGAAGTGTTGATTCATGGTGATAAAGTGAAAATTAAAAATGGCGGTCGTTCTGTAATGAAGATTAACATTTTATGTAATGTTTTCGTCTCCAAATACCGGTAAATTTTTTCTTGAATTACCGCAGTAGTGGATTATATGGAAATTATGCCAATTGTTCATTTATTGTGTATCTTTGTCAGGTCCATTGTAAGGTAACTCGGTAACTTCGATAAGTCTCAATATTTTGAAGGCGTCAGCAGAGCCCCTTGATACAATAATGAATCTGAATATTTTAACGTGTGGAGGTTTTTATAATAAACTCGCCTTCTTTTCTCAAGGGGGTAGGCAGACACTATACACCAGTTTTTAATTTAGTACTGAACTCGACACTGATGATTTTCTTCAAAATTGTCAGGCCAGTACATAGAAACACCGGCCAAGTGCGAGACGGACTTGCACACACAAGGTTCCGTAGCATCAAACAAAACAATAACAATATTTTTAACGCCAATACAAATGAAATTGATATTTACACTCAACCGCTAAACTAAATTTGTTCTACATAGTATCCTAATGAAAAACAAAGTTAGGTACGACTGCGATTTAATGAGAAAGTCCCATATCTCACTAAATATTTAAATATTTGTATAACCTGCAGATAGTTGTTTCGGGTCTGGTTGTTTGTGAATGTGAGTTTAAATGTTTGTAAACGCACCTACGGTACAGGAGACATTCCTAGTGTGGGGCATCGTTTTTAAAAAAAAAGAAAAGACTGAAAGAAATATCAAACGTGTTCAAACCAATTTTCGTTGCAAGTTTTTATACGTAGGTACTATTAACCAAATTTTTCCATTTTTCTTTTCGAGGTATACTCCTTAGATACCTTAATATGAAGCTCATCATCAGGTCTTGGAGCGGCTAGCTTAACAAGAACAGGAAGCACAAGAACAGGAGGATTAAGGGTCCCGTACACTAAAAAAAGCCACCAAAGTTATCGACATAGCTCAAAGAATCAGCAAGCTGAAGTGGCAGTGGGCTGGCCATATCTCACGAAGAACCGACAACCGTGGGGTAAAGTGTTCTTGAGTGGAGACCGCGACTCGGCAAGCGTAGTATAGGACGCCCTCCGACCAGGTGGGATGACGATCTAAGAAAGACTGCAGGCAGATGCTGGATGCGGCAAGCTGAAGATAGGGCGCTATGGCGCTCATTAGGGGAGGGCTATGTCCAGCAGTGGACTAATATAGCCTGTTGATGATGATGACACTAAAAAAGAGTAGAAAATCACATCAGGTGTTCTGTAGTCTTCTGCCTACCGCCATGGGCAAAATAGTGAGTTTATGTGTAAACATTTTTAATTCTATCATCTAATGTATCAATCTAATGAACGTAAACATTTCCATACGATATTAAAATATCACATTTCACAAGTTTGTAAAACAATCGTAAATGCAAACTAAACATCTATTGAAATACCCACTTTATCACTAAAATGAAATAAGGTTGAAATTCCAACGAACTGGAAGTGTTACAAACATACAATATTATGGAGTAGTTTAAGTTGGAAGTTTTCTCTTCCGGTAGGATCTAACTGAGGGTTTTAACGGACGCTGTGGTTACAGACCTTTTAAACAAGTTAAGCTTCTGTGAACATATAATCCTTTCATCATTTACCTCGGCATGCACTATCAAAATGAAAATCAAATCAAAAGCTTTTATTTTAATTAGGTCAGTTACAGGCACTTTTGAATTGACGAAATAATGACAATAATAAAATGAGACTACAGTCCCAGTCACAAGGCATAATAATTGTGAAAGTACTGTAGTTGGCCATTTCAAAGCATAGATCTCTATGGAGAAGAATAGGCAAGAAACTCTTTAGAAACTCTTTAAAGTAGTCTCTAATGTCGTTGCAATAAGGTTGCCATTGCGTTGCAGCTGTCAGATGAAACATAATTGTGGAAAGACTGTACGTAGTTACCCTTTTTATTAGATAAGCAACTTCTTTACTCTACTGTGGTACAAAAGGTGGGTTATGTTTTAACATGACTATTGTAGCTTGTGACTAAATAATAACGACCGCTTGGGTCGATCTTAATGTTAAACTGTACTTTGCTAGGTTAGTCCGCGGATGGGTGACACGCCATTACATATTGAGTTTTCTCCGTTCCTCAGAAAAAACACTTAAATCCGTAGAACCCAGCTGTCATAAGTAAATCTTTGAAAGTCTGACAACCAGACTTACCAAGGGGTATCGTAAAACCCAGCACTAACTGAGTTGTGGAGGTCAGATAGGCAGTCGCTGCATATAAAATACTAGTTTCCAGCTGCATTCGGTTAGACTGGAAGCCGACTCCAACATGGTTGGGAAAAGGCTAGGCCCATCCTACTCCCTATCCTACTAGGTAATATTATAAATGCGAATGTTTGTGAGGATGGATGTATGGATGTTTGTTACTCTTTCACGTCAAAATGGCTGAACAGATCTTGATGAGATTTGGCACAGACGTAGATTATAGTCTGTAATAACACACAGGATTTTTTTTTGGATATCACGCGGGCGAAGCCGCTGGCACCAGCTAGTAATGCATCAGACAAGAATTATTGAGACTAAGGACCATTTAGATTTAGACCATACCTAAAAAACCTATATAATAATAATAATAAGCCTTTTTATTCGGAAAACAAATACAGTTACTACTAATACTATTACAATAAATTAAACAATTATTTTAAACAATTAAAACTTTTCGCGTATTTGGTGCTTCTTTATTTTTTGTAAATCCGTTTGCCAGTTGGCAAAGGCCTCCTCCAACCTACTCCATTCTGACCTCTCTCGAGCTACTCTACTCCATGTTTTTCCAGCAACCTGTCTGATATCATCGTCCCATCTTTTTTGTTGTCTTCCTCTTTTTCTTTTACCTTCTCTTGGGTACCATTGTGTTATAATCTAAAACCTAAAAAACCTACCACAATCTAAAGCAAACTAATCTTATAAATATTGAAGTAATTTGTAACTATGAAAACTTGCCCCCATACTAAGACAGGCTTATTATTCGTTCAGGAAATTGCGTTTTATTATAATAGCTTTAAAACTCAGTTTTGTGTCACACAAAGTCCCTGTTACAAAATTAAATTAAATTTATAATTTAACTAGCTTTTGCCCGCGGCTTCGCTCGCGTTAAATTCGGGGTAACACAGTTCCTCTTGCGCCTTATTGATTTGTAATAGCAACGCTAAGTTTTCCCTTTTCTTCCCTCTTTCTCCCTCACATCCCACTTTTTTAAAATAAAAGTTAGCCTATGTCCGTCTCCTGGTTCCCAACTATCTCTGCACCAAAATTCATCAAAATCGGTGTAGCCATTAAAGCGTGAAGAGGTAACAAACAAACAAACAAACAAACTCACTTTCGCTTTTATAATATTATATAATATATATATATATATATATATGTAGTAAGGATTTAATTTTGATCTCATTTGTTTTTCCTTTTGTAACAAGTTTCGTATTATTTTTTTGTCTTATGTTGTCTTCTGTTATACCCTAAAGAAATAGTATTTTTTGTTGTTTTTGTAGTAGTTTTTTTATTATAAATACATAAATATTATTGTTATTACTCATTATGTAAAAATGTTGGTTAACCTGTAATTGGCAACTGTATAAGTCCAATACTATGTAATTTTTATTTTTTAAGATATTTTTATACAGAAGCTGTTGGTGACCTTTTTAATAAATAAATAAAGTTACTCGCAATGATTTTTCAGTAGGTATAAAATTGTTTTACACAAAGCCTTTATATTCAAACTATTCCGTTTTCTGAGAAAAATGCCTATTATCACCTTGACCACATGAGTCCATAGATTTCGAACCTCGTTCGAATAATACATGTACAATGGGAAAACACATATTTTAGTTTTAAGTATTTTGACGGCACAGTTGGCGCAGTGGCTGAGCGATTGACTGCTGCGCTGCGTGTCGCGGGTTCGATTCCCGCACGGAACAAATATTTGTATGACCTGCAGATATTTGATTCGGGTCTGGCTGTTGTGTATGTGAGTTTAAATGTTTGTAAACGCACCCACGATACAGGAGAAATTCCTAGTGTGGGGCAACGTTTTTAAAAAAAAAAACAAAAAAAAGAAAAGTACAAAAAGTCCATACAACTTACAAAAACCTGCACATCCTGGGTTTAAGTTGAAAGACAGAACACTGTTTTTGTTTATCATTTTCTCCGGGGTTTCAAGGCAAAAAAAAACAGCAAAGACTCCATACAAACTTGCGAAATAAACGGCCATATTTTTTCACTGCGTAGAGTTGGAGGATTGATTTTTTTCACAGTTCTAAGGGACTACAAACATAAGTAGCTGGTTTTAATTTTAACTTCTTACTTCTATGCGTTCCTGAGATAAAGGATGTACGTATTCAAAAGGCTTATGTCGCAAGTTTTATACGGAACCCTTAGTGCCGTAATGCGCGAGTCTGATTCGCTCTTGTTTTAATTATAAGATACTAGCTTTTGCTTCGCTCGCGTCCATCCCTCATTTTAGGGAAGTGGGGGGTTATAAAGAGACAAATAATAGCCTATGTCACTCTCCATCCCTCCAACTATCTCCACTCAAAAAATAACGTCAATTCGTCGCTCCGTTTTGTCATAAAAGACAAACAAACAGACTCACACTTTCCCATTTATAATATTATAACTAAGGATTATTATTGATATAAAAGGAGTGAATTTGCGTGCTGTACCACCTTCTGAAATCCGCGTATGGGTTATGACTTTCAGTTATTTTTTTAATCGAACGGTGTGCGCACAATAAACCTGAATTTCTAATTATAAACTGCGTGGTATGGAACTGTTTAGCTAGGGCCACTTTTCAGGGACTTTCAATTTTAGTTCGCTTTTCATTCTCTGTTTGTCTTGTGGTTTGCAACCTTTCACTTTCACTTTACGTAGCCTTATTTGTGCGTATATTAGTTTAGTTTTGTTTATATTCGTTTTAGTTTATACTGAGCGGTTGCCCTGGTTGTTGTTGCGTTGTTGGTCGGGTGGCCGTGAGCTTGAGTGCTGAGTATGCGATCGTGAGTTTAATTCCCGGGTCCGGTAGTGTGATTTGTCAGTAGCAGTCATGGAGTCATGATTGCGTAGCCGGTTGATGGTAATGAAGTGTATTAATCGTAACATTTATTCGAAGATTTTTCGAAGATTTTCGGGACATTGCAAAGCGCTTAGTCGACTCTTTACGTGACCAGAGGGATGGCCTTTATTTTGACCAAAAAAGGCTGGCAGCAATGCCACGTTGGATGGCAATGCTGCCAACCTTCTGGGCACATTTCCTATTGACCGCGATGTAGATGCATTTTTGACGCCCAGTAATTGTTTTCCCCCTTTTGTAACTTATACATAATATACATATTTTATTAGTAACACAATTCTTTTTTCTTTTATTCATTTGAATACATAAAAATTACATTTTTTTTTATTTCTTAATAAAAACAGAAAAAAAACAAAACATTTAAAATACAAAAAATAGTAGCCCATCTGTATCGGGAGCCAAATCTAAGCTACCGGTGGTGAGGGCTCCAGAGAAACTACAAATACTAAATTATTATTATAGATTGTATATTCAAATAAAAAAAGCAAATCGTAACATCTCTGTCAGCAATAACACATTATAAACACACACGTAACTTATTTTTCCTTACAATATTAAACTACGCACTCTCCTATTTCCACAATCGCGTTAAGGAGCTTGTCATTCGGTCACAATTTGCGGAGTGAGCGGTGAAGCGAGTGTCATCTGAGCGAAACGAGTAAATGAGCGAAGAGATGCTGACGACGGTAATATGATGCGTTTGCTTTTTTATTGAATTTGTTTTATTTATTGCTTTTAAGGAGTTTTAAAGGGGGAAGTGGAAAACGAGGTTTGAAGACTTCATTGTTTATAAGCTGTTAGCTTTCGTTTTTGAGGTCATGATTTTATTTCTATACTAGCTTTCGCCCGCGGCTTTGCCCGCGTTAAATTCGGGATAACACAGTTCCCCTTTCCTGATTTGCAGGTACCTGCTACCTGTAGTTTTTGCCCCTAGCGCCTTATTTACTGTAATAACAATGCTAAGTTTTCCTATTTCTTCCCTCTTTCTCCCTCATTTTTCACTCTTGTAAAAAAATAGCCTATGTCCGTCTCCAGTCCCAACTATCTCTGTACCAAAATTCATTATCGGTTCAGCCATTTAGGCGTGAAGACGTAACAAACTCACTTTCGCTTTTATAATACATATTAGTAAGGATAAAAAAGGTTTTTTGTGTGATGAGAACCTACACCTTGTTCGACGTTATCTGGGGGCCAAAAGCTCTTGCCAAAACGCTGTAAAAACTTTATAAGACTGGTCTTTCAACTAGATACTTAAAGTCGTCTCCTGGAGCATCCCGTCGATTCTCGGCTACTCTCATCCAGTTGCTACCAGCCTGCGAAGATCATCGCACCACTGAGCCCGACGGCGTCCCACCTTAAGCTTGCCGATTCGCAGTCTCCACTAAGGCGCTGCGCAAACCTGGACACTTTTGTGTTCTGTGTCGGAGACCAGCTACAAATTTCCACGTAGCCGCTATAAACACGTCTAAAGAACACGTCTAGCCCAATGGTTATTGGTTCTATAGCACTAAACGACTATCCTCAAATGCTAAACAAATCTACAGAAGCGACAGCCCAGTGCGTCACTGTCAATACCTACGCGCTACGTCCAATTTGCAGGCGTTGAGACTTGGGACACGTTACTAATACAATGTAAGTAATTGTTTCCGCGCCTTATTGTGCCATGCACGTGTTGATTGGCCCTACTACCAGTGTTAACTCACTAAGTACTCGCGCGCTTCTTCGCTATTCTATACTGATTCATTTCGTTGCGTGATCCAAGACAGACAGATAAATGGGGACTTTGTCGACGCTGTTCTGGAGGTCGCCACCGTTGACTCTGCCTTTCAGGAGGTGCAGTGGTTTGGAAATAGTGTTAGTCAAAAGTGACTATTAAATGAGAAGCCCGCAAAACTATTTGATAAACAACTAATAGATTTCAGCGTTCTGTATATCTTCAGTTTGTGATGCAATGCTGTATGGCGTTATTTTTTAATTTATTTTTTTGCAATGTTCTAATCTGTTTGTCTTGAATTTTGTTTAATTTATCTGAGAGCTCCATAGTCCATAGTCTTTATTTTTTTTTTTTTTGTAAACGACAACAACGTTTTGTGTGCATGCAGAGTTTACCTATAAGTGTTTACCACTTTGTCCTGTTATTTTGCTTGTTAAGTTTGTTTATACCAGTGTATGCAATTTTTGGTGAACCAAATAAGTTATTACAAAATAGTCTGACAGGTAATTCTGTGGCGTGACTAAAAGCCTGGTAGTACTAAGAGGGGCACTTCTTTGTTGTTGCTTATTGTTGCTTATTTCCAGATTAAATTGTATTTGTATCTCGATCCCAGACTCACCGAGTTATCCAGCATTCGATAGTCACTCGTAAATATCTTTAAACCTTGAATTCGTATGGTGTACCTACATAAGAAAAGAGTACTAGCTTTTGCCCGCGGCTTCGCTTGCGTTGAATTCGGGGTAACACAGTTCCCCTTTCCTGATTTGCAGGTACCTGCTACCTGTAGTTTTTGCCCTTGCGCCTTATTTATTGTAATAGCAAAGCTAAGTTTTCCCTTTTCTTCCCTCTTTCTCCCTAATTTCTCACTTTAAAAAAATATTAGCCTATGTCCGTCTCCAGGGTCTCAACTATTTCTGTACGAAAATTTATCAAAATCGGTTTAGCCATTTAGGCGTGAAGACGTAACAAACAAACTCACTTTCGCTTTTATAATATTAGTAAGGATTTCTTCACCTTCTTGTCCTTAAAATCTATGACTTAATTTTAGAAAATCTTTCTTTTTTTTCTAACACTGCACCCGTAGTACTGGCAACACCGTTGGCCACCAATCACGATCCAGCTCCCGCCACCCGCGACCGGCAGCTGTCAGATAAAGGTGTATGCACACCGGACACGGCGACTCGTTACGTGTAATACGTCGCCACTTTGTATTCATACGCTGGAATATTCCTTGTAAACATTATTGTAGTGTGAGTATCCAGGAAGGTAGGTAAGTAGTAGTAGGTAGGTATTAGGTAGGCTATTGGTTTGTGACAAACAAATACGAATCATCTTAGTGTTGCCAGCTTTTTAAACGTCAAGGAACACGGACGAATTGAGAAAAGCCAAAAGTCTACGTCAAGTCTTCCCAAAGGGTATTGTATAACCCAGTACTAACTGGATTGTTGAAGACAGGTAGGTAGTCGCTCCATGTAAAATACTACTATTCAGCTGCATCTGGTTAGACTGGAAGCCACCCCAACGTAGTTAGGAAAAGGGTAGTTAGTTTATAAGAGTAGGGGATGCAGTATGAGGAACGATGTGAAAGAAAAAGGAATAAATGATACTGTAACGGTAGACAACCGAGAATGGAAGAAATATAAACCGGCCAAGTACGGGTCGAACTCTAACACCGAGGATTCCCCACAAACTTGCATAAACGGCCATATCTTTTGACTGCGTAGACTTAGAGGGTTGAGGGTTTTTTCACAACTCCAAGAGACCACAAACTTAAGTATATGATTTAAACTAGCTTTTGCCCGCGGCTTAAATTCGGGGTAA
This sequence comes from Ochropleura plecta, assembly GCA_905475445.1. Lineage (NCBI taxonomy): Eukaryota > Metazoa > Arthropoda > Insecta > Lepidoptera > Noctuidae > Ochropleura > Ochropleura plecta. Next base: position 1,631,411 of record FR997735.1, read on the forward strand.
CACAGTTCCCCTTGCGCCTTATTGATTTATAATAGCAACGCTAAGTTTTCCCTTTTCTTCCCTCTTTCTTCCTCACATCCCACTTTTTTAAATAAAAGTTAGTCTATGTCCGTCTCCAACTATCTCTGTACCAAAATTTACCAAAATCGGTGTAGCCATTAGAGCGTGAAGAGGTAACAAACAAACAAACAAACTCACTTTCGCTTTTATAAAATTAGTAAGGATTTCAACTCGATACCTCCACGCGTTGCCGAGATAAAGGGTCTTCACAGACAGACAGACGGACTACAATGTGATTCCATTAGGGTCCCATTTTTCCTCATGAAGTACGGAACATGTAGAGCCGCCACCAAGTAACATAGGACGATGGGACAAGGGCAGGAAATTGAAGGTGATGACGTACTTAATCATTGATTTTTTTGTCAGGGATTCTTCCACATGTTTGCCAAGCCCTTCGCGAACAACAGGCGTGAATGAATGCAGTTGTAACATATATTCTTCAAATAAATCCCGATCAACTCCGCCAGTATGTTTGTGAAGAATCATAAACAGGATAGCGGGTCGTGGGAGTGACCCCAGCGCGCAGCGGTGCGGGTGACCTTGTCAAGGTCGGCAGTGGCTCAATTGGCGCGGAGTACTGTGTTGACGTACGATATTATTATATCTACGTTTCATTAAAAGAATCTTCGTTTTACTTTATATCATTTTAATGTATTATTACTTAAAACATTATTTACTAACTACAGAATAATAAAATAAAAATATGTACAAGTGCCAAAAAGATATATTTATAACGGTATTTTTAATTACAAGGTGTCAAAAAAGCCTATTATTACATAATAACCTTTTCATTATTTACATTAATAAACATTTTAGAAAAAAACTTAAAAAAACATCTAAAAATATTTTTTTTTAAATGTGGTTCTTCATTTGTTTCATAGATGGCGTTGTACTTTTTGCTGAAGTAATTGTTGTAGTTGTGTCCCAACATATTCCTTGCATAAGACGGGCGACATGACTACGCTATTCCGCTATATTACGCTATGTGTAGCGTTCTCAGGACTCAGAAGTGAAGTGTTTAGCTCTCACTTATGACTCATGGTTTGATCTGAATCACCGTATTCGCAATGGGTGTCGCACTCGGTTTTATAAAAAAAAAACATTTCTGTTTTTTGGTTATATAAGTATGTTTTTTTAATACTTATAGTAACATTCCACATGAATACCAGACCCTTAAAACAGACTTGGCAAATTAAGAAATTCTTACTGAAAATAACACAATATTACTAGTGCTACGCCGTAGTAGCGTAGCAGCGTAGACCGTGCTACGTAATTTACGTAGAACAGTGTTCATTTACATAGTGCTACGAGTACTTCGCATCATACATATTTACTTAGTAGACAAGTACTACATAGGTACTTGAAAGCACTTTAACTTTATTTTGGAATGAGTGATGAAACAATTTAACTAATTTATTTATACGAAACGCTACGGCATTTCACGCAAACATTCTGTGTAGTTTCGCAATTTTAAAGTATCCATATTTGTGGTACGGTTACAAGACTTTTTTATGATTTTTTTAGCTTTCTGTATCTGTATTATATTCCTCCAAACGAAAATAATAATATTAGTTACATTTTAATGAAGGAGTGTAGGAGATAAAATGCTTTCTTAAAATCTCTTTTCTATTAAAATTACACTATTACATCGGATATATGAACATACTGTTATTCCGGCCTAACATTTACAGCCCAAACGTGATCTTCCTAGAAACGCTGTCCTCTCATATTTAAGTCCTAACGCTGAACAACAACATTGTAAAACCAAATGATTTTAAAAGAGTACCTAACCATGGAGTTTCCTGCCGGTTCTTCTCCATAGGAAACGACCAACCCGAACCGTGCACCTTTTCTCGACGTTTTAAGTGCCAATGTAGGCCTATGTGAAATAAAAATATTTTGAAACTATTTCACCCACGCTTTCTTCCATATAACAAGCAAAGCTCTGACAATTGTCCGGCGGGTAGTTGTATAATTATGTCAAGTCCCTCCGGCTGCACTAATTACTTCGGACTCCGGTAGTGAGACTAACTATAACGAAGAATTAATCAAATGTGTATTTCTATATTCTACTATAATATTATAAATGCGAATGTTTGTAAGGATGGATGTTTGGATGTTTGTTACTCTTTCACGTCAAAACGGATGAATGGATCTTGATGAAATTTGGCACAGAGGTAGATTATAGTCTGGAATTACACATAGAATACTTTTCTTTTCGATATCAGCCGGGTGATAAATGGCATGTCAATATTATAAATGCGAATGTTTGTAAGGATGGATGGGTGTATGGATGTTTGGATGTTTGTTACTCTTTCACGTCAAAACGGCTGAACGGATCTTGATGAAATTTGTCACAGAGGCAGATTATAGTCTGGAATAACCCATAAGATATTTTTCGATATCACGCGGGTAAAGCCGCAGGCGGCAGCTAGTATTAATCTAAAAGTGAAAATCACTGACTGACTCATAACGAAATCTCAAAAACTACAAGAGCTAGGAGTCTCAAATGTTGTTTATGGGATCCTTTTAGATAGTAGGTGCACACAACGACGGGATTTTGCAAAATAGTACCCCTAAGGGGGTGACACAGGGTGGCAGAATTTGTATGGGAGAACGCGATTCCTTGGCCGGATTGACTTGATTTTTTTCTTATTCTTTAATTAAATTAATAGATTACATATAACATCACACTACGGTACTAACTAGATGAGCAGCAGTTGAAACCGCTGGGCACAGCTAGTATTTTATGCAATATTTTATGCAATTTTCCATTATCTAAAACCACACAATTCCATAATTACTTTTATTTATTTTTTAAAGGTCACCAACAGCTTCTGCATAAGTAGTATAACAGTTTCTGCCCTAACTACCGGTGGTTAGGGCTCCAGAGACTTTGACCCTGTTCCCGATACCAGTGGGGTACTATTTTTTATTATATTTTTAAATGTTTCTTTTTTTATTTTCTTCATTCAGAAATATTTAAAAAAGTAATTAACATCATCATCATCATCTGCCTAGCCTTTTCCCAACTATGTTGGGGTCGGCTTCCAGTCTAACCGGATGCAGCTGAATATCAGTATTTTACATGGAGCGACTGCCTATCTGACCTCCACAACCAGTTAATACTGGGTAATACGATACCCCTTGGTAAGACTGGTTGTCAGACTTTCGGGACACTGACTACCTGTAACGACTGTCAAAGATCTACAAATGACAGCCGGGACCAACGGCTTAACGTGCTTTCCGAGGCACGGAGGAAACTCGGTATGTAACGGGTGGTCACCCATCCACAGACCAACCTAGGCAAGCGCGGCTTAACCTAAAGATCGACCCGAGCGGCTGCTAATATTTAGCCACGAGCTCCTCCAAGTAATCCAAAAAGTAATTAACATGTATTTAACTAAATAAACGAAAATATGTATTTTAATAAAAAGCAACAAAAAACACAATATTGTTAGGCTATTACAAAAAAAAAAACGAAAATTGACACAAAAAAAAACAATTGAGATCAAAATTTAATTATAAAGTAAAAACAACAGAAATAATTTTTGGTAGGCATGTTGCCAGATGTAGGTGGCATAATACGAAAACTGCAAGTCCTTAGGAGACTGACATATATTACTAGTAGCTTCCGCCCACGACATCGTCCGCGTGGCATAGTTACTTTAGGCTAACGCTAACTTTAACCCACGTGATGATCGAAAAAAAATGTTTTTCTCTCCCCTTTTCTTCTATCTTTGTCCCCCTTTTCTCACTTTTTTTAGCCTATGTCCATTTCCAAGGTCCCAACTATCTCTGTACCAAAATTAATCAAAATCAGTATGGTCATTTAAACGTGAAGACGTAACAAACAAGCAAACTCACCTTTGCTTTTATAATACTAGCTTTTACCCGCGGCTACACTCGCGTTAAATTAGGGGTAACACAGTTCCCCTTTCTTGATTTGCAGGTACCTGCTACCTGCAGTTTTTGCCCTTGCGCCTTATTGATTTGTAATAGCAAAGTTTTCCCTTTTCTTTCCTAATATCCCACTTTATTAAAAAAAAAAATTAGCTTATGTCCGTCTCCTGGGTCCCAACTATCTCTGTACCAAAATTCATCAAAATCGGTTTAGCCATTAAGGCGTGAAGAGGTAACAAACAAACAAACTCACTTTCGCTTTTATAATATTAGTAAGGATATTACTTAGTATTTTTTACTTTTTGTCCTACACTTGTCCCTAAGTCCTTGACATATCCCCCACATTACCTTAATTAGTCTATTATTCGCGAAATGTCTAGCACTTAGAACCTTAAGACATTAGTGTGGACATTATCATTACTGAAATGAGATGATTATCCATCCTCCTTAGGTGCGTGTCTCATCGCTGTAAGAAGCTACCGCCTGTTTATATTCTCACTCAAGAAATTCGATAACGATGTCATAGCTTTATACACACACAAACTGCTGCTTCATCATAATTAATATTATTCTGAAATTGCCAACCCATCTTTTGAGTACGGGCGGTGATCAGTAGTTGTGCCTTATTTGTATGAGAAGAGGTATTTGCCCAGGTGTGGGTTTGGTGATAGGCTGGTATTATATTTGGCGGCACTGTTGGCGCAGCGGCTGAGCGATCGACTGCTGCGCTACGTGTCGCGGGTTCAATCCCCGCACGGAACAATTATTTGTATGACCTGCAGATAGTTGTTTCGGGTCTGGCTGTTTGTGTATGTGAGTCTAAATGTTTGTAAACGCACCCACAATACAGGAGAAAATTCTAGTGTGAGACAGAGATTTTTTTTTAAAAGTCCTGAGTTTTGAAGGTGTTACTTAGTTTTACTTACTTTCGTGAAAAATAAACTCTAAAACAATCTAAACTAAACACTCTTTTCTTGTACCTCGCCCTAGCACTATTCGCTTAGCGCTAATCGTTTGCGGTGGCATAGTTGCCTTACTTCCCTAGAGACCACAAGTAATCGGGGACGTTCAAAATCGTCTCGCTTGCAATTCTGGAGTCTAGTTTTATTGCTAGTAATGGTGATGAGGGGTATACTTCAGGTATTTATTTTTCCATGATAATACGCAATGCAAACTTAATTCTAGTGTCGTCGTTTCGTCATGTCGACGGCGCGTTTGTGTTCCACGTTCACCTCAAAGAGATGTTAGCAAAACAAAGAAGCCTGCCAGGACAACTGCTTGCCAGAGTTATGGGTAGTTCGAAAAAGATACTGCGGCCGCAGAACAAGGGTAAAATAACATGGATGGGTCTTAGTCAGTAAAAATCTCACACTACCTCCCGCTCCGCCCAGAGCGGGAGAAGCTATTTGCATCCAAAAATAAAAGTATTATCTCCCATTCTACCGTTGCGCTATGAAATTGTTGAATTAAATGGCGTACCTTTTAAAGCCGCGCTGTTATTGGTCTATCATAATTATCACCAGTCTAAAGACATCCATTGCTGGATATATGATCAACCAAGCTACGCCACATCGCCTGAACCTTGATCGCAAGGTTAAACCTACCCCCCCCCCCTCCATATCTCCGTAACTAGAACATACCGTGGAGGTTTTAAGCAAACCTTCAAGAATGCAGGCTGGTTTCCAATGACGTTCGAATACTTAGGTTTTTAAATGAAGAATTCTTAAAAATAGAATAGTATAGCTTAGGAATTATGTGACTTGTATTGCTGAAATGATAAACTAAAATGTGGTCTTAAAAGTGTTTTAAACTTCTTTTAATTACGACTTTACACCAATTTAATAGAGTCGTCGGTATACCGAGGACTCTATTAAATTGAGGAGCCTATAGGCTCGAACGAAAGGAGAGCACAAGTACCTTTTAGCGTCTTTAAGAATACTTTTACGTCCTAATAGTTAGCTCATAAGTATGAAATCATACCAAGTGGTAGATTAGTGATTACAAGATGTAATCTCAAATGGCCGTTAAACCCACAGCACTTAAGAAACATATAAAATGTACTCGCAGAACTATAACTATTGACCTTCATAATATAGGTGGTCTGATCACACCAACAGAACACAATAACAAAACATGATTGGACCATTTTCATCAATTGAATAACGAGATGCACACGTACTCAAGTGTTCGAGTCGATGTGATTTGGTCGAATCTTGTGGGATTGAATTGAATGTACAAGTTGTTTGGTACAACGTACAGCCTACACGAAGACATCCTGACGAATATTAGGCTTTCAATCTCTTTCAATCATCTCGTACCAATCGGCTAACTCCATTCGATACTTACAGTCGTCGGATAATGTTTGGATTTCCCCGGCACAATCAGAGCTAGGCTGGTGTATTCTACAGAGTGGTTGCCTTAAGCCTCAAGTTGTGCCGTGTCGACGGCGCGATAGGCCGTGCCCCTCTGGACCCCCGCCTACCGGGGTTGCGGGTTTTTCGAAAGAGATACCGCGGCCCCGGCACGTAAAGGGCAATAGACGGAACATGGGTGGGTTTTAGTCAGTACAAGTATGACACTCCCCCCCGCTCCGCCGAAAGCGGGGGAAGTTATATTTTGATGAATTCCCATCCGCAAAAAAAAAGTCCCAAGTACGTTGAAGTACCTTCCGGCCCGTTCAATTGCATGTGAAGGTCATGTGAAGGACGAGGTCAGCCAGGGCCTCTGTCTGCTGCAGTAGCGGGTTGTTCGAAAGAGTTACCGCGGCAAAAGAACTAACATGGATGGAATTTAGTCAGTACAAGAATGACCCTCACCTTCCAAGTTATCTGTAAATTTTCCATCATATCCAACCCATAAATAGAAGGACAGCAATTCGAACAAGTGTGTAGCCCCTCTAAGTTGTGTATTGTGTCGCTACCAACCTGCCGTCTATATTTATGTTTAAATGGAACTGCCCATTTGCGCCTTGTTGACTTAGCATCACGGGGATATGTGTAGAGATATATCTATCGATATATTATCTTTACTTATGTTGGAAATCGTAGTGTCTGTTGCATGTAAAATGATGTGTATGTTATCCTTACTAGTCCTTACTAATATTATAAAAGCGAAAGTGAGTTTGTTTGTTACCTCTTCACGCTTTAATGGCGATTTTGATGAATTTTGGTACAGAGATAGTTGAGAAACAGGAGATGGACATAGGCTAATTGTATTTAAAAAAAAGTGGGATGTGAGGCAGAAGGAGGGAAGAAAAAGGAAAACTTAGCGTTGCTATTACAAATCGATAAGGCGCAAGGAACTGTGTTACCCCGAATTTAACGCGAGTGAAGCCGCGGGCAAAAGCTAGTTTAATATACATTTTAAGTACGCAATTTCCGATGTCCTGTGTGATAGAATAGAATGCAACCATTAGACACATAACATAGAAATTCAGGTCCACTAGTCAAGATAAACCAGCCAGGGAGTTTAATGAGCTGAAAAATCTCTAACCCTCTTATTAATCTGCCAGGGTTGCTGGTTGTTTGAATGAGATACAGGCGGCCCCGGAACATAAATGGCAATAGAAGTGTGGTGGTGGGTTTTAGTCAGTACAGGTCTGACAAATCCGCCCCGCTTTGCCCAGAGCAGGGGAAGTTTTTTGATGGTTTCCTAACCGGCAAAAAAAACCTTATTTAACAAAATGTGGTACAGTTATGACAAAAATAAACTTCAGATTAAACATTTTTTTTTTCATTTTATTTTTCACAGCGTTTAGTAATAAGGGGGTGAAGAAGACCGAATTCAGTTAAAACTTGTCAGACTTTGCAGACTTTGCAAAGATGGAGCAAAGAATTTGCAAGCAAGAGCAAAGAATTTGCAAGCAAGAGCAAAGAATTTGCAAGCAAGAGCAAAGGATTTGCAAGGACAGTGGACAGCGGACACATATTGTACTGTAATATCTCGACTAGCAAAGACCAGTGTCATTAATCAGTCTCTATTATGTGCTGCTTGAACTTAATATGTATCATGAATTTTGTTTTTATTTTTTGTGAAAATAGTTGTTCATTTAAATCGTCACCAAACTAAGCGAGCCCACAGATCAAGGTAGTTGTACAACCACGCTACAGTCACGTGACCGTGCATTTGAACTGGGTCAGCGCTTGGCACTCATTATGCTTCGGATCGCAGCTGATTGCGTTCATTATAGCGAGATAAAGTTTAATTATTGACGCTGCACCAGAGGGGTGAAGCAGAAATTAGAGGTGTGATTATAGGAGTGAAATGGTATTCTAAATACATAAGTACAAGGTTCACGATTCAATATAAACGGTATAGCCTTTTAAGTCATGTAGGCATGATGGTAAATGGCTGTTTAAAACTTTTATATCCCTTATTCATCGCTGCGTACAACGGATCTTGGTAAAAATAGAAGTCCAGCATAATTGAAAAGTATCTAAAATCATATCTCATAGTAAGTTCTCCATTCATAGAGTTACTACAGGTACCATAGTCACCGGACAAAGGCAGTATTCTATTATCCCAGTGTAAGAAAGAGATGGCGCTAGACTACCTGTATAGCTGTGTCTCTTTTCCACACTGGAATGACATCAAACTATCCTCCGAGCAACCACAAATATTTCTCTTCTCTGTCGACTTTTACTTGGTATTCTAGTACGAAGTCCTCATTCTAATTTAAGCTACTATTTGATGAACTTTACATGGTGTAGCTGTAGGACTTTTGAGGGCATTTTGTCTTGTTCCCCTGTAGGAACTTAACGACGTTCAACGGGCTATCCCGTTGAACGTCGTTAAGTTCTACAGCTACACCATGTAAAGTTCAAGTTGTGGGTACTTCCCACGGGGGAACTTTACATGGTGTAGCTATTGGTTTAACGGTAAAATCTTCGTTTTTTCTGAAGGCTTTACCTCTCTGAAACGCTACTCATAAATTCGTCGATCATGGTAGCGTTTTCGCGCATTTTCATTCGTCGAAATAAACAAAAGCGAATCAACATTGTCACCACAAACTAAGCAGCGCTTGTATGTTGTGGCTCAGGAATATTAGTGTCAATACTAACTACAAGACAAGCAACCTTATAAAGACATAACACATAACATCACGCCTTTAAACCCTGAAAGGTTAGACAGGGTGCAGGTGCCCAATTAGAACACCCATTTTTTTCCAGTTATTTTTAAGTCTCTTGTTATTGGGAGCGAGCCTATTACCATCAGCTCAGCACAGACTCGGTGGATGCTTCTGAGTAAAAACAATAAATCAAATCAAATCAAAAGCATTTATTTCAATTAGACCATTACATGCACTTTTGAATGTCAATAAAACAAAATGTTAAAGCTACAGTACCTGTCACAAGACATAATAACTTGTGAAAGTACTGTAGTTGCCCATTCCAAAGCGTTGATCTCTATGGAGAAGAATGGGCAAGAAACTCCATGGACACTCTTTTAAATTAGAATATTATTACAAAATCGTATTTACATCATTCGTGTTGAGATTATACAAATATGTGAGAACGATGTAGAAAGACGTGCACAGTAAGAGCGTCCAGAGTAAATAAAAAGCAAAATTTTATGAAAAATCTAAATAAATTAAAAATGAACCGTGGTAGCTAAAAGATGACCAGTCCCAACTGACAGGGCCCGTTCACGAACATGACGTATGGATCAGCCCCATTCAGCGCAACCATTTAAATATTATAACAGACACATTCCAATAAAGACGATTGTTCATCACAAGTTTCAACATTTAATTATTTACGCAAAAAACCAGCGGGTCCAATTAAAATTAAATAAACGATGTAATATTACATATTAATTTGCCATGTTTTAAATACGAGCAAAAAGCGAAAACACTATTTTCACTCAACTTTGTGGTGTACTCATTAATTATATTGTTTTTCATATAAATAATCCCTAAAACTGGCTCGCAAGGGCTTCAGATCTCTGTGGACGGTGAGCAATGGGTAGCTCACCGATTGTCCGTCTATTGACGCGCGTGCGATTGCGCGCCTCAAAGAGATGTCAACAAAGCAGAGGGGCCTGCCAGGGCCAACGCCTGCCGGGGTTGCGGGTTGTTCGAAAGAGATACCGCGGCCCCGGAACATAAAAGGCATTAGAAAGAACATGGGTGGGTTTTAGTCAGTATAAGTCTGACTCTGAGCGGGGGAAGTTATTAGACCAATTCCCATCCAAAAAAAAAGAACTTCGGATCTCGCCCGCGAAGTACTACTTCCATATCTTTCGGAAGCTAAGCAGCGTTGCTATCCTTTCTCCTTCCATCCTTCCTTATGGTATGTTGGTAAGGATGATGTAAATATCACGTACATTTAAGGGTGCGCTCACACAGCAGTCAATTTTACCGGATCCGTCGGTAATGGATGCAGTGTTCGTGAGCCCCGTAACTTTGATCCGACAAAACGGATCAGTGGTTGTCTTGTGCATAAACTCAGTCATACCTACAACTTGTTCCACCATCGCCTAAGTACGATAAAATATGGACTGCTGTGTAAATATACCGTGAATTTGTGTTTTTTTTTATAATGTTGACATTTTATTTATTAATTCTTGCCTTTAATTACTTACTTTGAGACTAGCTGTTCCCCGCGGTTTCACCCTCGCTGCTCAGCACCCGTTGGTCGTAGCGTGATGTCATAGCCTTCCTCAAGAAATGGATATATTAAACAACACTAAAAGAATTTTCCAATTCCAACCAGTAGTCCCTGAGATTAGCGCGTTCAAACAAACTCTTCAGCTTTATAATAATATACAGTATGGAGCTCACTTCTAGGCAATAAATGAAACCTCAAGTAATACTAGTCCACAGAAGTATATAGAAAATAAATTTTAAATTAAAAACCGAAAATTAAAAAAGTGAAATTTTCAAACAAAACAAATATCAAAATAAATTCAGTAAAAGTAAACACTCTGTTTAGACAACGTACCTTGACCCCAGGAGCGAAGTGCGGCAACAACGCATGTCGGCGCGCCACTTTGATTCGTTTGACAATGTGCGACGAAAATTAAATTCACTAAGTTAATGTTTACCGCCACATGTTTATTTCGCGATAACTGAACTGAACTAAATAAATTAAATATTGCTAATTAGTTTCAAAAAGAATAGAAACAGATAGGTACGTATAGTTAAGGCTGCATTTTGCCTGCATTCACCATACAATAACACCATGTCTGTGTACTCTGCAGCCCTGTAAAAATGCTGTTGTCTTGGCATTTTGTTACAAAAAACACGCGTACACAAAAGTCAAGTGTCAATTTCACGGTAAAAAATAACACACAACATAAAACTTAAAAACACAATTTACACACACACAAAGTCAAGTACTAATAAACTAATAAGTGTCCATTTCACTGTAAACAATATTAAACTAAGTACTTAGTTATTTGTCTAAAATCGCGTTTTGAAGCAATGCGCTCAAGTAGGTCTACGAAATCTATGCGAAAGGCACACACTATCCCGGAAGACCAGGCGGTGACTGACGCGGAACGGAACTTCCGAAATCCAAAATAGCGAAAAAAATAAAAGTTATAGGTAAGTAATGTAGGGCGAACGGCGTAATTATCGTAATCGCTTATCGATAACTTTTTACACTTATTTATCTACTACCTAAACAAGGCATTAGAATACAAGATCTTTGTGTAATTCGAATGTTTTAATATTTTTAATAATTAAAAAATTATTAACAGTAAAAAACGAAACTAACGTTTTGTGAGTTCCTGAGTATCAAACGGTTCTGTCGATCGCCCGGGAGCAGATCGGTAACAATAGAAATTTAATTCAGTAACTAATAATAAGCTCGTAGGTACGATTTTTAATAGGTAAAAGCAATTCATAAATTATTGTTGTTTACTTTATTTATTTTGATCTCTAAATCTACTTAATAATATTTAATAAGAACACACTTAAAATTAGCTTAGTTTAGCTTTAAATATTTACGGCACAGTGTTTTTTAGAATTATCATAACAGCACGATAATTCTAAAAACACCACCTAAAGTATTTAAAGCTAAACAGCTTTTTATCGATCATTATTAATAGTCAATAACAGGTGCCCTTCCCTACGTGGAGCGAGCGCACCCCGCGCTCCCTCCCACCCCGCCGGCCTGCCACGAGCCGCGCCGGCGCCGCGCCGAAAGCAATTCGTTCCCTTTGAAAAAAGCCGCATGCCTAGTGAGGAAACCGCCAAAAGACACCGCTACCGACGTACACCTGCAGGAAATGCAGGCGCGTCCCATTGATAAATTGTGTTTGTGTAAATTGCAAAACAAAGTTTCCACCGTGGCAGATCAGGGACGTTGTTCAAGAGGAAATTCGAAGTACTAGTATACAGAAAAAAACAATATTAACATTAAATTTAATAATCAGTCTGTACTGGTCTTCTGTCTGTGAGAAAGAGGTAGTGGGCCGCACCGTCACAGTATTAAAATCCATATAGCAGCGAAATAAATGTGGGAGTCGGGCAGCGCGGTCCGCGGCCGCGGCCTCTTACACGCTTAGTTTGCGCACTCGAACAATGAATTAAAATTGGTTACATTAAATTCCAGCCTGTCGTTTAGGTGTACCAATTTTACATTTAGGCAAATAACTAGAATAGGTACGTAACAGCGTGTGGTGATAGTTCGTAGTTTTGCACTGCGTGGCAACGTCGCTTTTCAATGTTAGAGGATTCAAGTTCGTTGAATCTTTGACCTAGTGATACAATTCTACAGAGTGTTTAAATTTGTTCAAAATGAAAACTCTACTTTTTGACCTAATTACTGGACCGATATCGTTAATTTTTTGCATAGCGTCAGAAAAGGCGATAACAAGTATGTCGTATAATTTATTGCATATATGTGGTCCCCATACTGTATATATAGTATAGCATAGATGAGTAACATTTTGAGCACGTATTATTAATATTGATATCTAGCCGACACTTTGTGTAATCTAACTTAATAATTGTTATTGTGTTTATTGTTTTCATATAAATTAATTTAATGTATTTAATTTGAGGAAACAATTCTATGCCTTACGGCGGAACATAGATAGTTTCTGACTTTCTTATATTCTAACATGTTTTTGAAGTGAAAACTTCTTTAGCGGCGTTGAGCACTTTTTCTGTAATGGGTATAAAATCTTAAACTCGCGTCAGGACACGTGACCTGATCGAAAAAGCGTAAGACAAATTTTCTCATTCGATTTTGAACTTAACCTTCAACATTTTATGGTTTAAAATCATTTAAAGAAATTTTTAAATGTTTCCAATCAACTTTGAACCTAATGCTTCACTAAAACAAAGTCGCTTTCTCTGTCCCTATGTCCCTTTGTATGCTTAAATCTTTAAAACTACGCAACGGATTTTGATGCGGTTTTTAGTAATAGATAGAGTGATTCTTAAGAAAGGTTTTAGTATATAATTTGTTAAGTTTTTGTATTTATTTCTGTGTACATTAACTATATTTGTTGAAGATGTCGGCAAAAAGTATGCTGTCTGGGAGCTTTCAACGAAAACGCTGCCTAAACCCTTTAAGATATAACAAAATAATGTATGGTGTAATTGTGTATCTTATATAGGTCCACAGAAAAGTCAGCGGTGACATATGTCTATATCTTAAGGATAACATACTATATCCATTTTAATACTTTAACAAATGGGCAATTATAAAGCGCTAACTTGGAAAGCTATTTACACAAATACAGTATTAATCCTTATCATTTTAAATAAGTTGGTTGGCATGAAAATTTCATGAAGATTATTTTTTCCTTATACATCATGCAGATTAAATAAATACTTTAGGAGATATAGCAAAATCAAAATAACGCGCAACAAAATTAATTTCATGTCGCCGTGACTAGGCTGGCCCGCGCGGGCGGTGTGGGGAACAAGTCGCTCATCGCTGAGTGCGCGACCCGAACACGGGCAGACGCGTGAGCACAGAGTACGTTGAGTTGACACGTTCCTTACAAACTAAATTCAAATCCTTTATTTGTGAACATATAGGTACAATAAGATCTAATTACATAAAATGTAATAAAACATAGGTTTTATGAAGTTTCATAATACATACCTATTAGTTAGATTCGTACTATTACCTATGGACGGACGGACAGCGAAGAAGTAATAGAGTTTTTACCCATTGGGGACGTAACCTTAAAAATGAAACGTACCTAATTTTATTTATACTTCGATTTTGTTATTTTTGCTATAGGCTGCTTTTTATCAACACACCACGCGGGCGAAGCCGCGGGCGGAAGCTAGTAAATATTAAAAGAGTCCAGGAAATGATACTCATTCTTAGATAATATTTGCAAAATGTATTTTTTGGTGAGTGGTTAACTCGACCACCTATATATAAGGGGAAGTTATTTGATGATTTCCCACCCCACAAAAAAACAAGGCTGATAATCAGCATGCACAGCAACAACGTCACATTACAAGAGACAGTACCACAAAATGGCCGCCCTTCGCCATTTCCTAGTGTAAAATAAATTAACCTCTCAAGGACCGCCATTATTTACGTCAACTATCCGTCAAGCACCGCCGGGCGGGCTCTTATCGTAAGCGTAATCTGATTTTAAGACTTATCTTTACTACAAATACAGTTTTAAATTGGTCGGGGTTTGGTGGCACAAATTTGTGCCAGCGGGGCACAACGGTAATACTTGTTTACTGGCACGTTTTTGTGCCGCTGGGGCTCTAGAGGTTAAAACTGGCCAATTGCGTGTCGGCCTACTTTACAAACTAGCGACATATGCCATTTTTTACTGCGTAGACTTAGATTGATTTTTTTTTCATAGCTTTCATAGGAAGCACAGTCATGAGTTTACGATTTTCTTTTCAACTCGATTCCTCCACGCGTTTTCGAGATAAAGAGTCTTCACAGACAGATAGACAGGCAACAAAGTGATCCTATTAAGGATTCCGTTTTTTCTTTTTGAGGTACGGAATCCAAGTAAAATATAAAGTAATCACTAAAATCGAAGAAGCCTCATACAAAAGCAACTGAAAAGCGTTAGCAACACTTCATTCTTAATTTCATTCATAGATTGCTCTTCTAGCCAGAAGTCGTCTGTGATTTGGAGGTAATCCTTACTAATATTATAAAAGCGAAAGTGAGTTTGTTTGTTACCTCTTCACGCCTAAATGGCTAAACCGTTTTTGATGAATTTTGGTACAGAGATAGTTGGGACCCTGGAGACGGACATAGGCTATTTTTTAAAAAAGGATTGAGATATGAGGGAGAAAGAGGAAAAAAAGAGAAAACTTAGCATTGCTATTACAATAAATCAGGCGCTAGGGCAAAAACTACAGGTAGCAGGTAAATGCTGCAAATCACGAAAGGGGAACTGTGTTACCCCGAATTTAACGCGAGCGAAGCCGCGGGCAAAAGCTAGTTAGGGATAAAGCTGACAAATCTATTAAATAAATTGCCACCCGCCGCGCGTCGGCGCAGCGCCGCGAAACCTAGTCCTCTGGCTATCTTCATCGTCCTTAAGATTGTGATAGAACCGTGGTCTTTGGGGGATTCGCACCGTGCTAACTACGAAGGCAATTTACGTGCTATTTACAAACGTTACGTACTTGTAGGTATGTTAGTGTAGCTAAAATTCCGTATTTCCTTGCAATTTTATTGATTGACGCATAATGACAAGAGATTCTAAAATCAATAAGACAGTGTTGTCTTTGAGTTTGCAGCTTTCTTAGTATCTAGTAGCTATTAAAAGTACTTGTGAAGGCTTTTAAGACGATGAATGCCGTTAGTGAGCTGCGATGTTTCGGTATTTTTAGCCACGCCCACTATTTCTCCGGTATCTTAGCGCCATTCTTAAAGGGCGGCGACACAGCGAACTATACTCTACTGGTTCTTGTTAATAATAATTAACAAGAACCAATAGATGGCGCTCTTATATATTTATTGTTCTGTATGAAAAGCTAAAAACAAATTAGATAAGGCAAGTAAAAATGAATGTATGTATTTACTTTATTTATACTGAATTTAAAAACAATATAAATATAAGGAAAATAAAAACATACTCTGCCGACCTTACAGGCAACACAACTTATTAAAAAAAAAACAATGTAAATTTCCCAAAAATAAGTAAAAAAAAAGAATCCACTTCAATTTCCTAAAATTCAACTTGGGTTTGAACTCGAGACTCGTCTTTCGGATTCTATGGATGTGCCACTACCACAGACTAACCGAGCGTTACGTTATAATTATTCTAAAAATATATAAAAAAAACAAAGTAAATTTCCCAAAAATAAGTAAATAGAAATAATCCAATTCAATTTCATAAAATTCAACTTGGGTTCGAACTCGTGACTCGTCTTTCGGATTCTATGCAAGTTTGTACCACAAGACTAACCGACGGCGACGCCGTAATAATAATTCGTATTGTTAGGAGGTTCCTTTCCCTGGAGCCCTGACCGCCGGTAGCTTGGACCCTGTTCCCGATACCGGTGGGCTACTATTTTTATATTTTTAAATGTTTTTTTTTACGAAAATTCTAAAAATAATAAAAAAATGTGAGCCGTCACGGGACGCCTAGCAGATGTGAAACATCGACATAATTTGTAAGAGTAATATGCAGAAAAGAACAGATTGTGATAGGAACTAAATATGTCATTGAAAACATCATTATTCTGTTTCATTGTGGACTTACCAAAAGACCGAGCGTTACGTAATAATTATACTGAAAATATAAAAATAAAATTAAAAAAAAATGTGTGCGTGTACTAGCGTACATTCGTAAGAAGTGAAACTTAGGAAGTAGGGTTCGTAGGGATAAGAAAAAGATGGCGCGTAACGGAAAGCTCTCATCATAACTAACAAAACGAGCCCAATCTCTACACATCTAGTTCAATCCGTCGAGGAGTTCCAGTAGCAGTCAGTGAAGTGGACCTTCAGGTCACTCCATCAACTCCGGAAGGAAGGTCTCATCATAACTAACAAAATGAGCCCAAACTCGACACATCTAGTTCGATCCGTCGAAGAGTTCCAGTAGCAGTCACCGAAGTAGACCTTCAGGTCACTCCATCAAGTCCAGAGGTAAGGTCTCATCATAACTAACAAAATGAGCCCAAACTCGACACATCTAGTTCAATCCGTCGAGGAGTTCCAGTAGCAGTCACCAAAGTAGACCTTCAGGTCACTCTATCAAGTCCAGAGGGAAGGTCTCTTCATAACTTATAAAACGAACCCAAACTCGAGACATCTAGTTCGACCCGTCGAGGAGTTCCAGTAGCAGTCACCGAAGTAGACCTCCAGGTCACTCCATCAAGTCCGGAGGGAAGGTCTCATCATAACTAACAAAATGAGCCCAAACTCGACATATCTAGTTTCATCCGACGAGGAGTTCCAATAGCAGTCACCGAAGTAGACCTTCAGGTCACTCCATCAAGTCCAGAGGTAAGGTCTCATCATAACTAACAAAACGAGCCCAATCTCTACACATCTAGTTCAATCCGTCGAGGAGTTCCAGTAGCAGTCAGTGAAGTAGACCTTCAGGTCACTCCATCAAGTCCGGAGGGAAGGTCTCATCATAACTAACAAAATGAGCCCAAACTCGACACATCTAGTTCGATCCATCGAAGAGTTCCAGTAGCAGTCACCGAAGTAGACCTTCAGGTCACTCCATCAAGTCCAGAGGTAAGGTCTCATCATAACTAACAAAATGAGCCCAAACTCGACACATCTAGTTCAATCCGTCGAGGAGTTCCAGTAGCAGTCACCAAAGTAGACCTTCAGGTCACTCTATCAAGTCCAGAGGGAAGGTCTCATCATAACTTATAAAACGAACCCAACCTCGAGACATCTAGTTTCATCCGTCGAGGAGTTTCAGTAGCAGTCACCGAAGTAGACCTTCAGGTCACTCCATCAAGTCCAGAGGTAAGGTCTCATCATAACTAACAAAATGAGCCCAAACTCGACACATCTAGTTCAATCCGTCGAGGAGTTCCAGTAGCAGTCACCAAAGTAGACCTTCAGGTCATTCCATCAAGTCCAGAGGTAAGGTCTCATCATAACTAACAAAATGAGCCCAAACTCGACACATCTAGTTCAATCCGTCGAGGAGTTCCAGTAGCAGTCACCGAAGTACACCTTCAAGTCACTCCGTCAAGTCCGGAGGTAAGGTCTCATAATATCTCAAAAATATGAAATATTTTTTGATGGTACGAAGAATTACGAAAAAAACTTAGGAACGTTCGTAGGGATAAGAAAAAGATGGCGCGTAACTGAAAAACGTTACACTAAATTTATTTCCACAACCCCGATAAAGAAGTTTCACTTCAAAAACAATGTAAATTTCACAAAAAAAAAGTAAATAAAAAGAATCCAAATCAATTTCCAAACATTCAACATGGGTACGAATTCGAGACTCGACGTTTGGAATCCATGCGAGTACCATTAGACTAGCCGAATCTTACGTGATTCAACGAATTTAGGCTATGGGTGGTACAAAATAGCCTTTTTAATACCTATTTGGTTATAATTTCATTTATGTTCGTACCCGTTTTGTCAATATTACAATATAAACTTATAATATTACTTTACTACTTGCATGAGATATTTTTGTTTGTTAGTTTAATAGCGCTTTTTTCCCGCCCCCGGCATTTTTGTGAATTTCCTATTTTACACAGCAAATATTTTCACAACTTAATTTATGTTCAAACTTATATCCCATACAATGTCTTTTCGTGCCAATCTTTTTACAACTTGGTATAGGTAGTTTTAGGAATTAAATAAAATATAATGTATGTTTGAAGTTATCAAATATCAATATATAAAACGGATAGCGGGGCAGAGCGACATGCGGCATGCGTCCGTCTAGCTGCGCGTCTATGCGATCACTGTCGGATTGTATACGTAAGAAAGAGAAGCGTGATGACGTGCGTTCGTAACTTTTTACAAACCATAGAATAAATTGATTACTTTAAAATGAGTTGAGTAGTCAAAAATAAAAAATAACCAAGTTCTTTATTTAAATGTAATACGTTAATGTTATAAATTTTACCAACGTACATTGCTTCGTAATACAGATATTTTTATTGGAAGATCATTTTAAGAGGTTAGTTTACAATTTTTTTGTATCGAGGAAACTTCTCAAAAACGTGTTTTGAAAGCAACAGGGTTCTCAGAAATATGTTCAAGATTAACATATATTTTTTCCGCTGTCACAAACTGTATAGATTTGGCAAAAAAATGTTTTGAGACAAGCCTTTTTGGCTCTTGTCAGCGTCTTAAGATGCAAGCACAATCATGATAATAAAACCGGGAGTGCCGGCAGAAGTGAAAACTTGATTATTAACGTTGAGCATGTTTGATATTTTGGAATGGTTAGGGAATAATTTTGCACCAATTGCTTTATCAGTATAAAAGTACTATCATTTATGTGGTAGAATACAATATTCATTTATTGCGCTATCGTACACAAACATGACAATTTATATTACATTAAAAATTGAACACTTTAAAACTATTACAATTATTTTTAAAGTAAATAAATTAAAATCAAAAATTTTTAATGTAATATAAATTGTCATGTTTGTGTACGATAGCGCAATAAATGAATATTGTATTCTACCACATAAATGATAGTACTTTTATACTGATAAAGCAATTGGTGCAAAATTATTCCCTAACCATTCCAAAATATCAAACATGCTCAACGTTAATAATCAAGTTTTCACTTCTGCCGGCACTCCCGGAGTGCAACCCGTCATTTTTTTTTTTTACTTTTGTTCACAAAATAAATGAATTGGCATTGCCTCTGGGCAATACGGTATGAGATAGTGTTGTAGATGTCCCCAAAGTCATAAATCTGTATTAACTACCTCAAATCTTGTTTGAAATCCAATAAAAGCAGGTAATACAACGTCTACAACGCCATTGTTACCTCACAAATAAGTCATCGAAACATCCAGAAAAACAAGATTTATTGCTATGTATTTTTACTGATAGTTATTGTAGCGACATTGACCCGGCGACGACGGCTACCGGATACAATAAGTAACGACTGTCGTTCAATACGCCTACGATTATAGTGACCACCTCTATTGTAGAAAAGAGGATAAATTGTTGTTTATACAACCAGACGGAAAGCCGAATCCAACATAGTTGGGGAAAGACTAGATAGATGGTGATGTAACTTTACATTACAACAGGCGAAGAAAGGGATCGGATGACCCACCCTTCTTTTATAATATTTTAGTCACGTTTCATATCGTCATTTATATTTTTTTGTTAAAATAACTGTTCATCAGAATTGGTTATTAATAAATAAATATAAAAAGATTCCAGCAATTGTCCCACGTGATCTTTCTACCAGAATTTAAATCATCCTTGTCATGTGTGAATGAATCCAGGTTATAAAAAACGGTGTGGCAAATTTCATCCAAATCTGTTTTGCAGTTTTTGCATGAAAGAGTAACAAAAACACACACATGCAAACTTTCAAATATTAATATACAGTGTAAACTCTTTATAACGAAACTCAAGGGACTGAGAATTTTTTGTCGTTATAGAGAGTTATCCTTATAGGAGCTCGTGGCTAAATAATAGCAGCCGCTCGGGTCGATCTTTAGGTTAAGCCGCGCTTGCCTAGGTTGGTCTGTGGATGGGTGACCACCCGTTACATACCGAGTTTCCTCCGTGCCTCGGAAAGCACGTTAAGCCGTTGGTCCCGGCTGTCATTTGTAGATCTTTGACAGTCGTTACAGGTAGTCAGTGTCCTGAAAGTCTGACAACCAGTCTTACCAAGGGGTATCGTATTACCCAGTACTAACTGGGTTGTGGAGGTCAGATAGGCAGTCGCCCCATGTAAAATACTGATATTCAGCTGCATCCGGTTAGACTGGAAGCCGACCCCAACATAGTTGGGAAAAGGCTAGGCAGATGATGATAGAGAGTTATCCTTATATGGAGTGAACAAAAAAACAACCAAATTAACAAGAATTTTTACTTACGAGAAAAAAATGCGTCATACTGCACGTGTTGAAGGCAATTAAGGATAACAAAAGCTAGACCAACCTCGAATGTTTCGGAGCTTCAAAGTCTTTTGTTACCTGATAACATAACATAAACAATAATACCGATAATAAATATTTACTGTCTACAAAATATATGAACACATTTCTTCGTAATAGAGAATGGCGTATCGTTATAAAGAGTGTTTCAATATGTGGGTTTTAACGCAAACCAACCAAGTTGGGCTCATTTCAACGTTACAGGGAGTTTATTGTTATAAAGGATAACGTTATAAAGAGTTTACACTGTAATTCCAAATTCCTAACACCCAATGACCTAATTTGTAAACTAGAATATCCCTATAAAACCAAACTCACACACACCCTACCACCCCTCGGCCCGTCGGTTGAACTTCCAACCAAGTTTGTATAGAACGCCAACCAGTTGAAACTCTTAATTCTGAGCTTTTAAAGAAACGTGAAAGTTCTCCCTTGGTGATTGCTTGCCTACTTGACGAACAGTAAGTGCTGCTCAATTGATCGATCAGGACCCTAATGGATGTTGATAAGGTATTTTTTGTAATTAATGAAAAGTGTTTGCAAATATTTATTCTCTTATCACATAATAAAGGGATTTCGGTTCTTATTTCATGTTGAAGTTATCTATTGCCAAGATTTTATCTTTGTCTTAATTTGGAGTGGGTTACACATTTTTCTTGCTATATTCTGAATATCCTTACTATCCTTACTAATATTATAAACGCAAAAGTGAGTTTGTTTGTTACGTCTTCACGCCTAAATGGTCAAACCGATTTTGATGAATTTTGGTACAGGGATAATCGGGACCCTAGAGACGGACGGCTAAAAAAATGAGAAAAGGGGGAGAAAGAGGGAAGAAAAGGGGAAATAGATTTTTTTTCGATCATCGCGGGTTAAAGTTAGAGTTAGCCCAAAGTAACTATGCCACGCGGACGAAGTCGCAGGCGAAAGCTAGTTAATTATAATTGCAAAGTAAGTTATGCCAGATAAAGCCGGAATAAAAATCAAAAAGATTAGAAGCAGATCTCTTCAATAAACTTGACATTCGGCCAGTCCGCCTGTACAATGTTTTCTAACATATGTTTGAAGTTTTAATATTTATTACAGCATGGAAGACTTACAGCTTAATAAGAAACTTAATAAAATAGACAACAGCAAGCCAATCACAATTATTATTAGTCCTCACGTATAGTAAATATATAAATAAAAGCATCCAGGATATAAACTATCTGCGTGTCAATTTTCATCCAGATCTGCTCAGCAGTTTTTACGTAAAAGGGCAACAAACATCCAGACATCATAGTCTGAAATAACACATAGGATACTTTTCTTTCGATACCACGCGGGCGAAGCCGCGGGCGCAAGCTATCTTACTAATATTATGTTACTCTTTCACGTAAAACGGATCTTGATGAAATTTGGCACAGAGGTAGATTATGGTCTGGAATAATACTTAAGATACTTTTCTTTCGATATCACGCGGGAATAGCAGCGGGCGCCAGCTAGTCACAAATACCCATAATCATTTATAAAATAATAGGCTTACAACAATAACTTGACACTTGCGTTCTAAATTCAAAAATATTTTAATTTCTTATTTTTAAAGACTTTGCTGTAATATTGCTAAATATTACTATCAAAACCCGCAGTTTCGTCCGCGCAAAGGTTAAAAAATATCCCACAGGAACCTGCTACCGAATTAGATGACTTCGTCTCTTAGTCCAGGTAATAATTAATGTCCTACTCTATTATTCTAAAAGCAGAACTTATTTCACTGAGGGACAGAGATGGTGCTAGACACCCTGTATAGCTCTGTCTCTTTCCCATTGGAAATTCCTCATTGGAATAAGTTCTGCTTTTAGAATAATAGAGTCAACGTAGGGTAGCTGTTATACAAATAGTATCGATATTTGTTCAATTGTAAAGGCGTGGAAGATAACAAACAGCTGATTGACATAATTAGGGATCACCCATTACTGGGTACAGTATCTCATGATGACTTATGTGGGTATCCTCATCTTTTTTATGCCGTACTTTTTAGTTCCGTGCGTCCCATAATCATTTTTTTTTTATTGAAAAACCTTGCCCTACACTAGGAATTTCTCCTGTATCGTGGGTTCGTTTACAAACACTTAAACTCACATACACAAACAGCCAGACCCATGTTCCATTTTCCATGCGGGGATCGAACCCGCGACACGCAGCGCAGCAGTCAATCTCTCAGCCACTGCGCCAACCGTGTCGTGGAATAAACTATAGGTAAGGATATATTATGTATCTACTATGAAAAAAAAAGAATGAACTGTTTTGAAATTTTCTTTATTGATAATTTAATACAATACATACAGGCTCAAAAAGCAATTGCTCGTAAATTGCAATCAATTGAAACATCAACAAAACTTGTTTCAGGAAAGTTTATTTGCAGTATTACTTGCATAGCAATTAAATTGGTCTCGGTTACATGACATTTTACCTACAACTTTTTCTTCTAAAGTTCATTTGTATTTGCCTGTAAATTACTTTAAAGAAAACAAATCACATTTTTCTTTACTAGAAGCAAAATAAAATGATAATTTAAGTACTATTACAACGTAATTCACAATTCCTTCTTAGTATTTTCTGGATTTTTTAAACGCCTCTAAATTCCAGAATTAACTGGATTGTGGGGGCCAGATAAGCAGTGGATCCATGTAAAATACTGGAATCCAACCCAAACACAGTCACAGTTTCAATGTCTGGAAAAAGCTGGGTAAAATCCCGATGGCGAGAAATCCCTTCAGCAATAAGCATTATACCCGTAGTCCCTCCCATCATTGGTGTTCCGTTCCTCATCATCAATCAATAGTAACCCTGCTAAGTCGATACGAGTCTCCGACCACTTCAGCAGTACTATACCTTTGGAAGAAGTGTCCCTTCGTCTCCAGCCCAGTTTCTCCTGTCATGCCAGTGATGGCTGTCACCACGTCATTGGTCTTCTTTCCACTTTTATGACCTAAAGTTATGTTGTACCTGTTGATTTCTAGACCTAGATTCCTAGAGCTGAAGCTGCGACCAAGGGATTTAGATCTTTTCACTGCGAATTTGTCTTTAGGCATTTTGATGTCATATATAGGGTTGATGATGCCAGTATATGGGGGGGTGGATAAGGGGTTTATTTGAGTGATGGTAGGTTCAAGTTGTAGACGACTTGGAGGGAGGTAGTCCGAGTAGCGATGGGATACCTGTAATAGAAATTGTTCTTAGAGATTTTTGGTACGAAGTTCCTTATCGCGCGTTGTGAAACGGGGCTAGACGGAAAATTTTCTCACGAAAAGTTGTAACGACACTTTTTGCTATAGTAAGCTATTGTAAGCTGTGCGGCGTGCGCATGTTTCTCTGTCTGTCTCTCTTTCTCTTATAGAAAGCAAGCCAGATATTTTCATTTCTATTTCGCATTGAATTTATTTTTGTTGAGTGTATACAGGTTTTTTGTACATAATAAATAATAACTTCGTTCCATCCGGGTGTCTCTTGACACCTCTAAATTTTTTTATTGAGTGTAGTTCCTTAATGTTAAAAGACACATTGAACCTAAAAGATAGTCGGACGCACAGGTATCAGGGAAACGGATGAAGCTCTATCAGGCAGGTCCTCGCAAAGCCGGAATTAAGACAGGCTTATGATGAGATGCCCACTGCGGGACATCAATTAGTCCCACAACTTGGCCCAGAGTCCACTGCTAGATATGAGCATCTCCTTAGTTTCACCACTATACCCTGCCTTCCGCTCTCCACTTTCAGTTTGTCTCAGCTATTTTTTTTAAATCGTTATGCCATTTAGCTGCTAAACTATACCTAGACAAAGAGCTACTGTACACCCCCGTCTTGTGGACGTTTAACTTTACCCACATAATTTATTTCAGTCCCTTCATACCTGTCTACCAATACTAGAGGTCCTGGGTAGCGGCGGCGGTGGTGGAGGGCCTTCGTCTCCGGAGACATAGTCCGGGTGACGAGGCTTGTACTTCTGCGGAGTCTCCACAGCTGCTCCCTCTGCTTCTGGGAGGCGCCAGGAACTGGAAAAGTGAATGATGTCTAAGAAGTCATCACCAGCATCATTTGTTAAGCTCCAAGATGGGCTGCTCTGTCCTTTAGGCTTCAACGCGGCGGTAGTTTGGCCCGTGGCGATCCAGAACCTTCGGCCATCCGGTCTGCGAGCTATGTAAACTGCCGAGTTCCAGTTATGATCGGCACTTCTAATGCCCGTTTTAACTAACAATATGCAACACAGTACAACAAAACTCTCTTTTCAATCTTCAAAACAAAAGTGCAATAAAACCAGTTCTTAGACAATTATTCAAATATCGCTGAGTGCTAGACAAAACGAACCTTAAAATAGACAGGTTTATTTATGGACCTCGCCATTTATAAACATGGTATTCATTCTCCGTTTTTATGTGAAGCTTCTAATCCTAATGCGTCAGTCAAGATTATAAACAGATTTAAATGAGTTTGAGCGTACTTCAATTACTTTTTGTAACTTTTTTTTCGTGAGTTCGCGACCACGCACTTTCGGAAGTTTTTAAACTTTGGAGAAACCAATGTTACATAAATTGCTTTTTTATCTATGCTTATTGCAGGAATAGATACTGTAAACTTAAATCAGAACGAACTCAGGATACAGGGGAAATTCCTAATGTGGGGTACATTAAGAATATCTCCTGTATATATCATAAACTGTCAGAACAGGAACAACTAATCATATTTATCAGGTATAGAACCCGCGACATGCAACGCAGCAGTCAATCGCTCAGCCACTACGCCAACCGTGCCGTCATCATTTTATTTTTATTTATTTGGGAAAACAAACGGTTACACATTACAGTATTACACAAAATTACAGCTATAGTTTGAGTACTGCACGGAACAATTAATTGTATGGCCTACAGATAGTTGTTCCGGGTCTTGCTGTTTGTGTACGTGAGTTTAAATGTTTGTGAACGCACCTACGATACAGGAGAAATCCTAGTGTGTGGCAACGTTTTTATTTAAAAAAAAAAAAATAACAATACTATGTCTAATCCAAAACGGTCTCAAGAACGAGGCTCTTAAATATTCCAATTGGTGCAGCAAAGATGTCAATATTTTGAAAGAGATCATGATTCTTTAAATCGGGTATTTAAGAGTGGTGTTACCTTGAGGATCTCTCACTACTTCTCGAGCGGGCAGCCCTCGCCAGCCTGTGCAGGGCGAACAGTGCGCCCTCACTGCCGTCACCCAGGAATGAGCACAGCTCTTGTAGGATCTGGAACACATCAAAGTAAAGGAATTTGTGCTGTAAAGAAAGTCCTTGGAACTGTGAAATGATCTAATAGAGAAAGGCTTAGTTTTAAGCTGTCTGTTTTGTGATGGGACAATTTGTATCGTCTCGCTGGTATTCCATGGGCAGTCATCCTTGTGACTGTGGTCTGTAAGTGGATATTTGCTAAATAAGGGTTTTTTGCTTAATTATATTTTTTTGATATTATTTTTTAGTTTTTGTTGTTGCTTGCTTGCTCTCTTTCTTAAAGGTATAGAAGAGGAAAGGAGGAAATAATTTACAAAGCACCTTACACAATAAACCTCTTAAAAGATGAAAATAAAATATAAATATTGGCAATTTTCGTTAAATATAAGTATAATACTTAAATCCCAGCGTCGTTGCATCGGGAGACCGCTTAGTACCAGCAGATCAGATACGCACAGTGATAACCGGTCACCCCTCTTTTTTGGTCGGGGTTAAAAAACTGTAGGTAGTTAAGTAAAAGTAGGTTAAGTAAAAATTAAATAAATAGGTTTGTCTATAACTCACAGTAAACCTGCCCCGATGTAGGAGTGCAAGCACCAGTTCCCCGAGGGCGAGGTGTAAGGTATGATGTCCACAACGACCTGCTATCAGGTTGAGAGGCGCACACTGACCCACCAACCACTCGTCTTCCAACGACCAGGCTGAGTCTTCAGCATCAGAGGCACCGGATTCTTCCACTGTATCCAAGATGATAGATTAAAGCCTGTATTATTACCTAGCTCTTTTAGTTTACCTGAAAGCAGCACTGACTTTCAACAGGGTGATACTGATGTTTACTCAAGCATCATTAAAATTCGTCCTGATGTCACAGTGATTTACTCAATTATGACTGAGATTTACAAATATGTTACCAAGATTCGTCAAAATTTCACTGAGATTTACAAATATGTTACTAATATTCAAAAAAGTATCACTGACATTTACTGATATTCAACCAAGTATCACTGAGATTCAGCCAAGTGTCACTAAAATTCACTCATATGTAAGAAATGTGTCACTTTCAGTAATAAAAAAAAACATTAATTAACAACTTGTGTTTTAGAAAGATACAAAAGATTTATCAGACTTACCACACAAAGCACTCTTAACGCTATTAATAAAATCAAGCGTTTCCAGTATACTCGGTCTACTTAGCGCCTCCTTATTCTTGACAGTAGACCCTGCAGACCGTGGTCTTTCTCTCATCTCCCTTATACTCTCCACCGGTTCCGTATACACCAAACTCCTCAATGTATGGTATTTCCTTCTCATAGTCTTCGTATCAGCATGGTCAGAAATGGAAATTTCTGGAAACCCGTATGATGTGGCAGGCCGGTGTCTTCGCGACCGTCTCCTGACCTTGGGAAGGTTATCCAGGGTGTCTCTGGATATGTCTTGGATGGATGAAGAAGGTATGATGTCTGGTTTTGTCGTCCTCCAGTAGTTGCCAGTTTTGACATTAGCGAGAATCTCGTCGCTGCTCTCGTGGCGGGATATTGGTTTTTGCTTATGTCTGTTAGAAGAAATTAAAAATAATATTATTGGTTAGTAATAGTAGTATTATTGGTTACTAATATTATTGGGTACTAGGTGTTTCTGTTGCCTGCGACTTTCGTCCGAATTAAATTATTATAAAAAAAATATTAGGTAATTTCCCATTTTAATCGGATTTTGTTAATAAAATCATGGGTTTCAGATTTTTTGCACGGAACCCTAATCTTTGTCCTAAAAGTTAGTCCATAAAAGCTAACTGACCGTAAGAGTCCCGTCCAAATCGGTCCAGCCATTTTTTCAGTTTCAGAAAAAACTGTTATTTAGAAATTACAAACCGACCCAATTTTTGTCACATATTGGTATCGTTAGCGTCCAAGGCACATATACTATATATAGAACATCTACCCAACCCAGCCGCCGCGGGAGACGCCCCGGGCGCCGGGCGCCGCGAGACGACTCCCGGCCACCGTAGATGCGGGCATGTGAACGGTGAGCAATGGGTAGCTCACCGTCCGTCCGTCGATTGACGACAGGCCGTGTCGACGGCGCGTTCGTGTTTCACGCGCGCCTCAAAGAGATGTCAGCAAAGCAGAGGGGCTTGCCAGAGCCTCCGCCTGCCGGGGTTGCGGGTTGTTCGAAAGAGATACCGCGGCTCCGGAACGTAAAGGGCAATAGAAGGAACATGGGTGGGTTTTAGTCAGTACAAGTCTAACATGCCCCCCCGCTCCGCCCAGAGCGGGGGAAGTCATAGATGATTTCCCATCCGAAAAAAATAAAAAATAAAAGGCACATATATATATATTTTTTATTTTATTTGACTGACACATCTCGCAGGTCACACGCTTAGAGGCTAATTACATTTACCAGATGACGTAACATCACCACGCCGATAATCCAAGAAGGGTTAGCCAGAACTCTACCTGTTAGTACGTCCACAAGTTTCGCCAGTTATTGATTAATTTATTTCAGGAAATTTTCCCATAATGAGAGCTACAAATTTTTATTTTTTTATACTTTTTTTATTTCACTACATTATACATACATAAGATTGCACATTACAGTCTTTGAATTCAAATGTAAATGTAAGTTATGAAATCAGTTTTAGAATTCCTGATAACAAGAATATTCTAGAAGTTTCGATACTACAAAATACAATTACTGGTAATATTAGTTATCGAATTTAGACAAAATATGTATTACAGCAGTTGATAGAGTTCGATACCATTATATTAATTAGTCTAGTTTGGATTGATTCAATAAGTTTGTTAAAATGGATGATTGCGTTGCGGATCACGTTGTACAATGTTGTTGACTTGATTTTAAAACCTTAAGGACATAAATGTATCATCATCTGCCTAGCCTTTTCCCAACTATGTTGGGGTCGGTTTCCAGTCTTACCGGATGCAGCTGAATACCAGTATTTTACATGGAGCGACTGCCTATCTGATCTCCATGACCCAGTTCGAACTGGGTAATACGATACCCCTTGGTAAGACTGGTTGTCAGACTTTCGGGACACTGACTATCTGTAACGACTGTCAAAGATCTACAAATGACAGCCGGGACCAACAACTTAACGTGCTTTCCGAGGCACGGTGAAAACTCGGTATGTAACGGGTGGTCACCCATCCACAGACCAACCTAGACAACCGCGGCTTAACCTAAAGATCGACCTAAGCGGCTGCCATTATTTAGCCACGAGCTCTTCATAGGGCATAAATATAAAGCATCATTATGTATCTGTCCGCCGTATGATTGATACATATTACAAAACATTTTTTTTGCAGATGGGATATCAACAAATTACTTCCCCCGCTTTGGGCAGCACGGGTAAAGTGTCAGACTTGTACTGACTAAAGCCCGCGGCTTCGCTCGCGTTAAATTGGGGGTAACACAGTTCCCCTTTCCTGATTTGCAGGTACCTGCTACATGTAGTTTTTGCCCTTGCGCCTTGGAATAGCTAAGCTAAGTTTTCCCTTTTTTCCCTCTTTCTCCCTCAGTTCCCACTTAAAAAATAAATAGCCTATGTCCGTCTCCAGGGACCCAACTATCTCTGTACCAAAAACCAGTTTAGCCATTAAGGTGTGAAGACGTAACAAACAAACAAACTCACTTTTGCTTTTATAATATTAGTAAGGATTACACAACACGCCATTTCGTTTTTATACTATTTGAATTACTATCGGTACGCCTAGACAAATATGTCAAAAGGCAACAACTATGTACTCAAAAGCCTTAATTATTCCACCCCTAGATACAACCGCTCTGCGGTACCACCCTTGAATGACAAATGACTGGCGCCCCCTTACAACTCGCTAATAATATATTAATGATGAGCTGTTTGTTCATGTTCAACTTTAGTTAAATTGTCACAATGTTGAAACAACAAGTCTATCGATTGTTTGTTGGTCTGTTTTACGTTGATATAGTGTTATGAGTTGGGATATAGTTTTGCTAATGGTTTTGTAATGGTGGATCTTAAATACAGTTTAATGTATGTCTGAAATTGTGTCGCTCCAGGGTAAGATCGCCTTGTAACAAAGCGAAGAGACAGTACGTGTTGGCGATTGTAGAAGATAGAGAATGGTCCAGAGGATTAAGAGAAACTAACTACTAACTTGATAACAAGTTTACATCGCTGACAGTGATGGAAAATTGGATGTATGAGTCTTTCAGCCTTACTTCCTTACTATTCTTACTATTATTATAAAAGCGAAAGTGAGTTGTTTGTTTGTTACGTCTTCACGCCTAAATGGCTTAACCGATTTTGATGAATTTTGGTTCAGAGATAGTTGAGACCCTGGAGACGGATATAGGCTATTTTTTTAAAGTGAGAAGTGATGGAATAAAAGGGAAAACTTAGCTTTGCTATTACAATAAATAAGGCGCAAGGGCAAAAACTACAGGTAGCAGGTACCTGCAAATCAGGAAAAGGGAACTGTGTTGCACCGAATTTAACGCGAAAAAAAGCTTGTCAATCTAGTCAGTTTTTTCCATAGTCAATAAATCTATTAGATACTTACTTAAGCGCGTATATTTTTTTTATAAATTGTATAATTTTTTAAGCCTTGCTGGACAGCATACAGCTAGATCATAACTATAGTTAAGTCTTAGGGTACTTTTCATCCCAGTAGTACGTTCCCGTAGGATAACTCCAACCTCAACGTGAGCAAAGCCGAACGCAAAAGCTAGTCTCCAATGTTTAATTACTTACATTAACTACATAACTCCCACGCAAGCAAAGTCACGTTGCAAACCTAACTAGTACTCGACAAAGTTACTGAAGCAAAAGTTTTAACGATGGCCAGTTAAAATCGACCAGTTTTATATAACTGCTGGCAAACGATCTCAAACATTTGAACCGAGGATTTGAAGAGCAGGTTATTTTATGATCTGATTGGATAAGCAGTTTCAAACTACAATGTTAGACAGATATTAATTGAAATGACAAGATAAACAACAAAGTTTTTGTGATCCTAGGCATCATCATCATCTACCTAGCCTTTTCCCAACTATGTTGGGGTCGGCTTCCAGTCCTATACCGGATACAGCTGAATACCAGTATTTTACATGGAGCGACTGCTATCTGACCTCCATAACCCAGTTAGTACTGGGTAATACGATACCTCTTGGTAAGACTGGTGGTTTGACTTTCGGGACACTGACTATTTCTAACGACTGTCAAAGATCTACAAATGACATCCGGGACCAACAGCTTAACGTGCTTTCCGAGGCACGGAAGAAACTCGGTATGTAACGGGTGGTTACCCATCCACAGACCAACCTAGGCAAGCGCGGCTTAACCTATAGATCGACCTGACCGTCACGAGCATCTTATATATAATATTATAAAAGCGAAAGTTTGTGAGGATGTCACAATTAAATAAAGTATGTTTGTTGCTCTTTCACGCAAAAACCACTGAATGGATTTTGATGAAACTTCACAAAAATATAGTTTACATATCAAAATAACACATAGGCTACAAATTCATAAAGAAATATTGTGTATCCTATTACCCCGCGAGTAAAACCGCGAGGCGCAGCTAGTAAGTACAGAATACACACTTCGTGTACGCGTATATATGCGCGTCAGGTCTAAGAGTCCACAAAGAAACATGTGTTTCTCAATACCCCAGATGGGGTGATACTAATTGAATTTGTAATGAGTTTTAGTATTTACGTAATGTGTGACATTGGAAATATTCCGCAGGCGTTAGATGAGATGTTTCGTGTCTTTGTCTATTTAATTTAAATAAATATGGATCGAAGAATCCGCAGAAGCCCATAGTTACATCGAACCTTAGTATACTTATTTCGTATGCTTGTGGCTTCGCCCGCATTAAGTTCGGTAACTGTCCCACGAGATCGTTCTACTAGGATCAAAAGTAGTATATGTGTTAATCAAGGTTATAGACGTTTCAGTGCCAAAATTCATACAAAAACGTTTAGTAGTTTTTGCGAAAAGGAGTAACACCCATACAGTCTCACAAAGAAGGTGTCGTGTTCGCGAGATAAAGGGTCTTGACAGACAGACAGACCACAAACTGATCCTATAAGGGTTCAGATTTTTCGTTTTGAGGTGCGGAATCCTAAAAACGAGAGTTTAAAACAACAAAATTTAACAAAAGTTGTATGGGGTTCTGAGTTCAATTCCTGGATTGGGCAAAGTATTATTAGTTTTTTCTACTAGAAACTTCTCTGAAGCAGTCACTGAGTTTAAATTTGTGCCTTGTTGACGGCACGGTTGGCGCAGTGGTTGAGCAATCGACTGCTGCGCTGCGTATCGCTGGGTCGATTCCCACACGGAACAAATATATTGGCGAGGCCACTGCCGTGCCCTCCAATGTATGACCTACAGGTAGTTGTTTCGGGTCTATGTACCTATATATATCTGTATGTGAGTTTAAATGTTTGTAAACGCACCCACGATACAGGAGAAATTCCTAGTGTGGTGCAAAGTGTAAAAAAGGGCTGTTTCCTATTGCATGGGACTTAGACAAAACTAGCGAAATGTAGGTCTACTATTAGGTCACAGTCTGCCTAACCTCGAAAGATTTACAAGCGAAATGTTATGTTATGAGATATTAATAACATGGAATCAACAACAAAATGCATCAGCAATCCCAATTTCCTCTCAGAGACACTACAATATCCCATTTCAGATTTCAAAACAATTTTATCAATGTCAAAAAGTGCCCGTGAAAGTTTATTGGCTACGAGGTATTTTATCTGGCACATCGCCAGAGAGGTACCGATATAAAACGATACGATAAGTGGGTGCCACCAGGTTAGACCTGATACCGGTAAATATATATAGGTGACTAGCTTTTGCCCGCGGCTTCTCTCGCGTTAAATTCGGTATAACACAGTACCTGCTACCTGCAGTTTTTGCCCTTGCGCCTTATTGATTTGTAATAGCAACGCTAAGTTTTCCCTTTTCTTCCCTCGTTCTCCCTCATATCCCACTTTTTTTTTAATAAAAATTAGCCTATGTCCGTCTCCTGGTTTCCAGCTATCTCTGTACCAAAATTCATCAAAATCGGTTTAGCCATTAAAGCGTGAAGAGGCAAAAAAACAAACAAACAAATTCACTATCGCTTTTATAATATTAGTAAGGATAAGATCACATGATGTTGTTTGTCTGGTTCATAGATGGACCTGGGACCGGTTCGAACTATTGAACATAATGGGTAGGTTGATTGATTGAGAATCATGAAGGAGGGTCATGTTATCATAACAAAATCTACCAAAATGTCCTAAAGGTGGAAAAAAATCCGTTAAGGCCCTTTTCTGAATCAATGGCGGGGGCCATTGCGATTATTTTAAGTTCTAGACCCGCGCGGGGCTGACCGCCACAGTATACTCCACCGTATCCTCCGGGCGATCATCACAGTAGTGACACCCGGGCGTTTCCTCCCGCCCGATCATGTGCAGGAACCTCCCGAAACTTCTGTGTCCGGTAAGTACCTGTGTCAGGTGGTAGGTGAGGACGCAATGACGCTTTAGCAGCCACTCCTCAAAGAGGAG
Source organism: Ochropleura plecta (assembly GCA_905475445.1). Lineage (NCBI taxonomy): Eukaryota > Metazoa > Arthropoda > Insecta > Lepidoptera > Noctuidae > Ochropleura > Ochropleura plecta. The sequence continues at coordinate 1,665,201 of FR997735.1, forward strand.
ACTTATCGCCACTATTGTAGCGTGCCCTGTAAATATTGAGCTGTATAACTTTATGGTCCCTACTCAATACTAACCTTCTATCCCCCACCAGTGCAGTAGCGAATGCTCCCAGCACACATCGTTTGGCTAGCCGCAGTTTAGCCTCGGCTTTATCACGCCGGCTCAGCGTGAGGGTGCGGGCAGAGCTATGTTCGCGACGTGAAGGCAGCTTGATGGGGTAGGAGATCGCCATGCCTTCGCCTGTGGGGAAGACAAGGCGGAAATCTGGAACAAGAGCTTGTATTCAAGGAATTTTTGTGGCGAGGCATAAGCTCCTAGAACCTGAGGACTAAGACTAGACATTCTATCGTGAAAAAGTTGCAAATGTATTAAATAATAAATTATTTATTTCAGTTACCAGTTTACAAACTTATACAATATTCTTACAATAGAGGCCTCCTTTTAAGTATTGAATACCTGTGCTAAGAGACCCCGCTTTTCTAGTTTATTGAATACAAATAATATGCGTCTTTGAGGTCCAGGGTTTAATATTTCAGGTCAGGTAAAGTGTTATCCTACCGGGTTTGAGGGTTGTTCGAAAGAGATACCGCTGGCCCGGAACATAAAGGACAAAAGAAGGAACATGGGTTAGTTTTAGGTAGTTCAAGTCTGACACTCCCCCCCACTCCACCCCAGGCGGGGGATTTATTTGATGATATAGTATCCGCAAAAAAGACAATATGTTATTGGGTTTTACTATCAGGAATTTCGTTATTATTTTTACCCATATGTTTAGTTTGATAATTGTAAATAACATGCTTGACTTGCATATCCTTATCCTTACTAATCCTTACTAATATTATAAAAGCGAAAGTGAGTTTGTTTGTTTGTTTGTTTGTTACCTCTTCACGCTTTAATGGCTAAACCGATTTTGATGAATTTTGGTACAGAGATAGTTGGGAACCAGGAGACGGACATAGGCTAACTTTTATTAAAAAAAAGTGGGATATGAGGGAGAACGGGGAAAGAAAAGGGAAAACTTAGCGTTGCTATTACAAATCAATCAGGCGCAAGAGCAAAAACTGCAGGTCTGCTTGGTGTGTTATACCGAATTTAACGCGAGCGAAGCCGCGGGCGAAAGCTAGTAACGAATAAAGCCAGATGTACAATGACATAAAATATTTTAGCATAGAATGGAAACTGTGTGCTTTAACGATTACTGTCGGATTTCACAAGCGCAGCGCTGCATAAGCTTTAAATTCAGTGGAATATGTTAAATGTTAAAACTATTGTAAGTATCTCTCTCGGAGACGAGAACAATGTTACAGTGTAAACTCTTTGAGAAATATCTTGTGAAGCAGTTTTCTTTAAATTTTCCCTACGACGAAGGAGCTCATGGTTAAATAAAAACTACCGTCCGGGTCGTTCTTAAGGTAAAACCACGCTTGCCTAGGTTTATCCGTGGATGGGTGACCACCCGATACATACCGAATTCCCTCTATGCTGCAGAAAGCACGTTAAGCTGTTGGTCCCGGTTGTCATTTGTAGATCTTTGACAGTCGTTACAAGTATTCAGTGGCCCGAAAGTTTGACAATTAGTCTTACCAAGAAATATCGTATAACCCAGTTGTTAATGGGTTTTGGAGATCAGATAGGCAGTCGCTGCCTTTAAGATACTGGTATTCAGCTGAATCCGGTAAGACTGGAAGCCGACCCCAACATAGTTAGGAAAAGGCTAGACTATGATGAGTTACATGTACAAAGAGCCAGAGATCACTTTTCTGTAGCGGTTTATTGGAGGCATCTATTCTCCAAACTGTGTGGCGCATACATACACACAGACTGACTATAAAGGTTTCGTTTGGAACCATTAAAATTCAGTATTGCCTTCACCGTCTGGTCTGGGCACTACAGATCATTGTAAATAAAAGAAAGAACGAGTATTGATCTCGTTCACATGCTTCGCGCTGGCGACTGCAAATCGCGAAATCTTTTCAATATCCGATATAAGCAACGGTCACAAATAATAATAGCGAAGTAATGGCGATGGGCGCGATCAGGCACAACTCGCGGGGACAGACTCCGCGCCGTTTCCACAACTTAGGCGGGATTTGCAACTCGCCACAGTTTCAAACTTTAACGAAGATATAGATTTCTGGATGTACCTGGATGTAAACGTTTTAGAGACAATCATATTGACGCTGCGTGACTTGCTTTGGTGGCGCAGTGGCTGAACGATCGACTGCTGCGCTACGTGTCTCGGGTTCGATGCCCGCACGGCACAAATCTCTGTATGACCTACAGGTAGTTGTTTCGGGTCTGCCTGTTTGTGTATGTGAGATTAAATGTTTGTAAACGCATCCACGATATAGGTGAAATTACTAGTGTGGGGCAACGTTCTATTTTACAACACAAAAAAAAAACAGTGACCTGCCGACAATACCAGTTGTGTGTATATATATAATAACAGACGCACGGGTCGATCTTTAAAGTTAAGCCACGCTTGCCAAGGTCGGTCTGTAGATGAGTGACCATCTCATACTCTTCTCTTCTCCTTCGTGCCTTGAAAAGCACGTTAAGCCGTTTGTCTTGGCTGTCATTTGTACATCTATGACAGTCATTAAAGGTAATGTCTCGAAAATCTGACAACCAGTCTCACCAAGGGGTACCGTATTACCCAGTACTAACTGGGATGTGGAGGCAGATAGGCAGTCGCACCATGTATAATACTCGTATTTAGTTACATAGTTTTTTCAGAATCCAAAATATATGCATTACAGTTCACTGTGCAGATATATTTAGCAGACATTTTCTGCTAAATGTCTCTGGCTTCAGATTCCGTTGAGATCTCAGGTGGCTACAGTCAAACATATATAATTAGAACGTCAGGATTGAGGAGCCAAAGAAAATTTGTTCATTATACAAAAACAAGACCTGCTAAATGATCAATATGTCAAATATATTAATTGATCGCTCACATCCAATATAAATTCACCTGTTGAGTTTAGATTTAGGAGCCATATTAAAAGTATTGTATTTTTTTTTTCATTATAGCTACAGAAGCTAAATTTTTAGAAGGTAATATCCAAAAAAAAACAGTGACCATACTAAATTTTACAAAATTTTCATAAATATTCGTCGAGTTCCAGGTGCCTCCTCAATTCAGACGTTTAGATTGAGGAGCCACTTTTGTATTAAAATAACTAGTGATATATTTTGCTGCTAAATCTAGAATTTGTGCTGCAAAATAAGCTACATTGCTGCTAAATAATGGTGAGATCAGATTTTAAAAATCTGATGTGGCTCCTCAATCCTCCAATATATTGGGAAAAGGTTAGGTTGTTGATGGTCAACGTCCGGTATCGGTAGCCAGTCTATTCGGTAACCTCACCTTTAAGTTTTTTTTTTCTCTGATATTAGCCTTCCTCGTTAGACGGACCATAGAGGTTAGTAGAAAAACCCTATTGCTAACCATGTTATCAAACGTAATTATCGCATTGAAATAAGAAACTAACTACTACTTTTTTACTAAAAATATTAAAAGAAAAAAATTGCTCTTTCTATAAAACTTTCGTTTTTAACAGACTTCAAAAAAATAGGTTCTCAATTCGACTGTAGGTTTTTTAGGGTTCCGTAGTCAACGAACCCTTATAGTTTCGCCATGTCTGTCTGTCCGTCCGTCCGTCCGTCCTCGCTTAATCTCTGTGACCGTTAGCACTAGAAAGCTGAAATTTGGTACCAATATGTATATCAATCACGCCGACAAAGTGGTAAAATAAAAATTGGAAAAAAGTGTTTTACTAGGGTAGCCACCCTATATGTAAAGTGGGAAGTTTTTTTTTTTAATTTCAACCCTAACGTGTGATATATTGTTGGAAAGGTATTTAAAAATGAATAGGGGTTTACTAAAATCATTTTTTGATAATGTCAATAATTTCGGAAATAATCGCTCCAAAAGTAAAAAACAATGTGTCCCCCCCCCCTCTAACTTTTGAACCACAAGTTTAGAAAAGATGAAAAAAATCTGAAAAGTAGAACTTTATAAGGACTTTCTATGAAAATCATTTTGAACTTGATTGAGACAACAGTTTTTGTACAAAAAAGACAAAAAGTTGTACAAAATAATTTTTGTAGTATAATCGTAGCAAGCATTTTTTTTAACTTCGTTTACATATTTTATTATCCTGAACGTATCTTTTTTCAAACAAAAAAATAAACTACGGAACCCTACACTGAGCGTGGCCCGACACGCTCTTGGCCGGTTTTTTTAATGTTAACGTGATTTCTCCGTCGATTCTTTTATTCAGAACTGTACTCTCTCGATGGGGTCCCATATGAATTTTATCTATACTACTTGGGTAATTTATGAGATAACCTTACTAATATTATAAAAGCGAAAGTGAGATTGTTCGTTTGTTTGTTTGTTACCTCTTCGCGCTTTAATAGCTAAACCGATTTTGATGAATTTTGTACAGAAATAGTTTGGAACCAGGAGACGGACATAGGCTAATTTTTTTTTTTTTAAAGTGGGATGTGAGGGAGAAAGAGTGAACAAAAGGGAAAACTTAGCGTTGCTATTACAAATCAATAAGGCGCAAGGGGAACTGTGTTACCCCGAATTTAACGCGAGCGAAGCCGCGGGCAAAAGCTAGTCTTCTATAATACAGCAGGCAAGACAATAATGATGAAGATTTTTATTAAGATCATTTTAAATAAAACGAAATTTATCAATTCAATAACATTCATATTTCACAGACACAAACATCGGCACCTATGATACGTTGTGGTTTTTAGTAGTTTCTATAACACAAATTAGAATTAATTAGACCTGACTAGCTGTTTTATGCACAAGTCAGCACAGCTTATAAAAACTTCTCTTGGTTCTTGCATATTGGTAGGAAACTTTATCTTGTCTTCAATAGACTCCGACTCAGATAAAGATTTTTTTTTAAATAAGCCTATGTCCGTCTCCAGGATCTCAACTATCTTTGTACCAAAATTTATCAAAATAGCCATTTAGGTGTGAAGACGTAACAAACAAACTCACTTTCGCTTTTATAATATTAGTAAGGATATCGCTACTCGTAATATCATATCGCACGTGTATCATAATACAAAACCTGTGTTTATGAGACGCATACGATATAATATTTATCCCTTCCAATTTCCTCTCAAACAGACTATATTTCCCATACAACTCCAGTCACATCCAGTCATCTAGGTCCCCCTCAAACCAGCCACAGCCAGCATTAACTCCTGCCCACTCAACCCTGACCCGCTCTGCCCAAACTTCAGCATAATACCCAATACCAATGCAAACTGGTCATATTAAAAATGCTAACGTATTCCGTTGCAAGCGAAACGATCTTGAAATTTTGATCCACTGGATTGTGATATAAAATAGTGGCTTCTGTTATTGTTGTGTACGTTTTAAAGGAATTATTTGGGGTATTTTAAAGTTTGTGTTTTCGGTTCGTTGACAGTTTTGAAATGAATGAAATGGAAGGACGTTTTGTTTTGTGTGTTATGTAAGCAATTTGATTTTTAATTTCGAATTTTCGTTTGTTGTATATTTTATCATGTACTAGTTGCCGTGGTTTTAGCCAAGTAGACCGAGATAAAAACGTGTTACTATGTGTTAATCCAGGGTATAAGAATTCCACTAATTAACTAAATTTTATAAAATCCATTTTGTCGTTTGATCGTGAAGGAGTAAATCCACTGCTGATTTTTGTATGTGTTATGTTGTTTAAGATAGTTTAATTAAGGACCCGATAGCCCAGCCGGGGTTGCGGGTTGTTCTAAAGAGATACCGTGGCCCCGGAACATAAAGGGCACTAGAAGGAACATGGGTGGGTTTTAGTTAGTACAAGTCTGGCACTCCAGTTAGTTTATGTAAAGTAAGTTATTTGATGATTTCCCACCCAAAAAAAAGGACCCGATAGCGTAATAAGAAATTCCTTCAAAAAGATAAATAAATTCGTTTTTAATTAGTATTTTTGCGGAACGATACACTACGACTGGCGCAGTCGACTGCTGCGCTGCTCGGCGGGTTCCAATCCCACACGGACCAAATATTTGTATGACCTGCAGATACTCATAGTTGTTTCGGGTCTGGCTGTTTGTGTATGTGAGTTTAAATGTTTGTAAACGCACCCATGATACAGGAGAAATTACTAGTGTGGGACAACGTTTTTTTTTTTTAAAAGCACTCATAACAAACGCTGTGATTTATGTATGTTTGTTCCTTTTCTGTAGCAAATGTGGTATTTTACAAACACCATAATACACGCCTCTAGTCCTCAAAGGGCTTTAGTAGCAGGTATTCAAAATACATTGTAATAACAGTCGACGATTACAACAGAATTTCAGTAAATTCGTGGTTAATTCCCAATTTCACCGCAGTCCTATTATACCTAGAATTTATAGTACGAGAGCCCACGACCAAAACCATGTCTCATAGCAATACGGCAAAAACCCTATAAAATCGTTAGATTGTATGATTCTGAACCCGACTAGGTGTGTAGTAACGGTCGAAAGTGTAGCAACTGCGTGGGAGGCCATTTCTGCTGTGTCAAAAAAAAAAGACAGTCGGTATTATAGCAATACGTCTGATAGTGAAAATGTACATAGATTTTATAATTGTATTACGAAAAAGTTTGTTTTCAGACATTTTGCGCGTAGCATATAGCCTGAGCGCATTTTTGAAAATGTCAACAAATTTAGCCGACCTGTATCATAGCAATACGGATAATTTTTTTTTCAACTTTTCGTATTGCTGCCATGATTACCAAAAACCTGTTTTCAGACACTTTAAGTGTAGCATATACTCCCAAAAACGAAAATAACGTTTCGGAGTCGCCTGGCCGACGCCTCTGTTAAATGTTTTTTTAAATTTACAGCCTTCATAGATATTCAACAGCCTCAGCGCTTGTTACGCTCCTGCCCCTTTCTTACTATTATATATTATTATTAAATTCAAGATGCCTCAATACGATTTTTAAATGATATCTGAGTATCGAAAAGTTGTCTGATAGAGAAGGTGCTACACTTAATTTGTCTGATATAAATTTTTTGCACATGTGGACAACTTATTTTATCATGTCCAACAATTTTCAGACATATTGCTATGATACCGATCGGTAGAATTTATTAACATTTTCAAAACGGTCTCAAAATTTAATGCGTTCACATTTCCGTCTGAAAATTGTTTTGTTCGCATCAAATAACCAAAATTTACTAATAAAAAAGATTTTCAGACGTATTGCTATGAGAATTTTTTTTTGTCTCATTTTTAATTTTCTTAAGTGATTTTACGGGTTTGCGCTACACCACTAACGTCTGAAAAATATGTTTCCGGTATCTCAGAACTATCATTCAACTACAGTCTGCAAATCAGACATATTGCTATGATGCAGTTCGGTAAAATTCTTTGACAATTTTGAAAATTCGGTCAGATCAAACGCTACGCGGAAAATGTCTGATATTGGTATTTTCGAGTTCAGGATAATCGTATCTATCGATTTGATGCGGTTTTGGCCGTATTGCTATGAGACAAAAATTTTGGTCGTGGGCTCTCGTACTATTAGGCTAATGTCGACGCTTGCAATAAATTCACCACAGTAGGTCAACGCGTGGCGGGGTTCGAACCCAAGGGCTTTGTAATTAACAATCAAACTGGCTGTTATGTTTGCATGTATTCATGAGGACAACGACCTGTGGGTGGGTGAATACTTTATATAAAGTTGGGTGTCAACTATTTAAGGGGAGGAGGTAGAGTTGTTTTTCACACTATAATTTAAATGACACGGCCGGAATAGGTATAGAGTTGTGCCCTAACAAAAAAATATTCATGTACATTGATGTACAGTACGTCATTTTAAAGCTTACATGCAGGGCTTTACAATCGGTTATGTTTTATGTTTAGAGAATAAGCGAGAGACACTATAAATAGGAAACAAAAATAGCGCCTTGACAATTTGAATAGCAATGATCAAACATTCAGAGTTCTATAGGCGTAACAAAACGAGAAAGACTATTCAGACGCCATTTAGTAAATATACTAGGCTATTCATAAAAAGGAACTAATTCCTTCCAAGGAAGGCCAAACATGCATTGGTACAACGATATCATACAAACAGCTATCGTGCTATTCTACAAAAAAACAGCGTCGAGCTTAGCGCTGCCGCAGCCTCAAGTTTCATAGGGAGTCGTCTGGAGTCGTCGCTGCGATCAAAGCTCACTACAAGAGTGAAATGTATAGAAGTGTAATGTATGTGATATAATAGTAAAGTAGTGTGAAATGGTTCCGGAAATACAGGTTCATTTTCCTGTAGTAGGTACTTCAAACTAATTGTCGATTGGCTCGCATCCATCAGGAATGAGATCATGATTGCAGATTTATCCTCCGATCTTGTAAGGATGAATGACATTTTTAGCTTTGCCTTTTAAATTAATAGAAATGTTACAGACAGTTTAATAAATATGTTGTTTTTCTTCTCTGGATACCCACACATTTGTAAAACGTAACTTAACTAGCAAGCCCAATAAGTACAGCAGGATATTAATATTAGAAGCGTAAAACATAGTTTGTGGTCTAGTTTCAATGGCAACAAAGTACGATAATACGTGATAAAATCAACGCAAGACGTCAATGTAAATATCAATCAATGCAATGTCAGAATATAAAACCACACAATCATTAAACAAGCATATATTTTTTTGCATGCTCTCTCGCCTATTTTAGGGAAATGTCATTAATGCGATTATTTTTTATTTATTTTAAACGAAATTTTCATACATTAATCATTACTGTGCATTATCAGGGCATGATCCGGCCATGTCCTTTGAGATTGTTGTCAATGATAAATTGCCGAGATAAAGAGTCTTGACAGACAGAGAGGCGTACAACAAAGTGATCCTATTTGGGTTCCGTATTTACTTTTGAGGTACAGAACCCTAAAAAGAAAAAGTAAAAAAAAAATTTTATCAATAAAAACGATTAAAACTATTTATCAAAACCAATAAAATTATAATATCAACCAACACCATTAAAAATATTCAAATCAATAAAATCACTACATAAATAAAGGTAAATTAATTAATACGTTTCAATATATACAAGGTGTCTCAAAAGAAATTTTATATTTATTATAGCCTACTGCATAAACGCAACGTATCCGTTGGGCGCGGGGGTTATGTCAATCGGTAGCCTGGCTCTTGGGAATTCAGTAGCTATGGAGCGTCTCTCGGGAGCAGACCGCTGTTTGTGCGTGCGAGAGTTTTACAAAAACGTATAGTATTCGAAGTTTTGGCCACTTAAATAATGCGCCAAGCATTCCTCTCATTCGAAATTGTGTTAAAAAGTTTGAAGAGACTGGTACAAATTAAAATTCGGGCGACCTATGTCATCAAGAACGGTAGAAGACGTGGAGAGTGTTAATCAGTCTGTTCGTGACAACCCGAACCTTTCAATTTGGAAGCGCGCAAGTGCATTCAAAGCACTTGCGCGCTTCTCTAAATATATAAATATCTAGGCATCATCATTACATCGCATTATGCGCCAATAAACCGACTTCACTGGCGCATTTGAAAGAAAATATCCGTCACGAAATGGCAGCCGTCCCTGAGTCTAATAATTTTACTGTTCGATTAAATGACTGCCGAGATCGCGAGGGCCTACATTTAAACAATATTTAAAAAAAAAATCCCCAAAAAGTGTATTTTAATAATTAATAAGCATTATTCTATATACGGCTTCCTTTTTTTTAATCGATCCACTTAATATAAAATTTCTTTTGAGAAACCTTATACTTCATTATTTCTTGTTCTCGCTTAGGTGAACAGTAATCCAGTCTGCAAATATGGCGCTTGCTGGGTCACACAAGACAACCTTAAAAATGCAGTTACCGGAGACTCTTATGAAGTTCTGACAACAACAACTATTAACCATAAATAAGAGGATAAGCACTCACCAATATGCCGAAATCTATCCACGAAGTCCACCATAGCCTTGGCCCAGGCAAACTTTTTAGCAGCATCGAGCAGCCCCATGCATGGCTCCAAAGACCCATCATGAACACCCAGACAATACTCCTTCAACCCATCATATTCCGTCACACACTTCTTCCCGTCAAAATCTTCCAAGAACCACGCATTCTCCAAAGAACTGGCGAAAATACCATCTAAGTACGGTCGTAAGACTGGTCCTAGATACTTCTTATCGTCTTTAGAGCCTTTGTAAAGCCAATTGAGGATGTTCTTCATGACAACCAGCTGGTCTTTTAGGTCTATTCGTCGAAGGTCGGGGTCTCGTCGAACGGCGTCTATGAGGCAAGCTGATGATGCGTCGTAATAGTCTTTTAGTTTGTTCCATTTTTTTGACCTGTGAACAATTTAAAAAAAATGAATTCCCTGCCCTCCCAAGACGTGGGCTACTACAAAAGCAGGCTTTACTTAGCGATAGTTATTGTATCACTACCATCACAGAAACGGTTAAGGATGCCATCGTTAGAAACTAGCATGTCCTAGAAACGAAAGGTAGAAGACACAAGATAACCACCAACCGTCACTGAACCCACTCACAGCGAAAAGAGCTCTGTCCTACAAGGAAGAACAGGCAATCCTATTAGAACGAAGTTCCTTATCGCGCGTTGCGAAAGGGGGCTAGACGGAAAAAATTAAGATCAAAAGTTGTAACGACACTTTTTGCTATAGTTGTAAGCCGTGCAGCGTGCGCGTGTTTATCTGTCTCTCTCTCTCTTATAGAAAGAAAAAACCAGTTATTTTCGTTTCGTCTTTCTATTTCGCATTGAACAGTGTGGTGTCGCGACGATTATTTTTGTTGAGTGTATACAGGTTTTTGTACATAATAAATAATAACTTCGTTTCATGCGGGTGTCCCTTGACACCTCTCAATTTTTTTGGTATTGTTCTGGAGATCCATCAACAGCCTTATTCAGTCTTGTTTTTCATGAAAACTAACCTGTACGCAGATAGTTCCCTATCGAAGTCCCCCACATTCCTGGATTGGAAGTTATTCAGATACAAGTCCCGCGCCTGGTCCAGCATGATTGCCAGGATGTGGATCAGATCCTCGATGGGCTCCTGGTTTAACGACGTCACCTGGATCAGGTTGGCTCTGAATGTGCTGTGGTTCTCCTGAGGAAAGAAGATTAAGATTAATTTATTTGTTCAAACATGTGTAACATTGGATATGCACATAGATGGAACAGGTTTAAAATGGTTGGTTCAGCATGTTTTGCCATTTACAGCGTACAAAATATTTCACAATTCATTTTAAATGATAAATTAGAATAAAAATAAATTAAAGTTAAATTCAATTAATTCAAAAACAAATGTCAGAAAAAAAATGTCAGAAATAAATTATAATCGAAAATAATACAATTAATAGACCAAAAAGAATCATAAAAATATTAAAACAAAAACACATAGTAAATTATCAATATTCAAAATTTGTCAGTCAGAAAGTCTGTTATAGTATAATAGAAGGAAACGAAAATGATGAAAAAAGCCCTCGTAACTTTTAAACAGCAAAGTGATTTTTCCTAAAATAGTATTTCACTGGTAAAGACTAAAAGGTAAAGACTGGTAAAGAATTACTGAATATTTTTTTTTTTATATAATTTTGACGATGCTTGCCAGGGCTGCAGGGTTGTTCAAAAGAAATGCCCCAGCTCTGTAATTCAAAGAAAAAACATGGATGGGTTTTAGTCAGTTAAAGTCTGATAGTTCCTTCGGCTTTGCCCCCAGCGGGAGGAATCATTTGTTTTTCAAATGATTAACACACACTAGGAATTTCTGCTGTATTGTGAGTGCGTTTACAAACATTTGAACTCACATACACAAACAGCCAGATAGAGAGATTTGATGATTTAACATCCGTTTTTTTTAATATAATGTTGTCAAAGATTATTACTTGTGATAATTGTAGTGAAACACGATCTTGCTAGATAAAGACTGATTTATTCGATTGTGCGGTATGCGAACTAAACATTATAATAAGGCTACCCACAATATATAATAATAACATACAACATCTTCCCCTTTTATGAAAAAACAATAAACTAAGTAAATTCCCACCACCTTTTACACAAGAATATGAAAATATAAAGTTTCTACAATTATCTGATCTATACAGGCACAATATCATCCGTTACATAATTTGTTTATAGATCAATTCTTTTCTAAGTACACAAAATCATTTACTAACTTACGATTATTTTCAAGTATATAACCAACCAGTCTAACACATATGTAGGTACATATATAAGTCGGTGCTTAATTACTTTTTAAAAAACATTGCAAGTTTTTCACGTGCCCTTCGAGAAGCAGCTCGGGTTGGCTGCACTACAACAGAATCAGGAGAAGAACTAGCCGACCTAGTCACAGCCCTATCGTTGTCGCTCAGCCCCTCATTCATGCTTTCCGCCGCATCACTGTAGGTACTCGTGCGCTCATTTTCTTCACTGTCACTATCCTCCTTCCCTTGTGTGGAAGCAGAATGTAACGGGGTTTCCCTCAAGCTCGCACCTTTCATGATGTGCCGTCTGTTGCGGCGGTATCTCCGACCGCTGCTGTCAGTGAGGAAGTACGATCGCGGCTGCGGCGCTGGTGCCTGCACTTGCATATACCGGCGACGCTTGTCATCATCAGTAACAATTACAGTCTCTCCTGGCTTTAATACCGTCAGCTCTCGAGAATGCATATCGTAATATTTTTTAGATAATTCACGTTTTGTATTTATATTTTTGTAATCATTATGATTGTTTCGTTCTGGTCGTAATCTTTCGGTGTGTACTGGTAAGCGAGTATTCAGTCGCCGACCCATTAGCAATTGCGACGGTGCACTAATTCCATCCCTCGGCGTTGTTCTGAAATTTAATAGCCCTAGATAATAATCTGTACCAGTACTTAGTGATTTTTTTATTATTGTTTTCACTGTCCTCACAGCCCTCTCACTAAGTCCGTTGGACTGTGCGTAGTTGGGTGATGATGTGGTATGTGTAAAACACCAATCTTCTGCAAATTTTTTGAATTCCCTGGAACTAAATGCGGGACCATTGTCACTCATTAGTTCCGTTGGAATCCCATGTCTTGCAAACTGATCTTTCATCGCTACAATGACGGCTCTGGTTCCAATATTTGTTAAGGCGCTTATCTCAACAAAGTTAGAAAAATAATCTACTAAAATCAGGAAGTGCTTTCGATCGCAGAAGAATAAATCAGCGCCAACCTTTCTCCATGGTAATTCCGGGATCGAATGAGGTATCATAGGCTCCTTAACATTTCGCGCTGCGTGCTCCGCGCAGGTGGCGCAGGCGCGCACTGCCAGTTCCACGTCACGTGACATGCCGCTCCAAAACATGACATCACGCGCTCGACGCTTGCAGCGGTCGATACCCAGGTGTCCCTCGTGAACGCGCAAAATCATTTCACCTCTCAGGTCACGAGGTATGTACACTAAGTGGTTTTTGAAGATCACGTCGTCGACAAGCTGTAATTCTTCTTTATATGGCCAATGCAATTTTATAATCTCATTTAAATCCTTTTTATATCTAGGCCAACCATTTTGAATATGATAAGCTATTAATTTGCATTCCTGATCCCTCTGTGTGACCTCTCTGACCATGCTCAGCTTGCTATCACTGAACGGCACGTTTGCTATGAGGAAGCACGCCTGATCTTCTGCTTCACTTGTCACTCTGTCATGCATGAGCTCCGGTAAAGCTGCTCTCGATAGTGCGTCAGCTACATACATAAACTTCCCAGGTTTGTATTTAACTGTGAAGTCGTAACGTTGCACGCGCAGCATCATTCTTTGTAACCGAACTGGCACTGCATCCAAACCTTTTTTAAATAAGGCTTCCAGAGGTTTGTGATCTGTTTCTACAACCACATCCTTCTTCCCATACACATACTGATGGTACTTTTCCATTGCAAATACGATCGCCAGCATTTCCTTTTCAATCTGCGCGTATCTCTTTTGGGTGTCAGTCATCGTGAGGGAAGAAAACTCAACCGGGCGGCCATCTTGCAACAATGCGGCACCCAATGCCGTGGAGCTAGCATCCACTGTGACCACGACCGGCCGGTCGCTCGAGTACAGCGCCAACACCGGCGCGCTGCTCACTGCCTGCTTCAACTTGTGAACCGCAGATTCATGTACCTTGTCCCACACCCACTCATTGCCCTTTTTTAGCAAACATCTAAGTGGGTTTGCCATTTGCGAATAGTTCGGAATAAACTTTGATAGGTAGTTAATCATGCCAAGAAATCGCTCTAAAGATGGCCTATCTTTTGGTTCCGGCATACCCATTATTGCTTTTATCTTGTTTGTGTCGATTTGCATTCCTTTTCTACTAAAAGTATGCCCCAGATACGTAACTTGTTCTACACAAAACTCACACTTTTCCTTATTAAAGAACAATGGCAGCCACCCATACATTAATTTAGCTGAGATTAAACTCTTGCGTCTTTAAATGAAAAATATCTTGTTAAACTCGGCGTCAATTTCTGAATTAGTTGGTGCAAGAATTTTTGTTCGAGAAAGCCGGAATTAATAGAAATTCAGTCGTGAACTTTTGTAGGTTATGTCAATAGTAATTTCAATTCGAGAAAGTTAAAAGGGCAACATTGCATTAGTATTTTCCTTACCCAGTTATTTTAGCATGCAATGCCTTGTAAAAGGTATAAATACTCTTTGATAGGCCTTACCTTAGGTCCCACCCGTCCCTTGTAAGAGCCAGCCCGCGCTGCTGAGCCAGTAAGTTAAAATAGTCCTTAAATAATATCACTCAGATCCAGCTTGTCCCTTGCTGTCCCTCAGCGACGCCCTAAGCCGAGGCTCGTACCCCTCAGGGGGTGCCCGCGAGCGTGTAGTCGCTTAGTTTATAAGTTTATACCCTGGCTGGAGGTCTTAATTTTTAAGGCATCCACAGGATTCGCCCGGTTAAGCAGACGACAACCTCCTTGGTTGAACTGCGAAATGCCATTCATAAAATAAAAAATAAAAACTTACCTTAGGTATACTTACTACACGACTGTGTACAATTATAGGACCGAGGCTGCCAGTCACCGTCAGCATTTTTTTAGGTATTGAAGCAATAGGATTATAATAGTGTTCTGGGATTTTATAAATACTTGCTAACATTCAGATAAATAAGAATTTATAAAATCCTAGAATCCGTCTAGAATATGTTGAGTATGTACATCAATAAAACAAGTTTTTTTTTATTAAATAATATTTATTCTTCGTCATCCTCTCTTATAATTATTTCATCCAGAAATTCTGCAGGTGCTGAAATATTTTGTTGATGTCTGGCCCATCCTAAATACCAGACTAGCGTCATGACATGAGCGCAACATCCTACTGTGCGCCGACCAACCAAGCAATTACAACAATACTCGCTGATTCCTGTCCTACCAGGAATATCATTTTCTATTAAAATATACACATAATATTGCTTCCTGGATACGTGACGTGATTTAATTTTTCCTCTTATAAGTGTCGTCTCTCCAATGCCTCTAAGATTGTATTCAGAGGAATCAATGTGTTCAGTGGAAACTTCAATTCTGTACCCGCCGTGGAAACGTACATGCTCGCCATAATATGAGCGAGCTTGTCTTATTTGGTACGTTCCCAGGGCGAAGAGAATCAAATCTCTATATTCCAGGGTTGGGAAGCATAAAACATTATTGCGATCAGCAGTAATGCTACGAAATCGTGAGGATCGTCTATTCATATTTAAGGCTTCTACCATATTTGCCAGATTGTTTGGAAAGTTCATCCTTTCTCTAATTATTTGAAGTATTTCATTTGCATATTCATTATTTTGAAAGCGAACACCAAACTTGTTCAAAAGGGCTGCCGCTATTTGGAATGTTTGCATCATATGTGGTAGAGACCGATGAAAGTATTCTTGCCTAAAAACTTTAAAATCACGTTTAAAGTGGCCATTCACAGCCTCTACCACCCATCGGCAGATAGTGACACAGCGACTTCTGTTAGCTTGAGCTGTAGTTAATTGGTGTTCGCGTTCTAAAAGTGATTCTGGCATACATGTTCTAAAGCCACATCCCTCTAGTAAACTTATACTGTCCCTAAAACCCCTATCCAGAATGAACACGTCATCTTCTCTGAAATACGATCTTAAAGAACTGCCAGAAGAAAATAAACCGGACATAATTTCAGCGTCTGATGTAGTTGCTTTATACGGGCCATAACAATCAACAATATATCCATCACATGCAACAATCATAAAAGGTTTTAGCAAGTTCCTGTACTTATGTAGAGAATAACTTTGTTTTTGAAACATGTAGTTTGAACTTTTATTTATATATATGTATGTGCCATCACATATTACTATGGCATTGTTACCATTTCCGTAGAGTCCATTCGGTATTAGCAAATTATGTTGTAATAACTGTTCCCGCCTTAACTGATTTATGCCCAAATGCATTGGTACAAAATCCTGAAGGAGGATCTCTCTAACTTTGTCCATTAAAGACTCCAAGGTACGCCGTGGAACTTTAACTAATGTGGCAATTCTCTCGTCTGAATCACCAGTTCTCATTTTTAATAATAATGCTGCTAAGCCTAAACTTCCTCTTTTTATTTGACTAAGGCGGGATACCTCTTGTAGTAAAATATTGAATTTCTCTTTTGTTAGGCCTATCCAATATTCGAAAATGCTATCTTCCATTTCTTGCACATTCTCAAAGTCTAGCGATGGATGGAATGCATTCACAAAAGAAAATACATGCTGTACTTGCTGAGCAGTAAATGTATCCATGCTGTTTTCAGAATGGAATAGTGTCTCCCATGAATTGCTTATTAAATGTTCTGAGCAGATTCGAGCTAGGCTTGGCAAGTAATATTTATGATTACTTAAAACAGTTGCTCGTAAATTATCTGATATACCATGCAGTGTGGTACTAGCACAATTTGGATATACGCAATGATGGGTAGCATTAGCTGCTCGTCTGTATTCCGGTAAAACTATACTCTGGACATCCGCTTGACGATTGGAACTTGGCTCTGATGCATTCGAGGAGGGCTGATCATCCTCTTGAGATTCCTCTTGATCTGGGTTGGAACTACTAGGTACAGGTCTAGTGTCATCTACAACATTACCACGTCGTACTTCTCTTTGAGTGCGTAACCAACAAGGATGGCACACACGATCAGATACAGTAATCTGCAAATAAAGAAAAAGAAATTAATATGCAATTTAATAGTACCAAGTAGTAGTAGCAGTAGTAGTAGTAGAATGTAGTTTAATACCTGTCGTGGTGCTAATCTGCTCTCTAGAATATTTATCATAGACTGTTGTAGTTCAGAAGGGTTTTCTCTCAGTATTCTGTCACTTTGTCTACGTAGAATAGAAGAGCCACATAAAAGACACACATTAGTGTGGCCTCGGTGACTTGATTCAGCTTGTTGGTTATCATTGCTCGAAACTTCTTGTTGCAAGTCTTGATTTACACTAAACATAGCAAGATCTCTGCATGCTTCGCAAACATAGTCATCATCAGTAATCTGAAACCATTTGAAAATATTGTTATTTGCAATTGTTCCCTATCAGAACCTTGTAGTAAAATAACACAGAACCTATATAATTGTAACTGCCTTGTATTCATAAAAATGGCCAGTTCTTGGTGTCAGTTTCAACATTTCCAATTGAACAAAATATAAGTGTTGTGATATCTAAAATGTAAACTAATAATAGTAAGGTACATAATCAGGAATAGCTACTTACGATTCTGGGATGTACCCAGCTACACAGTAATGTAGTCACTCGAGTCTCAAGTTGCAAGGCATTATATCGGCGCAGTGTATTGATGCATATATTGCAGTTGATACACAGAATTCGTGTCGGTCTGCCACGACGACTTTCCATCTTAGAGGTAGGTACTAAGCAAACAATTAGTTCACTAATAACTAATCCAAACCGTGAGAGAAGATCGGTGTCCAGTAAAGAAAAAGCACAATGTCACACAGGGAAAATCTCGGAGTCCTTAAACACGCACAGGGTCACAAAGAGGGAATATCACAGTCCATAAGCAGTCCGGGTCAAGTAAAAATTAAAAAAAACGGAAAACAATCGAGAACAAGTACACACGAAGCGCAAGCGCAAGCGTCTGTGACATGACATTGATGACATGAGTAAAACCATTGTCAAAGTCAAACCATGTTTTTTTTTTGGGATATTAGTCTTTTTGCCCGTCAATAATTGAAAGTAATTAATTTCTTTTTACACTACAATGTTTTTAATTCCCTGCAAAGAACACTTCCACTTAGAAATAAACAGTATTGTTAATTCATTTACTCCATTTAGTTATAATAACAAACAAAAACTGATTTTAATACAATAATGCAGTACTTGCTGTCACTTGGCAGAAAAATAACTTTTCATCTCAAATATCTTTTTTACCCGGCTTTAACTAGTTAATGTGATACTTTGAAAAAACGTAGAAAAATAATAGAATTGCCTTCGTATATTAATTACTTTTAGACGCTCCAATAAATTTCAGCTATGATTTCGCCATTGTTCTTTAATTCCTACTTCCCGAGCCCTATCTAGCAGTTTCATCAGTCTATCATCGTGTTCTTCTTTTGTCCTGCCCCAAACAATTATGTCATCTATAAATGAGTCTACCCCATCGAGATCTTCTAATAGCTGCCGGACTTTACCGTGAAACACCTCACTCGCACAGTTGACGCCGTAAGGTAATCGTAAAAATTGATACCTCCCGAATGGAGTTCCAAACG
The DNA here is from genome assembly GCA_905475445.1 of Ochropleura plecta. Lineage (NCBI taxonomy): Eukaryota > Metazoa > Arthropoda > Insecta > Lepidoptera > Noctuidae > Ochropleura > Ochropleura plecta. The sequence continues at coordinate 1,683,973 of FR997735.1, forward strand.
TACAGAGATCTGCACTGTCATCATCTAATTCAATCATCCAAAATCCGGAGCGAGCATCAAGCTTACTGAAATACTTAGCATTTGTCAGTTTAGCGGCAATCTCAGTAAGCGTAGGTAGTGGGTAGTGTGCGCGGCGCACCGCTCGGTTCAGCGGCCGCGGGTCGAGGCACACTCGTAGGCTGCCATCCTTCTTGGCCGGCAACACGATAGCATTCACCCATTCCGTTGGATGCGACACCTTCCGAATTATCCCCATGTGTTCCATACTATCAATTTCAGCTTTTAATTTGTCTCGTATCCCTAAAGGTATTTTTCTAACTGGGCAAACTGAAGGACTTGCATTGTTTTCTAAAATAATCCTATATTTACCGGGTAGTTTTCCAATTCCATGAAATAAATCATTATATTTATCCACTTTGAGCGTATAAACCCTCTTGATTAAACCTAATTCTTCACAGGTGTTTTTTCCCAATACACTTTGGCATCGATCATTTGATATTACAAAATCTATTAAGTAGTTTTTCCCTTTAAATGACCACAATATCTGTCGTGATCCTAAAATCGGAATATAATTCCCACAAAAAGATTGTGCTCTTATGCAACATGGTTTGATATCTTCTATTGATAATCCTAATTTTCTAAAATTAACTAAAGATAATACATTTAAGTCCGAACCTGTGTCAAGTTTAAATAATTCGCTCATTCCATGACCATTTTCAGCCAAAATTAATTGTTCATACCACTTACTGTCTTTATGTTGTGATGTTTGGTCCACAGTTGATACATAGAATAGCTCGTTGTCACCATTGTCACTCTCCTGTATTTGGTACACGCGCTTATTACCTTTAGACATGCACATATTTTTGAAATGACCTTTATTGTAGCACAAATAACACTTTGCGAATCGCGCTGGACACCGCGCGTTATCATCGTGAGCACCACCACAAGCACTACAACACTTTGAATCCGTATCACGATTCGGAACAGAATCGAATCCGTGACCCGACGACGCCGCGAAACTCCCGGCCGCTGAACTATAGCCTTGCGCGCGACCGCTGTGTCGAGCCGCCGTCGCAGGCGCAGCGCGCACGCGTCCCCGCGTCTCCCGCGCCGCCGCCGCCGCAGCCCCCGTAGGTCCGCTGTGCCTCGGTACACGCGTACTCGATAACGCGTCAACCGCGCCACTTTGCTCCTTACATTTCGTTCTTTCTATATGTCGGTTCTCTTCGTAAGATACCTCGCTTGCTTGGCATATTTTTACAGTTTTTTCCAATGTTAGCTCGTCTGCTCTAAGAAGTTTTTCGCGTACACTTGTGTTGATTACTCCACAAACAATACGATCTCGTATTAAACTGTCTTCTAAATGCTCAAACTCGCAATGTTGGCATAATAATCTTAATGCTGTTACATAAGCGTCTATGTTTTCGCCATCCATCTGATTTCGTGTAAAAAATCGGAATCTCGCCATAGTTGTGTTACTTTTAGTACCGAAGTGTTCATCAAATTTTTGGATCAATACATCGATGTCGTCATCCTGTCCTTCCACCTTTATTTTAAAAGTAGAATATATGTCGTATCCATCAGCACCTATTAAGTTAATAAGCAAGCTGGCTTGTACATCCTTCGCTTCTTTGTACACTCCTGAAGCTTTTAGAAAAACCTTAAACTGTTTTAGCCACTTGCGCCACGTGTCAGCACGGTTCGCCGGACCACCTTCTAACACTAGTTCGGCTGGTGGTCTCGCGTGTTCCATATTCACACGTACTGTCTATCACCACAACACACTAAAACCACGTTGATAATGTCTAAATTTTACTTCCGAAAGCGTAATTCGTATTTAACGCTGTCACCATGTAGTGAAACACGATCTTGCTAGATAAAGACTGATTTATTCGATTGTGCGGTATGCGAACTAAACATTATAATAAGGCTACCCACAATATATAATAATAACATACAACAATAATGACTAAGAGCGATCTACATCGTTAAAATTGATTGCGATCAACACATTTGAATAGCGTTACTTACACACAGCACCATACTCTTGCACTTCATCAGCTCACCCACCAGTCTCCACAAGTAGCGCAGCTGTCTCCTGGAGTACGTTGGGTTCGAGAGCCGCGCCTCTCTGTTGAGGCTCTCCCAGCGACTGAGGAGAGCTGTCTCGAGGCAGTCTGAAGGCGATGGCGGGATATCTTCACCTGGAAGTTGTTTTATTAGTTTTTATCCGGCTCGAAGGACCATTTGGTCTTAGATAAAAGAACAGCTAGGACTGCAAAGGTACAGCTGCAACTATCAATTACTCACTCTAAGGGCACTGTTGTACCGACTGTAGTAATTTTTACGAATACCTATTTTTTTTAAATCCTCGCAGGCGAAATTTCTTCTGAAACTAACGTCATCTTCAAATTCTTTTTGCGTAATTTTAGTTCATCATATAATTTTCTAATAGAAAAGTCAAAAGAATTTACTTCAACGACTAATCTATTTTTGATTAAAATTAAATAGTTCAATTTGTGACATCTTTGAGTGTCTTTAATTAATATACCTTCGAAAAATCAACACACAAATGAAACATCATGAATTTGTACACGAAGCTATTAACAGCGTACTCACCAGCTACATGATGCATCTGCTGCAGACAACTCTTGACACAGGCAGCATCAAACTGCCAGTCTGCATCCCTGGCCCCCCGCCTGACCACTGACCCTCGTTCCACCGGGTACACGTAGCCAGTCACACCACCTCGCTCACAGACGGCGTAGAGCCTGTAAAATATAATCCACATTAAGGGTATAGAGACAGCATACAAGTTTTATTTCTGCTGACTATAAATCATGGGTTCGTAATACCTGGAAATCAAGCTGTCGTAACGTGATAATTGAATGACTAAATTCCATTTTCACTGACATTATGCGACGCTTAATTCAATGCTTAACGCACCTTTCACCAACAACACCCTAATTAATACCTAATTTCCGTTTTCACATAAATTGAGCGACGCCTAACCGAATGCCTGATGCCCGTTTTGGTGAAAATTTCTAGCAGACGAAGCCTAGGCAAAAGTTGATTCGTAACTAGAACTATCCAGTCATTTCGCATTCATTTTCCGTTTGTCAGTTGGGTACCCTTCAACATAGTCGGGTGGAAGTATGGCAGAATGATTTTAACACACATACATATACTCACTCCTTTTTCCTATGTAGGTAGGCAGACACCCTAGAGCATCACCTGCCACGATCCTAACATACTCCTCGTCCACATTTATACATCTGGTCATACATGTACGAAATGTTTATAAATATTAACTAAATTGACGTTGTAATTTCTAGAACAATACTCTTTTGCTTACTGTGGATACGTGTTAGGCTTGTCGTTGTTCATTTTGTGGGACCTGAATGTCTTCACCTATTATTTTTTAAACTCACGAATCCAACAGCAGTAAGAGATGGTGCGAGGCATGCGTGGCCACGCAGCAGCGCGCGGCCGAGTGCGCGTAGGCGCCGCAGCGGTCCAGCCTACGCCGTAGCACGCAGCTCGCGGCGTAGCGGCTGAGGACGCGTAGCGTGCCCTACGAAACATTACAAAAAAATGATTTTCAAGTTGTTTTATATCCAAGTGCAACAATCCGTTTGCCTTGCAGATATGAAAAGTGAACATTTCTATTTTCTTAATTTTTTCTCTTAATTTTAACGATGCCTTAAAGTTGTGATCTATCATAAATACAAAGTATATGCCTGGAAAGTAAGCTTGTTTATTTAGTTATATCATACGAAAACCAAGTTCGAGTCAGACTCGCGCACTTAGGGTTACCTAAAAACATGCCACATGAACGGCCATATCTTAAGACTGAACTTTGAGAATAGAACTTTCAAGTACCCCTCATTGCACTGGTTACCTGATACACCCCTTCCCTCATCTTATCAATAAGCACATTGAGCGCGCCTGCGATCCTGGCCACAGTGGACAGTTCAGAACAGTGTGCGTCCAACTCAGCCTCCAGGGATGGATGCCACAGCTGCCAGGTAGACGAACGGTCTCCACAGACCAGGGTTGATGGCGGACCTACCGCTACGGCATAGTAACCCTGGAGAAAACATTATATGTTGAACAGAAGCTAGTTACATTTTTTTTTAAGTGTAAAAGTAGATTTTTTATACGCATAGCTGTATTTTTTTTGGAGTGGGAAATCATCAAAAACTTGTACTGACTAAAACCCACCCATGTTTCTTCTATTGCCTTTTGTGTGCCGGGGCCGCGGTATCTCTTTCGAACAACCCGCAACCCCGGATGGTATGTGAGCTTAGCCAATATGGCGTTCTATCGTTGACAACAATCATCATCATCTACTTAGCCTTTTCCCAACCATGTTGGGGTCGGTTTCCAGTCTAACCGATGCAAGAGAATACCAGTATTTTACATGGTCTGACTGGGTGGTGGAGTCACCCAGTTAGTACTGGATGAAACGATACACTTTGGTAAAATTGTCAGACTTTCGGGACTCTCTGTAACGACTGTCAAAGATCTACAAATGACAGCCTGTACCAACAGCTTAACGTGCTTTCCGAGGCAGGAAACTCGGTATGTGACGGATGGTCACCAATCCACAGACCAACCTAGGTTACCTAAAGATCGACCCGAATGGCTGCTATAATATACCGAAAAGCTAAGAGCTATCAATTATTTAGTTACTTTGGATTCCCAGAAAACTTATTTGACTGTCTCTTAGTTACTCACCCCCTGCGCACTAGTATAATGCAACAACGCCATGGGATGCGTCAGCGGCACCCTGTTGGTATACGCTGCGGCGCTGCACCCCTCAACCCTGGCCCCCAGCATCAGCTTAGCCTCCGCTTCACCAGCACCCACGCGGACCATCACCCAGGCTGCGCCTTCAACGATGGCGAGGCGACGGTCGGTGCTGGATAGGAAGGATGACCCTGTGAAGAAGATGAAGTGTGAAATATGTTTCTGTATTGTATTTTTAGTTCTTGTTGGATACAAGTCTAACCAGTCTGCAAATTGGTAATCTTGGTGGTCTTCAAAAAAGTCAAAATTTAGGTACCAACCTTCTTTATCTCTCCAAAAAAAGTATATTTAAGCCAAACTTTTGTTTGTAGGTGGAAAATCATCAAATAAATTCGCGGCGCGGGAGGGACTGTCAGACTTATACTGACTAAAACCCACCCATGTTCCTTTTTTTGCCCTATATGTTCTGGGGCCGCGGTATCTCTTTTAAAGTACCCGCAACCCCGGCAGGCGGTGGCCTTAGCAGTCCCATTTGATGTTTAACCCGTTGCACGATTGTTTACAAAAATGTAGGGTAACAATGTATGTAAACTTTGCACCCGTCTGCACACTTTGTCGCGCAAAGCCAGTCTAAGAATAACCCAAAGTCTAAAAAACATGAAATGGACAGGAGGCAGGGCCTTAAACATAACTGTGCATGTGAGTGTAATATTAGGTAGGTACACCTTTGCCTTATCCCTCGTATCATCGTGTACAGGCGTGATAGTTTTTTATATTATCGCAAGACAAATCTGAAATAAATGTTTTTTTGGGATGTGCTTTTACTTCTCAGCGTACTGGCATTTTTAACTACATTTACGGGTCGAAACCAAAGTAAATGCAGCGTGTGGTGTGTTATGTTGAGGGTGTGTTGTGATGAGGACCTATTTTGTTTTCTTCTATTTGCATGAACTTTCTAACAATGCGACATGTATTCAAAATTGCGGCTTTTTGGTATTATTATTATTATGCTAAGAATAAAAACCATAGCTTTGCCGACGGCGCCTTCCCAAAAACAGCTTCATATTTTTGTAGTTACAAATATGTGGCATAATGGCAAGAGCAAACGTGAATTGGGCCTGCTTTTACAGGTATGTTTAAACGTAGCTAACTTTTAGCTTCATCAACATATACTTTACTGTGGCAATAAAAACCACAGACACATATTAACTTGCGACATAAATGGTCATATCTTTTGACTGCGTGAACTTAGAGAGTTGATTTTTTCACAGCGTCAACTTGTTACCTCCACACATTCCAGAGATAAGGGACTTGACAGACATACGGACATTTCTTATCTAATAAGGTTACCGATTTTTGTCTCTTGAGGTACAAACCCCGAAAAAGTTGAACCGTGAGTTTTTTTTTTTAATTTGACATTGAAACAACGCTACATTAACTAATTGAATTATTTAAGCCAATACAGTAATGAATGAAGCGACTGCAATGCCCTGAACAACCTTATCACTGGTCAGTGAATAAGTTCGCCATCTCCAGGGAAATCAGAAGTCCGCAGTCAGGTTTATTATGAGCGAATATGTACTAATTTACCTGAAATAACCTCTGACACTTGGGAGAAGAGCTGGTTATTCGGGAGCTTTGCCATCCAAATTGTAGCGTATGTCTTTAACATATGAAGAAGTATGTGTGCTGTCATTACGATTGCTTAAGGACTACGATCCATGACTTGGAGAAGCATAACCGTAAACTGACGTAGACTGTAGACTTTTAGGCTTCTAAAGAAAAAAGCAAAAGCCTTTTTTTACGGATGACAAATGATCAAAAAACTTCCCCCGCTCTGGGCGAAGCTGGGACGAGTGTCAGGCATTTGCTGACTAAAACCTATGTTCCTTCTTTTGCCCTCTATGTTCTAGAGCCGCAGTATCTCTTTCGATCAACCCGTAACCCCAAAAGAGAAGCCTAAAAGTCTGATTAGTACCAAGGGCTATTGTGTAACCTAGTACATTTTAGTTAACTATATAGTAAAGGCAGCTATCAAGACACTATTATACTATCAATCATGATTGGAAATACCTTCAAAAAACTACATTTAACCGACTAAGTTTGGACCCCAATATAATCGGGGTATTTGTTGCAAATTTGGAAGTATTATAGTATTAGTATACTAGCTTTTGCCCGCGGCTTCGCTCGCGTTAAATTCGGGGTAACACAGTTCCCCTTTCCTGATTTGCAGATACCTGTTATCTGCAGTTTTTGCCCTTGCGCCTTATTGATTATAATAGCAACGCTAAGTTTTCCCTTTTCTTCCCTCTTTATCCCTCATTTCCCACTTAAAAAAAATTGCCTTTGTCCGTATCCAGGGTCCCAACTATCTTTGTACCAAACATCATCAAAGTCGGTTTAGCCATTAAGGCGTGAAGGCGTAACAAACAAACAAACTCACTTTCGCTTTTATAATATTTGTAAGGATTAAATACTGGTATTTAGATTAGTGTTGCCCAAATGCAAGAACAAGACGAGACTTAGCCAGTCTTGGTCTTGGTCTTGCGCCAATACACCTGGTCTTGGTCTTGGTCTTGGTCTTGCGCTCCCAGTCTTGGTCTTGGTCTTGCAGCAAGAGTCTTGCAAGTCTTGCAATTACCTTTTAGTCTATTACTATTTATTAAAGTTTATTTTAAATCTTAGAAAAACGTATTAGAATTGGAACATTGTGAGCTTGAATTAACATAGCCATAGTAAAGTTCAAGCAGATTAATAAATTACTGAAGATTTGATAAGAAATTTGAAAAATCAACTGACCTATATGTCGTTTTTCATGGAAGTAACTGTTGCTTAATAATAATATCTTATAATTAAGAAACAGTTACTTCCACATTCCAATTTGTTTTTTTACATGTCTTAGCAAATAAGCTTACATTTGCTAAAACATGTAATAAACAAATTAATTACAATAACTTGACTGTATTTTAAAGAACAAAATCTGTCTAGAAAGATTGAACCCTCAACTTATATGAAATTTAATATTGCGTGGTCATTATAATATATTCATTTTCATTCTAAGCACTCTGAAACTTATTTATTCTTTGGAACACCTGTAGGTACTCTTAAAATTCGAAATTATTTTGCATGAGTATACCTACGCCCTGTGGCGGCCATAAAATAGTGTCGCATGTTGTGATTTCGGCGCGGCGGCAACGATTATTGTATATGATTTCAAAAGAAGCCGCCGCCCGGCGCGTGTATCATAACCATGTACTTCCAAAAAGCGGCAAATTTCTTTGAGAAGTAAGTACAAAACCTTTGATGCCGCATTATCAAAGTGCCGATGATTAAAACATAACTATGCATGCACTCAGTTTGATTTTAATGGATATTTTTTTATTCGCTATGTAGGTATGTTTATGGTATTAGTCGTAATGCGCATAGGTCCAGTTTTTCATATTCTTTGATACAGTTTTTTGCGTCTCATAGAATTCCTAAGCGTATCTATACACCGAACTGTTACACCTAACTACTCCGTGAAATAGCGCTAAGTCCTAGCTGCAAGACGCAAGAGTCTTGCAGGCTATGTCTTGTTCTTGCTCAAGTCTTGCACGGTCAGTCTTGGTCTTGGTCTTGCTAAAAATACGCGGTCTTGTTCTTGGTCTTGGTCTTGCAAAAATGCAAGAACAAGACCAAGACTGCAAGACCAAGACTGAATTTGGGCAACACTAATTTAGATGCATGGCTAAGAAAAGGCTAGACAGTTGATGGAATTTGGGCCTATTTGGCGCAGCAAATTTTAAATATTTTATGTTTTGTTGTGTGCTTGTTACCACAAGCACACAACAAAACAGTGCGAAACAAACAAACTTTCTTTCTTTCTTTCTCTTTATGGCGATGAGTATCATCCATTTCAAGAAACGCATCAAATTAGGAATCACTCTGTATAACAAGCATTGTTGGGACACTCTACCATCCATAATCTTGTTTAGTTGCAAACATTTACGTACTTTATTAAAATAACCCATTTTACCTAAAAAGGCACTAAGCTGCAGTATAATATCTTTTATTCTCATCTACATAACTCCCAACGCTAAATAAGATAAATACGGCGCTCATTTTTCCACTTTGCAAGTTTCATTTATTCTTCAGCAATTCAGTAGCGAGTTTGCCCTAATTTATTATAAAAAACTCTTCATCATTCATGCTTGGCTCCCCTGAGTGCTTCTGCAGAAATATTAAGATGTCTACTCCACTTAATATTAAGAATGTTGCTAATGAAATAAGTAAATGTGGCTGGTGGAGTTATAACTTTTTTTGCAGATGGGATATCGTCAAATAACTTCCCCCACTGTGGGCGGAGCGAGGGGGTGTCAGACTTTAACTGATTAAAACGAAAAAAAAAAAAAAAACAAAAGAAGGAACATTGGTGGGACCATGTGCCTCCTTTTGCCTTTTATATTCCGGGTAGCTCTTTCGAACAACCCGAAAGCCGGATCCCATCACCCTGGGATCGAACCAAACACTACATGTTCAGCATTAGCCTTAGCAATCACTACACCAACAAAGCAGTCGAAGTTTCATCTGTTCCGGAAAAAATGCACACTGCCGTACAAATGATTGTATACCACGTACATGAGTTTACAAGTAAGATAAGTATCTAAGCTCGTCACATGCAATTAAAATTTTCTTAAAAATCTGTGAATGTGTCCGAATAAAATAAAATTTATTTGACAGAAAACAAACAGTTCAAAACCAAAACTTTGAGAGATATTATTATTTTTGTACACGCATAGTGAATATATCTCAAAATGGCAGCCAAAAAGCGGAGAAGTGAATTAGACCCAAGTGTGTAGCGGTGATAGTATATTAAAACACTCGTAACATAAGTATCTAGAATAACGCTAGTCCATGACCGGACACATTGTACACTGAATCCGTGGTTATTGCGTCAATTTCCATCCTGTATAGACATTTCATTTATTACATGGAGCTCGTACTAAACCTCAAATAGGAACAACATAACAAACTTGTGTCCGCTGGGACGCGAGTCTCGGCCAACTGTCAAACTGAATAAATAGTTCGCTACCAATCCCTGTGCATATGCTGTTTTGAATTAGAGGAGAACTCCGCAAAATATTGTGGAAGTTGGAGCCAGTTTGTTCGAGTTTCACAGGCGATTCCCCTCTAATACGTAATAATATTTTCGGTAGGAATGTTTTATTTAATTTCAGTTTTCGTAGAAAGTGTAGCAGTTTATTTAAGGGTTTTATCAAATTTATACATGCATATATATTTTTATTTATTTACTTGCTTTCTGCACATTTAAAAATTGATTTTCCCAGTCAACTTTAGGGTGAAGCAGAGACAAAACACAGTAGGTGTTTTTTCTGTTAGAAAAGGATACTAGAAAATATTTATCCTACTAAAATAATAATCCTTACTAATATTATAAAAGCGAAAGTGAGTTTGTTTGTTTGTTTGTTACCTCTTCACGCCTAAATGGCTAAACTGATTTTGATGAATTTTGGTACAGATATAATTGGGACCCTGGAGACGAACATAGGCTATTTAAAAAAAAAATTGAGATATGAAAGAAGGAAGGAAAGGGAAAACTTAGCATTGCTATTACAATAAATAAGGCGCTAAGGCAAAAACTACAGGTAGCAGGTACCTGTAAATCAAGAAAGGGGAACTGTGTTACCCCGAATTTAACGCAAGCGAAGCCGCGGGCAAAAGCTAGTAATATTATAAATGCAAATGTTTGTAAGGATCGGTGGATGGATGTAGGGATGTATGGATATTTGTTACTCTTTCACGTCAAAACGGCTGAACGGATCTTGATGGAATTTGACACTGAGGTAGATTATAGTCTGGAATAACACATAGGATACTTTTATTTCGATATCACGCGGGTGAAGCCGCGGGTGCCAGCTCGTAAAATATAAAAATAGATATTATACATGCATAAAACAAAATTATATAGAGTTAAGAGACCGTAGCAAGAAAACAACTACTACATACTTCTGAGACGAATCTGCCAACCTTTTGTAAAACGAGCTCTTTTTTAGGGTTCCTTACATCAAAAGAAAAATACGAAACCCTAATGAGATCACTTTGTTGTACGTCTGTCTGTCAAAACCCTTTATCTCGGAAACATTTAGAAGTATCGTTATAGTTTCAGTAATTGATACCATAAACTCATGTCTGTCGTCCCTTATAGCTGTGAAAATCAACCCTCTAAGCCGTTAATGCTCAAGTTTGTACGGTGCGCGAGTCGGACATGGACTTAGCCGGTTTTTTTAATAGTCATATATCTTTCCAGGATAAAGACTAGTAGTCTTCATAGCCGTTTTCTGTCCAGTCAGCCACCAATCTCAGCAGATATTGATGCAAAAACGAATCATCATCTGGCTGGCACTTTTCCAAACTATGTTTGAGTTCGCTTCCAATCTTACCGGATGCAACTGAATACCAGTATTTTACATGGACCGACTGCCTATCTGTCTTTAACAACCCAGTACCGGGTAATATGGCACTCTTGGTAAGACTGGTTGCCGAGACCAACGTGTTTAGCGAGGCGCGGAACTCGGTATGTGATGGGTCACCTATCTGCGAGCCAACCCTGGGTAGCGGCTTGACCTAAAGATTGAAACGAGCAGCTGTATTTTTTAGCCACGATCTCCTTAAGTTCCACGAATGAACGTTAATAACGTTATAAACAAATACGTTTCTAACTATTATTTTATTTTATTTAGTAGCTGAGCGATGGACTGTTGCGCTGCGTGTCGCGGGTTCGATCCCTGCACGGAACAAATATTTGTATGGCCTACAAATAGTTGTTTCAGGACTGGCTGTTTGTGTATGTGTTTTTAAATGTTAAATGAGAAATTCCTAGTATGATATGAATAGATGATTTTTTTTTAAACGTAGGTCACGTTTAAAAAAAATCATCATAGCAAACAAGCCAGGGATAACTAAGTTACTGCATTTATTCTACTTCACAAATGCCTTGAAAACCTAACTAATCGGGAACTAAGCAAAAGTTCCCACTTAACTACAGGTTACGAAGAACCTTCACTTTAACTCTCAGTTTCCAATAGCCGTAACCACCTTTGCAAGTTAAACTGCTTTCGGTACTGCTGACGGCACCTTCGTACCTTTCATCTCACTTCAGAGCTTTTTGCAGCTCATAGGCCCCTGACTTAGCGGTTACATGTCGTCGAGAAATATTTCTTAGGTATGCTGGTTTCATTTCCTCAAGTTGTATTCCTTCATTGAAGCAAGTGGTAATTATTACGTAATATGCAAATGAATCCGAAAATCAGAGGTGCGTGTATAAGGTTCGTAGTTATGACTTATTTTTTTGGGGATAAGAAGGCGGAGTGGAGGCGGTGGGAGGGAGTAAGACTTATTGACTAAAATCAATCCCTGTACTTGCTTTTGCACTTTATGTTCCGGGGCCGCGGTATCTCTTTCGAACAACCCGTAACCCCGATAGGCAGTTGCCCAGACAGGCCCCTCTGCTTTACTGACATCTCTTCGAAGCGCACGTGGAACTCGAACGCGCCGTCGACACAGCGAGACTTATGACTTGGATGGTCACACCAATAGGCTAGGTGACTTTTAAAATCAAAGTGTCAGTTATTCGTGTAAGCTATAAAGCCTGACAAACAGTCTTCTCATGGGGTCTCGTGTTGTCCAGAATTATAGTTGTAGAGGTCAAATGATTCAAACTCAAAGCATTTATTCCAATTAGACCATTACAGGTACTTTTGAATGTAATAAAAACAAAAAAAGATACTGCTACAGTCCTAGTCACAAGACATAATAACTTGTGAAAGTACTGTAGTTGCCCATTCCAAAGCGTATATCGTTAAAATCACTTACTTACTCTTTAAAATCATAATATTTTTACAAAATCATGGATACATCATTCATGTTGAGATTATACATACTATACATGTGAGAACGATGTAGAAAAACGAGCACATTAAGAGCGATGAAATGAATAAATTAATTAAAACAAACCACGGCGGCTAGGAAATGACCATTCCAGTAGATTCTAATTCTAAAGTATTAACTACTACATGCAACTGTAAGTAGTAGTTAATACTGCTATCCACATTCAGTCGTTAGACTGGAAGTCGATCTGTTACGTAGAAAATTAAGGGTTACCGTTGTATGTGTAGTTGACTGTACATTCAGCCTGTGCACGGTCGCCTCGAAATTTTCCTTTTAATTAAAACTTAAGCAACTTCCCGGAACCGTAGATATGGAAATATGTGGGGGACGTGATATGTGGGAAATTAAATAATTTTCTTTGTTATAGAAGTTCTTAGGAAGTTGTCGAAATCAATAAAGAGAGGAAAACATTGGAGTTCCTTTTTGTTTTAAATGATTTGTTCAACTTCTTTTCATACCTTGGTATAATATAGTCAGTAATGTCTAATATTTCTCAGGTTGGCTTTTTGTGGGTGAGTTTAATTGTAGCCTATGTCCGTCTCCAGGGTCCCAACTATCTCTGTACCAAAATTCATTAAAATCGGTTTAGTCATTTAGGCGTGAAGACGTAACAAACAAACAAACTCGCTTTCGCTTTTATAATATTAGTAAGGATTGTAACAGTTTGCACATTGATGACTGTTACATCCCAATCACCTGATCGGCTTCCAGTCAACAGATTACTGTTTGGTACCAGTATTGAACATGGAGCATCTCCCTTACCTCCACTACCTCCTTTACAAATATTTCCATCCCCAATTTTCAAAACCTGTCTTAGATCAAAAGCATTCTTCATACCCACACTACTACCCCAGCATTGACATCTCCAGCGATTCGTCATTTAATCGGCTTGCCCACAAATTCCCCGGAAACGGCCCGGGCCTATAACAACATTCTTAGCGTGCCGACCGGGGTCGAACGGAGACGTTTTTATGTATAGGTGCAAAATAGATAAGATCAGAGAGAATGGTGTAGTGTTAAGTGTTTTGCCCTAGTTTTAAAAGCGTTTATAAAGTGACTAGCTTTTGCCCGCGGCTTCGCTCGCGTTAAATTCGGGTTAACATTGTGATTTGCAGGTATTTTTCGTTGGTAACAAATAGTGTGTGTGTACCTATTTTTAGCTTCCTACCTTGAAAACTGCAAAAAGTCCCATATAAAATTACATCCCCATCTTTTAAGGGGTTGGGGGAAGATATCCAAAAAAAAATTATGCGCGATGTTTTTGTTAGTCGGCATACCAATTTTTAGCTTATCACCTTGAAAATTGCGGAATGCTCCATACAAAATTCCAACCCCTATTTTAGGGAAGTGGGGGTTTGAAAGAGATAAAAAGTAGCCTATGTCCGTCTCTAGGGTCTCAACTATCGCTGTACACAAATTCATCAAAATCGGTTTTGCCATGCGTTTTGCATTGCGTGAAGACGTAACAAACAAACAAACTCACTATCGCTCTTACAATATTAATAAGGATGAAAAGCTATACACACTGGTCTTCATACATCATACTTGATAATATTTTGCCAAGTAAAAATTTGACCAAATAAAAATATGCGTACTAAAATCATTCGAAATATTTAATTGGTATAAAAAAGGTTGCTAAAATTTGTTTGGGTAATGAAATTTTGTCAAAATCTTTTCGGCAAAACGACAGGCACCCCCATGGATCACTTACAAACAACTTTGTACTCGTTTGTTATAATAAACTTGCTATACATCACTAAAAACAGCTTACATAGCGATTCCCAATACATCGCGAAATGTCCAAGTCGGCAGCGTGTTCGGATTCCCGACGTGGCGCTAACATGACATTCCTGGAGCGCCGACCATGTTGGTAGGACCAATTACTATGTCTTTGTAACTCCACAAACTTGGTTTTAGCTTTACACCGATAACCCTACACATCAAAAAAATAAAATTGTGTCCTCTAAAAACGCAACGTAAGGCCAAAAAATTTAACATTTCAATGTACTATAATTCTTTGGCCTAAAAAAGGCCAGCCCTCGTCACATTAACACCAACAGCTTCCCACTTTCGACGAGATACAAAGGTTCAAAGATTCTAATGCAGTTATTCCAATTACCAGCTTTCTGACTGACAACTTCATCTTCTAAATTCAAAGCGCTGTTCTACTACATTCAGGGAATGTATACGAACCCTGGTAGCCCCCCATTTAGTTTCGAACTGACTTACCCCTCTGCAAGTAGCAGTGCGTGTAGGGCGCGGCGCGGGTGAGGGCGCGCGCACAGAGCACGGACGTGCAGCGCGCTATCATTACCCCTCTGCAAGTAGCAGTGCGTGTAGGGCGCGGCGCGGGTGAGGGCGCGCGCACAGAGCACGGACGTGCAGCGCGCTATCATTACCCCTCTGCAAGTAGCAGTGCGTGTAGGGCGCGGCGCGGGTGAGGGCGCGCGCACAGAGCACGGACGTGCAGCGCGCTATCACTTACCCCTCTGCAAGTAGCAGTGCGTGTAGGGCGCGGCGCGGGTGAGGGCGCGCGCACAGAGCACGGACGTGCAGCGCGCTATCATTACCCCTCTGCAAGTAGCAGTGCGTGTAGGGCGCGGCGCGGGTGAGGGCGCGCGCACAGAGCACGGACGTGCAGCGCGCTATCACTTACCCCTCTGCAAGTAGCAGTGCGTGTAGGGCGCGGCGCGGGTGAGGGCGCGCGCACAGAGCACGGACGTGCAGCGCGCTATCATTACCCCTCTGCAAGTAGCAGTGCGTGTAGGGCGCGGCGCGGGTGAGGGCGCGCGCACAGAGCACGGACGTGCAGCGCGCTATCACTTACCCCTCTGCAAGTAGCAGTGCGTGTAGGGCGCGGCGCGGGTGAGGGCGCGCGCACAGAGCACGGACGTGCAGCGCGCTATCACTTACCCCTCTGCAAGTAGCAGTGCGTGTAGGGCGCGGCGCGGGTGAGGGCGCGCGCACAGAGCACGGACGTGCAGCGCGCTATCACTTACCCCTCTGCAAGTAGCAGTGCGTGTAGGGCTCGGCGCGGGTGAGGGCGCGCGCACAGAGCACGGACGTGCAGCGCGCTATCACTTACCCCTCTGCAAGTAGCAGTGCGTGTAGGGCGCGGCGCGGGTGAGGGCGCGCGCACAGAGCACGGACGTGCAGCGCGCTATCACTTACCCCTCTGCAAGTAGCAGTGCGTGTAGGGCGCGGCGCGGGTGAGGGCGCGCGCACAGAGCACGGACGTGCAGCGCGCTATCACTTACCCCTCTGCAAGTAGCAGTGCGTGTAGGGCGCGGCGCGGGTGAGGGCGCGCGCACAGAGCACGGACGTGCAGCGCGCTATCACTTACCCCTCTGCAAGTAGCAGTGCGTGTAGGGCGCGGCGCGGGTGAGGGCGCGCGCACAGAGCACGGACGTGCAGCGCGCTATCACTTACCCCTCTGCAAGTAGCAGTGCGTGTAGGGCGCGGCGCGGGTGAGGGCGCGCGCACAGAGCACGGACGTGCAGCGCGCTATCACTTACCCCTCTGCAAGTAGCAGTGCGTGTAGGGCGCGGCGCGGGTGAGGGCGCGCGCACAGAGCACGGACGTGCAGCGCGCTATCACTTACCCCTCTGCAAGTAGCAGTGCGTGTAGGGCGCGGCGCGGGTGAGGGCGCGCGCACAGAGCACGGACGTGCAGCGCGCTATCACTTACCCCTCTGCAAGTAGCAGTGCGTGTAGGGCGCGGCGCGGGTGAGGGCGCGCGCACAGAGCACGGACGTGCAGCGCGCTATCACTTACCCCTCTGCAAGTAGCAGTGCGTGTAGGGCGCGGCGCGGGTGAGGGCGCGCGCACAGAGCACGGACGTGCAGCGCGCTATCACTTACCCCTCTGCAAGTAGCAGTGCGTGTAGGGCGCGGCGCGGGTGAGGGCGCGCGCACAGAGCACGGACGTGCAGCGCGCTATCACTTACCCCTCTGCAAGTAGCAGTGCGTGTAGGGCGCGGCGCGGGTGAGGGCGCGCGCACAGAGCACGGACGTGCAGCGCGCTATCACTTACCCCTCTGCAAGTAGCAGTGCGTGTAGGGCGCGGCGCGGGTGAGGGCGCGCGCACAGAGCACGGACGTGCAGCGCGCTATCACTTACCCCTCTGCAAGTAGCAGTGCGTGTAGGGCGCGGCGCGGGTGAGGGCGCGCGCACAGAGCACGGACGTGCAGCGCGCTATCACTTACCCCTCTGCAAGTAGCAGTGCGTGTAGGGCGCGGCGCGGGTGAGGGCGCGCGCACAGAGCACGGACGTGCAGCGCGCTATCACTTACCCCTCTGCAAGTAGCAGTGCGTGTAGGGCGCGGCGCGGGTGAGGGCGCGCGCACAGAGCACGGACGTGCAGCGCGCTATCACTTACCCCTCTGCAAGTAGCAGTGCGTGTAGGGCGCGGCGCGGGTGAGGGCGCGCGCACAGAGCACGGACGTGCAGCGCGCTATCACTTACCCCTCTGCAAGTAGCAGTGCGTGTAGGGCGCGGCGCGGGTGAGGGCGCGCGCACAGAGCACGGACGTGCAGCGCGCTATCACTTACCCCTCTGCAAGTAGCAGTGCGTGTAGGGCGCGGCGCGGGTGAGGGCGCGCGCACAGAGCACGGACGTGCAGCGCGCTATCACTTACCCCTCTGCAAGTAGCAGTGCGTGTAGGGCGCGGCGCGGGTGAGGGCGCGCGCACAGAGCACGGACGTGCAGCGCGCTATCACTTACCCCTCTGCAAGTAGCAGTGCGTGTAGGGCGCGGCGCGGGTGAGGGCGCGCGCACAGAGCACGGACGTGCAGCGCGCTATCACTTACCCCTCTGCAAGTAGCAGTGCGTGTAGGGCGCGGCGCGGGTGAGGGCGCGCGCACAGAGCACGGACGTGCAGCGCGCTATCACTTACCCCTCTGCAAGTAGCAGTGCGTGTAGGGCGCGGCGCGGGTGAGGGCGCGCGCACAGAGCACGGACGTGCAGCGCGCTATCACTTACCCCTCTGCAAGTAGCAGTGCGTGTAGGGCGCGGCGCGGGTGAGGGCGCGCGCACAGAGCACGGACGTGCAGCGCGCTATCACTTACCCCTCTGCAAGTAGCAGTGCGTGTAGGGCGCGGCGCGGGTGAGGGCGCGCGCACAGAGCACGCGGGAGCCGGCGGCGCCGCGCGCGGACGTGCAGCGCGCGATCAACTCCACCCAACGCTCTATCACTTTGTCCCTAGAAGAACACGACAACTTTGAATAATTTCATGTTCCGGTGGTTTAGTGGTCGCAAGCGCCACTGCCGAGTCCAGGTCGTTGGTCCATATCGGGTGATAAGTGTTATTGGGTTTTCCCATTCAGGAACTTCTCAGTAGCATCCACTGAGCCTGTATCTATGCCCGGTTAAGCATTGAAAGACAAACGGCCGCAATACATCAAGAGACATGAAAAAGTGATTTTACACCGGGTTGTTCGAAAGACATACCGCGGCCCCGGAACGTAAAGGGCAATAGAAGGAACATGGGTGGGTTTTAGTGAGTACAAGACTGACACTCCCCCCCGCTCCGCCTAGAGCGGGGGAATTTATTTGCTGATTTCCCACCCCAAAAATAAAGTGATTTTACAGCATGACAATGCTCGACCCCATGTTGCGAAAGTCGTCAAGACGAACTTGGAAACGTTGAAACGGGAAGTCCTACCCCTCCCGCTGTTTTCTCCAGACGTTACTCCCTCGGACTATCACTTGTTTCGTTCAATTGCATGCAGCCTGGCTGACCAGCACTTCCGGTCTTATGAAGAAGAAAAAAATTAGATCGATTCGTGAATCGTTTCAAAAGATGAGACCAGTTTTTTCAACGCGGGATTCGTACGCTGCCCGAAAGATGGGAGAAAGTAGTGGCTAGCGATGGGCAATACTTTGAATCATAAATGTACCTATAACCAGTTTATTACAATAAAGCTTCAAATTTTCTAAAAAAAAATACGGCGGAAGCAAGTTGTACACCTAATATTTTGGGGTCGCCTTCCAGTCTTACCGGAGTCAGCTGAATATCAGTATTTTATATGGAGCGTCTGTCTACTTGACTTCCACAACCCAGTTAATAACTGGGTAAAAAGATACTCCTTGGATCCTTGTGGTCCCTTGGAGCTGTAAAAAAATCGACCCTCTAAGTCTAAGCAATCAAAAGATATGGCCGTTTATGTTGCAAGTTTGTACGGAACCCTTGCTACGCGAATCCGCTTCACACTTGGCCGGCATTTTTCATCATTGACTTTGCTATTTAGACAGTAGCAAGACTTACAGAATCTCCAAAGAGCACTTAAGCAAACCAACGTAAAAGATGAGTTCCTCAAAAGATCATATTTGATAGACATTCATTACTACAGTTTCTCTAACTAGGTTATTAAAGCCTTCCAGTAAAGATTACCTGCACAAATATCCCGAAGGTGTCAGGAACTCCTCCCACTTGTCAGCCTCCCTGCCTGTGAGACGGACGCGCCCATAGCCAACAGGTCCGTCTTGAAGACGGCAGTCATCACCCAAGTTTAGAGGAGGCAGAGAGTCCAGAGTCACCAGATATTCCAAGGAACGGGAACGCATCTGTCGGGAGAAAATCGAAGAATAGATTTGTATGAATTTGCACACAGATAGTTTATAACCTGGATTATTATAGTTATCACCTAACACACATATTCTTTTGATCCCGGTAAAAGGATCCTGCGTTAAATCTACCGAATTCCATGCGAGCAACGCTGCTGTTTAGAGCTAGTGTTACATAAATCGTTGAACAGCCTTACAACGTTCACACATTTACAAAAGCGGCCAAGAGAGAGTCAAACTCGCGCACCGAGGGCTTCGTACAAACTTGCTACTTAAACAGCCATATCTTTTGACCGCGTAGATTGAGAGGATTGATTTTTTCACAGCACAAAAGGGACCACAGATTTGAGTTTATGGTTTTAATTTCAACTTGATACCTGAGGAGCTCGTGGCTAAATAATAGCAGCCGCTCGGGTCGATCTTTAGGTTAAGCCGCGCTTGTCTAGGTTGGTCTGTGGATGGGTGACCACCCGTTATATACCGAGTTTCCTCCGTGCCTCGGAAAGCACGTTAAGCTGTTGGTCCCAGCTGTCAATTGTAGATCTTTGACAGTCGTTACAGGTAGTCAGTGTCTTTAAAGTCTGACAGCCAGTCTTATCAAGGGACATCGTATTACCCAGTACTAACTGGGTTGTGGAGGTCAGATAGGCAGTCGCTCCATGTAAAATACAGATATTCAGCTGCATCCTGTAAAACTGGAAGCCGACCCCAACATAGTTGGGAAAGGGCTAGGCAGATGATGATGACCTGCACGCGTTCTCGAGATAAAGGGTCTTGGCAAACAGACAGACAGACAATAAAGTGGTCCCAAAAAACTGTAAAAAAATACAAAATACTTTATTAAATTACTTTATTACCTTCTTCCCTCTATGTAGAGCTATGAGATGGCAGCATCTGAACCTCGGATCCCTCTGTCCAGCTCCATCCACTATCCTTTGAACCAAACTCTCTACTATGCTCTCCAGCTCAGTTGATATGCGCCCTATGTGGTTAGAGAAAAACATGATCAAGTTTATATTGACGGCACGGTTGGCGGAGTGGCTGAGCGATTGACTGCTGCGCTGCGTGTCGCGGGTTCGATTGTCGCATTCAACAAATATTTGTATGGCCTACAGATAGCTGTTCCGGGTCTGGCTTGTGTTTGTGAGTTTAAATGTTTGTAAACGCACCCACGATACAGGAGAAAGTCCTAGAGTGGAGAAACTTTTTTTTTTAAATAGAGCAAGAAAGAAAGGAATATTTGCTTTTAATAACCAAAACATAACATATCCCAAAGATATTTAAAAAATATATTTTCTTAAGATTGTTGGAACCAAGCTTAAAATATCGTTTTCTACGAGTAAATCTACGTGTAACGTATACTTTGGCAAATGAATTATTTTGTACAGCCTCACTGAGACATGGGATCTTTTGTATGACTTAACTTTTCACTAGAAATGTCATACAATACTCCTGTTGTATGATATTTCTACTGATAATAGTTAAGTTAATAATTTGACATCTCATTTTCAGTGTAACATACATACCAAGACAGCTTTTTCCCGCGGCTTCGCTCGCTTTAAATTCGGGCACACAGTTCCCCTTTCCTGATTTGCAGGTACCTGCTACCTGTAGTTTTTGCCTTTGCGCCTTATTGGTTGTAATATCAAAGCTACGTTTTCCCTTTTCATCCCTCTTTCTCCCTCATGTCCCACTTTAAAAAAAAACCTATGTCCGTCTCCAGGGTCCCAACTATCTCTGTACCAAAATCCATCAAAATCGATTTAGCCATTAAGGCGTGAAGACGTAACAAACAAACTCACTTTCGCTTTTATAATATTACTAGCTTTCGCCCGCGGCTTCGCTCGCGTTAAATTCGGTAGCGCCTTATGGATTTGTAATAGCAACGCTAAGTTTTCCCGTTTCTTCCCTCTTTCTCCCTCGTATCCCACTCTTTTTTAATAAAAAATAGCCTATGTCCGTCTTCTGGTTCCCAACTATCTCTGTACCAAAATTCATCAAAATTGGTTTAGCCATTAAAGCGTGAAGAGGTAACAAACAAACAAACAAACAAACTCACTTTCGCTTTTATAATATTAGTAAGGATAGTAAGGATTAAACGCAATAAGTCATTTATTTTAAATAATAATTTACGTATTACGCCAATTACACTATTTAACATACATATATGTATTAAAAAATATTATTCTTTTTTTCATATTTACGTATTTAAATCATTCAAACTACTTATGTACGTGTTTCTAAAAATCTGTTTGGCTAGTAAGCACAGCTTATAAAACTCACTAAATACAAACATACCTGTCTGATCCTCTTCCCAGAGATTATCGACATAAGTGTTGAGTGCCTTCAGCTGGTTCAGTGAGAACCGCAGTCCTGATGCTGGTAGACGCAAATCACCTCCCGGCGTCTCGCTCGCTAGGCCTGACGCTCCTGAACCCATGGCTTCTTGCAAAGAATCCTGATGGAAAGATATAAGATAACATTAAATTTGTACTTATTGTGAATGAAGGAAAGGTATATAGATCTAGCTACATTTCTTTATGTTACACACACAGTCAAAGAGTCGTTTTTTTTTTTTATACGAATGGGAAATCATCAAATAACATGCCCCGCTCTGAGCGGAGCGGACTGGGGACTGTCAAACTTTTACTGACTAAAACCCACGCATGTTCCTTCTTTTGCCCTTTATGTTCCGGGGCCACGGTATCCTTTCGAACAACCCGCATCCCAGGCAGGCAGTGGCCCTTGCAAGCTCCTCGTTTCCGAGTTCATATAGCACGGGTCTATTCAAACCGCGAGTTAATAGGTTTCTTATGGGTCAGCTCGTCCCATTATCCACCTCATCTGTCCTTAAGACTGAGTTAAAGACCCTTTTAATACAAAAAAATACATCGAATTCGAGCTACATACGTTAGGCAGGCAAATGTTATGACTAATGTACAGTCAGCAAAAGAGATAAGAAAGTGGGCTCGTGTCGTGTGTATTGTATAGTTGATTTTTTCTTAGAAACCGATAGACGTTTTCAACTGAAATTAAAGTTATTTAATGAACTGTTTGTTTTCTATCAAATATATTTAACTTTATCCAAAAACATTCTTGGATTTTTAATAAAACTTCAACTCTATCTGTCGAGCCTGATTCTCTTTTGCATACTGTTAATAATAATACATAGAAATCCAACAAAAACATAGCAGTAGATTGATGATGATGTTGTGTCTGATAGCCTTATCAGACACAACACCCGTCTAGTCGAAGAATCAAGATAGTCATTTCATTAAAGAAAATGGAACTTTCAGGCCTTCTTCTCATCTGCTATGTCTGTCTGGTCTGCCCATCGATCAACCCATAACCCCAGCCTCAACAATAGCGCTTTTACTTAACCAAATATTTCTTTTTTTGTTTCATCCGGCTCGAAGGACCATGACCAAAATCCGAAATCCTAAATGTTACGTAGACGAAGGACATTTAATCGGTTGAACAACTTATACTTTGCTGTGGCAACACCATCTAGTTGTACTAGTGTGTACTTACCTAAGCTGAGAAAACACAAGTGTAAAGTTAAACAGTAACTTCTCTGCGTGCTAAAAGGCAGTAAACCAGCGGTACTATCTGTGGAGTTAATTATTAGGTCCTTACATATGAAATTGGCGTTTTGTATGGAAGGAACAAAAAGTCGAATATTTTTTAATATAATATATTTAATTAATCAAAGTATGAACCATTGTTTTCAATGCACTTTTGCCATCTTATAGGTAGTTCATTGATCCCTTTACTAAAAAAAACCAGTCGGACGGGAATCAATAAAATCTTTGAAGGCGATTTGGACTGCCCCATCGGAGTTGAATTTTTTCCCTTGCAAAAAGTTATCCAAATTGCGAAAAAAATGGTAATCTGTTGGAGCAAGGTCCGGGGAGTACGGAGGATGTCTAAGACATTCCAATTCAAGCTCTTCTAATTTGGTAGCCGTCTGTTGCGCAGTGTGTGGTCTGGCGTTGTCGTGAAGCAGCAGTGGCGTGGAGCGATTGACCAGCCTTGGTTGTTTAGCCGCTAGCTTTTCCATCATGGTTTGTAATTGCTGACAATAGACATCAGCTGTAATAGTCTGGCCAGATTTGAGAAAACTGTAATGAACAATACCGGCACTAGTCCACCAAACGCTTACAAGTAACTTTTTTGGGGTTAATTTTCGCTTGGGGCAGGATTTGGCTGGCTGGCCAGGATCCAACCATTGCACTGAGCGCTTCCGATTATCGTAAAGAATCCATTTTTCATCACAGGTAATGATTCGGTTTAAAATACCTTCATTGTTGTGCCGGTTCAGTAATGTAACGCAGCAGTCGACGCGCGTTTGCCGGTTTGCTTCAGTCAATTCGTGAGGTACCCACCTTTCAAGCTTTTTAATCTTCCCAATTTGCTTCAAGTGAATTAAAACAGTTTTATCACTAACATCGAAGCCTGCAGCTAACTCGGACGTGGTTTGCGATGGGTCCGCTTCCACAATAGCCTTCAATTCTCCATTATCAACTTGGGTCTCAGGCCGTCCACGGGGCTTGTTCTGCAGGTCGAAATTTCCAGAACGAAAACGTTGGAACCAAAAACGAACTGTGTTTTCTTTTGCAACATGACCGCCATACACATCATTCACCCTTCGAGTCGTTTCCGCAGCACTAGTGCCACGGCGGAACTCGTACTCGTAAATAATGCGATATTTTAAATTTTCCATTTTGTAAAATGAGTGACGCAAACAGAAAAAACAGAAGAAAAAAAACAAATGAATGACGGTCATCGAAGCACAAATACATGAGTAAATAGCTGTACAAATTTGAATTTGGAATTCCTTACCAAAGAGGAGAAATTCGTGATTAAAGTGGCCAGTACGAAAAACGCCAATTTCATATGTAAGGACCTAATATTTAGATGTTATCTCTTGATGAGCGGATGACATTGAACCAGCTAAAACCATGTCCTACACGTTTAGCATGACGAATGATGTGACCTTTTACCTTCATGCAGTATTGTTTATTTACAATAACAAAAGAAAATGTCATCATTGGTGGTGGACCAGTGCAAATGGCCGTGACTTATGAGTTGTGGGTCGTAGGTTCAAAAATATACGACCACTGCGCTTTATACCCTTGTTTGTTTGTTTGTTACGTCTTCACGCGTAAATGGCCAAACAGATTTTCATGAATTTTGGTACAGAGATAGTTGGGACCCTGGAGACGGACATATTCTAAAAAAAAGTGAGAAAAAGGGGAGAAAGAAGGAGGAAAAGGCGAGAGAAAGATAATTTTTTTCGATCATCACGCGGGTTAAAGTTAGCCCAAAATAACTATGCCACGCGGACGACGTCGCGGGCGGAAGCTAGTTTGTACATAAAGTAAAGTGCCTAATAAGTTTAGTTGATTGAGTGATTTCACCAAATTACAGCAATAAGAGTGAAGAACATGAGGTCCTAGTTCTCATTACTAGGTCGGTAAGTGTTTAGTTTTCAACCAGGAATTGTATAGATACGTATACCCATGCTTGGCTTTGGAAATTACAGGGGATATGTGAAAGGCGCCTTTTTAATGAACTAACATACAAACAAATATTAATTGTTATAATGATTGACTTATATGTTTATCCTACAAACTTTCCTTCCCATCGATTTACCTCAAACACGATGATCAATACAATGACAATCGATTGTGTAACATTGATGACACGGTATGCGCCGGCGCACAATGTGGGCAGAAATCAAAATGGCGGCGATATTGTCGCACTTCCGCCGGAAGCGCATTATGTTGTGCCGGTCATGCGAGCAGGTGGCCGTGGACTGTTATCTATTTGGAGTTGTTTGCCAAGTTTGCAGACGAATGTTTTGGAGGACTTATTGATGTGAGAACGGAAGAAACTAGAGCTTCTGATCAGGTCAAGCGATGCCAGAATATTGCATTTAAAAGAGTTCTAATAAGTAAATAATCAACCAGCACCATTTGCACTCCACTGATGGATAAACTTATCTCTTACAGCATCCTTATCTACTAGTACACTAGTAATACATCGTTTAACCATAGCTCAGCAAAAGTATGCATGTCAACTACTCCAGGAGTAAGGGAATCCGAAGATACAGAATGTAAAAGTCGTAAAAAATGTAATTTCATACTTTTGGGATAAAAAATTAATAAAAAGGTTTATTTTGGAACACAAAAACACATAGATACAAAGATGAAAAACGATGATAGCTGTAAAAGTAAAAACTGTGTCGCAACTATCAACGACCGTTAACATAAGGAGAACAATTTGTTCCAGACATGCAGTTGTGTATTTTGAGGGATGTTGGATTGAGTGAGTGTAGGTATGTGTGGCTGCTGGGGTGTGGGAACGTGTGTGTATATCGGTGTGTATATGTGTGCGTGTGAGTGTGTTGGGTTGTGTGGTGTGTATATATTTGACCTGAATTACGATTCCACGATTTTCTCAGTTTCATCATATGAGAGAGTTTTCAACCACTTGGGCAACTTCATCTAAATCACTTTCAACCTAAACAAACGTCGCCGTCGGCGGCATGGCGGCAAGTGGCAGGAATATATCTCAGCTGTAATCTACTCGATTCTCAGGCTATTTTCCAACGTAATAACAAATCAATGGGCCTGTAGAATCCATTACGTGCACACAATTGAATGAGTCATTCAACCAATGATACTGTGACTGCCATTGATAAATTAATATCAACTACCTAAGTAGCTCCTCTGTTCAAGGAAAAACTTGAATGAAACGATTGATTTATGTTTGTATTACACACTATAATTAATCATAGCATCTATACTTGTCTGGCGAAGGCCCAAGGTCACTTGAAAGAAACGACACTGAAAAACGGGAAAAGAAGACGAATAGGTCCATAGACAAAGGGGAGCTTATAGTGTCAAATATGAAACAAAATAAGGAGCTATAATACCACTCTATTTAGGAAAACTACAATGGGTGAATATCGTGAGATTGAAGACCTATATCCAGCTGTTGACTGCAGTAGCTTGATGATGATGATGACCAAGAGTGAACTGGGATCAGCTGATTTATGCACACAACAATTATCACGGAAAATCATTTCATTTGGCACAAAATCGGCTGACAGTGTTGAAAAGGAGTTTTTTCGAATATTCTGTTGTCAATTTTTTTTTCTAATTGTATAATCAGCGTGTAATGTTCCAAGTGTTGGCACCAAGGCCTTCTCCTTATAAGAGTAAATGGGCCGTAATCCACTACCCCGACTCAGTCCGGGTTGGTAAATGTCACATGATTCCAATTATTTAACTCTAAGCTAAGACACCGGTTTCCTCGCAACCAAAACAAAACCTTCAACGAACTCTTCTATAATTAAAACATAAGACACACGGATGTGACAGCCCACAATCACAGCATATACCCTTCGAACAAACACTCACCAAATTACCTGTTTTTTTTTTTTCTTCTAATAGAATGACTGTGGTTATATTTATCGTTTTTGCGAGCTGACGAGTTACGGCCGACTGCCTTCCGTGTGCCGGCGACAATGGGTAACGAATGGCTAGTCGTTTCCACGACTAATAGTTGTCATTAGAATAGCATTGATGTATGTGGAGAATGTGGTCCGTCAGTGGACGATGTCCTTTTTAATTTTTGTTCGGTCATTTTGTTTTGTTTGCATGCGATGCGGAGGAATGAGGAAAATCTTTATGGTAATGTAATAAATGATAAATAATGTTTATTTTTTAAGTAGGTTTTTATAAACACTTCATTTAAAAAACTAGATGAAGCCGGTGTTTCGTACCAGACTACTCTCGAGAAGAAACAGCCGAAACAAACTCAGAAACCATTGTCTCTTTTAAGGTCCAGACAAAAATCTTGGTCAACTTATATGAGGACTATGCAGATTAGTGTCTGAAATGGTCTTTTTAAGAAAGCACCACACAGATTGAGTGGACCTGTCCAGTCAGTGCAAGCATTTGTCAGTTAACGTGTAGCTCGACTCATAACACAAGGAGCTCAACGACACGACGAACAATACCAAAAAAAGGATATTTGTATAGGTCGCTTATAGTACTCAAACTGCCGAAACAAACAAATTAAATCAAATTTGATTTAATTTGTTATTTGATATTCCGTATCAAATTCTAAGGTAGATTTTGATACAGTTTGTGCCATTATTTAGAACATTTATTATCATCATAAAAGGTGTAACGTTTTACGTTTAGCTCATCGGTTTTAAACTCGTATCCAGCATATCGCTATTGCGTCCAACCAGAACAGGAATTGCTATCACACTAATATTATGAACGCAAAAGTTTGTATGTGTGTGTGTATGTTTGCTACTCCTTCACGTAAAACGGCTTAAAGGATTTGAACGAAATTTGGTATCGAGATAGCTTGTAGCCTAGGCACTAACACATAGGCTTTAAACTTTTATCCCGGTCTAACGTTGAATTCACGAGGCGCAGCTAGTTTATTAATAAAATAACAGTAACTTTATGCAATGAGAACGTTACTGTATTTAAAATACAGAATTTATCAAGACAATACGATTTGCATAACGGGTACCTCACGTAATTACAACCCAACTTAAATTAACATAACATTTTACTTAGAAAAAACAATTAATAGGTAACCAATTGATTATAATTCTATTAGTCGTCAACTTCAAAGTGACCTTAATTGCTATAAACCATAGTGGATGCCGTGAGTCTTGGTGATCTTATGATAATTAAATAAATCTAATTCCATTGCATGTATATAAGACAACCATACAGAGTAAGTTAATAATAACCACAAGACAGATGTTAAGGCGCTGTACAAAGCAAACACTTCGTAAAACGTCTAGTTTTTCGTCGCAAAGTTAGCCGTATCTGTACATGCCACTAGCCAAAAAAAAATTACCATGTATAGTTCAATACATAAAGTAAAGAGTTAAACAAAATAAGTTTACAAAAGTGGTCTAGTACTACGAAAAAAGACCAAGAAAAAAAATTTTTCGTCTCGAAATTCTCAAGTTTTTCAGCGACAACCATCATCTTTTTTATATCTATAACAAAGAAAATTGTATAGACTAAAGAGATATCTAAAATTTTTCGAACACGGAGCTGTATTTTTTTTATATTCAATAAAAACTGCAAAATGACCTACATTTTGGCGGACATGATATTCAAATAAAATCAAACACCGAAATATTTTCGACCTTATTTCTATTCTTTCGATGCAATACTGTCGTGTACTTGTGTCAGACCATGCCTAGTATGCAGCTAGCGTCACTTCCGCGAATACCTAAAGATTGGCTTATGGCCGCGCCTTAACAGTGGTAGAATATAATGCCACCCGCGTGATATCGAAAAAAAGTCCTATGTATTATTCCAGAATATAATCTACCTCTGTGCCAATTTCATCAAGATCCGTTTAGCCGTTTTGACGTGAAAGAGTAACAAACATCCATTCATCCATACATCCTCACAAACATTCGCATTTATAATATTATATATAAATAAATAAATATAGTAGGAAGTAGGATGGTTTGAATGTCTTTGAACTGAGTCGCTCCCCTCGTTCTAGTATAAACGTAATAAACAATAACGTATAATAGTTCTAGTATTGACGACACGGATGGCGCAGTGGCTGAGCGATCGACTGTGGTGCTGAGTGTCTCGGGTTCGATTCCCGTACGGAACAAATATTTGTATGACCTGCAGATAGTTGTTTCGGGTCTGGCTGTTAGTGTATGTGAGTAGTTTGTAAACGCACCCACAATACAGGAGAAATTCCTAGTGTGAGGCAACGTTTTTCATAAAAGAAAGAAAGAAAAATAAAACTGTTTTAAGAACAGATGTCGTATGAGTTTTCCTAAACCTTTGAACAACAATATCCTACAAGGTTCCCGTTACAAGACACATGTTCAGGCAGATTTATTACATTCATTTTAACAGGTAATCATTGATAGTACAGTAATGATGTGACGAGATAATCGCGTGATACTGATAAGCGAGATGCCGTAGGTAAGGGAGATTATAATAGCGGATACCATGAGTGGAGAGATCAACATCACGATAAGGTATATAGATTACTATTCGTTGTTTCACAGGTCATTTCACGCGTAAGAGTGTTGTGAATCGAGTATTGGGTTCGATTCCCAAGTCGAACAAATTGTTATTGGGATGTTCTATCAAGAATTTCTCAGTCCTGAAGTTCGGATTTGCTCTCGATCGATGACAATAGGCTCGCCGTATATAATACTACTAGCTATGCCCACTATCACTTTGGAGTATGAAAAATAGATGTTGGCCGATTCTCAGACCTACCCGATATGCACACAAAATTTCATACAAATCAGTCCAGCCGTTTCGGAGGAGATTGGTAACAAAGACCGCGACACGAGAATTTTAGATAGGTATTAGAAAAAAAAACATAAAAAATAACAACGATAGAAACACAACGTTATGTTATGTTTTTTTAATGGTTTGTGTGAATGTAAGGAAGTAATTAGTACAAGATCAATTATGTAAAACATCAATTACTGGTCTACCAGTTGAGTGCCAACAAACTCTTTTTATCTCATGAGTCAAACTCAACTATCCCAAGATTCGGTTGGCCCTTTATCTTGAAAAGTGAACACTAGAAAACGCAAATCTAAATGAGAGACTTTACTTGTCGGTTATCTGATAAAAAGTATTCGAAACATTAAAATTAAATAAAAAACAAAATAAAACAAACTCAAATACCTGTATTCAACCTGTATCAAAAGTTTCACAATTAAAAAAGCACAAAACGGAACAAAACTAAAAACAAACTGTCCATTGCTGTCAAAATTGCCGCGCAAACTTTACGAGTATTTTCCCGAGGCACAGGCGCCGCGGCGTACAGCCACACGACAAATGTTTGTGTCCGAGTACCATTGTTTACTCTGTCATTCTGCCTTTGTTACCATGGAGGTTCGTTGGAGGACGAGTCCGCTATTATTTATTACATTGCTTTACTCTTTTCAAGACAAAAACTTTTTCGGTTTTTCCGCGCATGTGGCATGTTATTAGAGACTATTATAACGCTAATCATTTTCCGCAATTTTATATTTTAGTGAATTTTAAATCTGTATTCAGATGTTAAATGTGTGATTACTTTGAAGTAAAGGAACAAGTGCCTCAGAAAATATGATAGGTATGAATGTAAATGGATGGAGAGGGAAAGAGATACCAAAGAATACCAACAAAGGAAACAGAGAAAGGAATAACCGTGTTCCAGCGCCCAGGGGAGAGACTAGCTGTTGCCCGGAACCTTTATTTGCGAAAATTTAGAAACACAACCCTAGTTGAATAGGATTTTGTGAAAATTTTAAGGGTTTTAAGTAAGTTTTTTCAACGGACCCCTTACTTATACTTTTTCTAAATAAAAGCCTCAGAACCCCGTCTAACAATAGATAAAGTCCCGGTAAAATCGGAAAACCCGTTTCGGACATTACAAACAAACATATCCATGAACAAAAAATAAAACTATATTTTGACATAAATACCGTTTATATGTACTTTTATAGGCGTTCAGTAAAAGGCACTTTTTAAATTACAAACTGACACTTCAATTCTATTTATTCGTAAAATGTACACATATATTTTACCTACCTACCGTCACCATTGCCTAACCTACTAAACTTTAAAATCATCAACTAGATAGTAAAATATTCATCCCTTTAATCCCCCTAGACACATAGTTACGTAAACTTGAATAGTTTCGTTATCAGTCGCTCAGACGGCGGTGAAACGTCTTATCGCGCAAGTTTTGCCCCAAATGTAGGTCTTCATGTTGAACGGTATTAAAAAGCTATTAGGAACTGCGAACGGAATGAATTTGTTGTTTCCGATGTTGTCGGTCTTTTATGACTGCAAGGTGTCTTTTTACGAACGGAGGTTGGTTGAGATACCTATGCGTGTTTTTTTTCACCAACACTAAGCGACACTTAATACCTGTAGGTGTTTCGTAGTGTAAGTTTTTGTCGATTATGACGAATACTAGTTGCGCTTCGCGGTTTAACCCTCGTAGGTCGGGATAGAAAGCATTCGAATATCATATGTATTTATCCTATGTGTTAATACAGAGTATAAGCTTTCCACATACAAAATTTGAACCAAATCTGTTGGCAAACATACACACATACAGCCTTTTATCTTTATATTAGTATGATGAGATAAATAGGTGACAAATTATGCTTCTTCCTATGACTTTTTTACAACAGTGACTATCGAGTTTCATTCCTGTTCTTCTCCATAGGAAACGACCAACCTGAGGGTACCGAGGCCCAAGCACGATCTTGCAATGTAAATGTCACGTAATTATACGTCGATCCTATCATTTAAAATACTCGGTTCACAATCAAATCGATTAAACTTATGAAGTTTGTTAAAGAGATTTCATCCTTATTGACCTAACGATCGATGCAATAAAAGTACAGGGTGCAACTTTTACAGATTTTAGTCGGTTCGATTACCGTAGGCGGCAAACGAATTTTTAAAAATCTTTGAATGCCGTTTTCTTTCTTTTAAAAAATAAAGGAACGTTTTCTTTGAGTAAAATTTTCTATCTAAACTTCTAAAGTATTAAGAGTACTTCCCCTTCAGGCGGCATTACAAAATTCCACCCTGTATATTGAGAATTTGCCAGCATTCAATAGGGCGCGAGCTCAATCACTGTCTCACTTTCATCTCGCGCGTGCTCGTGATAGAGCCCCCGAATAGTTATACTTACATAATAAAAATAAGAAATTCAAATATTTTTTGAATATAGAACACTAATAAAATAAGAAAGAGAATAAAGCCATCCTATTTATTCAAAATTAAATTGGGTTTATCAACAGGATATCACAAATAAATATAATGATGTACAAAATAATTTGCTTATTGACATTTACAACTTGACATTTATTTGAGTTCTAAATTTGAAAATATTTGAATTTCTTATTTTTAATATTAGGCTGTTTAGCGATGTCATGCCTTTGTTTTGCCTATAGTATGATGACAAAGCGCAGGGAAAAATCAAATTAAATCATACTTAGTTTCATATTGATCACACTAGGAATTTCTCCTGTATCGTGGGTGCGTTTACAAACATTTAAATTCACATTCACAAACATCCAGACCTGGAACAACTAACTGTAAGCCATACAAATATTTGTTCCGTGCGGGAATCGAACCCGCGACACGCAGCGCAGCAGTCGATCGCTCAGCCACTGCGCCAACCGTGTCGTCACTAAGTTATTTGCAGTTACTAAGTTAATTTTATGGGTACTCCAAAGAGTGTGAAACCTTACCTTATTGCCATATATTACCAAATGTCAACCTCGAAAGAAAGTATCCGAAAGAAGCCGAATAATGAGCACTTTTAAAAGTAGAAGACGTTCGCGATTCAGCAACAAAAGTGACATATTTCCAGGCGAGGTAGTTTGCGCGGCTCGAATTACTATCCACACAGAGCGTTATCTGGGGAACTTACACCCCCAGGCAGAGCGGGGACATGGGGTAGTGCAGTTAGAAGGACAAGTTGGTGCAAACCTTGTTAGATACCCCTGGCAGGATGCCTCAATAGCCACATAACTCATGATCCATAGTCCAGTTAAGCAGCTTACAACCTCAGGATAACCAGCAAGATGCCATAAAAGAAAAAACGGACGCGCAGCAAGGGTTCCGCACAAATGTCATATATCTTTTGACAGCGCAGACATAGAGGGTTGAGTTTTTCACAGCACAAAGGGACCAGAGAGTTAAGTATACAGTTTTCATTTCAACTTGATACCTTCACGCGTTCCCGAGATAAAGGGTCTTGACAGACAGACAGACAGACAATAAGGTGATCCATTAAGGGTTCCGTTTTTTCCTTTTGAGGTACGAAACCCTAAAAATGCAAGGCTTGCAGACAACCGCAGAACACGTCGGCTGTATCCTACGTCGACCTATATAATGTCACCGTTACGACAGGTCTGTTGTTGTATTTTAACCTGCTTGGTGTCTGAAACTTAGGGGAAGAATCGTGGCTTGATCTTGAGAGTTGGCTAGATCTGCAGTTTGAATATCACAAATATTATCTTACTAGCTTTTGCCCGCGGTTTCACTCGCGTTAAATTCGGGGTAACATAGTTCCGCTTTCCTGATTTGTAGGTACCTGCTATCTGTAGTTTTTGCTCTTGCGCCTTATTTATTGTAATAGTAAAGCTAAGTTTTCCCTTTTCTTCCCTCTTTCTCCCTCATTTCACACTTTAAAAAAAATAGCCTATGTCCGTCTCCAAGGTCCCAACTATCTCTGTACCTAAATTCATCAAAATCGGTTTAGCCATTTAGGCGTGAAGACGTAACAAACAAACAAACCCAATTTCGCTTTTATAATATTAGTAAGGATTGTGAGTGCAGTTAACGTTCTATGACAGTACTGACCTAAGCAAGGTCTAAAGGGCTCATTATATGTGGTGAGCGCTCTGTTCCCTTCGCGAGGGGAGCATGCTCCTCCGCACATGGCTCCGCCGCTTGCGGTGCCACAAGCGGACCACGAGGACAACGACGACGACGACGTTCCGGAGGTGACTGGGGTAGATCTGAGAGCGGCGGTGGGCAGGCTGAAAGCCAAAAACACCGCCCCGGGACCCGATGGCTTGCATGGCAAAGCCTGGGTCCTGGCCCTGGAGGCTCTCGGGCCCCGACTACTAGGGCTCCTAAGCGCGTGTTTGGAGAGGGGCCAGTTCCCACTTCGTTGGAAGACGGGGAAACTGGTCCTGATACAGAAGCCGGGGCGCCCTGCGGACTCTCCGTCCGCATTCCGGCCCATTGTGCTGCTCGACGAGGTGGGCAAGCTCTTTGAAAGAGTAATTGCAAACCGCCTCGTCGGGCACCTTGTGGGGACGGGGCCGGATCTTGCGGATCAACAGTATGGTTTCCGCAAGGGGCGCTCGACGGTGGACGCCATCATGCGCGTGAGAGCCCTCACGACGGGGGCTGCAGTGTCCAGGGGTGGGGTTGTCGTGGCGGTGTCTCTCGACATCGCCAACGCGTTTAACACCATGCCTTGGGGCTGCATCAGGGAGGCACTCCAATACCATCGGATGCCGACCTATCTTCGTCGTGTGGTCGGGGCATATCTGACGGACAGGGCCGTCATATACCCTGGTCGCTCTGGAGAGTGGAACCGGCGAGAGATGTCGTGCGGTGTCCCACAGGGATCGGTCCTGGGGCCGCTCCTGTGGGACATTGGTTACGACTGGGTGCTGCGCGCCGACCTCCCCAGCGGCGTCAGTGTAGTTTGCTACGCTGACGACACGCTCGTTCTGGCTCAGGGGGGGTCGCACCAGGCGGCGGCCGACATCATGACACGCGGGGTTGCGATAGTCGCAGAGAGGATCCGGCTGCTGGGTCTCGAGGTGGCCTTGCACAAATCCGAGGCCATAGTCTTTCATGGCCGCGGAAACACGCCACCGTCGGGATCCCAGTTGACGGTAGGAGGGGTTCGCATCGGCGTCGGGTCGACGATGAAGTACCTAGGAATCGTCCTCGACAGCCGGTGGAACTTCGTCGAACACTTCCGACGTTTGGCTCCCAAGCTCGAGCGGACGGGGGCTGCTTTCAAGCGGCTCCTGCCCAATCTGAGGGGGCCAAACGCCTCCTGCCGTAGGCTCTATGCCGGAGTCGTGCGGTCTATGGCCCTTTACGGGGCCCCGGTATGGGCGCGTTCTTTAGGGCGGCGCGCCGCCCACTACCTGAACGCGCCCCAAAAGGTGGTGGCCATACGGCTTGTCCGGGGCTACCGCACGATCTCCGGCGAGGCAGCGAGCCTCCTTGCCGGACTGCCACCGTGGGATCTGGAGGCGATAGTCCTCGCGCGCCTGTTTGAGTGGCGCGCGGAGGCACTACACCGGGGGGAAAACCCGCTGCCACGGCAAGTTGCCGCTCGGCGGGCAGACTTCCGGTGCGATCTCATGGTGGCATGGAGAGAGCGACTGTCGCAACCCCGTGCAGGGCACGCCACAATAGCGGCGGTAAGTCCCCTCTTTGAGGAGTGGCTGGAGAGGCGTCATGGCGTCCTCACCTACCGCCTGACGCAGGTCCTCACCGGACACGGAAGTTTCGGGAGGTTCCTGCACATCATCGGGCGGGAGGAAGCGCCCGGGTGTCACCATTGTGACGATCGCCCGGAGGACACGGTGGAGCACACAGTGGCGGTCTGCCCAGCTTGGGCGGAGCACCGCCGTGCCCTCGTGGAGGCGATCGGCGGCGGAGATCTCTCGCGTCCGGCCCTGGTTCAGGCCATGGTCCGGAGCGAGAGGGAATGGGAAGCGGTCACCACCTTCTGCGAAGCAGTAATGCTAGCGAAGGAGGTGGCCGGGCGATTGAGGGAGAGAACATCTGCCCAACCCAGCCGCCGCGGGAGACGCCCATGGCGCCGGGCGCCGCGAGACGACTTCCGGCCACCGTAGATGCGGGCCTGTGGACGGTGAGCAATGGGTAGCTCGCCGTCCGTCCGTCGATTGACGACAGGCCGTGTCGACGGCGCGTTCGTGTTTCACGCGCGCCTCAAAGAGAGTCAGCAAAGCAGAGGGGCTTGCCAGAGCCTCCGCCTGCCGGGGTTGCGGGTTGTTCGAAAGAGATACCGCGGCCCCGGAACGTAAAGGGCAATAGAAGGAACATGGGTGGGTTTTAGTCAGTACAAGTCTGACATGCCCCCCCGCTCCGCCCAGAGCGGGGGAAGTCATTGGATGATTTCCCACCCCAAAAAAAAAAAAAAAAAAAAAAAAAAAAAAAAAAAAAAAAAAAAAAAAAAAAAAGGGCTCATTATCAACATCGTCACAGAATCTATAAAAAAAAAACTACATAATATGTCCGTTACAGACTTCGAATCCATTCTATTGATGTGCCCCATACTGGTTATAATGCGACACCAAGAAGCTGAGCAGCGGGTGAAACCCTGGGTGTAGATAGTTGTAATTACTTCGAAAAACTTCCACTGTCTACCACAATGATCGCGTTGATATTGATCTCCCTACTTCGCTAGACCTTTTGTGCATTTCGGTATAGTTGCAAGATTGTTAGAGATTCAAGTAAAACGTTCAACTTCGTCTTTTGATGGAGTATGAAGAAGTTTCTCGAATAATGAGAACTGTAACCGAACTGCTTTTGATACCTTACACTGAAAGAATAGACGCTTTCAGTTACCTTCAGACTGATATAAAGTTACATTATTAAAACCTCTAGCTAGGTACTACAGCATTTACGAAACAGCTTTTTGCTGCTCTTTGGATTCGTACAGGACTAATTTAGTTGATAAAATTAATTATTTCGTTTTTGTTCTTTTTTATTAATCTTGTTTTCACTAATATTACTCAAAAAAACCCGTCATCTTAGCATACCTACCTGTGCGAGAAAGAAATTGAATTTCATCCTTTGGGGAAAAAGACTTTTTTTCTGTTACCAACAGAAATTTTGATTCAAGTAAGGAAACTTTGTCATTGCAGCTGAGCCTAATAATAAAAATAAGAAATTCAAATATTTTTTTAATATAGAACACTAATAAAATAAGATAGAGAATAAAGCCATCATATTTATTCAAAATTAAATTGGGTTTATCAACAGGATATCACAAATAAATATAATAAAATTATGTACTTACAAAATAATTTGCTTATCAACAAATTTACATTTATTTGAGTTCTAAATTTGAAAATATTTGAATTTCTTATTTTTAATATTAGGTTGTTTAGCGATGTCATGCCTTTGTTTTTTTTTGTTTTTCTAAGAAGAAGCTTTGTCATCACAAAGCGCGGGGAAAATCAAATTAAATCATACTTAGTTTCATATTGATTAATGACAAAATTACTTTTTGTTCTGTTATTTAATTTCTCCAAAGTGTACATATTGAAAGTTTATTCATATTTAGAATGATCACGAATGAAAACTTGTCAAAGTAACTACTGTTTCCCAAAACAAAATTAAAACGTTCATTTTTGAAAATGGAGCTAAAGGCGAAGCTGACGATTTCTTCGGCAGGTTGCGTTGAGGCTACAGAAGAAGTAAAAAAGGCATTGGCGCGAAACCTTGTTTTTTTTTCTAATTACAAATTGAACCAATTGCAATCTTATTTTCGTATTTTATTTTCACGCAATTGTAGTGAAAAGTAGTCTATAAACTCTGTTTTATTTACTATAAAACTATTTATAATAGTACAATAGATGATTATAGCCCTTTACATAACAATCTACTATTTATTGTTTTGTACAGAGGGAGTCCTATAAACATTTTTATTTCACTCTAAACAAGTGAAAAGTAGTCTATAAACCCTGTTTTATTTACTATAAAACTATTTATAATAGTACAATAGATGATTATAGCCCTTTACATAACAATCTACTATTTATTGTTTTGTACAGAGGGAGTCCTATAAACATTTTTTATTTCACTCTAAACATCAACTATTTTTGTCCTCGTGACAGGGAGCCACACGTTTTTTTTCTCGCCGGTAAACTGTCACGCCACCGTTGATGATACTGCAATATAATCTTCTTAGTTATAAAATTCTCGAGTCAAAGTTTTAGTTGCCATAATCCTCCGGACAGCTAAACCCATTTTTATTTTTATGTAGGTATACTTAATCGATGGTTCTGAGAATAGTTTGTAATCTATTTTTCATAGCTCAAATAGATAAGGGTGATTGTCGTCAGAAGAGGACCTGAGCAGCGTAAAACCGCTGGGACAGCTAATTTCGCTGAATAATCGACATAATCCTTACTAATATCATAGAAGCGAAAGTGAGTTTGTTTGTTTGTGTGTTACGTCTTCACGCCTAAATGGCCAAACCGATTTTAATGAATAAGGGGGAAAAAAGTGGAGAAAAAGATTTTTTTTTATTATCACGCGATTATCACGCGGGTTAAAGTTAGAGTTAGTCCAAAGTAACTACGCCACGCGGACGAAGTCGCGGGCGGAAGCTAGTGTTCAATATATTTTAAATTAGGCCTCATGTAGATATAGGTATAACAAAATGAAGGTAGGCGAACTAGGACAGGCACTAACGCTATCCTTCATTCATTTTTGTCTTGCGTAATTATTGAAACCATACAATATTTCCTTGAATCTTCCTCTCTACATCCATGACAGTAGGTAGGCTTCAGCCTTTAGATCTGCCTGGCGGGATTACGGGTTGTCCAAAAGAGATTCCGCGGCCCCGGAACATAAAGGGCAAAAGAAGGAACATGGGTAGGTTTCAGTAAATAAAAATTTGACACTCCCCCCCCCCCCCCCCCCGTTCCGCCCAGAGCGGAGAAGGTTATTTGATCCACTTAACCCCATTGCAAATTCACTCCACCGCTGCAATTTATTCAACACCTCCCAAATAACAGGCTATTAGGTACAATCGGCACAAGAACTTCGTGATAAAGGGCGCGATTTTACCAACAGCCGTAATCACGAGCTAATAACCCGCCAAGCCACCAAGTTTTAATTTATTCCGCAAACTGTTCGCTTGCACGCACACCTAGCGATAAGTACAGACAGGAGCAGTTACTTCTTTCATGGTCTATACATACATAAACTCACGCCTTTTTCCCAAAGGGGTAAGCACTAAGCAGAAACTACCATAATATAGAGATTATACAATAAATTGAGAACGATGTATCGTTGTCAATTTATTGTATAATCTCTACATAGTATTTCTAAGAAAAACTGGCAGTGGCTAAATCTGGATGTATAATTAGGAACAACTCTGCTTAACCCTTCGAGGATAACAGGTGTGGTTATTTATCACACAGGTTCCCAAATATTATAACAACATATTTTAAGCAGCTCAGTTTTTTGACGGGCCTGTTGGTCTAGTGGTTAGTGGCCCTGACTGCTGAGCCGGAGGTCGTGGGTTCGATTCCCACCCAGGACAAACTTTGTGTGATGAGCATGATTGTTTTGTTCTGTGTCTGGGTGTGATTTATCTATAATATGTATGTATTTATAAATTATATAAGTATGTATATCAGTTGTCTGGTTACCATAACACAAGCTCTGCTTAGCTTGGGATCAGATAGCCGTGTGTGAGTTGTCCCAAGATATTTATTTATTTTTTATTTAGTTATATAAATTCACTATTTTAAAAGTTACTTACAAATACTTATAACCGCTCGTGACTGTACCTTCGTACCTACAGCGTGCAGCAGTGATAGATTTGTGGCAATCTACGACTAATCTAACGCTAAAGTTGGAAGTTCCAGCGATTATCGCTAAATTGAGTTGAATATGTTCGGTTTGCGATTATGTGTAGTCGCTTCAGGGTCAAGGTTAACTTGGTCATTTTAAGGTTAATATAAACGTGTGTAAGGTACGAAGAAGAGCGCCACTCGTTCGCTACGTCAGCTAATCTTTCACTTAGATAGAAATTACGAAGACAAGCATTACGATTTGGCCGGATGTTCGAGGCTGAGAAGCTCCAAACCCAGCCGCCGCGGGAGATGCTCTGAGCGTCGGGCGCCGCGTGATGACTTCAAGCCACCGTAGACGTGGGTCCGTCCGGTGACGACAGGCCGTATCTAGGGCACGTTTGTATGCCAGGCTTGCGTCACAGAGCGATGTAAGCAAAGCAGAAGGGACCACTAGGGCCCTTGGCCGCCGGGGTTGCGGGTTGTTCGAAAGAGATGCCGCAGCTCCGGAACACAAAGGGCAAAAGAATGAACAGCGATGGGTTTTAACCAGTACAAATCTGTCACTCCCTCCCCCTCCATTTAGAGGGGGGGAAGTTATTTGATGGTTTCCCATCCGAAAAAAAAGCATGAAAATGGACAAGTTTTCAACAAAGATTTGGGGGCCTGTTATACGTACCTGCCTAATTTTGAATTAGATATATAAAGTGTTGATTCTCAATCTCATAGAGGTTTATAGACACCTTCTATCAATTACATGCGGAGTTTAAGGTCAGGGGGTGAGCTCAATCTCACGAGGTAGAAAACGGAGTCTCGACAAATATCACGTAATTTATTTCCCTCAAGAAAGAGATAATTGGGTTTAAAACATATTTCTCCACTAGAAAATATGTAGCTAAATTCTGTACAATCATTTTTCATAATCATTATTTCATAAAAATAAATAAAGTAATTATGTTTTTTTATTCCATACAATGAAATCTAACACATTAAAATTTTACACAAAAAAATGCATTTTGTAAAATCCCACGTAAGATTAATGATTGACCGACTGACGTAATTAATTGACAATGAAAATTAAAAATCCATATTCGTTAAATAGCACTTTATTTTATATGTACATGTTAATGTTAAAATTAAGAATAATCAATTCTTGTATAATGTGCAGACAAAGTGACAAACGATCAACTCGACCACGTTAACTAAAACATTGTTTGTTATACTACTTCACTATTTATTTCTAAAAATATACATCATTCTTATATTGTTTCCTAGTGCAGGCAGAATTGTGCTAATATTCACTTCTATTTTAATAGTAACAATATTTATTATTGCCTATTTATTCAATCGAGTCTATAAAAATGCTTATATTTAGCACGGTCATTATTCTACACTAAATCATTGAAATAACTTCCGACATGGGAATCAAGCCACGAACCCCAGGGTAGCCCGATATACAAAAGAGGTATTGGAACGAAGTTCCTTATCGCGCGTTGCGGAAGGGGGCTAAACGGAAAAAATTAAGACCAAAAGCTGTAACGACACTTTTTGCTTAAGCCCAAAAGTTGTAACGACACTTTTGCTTAAGACCAAAGGTTGTAACGACACTTTTAGCTATAGTTGTAAGCCGTGCGGCGTGTTTATCTGTCTGCCTCTCTCTCTCTCATAAGCAAGCAAGTTAATTTCGTTTTGTCTTTCTATTTGGCATTGAACAGGGTGGTGTCGCGACGATTATTTTTGTTGAGCGTATACAGGTTTTTTGTACAAAATAAAAAATAACTTCGTTCCATCCGGGTGTCCCTTGACACCTCTCAAGTTTTTTTATAAACATTTATATCAATATCTTAGCTAACGCAGTCAATAAAAACAAACGGTACAGAAAAACATAGTATGGTACAAACAAATAACGACTCTCACTCTCACAAATAGAGTACACTTTACATATTGTGCCGAACCTAACTCTTAAACAAGCGATATTTTCAACGGGTAGCAAAAATTTAACGTAAATATACATACTTATAATAATGTAAATAACAAATATCTATTATTATTTAAATATATATAACATTTATTACTTTTGTAGTAAATATGTAGCGTCAGTAAGGCGCAGGTCTCACCGTTCAATGGAAGGAGGGGTAGGTTCACTCAGTACAAGTATGGCACTCCTCTCCGCTACGCCCTGAACTGAACGGCAGGAGCCATTTGGAAAAAGGTCCCACCGTTAGCGGTTAGCGAGTACAGCTAGCGACTAGTTAATATGTATATTAGTTTAATAAAACTAAAATACACGCTTTCACGTTGATCTCAGCAACCCTTTCAATTGATACCCATATCATGGTAATATATAAAAAATAACTGGTTCGCATCTTTAGAATGACAGCACTTAGCTAACCATGCATTGTCATTAAAATTAACCAAAATTGCAAAATATGTAAAATTTCAGCTCAATCGGGAGCCGGAAGTATTGTTTTAACATAGTTATTTACAGGTGAAGGTAATAAAACAAAGAAAATAATGAAAAGAGCCACAAATTCAATAACAATAATAATTAAAACAAATCTTCAACTCATAATTTCCCTATAAACCCTTACATTGCCTACTAAATAATAACAATAGATAATGATCAGTCCGTCGCTACCGCTTATGAATTCTATTGAGGTTCTAACATCGCTTGTCTCGGAGCCCACCGCAGTGTCATGGTGACTCTGAACTTCTACCATAAGACCATCAACGTATAGCTTAAAGACACGGAGTAGTGAGTGCATGGAGTACACAAACCCTTACTAATATTTTAAAAGCGAAAGTGAGTTTTTTGTTTGTTACGTCTTCACACCTAAATAGCTCACCGATTTTGATGAATTTTGTAACAGAGATAGTTGGGATCCAGGAGACGGACATAGGCTAGAAAGAGGGAATAAAAGGGGAGAAAGATTTTTTTTCGATCATCACGCAGGTTCAAGTTAATCGTCGTCGTTAGCCTAAAGTAACTATGCCGCGCGGACGAAGTCGCCAGCGGAATCTAGTGTAACATAAAACTTCTACACAAAACTGCGATGCGACGTCGTATCGTAAAGATCTACGAGCTCGCAATCATTTGCGAATTGATTCGCATCGCGAATTTCTGTGATTTGGCGTCACACCTTGTTGACGCCATATTATTCCGCTCTGAGACAGCGTATGGACAAGAGAAGATAAAGAGATAATAAACTTTAATAGCTTTAGTTCCAGGTCAAATAATATTTCTAATAGTTTCCATCAATACTGTTAAAGGTATTAAAATAGAAAGAGTTCTTTTTACGAATTATAGGGTCTTCGAATGAAGATAATACGCTCATTCTAAAATAGTCAAATGTTTTTGATCGTTGTCAGTTTCATATTTTCATAGAAAGTTACCATTGGCGTGCATAATATTAATAAATGGATGAACTCGAAAGTCTTTTTTGTTTCTTTTTTCTATATCTTTTTAGCAGTTTCTTTTTATGATCCATGATGTCATAACCTAGTTTAATTCTTCTTCTCTTGTCGCTTGTCGATGAAACTCATTAGTGTTGGACCAGTATGTAGCCACTGTTGCTTCGTTTATATCTTGATAGGTTCAAGTTGTTGGAACTTAAACCTATGTAGTTTACAATATACGTTCAGTACGGTTGACGGTCGTCGAAGGCCCAAATCGTGGATGGGACACGCCTTGTTATACGATATCGCATCGTAACAACTCGTGTCGCAGTTTCCTACATTGCAAATTCGCACCACACCGATTCGCAGTTTTGTGTACAAACCGATAGTGCCAAGTCTGTGCCCTGTTTAAAGACAGTTCCTCACTAATCAGTTCAGATATTACATCAGAGCATTAAATCAGCGAAAGCTTCGTTGAAGAAGTGTTTTATACTCAAAATACTAAACTGGAGTAAATATGAGAGTACAGTTCGTAATGAGTAGTTATTATAGTTTTTACCCGACTGCGGTCAAGTAAGGAAGGGTTATGATTTCAGCAGTTTATGTATGTGTGCTTGTTCGTACAAATCACCAAACCGCATCGAATCAATAAATTTGTAATAAATGAACTATGGACAATTTGTATACTAAATTGAAAGTGGTCATTCCATTTACTGACTACTCCGTGATGTACTCACTTAGCAATTACGATATCATTTATTTTATAATGTGTGTGTGCCACCACATATATTTTATCTTGACCAATGTATATGAAATATAATATTGATTGAATACAGTAATACCACAAGTTACATAAACCTAAAGTTTAAGGTACAACAGTTACCCTATTGGCCCTTTAATTTACTAAACTTTTTCGAATTATTTAGATATAATTATCTAGATGAGTAAC
The DNA here is from genome assembly GCA_905475445.1 of Ochropleura plecta. Classification (NCBI taxonomy): domain Eukaryota; kingdom Metazoa; phylum Arthropoda; class Insecta; order Lepidoptera; family Noctuidae; genus Ochropleura; species Ochropleura plecta. The sequence goes on from FR997735.1 coordinate 1,727,722, forward strand.
TAACACTTAAAGGGAACAAGTTTAAAATAAATTCTCTTAAAAGTGCATATCTAATATATTTCTCTAAATATATTGACTACATACACAAATTCACGCCTTCCAGCCATGGGCGTAAGCAGGCTTATATTGGCTAATATATCAATATTACATTCTTAAAAACGTTAATCAAAGGCATTTGACATTTCTTAATTAACTAAGATATATTATTAACAAACGTGAACATATCCAATCTCATATAAGTAGGTGCATCTCGAAAAATCCATATTAAAGCAATTTCATACAGGGCACATTATTTATGATTATTTTCTTATATTAATTGGGGCATTCCTTTGGTTATTATACTGTATAACTATAGAAAATTTGAGGTATTACTGTATACTTATATAATTATTGTAGAACATTAATTAAATATGTAATATATTTATTTTATTTATGCGTGTCCCGTATCAGAAAACATCAGCAAAATGTGTTTATAAGTCTTATATTGCAGTTATAATCGTCATTATTTAAAATTACTTCGGAAGTGCATTTACTTTTCACCTCTATTTAACTCTTAGAAAACAACTGTCGTAATGTTTTGAGGAAAAGACAAAGTATTCTTAAACCTCACATAAATTATTGCACACCAATGAATATCCAAACTTATAACAATCCAAGATTACTTGAATAAGGCATTACTTAAAATTCACCTACATTGGGAATCGGGTTTAATCCTTATTCTGACAACCACAACAAGTCGCACTTTATTTCTATTCATTAGCATTTTATTTCTTCTCTAATTCATACATTCACTCAAAATAATCCCTAGAAATACGGTCTTCTCCCCAAACCACAACAAGTCCGTCGTCAGTGAAATTCATAGAACCGTAAGACCGTCAGCGGTCACACATAACCTCATCCTGGTCTATTCCCACCGACTCTTCTTGCCACTCTTGCGGATACGCTCAGCCCGCTCCGCTCGCTCGGCTCGCTCCGCTCGCTCCTCGGATCGCTCGGCTTGCTCGTCGTTACGTTCGTCTGAGCGATCTTCGGATTGCGCGGCAGGAGCGTTGACTCCCGGCTGGATGGTGGGACGTGTTTGTTCCCAGGAGTGATCTGTTGATGCTGTAAACTGGGGGGAGGAAATTTTATATAATATTTATTATGAGATGTAGTTTAAAAAAGTTATGGCAGACGACGTATTGGGTGTATATGATTACCGTAAATTGACCTGTAATAGTCTGCCTAATAAAACGCAATAAATAATTTATTGCTCCATTGTCTAAAGAGGATGGTGATGATGTATGATTTATATATGAGAAAAATAATGATGATAAACCATAATAGTCCACTGCTGGTCTATGGGTAGGCATTAATATATACTTAAAATGCATTTATGTGTATTAGGCTACATGGTGAAGCAACTATACACCGTGGCACAGTCGCATAGGACACATTGTCGACTACCTGGTTATACTGTGAGCGGAAAGCGGCCTTCAGCGACGCGAGTCTGTCCGTGGCGGGTCCGTGCGCCTTGTCGAGGTTCATAGCGGCCGGCGCCTCTTCCTTCGGCGGCGGGAGGCCAGGACGCTCTTTGTATCTGAGGAACAATCAATATTAGTAACAAAATTGAGCCACCGGACGGCTTAACAAGACTATATATATAAGTAACCTGTTCTGCTCAAGACTTCAAGAAACATAAAGAAAAATAAGACTATTACATTCTATTTTATTTAATATTTATCTTCTAGGTCATGGTTTTTTTTCATTAGTTTTTCACTTTTATAGAGCTTTTCACACCATCTCCTTGTAAAATCCAAAAAACAAAAAAAAACACGAAAATAAAGAAAGAGATATAAAACTATTTTCATTCACAAAATACCACTTTGTATCGAATTTTTTTATTGCATTTTATTGGAGTTTCTGCATTATAATAGTTTGTTCCAAATTCGTTTTTTTTTAATTTGTTGTGTTGAAAAGAGAAAGGATCCCGCTATCTACTAAGGTTGCGGAAGAATGTTGGTGCGTGACGCTATATTTCGAAAATCGAATTGAATTGCAAAGCAAACAGATAAGTATAAGACGGAGATAAATAATTAACATAATAATACAGGTGTCTTCATCTTGGGCGAGCTAAAATCCCTCACTGCTCTCAGGATTGCACTATTAACTTCCTCGCTTCGCTCAGGGATAAACTTAGTCTGTGATGAGACACAGCTTTATCCCCTAAGTGCATATTTAAGCTCTTTAAAATGAGAAATATAATGATCTGGGGATATAAATATTTATTGATAGGTTTGGTACATACCCAAGTCCGCAGCCCCCGACGTTGAGGTTCTTTCCCTTGCCCTTTTTGAAGCGCGACTTGCGGAACCACGCTGACTGCATCGCCATCTGCATCAGGTCTTCTGGTACTTCCTGTACAAAATCATTTAATCAGAGAAACGCCTTTTGACTAAAGAAACGATGGATATAGATTTTCATGTCCATACCACACAGTCCATCTGGACTAAGATTTATTATACAACTAGTGACCCGCCCAGCGGTTTCACCCGCTGCTCACCTCCTAAGAGTCACAGCGTAAAGCATCATACATATAAACCTTCCTCTTGAATCACTCTATCTATTAAAAAAAACCGCATAAAAATCCGTTGCGTAGTTTCAAAGATTTAAGCATACAAAGGGACATAGGGACAGAGAAAGCGACTTTGTTTTATACTATGTAGTGATGTGTCACGGACTAGCAATATTCTATGTACTTATATAACAAACATTCTAGTACTCAAATTTATTGATTAAAAAAAAACTACCATTTTTTTCTGCCGTTGTTTGTTTAGTTGTTGCCCCACTATTGTAGTAAGACCAACTCTTTGAGAGATATGATTATTTTTTGTACACGCATAGAGAATATCTCCAAATGGCTGTCAAAAAGTGGGGCAGTGAATTAGACCGAAGTGTGTAGCGTAATAGTATATTAAAACACTCGTTACATAAGTATCTAGAATATCGCTAGTCCATGACCCGGACAGTCCGGACACATTGTATATTTTTTTTTACCAATTTACAACTTTTGAATAAAGATATATATACTGTGTGGTATGAACGGAAACGATGCATGTGCTCTTATGGAGCTTGTCATCAGACATATTTTCTGAAAATACATTTCTTACTTATGACAAGGTTTATTGCTTCTGAAGTGTGTCGATGTCCGGCACTACAATGTGTAGTTCCCTACCTGTTGCACGCCCTCGAGGTTCCTGAGCAGGTGTCCGGCGAAATCCTTGTCCTTCCCTCTGTCCAGCAGAGTGTACGCGTCTCCCCTTACTCCGGCGCGTCCCGTACGTCCCACCCGGTGCGTGTGTGTATCGATGTCTCGTGCTACTGTGTAGTTGACCACTGTTCTGATGTGCGGGATGTCCAGACCTCGGGCTGTCGGACGAAAACGAAAAGCCTTTATTTGAGAAATAGAAATTCATCGAGAAATTTTTTCTCCAATTTTGACACCTACCACGGTTTGAAAACACGCACGGGTAGAAAATATCTATGACAAAAGTCACACGCTTTGACTTTTGTCATAGACATTCTAGGCGCCAAGAGTCCAATTCCATATTATTTGGCATTTAAAAAGTCAGTCTTATCGTCGTGACCGTGCTGGTTACATTTTGCTTTGTCATTTTAAATGACTGACATGGCCATCAATGTAAATAATCTCGTCCAAGATAGCGACAAAGTTAACATTTTTATTAGTTGCTGAACTGGGCCTATTTGGCGCAGCCGTGAGACACAATAACTATCTCCTTTTTGTGTTTAGAATTTGTTTTTTTTTTAAATTTAATTTTTGTTTACATTCTCTATGTTGTGTGCACTTGTGGCATGTGCCAAATAAACTTATTTTCTTTCTTTCTTTATGTCTTATTCGACATTTGTCATTTTCTGCTGGTGCTGAAGACGAGATCAATTCCCTGTCCCCGTTTTTGTGGCTACATACCCGCGACGTCGGTGGCAACAAGTATGTTGTTCTCATTGCGCTTGAAGGCTGTGATGACCTTATTCCTGTCCGCTTGCTCCATGTCTCCGTGTAGCAGTAGTGCGTCGTACTGTTGGACGCCTAAGTTCGCTGCCGTCTGTTCTGCTTCTAACTGCAATTTTAAATAAAAATTAATGTTAGTCAACTGTCAACATGTACCCAGTATTACGACGTTGCAAAGTGGGTATATTGAACAAATGGTATTTTTTTACCATGAAGGACGAACGAACATCGGAAAAAACAACACCACCATAAAGTAAACCTTTAAATAAATAATATAACAACACTTTTTAAATATGGGATGGAGATTTAAATAATGTGCACCCTTTACGAAGCTGAGGGTACTTGTTCTCCCCGAATTATACAAAGTGGTTAAGATAATACGACAATAAATTAAACTACGCATACCTCAAGACGTTCTCAGTCTACCTATAAAAAATCATTTAAATATATCCAGTAGTTTAGTCACAGGAAATTATTTTACATTTTTAAAATATGCTACACTATGTATCTAATAATAGGGAAGTACTAACAGGTTAACGACCGGCGGGCGCACGATTCTAGAGCTGACCTTCACCTGCGCAAAAGTGAGTTATTGGGTCCCTGGGTGATTGGCCCGTAGCGCATCGCGTCATAAACGTCACTCAGGATTTGTTCTTTACTCCTGCTACACATACCTCACAGGTCAGTGACTTATTTATAAAGGTTGTTTTATTTTGCTTCCACTTTTATGCCATTTAGTTTGTTCGAAATTTTTATTTTTGGTGTTAGGCTTTTTTTTGATAGTTTAGAATTTATTCTTATGAACTAGTATTGTCAATGTTTTCATTTATTGTCGTATTGTCATAACCACTTTGTATATTACTAGCTGTAGCCAGCGGCTTCACCCGCTGCTCAGCTCCATTTCTGGAGAGGGGTTTGAAAGACAGATAGTAGATGTTTCTTAGACTTACTGAATATGCATAAAAAAAAAACATAAGAATCGGTAGAGGCGTTTCGGAGGAGTATGGGAACGAACATTGTGACAAGTCAATTTTATATTTTAGATTAAAATACTGAAAAAGATCCAGTGATTATCAGAGAGGTTTTTACATAATATAAGTTTAGGAACACTTTGGATTCTAACATTGATGACTGACCAAAAATAACATTAAATTTTTTAATGAAAATATTTCGTAATTCAAAAATACCTTCTTAGTAACAAATATTAGCACACTCCCCGCCGATAGGAACTCAACCAAGTGATGTAGTAGCCACGACCACTTCTCTTCAGGCTTGTGGAATATTCTGGAAACAAAATAAATATAACTAAAATCAACATTTACAGGCCATTAGAATTGTTTTTCGTTTCATCGACGAGGCATCGGCTTGAGAAAGATGGAAAAGGCTTGGTAGATGAAGAGTGAAGTATCGAAGCCACGATACCTACCAATTAATAGTGAGGGAGAAGCAAGAAAATGGAATATGAAGGGTCCATGTTGTAGATAGTGGTACCTGACGTGTTGCTGCACGAGATGGCTGGCCTCCCCGGCGGCCCCGTGCTGCACGCGCACCGGGTCGTGCAGCGCGTCGCGCGCGAGCCGCTCCACGCGGCGCGGGAACGTCGCCGAGAACAGGAGCGCTTGCCGGTCGGGGCGGACGTGGTTGCAGATCGAACGGACTTGCGGCTCTGGGAGAGGGGACAGGCTTAGAATACGAAGCATTTGATCGTTACCGAAAAGATTAAAGTATGGGAGCGTGTTCGTCACTTCGATGCGAAAGGATGAGTACAGTGTCCGATACTTTGTGTTCTTTTTATACGGACAAACCATCGAACACCGTCGAACATTGTGTCGTGACTCTTAGCCCAATGTCATATATGCGGAATCCTCGGCGCATGAAACTTATACTGGACACATGCACATCTTACGGAACAAGTCAATGTTGATTTCGTCCGCGAAATACCGCTTACATAATATATATGTAAGCGCACAAGGTGTAATACTTTAGGTTATTAGGACTCAATTTATTTCTATCAGAACAAACGTTTGGTTAAAAAATGTGTTTATTATTATTTCTGTCTTTTATTCTGTGTGCCTTCAGACAAAGGCCTCCTCCAACACTTTCCATTCCTCTCTTCCGCGCCAGTCTAGTCAGCTGTTTTGACCAAATCATCAAGAAAAGAGAAAATCCTTACTGAAAGGATTTTCATTTTTTCTCTTTTCGTCTCTCGGGAACAATAGATTCCTTGTTCTATTTCTCTTCTCCTCTAATTATATGGCCAGCCCATTTCGGTTTCCGTGTTCCTAATTTAAACACCACTTTTTAGCTTCACTGATTGTGCTGTTTGATTTTATCTAAATCTATAATTGAGATCTTTTACAGAGATCAAATATAATCAGATTTATTTTATTTCTAAATCATTTCAATAGTTCCCTTTTACGATAAAAATGGCTTAATAATATCGAATATTTAAATAGCTGAGAAAGAAAAACAACTAAAATATCTTGACTTGGCACACGAGATTGTCGACATGTGGAATGTGAACTCGGCTATCATATGACGACACGGTTGGCGCAGTGGCTGAGCGATCGACTGCTGCGCTGCGTGTCGCGGGTTCGATTCCAGCACGGAACAAATATTTGTATGACCTGCAGATAGTTGTTTCGGGTCTGGCTGTTTGTGTATGTGAGTTTAAATGTTTGTAAACGCACCTACGATACAGGAGAAATCTTAGAGTGAGGCAAGGTTTTTAAAAAAAAATGGTGCCGATTCAAGAAGCACTCTTCGATAGGGCCCGCATTGTGAGAGGGTTCCTGTCTCTAGACCTAACAACCGGTAGCTTGGACCCTGCTCCCGATACCGGCAGACCACTATTTTTATATTTTAAAATGATATTTCATGAAATATTTAAAAATGTAAAAACATATGATAAATCGAATATTATATGACTTACCAAATCCCATATCAAACATCCTATCAGCCTCGTCCAGCACTAGATAGGTAACTCGTTGTAAGTTGGTCGCTTTGCACTTAATGAGGTCAATCACACGCCCCGGAGTACCCACCACTATCTCTGCTCCACCACCTAAAATTAATATAGAAACATGAATTATTGTCACTTTTAATAATGTATGAAGTGTTGCTTGTGAGTTTAAATCCAGGATAATTCAACAAAAATTAAGGTAGACTGGTAGAAAATGCATAAGACATTAAGTCCGCCTTTGTACAGTTTTTACTTGTGCATTAAGTTTTAATAAATAAATAAACATCTAATTCCCACATTTAATTCCAGTAACTTCCACGAGTTTCGTCGTTTAGTTAGTAAGTCCATACCTTCTAGCGCCTTGCACTGTTCCCATTTGGACCCGCCTCCATAGCAGCACACACATCGAATGTTGTACACCTTGCCGAAACGTTTCGCCTCCATGTAGATCTAAAACAACATGGCGTATTAATAAACGCCATTTTTTTTTTAAGTTTCCTGTCTTTTTTATCTGTATTCAGTGTGTATGTACATAAATCGTTAAATAAATAATTTATTTTATTTAAATAATAAAAAAACTGTTCCTACAGAAAATAGGTACAGACGCCTGCACATCAAGCTACTACAATCTGTCAGATCTCTTTGATAGATTTTAGACTTTATTTCTAAAGTATTAGGTTCAAGGTTCATTGGGAAAAATTTACAGTTTCGGGTAGCTTGACCTGCTGGCGTCTGTATAAGGGTAATGTTTATTTCTAAAGAAATCTTTTCCAGCATACCTGCGCATTTTTATAATATTGTCACATAATCAATAATTAAAATTAAATTAAACATTTTAATTTGAATCATATTGAATTTGATTTAATGTATGTCTGTGTATGCGTTCTAATATTATAATGATTTAAGGTTTATAAGGATCTATGCCACCCGAAATAAAGTTTATTAATTAATTTGGTAGTAAACTATTTAGATTAACCAAAATATCAATGATGTTATTTTTTAAGCCTTCGATTTAAAAAAAGAATCAAACTGTTTATACAGTTTGATTCTTTTTTCCATAATTACGAAAACCTGTCAAGTGCTTCAATGTTCTATTGACGCATGTCTATAGGCATTGTTAATAAATATCCTATCCTACTGTTTTTTTTTTTCGGATTATCAAATTACTTCTCCAGCTCTGGGCGCAGCGAAAGGGAGTGTCAGACTTGTACTGGCTAACCCATCCATGTTCTTTATATTGCCTTTTGTGGCTGCGGTATCTCTTTGGAACCAACCTGCAGCCATCCTACAAAAATTATAAATGCGAAAGTTTGTGAGGATATATAGAAGTTTTATACTCTTTCACGCAAAAACTGCTAAATAGATTTGGATGAAATTTGGCATACAATTTTTTTTCTATCTGTCCTATCGCAGGTCTGCTGGAAGACATTTCTTTATGAAATAAGCAATTCTTTTGTGCTCTTTTGGCTGTATGTATTTTTATTTTTCATAATGTGTGTACATAAATAAATAAATACAAATAGTTTATAACCTAGTTTAACACATAGGGTACTTTTTTATCCCGATGGAACGATCGCCTGGGACAATTACCAACATTCACGCGGGAAACGCCTTTGTTATAAATTATTGAAGTAAGTATTCTGTTTACCTGTTGAGCCAATTCCCTAGTAGGTGCTAAGATGAGCCCAATGGGTCCATCACCAGGCCCCAACTCCTTCTGGTCCATGATGTGCACCAACAGGGGCCAAAGGAACGCCGCTGTCTTACCGGAGCCCGTGCGGGCGATACCTAAACAAAAGAAAGTATAGAAATTTGTTTATTGATAGTAGCTTTGTCCGATCGAGACTTATGTGATGAAGAAGGGTGGAAGATATATCATAAATTGGGGTAACAGTAGAGAAGAAAATAAATTTTCTCATGCTTATGCTATTAATGAGCAGTATTTTACATTTGTAGTATATTTTCTTTCTTGGTAATAGCTCTGGGCGGAGCGAGGGGAGCGTCAGACTTTTACTGACTAAAACCCACCCATGTTCCTTCTTTTGAATCTTATGTTCCGGGGTCACGGTATCTCTTTTGAACAACCCGGAACCTCGGTTTTTGCATTAGCTTCAATTTTGTTTTCCATCATTATATGTAGTTATAGACAAGCCTAAGTTTGACAACCTTTTCAACCGTCGTACCCGGGGTACAACTGAGGAGGCAACTGGGTTGTAGTGAAGCACACAAAAACAAATGAATTTTCTAAATCAGTCTTTAATTGGCGAAGATATCGGTGACAAACATTAAAAAGCAGCCATATACATTTAGTTTTTTTTAAGTTGGTAAAATTGAAAGTCTCTCCAAGTAAAGATAATTAGGTTGCATCTTGTTGTTAGGATGCCGTAAATAAAATAATTTAGTGCATTGAAATGTTAATTTTTTTCGGCCTTACCCTGCGTTATTTAGAGGACGCAATTTTATTTTATTTATTTGTAGGGTCATTGTAAAGCTAAAACCAAGTTTGTGGGGTCGCCACCCTTGTTCCACGGCGGCCATCTTGAAAATAAAAGTTGAAATGGTTTTAACGATATATCTCTTAAACTATTTGTCTGATAAAAAAAATTGTTAACAATTTTTGTTGCAAATTAAATTTTCTACAACTTTGGTTTGGTAACTTTATGTCGTAGAACCATAAATAAAAAAGTTATAAGCAAAAATGTTTAGAAATTCGAGAAAAAAAAACTATTTTTCTATATAACTTTTTCTTGCTTTACACTGACCCGCCCCCCCCCCTACACACCAAAAAAATTTAATTGCGTCCTCTAAAAAGCCGCAACACCTAATGTAACTTTTCAATGGACTAATTGGGGAAAGGTTAGAATGGTACTGGTTTCCATAACCTTACCAATAAGATCTCTCCCGGACAAGGCAGCCGGCACACCAGCAGCTTGCACAGGGGTGGGTTGTGTGTACTCGGAGCGTCGGATAGCCTTCATTAGTTGCTCATCAAAGCCCAAGTGAGCGAAGCTGCTGACTGGCTTTGGTGGGTCCGGTCCTGATATCTGAATTTAGAAAAATTACCTCCATTTTATTGAAGTTGGGTAAAAATAGGACTATTGTAGTGAAATTTGTATAACAATATATTAAGCAGTTTTACCCGTAGTGGTTAGGCAATTTTGACAATTTTTTTTACTTTTTATTATTATTGATTAAATATATGGTTAGCCAATATTTTTCTATTTTTATTCAATATTTTAAAAAAAATATTGGCTTCACTGTCGTAAAAATGATTTACTTATCCAATTTTTGAGATTCATGGACTAATTTATTTTTTATTTCAATTGCTAAAATAAATATACTTTGTACTCTTTGTTTTTTATGATGTTTTCCTGTGTTTTTTCTTGTGTGTTATGTACACACAAGAAAAAACACAGGAAAACATCATTAATTATTAATTCATCATCAATTATTAAATAAATAATTACTTTATGAAAAGCTCGACATACACATTTTTTTTCTTTAAAGTAGTACGATATCTGCAGTAGAACCTAGGTCATGTAAATTTATCTAAAAAAAAAAGTTTTTATGCAATTTTTACATTTTTTTTTATATGGTATTTGACTTTCTCGCATTTTTTTTACAACTACTAACAATATGAGTAATTAACAAACAAGTTAATTAACATGTATGGCTCAAGTGAAAATATTGAAAAGAGTATATTCCATGGGGTCAACTAGACCCAGTATGACCACTACTTTATTATAAGGAAGTGTTTATCTAAATTTTATTTGAGCTTTAGTTTTTTGGCTCTTATTACTTGGATTTTAAATACAATTTTAATGAGAGTATTTTTTTTGGGTTTTTGAAATACAGGCACAATGTTTATTGTTACTTTTCATTTATTTGCAATGGAGGTCGAGGTCAGGGCCTCCCCTCACATGCACGAGTAAGTTTGTTCAAATCCGGGCAACTACCAATGTGACTTTGTCAAAGTTTATCTTCTACATCAGACATAGAAAAACTTTTTTTTCCACGTGGGGAGGTGGCAGCTGTCACACGCGTTAGTGAGAAAAAAATCTGTAGATTTTGTAATTTTAACTATTTATAGACAATCTCTCTTTTTCTGCACAGACTCAAGACATTTCCTATAGCTAGCTCTTTCAAGATGGACTTGAGTCCTCCGCCTGAACCTCCTGATCCCCCAGATGACGTCTTCTCACCTTCTCCGAGTTTGGGTAAGCGTCGACTTATTGATGACGAAGCCATCGAAGCTGAGCCGAGCTTAAAAAAGAAAACAGATAAAGAGAGGTCAGTTCCATCTATCCAAACTTTATACGTTCACCCGTCACTTGTAGTGGGCGTTAAAGCTTACAATTCCAATGACAAAGGTCCATTTATTGTCCACGTGTCCAGAGTTGAACCAGATCCATCCGCCGGGACGTCCATTCGTCCCATAAAGTTCGGCCAGTTTTTAGCACAAAATAATATTAAAAACATTTGCACAGACGGTATTAAAAGAGTGGGCAGAAATAAAATCTCTGTCGAATTCACATCTGGTGCTGCGGCCAATAAGTTTCTAGATCTTCCGGTCCTAGAAGCTCAAAAATATGTTGCTTCAATCCCATCATATAATATCACTAAAATGGGTGTCGTCCGTCAAGTGCCGGTGGACATGTCGATGGATGAGTTTGTAGAGTCTCTCATCCTCCCTGTCGAATGCGGTATTATTTTAAAAGCCCGTAGATTGAACCGTAAAGTTAAAGAGGAGGGGAAGACCTCTTGGCTCCCTACACAATCTATCGTCCTGACTTTCCAAGGTCAAGTTCTACCCCAAAGAATATTCTGCTTCCATACTTCTCTCCCTGTGGAGACGTATCAATTTCCCACTATCCAATGCCTTAATTGTTGTCGTTTCGGTCATGTGAAGGCCCAGTGTCGTTCTAAAGCAAGGTGCTTTAAGTGCACTCAACCGCATACGGGTGATTCTTGCAATGTGGTGGAGTCGATGGCCTCTTGTGTCCACTGTTTGGGGCAGCACTACTCTTATAGTAATAGCTGTCCTGAACAGGGTAGACAGAGGTCAATCAAAATCTTAATGTCTCAAAATAATTTATCTTATGAAGAGGCTTCACGATCTGTTCCGAAGACCTCTAAACTTTACTCTGAAGCGACAAAAAATTTTCCTTCTTCCCAATATTCCAATGCTTCTTCCCAATCCGTTCCTATCTCCCCTTCAACCTCTACGTCTTACAGAAAAACTGTTTTCTCCTCTCCTCGCCCCAGAGCTCCTTTGGGCAAGTCATTCGACAGGGACGCTCACAACGCTATCGTCGCTAATGTTCCGTCATCTCTCCCCAACGGGTATACCCTTCTCCAACAGAATTCTCCTGCAGGGCCTCCTCAAGAGGATAGTCTGTTAGAATTGCTTTTATCTCTCATTGTTAGTCTTCTTTCCCGTAACAATTCCCATTTACCGCCCCACGTTGCCCATAAACTTACTCATCTTCTTTCAGCATCCAATTATGGACCTAGTCCTCCTTCAGTGGAACGCGAAAAGCATACGACCGAAAAAGCCTGATCTTTTTTACTTAATTAACAAATTTCACCCGTCTGTCATTGCCATCTCGGAGACATGGTTGGTTCCTGGTTCTCATTTCAGGATTCCGGGTTACTCTTGTCTTCGTGATGATAGGGCTGATGGGTATGCCGGAAGTGCCCTTCTAGTTAGGCGCTCTCTTCCGTTCTCCTTTATTCCTCTCCCTTCTATATCCCCTGAAATTAACATTGTTGCCGTAAGAGCTTTTGATATTACTTTCCTCTCGGCATACATCCCTCATCCCCATTCCCGTTTAACCCCTGATCTTTTATGCATTCTTTCATCTGTCCCTTCTCCAATCGTTCTCATGGGTGATTTAAATGCCCACCATCGCTCGTGGGGTTCGAGCTATGATGATAGTTTTGGTCTTTCTCTCCTCGAAATTTTTGATGAAGCAAATGTCTGTGTTATTAATAATGGTTCCCCTACTAGGAGAGTTCGTCCTACTCAAAATCCCAATTCAGCCGTCGATCTTACAGTGTGCTCGGCCTCTCTAGCTTCTATTCTTTCCTGGAATATCTTGCCCAATTCTCATGGTAGCGATCATTTTCCTATTCTTGTGTCTATTTCAGACAGAGTAGTCCCAGTACGTAACTTCAACCCTTCCCTTAAGTATAGACTAAAGACTGACAAGTGGTCTAATTATTCTGCCTCTTTGGATAATAAAATAGAATCACTCCCTTCCCCTGACCACAACAACCTTGTTGATTCTTACTCTAAGTTTGTGGATTCGCTATCTGCCAGCGCTGATGAAAATTTCCCTCTCAAAAAACCTTTCAGCTTCAGAGTTTCCACTCCCTGGTGGGACTCTGAATGCACATCAGCTGTCAAAGCCAGGAAAATAGCAGAGGAGAATTATAATGGTTCAATGAATTTTTCAATTTTTTTTATTTACCAAAGGAAAGCTGCCTATGCCACTAGACTTCTTTCTAAAAAGAAAAAAGAGGGATGGCTCCGCTATTGCCAGAGTTTATCCCCTCGATCTCCTTCTTCCCAGGTTTGGAAACAAATTAAAAGATATAGAGGTTCTTGTAATATTCCTGTTATTTTAGCAAATGATCCTTCCTCATGGCTTGATTCCTTTTCTGATAAACTATCTCCTCCTTCAGTCCCAAATTTAGACTGCTTTCCCTCTCCTTTAGTTCCTCTTCCTTCCCTAAATGATTTTGATTCTCCGTTTACATTTACTGAACTCCAACTGGCACTTGATGGTCTCATGGATTCCTCTCCTGGGACAGATGGTATTCCGTACTCATTTTTAAAAAATGCCTCAAATTTATCCAAACAATATTATTTAGATCTGCTTAATAACTTTTTTGAACTTGGTTTTATACCTCAACCGTGGAAGAACCAAATTATCATCCCAGTTATTAAACCCGGCAAAAACCCGTCAGAATCAAATAGCTATAGACCCATTGCTCTGTCGTCAGTTCTGTGTAAGATTGCCGAACATATAATCAAACACCGACTTGAGTGGTTTGTTGAAAATGGAAACTTATTGCCCGTATCACAGTTTGGATTCCGAAAAGGTATGAGCACTATAGATAGTCTTAGCATATTAATTTCTGATATTCGAATCTCTCTGTTAAAGAAACATTATTTAGTAGGTGCTTTTCTAGACATTACATCAGCGTATGATAACGTTCAACTTCCAGTGCTCAAACACAAACTTGTCCATCAGTTAAATATCCCTGTGAAGTTAGTTCGTTTTATATGCAACTTATTGATGGAGAGATCCATCTCTATTAAGTCCCAAGATTCTCTTCTTTCCCCTAGGACTATCTGGAAAGGCTTACCACAAGGCTCAGTCTTGAGTCCTCTTCTTTTCAATCTTTACACTTTCGACTTACACCTTTCTGTAGACTCATTTTGTCAAGTTTTGCAGTATGCGGATGATTTGGCTATATACTCTCCTGCTTCTTCTCTGGAAGAAGCTTCTGAGCGCCTAAATTCTGCTCTGGGGTATTTGCATGATTGGCTCATTCAACACGGTTTGTCCTTGTCAGCCGCTAAAAGCACTATTATTGTTTTTACAAAAAAAAGACTAGTTCCTCCTGTTATTATTAAAATAAATGGTGAGCTTATTCCCCAGGAAAACAAAGTTAAATTCCTAGGTATTTGGCTTGATTCTAAATTATCGGGTACTGCCCACAATGATTATGTTGCCCAAAAATGTGAAAGAAACATCAACGTTCTCCGATCTCTGTCTGGGGTATGGTGGGGGGCCCATCCATACACTCAAAAACTTATTTATAATGCTATAGTTCGAAGTCATTTTGATTACGGATTGTTCAGAGCCCTGTAATCAATCTGGGCTTCAAAAACTTGACAAAATCCAATCAAAATGCTTGCGCATCATTATTGGGGCGATGAAGTCGTCTCCTATTAATGCTATGCAAGTCGAATGTGTTGATCCTCCTCTGTCTATTCGTAGACAATTTCTTGCTAATAGGTTTTTCTTCAAACTTGTTCAAAATTCTGACCATCCCCTTCTCGGTAAGCTGGACCAATTATCTTCTATTTTTGACTCTGGCAGTGTTCGCTATAATTTAAAAGTTCCTTGTCTTCTCCGTGCCTACCTTCAATTCTCCCGTCTTCCTAGCCCACTCTTTCAATGCCGTATTTTGCCTCTTTATTCTACCCCCTATAATGCTCTAGTTTTCCACCCTGATGTCCTCTTAGACTTTGGTATTAATAAAAGCACAGTGGAAGCAAATTCGGTGTTTAATAATAGAGTTTCTGTTGATTTCCACAACTGGGTAACTATTTTTACTGATGCTTCAAAAGCCTCTGATGATGGCCCAGTTGGTGTAGCTGTTTGGATTCCATCTACAAAAATTATTTTAAATTACAAGTGCCCCTCGATTACATCTGTTTTTACAGGTGAAGCAATAGCAATTTTTGAAGCCATTTCATTTGTTAAATCTCACAACATGAATAATTCCATAATATTTTCTGACTCAAAGAGTTGTCTTCAATCTATTATATCTAACCCATTTAAATGTAAATCAAGATTCCCTATTATTCTGAAAATTAGAGATTTGCTGTTTGAATGCCACAAACTAGGTATTAAAACTGTTTTAGCGTGGATCCCAGGTCATGTTGGTATTCATGGGAATGAATCAGTTGATTCATGTGCTAAAAATGCTGTTCTCACAGGCTCCTTAGCCCATTCTGAAATTTACTTTCATGACATATGTACCACTTTACCGTCAATTTTGTTTAAAACATGGTCTTTAGAATGGCAAATCTCTAAGTCTGTGAAAGGTAAATATTATGGTGATATTCAACCTGTCATTCCCCATAAACCTTGGTTCTTCAAATACAAGTTGGCAAATAAATCAACTACATCGACTATCTGCCGCCTACGTTTGAATCATTGTTGCTCCCCCTCTTTTCTGGCCAAACTTAGGATTAGGGATAGCTCTATTTGTGAATGCGGTTTGGATGATGGAAACGTGGACCATTTACTTTTCTGCTGTCCTAAATTGAAATTCTCTTTACACGAAATTATTCCCCCTCATATCCCTCGTCCCACATCGGTTAAATGTCTCCTCTCCCTTGTGTTCTCTCGTTTTGTATATAAACTGTGTAAGTTTGTTGAAGTTAATAAAATAAAGTTGTAAATTATAACAACTGTTAGCTAACATTCCGTCTCCTTTTTTTTTTTTTTTTTTTTTTTTTCCTCCTCTTTTTCTTTCTCTCTTAGAACAAAATGTCTAAAATGTCTGTGCAGAAAATGGTTCATTATTTGTTTGTTAAAATATTTTAAATCATTTTATCTCTTGGCTGTGTTCTATTCAACAATAATAATTACTGATAAAATCTCCAGCGTTTGATTGTCTACCATAGTACCTACGTGATATTGGCAAAATTGTGGTGTCTCCTTCCACAAATGCCATTAAATAAAAAATTGAATTGAATTGAATTGACATAGAAAAAAAAAGTCTGAAATCACCAACCCGTCTTGAGCAAATGTGGTGTTCACTACCCGAGCCTTCTCTGTATGAGAAGAAGCCCAATAGTGGGACATTAATAGGCTGATATTATTATTATTTATTTGGCTAGTACACAAGTAAATCAAGTCTACTAATAAAGTCATGGTAACTAGTATTTGAGACATCTGACTGACTGGGTGACAATAAGTATAATTTAAAAGAGTATCCATGGAGTTTCTTGCCCATTCTTCTCCATAGAGATCAATGCTTTGGAATGGGCAACTACATTACTTTCACAAGTTATTATGCCTTGTGACCAGGACTGTAGCTTCATTTTGTTTCTTGACATTCAAAAGTGCCTGTAATGGTCTAATTGAAATAAATGATTTGATTTGACGTGATTTGAAATAAAATAGAACACTGAAAACTCGGTCGAAAAATGCAGAATGTACCTTTACTCCCAAATTTTTCTTCAGCTCTTCAACTTGCTGTGAGGTTAGCTGCTCAATATCCTCATGTGGTGTATAGAAGTTCTTCTCAAAAGGCTCATACTCTATCTCTGAGTGGTCTATGGGTGGGAGCGGGTCTATGAACTTCTTCTTTGGTGGGGCAATGGGGTTGCCATCCTCATCATATTCTATTTCCACATCTGAGCCATCATCGCCGTGGTTTAGGGGATTGTCTTCCATGTATCTGTCACAAAGAAAAGGATATTTAAAGGCTAATATTAATTTATATTAACTTTTTAGGACAAGGAAATGAAATGAAAGAATCTTCATGTGTGGTCAAGTTCATCTTATACTTCCCTCAAACTGGCTGATTGTTTAGAAATATGTAAAGCAAGTCACAGGCACACTGAACTCCATGACATACTGAAGTTATAATGAAAGAAAAATTATACAAAAAAAATTGCTCCACACTAGGAATTTCTCCTGGGTGCTTTTTACAAACATTTAAACTCAAATGCACAAACAGTCAGACTCGAAACTACTACCTGTGTGTCATACAAATATTTGTTTCATGCATGGATCAAGACTTTGTGAAGAAGACTATTTACCACAGTAAAAACCAACTGTGTGATCAACAAAACTTACTTATAATAGCTCTCTTCATCATCCATCTCATCGATATCTCCCCTCGTGCCTCTCCCACTGTCCCCCTTGCCACTGACTGCATTCTCTTTACTGGCCACCAAATCTTTAGCCGCCTGCTGTTCCAAGCCAGCCATATAGGCGTCCAGGGGATCCTCTTCATCTTCTTCATGTGCCTGTAATAAAATTTTACTGTAGCTCTAAAATATATTCTATCTAATTAATTCTATTGATATCATGAAACTAACTGTTTCTACTGGTAAAAATACACATTAAAACATTTTGTTTCATGAGATATTAGATTTCAAGAAAAGTGAGACAGTAGAATCTTGATTTCTGTATGTTTTATGTAAATATCTGCCATTGAGAAAGAAAACACACACACATAAATAGTTATCCTCCCTGGTTAGTTATTACAGATAGAACAGTGGAGTTGTATCCATACCTTAGAACTACAAGCAGCTTCATATGTTGGGCTCCCAGGTGCCGGGATGTAGGCCAGTGCTGGTGTTGGAGGTTCATCATCCTCATCAAAGTACCTGAGACATAGCAGAATACAGTTTTCTGTGCAAAATATTTTTACTAAGAATTTGTAAGTACTTCAATAAAAATATACAAACTATCTTGAAGCTACAGGTAACCTCTATTTAGATATGCAAATCGAAAGAGCTGATTTGTGTCAAATCTTGGTATAAAATTATTTGGTTTATTGAAACTTACTCATCCTCAGTCTTAGACCGTTTCTTTCCCAACGATCCCCAATTCCCGGTAACAGCGTTCTGTGTTATCGCGCTCATGGTGGAGTAACCCTGCTTGGACAGGCCGGTGGAAGGAGGCGGCACGGCATGCATCGGCGTCGTCGGCGGAGGTACCGCGTGAAGCGACACGTTTGATGGGTTTCGCTTGGGCATCGTGAAACCAGCGAACCCGAACCCTTTACTACCACTTCCACCCGAATTATAACTCATTTTTATTGTTTAAAAGCCACTAAATAACAATAAAAACACCCCGCTGGGAATCTATTTTCATTACCGTGATAAGGTTATTTATTAATGTTTACTACGATGCTTTTAATTACTCTTCCAGTTTAAGATAACATCAAACAATTGTAAAACCCATATTTTCTGTTCTTACAGGAATTAATCAGTTTTTTGCTATTAAAAACAATAAAATTGCAACTTCAACGGGAAAACGATGATGACAATTACGGCGCTCATTGACATCTGTTTGATTGTGTTGCCACACTTGCCACTGAAACATTTCAAATTGTTTAAATTTTTTTTCTATCAAAATGAGATATTGTCGAACATTTACTGTTGAACATTTAATCGATTATTTTACTATCTGTTAACTCTGACTCGACTAATCATGTGACATCATGATTCAGCATGGGCCTATCATTCAAATACGTAATCAAGATTATCAAATTGACATTGACATGTGATGACATGACGACGTGACAAAGAAATAATTTAAAACCCAAAACACAAAAATATTTCACAACAAGTGCAAAAAGATATTTTTTCCTTCCAAATTAACAATGAATTTCAAATTGTGCGTATTTCTATTCACCTTGCTGACCGTAACAAATGTTGAGGCAGCACAAGGCTACGACTTCGGCGACTTTTTGGCTACAGTTTTGGGACTTGGAATTGCTGTAATAGGAATTTTCGCGTGTTTGGGCAAATATGCAAGACAGCAAGCGAGAAATGAGTTCATATAAAACATGTCCACACTTGGTGAGTACCGAAATTTCAATTTAAATTTTGGTAATAACGTTTTTTGTTTAATTTTCTAAGAGAAATCGTTCAAACCGGTTATTGCGTCCTTGTATTTACGCTATCAATTTTCTAATTAAGTTGCTCAATAGGGCGTAAAACGTAGTAAATGCCTACTTATGAGGTTATATTATTATATCTTTTAATAACGGTCATTATAAATAATGTATATTTTTATTTTTCTTTTCCAGATCTTGCTAGCACTGGAAAAAAAAGGAAGCAATGACGACATCGCCCACAATGTAACGAAAAATAAGTAATAACCAAGCTGTTCAATTAGTTTTTGCTTAAGTACACATTGACCACAAATGTGTAAAAATTGGTATAAATTAAAACAGGAAACAAAAACTATTTATAAGTCTCGAATATTATCATTATAAGGCTTATCAATATGTAGCAGATCAAGCAGATGTAGATTATAAGTATATTTTTTGTATAGAAAATAAATTTGTTTTCAGACTAACTTAGCCCAAAAGCATGTACCTACCAGTTTTTTTATCTAACTTAGTTGCATATTCAAGCAAGGTATAATGCATAATAAATATTATAATTGTTCTTGAAATCTACAGGTAACTTCCTAGCTAACCATTTCCACTGTAAACATGTATGGTTACTATGTCTGAAAACAGATAGAAGCCTGAGTAATAATATCATGTTATATTTCTTGTATTATTAGAGATATCTCTGAGATGGGGTAGGCATTAGACTAATAATTTAGTTAAATTGCAATTTATAAATCAGAACATCAACATTATTTTGTGTTTAATATAAATATTTTGTTTTCATTTTATTTTTTATTGCATTACTTATATTTCATGAGAACTTGTATAAATAATTACTTAACAAAACACGACAAAATAGTTTTGTAAATAATTTATATAATAAAGAAAATTCATATATTTGCACCCACACAAAGAACACAATCATTCATGCAAACCATAGTCAATACTCCATAGTTTTTCAACAATAAATTTTAATTAAATTTGGTATAACTTATTCACTATTTTTCTCTAAAAGTTCAATATCTCTGAGGATGTCATTTTTCTTGGACATCTTTTCTTTTTGATCCTTGTCAGGGGTTTTGAGGGATCCAGACTTAATTTTCTCCTCAAGAGTTTCAATCTCTCTGAGTTTCTTTCTTAAGTTCTTGAGGCGTTTAATAGGGTCTGTGGCTGTGTTGCTGGGGCTTGAAGGTGCTGGCGCTGGACTTGTGAAGGTAGGTTCTGTTATCTCGCATTTGGCAAGTTTATCTGCTGCTTCATCAGCTCCTGGAGATTGGAATATTGTCTTATTTTTAGTTTCATCATACAAGATTACTTTGGCACTATTAAAACATCTATGGGTGGCACCATTGATGGCTACTCCAAATAAGAATTTAGTGTCATCAAAACCTAAGTCTATCTCAAACTGTGGTTAGGTACCACTATTGCTGACAAAAGAGCTGAATAAATCAAACTGCTGATATTTCATTGTAATTAACAATTTTTAGGTTTCCTTTACATATTAACTAGAGTGAAAGTTAAAAACTTTATGCATGAAGTGCATTTAAATGAATTAGGTATTGTTTTTTAAACTTTCTTTACACAACAAACATCATGTGAATAAATAAATCTGTAAATTGTGTTTGACCAGTTATATATTATGTGGACAAGGCAAAAGGAGTATTCAAGGATAGTAGGTACGAGCCTGGACAGTAAGTAATGGGTAGCTCAGCAGCTGTCCTAATAGATAGAGATACCATGGCCTCAGAACACAAAGGGCAAAATAAGGAACATGGATGGGCTTTAGTCAGTAAAAGTCTGACACTCCCACAAGGAAGTTGTTTGATGATATTTGGAAATATGGGAAGGTAGCATTCTGTGGTTTATGCCTACCCTCTATGGGAAAAGATGTGAGTTTGTGTCTTTTAATCAGCAGTTGTGCCAACCTACCTACTTCCTTATATTTTTTTATTCTATGTAGGGTAGAATGTAAAATAATATCTATTTGATTTATTAGGTAATAACTTATAGTGATAGGGTCTTCCAGATTACCAAAGCACTTGAATATTATGTACAATATCCTCCGGCTGCGGAAAAGACACAACAATCTTATTACAGTTTTCCTTCACCTTCCTCTTAGCAACAAAAACAATGGTGGAAGATCTTACATATAAGAATTTCACAACTTCTATCAACTCTGTTCACCACAATTATTAATATTAAAAAGAACCAAAGACAACCCACCTGACTTCTTTTTCTTCTTCTTTTTGTCAACATTGATGAGCATGCCAGGTATGGGCTGAATGACACCATGATTCTTCTTCTTCTGTGCTTGCGCCACTATCTCAGGGGTGAGTCCCACAGGCAGTCCTGTTGTCTGACGAGCTTTAAACTGTTTGCCCTTGCTCTCATACAAAGGGATCTCCTCCTGAGGGACATAGCCATCCTTGATTCTTCGCGGTTTGCGCCAGGTACCGTCGGGACGTTGCGTTGCAGGTATAAATTTGCCACCTGAAATTTATAACAGTTAAAAGGCGGTAAGATAAACCTGTTTATTAAACAGATGATGAATAAACGTTGTAAGTAATACTGTCTTTGTACCTTCCCTGAGGACTCAAGTGCGGCGTGATGGTATGGCGAAGCGTGTTGTTAACTGAATGACACTAATAAGCAAAACGACAAGAATGTTTTAATTGACGCATCGTAAAGTATAATAATGTATCACTTCAAACTTTTTTACAGCAGACTTTCACTGGATAAGCAGCTGTACAACGACCGCTCGAAAATATGGAAAGTCGAGACAAATATTATCACGCACCCAAATGCTGTTCAATTTCTAATTAAATAAACAAACTCCGTAAACGTTTAAAAAAAACAAATAATGCTTACCTTCAGCATCATGCTCATACGCTGTTGTGGCCATTATAATTCATTGATGAAGCGAGAAGTTAGTGTATATTAAAAATCTTCACAACCTGGTAGGCCTTGCGAAATTCTCGTTTCGCTATTTTCGTACACAACTATTTTGACATATGACAAAAAGACTGATGTCTTTTTTTTATTTCTACCAACGCAAGTTTCATATAAATTCATTCGGAGTCTTTCAGGCCATGAAAAAACAAGTGAAATCCAAAAACAATAATGTTGCCATAGTTTACCAGTGATAGTAGTTGAAATCGCAAAAAAAAACCGGTATTGTTGTGTTTTCGGGCAACACTAGTGTTTTTCATTCATTAAACATTTTTTTATGAGTGAACACTTCAACAACAGTGACAGCGCCTTTCAGCCAGGCAAACAAATTCGAATTTTGTCCCTGTTCGTGTTGTTTTTGTTTTCATTAAAATTTTAATACCGTCTTAACGTCATGCCTAAACGAAGGAGATTATTCACGCCATTGAAAAACAAGTCAAAATCTATTCAAAACAGAGATAGCAACGATGTAAGAGGTAATATTGATAATACTTTCTATTTTTTTATCCCTCAGTATTATAATTTAATTTATGAACTAAGACATCTTATTCCTTCCGTAGAGCATCAGTAAGTTTTAGTATTGCTGTGTTTCTGAAAATTTAAAAGTATCTTTACTTCTTAGCCCTCAAGCAGTACAAAGAAATCGATACAGTGGTAAAAAAAAATGAAGGGACGTTTTAACGAGTATTGAAATACGCCACGTATAACTAAGATTTTTGGGTTTTTTATAACTTTTGTACCACATTATAAACTGTTACAGCAGTGACCTACTTCCTAATTATTCACTTTCATTGTGTGTGAAAGTAAATGCAAAGTAATCAATAGTTTCTTTGTTTGTTAGATCAATACTTTGTAAATTGTTTGTTAAGCAAGAATATGCAGTGTGCTGATCACATTAATACTTAGAGGCCCTTTTATATCATAAAATCATGCAAAATTACAGCTTTGTAGTAGCTAGTCTCTGAGACAGACAGCCTGATGGCTAGTCCAACAAAACAAAACCTAATTTTATGCTGGAAGCTTTCCTTGTATATAGGTACTACCAAAAGTATATCTTGTTTTGTCTTTTCTTTTAGAAGTATCAACTGCCCGTGGGCGGCTCAAAGGAGCCTTGATGGAGGTTCTGGACCCCACAGCTGATGATTCTGATGCATCCTCTGATTATGTTCCAGACAAAAGAGACAGGTTCGTTATTCTGTATATAAATCCTAATTTTATAAACTGTATAATACAGGTATAAAATTTATTAGTTTGATGTATGTTTGATTAGTATTACCTATAATGGCAACTAAAAATGCTGCTGGTGCTGCTTGCTGGCCGGTTAAGGTCAGCCTATCCGCAATAGAATGTGAGGATTTTAGTTATTTACAATATGCAAAGTGTACAATTCTCCATATATTTTCAGTCGTGACTATAGATCAGAAGATGAAGAGAGGACATACAGAAGGAAGCGCTCCCCACAGCGGCAGTCCTATGTCCTGAAGCTGTTCGACCGCAGTGTAGACCTGTCCCAGTTCAACGAGGAGGCCCCACTGTACCCCATATGCAGGGCATGGATTGCTAATCAACCGAGGGCTAACTACAGCGAGTCTGGGTATGGAAATTTGCTGTGATAGTAATTAAAGATTAGCACTACACATAATAGTACTCGTTTACAATAATAATAATAACTAGCCTGCCCATTTCAATGATGCCAGACAGTCTTAGTGAACACTGCCCTAAAATGACTATAGCGTGGATAAACACAGGTGCACCCTCCCTTATACTTCAGTCTTAATGTCTGAAGGGTTAGCAATCTGACATGATCAGAGAGAATCAGACACAGGACTGCTTTCTAGGGGTATAAAACCCACACTCAGTAGTCACTTGCCAACTCGAATCCAACCGGCTGGACTACACAATAACACCAGTTATACAAGTCCAATATAACTCATTTTTTTAAATAGAAAATCCACTGTTGCATCCTTGCATGGATAAATTATCACTATGTCTTTACTTTTCGATTTCAGCAGGAATGAGGATATGGATCAGCATTCAGAGACATTAGAGCTACCAGGGCCAGAAGGTTCACCCGTGTCCAAAATACCGCCGCTGTTGCCTGAACAACTAAAGGCCAACAAAAACAATATCAACTTGAATTATGTGAGTTTTTATCAAGGAAAAACAACTATACGAGTATGTAGCTGTCATGGTCATAGAATGTGAGAGTAAGAGTGAATTTAATATTAAGTCTGGTATTCCCAAAAAAATATGTCATAGCTTATCTGTATTTAAGACTGCAGATGTAACAAACTCAAACAAAATATTAATGACTAGCTTCCACCCGCGACTTCGTCCGCGTGGCATAGTTGCTTTGGGCTAACGCTAACTATAACCCGCGTGATGATCGAAAAAAAAAATATCTGTCTCTTCCATCTTTCTCCCCCTTATACCACTTCTTTTTAGCCTATGTCCGTCTCCAGGGTACCAACTATCTCTGTACCAAAATTCATCAAAATCGGTTTGGCCATTTAGGCGTGAAGACGTAACAAACAAACTCACTTTCGCTTTTATAATATTAGTAAGGATTGTTAATGCCATTAATAGTTATGGAAAGTTTTGAGTATTTTCATACTGTAATGTGTGGATGGGTATAGTTGAAGAGGAAGGGCAAAGAAATGATGGGTGGGCTGTGTGAAGGATGATATGGCAAGAATGGAGGTGTCTGATAAACTGACGAATAATAGAGGAGTATGACAGAAGAAGACATGCTACGCCGACCCTAAATAACATCGGATAAGGGCAGGAGAATGAATGATGAATGTCATTCGAAATCCTGTTTTTTTTTTTATTTGCTTTTTTGAAATATTTTATGTTTTATATTTCAATAACGCCACTCAAATTCATCAATTTCGAGTCATCATTAGGGTCGGCGCCATGTTTTCTTCTTCCATTCTCCCCTATCAGATGTCACGGCATCATACTCCTTTCTCCTTCATATCATAACAAAAACGTAAAATCATCATCTGCCTAGCCTTTTCCCAACTATGTTGGGGTCGGCTTCCAGTCTAACCGGATGCAGCTGAATATCAGTATTTTACATGGAGCGACTGCCTATCTGACCTCCACAACCCAGTTAGTACTGGGTAATACGATACCCCTTGGTAAGACTGGTTGTCAGACTTTCGGGACACTGACTACCTGTAACGACTGTCAAAGATCTACAAATGACAGCCGGGACCAACGGAGGCACGGAGGAAACTCGGTATGTAACGGGTGGTCACCCATCCACAGACCAACCTAGGCAAGCGCGGCTTAACCTAAAGATCGGCCCGAGCGGCTGCTATTATTTAGCCACGAGCTCCATAACTTCTTCATAACAAACACGTAAAATAACGAATAATAATAAATAACGCAACTAAAATTGAAATATAAATATTAATTAATAAACACATCACACTACTTCCAAGTATCCAGAAAGTACATAACCAATGTCCCTCGCAGCGTGAAGCCCCGCCTCCGACGCGTGAGCAACTCCTGGCTTCCCACTCATCACGTTGGATAGCAGTGAGACAGGCCTGGTTGGAACAAGCTGCCAAGGTGGAAGCTCGTTACGAAAACGCGCAGCAACTCCTCAACCGCATCAACGTTAAGTAAGTACTTACCTATTTGAACGCCATTGTCACATATAGGTATGTAGCAAGCGTGTACCCCGGACGCCAACGACACAAATATGTGACAAAAATGTACGTTAAATGTGTTTCTCGGCGTGGAGGGCACGCGCTTGCGTTTATGCTCTGGCGTTAAAAAGGTTAATAACCGATGCATGGGTCACTGATACTGGTCCAGTGCTAGATAGATGCGACCTGCTCAAAAACATTTGCACTACCTACTAAAGTTGATGTCGTCAAGCGTGCGCAGCAACATTGTTTAATGGTAGTGCAGGGCAAAGGCCTCTTCTCATATTTTATAATTACAAAATATTAAGTTATCTTAGCTTAGGTATTGGCTGCAAGTCTAAAATTCAACATTATGTACAGACGCCTGCACATCAAGCTACTACAATCTGTCAGATTTCTTTGATAGATTTTCGACTTTATTTCTAAAGTATTAGGCCGTGCGCTGCGTTAGAGTCCGTTCACACGGTGCGTTGCGGTGACGCAACGCAAATATTTTGACGCATAGCCGGCCACACAGGCGCTGCGTCGTCGCAGCGTTACTACGACGCAGTCTTAACGTTCGGTCGACGCAGCGGTGACGCACAGTTGCGGCAAGCATTTTTGTAAAAACATCGCAGTCAGTCTATAGGAAAGCATGGATCGGAAAAGACGTCTAGCATAATAATCCATATCAATTTCTTCAATGGTACTCATTTTACCCTGCAAATAAAACTGAATACAAAAGTACGTAGGTAAAAAATGAAATGAGCTTGCGTGTATCCTCCCTATCAACGCACAAGCAACTGAGCCACAGAGTACATTTTAATATATAGAAATAGAGACCAATCTTCGATGTCAATATGGGTAACTACTTACAGCGCCATCTGTTATCCATGTTAGACAACTTTTTTATTATATATATATAGCTACACTGTGTATCTATAGATTGTTGGTTGCTTTTCAGCACTGCTCAACCACGTGACTGATACGAGTAGTAGATAGTGTAAGTCACTACAAGTATTTTACAATTCTTGTAGTGAATTACACTATCTACTACTAGAACTAAAGATATAAATAAAACAACATATTTGATGAAAATCTAGTTTATTTGTTTTTTTTATAGCACTCACTTAACTTTTTTGCTTTAACTTGCAAATTGTCCTCATCATCATCAACATCTTTTCTCCCAGCTAATATTTTATTGATATTTTTGCAGTAATTAAACATCATAAACCTAATAACGATATTAATTAAAAAATCTATTACTTTTTCTTTGTGTATTATACATTTTATAAATTTAAAATCTACAAAACTACTAACAGCTGTATTAATGATTAGCTTTAAATTTAATTTTTCAATATTTTCTTTTGTTATTTCATTGATTAAATCTTGCATATTGGAAATCAGCTCTATTAACTTCTTGCTGGGAGTGCAAAGCCATCGTCGACCTGCGTATTCCCTATATTTGATGTACTCAATTTCATTTTTTTCCATAAAATGGTTACAACAATCTGTGCAAGCTTTAAATATTTTAGACTTAATTTTTTTCAAAAAATATCCGCTTATGTATTGGAGAGGGGCAATAATACGGGGATCCCTTTCTTTATCCTCTAAAGGTATAAAATTAAATTCAAAAATGTTTGCAAAATCAAACGATGAACAGGTCGACGTTGTTTTCGCATTTTCGTTGATGATGAGAGAGTACAATGCATCACAAAAGTCTTTTTCGCAGTTTCCGCGGGTGTGGACACTGCTTATATTATTTATTAATAATGTGGCGAAAGCCGATTCAAATTGGTCGCAGGTGGGATTAGTGTTGCGGCACCCTTGGCTTCTCACCGCCCCAAAGAAATTTTCCAAAGGGTCCTGATTAAGATGCCGCAACCATACTGACGCCACGTTAAACTCATTTTTAAGTTTTTTTAATAACGTTTTTATTCCATTCAGTGTCCACACCCAATTGGTAACGGAGGGAATCAATTGTTTTTTACCATTCGATATAAATTTCATGGATTTAAAAATTTGTACACCCTCAATCCAAATTTGGTGATGTGCCGAGTTTGGCGTTGCTGGGCCTAGTAGGGGTTTCGCATTTTTATTCTTCTGTCGACTGCCATTCACAGAGTCAAAGATGTTGTCCATGAACAGCAGTAAATCAGCAGTGTCCTTACACTCAGCGGGAAGTATGTTCTTATCTGAAAAAAAAAAAAACAATTGTAAGACAGGTCAATCGTCTAAAGTTCTGAATTATATTTATTTTTGCATGCTATTTAAATTGATTTAAAATAAGTAACAATGGCATCAAGTAATTTTTCAAAACATGACTGATTATGATACTTTTCGTGTGATATTAGATTTCCCTGAATGGTACATTCGCTTGTAGCATATTCTAGTTATACAATAAAACAAACATTACCTGCCAAGTATCCCATATTAGACGCCACAGTACGACTGAATATTTGTGAGGCGAATTTAACCTTCATTTTGTTAATTTTCAGAGGGTTGACATGATATTCCGTTAATTTTGGAATCAATCTAAAGCCTTTGTAACCAGGGTTTTCCTTTAATAGTAAATTTAAATGCGACCATTTTGCAAGTTTTGTTACGCCATCTTTGGTGAATTCTAAATTTTTACACATAAGGTTATTTCGAATTCCTTTCAGAAGATGTGGGGGGTCGTAAAGTGGTACAATTTCTTGACCATTTATTAAAATTATATTCTCTCTAGGTTCTTCACCTTTTCTTAAATAAATTCCCCTGGTCTCATTAATTAACAGGTTGAGAGCCTGCCTATTATTAGTACCCTGGTCACATATAGTAGCAACAACTATGAACCCTGATTCTTGCAAGCCTCTTATCACTTCCTTAATTTGTTGAGCTAATTCAGGTCCCTTAGTAGCACTCGACGCAAATGTGTATGATACTGGCTGCTTATAATTATAAATTAGGCCACGTAACATAAAGACTTGGGCATGATCTGCAAATTCAGTTTTCCTCTCTCGTCCATTGTCAACAAGACCTGTGATTTTATCTTTTCTCTCGTTATATGCAAGACTGCTCTTCAAAGAAACTTCGTCAAACATAACAACACATAGCTTTTCTTCTATTTTCATGTTGTCAGCTTTATTTTTCAATTGAGAGAAAATATTATTGTTAATCCCAGGCTTTATGTTGCAAATTTGTACTAACTTAATAAGGGTTTGCTGAGCAGGCAAAATAAAAATTTTTCTCAAAAATCTGTATCCTTTGGGACTTTGCTTGAAAATAGATAAGGAAGCATTTTTTTCTTGTAACGTAAAACGTCGCCCCTTTTCTTTTTTGCGGTCCTCTCGACATTGCATACTAATTAATAATTTTCCTGTACTCGTACAATTTTCTAGTATGCCGCATACTGCAGGGTTGGATGCAATTCTTTTTGCTGCTTTGACATTGGCAGACAGTTTTTTAACTCTATTTTTCATTTTGCTTATCTTAATCCTTGCAGCAACAAGTTTATCGTGCAGTTCCTTTTCTGTATTTGTAAAGAATACTCGATTCTTAGCTTTCTTTACCATTATTTTACCTCCTGTAAAAATAGAAATAAAAACATGTTAATATATTTATTCAATTTTTTTTTTTAGTTATACACAAGAACAGATTTGCATAACTTACCTAGATTAAGATGCACATTAGTTTCTGAGGTACTTGGTAAAGCAGCTTCTTGCATTGTAGCTGTGAGATCTGAAATTAATAATTGTACGAAGTTATAACTTATGTATGTGGCGCCAATCTAATATAAAGGGAAAAATATATAAAATGTAAACTTCAACAAACACAATTTGTAATCAACAATTGCAATAAATACAATACTTTGTTGGAAGAACCCAAACTTATTAGTCTAACCACACTTTAAATCGTGGTGACTACGTAATATCTACATAATACCTAATGAACATTATTGTAGCATAACAAAATGGGACAGTTACCAAATAGGACCTACCCGATAAAGTACCTGGGTGACTGAGATTCATTAATTTCTTTTTTGTGCATTTTTTCAAGAAATGCAAACATTTACTGTCATTAGATATATAATACTTAAATAATTACTCAGGCATATGTCTTGTTGGACAGTTTTTGTAATATAACCAAATAAATTCGACTTACCCAGTTTTGGTAGGTTTTCAATGTCTGGAGTATGTAAAATAGGAACATTTTCGTGCATAGCCCGGGGATCTGAAAGACATTATGGATTTAACTAAATGTAAGTTGTGCTAATTTTTTAGACAAACTAAGTCCATTACATTTTATTTTCAGACATAAATACAAAAAAACATTGTTCCCACAGTTTGTTGAATTGAACAAAACTTTATTAGTTACTGATTCATCAACTTATTTGTCCTTGTTGGTCAATATTTAGTTAGTTTACTGCAAGAGCACTTACTTACTCATCAACAATAAGTAAATTAGCTTTTTGCTGTGTCCTTTAAAATGAAGTAAAATCATAAACATTTTCATAGCTATTGCTTGCAGAATGGAGTGGACTCATTCAGGGATTTAATTAAATTATAATTACCTGAGGGTGATGGTAGGCCCAGATTTTGTAGTTGTAGGCTAGTGGTTGATGGAGGAGTCAATAGTGCTGAAAAAAAAAACCAAATATAAATAAAACTTCAAATTATTTAGGCATCAATTTGATAATTATGTAATTATATAATTAAATTTTTGTCATTTGAATAGCCACTAAATATGCAATTTCTCAATATTAATAAAAAATCACATGTAAGTTTTAGATGCTATGAAGTGAAATAAATCAACTATGACTCTTTACATTGGAGCAACTGTCTACCAGACCTCCACAACCTAGCCCGACTTTCTGGCTTCTGACTACATGTAACAACTGTCAAAGTCTTACGATTGACAACAGGAACCAACAGCTTTACATAATTCTATTCTTTACAATGTCATCAATGTCTTAGATAAACTTGGAAAAGTATTTAGACAAATTGAAAAAATCATATTAGTATTTGCTAGGTGTGGAACCTGCAATCTCAAGCATGAGAAGAATTGGTGTCATTTATATTTACCTGATGATGTTGACGGTAGGTTCTGAATTTGCTGCAAAGGCTGTCTGTTGGTATTCATTAATGAAGTCCGAGACAATAATGCTGAAAAAAAAAAACATACATATTTGAATAAAACAATAAATTAAATAGGCATTAATGTAAATTTTATCATAGCCTGTGGGACACTGTTGTTTACGCAAAATTAGAATGTTGGAATGTTTTCTTATAGTATCTTTTTTACAATATTAGGACTTTGTAATATAAGTTCCTGTGTGGTTTCACTCCTATTAAAAATGTTAAGGGTGAACAACCCTTATCACTTAGGGGTATGAAAAATAGATAGGAGCTGATTCTCAGACCTACTGTGCATATAATTTGGTAAAAATCAGTAAAGCTGTTTCGGAGGAGTAAGGTAACTAACATTGTGACACAAGAATTTTATATGTATATAAGATTTTTTATGATATCAGAGTCTTAAATGCTTCTCCTGACAAGTTGCATATATGCATATGATAATGTCGCACTGGGGGTGTGTAAACTGGGATGTATATACAAAAAGTATTTTGCAATATGTAGTGATTATATACTTACATGGCATTTTCAATGTTGGCACAGCAATATTACTGATTCTGTTATTACGGCACAAATATTTTTCCTCAAAGTGAGCATGACACACTCTGCGGTTCAATATTTGTTCATTCTTCAAACCCAAAGGTTCAGGACTGCCAATTGCATACAGCCAAGTATTGAAGCGCTCTCTATCAAATACAGGATTCGGGAACCCATGAAGTACTTGATGCATACCTTAAATAAATAATGAAGTTTTAATATTAAAAACAATCAAATTCACAAACATAACATTCGCTGCATTGTCAAGATATCAACTTTATTGCAAAGTTGGTAAACTTGCAATAAAAACATTGGCTACATGGACTCATAAAAACAAACATGATAGGCAGTGGCTGGCCAGGTCAAAATGGGGCTTGAGAAAAATAAAATTTCCTTCAAGTATATTTTAAATTTCATAGTACATTTTGTTTGATATGTATTTGTGTTTGTGATTAACGAACTCATAAACTTGTTGCTGACCGATTTCACAAATTCTTTCAATGGTAGAATGCTTCTGTATCAGTATCACTGAATGACATAGGTGAATTAATAATGTACTTATATTTTCACGCGGACCAAGCCGCTGCAAGAAGTGAAGAAGCTTGTGTTAAATAAATAAATAGCCATATATTATCTGGTCTGACATACCTCCACTCTCCTTACACCCTGGGACACAGCAGTATCTGCCCGAAGACATGGTTGTACCTACTAACTTCACCCACAAGAGTCCTGTCTCAATTAATCACAAAAAACCTTCTCTGTTCACAATTATGGATTACTCGGAGGAACGTAAGCTCAACTCGACGAGAAATTCACAAAGAAACACAAAAAGGAGATCACAAACAAAATATCGCAAAATAACCGGCGCAAGCGAGCTATCAGCAGACATTCATTTGTGTGTGCACAGAGTACAATTTTATTTAGGAGGTATGTTAGTGTGACCAGGTTACTGGTTCACCTGTTTTTTGAAAAAGAAATGGAATGAATATTAAAATTTGCTAAACTTACACAAAAACTTGTTAAAAATGTGGTATGTAATTTATATGAAACTTTAAGTACACAACGAAAAAAAAAAATTCAATATCATTAGTTTTTTTCTAGCGCCATCTATTAGGAAGACAGGGAAAATGAAGACCAAACTGCCATCTATTATTTATGTGGAGAACATCATTTGTCTACGTCACAATGTAACCCGACAAATTTAAAAATACATTAAAACTCATTTTGAACAGGGACTACGTCAGACTTCGTCATTTTGTATCATTGTATCCATTGCTGTCCCCAGTTTTTTGTACTAAGTTTGAAGCCCCTGAACTGAGCCAGGGGCGTGAAACTTAGAACTTTTGCGATTTTCGACCTTAATGACATAGGAGTGCTGCCGTCTTTGAAAGTTTTGCAGAACATAATGTCGATAAAACCGTTTCCAAGTGATTTTAATCTCGCTAGATGGCGCCTGTTTTGCTAGAGCGACTGTTTTATTGACAAAACTGTCGGTGCCGGAGAAATCATTCAATGTCAATGCGACTTTGAAAAATTATTGAAACCGTCTAAAAACTTTGAATTCAAACTTGAAAAGTTGGTTTTCCGCGATAACATAGTGTTATTTGTTGTTTATTGTGTTGTTATTATTATTGTTTGTTTCTTTGCTGTTAAGTTTTTGTTATTAATAGGTATAAGAATTCATTAACGAGTTTTACATTGCAATTCTCGCAATGAGTTCTCGTCAAGCTCGTTGCATTTTTGGTTGCGACACTTTCGGTAAGTATTGCACTTAATAATGAAGTTAATGTACTTAATTAGGCTAGTCTGTTATGTTAAAACACATTGTTTAACTTTTTTAACACCATAGTGTTTTCACAATCAACGCTAAGTTGGGATTCCGGGATTCCAGTTCTACCCACTATAAAATTTAAAAGTCTAATAAAATAGTAATCAAGTAGCATCAACACTACAACTCAGAAATCATACACCTGTAGAAAATATTTCTATAAGTCAGTACGTATTTATGTAAATACTATTATTTTCAGGAGTATCAATGCATGGTTTTCCGAATAAAACTAAGTACCCTACCCTCTTTGAAGCTTGGGTATCAGTCATACCCGAAAATATGGCACAAGAAAATCCTGAGAAAATTGCAAAATCATTTAAAGTGTGTGACTACCATTTTAAACCAGAACACAGGACACGAGGCCATGGCGTTACTAAAACGGCTATACCCTGTCTGTATTTCGAAGGTAAAATGTTTATTGATTATTTGTTTGTTATGTCTTCCACAACATTTTTTTAAATAAATGGGTAGGTATGCATAATAATTAATGACTGCATGCACTTTCACCTTCAACCTAGGAGAACTGTGGGATAAAAAACCCGGGCCTATGCGTTAATTCAAGCCATGGTCGACCTGAGTGCCAAATTTCATGGAAATCGGCTGTCTAGGCATGATTGAGTAACATGCATTGAAATAATTATAACTTTTCACTTGAAGTGTCAGCCAGACGCTGGTGCCCTCTCACTTTTTGTATTGTAGAAAGTCCCTTGTCCTTATAAATAAATGCACATGCAGGGATACAGTTTAAATGTAAAAACTTGCCTCTACTTACCTAACACTAAATTACGTTTCAGGAGTGCCAAAAGTAATAACCGATCTGGATACAGAACATAATTATTGCTTACCAAGGATGAAGCTAGCTGTTTCTTCAGCAAACATTGAATTGGCTACACCATCATCATCTGGTGTTAAACAGAATACTGGTAAATAATAATTGTCAGACATAATATTTATCATGTTTGCATGGCTAGCAGGAAGTGTGGTAAAACAGTTTAACATCCCTTTATCTATATGACAGAAGATTTAGAATTAATTGGATGTCTCCATATCTTTATTTGCTTTGGTCCTGAGAAGAAACTTCTCTCTTTCCCGTTTTTTCTATACTAGCCCTACTGAGATTGTATACTTCCTTAGATTAGTTAACCTATCAAGCAACTTAGAATGCTGCTATGCTTGTAGAGGCAAAGGCCATTCAATTATTTTAAAATTGTATCTCTTAATTTTAGGGTTATAATCAGCAATTATATATACGATTTATAAGGGTTGGGAGCCATTGGATGCAAGTCACTTCCAACCGGCCAACTTGGAAATCATTGGGGGAGGCCTATTTTCAGCAGTGGACGTCTTATGGCTGATATGATGTTACAACAATTGTATACTATAATTGTTTTAAATATTTAAAAACTGGATAAAATTGTACCTACTTATTTATAATTATTTCTTTTTTTTTAGACTCTGACTGGGTGAGCCATGTGCACGTGGAAACATCAGTAGCAGCTTCTATGCCTCATAGTGATACTGATAAAGAAAAACTAAATTCTTCTAAATTGTCGTCATCATTATGCAAAGGTAAGTTAGTATTTTCTCTATGTAGATGATTGATTTTTTTTATTTTACAATAAACAATGTGGTAGCTCACTGAACTTACTTAAAAATATCAAAGATTCTAAATAAAAGAAACATTCACATAAATGTGTGGGGTGGACACCAGCAGCACTTTTACATTTAAATTAAAACAAATAATCTGTCATTTTGATGACTTATATTAATAATATTTAGTCTAGCCTTTGCTTGCAACTTCCACATTACTGGTATAGAAAGCATTATGTGTTAATCTAGGATGTCCAACTATTTGGGTTCAAAATTACATCCAAATCCATCAGCTCTTCCTGCGTGACTGAGTGACAATTATAAAAAGTACAAACATCTTCAGAAACTCCCATTAGGCAAATGTTTTTATTGAATGTTTTAATACAACAGTTGGTCTTAACTTTTCAGGAAAAAGAAATATTACCCAAACAACTAGGACTGAACCGATCAAAGACTTCCAGAAGCAAATCACAAACCTGAAGAAAATGGTTGCTCGTATGAAAATTAAAGAAGAGTCATTCAAAACCCGACTGGCGAGGGCAGAAAGAATTGCATGATCCTCTGTCAAAGTTTTTTTTTTTTTTTTTTTTGTTGTTGTTTTTATCTGCAATCAGTTACACACTATAAGCAGATTGGATGGAGGAACTTGTCTTTTTGAGTGTGATCTCAACCAGGATCCTCTGGAAAATTTCTTTGGAAATGTTAGGAGCATGGGTGCACGCAATGTGTCGCCAAATTGTGTAGGGTTTGAGGGAGCATATAAAACATTGCTTTTAAACAATTTTAGTGCTCACCATTCACCTCGTGCAAATTGTGAAGAGGACATAAATTCTTGCCTACAGTCGCTGCATTTTTTTATTACTGAAAAAGAAAATATCCAAGAAGAAACCAATAAATATGAAAATGTGCACATTGGTGAGCCACTTGAACTGTTTAGGATAAGCGACACGGAATCTCCTGGCATCTTCCAAAGAAATTATGTTTGTGGATGGGCCCTAACAAAGGTATTAAAAGCTGTAAAAGGGTGTAAAAAATGTAAGCTTTCTCTTTGTGGCAGTATAAACGAACAAGGAAACGATTTTATAAAATTAAAGGAATATAATAAAAACAAAACTTGGCTAGTATATCCATCCATAAATTTGTCAATATCTTTTAGCCAAATCCAATCTGTGGTTACCAATTTTTTAACACACGATGTGCACCTTCCAGGTTTAAAAGAAAGAATTAAATCTCTTGTAGAAATAACAACTGACTTTTCATATCACAATTGCAATAAACACAGAGAAATTTTAATTAAATACTTTACAGATATCTCAGTAAATGTGTTACTCTATAGTTGGTGTAAAAGCGTTAATAGAATTTTGTCAGGAAAATGCAACTACGATGGTGAAGACCAAATTAAATTAGCAGCCCTTTCATACTTCATCAAACATAAAACAAAACCAAAAAAGTAAATGGCGTGGCATGGTCTTATTGTTGTTATTGATTTTGTATTTAAATAACTGTAAATTATTTCTTATATGTATCTTAATGGAGGCTAAATAAGTGATTAAAAACTATGTTAAAATTATATTGTTTTATTATTTTAATAATTTATAGGCGATCGTACACCAGCAGCCTGATTTGCATTTAATTGCGCTTGTTACATCGTATACAATTTCTTTCGTAAATGCAAATCTGACTGAGGCTGCGGGGTGTAAAGGTCGCCTTCTCAGTAAACTCCCTTTCAATTTTTAAATAACGGGGTAGGTACCTGTAGCCACGGCTTTGGCGGTTAGTTCTGATAAAGTTTCATAGACGGCAGCACTTTCTTCGTGGACGTTTTTTATGGTCGACTTGCCTCTCTATTCCTTTTTAGGTTACTATACTCTATGAACTGAGCGCTGCCTCTCCGTCGCCGCAATGAGTACACCCCCTCCCGCTTCGTCTCGGGGGCTGCTGTCCGTCATGTGTGCGTTGCGACGACGCAGCGCGCCGTGTGAACACCTTGGTTATTTGTATGTAAAACAACGCAACGGCAGCGCTGCGTCGACGCAACGCTGACGCAACGCGCCGTGTGGACTCACACTTAGGCGTGCGCACGGCGCGGGCGCCCGCGTGGCGTGCTGTTTCATGTAATCTCATAGATCAGCGCTGCGTGCAGCGGGTCGCCCGCTTAACGCAGCGCACGGCCCATAACATGAAACAGCACGCCACGCGGGCGCCCGCGCCGTGCGCACGCCTAACGCAGCGCACGGCCTTAGGTTCAAGGTTCATTGGGAAAAATTTACAGTTTCGGGTAGCTTGACCTGCTGGCGTCTGTACATTGTAAATTATATTTGATTTTTTGAAGGTGCAAACAAACTATTTCTATTATTATTTCTGACACATACACACGCCTGTAAACCACTATGGATTGCGTAGATGATTACAGATTTAGTACATCATATAAAAAAATAAAAATGATTAATAGAATCCTTTTTTGTTTCAGTGCAACCTGAGTTCAGCTACCATTCCGTGCTACCTCAATATTTACTAAAATTTTGATTATTTTTACAATCATTTTCATAGAATTATTTTGATTATAGAGAATATAGAATAACTATCATGTTGATTTGACGAAATAGAATGATAAATTAGACACTTAGCGTTTTTTTTTTTTAATAATGATTTATTGTGTAAATATAAGAATATAGTGATTATTATCAATTAAGCACTTTTTCGTTTCTTTTTATTTCTTCCCTGTAGTTGCGGGCAGTCGCTCTGCTTGTGCCCTTTCTCTTTGCAGTTGAAGCAAGACTGTAACAAGAAGAAGAATACAGATATCTAATCGGGACTCTTACATCCAGTTTGTTCGCGACCTTCGTAAACGTGAAATTATTATAATTTAATCGAATTTTGTTAACGAAAACATAGGTTTATTTTATTGCAAATAACCCATATTTAACATAATTTATTTTTAAAAAATCAGATAACAAAAGTCCATATTGTTAGTAGAGTACCTTAAATCTTATCCTTTTTCTAAAATATAAGTTACTCCTTAAAATATCAGCTACTAGTAAAGTCCGGTCAAAATCAGACTAGCCGTTTCGAAGATCAGACAGGACAGGCAGACACAAAAATTAAAAAGTTTTTTTTTTAGAGTACTTACTACCTACTTATAATTTTTTTTTTTCATATTCTGTACTTGCATACGTTCTTCAGTAAAAAACTGTGATTATTTAAATGATTAATGAATACGTGTGTCTTAACATTTTATCTTGCGAGAGTAATTTAGAAGCGAACAATTTTCTTTATTATGAGGCCATGTCTTAACCGTCGTTCATCATATGGTCTGTTGGTTTTCCAATAAAACTGTTATACGATCAATGCTTTCATAAAGTGACGATTGCATATGTGTATGTTCATGTGTATCGATTGCTTAGTTAAGTTCATTTAATCATAAGGACAAATCTCTGTCATTTAAATAACGGTTACCTAGTTCCCACCCATACGCAAAATACGCGCCTCAGACGTGGAGTTGCGGACACCAGCCCGTTATACAATACAATACAATGGTTACCTATATCCAACTGACATGTTAGTTTTCTTGTGGACAGTTTAGAATATGAAAAATTCTTACCTGACTCTCAACAATAACCCCACACACATGATTCCTCTGCTGACAACACCTGCCACACTCCTTACAATGGAAGAAGGTCGGCTTCACACACCGCTTGCAAACATCACAATGTTTATATGTCATCCCGTTCTTGCTCGTACACTCTCCACACTTGTAACAGTGGTTGTTAGATGTTGAGACGTAGAATTTACACTTGTTACACATCTTATAGTTACTGTCGTTGGACAGGTCTATTGTCCGGAGTGGCACGTTGGTAAAAAAGCGGATTGGTGATGCGAATTTCCTGCCGTCTTTTGTCTTGTTTAGAAATTTCTTATGGTTTGTGTATTCAATCTGGAAATAAAATTAATATTTTATATTAGGCAATTGGCAAAGGTGGACAATGAAAGCGGCAAACAGTTTTTTTTTTAAGTTTCAAGTCTCAGAGTCGTCGTAGTCTACTACCAAACTTGCAACAAAAACAAAAGAATATATTTGGTTCTTCTCAACAAACCTGGTAGTCGTGCATTTTGATCTCTGGCGCAATGTTAGTAATATAAGGCTCCGAGAAGTACGGGAAAGCCCACAAGACAGGCAGGAGTCCTTCATCTGGCTTGTCACAGATCTTTCGGTAGAACTCTGTCAGTTCCTTTAGTGTTTGGACCAGAGGTTCTACTCGGCCGCCGAATGGAGGGTCCATTACTATGCAGATACCTCCCTCACTGAAAAGTGAATATAGGTGTTATGAATGGTTAATTAAAGCAATAAGTGAAAAACTTGTGTTCAAGTTCATTAAACAGTCCAGCAGTGGATGTGGAATGACCACACTTGTCTTGTGGTCTTAACCTTTGTGTCCAAACTGACAAGTGATTCAATTAGACTTTTTCCTCAAGGCAAGCCATGGAAATGAAAAACAATCCAATTGTGTTTTGAGGATAGGAAATCATCAAATTATTATTACTTGGGTGGGTTTTGTCCCCCGCTTTGCTCAAAGCGGACAAAAGTCACCCATGTTCCTTCTTTTGCCCTTTATGTTCCGGGGCCACGGTATCTCTTTCACACAACCCACAACCACGGCAGGCCTCTCCGCATTGCTAAAATAAACCCCTTATTAAAGCTTTATTATTTTGTTCTATTTTTTTTTTTTTAATATTCATTTATTCCATTTAGGCTGGTAATCAGCACTTTGAACATCAATATGACAAGAGACAGTCCGCTAAAACGTCGACCCTTCGTGAAGTCTACACTGTTGTGAAGCTCATGGAACTGTAGTAAAAAGGTTATAATTAATAACTAGCTTTTTAGTACTTACCGGGACTGCTTAAAGAATTTCTTAAGCACCTTCTCATCCTCATTTCCATTAAACATGTAATTGTTGAACATGTTGTACCAGACAAACTTGTTTGGTGGGTTGAAATTCTGGTGACGCTTGTCATAGTCCAGGAGGATGGAGTTGAAGTCATCCCGGGTTTGGGCCTCCTCGTGGATGGAGGGTGTGCCGATGCAGAGGATGTTGCTGTAATAAGAATTATTAAAATGTCACAGAGATAACTGGTTTAGAAAATAGAGCATACTTTCGTAAAATATATTATAAAATCACAAGTTCTTCTATTACATAAAAAGATACAGAGTACATTTAGATACAATACATATTTTAACATTAATTTCTGTGAATTTTAATTAAAGTTTTCACAAACTGCATGCAAATGTATTTATTTCCATGAATAACTAACAATAATGAGATGACACATCATTATGCAAACAAACTAAAATGGCCAAGAGAAGAATAACCAAATCTGACTAAGGCTCTAGAAACCGCATTTCAACAGCAATACAACCACAAATTGCAGTTTGAATGCAGTTCACACAACTGCAATAGAACTGCAAACAATATGTGCAGTTCAATTGCAGTCGTTGTGCAATTGAGTAAACTGTACACCGACTAACTGCAAACCAACCATGTAGTTTGATTGCGGTCCGTCTGTCTAGAGCCTAAAGCCTATGAGAGGCTGATTGCAGATTATAGAAAGAGATAAATAAAAAAAGTGTATTCATTTACCTGATATTATTATTTTTGAGTATCCCAAACACTGTGCCCACAGATTTCTTAGTGAACATGTACTGTGCTTCAACGGAATCATTCTCTAACATCGGTAACCAAGTAGTGGGGTGGGTTAGCTGCTCATCAGTTAATGGAGTGATGATCCTATGGTCCTTGGCGTGCTTCTTAGAAGGTTTTGAGACTTGGTAGAGCTCCTCACAAGTGTTGCAGAATGCTCTGTCTACATAGTGACTGGATTTTACCTAAATTATAAAGATTTTTGATGATTAGGTTTTTTTTTTTGTAAACGGATGTAAAAAAAGTATTCTGAACTTTAAAAAGGAAGATTTTTTTCAGTTATTAGCTTAGAACTTCCATAATTTAAGTTCATCATGTTATTCACCATAATTGTGGAACATTATTCATTTACATTTTTTTCCTGTCTATGATTTCTGCAATTAAAGTTATATGACTTAAAATGAGTGTTAAATGGTAAGAAAAACTATTTATATTCAAAACTAACCTCACTAAAGTTACTCCATGCTGCCGCTTTATCAATCT
The DNA here is from genome assembly GCA_905475445.1 of Ochropleura plecta. Lineage (NCBI taxonomy): Eukaryota > Metazoa > Arthropoda > Insecta > Lepidoptera > Noctuidae > Ochropleura > Ochropleura plecta. Next base: position 1,768,918 of record FR997735.1, read on the forward strand.
TCGGAATTAAACTGTAGTACTTTTCATTGCGTTTTCTTACATTTTCTTTCTGCCAATCTTCCTCATCTATGTGAACTGTACATTCTTTATTCCTACACGAGGCGCAAGCGAAATATCGGCCTTTTTCAGTAGAAAATAACAAAGTTGGCCCATGCATACATAGTGGATGTGTAGTTACATCTTCTATAACTACTTCCACGGGTAAAGATTTCTGGGTATTGCTGTCGTTTGTTTCTAGCTTACGTTTTCTAGGCATTTTGGAGTATTTGACTCAGGTTACTATTCAACAAATCGTAATAAATAATGTTTTTAAAACACACGTGAAACTGACAACTTGACAAGAACCATTCAACTTGCACGTCACGTTGACAATGCAATGTTAAGGTTTGCAACACCTGGTTCTGGTTCGTATTTACCCAGAACCACTTCAGTTTATTGACAAAATAAAAGTTAGAAAAAGACGACTCTCCACAATCGTAGAAAAATCGTGAAATGTTCCAAACTCTTTATAAGTATGGATAATTTTGGGTGATTACCGGTATTTGCTAGTAAATCTACGTCGTTCTGTCAGTAGAGTCACGCCCACAGAGTACAGTGACAGTCACGCCGAAATTGAATCCAATTTTATTGCGGAAGTGTCCGGTTTACTGTTAGAAAGAAGCAGATATTCTCGACTATGTACTGATTACAATGGAAAAGTTTTAACTCAATTTTACGCTGCTCTGGCAACTTCGTCTTCAGACCGGCGGCGTTCTATTGTGTCCTCTGACATTTTTTCGAATACATTTCAAGAAATTAGTGACACATTTACAGAAAAAACGACTAAAAATGAATGGATTAGGGAAAACTGCGCAACGCGTAATACAAAATTGCGTTAAAAGTACAACATTAACGGGTGCTTTAGTGACCCGTGCACAGGCTCCTGTAAAACGTGACTTCACTAGAGGAATATGGCACATGAGCTGTTCAAAGAGGCTAGATGGAATTGCAGGATCATCCACCCTTCTTCACAATCACTCCAACACATGCGGCTGCGGTTGCGGTCTGAAGGCGTTGCACACCAAAGGTAATATAGCAAATTTTCGTTTTTTGTAATTTTGAGGTTATGTGATTGCACCACCCGCAAAGATCATGCCGGAATGTGTGTTGCTTACACTACCACGTTGTTATTACCATGTTAGTTTCTACAGCATAACTAAAGATGCTATCGTTTCTTTAGATTCGGAAAGTGACTGTGCAAATCCTCAACAACTGAAACCTAAGCCCCTTGGTGAGTCCTTTCCTATCCCTTCCTCCGCAACATTTCCGTCGAAATAAGGTAAGTTTCCTTGTTCAAATTTTAATTTACTTTATGTCACGTATCCTGAATATTAATTAATCATAACCTCATCTTTTTAACCCACCTTTTGATTTGACTCGACCATGCTTTTAAGGCGCACTATAGGTTCCATAATGTACCTATTAGTAACCTATGCAAACTATTTTGTACTATGCTAATAGCATATTAATATTTCATCATTCAAAAGTATAGCCTCTTTGGTCTAGTGGTGGCAAGCGCGACTTCGGACCGTGAGGGCGTGGGTTCGATTCCCGTGTAAAATGTTACTAAGTTTTTCTCCATTGGAATTTCTCAGCAACATGATTAAAGTCTTAAATATTTCTGTTTCAATGTAATAATATCTATGTCCCCTGCACTATTGCCACACTGTATCATCCTATTAGGAGAGGTGCAGCGCCAGATGCAGGGGAGATTAACTCCATGCTCACATCCAGGAACATGATCCTGTATCTTGTTTCTGCATAAAATCATGGGACATTTCTTTTTCGGCAGTATTTTTACCTTAAAAACATAGCTTTTGATGATTCATTTAGTTAATTCACCCGGTAATACATTGAAACCTTCCTCTTCAATCACTCGTATTTGTTTTATATGATGTTGTGGAGTTCTAAATTTAAAAAATAATGGCCAATTCATTCTTTTGAAAACTTTGTATAGAATATTTAGTAATACCAGTACAGAAAAAAAAACCACTTTAAGGTTTTTTTTTTGGTACTTGACAGATTTGAACATACTAACACCACATGTTGGAATATCCACCGGGCCTGGAGATGTAGATCACACCAAAAATAGTTAGATTTTTTTTTCTCATTTTTAACTTATGAAAATGTTGCATCATACACACACTTTATCATGATCTTAAAAAAAATATATCTATAAAAATATTTAACAAAAATAAATCTGTAAAAGCTTTTTTAAGTTACCCGAAGATAAAAAAAAACGGATGTCTATAAAAAAAACCGACTTACTAAACTTACGACGACTTGTCGTATAGTCGGGTTTTACTTTTTATAAAACTATTTCGGTGTTTTTGACATGTACCAGTAAAGTCCTTATAAACAATACCAAACACAACACCAATATTTATCATTTTTGAACACTAGAGGGCTCCACATTGAATTTCGATGATGTTTTTGAAAAGTACAAGTCAAGCCTTTTCAAATGAAATCAAACACTGTATTTATGTTAAACTTTTTTTAACACATGATGTCCGCTAGAGGGTGCCATTGAGTTCTGTGACACATCACATAGCCTATGTTCAGCGGACAAACCGTCTTAAGTGTCTAGTTATGGCGATAAGTCTTTTAGAAGCAATGAGTGAACAGATGAACATACACACACATGCATACATATCCTGTCAAAATAATAAACTTCCTTTGGTTTTGCCATATTTGGGTAAAAACATTATTGTTCCATGGCAGTCTGATAAACAGTTGGGAGTTCATAATTATACCAAGTAATATTTAATTGACATAGCCTGTATTTACCTAGCCGAATTTAAAACATACTGAAAGTATCTTAGAAATTGTTGTATGTAGAAATTGTTTGTTATTATATCCAAATACAATTTTTCAAGCTTAATTCCCCACTAAACGTTCTTTGGATTTTTCTAGGAGAGAGAGAACTGGTTGAGTTCCTGACTGAAGAAATTGTAGCTGAACGCAAAGCACAGAAGGTGAAGGTGCTGCCGGCAGAGTTTGATGGATTTGTTGTATGCGGAGATGGTGCTGAAGTTGTGCTCACCAAGAAACTCAAAGATGAACTGTAAGTATCTAACTGGAACTTGTACTGTTACTAGTAAACTCATTAGAAGACACCATAGTAGGAGCAGTAGTCTGGTTGAGCAGTATTACAATCTTCTATAGTTGGAAATGCCAGAAAAAAAACCTGTCACACAAATGTCAAACTAAAAATGGAAGATAAATATAAACATGCTTGAGTCAAGCCACTTAAAACCCAGTGTATAAAATTATTCATCATCTGCCTAGCCTTTTCCCAACTATGTTGGGGTCGGCTTCCAGTCTAACCGGATTCAGCTGAGTATCAGTATTTTACATGGAGCGACTGCCTATCTGACCTCCACAACCCAGTTAGTACTGGGTAATACGATACCCCTTGGCAAGACTGGTTGTCAGACTTTCGGGACACTGACTACCTGTAACGACTGTCAAAGATCTACAAATGACAGCCGGGACCAACGGCTTAACGTGCTTTCCGAGAAACGGAGGAAACTCGGTATGTAACGGGTGGTCACCCATCCACAGACCAACTTAGGCAAGCGCGGCTTAACCTAAAGATCGACCCGAGCGGCTACTATTATTTGGCCACGAGCTCCTCAAAATAATAAAATTTATAATTAATAAAATTATTAAGGTCCAAATTTCTATAAAACAATGTCCATGAACTATTTTTATCCCCATACAATTACCATACTTGACATTGCCGCCAGATGGCATGCTCAGGTGCCATGTGTGGGGTACAGTAATGCAGTCAAGTAGAATACCACTGAGCACCATGCCAGTGAGTATGGAACAGAACTGCAACAATTACATATTTTACTACAAAAAAATTGACAAACTAGATACGGAAATAGCAGGGAATTCAATTTATGAACCTTTTAAAAATGTATAATTTTTATGATCAGATTTTAACATAACATTAAAATATCAGAACAGCTTTTCGAAACTAAATAAATAATATAAAAATTACATAGGTATGTATAAAACCATTAAACTATGTTGATTGTGATTATAAAACAGTACACATTAACAGTATCTGCTTGGCCTGTTCCCAATTATATTGAACTAGCTTTTGCCCGCGGCTTCGCTCGCGTTAAATTCGGGGTAACACAGTTCCTCTTTCGTGATTTGCAGGTACCTGCTACCTGTAGTTTTTGCCCATGCGCCTTATTTATTGTAATAGCAAAGCTAAGTTTTTCCTTTTCTTCCCTCTTTCTCCCTCAATTTAAAAAAAATGCCTATGTCCGTGTCCAGGGTCCCAACTATGTCTGTACCAAAATTCATCAAAATCGGTTTAGCCATTTGGGCGTGCAGACGAAACAAACACTTTCGCTTTTATAATATTAGTAAGGATTTAGTTAATGCAGCATCAAACTCACACATAGTATATCTGTATTACAGCATCAAAATAACTTTCAACGTAAACCACACGGTGGATTCGGAAGAGCTTGAAGGCGAGGTGCAGCCAGAGAAGCAAGAGTTCGCAGAGATGAGGTCCAGGCCACAGTTTGAGGTGGACCTCGTGCGTGGAGACACCACGCTCGGTTTCACCTGTTCCTACCTGCAGGAACCGCCGGCGGCCAATGCGAGTGCTGATGAGTACAGTACGTATAACTTATGGTTTTTCAAACTTATTCTTAGCTTATAGGCGCGTGGCCCCACATTTTTCATCAGACCATTTTATTATACCGACAAGGGACAAATAGCTACATTTAAAAATATAATCTTTTGTTGCATAAATAAACATATAATTTTTTATCAAAACAAATTCCTAATATGGAACAAATAACACTCTATTCTCAGTTAGGAACACTGGAAAACTCCAAAAGTAGACAATGGCCTGGTCGTGAGCGCTACATTCACACTGACTGTCGAAACGAACGAATATTAATTTAAAAAGTTCCAAAAAACTGACGTATAACCAGAGCTTTAGATTCTACTTTTTTTTTCTTATTTATATAATATACGACTTCCGACACTAGCCACTTTTTTTTTTCTTTTCGTGTCGATGTAACTCATATTGTGTTAGACCAGTATGTAGTTATATTTTTAAAAAGTAATCATGGAGTTTCTTGCAAGTTCTTTTCTATGGAAAATTACCGACCATGCACCTTTTCTCGACGTTTTGTAAGTGCCCATTTACGCCTATGTGAAATATTATATGTATCCCCTCACAATTGCCACGCTCGACGTCGCCATTCAATGGCATGATCGGGTGCCATGTGTGGGGTACAGTAACACGCAGTCAAGTAGAATACCACTGAGCACCATGCCAGTGAGTATGGAACAGAACTGCTACAAATAAACCACTATCTCTTGTAAAACAGATATACATCGAATACATAAAATTCTCGTGTCACAATGTTCGTTCCCATACTCCTCCGAAACGGCTCGACCGATTCTTATGAAATTTTATATGCATATTCGGTAGGTCTGAGAATCGGCCAACATCTATTTTTCATACCCCTAAGTGAGCAGCGGGTGAAACCGCTGGGCACAGCTAGTAATAAATAAATATAAACTGCTAGCAAGGTTCCGCACTAATACTCACTGAAAACGCACATGTGCGGATAGATTTCTCGGCCAGTGTAACGAATAAGCCTGAAAGTGTCTGAACGGTACAGATATCTCTTTACCTTCCTGTCACTGAAAAAATTTAACAAAATGCCGATCCGTGCGTGTAATGTAATATGAAAATACCGGCCAAGTGCGGGTCGGTTTCGCGCACCAAGGGTTCTGTACCATTATCTATAAAAACAGCAAATAAATTATATGTGATGTATGGGGGCCCCTTAAATATTTATTTTAGAACTAGCTTCCGCCCGTGGCATACTTACTTTGGGCTAACGCTAACTTTGATGATCGAAAAAAAAAATATCCTTCTCTCCCATTTTCATACCTCTTTCTTCCCCCTTTTTCACTTTTTTTAGCCTATATCCGTCTCCCCGGGTCCAACTATATCTACCAAAATTCATCCAAATCGGATTGGCCATTTAGGCGGGAAGACGTTACAAACAAACAAACTCACTTTCGCTTTTATTATATTAAGTAAGGATTTGTTGTTATATCAGAAATACCATCTGTGATAATTTCAACTGTCTAACTACCACAGTTCATGAGATACAGCCACAGCCAGACAGCGGAGGCTTAGTAATACCGGGTATGGAAACCTAAATCCAATCTAAGAGAATATTCATTGTTTTAAAACTTTTACCCAGCGCCTCTCTAATCTATACTACAAAAAGCTTTACCCCACGGGAACTTTCAATTATAGCCAACTAGCTGCGCCCCGCAGCTTCGCCCGCGTGATGATGAAAAAAAGTATCCTTTGTGTTATTCCAGACTACCTCTGTGCAATTTTTTCAAGATCCGTTCAGTAGTTTTTTCGTGAAAGAGGATCAAACATACATCCATACTCACAAACTTTTGCAGTTATAATATTAGTTGGATACACGGGGACCGGTGATACTTCATTACATAGATAAGATTACCTACCACATCCTACCTTATAAGGCTTGTAAGGAAAAAGGTAGTTGCTCAGCTGTGAGACTCAGTATAGCAGGGATGGCCAACCAGTCGATCGTCGCGGCAAGGCAGTCAAAATAAATACTTCTAACAAATGCGGAACGTAATCACCAAAACTACGGAAAAAAAAGTGTGTGTGTCAGCTCCGACGCACGACTGGAGTTTACTCCTTAAGTACGAGTATCTAACCATACGCAAAAAGAGTTTATTCAACTGAAAAAAGATTAATATCATATGAAAGGGTAAATTCACAAATTAATGAAAAAAAATAGCAATATAAATACATCGACACTGATAGAAACAAACAAGCCCAATAACATAAAGTATATAGGTATAGTGGCCTATACAGCATACCATATGTACGTCTTATTACACTCACAGCCAAATTAGAAAGTTGCGCACTAAAGGTGCGCACCAAAAACGTGACACATTTTCGTTACTTTAGTAGGTTTTACCCCTCGGATTTTTCTCATACCGGGCGCCATAAATATGAAAATCGATTCATAAGGAGTAAACTCCAAAAAATAAAACCAGAATCTAATAATAATATTTGTGTTTTTTTTAACAGATGACGTGTTTGGTATCGACGAGCTGACCATCTACAAGGGCGAGTGGAACGACAAAGTTTACGCTGTCGCTGGAGACGTGCTTGACGGGGTACGTTATTCTTTTGGCTATTCCTAGTTCCGAAATGTTTATATACGAAGTAGTTATTCAAAGATTTACCCTATTGCAAAAATCTTTATGGAAACAAATATGGGCTTGATCCCTTTTCGGTCGTGTCGGGTTGCCAATCACGCCTGCACTATAATATCTTGCGCGCAGATGGCTCATCTCTTCTGACATTGGCTGCCGTACCGAAAACGGTCAGTAGGACTATATATGGGAACAAAATGACTAACGGCCGGTTCCAATAAACAAAAAACGATTCGTTTTGCTTACGGATATTTTGACATAAGTTAAATAAATAAAAATAAATAAATATCTTGGGACCACTCACACACGGCTATCTGATCCCAAGCTAAGCAGAGCTTGTGTTATGGTAACCAGGCAACTGATATACATACTTATATAATTTATAAATACATACATATTATAGATAAATCACACCCAGACACAGAACAAACAATCATGCTCATCACACAAAGTTTGTCCTGGGTGGGAATCGAATCCACGACCTCCGGCTTAGCAGTCAGGGCCACTAACCACTAGACCAACAGGCCCGTCAAGTCACACAGAACAGGTCGTCAGTTCTATGAGACGTATGTCAAAACCCTACTATCCGTAAGCAAAACGACTCGTTTTTTGTTTATTGGAACCGGGTTTTAATCACGATAATTTGAAGGGCTTAGCACGAACCCGTGGTGGTGGTGCTAGTAACGCATATATTTTTTTAAATCGATAATGTAAGTGTCCCATAGGAATTTAGTTGTAAGATTTTGCAACAAGCCCAGTTAGTATCATCAATCAATAAATACGAGTTTATGTTTTGTGAACTCCGAGAGTTTGTGCTAGACCCACTATTGCATTAAAAACAGCCTAAAAGGGTTGTAAAAGTACCCTTTACGAAAGGTACGTGTTACGTGTACGTCGGCTCACCATTGAGGTTTTATGTTTTTTGTAACGTTGCCCCACACTAGGAATTTGTACTGTATTATGGGTGTGTTTACAAACATTTAAACACATACACAAACAGCCAGACCGGAAACAACTATCTGTAGGTCATACAAATATTTGTTCCGCACGGGGATCGAACCCGCGACACGCAGCGCTGCAGTCGATCGCTCAACCACTGCGCCAGACTGGGCGAAAAAAAAAGAAAAAGTTTTTACAACTTTTCTACACTTATTTTTTTAAAGCAAAGTTTTTAATGTTATAACTTTTAATACCTTCGCGACACCCGTACTATACAATGCATCCAACGGCATAATATTTTAAGTGCGTAACATTTGGGTTCTAACGATAAAGGTGATTATGCTCCCCAAAAAAAAATAGTCTCCCAGCGATATTTTTTGCATAGAGTTACTTAGTTTCATGTACATAATGCATGTCTGACGGCTTTGCGAAAGGTTGGTCATCACCCTGTATAAACTCTAACAAGCTCCAGCAACCCATTCATACTAAGGTTTAAATTCGCCATGAAATTCTATGATTATTTGGTCTCGTAGCCTATCACGCCTACTCGTGAACCAGTGGTCTCGAGTTCGATTCCGGGTCGCCCCATTTCTATGCCACACTTGATACTATCATACAAGTAGTTGTCAGGTGCCAAAATCGGGGTATATTGACGCATTGAAATGAAGTTGATTTCGCAATAATTGTGTGGGATATTCATTGAGATGCTACATTTTTTTATATTAAATAATTTTGAGTAGAAAAAACATTTTTGGATTAAAAAAAATATGTATATTGCTTTTGTTTTATTTTTTATATTAGCTATTTATATTATAATTTTAGGCAGATTTTATGTTTTCATTTATGATTTATCTACTTAGTCATAGTGGATTGTAGACAGATATAGCAAAACATCTCTAGTCAGCAAAAGATCTCACCAGGCTTGTGACTTCGGATATAAGTAGTTAACACATTTTTCTTAGAAGCCGATGGATGTTTGCTACTCAAATTTAATTTATTTAATGAACTGATTGTTTTCTATTAAAATATTTCAACTTATAAGAAACAATTCACGGTTTTGTAACTGACGATCCTCTTATATCCAAAGCTGACTGTCCTTCATATTTTTCCACATCTCTATTAAACAAATCATTGTGTCTACCAAATATATTACTTGACTACGACAGTTCTTGAAAAAGTAGTATTGTTTTTAACCTTAATTTTCTTATTTTCCAGTATCTATACGACCTGCTCATGAACTTATTGGAAGAGAAAGGCATCAGCAACGAGTTTGTGAATAAGCTATCGGACTTCAGCACGGCCTACGAACACCATGCCTACATCAATCTTCTCGAGACCGTCTCGCGCTTCACCATCGGAAAATAAACACAAATAAAGCCTCCATTTTGAAATCACAAAAGAACAAAGTGTCAAAATATATAAAGGTCATTGAAAATTCGACTATTTCGTTGCAGTTTTAAAACCACTCATTTACAGTACATGGTTGTTAAAATGGCATAGTGAAAAGACTGTACAGCCGAAAAGCCTCGGTGCCAAATTAATATCTGCGTTCTGTAGTTGTATGGTTTTTATTTTTACCAATATAGGAGATATCTTTATAAACCTCCTTATCTTATCTGTCTTTTATCTGAGTTTAATGTTATGTTTTTTTACAAACAAGATGACATAGTCGAATTAATTAATGGCTGTAATTAAATTCTGTCATATTAAAGTGTTGCGTTATTGAGAAATTTGAGACGAATTGTAGACATATTTCTTGTAATATAGGAATATTTTAGTAGTAAACTCGGGAACGAAATAACTCGCGCCTGGTCAATATTGTCAGAATTTAAAAATGCAACAGATTATTTTTTATTGTGTAAACATTACATTAATTTATGGACTTTTCAAAGCCATGTTGGGGTCGACTTCCAGTCTGACCAAATGGAGCTGCAGTGCATACCAGTATTTTACATGGAGTGACTGCTTATCTGACCTCCAAAACCCAGTTTAGTTTGATATTATAATGTGATGTGAATACATTTAAAAATAACAGCTTGTAAAGAGTGAAGCATTTAAGGTGTAGCCAGCTTTAAAATAGTTTAGTTGTGTCATGGTGATGTTTTGTTTATTGTTAGTTATATATGTTAGTTATCTCAATTAAATTGTTCCAATTTATTTTTGGTGTTTCTTTTGACTCTTTACTCTCTCCCCCATAAATTATGAACAGCAAAAAAAGGTGCATTGTTTTTACCGATCCGATTTATTACGATATGTATGAAATTAAATGAGAACTGCTTTACTTTATTAGTTGTTACTGTTTAGAAACTGCTCAAGATCAACTGAACCCCATGCTCTTGGGGGACTTTCTAATGCCAATGACGACCAGACTAGTGTGGTTAATATTAGAGCTACCTCCAGTCCAGAGTCGCAGCAGTCCATGGTCTACCGCCAGCGAAGACGCTTTGTGAAAATCAAGACTACCGCATTTGAGGCGTGCCAAAAATTAGATTCTGTGCAATTGTCCTACTAATATTATAAAAGCGAACGTTTATGAGGATGTATGTATGTTAGTTACTCTTGCACGCATAACTTAGTATTATAGTACTTCATACAATTATTGTACTATAAAGGCGAAAATTGTGACTATGATTTTTACTCCTTCACGGTATGTAGATACCTAATATCCTGGATAAACACAGGATACTTTTCTTTCTGCTGATGATAGGGATTTGTAAAGGACGTAACTACCTTATGCCGCAGCAGAGTATTTAAAAGAAGTTTTTGAAGTGACACCTACATACAGTGTTATAATACTTTATTAAAAAAAACACTGCATGCGCGTAGTTTGCATTCCCATCAAGGAGGCGTTATCGCAATCAGTCAGCTGACAGCTGTTCGTTTCGTCGTTCTTGCTCGCATTCGCAGTTCGCCTTCGCATTTTTAATCAGTTTACAGCTGTTCGCTGTTCTATGAATGTCATGACAGTGTATTTCCATCTCTTTCATATCAATGATTTGCTATGGATTTTCTCCATAACACTTCAAAACAACGTTTTGACTTTTAATCGCCTCGACCAATCAGAAGTAGTCTTAATTGGAGCTTAGAAAACGAGCTTACGGCCAACCAATAGAAACGTCGATAACTACGTGAAGTTCGTTCGAATCCTCTACTGCCGCGCCGCTGTGACATCTCGGCGAGCAAAGCAAATTGAATCGAGAATCGAGTTTTCATTTATCTCGGCAAAATGGCTGACGCATCTTCGTCGGCGACGCGCTCTAAGAAAATACCCGAAAATTTGTACGAGCTGTGCCTCACGAATTTAGTGTACTATTTGCAGAAAGCTAAGTGCCACAGTAATGTGCTCGAAGGGATTCCGGACACCGTCCGCATGGATATTTATTACAAGGTGAGTTATGCCACACTTAGCTCGTCTTTCTCTTATCGATAAAAAACAGTGTACAGTGAGAATACCGTTATTATTGTCAGATATTGTGACTAGGCGATAATGTCGTTATCAGGGGTGCTGTGGATCGATAGTGTTTCCTCTATGTTTAGTATCTAGTTTGATTTGTGACCGTGAACGTAGCCAGTGCGTGTATTCGTAGCTAGTCACTTTCACTGCTGCACCGTCACACGATCGCTCTTTGTTACGAAACACGTAGCTGTGCATCGGCAGCGTGCGTCGATATCAATCTGCCCACTATTGTGTTTCATACGACCAATAAAAGGCCAATTTGTTGCTTTGTGTGGCCATAAATTGTTCGATTGCAAGCTAGTTTTGAAGTAGCAACTTCCTTGCACATGATGTCGACTCTAATCTGTGGCTGCAGACGTTAATAATGCGATAGTATTCACTTGATCTGTGCATTACGTTTGGTTTGACCCCCAGTAGGTACTGATAAAGCCTCGTCTATGATGAACAATAATATTAATTAACTCTGCCTAATATCACCAATAAGTTTAATTTCTCAGAACCAATTTACCGTATGCTAAATGTGTGGAGATGACATATTTTCTTGTGTTGATACAGACAGGGTTTCCTAAACCCATGTAGGTCTCCTGAACAAAAACTGTTGGAATCCAATAAGAATGTGTAGCATAATTTCCAATAATTTAATTTGCTGATAGTTTCTATGTTTGCAGATTTTATCATAAATTAAAATAAATGGAGCATAATTATGATTTAGTACTAGTCAGACAATATAATCTAGAAGCTGAGGCACCACACATGTTAATAATTTTTTAAACCAGTATACATTTTTTTTTAATGTAATGAGCCAATGGAAGTAAAAGAAAATTGTTGATTATTCTTTTTTTAAAAAACCACAATGAATTTTATCTTCAGAACAAATGTTATCTGTCATAATAATAAAATGTAAACAAATGAACATCATCATAGTTTCTGCCTGTTGCCTACAATGGATCATAACCAGCCTACAGCAGCCTTCTGCTGGTCATTGGCCTTATTCATTGCATGCCACGTAACTCAATTTTCAGTAACTCATCTCTCATAGGGTGTCTTGTTAAAAAGCCAAAAAAAAGTTTATGGATATGTAAATATGAGGAGTTTAATGCTCATTCATATAAGCAAAGTCTGATGAATGAATGACAACCATAGAGTGTTCAATGGTTGCCAAGAAGTATGTACATAATTATGATTAATGCAACCCCAAATTGGTGATCATTTCATTTGAGGTAGCCTAACAAGACATGTTATGAGTCTAATTAAAAAAAAGGAAACTAGCTTGCAACTATTGTTCTAACAACTGAATCAAAAACATTATGACTTGATTTGAAAAGAAAGAGTGTCCATGGAGTTTCTTGTTTATTCTTCTCTATGTAATCTACAATTTTGGAATGGCCTCTATTCCATTTATTATTCTCTATTTAATTATGATGTCTGTTGAATGGAGTGTAGGTACTTAAAACATGTCTAAACCCTAACTCTGTCATGGGTCTATTTAAAAAAATAGTTTGTGTTGGAAATATCAGTTAGACGTACATGTAAATAAAAATACAGGAAATTATGAAATCTTATCAAATTAATTAAGTAAGGTGGTAGATTTACCTTATCATCTGTGTAGATAAAATAATCTTGAATTTAAATATGTGTATATAAATAAATAAAATATATTTAAGTATGAGTATACATAGACATCATTTATTGGTTTTAGAAATTAGAGATGAAAGTATCAATGCTGTACTTAAATTGGGTACTTTAATATGTAAGAAAAACATATTTTGATAATAAGTGGACAATTCATTTTAAAGGTTTAATGTAAAGTGAGAGGTGCACTTTCCTGCAGATATAACTTCAAAACAATAAAATACTGCAAAATGAATAAATTATATTATGCCTTAGATGATAAAATTATAAAACCACTGTTAATGACAGCAGAACATTTTCAACAGTTATTAAAAACCTTTTTTAGTTGACCTCATAAAATAAAGTTCATAATTTAATTGTAAAAACACATTACAACCCAGAAATAAATGACTTTAGTACTCTCTGACATGAAAAAACAATATCAATAAATAAATAAGTTTGAGAAAAAAATCTTATGTCAACAGTTAAAAATATACAAAGATTATTGGTCACAAAAAACTGTATTTGGCTTATATAACATTGACCTACCTCCATTGACAAACCTTAGGTTTTTGACCCTGTTTTGTTTTTGGTAAGTATTTCGTCAATAACGGGTATTTTTGACAATGGCCTGCCAAGGTATTATGAACTGTCTTTCGATTGTTGATACGATCGATTCTGATACGTAAATGGATTAAGGACCTACCTGACGAGTTTTAAGGGAATGCACTGAAGAAGCTAACGGAAGACAAACTTGTTAACTCAACTTGTTGACTCAAGTTGAGTCATTCAGATTATCAAAACTTCAATATCGTATTTTATTTGAATTTTTCGCCTAGACTGAGTAATATCTGACTTTCGTCAATCCTGTGATAAAACCAGCTAAGTTTCCAGCTATCAGTACTGACGGCCATCTGTGACGACTCTGCAAGCTGTACTCCATGCTGAATCTGTTACCCATAATAATATGGATGACTAGCTAGCGCTCGCGGTTTCGCCCGCGTGATATAGAAAAAAAGTATCCTATGTGTTATTCCAGACTATAATCTACCTCTGTGCCAAATTTCATCAAGATCCGTTCAGCCGTTTTGACGTGAATGAGTAACAAACATCAATACATCCATCCTCACAACACAAACATTCGCCTTTATAATATTAAAGTAGGGTCTACACAAGTTGGTGCATTATGTGAAGCTCGGCGTCCAATGCACCGTATGAGACATTTAATAGCAAAAAGCTTTTCTCTACAATTTGCGTGAACGCGCATATTTGAGACAGCTACCTCGCTAAGTGCACCAGTGCAATTTGACGACATTGTTATTCTGAACCCTGTGACAACCGTGATGTGTGCCAATCAATGACAAATATATGCATTACATTTGTTTAACAATAGATATTTACATGGGCTCAGGTAAGCAAAACACAATTGTTCATACAAAGTCATACCATGTACGTTTCATGACAGAAATGACACAATTTGACAGTTTCCTACTTGCTGACGTAGTTTGGGTTTCTTATGGTGCTTCATCTTCTTCTCAGTAACTTCCTCATGTCTGTTAGACGAGACAGCTGTGAAAGAAAGAAAGATGAACTACTTATAGACTCGTACAGGACAATAAAACAAAAGAAAAAAAAAATATATCAATAAGACGATTAAATTAGTCCTGTTCGTGGCCAAAAGGCCTCTATCTCAACATGATACTGCAACATGGCGGTCATGTCACAATGCTGATATTCTGAAAGAGCCCAAGTAACTAGGTGATTCTTCCTACATGTATTCTCGACACTGCATTGTTCTTAGCCAGTTGTTTGGTCTTCTTGTAGGACTTCACAATGTCAGTCCATCGCATAGGTCCTCAACTCCTGCTGCACGACTGCTAATGTTATCAAACTTTTTTACGGCACCTTTTTTGCGCTTTATCAAGTTTCCAAATAGAACTTGCTGTGTTCAACTGTTCATACCAGGGCGTCCATTAATTACGTGAGGCTTCTAGAGGGTGTGGAGCGAAATCTCGCCCAATCGCACTTTAGGGCTTCGGCAAATATCAGGTTTGTTTACTCAAGTAAAAGTGTTATAGTGCTAGTAAACTGGGTTAAATTAAATAAGAAATGTTTCTCCACTAAAATATTGAATCAGAAAACAGAATATGTACGCCCATGCGACCGCACTGATTGAGTCCGGGAAATCCACTGATTCAGCCTGTCAAATTCTAATTCACTGGTTTAAATCAGCGAAATGCCACTAATTCATTTTAAGAAAGTAGATAAATCATATTAATAATATTATACTATGTGAACGCCACAAAGTAACAGAGAAGCTTCTTAATTGTTTAGAGACCCAATGCAATCAAACACAGATTAACTTATTTAAATTAAACACGGAATATAAATTCTAGTAGGAGCGACTGCAGTTGCAGTTCCATGTAGGTGTATGCATTTTGAAAAATCTCACGTGAGATTATTAGTGAATAATCGACCTTATGTAGGCTACAAAACATTCTGCATCATGATCATTCTTCTGCCCCTCAATGACGCCCTAAGCCGAGGTCCGTACCCCACAGGGGGTGCCCTTAGCGAGCGGTCATTAGTATACAGTGTAAATAGTAGTCTTTGTAGCTCTGGCTGGGGGCCTTAATTTATTGAGGTCACCACAGGAAGGTCCGGTTAAGCAGTAAAACAGCTCAAGAGAGTTGAATTGTGAGTGGTCCTTTCTAAAAAAAAAAAAACAAAAAAGCATTCTCCTGCCCTTGTTCCAAGTCATTTGGGGTCGGCGCAGCATGTCTTCTTCTATACTCCTCTAATATCCGTCAATTCATCGGACACCTCCTTTCTTGCCAAATCATCCTTCACACAGTCCATACACTGTTTCTTTAGCCTTCCTCACGATATTTTCCTCATTCCTCTACATCACATGCCCATACCAAGGCAATTAGCACACAACTTTTCAGTCACCGGCGCTAATTTCAGACTTCCTCCAAAGTGCCCGTTTCATGCCTGCAACATCGTTAAAATCGAGTAATTAATAATAAACATATTTACTACTTTGTAATAAGGTTTTTCATTAATTATTCTTACAATGTTTATCGTCGAAATTAATCGTATAAATAAAGTAAATATTTTGCTTGTCGCAACCAAGGTTTAATGACTTTGTAATTTTCCTGTATTCGTCTTCTTAATGACACATCATTTAAGTATTGAGAAACAAGAACTGCTTTATCAACAATGTAGTCGTTTTTTGAGATTCGCCGTCAGACGAACATAAAAAGTGACGCGTCATGATATCGTGGATATGTCGTATCGTATACGTTTTTGGCTAATTAGCATACTTATGCTAATAGCAATTATGTGACATTGAAACTAAGAATCATTAATTTTAAGTTAGCATTTTATTTTAAGGCCATATTTTATGAAATCCTGTCCAACCTCTTTTTAAAGTTGGTGTTCCTCATCAAACCATGCGGTGCTAAGTACAAAGAATGTAACAATTAAGACATCAAATCTAGGTGTGTAATTGGCTGCCATAAAAATATTATAGGTTCGTTCTACTGCCATAAAACATTTTATTTATACAGATAAGACTAATCATGTCACACGATTTTTATTTAACACTGTTTTTAGTTATTATCGACTTAATAATAAAAAAATGCTTTTAGCTGCATTCGGTTAGTCTGGAATCTGACCCCAAAATCATTGAGAAAAAGCTAAACAGATTATGATAATCTACTTCATGAAAAACAACTTAATACATTCGTTCAGTATAAGACAACGGTTTACTCGATATTATTAAATTGTCTATGGAAACGTCAATCCAATAGACACATATGTGTGAGAAAATTCATTAAAATCCGTTCAGTAGGTTTTCCGTGAAAGACTAATAAAAATCCTCCCAAACTTTCGCATTTATAACATTAACTAGCTACCGCCCGCGGCTTCGCCCGCTTGATTTCGAAAAAAAAATGTATCCTATATGTTGATCCAGACCATAATCTACCTCTGTGTCAAATTTCATCAAGATCCGTTCAGCCGCTTTGACGTGAAAGAGTAACAAACAACCATACATCCATCCATCCATCCTTATAAACATTCGCATTTATAATATTAATAGGATAGGATAGTACGGAATTGGCCATCGTTTTCACATCCTTGATAACTATTTTCATTCTAGTTCATAGTTCAAGTAGATGGTATTGGATGAACTGTAAGGAATGATAACATAACATCTAGACTGTCATACTCATACATAAGTCATTTATTTCATAACAATAAAAATTGTGTTGAAAATATAAAAATTAAAAACATTAAATAAAAAAAATGCAATTAAATTAACATTCATTAAACTACATTCAGAATTTACAACCAATTATAAATGTCAAATAAAAATAATAAAATAAAAACAATCACTTTACATTATTATAAGTTACAATGTCATTTTTCCTTTATGAACTCATCAATAGTATAGATAACAGCCTTTCCTCAATAAATATGTCCTAAGTTTGTTTTTAAATAAGTTAACACTATAAATATCTTTGAATTCTAAGGGTAACTTGTTGTATAAAATCACTCATTGATACCTTGGGATATGTTTAACAACTTTTAATTTCGGTTGCATGGTGTTGGCCAGATCTTTCCTAAATAATCTCCGAAGACTTAGGAAGAAGTGTACCCACATTAAGTTAGTTATGTTTAAGTCCCTTGTTAATTAGTTTCATGTTCCGGGAGACCATGCAGGGGCTCTTGTATCGATTGTCACGGTAGTATTGGTACCGCCAAGGCCCTTACGAACAATGCACTGAGCCGCTAATGCAACGCGTGCTCAATGCATTCAACTGTGCCCCTGCGTTTGAAACCTATTGTCGATTGTGTCTAGCTGTATTTACTACTTGCTTCTACCTGCGGCTTTGCTTGCGTGGAAGATGAAGAGGTAGAAGGAAGGCAGTGGCACTTTCACATTTAAACATATTAGTATCATGCACGCTCGTGTCTAAATAATCTTCGAGCTTAAGCCGCGCTTGCCGAGGTTGGTCTGTGGATGCGTGACCGCCTATTACATACCGAGTTATCCCCGTGCTTTAGAAATCACGTTAAGCTATTGATCCTTCTTGCAATGGGTATGGTTTGTTCCAAAAGTATCTAAGGAAAATGGATGTCATTTCGTAGTAGCTACTTGCATATTGAGTGATTTTTTATCTATGGTTGAATATGGCCAGATATCGCACAGAATAGAGAGGTTTGGAAGGATAAAGGGAAAGCCTTTGCCTATCAGTGGAACAATTGAGAGTCTAATAAAACACAAATGCGAGTCGGAATACGGTATTACACCCATTTTTAAAAAGTATCTCATTTTGATCCTAGGGTCCTAGTAAAACACCAAAAAAAACAAAAAAAAATATTCAATCGATAAGTGCCATAAAACTGCATTTCAATTTTACAATTTCTATTTTCGCGCGTAAAATCACAAAATCGCTTGACGCCATGTTACTCTGTGGTCATGACGTCAGTTGGTCATGTAAATAAATGCGCTGTTATTAGTCTGTCTGTTTAGTTGTATATTTCACTATAGTTTATGGTATTATTATATGGTAGTATTTATTTCTTCCATGGTATTATTACTATTATTTCAATAAAAATTAAAATGTAAAGTTTTTTAATACAAAAATAGTAATAGTTGCTCAGTTGACAGTTGTCACTTTTTGTTTACATGACCATAAGACGTAATAATCATGGCGGACACTGTTTCGCTTAGTAAAACAACAGACTAAAAAAGTGAAAACTTTGAAATCAATTTTAAAATTCATTTAGTTATTTTATTAACCAAATTTAACATTTTCCGACTGCTTATTGCCTAAGCTATCTGAATTGTATATTTTTAGAATTTCTTTCATATAGAGTAAAATACCCTATTGCGCACCGAGAGTTCCGTACAAACTTCCATATAAACGGCCATATCTTTTGATTGCTTAGGCTTAGACGGTTGATTTTTTACCAGCTCCAAGGGAGCAAAGACTTGAGTTTGTGGTTTTAATTTCATCTCGATACCTCCACGTGTTCCCAAAATAAAGGGTCGTGACAGACAGACTGATGGACAACAAAGTGATCCATAAAGGTTCCGTTTTTTTAAGCTATTGCATAGCTTCTATCGCGGGCCTTGAGCGCGGGGACCGAATCCAGAAATTCCGTAACGAAGAAAAGAATGACGCTCCCCACTCCGACGGGCACGGAGGTTTGGCTTGTCTAACGTCGTTTACACAATACGGTCAGTTATTTCAATCCCGATTCTAATGTTCTAATAGCGTGTTTGGTAGAGAATCGAATAGTCAATCGACATCAAACGTCGCTGGTTCAAACCCAAGGTCTTGTTTATCTTTTTGCGACTTCTTTTCATTGGAAGTATTTTTTAAATATTTTGTTTAGATTGTTTTTATTTATTGCATAAGTTGATAAAAAATGCTATGCAATAGCTTTACCGCGGCAGTCCCCGAGTGCCACACGTATTTTTTTTCTTTTGAGGTACGGTGCCCTAAAACTCACTTTAAGGGTTTTTCATTTGACTAAAATTGAGGTTTTAACATTAATGTTATTTAATATGTTTGTTAAACGCAACGCAAATTGCATGCGTAGCAATGCAAATTTTCTACCTTATTCAACCTACCCTATCTACATAAACAACACAAAAACCTATACTGCCTTTAGCTTTTTTTTTCTCGCTGCAACAATCATCCTAGGACTTCAAAAATTGGTCCAAGCGTTGTTGAGTTATGCGCATGCCAACACATTTTGCGAATCATTTTAATATTATAGATAAGACTAAATCGAAACCTTTTAAACACAGTAATGTTACTCATTTATTTTAGTGAGTGATTGCGTGAGAATTTAACATAATAAACAAAGTTTGTTTACACTTTCACCACCTACTTTTGGTATATACCTCTTCTATGCTTCTAATGTAGACACCTAATGCCGGCCCAGACAAGGCCATACAGCGAGCCGTTATTTTTCCTTAGTGGTTAAAGAATTCTAAACATTGCCACTTGGAGTTCATTGACCTGGCTACTAGCGTAAAACCACGTAACATCACGCCTTTGTTTTCAACGCAGACTTCGGCAGAGGTGAACTCAAATTGCACTTACATTTCGCCAGTTAAGCATACATATTTTTTAAACAAAGTAATTGGAAAATCAACGGCTCATCTGAAAAAATGGGAGGGAGTCGTTTGTCTTGGTATGGACATGTAATGAGGAGGGATGAAGCACATGTGACTAAAAGAGTGATGGATCTGAATGTTGATGGACGGAGAGCGAGAGGAAGGTGAACGAAAAGATGGATGGATTGTGTAAGGAATGATATGAAGGAGAAAGGAGTGAATGATGCCGTGACGTCTGACAGGGGAGAAAGGAAGAAGAAAACGTGTTGCGCCGACCCCAAATAGAATGGGACAAGGGCAGGAAAATGATGATACAACACTCATCTCTTATCAATAAATCCTTAAAAATATCACCGTAATAATACCGATATTTAACTTGCAATCAAGATTTTAATCTTGCAATGAAACTACAGTATTCTGTTCTCATTTTCCTTAAAGGTTTACAAGTGAGAAAGTCCTTCTCAAACCTACTTATAAGCTAAATGCACTCTCGAATTCATGAAAGGTCGATTGTCATGCGACCAAGCCGTCGCAACGAAAGTGTATGCCACACAGAATACTGATAGAACCTGCACTAAAATTATAAAGTTTGTTGTGTTGCTTGAACGATCATATATCTGGAAATACCAGGCAAATTTGAATAATTCTTCTTGCATTAATTATAGCTCAATTTGCGAGGTAAGTTATAGGCTTTTTAAAACCACGCGTAGGAGCCGAGCAAAAGGAGACATTAAGCTACTATTTTTATTGTTTTATTAAAATATTTAGGGGTCCGTACTTACTTCAAAAGGAAAAAACGGAACCCTTATTGGATCACTTAATTGCCCGTCTGTCTGTCTGTCAAGACCCTTAATCTCGGGAACGCGTGGAGGTATCGAGTTGAAATTAAAACCGTATACTTAACACTGTGGTGCCTTTGTGCTGTGAAAAAATCAACCCTGTATGTCTGAAAAAAGATATATATCGCCGTTAATGCCGCAAGTTTGTACGGATCCCTAGGTGCGCGAGTCTGATTCGCTCTTGGCCGGTTTTTTTAGCCAAGAAAAAGGAGAAATTAAGCTACTCCAATATAAGAAATATTCGTTCTCATTTTTTCTCTATAGAAAGTCTTCACGTGGCCAGACAAATTGTTTTAATCCTTTATGATGTAACGAACACAGATGTGGTTGATGATGTAAAATGTTATGAGACGGGTGTTCAGTGAAAGTTATTTTTTGTTTATGTTGAGATTCTGTTTTTGTCTACAAGTTATCTGGTCAGTTGTGTCTTTGTGTACAACGTAGATTGAGGACCTTGCGAGGTGAAATTAGTTGTTGCATGCAGGTCAATAGTGAAACAGCTGATTATTTTTTGCAATTTCTTTTTTTTTCTTTAAAAAAATAAAACGTTGCCCCACACTAGGAATTTCTCCGTATCGTGGGTTCGTTTCAAACAATTAAACTCACATGCACAAACAGCCAGAACCGGAAACAACTATTTGTAGGCCATAAAAATATTTGTTTCATGCAGGAATCGAACCCGCGACACGCAGCGCAGCAGTCGATCGCTCAGCCACTACGCCAACCGTGCCGTCAAATATGATATGTACAGGACCTACGGTATACGGACGCTATCCTTACTAATATTATAAAAGCGAAAGTGAGTTTGTTTGTTTGTTTATTACGTCTTCACGGCTAAATGACTTAACCGATTTTGACGATTTTTTGTACAGAGGTAGTTGGGAACCTGGAGACGGCCGTAGGCTACTTTGTTTTTTTTAAAGATAATCTTTTTCATATAAATATTTATTTCTCACCACAACAAATAATTAGTTACATTATTAGGTTTTGTGAACAACAGGGGTAACACTGTTCCCCTTTCCTGTTTTGCTGGTACCTGCTACCTGTAGTTTATGCCCTTGCGCCTTATTTATTGTAATAGCAAAGCTAAGTTTTCCCTTTTCTTCCCTCTTTCGTAATCATTTCTCACTAGCCTATGTCCGTCTCCAGGGTCCCAACTATCTCTGTGCCAAAATTCATCAAAATCGGTTTAGCCATTTAGACGTGAAATCGTAACAAAGAAACTCACTTTCGCTTTTATAATATTAGTAAGGATTTACCGATGCTGATGTAAAACGATTTGTTTGGAAAGTAAGTTCTCGGCACAAGGAGGTTTTATAACGATGCACTTGTCTCTGGTCGTAACAATAACTCACAAAAAAGTTTCTTTTTAAATTAGATGCACAACCGCGCATATTGCAAGCATTACGAATTCAAGTGCAAAGTGGATTAAAACAGGAAAAAATAAATGCGAATTTGGCTTCAGTTCAATGTTAGTGTATTTCCTGATTTTCGAAGTTTATTTCAAGGGTTTGTCCTAACGTGTCAAAATAAATACATATCTCATTTAATTTTCATTAACAACGATATTTAAATAGTTACACTACTCATATAAAACATGTGTTTTTCTTATTTAATCTCTGTTTAAAGCTCTTCCGTTTTCTAGACGGAACGAAGGGGTTGGAAAAAAAATCTAACTCCACAATATGGCTACCAAAATCTGCTGTTTCTTAAATTTTACGCACGACCTAACGTAAGTATATATTATATTATCGAGATCGGTTCGTTTAAGAGTTAGGCGGGAACAGAAAAACAGACATGCATACTGACATTTCAAACACATCACCCTCCTTTGGGCTGTAGTGGCACTACAACGCGCCATTTATGACACCATTAACGAACTAATATCGAAATCCTAAGTCCCGCAAGTAATATAAATTAGTTCAAGTAATAGAAGTATTTCGGCGATGTTGCAAGCGATCACGGATGAACTGAAGTTATTGCGGGTGGGTGTTTATGAGCAGACAAAACAATCTACCTTCTCCCTTTTTCGCCAGCCATGTAGTTATAGTCGGTGTGCAGTTCACACGATTGCACGCCGATTGCAATTGAACTGCAATCGGACTGCACGTTTGGTTTGCAGTCTTATTGCAGTCGTGTCAACTGCACTTGAACTGCAATTTGCGGTTGCATTGCAGTTGAAATGCGGTGCGTCTGAGCCTTAATTGTTCCGTTTCAAGTGTTAATAATAATTTTAGTGACCATCTCAGCTTAAAGACATATATGTAGAAGAATCCGACAACAGGGTCATGGGTGATGTGCCTGGTGGGCACCCAAAACCATGGCACGCCGCAACACCACAGAACTTAACACCCCCTATACGGCTTCGCCGCAGACTGTTGAAAGTGTTTTTTATTAGTGACCATAGTATTTACTTACCCCTTTTCTTACTAACGTGAGTTCAAAAGTAAAAGTATCGGCTTCATGGCTTAAGTTATAGCTACGTTTACTTGTAACTTTTAGTACTTTGGTTGGGGACCAATCAGCGAACAGTACACACGTGGAAGCCCAAGTAGTGCTGAAAACGTGACTCCTTCCAATTCGCGAAACGTGGCGAAGGAGCTTTCTACAATTAACCTTATTTTGTCAGCGATTTTTTCTTTCTTTTATATGAAGAACAAAGATGTGATGACAAGGGACCACAGATTTGAGTATATACGGCGCGTTAGTGTTCCACGCGCGCCTAAAGAGATGTCAGCAAAGCAGAGGGGCCTGCCATGGCCTCCGCCTGCCGGGGTTGCGGGTTGTTCGAAAGAGATACCGCGGCTCCGGAACGTAAAGGGCAATAGAAGGAACATGGGTGGGTTTTAGACAGTACAAGTCGGACACTTCCCCCCCCCCCCGCTCCGCCCAGAGCGGGTGAAGTTATTTGGTGATTTCCCACCCCAAAAAAAAAACCAAAAAACTCCCAATCTTATGAATTGGATTTTTTTGTTACTATCTGTGTTTCCATCTGTTGATAATTTTATAACGTATGTCCATGGTAATGTTTGCATGTCTGATTACGTATATCTCGTGAATTTTAAACTGGCTCGTTATGTGTTATGTATATGGAGTACTAGTTTTGAATAGAAATCAGGTGTTGGTGGCATATTCACACGTCATGCTGATAGTAAATTAATATTACTAACCATACCTTGTTTATTTTTACGAATTTATCATCTTTGTCATAAATTAAATTTCGGTTTAGAGTCACGACTCACGAGCACTATAAATGTAAACACTTATTAAAATTCTCCGACTGATTTTTTCAAATAAAAAGGTTTCTGCTTGCAGATAAGATTACTTCGTAATTGTGTATGGCTTCCAAAATATTTTGTACAGAATAACATAAAATTACAATATGTTGAAAGTCGCTTTTAAAACTTGGTGTATACTTTCGTGTGTAGATGTGTTCGTAATTCATCTCCTAAATGGCTTGAGCAAACAAATCAAATCATTAATTATTTCAATTAGACCATTACAGGCACTTTTGAATGTCAAGAAACAAAATGAATCTACAGTCCCGGTCACAAGGCATAATAACTTGTGAAAGTACTGTAGTTGCCCATTCCAAAGCGTTGATCTCTATGGAGAAGAATGGGCAAGAAACTCCATGGACACTCTTTTAAATTATAATATATTTACAAAATCGTATTTACATCATTCATGTTGAGATTATACAAATATGTGAGAACGATGTAGAAAGACGTGCACAGTAAGAGCGTCCAGAGTAAATAAAATGAGCGATTGTGAAGATGTTATTTTGTACTTTTTAAATATTGCTAAAAACTAGGACACCTTGTTTTTTGATGTTACTATAGCTGGAAACCAGATTTTTAGCCATAGTCAAAGCCGATAGTTGGTAGTCACGGGATAACGTTAGTCTACCGGGTTCGTTATCCTTACTTACTAATATTATAAAAGCGAAAGTGAGTTTTTTGTTTGTTTGTTACCTCTTCACGCTTTAATGGCTAAACCGATTTTGATGAATTTTGGTACAGAGATAGTTGGGAACCAGGAGACGGACATAGGATAATTAAAAAAAAGTGGGATGTGAGGGAGAAAGAAAAAGGAAAACTTAGCGTTGCTATTACAAATCAATAAGGCGCAAGGGGAACTGTGTTACCCCGCATTTAACGCTAGCGAAGTCGCGGGCAAAAGCTAGTTTAAGTATAAAAAAACGTTTCCGTACCATCATGTATAAAAACGGCAAAAAACATGTTTGTTGTATGGGATGGCCCCTTAAATATTCATTTATTCTGTTTTTTTTTGTATTTGTTATTATTATAGCACCAACAGAAATACACCTGAGAAAATTTCAACTGTCTCACTATCACGGTTTGTGAGATACAGCCTAGTGACAGACGGGCAGACAGCGGAGTCTGGGTAATAGGGTCCCGTTTTACTCTTTGGGTACGAAACCCCAGCTAAAACACTAGGAAGTGGCGAAGGGCAGGCGTTTTGGAAGACTGTCTCAAAAGTGCTGATTTCAGCCTAATTTGAATAAACTTCGACTTTTTTTTTAACTGTAACTTCTGAGAATTTACACGTCATTTCTTTCATTCTTTAAATGCTAATGCAGAATTAACATAGGTTTGCGATAAAAAAAAAACAATTAACAGAATAAGATATCGCTATTAGCGATAAGACCGCCATTGTAACCATAGATTTAACATCTTTTTGGAAATCAGTTTTGTTTTTAGATTTTGGTGTGCAATAAAGTATATTCTATTCTATTCTAATAAACCTTTTAAATACACTTTTATAAGCTTCACTTGCAACTATGTAAAAATGATAAAAAGTAAAGTAAATTTGACCTGATTTCCGATTGAGCTAAAATGTTGAGTTTGGAATTTTGAAGTGACGTCATTCTAATCCAAAGACTCCCAATGTTAAGAGTATCAAGTAAAAAAGTTTAAAACAGATAGATACACTCTGTGAGATAATAAATATCTTTTTTTTTTTTATAAATATCTTGGGACAACTCACACACGGCTATCTGATCCCAAGCTAAGCAGAGCTTGTGTTATGGTAACCAGACAACTGATATACATACTTATATAATTTATAAATACATACATATTATAGATAAATCACACCCAGACACAGAACAACCAATCATGCTCATCACACAAAGTTTGTCCTGGGTGGGAATCGAACCCACGACCTCCGGCTTAGCAGTCAGGGCCACTAACCACTAGACCAACAGGCCCGTCGAAAGATGATGAAAGTATATATGAAAAAAAGATTGCTGCGCAAGTTTAAAAAAAAATAGCAGGATGATATAAAATCCTTTGTTAGAAACTGAGTTTTTAACTTTAAATTATCATTTACTTTGTAGCGGCGTTAATATAAGGTTAATGTGACATGGTAGATGGCCGGGTTTGCGAATTGTCCGAAAGAGAGGCCAAATAAGGAACATGAGTGGGTTTTCAGTAAAAGTAAAAGAAAGTAAATCAGTAAAAGTCTGACAATCTCCCCCGCTTTGTTATTAAATAAATGATTCACCCATAAAAAAACAAAATGGTCGATGGTGTGAATCAATCATATATTAGTATACGCGTCAGTAAGCCAGCAAAAACCGGCACTTTCTATCTCAAGTAATTGACTTTTAAAATCACTTGACATCCTTACGACCATAAATAACTAGTTATTTACTTTGAAAGTGAATTTGTGCCGTTCTCGAAATATACGGGGCTAGCAAAAAAGATTTTGTGTAAGTTAAAGTGTGCACAAGTATAAAACCTTGCATTTATGAAAATTACCTTTTATTTATTACAAAGAGCTATGCTTTCACATTTATTTTGGTGACGCCAGTTTGTGAAGTCAATGCCGACTTCACTTTTCCCTGATCTTTATATAAAATCTCTTATCAAACGCGTAATTTAATGTATTTATTTATATGTTATTTTGATTTGATTTAATTTAAGTAATTTGATTTAATTGTGATTTGTGTGATTTAATTTGTTTTCATTTCCATAAAAAAAATATTAGTGTTCATTTTTTATTTGATTTTTTCATTTAATGCGTTTTTTAATTGGGACTGTATGGATCGAGTTATCTGAAATAAAAAAAATATTTTTTATATTCTGTTGTCTTCAAAGTTTGCGTGAATCGGTTTCTTTTAGGAAAGCGTGCTCCATTCTACACTCATCACCGTTTCACATCGGGCGTGTTGCGGCCAAATGCAAGCCTATGTAGTGTATTGAATATTTTGTTTGGTTTCGTAAACCATTTTCCTCACACGACGATAACTCATCTTTCCATCTTACGATCCTTGCTAAGTAGGAAGACGCTTTTTAGGCCGTTGTTGCGTCCCGGCTGTGCCTACCGGCCAACAATACTTCAAACCAATTGCCATCAATATCGACTACGTGGCTGCTACTCTGAAATTTCTGATAGAAAAACCTCTTTAAGAGTTATATGTAGTCATTATACATATTATTGTTTCCAGGAACTTGACGAATTGCTTATTAAATTAAATAAGAGGCATCAAGCTATGCATGAACATGAGGAGAAAAGGATACAAAGAATGTTGGAAAACCTGTCTAAATGAACTATAATCGATTTAACTAATGTTTTTCGTTTATTTCACTTTTTTACCGTAAGGGAAACGAGAATACTAGTTAAAAAGAAAAAAAATTGGTTGTTTGTAAAGTAGGTTTACGATCGAGATGTTTACGTGATAACGTCTTATTGGTGATATAAGTTATCACCAGTAGTGACATCTAAAATGAAATTAAGTACTAATTTAAAGTTTTTTTTTCGAGCCAAGTAACAGATGGCGCTACCATCTTTATGAAATGTCGCTTGTGAGGTTTTGGTGTGACACAAGTTTCTGAACATGTCACCCGACTAAAACGATTTTAAAGACGTTATCACGTCAAAATGTACCGATTCTTTTTGCCCTTGACATAGAAATAATAATGTTAATTTGATTTATTTTAATTAGCTGGAGTAACTGTTTTAATTAAATAATTTGTATTTTTAGTATAATTGAGTTTTCTTTATACACAAATAATAATGTTAAGTATGTCGAACCTAATCTGAATGAGTTCGGTTCCAAGTTGCCAATGGGGTTGCGGATTGTTCGAAAATGATACCGCAGCCCCGGAACACCGAGGGCAAAAGATGGAACATGGAGGGGTTTTAGTCAGTAAAAGTCTGACACTACCTTCCGCTCCGCCCAGAGAGGTAGAAGTTATTTGATGATTTCACATGCGAATAAAAAAGTTGGCAACTGGTACTTTGAAACATCCAAAAATGTAGTTTAATACCCTTGAAAGTTATTTTTGATCTTAAATTGTTTTGTATATGAAAACACTGCACCAATTCAGAAAATTGTTAACAAAATAAAAATTAAAAGACAAGTCTGCCATGTAAAAAAAAATTACTTATCGAATTGAGAACCTCCTGTTTTCATCGTTTAAAAAATGTCGTCACATCCTAGACGATAATCCTTGCATTAACAGAATAAATAAAAAAAAATGTGTGGGTGTTCATTTATTTATCATACCCGCCACATTGCATTTCTTTGCAAGAGCCTATGTTACTCGGGACGATGCAAGGATTCTAATGATACATGTAAAACCGTTTAGAAGTTATGATAGAATAAAAAAGCTCACATACATACAAAAATACATACACACAGAACCCTGAAAGCATAACACTCCTTTTTTGGGGCACGTGTAATTAGCGTTAATGATATATCGCTGCACTTATATCGAGTGAATTTGCGCTATTTATCATCTGCCTAGCCTTTTCCCAACTATGTTGGTGTCGGCTTCCAGTCTAACCGGATGCAGCTGAATACCAGTATTTTACATGGAGCGAATTTGCGCCGTTCAGTGAGATAAAATACTGCGATTTCTCCAAGATATTATTGATAAGATCAACGCGTTATTATTCGGTTGTCCCAAAAAGTTGGTCAAATTTCACTCGTAACAGTTAATTTATGAGTCATTTTAATTTATCACGTTCGAACGTCCATCGTTTACACCTTTTTGGTATAAGCTGTGGTTAAATTTACCCATTATGCGCCTGCGTCGCCTTTAATCAAAACATTGTACCAACTTTCTTTCTTTAATTATTTTGTTTACCATATGGTGAACAATACAGCCGAACGGTTCGGTTTTTGTGGTTAAGCCGTTCTTGCCAAGGTCAGTATGTGGATGGGTGACCAGCTATTATAATGTTCAATCGAAACGGTTTCGTCAACTACAATTTCCTTTTCTTGTTTAAAAAGGAACTACTTTTATTTTAGGGTAAACAAACAATAATACCATTAATGGTTAGCAAAAATCTACGAATCTGCATCAGAGTACAACTAACTACGTTGTTTAAATGCACGACTATAATACTATAAAAAACAACCGGATAAGTGCGAGTCGGGCTGGCGCAATAAGGGTTCCGTACCATATATATATATATATATAAATGAAGCCCGGCATCACGCATGAACGGCTGGACCAATTTCGCTAATTCTTTTGTTGTTGTGTTGTTTAATGTCAGGAGAGGGTTTTTGTGAAAAAAAAACAAGGTAGGTAGGGTAGAAAAACACACAGCTAGTTATCTATAAAAATGGCAATAACATATGTTTGACGTATGACGTATAATAGTATTTGTTGCTATAGCGGCAAAAATACTAAATTTATCATCATCAATTTCCTGCCCTTGTCCCATTCTATTTGGGGTCGGCGCAACACGTTTTCTTCTTCCATTCTCCCCTATCAGACGTCACGGCATCATTTACTCCTTAAAAATACTAAATAGGTATATAATTTGTGAAAATTTCCGCTGTCCAAATATCACGGTTCATGAGATACAGCCTGTTGACAGACGGGCGGACAGTGGGATTTTAGTATAATAATAGCCGTTTTGTACGGAACCCTAAATAAAATGCGTATTTAAATAAAACCCTAATTTGCGCAGACGAAGCCATTTTGTTTTTTGACTGACATAACCATTCAATAATCGGTGCATACAGAAGGCGTGTCTAAATGATCCGGTCGGTGTAAACTACGGTGATATTACAAGCAATCCTTTACCGTTAGACGTCTGCGGCCGTCTCCGTTACCGCTACAAACGATTAGCATTTTAGGTGAAGGAAAACTGGCCATGTGTACTCAACGCCGTGATCCATTGTAAATACTACCTTATTTTTCTTGGTATTGGGTAAGAATTTGATTGGATGGCGTTTTAAAGAAAGAGAGTCTTTTATTTACAAGAAATATTATGTTAATTTGAATGCGTTTTTTTTTTACTTAAGTATATTGTTATGTCTGATATCTGGTTGTCGATTTTTTTTTTCGGAATATAACTTCTGCCGCTTTGGACGGAGTGGAAGGGAGTGTTAGACTTTACTGACCAAACCCATGTTCCTTCTTTTGCCCTTTCTATTCTTACTAATATTATAAAAGCGAAAGTGAGTTTGTTTGTTTGTTACGTCTTCACGCCTAAATGGCCGAACCGATTTTGATGAATTTTGGTAAAGAGATAGTTGGGAAAAAAAGTGAAAACAGGGGGAACAAAAGAGAAGAAAAGGGGAGAGAAATATTTTTTTTTCTATCATCACGCCGTTTGAAGTTAGCGTTAGCCCAAAGTAACTATGCCACGCGGACGAAGTCGCGGGCGGAAGCTAGTAATCTATATGTAATCTGTATCTCTAACCAGCCCATATCCCGAGCAGGCAATGGCCCTAGCAGGCCCCTCTGCTTTGCTGACATCTCTCTGAGGCGCGCGTGGAGCACTAACGCGCCGTCGACACGGCCTGTCGCCAATAGACTGACGGACGGTGAGCTACCCATTGCTCACCGTCCGGAGCGTCTCCTGCGGCGGCTGGGTTATTTTGAGGTTCCCTCCCTCAAACGTGCAGCCACCTCCTTCGCTTCTCACTCCCTCTCCCCGGACCATGGACAGATCCAGGGCCGGACGCGAGAGGTCGCGATAGTGGGTGATACTTAACCACAGATTAATCTGCGACTTAACTCTTTATTAAGACGAGGTTGTCGAGACATTCGAGCTTCTGACAACACGCAACGAATTCCTTAAGATATACAATGACAGTCAGGACCATAAAGTCCATATGCCAGACTCGCGCACCGAGGGTTCCGTACTAACTTGACACGCGACATAAACAGCTATCTATATCTTTTGACTAGCTTTTGCCCGCGGCTTCGCTCGCGTTAAATTCGGGCTAACACAGTTCCCCTTGCGCCTTATTGATTTGTAATAGCAATGCTAAGTTTTCCCTTTTCTTCCGTCTTTCACCCTCATATCCCACTCTTTTTAAAAAATTATTAGTCTATGTCCGTCTCCTGGTTCCCAACTATCTCTGTACCAAAATTCATCAAAATCGGTTTAGCCATTAAAGCGTGAAGAGGTAACAAACAAACTCACTTTCGCTTTTATAATAATAGTAAGGATTGCGTAGACTTAGAGGGTTGTTTTTTACAACTACAAAGGACCACAGACTTGAGTAATTGGTTCTAATTTCAACTCGAAACCTCCACGCGTTCCCGAGATAGACAGACAGACAGACGGACGGTCGGACAACAAAGTGATCATTGGATCACCTCAAAGATAAACACGGAACCCTTATTGATGGGTTTCGTGTTTATCTTTGTGGTACGAAACCCTAAAGTATTAAATGTTATTTATTTTGCAATAATAAAGGTCATTGGTCTTATCATCGCTGACTCATGATTTGTCGGTAGGTAGAAATTGTACCAAAATGTTCCCGTATCGCCAACGGTACTTTTAAGACGTTAACCACTAAAATACATGACCCACAAACGTTACGATTTTGTGAAAGTTTCAGACGTTGCTGCCTTGTCGTGTTATTTTATTAAGGTTTTATTTTGTGTCCTCGATGGAATTTCCCATTGGCGATTAGCAATTTTGTGGTGATCAGAATTTTGGGCCACAAAAAGGAAGGATTAAAAGCATTTGCGTGTGGTTCAGATGAGAATGTTAAGGGATGTATGGTGTCACCGTCACGCGAATATATTTAAAAAAAAAATCTGGCCAAGTGCAATTCGGAATCTCCCACAGATGGTTCCGTACAAACTTGTTACATAAACGGCCATATCTTTTGACTGCTTAGACTTACAGGGTTGATTTTTTCACAGCTTCAAGTCACCATAGATTTGAGTAGGTTTTAATTTTAGCTCAATATTTTCGGAGGAGCTCGTGGCTAAATAATAGCAGCCGCTCAGGTCGATCTTTAGGTTAAGCCGCGCTTGCCTAGGTTGGTCTGTGGATGGGTGACCACCCGTTATATACCGAGTTTTCTCAGTGCCTCGGAAAGCACGTTAAGCCGTTGGTCCTGGCTGTCATTTGTAGATCTTTGTCAGTTGTTATAGGTAGTCAGTGTCCCGAAAGTCTGTCAACCAGCCTTACCAAGGGGTATCGTATTACCCAGTACTAACTGGGTTGTGGAGGTCAGATAGGCAGTCGCTCTACGTAAAATACTGATATTCAGCTGCATCCGGTAAGACTGGAAGCCGACCCCAACATAGTTGGGAAAAGGCTAGGCAGATGATGATTATTTTCATGCGTTCCCGGGATAGGTTCTTGACAGAAAGACGGATAATAAAGTGATCCTTTAAATGTTCCGTTTTTTCCGTTTGAGGAACGGAAACCAACAAAACATAAGAACCTTCTCCTTTTTGTATAAGTCGGTTAAAAATAAGGAATGTGTACGTAAGAGAAAAGGAAGTTTGATGCGTTTGGAGTTGAAAAGTTGCATGGTAATTGGTTATCGTGGTCTGGACATGTGATGTGGAGGAATGAGGAAATTTTTTAGAGAACGATGGTTTCTCATGAGATCGAAGAGCAATAAAAAAAATACAAAAAATTATTCGATAATAAAATCAAGTATTCCTAGACACGGCTCGTATTCTTAGGAGGTTCCTCTCCTAGCCCTGCCCACCGGTAGCTTATTTTTTTTTTGCGGTTGGGTAATCATTCCGGAGACTGTGTAGACTTGCCTCGGTATCTCTTTCGAACAACCCGCAACCCCGGCAGGCGGTGGCCCTGGCAGGCCCCCCTGTTTTGCTAACATCTCTTTGAGGCGCGCGTGGAACACTAACGCGCCGTCGACACGGCCTGTCGTCAATAGACGGACGGACGGTGAGCTACCCATTGCTCACCGTCCGCCACCGGTACCTATTTTTTTTTTCGGGTGGGAATTCATCAAATGACTTCCCGCGCTCTGGGCGGAGCGGGGGGACATGTCAGACTTGTACTGACTAAAACCCACCCATGTTCCTTCCATTGCCTTTTACGTTCCGGAGCCGCGGTATCTCTTTCGAACAACCCGCAACCCCGGCAGGCGGAGGCTCTGGCAAGCCCCTCTGCTTTGCTGACATCTCTTTGAGGCGCGCGTGAAACACGAACGCGCCGACGACACGGCCTGTCGTCAATCGACGGACGGACGGTAAGCTACCCATTGCTCACCGTCCACAGGTCCGCATCTACGGTGGCCGGGAGTCGTCTCGCGGCGAGATGTTCTCTCCCTCAAACGCCCGGCCACCTCCTTTGCTAGCATTATTGCTTCCCAGAAGGAGGTGACCGCTTCCCATTCCCTCTCGCTCCGGACCATGGCCTGGACCAAGGCCGGACGCGAGAGATCGCCGCCGCCGATCGCCTCCACGAGAGCACGGCGGTGCTCCGCCCAAGCTGGGCAGACCGCCACTGTGTGCTCCACCGTGTCCTCCGGGCGATCGTCACAATGGTGACACCCGGGCGTTTCCTCCCGCCCGATTATGTGCAGGAACCTCCCGAAACTTCCGTGTCCGGTGAGGACCTGCGTCAGGCGGTAGGTGAGGACGCCATGACGCCTCTCCAGCCACTCCTCAAAGAGGGGACTTACCGCCACTATTGTGGCGTGCCCTGCACGGGGTTGCGACAGTCGCTCTCTCCATGCCACCATGAGATCGCATCGGAGGTCTGTCCGCTGAGCAGCAATTTGCCGCGGCATCGAAATTTCCCCCCGGTGTAGTGAACCGCGCGCCACTCAAACAGGCGCGCGAGCACTATCGCCTCCAGATCCCACGGTGGCAATCCGGCAAGGAGGCTCGCTGCCTCGCCGGAGATCGTGCGGTAGCCCCGAATCAGCCGTATGGCCACCACCTTTTGGGGCGCGTTCAGATAGTGGGCGGCGCGCCGCCCTAAAGAACGCGCCCATACCGGGGCCCCGTAAAGGGCCATGGACCGCACGACTCCGGCATAGAGCCTACGGCAGGAGGCGTTTGGCCCCCTCAGATTGGCCAGGAGCCGCTTGAAAGTAGCCCCCGTCCGCTCGAGTTTGGGAGCCAAACGTCGGAAGTGCTCCACGAAATTCCACCGGCTGTGAGTGGGCGACGCCTTTTTAGTATTTTTTTTTCTTTTTAACATCTGTGAAATAAATGAAGGAAAACATACATTGTATATCGGTAAAATTGTAGACAAAATCATGTGATCTGACGCACTTGAATGAAAAAGATACAAAAATAAGTATGGTTGCTAGTTGGTCTCACGTTTTTAAGTTCCAAGGTCAGTTTTTATCAAAACATAATAAGTTAGCAAGATACGATTTATGGAAATAAATTGTTTATAATTTATACTTGTGTTCATGATAAGATTTTTCCGGATTTGTTCAATAATATTCCGTTTCATCAATGCAGACTCATACACTAGTTGTATGACAAAAATAACAGTTGTTGTACGTGAATTCCTAACTGACTATCATCATCATTTTCCTGCCCTTGTCCCATTCTATTTGGGGTCGGCGCAACACGTTTTCTTCTTCCATTCTCCCCTATCAGACTTCACTGCATCATTTACTCCTTTCTCTTTCATATCATTCCTAACTGACAATGAAATAAATTAATCTGACACCTGATCTGTATTTCCTAAAAAAAATAACTGGTTCATGAGATGCTGATTACTATGGACACTTTTAATGTGCACGTCTTGCTACATCGTTCTCACATAGTTTACCAAATTAACACGAATGATGTAACCAAGGATTTGTAACAATATTCTGATTTAAAAGAGTATCCATGGAGTTTCTTGCCCATTCTTCTCCATAGAGATTTACGCTTTGGAATGGGTAACTACTACTTTCACAGTTATTATGCCTTGTGACTGGGACTGTAGCTTCATTTTTATTGTTGTCAATGTTTCGACAGTTCAAAAGTGCCTGTAACTGGCCTACTTGAAATAAATGATTTTGATTTGATTTGATTTGCTGGTGGGTGGAATGTTTTTTTTAAATAATAACATTAAATTACTATTGTCAATCTGAAATTTTCAAATAATTATAATAACTTCACCCGCTCTGGGCGGAACAGGAGAAAGTGTCAACTTTGTACTGACTAAAACCCATCCATGTTCCTTCTTTTGCCCTTTGTGTTCCGGGGCCGCGGTATCTCTTTCGAACCGCAATTTCTGACTGCTGAGTAACTAATAACGACACAAATACAGATGCAATACTTTCTATCACCTCTTTCTCAAGAAGTTACTCAACTTTTTCAAACAAAATGTGGGTGTGTCTTCAAAAGTTATCACCGGTTACCTTGATACCCCTTGAAACTGGTTGTCGATCAGAAGCCACCTATCTACCTACCATCGGTTGAGAACACGTGATGTGTAACCACCTTTCGCTTTTCAAGGGGAATTTCTCTAGCAGACAACTGTTAAGGCGAAGCGCTATCTAATATTGTATTTACTTTCTTAATATATTTTGAAAAAGAATCCTATGGCATTAAGTCCGCCTATGTACATATCTGTCCTTATTTCATGTTACTTAGGGTCGGACCAAAAGGTTTATTTTTATCCCATTCTCCCCTGTCAGCTGTCTCGCAATTCATCCATCTTTTCTTGTCTTAAAAAAAAACAATAAAAATATGAGTTAACAGGGGTTTTGAATTGGCTACCGTTTTGTGGGCAATTTGGATATTCCTATGAACTTGCTTATAAAAACTAAACCGTCTCTCGTATTAACTTCCTGATTGAGTTAAGCCTGGTTTTTCTGAAAGCATTGATAAATTAATTGGTGGCAATTTTATAACTACATAATTTATAATTTATTTATACACATCCGTAAGATTACTGTTGCCAGTTCTTAGATAATTAATTAACGTAGCTAAAAATAAAATAACAAGTGATAGTAACAGCTTCGTGTGATAATCTTTCTTCAAAGCAAAAAAAAATCACTTCTCAGATATAAATATTATCACCCAGTTTCCAGTTTCCACTGCTTGTTGATGGTTCCTAACTTCGAAGTCAAAATATACCCGTCATGATTTTCTTCCATCTCATAGGTGTAAATATCAGTGTCATCGTCTTTCTTCTGCCCTAATCCTTATTTTATTTTGGGTCTTCTCCCATGTTCCTCTATTGGTCGTCATCTAAGCAGACATCTTCTCTTTTGTCATATTCTTCATATAAACATGTTTTCTTTGTGTCTTCACATTGATCTGGTAAACTCGTGCTTTGGGAAGTTATCTACGTTAGTAACTAGTTTATCTAAGTATAAGAATACCCATCCAAATTCATAGTCAAAACTTTTCTCACTACATTTTCCTGATTCTTTATGTATCTTCTATTTTTATAATATAAAAAAGAATCACAAAATATGTTGGTAAGCGCATAACTCAACAACAACGCCTGGACCAATTTTACCAATTCTTTTTTTTATATATCCGTTGAAGTCCAAGGATAATTTTTACGGCGAGAAAAAAAAGTTAAGGCAGTATAGGTTTTTGTATAGTTAAGGTAGGTAGGGTAGAAAAATTGCATTGCAACGCATGCCGCAGAGCTAGTTTTCTATAAAAAAAAACATGGCTGTTAGCAACGCTCGAAGCTGTAGGTACTTTGTCCAACCAACATCGCCTGCTGTCCACCGACACCAAATGAAGCAATTACTGTAGTACTTAGGTAATTGTAACTGGCTATTTTTGCTCCACAGCGAGTCTATTGGCTCCCAAGGGCAAAGACCTCTATTCGAAGTTATCAACACGAGATAATTGCGACCGACATTGTTTCCGACCGCAGCGCGTTATGTAGGCGAAAAACTGAAACAAACAATTTGTTTTGTAATCGGTTTGTTTGAAAATTTGATCATTGTGCTGGTTTTACGTTTATGCAACATCATCTGCATTGCCTTCACTGGTATTTAGCTGAGTTTGGAAAAGGTTAAGCATGATGATGATCTGCGTCATTTTTTCCAAGCTATGTTGGGATCGGCTTCCGGTCTAGGCGGAATACCAGTATTGTAGATGGAGCCACTGCTTATCTAACCTCCACAACCCAGTTAGTACTGGGTAATACAATATCCCTTAGTAAGACTCGTTGTCAGACTTTGACACTGACTACCTCTAACAACTGTCAAAGGCGTGGAAATGAAACCACGATAACGAGGCACTGAAGAAACTCGGGTATGTAATGGGCGGTCTAGCAAGGTTTAATTTAAAGATTGACCCAAGCGGCTGTGGGTAAGCAATGAAAATATTATAGGTTAATTAAGAAATGAAGAAAACGACCTATTTTCTGAAGGACTTCATAAAATCTCTCTATCTTTTATCTATTCATGCATAGTTACAAATACATTGCATTGCCGTCATTTTAGTCCAAAGTTCCAAACATTTTCCCTTGAAGTATTTGTGAAATATCACCCGCAGCATGTCACAACATTTCAAGGATAAATAACTTACAATCTGTCACATTATTTCCAGTCATTAGGCAATGCACCGACTTTCGCATTTCACACTGTCTCTGCATGCTATATATAGCATAGCTATTAAGCGCATCACTCATCCGCAAAGGTCTATTTTTCCTTTTAAAAACGTGCCTTATACACCAACGACACAATTATGTGACAAAAAAATCGGTAAAATTACCTTCTTGGTGCCCGTACGGTTTAATAAATATTTTTTGTCTTTCGATTATTATAAGACGAGAGTATGTCGCCTTAACGCGGTGCGGGGTCTCGCGCAGCTCCGCGAAAATTTCACTTTCGCTTGCTTACATAAACTACTGCGACCTTTAATCGAATATCACGCGATTTGTTATTTATGCCGCGTCTGTCTGCGTGAAAATTTATGGTGAAGTTCTGTAAATTATGAGGAAGAATCTTTTGTTCCTTGAAATTGTTTTCGTCATCATTTTCTGCTGTTCTTTTATTTTATGTATCCCTGTCAGCTATCATTTACACTTTTTCTTTTTAACCATAGCTTAAACAATCCTTTCATCTTGTCTTTGTCAACGTCACCATCATCTGGTCGTACCCCAATTAATTTGGGGTCGACGCAGCATGCCTTCTTATCACATAATTCTGTAGTGCAAAGATGTCACTAATGAAACTGTATTCGATTAAAACTTTTTACTGCGTATAAGAGCTATAAAATATGTTATAATTGCTTTATAATAATTGACAACGACAGTGACAGCTCTAGAATGTATGCAGCTTCAAATCGGTTTTCAGACGTCATGTCAGAAGTTATAATCCCATTTCTAGCTATTGGTATCGATTCGGCTGTCGCAAACTAAACGGAAACTGCTCTAAAAATACTATAATTTAGTTTATTCCTGTCAAACAACGTTTCCTCTTTTGAAATTGATTAAAGTGCCACAACTTAACCATATTATAGTTTGACAGCATTAATGATAGTTTCGTTACTTAATTTAGAGAAAATGGCAATCTCGCTATTCTGATATTTTTATGGTAGTTCAAATTGTGTGGTAGAGGATAATGTAAGGGACTGGTTTAGGAGAAAAACAAAATTTTAAAATGTCTACATTGCATTGTTTATATTGCGTTGCAAGTCGACCTCCGTTGTCTAGAGAACTGCTGCAAACAATTTGTTGCTTGTATCTAACGGGGTCAGCAGATCCACAATGTGTAATACTAACAAAGTATTCATAATTCTGAAAGTTTTACATATTTGTCTACTCAATCTGTTCTCAAATCTCAATTTTGGGGCCAACCAATCACGAGCCGACCAAAATTTTCTGCATTACCAGTACCTGAGTCATCTATCATGAATCAGTTTATAATGTTTCCATTTCTTGAATAGAGCCTCCTCTCTGTGTGGTGGGCCCCAAAACCCTCTTCTTCCTCACGGTCCCCAAGACTAATAGTAGACTACCACTATCGCAAGATGGTTTTCTCTATCGTTTTTAGAGCGTTAATCTACCTAGCCTTTGTGCCAACTATGTTTGGGTCGCGGCATGCATTTGAATACCAGTATTCTAAATGGAGCAACTGTCTATCTGACACCTGCTGCCCTACCATGACGTCTTAAAACAGCACTTATTCCACTGAGGGAAAAAGACAGAGCTATACAGGGTGTCTAGCACCATCTCTTTCTCACACAGGAATAAGAACTGCTATAAGATGTCATGGTAACCCTACAGATCTTCAGATCAGTTTAATACGATAGGCCTTGGTGCAACGTGTTGCCATTGACTACCTGTAACAACTGTCAAAGATTACAAATGACAACCGGGAGTAACAGCTTAACGTGTCTTCTAAGGCACGAAGGAAACTCGGTATTTAATAGGTGGTCACACATTCTGTAATCAACTGACGCACTACCTCTTTGTTTTGAAAGTAAATGAAATAATTTGCAAAAAGTGTCTGTCTGGATACGAAACTACGATCAATTACCACTGCACTAAACTAAACATATGCAGGTATCTTTTTTTTTTACGTGTGGAAATCCTCGATGGATGTCCTCTGTGGTGTGTTAGACTTCTACTGACTAAAACCACACGGTGTTCCTTCTCGTCATTTCTGCCTGGAGTGCGGGGACACTGGCATTCTATACAATCACCCCAGCAGTGACGGTTTGCTTGTGGCAAACCCCTTCAGGTACCCCGAACCCTAATTAAAGTGGAAAGCAATGTTCGATACACTCCACGTCAATGTTGTGTAAACAAATCGACAAAGAACGCAAACATCTCACACACGTCGCTTTATCAGATAATCACATGTACTTAGCATGCCGCATAACGATGATAACGCTAATGATTGTTTGATAACCACTTGTATTGTTGGGAATTCATCGTTCATCATAAGCTTAGACAAACATTCTCTCTGCTGAGACACTGGACTTTTGTCCATGAAGGGTGATACACTGTATGGTACGCCCCGTCCGTCTGTCCATTGCCTCACACTAGGAATTTCTCCTGTATCGTGGGTGCATTTACAAACATTTAAACTCACATACACCATAAACTACACCACACACCATTGACTACCCCCCGTTGTATTTTTATATTCGAACAGTCCATCCAAAAGTTGTCTGGAAGATATCACTATTAGCGATAAGACCGCCATTGTAACCATAGATTTAGCATTTTTTGTACAACAGTTTTATTTCAATTTTGGTATGCAAAAAAGTATATTCTATTCTATACACAAACAGCCAGACCCGAAACAACTATCTGCAGGTCGTACAAATATTTGAATGAATGAATCGAACCCGCGACACGCAGTATAGCAGTTGATCGCTCAGCCACTGCGCAAACCGTGCCGACAAAAATTCGAAATGCATTTTAATATTTCATTTGATACCGTCTCTTTAGTATCTTTTAACCTTTATAACGTTTATTCGAAATCAGTATCACGGATTGCAATACAAACATAATCGCCTCAACATTAAAGATTTCTCCGGAACGATTCACTTATTTTGAGTCATAAACTGGTTATACACATGGCTGCGATAATGATTGCAAATGATTCGTTAATAAAACTAGCTTGCCCAACGGTTTCACCTGCTACTCAACTTCTGAGTGTCGTACAGTGATGTTATATAGCCTACTAGCTTTTGCCCGCGGCCTCGCTCGCGTAAAATTCGGGGTAACATAGTTCCCCTTTCCTGATTTGCAGGTACCTGCTACCTGTAGTTTTTGCCCTTGCGCCTTATTGATTGTAATAGCAAAGCTAAGTTTTCCCTTTTCTTCCCTCTTTCTCCCTCATATTCCAATTTAAAAAAATAGCCTATGTCCGTCTCCCGGTCCCAACTATCTCTGTACCCAAATTCATCAAAATCGGTTTAGCCATTAAGACGTGAAGACGTAACAAACAATCAAACTCACTTTCGCTTCTATAATATTAGTACGGATAGCTATCGATAAATGGTCCATACAACATTAAAGTATCCGCCGGGGTTGTGGGTTGTTCGAAAGAGATACCGCGGCCCCGGAACGTAAAGGGTAAAAGAAAGAACATGGGTGGATTTTTCGTCCGTAAAAGTCTGACACCCCACCGCACCCAGAGCGGGCGAAGTTATTTAATGCCTTCACATCCGCAAAAAAAAAATTGTCAGTTCCTGAGATTAGCGCGTTCAATCGTACAAACAAACTCTTCAGCTATGTAATCTTAGTATATATTCGTACATATATCTCATATGCTTAACGGACGACCATTGATTATATCAGGGCTATTTATTTAATTTATCTATCTAGAAATATTAGTAGAGCCATATAATAATCGCATATCTGATTATATTTTGCAATAAGTTTGTTATTGTTCGTCTTTATTTATTTTATATTAGCGACCCACCCTTTCTTCGCACGGGTACAATCGAATAATGACAAACATTGAGTTTCATATGCAGCAACTGCGCCATTTCCGAGAAATGGATGATCTGTCAAACTCACAGATTCACGTAGTTAAATTTAAATTGGTTGGATGGTCTCGAAGATAAGCTTGTACGAACAGTGCCTTAGCCTTTATTCTTGCGGGCCTGTGGACGGTGGGCAAATGGGTAGCTCACCGTCCGTCCGTCTACTGACTACAGGCCGTGTCGACGGCGCGTTAGTGTTCCACGCGCGCCTCAACGAGATGTCAGCAAAGCAGAGGGGCTTGCCAGAGCCTCCGCCTGCCGGGGTTGCGGGTTGTTCGAAAGAGATACCGCGGCTCCGGAACGTAAAGGGCAATAGAAGGAACATGGATGGGTTTTAGTCAGTACAAGTCTGTCACCCCCACCCCCGCTCCGGCCAGAGCATGGTAAGTTATTTGATGACTTCTCACTGTAAACTGCAAGGCATTGGTCTTTTTTTTGGGAAATTATCAAGTAACTTCCCCCGGAGCGGGGAGGGGTCTGGCAGACTTGTACTGTCTAAAACCCACCCATGTTCCTTCTATTGTACTTTATGTTCCGGGGTATCGCTTTCGAACAACCCGCCGCAACCCCGGAGGCGGTGGCCCTGGCAGGCCTCTCTGCTTTGCTATTGATACAAGTAACTGCCATAAATATTTGAAAAAATCCACCTTCGATTCGATTTTTGATCGAAGATATCCACAAAGCTGTACTGTGCTTTTCTTTGAGAATATATTGTAGAAATACTAACTGTGCCCAGCGGTTTCGCTCGCTGCTCAGGTTCCCTTCTCACTTAGGGCTATGAAAAATAGATGTTCGCCGATTCTCAGACCTACCCGATATGCACACAAAATTTCATACAGATCGGTCCCGCCGTTTCGGTGGACTTTGGTAACTAACACTTCGACACGATAATTTTATACATTCGATTTAGTTATTCAGTTTTACTTATTGTGTTATGAATCGATCCGGAAAACAATACCAAACTAGAATTAAATTACCTACACTTCATTAATGCCATTTTAATTCAGTATGCACAATAACTGACATTGTTTAGAAAACCAGTATGGTAATATAATAATGATTTATGTTTATTTATAATGCTAATAATATTTTTCATTCAATAAGTTTATTAGAATACTAGCTGTTCCTCGCGGTTTCACCCACGCTGCTCAGCACCTGTTGGTCGTAGCGTGATGTTATATAGCCTATAGCCTTCCTCAAGAAATGGACTATCTAACACTAAAAGAATTTTTTAATTCGAACCAGTACTTCCTGAGATTAGCGCGTTCAAACAAACAAACAAACAAACTCTTCAGCTTTATAATATTAGTATAGATTTATAACA
Organism: Ochropleura plecta; assembly: GCA_905475445.1. Classification (NCBI taxonomy): domain Eukaryota; kingdom Metazoa; phylum Arthropoda; class Insecta; order Lepidoptera; family Noctuidae; genus Ochropleura; species Ochropleura plecta. The sequence goes on from FR997735.1 coordinate 1,812,167, forward strand.
ATGTTACAATGCCCATTTTCACCAAGTCTAAGCGATACTTAATTTTAAGCATTTATTGATACGACTGTAGATAATCCAGGTTTATATTGTGATGTGGCAAACGGTTTTAACGGGAGCTTTGACTCAGTGATTTATGTGTTTCAGTACCTTGCATGTACAGTCAACAAAATCGAATAACTTTTCTTGTCAATTAAAAATGCCCGTTTAGTCCATTGAAAAGTTACATTTGGGGTTGCATTTTTTAGAGGATGCGTCCTCTAAAAAATGCAAGGTAAGGTAACATTTCAATGGACTAGTTAAGGTCTCATCCTAATAAATGCTTTAACATTGGCCAGATTAAAACTTTTCGTTAAAATCATGCATCTTTCCGAATAAAGGTTAAATTTATTTGATAGAAAATCCAACAGTTCATTAAATGAATTAAATTTGAGTAGTAGTAGAGAAGACGTCCATTAGTTTCTAAGAAAATTCAACTATATCTGACGCGTCAGGTTACTTAACTCTTTTGCCGATTGTACATAGTTCTTCGAATGAGTTGGGGGAAACCATTCGGTAAAAGTGTTAAGTGTGGTTTTCCTGGATTATAAACATTGTAGCATAACACCACGCTTGTAACCCCAAGAGATTAAGCAGAGGTGTATCTAATTATACTTTTGGTTTTGCTTCCACTCTGCGCGGAGCGGAAGGGAGTGTCAGACTTTTACTAACTAAATAAAGGGGCCGAGGTATCTCTTTCGAACAACCCTTTACCCCGGCAGGTGGCACTGGCAGGCCCGTCTGCTATGCTGACACCTCTTTGGGTAGCGCATCGAACACGAACGCTATAGTACGGCCAACGAGAAGCGATACCAAATGTAAACAAAACCCATGCTAAAACCCCGTCTAAAATGGCCGCCCGAATGTTGGCGAACCCGTCTTAACGTTGTCATGTTTTTGCCGGGAGAACGAGACATTACGATAAAGACACAAGATGGAAAGAGATAAATATTAGATTGTCAACGCCACAGTTGTTCTTTAGGTTAATGACCTTTCGTATCGCTGCTAGTTGGCCTTATTTTAGTAGCTAGTTTATTATTATACATCTTTAATAGAATACCATCGTCTAAGTTTTTCCCAAAACATGACATTTGTTTGATCTTCATACTGCCATTCTCTTTCACATAAACGTGCCCCTTACGATAATAAAATCAATTGAACAGAAAGGAAAACCTATATCTCGTATACGACGACCAAACAGTGTTAATCCTTACTAATATTATAAAAGCGAAAGTGAGTTTGTTTGTTTGTTACGTCTTCACGCCTTAATGGCTAATCCGATTTTAATTGCCCTTGCGCCTTATTTATTGTAATAGCAATGGTAAGTTTTCCTATTCTTCCGCCTTTCTCCCTCATATCTCAATCTTTTTTTAAAAACAAATAGCCTATGACCGTCTCAAAATTCATCATCAGGCGTGAAGACGTAACAAACAAATTCACTTTCGCTTTTATAATATTAGTAAGGATAAGGATACTGTGTGCATTTGTGTCATGTTCCAAATAAATGTATTTTCTTTATTTCTGTTATCTTGTAATTATCTCAGCAATGATACTAATGTTTGTTGTTTGATTTTCTTTACAGGTAAATAATACGAAATGATACACCTACAATGATCGTCATGTTGCCCACAGCGATCTTCAGTTGTTCTGGTAAAGTACCTTTTGTAATAATTGACTAACTGTGCTCCACGGTTCCGCTCGGCTTTTGTTATGGAAGGCTATATGCCTTCCATAACAAATGGGCTATCCAAAACTAAAAGATTTTTTCAAGTCGAACCATAGTTCTTGAGTTTAAACAAACAAGCTTTAAAGTCTATCTTTCTCCTTAAATATAAAATTCTCGTTTCACAGTTTTGGTTGCGATACTCATCTGAAAAATTTACATGTATATTCGGTAGGCCTGAGAATCGGTCGTAACTGATCTTTTGGCCGACCGAAAAATCCAGAAAAAGAGTTGAACAGTGAGTGAAACTGCTGGGGGCAGCTAGTATATACAATGTGTCCGGTCACGGACTAGGTATATTCTATGTAACAAACATTCTAGTACTCAAATGAGGAGCTCGTGGCTAAATAATAGCAGCCGCTCGGGTCGATCTTTACGTTAAGCCGCGCTTGCCTAGGTTGGTCAGTGGATGGGTGACCACCCGTTCCTCCGTGCCTCGGAAAGCACGTTAAGCTATTGGTCCCGGCTGTCATTTGTAGATCTTTGACAGTCGTTACAGGTAGTCAGTGTTCCGAAAGTCTGACAAACAGTCTTACCAAGGGGTATCGCATTACCCAGTACTAACTGGGTTGTGGAGGTCAGGAGGAAAAGTTTAATTAGCCCCCGATTAATGTTATTCATCGCACGTTTTCCTACTAATTTGGAAGTAGGTGTGTACTGCGTCAATTGCTTAGCACTTACTTGTCAATATAATCAGTTAATCACGAAGATATCGTGCCCGCTACTCTTGCTTTGGTTTACTTTAATATTGCAAATAAGGGCTTGAATAGTTCTATCGAAACCTAACGCAGAAATCAAGGAAATTAGGTAAATACTGTTACGACATACATGCGAACAACATCGTTAATCTGTAGTCTACTTTCCTCTTATAATGTATCGTAGAAAATGTCATTTGGTTTTATGGCCTCTTAAAGACTTTGGACCAGTTTTTCTATAATTTCATTGAAGCCTTCAATTTCTTTAGAACGGTTAGTTCTTTGTGGATCGGGTAAGGAATGATATGAAGGAGAAAGGAGTAAATGATGCCGTGACGTCTGATAAGGGAGAATGGAAGAAGAAAACGTGTTGCGCCGACCCCAAATAGAATGGGACAAGGGCAGGAAAATGATGAGTTAGTTCTTTGTCAGCTTGGAAAACAGTTGCTATGCCATTCTACAAAGCATCAAGGGGATGTTAATTATCACATCACATCTAAGCTGCAAGTCCGAAGGTTATAAAAATAATAATTAAACTAGACTATTTCATTAATAATTTGAAATAAGAATATCTAACATTTTTTTTCCGTAAAACATTATGTCATTTATTTTTAAAGTTATGCCTAACGCGTGTATAAAAGCGATAATCAGACAAAAGGTTTATAATTATTGTTCTCAAGCACATGTCAACTTGTTATGTTTTTATTGAGAATAAATCTTTAAACCTACCCCTATTTTTATGAAAGTTTCACAATCTACTAGATAATTCAATTGCCAATCTTTTAATATACGGTTTTTAGTCGTATTGTGTTTGGTAAATCATCATTTTCCTGACCTTGTCCCATTCTATTTAGGGTCGGCGCAACACGTTCTCTACTTCCATTCTCCCCTATCAGACGTCACCGCATCATTTACTCCTTTCTCCTTCATAATTATCATTCCTTACACAATCCATCCATCTTTTCTTTGGCCTTCCTCTCGCTCTCCGTCCATCAACATTTAGATCCATCACTCTTTTAGTCACATGTGCTTCATCCCTCCTTATTACATTGTGTTTGATAAATGAAGGTGGATACTTTTATTCGAATCAGCTCCTCCATAGTCGCTCTAGGTCGCTGGCTGTTTAGTGTCCCCTTAATTAAACTTTGATTCAATGAGTCAGGTAAACTCATCATAATTTATTGCCCTTATCCAAAATTATTTGAGGCCCAGTATGTCTTCTTCTTCCACACTTCTTCTGTACTCTTCTTCTTCTTACTCGTCGTCTTATAAGTGACCAATCGCATCTCGCAGGTCAACCTATGAGGTTGTTAGCTGCTCAACGGGACTATCCTGTGGGTGCCTTGAGAGTTAAGCCTCCATGCAGGGGATCTTTTTCAAGCCACATCATCTTCAAACTCAAAACTTTTAAGCAAGCCGTTAGAGTCAAGATACGAGTAGCCATGTTTACGTCTTGCCAACCGTTACGTAAATTACTATGTATATCGGTGTGCGCACACGTTTAATTACGTATTAAAATGGTTTATCTACTTGTTTAACGACGTTGTTTTTTTATAGAATAAAAATCCAACGCAGAATTGCTACGATACCTTAATACATTTTAGAACGCGAAGTGAATATGCATAATATGGATAAACAATTAAAATATCATTAAGTTGGGAGTAGTGACACTGACAAATAAGGTTACAAATTGACAAATTAGGGAATAACTAACTAGTCTTGCCTTTATTATGCTTACTTATCTAGTTCTAATCGAGACTACTTCTATAAAACATCACTGCCGCTTAGCAGCAAAATAGGGATGCTATTTTATTATTGCTTGGTATTAAGTTTTAAATTCAAAGGAAATAAAGATCATTTTGATGTTGGCAGGGATGCAAAATCAAAGGTAACACAACTGTGAAACTACTGTAAACAAAACTGTCCCGCCATTTAGCATAATATAATAACGACACATTTTGGGTCAAACGTCAAAGTCGTATCGAGAAACCGGGCTGTTATCAAGTAGTTGTTATCGATATGTGCAGTAAAATAGGGTATTGCTCTCGATATAGTTGCGCTCACCATTTCCTATTTAAATATGTTTCGATTGTGCAATAATGTATGTTTTTGTTGGTAACACAATTGAATTTAAATACGGCAACAAAGTGGGACAAAGACGGGCCAGTATTGGGTACAATTTATTTCGTTTCTTTACCTTACCTTCCTTACTTTACCGTTTCTTTACATACCTCAGACCCATTGATATTTACAAAACGATTTTCTATATGATTGACATAAAGTTTCCAGCAGCGTAAGTGGGTTGAAAACATTTTTGAGTTTTCCATCATAATTTGCCAATAGAATATCTCTTTGTCTATGCTGTGAGAGTTTCTCAACCTGTGGTTGTAATGTATACAAGGTTGGGCATCCCTGCACTGTCAAATTACTCTGCCGGTTCTTGCATAGTTTGTTGTGCATTATTTCTTGCGATATCCATGTTAGTATTATATTAATCACAGATTTTATACAAAAACTTCGTTACATTACAATGTATCAAACGGGTACCAAACAGGATGTAAAACCATACATAGTTGATAGAAAACTGATGTACCTACGTTGATTTTTTGTGCCCTTTAAGCGCTGCGCTAACAAGACAACTTAAGTTGTTGCAACAATCAACTTTATAAAAGGTTTCTGTTAACCGTTGCCAATTGCAGCAGCGACAATTTCGCGGACTTTCTTATAGTTATATAATACTAGTTGCACCTCGCGGTTTCATTCACGTAGACGAGGATGTTGCACATATAAACCTTCCTCTTGAATCACTCCATCTGTTGGTGGAAAGTCATTAAAATCCGTTGAGCAATTTGAAAGATCTAGCGAACAGACAACCCTTTGTGCTGCGAAAAATCAACCCTTTAAGTTAACGCAGTCAAAAGATATGGCTGTTTATGTCGCAAGTTTGTACGGAACCCTCGGTGCGCGAATCTGACTCGCTCTTGGCCGGTTTTTAAGTTTTGGTCAATATGGTCTAAATCTCATGCTGTTATAGCGATATTACAAAGGCTGGCAGCAGGGATAACTACTTCCTAGGGACCTGTCCTAGCAGGCGTTGTACTGAGAGAGTTCTAGATATTTATTTTATACTAAATACGCTTGCGTTTGGTCGCAACTCGGCTAATGTAAAGCGATTATGCGGTCTAGACTGCACACTTGCCTAAAAGAAAGGATGATACTACTAAATTGCCCGCTGACAATAAGAAGCTACCTATTCATATACAGGGTTATTTGTAAAACACCGGCAACCTCTCAGGACCATGTTACTAACATCATAATCAACAACTTTTGTTCTATGACATTTAAACATTTATCATATTATTTTAGTTCATCAGATTTTCATACAAAAATAAAAATATTTAAATTGAACGCTCTAAATGTTACGAAATCTATGCGAAGTAAACGTACCCAAGCGATAGCGAAACCAGTCATTAAGAGCGTTTATGCCAATGCAGCGCACGGCGATTGTAGGTAAATTTACTCACACAGCTTTATAGCACACAGCCGTGTGTGTTCGAGCGTACGGCCCCGTATCATACAGCGCATTGATCATTTTGATACTTGGCCAGCTATTTTATTAGTACCTATGGAGCGTTTTAATTTCTTTGTATTATTTTTGAAGTTGGGATTTAATTAATTAATTGTAATTGATAAGCAATATATTTTGTTTAAAAACGGTAATGTTAAAAGTAAATAAAACATATCGTGTAAAATAAAAATATATATATTTGTCGTCTCTAAGTTTCATAAATCTTGCTTTACGGGGATCTACAATCTCGGGTAAAAGCAATTTATTATAAAAACAGACCAGCCGATGTTCCATGTTTTTGCTCCAAAATGTAAAGCCCCTGATTACCTTTTCTGTTTTCAATTTGTGATCTTTCCCTGTCCACATAGCAAAGACACAGTAGTTTTGTTTGTTATGTGTAGCTGCCCCTGTATTTGATAATACCAGTCATGGCGTCGATTCAAATTCATTTACTGTCCAATTTTTTTTTGGCTTATATTGAGTCTGATCCAAATGCTGAACTAGGACATTTAATTTAGACGATTCCATCAGATTCGATCAGTCCATCTAGCGAAGCACCTGTGATCATAATAATTTGACTTATTACTCAATTTACTACTTATTAATGGAATTTAAAAATAAAATACACTGTTTTTCAGAAAATTTTAAAAACTCTTGTAACTAAGCAAGTGAAATAATAAAATATATAGGTATCTAATGAGTTTTGCAAGTGTGAGTGCCGAATTTTTCAGGTATATAACATCACAGTAATGATACTGTGAAAGTAAGCATAGTATACTCTATACTAGGTTAGTAAACCTAGCTGTGTCTACATCAGTTAACTGCCCAATTTTCCTTACTGCATTATGCAGCTGAGCTGAACCTACCCGAAAGAGTTCTAATGTGCGCGCCCCATGGCGTTTTGAATCGATAGTCATCCCCGAGAACACAGTTTTCGCTATAACATCAAGTCTTTTGCCGTCAAAATTCAAAGTTAAATCACGCTGTGGTACAATTGAACACTTAACTTTAGACACTTGGTTTTGTTCGCATTCAGTAAGAGATTGTTAGCTGCGAACCATTTCGATAGGATGGTTAGACTACGAAATAATAAAATATACATCAGGTTAATTAAGCTAGAAATATAATTATTTTCTTGCACAAGATTGTCAGCTGGATATAACTAAATAATGAAGAAATGTCTCATTTATTTTCCATAATACATATTTTAAACAGACTATGCCGCGTATTTTTTTCCAATTCCAATATTTCGACTATGATGTAAACGCCATGTGCCATTATCAAAAGCAGACAAAACATCGCCTTCTTCATTCTTTATGGAATGGTTATTGACTAACCTGGTTTCTATGCCGCCAATATCTCCCAACATGAAAAATATCTCTCAGGCATGCTGGTTGCCTCACTCAAACATTGTGAGGAGAGACCGTTGGGTTAACGGTCTCTCCTCACAACACTAGGAACTTCTCCTATATCGTGGGTGCTTTTACAAACAATTAAACTTACATACACAAGCAGCCAGACCCGAAACAATAAATATTTGTTCCGTGCGGGAATCGAACCCGCGACACGCAGACGGCACGTTGTACCGTCACAATGTTTTTGTGAAAACATCCGTGTTAATCTGAAACTTGGCTATACTAACAACACTACACTACACGATTGTATTATAAATTATAACTAACGGCTCAATCAAATTAAGAAAACACCATTTCTTTGGATACAAAATTCTAAGAAAAAAAATACCAACAAGAGTATTTTCATTTACGTTCTGGTTTTCGAGTATTTGAACTTCTTGGTTCTGCCTATAACAACAAATAAGTTACTACAAAAACTTTTTATAAAAACGACTTTCGAAAATTATTTTTCAGTTTTTAGTTGTATTATATACCTTTAAATAACAACTCATTACAATTCCAACAAACCCAAACACGGCTATGTTCACCGTAATAATATAAAGTTCTGGTATCTTTCGGCTTCATCATCAGTTTTACTTTATTAAGTGGTACTCTATATACAAATAAATATACAAATGCTTTACTTGTTTTGTTTGTGTTTGTATTCCTATAAAAATTGAGAGTTCTCTCGATATTGAAATCGAGATCCGAATGACCATAGAAATACCTGGAAACTTTACCCTTTCTAACAAAAAAAAGTATTTTCTAAATCAGTCTAGTCATGTTCGAGTAAAAGATTCCGATGAATTGAGAGCCTCCTCTTTTATTCAAGTCGGTTAATAAAAATCTGAATTGTTCATAACCTTCGCCATATTTTCGTATGATGTTCTTTTTGTCCAAAATGCTTTCTTTTGTTTGCCATATCTGAAAAAAGTAGGTATAATAAAAATACAATTACAGAAGTCTAATTTAATCTTCTTACGTTCATTACAAAAAAAATATTTACTCACCACAATTTTGTTGTATAATAAAACTGTATTAAAAAAAATCAATAGTGTCACGATGTCGCGGTCGCGCTATAAACTCGAGAAATAAGGATAATATTTTACGCAGCGCGCGGCGACCAGAGCGACATAGGTCCTACCTCGGCAAGGCCTCGGCCGGCTCTGAGCGCTGATACCATTTCGGGCCGAATATATACTAAGACTAAAAAAATCATTAAAAATTAACAAAATAAGTTATTTAAAAAATATTTATACCATGTTTTAGAACGTTAATGTCTTCATTTACTAGGTCTAAAAAAAATAGAATTGCTTCAGTTTTTACCCTTATCCAACACGTTTAATATCTCGAAAAATGGCTAAAAGTTACGGTTTTTAAATATACTTTTCTTGAATGAAAACTTAAAGAAATTGTATTTTTTCTAAAACCATACACTAGTAAATGTTATTGTTTATTTAAAAGTGATTTTTTTAATAGTTTTTAATTTATGGTTTTACTAGTATCTGGCATCTGAGTAGACCGTCAACCGCCAGTTTTAAAAAAAGGGTTGAATAAAAACTGTTCTTATAGGAATACCACACAAATATTTTAAAATGTTTTAAAACCAAGCACTAGATTATGAAATTTCCAATCATATGGTGCCAGTTTTTAATCTAGTATGTAAGCACATTATGGTTTTATTGTCCGTCGAAAATGGTTAATTTTGAAGATTGAGTGAATTTTTTGGATAAACGTTCTTAACCAAAAGTATCACTACGAGGACAGTGCGCGGCAGGTGTAGGTATGTAGGTACAGCAAAATACGGAGTTGAAATGTGTTAGGTAAGACAACGAAATCTTGAAGATTTGTTTTTGTTAAATATATAAATTTTGAAAAAAATCATAGAACAAAAGTTGTTGTTTATGATGATAGTAATACAGTCCTGCAAGGTTGTCGGTGTTTTACAAATAACCCTGTATATTTAAAAGAATAAATTATATTCATTCCTAGTCCAAAAATGTTACTATAGTATAAAATACTACTTTGAGCATAGGTAATATATTGTATTTTAATAATAGTAATAGTTTTATAATAATTAATTTGCATTATATTATTTGTGATAGTGATGGATCTGAATGTTGATGGAGAGCGAGAGGAAGGCCAAAGAAAAGATGGATGGATTGTGTAAGGAATTATATGAAGGAGAAAGGAGAGTAAATGATGCTGTGACGTCTGATAGGGGAGAATGGAAGAAGAAAACGTGTAGTGCCGACCCCAAATAGCATGGGACAAAGGCAGGAAAATGATGATATTATTATTTGACTTATTCATTTAAATTTTATAAATGTGTAATGTTAATGACTATTGTATGTCATTTACAATAACAATGCAATTGATTAAAAAGAAAATATATAATACGAGTAAACAATATTATATTTGCACACCTTGGTAGGTTGCCTATAAATGTACTTTTGAACCTTTTGTAACAATATGTGTTATGCATAGAATTAATATGATTTGAATGATCAGGGGTCTAATAGTCGCTTTGGTGCTTTGGCAGAATTATAATAGGATAATAATTAGAATTACGTTACCATTCACAAAATTAACCATTTTCAGAATTTTACCGTAATTTTAAAACTTATCCTATTATGATTATGTTAGTTGTACTGTATGGGTCAGAATGCTGGGCTGTAAAAAAACGTGGATGAAAAACGATTGCATGTAGCGGAGATGAGAATGTTGAGATGGATGTGTGGAGTGACAAGAATGGATAAAGCAATAAGGAATAGGAATATTGGAGGAAGTTTGAAAGTTACGCCTGTTACAGAAAAATTAAAAGGGAGTCGTTTGTCCTATATGTCTTTTGTGGTATGGTTATGTAATGAGGATGCGTGAAGAACATGTAACTAAAAGAGTGATGGATCTGAAAGTTGATGGACGGAGCGAGAGGAAGGCCAAAGAAAAGATGGATGGATTGTGTAAGGAATGATATGAAGAAGAAAGGAGTAAATGGTGCCGTGTGGTGTCGTTTAGTGTAGAGAATGGAAAAAGAATACGTGTTGCGCCGACCCCAAATAGAATGGGACAAGGGCAGGAAAATATTGATCCTATTATGATAATGCCAAAGCGGCCATTTTACACCCCCAGGTGTGTTTTTCATATGCTGATGGCAACTGGAGATATTTTAGTGAGGTAAATGGGTGAAATAGTCAGTGTGTCCTTGACGTAACGATACGTATCACTATCACTGGTCCTAATAACTAGCTTAAATGAACGATCGCTTATATACTTGGGTATATAAGCGATCGTTCATTTAATTTTTATTTAACTTCAAATAACGTAATATTATTTCCGTGTAGTACGCCTTATTATAAATCGGTCCTAAGATCGTTAGCACCAATTTTTTGCTCAACCTTTAAGTTCGTACCTCGTTTCCTGGTGTTTTTGTGCGTAATTCGCATTGCTAATTTATAAATCGCGTTTGTTTTAAAGAATTGTTTTTTTTTTTGTTTTTCATTCGAAAATTAATTTGTCTCTGTCATGTTAGCTAGTAAAATTAATTAGCCTAGATTTGCTGCCTTGGTTCTGTATGCCATTTTTTTCGGTATGTGAAATCATCAAATAACGTCCCCCGCTCTGGGCGGAGCGGGTGGAGTGTCAGACTTGTACTGACTAAAACCCACCCATGTTTCTTCGACTGCCCTTTATGTTCCGGGGCCGCGGTATCTCTTTCGAACAACCCGCAACCCCGCCGGCTCTGTATGCCTTCTTTACTGTTTTGATATATCCAAGATGCTCACACTGCTTGCATAATTTCTTGGTCTTTGTATCCATTTAACCAATTCAATTACCATCTCAATCAAAACACTTCATCGACCGATCAGTGCGTTGACCGTAATACCGACATGCAGTTAGCTGAGCCAACGGGACCTAGGGATTACCATAAATGTTAATGGACGTTATTAATAAACATAAGCACCGCAACAAGTAGGCTGTAGGACACTGAGTCCTTTCAAGGACTGATTTTTAACCCCCGACGCTAAAACGACGGGGTGTTATAAGTTTGACGTGTCTGTGTGTGTGTGTAAATGTGTATGTGTCTGTCTGTGGCATCGTAGCTGCCAAACGGATGATCCGATTTGAATGCGGTTTTTTTTGTTTGAAAGGTATATCAGTCGAGAGTGTTCTTGGCTATGTTTGGTGGAAATCGGTTCAGGTCTTCAAGGTCATCAGGTCGTTTGTTAGGTATGATAGGAATGTTCCACGCTCAGTTTACTTGCGAGCATATGTAGGATCTGACATTTGAAACATTGATGTCTTCTGGAACCACTGAGCTGGTCTGCTGTTAGGGCTCGAAGATAGGAGACGTAACCCTGGACTGCCTTTTAGTAAACCCATCGAGTTTGGGCTCGTTGAATTTGTCTTAACTAGTTCTCTTTATGTTTCTAATTGACGAGGACCTGGTGCTGGAAATCTGGAACCTCTGAGCTGGTCTGGTGATAGGGCTCGAAGGTAGGAAATGTAAACCTGGACTGCCTTTTAGTAAACCCATCGAGTTTGGGCTCGTTGAATTTGTCTTGACTAGTTCTCTTCATATTTCTAATTGATGAGGACCTGATGCTGGAAATGGGATGTGGCGGATGAAACCCTGGAATGCCGGAATGAAACGGATAAACCGATTTATATCTTTGCTGAAAATCTAGAATGACCAAAATTTAAAAATAAAACACAAAATTACCCTTAAATGGCAAGAAACATAAAAGAAATTAAATGTAAGAATGAAAAATTAAGGAGCTCCTTTAAAAAGCATAAAATAAAAATTAAATTAAAAATTTAAAAACACCCCCGACCCAAAAAAAGTACGCAATTATTATGACAAAAGGTTAAAAATGCTAAACCCTATAAAAAGCTAAAAAAAAAACTTTTAACACTACGTAAGTACCAACTAAAGCATGTCAGACTACTCGGGACTTTGTGCCACCTTTATGTCGGAGGCATAACCGCTAATTTTGAACTGCAAATGGTTATCTTGGCCTGCTGTTGACCGTACGTATGAAATTTTTGATTAAATTTTGTCGTGTCGGGGGACCGCTCTAATTTATTAGCCTAACGTTAGAAGCTCACATTAAGAAGTCCTCAATCCCATTGTCATTTTTCATACAAATTTTTTGAGTCGTTCCTAAGATTGGGGGTTAAAATTATTGTTTATCATTTATTTAGATAGAGTATAAAGTTTTTTTTGAATTCGTTACTTACGTTAACATTTTCGTTGTAATTTAAATATTATTTTGTTTACTTATCTTCTTCTTTCTTTACAAGTAAATCTTGTGAGTCATACTATTCGTCTGTTTGAATTTTTTGTCCAGTGTTGTTGTATCATTTGGTGTAGTTGTGTACATATTTAGTTTTAAAATACGAATTTTGTGATTGATCATTTGATTTAGGTAAGTATTTTTGAAGGTAAAAAGCGGTCCCCCGACACGACAAAATTTAATCAAAAATTTCATACGTACGGTCAACAGCAGGCCAAGATAACCATTTGCAGTTCAAAATTAGCGGTTATGCCTCCGACATAAAGGTGGCACAAAGTCCCGAGTAGATAGTCTGACATGCTTTAGTTGGTACTTACGTAGTGTTAAAAGTTTTTTTTTTAGCTTTTTATAGGGTTTAGCATTTTTAACCTTTTGTCATAATAATTGCGTACTTTTTTTGGGTCGGGGGTGTTTTTAAATTTTTAATTTAATTTTTATTATCATAACTTTCACACTTTCGCAGCACCTGTCGTTTTACGGTCCTAAATACTGTGTCCTATTGTACACCCCTCCCTCACCTTCCTCACAAGTGCCACTCCGCGGTGTGTGTCCACGGTATACCTACTTACACAAAACTCTATTAACTCTCGTTAATGTGTGTCATGCGTTTCACACAAGTCTAGACTGGGCCGTATCTAGGCAATATGCGCTAGACATTCTAGGCTCAGCCAACTCGGTAACCGGGTGGCCTGCTTGCACACTTGCGCGAGCGCACCTTTTTGTACGCGCCGTACGCGTTTACGGAGATCGTTGGTCACAATTATGTTTGTTAATTATCTGGCATCGCCTTCTGAGAAAATATGTGATATGTGGATTTAGTAGAAGTGCGCCTGGTGGGTTTTCTTGCTGTGTTTTAGGTCTCAGTTGAAAAGATCACGGATGCTGTTGCGCATGCGTGGTTGTACGTTTATGGGTGGCACGGTATATGGTTAGCGACTTGATGGGTGCGGAGGCAGCCTTACAGTTGGTCGATTGATGTCAAACTTTGTAATTGAAAAGGGGCTCATGCAAGTAAGCAATAGTGTTTGTCTGATGTTGGTTATGTTTCCGATTGGTAAATGTGGTTGTTTGGTTAGGTTACAAAAAATATTGTGTTTACCAACATTTGTACTGATATGTGCTCAATCCACCTTCGCACCTGCTTGCACAAAGGTTGAATAAACTATTGCCTTTTTTACCTTTAACTTCACCTGTAACTCACTATGTTAACAAATCTTAGTTGCAGTTGTATTTGAGCCAATTACATACATGTTTCGTTTTGATGGCAATGCGTTGTTACCTAGGTCACATCATTCTAAACCTTTAAAAAAAATAGGTACCTATAAGACCCGTGTACACTCTTCGGCTGTTTCTTCTCAGAGTAGTCGGGTACGAAATGCCGGCCTAATCTAGTTTTAAAAAAAAAGTAGTAGTGTAATGGTACACATTAAAGGTAATGGTTACAAAAACCTTTTTGCAAAATAAACATCATTTATCATTTACACAAATAAAGTGCTGGTACAAAACAAAACACATTTAAATTATAAAAAAAATACATATTAATGTCAATCGAATTGACATAAACCAAAGCATTAATAATAACCGGTTACCGGTTATGTTATTTTAGTTTATATAACTAATATTTTATCTATCTACCTGCAAAATCCTTGTTTGATGTGTCTGAATTTGGTATCTAAGGTAATCTGGTTTTTTTTATATTACGTTGTATTGTCTATTCCCAAAAAACAATATGACTAAGGTGACACCACTAACTCAATTAAAATTCAACTCGCACCACCTATAATCGACACAGGGAAGCGAGTAATATTGATTGTAATCAGACGTAGGTACAGCACTAGTAAATAAAACATTTGGCGGGACGCTGGTATGAATGACAATCATTTGACAGACGAGGAAGTTGACGTTATTGATTTAATGTTACGTGTTGGGTTACATTTGCAAAGGTGCAACGCGGATACGCGGATGGATCTCTAATAAGTGTTAATCATGTCGTAAGTCTATACGGAACCCTTCCTTGGTGCGCGAATCGGACTCACACTTGGCCGATTTTTTGACTTCTGAAGTGTCACATCCTTACATCGATTCATTAGGGGTTTATTCGGCATATATTCCTCTTATTACCCTACTAGCTTTTGCCCGCGGCTTCGCTCGCGTGAAATTCGGGGTTCCCCTTTCCTGATTTGCAGGTACCTGCTACGTTAAATTCGGGGTAACACAGTTCCCCTTTCCTGATTTGCAGGTACCTGCTACCTGTAGTTTTTGCCCTATCGCTTTATTTATTGTAATAGCAAAGCTAAGTTTCCCTTTTCTTCCCTCTTTCTTCCTTAATTCTCACTCTTTTAAAAAAAAATTGCCTACGTCCGTCTCCAGGGTCCCAATTATCTCTGTACAAAAATTCATCAAAATCGGTTTAGCCATTAAGGCGTGAAAACGTAACAAACAAACAAACTCAGATTCCCTTTTATAATATTAGTAAGGATAACAGTCTACCTCACTCAGTGTTTACCTTCTTTCTGGTAAGACCGAAGTAGGTCTTGTCGATGCCTTGGTCTTCCCCGCCTCGTATAACTGTTTTCTATCCTGACGCTTTGATTGTTTACAATTTAATCATAATACATTTAACCGTATGTATTACATGATATGCATTTTACATAACGTGTTGCATAAATAGCAAGGTCATCCATCACCTGTGCAAGCGATGAGATAATAGTTATAATGTCTATAGAAGCAGCTGATCCACTGATGAAAACAAAGGTGTCACCCTCACCAGCTTTTCTTGACTTAAAGGTACATCAGGACGTTGAACTTCGTCTTCTTCTTCGTCGTTTCCTCCATGCTGCGAATATCGACCACGTAGGATGCGTGTCCAACTTATGTGAACTTCTGTAGTGTGAAATCTCGCGCCTTGCGGCACATACTATTCTTACTTTATCTTTTTTTTAAAAAAAAAAAACGTTGAATATAAAGTTGAATAAAAATTCACATACACAAACAGCCAGACCCGAAACAACTATCTGTAGGCCATACATATATTTGGTCCGTGCGGGGATCGAACCCGCGACACGCGGCGCAGCAGTCGATCGCTCAGTCACTGCACCAACCGTGTCGTCAAACACTGCTGCTACTGCCATCAATAACCTTCTTGATCGCGTTTGACCATCAGGGCGGTCCTAGACCTGTATTTTCCCCTTGTCCATCACATATGTTTCATCCGTTGTCAAAGCAAAATAGAAGGAATTCCTCGGAATTAAATAATAAACAACCTTTATGCATGGCTGCTGCATTCCACTGTGGGCACAATAAACAAATCTTCACTAAAAACAAAGATACTACGTCAATCGCCATGACGTCATCGTCAGGTGGCGCCGAGATATCCTTGGTCACAAAAGTACTTGCTCAATCATGACGCTAAGTAAGAAGATAGAGAAAAGGTTTACAAACACAACATATTGTTAACTAGCTTTTGCCCGCGGCTTCGCTCGCGGTTAATTCGGGGTAACACAGTTCCCCTTTCCTGATTTGCAGGTACCTGCTACCTGTAGTTTTTGCCCTAGCGCCTTATTTATTGTAATAGCAAAGCTAAGTTTACCCTTTCCTTCCCTCTTTCTCCCTTATTTCTCACTTTTTTTTTAAAAACAGTGTGGCTCTAGTATCCTAACTATCTCTGTACCAAAATTCATAAAAATCGGTTTAGCCATTTAGGCGTGAAGACGTAACAAACAAACTCACTTTCGCTTTTATAATATTAGTAAGGATTGCTCACTTTGTAAGGCAGTTTATTTTTTTCTGATGTGAAATCATCAGATGACTTCTTCCGTTCTGGGTGTAGCAGAAAGGAGTGTCGAACTTGTACTGACTAAAACGTATCCAAGTTCTTTATTTTGCTCTTTGTTCCCAACCCCGGTAGGCAGTGACCTTTGCAGGCCATGCTGACATCTCTTTGTGGCGCTCGCGTGGCACACAAACGCGCCGTCAACGGTCGGTAAAGTAGTCGTATGCGGATTTTGAGATGTTCTTAAGTGGCCATGTAGGGGGTCATCTGCCCGTATATGTTAAATAAATTATTTTGTTATTATTGATGAATTGGACCATTTTCTAGAATTCTTTTGGGAATTTGATAATGTGAAATAGACTTTGAAATTTCATGAAGTGGTTTTGAGAATTAGATATTTTGTGGAGATGTATTTCTTTTTGTAAATTTGACATTTATTGTAGTAATCCTGTGATAAAGCTATGTTGCGATTGGTCTATGCAATGTGGGCTTGATTCATGATATCTCAGCATCCCGTAGAAATTTGGTGTAGCTAGACCTCTTTTAGACCTGAACCTGCATTCACAAACGCTCCATTTCGATTTGGATTTGTAAAATCGTATGTCGTAAAATAGATCCAAGACATACGACTTGTCGAATAGACATTGAATCGATGCGTTTAAGAATATTTTTCAATAATAAAGAACTGTCATTTTAACGTTAGGGCATATACCTACTTCACGTTCTTATTTTTTTGCGCATTAACTAATGTTGTCTAAATACTTATATTCTACATAAATAAATTATTAAAGTATTACCTTTTATTCCGAATGAACACAAACAATGACACATACGTAGGTCAGATAACGATATAAATTGTTTCACATTTGTATATTTGTAATAATTTTCCTTGTGAGCACAACATTGTATATTACGTAGGTACTTGTTAGGTACAATAATATAATCAAGTAAATTGTCAATAAAAAATTTTATACTGAATTATTAACTGTTTCAAAATCTGAATAAATATAATCTTCTCTGTAGCGTTTTATCAAGCTTTTTTGAAGTGTTTTCTTTACCTTTGATTTAAGTAAGTTGCACCTTCATTTATTATGATTCATTGCTATTTTTGCCATGGTGAAATGAACAAAATAAATTATGCTGTGAATATGAATTATTTCTGCAAGTATATGTGTAATAAATAAGCTTGTGATTTTCATGCCTCAAGGTCTAGTATGGATGAACTGTGCTGTATATATTTCTTTTTTAACCAACTTTAAGTAATTACGCAAATTAACAAATAAATGATGAGGTTTTTTTTTTTAAAAAAAAAACGTTATTTTCACCCTTACACGATTAATAAGGTTGAATAGTACCTGCTCTTACTGCCAGAAAATATGCAACCAGATTACAGCATCGCCTGAGCCAATGTTTTCAGTTTTGGGAGTAAACAGTCCGCAAAATTGCACATGATTACAATTTTCGAGTGTTTCTGCACACTGTTTGGAAATATTCATGATGATTGCGTCTTGCAGTTTTGGAATCGTTAATTCTGAAGACGTTTGAAATTGCTCTTTTATAGCCCTGATATTATGTAAAGTTCAGGGCGAATTGATAAGCAAATCAACTTAAATGAAATTCTTATCACAAACTCAAAGAATTTTTTTACCATAACAGGCACTTTTCATCATCATTTTCCTGCCCTTATCCCATTCTATTTGAGGTCGGCGCAACACGTATTCTTCTTCCATTCTCCCCTATCAGACGTCACGGCATCATTTACTCCTTTCTCCTTCATATCATTCCTTACACAATCCATCCATCTTTTCTTTGGCCTGCCTCTCGCTCTCCGTCCATCAACATTCAGATCCATCACTCTTTTAGTCACATGTGCTTCGTTACTCCTCATTACATGTCCATTTTTTTTTTCGGGTGGGAACGCATCCAATGACTTCCCCCGCTCTGGGCGGAGCGGG
The DNA here is from genome assembly GCA_905475445.1 of Ochropleura plecta. Lineage (NCBI taxonomy): Eukaryota > Metazoa > Arthropoda > Insecta > Lepidoptera > Noctuidae > Ochropleura > Ochropleura plecta. Next base: position 1,830,607 of record FR997735.1, read on the forward strand.
GGGGCATGTCAGACTTGTACTGACTAAAACCCACCCATGTTCCTTTTATTGCCCTTTACGTTCCGAGGCCGCGGTATCTCTTTCGAACAACCCGCGACCCCGGCAGGCGGAGGCTCTGGCAAGCCCCTCTGCTTTGCTGACTCTCTTTGAGGCGCACGTGAAACACGAACGCGCCGTCGACACGGCCTGTCGTCAATCGACGGACGGACGGTGAACTACCCATTGCTCACCGCCCACAGGCCCGCATCTACGGTGGCCGGGAGTCGTCTCGCGGCGCCCGGCGCCATGGGCGTCTCCCGCGGCGGCTGGGTTGGGCAGATGTTCTCTCCCTCAAACGCCCGGCCACCTCCTTTGCTAGCATTACTGTTTCGTAGAAGGTGGTGACCGCTTCCCATTCCCTCTCGCTCCGGACCATGGCCTGAACCAGGGCCGGACGCGAGAGATCGCCGCCGCCGATCGCCTCTACGAGGGCACGGCGGTGCTCCGCCCACGCTGGGCAGATCGCCACTGTGTGCTCCACCGTATTACATGTCCATTACAGGCACTTTTGAATGTCATAAAAACAATAAAGATGCTGCCACAGTCATAAGACATAATAACTTGCGAAAGTACTGTTGCCCATTCCCAAGCGTAAATCTCTATGGAGAAGAACAGAAAAACACAGTGTCTTCACATGTTTGAAGTGTGGATCTTTGGCAGTCGTATGAAATAGCATGTATCTATCCAACAATCAAATTCCTGGGATACAAACATGCATTGTATTGTAGAGTTTTCAAAATTGTTTGTTTGTTTAAATTATATATGTACAAATAATAAACCATAGATTGCATTTGTATGAACGAACATACTAACAAGTCGCATTACAACTCTTGGACTTACAAGTATCCTCTTCGCATCATCTGCTTAGCCTGTTCCCAACTTGTTGGGGTCGGCATCCAGTCTAACCGGATGCAGCTGAAAACTAATATTTAACATGCAGCGACTGACTATCTGACCTCCACAAGTACTGGCTAATACGATACCCCTTGGTAAGACTGTTAGTCGGACTTTTCGGATACTAACTTCCTGTAACGACTATCAAAGTTCTATAAATGACAACCGGGACCATCAGCTTAACGTGCTTTCCGAGGGACGGAGCAAACTCGCTATATCGCGGGTGGTCACCCATCCACAGACCAACTTAGGTAAGCGCCGCTTAACCTAAAGATCGACCCGAGCGGCTGCGGAGCCACGAGCTCTTTCCTCCCTCCCTTGTCCCATGTGACCTCTTATATACTGCAAAAACATGGCCACACACGGCAGACATACTATACCGTTATGAATACTATGAAGTCCATATTAGTAAACATGACTAAACAAATAACAGTTTGCGTACGCGCCGACGACGACCCGCAGACATTGCATTTATCGCAATATGTGTCTGAGGCACCGAACCTACTGCTGAGGAAGTGCAGTCGGTTATTTTTAAAACGTTGCCCCACTCTAGGAATTTCTCCTGTATCGTGGGTGCGTTTACAAACATTTAAACTCACATACAATAACAGCCAGACCCGAAACAACTATCTGCAGGTCATACAAGTATTTGCTCCGTGCGGGAAACGAACACGCGACACGCAGCGCAGCAGTCGATCGTTCAGCCACTGCGCCAACCGTGCCGTTTGTTATTATATATATTTTCTTGCTCAAGAAACTTAATTACTTGACTTATACAGGGGCGAATGGAAGAAGAATACGTGTTGCGCCGACCCCAAATAACATTGGACGGGCAGGAAGATGATGAAATACAACTAGAGAATTGGGGGAGTATTGTTAGGTACACCTTTGCCTTACCCTTCAGCGATTACCGGCGTAATGTTATGTTTACTTATAATTTTCCTGCCCTTGTCCCATTCTATTTGGGGTCGGCGCAACACGTTTTCTTCTTCCATTCTCCCCTATCAGACGTAACGGCATCATTTACTCCTTTCTCCTTCATATCATTCTTTACACAATCCATCCATCTTTTCTTTGGCCTTCCTCTCGCTCTCCGTCTATCAACATTCAGGTCCATCACTCTTTTAGTCACATGTACTTCGTCCCTCCTCATTACATGTCCATACCAAGACAAACGACTCCCTTTCATTGTTTCTGTAACAGGCGCAACTTTCAAATTTCCTCCAATATACTCATTCCTTACTTTATCCATTCTTGTCACTCCACACATCCATCTCAACATTCTCATCTCCGCTACATGCAATCGTTTTTCATCCACCTTTTTTACAGCCCAGCATTCTGACCCATACAGTACAACAGGGGCCTAAGTCTGCTATTACAATAGTGTCAGAATGGTCGATCACTGATCGCATAATGGTTGATTTTGATAATTTTGGTAATCTACTACATACTAAACTTGTCAAAATCAACCATTATGCGATCAGTGATCCACCATTCTGACACTATTGTAATAGCAGACTTAGGCCCCAGGTCTAATCACGGACTTGTATATTTTCCCCTTTAACTTGAAGAATAATTTATTTGCATTATGGTCCATTTACGTTATACCATTACATGTGGTGCAAATATTTAATTTACAATGGATTAAATTATTAAAAGTGTCACAATATTACATCAGCTGGTATGAATTATGATTGTTTTAAATGTCTGATTTTATATAAGTTCAATGACTTTGCTTGACATCATAAATGTCCAACTATGTTTTAATTTAACCCGCCGAGAGTGTGGTGAAAAAATGTAACAAGGAGTATGTGGCAGGGTATGACATACCCGTTTACAAAATTGGTTGTAAAACTTGGTATTAAAAAAAAAAGAATTATTTTAAATATTTTTTATCATAATAAGACTTAAATATAACGTGCTGAAAATAAAACATATGAGCCATTTTGATAAGTTCTATATTTAACTTTACTTGAAATAAATTGCTATGAATTTTCAACGAAAATTGTTAAACTCCAAAAAAATCTCAAAAGGAAGTAAAAAAAACAAGTTTTATGTAATACACATTACACAACATCATTAGACAAGACTGTCCCCCAGATCGCCACCCTTCGCCACTTCCTAGTGTTTTAGTTGAAAAAAAAAAGTGGCGGAACAAACTCTCTAGCGATAATAATAAGTTAAATATTAACGCCCATGTATCTTGTTATGTCAAAATAGAATAATGATAAATAAATGTCAATTTAAAAAATAAATAAAATTATATACAAATTCCTTTGTCAATTTAAAACAAATTCATTAAGGCTGTAAAATATTTTTTTCTGTAAGCTAATGAATTTATCTTTTTTTAACATAGACAGCCGTAGACGGGAATTCTTTCAACAAAAAACTTGTTTTTAGTTGCTAGTTCTACATTCTCGCTTATCGCCAGCTCTATGGTACGTATGCGTAACAGACGCCATCTACATTGCTAAACGTTGTAAACACAACTACTACTATGATAACAGATTAAATAAGCTTACTCTTACCCAATTGGCTGGTTGGTCTGTTATGTAGGTTTTGGCTCCGCGCTGCGTTGACCGGGTCATGTTGTGTAAGATGGCTGGGTCAAGGTTGTTTGGCTCTGTGGCACTACATGGTGTAGTGTGTTGTATTGTATGCTAAGTTTCTATATTGTTTTTATTTATTTTTTCAAAGTTTTGGCACCTATAGAGTTCAGTAGCATGCATTCTAACAATTCATCACGATATTGTGTATTTACCATTGTATTAGAAGTATAGTACCTTATACTCAACGGTTTAACCTCTTTATAGAGACTGTTTATGCTTGAAACGTATCCAGATAGTCGGTACTTAATCTTTTTATCACGCCACGCTACAATCATAAAGTTCATAGCGATAAGATGGGATAAAATCTCGTTATCTACATACTGATAACATTGCGAAGACAATAACATCGTACTGATCCGACGTAAGGTTTAACCCGGTTACCAACAAAGCGGCGGCAAACGGGATTCGACGTGTCACTTTGGTTGAAATCGTCATCAGGACTGAAGACTCTCGCTTCTCTTGTGCAATCACAAGAGAAGCGAGAGTCTCTAGGATTTACAGCGAACGCAAGGTGCTAAATGACCAATGTCAAATCTTGAATCTTCAGTTATTTTTTTTTTCGGGTGGGAAATCTTCCCCCGCTCTGGGCGGAGCGGGGGGGCATGTCAGACTTTTACTGACTAAAACCCACCCATGTTCCTTCTATTACCCTTTACGTTCCGGGGCCGCGGTATCTCTTTCGAACAACCCGCAACCCCGGCAGGCGGAGGCTCTGGCAAGCCCCTCTGGGAATCTTCAGTTCGCTTGTCTTGCTGATGGTGGTAATAGGGTCTCAACACGCACCACACATACGGGATTGGTATGTTGTGGCAGTAGTGCGGCGAATGACCCAGTGGAGACGTTCAAACTGGCGGGGTCAAGGTCAGGGTCCAATAAAACACATTGAGAAACACCAGTCCGTCTCAGTGGCTTTTGATTTGTAATGATCACTGCATTAGAAGGAAATGGGTTACCGAATCGAGAGAGTCTATTGAATGGTCAATATAACGTCATGAAGAGATAATAAGATTGACATAGTCGTAAACAATATCGTAAAAGATACATACAATCCAATCAGGATTGTGTGTGTGTTGTTGGAATTGTATGAAGGAAAAGTTTAAAAAAAATAACCGACTCCCTAAAAACACTAAAAAGTGGAAAAAAACCAACACTCGAACACCTTTTTTAAAGTCTGTTAAAGAGGAATAAATGATCGTGCGATAGTTGGTGGGGAGATAGCAAGCAAGAGAAGAGGTGACAAGAACATGAAAAATATGATCGCGTTTTAGTTTAATGTGCCTTTTGGCGAATATTTTTTTTTGCAAATCTGCTCCTTGACTCTAGTTCTCTATACTTTCTTGTCTACATTTTGTCTATGCGTACCTCAGACACAGACCCCACAGGTGTGGGCCGACCTTGTAAAGTTCAAGTGTCTGTCGGAACGGTTATTGGCAGTTGCCAGTTCACATCGCTGAGTCAGCCTTTGTCTGCCGCCATTGTTGCTTCATTGTCGCGTCCGGTTCGATGGAAGCCGAGTTTAGCCGAGCATGTTTGATTAGGTTGGACCTTGGGATACGACGAATTGATCTTTTGTGAGGAAAAGATTTTCTATTGGTGGTTTTGTTGGTGTTGTAGTTAATGGTTTGGTGTTATTTATATGAGGAAATATTGTTGTATAGGTAGATGTGAATAAAGCGTAAGATGCACATCTACTGTCGATGTGACCACTTGGGGAAGGTTTGAAACCAATAGTGGACGTTTTGCTACTGATATGATGACTAACGCCCGGTTCCAATAAACAGAAAACGATTCGTTTTGCTTACGGATATTTAGTATTTTGACATAAGTTCTATGAAGCGTATGTCAAAATACAACTATCCGTAAGCAAAACGAATCGTTTCTGTTTATTGGAACGCCCGGTATGATGAAGTCCTGCAACTAATTTTAATAATGAATTAAGGGCCAATTTTTCAATCGCCAGTTAAGTTTTATCCGACGAATAAAGCCCCGTTCCAACATAAGTCTCATAGAACTTATGTCAAAATACTACCATCCATAAGCAAAACGAGTCGTTTTTGTTTATTGGAACTGGGCTTTAGTCTGTCATTTTGACAGTTTTTGTATGGACACTCTGTCAAAACGTCACATTTACTTTACTCTTTAGATAAAAGTTATCTAACGATTGAAAAATCGGCCCTAAGAGATGTTGGTACCGATACTGTCGAACCACCAGATTAAACTAGACTAATATTTAAAAAAAAACATACCTAATCACATCTAATTTTATTCCACACTATTTTAGTTGCGATTAAATATAGTCCGATTTAGCTTGACAACTACTATTCTAGGTGAAAAACGTCATATTCAGAACAGCGAGATTGCTATTTTTTCTAAATTGAGTAACTAAACTATCATTAATGCTGTCAACTTATAATATGGTCTAGGTTTGTCTTTGTAATTTCAAAAAAGGAAACGTCGTTTGTCAACGAAATTTTAGTGATTTTAAGAATAGTTTTAGTTTAGTTTGTGACAACAGAATCTTCACCATTATCTTTGGTTATTGCCCTACCATCTTCTGCTTGAATCCAAAATATGCGGAGTCGTGAAGGTAGTCAATATAAGAATGGTGTAGATGAATTTGTCAGCTCTCTGTATTCAACCACTAAGGCCCATATGAATCACTTATGCATTCAGCGCTAAAGGAATTACCATCGTTTTATTTCTGAAAATCGTTTGAAGATAACAAAACAAAGAAGGATATCTTGCATACCGATAATTTTGGCATGAATTTAGGTGGTAATGTGTTCATCTCGATATAATCTTAACCAGCCTTTGAGATAAATCTGCAGCTTTAAGTGAAAGTCATCTTTCACGTCTAACCGATGCACAACATCTGATCTTGGAACCTACAATTGTGCAACGTGCGCTCGCGCAATGTGGTAACATAACACCAGTGTCGGCTTGTGTCGAGGTCAGCACCCACACCATCGCTTATCGATTGTGAATTTGAATTAGTTTAGTTTCTGCCTTCAAAGTACTGTACAACTTACAATTCTTATTTACAAGATACAAATCGCTGACGAAATTAAAATGGCGTCTTATCAGAATTGGCGGAAAGTGGCTACAGATAGGGTTTCAAACTGCAATGCGGTGGGTCTACAAACAGATAACGGACCAGTTGGGGGCCGGAATATCTACAGAAAGAAGACAGAGGGGAGGCCACGAAATTAAAATGGCGTCTTATCAAAACTGGCCGAAAGTGGCTACAGATAGGGTTCCAAACATCAATTTGGTGGGTCTAGAAACAGATACGGGACGAGTTGGGTGCCGAAATGGCTACAGAAAGAGGACAGAGGGAAGGGAGGCCTTTGACTGCAATTAGACACAACTGGCTCTTAATAATACAATTATACGTTTTCGAACGAACACTTCACCATGTTTCAACTTTACCTCCCGAGGCGGAAACTGCTATTGTCTTTGCTAAATACTTCGAAAGATAACTACAGTATTAAACCTACAGCATTTAGCTGCGTTTAGTTGGACTATCTAGCAATTTCCTCTTCACGGCGATAATTTTTATTGCTTCCGTACAGTTTAAGCATAGATATCAGAAAGGAGTTCGTTTATTATTAGTGGCTTTTAGTTTGTTTGTTTACTTTGTAGTTATGGATGTGACTCAATATTCTTTTCGTGTTTTTTTCTTCTCAAGTTGCTTCCTTACTTGTCAGGAAGTGTGTACCAAAAACAGTTTGATGAATTCATTCTACCTGCAAATATCTTATTTTAACCGACTTCGGAGGAGGAGGTTCTCATTCCGACTGTCAAAAATCTATGAATTAAACCAAAGTCACCGACTTCCGGAACTAAACATATTTTTCGTGTTTTTTTGGAAGTTTGTTTATTATAGCCAAAAAGTGTTTTTTTTCCATTCTTATTTTACCGTTACATTCTCACGATGATGTTACAATTAATTCAGAGGATGAAAGTGACTCCGTTGACCTTTCTCACGGCATCAGTCACTAATTGAACCATCGCTTTCATTATACGAACATCAAAATTTATCGGTATATTGTTTAAAAAATAAAACGGTCAATGGGTCGCGGATTGGTGTCACTAGATCTTTGCCTGCAACTTCCTTACAGTCAATCATGGGCTGTTCACCAGCCTATGATTGACTAAGGAAGCAAGAAGAAACGATTTTTCTTATTATCTTTTTACTTAGCTTTCTGGAGAAAACGTCGTCGCTTGTTAGATCCTTACTAATATTATAAAAGCGAAAGTGAGTTTGTTTGTTACGTCTTCACGTCTAAATGGCCCAACCGATTTTGATGAATTTTGGTACAGAGATAGTTGAAGCCCTGCAGACGGACTTAGGCTATTTTTTTTATGTGAGAAAAGGGGAGAAAGAGGGACGAAATGGGAGAGAAAGAAATTTTTTTTTTCGATCATCACGCGGGTTATAGTTAGCGTTAGCACAAAGTAACTATACCACGCGGACGAAGTCGCGGGCGGAAGCTAGTAACACATAATCAATCAATGCTCAGCACAAGTCTGACACTCCCTTTCGCTCCGCCCAGATTGAGAGGAGTCATTTGATTATTTCCTATCAGAAGAAGAAAAAATACCTAACACATCATGAGAAAAGATTTAAACATAAACGTACTTTCCAGCATGGTCGCTTCTTACCTAAGGAACCAGGTTTGTTTGATTGATGTTAGCATGCCAAGAATGTCATCCATTTCGATGTTTATCTTAAGCAGATGAAAAGACAATCGAGTTTTGCTATTTGTTTCATTACAAGCGAATACTTTGTGCGGAATGGATGGATCGACTTGTCGTGAGGTAGTTGATGATAGAATTGTTTGTTTGTGGCTTATTGTGGTCTGGTCTTTTGAGAAGCTGGGTTTTGACTTCGTGTGTATAAACGAGCTGGTATTTGTATAGAAGTCAGCTTAGACAATGATAGGAGAGTCTGAAGCGTTGCGACAGAACTTTTCAAAAGGATTGACGTCAGGGGTTTTTTCGATAGCGTATGTCAGTGACGATAGAAAACTGTAAATATATGGAACATTGAGTTTTTCACCGTGGTGTGATCGCGTCGTTATCATTATTGCCAGTTTAACCAGACCGTAAGGTCAACCGTAAAAAAGGGATAACTATAAAAAAATGTGATCTTTGTGGAGCCCTACGATCAGCACTTTATATACCGACTAGCTTCCGCCCGCGATTTGGTCCGCGTGGCATCACTTTGGGCTAACGCTAACTTTAATCCACGTGATGATCGAAAAGAAAATATTTTTCTCTCCCCTTTCTTTCTCCCCCTTTTCCTACTTTTTTAGCCTATGTCCGTCTCCAGGGTCCTAACTACCTCTGTACCAAAATTCATCAAAATCGATTTGGCCATAGGCGTGAAGGCGTAACAAACAAAGAAACTCACTTTCGCTTTTATAATATTAAGTAAGGTACCTATATAGTAGCGTGGCTTTCCTCTGAAATCATGTAGGATGTAAACTCAATTTTGCTCGGTTAGAAACTACACACGTCAAATTCAATTTCGTGGAGTACCTACTCACCTTGTTCAATATCAACGCCTTCTCACTTTTTTACGTGTTTCTGTCCGGAGTTATGTTTCTTTTAGACTGTCTTGTCTTTGGTCTACTAGTCGCAAATAAGCGCTATTAGTATAACTGAGGATGAGGTCCTAATTTCGGTTCCCAGGTTGGGCAAAATACATATTGTTTGTTTTTTCACCACATCGGGATTTCTCAGTTGCAGCTGAGTTTGGATTCGTGCCCAGTTAATTGTAAAAATACCCACGATACAAGAGAAATTCCTAGAGTGGGGCAAAGTTTTTATAAAAACAAAATGGCAATACGCTCGCCCCCATTTTACATAGGACTAATAAATATGGGCGAAATGTTAATGGACGGAGAGCGAGAGGAAAGCCAAAGAAAAGATGGATGGATTGTGTAAGGAATGATATGAAGGAGAAAGGAGTAAATGATGCCGTGGCGTCTGATAGGGGAGAATGGAAGAAGAAAACATGTTGCGCCGACCCCAAATAGAATGGGACAAGGGCAGGAAAATCATGACTACTAAATATGGGTGAACTGAGGGTGTAGCACACCTCTGCTTAACACTTCGCAGATTATATACGTCATGTTATGTGATTTCTACAAAATCAACCTATACTAAACTATTATAACAACAATAGGTCAACCTATACTAAACTATTATAACCTGATCTCTCTACTACGAATCGCACACCGTAGTAAAGAGATCAGGTTAAAATGGTTTTGTGTAGCTTGATATGCCGTCGTCTGTACAATCGCGAACAGAATTGATCGATTACTGAAATAAATCAACAAACGTCACGTGTAGCGAAACTTGGCTTGCAATGCCGCTGCACGCTGCGCTGTAGCCACAGGCGACCTTGATGCAGAACATCTTATGTAGTACTAAGCTATTAATACTTCGTATCATACATTAAGAGTATATGTATACTGTGGACTGATTATGTGATTTATTATGTTAGTTTTAGGGATAGCAGAGAAATGTTTTCTGATGTCATTTTGCAGCGTTAGGTTAATGCGCTGTTCATGGTTATAGGATCCCATTGAACCCTTTAGGTACGCTAAAGGGTTCAATTGTGATCCTATTATTAAATGAAAAAAAAAAATATAATTAAAAAAATTGCCAGAAAGAGACTTGTACAATACCACTTACAAACTAACTATATTTTTAAAATTTTAACATAACTATGGAGTTATGTATAAATATTATTAAGTAGGTACTTACTCTACCCAAAGTAAGATTAAACTTGTGTTATGGATACCAGTGCTTTCGCATGCTTTACCTACAGTTCCGTTTAATTTAAATAAAATGTAGACGTGGTTTCAATGAAACACATTAAGTTCATACGTAAAACACATAAAATAAAAAAATTAAAACCTCAGCTTGGCGTTTATGTGTGTGAGTGTGATTGTGTGAGGAATGCGTGAGTGTATGTGAATAAGTGAAGAATGTGCGGGGTGTTTGAGTGAGTTAGTAAAGATTTACACTATATTATTAACTAGCTTTCGCCCGCGGCTTCGCCCGCGTTAAATTCAGGATAAGACAGTTCCCCTTTCCTGATTTGCAGATACCTGCCACCTGTAGTTTTTGCCCTAGCGCCTTATTTATTGTAATAGCAATGCTAAGTTTTCCCATTTTTCCCTCTTTCTCCCTCATATCTTAATCTTTTTTAAAAAAAAAATAGTCTATGTTCGTCTCCAGGGTCCCAACTATCTCTGTACCAAAATTCATCAAAATTGTTTAGCCATTTAGGCGTGAAGAGGTAACAAACAAACAAACTCACTTTCGCTTTTATAATAATAGTAAGGAGTAAGGATTTTAATCAAGACTGCTGTCCGTTCTTCTGTCTACCTGTCACTAGGCTGTATCACATAAACCGTGATATTTAGACAGTTTAAATAAATACAGTTCTGTGCATCCATAATGCTAAAATAAGGCCAACTAGCAGCGATACGAAAGGTCATTAACCTAAAGAACAACTGTGGCGTTGACAATCTAATATTTATCTCTTTCCATCTTGTGCCTTTGTCGTAATGTCTCGTTCTCCCCGCAAAAACATGACAACGTTAAGACGGGTTCGCCAACATTCGGGCGGCCATTTTAGATGGGGTTTTAGCATGGGTTTTGTTTACATTTGGTATCGCTTCTCGTTGGCCGTACTTTAGGTAAGTGCTTGAGTGTTGACGACGTGTTCGACTCAAATTACATGCGTCATTAGTAATCATTGTTACATTATTATTTGATGCGCAATCTCTGCATTTAATCCTTACACGTACCGTTTTATCATAGGTATTATCCATGTGAATTATGTACATGAGGTATGTAAATAAACCTCCTTATTATTATTCGTTATTTTTCATATCTTTTTAACCGACTTCAAAAAAAGGGAGGTTCTCAATTCGACTGTTTTTTTTGTTAATCGATTTCTCCGTCGATTGCATAGGATAGTAGGAAGGAGGAGATATGCCCATTTCTATGGTCGATTGTGTCCCGAGGGGGGGGGGGGGGGGGCCCATATGGATTTATGTATATTACTTAATTAATTAATTAGACTGGAAGCCGACCCCAATATAGTTGGGAAAAGGCTAGGCAGATGATGACTTAGGTAATTTGTGAGTTACCTTCTATAATACATATTTTATATTCTAAAGTATATGGACGATAAGTATGTTAATATCTCTTAGCAGAATATTCATTTTTCATTGCTACTAACGGACGGTGAGCAAAGCGTAGGTCACCACCCGTCGATCTAGTGACGACGGGCTGTGATGATGGCGCTTTCGTGGTCCGCGCACGGCTCGAGGCGTCAGCAAAGCAGAGGGGCCTGCTAGGGCCACTCAAGGCCCGCCCCGTAACAAAAAGGGCAAAAGAAGGACATGGATTTATTCAGTAAAAGTCTGACACTTCCTCGTTACTTGATGATTTTCTAAACAAAAAAAAAAAAAAAATGTTGTAAGCCTTTAAATCGAAATAACTATAGCATAGATCATTGGATTCCAAACTATGGTCCTCGAGTCAAGACCTAGTATATGGAACGCGAAAGATTAAAACTTTTGGGAGCTACTAGCATAAATCACAGTAAATAAATATAGTAATATAAAAAAATATATATAAAGTTCGTAACCACTATTTAGGTCCGTCTACCAATTAAAAGTCATAGTAATTATTACTGTTAAAGTTCTCGTTTTTATTTATTTTTTAATTGTATTTATTAGTTTATTTGATATGTTTATGTGTATTAGTATCCGTATAAATATATATGTTTTCATAAACAAATAGTTTTAGATATATATGTTTTTGTACCCTATCACAATGTTGTCGTATTTTACCCAAAGGTTGACTGGTAGAGAATGCCTTATGGCATTAAGTCCGCCTATGTACCACTATTGTACATGAAGTTTAAATAAATAAATAATATGCAACGCGAACGGTGCTTCCACAGGTCACAATCACAACCCCTCTTCGGGAACGGCTGCAAATTGGATCGATACGTACTCCGCGTCCGTTGCCTGTCAGCTCACACTCCTATACATTAATTTTCATAGCAACGTCGTCGACGCTGTCGAACCCTGAGACGTATTGATATAAACTTTGTAACACCCACTTCACCTGCTTAGGCGTTGAATTTTCTAGAATCCTTTCTTAACGGAGCTATCTGTATGCAAAATTTTCGTTCGATCCGTCCAGGAGTGCACGTTGATAGTCAATAAAACGGTTGTATATTGTGCTAGCTGCGCCCCGTGGTTTCACTCGCAAAGACCGGGATAAAAGCATAATTATGTGTTAATTTAGGGTATAATCTACATACCAAATTTCGTCCAAATCTGTTTAACCGTTAAAGCGAGACGGATTAACAAACAAACACACAAACACTTACAAACTTACACCTTTTTTAATATTAGTGTGATAGATAGATACATTTTACGCATTCACAGCTTATTCGTGACTCACAGACGTTTTTATAGGAACATTTACATTTTACTGCTTTCTTTACGATTTTGGCTGCTTAATTAAGTTGTAAATTGTTCGCAAAGAATCTACTTTGTGCTTAGAAATTGAATCTTGACAAAGTAAGCAATGGCCTTACTTTGTTTGCGTGCTCTAAGTGTAGATCTACATACTGCATTATGTTGTTCTAAACTTGCATGCAATTTGCATATTAAATTTTATAAAAAATCACTACTTGTGGCTTAAACATTCATGGTTTTTTTTTTTTTTACCTCCAGGACGGTTACGTCCTGGAGGTTGATAAATCCATGAATGTTTGTGAGGATAGATGGATGGATGTATGGATATTTGTTACTCTTTCACATCAAAACGGCTGAACGGATCTTGATGAAATTTGCCACAGAGGTAGATTATAGTCTGGAATAACACAAAGGATACTTTTTTTCTCCGAGTTCAGCGAACTGTTATGTAGATAATATAATTTATACCATAACCTTTTTTATTCCTCTAGCTAATATTTGTATATTTTGGCGACCGCACATTGTAAAATTTCCTTCATTTCCAAAACGCAAAACGTTTTAATTTCACCCATCGAGCTCAAGGTTGTTTGTACAACCGTCGGTTTCAAAGCCCTTCAACTGAAAACAAACAACAAAACAACCCTTTCTTTATTAACTGACGGGAAAGGCCAACCTGTGGGATGCGGTCTCGTGTTTACTGAGCTTTGAGCACGTGACTACAGAGAGGTACCTTCTGGAAATGACACGGCCGGAATTGGTATAGAGCTGTGCCCTAACAAAAAAAAATCATGTACATTGATGTACAGTACGTCATTTTAAAGCTTACATGTAGGGCTTTACAATCGGTTATATTTATGATCAAAGAATAGGCTACACAATCAATGAACAGACATATATTTCTTTGCATTTTCTCCCGCCTATTTTAGGGAAATGTAATTAATGAGGTTATTTTTTATTTATTTTAAAATGAATTTTCATATATTAATCATAACTGTGCATTATCAGGGCAGGATCCGGCCATGTCCTTTGCCCCTTACATTTAATGTGGCAGCGACGCGAACGAGTGATTTAATTTAGGGACTGGAGTTCATCCTACTAACATTACTGAAGTGAAAGTTTTTTTTTAAAAAACAGCCCCTCAGGAATTTTTCCTGTATCATGGGTGCGTTTACAAACATTTAAACCCAGACCAGCCAGACCCGGAACAGCTATCTGTAGGTCATACAAATATTTGTTCCGTGCGTGGATCGAACCCGCGACACGTAGTGCAGCAGTCAAACGCTTAGCCACTGAGCCAACAGTGTCGTCACAAAAGTTTAATGATGGGTGGATGGATATTTGTTAATCATTTTCGCAAAAACTGCTGTATGGACTTGGATGATATTTGGCATACAGTTTATAATCTGGGTTAACACATAAAATACTTTTATCGGGATAGAACACATCAAATATTTCAGTCTTATGTATGTTGAAGTTTATTTTTTTGGAACAGCATCTCGTCGGTCTATCTATGAGGTTATTACCTGCTCAATCGGAATATTCTTGAAATGAAGGCCTCCAGCCAGGGGATGCGAAAGAAGTCGCTGCAAGTGAGGACAGTTCAATTTATTGATTTTGCAGTGACTGCGCAGTAAATAAATAAATACAAATAAAAAAGCCTTGTTATTCCAGTAATTTTTTTTACAAAATAACTTATCTTATAATTTAATTTACAAGAACTCCTCCGCGGGTAAAGTCTTCCTCCAAAGAAGCCCAATTATCTCTATCTTGAGCTGAATTCATCCAGTCTAAGCCAGCCGTTTTTAAGGTGTCTTCTGCCCATTTCGTTAGTGATCTTCCTCTACAGCGCTTTCATTTTGGACCTTTCCATGATGTCATTCTTTTAGTCCAGCGCTCGTCCTCTAATCAGACTACGCAGTATGGCTCATTATTAATTAACTCTTGTCTGAGGTAATTGACTCTTTTACCTACTCCTATATCTATCCACATTCATACTGAATAGATGCTCTTCTTCAAATCAAAGTCATCATCATCTGCCTAGCCTTTTCCCAACTATGTGGGGGTCGGCTTCCAGTTTTACCGGATGCAGCTCAATATCAGTATTTCACATGGAGCGACTGCTTATCTGACCTCCACAACCCAGTTAGTCGGTACTGGGTAATACGATATCCCTTGATAAGACTGGTTGTCAGACTTTAGAGACACTGACTACCTGTAACGACTGTCAAAGATCTACAATTGACAACCGGGACCAACAGCTTAACGTGCTTTCTGACGCACGGAGGAAACTCGGTATGTAACGGGTGGTCACCCATCCACAGACCTACCTAGGCGGTTTAACCTAAAGATCGACCCGAGCAGCTGCTATTATTTAGCCACGTGTGGTAACAAATAATGCTGACCAATATAAATGGAATAAATGACATAAATGGAGATCAAAAACATTGTAAAGCATCGTTATGTGCTAATCCTTACTAATATTATAAAAGCGAAAGTGTGTTTGTTTGTTTGTTACCTCTTCACGCTTTAATGGCTAAACCGATTTTGATGAATTTTGGTACAGAGATAGTTGGGAACCAGGAGACGGACATCGGCTAATTTTTAAAAAAAATGGGATGTGAGGGAGGAAGAGGGAAGAAAAGGGAAAACTTAGCGTTGCTATTACAAATCAATAAGGCGCAAGGGGAACTGTGTTACCCCGAATTTAACGCGAGCGAAGCCGCGGGCAAAAGCTAGTATCTAATACAACATCAACAAGGGCGCACAATATTAATAAAAAAAATACCTATAATATTCGATGAATACACGTGATACGGTCAATTAAATCAGGTTCAATCATTATTCTCGCGAGCAGAGCGGTGAAAATCGATTGCGATAATGCACAGAATTAAAATGGCGCGCAGATTACAGCTAGGTATGTATTTGCCAGGGTCGTTCGCTACAACAACTGTGCAGTTTCCTGAAATTAACTTAAACGTTCATGGAACTAGATTATTTATCGTCTGAATTATGGGCATGTGACGAGGAGGGACGATTATCATGTGACTTAAAGAAAGTGTGGTGAGTAATGTTGATGGATGGAGAGGGGGAGGAATACCAAGGAAACGATGGATGGCAAGCGTAGTGTAGGACACCCTCCGACCAGGTGGGATGACGATCTAAGAAAGACTGCAGGCAGATGCTGGATGCGGCAGGCTGAAGACAGGGCGCTATGGCGCTCATTAGGGGAGGGCTATGTCCAGCAGTGGACTAATATAGCCTGATGATGATGATTATGATGGATGGATTGTGTGAAGAATGTTAAAGAAGAAAGAGGGGTAAACGGTAGCGTGACAGTTGACAGGGGAGAATCGAAGGCTCCAAGTAAAATGGAACAAAGGCAAAAAGAAGAAGAAATTATATCATTTAGCGAGTTGACTGTCAGCTTGACTTGCCCGTAGAGCAGAAACGATTCTGGAGACACATCACAAACTATTTTACCGACATCCCCACCTTATCATAGTCACTGGAGCATCACAAATCGTATATGTACTTGCAATGTCCACGTCTTAAATTTTTACTATCATAAGAAATAGCTTTCATTGAGAAATGATAAATTATGTTTATTTTGCAAGAAGGCTTTCACAAACACTTTTACACGCCTTTTTTTAAAAAAAACTAGATGAGGCCGGTGTTTCGTACCCGACTACTCTAAGAAGAAACAGCTGAAACAAACTCGGTGGTCATAGTCTCTTTTTAGGTCCAGACAAAAAAAAATCATTATCAACCTACAGAAGTAACTGCTTGACATAATCCACTCCTTCTTGACAACTCCAGATGAAATATGAAATGGCCGCACTATTTGCTCAACAGTCTAGTTCTCTGCTTGTCTGCATAGTTTAATTGTTATTATGTTCAAGGTGTATTACGTATGCAAACTTGTGTCAACGTAAATCTTTACAATTATTACATAATTAGCAATAATCGCAAGCAACATAGTTAAACAATACCAAGACTAAAGGTAGGAACACACTACTGTGACTTGTTGCGTCAGAAGCATATCGGTTTTATACATTTAATGGTCTTCATGCCGGTTTCGGTCAATCTCAGCGGAGATTTTGCCATTGGGAACCTCCAGGGTACTCCGGGCTACTACTGAGAATTTTGTAAACGAAAAACTCAATAGCTTATTGCCGAACCGAGAATCTAACCAGGACCGCTTACGACCACAAGTCTAACAGGGCAATTCATACATTAATGTATGTTTAGAAACACATTACAACAGTGTTGTTGAGTCGCTACCCGAATGTTTTTGTTTTTCTTCAGTAGTGTGTTTGTATCTTAAGAATAATTAACATTTTAAAGTCATAGTGATTATTATGTTATTTCTTGTGAAAATAACCTAAGCTGCAACTGCTTTTCAAACGGTTTAATGAGGTATTGTGTTTGGAGTAATTAGTGTATTAACAAACTTTATTTGTAATCCATAGAGGAGACGAAGTGTACATATTTTATGCTTTAATGTTGCACCCCGTGACAGTATCATCAACATCCAAGCGTAAGATATATTATGACAGTCGTGAAGATTTTACTGAGGTTGTGAACGTTGCATGGGGATATAATTCAGTTTTAGGGTAAAAAAATACTGGCCACCGACGGTTTCGTACAAACTTGCGACATAAACAGCCATGTCTCTTGACTGCTTACAATAAGAGGGTCGATTTTACATTTCACAGCTCCAAGGAACCACTGACTTGAGTACATTGTTTTAATTTCGACTCTTTTATGTTCCGGGGCCGCGGTATCTCTTTCGATACAACTGTCATCTGACATCTGTTTGAGGCGTGTGTGGAACACGAATGCGCCGTGATCACGATCTGTCGTCACTAGACGGAAGGACTGTGAGGTTCCCATAACCCATCGTCCACAGAGTTGCGCCTACGATAGCCGTGAGTGAGGACAGGACGTTCGAGGTTCACTATACGGAGTACTGTGTTGGAGTTACATCTTCCCACTTAAATAAAAGCACTGATGAAATCATTCCTATGACTCAATCGTATCATCACATGATTTGATATCTTATTACATCGTTGCCGAACTCCTTCAATTGATTGAAATTCCAAAGATTCAGAGTCAATTGGAAGGTCTTCTCACAATGTCGGTATTGATTTTTCGCCAGTGAGATCAAGATGCAGTACTCGTGGCTAAATAATAACAGCCGTACAGGCCGATCTTCAAGGATAAACAGTCCTATCCGGGGTTGGTGCGTGGATGGGTGGCCATCTATTTCTTTATAAACGTTGCCCCACACTAGGAATTTCTCCTGTATCGTGGGTGCGTTTACAAACATTTAAACTCACATACACTAACAGCCAGACCCGGAACAACTATCGGTAGGCCATACAAATATTTGTTCCATGCGGGAATCGAACCCGCGACACGCAGCGCAGCAGGCGATCGCTCAGCCACTGCGTGACCGTGTTGTCAAATATTATATAACGAGTTCCCTCCGGGTTTCGGAAAGCACATGCAGCATTTGGTCTTGGTTGTCGTTTGTAGATCATTGACACTCGTCATCGAGTTGTCAGAAGCCCAAAAATCTGACAACCAGTCTTACCAAGGGGTATCGTAATACCAGGTTTCTAGGTTGTGATGTACATGTAAAAACAAGTATTCAGCTGCAGTGGGTTAGACTGGAAGCCGACCAACACAATTGAGCAAAAGGCTACAAATGACTATAGTATGTCAAGGTCCAAAACCGTACCAAGATGTGTCATTGTTACCAACTTCAATTTAGAGCAACGATATGCATTTCAAGATGTCAATCCAGTGATACCAACGTCTATAATTAATCTTATATTGTTAATTAAGCGTGGCTGGTATTTATCAGTGGCATAGTAACTAGGAACATTGCTCTAAAGTGGGCCAAACCTATCAATTTGTTGTCAGTTGATTTGTTTACGATTCTGATGACCACACATGACACATTATGATTTGAATCATTGATTTTGCATAAATATCGTATCGGAGATATTGGCGGTTAAACTTTTAACATAGTGACAAGTTTGTAATGTTTATATAACTATTTATACCTCCATGAATACCGTACCATGAAATTGTACCACAAAAAAAATCGTTTCCAATCAACTTTTTATGTAGCTTATTACTTAGTGTAAGTCTAGCTACCGGGGTTGCAGGTTGTTCTAAAAGCGGGGTGGGTTTTAATCAGGAAAAGCCTGACACTCCCCCCCGCTCCGCCTAGAGCGGGGAACTTATTTGATTTTACATTGGCAATAAAAAACACCGTACTATTCCATGACTCTACCAACACAATGGTTGAGAGCGAAAAAAATAACTTGGAAATTACTTTAATCTTCGGGTAAAACTCAATCAATTTTACCCGAAGATTAAAGTAATTTCCAAGCATTTTTTTTTAAGTAGCTCGTTATTTGACTATACAGGAAATGACGTAGTACATAATGTTTGGTTGACAGCTTAGCGAAGGGCCTTTTTACAACTTTAATTAAGTGCCAATTCTATCACTAATAGAATCAAGTATTTCTTAAACCTTTTATAGTAAGTACTTGGTTTAAGTGCACTACAAATGCATGTAGATCAACTCGAAACACTATCCTCTTATCATTATGTACCTATATTTTTTAACTTCATGTACAATAGTGGTACATAGGCGGACTTAATGCCATAAGGCATTCTCTACTAGTCAACCTTTGGGTTAAATACGACAACATTGTGATAGGGTACAAAAATGATATCTAAAAAATTTTTCTTCGAGAACTTGCAGATACTTATACAAATATACAAATATATTTAAAAAGATACCAGTAATAGTTATGACTTATAATTGGAAGCTGTTTAATCGGACCTAAATAGCAGTTACGAAATTAATTGTAGTTCGGAATACAATTGTAGTTTGTGGTTAAAAGTGATTAGTAGTTATACTAAATCAAGTATATACCAGAGACCAGAGAGAAGTGGAACATCGCAGGTTACATGCATGTTTATAAACAATGGCTGAACTGATGATGATGACTCATCCATTTCACAACGCTAGAATTTTTAACTGATTTTTTAATTAATTGCAAAGGTAAATACAACCTTACTATATCCTTACTAATATATAAAAGCGAAAGTGAGTTTGTTTGTTACGTCTTCACGCCTAAATGGCTAAACCGATTTTGATGAATTTTGGTACAGAGATAGTTGGGACCCTGAAGATGGACATGGACTATTTTTTTAAAACTTGAGAAATGAGGGGGGAAAGAGGAAAAAATGGGAAACTTAGCTTTGCTATTGCAATAAAATAAGGTGCAAGGGCTGAAAATTACAGGTAGCAGGTACCTGCAAATGAGGAAAGGGGAACTGTGTTACCCCGAATTTTACGCGAGCGAAGCCGCGGGCAGAAGCTAGTCTATAATAAAAATTTAGTGTAACTAACTAAAATACTGGGCGTCTTAAACTTCATCTACATCGCTGTTAATAAGGAAAATGTGCCCAGAATGCTGGAGGATTGCGACGTTGGATGGCAATGGTGATTCTTTAGCCAAAATAAAGGAAAGCCCCTCTGGTCACGACTACTTGAATTTAAGTTTTATTAACTTTACTTGGGTACTTGCTACTAACTACTAACTTTGATTTTTTCGATATCACGCGGGCGAAGCCTCAGGCGCCAGCTAGTTTGAAATTTTTGTAAACGCTACCACGATACAGGAAAAAATAATAGTATGGGGGCAACATTTAAAAAAATAAAACTTCTATCGGACGTAGGGTCTGATTGACCACTCTCCATGGGTATACGCTAGGTTGCGGGTTAAATGATGGTTGCGGGTTGTTCAAAACAGATACCGCGGCCCGGAACATAAAGGGCAAAAGAAGGAACATGGCTAGGTTTTGGTCAGTACAAGTTTTATAGCTCCTCCCAGACTGGGAGAAGTTATTTAAAGATTTTCTATCTTTAAAAGAAAAATAAGGCTATAAGCTAGTGTACATAATCTGATAGGCCTCATCTGGAATAGGTTCTATATGCTGTTACCAAGTAAACTTTGCCATTGTAAACTGACAACAACCGGCCTGAACAGTTCAGACCGCGCACAAGTAGTACCTTAGTACTTAGATAAGCTAATAGTGATGACATTAGGTTTGTTTGGAACTAGATAAGAACCTTTATAATATATACTTGATTTAGTATAACTACTAATCAAAATAAAAAAAATGCTTGGAAATTACTTTAATCTTCGGGTAAAACTCAATCAATTTTACCCGAAGATTAAAGTAATTTCCAAGCATTTTTTTTTTAAGTAGCTCGTTATTTGACTATACAGGAAATGACGTAGTACATAATGTTTGGTTGACAGCTTAGCGAAGGGCCTTTTTACAACTTTAATTAAGTGCCAATTCTATCACTAATAGAATCAAGTATTTCTTAAACCTTTTATAGTAAGTACTTGGTTTAAGTGCACTACAAATGCATGTAGATCAACTCGAAACACTATCCTCTTATCATTATGTACCTATATTTTTTAACTTCATGTACAATAGTGGTACATAGGCGGACTTAATGCCATAAGGCATTCTCTACTAGTCAACCTTTGGGTTAAATACGACAACATTGTGATAGGGTACAAAAATGATATCTAAAAAATTTTTCTTCGAGAACTTGCAGATACTTATACAAATATACAAATATATTTAAAAAGATACCAGTAATAGTTATGACTTATAATTGGAAGCTGTTTAATCGGACCTAAATAGCAGTTACGAAATTAATTGTAGTTCGGAATACAATTGTAGTTTGTGGTTAAAAGTGATTAGTAGTTATACTAAATCAAGTATATATTATAAAGGTTCTTATCTAGTTCCAAACAAACCTAATGTCATCACTATTAGCTTATCTAAGTACTAAGGTACTACTTGTGCGCGGTCTGAACTGTTCAGGCCGGTTGTTGTCAGTTTACAATGGCAAAGTTTACTTGGTAACAGCATATAGAACCTATTCCAGATGAGGCCTATCAGATTATGTATACTAGCTTATAGCCTTATTTTTCTTTTAAAGATAGAAAATCTTTAAATAACTTCTCCCAGTCTGGGAGGAGCTATAAAACTTGTACTGACCAAAACCTAGCCATGTTCCTTCTTTTGCCCTTTATGTTCCGGGCCGCGGTATCTGTTTTGAACAACCCGCAACCATCATTTAACCCGCAACCTAGCGTATACCCATGGAGAGTGGTCAATCAGACCCTACGTCCGATAGAAGTTTTATTTTTTTAAATGTTGCCCCCATACTATTATTTTTTCCTGTATCGTGGTAGCGTTTACAAAAATTTCAAACTAGCTGGCGCCTGAGGCTTCGCCCGCGTGATATCGAAAAAATCAAAGTTAGTAGTTAGTAGCAAGTACCCAAGTAAAGTTAATAAAACTTAAATTCAAGTAGTCGTGACCAGAGGGGCTTTCCTTTATTTTGGCTAAAGAATCACCATTGCCATCCAACGTCGCAATCCTCCAGCATTCTGGGCACATTTTCCTTATTAACAGCGATGTAGATGAAGTTTAAGACGCCCAGTATTTTAGTTAGTTACACTAAATTTTTATTATAGACTAGCTTCTGCCCGCGGCTTCGCTCGCGTAAAATTCGGGGTAACACAGTTCCCCTTTCCTCATTTGCAGGTACCTGCTACCTGTAATTTTCAGCCCTTGCACCTTATTTTATTGCAATAGCAAAGCTAAGTTTCCCATTTTTTCCTCTTTCCCCCCTCATTTCTCAAGTTTTAAAAAAATAGTCCATGTCCATCTTCAGGGTCCCAACTATCTCTGTACCAAAATTCATCAAAATCGGTTTAGCCATTTAGGCGTGAAGACGTAACAAACAAACTCACTTTCGCTTTTATATATTAGTAAGGATATAGTAAGGTTGTATTTACCTTTGCAATTAATTAAAAAATCAGTTAAAAATTCTAGCGTTGTGAAATGGATGAGTCATCATCATCAGTTCAGCCATTGTTTATAAACATGCATGTAACCTGCGATGTTCCACTTCTCTCTGGTCAAAGTCGAGTGTTCATTGATGAGTAATGCCCTTAATTACTATCTTGTTTACAATCTAATTTTGGTACGCAATGAATTGATTTTGTGTTATTGTTATTTTTGCGTTCTCATTCGTTTTATTTCAGCCATACGTCGTTTTATTTGCTGAATTTTATCTTGTTTGGGAGCCAGAGGATCTATCCGTTCACAATGACGGTACGATAAGCCTAAGATGTCTGTAACAATGTTTACTGTATTGAAATAAAGAATTATTATTTGAATTAAGTTGCGTACTTGAGGTGTCAACTTCATAAATATGGAGTCCGCTTCGTGCCTCAAAAAACACTGGTCTCAGCTGTCGTTCGTAAATCTAGAACAGTCCTTTTGGTAGGCAATTCCCTTAATATTTGTCAACCAGTCTTACCGAAGGGGTTTCTCAGAGCTGGTTTGTCGACGCCGGATAGACGGCCACTCTATGTAGAATCTGATATTCAGCTGCATTCAACTAGACTGAAAGCCGACCTCAATTTAGTTGAGAAAATGCTAAGCAGATGAAGTTGCAGTCTGGCGGTTTAAAAAAAAACCGGCTAAGAACGTGTCAGACTCTGTCACCAAGGGTTCCGTACAAACTAGCAACGAAATATTTTTTAAAGGCGTAGACTTAGAGGGTTGATATTTTTCACAGCACAAAGGGACCACAGACTTGAGTATATGGTTTTAATTTCAATTAGATACCTCCACGCGTTCCCGAGATAAAGGGTCTTCACAGACAGACAGACGGGCGGACAACACAAAGTGTACCAATAAGGGCTCCGTTTTTCCTTTTAAGGTACGTTTACTCTAAAAATTACGTATGTTAGGTACTTTATCAAGCAGCCAACGCCATACCAAACTCATCACTTAGTGTAGCAGCAGCGGTGAGGACACGATGTGTGCAAGGTGATGGATGAGTTGTGATGATGAGGTTCAATGGGTTCTTGATAAATAAAATTCAAACGTTCAGTTTACGAGCAGAATTCCATGTGTATTCTACATTAAGTCTCACGTAATACAAAAATCAAGGAGAAGGGCAAGGGGAACAATATTTTAACCAATCGCGATCAGAAATGCTTATGACGACGTGCTACGTTATAAAATCTTGATCAGAGATGTCGCTACCAGTCCTCCACCGTGGTTATGCTAAGAAAACACACAACACTTAGACTTCTGCTTACCTCTTATGGACGACGAACGTGACAAATACTATTGTATGCAACAAACAAGCGAGTAGCTTCGGATATGCGCACGAAGTTGTACTACATGGTATTCTGATCATTGTTTTCAATTCGATTACTTAAATAAATTGCGTACGTATAGCAAATGACTCATTTGTGATATACATAACGTTGTTCAAAAATGGGGATCAATAAAAGAAGCAGAGACAGAATTTTAAATGGAATTAAGAAAATGGACGGTGACAATGTAAAGTAGAATAATAGATGCCAAGTTGCACAAACAAATAACAATACGATTTTAAAAAAAAAATGGCCCTTATGACGACTGTCTTAGCGAAACTGAAGTGTGCACAGTAATCCGAAGTATCTTTGATACGGCACGGTACTAAAAACAGTATAGGTTACAAGTCATAACACTATATCACTAAACCACTTAAAAAGCAAAGCTTTACATCAAATACAAAGACTAACTCAATAACCAAGTAACAACTTAACCAGTAAAGCAACATAATCTCAAGCTTGTAACTTACTTTGTTTTTAAAGACTTCCTGGAATACCCTTATTTTTGAACACATTGTATTTGAGACGGAAATCACACAAATTCGTTCGAATAATCTGCAAGTTTTACATTTCAGTTTGACCTCTAATGCCCTGATTGTGGCGATAACATACAAAGTAAATGTTTAACTAAGGAGGAAGCGATATTTTGCGTACTTTGCCTTTGGTATCGTTACAAAATGCCTTTTTATTACAATCCATCTGCAACCTCCCCGATAGGAAACTATAAATAAAGATTGCAGGGAGATACAGTCGTGTGAGGGAGAGGACCGCATGCCAATCCAGCCGCCGCGGGAGACACTCTGGGTTTCGGGTGCTGCGAATCGACTCTCGGCCACCGTAGACGCTGGTCTGGAGACGGTGAGCAATGGGTAGCTCACCGTCCGTGTCGACGGTGCGTTCATGTTCCACTTCGCCTCAAAGAAATGTCAGCAAAGTAGTTAATAATAATGTGATGAGGGCAAAAGGATAAGAAACGATTGATGGACTGTGTGAAGGATGAAATGGCTTAGATAAGGCCACATTTCTGGAGAAATACGGACTATGATATGGATAGTCTTACCAAGTGGTATTGAACTTCCCAGTACTAACTGGGCTGTGGAGGTCAGATAGGCAGACGCTCCATGTAAAATACTGATATACAGATGCATTCGGGTAGACTGGAAGCCGATCCCAACATAGTTGGGAAAAGACTACACAGATGATGACGAACGGTGGTATGAGAGAAGACATGCTGCACCTACCCCGAAAAAAGAAGGGCAGCAGCATGATGATTAAGCTAAAAATATCACGTAAAAACACCCATGGATCAGCAAGAGTACCCTGAATTCCTGACAACAACTCTAGCAAGAAGAACTAATACTTCGTAAAATTACTTCATGCGTTTTTTCCTGTTCAAGGAAAAAAAAACATGGACGGCATACGGCACAACCACAATAGTGTGGTTGTGCCGTATGCCGTCCATGTTTTTTTTATATATTTTATTAAGTCGTTGCCGTCCATGTTTTTTTATTTATTATACATATATATTTTATTAGGTCTTTGCCTTTTTATTGTACAGTACATAGGTACTGTACAATAAAAAGGCAAAGACTTAATTGGACTTAGTCATAATGGCATTGACCGTTCTCGTCCACCAACTGAAACTTTATGTAAGTAGAAACTTATATTGTAGATAATCTTGTTTACTTCAATAACTGAACTAAACAGCTTATCATTTGAAACAAAACCGGTCACCCGAAAGGTTCCGTACTATCTTTATTAAAAACAAACACAATTTTTTAATCAACCTTCACTGATCTCTCTTTGAGAAGCTCCCAATATTTGTCAAACGCCTCTAAAGGCCAGCCATACACGGATAGCTTGAGCAGTATGCCAGTAATCAACATACACGACTGCTCGTGCAGTCAAATTTAACAGCTTGAAGCTGCCATTGACAAGTCACAATTTCAATGTCACGGCGAGAGGCAACGGTCAACGTGCGCGACTTGGAATGTAGAGCGCTAGGAAGGTAAATGCGCGGGAGCTGTTGACAACTAGAGCAGTCAGAGTATGCCTGACGACTAAGCACCGTGCCGCAGACCGCCCGAAGCAGTCGCAACTGCTCGAGCAGTTCCTTGTGTATGTTTACGTAGATGACTGCTATGCAGTCGCTGCTTGAAGCAGTCGCTGCTTGAAGCAGTCCATACTGGCTGCTGCTGCCCTTGTATGGCCAGCCTAGTCGTCACGCTAGCGTTTTGACGACGTCCGTCCTCTGGCACCCAATGCGTGTCGAATCTGTGAAAATTATTCGGTTCAGGGTTTTGTGACAGAGCGACGCACAACGGAGACTAAGTAACAGGTCCCGTTAGCCCTTCGGGTCCGTCCCTAACAAGACAAAAAAACGAAAGCAACAAAGTGGTACTCGCAGGTGAGGCGATATCGTTAAAACATATGGACCAATAAAAACACTTCGCTCAATGTATGAAACCACAAAGTACTACATTGTATGGAGTTTGTTGAGCAGCGGTTATTTGTTTCGACGACATTGTCCGTAATGTGGGTGGCACAAGTGATAAATAAATAGCGGAGGAAAGGAAAATAGTAGATATTTATTTGATGGCACAATCATCTAGCCTTTTTTAGTCCTTTTTGCTAACTATCTTGGAGTCAGCTTCCAGTCTAATCGGATGAAGCTGAATACCAGTATTTTACATGAATCGACTACCTATCTAACCACCACAATCCAGTTCTGGGTAAAACGATACCTGTTGGTAAGATTGGTTGTCACATTTTCAGGCCACTGACTGTGTAATAGTCCATTGAAATGTTACATTTTTTAGGCCTAACCTTGCGTTTTTTAGAGGACGCAATTTTATTTTTTTGATGTGTACAGGGGGTCAGTGTAAAGCTAAAACCAAGTTTGTGGGGTCGCCACTCTTGTCCCACGGCCGCCATCTTGAAAATAGGGGTTGAAATGGTTTTTACGATATATCTCTTAAACTATTTATTTGATAAAAAAAAATTGTTAACATTTTTTGTTGCAAATTAAATTCTCTACAACTTTGGTCCAGTAACTTTTTGTCGTAGAACTATAAATAAAAAAGTTATTAGCGAAAATCTTCAGAAATTCGAGAAAAAAATTATAAATAATAATAATAAATAAATATCTTGGGACAACTCACACACGGTCATCTGATCCCAAGCTAAGCAGAGCTTGTGTTATGGTAACCAGACAACTGATATACATACTTATATAATTTATAAATACATACATATTATAGATAAATCACACCCAGACACAGAACAAACAATCATGCTCATCACACAAAGTTTGTCCTGGGTGGGAATCGAACCCACGACCTCCGGCTTAGCAGTCAGGGCCACTAACCACTAGACCAACAGGCCCGTCAAATTATTAGCTATTCTTACAATAACAAAGGTTAGGAATAATAATAACAATAGCAGGCTGCTGTTCTTTTGTTCCCTCATGGTCACTTGGGTATTTTCTACCTGAACAGTATTCTCAGTAACAGCCATGACATTTAAAATTATTTTAAAAATCAATAATTGTTAAGTCCTGTTAAAGAGTGAAAAAGAGCATATAATTATTTTTTAATAATATTGCAAAAATTATAATTAAAAAAAATATAGGTAATAACAAAGTAAATAAATAAAAAAAAACAATAACTGATGATAAAAAATAATATGTCATCAGTTATTGTTTTTTTTATTTAATAATAATATTTTTTAATAATATTTTTAATATCACACACGTATAATATAGGTATAGTTAAGAGTACTGAAAAATAGTACTGACTTCGGAGCGCTGTAAAACCTTAGCTATTGACTTAATGAAAAAATTAAGCGAATGAAAGTTGTTTCTTAAAAAAAACGATCTACAAAAATGGTCAGATATAATTTTTTCGTAAAATGATAAAAAAAAGTTACATCAAAAAATATAATTTTTTTTCTCGAATTTCTGAAGATTTTCGCTTATAACTTCTTTATTTATTATTTTACGACAAAAAGTTACTGGACCAAAGTTGTAGAGAATTTAATTTGCAACAAAAAATGTTAACAATTTTTTTTTATCAAATAAATAGTTTAAGAGATATATCGTAAAAACCATTTCAACCCTTATTTTCAAGATGGCGGCCGTGGGACAAGGGTGGCGACCCCACAAACTTGGTTTTAGCTTTACACTGATCCCCCCTACACATCATAAAAATAAAATTGCGTCCTCTAAAAAACGCAACCCCAAATGTAACTTTTCAATGGACTATAAGGACTGTCAAAGATCTACAATATAGAGCCGGAACCAAAGACAACTAATTTTAAAGAAAAACTACTCGTTTCCGCTTCACACTTCTACGACAGTCACTTAATAATTGAATAAAGAACACCCAACATTTTTACTACGTTCAGAAAAGCGTCCGTTGACATAAGACATTGCTTTTATTGCACGTTATAAGACGAACCTGTTGCCAACGGGATTCCAGCTTTACAATTAGTATTTATTTGTTTTGTTGCCACGAACAAAGTATGCGTACTGCGTAGGTCTGCGTAGCAACAAAGTATTTGCTACTTTGTTGCTTCGTTTCTTATTTGATTTTTTACTTCTGATTTTGCACTGCAGTGACCTTCATTCTCATTGTGATAAGGTTTATGTCTAAAGTAAATATAAGTGTGAATAGACTGTAGTCGGTTCTCTTTTCGGATTTACTGTTATTGATGAATCATTTGTTTGTGTCAGCTAAAGAATTTAATCAGTGCTAATTGAGGAATTATCTGAGCAAAAAGAAATAACCATGTGCCCAGTCTTTCTTTGTATAAAACGAGCACTTGACTTCTCGTAGCCATGTTCAAGGTTACGTTGTATCAATTATTATATGCTTTACTGACATGGACACCTGAGTGTAATTGATTTAGTGTGTGTTTTTGTAAGATGATGAACGAAAGATGATTTTTCTTGTGCTTTTTAGTGTTAAGATGGACGAAAGATGTTTTTTTTATTTAATCGTTTTTATCATACCTTAATTTAACTGTACAATAGTTTAGGTGTTTTCTGTCATATTGTACATGTTTTTCTCTAATAATAAACTATCGATCTCTCCTCTGTCCTTACAAAAGATTGAGGCCAATTACAATTTAAAAAATAGCTGTTTATTATGCCTACTGCCTGCTCACAGTCCGAACTCCAAAACTATGAGAAGGAGTCGGTTGTACTATCTATACATATTTTTAATTTTGTGTATCTGCTTTTTGACTAACCTTCGAAACGGCTGCACCGATTTTGACAGGACGTTGGCTGGCACATAGCCGATATTTTTTTTTCTGTAAATAGGGTTTCATGCTATTTAAAAAAAAACCACACGAACGAAAGTTACGGGCAACAGCTAGTATTAAATATAACACTCGGGCCCAATGGATGTCACGTCTCCGGAGTCTTGATGTCAGAACTTACCGGCTTTTTCCTCAAGTTCTTTATCACCGTTGAAGTTCCAAGTTTATACACATGTTCTAATTTGTGTTATCCTTGTTACAGATGCTGCAGGAGAAGCGCTTGTGCATCCTGGGCGCTGAACTCTCCGAGCTGGACACATTCGAACGGCTGATGCGGTTCGCTGGCTCGCAGCTCAGACTGTTACAGTGTTTCCAGGTAAAGACACGTGGCTTGTTTAAAGAAGAAATGCTGTAAAGCAGTCCTATGATCCGGGGTTGTGGGTTGTTCGAAAAAGATATAGCGGCCCTGGAACATTAGGAAGGAACGTGGGTGGGTTTTAGTCAGTAAAAGTCTGAATGAATCGTCAAATTATTAATTGGCCCAGAGTAGTCCCCCCCCCTGCTCTGGGCCAATTAATAGTAATATAATAATTTGACGATTTCGCATCCGAAGTTTTTTCCCAGTCAAGGACTCAGAGGTGAAGGAAGGAATGTAAGAAAACACTTGCTGCGTTTTACCCAGGTCATTGCAGGGTATGGGGTAATACAAAGGAAATTACTTTTATTTTGACAGTTCAACAACATTGATTTATTACTTAAGTCGCTGAGCAGATTGATTTTATTTTACAAGTGAGCATTGGATTGGGGTTTTCTTCAAAATCGTGCGTTACGCCACTGGATTGCCTATGTAAATTAAGATTAGGTCAGGAGGATGGTAATGGTTGTTTTCGCTCGTGGAATTTTGCATTCCGAACAAAGCAAGCTGGCTAGAGTTCATACCTGTAGCCTTTTATTTTCAATTTAACTCAATTCCAAAACCATTATTTACTTCTATCTTTATGAGTTCCGTTCTTCAGAAGGAAAAAACGATAACCTTATTGGATCATTGTGTTGGCCGTCTGTCTGTCTATCTAACGCGTGGAGGTATTAAGTTGAAATTAAAACCATATGCACAAGGTGGTCAACGAAAAAAGCAACCCTCGAATTCTACACAGTCAAAAGATGGCCGTTTACGTCGCAAGTTTGTAAGGAACCCTCGCTGCGTGAGTTTGACTCGCTCTTAACAGTCTTTTTTTCAAAATGCCAACCTATTACGTCATTATATTATTATCTAAAATAAAGTTTCTGACGTAAAACCTGCCTCTCTATCGTTAAAAGGTATATTATAGCGAGCTGTACGAACAGATGACTCCCCTGTCACGTACACACTTAGTAGTAAACAGCTTGTGTTTACAACGGACGCCATGACATGCGCATCATATTCGTGTGAGCTTATTTATTACCTCTCATTTTAAATTTACATAAGTCCTGTCTCTGCTATGCAAGCTGGCTTGTAGAGTTCATTAACCTCTTTTGTGTCTGCTATTGTTACTTTTAAAGATTTCGTGAGTAACTCGCGAACTCGTTCGTACCTCAAAAGGAAAAAACGAAACCATCATCACTTTCATTAACTATATCTCGGGAAAGCGTGTAGATTGAGAGTTCTAATTAAAACTAAATATATAAGTCTGTGGTCCTTAAGACCTGTGAAAAAATCAACCCTCTAAGTCTACGCAGTCAAAAGATATGGCTGTTTTTGTCGCAAGTTTGTAGGGAACCTTCAGTGCGCTAGTCCGACTTGCAACTTGGCCGGATTTTGTTTGTCGGACAGTGTAAAGCTATAGGTTGAACAAAATATGATTCACAACCGTAACACGTATTTACTTACAGAATAATGACCGATGAAAAACAATCTAAGCTCATGTAAACCCATTGAATGTCTCTTTTTCATGAAATACTGGCTCAAGACTTCCACAGATATAAGGCTGCCCGCAGCAGTCTCGAGTCTCGACTGAGCAAGCTGGCTACAGTAAATGTGTCTTAAGAGTGTTCAACTTACTCGATGCTAGAATTATTATCCACTTCAAGATGGTTGTTTCGCGTCTGGCTGTTTGTGTATGTGAGTTTTAATGTTTGTAAACGCACCCACGATACAGAAGAAATTTCTAGTGTGGAGCAAAGTTAAAAAAAACCCATCCTATTAGTCTATTGCGTCATTATCTACAATATAGTCCCTGGTGTAAAACGTGCTTCTCCATTATTGAAAGGATTTGCGTCAGAAACTATATTTTTGTAGTCTCCTGTCACGTACACACGCAATAATAAGCAGGCTGTTTACGTCGGAGACTTTGTCATGCTCATCGCAAATATTGATGCACGCTCCGTTAAGTCCTAGGGCTGGTAGACTTGTGACTATCATTAATCAGTCTTAAATAATAAGCATAATTTGACGACACGATTGGCGCAGTGGCTAAGCGTTGAACTGCACCGCTACGTTTCGCGGGTTCGATCCCCGCATGTAAATAATATTTGTATGACCTACAGGTAGTTGTTCCAGCTCTGGTTGGTTGTGTATGTGAGTTTAAATGTTTGTGAACGCACCCACGATACAGGAGAAATTCATAGTGAGAAGGCTACGTTTAAAAAAAAGAGTTATAAGCTGCCGTTTTCCGTACTCGTCAAATTTTAGGAGGTGACTATGCTTATAATTCTCAACTCCAAAGCAATAAAGTAATGGTTATGTGTTTTTTTCTTCTTTTATTTTAAGATAATCGGAACGTGCCAAACGGAACGGCCTGTCTGATCTTTACCTTGTATATACACAATCCATCCATCTTTTCTTCACCTCTATGATATAAGGGAAAATGAGTAAATGATAGCTTGATGATTGACAGGAAGAATGGAAGAAAAAACGGTGCGCCAACCCCAAACGACATGGGACAAGGGTAGCCATATATGATGACATATATTCTTGTGTTATTCTAATATTTAGTTAAATCATCCCAGGTTTTATCGGGTTTCCCGGTATAAATAGTCGTGGTATAATGGAAACCTGTAGCCACAATAATCAGGTGATAAATTGTCGTTGCAAATTTTTGTCTTGTCTCTGATAAGACCAATTATGTTAAATGCAAATTAGATAAAAATAACATGATTGTGTTTAATCCGCTTATAAGAGATAATGTTAGGAAGAATCAAGAATCAAGAATAAAGTGGCAACTCTCAAGAATCTACGGTGTTTTATTCTTCCAATCCAGCCATAGCAATGTGCCCTGCACATTAATGGTCCTTCGCAGTCGGATAGTGAAGAATAGTGCCTCAAGATTCAAGATAGTGCTTCACGTACTATCTTGAATCTTGATGCACTAACTTGAATCTTCATGCACTAACTTGAATCTTCATGTACTATCTTCAGTCTTGAAGCACTATCTTGAATCTTGAGGCACTATTCTTCACTATCCGACTGCGAAGGACCATTAATGTGCAGGGCACATTGCTATGGCTGGATTGGAAGAATAAAACACCGTAGATTCTTGAGAGTTGCCACTTTATTCTTGATTCTTGATTCTTCCTATTTTCTTTCTTGAGTTCTGCTGGTGCCCGCTGACTGTGTCGATCGCGAGAAATTCACCCGTTTTTATACAGTTTTGCTTAAGAAAAAGCAGAATCTCTGATTCGAGATAGAGGTCGACCAATCAGAGCGCACAAATTTTCGACCAATAACGTCAAAGAGCGGGTTCGACACAGTTAGCTTAGGCATGGCAAAACTTTACCCTATTTAGAGCCGCGTTACATTTTCACGGTTTTTATACAAATTTTCTATTAAAACCTATTACAAACCATATATATTCTTATTCTATGACCTTATATCTATGCGAGAAAAATATAATTTAACATAAAACACGACATAACATTCACTAGTTGTTAAACAATAATATAAACACTTCGATATGTAAACTAACAGATGTTAACAAGTTCTAATGAGAATCTATATGCAAGTACTAATGAGACACTACTAATTCTTGTAAGAAACTAATAATCATTATACAATCTTAAGTTCTAACTATAAAGGAGTTCACTTTCCTAATTGAAAATCACTGTCCTATCAGTTCGTTTACACTGTTCACTTATATGCACTATTATTGCTTATATACACTATTATTGTGTTATATATCACTGTTATGCTCACTCATCCCGCACATCACTCCCGCCGTGCGACTGAGTCGCATCTCGTTCCGGTGCGGGCACGTCGTCCGTAGGCAGGGGCAGGATCACCAGCTTCCTCACTGGCCGGCGCAGGACACCTCCCTTGGTCTGCAGGTCCACCGTCCGCACGATGTTGTCGGGGCCAGGATACACCGCGATGACTCGCCCTCGTATCCACACGTTGCGGGGCAGGTTCGGGTCGACGATCTGCACGAGGTCATTCACCTTGACGTCTTGACCTCGACCGTTGGGCTCCCGCCGGTGTTGGAGTTCGGGTAGGTACTCCTTTACCCAGCGGAGCCAGAAGACGTCAGCGAGCCTCTGTGCAGCTCGCCAGCTGGAACGGGATATGGCGTCTTGCTCGGTGAATGTGCCTGGCTGTGGCACGCGCCCGGGACCCCCCAGTAGGAAGTGATTGGGAGTCAGGGCCTCGGGATCTTCTGCGCTGACGGAGACGTGGGTCAGCGGGCGACTGTTGACGGTGTACTCTACTTCAGCTAGTAGAGTGGCGAGGACTTCTTCGGTGGGGTGGCGCTCGTGCAGCGTGGCTGTGAGCGCGGTCTTGACGGAGCGCACCATACGCTCCCAGGCGCCGCCCATGAATGGCGCCCCAGGCGGTATGTAGCGCCAGGAGATGGTCCTCTTCGCAGCTTCTTCCGCCGTTGCCGCGTCGATTGCTTGTCGTAGTTCCTTGTCGGCAGCCTTTAGGTTGGTGCCGTTGTCCGACCAAATCTCGGCCGGGCAGCCACGTCGTGCTGTCATGCGTCTGACAGCCATCACCGCTGAGTCGGCAGTGAGCGAGCCGGCGATCTCTAGATGGATAGCTCGCGTCGTGAGACACGTAAAGATGGCTACGTATCTCTTCTGTCTGGTACGTCCGACGGTCACGGAGAGAGGCCCGAAGTAATCGACCCCGGTGAAGGTGAAGGGTCGCTTGTGATGTGCTAGGCGACACGCTGGCAGGTCTCCGGTTCTCGGGTGTGGTGGCGCTAGCGTCTTCATGCGGCAGAAGAGGCATCGTCGAAGGATTGCGCGCGTGACGGGGCGCAATCTTAATACCCAGTACTGCTGACGACACTCGTTGACTGTTGCCTCGACGCCGGCGTGATGGAGCTGCCGATGAACTGCCAGTATCCACAGCTTCACTGTCGGATGTTCCCCGTCGACGACCAGTGGGCTCTTGACCTTATCTTCTATGTCTATGGCTGCTCGGATACGGCTACGAAGTCGGAGGGAGCCATTGATTGACTCGACGCTGAGCTGGTGAAGGCGGCTTTCCTTTGCTACCGGCTTCCCGCTGTTCAAGTGTTCTATTTCTTCTGTGAAGGCCTCTTCTTGTGAAGATCGCATCAGGAGTTCTTCAGCTTTCTTGAGGAGCTCGGCTGTGACTGGAAGCAGGTTCAGTGTAGATGTCTTCTTCGGTTTGGGCGCCTGTTGCTTCGCTGTCGCAGGCTTGTTCTTCTTCCACGTGGGATCCGCTTCTTTGTTTTTCTTTGTCCGTCGGTAATTGACCTTTTGAGTGTTAACTCTACAGAGGTCAATGAACTGTAAGACGCGTGCTGTCGCGTACCGGAGGCGGTCCCAGTTAGAGAACTTCGCTGGATCAGGCAGGCTCTCTGCTAGCTTCAGTCTTCTCTTACTGGTCACGTGATGCGTCTTCTCTTCTTCGGAGGGATCTTCTTCTGTGGTCTTCACAGGTTCTGTTGGCCAGGAGTCTTCTGTTAGGTAGAGAAAATCCGGCCCTTTGTACCATCGATGATGCTTGTTGAAGGCTGTAGGTACGTCTCTGGTCGCGTCGTCGGCGACGTTCTGTTTCGTGGGAACCCAGCGCCAGTCGTTGACCTTTGAACTTTCTTCTATGGCTGCGAGACGATGAGCCACGTACGGTTTGTAGGAGCGTGACCCTGTCCTTATCCACGTGAGTACTGTTTTGCTGTCGGTCCAGAACACTCTTCTGTCGGGTTTTCTTTCATGTTCCTCGATCACTGCTTCGGAGAGCCTGGCACCCATGACTGCTGCTTGTAGCTCCAACCGTGGTATACTGGTCAGCTTGAGCGGAGCAACCTTCGCCTTGGCCATGATGTGAGACACTCCCACTTCGCCGTCCGGTGTCACTGACCTCCAAAATAGGACCGCCGAGTAGGCCGACTCGCTGGCGTCGCTGAAGATGTGAAGCTCGAGGGAGGCGGCGTCACTGTAGTGTAGGTACTGCCGCGGTATCGCTATGTCGTGGAGACTTTTCAGTTGTCCCATCCACGACTCCCACTGCTCCGCTAAGTCTTCGTCGATGCGGTCGTCCCATCCTGTTCCTCGGCGCCAAACCTCCTGGAGTATCTGCTTTGCCCTGATGGTGACGGGCGAGGCGAATCCTAAGGGGTCGAAGAGTGACATCACTATTCGCAGGGCTTCTCTCTTCGTCGGTTGTCTGCCTTCTATGAGTGCTGCAGGTATCCTCGTCATGTTGAGGTTGAACGTCAGCTCGTCGGATTTCATCTTCCATATGACGCCCAGTACTCGTTCGGTTTGTTCTTCGCTCTTGTATAGTTCTAGGTCTTCGGTGCGATCCTCTTCTCCCAGTGCTTCTAGGAGTGGCGCCGAGTTTGATTTCCACTGTTTCAACTCGAAGCTGGCCTTATTGTGTACGTCACGTACACTCGTTGTCACATTGACTGCTTCTTCTAAGTTCCTAAAGCTGTCGAGGTAGTCATCCACGTAGTGCTTGTTTACGATGGCTGCTGCGGCTTCCGGATGAGTGTTTTCATGTTGCTTGGCGTTCAGGTTCTTGATATATATCGCTGTAGACGGTGAACTCGATGCCCCGAATATTAACGACGTCATTCTATACTCTTCCGGAGGTCGGTCGTCGCGTCGATCCCCGCGCCACAAGTACCGCAGTGCGTCCCTGTCTTCTGTGCGTAGCTTGACTTGCATGAACATCTCCTTGATGTCCGCCGTGACCCCGATGAGATGCTGTCTGAAGCGCATGACGACACCCGGCAGCGACTGAAGCAAATCCGGACCTTTGAGGAGCATGTCGTTGAGAGCTACCCCTCTGGTCTTGGCGGCGGCGTCGTGCACAACTCGCAGCTTGTCCGGCTTCATGGGGTTGATGACCGCGAAGTGAGGCAGGTACCACGTCTTCTCAGGAGTTTTCTGCGGTGGCGCGGGCTCGGCGTATCCTTTTTCTATGAGAGCTTCCATCTGTTCGACGTACTTTTTCTTGAGGGCTGGGTCGCGATCTATCTTCTTTTCGATGTTGAAGAGCCTCTTCAGTGAGTTTTCATAATTGTTCGGGAACTTGATGTCTTCTTTCTTCCAGAGTAGGCCGGTCTGGTATCTCGTTTCGCTGATCTTCTCAGTCTTCTGTTCGAGTATTCGAAGCGCCTTTTCTTCTGGGTCAGTCTTCGGTCTCTTCGGGTTGATGCAGAGGGCGTCCATCTCGAAGTATCTCTTCACCAGGTTCTCGAGGTCATCTTCTGCTTCCTTCATGTGTGACACGAAGTCGATCTTCTGGCCGAAGGTGTTGGTTTGACTTCCGTGGAGCACCCATCCGAGCGGCGTGAGAGACGCCACTGGATGGTTCTTGTCCCCTTTTCTTGTCTCTTCAGTCAGCAGGAGATGCCAGTTATCTTGACCGATGAGGATGCGCGGCTTCGCATTGGAGTATGTGAGATGTCCCTTGATGTCCGATAAGTGTGGACATCCTTCCACTAAGTCGCGTGGAACCCGTTGAGATGACACTTGTAAGTTCTTCACTGTTCTTGCTTGTATTTTTTCTTCATGTTCGTTGACCCCTTTCAGCCCGATGGTCACTCTTCTTGACGCCGATTCCGCAGTCTTCAACTCGTTGATGGTTTCTATCTTCAGTGGATCTACGGGTCCTGTAGCTCCGATGCTCGCGGCGATGTCGTCGTCGACGAGTGTGACCGTTGATCCGTCGTCCATCAATGCGAACGTGTTGACTGTTCCCTTTGGCCCCTTTACTTGGACCGGCAGTATCTTCAGATAGGATTGCTTCTTTACTGTCCACGTCGAGTTGATGACTTCCGTTTTGTCTTCGTTATCCGTCTTCTCAGCCTGTTCTGTCTTCTTTTCACTATGAAGCAGCTTGTGGTGCGTGTACTTGCACCCGTTGACCCCACATGGTTTCGTTCGACAACTGTGAGTCTTGTTCCTATAACGTAGGCATCTGAAGCAGAGACGTTTCGACTTCGCAGCATCCCATCTTGAATTGACTTCCATCTTCTTAAACGTGTCGCACTCTGTCGCGTTGTTGTGACCCGTCCCGTCGCACACGAAGCACTTTGATGTATTGTTCTTTTCTGTGACGTTGGTGACCCGCTGAGTCTTCCTTGGAGGCGCGGATGTCGACGGTGCTGCCATCTGTTCAGGCAGCGCGTAGGGTCCGCACAACTCTGCTTCCCTCCTGAAGAATCTCTCCATCTTGATGAGGCAGGGATCTTCTTTGGGTTGCATCGACGAGAAGTCGTAGTAGCGGTACCGGAGCGTCGGCGTCAGCTTGTCCACCAATGTCTTCGCAAGCTCGGGGTTGTACATATAGTTAAAGCACCCCAGTGTTTTCAGTGTTGCTACGACGTTGGAGATCTTCGTGGCGAATATGCAGATTTCTCGCGGCGACTCGGTGAGACGTGGTAGACCTCGAAGCGTTTCCATCTCTAAC
Organism: Ochropleura plecta; assembly: GCA_905475445.1. Taxonomy (NCBI): domain Eukaryota; kingdom Metazoa; phylum Arthropoda; class Insecta; order Lepidoptera; family Noctuidae; genus Ochropleura; species Ochropleura plecta. The sequence continues at coordinate 1,869,089 of FR997735.1, forward strand.
ATTGCGATTGACTCCGGTCTTCCAAACCTTGACTCCAAAGTCTTCATCACTTCTGAAGGGTGCGCGTTCGTGATAAGTAACCCTTCGACTGCTTCTCTGGCCTTACCTTTCAAGTTTCTTCTTAATCTATTGACGTTCTCGACGGCGCTGAACGTTGGTTCAGACTCGTAGTAGGCGGCGCGGAAGGGTAGCCACTCCTGATGCGACCCACTGAAGAACGGTAACTCGACGAACTTGGGTCGCTGGGCGGCGCTGACAGCCCGAGTGATGGCTTCAGCTAGGAGGGCGAGGTCCCCTTGACCTCCCGCCGGTGTTCGATGAACCTCTTGTTGCTTCGGTGGTTCTTCGCGAACGATCGTCGGCTCTGGTGGTGGGCGGTGAGGCTCGTTGGCGATGGCTAGGACGGGGCGAGTCACTTGATTTTCCAACCAGTTGTCCACACGGGCGTTGACCTCTGAGTAGAGGGAGACTTCGTCTTCGACTCCTTCTTCCTCTTCTTCTTCATCTTCCCTATCGGTGTCTTCAGTTTGTAGCGCGGCCAGGCGGGCAGCAGCTAGTTCGACTTGAAGGCGAAGCAAATCTTCTTTTGCTTTGGCGATCTTCTTTTCTTTTGTTTTGCTATAAATAGATTCCCCCCCTCCTCCCTTCTTGCTAGGGGGGCGGAGGGCTGGCGTGCCGGTTGGTTTCGACGTACCGGCGGCGATGTTCCTGACAGCCCGTTGCTTCACGGTTGAGGCTTCAGTATCGCGGCGATTTTCTTTCGAAGTGACAGCGGCGGGCGGCTTCATCAGTTGCTTCGTTTTCGTACCCGCGGTGAGCGTCGTCGCGGCGGAAGGTGCGACTGAGGGTGCGACGGCGCTGGCGGGTTGCGGGGCGGGGGGCACGCTGGCGGCGGCGGTCGAGGCGGTAGCGGCGGAGGTCACGGTGGTGGGATCAGTCGCCGCGGAGGTGGAGGTCTCTTGTGAACTCTCCGTGGCAGTCGTCCCCGATTGTGTCGATTCGGATGTGACTTCCGTGCTGGTACCGGTCGCGGAGGTCTCTGGCGTGGCCTCGGACGACGACGGCTTCTGTTCATTCGACGGCTTGCGGCCCCGTCCCTCGGAACGCGTAACGGGCATGACGTCAACTGATTTTCAAGGTTGCAGACACAGACACGAACACGTAGTATGTTCTTCGAGTAAATAACACTGTTTTCTATCTTCAAGTTTCGTGGCACTATTTTCTATCTTCAAGTTTCGTAGTACTTACCTGCTATCTTCAAGTTTCGTGGCGCTTATCTTCTATCTTCAAGTTTCGTAACACTTATCTTGCTATCTTCAAGCACTATCTTGAATCTTCACGTACTATCTTGAATCTTGATGCACTAACTTGAATCTTCATGCACTAACTTGAATCTTCATGTACTATCTTCAGTCTTGAAGCACTATCTTGAATCTTGAGGCACTATTCTTCACTATCCGACTGCGAAGGACCATTAATGTGCAGGGCACATTGCTATGGCTGGATTGGAAGAATAAAACACCGTAGATTCTTGAGAGTTGCCACTTTATTCTTGATTCTTGATTCTTCCTATTTTCTTTCTTGAGTTCTGCTGGTGCCCGCTGACTGTGTCGATCGCGAGAAATTCACCCGTTTTTATACAGTTTTGCTTAAGAAAAAGCAGAATCTCTGATTCGAGATAGAGGTCGACCAATCAGAGCGCACAAATTTTCGACCAATAACGTCAAAGAGCGGGTTCGACACAGTTAGCTTAGGCATGGCAAAACTTTACCCTATTTAGAGCCGCGTTACATTTTCACGGTTTTTATACAAATTTTCTATTAAAACCTATTACAAACCATATATATTCTTATTCTATGACCTTATATCTATGCGAGAAAAATATAATTTAACATAAAACACGACATAACATTCACTAGTTGTTAAACAATAATATAAACACTTCGATATGTAAACTAACAGATGTTAACAAGTTCTAATGAGAATCTATATGCAAGTACTAATGAGACACTACTAATTCTTGTAAGAAACTAATAATCATTATACAATCTTAAGTTCTAACTATAAAGGAGTTCACTTTCCTAATTGAAAATCACTGTCCTATCAGTTCGTTTACACTGTTCACTTATATGCACTATTATTGCTTATATACACTATTATTGTGTTATATATCACTGTTATGCTCACTCATCCCGCACAGATAGCTTGATGATTGACAGGAAGAATGGAAGAAAAAACGGTGCGCCAACCCCAAACGACATGGGACAAGGGTAGCCATATATGATGACATATATTCTTGTGTTATTCTAATATTTAGTTAAATCATCCCAGGTTTTATCGGGTTTCCCGGTATAAATAGTCGTGGTATAATGGAAACCTGTAGCCACAATAATCAGGTGATAAATTGTCGTTGCAAATTTTTGTCTTGTCTCTGATAAGACCAATTATGTTAAATGCAAATTAGATAAAAATAACATGATTGTGTTTAATCCGCTTATAAGAGATAATGTTGTTTACTTTATTTATACTGTGGCAAAATAATAGCAGCCGTTCGGGTCGATTTAGGTAAGGTTAAGCCGCGTTTGTCTAGGTTGGTCTGTGGACTCGTTACATACCGAGTTTTCTCCGTACCTCCGTAAGCTGTTGGTCTCGGCTGTCATTTAAAGATCTTTGACAGTCGTTACAGATAGTCAGTGAGCCCAGTCTAACAACCTGTCTTGCCAAGGTGTATCGTATTACCCAGTACTAACTGGGTTATGGAGGTCAGATAGGCAGTCGCTCCATGTAAAATATTGGTATTCCGCTGCATCCGGTTAGACTGGAAGCTGATCACAGTTTGGCGAAGGCTAGGCAGGTGATGACTTTATGTATACGTCAGTTATGCTATTTGGGTAACATGGCTACATCGGGTAGTACTGGACAAAATAAAAAAAAAACTGCCCCACACTAGGAATTTCTCTGTATTGTGGGTGCGTTTACAAACATTTAAACTCACATACACAAACAGCCAGACCCGGAACAACTGTCTGTAGGTCATAAAAATATTTGTTCCGTGCGGGGATCGAACCCGCGACACGTAGCGCAGCAGTCAAACGCTTAGCCACTGCGCCAACCGTGTCCTCATTGGTCGTTTTTTTTTTTTCGTGATTGGGTTGGTACGTTTAGGAGCAACCAGAAGGCCAATTTGTATGATCAAAAAACAACACACTCCTTCTGGGTCAGTCGGCTAAACACGTTCAAAATGTTGTTGAAAGTCATCTTGACATTTAAATTTGCATTGTCATCCAACGCGGTAATGCTTTCTGTTGACAGCAATGCGTTTTTGATGCCCTATCATTATTTTACCATTTTTTTCTATTTGTAGTTTGTAAATAATAATTAGGTATTGTTACTTGAAATGAAAAAGAAATCATGAATGACATAAATTTATCCTTACTAATATTATAAAAGCGAAAGTGAGTTTGTTTGTTTGTTACCTCTTCACGCTTTAATGGCTAAACTGATTTTGATGAATTTTGGTGCAGAGATAGTTGGGAACCAGGAGACGAACATAGGCTAACTTTATTTTTTTTTAAAGTGGGATGTGAGGAAGAAAGAGGGAAGAAAAGGGAAAACTTAGCGTTGCTATTACAAATCAATAAGGCGCAAGGGGAACTGTGTTACCCCGAATTTAACGCGAGTACTAGGAATACTAGGGTTCGAATACTAGGGTTGCCCCTGGTTGCTTCTCCGGACCTAATTCTTAAACAATAGTTATTTATGCTCTTATAGTCTGACACACAGGTCCAACCTAGTTTAGGCAAATAAGCAACTGTGCTCTATTAGTTAAGATGTTTTATTTTTAAATTATTTAAACCGCGTGCCAATAGACTGCCTCGTTGGTTTAATAGTCGCGAGTGCGACTGATTAGGACCTAAGTTGGGCGATTCGATTCCTAGGTTGGGCGAAGAGTTATTGGACGGAAGTGTTACTGAGGAGCAGCATGGCATTAGTCTCGCCCCTAAAAATAATATTTGAACTAAAGTTTAATCGTTCAATCCCTCTTTCCAGGCAGTGATAGAGCACGGATCGAAGCTATCGACAGAGCTAGCGGGGAGCTACCTGTCCAAGGTCGAAAGTCCCCGCTACAGCAGAACTGCGCTCATACATCTTGGACTCAGACTTGGTAAGTAAGTAGTTTAACAAGCATAAAAAATATCACAAAGATTCTTCCGCCATTTAGATAGTAGAAATAAAAAAGTGTGATCAACAAGTGTTATATTTTTAGGGTTCCGTAGTCAACTAGGAACCCTTATAGTTTCGCCATGTCTGTCTGTCCGTCCGTCCGTCCGTCCTCGCTTAATCTCTGTGACCGTTAGCACTAGAAAGCTGAAATTTGGTACCAATATGTATATCAATCACGCCGACAAAGTGGTAAAATAAAAATTGGAAAAAAATGTTTTATTAGGGTAGCCACCCTATATGTAAAGTGGGAAGTGTTTTTTTTTTAATTTCAACCCTAACGTGTGATATATTGTTGGAAAGGTATTTAAAAATGAATAGGGGTTTACTAAAATCATTTTTTGATAATGTCAATAATTTCGGAAATAATCGCTCCAAAAGTAAAAAACAATGTGTCCCCCCCCCTCTAACTTTTGAACCATAAGTTTAGAAAATATGAAAAAAATCTGAAAAGTAGAACTTTATAAGGACTTTCTAGGAAAATCATTTTGAACTTGATTGACACAACAGTTTTTGTACAAAAAAAACTGTTAAAACTGTTGGAGCGCCTACCGCGGAACGTGCAACATTGCACGTTCCTCCACCTTTAAACTCATAAGTGGGAACACTTATTGTGACGGACGGGAAACTACGGAACCCTACACTGAGCGTGGCCTGACACGCTCTTGGCCGGTTTTTTTATATTTATTTTAAAAGAGATCAGGCTCGTCAATTTTTTTTGTTGTTTTCTATCAAATAAATTTTCAACTTTATTCGAAAACATACATGGATATTCATTAAGAAAATTTGAACTCTATCCGACAAGCCTGGTTAATTATCTCGTTTGCAGACTGTATGTTTAGCGCATGGCCGGATAGTACAGAAATTGCAGATCTGCACAGAGACTTCAAATTGTCCATTTAAGCCTCTTTATATTTAATTTTCACGAGTATCTGACACCCAGAGCAACCCACAATCGTTAAGATAAGGAAGTGAGCACATTAAAAATTGCACATTCATACATTAGTCGCCCACAGTATTACATCATGTATGTACTCCTGAATTGAAGACTAGTTGGTTGAAATACAGTGGCATAAGCATGGGCGGAAGAGTGAAGGAGCTCCTGGAAAAATAATAGCAGTCACTCGATCTTTAGGTCCGTGGTTGGGTGACCACCCATTGCTCACTGAATTTCCTCCGTGCCTTGGATAACACGTTAAATTGAAATTGAAAATATTTATATCAGACGAGGCACATAAAGTTACAATAATTTAATAATAATTATGTTAGTAGAAGAAACTTAAAAACTATGTTAGTATAATTTAAAACAATATGTTGAACATGCATGAGCGACCACTGCGTCAGGATTTGGCTGTCCACTCCGACAACACACTCAGAAGCCGGTTGGTGCTACCCTTTAGCCGAGACCACAGGGAGGCCGTCCTTTTGCGAAGCACCGCCTGGAAGCCATCCGTGCTGTACTCGGCAAACATGCCGGAGGCACTGCACTGTTAAGCCTTTGGTGTCGGCTGTCAATTATGTAGACCTTTGACAGTCGTTAAAGGTAGTCAGTGACCCAACAGTTTGACAACCAAGGGGTAACGTATCACTCAGTACTAACGTGGTTCTGGAGGTCTGGTACGCAATCGGTTCATGTCACGACCCCAATATAAGTAGTTGTGAAAAAGCTAGGCAACTGAGATTTCCGCTCTAAAAGTTTTTTTTTAATCTTTTTGCCCTCTTCACACCCTAGATTTCCGGGGTTGTTCGATAGAGATACCGCGGCCTCGGAACATAGATAGATACAATATTCTTTATTATGTACATCATACAAATGACAAGAATAACAATATACAACTTATAAATAGGGTGACACAATGGGCGGTCTTATCGCTAAAAGCGATCTTTTCATGACAACCTTTGGATGGATTTAAAGGAGGAGATACAGTACTGTAGGTAGTCTGTGGTGTTTCATTTTACGAACGATTAGCTACGTTTATAAAAAATAAATACTTATACATAAATACATATAAAATGAAGGCCAAAAGAAGGAACATGGGTGGGTTTTCGTCAGTAGAAGTCTGACACTCCCCCCACTCCCGCTCAGAGCGGGGGAAGTTATTTCAAATCCGCAAAAAAACACCTATATTTATGTCTATAATGTGTCTTTCCAGGTGGTTTCCTGAACGAGGCTGGTTGGTACGCGGACGCACAGCGTGTACTGCTGCGCGTGCGAGATCTCTGCATGAAAATGCCTCCCAGCACTCACTACAAGAGGCTCACTCTAGAATGTTGCCATAGGTAAGAGATTCCCCAATTGTTTAGTTTTTTCTTGTATTGATTGAGATTGTAAGTGCAGTTCTTAACTAATTTAAAACTAGTGTTCAATGCTTCACTATAAATCTCGTTCGTCCATAGTTACGTGTTGTTGTGTGCAGTGCAGCAGCCATTTTTTCTCACACAACTAATTTCAAATAAAACGGTATTAACATTATGCTGTTGACCCGAATGAGTGTTATGATTAAGTTCTATGTAAAAGGGGCGAGCGTATTGCCATCAACCGCAACAAAAACTCGGACAGAGAGCTGGTAACGAGAAAATAAAAAGTAATGTAACATCACGCCTGGATTTCTGAAGGGTCACATATGCGAGGGGGGCGAGCCTATTGTCATTGACTGGGCTAAAACCCTCACTCCGTGGCTGCTCCTGAGAAATATCTGTTGGAAAAACGCAGTAACACTGACCCACCTGGGAATTAAACCCAGGACCTCATTCTCAGCAGTCGCCCTTGTTACCATTGCGCCAACGAGGCAGTTCAAATCCAAATAACTAAGTAACTAGTTTTTCTCGTACTCTCTTACACACTATCGTCTACATTTCGATGTCATATGTCCTTTCGCAGGTCTGCTGGCAGAAATTTCTTAAAAAATAAGCAGTATCTTTGTACTCATATTTTATATGTTTTTATCCTGTCTGCTTTACTGTGTGTACATAAATCTTTACTAATATTAAAAGTGAGTTTGTTTGTTTGTTACCTCTTCACGCCTAAATGGCTAAACTGATTTTGATGAATTTTGGTACAGAGATAGTTGGGAACCTGGAGACCGACATAGGCTATTTTTTTAAAGAGTGAAAAATAAGGGGGAAAAAGGAAAAAAGGGAAAACTTAGCATTGCTATTACAATAAATAAGGCGCTAGGGCAAAAACTACAGGTGGCAGGTACCTGCAAATCAGGAAAGGTGAACTATCTTATCCCGAATTTAACGCGGGCGAAAGCTAGTAGTTAAATAAATAACTAGCTGGCGCCAGCAGCTACGCCCGTGTGATATAAAAAAAATCCTGTGTGTTATTGCAGACCCTAATTTACCCTTGTGCTAAATTTCAGGATTCGTTCAGCTGTTTTGATGTAAAAGAGAAACAAACATACATCCTCACAAACATTCGCATTTATAATATTAGTAATAAGTAAGATCATTTTCTCCACAGGTTACTAAACACACAGTCAGCATACTGCTGCTTCACTGGCGCTGCGGAGACTTACGAGCTGGCGCGGAATCTACTCGGAGTGCCCGAGGACTTCATGGCGGAATGGCCCGAAGGCCCCATCGCCCTGGGCGACGCCGACGGCGAACGCGAGCTCCGTACTGAGAGATACGAGACGCATGCCAGGTATATATCGAGAGATACCACGACCCAGGTATGAGGGTTTAGTATAGGTTGCAAAGAACGCCTAAGTACAACCGTGGGTAATATGGAGCTACCTATATTTTGGCTTCACTGTAACTATTTAAAAGTGTAATTTTTTATAAAATCTTGAAGTTAAATTTGGCCCATTTTTGGGATTTGATGGAACTGAAAATCTTCCGTATATGTTTCGTTTGGATTAAAAAGCATGGTTAGGATAATCGTCGTGACGTCATTCTATATCCAAAATGGCGGACTATTTTTTTTATCCATACACTTTTGATGCACGACATGGGTATTAAATGAAAGGAATTTCTTAGTAGAATACGAGAAAGTTTGTATCCATCAAAGAGACGAGGAGGAATTGACCAATTATTTCGGTTAAAATCTACATTGCGTATATGTTTGTCTATCTCAGTCTTGCACGTCTCTTACACTACTCTACTCGTCTTGATGAAGGAAACTGGGCTTTGTACAAATCAGAGAGTCTGATTTTAAATTGTAAGGCAACTGCTGCCACTATTTAACAACCACACTGTCTCCGTAGATCGTGCTAATAATGTTTAAGACTTCTGATTTTATTCAAAACTAGCTTTTGCCCGCGGCTTCGCTCGCGTTAAATTCGGGGTAACACAGTTCCCCTTGCGCCTTATTGATTTGTAATAGCAACGAACATCCCACTTTAAAAAAAAAAATTAGCCTATGTCCGTCTCCTGGTTCCACACTATCTCTGTACAAAATTCATCAAAATCGGTGAGTCAGCAGTCGTGTCGTTCTGTCCCCAGCGCGGAGCTCACGGGCGCGTGCGGGCGGTGCGGGCGGTGCGGGGCGGGCGCGTGGGGCGCGTGCTCGCTGTCGGCGCGCGTGTGCAAGGAGTTCAGCGCGCTGTTCTTCGTGCGCTGCGACTACTCGGCCGCGTACGACTGGGCGATGCGCGCGCTCAAGCTGCTCACGCCGCACACGCCGCCCAAGTGAGTCTCAGCAGTCAGCACCTATGTAACTATGCCTCATTTGTAATCGGCGTGGCTCTTTTCTGCCATGCCATGAAATTGTTAATAATCATTTACATTGACTGATTATAACTTAAGAGCGTTTATGCCAATGCAGCGCACGGCGATTGTAGGTAAATTTACTCACACAGCTTTATAGCACACAGCCGTGTGTGTTCGAGCGTACGGCCCCGTATCATACAGCGCATTGATCATTTTGATACTTGGCCAGCTATTTTATTAGTACCTATGGAGCGTTTTAATTTCTTTGTATTATTTTTGAAGTTGGGATTTAATTAATTAATTGTAATTGATAAGCAATATATTTCGTTTAAAAACGGTAATGTTAAAAGTAAATAAAACATATCGTGTAAAATAAAAAAATATATATTTATCGTCTCTAAGTTTGATAAATCTTGCTTTACAGGGATCTACAATCTCGGGTAAAAGATATTTATTATAAAAACAGACCAGCCGATGTTCCATGTTTTTGCTCCAAAATGTAAAGCCCCTGATTACCTTTTCTGTTTTCAATTTGTGATCTTTCCCTGTCCATATAGCAAAGACACAGTAGTGTTTGTTATGTGTAGCTGCCCCTGTATTTGATAATACCAGTCATGGCGTCGATTTAAATTCATTTACTGTCCAATTTTTTTTTTGGCTTATATTGAGTCTGATCCAAATGCTGAACTAGGACATTTAATTTAGACGATTCCATCAGATTCGATCAGTCCATCTAGCGAAGCACCTGTGATCATAATAATTTGACTTATTACTCAATTTACTACTTATTAATGGAATTTAAAAATAAAATACACTGTTTTCAGAAAATTTTAAAACCTCTTGTAACTAAGCAATTGAAATAATAAAATATATATCTAATGAGTTTTGGAAGTGTGAGTGCCGAATTTTTCAGGTATATAACATCACAGTAATACAAATCGTAAGCACCGTGACCGGTGGTTTTTATTTCACTTAACACATGATACTGTGAAAGTAAGCATAGTATACTCTATACTAGGTAAGTAAACCTAGCTGTGTCTACATCAGTTAACTGCCCAATTTTCCTTACTGCATTATGCAGCTGAGCTGAGCCTACCCGAAAGAGTTCTAATGTGCGCGCCCCATGGCGTTTTGAATCGATAGTCATCCCCGAGAACACAGTTTTCGCTATAACATCAAGTCTTTTGCCGTCAAAATTCAAAGTGAAATCACGCTGTGGTACAATTGAACACTTAACTTTAGACACTTGGTTTTGTTCGCATTCAGTAAGAGATTGTTAGCTGCGAACCATTTCGATAGGATGGTTAGACTACGACATAATAAAATATACATCAGGTTAATTAAGCTAGAAATATAATTATTTTCTTTGGAGAGACCGTTGGGTTAACGGTCTCTCCTCACAACACTAGGAACTTCTCCTATATCGTGGGTGCTTTTACAAACAATTAAACTTACATACACAAACAGCCAGACCCGAAACAATAAATATTTGTTCCGTGCGGGAATCGAACCCGCGACACGCAGACGGCACGTTGTACCGTCACAATGTTTTTGTGAAAACATCCGCGTTAATCTGAAACTTGGCTATACTAACAACACTACACTACACGATTGTATTATAAATTATAACTAACGGCTCAATCAAAATTAAGAAAACACCATTTCTTTGGATACAAAATTCTAAGAAAAAAAACCAACAAGAGTATTTTCATTTACGTTCTGGTTTTCGAGTATTTGAACTTCTTGGTTCTGCCTATAACAACAAATAAGTTACTACAAAAACTTTTTATAAAAACGACTTTCGAAAATTATTTCTCAGTTTTTAGTTGTATTGTATTCCTTTAAATAACAACTCATTACAATTCCAACAAACCCAAACACGGCTATGTTCACCGTAATAATATAAAGTTCTGGTATCTTTCGGCTTCATCATCAGTTTTACTTTATTAAGTGGTACTCTATATACAAATAAATATACAAATGCTTTACTTGTTTTGTTTGTGTTTGTATTCCTATAAAAATTGAGAGTTCTCTCGATATTGAAATCGAGATCCGAATGACCATAGAAATACCTGGAAACTTTACCCTTTCTAACAAAAAAAAGTATTTTCTAAATCAGTCTAGTCATGTTCGAGTAAAAGATTCCGATGAGTTGAGAGCCTCCTCCTTTTTTCAAGTCGGTTAATAAAAATCTGAATTGTTCGCCATATTTTCGTATGATGTTCTTTTTGTCCAAAATGCTTTCTTTTGTTTGCCATATCTGAAAAAAGTAGGTATAATAAAAATACAATTACAGAAGTCTAATTTAATCTTCTTACGTTCATTACAAAAAAATATTTACTCACCACAATTTTGTTGTATAATAAAACTGTATTAAAAAAAAACAATAGTGTCACGATGTCGCGGTCGCGCTATAAACTCGAGAAATAAGGATAATATTTTACGCAGCGCGCGGCGACCAGAGCGACATAGGTCCTACCTCGGCAAGGCCTCGGCCGGCTCTGAGCGCTGATACCATTTCGGGCCGAATATATACTAAGACTAAAAAAATTAACAAAATAAGTTATTTAAAAAATATTTATACCATGTTTTAGAACGTTAATGTCTTCATTTACTAAGTCTAAAAAAAATACAATTGCTTCAGTTTTTACCCTTATCCAACACGTTTAATATCTCGAAAAATGGCTAAAAGTTACGGTTTTTAAATATACTTTTCTTGAATGAAAACTTAAAGAAATTGTATTTTTTCTAAAACCATACACTAGTAAATGTTATTGTTTATTTAAAAGTGATTTTTTTAATAGTTTTTAATTTACGGTTTTACTAGTATCTGGCATCTGAGTAGACCGTCAACTGTTCTTATAGGAATACCACACAAATATTTTAAAATGTTTTAAAACCAAGCACTAGATTATGAAATTTCCAATCATATGGTGCCAGTTTTTAATCTAGTATGTAAGCACATTATGGTTTTATTGTCCGTCGAAAATGGTTAATTTTGAAGATTGAGTGAATTTTTTGGATAAACGTTCTTAAGATGCAAGCGCCAGAGTAGTCCGAGAAATTTTAAATTTCTGCCGTTTTGTGCATTATGCAAGCCAGTGTAAAATTGTATGTCGATTTTAATAAATAATATGTGTATTTATTTACACAACTATCAATTCATCTAATTCCATAAAATGTTTTTTTCATGAATTAGTCAATCAATAGGGTAATTGAACCTAAAAAAGTTGTATTGATGATTTTAATAATAATAACTCGGTGAAACCATATTTTTTACGCTAGCAATTTATATTTAACTTTAGCCACCCTTAACTGAACTATGATAACCCTAACCAACCTGGTTCCAGGATAACAATCGAAGTCCTCCGCGCTTGCGGCAAGGCCTGCGTGGTCAAGCGTCGCTTCGGTTCAGCCGGTGTGCTGGTCCGGCAGGCCGTCGCCCTCGCCCGGCAGGCCTTCGGTCCGCAGCACCCTCGATACGCCGCGGCGCTACTGGACCTAGGGTTCTACCTGCTCAACATCGACTCTATCGTGCACAGCGTGGCCGTGTATGAGGTAATATACACTATTGGAAAAAATTAAGGGATCAAAAAGAAAATCCAAATTTTTGGTAAATTTTCAACAGGCCGTAACTTCGAGAGTTGTACGGGAAATCAAAAAATTGTAGCTCCAAGTGTCTGGTTTTTGGATTAGAACATCTGTAAAATACTTTCTTGTAAAAAGGCGATGAAAATTTTTGTTTCGTTTTCGATTCCCTTTCATCTTTGTACCGAGCACATTCCATCGGCAAATGTAAAACTAACATCTTGTTTTTTTCTTTTTAGGGTTCCGTAGTCAACTAGGAACCCTTATAGTTTCGCCATGTCTGTCTGTCCGTCCGTCCGTCCGTCCTCACTTAATCTCTGTGACCGTTAGCACTAGAAAGCTGAAATTTGGTACCAATATGTATATCAATCACGCCGACAAAGTGGTAAAATAAAAATTGGAAAAAAATGTTTTATTAGGGTAGCCACCCTATATGTAAAGTGGGAAGTGATTTTTATTTTAATTTCAACCCTAACGTGTGATATATTGTTGGAAAGGTATTTAAAAATGAATAAGGGTTTACTAAAATCATTTTTTGATAATGTCTATAAATTCGGAAATAATCGGTCCAAAAGTAAAAAACAATGTGTCCCCCCCCCTCTAACTTTTGAACCATAAGTTTAGAAAATATGAAAAAAATCTGAAAAGTAGAACTTTATAAGGACTTTCTAGGAAAATCATTTTGAACTTGATTGACACAACAGTTTTTGTACAAAAAAGACAAAAAGTTGTACAAAATAATTTCCTCCTCCACCTTTAAACTCATAAGTGGGAACACTTATTGTGACGGACGGGAAACTACGGAACCCTACACTGAGCGTGGCCCGACACGCTCTTGGCCGGTTTTTAGTTATTTTTTTTTACATGGCAGTCGTGTTTTATTATTTTTTCCTGTAGTGTAGTTATATAAATAGTTTTATTTGTCCGTGTTGTGCAGGAGGCGCTGTGCTCGCTGCGGCGCGTGTTCGGCCGCAGCAGCCTGCACGTGGCGACCGCGCAGGAGGACCTCGCCTACGCGCTCTACGTGCTGGAGTACTCCTCGGGACGGTTCTACAAGGCACGGGACCACGCCGAGCGGGCCATACAGATCATAGAGGTACACTATGCACTACAGTTTGTAGTTCGGCCGCAGCAGCCTGCACGTGGCGACCGCGCAGGAGGACCTCGCCTACGCGCTCTACGTGCTGGAGTACTCCTCGGGACGGTTCTACAAGGCACGGGACCACGCCGAGCGGGCCATACGGATCATAGAGGTACACTATGCACTACAGTTTGTAGTTCGGCCGCAGCAGCCTGCACGTGGCGACCGCGCAGGAGGACCTCGCCTACGCGCTCTACGTGCTGGAGTACTCCTCGGGACGGTTCTACAAGGCACGGGACCACGCCGAGCGGGCCATACGGATCATAGAGGTACACTATGCACTACAGTTTGTAGTTCGGCCGCAGCAGCCTGCACGTGGCGACCGCGCAGGAGGACCTCGCCTACGCGCTCTACGTGCTGGAGTACTCCTCGGGACGGTTCTACAAGGCACGGGACCACGCCGAGCGGGCCATACGGATCATAGAGGTACACTATGCACTACAGTTTGTAGTTCGGCCGCAGCAGCCTGCACGTGGCGACCGCGCAGGAGGACCTCGCCTACGCGCTCTACGTGCTGGAGTACTCCTCGGGACGGTTCTACAAGGCACGGGACCACGCCGAGCGGGCCATACGGATCATAGAGGTACACTATGCACTACAGTTTGTAGTTCGGCCGCAGCAGCCTGCACGTGGCGACCGCGCAGGAGGACCTCGCCTACGCGCTCTACGTGCTGGAGTACTCCTCGGGACGGTTCTACAAGGCACGGGACCACGCCGAGCGGGCCATACGGATCATAGAGGTACACTATGCACTACAGTTTGTAGTTCGGCCGCAGCAGCCTGCACGTGGCGACCGCGCAGGAGGACCTCGCCTACGCGCTCTACGTGCTGGAGTACTCCTCGGGACGGTTCTACAAGGCACGGGACCACGCCGAGCGGGCCATACGGATCATAGAGGTACACTATGCACTACAGTTTGTAGTTCGGCCGCAGCAGCCTGCACGTGGCGACCGCGCAGGAGGACCTCGCCTACGCGCTCTACGTGCTGGAGTACTCCTCGGGACGGTTCTACAAGGCACGGGACCACGCCGAGCGGGCCATACGGATCATAGAGGTACACTATGCACTACAGTTTGTAGTTCGGCCGCAGCAGCCTGCACGTGGCGACCGCGCAGGAGGACCTCGCCTACGCGCTCTACGTGCTGGAGTACTCCTCGGGACGGTTCTACAAGGCACGGGACCACGCCGAGCGGGCCATACGGATCATAGAGGTACACTATGCACTACAGTTTGTAGTTCGGCCGCAGCAGCCTGCACGTGGCGACCGCGCAGGAGGACCTCGCCTACGCGCTCTACGTGCTGGAGTACTCCTCGGGACGGTTCTACAAGGCACGGGACCACGCCGAGCGGGCCATACGGATCATAGAGGTACACTATGCACTACAGTTTGTAGTTCGGCCGCAGCAGCCTGCACGTGGCGACCGCGCAGGAGGACCTCGCCTACGCGCTCTACGTGCTGGAGTACTCCTCGGGACGGTTCTACAAGGCACGGGACCACGCCGAGCGGGCCATACGGATCATAGAGGTACACTATGCACTACAGTTTGTAGTTCGGCCGCAGCAGCCTGCACGTGGCGACCGCGCAGGAGGACCTCGCCTACGCGCTCTACGTGCTGGAGTACTCCTCGGGACGGTTCTACAAGGCACGGGACCACGCCGAGCGGGCCATACGGATCATAGAGGTACACTATGCACTACAGTTTGTAGTTCGGCCGCAGCAGCCTGCACGTGGCGACCGCGCAGGAGGACCTCGCCTACGCGCTCTACGTGCTGGAGTACTCCTCGGGACGGTTCTACAAGGCACGGGACCACGCCGAGCGGGCCATACGGATCATAGAGGTACACTATGCACTACAGTTTGTAGTTCGGCCGCAGCAGCCTGCACGTGGCGACCGCGCAGGAGGACCTCGCCTACGCGCTCTACGTGCTGGAGTACTCCTCGGGACGGTTCTACAAGGCACGGGACCACGCCGAGCGGGCCATACGGATCATAGAGGTACACTATGCACTACAGTTTGTAGTTCGGCCGCAGCAGCCTGCACGTGGCGACCGCGCAGGAGGACCTCGCCTACGCGCTCTACGTGCTGGAGTACTCCTCGGGACGGTTCTACAAGGCACGGGACCACGCCGAGCGGGCCATACGGATCATAGAGGTACACTATGCACTACAGTTTGTAGTTCGGCCGCAGCAGCCTGCACGTGGCGACCGCGCAGGAGGACCTCGCCTACGCGCTCTACGTGCTGGAGTACTCCTCGGGACGGTTCTACAAGGCACGGGACCACGCCGAGCGGGCCATACGGATCATAGAGGTACACTATGCACTAGTTTGTAGCCTAATTAATTATCTTATTTCCTCTAGTTTATGCTAGCTGTGGCCAGCGATATCACCTGCTGCTATAGCTCATGTTAGTGACTGAAAAAACCTTACTTCTTATTGCCAAATTTCATTACGATTCAATCAGTCGTTAGGTCGTAAAATGGTAATAATCTAACAGAGTTACTTTCTCAAGTATGTCGCCCGCGTAATGAATGAAAAATAAGGATCCTATATGTTATTCTAAACTATAATCTAAATCTGTGCCAAAATTCATCAAGATCCGTTGAGCCGTTTTGACGCGAAAGAGTAACAAACATCCATCCTCACAATCAGTCGCATTTATAATATTATATTATAGCATAGTAGTATGAAATTTATTCAACATTTTAACACGAACAAATAAGAGTAAATATATTTAAAATGTTTGAATATAAAAAACAAAAAAGAAATGTCGCCATGGAAAAATTATTCTGTCCATATCATATTAAGTTGAATGAAACTAAATGTAGTTGGTGTCTGACTTCAGAACCTGGTCCCGCCGGATCACTTGCTGCTCGCGTCCGCCAAACGCGTGAAGGCGCTCATACTGGAGGAGATCGCACTCGACACGCCCGCAGGACAGGACATGACCGGTGAGACTATGGGGAACTGTCTACTACTGGCAACCCCTACTACTGTGTCGAACATGTTGGACTCACATGGCACATGTTAGAAACAAGCTAAGACTGCGACTAACTTGGATGTAGCGCTCTCCAGCTGCTACTTTAGCACAGCTCGAGATTTTCTGTCACAGTTCTACCTAAAAGGAGCATTTATTCGGTGGCAGCATCTGTTTGTGATGAGCCCTAGCTAAGTAAATTAGAGTTAACTTAAACTTTAGTATGGAAAGTAACAATCTTTACCACAAAATCAAAGTAAGCTGCTATAATTTTACAATTTCCCAACATAGAAAGAAAATATTTTAGTTCGTTTTTTTTCAAAATTAGCCCTCATGTTCCCCTACTGAGCAAAGGGTATCTCGCACTCCTTGCAACACTCGGTCAATTAAGTCCAAATCGTCGTGCCAGCATTTCTAGGGCCTCCCTCGGTGACGACGACCTCACAGACTTATCGCATATTTAGTTAGTATATTAAGTTATTGAATGTTTCCAGCACCGACTCTGCTGGAGGAGTCCGAAGCTCTGCACAAGGCAGCGCTGCAGCTGTCCATGATGGCGTTCGGTGAGAAGAACGTGCAGACAGCCAAGCATTACGGCAACCTCGGCCGTTTGTACCAGAGCATGCAGAAGTTCCAGGTCAGTTCAAGTGTTTGTTTTTTTTTGCGATTCTTGTACACAAATGAGCAATCAATTTTATAAAGCGCAAAAGTCTCAAGTTTTTTAAGTTACCTTCAAATTGTTTCTCATTTTTTTAAACAGTTTCAGAAAACTCTTCATTGAAACTTTATATTTTACTTTGTTTATGGTAACCTTTTAATAAGTTAACTCAATTCAAACTCAAACTCTGTATACATATAGTGCTGTTTGTGCTAACATTTCAGTTTCTAGTCAGATATTATATGTGAGGACTTGTTATTGGCTTGCTAGTCAGTGATTTGGTTGTCTATGGTTTTTTTTGTCAAGTTCTTATTATAAGTCCTCCATGCTGAAATAAATAAGTAAAAATCTCAACATTCACTGTGCACAGTCTTAACCGCTAAGTGTAGAATTATTACATTTTGCCTAAAGGTATTTTTAAGAGCACCAAGGAAGTGATTCTGAAAAGTAATTAAGTAAAGATAGATAAAGTTCAAATTTATATCTGTGTTTGAATTCCATAATGTGTACTAAGACGAAGTTCGCACGGAGCTTTGTCATCCTTGTCTATGAGAAATCTCATAGGGGCCGTATCCACGAGCGTGAGAATCACCGCCATATTCGATATTTATATACGATAATATCGGAAACTGTTTGTGTTGCAATAAAAGTAAAAGTTGTTTTTTTTTATTTGTTTCAATAGATGCATGTCAAATAACAGGGAATATTATTATCAGTCTCTTTTTATACTAAATAGGCTTGCACTTGTCTGCAACTGGCCTGATGTGAACCGGTAATGCGGCCTAGGGTAGCCTACAACTTCTCTAGAAGAAACCGATTCCTTCGAATTTTCTTTGCTTTCTCCTGTTAATCAGAACATTACTGTAATCTGACAAAATTTTCTAATACTTCCAGGCCGCTGAAGAAATGCACCTGAAGGCGATAGCTATAAAGGAGGAACTCCTAGGCCCGGAAGACTACGAAGTGGGCCTGAGCATCGGGCACCTGGCGTCGCTCTACAACTACCACATGAACATGCACCTCGCCGCGGAGAAGCTCTACCTTAGATCTATCTCTATTAGTGAGTACTCATAACAATACCAGTGGCATCTAAATATATTATATTGTCCTCTATATAACTTATTACTCGTAGTGCACTCGCCCGGCGTAGACAGTTTTATTTTGGCAAATTGGGATTTTTTATCTGTTTTAATGAAATAAGCGGGATTCTTTCGTCGAAAGCTGGGTATAGTAAAAAAAAACGAATGTAATCAGAAGTTTTTGAATATTTATCTTTGTATTTAGGTGTAAATTACGTTTACGTACGTATTTTAATAAAGATATGATATGCACGGGCATGTGCCCTTTATTGTGTGGCTGTTTAGTGTACACTACCTAAGTATTCATGTATTGAGTTTGGCTCGGCTTGAATCTTAGTGCTTACGCAAGAAACTACTATCGTAGCTTCTTAGTTCGTCTATTCTTAGTTCTACTAATATTATAAACGCGAAAGTTTGTATGGATGGATGGATGTTTATTACTCTTTCATTTTAATGAAACTACTATAATATAGCTTATACATCAGAATAACACATATGCATAAAGATATATTGTATATCTTATCACCACGCGAGTGAAACCCCGGGGCGCAGCTAGTGCAATATAAGGCACCACGCCAGCAACACTTAGCCTAAAATTAACAACAAGGTTGGTGCAGTAGCTGAGCGATCGACTGCTGGACTGCTTGTCGCGGGTTCGATCCCCGTACGGACAAATATTTGTATGGCCTACAGATAGTTGTTCCGGATCTGACTGTTTGTGTATGTGAGTTTAAATGTTTGTAAACGCACCCACGATACAGAAGTAATTCCTAGTGTGCGGCAAAGATTTTTTTTTAATAATTGAAATAAGCAGTAACTTGTGTTCTTCTGTCTTAATGTAATGTCCTGTCAAGTATTTTGTATGTGCTAAAAATGTGTAAATAAATAAATAATACATAAAAATATGATATACAAACTTTTTGATTCCAGGCCTGAAGCTGTTCGGCGAGCGCTACTCGGGGCTGGAGTACGACTACCGCGGGCTCGTGCACGTGTTCACGCAGCTCAAGCGACACGACCGCGCCAACCACTACAACCGACTGCTGCAGCACTGGCAGGGTACGAGACCTACTCTATAACACGAATTGCGCAGGCCAATTGGGAATTAGAAGCTCATACTAAACATTAATGATAACCTTGTTTCAACTCCCGATGTGTTTTCAAAACCCATGAATCGGAATGTACTTGGAAGTAGGGTTCATTGGGTGTGTGTTGTACTATAACCAAATGGACTTTGTCTGCAATAAAAGAAAGAAAGAAAAACTTTTATTTGGGACTCGCACAAAACAAGTAAAAAAATAAAAATTAAATAGTACTGACAAGGTTATTGTCTGTGCGAGGCCAAAAAGGTCCCTGTCTCAGCATAAGCTGCGATATTTTAGGTATCGGAATTTTATTTTATTTATTTATTTTTCATTTTTATAGAGCAATCATTATAGAAGTCTCTTCCAGACAAGTATTGGCGCAGTAATCACCATGTTTTAATCAAGTGTAAGAAAGCTTGATAACTACTTTCAAAACTTAATTACAAAATATATAGCTATTAAAAAAAAAATCCTATGAATAAAGGTAAAGAAACAAATAAAGAATAAAATATGTAATAAATATAACTTTTATATTCACAGAGCTGCGAGAGCAGTCTAAAGCTGAGCAGCAGCCTGCACTAGGCGATGAGCAGATCATGCCGCTATCAGATCTCCACGCCAAGTTCTTCGGGCCCAACGACTGAGCTTGTTCACTATCGCGCGGCTTGAGAATCGCTCCCCGTCCCCAACATCTTGAGGGACGTTAAACAGTGACCCACGGGACTATTATATAATTATAAGGCTTTTGACTACACAAAATTACAAATAACCTGTTTAACGTAGTGTTCCAGAGGTTTCATTCAGATATCTGGTGCCTAATACATAGTAAAACGCACTGAGCAAACTGTAAATTGACAAGTTTTGAAATGAAACCTCCACCGCTTACTAGAACGGGTTTTGTGAAGTTGATACGGAGTGGGGGAACAGTCAGCTCGATATAATACTCATGTAACTATCTCTATGTGTTCTAGATTCTATTACTTAATCTATCATCGCACATTGACGCAGGAGATGTTCACTGGCTCTAAACCTGCTCAAATATTGTACATACGTAACATAATCATAATCTAAACTTCTTCCCGAAACCTGTACTAGATATATTAGGTCCGGGACACATATATAGTGTCCGTATATCGCCAAAGGCTATGCTAAGTCATAAATTGTAATTGCAGGCCATATTTATGTGATTGTGCCTAACTATTTGTTTGTTTAAACGCGTTGTATTGAGCTATAGTGTGTGCCGGCCTTAAGTTCGTAAGCGCGTGATGTATACGTTCTTATGAACTCTTGCGCATAAGAATTGGCGACTTCAGTAGCTTACTGCGTATGTTCCTCTATATTATATCAGAGAGTTACACTATCAAAATTATTTGTTGACGTTTTTTCCTGTGCGTAAGAATGTTACATAGTTTAAATCTTGATTGTAAAGAAAGAGGCTTATAAAATTAAGTGAAAACAAATATTTTTGATACTGTAACGTCAATGTTATGTTACTCTGTATGTATTTCGTGTAAATTTACTTTAGTTTCTTTTGCTTTCTCGTAAATTAGGTTTAGAGATTCGATGTAATGTATGAATGTGCAATCTTTAGAGTTGAAATGTTGTATATATTGTTTGTTTAATTTTTTTGCCAATGTTGCCAGTTATGGTCACAGTTTATTTAGTTGAAAGTACTGTAACTTATAATTTTACATTAAAAGTCACTTGAGAAATTATTTCTAGTATTCAATTAATATTTGCTTTCAAGAAATCATGATTTGTCACTGCCGTATTTTCTAAAGATTTATCTTGTATGTAAATTGTAAAGAAATCAGTTTAAAAGTAGTTCAGTAGGAAAAATAAACATATCTATTTTCGCTTTGCAGAGAAAAATAAACTCGTATAAAGAGGATCTACTTTGTAACAAAAAATCTTAGGTAATTATTTATCATACTTTGTTTTCCCAGCATACATTTAACAGCTGGGTGTGTTTATAAGTATTTTTATGGAAGTTTTTAAATATTGTATTGTAATATTAAATTGTAATGTTGGAATCAGTTAACGGATGGCTGTAACGTGCGAATGGCGTGCGATTAAATAAGTTTTATGAACATGTATATCGCAGTTTTATTTTATACAACACATTTGCAAATAAGAGTATAAATTGACATGATTTCTTATGATTCATTTACATGTACAACACAAATGATTACACCTTTTTAACACGGTTCACCTGTAACTATTTAAAAAAAGCTGAGAAGTTAAATTTGATTGTTTTGATTTAACTGTTTAGCAAACGAACATGTTTAGTTTGGATGACAATGCATGGTTAGCTAAGCGAATACGAGAAAGTTTTTTTAGGGTTCTGTACCTCAAAGGGAAAAAAGGGAACCCTTATTGGATCACTCGACCGTCTGTCTGTCTATCTGCCAGTTAAGACACTTTATCTCGAGAACGCGTGAAGGTATCGAGTTAAAATTAAAACCATATACTCGAATCGCTTGAAGGTGTGAATAACTCAAATCAGATATACCCGTTTATGTCGCAAGTTTGTGCGGAACCCTCGGTGCGCCAGCCGTTTTAATAACTTTAATATTAATTTATCAGAACAAAAAAAAAACTGAAACTAGCTGTATTTTTTTTTAATGTAAACGACCTTATCCTGCGCAGAGTATTTGGGTACGATAACGTAAATATAGACCGACTCGTAGCCAACATCCGGCCCGCTGTAAAGTTTATGGTCTATGGTTGTAATAACTGGAAATTGTGAGCGTTCTGTCCTCTTCCACAACTCTTGGATTTTGATTTTATAAAGTTTGAAATGTCTGTTGTTCGAAAATTTTTAAAAAAATAAATTAGATTGACACTATAATATTGATTGACCTCCTAAAAGTCTCGTTAGTGAAGTAATTGATTAGCTTATGAAGTTAAGGGTGCTTTATGACATTCTAGGACGATTCTGGGACGAACTAAAACTAAGGTTAGTTTTAGTTCGTCCCAGAATCGTCCAAAAGGGTTTTTCTTATTGAAGGTCAAACGATGGTAAGCGCTGGTACTACTGTACAAGGGGTCCGGGTTCAAACCCTAGCCTAACCTAGTGAGAAGCTCATAGGTTTATAGATGCTAAGAATGACCACCGGTCCCCAATTCGTTCTATATATAAATTCGCTCCGGATGTCAGAAGAAACGGGATGAATCTCGGCCACCGAAAACACGGGTTTGTAGACGGTGAGCAAAAGGTAGCTAACCGTCCGTCTGCCAGCGTGACAACAGGCCGTCCCGACGGCGCGTTCGTGTTCCACGCGCTCCTCAAAGAGATGACCTATACTTGCTAGGGCTGCGGGTTGTTCGAAAGAAATACCGCGGCCCCAGAACACAAAGAAGGAACATGGATTGGTTTTAGCCAGTACAAGTCGACTGTCTAGTCTAGTGTTGCAAGCTCGACTGGTGAGCTAGCTCCAATTTGTGGGTCGAACAGTTTTATTAGATTTTTCCATTAGGATTTGATTACCAGCCAGTTGGCAGTAACTCATTACTTAGGGTGTTTAATCTTGTTCTAAATGAATCGATAGTGCGCGAGCGCGCTTTTGGCCGACTTGGGTAGTTAGAGAAAAAGTAATGTAAAAGACTGTACATTATTCCATTACGGAACTATAGTCTAATATTGTAATAAAATAAATTAGCTGTGCGCGCTTGTTGGTTTTGACGCTCTCTTCTGCGCTCTAATGGCCACCGGCGTAGGGTTGGGACTTTCTTGTAGCAGTCTTACATGTTGGGCGTTAACCAAGGGAGTTGCAACAAAATAAACCAAACGATTACATTAAAATTGCATTTATTCGTAAATCAATATTAAAGCTACAAAGATAAAAAAAGAAAATTCGAAGTGATTCGAGTGGAATGCAAACGTTCCAATAAACAATTTTATAAATTAAATAAATATTTCCAATTAACATTTTGTAATACTATCTCAACAGGCAACATTTCTTTTTGAATTGACAACATTGAATATAGGTCTCCTTAGTTTTTTACCCTTGTAGGGTCCTATTTAAACATTCCGTTATGTTTCCACTGGGAAGTAGATCAAAACCGACATATAACTATTTTAAGAATATCTAGTATTCTTTTTAGTATTTACCAAAACCTTGTTTCATTTCAAAATACATATTTTATCTATAAATATCTTCTGATTAATGAATTTGTCATAAACTATAGGCACCACTAAGGCAGGAAATTGTGTGAATTCGTGTGCTAACATCTAGGTAATGTACTATTTCTTTCTTATTCTAATTATAAGCACAATAAGCAAGTGTTAATAAAATCATGTCGGTCAGCGTCAGGGAAATAGTTGTCAAGCAAATTGACAGCCTGGAACAATGTGCGGAAAAATATATCCATATTTTCATACAAATTTGCAAGAATGACAGTCTAACAGCAATCTCTTATCCCAATTTATTTAAGATCAGAGCTGTTTTTTATCTAAGAACTTCTGAATAAATAAAAGTTTTAAATTTGACGAATATGTATTAAGCCTGTTTTAAATTTGTTTGACAATTAATTTACCTGACCGTATTCCTCTACCACGTTACCAACCTTGTTGGGGACAGGTGTGACGTTAAGTTTTAGTAAAATCAGTCGTATACTTCGGGGGTTATCGTCATTAATAAATAGTCTGTTTTTAATGTAGGCCATTAATTGAGGCACACTGTATTCGAGTTTGATGTTTTGAGATTCTCATTTACTGCATTTATTTGTTTTTTGAATCAATTTCCAAAGTTAAATCATAATTATTGAATAATCAGCTGCCTACATCTACATATTAGAGCTTAAAATAAACCATGTCTTAATTATTAAAACATTATGCACTACAAGTTTTAGGTCCGTCGACCGAATACATATTTATAATGTAACATTCAACTGCAAAAACACGTATAGATGCAATCTAACTCACGAGGACAGCTTGAGTACGCAGACAATATCTTATTCTAGCTGCACACGACACAGAAGCTTAGTTTTTTTAGAATTATAAGTAAATGGAGCGCTTAAGAATAGAATAAGCTGTCAAGACATTCAATACCTAGGAACAGACGGCACGAGTGGCCACAATTGCTCAAAGACAGATGCTTATCAGTCAAACGCGAAATCTAGGACATGATAATATTCACTAGCCCCCCCATTTGCTTATTCCTTCAATCTTCTCCTTAAGGCTTAAGCGGGTCCCAGAAGAGCCACCAAAGCGCGCTTGTAGTCTCCTGAAGTCTCGCCCTGCTGACGTGTCGCAAAACCAAGATGGCGTTACCAAGTAGTTCCGTGTGGCGTCAATAGATGGCGTTGTGTTCAGAGAAGGGTTGTGACATCCAGGTGCGCATGCGGCGTGCGGAAAGAGAAAACGCGACATGATTAGTATTTTTGTGGGTTTTTGGAGACCCGGAACCAAGATATTTTTAGTAGGTTTTTTTTATTTGGTTACAGGTCTAGGAAATTGTGGGTTATTTACTTATTAAGAAAAAGTATTTACCAGATGGGTATGTACCTGATTTAGACAGGCTAATTAGCATAATATAATACATATGGTAAATACAATAAAATTGCGTTTTTAAGTGGTAGGGCCTCTAGCTTATAAATTATACATATTCTTAATTAAGAAGATGCCACAGCCAGCTACAACAGTTTTAAAGCTGTATTTTTATATTAAATACTGAAATTAAATGGTCCTCACCTCCTTTCCAATCACGGTGGCAGAGAATTACAGAAAAAGTGAAAAATATTAAACCACATTACATACAACAAAAGAGTAATGTTTTAAATCATAAAAGTAACAATGAAAGCACAGATAAACTTAAATAAAAACTCTTTTTTGTTTTCCTTGGACCAAGAACGCATGCTTAGATTCGAAAAGATAGAATAAGAAGCATTACTTTTGTGCTTATAATGTGCTTTAATAATTGTGTACATAAAATCGAGGAAATACATCATTGGATGCGCCCTCATCGTTCTAATGTCGCGCGAAAACGTGTTACTGAGAAGAATCAGCTCAAATATTCCGCATGGAGTGATATTTAGTATGAGCGAGAACATACGTGCATATTCAAATGCCATTGCCTGCGAAATACGAACGCAATATTTTTTTTAAGTGATATGGCGCATCTGCGGCAGACCGCATGAATTGGAGACGGGTCAAGTGTCGTTGCGATCCTCAGCAGTGAGGGAACGACGAAGAAGTAGAGGGCGGTGTAAATCTTTGCCTTTATTACAGTCAAAACCTAACCTTACCAAGTTAAATTTAAATTCTGCTCATGTTGGAATGCTATAACATTATTTAAAGAGTTACATAAAAATCTACATTTAAGTTTCTAAGGTTGGTAAATTGGTTGGTTCCTAATGTTGGTAATTGATTGAAATGGTTCAGACTGTTGAAATTTTCGGTGAAAGTTTTGACTGTAACACATCGTCACAAATAACGTATCTATTGATTAACGATGATCATGAATTTACTATATTTATGATGAAAAGATAATATATAAATATATAATAATTATTGTAGCATGTTCATAGATTGGGGTAATATTTTTAGAAATAAAAGGTGACTAGCAAAAGAAATTACAGCAAGTACTTTTCTTTAGCCAATTTTAGTGCAGTGCGTTCAAGCATTCGACTATTACAAAAGGGGGCAGTGATTGGCTTGTTTTTCGTGAATTTTTGTGCTGATTCGGAAGGCAATACACTTTGTATCGTAATGGACAATTCAAAAATTAAATTAAGTAACCAATGAATCTAAGTGCCAAATTAATCTTATGAGAGCCACGGTGAAGTCCATGTTTCTATATTAGATAACAATATAGAAACATGGACTGAAGTCCATGTTTCGTTTAGAGCGAACTAAGATCTGAAGTTCTAGACCAAAGGTTTTCGTCAAAAGTTACTGAAATACCAAAATAAGCTGACCTCACATGTCATTTCCAAATCAGCAAAATATATTAAAAAAAAACCAAAAGAAATTTATATAATAATTAAAGTTATTAAAAAGTCCACCATCACCCCCACCATCCACATAGTCCAACATACCGATAGATCACTCTGGAGAGTCTTATCATACAATCTCTCGTATTCCGCCTTGATGCTGCCCAAGTCTACCTCAGACCTGCCCACAACGACCCTGACCAGGGTCTCATCCGAAGTGCCGGCGCCCTGCATGGCGTTGCGAAGCCGAGCCGCGAACCAGGCGGGGGCATTCTCCACACATTCAACTGGAATTGAAGGTTCCAAGATATTATACGTACCCTAATCTCGCTTTCCAAGGTCTTATCGTATAGTCTTTCGTATTCTGCCTTGATGGCGCCGAGGTCAATCTCGGAGCGGCTCACGACGATGCGGATGAGGGTTCTGTCATCTGTTCCCATTCCTTGCATCGCTTTCCGGAGTCGGGTCGCGAACCAAGCCGCTGCGCTTTCCACGCATTCCACTGAAAATATTTGGGTGGCGAAGAGATTGGTTATTTTCAGTGAGGGGGTTATTTTGCCACACAGTTTATTAAAGACTTTGAAAGAAGCGTATTTTATACTAGCTTTTGCCCGCGGCTTCGCTCGCGTTAAATTCGGGGTAACACAGTTCCCCTTGCGCCTTATTGATTTGTAATAGCAACGCTAAGTTTTCCCTTTTCTTCCCTCTTTCTCCGTCACATTCCACTTAAAAAAAATTAGCCTATGTCCGTCTCCTGGTTCCCAACTATCTCTGTACCAAAATTCATCAAAATCGGTGTAGCCATTAGGGGGCGTCCATAAATTACGTGAGGTGTTTTTTTGAATTTTCTGTCCCTCCCTCCCCCCCTGGTGAGATGTCGTGAGATTTTATTCAACCCCCTCCCCCATCCTCCAATCTCACGTGAGATTTTTCAAAATGTGGGTTTCTTACGTAAACGCGTTGGACTGTTATTGTAAAACGAAAAAAAAAAATTGCTTCGTGCTTTTATTTACGACTAGTTAAGACTAGTAATCAATATTGCTGAGAGTTTAATTATAAGTGTAATAATTTTTTTGTTTCAATCCGAAAAAAAATTGCGTGATATTTGCCGAGACCCCCCCTCTCTCCAACGTAAGATTAGATGAGATTTGACTCGACCCCCTCCCCCCCTTAAACACCTCACGTAATTTATGGACGCCCCCTTAAAGCGTGAAGAGGTAACAAAAAACAAACAAACTCACTTTCGCTTTTATAATATTAATAAGGATTTATGTTGTGTGAATACAGGTTGGCTTTCAAGCTTTGCTAGAACTGTCCCACTACTAGGCATAAGCCTCTACTCATACAAAAAAAGGCATTTATCACCACGCTTGATCAGGACGGGTTGGGGATTTCAGCCTTATATTAATTATAATTCCAGGTTTTTTGCGGATCGGAAATCATCAATTAACTTCCCCCACTCTGGGCGGAGCGGGGGGGAGTGTCAGACTTGTACTGGCTAAAACCCGCCCATGTTCCTTCTATTGCCTTTTATGTTCCGGGGCCGCGGCATCTCTTTTGAACAGAAAAAGAGGCGAGGCACTTAACGACTGGGCCATCACAACAACTGTTATGAAATATATAATAATTACAAATATGAAAAAAAAAAACTACTGAGGGAACTCTGAATATGTATACATATCCCTGTTTCATTTTATAAAACAGTAGAAAGTTTTTATTTAGCAAATTTAAAGCTTGCATAGCTGCCATGATATAATAGTCGAAGTGCGTTCAACCCGCTGTAAATGGGTGACAAGTATACTAGTTAATAACGACCGTTATGAGCGTTCTCTTTATATAGCGAGTTGCCTCGGTGGGCGCCACACGCATTTACTTAAATATAAGTTTGAATATTAAGAGGGAACAGGCTGCGAGGAATTTGAAAAATAGATATTTTAAGTTCGAAGAAACTATTGCAGTTGCGCTGCGACAGAGGACCTTGTGGCTGAATTATAGCAGCCGCTTGGGTCGGTGCCTAACCTTTTCCCAAATATGTTGGGGTCGGCTTCCATTCTAACCAAATACAGCTAAATACCAGTATTTTACATGGAGCGACTGCCTATCTGACCTCCACAACACATTTAGTACTGGGTAATACCTCCTTGGTAAGACTGGTTGTCAGACTTTAGGGCACTATGACTTCCTGTAACGACTGTTAAAGATCTACTAATGACAGCTGGGACCAAAAGCTTAACGTGCTTTCCGACGCACGGAGAAACTCGGTAAGTAACGGGTCACCCATCCACAGACCAACCTAGGCACGCGCAGCTTATCCTAAAGGTCGACCTGAGCGGCTGCTATGATTTAGCCACGAGCTACAAAATTACTATCACCCTGAATCTCTGCGGTGACCCCACTTAATAATATTTCATGCAACATGCTAACATATCTTAAAGGACAAAGCCGGTAATTCATGTACAATATCATTAATAGTCTCCTTCCTGTGACCACATGCGTCACGCACGCGGCTCGCACGGCTTGGACGTAATGTAGCACACAGCACACAATTGACTCAATTACATGCGTCTTACGACTATGTCGCGGTATTGGCACGCGAGCGCATATTTCAGTTTTTATTTATAAATTGATTAGAATGTAGTTGAAAGTAGATTCTTTGTGAACTTCTCCGGCACACAATTAAATGATGTGACAAGCAATAGTTTATGAACAACGCAGTGCTCAACCCAGAATTGGTTTTCTCACAGAATATTTTACTTCGATTGAGATATTAGCAAAAAGTTGTTTTTTTTTATTGTTGCGTGTAGATACGAAGATGTTTGTTGGATCAAATTTAAAACATCATAAAACTATGTAGAGATTTAGGTTTAGTTTATAAAACTCTGTAGAACTAGCTTTTGCCCGCGGCTTCGCTCGCGTTAAATTCGGGGTATCACAGTTCCCCATTCCTGATTTACAGGTACCTGCTACCTGTAGTTTTTGCCCATGCGCCTTATTTGTTGTAACAGTAATGCTAAGTTTTTCTTCCTCCTTTTCTTCCCTCTTTCTCTCACATATCTCAACCTTTTTTTTTAAAGTAGCCTATGTCCGTCTCCAGGGTCCTAACTATCTCTGTACCAAAATTCATCAAAATCGGTTTAGCCATTTAGGCGTGAAGACGTAACAAACAAACAAACTCACTTTCGCTTTTATAATATTAGTAAGGATAAGGATTAGAAGAGACTAGTCTAAAAATATTTTTTTCGTACCACTTGCTCAAAAAGTGACATTCTATGCCACAAAAAGCGAACATAACAATAGTCATTTTTAATCTGTCAAAAACAGGGAAAGAAAATTGTACTGAATTTCATTTATCCTTTAGGGAGAGAATGTGATTTAAATTTGGAATACTTACCGAAACTTATACTGAACTACATCTGTGTTTACACCATTGAGTTTGTTTATAAAACATTACACATCTTTTGAAAAAGGAATACGCATTTATTATGCAGTTATGATTATTATATAAAATGACGAAAACCGACGAGGCCGTATGAGCTTGATGCTTTTCCGACAAAAAAATATTAGTCTATGAAAATGCCGCGTTATTGTTTTCTTCAAATACATAAACGTTAAGTTTATACTATCTACAATGAAACGCAAGTTCCCCAGACGCAAGAACAGAGAAATACTCAAATCAAATCATCAACAATAAATGTACCTACCAAACAAAAATGTAACTCTCTCTATCAATAATTGGAACAATGTTTCGAATGTTAACTTTTACTTTTAATTGTCATTATTTTAAATAAATGCTTATCTCATATTATTATTGTATTAATTTTTTCGCAAATGGTACGAAAAGTAGAGTATTTTCCTCGGTGATAAAGCTGTCTTAGTCTTGGGTGAACTTAAATCCCTCGCTACACTCAGGACTCGTCTTAAATCCATCGCTTCGCTCGTGATTTAAGTTTTTAACACCCTCGCTGCGCTCGGGAGTAGACCTCGGGTCCTTCGTTACGCTCGCGATTTAAATCGTCACCCGCGACAGAAGACACTGCTTTATCCCCTTGGTTAATAATCTACTAATGTGTACGTTAAAAGCTATGCAAGTACAACTCTGCAAGGCATCTCTATAAACTTTAGAACGAAATGCGTTTTGGTAAAGTTTTTAATTAAAATCTGTCGATTTAAATAAATCAGTCAAAATGCTACCGACCAATAGCCGACAGGGCGTCCTTGAGCTCGCCGTCAATCTCTGCCTTGATGGCCTGCTCGATGGTGCGTCCGGAGATGTTCTTATACTCCTCGAAGATCTGACGCAGCTGTGCGAAACTCTCATGGGCCAGGATCTGTCAGGTTTTAAAATAAAACTGTGACTTAGTATGGATAAATGCCTTTAGCGTTTTCCCACAAATCATTTAAAACATCATTCAATTCGTGTGCTCTACACGTGGCAACAAAACATACACATACATCATCAGGTTGTGGCACCCGGTCTGCCAAAAGAGCTGTATTGAACATGCTTGTAGTAGCCAATACTCCATCTCATCATTTACTGTGGTTTCTAATATACTCACCGTAATGAACAGACACATGCTGTTACAGTGCAGATAGCAACATCCGTGTGAATTGTCTCATAGTTCTTTTTTTTTTGCAATTTTTTCTTGTTAGATTATTTTTTACCAATTCGTTGTGCATGAGTGGACATGGTTGGCCTTATAGATTCTTAGACGATTGTATTATTTTATTTTATTATTATTAATTTATTATTGTCGGGCCTACGCTGTCCTCTCATACTTAAGTTCTAACGCTGTAACAACAACATTGTAAAACCAAATGATTTTAAAAGAGTATGGAGTTTCTAGCCGGATCTTCGCCATAGGAGACGACCAACCCAAACCGTGCATCTTTTCTTGACGTAGGCCTATGTGAAATAATATTTTGATTTTGACACATCACGGCATCCCTGTCTTTCCCGGGTTTTCTCCGGGACGATGCCCATCTTTACTCACTCATACTCTTACTACTACTTCATTCAGCTATATCTTTACTCACCCTGTTGAACACCTCTTCATCGGTACCCCACTTGGCCTCCCCGGCGTCGAACAACGCCTGCGCCTCCTCCCTCGCCTTCTCGGGGTCGACGCCTACCTCTTCGTCCCGGGCACCCTGTCGGTGGGCAGACTATGTCAACACGTAGCCAGAGTTCTTTCTATACCTTGGGTGAAGCGATCAGTACCTGTGTTTGTGTCTTTGGTCCATAGCAAATTGAAGATATTGTAAGAATAAAATATAGAACTCGGATGTGATAAGGTAAACTTAAATTTTCACCATCATCTGCCTATGTAGGTATGTTTAGGTCGGCTTCCAGTCTAACCGGATGCAGCTGAATATATATGTGGCCTCATCATTTTCCTGCCCTTGTCCCATTCTATTTGGGGTCGGCGCAACACGTTTTCTTCTTCCATTCTCCCCTATCAGACGTCACGGCATCATTTACTCCTTTCTCCTTACACGTTAAAGGGTTAAAAACCCACTTAGTAAGACTGGCTTTTAATTGGTCTAAACTGTTGATGGTTTGCGATTTTCAAGGTATTATTAAAATCTATGTAAATATTGTGCCTCAGTAACGAATTTGTGTTCAAAATGCCAGTCAGAGCAGCAGAGAGCAGACTCTAATAAATATTAATATCAACGGCGCGGCGGCCGCAGAAAGGCCTAGTTACCGCGAAACTATACATATACCAGTTTATTTCATAATTACGTAACTGCAGACAGTGCTAATATTAACATACGTAGATATTGTATCGCTGATAGTTATTATTTACTATGAACAAAACTCGATTTGAAAAAAAGTTTCTCCATGTCACAAAAAAAGTCAGTTATTAAAATGAAATAAGGCTCTGATGTTCATGGAAATCAACACTTTTTTTTTAACATAAAAATAACAGAAACTGTCCCCCAAAACACTCAACCTTTTTAACTTCCATTTGCTTGAGTTCGAAAGGAAATAGTGACATAAGAACTCCCCAACAGACAGAACTGTCTGTTAAAATAAAATAATGATAACATACATTTTGTTTGAACTTTATTAAATTTAAGTCAAGATAATTAAGAAATAAACGGTCAAAAAGGTATTCCGATAAATTAAATACTCGTTCGTAGTAGTATTAGGAGCTCGTGGCAAAATAAAGCAGCCGCTCGGGTCGATCTTTACGTTAAGCCGCGCTTGCCTAGGTTGGTCTGTGGATGGGTGACCACCCGTTACATACCGAGTTTCCTCCGTGCCTCGGAAAGCACGTAAAGCCGTTGGTCCCGGCTGTCATTTGTAGATCTTTGACAGTCGTTTCAGGTAGTCAGTGTACCGAAAGTCTGACAACCAGTCTTACCAAGGGGTATCGCATTACCCAGTACTAACTGGGTTGTGGAGGTCAGATAGGCAGTCGCTCCATGTAAAATACTAATATTCAGTTGCATCCAGTTAGACTGGAAGCCGACCCCAACATAGTTGGAAAAAGGCTAGGCAGATGATGATAAATTAAATACTATGGTGTTAATCTAACATTAAAAACCACTCCTCTCATTAAAAAAAACTACAATCAATACAACCTTGAAATTGACATGCAAACTTAAACAACACGCAAGTCACATTTCTAGCTAAAACTAACATTTTACACAGAATCAATCGATAAATCATATCAAACAGAGCACGTACACACGGCGACACATTAAACTATACGTTTCCGTAACATCTAATTTTGTATAGCTTTTTGTGTGGTCATGTGTACAACCACGGTATTGACTCAAAAGTTACTGATCACAACACTCCAAGGACACTAAATAGTAGGCGAAAGCGAAGTCAAACGAAAAATTAATGGTGCGTGCATTAATAACAGGAGTCCAAAATGGGCGTTTAGTAGAATCATAATAGGATAAATGACGGCACGGTTGGCGCAGTGGCTGAGCGATTGACTGCTACGCTGCGTGTCGCGGGTTTAATCACCGCACGGAACAAATATTTGTATGACCTACAAGTAGTTATTTCGGGTCTGGCTGTTTGTGTATGTGACTTTAAATGTTTTTAAACGCACCCACGGTACAGGAGAAATTGCTAGTGTAGGGAAACGTTATTTAACAACAAAAAAATAATGAAAAATTGTTTGTTAGACTCAACAAGTTCTCTTACTTTACTAAGTATTGGAGCCTCCTTTTAATATGAAAAAGCCTGTATTAGGACACTCCGCTCTTCCATACATTGTTGGTATTAACTATAAACTTGTTTATCAACAAAACAATATAAAAAAAAAACTAATCAAGTCAAATAAAAATACCGAATTACGTTAAAGTTCTTAAAGTGGTCAAAGACGCAGTTTAATTGTGAATTGTCACTTTGTGGTCATTTTATAAATGGTAATGGTGATTCATACTATAGACCTATTATGATTCTGCTGTATGTAGCAGCCATTTTGAACAGTCAGAACTTTCACAAAGATTCGATCACAATGGACATTGGGGGACATTTGTAAGGAAGTCTTTATGTTCATTAATAAAGTGATGTGAACACAAACGCGAAATGGAAACCGGCATGCTTTTTTTTTGGGTTGGGAAATCATCAAATACCTTCCCCCACTCTGGGCGGAGCGGGGGGGGAGTGTCAGACTTTTAGTGACTAAAACCCACCCATGTCCCTTCTATTGCCCTTTACGTTCTGGGGCCGCGGTATCTCTTTCGAACAACCCGCAACCCCGGCCGGCGGAGGCCCGAAAGATTTATGTAGATAGAGTTTTTAGTTTTGGGTAATTAAACTTTAAACCTAGTAAAGCGTTACGTGCAAAAGATAACACCGCCAAAGCTTCAACTAAATACATTCTTAACAATTACTGATTAATGATGTTAGTACATATTAGTCCTTTTCCAGATTCCCAATATACAGGATGGTTTGTGACTCGGTGTTCCTTCCACCCTGTATATATATATTTATAAGTCTTACGTGCCATATACAAACTGACAAAATATAATTACTTGGTTAAGCTAAACTAAACAGAGTTTCGCTAGATTATTTAACTTGACCCTATCAAGTTAAATAACCTAGCGAAACTTTGGACACGCCACTAATGTCTACATTGATGGACATCACACGAATACCTCGGTGGTCGAGATGCAAGCTCGAATACCGAGCATGAAGTCCTGGATTTAATTCCCGAGTCGTGCATAGTGTTATTGGGTTTTTACATCAAGAAATTCTCAGTACCGGCCACGGGGTCTAGATTTGTGCGCAGTTAATGGCAATAGGCTATGAACTTAAAACATAACTTGGGAAATGTGACTGTACTACACGATGAAGTCACTAAGTGACTGTAGTACAGGTCTGCCTAATCCTACGAGGAAAAGAGGCGTGATGTGTAAGATACACAGTACCTGTCATGGCCTCTTCATCATCACAGTAACAGTAATTACGTTCTGTGGTCACTTCAAGTAATTACTAATAGCCGTTGACCACCAAAGACAATGGTCAATCTTTTTTTTTCGCCGCATCATTTTACCTTGTATACAGCCTAGCCAAGTAACAATATTTTGTCAGATTTCTCTGGTTTTACGTAACAATGGCAGGAATAAATAAACAATGTTCATGGCAACAACACTGCTCATA
Source organism: Ochropleura plecta (assembly GCA_905475445.1). Lineage (NCBI taxonomy): Eukaryota > Metazoa > Arthropoda > Insecta > Lepidoptera > Noctuidae > Ochropleura > Ochropleura plecta. The sequence continues at coordinate 1,904,058 of FR997735.1, forward strand.
TGTTACTGGACAGTGTCCTGCTTAGTAAACAAAGATGGCGACTGTATATTAACAAGAGTCGTCGTTGGATAAGTTGCAACTGGCTGGACAGGTTTTTTTTTATTTCTACTTAGAACCTTTCTTTAGTTGCTAAGCACGAATCTACATAATTATGATGTAGATTGTGGCATTTTTTTTTCTAGGTTGATAGTTTTGACAAGGGATAAAATCTATACTAAATATTTTCAAAATAAAGATAGTTTAATTGCCAATAAAAACAATGATACTAATAAGTGTCAAAACCTGTTTGCTATGCTAATTCCAAAATTAATAAAAACCATCTAAACAATCCTCTACGTCTTATTTTCCGACTAAGTAAAGTGTTGCTAGCAAATCAGTCTGGCGGAGTCACCAAAGTACATGCAGTTGCTAAACACATAACATAATACTTACAGTCACAATGAGGGTCAGCAGACGACGGAAGTCGCCAGAAGTCTCGGAGCACATGTGTTCGGCCAGGGGACGATCATACACTGTACATAGAGGATCAAGTTATTCATTGAAAGTGATCAGTCTTCTTCTTCCTTGTGTGGACCCCGCTTCTTGGGGGCTCCGGTTTCCGCACTTGATCCTTTTAATGGACCATTGTACGTATACCGTGCACCTAGGTGGCCGCTACTCCAGCCAGCCCACCTCCTTGCAGAAGCAGATGAATGTGATCAGTCTATACACAGCCTAATAATTGGACGACACGGTTGGCGCGGTGGCTGAGCGATCGACTGCTGCGCTGCGTGTCGCGGGTCGATTCTCGCACGGAACAAATATTTGTATGGCCTACAGGTAGTTGTTTCGGGTCTGGCTGTATGTGTATGTGAATTTTAAATGTTTGTAAACGCACCCACAATACAGGAGAAATTCCTAGTGTGGGCAACGTTTAAAAAAAAAAAAAACTTTGGTGTTTAAAAAAAACTGTAGGTATCAAACAAACTTAAGACATCGACTGCTGAGGCTAAAGATTCTATATTGCATATTCTAGCGTTTTTCATCTGTTTTAAGGGTTCTGCACCTCAAAAGGAAAAAAATGGAACTTTAGTAGAATCAGTTTGTTGTCGGGAACTTGGGAACGCGTGAAGGTATCGAATTTAATTAAAACTATATACTCAAGTCCGTCTGTCCCCTGACCTGTGAAAAAATTAACCCTCTAAGACTATGATAAAAAAAGATTTGGCCGTTTATGTCGCAAGTTTGTCCAACTCACACTTGGCGGGTTTTTTTTGTCTGTTTTCAGTTTTGCAATATGTTTTTAATTATTCCCCACGTTATAAGATAAAGTTGATGTACCTATTTGGATTGTTTTGTTGTATTTACATTGTTTTGTTGTCTATTTGTCGTTTTGTACCGCCTAATTAGAAAACCAGACTAATAATGAAACCTGTCTGTGACAGTTTTTTTTTTTTATTTAGAATGAACTCACTCTTGACCTTGATCTCGCCTGATCACAGTGTCGTAACCGCCATGTTTCATCACCAACAATATTGACTGAATCTTTTGTAACTATTTTATATTACTTTTGTAACATAGTACATTCAACTTCGTCCATGAAATGACTCATTTAAAACACAAAAACAGGTATAGAAGCAATTATTTGTTTTATTTTTGAGTAATTAAACTTGATACGTGCCTTACACACGAAAATATAAACGACCTTGTACTTCTTTCCGAGTTAAAGAAGTAGATTTCCACAAAAATGCTTACCTATATTTAGAAAAAGACCATCGTTTCCCATTAAAAGAAAATTACGGAGTTCAATACAAACATTCACTCCCGATTTCCTTCAAAAATCTCTTCTTAGTGTTGGTCTCCGCATAAATAGCCTCCTGTGAGTTTCATGCTTCTCTATACCAAGCAGTTTAGGGCTACTGTCTGTACCTGTGCGTTGTCTCTCAGTGAATCTTTTTAGGGTTCCGTAGTCAACTAGGAACCCTTATAGTTTCGCCATGTCTGTCTGTCCGTCCGTCCGTCCGTCCGTCCGTCCTCGCTTAATCTCTGTGACCGTTAGCACTAGAAAGCTGAAATTTGGTACCAATATGTATATCAATCACGCCGACAAAGTGGTAAAATAAAAATTGGAAAAAAATGTTTTATTAGGGTAGCCACCCTATATGTAAAGTGGGAAGTGATTTTTTTTTAAATTTCAACCCTAACGTGTGATATATTTTTGGAAAGGTATTTAAAAATGAATAGGGGTTTACTAAAATCATTTTTTGATAATGTCAATAATTTCGAAAATAATCGCTCCAAAAGTAAAAAACAATGTGTCCCCCCCCCTCTAACTTTTGAACCATAAGTTTAGAAAATATGAAAAAAATCTGAAAAGTAGAACTTTATAAGGACTTTCTATGAAAATCATTTTGAACTTGATTGACACAACAGTTTTTGTACAAAAACTGTTGGAGCGCCTGCCGCGGAGCGTGCAACATTGCACGCTCCTCCACCTTTAAACTCATAAGTGGGAACACTTATTGTGACGGACGGGAAACTACGGAACCCTACACTGAGCGTGGCCCGACACGCTCTTGGCCGGTTTTTTTTTTATTCTGTTCTACCTTAATGGCGTCTCCGAAGTTAGCTACGAGTGACGGTCTGCGCATTAAACAGTCAAGACGATGCGGCCTCTGCACCGCGCTGATACCTTAAATTGTGTTCTGCGCAACTTTACGTTAGATGTTCCGAGACGCCATAGAGTTTGAACCGTTATTCCTGCGCAGACCGTCGCTGGCAGCTAACTTCAGAGTGAAGTTTCCGCTATAAAGTGTGAACAGAATTTTTTTTTTCGGATGGGAAATTATCAAATAACTTCCCCCGCCCTTGGAAGAGTGTACTGACTAAAACCCACCCATGTTCCTTCTATTGCCCTCTACGTTCCGGGGCCGCGGTATGTCTTTCGAACAACCCGCAACCCCAGCAAGCGGTGGCCCTGGCAGCCCCTCTGGTTTGAACAGAACTTTACTTAGATATAATAAAAGGTACTCACTCCTCTCATAAGCCTGTACGATGGAAGCGATCTCCTGCTTGGTCCTAGTGCACAGGATCTCGACAAGAGTATCCTCATCAGTGCCCATTCCAGCCATGCACTTGTTCAGTTCCTTGCACAGGTACTCTTCGGGGGGCATCATCAGCGCCACTATCACGTCTTCAAAGTGACCGCCCAGTTCTGACTTCAGGTCTTCGATGATGTCCTAGGTGGTAAGATAAAAGAATGATCAGAAATTTAAAGGAACTGTTCCTATTTAACTCAGTTTTGTTGTTAACCTTTTGCCTTTTGGGTCATTTTGGCTCGTTTGCAATCTTTGTGGGAAATTCGGCACGCAAACATTAGTGCAACAACAACAATTTTCAGAATTTACAAAAAAAGTGAAATTTGGTACTTAAGTGTTTGCATGTTACTGCTCATACACTTGAAAAGTCGAAATATGCTTCTTATGAATTCACTGCATTTATTAATTAAAAATCTTTAAAACTAACTCTAACCAATATCTCATAAATACTATACATCCATTGTCATCCATGGTGTACGTTCGTAAATTACCTTAATACAAACTTTAATTAGATAACGACTTGCAGAACAATAACCCTATTCAAGTTTTTCTTAACGAGTCATTATTTATTTCGGCCTTGACAAAACGTACAGAATCACCAAAACAAACACCTTACTTATCCAAGAACGATGGTGATGTTTACCTCAAGCCGATAGAAGTATTTCAACCTTCAGTTTACGTTGCGTAGTACGAAGTTTGAACAGTAAAGGCCCAGTGACCCGGTCCAAAGCGTGCGGACTTGGAATGGCGGTAATAAGTGAGGTGTAAGATAGGAAGATCAGAGAAGAAGCGATGAACTGCGACCAATTTGCCGCAAAGTTGCGAGACTATCGGGTATTTTTTCGGATTTTAGCTTGTGCTTTGGAATTTCACACCTAATTTTTTCAGCCCCTATTCTACTATCGGACGAGCAGAGATACGTCGAAGAGTTCCCGTTAATATTTGATTCCACAAACCCGAAAAAAGCGCTATTCTTCCATATTTATTGTGCGAACCGCCAGACTGTGGAATTCAATGCCGGCTTCTCTGTTCCCTGGTTATTACAACCTTTATAATCTGAATCTCTTCAACGTTCGAGTGAATCGGTTTCTTCTAGGCAAGCATGCAATCGCTTCACATCGGGCGACTTGCGGCCAAACGCAAGCCTATTTAGTATGAATATAGGCTAATAATAAGTACATTCCTGCAAATACCGCAAGTCTCTTTAATCTACTTTTATTGATACTATTTAATAGCACACTATACGTCCGGAATTTCCCGGTATGCTTGCATTTTAAATCCGAAGATATTAGTTCAGAATTTTGTAACACTGAGACTAAGAAAAAATCTGCACAATTTAAAAGGAAAAAGTTCCCAATTATCTTCAAATGTCCGGTATTTTCCACAAAAACAAAACTGGGATCCGTCAACTTAAGACGCTAGTTTCGGTATCATTGGATGCAGCCTACTGTACGCCAAGAAGCATGACTTGAAGTGAGGTGACCTTGATAACAGAATACCGTATATTTAGCGCTCGAAACTAGCGCACCATGTAATATGCATGGGGATTTAAAACAGTTCGGAACAATCAATAAATGTTAGCCGCAGTGTAATGGGAAAGCTTATATTTATCCATACCTAGGTGACGTATGAATGCTCCAACAGTATTTTAACCCATTTTTTGCGGATGGGACATCATCAAATAACTTCCCCCGCTCTGGTCGGAGCGGGGGGAGTGTCAGTCTTTTAACTAAAATCCACACATGTTCCTTGTATTGCCCTTTATGTTCCGGGGCCGCGGTATCTCTTTCAAACAACCCGCAACCCCGGCAGGTGGTTTCCCTGGCAAGCCCATCTGCTTTGCTGACATGTTTTTGAGGCTCGCGTGGTACAAGCTGCCTCTTAGAAGCCAAATTATGCGGGTGATGATAAGGTCGAAATATATTTAAGCTATGACTCATTACCTCTCGTCTGTTCTCACGATTATCTTATAATTAATCATTGATTATCAAGATCAAAGTCAGAAACAGCTACGTGTACGTTCAATATTATAAAATCATACGGTTTTTAACAGTATATTAGGTTACTAGCTTTTGCCCGCGGCTTCGCTCGCGTTAAATTCGGAATAACACAGTTCCCCTTTCCTGTATGCAGATACCTGCTACCTGTAGTTTTTGAACTTGCGCCTTATTTATTGTAATAGGAAAGCTAAGTTTTCCCTTTTCTTCCCTCTTTCTCCATCATTTCCCAATTTTTTGTAAAAAAATTGCCTATGTCCGTCTCTTGGGGTAGGTACCAAAATACATCAAAATCGATTTAGCCATTAAGGCATAACAAACAAACCAAGTCTCACTTTCGCTTTTATAATATTAGAAAGGATTTAAGGGACGGAAGATGCCTCATTCCGTAGGCCAGTAAAGTAATGCTACATACATTATTATATAAAAAGAAAAGATTTTTATGTTAGTACTAGCTTTTGCCCGCGGCTTCGCTCGCGTTGAATTCGGGGTAACGCAGTTCCCCTTGCGCCTTATTGATTTGTAATAGCAACGCTAAGTTTTCCCTTTTCTTCCCTCTTTCTCCCTCACAACCCAGTTTTTTTTAAAAAAAGTTATCCTATGTCCGTCTGCTGGTTCCCAACTATCTCTGTACCAAAATTCATCAAAATCGGTTTAGCCATTAAAGCGTGAAGAGGTAACAAACAAACAAACAAACTCACTTTCGCTTTTATAATATTAAGTAAGGATGTAACGAATAAACCTAAAAAACTACTGGACCGATTTCAAAAAATCTTTTGCCATAATAAAGCTACATTATCACTGAGTAACAAGGGCCATTATATCATAATAATTTTTAATTTAATTTAATTTATTTAATGATATTGAATCAATTTTAGTGCTATTGAATCTGTTTTAATGACTTTGAATCTGTTTTTTTTAATGATATTGAATCTATTTTAATGATATTGCATCTGTTTTTCTTACTAATCTGTTTTTTAATTATATGAAATCTGTTTTAATGTATGTCTGTGTATGTCTAACAATATTATATTAGTTTTCTATGGGTCTATGCCACCCGAAATAAAGTTTATTCATTCATATCACGCTATACTACCCATGGGTGCGAGACAGTAACCAAAGACGCGCAGGACAGCTAGTATCACTTAATTTTGACGATCCCCAAGGTTCTCACTACTCTGGCTTGGCTCTAAGACTTTATACAATGGAGTCACGACGAGCTAAACTAGACAAGGAGATGACTACTCGTTCGATCTTCACGTTAAAATTGAATAGATATACGTTATGATGGATGACGCGTGTTTGCTCATTATCTATTAGCAGTATTAACTTTGTGAATCTTTTGATATATTTAGCTATTCCCTATCATAGCTAAATATATCGTGCGTATGAGTAACAGTTTTGTTACAATAATTTCTCTGAAGTCTAGGTATGTTGTTGATGTTTTCAGTGTTTAATTGTATATTGCAATCACTTGTGCAAACATTGCAAGTTACACTATTAAATTGCTATTGTTCTAGATATCATAATGAAATCTTTAGTGTGTAGCCGCAGGAGATCACACCATCCTCAGGCTGCCAGCCTGTGGATGGTGTGCAATGGGTAGCTCAGCATCCGTCTGCCTAGTGAAGGCAGGCCTCCCTGCCGGGCTGCGGGTTGGTTTTGATACCGCGCGAATACCGCACCCCCGGACACAAGGACAACTAAAGGCAAAAGAAAGCTTCTGCTCCGCCCAGAGCGGGATGAGAAATTTGATTCGATTTTAGTGAAATGGCGTTTCAATCCCGATTTGCGGAAATTTTGGGGCCAATCAAATATAGGAAATCTAATCCTACAAATATTATAAACGCGAAAATTTGTATGGATGTTTGTTACTCTTTCACGCAAAAACTACTGAATGGATGTTAGTGAAACTTTACAATAATATAGCTTATACATCAGAATAACACATTTGCATACAATTCATACAGATATATTGTATATTCTATCACCACGCGAGTGAAACCGCTGCAGTATTTGATAAATAAATTCTCTATCTATAACTCGTCAGGCAGTCCTTAACATAGAATTTAAAAGTAATGATAATTTAAGACTTACCCTTCCATACTCATGGGTGAAGGCCTTAGAGATGGCCTGTCGCTGCGCATTGGACCGTGTGGTGAGGATGTCAATGATGGCTTGCTCATCAGTCCCGAAGCCTTTCATGGCGGCCCGGAGCGCCGCGGCGTCCTCTGTCGCGTTGAAGTTGGGGATTCCCACGACTGTTGGGTCACGCTGAATAGAAATAGATTGAAATGAGTTTTGTAAACAGAAGAACTGCTGTCTGGTTGGAGTAGGTAGGATCCTTACTAACATTATAAAAGCGAAAGTGAGTTTGTTTGTTTATTATGTCTTCACGCCTAACTGGCTAAACTGATTTTGATGAATTTTGGTACAGAGATAGTTGAGACCCTGGAGACGGACATAGGCATTTTTTTAAAGTGAGATATGAGGAAAAAAGAGGGAAGACACGGCAAATCGTAGCTTTGCGATTACAATAAATAAGGCGCAAGGGCAAAAACTACAAGTAGAAGGTATGTGCAAATCAGGAATGGGGAACTGTGTTACCACGAATTTAACGCGAGCGAAGCTGCGAGCAAAAGCTAGTTATAATATACATGCGGATATTTTTGGTCAGGTATATGTTCCTAAATAAAAATAACAAAAGGACACCACCATTTTACTTATAGTGTATCACTAAGGGAGAAAGTAGGAGTTTCTGGCTAAATAACCTGCCTCGGAAAGCACAAGAGACAGACCGCGAAACGCCCCCCCTTCGCCAATTCTTAGTGTCTAAGCTGTACATCATCGACAGTTGTTCCAGGTAGTCATTTGCCCGTAAGTCTGACAACCAGTCTTACCGAGGGGTATCGTATTACCCAGTTTAAACTGGGTTGTGGTGGTCAGATAGGCAGTCCCTTCTGTAGTTGGGAAGTGGCTAGGTAGGCAGTGATTAGGAGGGGATGATGTGTCAAAAAAACCGGCTAAGTGCGAGTCGGACTCCCGCATTGAGGGTTTCGTATAAACATGCGAAATAAACGGCTATATCTTTTGACTGCGTAGATTAAGAGAGTTGATTTTTCACTCCGAGCTCCAAGGGACTACAGATTTGAGTATATGGTTTTAATTTCACATTCAATACCTCTACATGTTCCCACGATAAAGGGTCTTGGCAGACAGACAGATTGACAACAAAGTAATCTTATCAGGGTTCTTTTTTTTTCTTTTGAAATAAAGGTTATAAGGGTTCTTTTTTTTTCTTTTCATAAATCAGCATATTATTTTATGTGGCGCTAGTAACTCAAACTAATTAGGAAGGAGTGTATGTCTGAATGGAAGTCATTAACCTGAATTTGAATGGTCACACCTTATTGTATGAGTAATATACAATGAAGGCCCTTGGGAGCTTCGCCCATGCAGTGTTAAATATACTTAACAATTTAATGAAGATTGAATATGTACTTAACAATTTAGTGGCTAAGTCCAGTCTAATCCGTCACCCCTTGTAATCCGACATGCCTATCACTGTTGAATGTAGGTACACAACACTAATGTAGGTAATTAATGAATGATTGAAAACGCCACAGCTAGACTGTAGGCATTATGATCGACACGCATTGTTTTCATTCTGATTGCTCAGTTTCAATTCTATCATTTTGAATTATGTAATTTGTGGGATTACAAGGTACTTTTTTTCAGTATTTGCCAAAATTCGACAGTCCGACACTACCCTGCAAAAAATTTGGCGGGGTCCACTGTATGTGGTTTTTGTGATTAGGGAAAAGGAAGAATGCTATTTATTTCTGTTTTTCTATGACAGTTTTAGAATGGACGTATCTGATGACATTACAAGCAGTAGAGAAGTATGGAAGAAGATATGCTAATTGGATTTTTAAAGAAAAGAAGAAAGAAAAACATTTATTTGGCCCATGCCACAAGTGCACACAAAATGAGATAAACTTAAAACTAAACGATAATAAGAGTAACCATGGAGTTTATATGGTTCTTCTCCATACAAAATGACCAACCCAAACCATGCAATTTTCCTCAACATTTTATAAGTGTCCATGTAGGCCTTTGTGAAATAAAAATGTCTTGATTTGATTTGCTACACCTGCCCCAAATACATTGGGTTAAGGGCTGAAGAAGTGAGCTCGAGTACTATTGAAAATTGGAGTAATGGTCATTTATGTGTGACTAACACTGCATGCTCATAGTTAGTCCAGTCATAAAATGAGGCATGAATGAATCATTGATATTAATATTCAACTGACATACTACAAAGTACATCAACCTACTATAAAATTATAATGAATGGATTCCACAGTGTGAATGGAATTACAAGTTCTTATAAGAATACTTTTATATGCAATTAAGTATTTATGTACAGCTGTAGAAATATCATTATTATTTGCTAAGTCTTATGTTGGCAGTCATAATGAAAACGAGAAAGATTTACTTGTTTGTAACTTTCACTTTTCAGTTATTTATTTTAAAAGATCTTATCAATTGCAAGCACTTTCTAAATGGATTTAATGGTGAATGTTGAATTAACTCCACACTTAACTAGTTTTTTAATGACTGACTTGGATGTGGTAAGGATTGCAACATTTGAGCACAAGGAGCTGGATTTGATTGTGAGAATAGGAAAAATGTTGGAATATTGTTACAGTGGGCCAGTTTCATTTATACTTTTCTTTTTCAATGAAGACAAAAGCTTTAACCAACTTCAAAAAAAGAAGGTGATTCTCAATTCACCGTTATTGTTTCTTGTTATATTTGTTACACGATTTTTCTGTCTATAATGAGTACCGCTAAAAACGAACTTCCAAAAAACACATAAATACATAAGGAGAATAATTTTAATTTTCCACAAATGAACCAATGTTAATGAAAGCCAACTCATTAAATACCTACTTTAAGACAGTACTTTTAATCATAATCAAGTTTAAATCATTCAGGGCCACTCATTCAGTGTCAAAAACTGGTTTACAATTTACAATTATTTTAAGCATCAACATACAAGCATGGCCTATCTGTGTTGATACTAGTTTTCAGATTCTCGTTTTAGATCACATATAGAAGAAAAATATATTTTAAAAAGAAAGATGAGATATAAAACTATCCCAGTATCTATCTTATTGAGCTTTTTATTTCCCCCCGATTGTTGTTTACTCTTCAAAGACGCGCTGGGTCAAGATTGCGTGTCCTACCCTGCGCCCTAATTTGTATTCTGATGTCATCGGGACCCGCCCTACACCCACCATTACCAGGAAATAACAAATGAAATTAATCGAATACTCACTTGGAACACCATCTTTTCTATTTGACGTAGCGTTTCTTCGTAACACAAAAAGAATAAGCGATCCGATCACACAAGATTTTTTTTTAGTTATTTCTGTCTTACACAATTTCACTGGATATCTGTAAATAAACTAGGAATGTAATTATACTGCAAGAAACGAACACTGTTTTATTCACGTAATAGGAATTAATTTATTGAATTACCGGAGCTCGTTGAACAACAATCGCCACAGCAGCCGATTAAAATGAAACTGTCAGTGTCAAACTGACAGCGACAAGTGACGACCTATACACACTAGTATAAATTGTAGAGTTAGGACAGACTAGCTAGAACAGTACAAGCAACTCGATTCCACAGTAGTCGATATCTTTTCAAATAGACTGAATTCATTGAGATATAAGCTCTTGAGATGGCTAAGCTGTATTTAACCGTCTGCTTTAAGTATACATTGGCCATAAAATGTATTTATTTAAAACTAGCTCGTTCGCACAGTTTTATTTCGCAAGATTCCTCTTGTAAAAAACGACCTACCACTTAAAATCTGCAAAAGCATGACGTTTAATTTCGTATCAAGTTTCAGCTAATGACTAAATTGCCACGATCCTCGACCAATACCTCTCAAATAAGGAGGCTCTCGTCACGGCAGCTGATTTAGCGGCTTGATTCAAAACGGTTCACTTATATACGGCTGATGTTAAGTTCTTCTCCTTGGAGCCCTGACTACCGCCGCCGGTAGCTCGGACTCGGTGCCCGTTACTGGTGACCTAATACTCTTTTTATTTATTTATTTCTGTTTCAAAATGTAAAATTAAGTAACATAAATAAATAAAGGAAATAACACCAAATTACTGTTTTATTGAAAAAATATGAATGACCTTAAAGTGAAATCCTTACACAATTTGAACCTCTAGAAAACAGTAAATGGTACATTTTGATATTTTAAAAAATTTAGAACAACGACTTCAAGTCTAATAAATCTAAAAGGTAATTCCAATTCCAATTCCAATTTTAAAGTAATGGCTCCATCGTTTTATCGATGATTCTGCCAATGTCAAGGTTGGAGGAAACAAAGTGTATTTTCTGAGGTTGACCGGTTATACAGCCGATTAGTACGATTAATTAAAACTGGGTCTGTTTGAGTAACCTGTAAGGACAACACACTACCTATATTTGTTACTTATCAATCACACAACACAAATTAATCTTATTATGGGACGAACACAATATACCAGGGTTAAGAATTGCTGTTACAGCTTAATGTTATTTAATAATAGAAATTTTTTAAGTATTTTAATTAATGGGGAATCAACGAGTGTTAAAAGGAATGGGATATTAATAGGTCTGGGGAAATTAGGGGGGAGTATATCATATAGCGGGACTAAAAGATTACGACAAGAGAAAAATATGTGCTCAAGAGTTCCCTCTTCTACACCACACTCGCAAAGAGAATGATTCCGAATGCGTAATTTAGCCAAAAACACTGGAGAGCAAACATGTCCTAATCTGAGACGTATAATGATGGATGTGATTAATTTATTCGGTTTCTTATTTTTGACAAACCAAGGTTTAACTGGGATGTTGGGTTGAATATTGCCGTAATAAATCTAAAAGGTAAAAAAAATATACTTAAATATTGACAAATGAAAAAATTGACATTTAAAAACAGTAAATTACATTGCGGGTTGCTAAAGTAAATATACATTATTTATTTATGGATTGCCAAAGACTTAATAACTATTACTATAAACATACTGTTAGTATATATATTTAAAAAAAAAAAAACGTTGCCCCACACTAGGAATTTCTCCTGTATCGTGGGTGCGTTTACAAACATTCAAAGTTACATACACAAACAGCCAGACCCGAAACAACTATCTGCAGGTCATACAAATATTTGTTCCGTGCGGGAATCGAACCCGCGACACGCAGTGCAGCAGTCGATCGCTCAGCCACTGCGCCAACTGTGCCGTTTATTTTTACATTATGGTGAACTTGTCATTTACAGGTTGCACAAATGAACACATTGACAGTTTTAAGAAAAGCCTCTAGTTTTTAGAACAATTTAAATTTATAAAATATAGAGACAGGACGTATGAGGATACCAAAACTATTCACTATAATACGCCAAAAAATATTACGATTTTGTTTCTTAACTGTTGTAATTTTTTTTAGGACGTAACTTAACACCTAAGGCTTCACACGGCGTTGATCTGTGCAGTATACAGCAGCATAATTTTCTTAACACCTGGCAATACCATAATTGCTTTTGTCTTAACTGCGAACATTGGGTTATTGACTTTTACTGCAAAATATCATGCAAGACAGCGCCGTGTGAACAACCGCCACTACTAAACACATCCCTTCAAAAATGCATGCGTTGTCACTTGGTCAGCTAGTCGGTCCACTAGGTAAGATTACTCCCACACTACGATCCGGTAGTCCCGCTCGATACTGTCAACGTAGTAGCCATTCATGAACGGACTCGGAAAAACGTCGCTCAGCTGGAAAATATAGATTTTAAATTGAGAATTTTTTCATAGCGTGGTGAAATATCCGACGACCGTGTATGAGGGCATGAACGTGGAAGTAGCAAAAGGAGTATGTAAGGGATTGTATGATATGCTACACACATGTTCGGGTCGGCATTACTAGGCACATCCAGCCGTGTAGTCAAATCAAATGTATGTAGATATAACTATGTTCCGGAAAAAGCCGATCTCGCTCGCTCCCAAAATTGAGCCGAGATGATCATAGCATGTAATTATGTGCACATATGCGGGATCAGGATCTAAAGTTGCAGAATAATGATGTCATGCAAATACTGCCGCATCAAATGTGCTGACCCGAAAAAGTGTGGAGCACCCCTAAGTATCATAGAATGGTAGATGTGCTGATCGCATGGAAAAAGGAATGACGATAAGTGTAATTTGTAACAAAGCCTTGTATTTATGAACCAACACTTCTTCAGAAATTAAGTTTCATGTAGAAGAACAGTCTCCAAAATGTGGTGGAATGAAAGTTCAAGAAGTACCTACGCTCCTCTACAATTGAAGTTTAGGTATCTCTGACAATGGCAGCAGAAACTTTAGTCTAATAATCAACACTGATTTGGACAGTGGGCTAAAATAACTAAAAGGCTTAGGACAGCTAGGATAACTTAAATAAAAACTTCGTTTACGTTTAAAAATTTTAATTACGTCAATATTTACAGTCTTCTCATTAATTTTAAACTACATTAATTACTATGAGTCACATTTCAAATGGCCACAAATAAAAAAATACATCTCTCTATACATTTCAATCAAACAACTACAAAATAATTTCAGCCGATTTTTAGTTTTTAATTCTTATTTTTACAAGTCGGCAACAACGCTTCATTTTGTCTATTGGCAATAACGAAAAATGGCGGATGGCGGCAAAAATAATGTTGACAGTCAATTCATAGAGCGGTTTATTAGCAGGTCTGAAACTGGTACACGTAGTTCTAGTTTGTAGTTACGATAAACATGGAGGTATAACCAGTAGTAGAGATAAAGAGTCGTAGACAGAATAGCAATACACCAGTAATTAAATAATAATAACAATGAGGCAAGTACACACTTATTAGGTCCAGCAGTGAGAGTAAACGAACCATAAATATAAATGATTTAACTAAAACATAAATTATCTTTATTTGACATAAATATTTATGTATAGTGCATAATATTGCATTTATTACCCCTTAGTTCGTTCAGTAAGAAAATTTGGGGATTTCGCTGAAAACCTAAAAAACATAGTTTGTGTTACAGCACACTTTTTATAGGTTAAAAAAATTGGGCTTCTATTAATTATTTACTTCAAAAACTTTTCTGATACAAATATGCGTTCCATTGTATTTTCAATGTGCTGCACGCAGCTCTTCACTATTAGTCCAAAAAACAAACAGGATTTGCTTTTGTCGTCCAGTTGGACTTAGCCAGCTAATAGAAAACCGCCCCATGATGTAACACCCTCGCTTCAGTCTGTGAGCTACCATCTCCTATGCCAGTGCTTTCTCTTCAGGCCGGAAAATGTCAGGGACTGGGGAAGAGCGTCAAGAAGTAAAAACAGAAGGGTTACCATGACATCTTATAGCAGTTCTTATTCCTGTGTGAGAAAGAGACGGTGTTAGACACCTTGTATAGCTCTGTCTCTTTCCCTCAGTGGAATAAGTTCTGCTTTAAGACGTCATGGTAGGGTAGCTGGGGGGTTATCATGACGTCATGTAGTAGTATTGTTATAATGTGTGCGAAAGAGACCGCTATACAGGACGTCGAGCGCCATCTCTTTCCCACAGTGTGTTAATATTATGTACAACAATATTGCCATTAGAAGCCATGGTATGCCCCTGGACACATTTAGCATGCAAGGAGTCTCAAAATCAGCACTTTTGACAAGAACTGTCAATAAATTAAGCGATCTGTCATTTGGGTAATCAAAGCAAAAACAGACTGTGGTGGCTAAGCGATATACCAAAAGTTATATTTCACCAAGTTTATTAGATAATAGCGTGCGTTTCAGTTGTCCCTATCAAACAAAAAACTAACTGCATTTTCTTTTATTTAATGCATGATCGTAATATTCGTTAAGGGGTTTTAAAAAAAAAATGCTTTGCCCCGCACAGGAATTGCTCCTGCATCGTAGGTGCGTTAACAAACATTTAAACCCACATACACAAACAGCCAGACCCGAAACAACTACCTGTAGGTTGTATAAATATTTTTTCCGTGCGGGGATCGAACCCGCGACACGCAGCGCAGCAGTCGATCGCTCAGCCACTGCGCCAACCGAGCCGTTAACTAAAAATGTATATAAAACACGGAATAATGGTTTTAAATTTCAATGAAGATGGCTTCATATACATAGTTGTACGCCATTTATGTTTGACTGTGATATCGAGTATATGGCCAACGCATTTGGCACGTTAGACATTTACATGGAAATTTATGGAATAATCTAGAAGCACAACTTGCACATATCTACACTGTGGCGAAATATATTACACAAAGAGGTAGAGAGAGGAGTAAGTTAGAGGTGTATTCAATCTGATTTACCCTCCGGATATAACAGGTCTGTAGTTATAAAGATGTTTTAATGTCCCCCAGTCCATGCAATCCATCATACATTAAACCAATTCCTATTACTGACGGCACACAAAAATTGTTTTACAATAACCCACAGACAACACAAAACCAAAGCGTTATTTCGATCACCACTTAAAGGGAGTTAAAATATTCAACTTTATTGTTTGGAGCATTGTAATATTCATAACAAACAAGCTTTTACCCGCGGTTTGATTCGCGAAAATTATCTCACAGAAACGTTTTAAATATAATACTAGGGGATAATGTAGCCCCCCCGACAGTTCCATAGATAAAAAATACATCCAAATTTACAAACATACAAACCTTACCTCTTTTAAATATTAGATAAGATTCGCTTGTATGATATGAGAAGTTTGTCTTTAAGACTATCATAATATAAATACAAGGCTTTGCTTATATATATCTTAAATAAATAAACACATATTTAAGTGTGCGTTAGCACATACAATATCTTTATGCTTCTTTCTCCTACCTTATTTGGGATCTTTAATTTAATCAGACAACATTTTTAAGTGAATGCAGGTGTGTCTAGGGTCCTTGTGAATGGTGAATGCAATTTTCAGCGAGGGTGCACAGTAAATTATTTATTAAATTTTTTTTAGCCCATCTCATGCGCTCTTGCAAGGTTTAATAATACCAGCCAAAATTGTTAAAGTTGTATTAAACCAGACTTTTAGGTTAACTTTTTTATTAGATATTTAGTTAAAGTTAAATAAATGAATGACACAATGAAAATAGCCATTTATAAAAGCATTTCATGCTACAATGGCCTCTAAAAGTTGAATTTTCACTTCAAATGTGATGTCATTTTGAATGCTAGTTTTAAATGTTTGAACTGTATTCGGTAATAAGAAACTTACTGATATTATGATTTTTAACCAAATTAACGTAAAAGTACTATAAATAAATAAATATTTTGTGGCATAGACTACAACTCAAACAATCAAGACTATGATTAAAGATGACAGTTAAATGAATTAACTTTTGGCGACCTCTGTATCTTCCTTACTTATACACATTGCAATATGTACAGCCACGGTCTATAAACCTTATATTTACACAAAGTTCAAAAGCTATTATCTTCTGAAATAACAGTCGACATCAACAAGATTCAACATTTTTGAGATGAGTGTTTTAATTTCTTCTTCGATTTATTCCGCGAAATTTACGTCATCAATTATTTACTAAAAAAAAAACACTTTTAAAGACTGCTACATTGGTTGAGTGGTCGAAAGCACAACAGCGCTACTGACCATGAGCTCTTGGGTTCGATTGCCGGGTCGATCAAAGCGCTATGGGGTTTTTAATCATGAATTTCTTAGTCCACGCAGTCTAGAGTCGCGCCCGGTATATATTATGGCAATAGGCTCGTCCCATATTTAATGGATTTAAATTACATACCTCTGCCCAACCCTACAGAAATTACAAGCGTGATGTTGTGTTTAACTTTAGAAGAAAATTGCTTTTAAATCCTGCGTAAATGTACGACTCGTCACTTACACACGACGGCAGGTCAACCTATTCTAAACTATTATAACGTGCTACCCTACCATGACGTCTTAAAGCAGAACATATTCCACTGAGGGAAAAAGACAGAGCTATACAGGGTGTCTAGCTCCATCTCTTTCTCACACAGTTATAAGAATTGCTATAAGATGTCATGGTAACCCTACTGATCTCCCTACTACGGATCGCACACCGTAGTAGAGAGATCAGGTTAAAATGGTTTGGTGTAGTTTAATGTGCCGTCGTGTGCACATCCCATAATACGTTCAATACTGACGACAATATTTATCCATAAAAATTGTGCTAACTTATTCACAAGTCAATTTATCAATGGCACTCTTAATCATGAAAGAAGGAGACAACGTTATACGTGAACATAACGTTAGAAAGAGAAAAACATATTTTTGCTAGTAAAGAGTGCCATAGACAAAAAGCTAGTTAGTGCAAGAGTCAGTAGAAACTCTTACTCACCATACTTGGGTTAGATTTAGTGGGCGTCTGAGGTGTTTTTGGTTGGATTTCATCTTCTTCTAGGATACATTCTGGAAAAAAACAATAATTTATTGCAATTTAATGTTTTAACAATATTATTATCTATGTGGTACATGACATCAAGCATTTTGCATTGGAAAACTAAGACTAGCTATTGCGTGAGGTTTCACCCGTTTTGATATCGAACATAATTCCGGCTTTAAGGTATCCTATGCCTTATTATAGTATACTCATCCCAACCCAATGGAGAATGTTACTAGGTATGCCAAATCGCTTGAAATGTTGTCTCAGTAAAGCCTGTATATATACAAACACACTAGTTTTTGTTGTAGTAAAAAAAACCTAGTAGTTTTGATGTTATAGGCATTCAAAGTTTCGAAAAATATCGAGCCCGCTAACAGTCACGTGACCGCTTGTGACGTCATTTTACAATGCGCCGCGCTTTGTATTTTTACATTTAGGCACAACACATGATTTCCTAGTATTTAGATTGGACTTTCTTAAAAGTATTTAGTTATAATTTCAACGGTAAGGGCGCGCGACCACGAGCTGACTGAATGAGCCAGACTGAGCATGTTGTGTGATGACGTCACATCGTAACCGGCAGCCCGCGTCTTGTTTTACTTCTAAATCGGAAACTAATTGACATAATATATATAAGTAATTTTTTCACTAGTATTTTTTATTTTTGACAGAGAATATGGACTAGCAGTCCATATTCTCTGTCAAAAATAAATGATCAAAATTAGTTAACATTCTTCATTACATACAGATGGAACCAGTCGCCAAGAATTGAAAATTTTAAAAAAGAAAACCGCCAAAAATAAGGGTTCCATTTTTTCATTTTGAGGCACGGAACCCCAAAAATAATCCAGAACCATTATTAATAATTGTAACGGCTAAAAATGGAAAATGTTAACATACAGAGTTTCTATCGCAGTCATAACATAAGTATGCTTTCGTTAATAGATTTATATTAATATATTGATGGCCATATTCTATTTTTAATCAACCTTGTCTCCCGGATATTATTATTTAATTTATTTTTGTACATGTTATAATTATATAACTTTATATAAAGCTTCCTACTAAACAATAACAAAATTGTAGTGTATGGCAACACTTATCCACAGGTTATATAAGGTCACAATATTTTCGTCTCAGTGACTTTCCGTGAGCACTGGGGTTCAAATATTTGGGTTAGTGATGTAGTGATAAAAAGTTTAATACAAAACTGTTATCGATTTTGTAGGACGCGTGGCTATCCCGTTTGTTTTGAATGATGTGTATTTTTGTTTATTCTGTAAGTTCAAAGTACGGGTGCTTGTGGGTCAATAATAACAGCCGCAAGGATCCATCTTTAAGGTTAAGCTGTATGGTGATACAGATTGTTGTCCATTGCTCTAAATGAGAGGTCACAAGCATTAGTCGTTATTATATAAGCAAAATAATTTGAAATTGACACAAATAACTTTAAATATATTTAAACTAGCTTTAGCCCGCGGCTTCTCTCGCGTTAAATTCGGGGTAATACAGTTCCCCTTTCCTGATTTGCATGTACCTGCTACCTGTAGTTTTTGCCCTAGGATTATAAGCGACTGTATCCCAAAGTTTGATTAATTATCACTTAAAAATGTAAATACATTACAAGATAACCAGCCTTGTTTACGGCAAAATCGAAACCTTAATTGAAATACTAAGATCTATAATATTGTTTACAAATAATTTTGTCTGGATGTTAATCTTTGTTTAAACAATAATAACCTAGATTGTTCGATGAGTGTGTATCAGTCTATGATCCCTCGTGGGGTCATGAGACAATAGTGCAGGGGAATGATAGCACTTGTAGTTTGTAGTAATCTAATCTTAGTTTGTAGGTTAGTAACCCAGTTTGTACACCAGACATGTATCAATGTGTGTATTTACTAGTTATCCTGCGCGGTTTCACACGCATCAGTAGTTGCTACCCCAATCCTAAGGGTAGTAGCGTGATGTTGTATACCCTATGTTACTTCCTGATAATGTAGCTTCTTTATAGGAAATTGACTGTTCCAATTATTAAGCAAATTAAATTTTAATCTTCCCCATTAATATTTACGTAGCCTTATTAAACTATTACGACCACCATTCCGTAAGACTCGTTTCAGGTTCCAATGCTCCTGTTCCAAGACTTTGCCGACTTCTTAACAATCATGACGACCAGATAGATATCTGTTGCTCGGGCAATTCAAGAGCCAAGTCCACCTAAATATTATCTCATCATGCCGTCGTAAACATTGTAAAATATATATTGTTAAGTGTTATTTCTGTACCTTTTCTTGTCTTCTACATTAATTTTATTTCTGCTATATGTGTTTGCCGCATCATATTGTACACTTATTCGAATTCTTTGTGACTGTATTGTTATCAGTGTAAACAAATAAATAAAAACATGGTTAAAATCGCTTTATTCGTTTTGGAGCCTATTCGATACAAACAAAAATATCTTTCCTTTTTATAATATTGGTATATGGATAACTGCATTGAATGTTAAGGGTCGGTTTCCATGTGGAATGAGGAAAGATTTAGAGTACGAATATCGATGGGCAAAAGAGTATAGGAAGACCAATAAAACGATGGATGGATTGTTTGAAAGACGATATGTCAAGAAGGTGAGCAATAGACAACTATAGAAGAAAGTATGCTGCCTGACCACAAATAAATTGAGATAAAAGTAGGAGAATGAAGATGATGATGTTGGGATCGGTTTCCAGTCTAACCGGATACAGCTGAATACCAGTGTTTGCATGGCGCGACTATCTTACCTCTAAACTCAGCTACCGGTAACACCATGCCCCTTGGCAAGACGAGTAGTTTTTATTATACGGATGGGTATATCATCAAATAAATTCACCCGTTCTGAGCGGAGCTGATCCATGTTCCTTCTTTTGCCCTGTATTTTCCGGGGCCGAGGTTTATCTTTCGAACAATCCGCAACCCTGGCAGAGAACTAGTATAGTCTAAGACAGATTTTAGGGTTTTCTACTATAGTGAAGCATTTAGTCCCGGATGTCAATAGCAGATCTTTCACAGTCGTTACGAATAGTCAGTGGCCCGAAAGTCTGACAACCCGTCTTTCCAAGGGTCAATCTCTAACTGATACTGGTGTCCAGCTCCATCCGGTTAGACTGGAAGCCGATACCAACTAAGTTGGGAAAAAGCTAGGCAGAATTCACACTCACTTTGATTCGGCAAGGTCAACCAAAATTGATTCTTTAATGTACATCTCAAGCCGGGAGGCAGTCCAAGTGTCTTGTCTCCGTTCACCGAAGCTGCCAGGATCTTCGCCGCGTCCACCAACAGAGAGGCTTGCCAGGACGCTGCGTATATCAGTCGCATTGAAGACTGGGCAGCCGTGGAGCAGATCATCGGGTAGAGGGACTGGTGACGACGTAGATTGTAGAATGAGATGCCTGCAATGAAATGCCCTTGGTCAGTTCAACAAATAACAGAAATTCAAACGGTTATCTTAATATATAAAACAAAGTCGGGTTTGTTCGATCACTTATTAGTCGAGAAAGGCTGGACCGAGTAAAAGCAAAAACAAGATTTTATGAATTAATTAATTAAAACAAACCATGGCGGCTAATAGATGGCAATACACATAGCCTCTATTCCGTGGGACTAAATGATAACTGACGAAATATATACGCATAGGGACACCTCTGCGAAGACAGGGTTTACAGTTGTCACGTTGTTTTACATTTTAAAATGTCCTATCTCCTTAACCTTACTAATATTATAAAAGAGAAAGTGAGTTTGTTTGTTTGTTACGTCTTCACGCCTAAATCGCCAAACCAATTTTGATGAATTTTGGTACAGAGATAGTTGGAACCCTGGAGATGGACATAGGCTAAAAAAAGTGAGAAAAGGAGAAGAAAGAGGGAAGAAAAGGGGAGAGAAAGATATATTTTTTTCGATCATCCTACGGGTTAAAGTTAGTGTTAGCCTAAAGTAACTATGCCACGCGGACGAAGTCGCGGGCATAGTTACTTTTTAAGATTAGAAGATATTATACAGAAGTGGAATATTACTACTTTACGGGACTTTTTTAGGGGTCCTGTACTTCAAAATACAGAACCCTTATAGGATCACTGTGTTGTCCATCTTTCTGACTGTCAAGACCCTTTTTTTCGGGAACGCGTGGGGTATTGAGTTGAAATAAAACCTTATACATATTTAAGTCTGTGGTCCCTTGCAGTTGTGAAATATCAACCCTCTAAGTTTACGCAGTCAAAAGATAGGACTGTTTATGTAGCTAGTTTGTACGGAATCTTAGGTACGCGAGTTCGACTCGAACCTGGCTCGATTTTTACCCCCCCCTCCTCCTCCCATTATTAGATAAAGTGTGTTGCCAAAATAAAACAGATTTTTTGACGTGATAACGTCTTTAAAATCGTTTTAGTCGGGTGACATGTTCAGAAACTTGTGTCACACCAAAACCTCACGAGCGACATTTCATAAAGATGGTAGCGCCATCTGTTACTTGGCTCGAAAAACAACTTTAAATTAGTACTTAATTTCATTTTAGATGTCACTACTGGTGATAACTTATATCACCAATAAGACGTTATCACGTAAACATCTCGATCGTAAACCTACTTTACAAACAACCAATTTTTGTTGTCTCTGGCGTTTTGTAC
Organism: Ochropleura plecta; assembly: GCA_905475445.1. Taxonomy (NCBI): domain Eukaryota; kingdom Metazoa; phylum Arthropoda; class Insecta; order Lepidoptera; family Noctuidae; genus Ochropleura; species Ochropleura plecta. The sequence goes on from FR997735.1 coordinate 1,926,279, forward strand.
CGCCGAATGTCAGCAGTCAATCTACTAGGTACCTTTTGGTATCTTATAATTACTTATCTTAATTAATATTGTAAGTACATACTTAATAACCCAATCTTCTCAGGTTTTTTATTTCATATCTTATCTAGTTTTTTAATGACGGACAGGATGTTGACATGGACATTGAAAAGTTATTGTACTCGATTTATCGTAAATTGTATTGTATTTTATTACCAGACTACTTTATCATTAAAATATAGGTGAATATTTTGAGCCAGACTGTAAAAATGTTATTTGTAAGAAGATAATCTTAAAAAAACAGTTGTAATTTGAAAGAAATCTAGATTGATTATAAATGATTATAATGTTGTTATTTCTTTAACTAGTAAGAAACAATTTACTTTATTATCTATTTCTATCTTTTTTTTTTCAGATGACTTATTGTACTAGCTTTTGCCCGCGGCTTCACTCGCGTTAAATTCGGGGTAACACAGTATTTTTTGCCCTTGCGCCTTATTTGTTGTAATAGCAAAGCTAAGTTTTCATTTAACATTTTTTTTGATAAAAAAAAAGTTAGCCTATGTCCGTCTCCAGGGTCCCAACTATCTCTGTAAGTACTAAAATTCAGCAAAATCAGTTTAGCCATTGAGGCGTGAAGACGTCACAAACAAACAAACGAACTCAGTTTAGCTTTTATAATATTAGTAAGGATTTACCGTTTATTCATTTTAACACATATAATTTTACATTTTTAAATATTTCTTAATTAAAACATAGAGATTAAAAATAACATTTAAAAATATAAAATAATAGTAGGCCACCGGTATCGGGAACAGGGTCCAAGATACCGGCAGTCAGTGCTCCAAAGAGAGGAACCTCCTAACAATACGAGCAGTGTCCAGGAGTACCGCTTTCTGTAACAAACCACCACTTCCACTAGAGCCGTCTAACGAGAGCCTCCTCAGGTACTGGTCGAGACTCTGCAATTAAGCCATTGGCAGATATGACTATCACAAGCACAATGATCGCTGAGTCCACATCCCACATGTCGACAACCTCGCGAGCCTAAGTCTTATTGTCATTATTTTTAATAGCAACTAGAATTAGCCACTGAGCGCTTGAATTGACAGAGAATGGCAGAATAAAACATGTTGTGCCGACCCCATATAGAATGGGACAAAGGCAGGAAAATGATGTCTGCCTAGCTGACTTTCACAACCCTGATTTACTGGCTAACACGATTAGCCAAAGGAAAGGCTGACTAATAATAGTTGGCCTTTGTAAAAAGATTATTTGCATATCCTGTTTATTATTAGTCTCGTGTCTAATGAAACTACTTGAACTCATCGTATTCATAGATCGTATATATCGCAGCTTATGCTGGGACAGGGACCTTTTTGGCCTCGCACAGACAATAACCTTGTCTGTACTATTTTATTTCATTGTGTTATTGTTTTACTTGTTTTGTGCGAGTCCCAAATAAAAGTTTTTCTTTCTTTCTTTCTTTATTTTATTGCTCAAGTGCTACATAAGTAGATGTTTTATTTATAGTACTTATAGCGAAGTCACGGTCAAAAGCTAGTTTTCTACAGGATTATCTTCCATTTATTTTGTACCTACATTTCTTTTTTTTTTCATTAGTTTTTATTCGTGTGCCCAGCAGACGTTGCAATGCAATTTTCCTACCTACTATTTTTCATACCTATTTTCTTGTGTTTTTTACTAACTATCTACCTACCCTTCTTAAACTACGAACCCATTTTGTTTTTATAAGAACCTTCTGACAAAAAAAGAGTTATCGAAATTTGTCCAGCCGTTTATGTGTGATGACGTGACCAAGGGAGATAAGATAACAATAAGAGTTTAAAAAAATAAAACTTTCACAAACGGCCAACCTGTAGGTCATTCAAATATTTGTTCCGTGCGGGGATCTACTCGCGATACGCAGCGCAGCAGTCGATCGCTCAGCCACTGCGCCAACCATGCCATCAAATTTTAACATATTTTTTTTTAAGTTATTTTTTTTCTGGGTGAACAACTCTGCGTAACCCTTTGGCGTTTACAGTTGATTAGCATAATGTTATGTTACGTGTTATCTCCAATTCTACACACAGTTCGAATGAAGTCTCTGTATCGAATTATATCTCGACTAATTAACTAATTAAGTCGTTGTCTGTTATCAAGAGTGTTGTGGTTGTATGACATGTTTCTTATCGGTCAGATAGCCAACAGTGAGTTGTGGATAGAGGTCATGAACCATGCAGTAGGTTCGGGAAGATAACCGACAGTGTTACATTGGGGGTAGGGATGAGTCAAGAACTTAGAACAATAAAATTATAGTGTTACGTAATTGTGTTATCTCTTTTTTTTAAATAAAACGTTGCCCCACACTAGGAATTTCTCCTGTATCGTGGGTGCGTTTACTAACATTTAAATTCACATACACAAACAGCCAGGCCCGGACCGACTATCTGTAGGCCATACAAATATTTGTTCCGTGCGGGGTTCGAACCCGCAACACGCAGCGCAACAGTCGATAACTCGGCCACTGCGCCAAACATGTCGTCAAACGTTATTGTAACACAACTGTCGTTAAGAACTGTCAAATATGGAGGAGGTTCTATGTTAGACAGTTTTTTTTTTAAATCTATGTTCACCGTTTACTCAACCAACTATGGACCGATTGGCATAATACTTTTTTGGTTCAAAATTGTATGCTTCCGAGATGGTCCTACAAAAATTTTAAATATATTGCTATGTTAGTTTATGAGTTACCGTCTATAATACATGTTGTCTTGTATGTTTGTATGGATAATCTGCTAATATCTTTTAGTAACAATGGAAAATGACGAAAATTTGTGTGAGATATCATTATACCATAACTAAAAATGCTGAAATAAAAAAATAACGACTTCCAAAAAAAAAACAAAACTTGAAATTAACTTTAATTTCGGAATTCGGTGGCAAAAAAGTCAGCGAAACAAAGAAAAGGCAATTTTTTTATTTTTTTTGTAAGTCGGTTATTTTTTTTTTGCTGTGTTTGCATCATAATATTGTAAACTTAGTCGAATTATTTGTAACTGTATTGTTTTGTATGGATGTAATTGTAGGTCAACTTCCAATTAAGTAATACGATTTTGTAATATTTTTTTTCAATTAGACCATTACAGTCACTTTTGAATATCATAATTATTTTCCTGCCCTTGTCCCATTCTATTTGGGGTCGGCGCAACACGTTTTCTTCTTCCATTCTCCCCTATCAGACGTCGCGGCATCATTTAATACTTTTGAATATCAAGAAACAAAAAAAAAATATGCTTCAGTCCCAGACACAATGCAAAATAACTTGTGAAAGTTGCCCATTCCAAAGCGTTGATCTCTATGGAGAAGAATGGGCAAAAAACTCCATGGACACTTTTATAAATTATAATAATTTTACAAGATCATGGTAACATCATTCAGGTTCAGATTATACAAATATGTGAATGTTTGTTTTCTATGTTGTCATGAGTTAACGATCAAATTGGTTTTAACAACAGAGCTTTATTTATTTTAACAAAGATACAGAAGACCACAAATTGAGATGGCGTAACGACTTGGGAACTGCTACCCTACCATGACGTAGCAAGCAGAACTTATTCCACTAACTAAGGGAAAGAGACAGAGCTATACAGGGTGTCTAGCACCATCTCTTTCTCACACAGAAATAAGAACTGCTAAGATGTCATGGTAACCCTTCTGTTCACTCATCCTTACATATTATAATATGTAAGGATGAGCGTTATCGATATCGATCTATGTTAATGAAATCTGTTTCATGAATTATAGGTCAAATCAATGAAGGCCATAGTCCTATCGCATTATTTGTTGAGCTTTTCTAGGTATATAAAATTAATAAATAAAAAATATAAAAGCCTTATATTTCTTACTATCCCTTAAATTGTGATACAATGACAATAACAATACTTAATCTAAATTATTTAATTTAAAATTGATTATCAATTGAATAATTAATTGGAATATTTGTTAAGAACTATTATTATTATTCCAAGGTTAGGTTCTAGGTAATAAATAAATAAAATTAAAGGGTCTGTTTCTAAATACCAAAATAACAGCTTTTTACTGTTTTGGTCTGTCTGTGTCTGTCTAGTTTGTTCCGCCTATTCTCCAAAACAGCTGGCCCGGCTCTTACGGGAATTTTACTGGCAGATAGCTGATGTTATTTTAAGTTTTAGAAAAATTATTAGGGTTGCGTGCAAACAAAATTAAAACCCATGAAATTGTTAACAAATTCAAATACGGAAACAATATTTTTATAATTATTCACATCTTAATTAAATGCAAAATTAATTCTGTATCCGACCGTGTACGAGTGCACGTTGGACTGGGTTCAGTGCAAAGATATTTGTGTTATCTTAAGAGTTATCGTAAGATGATTGCTAAGTCTTGACCTACAGAGTACATGAACTGATTAGCATCGTACTATCGTTATCAGTAAGGATCACTACGCTACTGATAAATTATAATCAAAACAAATAACAATACGTTGGCGTAAATAAATGAAAGAATAAGTTTTTTGCTATCCAGTATTGTGTACCCAGAGGAACTTGTAGCTAAATAATAACAGCCGTGCGGATATTCAAGTTAAGCTGAGCTTGCCTAGGTTGATCCATCATCGTCATTTTCCTGCCCTTGTCCCATTCTATTTGGGGTCGGCGCAACACGTTTTCTTTCTTCTTCTATTCTCCCCTATCAGACGTCACGACATCATTTACTCTTTTCTCCTTCATAGCATTCCTTACACAATTCATCCATCTTTTCTTTGGCCTTCCTCGCGCTCTCCGTCCATCAACATACAGATCCATCACTCTATTAGTCACATGTGCTTCGTACCTCCTCATTAGATGTCCATACCAAGCCAAACGACTCCCTTTCAATTTTTCTGTTACAGGCGCAACTTTCAAACTTCCTCTAATATACTCATTCCTTACTTTATCCATTCTTGTCACTCCACACATCCATCTCAACATTCTCATCTCCACTACATGCAATCGTTACAATAAAATTATTATCATCTGGCTAGCCTTTTCCCAACGTTGGGGTCGGCTTCCAGTCTAACCGGATGCATTTGAATACCAGTACTTTACATAGAGCGACTGCCTATCTGACCTCCACAACCCAGTTAGTACTGGGTAATACTATACCCCTTTGTAAGACTGGTTGTCAAACTTTCGGGACACTGACTACCTGTAACGACTGTCAAAGATCTACAAATGTCAACCGGAACCAACAGCTTAAAGTGCTTTCCCAGACACGATCCAAAAAATATAAAATTACCGATATATTTAATTTTAAACCTTTCATATTTTGATAAATGTTTCTATGCCAGGAAAATTGGCAAACATAACAAGAACATTTTTAGCATAACTCGAAAAAAGACCATGTCTTGAGTTATGTCATTATTGTCACTAACAAGCGATTTGAAGGTCCAAATTCGACCTTCTGCGTTCCGGATACGTGCCACGGTCCGCCTGTAGCCGACCGCTGGTCTAACCGGTCTCAGTAGGTTAGTCCGGTCACTTCAGACATAAAATAGTGATCAAATAACAATATTTCCCGGACAGCCAAATATTATTAGAGAGCTGGGGTTTACCATCCTTACTAATATTATAAAAGCGAAAGTGAGTTTGTTTGTTACGTTTTCACGCCTAAATGGCCAAACCAATTTTGATGAATTTTAGTAGAAAGATAGTTGGGACCTTGGAGACGGACTAGGCTAATTTAAAAAAAAGTGAGAAAAGGGGAAGAAAGAGGGCAGAAAAGGGGAGAGAGATATTTTTTTTCGATCATCATGCGGGTTAAAGTTAGCGTTAGCCCAAAGAAACTATGCCACGCGGACAAAATCGCGGGCGGAAACTAGTTACAAATAAAGTCTTAAAAATCCCCATCGATACTACATATAAAAAAACAGTCGAATTAAAACCACCTCCTTTTTTGAAGCCGGTTAAAAATTGAACTCACCTTGTGATTTCCTATTAAGATAAAACTCCAGCGTGCCTTGCCATAGGTCCACCTTCACGCCTATAATACTGCCCTTACAGAACCCGGTGTTATCTCGGCTGACGGAGGCGTTGTGTCGTAGGGCTCCCGTGTACGACAGCCCGTAGGACTCCCCGTCGCGGCCTAGGAAGGAGGTGAACGTGAACAGGGAATCCGCCATGTTGACTTTGTTTGTACCGAGGCCTACCATCTGAAAACAAAGGAATTTATTATTATTATTATTTATTTATTCTAAAGGCAGCTGGCACTGTATCAAGGGCTTGATACAGTGCGCGGTACTCCTGGATACGGCTCGTATTGTTAGGGGGTTCCTTTCTCTGGAGCCCTATCTGCGGGTAGCTTGGACCCCGTTCCCGATACCGGATCTTTTGTTTATAAGAAATATTTAAAAAATTAATTATATGTGAAGAAAACAAATGAACGAACTGTACTAATTTCTAAATCGAAAATAGGTATTGTTTGTTTGTTTAATGTCATATTCAATTTAATTATGTAATTTGTATTCAGAATGGTGACACTTTTTTTTTAATGTATTTTATAAGTATTTTAATTTGTGTTTTTGTATTGTGTTTGATCCAATCCAAGAAAATCCGGTATCGGGAACAGGGTCCAAGCTACCCGCAGATAGGGCTCCAGAGAAAGGAACCCCCTAACAATACAAGCCGTATCCAGGAGTACCGCGCACTGTATCAAGCCCTTGATACAGTGCCAGCTGCCTAACGAGAGCCTCCTCAGGTATTGGTCGAAACTCTTGGTAATTAAGCCATTGGCAGATACGACTATCGGCACAATGATTAGTATTATTTTTAACACGCTTGTATTAGCTTCACTTCTATTTCTCTTCCGCGGGTCTCGCGGTCACAACCACGACTACTGAGCACAGAATCCTAGTTTCGATTCCTTTCCCATTTCGGTCGGGCAAAAAGTGTTATTAGGGCTTTTCCAATAAGAATTTTTGACAACACGGTTGGCGCAGTGCCTGAGTTATCGACTGCTGCGCTGCGTGTTACAGATAGTTGTTACAGGTTTGGCTGTTTGTGTATGTGAGTTTAAATGTTTGTTAACGCACCCACGATACAGGAGAAATTCCTAGTGTAGGGCAACGTTTTTGCACAGCAACAGCCCAGCGCCTCGGAAAGCACGTTAAGCCGTAGGTCCCGGTTGTCATTTGTAGATTTTTGACAGGCGTTACAGGTTGTCAGTGTCCCGGAAGTCTGACAACCAGGGGTGTAATTACCCAGTACTAACTGGGAGCTCAGATAGGCGCTCCATGTAGTACTGGTATTCAACTGCACTGCCTGATCTCTCTCTGGTAGTATCAGATTGGCCATCGGACTATGAGAGTGAAGGAACAAAGAGAGCACCTGTGCCTGCGGCATACACTTGTGCACTATAAGATCTCCCGCGCCGATGGCTCTAATCTCTCAGAGATCGGCCGCCTTAACCGAAAACGTTCAGAAGGTCTATATTAGCTTCAGCAAGCTAAATTTCAAATTCTGCATACATGTTTGATTTGGGTGTTAAGTATGTTGAGCTAAGAGACGTAATTTTAATTCCAATATGGCGGACTTTCATTATGCTTTTTTCATGCTTTCCCATGATGTGGGTATCAAATGGGTTTGCTGATAAGAATACAAAGCGTGTTTTTTTTTTTGAGGATAATATTTATTTTCAACAATGTATTAAATACGAAAAGTAGTTATGTATGAGTTAGTTTTTCTAGTTCGATCTTAATTCGTGGCTTATTCATTACAACATTATTTTCCATACATATGAATGGGGGTAAAAATGCTCAATTCAGCTCTCGAATTGGTACAAGCGGCCTGGCTGACATTTGCCTTAAAACATAAACAATTAGCGCTTTCATACACACAGACAAACGTTTATTTAATCATTTTATTCAACCACTGCGTCATCGCACCTTCTCGACAAATATAAACTTTAAGTATTTTATGTGCAGCTCCCCATTTTTGCCTAGAATGCAACACTACACCCTGTAAGTATACGTAAATTCATAGTATATTTAATGTTTACTTCGCTATTTACATCGCAAGTGAAACAAAAGGTCAATGGTTCAGTTCTATTTTAAATATTTCTAGAAAAACACATGCAGCATTAGCTTGAGCTTGTTTGTCAATATTGACATTGTGGCGCCTTGCCAACGTGGAAATAAGCGCTACCAGAACAACACACGTAGATTTCTTTCGTTGGTTTTTTACCTACTGCTTTGTATTAATTTGATTTTCCAACCGGTTCATTCATCTTCATTTCTAATATACCTAATATATATGTATAGTTTTGATAATAAACAGTTTTTTTTATTTGTTTATTTAGCTACTTCTGAGGAAAAACTCCATGATTACTCTATTTTAAAAGAGTAACCATGGAGTTTCTTGCCGGTTCTTCTCCATTGGAAACGACCAACCGGAACCGTGCATCTTTTCTCGACGTTTTATAAGTGCCCATGTAGGCCTATGTGAAATAGAAATATTTTGATTTTAATATTGGATTTTTGAAAGGAAGAAGTAGAATGCCCAAGGAGGAAACGATATGGAGGAGGCTCCATATCCTTTCCTCCTTAGGCATTTTTCTCCTAAGCCACCTAGAACTAGCCATCATGATGCGTGTTCAGATCGTCTCACCACCTCTGTCTAGGCCAGCCTGGGTGGCGCCTTCCTCAGGCACCCCTCTCGATGAGACCGTTCCCCAGTGGTCACATGACCTGCCCAAGCCTGGCAAAAACACAAGCAGCGTAGTGTTCCGGATTTTATCAGTTCTCTTCCCACCCAAAATGAGAAGTTTAACACGACATAAATAAATAAAATACTGGTTTTAACGTGTATTTCAAGTAAATCGGTATGGTCATTGACACCATATTATTTTATTTACAGGTTTATGTTAATTTGTTCTCAAAGCCTTAGCTCACCGTCCGTCCGTCAACTGACGAGAGGCCGTGTGTCCCGGTTCGTGTTCCACGCGCGCCTCAAAGAGATGTCAGGAAAGCAGAGGGGCCTGCCAGGGCTACTGCCTGCCGGGATCGCGAGTTGTTCGAAAGAGATGCCGCGGCCCCGGAACACAAAGGGCAAAAGAAAGAACATTGGTGGGTTTTTATAAAAGTCTGACATTCCCACCCGCTACGCCCAGAGCGAGGGAAGTTTTTGATGATTTCTCATCCAAAAAAAGGCCTATTCTCTAGCTAATTTATTGTTTTATTTTATGTCGTTACTAGCTTTTGCCCGCGGCTTCGCTCGCGTTAAATTCAGGGTAACACAGTTCCCCTTTCCTGATTTGCAATTACCTGCTACCTGTATTTTTTGCTCTTGCGCCTTATTTATTATAATAGCTATGCTAAATTTTCCCTTTTCTTCCCTCTTTCTACCTCATATCTCAATCTCTAAAAAAATAGCCTATGTCCGTCTCCAGGGTCCCAACTATCTCTGTACCAAAATTCATCAAAATCGGTTTAGCCATTAAGGCATGAAGACGTAACAAACAAACAAACTCACTTTTGGTAACTGTTCCACGTCATCGTATTACCGCGTCAAAAAGTATCATATGTGTTAATCTTGGTTATTAACTATCTGTGTGCAAATTGTCATCTAAATCCCGTCAGTAGTTTTGCGTGAAAGAGTAACAAAAATCCATACATACGTATGTTCATCTTTACAAACTTCCACATTCACAGAGCGTATCACAACGAGGCGATGCATCAAATTGTTATCACCGCTGCTCTATGACACGGCTATTCTTGTCACTTGTTTTTTTTTGTATTGTGTTTGAAGAAGGCCATTCGTCATGATTTATTATTTATGTAACCAATGGCTGTTGCTAGTTAGCAACTAATAAATACACACATCAAAAGTATCTAGGGATCAACATATATTTTTGCAATAACTTTTCTCCTGATTGATATTAATTAAAATTTTCTTTAACGATTCATCAAATAAAGTGTTTTCGTTTGTCACAGTAACGATAAACCAAGTCACCTTTGCATTAATAAAGAAATTTGCCATTTTCCTAATAAAGGGATTTTTGACATTTGAACCACTAACATTAAAGTTCGAAAAAAAGACTGAAATAACAGTTTTCTTTAAAATTTTATTGGGTAACTTAAACAATTAATAATCCGTGTTTCTACCGCGAACACTAACAACACAAGAACATCGGTTTGGCATACTCAAAATGAGTTCATCCAAATCACGCTGTGGAATGGCCGCCCATGTTCGTTGCAACAACAAAAAAAGGTCTTCTTGCGACTGGATACCCTCCATATTCGGCAGAGCTCTTCTCTGTAGCATATCCCATGCATGCTCAATCGGGTTCAAGTCTGGCGACTGAGCAGGCCAGGGCAGGACATTGATGTTAGCTGCGGCGAGAGTCTGTCTTACAACTCTTGCGGTGTGCGGTCGTGCATTATCATGCATTAACTGAAATAAGGGACCGATTTGCATTTGTAGAGGAACGATGACGTCTGATACAATCGTCTCAGCATAAATTTGAGCGTTGAGGTTGCCTCTGATCCAAATCAACTCAGTTCTTCCGCCGATCCAAATACCCGCCCATACCATGATGGTTCCACCACTATAAGGATGGACTTCCTGGCAGGATTTTAATCGCTGTTGGCGTCCAAGGGTTCTCCAGTGTCGTATACGTCTTGTATCCGGTCTCATACCAAAACGAGACTCATCAGAAAAGCACACGAAACGCCATTGTTCTTCTGCCCAATTTCTGTGTTCAAGAGCCCATTGATATCGAATCCTACGATTGTGCATTGCTATAGGTGGTACCCGTAGCGGTCTTCGGGAATGAAGGTTCACTTCATGCAAGCGGTTTCTGACTGTTTGGTCGCTAATTAAGTTCCCTGAAGAGTGATGAAGCCTCACGGCTAACATCATGGCGGTTATTGTTGGAGCTCTTCGAGTTAAGATTTGAATGTATCGGTCTTGTCTCCGTGTCGTGCAGCGATACCGTCCTCCATGGCGCTCAGCCACGGTACCAGTGCTTCGGTAACGTGTCCAAAGTCGACTGATAACACTCTGACTTGTATTCAGAGCTAAAGCTACAGTACGTTGCCGGGAACCAGCTTCTATCATTCCCACGGCTCTGAGCATTTCTTCCCTGCTTAAATGACGTCGCCGCTCCATAATAACGTTGGTTTTAATCAGTAGTAGGGAAACAGTAGCACTAATAATGTCTTCAATGCGTTGTATGTTTTTATAGGGAAAATATTGACAGCTTATTTTCATCTTTTACTCGAATTTGATTGAGAGTTCCTGATTCAAATTATGAAATGCACCAAAAAGGATCCATATAAATTTATAAAATCATAAATTTATTACAAAGCCACATCTCAATCTCAAGAAATCCGCATAAAAATGCTTGATCCCTAGACACTTTTGATGTGTGTATTATAGTTACTTATAAAAAAAACTAAAAACCACGCATTCGCCTCAGTAAAACCCATTCATTTAATACCTATATCATAGGAATGCATTAAAAATAAGTAGTCCAATATGGCGGTATTCCAACTGCCGTCATCATTGGGATTCCGCCTTATTGGATTTAGAATGAAGTATTTTAGCTAGCCATACGATTGTCAACCGAACTAAACATGTAGGTACCTAAGCAAAATTTCAGCTCCACCATCGATAATCAAAAAAAATCCCGGGAAATTATTCGCCAAAAACTACGACCAAATTGTTTGCTGTGTTTTCGCGCGCCTCTCATATATATTGACAGGTAGAGGAGCAGCTCACTCCTCTTCTTTACCTGAGAAGGGGTTTACCGCAAGCAAACCGTCACTGCTGGGTTGATTGTGTAGAATGCGATTATGTCCTCGCACCACAACCAGAAGTGACGAAAAGGAACACCGTGTGGTTTAAGTCAGTAGGAGTCTGACAGACTATCGAGGATTTCCACACGTTAAGAAAAAATGTTGGTGTCATTACAATTTCGCAAACCTTGTAGCATTAACTTAGCTAGTCATACGTTGTGGATAAATTATTTAAGGCTAAATAAAGATTACAATATGAAACATACGTAAGATGATTACTGCCAGACAGACGATGAGCCAAACAAAAGATAACATTATATTTTATGAAAGAATATAATCTAAGACCAATAAAATAAAAATAAGCATGTGACTCTGGTGTAAATGTCTGCTTTTACACACTTATCTACCATACTAATTTGAATAGTTGAAAAGGAAATTCTTGCAGGAGTAAAACTGGTATTTTCCAAGGAACTTATCTATTTTTTTTTTGCGGAGGGGCGATCATCAAATAACTTGCCAGAGTTGTGGAGTGTTAGATTTTTTACTGACTAAAACCCATATTCCTTCTATTGCCCTTTATGTTCCCGGGCCGCGGCATCTCTTCCGAACAACCCGCAACCGCGCAAGGCAGTCTGGCAAGCCTATCTGCTTTGCTGAAATTACTTTGGGACGAGCGTAGCACGCGAACGCGCCGTCGACACGACCAAGGAGTTTAGTTGACTTCCACAAAGCTAACGGGTAATACAAGACCTTCAAGTGCTTAAATATCCATAAGGACAAGAAGCTATTGCAATCCTAAACTCACGTAAAATCACGCACGTAATCCTCACATTTTGCCAAATATATTTAAGTCCCACGTTATAAGGGGCCTTATGCTATCAACTGGGCATAAATCCAGACTCTGTGGCTGTTCCTCAGAAATTCTTGATGGAAACAACCAAAAACAAAACCCGACCCGGCAACCGATCCCAGGATTCCATGCCCAGCAGTTGAGCTCTCGACCACTAGACCAACGAGGCAGTCAAATTGCACTAACAATGTTTTAGAATTAATATTATTCATGCACTTACAATATCAGTCCCATAGGGCTCCGTCAGCATCTTGACCTCCCAATAATAATGGTAATCATTAATTAGTGGAGTATCCCCCTTCACCGCAGCTGTACCGGAGCTGTAGAACGGGTGGAAGGTGACCTGCTTCTGTTCAGGACACATCATGACCCAGCTGGTGCCAGCGGTTACTGGCATCTCCCATCGCCATTCACTTACTGGAAGAAGTTCAAAACGGTATTTTTATATTGAGTTATGAAAATTGGTTAAAAAGTTTTTTTTTATATAAGATGGGTTTATGACCTCAATCTTGCCCAAAAGACAGAGATGTGGTTCAAGATAAAACGAGCTAACCTAAAATTAAATAATAATAATAAATATATTTTCAAAAAAACAATTTGTCATTTTACTTAACTTCTAGTACATAGTGAAATTACATTAAAATCTTTATACTACATTAATGGTTGCCATTCTGTTTTCCTTGCTAGGCTAAGAAATAGCCTGTGTTTAGGAAGCGCAGTTGCCATCCCCCAAAATGGAGTTCACATTTGGATTATGTTCTAAGTACATCATAATAATAGTAACCAGTTATAGTGCTGCAGTCTGTAATATCAATTGGGTGGTTTTAAAGCTGTGGTTTATTTGCGGTCAGGTGCTCCATTTTTACACCATGATGGTGAATCAAATAATATTCCTTGGATATGGAGTTGCGGACACCAGCCCGTTTTACTATACAATATGTATTCCAGACTAAACTTATATGTGTATCTTTAAGTTCAGCATACTAATGTCTCGCAGCTTGCTGCAATCTCAATCAAAAGTTGCATCACTCATTTTAGAATCCATTTACTTGATCTTTAACATTGATATCCTTCACTACTTTTTACCTACATATAAGACAGTACACATGGCAACATAACTAACTGTAACTCTAGTGAAATGACAGGCAAAGTGAAAATATGACGGTTCCGTTTAACCATTTTGCTACAGAACCTCTAAAGATTCATTTTGTCTGTCTGTCAATCTGTCTGTCACAGCCATTTTACTCCCTAACTCTTGGCATCACACTGTTGAAATTTGAAGAGTAGGTGTCTTTTATCCATAATGAAATAGACAATGTAAGGTATAGGGTAAGGCTGATCAGAGTATAAATCTAAAAGATTGATGGATTGCATGGTATGATACAAAAGAAACTAGAAACAAAAAGTTATTAAGTTTTTCCTAAATTGGTAATAAAAAAATATGGGTTAGGGGACAATTTAAAAAAAAAAAGGTTTGCTGACACCAGGTAACATGGCACCAAGATATGAAGATGATGATAGGTATTTTTGGTGACATGAGTAAAAATAAATCTATTTTGAAATGTCAACTGCAGAGTACTCACAAGCTGTGTGTGGTGTGAGTAAGGAATATGTATGGAAAAAGGAGTTAATTGGAGCAGGTGGCATTCTGTAATTGTTACTTTCTATTTATGGGAAAATACTGTGAGTGTTTTTATCCCCTTCAATGTTTGTAGCTCCCAGTTCCAATGTTTGTTGTTATAGGTTAGCTTTAATAACTCAAATAAACAGACTTTATTTAATTCGGCCTAATTAGCATACCTCTTGTCATTGTTGTGAAAGTATATGGTAATGAGGAAATAGTTAAGAAAAATAACTACAGGCAACATTTAAGGTTTTTTAATTTTTCATGGGACTCTGCAGTAATTGTTGTATATGCGCTCTTCATGATAAATCATTGACGATAATTCGATCGGGAGGTGGAAAAACAAACTTACGTAAACGTATATAAAACTATTACTAGTAGACTTACTATTTGAGTGCTCTCCACAAGCACAGCCGCCAGTGTTCTCCCATGGTGTAGGTCTGCTCTCGTTCCAACACTGGCAATAGGGCTTCGCAATCCTCTGACGATCGTCATTACTCCTAAATCTTGATGTTAGCATTTTGTCCGCATAAAATGAACACTGATCAATAAAAACTTTGAATTCACTCGTAAAATGTCACAAACCCCAACTAAACATGACAATTTCACACTTGATTAAAGAAATAAAACAAAATAATGAATAAATTGCACTGCTGTTGTACAGTTGACTTGGTAATTTTTGACAGACTGATTGAATTGGAAAACTGAAGTCGAGGGAGGGAGTGGGGAGGATGTGGTTAGTGGTTTGGTTACATACATTTAAACTCTGATCGTTCAGAAATACGCCTTTGCTCAGCTGATGATTTCGGTTTTTGTTTTTCGATTTTTTAATAGAAAGTTTTTAATTTTATTCTTTATCAAGATATGTTTTATTAGAAAATATTTTTTTTTAAATAAGGCAGCATTTAACATGTTTTTTTTTAAATTAGATTTTCAAGTTAGACTGCAAAATTCTTTTTACCTGTTCTTTTTCTGAACGGTGGTAAAGGTGTAGAAGTTTCCGGAAATTACTACACATTTGGGAGGTAAATTTAAAATTTTGTTTTTATCTAGTCCAAGAAGAGGACAAGTATTTATATTAATTGCAAAGTGAAATCATATTATTTTGACACATAAATAAATTTAGAAAAAAAATAACGATTTCAGAAATTATCAGAATTTTCATGAACAGAAAAGACTTACCTTTTCAGCTTATTTATTAGATCATAGTTTTTCCATAATTATAAAACTTCAAAAGAATTTTATTTTAGTACTAACTCCTAGCTCATAATTTCATAAGAAATTTTGTGTTTCTAATTAAAAAAGTATTTGAACAAAATAATACTACCTATCGATTGCAAAATCATGGTGCGGTTGGTAGTTCTGGTTGTTTTGCTTAGCCCGCGCACCACAGAGTACATTTTAATAATATATAGAAACCGCGCACCCCGCCCACAAATGGCTGTCAAGTGCAAAAGTGAATTGATGATTTATTTTATTATATTTTAAAAATATAACACAGTAGATTTATGTCCTAGTGTATTAGCTATGTATTTAGATAGTGTATATATTTTTTAATAAGTGAGAAGGTTTTATATTGCCGCGTCCGTGTGAATATACAGTGAAACTAGTCATGAATGGATGGATTGTTAGTTAGGTATATATTTGATAATTAATTCCCAGCTGGTCTTGGCCTGTGATTTCATTGTAAAGTGTGAATAGCGTAAATAAAAAGGTAAGGTATTTTTGTATGATTTCAATTTTTTGTTTAACTCTTCCAATCAACTGTAAAATTGATTTAATATAACACAAATATTTTCGCACAAATTTAGGTGTCGAAACGAAGAAAAACTTATATTATTTATTTTGTAGCTGTTATGTTTTGACAAAGAGAGTGTGGCAGGATCATCTACAAAATTAAGGATTTAACTTACGCCCTCCTCCTCCCCTGAGGGGTCAGGAAATTACTAAACTAGGTGTGACATAGTGACAGATTTAAAAAATAGGTCAGCACAGGTCAGTCCATCCACCCATTGTATGTAAGCACCAATTACCATATTAACAGATCTGTAGTTCACAGCTGATTATCATTTGTGTTATCAAATGTTGCAAAGTAAATATTGTAAAAAGAAAACATAACTGTTTTATCATCTTCAATTAAAGTTAGTACAGTAGTAAGCTTTAATTACCTATAGCTATACACTAAGAAGTGAAGAATTTTACGAAATGTAGCTATTTTCTGTCATTTATAATGGGCCCTAAATGTAACCGTTGTGGAAAACTAAATGGTTTAAACATTATGCATTATTACCTACAATTACCTAATAACTACCTGTAATACCAATATTTTTCTTCAATTTGGGAAATAAGTAAATAATAGGAATACTCTAAAGAAACATTTACAATTTTCATCATTACTTTTAAATGACCAAAGATTTTACAATCCATTCCTTTATCTAAATTCTATTATTTACTCTGAACAAATATGTGCTAGTATGATCTTCTACAACAAAAATGTAACATACAAAAACATCTGTTTTATGTTAACAAAATACACAATCAAAGTTTATTACATGTATGAGTCAGGCATACCGGGATTGGAATTTAACTTGTAAAAAATAAACTTTGGTATGCTATCTGATTTAGCAATGACGGTCTAAAGGTAAACCTTTGTTGTAGGAATAAAAAAGATATGTGACATTTTAAATACCAGTAATAGTGAATCAAGACCAGCAATTCTTTTATTAAAATAGATGGTTAGGTCAATAACACAGGTCTTTTCAATAATAAAAATAACTATGCTAATTGGACCCTGTTCCCGATGTTGGTGGACTACTCTTTTTTATATTTTTAAATGTTTTTTTGTTGTTTTATAAGAAGATGCAAAAATATAAAAAATATGTATAGAAATGAATAAACGAAATAACTATGCTAATTATTATTATGCCTCTAGTATAAATAATATAAAAACCTTTTATTTCTCATCTGAAGTAATTTATAAAAATTTGATCACTATGTATGTAAGTATATTTATTTGCATCATATGATTAGTACTTAACTTAAATCCTAGGTTGGATGGTGCCACCTTATTATAGATAATTATGCTTTTAATACATAAATTATCATCAAGTAAATTCTCCTTGCAGCAACTCCAAACAATGGTCCAATGTCCGGTACACTGAGGGCATTGTACGGCCACTGATATTCCTTCATCAGCTAGCACCGAGGCATTCCAATGCATTTTTGGATAGATAAACGCAGCCAGTGTGCCTACACCGGCCGTCATCGTGTTCCATCTTCACTTTCTGCTGGTATGTAGAACATATACTGGTTATTGACATGTCTGGAGAAGTTAGTAAAGAAGTTATAGCATTTTTTGGTCTATGTCTAAATGTATCTTCAACTATGGTGATAAAAATGTTTCATCTGAGAGCTTATGCTGATAATAATGTATAAAATTTGTTGAGCAAATTGACACCTGCCTGAATGCCGTCATGTTCCCATTTAATACACAACATACACACCACACAGTAGTGGTTTGATTATATCGACAATTATGTTGGTTATATTATATATATGTATATAATTAATTTCCCTCACTCTCAAACTATAGTAATTCCAACAGGCTTGTTTCTTGGTGTGATGTCACTACATGGGTGACCTTTTAGTCGGAAGATTTTAATGATAGTAAACAACCAGGTGTTTGTACAGGGCGAGCGCGGGGTCGCGTGTGCGCGAGCGGGGGCGGGGGCCGCAAGGGCATGGCGGCGCCCGTGCACCGCTTCGCCGCCGTCGACTGCCCGCCGCGCCGCCCGCACCGCTCGCATCGACATGCTGGGTAAGTCATCAGTAGTTTACTGGCCAATAAGTGATGCAGTGAACATGACTTTTACAATGGAACCCAAAAACCGAACAACAAAATACAATTTCTTAGGCCTCCACCGATGCCAGCGGTCCACGCAACGCGGCGGCAAAACGATGAGCCTAGTCTATACGTGGAAATACCAGCCGAGCCACCTCAGCCGACTATCGCAAGCCTTGCAGCCGCGAGATCTGTCACCCCCGATACGTTACTGCGGACCGCAGCCCTAGGGCTTCACCAGTCGCCGATGATGGCGCCACACCTCAAGTTTGGCATGCTGGTGTCTTTCGCGCTGGCTACAGTGTTCTTGGCTGGAGCCAAGTACTACTTTGACCGGCAGGTGAGCGTGAGTCTATTTTGATGTTTATTTTTCGTAATAAGTTAGACCAGTAGGTCTTCATTAGGTAAAATAAAATGTCATAAGCACTTATTGAACGTCAAAGTACTCAAAAGACAGTTTTAGAAATCGCCCCAGGCCAGTGCTAGTTCTCGCTCCCTAGCTAGAGTTTAAGGTGGGAATAAAAAGTGCTGAAGCACCACTAAAACTTCCCAGCAAAACATGTGTCTTTTAGTTTAGAAGAATCGGACATTGCACGAGTAGGTGCCTACAGTGGGTTGATGACCTCGTACATATAATACGGAAACTTATTGTATTTGAGAGCCAAAAGACCGGCCTTTGCAAAGATGCCCGGAAGATGCTTATGACCAGTATACCTATGACGTCTTAAGGCTAAATGAATACCTATGCTTACCAATGCTGATACAATAGTACCTACTACCTTTACTTACACTCAAACTACTCTTAGACCTTGTCCAGAAGAAGCGAATTCGTCGCGAAACGTTTCGCGCGAATTCGCGCGAAACGTTTCGCGACGAATTCACGCGCGCGCTATTGAGATACTAGGCACGAATACATCGCGTCCACAAGCATCGCGCGAATTCAAAATACGCGCGTAAATCGCGTGCATAACGCCAGACCCTCGACTCGCGCGTGATTCGCTGCTTCTGGACAAGGTCTTAGTGTAGGTCGAGACAAGTTCGTAAAACTCTTGAACTCTTGAATCGTTCATCCAAATTATCAATCATATGAGATGCCTCTACCGACATACAGACGTATTAATCGTATCTAGACTTCCAAATACAAAAATCAGCAATGAGCTGGCAATGAACAAAAAATAATAAATCGCATCTGAAGATGTGAAGATGTTTTCCAGAAGTAAATATTTGGATTTCGCTTAATATAGCACACTAGCTGTGCCCAGCGGTTTCACCCGCTGCTGAGGTCCTCCATAGATGTTGGCCGATTCTCAGACCTACCCGATATGCACTCAAAATTTAATACAATTTGGAAATTACAAGGAGTTTGGTAACAAACACCGAGCGCGGCACGAGGTTTTTATATATTAGGTTTACATCTTATGAACTTTGAGTTCGCTTTGTTAGTTCACGTTTGATCTAGACTAGAGGAATAGCATAGTTCGTGAGAAGATAGCCATCGGTATTTAATTGCGTTGTTTGTTCAAATCTAAAAAATCTAATCGCATGTTGTACTGTGAAATAGCGACATAGACACGTACACAGTGAACTTTGGTATTTAAACTACTGGTACAGAATAAATAATTGTACTATTGGCTCAATAGGTCGGCTCCTTGTCATGCTTACTGTTCTCGTTCTGAATTAAAAGGGGAGAACAGATTTAAAGGCCTATTGATCTTTTTTATTTATTTGATAAATTTTATGCACAAGTATAAAACTGTACAAAAGCGGACTTACTGAAACTTAAAGACTTACTTTTTTTGAGTCCATTACTGACTTCTTTCAATAATAAATGCTGTTCACTAGGGCTCAATCCAAAGTATTTTTGGTCTATTCTCAATATCCTGCGCAACTCAACTAGCCATGGGGAATAAAATCCTAAATATATGAATGAATCTTCGGCTATAGGTAGGTACTATACTTTAGAAGCCGCACGTTTCCAGATTTTTGGAAGTTTTTGACGGATTTTTGGTCCTCTCCAAATAGTTTTCAGCAGCTAATTAGAAACTGTCCAATTAAATCTAGTCGGATTGCAGATACAGCCAGTGCCTTGCTTTACTGAACTCTCCTCTCTGATTTGTTTGACGGATCAGGTAAAGCAAGGCAGGGACTGTGCTAAGTAGAATCACATATTTATATAGCTGAACATCCATCGTAGGTTATACGCTCGGGAGGAGGCGCCGGCGGTGGAGGAGAAGCGAGTGTGGTGTGCGCGGCAGTAGCGTGCGTGTGCGGCGTGGGCTGCGCGCTGTCGCTGTGTCGCGCACGTCCGCCGCCCGTGCTGCCGCCGGAGCGAGTGTCAAGCACCGCGCAGCGGGACCGCCATGTCAGCATATACGTGGTAAGTAGAAGAAATCATTCGGGACGGCAAAAGACCTTGGGTCCGCTTTTGGCTGTAATGTGTTGATAAAAAAATAAACTATACGTACAGAAATTCCTTTGGTTTTTCGCAAGGTCTCCTGTTTTCCCTACTTTGGTAAAAACCAGGTAAAGGCCGTTAAAATACTAAGTATTTGGTATGGGTATTCTAAGCCAAGATTTTCTACCTCCAGCCACCGCCATCAGAGCCTTCAGATGACATATCGCTCGCAACCCTCCTGCAGTCCTCAGAGCGATCACAGCCTGCAACAGAGCAGTCTCCTGAGGCGCCGCCCCCGTACAAGATCGCAGTACTGATGCCCGGCCGCGACGCTAGCCCTCCGCCCCCTGCTTATAGCTCGCTTAGCTAGCTAGCGGCGCCCGTGAGCCAGGAGTTTATCATATAGACTGCATATGAGGGTAAGGTTTTACTATCAGAGCGGTTTTAAAAGACACCACAACCAAAAATACAGGTTTTTACAGAATATTACTTAAATGGTAGTTTTATTTTGTTCGTTGGCAACACCAGAGCTTTGTTTGAAGGTGTTGCCAGTTTTTTTGGTAGCTTAGTAAAAGATGATTTTCAAGTTGAATAAAATAATGGATTATGATAATTAAGTCTGCAAAAGCTTCGTAAAGAATGTCAATGAGTGATGTTTTTATAGATTTAATAAAAAAATGTTTTATGTGGCTTCCATGAATTATAGGATTTCAAAAAGAAAACCAAATATTAGAACTTTGCGCTTAAAATGGCTCAGATTGTGAAGTTTTATGCATTACATATTTTTACAAGAAATTTTAAAATTAAACTCAAGCATTTTATAGTTAACCTATCTAAACCTTACCCTAGACTAGTCTATATGTAAACAATTATATCCTGACTCACGATTATCACCCTTATTGTCACAAAAATGATCTTAAAGTCTTCACGATCACCCTTTTCAATTTTTCCCACACTTTCCTATGATTCCAAGGTTTAATACCCTTCCCGGTAAATATTTAAAGTTTTGGCACTGTTCAATAATAAAATTCAAGCATTGGTAGTGTTTTTGAACATAATAACATACATTAAAAATAGTCCAATATTTGAATTCTTTTTAAAATTTTGTTAAACTTGATGGTTCAGATTTTGATAAACAACTTGGCTTTATATAAATTATAGAAATATGCAATATATCAAAATGTATAATGTTATTCTGCTCATTCTGACTCTCGAATCTAGTTGACAGGATGCGCTAAATAAATATTTGTGAAATAATTAAGTGAGATGTATTAACAAGATGGCAGAAAATTGTGTTCTTATTAAGGCTTATGTTCAACTTTATTTGTAACTTTATACTTAAATTGAAAACTGTAAAATGCTTCTCGCTTTCTTAACTCCCGGACAGTCACGCAGCATTATTTTTATTTTTGTTAAGTTGTTCAACTCTATCTGAACCTGTAGTATGTTTGTCATAAATATTTTAATTAATGCGTTTTATGGGGAATTTTAACAAAATTAATTCGGGTATGATTGTAAGTTGGTAATTTAAGATAAATTATTGATGATTGCTGTTATTAACCTGTGTGGTTATGTTGAAAGAAGAGTATTCTGAGGAAATGATATCGCCTTGCTTACTCCGCTGAATAATTGGCTAGGAAATGCCAGTATAGGACATAAGATAGGGTAAAATGGTGAAAGAATTAATTTCTTAAAATGCTCCATAAAATTACTTGATTTTCGACCTTAAATCGATGAAAACAGAAGTGAGAATTGTAAACGATAGAGTTATGGACAAAGAAGGTATGGTATAATCCTTAACGGTCCGTTAGAATAGTCGCCGTTTTAACGACAAGATATTTAACTTTTATCTGTCTGTAATTGCAAGACCGATTGCGATGTAAAGTCAGAGAAGTTCATTGCCAAGCAAATTTACTACCGACATAAATTTTCCATTTATACAAATCATAACTGTCATTCTTTGACAGTTGTAAGACATGACCTTAACATTGAAGTAGGCTGTCAATTTGCATAACAATTAATTTCCGACAGTACTTATCCAACGTTATGATACAGATTGTATTTTAAGAGTTTAAACAATCATCCCGACATGGTTCGTAAGTCGATTTTAAATGTAAATAACAATAAATACGGTGTTCAATGATCGGCAAAAAAAATGAAATATTTTTAGAATTGTCTCGGAAATTAGTTTTGTATTGCATATAACGATAGAGAGATAATCTTAAACCCCATTTATTCTGTATATGTTTAGTATAGTACATATAGTTTAGTATGTCTGTGGTAAGCAAACATGTATTTAAATGTGCTGTTTTTCGCTTACAATCGTCCATCATGTACCTAATCTGCGATAATTTCTAAGAAAAAGCATACTTGAATTACCAACTGGTTTAATCCTGCCATTTTAGAAAGGCAGATTGGGTATAAAAATATGACATTTTGTAAGTCTTCATGCCATTAAAATCGCACATTAGTGCACAGTTAATGTCATAAATTTGAAACCTGCCGATAACAGGGTTGCCAGAGGAAGTCAAATTAAATGTTACCAGACTAAAAAAAACAATACGCTTGGTAGTTTTTCGAAAGTTTTCATGCACAGTTAATCGAAGTTTTTAACACTTTATGCATGGTACTATAAGAAGTCTGTTTAAATTAGATTAAAATCGAAAACTGATTATAAATTACTCTGGCAACCCGAAGCATACTGATTATTAAATCTGCAGGACTCATTCGTATAGTTCATAAATGGCGAATTGATAACAATATGGTAGCTGTGTAATACTTCTTGTATATTTTGAGAATATTTGTACGGAATAACCAGACCTATTGACTGAGATATCGACGCACAAAGAAAAGTTATCGCTTGGAGTTCTGGTTATCTTGTAAATTGTTTAAAGTGAACACATGTTTAGGCCCAATTATTACCCCAAAGGTTGGGAAGTTGTATATCTATAGCACATCCACATTTTGCTAGTTATTTTTATGATATGCTAGGAAATTGAAGTAAAAGTAGAAATACTTTTGGGTTCAAACTTTATCAGTGGGAAAGAAGAGCATATGGAACGGAAATGGGTGAGAGAACCTCAAAAGGAAAAAAGGAAATCCTTATTGGATCACTTCGTTGTCCGTCTGTCTGTCAAGACCATTTCTCTCGGGAACACGTGAAGGTATCGAGTTGAAATTAAAACCATATACTCAAATCTGTGGTCCCTTGGAGTTGTGCAAAACTCAAATCTCAAGTCTACGTCGCCGCCTCGTCAAAAGATATGGTCAGGGGCGTCCATAAATTACGTGAGGTGTTTTTTTGAATTTACTGTATCTCCCTCCCCCCCCTGGTGAGAAGTCGTGAGATTTTATTCAACCCCCTCCCCTATCCCCCAATCTCACGTGAGATTTTTCAAAATGTGGGTTTCTTACGTAAACGCATTGGATTGTTATTGTAAAAAGAAAAAAAAAATGCTTCGTGCTTTTATTTACGACTAGTTAAGACTAGTAATCAATATTGCTGAGAGTTTAATTATAAGTGTAATAAAAACCAACAATCTGGATTAAATGGACCAAAATAGTATAATTTTTTTTTGTTTCAATCAGAAAAAAAATTGCGTGATATTTGCCGAGACCCCCCCTCTCTCCAACGTAAGATTAGATGAGATTTGACTCGACCCCCTCCCCCCCTTAAACACCTCACGTAATTTATGGACGCCCCCTTAATGTCGCAAGTTTGTACGGAATTCTCGGTGTACGACTCCGACTCACACTTGCCTGGTTTTAAAAAATACACAAGAAGTAAAGCACCGCCAAATAAATATAATAAATAAATAAGTCTAGTCATGTTAGCTCTAATGAATGTGATGTTAATTTAGTTGAAGTTTTACTTCGTTGGCGTTTGCAATACTATTGTTTTACAAGGGATCCTGTTTAGAAAGGAGGTCGGTTCGTCTTTTATAACAGACGCTTCGTTATTAAAGATTGTATATCTGTGAGTTTGGTGTTTTATTTATATCCATACATTATTTTACAAGACGACCACCAGGATAGCCCCTGAAATTTAAACTTAAGCTGAGAAAAACCAACAACTAAAATATCTCGGCTTAGCACACGAAGTTGTCGACAGGTGGAATGGTGAACTCGGCTATCATTGTGCAAATTATCGAAACGGCCAATGACCTGATAGCCAAGAGCTTCGACGACCATCTGTCGAAGCTCTCCCTAAGCGGTTGGGTCAAGAGCCTGATTCAGAAGGCAGTACTCCTCGATACGGCCCGCATTGAGAGGAGGTTCCTGTCTCTGGAGCCCTAACCAACGGTAGCTTGGAGCGTCCTCCCGATACCGGCGGACCACTACTTTAATATTTTAAAATGTAAATAATAGAGTTAAAAATGAGTAAAGAAGAATTGAAATGATCAATACAACCCTTTTTAAGTTCATTTAATCCCATTACATAACTTTTTCATGAAATAATCATTAAATGATTAATTAATAATTAATTAAAATTTAATTAATTAATTAATAATCTGTTGGTCTAGTGGTTAGTGGCCCTGACTGCTGAGCCGGAGGTCGTGGGTTCGATTCCCACCCAGGACAAACTTTGTGTGATGAGCATGATTGTTTGTTCTGTGTCTGGGTGTGATTTATCTTTAAATTTGTATGTATTTATAATTATATAAGTATGTATATCAGTTGTCTGGTTACCATAACACAAGCTCTGCTTAGCTTGGGATCAGATAGCCGTGTGTGAGTTGTCCCAAGATATTTATTAAAAAAAGATATATAGAATATTTATTAAAGATTATTATAATTCTGTAAATACATACGCTAATCATATGTTGTTGTCAACATACAACCTGACGCTGACCTGGAAACTGACAAGCTTTTTGCCAAAAAAAAACCGACTCCCAAAAACACAAAAGGCGGAAAATTAACTTCCGGAAGTCGGTTACTTTTATTTGAATCATAAATTATTTTAAAAAATAAGGGTTTTTTTCTAATACTATTGAACTACCTGTGCCCCTGCTCAAGTCCCCTTCTGAAGAGTGCCACCCTTATCACATTTAGAATGGATTACGACCAATTCTCAGACTTACCGAATATACCATATAGACTATAATTATATACTTTTTTAGTACTGGATAATGTTCAAGGGAATCGGGAATAGTAAATAATTATACAATATCAATGCTCACATTTAATATATTTTCTATTTTACATAACATTAAGTACAGTGATTGTGTCAAATAAGTTATTAAAATTATAAGTTTACACTAAAAGCGGGCCACAGTGGAATCTTTGATTTAAGTATATTTCTTTCTTTCACTTATCTAAGAAATTAATGTCTTTCACATTTCTTCAAAGGTTTCTACTCAAATAACCATTTTGGTAAAATATTTATAGGGTCTAATACCTTTGTATAGCTACATATTAATTTTATCTGAAAAACTATATTTTTTGTTTTATTTATATCTTTTTACGTAATACATACAATAGTATGTTTAAAAAAAACCTGTCAGATCCGAAAGGGGCATATAGATATTACCAAATAAAATATTCATGAAGTAAATGTATTAATGAATTTTAAAAATATGAGTTTTGTGTCCAAATTACTACAATTTCCCAAAAGGCTACCTTCTGAGACCGTTTTTGTTTATGACGTCAATTCAATTTAGTACGTTTTATTGTTTTTTTTTATCGGTTACTTTTTTTACCTAGTTAAAGAGGATTACATAAATAGAATTAGTTCTCGATACCTTATACCCTCACGGATCGGACAGACATTGCTGCTTTGGGTGAATACTGTTGCAACTCAAAAAGGGGATTTTTTCAGTAGACCTGATTGAGGTAAACTATATTTCAAACTTTAAGTAAAACTTTTTACGTGGTGCCACAGATACAAAAATTGAGATAACATTATGACGATTACTGAGTATACAATACGGACTATCCTGCGTCGCAAACTAACTCTAAATTGTAGTATTTTGTAATAATACAATATTCCCAACGAGCGACATATTGTACAGTTAAACCTATTCTCGCACTGAAATGGTCCACTAAGGCCGCTTTAATTTACATAAGAATTACGGTGACAGTGCACTTAACATGACAAATACACCTGGTACACACGACATTGCTTTGATAGCCAGGGAAACTAATTGTTTATCAAATTAGAACATTTCTTGCTGTATTATAGTAATTTTAAATAATGACAGCCATGATTTACGGACAACGTGGCGAATTAAAAACGAAAAAAAGTGAGAGGTGTCTAGGGACACCCGGATGGAACGAAGTTATTATTTACTAGCTTTCGCCCGCGGCTTCGCTCGCGTTAAATTCGGTATAACACACCAAACAGACCTGCAGTTTTTGCTCTTGCGCCTGATGGATTTGTAATAGCAACGCTAAGTTTTCTCTTTTCTTCCCTCGTTCTCCCTCATATCCCACTTTTTTTTAATAAAAGTTAGCCTATGTCCGTCTCCTGGTTCCCAACTATCTCTGTACCAAAATTCATCAAAATCAGTTTAGCCATTAAAGCGTGAAGAGGTAACAAACAAACAAACAAACTCACTTTCGCTTTTATAATATTAGTAAGGATTATGTAAAAAAAAACCTCTATACACTCAACAAAAATAATCGTCACGACACCACACTGTTCAATGCGAAATAGAAAGACGAAACGAAAATAACTGGCTTGCCTTCTATGAGAGAGTGAGAGAGAGACAGACAGAGAAATACGCGCTCGCCGCACGGCTTACAACTATGGCAAAAAGTGTTGTTTCAACTTTTGGTCTTCATTTTTATCGTCTAGCCCCCTTTCGCAACGCGCGATAAGGAACTTCGCTCCAAAAATCCTGCATCGCACCATTAAAGTTATCGGCGCGAGATAACTAAATACGGGGATATTTTTCGCATGGCAAATCATAAAACCCTCCCGCTGTTGTTTGTTCTAAAACCCATCCATATTCCTTCTTTTGCCCTTTGTGTTCTGGGGCCACGGTATGTCTTTCTAACCAACCCGCATATACAGGATCGTAGGGAAGGACGTCGAAGCTCAAAAAATCTTTTTCAACAAAAGTGACCTCCAGGGTCAAAAATAATGGAATAGCATATTTTTAAATTACTGATAAAAATTCTATGGGCAGTAGGGGATCCGAAAGACGTACTTAATACGTGGTACCCGTTGGTAGGTTAATGTCCCTTGTACCTCTCACTCCGACAAGAACTGTCGGACTGTATCCTACCAGACACAAAACCCGTCTGATTGAAGGAACCTCAGTTCCTCAAATCAAATAATCTTTATTGTGGATAATAGGAACGTGTACATAATACAGCTGGTGTTAATATATAATTTGTAAACAGTTATGTCCCACCCTGTGGGCGTACAATAATAAGTAGAATGTGAAAAGTCCGAATTTACATTTAAAAAGAGAAATATTTAATTTCCCTGACTTATTGAGCTTGGAATGATAACGAGTTTTAACATAAATCAAAATCATTTTTGAAAAAAAAAATAGTACTTTAGACCGACTATATCGTGTGGACCAGTCATAACACAAATTATGCACAAAATACAACTATTATAATTTGGTGATAAAATTCATATAAACTATTTTATATTTAATTATCATACTGTTATAGACATATAAGTAAATAATCATAAAATCAAACCATTACATGGAATCTATGTACATACATCATAATTGTATTTATTTTTGTCATAAGCCTCGTTTAGTAGTCATAATATAAAAAAAACAAACAAAAAGAAGAAAAAAACAATTGTCAATACATCCTGCAAATAATTATAAAGCATCTTTATTATGTAGCGACAAATATATCAATGTGTATTTTAATCGATATTTTTTTAACAAAAATTAAACTATTATTTAGCTAATTTATTAATGGTAGAGAAACATTATGAATTGTAGCCCAAATTCAAAGAGAAAACAATACCTGTCAATAAGTAAAAACAAGCCCTTCTGTTGATCTAGAAGAGTACCTAGTTAAGAGTACCAGCTTCTTTTGGTGCCCTAACGATATTTAAAGGGGATAGGGGGGGGGGGGATTGGTGGAATGAATTTAAATAAAATTAAAGATCCTTCTACAACTATACATACTAATGCTGTATCTAGCAACCAATGAAGAAAACGACACTCATTCATAGGTTAAGAAATTAATTTATGATTACACCACAGATTAAAAATTATGACTAGCCGTAGCTTTTAAGTTGTATTTAAACACGTAAAGCGCTCATAAGACATGGTCAGTTACATTTGAAATGATTCAATTGACTAAAGTAACATCGATATGTGTCCAGCATTTTACTGTCACATACACAGAGAGGCTATTTCATTCATAAGAATATTTAATAAAGGGAAATAAAATGTTAAATATTATTGAAATAAGGGTGAAAGAATGACGATGATGATATAAATTACATTCAACTAAACACTTATTATAACATTAAAAAATAAAAATTACAATTTAAATACCATTTTACACTGGAAGATATTGGTGTGTAATGTACAGACAGCTACATTCATAAGTTACCATTACCGTTTTCTAACTTATAAATGCAGGTGACTGTACAATATAAATAAACAGAATTTTTCGACTTCTGTTTATGAAATAAATAATAAAATTATTTAAAATAAAATTCAAGTATACATTGTATCATTGGTCTTGAACAACATCTATATTCGAAGAGCGTGTCAGTCAAGGCAGAGTGGCTCAGAAGGTCGTATTACATTAAGATATGCAATAAGATCAATTACACAGGAAACATATCGGCCTAACTCGTAGCAATATCCAAGAATAAGGCTGCTAAAGTTTTTCCTAGGCTAGAATATAGCTTTCAGGCAGATATTCGTAAGTTCAAGTCACTATTTTTTTACGTATAATATTCTATTCACACATCACTGGTTTAACCGGGCTTATTACCCCATCAGGGGATACAGTTTACTTGTGTGGGTATGGCCTTCAGTTTTCAAGAGAATAATTTGACTTGCAGAACATTTCTTACTACATGTAACCCATCCTGATACGAAAAACTTCTCACTTCTCTCTTTTTTTTGGGGTGGGAAATCATCAAATACCTTCGCCTCTGGGCGAGGCGTGGGGTAGTGTCAGACTTGTACTGACTAAAACCCACCCATGTTCCTTCTATTGCTCTTTACGTTCCGGGGCCGCGGTATCTCTTTCGAACAACCCGCAACCCCGGCCGGAAGGTATACTGCCTTAAGAGCCGTACTGTGTGAATAGAGTTTTAAAAATAAAGTAAACTAAGATTAAACATCAATTAATTAATAAGGTAATATTTTACCAGCGTTTCGGTTAAAGCCCCGTTCCAATAATCAAAAACGACTCGTTTTGCTTACGGATGGTAGTATTTTGACGTATGTTCTATGAGACTTATGTCAAAATCCTACTATCCGTAAGCAAAACGGGTCGTTTTTGATTATTGGAACGGGGCTTAAGAGATCATCACGCCGTTTGTCTCAATGGATAATTGCAGCTAAGTCGACGCAGACGTTATACCCGTTGTATCTCGAACAGTTTCACATCCGTGTCGTACCATATGGGCGGGTCCACGTTGCTGTAAACACAAAATTATAAGATAAATTAAACATTCAAAAGTCAAAGGACTTTTAGAATAATCAGTATGCGCCTATGGGTGAAATATAAAACAAATGAATAGTGACTATTGTTTTTTTGGAACGAAGTTCCGTATCGTGCGATGCGAAAGGGGGCTAGACGGAAAAAAATAAGACCAAAAGTTGTAACGACACTTTTTGCTTAAGACCAAAAGTTGTCTGTCTGCCTCTCTCATAGAAAGCAAGCTAGTTATTTTCGTTTCATCTTTCTATTTCGCATGGAACAGTGTGGTGTCGCGACGATTATTTTTGTTGAGTGTATACATAATAAATGATAACTTCGTTCCATCCGGGTGTCCCTTGACACCTCTCAATTTTTTTTTGTTTGGTTGCTTTCTGTTATTTAATTATCTTTTGTAGTTTTTTTCTTATGCGAGTTAAACAAAAACGGCTACAGAATCAAGTGTATAGCTGCCTTACCGTATATAAATGACGCCCCAGAGGTAGGTCCGGAACCAGGCGGCCGTGCCTGCGTTGGCCTGGTACTTGCGGATGAGGATCGGGTGCGGCACGGGCAGCAGCCCCACCAGCGTGCCGTGCTGCAGGAAGCGCAGGATCTCCGACTCGTCGGTCAGGCCCCTGGACCACGAACAAATTTTACGTGGAATTAAAGTATTTTTTTTATTTAAACTTTGCCCCTCACTAGGAATTACTCCTGTATCGTGGGTGCGTTTACAAACATTTAAACTCACATACACACAAACAGCCAGACCCGGAACAACTATCTGTGGGCCATACAAATATTCGTACCGTGCGGGGATCGAACCCGCGACACGCAGCGCAGCAGTCGATCGCTCAACCACTGCGCCAACCGTGTCGTCAAAAGTAAGCCGGTTATAAGTGAATTTGTCTTAAAATGTCAAATCCACAGAGAGAAAGACACAACTATTCTGTAGGTTTTGTTATAGCTCGGGTCTTGGAACGACTCAAACTCAAAGCATTTATTTCAATTATACCAATACAGACACGTTTGAATACCATAAAAACTTAAAAAAAAATGCTGCTAAAATCCCAGTCACAAGACATAATAGCTTCTGA
The DNA here is from genome assembly GCA_905475445.1 of Ochropleura plecta. NCBI lineage: Eukaryota > Metazoa > Arthropoda > Insecta > Lepidoptera > Noctuidae > Ochropleura > Ochropleura plecta. Next base: position 1,957,477 of record FR997735.1, read on the forward strand.
AAGTGCTGTAGTTGCCCATTCCAAAGCGTAGATCTCTATGGGTAAAAATGGGCATAATAACTCCAAGCACCTCCAATCTTCACAGCACAAAGGGGCTACAGATTAGAGTATAATAATATGGTTTATAATTTCAACTTGATACCTCCACGCGTTCCCGAGATTAATGGTCTTGACAGACAGACAGACGGACAGAAAAGTCCAGTAAGGGTTTGTGTCGTCTGTCTGCCAAGACCCTTTATCTCGGGAACGCGTAGAGGTATCAAGTCTGTGGTTCCTTGAAGCTGTGATCAACCCTCTCCATCACTATCTTCCCTCTATCCTCTTGTTTATGTCGCAAGTTTATACATTTTAGAGGTCACCAGACTGTTGACGTACTTGTGACAGTCGGTCGTGTCCCTCCGACCGATGCCGCAAGTAACGATGAGAATTATGGGACGGGTGGACCCTCCACCCGTCCCAGTTAACAGGGTAGATAATATTTTATAGCATTTGAACAGCAGTTATTTAACTTGTTGAGCGTTGAAGGAAGCACGTTCAAGGTTAGGTTTTAAATAATGAAGCAGCTTTTATAAAATAGGATATTTCAAACACTTGTAGCTGCTAGCCGTGATCAAATTGTAATGATCCAAAAAATGTTTGTTGAAGATGAAATGACAGAATGAAATTCGAAATATGAATATTCAATAATTTTAACGTCTAGAGCCCCAGCAGCAAAAACGTGCCAGTAAACAAGTATTACCGTTGAGCCCCGCTGGCAGAAATTTGTGCCACCAAACCCCGACCGATTTAAAACTGTTTTTGTAGTAAAGATAAGTCTTAAAATCAGATTACGCTTACGATAAGAGCCCGCCCGGCGATGCTTGACGGATAGTTGACGTAAATAATGGCGGTCCTTGAGAGGTTAAAACCAATGTTGGTCCAAAAGGAAAGAGGTTGAAGCCACAGAGGGGTTGGAATACCCACTCTGTTACATACTCACTTGTCGATGCATATCTTCTCGACTTGAGGCACTAACACCTGCAGCAGACGCATGATGGTCTGCAGCGGGAGCTTGCCGCGCCAGCTCGACACCCACTCCGCCGTAGGCCTCCACTCTCCACCCGACTCCAGCTCACGACGACCCGTGCTGGTTACTTGGATGCTGTTTCTCTGAACAAAAAAAGTTAACTTAAATCAGGTCCAGAAAGCGGTGGTGAAATGACCTAGATGGGTACCGTGAGGGCTAGTTGATGGTGAGAGATAGTTTGTGGAAAGTCCTTACCTGGGAATGGGGCAGCATGATCTGCCTAGCCTTTTTCCCAACTATTTTTGTATAGGCTTCCAGTCTTACCGGATACAGGAAAATACCAGTATGTTATATGAAGCGACTGCCTATCTGTCATTCTGTCCTCCACAACCCAGTTAGCACTGGGTAATACGATACCACTTGGTAAGACTAGTTGTCAGAGTTCGCGACACTGACTAGCTGTAACGACTTGTAAAGAGTCTACAAATGACAGCCGCGACCAACGGCTTAGCGTGCTTTCCGTTGCACTGTGCAACCTAGGCAATCACGGCTTAACTTATATTTAACCACGAACTTCACAATCCTTACTACTATTATAAAAGCGAAAATGAGTTTGTTTGTTTGTTACGTCTTCACGCCTAAATGGCTAAAAACCCAGAAACTTTTTTTTAAGTGAGAAATGAGGGAGAAGAGGGAAAACTTAGCTTTGCTATTACAATAAATAAGGCGCAAGGGCAAAAACTACATGTAGCAGGTACCTGCAAATCAGGAAAGGGGAACTGTGTTACCCCGAATTTAAAGCGAGCGTAGCCGCGGGCAAAAGCTAGTATATTATATAGCTTTGAAATATGATATCAAAGTTTCTTAAAAAAAAACAAGTAGAACATGTCTTCTCATTTCTAAAATTAAAACTATCAACTCACATGCGTGACTGTCCTCTTCTCATTCTCCTCGTCCATATCAACATCATCCGGGCGATCCTCTCCATCCGGCCCCGCCCTCTGCGGCAGCAACCTATCCCTGGGCTCCCTGCTGTCCCCGTCCCCGTCGTGCGGCGCGCTGGTGTCGGTCGTGTCGGACGAGTTGGCTGTGTCGGCCGGCTCGACGGTGTCGCCCTCTAGCCGTTGTGGGGGAGGGTGGGCTGATTCGCGTTCTGTCATTGTGCTGATGGCTGTGTGGAGAAAGGTGTTGTAGTTTTTATTGATGGATGACAATAGCATGTAAAGGAATCTAGAATTCCAGGGTTGCGGGTTGTTCGAAAGAGATACCGCGGCCCCGGAACATAAAGGGCTGTAGAAGGAACATGGGTGGGTTTTAGTCAGTACAAGTCTGACACTCCCCCCCGCTCCGCCCAGAGCGGGAAAGTTATATGATGATTCGAACTTTTAATCCCGGTAGGACGAAAATTAACTTGGAAAACAGAATGTTAAAATGACGGTACGGTTGGCGCAGTGGCTGATGAATCGACTGCTGCGCTACGTGTCGCGGGTTTGATTCCCGCACGGAACAAATATTTGTATGACCTGCAGATAGTTGTTTCGGGTCTGGCTGTTTGTGTATGTTTAAATAAAAAAAAACTGTATAGTTACCAGGTGTCTCAGCAAGAGTTGGGTTAAGCGTGCCGGGCTCAGCCGGCTGTGCAGGCCGCGAGCCTTCCATCGGAGTCTCCGCCACTGACTCAGCACTCCGAGACCTGATAAATACACATAATTATTAGAACAATTACCTAAGAATTATGAAGTATAACCCTCGAGACATATCCCATTTTCTGAAGGCCTTTTTAATTTTTTATCATCTCTATATCCAATATCATTAATAGGATGAAGTTAATAACATTAAATTATCCACTATCCCGATTTTGGGCCTAGAGGTGGAATATGGCTAAGCCCCTCTCAGAGCTGACGAGTGTGTTGCCGCAATAGGAATCTATAAGCTTATTCATCATCTTCAATTCTAACGGGATGCAGCAGAATATCAGGTTTTTTATATAAAGCGACTTCTAATATGACCTACTCAACCCAGTTAGTAGTACTGGGGAATACGAAATATGTTATAAGCTATTATGTCAGTACAATTTGTGGGGTAAATAATCTAATATATAAAATTTCCGTGTCACAATGTTAGTTACCGTACTCCTCCGAAACGGCTCGACCGATTCTTATAAAATTTTGGGTACATATTGGGTAGGTCTGAGAATCGGCTAACATCTATTTTTCATACCCCTAAACCTCAGCGGGTGAAACCGCTGGGCACAGCTAGTACTCATATAGACGAGCGAGCGCACCCTTAAAGTTAGATTCTAATATTTTGCATATCCTTCAAGCAACAATTTGAGCGTTTCTTACAAATTTGTTAAGAAAAAGTCTTATTAAATCAATGTTTTTCAAAGTATAAAAGTGGTCACCAATGAGTGAGTTTTTTTCTGTCATATTTATCGTAGTTGGATGTATTATCAAGAATAAATTAGTAATTTAGTAACGTGCATACAGGTATTGCTAGTAATTTTATATTAACATGCCAATGCAATTGAAGGTTAAGAGCAATATTAAAATTAACAAGACCCTCAGAAAGTAGGTATTAGTCTCACAATTACAAACTTGGACAGTACTTAATAATCATCCTTGCCAGAAACGGGTTCCTTGGCAAAATCCTAGGCAAGTCATGAGAATTAAAATACAGGACAAACATACATAATGCATTTGTCAAAATGAATGAAAGGCGATTAGCAAAATGAAATATTACGACGAACGTTGAAACAACAATACGCGGCCTACAAGGACATACACAAATTTATTGCATAGATGATGCCCTACAAAAATATTTGGTGCTCACACAATCAAACTTCTCAAAATTATGTACAAATCTCCCAGAAAAAGTACGCGCTTCGACAATAATCGTATATTTTTGAAAAACGAATGCTCGATCTAATTTAGAGTCATTACACACATCTATGGAAGTAATACTATATTATAACCATAGTTAGGACACAACAAAATAACTACTTTATGCAATTTAGTTTGCAATTCAAAATACTTTGGGACAAATTAACAGCACCAAAAAAAAATTACGTGTAAAAGTTTTTGAAACCATTTACAGAAATAGATATGATTTATATAGATGGTATAAAACTTTAATTTTAAGTACTTGTATCAGGATTATATTCTTTGATTTCTTTGTAGGGCAACGTTCGTGCTAATACAAAATACGACGATTACCGAAGAGCACACTTTTTCCGGTTTAATTGTTTGTAAAAATGAAAGCGGAAAAATATTATTATTATTTTTAGTTTCTGCCTAGCCTCATTGACAAAACTAGTGAGTATACATGTGGGTGTGTGTTAAATGATTTGCTAGCAATGCGCGTATACTAAATACCGCAGTCGTTGGACGGGCAGCACTGGCTTAGAGGCAACTCCGTTGACTATAGGCACTTCAAGGTGTAGTGGCGTTTGGTCAGCTGGGGACTGTTGTAAGCTGGGTGGGTAGACAACAAATAATTCATAAAATATACGCTGAATATTGGACAATTGTCCAGGATAAGGACTAATTCCTGTAGGTACTAAAAATAAAAGGGGTAACATGAGGAAAGGAGTCAAAAAAACTTAAAGAGGTTTGTGTATGACTTGTTTTGAGTTCAAGGTTTTGAAGTACATGTGTCATCCTGCTTATTTAAAAGAAAACGCAAATAGTTCAAAGCATTGTAACTGTTTTGAACTCCTGCAATTTAATGTTTTCTTTCTAGCCTTTGCTAGGTAATATGTGCGTACCTTGGTAGTGTAGTCTTATGGTGCACTTTTCCCTTAGCTCTGCCGGCTGCTAGCGAGCGAGCAATGGCATCGTGCTCGTGCGGTAGCTTGGCTTGTTAATGAGAACATACTCACCTGGGTAGTGTAGTCTTATGGTGCACTAGTCGCTTAGCTCTGCCGGCCGCTAGCGAGCGAGCAATGGCACCGTGCTCGCGCAGTAGCTTGGCTGGTTAATGAGTGCGTACTCACCTGGATAGTGTAGTCTTATGGTGCACTAGTCCCTTAGCCCTGCCGGTCGCTAGCGAGCGAGCAATGGCATCGTGCTCGTGCGGTAGCTTGGCTTGTTAATGAGAACATACTCACCTTGGTAGTGTAGTCTTATGGTGCACTAGTCGCTTAGCTCTGCCGGCCGCTAGCGAGCGAGCAATGGCACCGTGCTCGCGCAGTAGCTTGGCTGGTTAATGAGTGCGTACTCACCTGGATAGTGTAGTCTTATGGTGCACTAGTTCTTTAGCCCTGCCGGCTGCTAGCGAGCGAGCAATGGCACCGTGCTCGTGCGGTAGCTTAGCTAGTTAATAACCGCGTACTCACCTGGGTAGTGTAGTCTTATGGTGCACTAGTCCCTTAGCTCAACCGGCTGCTAGCGAGCGAGCAATGGCACCGTGCTCGTGCGGTAGCTTAGCTAGTTAATAACCGCGTACTCACCTGGGTAGTGTAGTCTTATGGTGCACTAGTCCCTTAGCCCTGCCGGCCGCTAGCGAGCGAGCAATGGCACCGTGCTCGTGCGGTAGATTCGCTAAGTTGTGGAATACTGCTCGCTTGCGAATTATTGTGTACACTAGGTTGGAGTTACCTGTGAAAAAAATAATCTCACTAGAAGCCTAGAAGTTTAACAGATAAAGTCGTTTGCTCAGCGAGAGGAACCCATTCTTAGATTTAACTTGACGAATAGAAGAAATGCGTAGTTTAAATTCAAGTAGAATAGTTCACCGCAATCTAAATAAAAAAACTGTTGAATTTTTTTACAGGTGTTATAATATGTACCGACACCCCAAAACTGCAAGCATGACCAGCTGCGTATCCCACTTTCAAAGCGCTGACGCCGCTTTTTCCTCATACGGTGACCGAGTTTGCCGGGCTTGTGTTTTATTAGCAGTAAGTAATTATGTGAAGATTTGGATTCATTCTGTATCTAATATGGATCGGAAATTACAATACTAATTATTCTAAAATAGAATTCCTATTCTATTTTAGAATAATTAGTATTGTAATTTTACCTTGTAATTAAACTTAGTTAAAATTCATTTTGGTTTAATTTGGGTACTCCGACAGCGACGTCCATATTTCAGGTGTAAACACAACACACTATATTATTTATACAATTATTGTTCCACGAAAGTTGTATGAACAGTTAATACGAGAAATCTTTAAACTCACCATCAAACTGGTACTGTATCATATTATTGAACATCTCCAGTAGAAAGAACACGAGATGGTGATGATGTGACTGAGAGAACAGGAACCACGGAGTGCTGAATGCTTCCAGTAAGTGAAGTAGTTTGGTCGACGCCACCATTGATAACGTCTTCAGGTACGGAGATACTGTAAAAAATACTTACTTATAATTGAATCTTGGGGATTTACAAAAATATTATGGAGAATGTGACAAGGAAGGTTACTTTTTCCAAAATTGATAAGGAACAACGTATATGGCGCGTTATTTATGCAATTTAGAGGGCACAGCCGCGCAACAAAAAGGAAAAAACCGCTCATATTAAGAGGCCACAGTGTGAGGAGCACAACTGATCCTAAAATGATTCAGCGATTGCAGACGGATATCTTTAATCTCTGGTCCGTACTACCAAATAGTTTGTCAGTATCTACAAAACCGCACATAACCCGGGAGTGCTGCGTCACCTAAAACTCAACGTGCCGGACCGGTACGTGTGGAGGCGGCGACGCCCATATATACTGAACATTCCGGTAGCCAGAACCAATCAGTTGGCAAAAACCTCAGCAGAACGATCCGCGTTGTGAACGAACGTTTATTTCGTGCACTTTGAGTGACTTCGCAAGAGTTTTATTAAATATAGTTAGTTATGTAAGACCATACGGAAAGATAAATATGTTATTTTTTTTGTTTGTTTATAATTAGGTACTAAGAAATTTAGATATTTGATGTAAAGTGTTTTATTTTTTAGATTTATTTTATTAGTTGATAGCTTCACTGTCGCATTAGGTTAAGGCCTGTAAGAATAGTTGTAAGGAGGGTAAATAAATAAAATACTCACCATTGACGAGTATAGTGAGCAGACAGTCGAACAGTGGCTGCAGTCTCTGGTGGCCAGTGGTGATGATCTTGTGGAACACGACCACCAGCAGGTCGGCGTGGGAGCCCGTGAACACCGGGATGTCCATAGGCACAGTCGCTGTATAGGGCTTGTTTAGCCGAACGCCCAGATTGCGCTCGCCGGATAGCAGGAGAAGAATGAATACGCCGATGTGCATTAGTCCTACGCGCGCTGGAGAAGGTAAACGGTCGGTAACCAAGTATGATTAGTTAAAACTTACAAGAACAGTTCTCCAAAGAAAAGTGATCGTTTCCTGACTCTTCGTTAACCTATATAGCAAGCAAGTGGCTAATATTACCATAAATAGATGCCCTTTTTGTATTAGCATGATTATAATATTATACTAACAACTCTTTTCCCATCTGCCAAGCCTTTTCCCAACTATTCGGGTCGGAGACTATCATTCCTCCACAACGGCCAACACAGATATTTACTAGGTAATATGATACTCGATACCAACTATGAATCCTAAAACAAAACTTTATTACTAACGAGTGACAGATGATCGGAATAGGTAACCTAACAACGCAAAAACTTTGCCTCTACTGTACGACAACGATGCTGATAATTCGGCAACACGAAGATTACCGAAGCGTATGACTTTTCTGGTTTTACCTTACATCGGTGTAACACAGTGCGAGTTTTTAACTAAGCACTAGGCAATCAAAAAAGTCATATTACATTAAATAACAATATTCTAGCAATCTCTTTTGTACAATAAGATTTTTCTAAAGAATGGCACATAGTTACTAATACTTTTTTAGATACTTTTTTGCGGATAAGAATTCATCAAATAACTTCAGAGTATCAGACTTTTACTAACTGAAACCCACACATGTTCCTTCTTTTGCCCTTCATGTTCCGGTCCGGAACAACCCGCAACCCCGAATCTACTAATATTTTAGATACAGACATAGCAATTAATAGTTAACTTACATTGATCAGCTCGCGAGTCGTTAAGGTGATACAATATCGGTACTAGAACTTCGAGCACGTCACTGCTCTTTAGGACGTAGTACATGAATTTCTGAAACAATCATATTTACTTACTTTTGTAAAACGTAGTTTTTTACATTGTTAATAACTGTAATTACCAGTGACAATGGTAGCGGAACCAAAGACAAAAAAAAACAGAAAGAGGGTAGATCGTTCTGTCTGCTAAAAGTATCGGATACCAATAATTTCGTAAGTTTAATTTGACCTTAAAAACAAATAGGAATAGGAGAAAACATGTGGAGCAGTGTCAACTTACTTTATTATAATCACACATCTTCCAAAACAGAACCAGCAACTCCTGATGTAGGTTGACCTTCTTAGCCGAGTTCGGCAGATAGGTCTGCGCCAAGGGATTGTTCAGGAGCCTGGTTACCCCCCGGAGGATGAACTGGAAGTCCTCATCACGATGGATCCGAGATAGGTAGTTGATGAATAGATTGTCTGGGAGAGTCTGCATAAAAACGAATGTTGTAGAGATTTGTTTTGTTTAAGACCCATTCCGACCACCTTCGATAGCACCGTCATACAAAAAGAATAATTTTTTGCTTGACGTATTTGTGACAGTTATTTTGGCAGTTTATAAAAATAAAATCAGGTGATCCATAATTATTTTCCGTGTATTTTTTGTATGGAATAGCTATTTCATCATGTCTAGATATCCTTTACACTTTGTTTGGTGAATAATGCATTTCCGTAGGTGGTTAAAACAGGCCTTAATTTTTTATATTATTGTTTATTTAGTATATTTAACGGTCATACCGTCATCATCTGTTTCATAGGTCCCAGCTGTGGCTGGTAACACAAACAGGAATGTTTTTATTAAATAGCATTTTACTTTTAGAGGTAGAATATTGCCCAAAAATATGGAGATAATCATTATATTTTGAACATTTTAGAGAATTCCGTTATCTTACGTATGACACAGGATTAAAGTAACCTTTTTCATGGCATAAATGTCAATTTTGAAAAGAAGTCAACGGGAAAATTGTCGAAAGTACATTTTTATTTAAAAAAAAAATCAAAGCTGTGCATGTTCTTACTTCATCAGATTCCTCATTGACAGCGTTACTTGTGTCATGGTCTAGCGTCACTATCAATACTTGTAGAGCTACCTGCAAAAAGTTTTAAGTAAATTTAGCGTTGCTTTATGATGCCTCATTTGTCTATGGCTATCAAGAGTATCACAGTAGCAGTCACGGAGACAGGATTTATGCTAATTGATGGCAATAGGCTATCCCCTAATTGTTGGTGTATGTAGATACAACATTGCCTAACCATGTATGCTTACTTCAACGAGCGGTTCCAATGTGTCTGCGAAGAGAAGATGGTTGTAAGGCAGACCGAGGCCCACAGGGTCATAGGAACACACTGTGTTTACTAACGACGTGAATAGAGGCAAGGCGTGGCGGTTTTCAGGACTAGTCAGGTACCTATAAAAAAAAGGAAACAAGTTATAGTGTTACATATATAAGTATAGTATACAATGTGTCCGGTCATGGACTAGCGATATTATATTAAAACACTCGTTACATAAGTATCTAGTTATGTAACGAGTGTTTTAATATACAATTACGATACACACTTGGGTCTAATTCACTTCCCCGCTTTTTGGCAGCCATTTTGAGATATTCTCTATGCGTGTACCAAAAATAACCATATCTGTCAGTTTTGGACTTACTGAGACGAAAATTGGTTTATTCAGAGGGCAACAATATTGTCTATCGTTTAAGTTAAGAAATGATGAGCGTAACTTTAGAAAACAAAATTTAAGTTCAAAAAAATATGCAAATCAACGATAGTTTTGTAAATATTTTGTGAAAAATTTGGTAGTTTATTTTTGAAAATCAATAAATTTGAGTACTAGAATGTTTGTAATATTAGTACATAGAATATCGCTAGTCCTTGACCGGGCACATGGTTTATACATATAGTATTATAGCTGTCAGGCTAATAACAAAATAAAAAGTAAAAACAGTAAATTATAAAGTTGCTAATAACAAGCCTCCACAGATATATAACAATAACTACTAATACCGAAAGTTAAAGTTATTGTTTTTATTTTATTTATTATGATTTTACGTTACTACAAACGAGTTTGAGGACCACCAACCGGTGTTTCATTCACAAAAAAAGATTTGGCTAAGTTTTCTTGCTGAGCTTGTTTTAGAGCAAAATAAGTGAATATAATGTTCGTGAGATATTTCATTAAAGCAACGAGCATTACGCCTATAATAAGTGGATAATCATATAAGATCCCATTTGTCCCAGATAAAAAGTCTTAAAACATAACTTTCTGTCCTGTTGTTCTCTCTGAAGTTGCTGTTGGATTTAGTGAGGCTACTATCAACTCTGCCAAGACCACCAAGGTGATATCTATCAACGTTTGAAATTCTCCATTGACAAAGTACATAAACCCTGCAAACAGAAATAAAAGCCCTGCATAAATGACACTCACGCAATCCACTTATTATGATGCGAGGCAGCATGCGATGCTGGCTTGTAGATAGTCTCGCTGAAACAAGTGAGCATCAGCCGCAGTAGCTCGGTCCTGGCCGCCTCGTGGGTGGAGACCCGCGGCGGGGAGCGGGCGAAGCCCACACCGCCTGCCCAGATGTACTCGCAGCTATCCAGGGACGACAGCTCTTCTGCTCGTTCCTGGGAGGATTTAGGTCACGTAATCGTAACTATTTCTCAGATTAAGGCGACAATTAGGTTCCATCTTCGAAAACGATCTACTTTTTTCTTTATGATGTCAGAGTTTTATGCCACCCATGGGCCTCTGACTTGGTTTTACATGCCGTTGAGAAATATCTCTCAGGTAAGCTGATTTCCTAACGATGTTTTCCCTTACCGAAGCACATATTTTCAATACGAAAATGAATTCAAAAATCACAGATGTTGGGTTTGAACTCGTGACCTATGGAGTCGGCAGTCCAACGGTCACACCACTAGACAATGAAATGGTTTTTTTGCTACCTATACTTATAAATCAATCAAACAAGAACCAGTTTGAGATAGCTGTCTTATTCCAAAGGAAAAGTCTAGAAAGAAAGAAAAATAAGTTTATTTGGCACATGCCACAAGTGCACACAACAAAAAAAGAACTAAAGACAGAGGAGATAATTATTGTGTCCCACGGCTGCGACAAATAGGCCGAGTTCAGCAAACTGCCGGGCAACTGTGTGTGTGGCAAGTGTCCGACGCTGGTTTTCAAAAAATCTACTAAAAGTTCCGTGTCAGTAAAGGTTGCAAATATTAATACTTGATCGCTAACACATAATTCTAGACACGACAATTGCCAGAAATATTTTCGAAGTAACATAAACAAACAAACCTCGAAGAAACAAGGTTCGACGTAAGACAACCTGTTCACTGTTTATACATGATAGCTTTTGCCCGCGGCTTCGCTCGCGTTAAATTCAGTCGGGTAACACAGATTTTTTTTTGTTTTTTTTTTCTTTCTTGATTTGCAGGTACCTGCTACCTAGTTTTTGCCCTTGCGCCTTATTTATTGTAATAGCAATGCCCTTTTCCCTTTTCTTCCATCTTTCTCCCTCATTTCTCACTTTTTTTACTAAAAAAAATAGCCTATGGCCGTCTTCAGGGTCCCACCAAAATTCATCAAAATCTGTTGATCCATTTAAGCGTGAAGACAAACAAACTCACTTTCGCTTTTATATTATAAAGTAAGGATAAACAGCGAACAGAAAAGGCGCTTTATCAAGGCATCGATGTATAGTCATCCATTTAACAATTGTAGTATTTCGACCTCATGTTGAGAACCCATCAAAAGCTCTTACTGACCGGCTAAAGCCGAATACTCGTCGTTAAGTGGTTACTCACTAAGCAAGCAAAATAGAATATCAACAATCTGTGCGCACAAACTGCATGCCAATTAACTACACTTTATCAATCAGACTATAAACACAAAGTGGTGATTCGCTGAAAGGACCTTCACGAACCATTGTTACGACTTACAAGTGATTGGGCCTTGACCACTTTATGAGCTCCTAACTAAGTTACTAACGCAATCGCCTCCTTACAGATTACAATATACAAAACAATTAATAATACTTCATTTTAATTAGCATCCTGCTGATTAGATTTGACAGTACTCATATATAACGTTCTCTAGTACAGTTAAACTAGAAAAGGCATGCGCTTCGGTAATGCTCGTGAACGAACGACATCGCCACGAACTTTATACTTTTTTACGGTAAGGCGTTGGTTGTCATGGCAACCGGGGCTAATGGTTCAACGTGATCGTGTTTTGCCCTCGCTCTACTAAGTACGCAATTGATAAAGTTGTTGATAAGGCACAGGGGGAACCGAAGCTGAATGAGTCCACGTTCCGCCCACGCAAGTTTCGTTCTTGGATAATTTATTTCCTTTAGTAAAATATTGAATGACGCAAAAGGGACGAGGAGTATACCGTGTGACAGAATTAAAAAGGTTCTGTATAAAGATATCAAAATCATGCAGGCGTTTTCCTAAGTGTGTTGGGGTTGGCTTCCAGTCTAACTGAATGCAGTATTATATATATATACCAGTATTTTTACATAGAGCGATTGCCTATCTGACCTCCATAACCGAGTTAGCGATATTTACGAAAAGATAAGAGGTGTCTGAAGAAATGTTCAGTATTAGAGAAGTATGAAAGGGCAGAAGAATGATGGTGATATCACATATTTAAGTACCTAGGAAAACCTCTTTTGCACAAAACGAAAATCGGCCACATGTGATATGGATTCAAGCACTCTGATCGCTCTTAAATCGAAGTTTAACTCTTCGAGTACAGAGGGGCATACCAAGGTCACAGCCTACCGGGGTTGGGGATTCGAAAGAGATGACACGGCCGCGGAATACAAAGGGCAAAAGATAGAACATGGATGGGTTTTAGTCAGCAAAAGTCTGTCACGCCCTCCAGCTCCACCCATGGCCGGAGAAGTTATTTGATCATTTCACATCTCTAAAAAACTCTGTAAGCAAATATTAGTAGTAGTAATTTAAATTATATAAAATTCTCGTGTGTTAGTTACCATACTCCTCCGAAACGGCTGGACCGATATCAACGAAATTTTGTGTGCATATCGGGTAGGTCTGAGAATCGACCAACATCTATTTTTCATACCCTTCTCTAGAAAAGGAGCTGAGCAGCGGGTGATACCGCTGGGAACAGCTAGTTTAAATTATAAAGTTACTCCGTCGCTGTCTTAGGCCACGTCCTAACCAAAGTGACTGACGCGCGAACAAGCGACCATACCAGAAATCGTCGTCGCGCCGAGCAAATGTGTGACGTATGAACGCGATGATCGCGTATTGGAGCGAAGATTGCTTTGTTTAGTACATCGGGGTACGAGTCTCATCTAGACACTTAATTTAATATTGATATGAGGATATATCGACAGTGAGGTTGTGCTAATTTCCCATGAGTATGTAGCAGATAACAAGGGTTTAATACCCATGGGTAAATGCACGCTAACATTGTTTAAATAAGGGTAAGATTTTTATCCCAATAGTAAGTAAATTTCAATGGGATAATAGCCGGCCTTCAAGCGGATTTTAAAAGCTTGCTAAAACACATATTGAACTACTAAAACATGTTAAACTTAAGTGGTTTTCGATGACGTCACAAAAACTAGCTTAGTCCATTAGTACCCGTTGCTAAAGAGAACAGATATGGCGGACAATACAGTGATTAGATAAAAATCAACTAAAAATATATATTATCTATGAATCAATACTTACGGGGCCAGCTCGCTTGGTTGTGGCGACTGTGAAGTCTGGGCAGAATAAGAGATCCTGTGGGCAAACATATTATGGAATTAAAAACTATTTTTATATTAAAACATCACGCCTTTAACTCTCAATGTGTAAGGCAGAGGTGTAACTGATAGTTAAGTAATAAACATAGTTTTGGGCCAAGCCTGTATATAGCCCGAGGGGCTTGCCAGGGCCACCGCCTGCCGGGGTTGCGGGCTGTTCGAAAGAGATACCGCGGCCCCGGGACGTAAAGGGCAATAGGAGCATGGGTGGGTTTTAGTCAGTACAAGTATGACAGTCCTCAGAGCGGGGGAAGCCTTTATAAATAAATGATATAGTACAGTAGTGGACCATCAAGTAATTCTAATGAAACCTGTCCTACAGGAGAAAACATAGTATTCATAAGAATAAGCTGGTCCTTTAAGTAGCACCATTTGTTAATATTTAACATTATTAAATATATATTATATTTATATATATAATTCGGACAGCGGAGATCCATATTTGTTAGTATTACAAGCGGCTTATACTCTAGTGTTGGTAGAAGTAAAAATAAAATATTTAAACAAAGGATAACAAAGCAGGAACAAAGTGTCCTACTTGATATTGAAAATGCCCAATACTTGGAGTATAGCTATCCGCTACAGCTCTCAGAATATAACTGCGACTACTCCGCACTCTGTATAGCAGCGACGCGGTTTTTTTGCGTATTATAGCTTGAAAGCCATCGGTGTGGGCGTGAGCAAACATTTCCGAAGCGCTAATGAAAGCAGATGTGGAGATAGTCGAACGTGCGCTAGTGACGCGAGCGCCTGAGACGTCACCGGCGCATGCGTTAATTCTTTGTAAGTATATAGAAAGAAAATTGCGTTTATTTAGCATTAAAACCTTAACAAAATAAAATAAATAATGCCAAAAGGGCCTCAGCTCAGCATAATGCCAGATGGCAACACCTATATATATATTAATCTCAATGCAAATATCGTTTACAAAAAACATCGTTTGTAACTATGTAAAAAAAGTATATTTGTTATTGTTTATTTTATTATCTATGTTATACGGGGCAAACCCATTGTCTTCAATATGGCACAAGACCATTTTATTAACACGTTCGCGGACAGTATTATTATCTCACAGGTTGCAGCTACTGAGACATTACTTTTTTTCATACATTGCCCACGGGCGTATATATAATTTTTGTAAATAATGTAGTGACAGTACAAAAGTCGTAATTATACCTGTGGTGACAGTACATAAGTCGTAATTATACCTGTGGTGACAGTTCAAAAGTCGTAAATATACCTGTGGTGACAGTACAAAAGTCGTAATTATACCTGTGGTGACAGTTCAAAAGTCGTAAATATACCTGTGGTGACAGTACAAAAGTCGTAATTATACCTGTGGTGACAGTACAACATGCCGTTCTTTATGATAGTATGAAAAATCGGTCGTCTTGTGGCGTATTGATTGTATGCAAGTAAAAACTGATACGTCGACAGGCGTGCTGTCGTATCACTTTTAGCTATCTAGACACCTGTTGTCGTTAGTGTTCATTTCGTATTTGCCAAATACGAATTATTAGAAATATGCCCCCTGTGATACAGCTCACTACTACAGGCAACAGGCAGGTATTAGGGAACTAGTACAGGCACCGAACTGTTGCTATACCTACATTATTTCTTAATTTAAATTGCATTTTTTGTGCCAATGTGTGAAATATATTCTACTAGCTTTTGCCCGCGGCTTCGCTCGCGTTAAATTCGGGGTAACACAGTTCCCCTTGCGCCTTATTGATTTGTAATAGCAACGCTAAGTTTTCCCTTTTCTTCCCTCTTTCTCCCTAAAATACCACTTTAAAAAAAAAATAGCCTATGTCCGTCTCCTGGTTTCCAACTATCTCTGTACCAAAATTCATCAAAATCGGTTTAGCCATTAAAGCGTGAAGAGGTAACAAACTCACTTTCGCTTTTATAATATTAAGTAAAGATAATTATAATTTGCCCGATCCAGGATTCAAACCTAGGATCTTATGCTCAGAAGTTACTAAATAGAGCATAACTATTAAGGCACATTGCTGGCAAAGACATATTTTTATTAAGAGTTTAAAATCTACCTTTGCCAAGAAAGCCTATCTTCATTATATAATTGAATTACTGAGAATCTCAAAATAGGTCTTTGAAATTATTTCCTTTATTTATTTAGTTAACTTTATAAATTTTCATTTTTAAATACCTAGTTCATAGAAAACAGAATTTTAAAATTTAATAAATATTCAGTTAGAAATTTTAAAAACCCCAACAAAAAAAACTTCTAAACAAAAACCTCTAAAAAGATGAAAATAATATCGAAATATTCTACTGTTACGTATTAAAGATTTAGCACACACTTAAGTTTGAAACCATAAACAATACAAAGATAATCTCTCTCACTCACACAGACAGCATTGATAAGAGACTGAGCAAGTGGCACGGACTCATTCTCTGCGGCCGCAGGGAGAGAAGACCAGAAGAAACCATGCCATTCCGGTTCCTCTAGCATGTACGGTAGAACTCGTGTAAGTAGACGGGCACAATTTAATGCTGAAAATAAATTTGAAATTAAAAAGTGATTGAGTCTGTAGCAATTACAGAGTTTAGGTTTATGCTAAGTATGTAATTACTGTAATCAGTAACATAGTATCAGCTTATTACTGTGCCACTGCAGGGCAAAGGCCTGTTCACAAACATAGTAGGTACGAGCATTGATCACAACTCTAAGCCAAGACAGGTTGGTGATTTCAGATTTATGTTTATAATAAGTACAGGTTTCTTCACAATGTTTTGCTTCACCAATATCTGATAAGTGAAAAAAAATATGTTTTTCCAAGTTTCCAATAAGTATTGATATTTTAATTACTTTAATAAAAACACTTAAAAAATACATTTGTTTATTGTTATTCCTAATATAATTAGTGTTGTCACTGTTTAATATGATTCATGTTCAGTGTTCTATAATGTACTTGTGTTAAATTTCCTATTTTATTTTTATTATTTATTTTGTTGATGATGTGGGTGTAACTTACCTGAATAAAGGTTATTTTTAATCATCAGAAATACTACAAGATAAAATTGTGTCTTACATTATAGTGTAACACCCTGTTTCCTATTTTATTTACAGTCATTCATTTAAATTAAAGAAGGAAATGATCAAAAACCTTTATTGATTAAGAGAACATTACACAAGTTGAAATAAGTGGTATATCAGCCACTAGCACTAGCAATAACACTAGGATTCCCTATGCCGTGGAGACTAGTCTAAAATGTAGGAAACTAGGAACAAGTAAATTGACCATATTATAAGGACTGTTTAATGTTCTGATTTTTTCAATGGTATGGAGTTGGGTCTATGAAATCATACCTGTCTGTTGCTCTCTTTGGGTCCTGCAGCTGCTATCTACCATCTTCACCAGCTTTTCTACAGCCTTATAAACTAGCGTCGCGAGATTGTTAGGAGATTCCTCTCGTAAAGCCCGGATCTCCGCACCAGGCACCAGTGCAAACACATCCTGAACGTTGGTCACGCTCTCTGACCAGAATTGGTCCCAAAAACTATCATCTCCGGAGTCGATAGGCTAAAATGAAATCATTACATCAAGACTCAACGCCAAGTTCGTAAATATATAAGTTGCACCAGATTCAAAGTACTTACCTGAGTTTTAGAGGTAAGCTGAACGACAGCTTTCCTAAAGTTTAGTTTTGTGTCAGCGTTACCCATTTTTCACGATTTCTAATTGTATAAATACATTAAATCCATCTCATCGTACGTTCTCATAAAAACAATGAAAAATGACAAACTGACAGATGATTGACTTGACAGAAGACGACGTGTCAAAGACAAATAAGCAATCTTTTGAAATGCAAAAAACTATTTTTTCAGCTTACGTGTAACCTATTATTTTTCTTTTTCTTCAGTCTAAAGCGCATTTTATATAATTTAATAACATTTATTTAAAACCATGATAAAGTTAATCAATCAAATTTTTGAGAATCGTTGATGGAAGCTTTTCTCGTCCTTTTTACTGACGAAGAGATAATCCCTAGGTTTTTACCTGAGTGAGACACAGTGGGTTAATTTGCTGAAATACACACATAATAAAACCAGTGATCCAAAAATACGTTATTAATTGCTTAATTAGGAACTCTTTGGTCAGTCAATATTGATCTGTGCTCTCTTCTTTTGTCTCGCTTGACACTCCTGTCAGTTGTCTATGGAAATATATATCTAATCATTTTCGAAGTGCTGGAAAATGGCTGCTGCAAATATTGCCCGCAGTGCTCTGAGTGGATTATTTCGAAAATCCACTACCATTAGGATACCGGTAGTATGCCGGCTCTCGACTGTTGCCCTGCAGCAGAAATATAGCTCAGTTAATGCTGTCCTAAAGTCATACAACACCCGGTACCATCAGAATGGGGTAAGGGTCTCATTAGTCAATACAACTTAAAATTCTGCATACAAAGTGTTATTTAGGGTAGATTTGTGGCAGTGACAATTCTAGCACTATATCTTATGTCTTTCAACCCAAAGAATAGTCTTTGCTGAAATTATAACCTCAATCTTGTTGCATAACAAATGTGTACAGTGTTACCCAAAATGTTTAGGTCCAGCAAGCACAACAGTACTCGTCAGGTGGGCACCACAAACCCTCGCCAAAGGAAATAGAGGAACGAGTGCTGAAAGTTTGCCAGGCCTACGACAAACTCAGTTGTATGAAGGTACATACATAACATTTATTTCCATAATATTCTGTTTCAGGCCCTCCGCAACTACAGTCACGGACCCCCGCTATCATTAGAACTTATTAAAAGTAGAGTACTACTTGTTCTTCAACTTTATGACAAAATTAACCCCGAAAAGGTAGCCTATACTGAAATTATTTATGTTCTGAGCATTCTTGCAAAGTGTTGTCTATGCTTTACTGACTTTCAAAAGATTTCAGAACTAAAACATGTAACCAATAAAATATTTCTCTATTTCAGCTGAGTGTAGATGTCCACTTTATAAATGACCTTGGTCTGGACTCTCTTGATCATGTTGAGGTCATAATGGCAATGGAAGACGAATTTGGCTTTGAAATTCCTGATGGGGATGCAGAAAGGCTGGTTAGACCCAAAGACATTATCCAATATATTGCTGACAAAGAGGATGTTTATGAATAAAATGAAATTTAAAAACAGTAGCATTGTCTTTGGAATTTAAGACCAGTTGTGCTAATTGCCTGCTGAAAATTCAGTTAAAAAAATTCCAGTGCTTTTATAATACAACTGGCCTAAGATGACAAGACATTGAGCCTAGGGTTTAGTTTGATTTATTTTACTTGTAATTCAAATAAGAATGAACAATGAAAACCATGCTGATCGTACTTCCATCTCTGAAATTGTAAAAAATGTAAATTCTGTTTATATTGATTATATGCCTGTTAGAGTAGATCATTTGTTTTTCATTTGGTAAATATCGATACCTGGACAAATAAATTGCTTCAGTTTCAATTCTATGAGTTTTCATTACCAGTAAATTAACTTAAAACTTCATGAAAAGCAACTGATGAAATACTATGCATTTGCCATTTTCCTGCAGTTTGTCTATAGCACATAGCAGATCTTTTACATTATTGTGATATCATCAGTTGTCAAATAACATGTTACAAAAAATTTTAAAGCTTTTTATTTTAGAAATTGTAAACATCCCAACACAGGGTTTCCATACAATACATCCGTATTTAAAAACCTAACTCGAAACCTATCCTATCTCATGTGGCTAGCCTTCTCCCATCTGTTGGCCTTAACTGGATGATGCTGACAACAAGTATACTTGAAATCTATCAACTTAAGTAGGTAATGAAACTGAAGAGTAGGTATGTTAAAATGTCCTAACCTCTGGTACCATTAATACTCTGGTTGGGTATTTTTTGCTTGTCTGGAGGAAGCCGTGACCATGGGGTAGCATTAGCTTATAAAACATGGTAGGCCAATTCTTTCAAAAGTTTACTAGGTATGTAACATCACGATCTTGAGGCTGACCAAAGGCAGAATTCTTAGGGCACAGCTAGTGCTAATGTTTACTTTATAATCAATATCTTATAAATGACATCAATGGCCTCTTTTCCAGAATATTTACTTGATACTTTCTTCTTGCCACATGAAACAATTTAGAAGGCCCCGCCATCTGACCTTTACGATTTGTAAATGTGATTAAATACAACATAACAATTCAAATATGTAAACAACATTCAATAGTGGCCTGTTAGTTTGTAATGCAGTGCCTAGATGGCGCTGCTACCAACATTCATAACGGAGAATTCCATATCTAGCTTAGGTACCTACCTTCCCGAAATAGTTGTTTGTTTACTCAAGTTATCTTCGAAGTTCCGTTCCAGCAAGATTGCGTAATATCTTCACGACGGTTTTATGATGTTTGAAATTTCGTGCCCGACTTTGCAACCGCACTAGGCTGGCAATGTAGTTGCACACCACACTTAGGGTGTCGATAAAATTGGCGGGGTCAAGTGGGGTGTCAATAATAGGTGCGTTTACCCTACCTACCATCTTGGAAATAGAAACAAAGGCGCCGATCTACCCACATATTAGTCATCCAGAAATAGTAGTGGCTATTGACTCAAGGCACATTGCTTATCGGCCAACAGTTCAATGCACAACAGTCAAGTGATAAAAGAACAGCAACGAGATCCTATCATACAAGCTTTTGTCAGTTTACCGCTTCGAAAGCGAACCATTTTTCGACCACTTGTTGGTATCCGATTGAGTTGAAATTTTGCACACCTATGCATACATGCATTTTTATATCAGATATGACTCAACAGTTATAGCACGGACACAAATAAATATATCTAAATAAAACAAATATTATATACTAACTCACTTATCACGAAATCTCAGAACCTTCAAAATGCCAGGAGTCTCAAATTTGCATGGGGTTCGGTACAAACAAACATAAAATCTTTGCTCTTTATAATATAAGTATAGATAGATATAGATCGATTTAAGCGGCTCATGTTTATGTACCCTCATAGGGCATAGGCGTTAGTTTATATTGTATTCTGTGGAAACTAAACAATTTAATGTGCACTTATCTATATCAGATGGCTTCGAAACCGCTTCAAATAGTTGCCCTACATAGGTACTTAAAATGACGAAAGTACCTACACTTGCATTTTAACCTTATTGTAAAGAGGTCTGGCTAGGGTTATCCATCAGTGTCTGGCAGTGAAGGAGGTGAATCATCAATTCATCACGCTAAAAAGAGTAATTTAACCTAGTAACTATATTTTTAACCGACTTCAAAAAGGAAGTGGTTCTATTTTCGTACGTATTTTTTTTATGACGTTCACCTATATAATTACTCCGCCAACTGTTGACCGATTTTCATAATTCTGGTTTTGTTCGAAAGGGTGTTAAAACTTTCCGAGGTGGTCCCATATTAATGTTAATAATAATTGTATTGCTTGGATAGTTTTTGAATTATCGTCTATATCATTATTTTTTCTACTGTCTATTTCTGCTATTAATATCTTTTAGTAAAAATGGATATTCGATAAAAAAAATAGTGTAAGATATACATAATTTACCTACATGCTGAATTTTTTGGACAATAGCTAAAGTTGTTTGTTTCGTTGACTTCTAGTTTTTTTTTTGTCATATTATCCAATTCTTACCTGTAGAAAGTAACTTGCAGTTTCGGCAATAAGGAAATAACGAACAGGATCTTTCTCTACATGTAATGGGACTATTTCGTTTTGAAGTGGATAAAAGGCAAGCAATAAGAGTTTGACCATAATAATCAAATAATTGGAGTAAAAGAAAACAAAGTTATTGAGAATCATAGTATTTATACAACTTTATTTTGAAGAAGTTTCACATAGATAAAGGAGATGGGATCAGAAATACGAAATGTAGAGCTAGCAAAAAGTATTTTCAGATTTGACTAGTCGGTAATGGTAGACATAAGACATTGAGATTAAAAACACATTCATCACATATCTATGGTTTCTATAACAGTTATGTTTATTTCAGTAATTATTAACATTAAGTAGTACAATAGTTTATTGATTGAAATTACAACATTATTCCTGCATCTCCATTTATCTTTAGGAAAGAAAGATACTTTCTAAGCATACAATAACATGTATTTACAAACTAAGCTCGCGACATCTACGCACCGCACTGTTCTTACATACACACATGCATGAGTCCATTTCTCATATTATATTACACCACTATGTACACTTTCAACTGAAGTTCGCAGCCTCAAGATATATTATTCTTTTATTAACAAAAAACAATTTAAATACTGATACTCCCAGTTCCTCTACTGCCAAATATGGTCAAGTTCACGCGGGCACAGACAACAACAGCGTATTTACAAAATAAATAACAACAAAAACAATCACCGACGTCATCGGTGAGGAGTCTACTGCAGCTATCGCTACGGAACTCGGTCACAACACAACTGATTGTTCGACGGTAGGTTCAGCACGATGCCCACTGGTTATGAAGTTATCGTAGTTTGGCCCGGCAGCGGGCGGCGCGCTACCTGAACCGGTTGCTGCGCGCGCGGCCGGCCGAGCGCAGCCGCCGCGCCGCGCTCGGGTCCACGCGCGCCACTCGCACCACTGGCTGCAGCCAGTCGCCCAGACCGTGCAACGCGCGCTTCTTTTTCTTATTATCTTTATCATCAGTCTCTGAACGCAATTTTCGTTCCTCTTTCTCCTCAGCCTTCGCCTTTTCGGCCGCTACCTTCAGCTCCTGTAACGTCTTTTCTTTGCTATCTGTTAGTGCCTGCTCTTTACTGTCAGATATGTCCATGGGCTCACATGGTTCTTCTATTGAATCCTCTGTTATGGTCTTGTCTTGCGAGTCACACTCTGATTTGTTTTCTATGATAGTCCTATCTTCTTTTTCAGTCTCTGATAGATTGGTGTCTTCCTCGCTAATGGTGTCCTGCGTCGTGTCGTCGTCGGCCGGCTCTGCCGACGACCGGTCTAAACTGCTTTCCACTTTGTTTTCTGACTCGACACTGTTCGTTCTGGAGCCCTTTTTAGTTTGCTTCTTTTTATTTGGCCAGCCTGTCCGGTTCTTCTTTTTGAATTTGCCACGTCTTCCTCGGGGTCTGTCTTCCGCCTCCTTGATCTCGTTCCTGATGAGGTCGCAGTTGTCACATTCGGACACAAGGCTGGATACGTCGGGTAAGTTGGTGGAGGTGGTGACGGCGGCACCGCCATCCATCGCCTCGTCCGACACGTCGTACTCCGCCGCGTCTTCGAACACTTCTGATAGAAACTGTTGTAGTCTTTCGGACGCCTCCTGAGTCTCAGATATGACAGGATCAGTTTTGACATTGCTATGCGTGTCGCTAATAGTGTCCTCGGACGCGGTGGACTTGTTGTCGTCGTGATGCCTGCGACGTTGTACAAGGCCGGCCGAGCCGAGAATGGCGAGCGTGGAAGCATGTTCGCGCGGAGACTTGCGAGGGTGTCCCTCCAGCGCCAGCAGCGCTGCCGCTGTGCGCTTCCTGATCTTCTGTTTCTTCATTCCGCGCGTCCCGTAAGACCGCGATGGTCCTGGTTTGTCTTCTCGTTTTACTAAGTCGCTCAATGGACAGCAATTTGGCTTTAAAGGCGGTAACTGACCGATTTCATACGGTAACTTTGGCGATTTTGAGTACAGTGCTGTAACAAAGAACACGACATTGATTAGAATTCAAATGATAAGGCAATGATTTATTATATTTCATTGTTCTACTACTTACCGAAATACTGGGGTATATTTTTAGCTAGTACTTTGTCTTCATCTTGTCTTTTGAAAGTTTCAAACCAGGGTTCACTGTGGGGAACAGATTCGAAGGCAAACTCTAACTGCTCTACAGCTGGGGTATACTTTAACCTCCCATCTTCCCACTTCATGCATTTCTCTATAGGTTCTTCTCTCAATGGACTGATTTCAGGGTCTGGTGGAGGCGGTGGCTCTGCAGGCACAAGTTGCTCGACGACCTCGGGTGGTTCGGGTGGTGGTTCAGTGTTCTGTGCTTTACAGGGCACTCTGCGCGCCCGCTTGGCAACGGCGGGGGCTCTTTTCTTCCGCCGGCGCTTGTCCTCGGACCAGCTGTCCTCCTCGGAGGAGTCCTCCTTGAGCGCCAGCGGTCGCGCCAGGCGGCGGCGCTCGGCGGAGGGCGGCGGCGGCGGAGTGAACTTGCGCCGCACACTCAGCTCCTTGTTGTTGTCGTCGTCTTCGTCGTCGTCAGAGGAGGACGTCGAGCTCGTGGAGCTGGCGCGCTTGGGGAACATGAATTGTTCGGCTTCGTCGCTCAGTACCGACAGTTCCGAGCGCCGCACCTTCCTGAACTTGACGACTAGAGGTTTAGTGCCGTTGCACGCGGGCGGCGAATCTTTCCTCTTGTTAGCGAACCCGCCGCTCGATCTCAACTTGGTGCTGACGCCGACTACTTTGTAGTACTGTCGGTCTTCAGTGAGCGCTTCGCTGGCTCGCTTGCTGCAGCGCGTATTGTGTTTCCTCTCGTCGTCCACGACTCCGTTGCGGCGCGGGCTCAGGTTGCCGTTGACGGTAGAGTCTGGCGACTGCGATCGCTTCGACCTCTTGTTCTTAGGCTGTTCGACGTCGCCGTTGCACATCTTCCTGAGGGAGCGCCTCTCGCCGTTGATGGGCGTGGCCTTGTCCAGGAAGCTGGTGACGTCAGTGCCGGCACCGATGAGCGAGTCGAGCGCGATGAAGTTGGTGTGGTTGCGCACGAAGGCGAGGTGGTGCGGAGAGCGCCGGTGCAGCGCAGCGTCCACGTACTCAGTGTTGCACATCTCACAGTAACCGCCCTTTACCTCTTTATCTTCCTTCTCTTTGATCCTAGGGCGACTTTTTCTCGTCATTCTGTAAATAGAAATGTATCGTCACTATTAGAACACATTTAGTAAATCCAGTAATCCACATGAACGCAACTACTACTTACTTCTGTATGGCAATATCTTTAATATGTTGGTTGGTCGTAGGAAGCTTTTCTGGAGTTTCCTTTTTCTTTTCTTTCGGTGGGTCCGGTTCTAGTGATATCTCGGGCCATTCATCGAATTCCTTGTAAATAGGCCTGCACAACCTGGAATTGTACAACATATTTGAGATTTCTGTTTGTCAGTGAGTGAAAAGACATACGTTTCTTATAAATGTTATTTCATACTTGTCCAAAAACTCAATCTTGATAAAATGTTTAGTGAAGAG
Organism: Ochropleura plecta; assembly: GCA_905475445.1. Taxonomy (NCBI): domain Eukaryota; kingdom Metazoa; phylum Arthropoda; class Insecta; order Lepidoptera; family Noctuidae; genus Ochropleura; species Ochropleura plecta. The sequence goes on from FR997735.1 coordinate 1,982,614, forward strand.
CGTGACATGCGCTTTGCGCGACGCCGTGAAGAATGTATCATACAGTTTATCCAATAGACTTATAGCCTGAAAGATTAATAAATATTTGTAAAGATATATAGTAATAAAGCGCCATTAAAATATAAATACATAGAAATATTAGAAGAAAAAGAAAAATTGTTAATAGTTTTAGACAGAAAGTAGCATGCACAGAATAGATAATTGCAACAAGCTCTAAGAAGACCTACATAATCTAACTATAATTTTTATCTTACAAAACTGTATGAATATCAAACACAATCTTAATAACTATATTGAGGTATATAATAACAAGGTATCAATTTCATGGATATGAAGTAGCAAAAAAGAATTCATAAGCCCCTATTGCTAAGTATTTACATTTAATAAATACATGTGTATTTTGGTTTGAGCTTGTACCGTTTGAATATAACTAGTGCCACATGTTATCCATCAAACTCGCACCTTCTCTTATGCTAAGGGGTGCATGTGGGGTGTGGAGAGTGTACGTGGGGAGGGGTATACCTTCTGCACAGTGAGCTGTATGTACTTGTTGTTGGGCGAGATGTGTGGCGGGTCCTGCCGCACGCGCTCCAGCATGGCATCGGCGCGCGCGCGCCCCTCACGCCGCGCCCATCGCGCGACCCCGCACGCCCACGCGCCCCCACCCACGCCCGCAGCTCGGTCTCGCACCACGTGTGTCACGCGGGACGTTAGGAATACTTCTTGTTGCTGGAATCAAACACTTTTGTTTATCAACAAGCTGTTGAGTTCACATGTGTGTCTTAATGGTCTAGTTGTCAGTTGCTAAATGTTCTAAGTTGGTAACAATACATGCTGAAACAGCTAGCCACTTTGATTACTTGTAAAATGAATTGCAACAACAATTTCCCAAAGGTGAAGAAGGCCTATATATATTGCATATTTAATTACTGTCAAGGAATGTGTGTAGCGTAGTAGTTTGATCAAAACTCTGCATGTGAGTGCACTGCCCCATATAAGACTGCAGAATTTAAACGATTGACAAGATTCTGAACAAATAAAATTGAGCTTACAAACCGAATGGCTAAAATTCTAAACAGATGAGTTGAAAGTGCTAGAAGTGGCCTTATTTAAAATGTATGTCCATAAATAATTAATATGGAAAAATAAATTCAGACAAAAGAGCACAAAGGTACTGCTTATTTCATATGTCTGTTAATAAAAGAAATTATTTTTTGGAGATCAAAATAGCATTCAAGTTAAATGATACTAGAATATTTATAGATATTTTGTTATTACAATTTTGCCATATTTGTCCCCAAACTATTTAAGGATATGAGGTAAATTACTTTTAAATGCATGAGAGCCCTGTGAGTTGCTTGTTCCCCAAGCCTTGATCTTATTGTTGAAGTTTTAATTATATTGTAATATTTATTCATAGTGTCAGATGCCCTGCTGCATGATGGACCGATGATTTAAAGAAGGTGGTAAGCAAGGAGTGGTAAACTTTATTGTGTTTATAACTTCTTAGTTTCAGGTATAAACTGTTGTTCATCATTGGGTATTGTACGGTTAGATTCCAGTCTAACCGGATGTGGCGGAATTCCGGTAAACCAGTATTTTACATTGAGCAACTGCCTATGTCTTCCACAACGCACTTAATACTGTTGTTTGTAATATTTTACTACGTCTGTGTGCAGCAACAGGTTAACTTTAAACATTCTTAAAAGGTTTATTACAATGGGATAGTGAACATCAGTTTATTCATACTGTTGGTTTTATAAGGTATGGTCAGGTCTTAACAGAGTTATGAGCGACGAGAAGCGTATATTGTCTTAAACAGGTTCAGACATCATTTTGATTTTTGATGGGCCTGTTGGTCTAGTGGTTAGTGGCCCTGACTGCTGAGCCGGAGGTCGTGGGTTCGATTCCCACCCAGGACAAACTTTGTGTGATGAGCATGATTGTTTGTTCTGTGTCTGGGTGTGATTTATCTATAATATGTATGTATTTATAAATTATATAAGTATGTATATCAGTTGTCTGGTTACCATAACACAAACTCTGCTTAGCTTGGGATCAGATAGCCGTGTGTGAGTTGTCCCAAGATATTTATTTATACTCATCCCAAATTAAAATTCATTTTTGGTTTTATTATCAAATATAGCAAGTTTGCCATAAATTTAGCAAACCTTCTTATATTATTTTTATCCTTAAAAATATGTGATCCATCTCCAAATAAAATGAGAGGACAGGAAGATGACAATTGTTCCCAAATAGTTTTATTTATCATCAATTCACTATGCTTAAAAACCAACATCCCACTATCTATAAATATAACATGTGGTTGAATCATAAACAGTACCTACACTTATAAATAAATGAATTAATAATGAAGATAAAAATAATAGATAACTATAAAAGTGGTGTTGTCTATTAAAGTGTATGTATTAAAATATATTATTCTCAAACGAATATAATTTATGTATTCAAAACAGTTTTGTCCTCAAAAGTAACATGCTTAGGCAAATGTTTTTAAATGATGTCTAAGCAACAAGTTGCCCTTAGTTTTTAGCTGTTTAAGAAATTTTACATAACTGCATGACATGTGTTACTGTGGTAGGTAGTTAGGTACCTATTGTGTGGTTCTGCTAACCTTGCAATTACAAGTTTACATTTGCTCTCTATATTCAAAGGTTGTCAACATATAAAAGCTGTATTTAATGCATCTGTCGGTGATTACATACATCATCATTTTATCATGCATTTACATAACAGACCACTCAAATATATTTAAAACTATTGATATTATTATTATCACATTTGAATGTCAATAAAAACTACTAAAGTCAACTGAACAATAATATTTTAAAGTTTTAATTAGTTTAATGTTGCCAGCATAAAATTTAATTAAAATAATGATTAAGAAAATACAGGAAATATGTGGCAACTCTTATAGGAATTGAGTGTCAGCAAAGTGTTATTGTTTAGGTAATATGCAGTGTGCAGTGACATTATGTGAAAGTCAGCATTGCACCAGGCGACAAGCTGACCTAATACGCGTAATGTATGTGTCGCAACGGCTACCTACTCGGTGCTAGTGTCGGCGATCGCTCGGAGGGCATTCACAGAATATGTTATTGAGCGATGCATGCGACGGCACAATGTAACGGGGCGGGCATCAGCGCCGCGAGTTATCGACGCGCCGGAATACACATCGCCGAGTTTTCCTTGAAATACGCTCGACACAACGAGACGACGCCGGCGGGCCGCGCCATCGCGCCCTCCACGACTCGCGCCAACCGTCCCGCGCAAAAAAATAACATCTACATTACCACATACAAATCTCACCCTTAAGACATTCTACTTAAGACTCACAACCCCTTGATTGCATGAAAGCAATATCAACTGTCAAAAATTAAGCAGACACACGCGTAACCCGAAGGAAACTACATTTCAAACGGCTTTTAAAATGGATGTAGTGCAACGCAGCGCGAGAGAGCGCGCCGCGCGGCCTCGGCCCGCTGCATTTCGCGGAGCGGCGGAGGTGGCTCTAACGCGACCGTACAAAAGATGACCTAAAATTGAACGCAAGCTATGCGACCCACTAGTCACTCCAACTGTATTTAAACTGTTTTCTAAACAATTCTGACACGATCGTTGTGTCGGTACGCACGTGTGGGTAATATACACTGTATATACTTACATAAAAACCGTCCGCGAGGGCCCCGCGCTCCGCTTATCACAAAAATAAGTAACTATATACTAGTCACTCAGACGACCACTATGTTCGTCACCATAGATTTACCTTCTGTCGGTAAATGCTTTCAAATTGTCTGTAGCACACATTGAATTATGTGATTGTGGATTAGTTATGCAACGTCTGATACACTTTATAAACGTATTTATACACAATTGATAAATAAAATCGAAAAAGTAACAACAAACACAAATCTGTCATACAAGATGGAGATATTTCATGTTAGTTCATGTTTGTGACACTGAGAGCGCTGTTGTCAGGTGGAAGGGGAGACGCTTCTCATTGGTCCGTCCAAATTGCGTTCCAATTCACAGAAATCTTGCGTTTCGGCAACGATTTACCAAGAATTTTAAACAAATAAATCAATAAGAAACCTTAATATTAGAATCAAAATAAATAAATCACGATGAATTTATTGAGAAGATATTTATAACAACACCTAATAATATAATCATTCATGAAAAATACTAAGAACTAAGTTCAAGAGCGTTCTTAGAGGACCGAATAATGAAACAGAACGTAAATAACATGACCAAATGCAGTTAGCCTGACTAAAAGCCATACAAATTAAAAAATACTGCTATCCCTGTTTTGGTCACACTACATTATACATAACCAAAAATATTATGTGGCAACGTAGGTACATAACAGTGCTACTTCGAGGCGGTGTTTTTTTGGCGGTAAAAGCTTTAGTACTCACCAAACCCATGTCTTGAATCCTGCGAGATATGGATCTAGCCAAACCATGGTCTTGAATATCCAAATAAAAACAGAAATTCCTCCTCACTGCAACACACCAACAGTATTACGATAAAGCCGAATAATAAAAGTACTGTTTCGGCAAAATAGGTCACATTGAAAATATGACGCACGCACCTCTATTATATTTTTCGTCTAAATTCAAAGTTGATACCATTTTTGTCATCAAGGGTACCGAAAATCCACAAACTTTAACGGCACATAATCAATGCACATTTATCTACAGTTTTATTGCTTTTGTATTTGTGATGAATTAATTATATAAGTTTACGATCCGACGAAAAAAATTGGGCAAAATACATTTCGTAAAATACGTTTCGAACGTCGAAATGTCATTGACAGCTGTGATGAATAGAGAAAAGACTTTCTGTTTCTGTAGATCTATGGTAAATGATCGATAGTGCAATCGATATGACGTTTTTAATTTGGTAAAATTAGTAAGTACGGGCACTTTTTAAAATAAATTTTAATTTCGTTAATAGAAAAAAAAATTGAATTTATTAAGACCTTACACAACTTTTGTTAGAATAATTTAATCAATTAGTGCATTATGCAGAAGGAAAATATCACTTGAGAAACACTTCAAATACAAATACGGGTACGGGTTTGTAAATACGGGTATGGTGGGAAAATCTTACTCAATAAAAACTCCTATACAATAAAAATGTTGAATCAACTCCATTCGTTTCCATAGCCGCCGACCGGGACGCGTATAGGTCGGCAGTACATGACCGTCTATATAGCATTTTATTGATTGCTCACGTGTTTGTATGTAGCCGTGGACGTTCATGTTACATAGTTATCTAGGTACAGTAGGTATGGCCGCCCGGACCGTTTATTTTGCACTGTAAAAGCAATGTAGGTCGCCCGGATGTTTACTTAGAATCGAGCCTACTTTGCCTGGGCAGGATTTACACATTTTCGTTCACGTAAAAAATATCTAAAATTGAATTATTAGGTATGTAAAATTTATAAAATATCTGATCAATGCATTTCCACAAGTTATAATGAAATTCGGTAATTCTAAATTTATAAATTACAAGTGGCAGTGACAAAGGCCACATAGTTTACAGGCTGACGACACGAATATAACGATTATTAATTCCAAAAAGATGATCGCACGTTTCAAAAAACTTTGTTCTAGGTTTAGCGGCAAAATCTGAAAAGTTTGAACTGTTCTGAGAAATTATTTACCCACTAACAGCAATGTCTTGAAGAGAGAGAGAGTACCTACTTTGTCTTTGTCATACCTAATAGAAGAAAACCACGCTACTGCTAAAACGCAAGCGATCTATTAAGGCGTCTCCGAAAGTTAATATGACTTAAGGCTTTAGTAGGCTTATTAAAAAAGATTAGAGAAAATTGTTAGGTTTGCCCTGCCTTGTGATCATCATCATCATCATCTGCCTTGCCTTGCCTGCGTTATGCCAACTATATTGGGGTCTGCATTTTACATGGAGCGACTGACACTCTACGATAAGTAGACATTTTGAGATCGTGGTGAATTATTTGGAGCCTTAAGATTGTGTCAGACTATTGTTTTTTGATACCCAGTGCTTCAAAGGTCTTTATTTAGATACCAGTCACGCCATCTATTCAAACAGTGATGTAGCATTAAGGAGAACTTAACCTACCTATCTGCCAATAGGTAGCGCTGTTATAAAATTTACTCCTGAATGGCGCTAAGTTTAAATTTTTGAGAAACGAATTTCATCATCGACTTGCGAAGGTTCGGTTTCGGTCAATTAATGGCCTTATATACTTAGTCGTCGCGGAACTCGACAATTGTGAATTTTCGTCCGTCGTTCAGCTAACTCCAAGGGCGACGCCAGCTTTTGAGCTAGGGGGCAGGAAGTGACAAAAAAACAGATTTGAGAGAGTCAAAGTATCAGCGCTTGAATGGGGAGAAGGCGGGCAGAAAAACGGATTATACTAACGGGTTTAATTTACTATTATATTAGTTGTTCTAAGCTCGGAAAATTAATCACCTTGGACAGGTTCGTTGTTTCGATCTTTTTTATAGGAGTTAAGTACTTGGTCGACTTACAAAGTGAAGATCCAAGAGGAATGGGCTATAACAGTGAGCCCAGCTAGCTCAAATATTTTGGATAACGCAGGGTGTCAATTTGATTTAAGGTAAGATTTTTTTCGAGCTTGGACTGAGAATGTGAAGATTTGATAGTGTAGTAACATTCCTACATACCCAGCAACCACCAGTACCAATACCATGCAACCACATTACCATACCGTACCTCCGAAACAACCATTATTTACCATACGTTTTTGACATTTCCTTTAAGAAATAGTGAATCAATCCGCCTTGAAAAAGGCGCACGTTATGACGTCTAATAAGAAATAAGATAGCGTCAGCGAGGCGTGTACATCGCTAGCATTCTACAACACCGCGCGCGCCAGTTCACTCCGAAAAGAGCGTTGTTGGGGCCGTCGCCGTGCTTGAGATCATCAATGCAGCAGAAGTGAAGAGCCGAAGACGCAGGAGTTCGGACGCAGAGCTCTTCACACACGCAGCGATGTTGACACGACGCGACGCGACGGCGGCACACAACGAAAAGAAACGTCGCGTTTTTTTTTTTATAAATTGCATCTCGCAGTTCAACCAAGGAGGTTGTCGTCTGCTTAACCGGGCGAAAATCATCCAGAGGCAGAAAAAAGAAGCCTATGTGATATAAGTGTTTTTTCGCAGGGTGAAAAGTACGGAACATGCGTGATGGTTCAAAGAAGTTTTTAGCAGTACACAAAGGCTCATTTTAGTCTTAAAATATTTCAGCTTGAAGGTGATTCAAATACAGTACGCTACAATTTATTTCGTGCTTACGAATTCCGTCCAAGCCTAACACCGATAGAGTTCTTTGCTCGTGGTCGCCAGCCATTTAAAGTCCAATTTTAAATAGAATAGGACTGAGTTCGCGCCATTATGTCCCTCTATCTGTCAGATTTGACATTAAAGTATAGTAAGCAAAAACGGTACGGTTGGTGCAGTAGCTGAGCGATCGACTGCTGCGCGGCGTGTCGCAGGTTCGATTCCCGCACGGATCAAATATTTGTATGACATGCAGATAGTTGTTTCGGGTCTGGCTGTTTGTGTATGTGAGTTTAAATGTTTGTAAACGCACGATACAGGAAAAAGTACCTAGTCTAGGGGATCGTTTTTTTTTAAATAATGTACTTGCGCAAATAAATTGGTAATCATATTTTTCGATCGTTTATTTCTTGTTAAAGTTTTCTTCAAATTGTTAATTTAAAAGTGAGGATGTGTTAAATCAAATGCCACCATTATAAACGACTGGTTTTATTCAGCCATTAAATTAATATTTAGTCCACTAATTTGTGTGGAGATACGAATTGGTTTTTATAACATTTGGAATCTTTCCAAATGTTATTATAAATGTGCTATCTTGTTACTGTAATCTCTATATTAATCCTTTTATTCATTTTTAACATGTCATGTAATGATCGCTGGGTCCACATGCCGAGATCCACTTCACTTCGACATACTTACACTTCAAACTTCGCGAGTCAAGTCAATATACAGAAATATACTTGATTAACTTACTTATCTAATTATCTTTCTCAGCTTTCACGATCTTTGAAGGGCCTGGCTTATTTACTAATTCACCAACTGTTTATGCCACCGAATCAGTCTTTTTTTGGTTTAGGAATCCCATTAATGGCAAGCAAAGGTTCAGCTTAGGCCCGGCGCCCATTATCGGCATCGGCAAGGAAAACGATCCTTCGGCATCCTACATGCAAGCGCACACTGTCGGAAATTATGCTTAGGGATGACGAGGCGTCCTTAAGCATGCCGCACCGTCCTGTAGCTTGCCGAAGCGTCTCATATCGTATTACCTCGATTGTGTTGTGTGTGAGTCAAATGATGCCGGCGCGGCGTACCGAAGGATGCCGAAGCATTCTCAAGGCTGCCGATACAGCAGCCTCAAGCATACCGAGGCGGTATTTTTGTTATTACGACCATATATAATGGAAATTTCTACTTTATTGCCATTATGTTAATGTATATTGCTATTTGCCACCTAAAATCCTCAGTCGTGCCGATGCCGATAATGGGCGCCGGGCCTTAGTGTGCGGACCGGGGCTACATAGGTACAAGCGGCTCTTGTGCAATCTAAGGGGCGATAAGTCGCTCGCAACTTTTTTTAAACCTATAAAACTTGATTTTAGAACAGAGGCTTGACATCATGTCCTGCTCATGAAACTTGCCAAATCTGTTTTTTTAGATTCTTTTTATTTCAAAATGCCAATATATAATGGGCGAACTTGTAATCTGTAAGTTCTTTTTTTTTCGGATATTTGTTCCACTACTAGAAGTGCTAGAGTGCTATCCATTATTTTACCGTGATCATATCTAAATGTCTTCGTTACTCCGATACCTAATCTTTGTGCACACTAGATCATAAAATAAAACAAAAGGACCCACTTATATTAAACTTATATAATTAAATAAAAGTTAACATTATAATTTTACAATATTACATTTAATATACATAGCCACTTTGTAAAAATTCTTATAATTATGTAGATATAGTTAAATATTATTTATAAATGGACCGTGTTATGCAGAAAGCAGCCATGTGGCATTTTTTCCAAAAATGAGTTATAATCACAGCCATACTAATTTCGACATGCCCGATTTTTTGCAAAAACAGCCATGTCGATATCTCTATTTATCACGGAGATATGAGCCGTCAAATGCAGCCATGTCTACAAATGTTTATTGTAAAAAACAGTCATCTTCATGTAAAATGCAGCCAATTTTGACAAAAATTAAAATACCTATTTTGCAGAAGTCAGCCTAACTATATGGCCGTTTTTTACAAATTTCAAAATGTTAAGAGGTATCAGTGTTCGAGTTACGTAAAAGGCAGCCACTCTATGATGGCTGTTTACTGCAAATTATTTATTTGTTGATAATCGCAGTTGGCTTTTTTCAAAACCATCCAGGCTGTTTTTGGCCAATAATAAAAATAGGTATAACTTTTTGTTTTTTTTATCTTTAATAAGGATTTTATTACAATTAGCTAAAATTTAAATATTTCTTATCCCGCGTTTGCTCCTGTATAGGTATACATACCTTAACTGGGTAGGTATTAACCTAAATACCCAGATAAAAGTACCTACTTACTTTTCCACCAACCTCTACTTGTTTACCTACTTAATAACTGTGTAATGTGATTTTGCATACCTACTTACGCGGCTTAAACCTATAACTTGGTTTCTTGTTTACTGCAGTCTGCAAAGCAGCGTCAAGCAGTTATACATGGATCGAAGGTCAGGCTGGACGTGGCGCACAGGAAGTGGGATCTTCACTTTTAAAACACATCGACAAGAACGTCTCTGACACTATAAAAGATTTAATTCTTTGGTCAGATTCTTGTGGCGCTCAAAACCGGAACATAAAAATTACTCTCATGATGAAAGCAGTGCTCGAGATGAAACCAAACCTAGAATCTATTACATTTAAGTATTTGATGCCAGGCCATAGTTACTTACCCAATGATAAAGACTTCGGTGATATTGAGAGAGCTTTGAAGTACAATCAAAGGATTTATATGCCTTTTTTTCCGGTGGGAAATCATCCAATGACTTCTGAGCGGGGGGGCATGTCAGACTTGTACTGACTAAAACCCACCCATGTTCCTTCTATTGCCCTTTACGTTCCGGGGCCGCGGTATCTCTTTCGAACAACCCGCAACCCCGGCAGGCGGAGGCTCTGGCAAGCCCCTCTGCTTTGCTGACTCTCTTTGAGGCGCGCGTGAAACACGAACGCGCCGTCGACACGGCCTGTCGTCAATCGGACGGACGGTGAGCTACCCATTGCTCACCGTCCACAGGCCCGCATCTACGGTGGCCGGGAGTCGTCTCGCGGCGCCCGGCGCCCGGGGCGTCTCCCGCGGCGGCTGGGTTGGGCAGATGTTCTCTCCCTCAAACGCCCGGCCACCTCCTTTGCTAGCATTACTGCTTCGCAGAAGGAGGTGACCGCTTCCCATTCCCTCTCGCTCCGGACCATGGACTGAACCAGGGCCGGACGCGAGAGATGCCGCCGCCGATCGCCTCCACGAGGGCACGGCGGTGCTCCGCCCAAGCTGGGCAGACCGCCACTCCACCGTGTCCTCCGGGTGATCGTCACAATGGTGACACCCGGGCGCGATTTATACGCCTGACGACTACATTCAAATTATGGCTATATGCAAAAAGAAAAAACCTTTGATAACTTGCCAAATGGAAGTTGATGATTTCTACTCGACTGAGACTCTAGAAAAGTTCTTATTAAATCGCAAGAAAACAACAAATAATGACAAAGTAAATTGGCTAAAAACAAGAGAATTAAAAATAACAAAGCCAGACCAATATCATATTTATATGAAGTCTGACTTTGACCAAGAAGATTACGACTGTTTGGATATTAAGTAGGTACTCGTAAAATATCAAGACGTCACGGCTCTGAGAATTCAGAAAGAGAAGGTGTTTTTAAGAGTCAGTTAACTAAATTATGGCCAAATGGAAAGCCTATAGCAGAGCCCAAGCTGCGTGATATAATATCAATAATACATCTAATACCAGAAGATGCTCGACACTTTTATGACAATTTGACATCATGTGCACCTGTTATTGAAGATGACGTTGATGGATTTAATACTGAGTTAGATTTTATTTTGGATGATGAATAAGTGCTAAAATTTATATTTTGCGTACAATAGTTTGTGACGTTTTAATATTTTTTTAATAAATATTTCTAATATTCCATTGCCAAGTTTTTACTCAAATCAAAATAATTTAATTTATTTGATTTGTTATCAGATCTAAAGGAAGTGTAACTAGTTAAAGTAAAAAACAGTATGAATACATTATACAACAGTCGGATTTATTTATTGAATGTAGTAAACATTTTAGTCAATAGCTGCTACACTTAATACTTTCTTGTCTGTTTTTTATTTTTTAAATAGTTACAGATCACATTTTAAAACACAGCCAACTTACATGGTTGCTTTATACTTTATTGTGATTTCTACAAAATATGCTATTTTTTATAAAACAGCCACGTCTAAAATCGCAATTATTAATATGAATAGCCACGTTTCGGAATTCTGGATAGGATACAATAAATAACAACAGTTATACCAATATGTCTCAAATAAAAAATAATCAGAAAATTAATATACAACCGAAGTGCAACCATCGACAGAAAAATGCTCATAACTCTGTTTGTACTTTTCCCGACTTGGCTGCCTTCTGCAAAACACGGTCCAAATATGATAGAATGATATAAGAACTAACTAAGATAAAACGAGACAGCTTATAAAAAATATATAAGCGTGGGGACACACTATCGAGAATATTCGCGCCATTTTCTTTTATGCTGTACTTGCGTTTGACGCCAGCAAGCTGTTAAAGCGCTTTTGTTAGCAGCTGAGTGGGCTGTGTGATTATGTCAACAAAGCTTGAATTACCGCAAAGCGTTGCAGCACTGAATCTTTTGAAATTGTGAGCTGATTGTTTCAACTTCAGTTTACTAGTTTTTGTATGGTAGGTAAAAACGGGCCCTAAAGTAATCAAAGGCGGGACTTCAAAAATGTCTCAATGTCAGATTCTGTCAAACAGAATTATAATTTCTGGATGTTGTGACCCCGCGCTGAATCTGAGTGAACGGTGATAAATGGTCAAGTGTATTTGAACGTATTTTAGTTTTTTTTTTGTATTGTACAAACACAGAAGCACGACTTAAAAATTTAAAAGTCTAAACTCACTTAACATCAGTCTCAAATTCGTCGACTTGACTGATTGAAGACAGTCACAGTTACAGCGCTGCATGGTTATTTTGGCGCGTTGGTTTAAACTCAACTGTCGCCGCCATTTTGTTTTTTCGATACAATTTCCACAGACAATTTCACAAATTAAGGTGGAAGCGATAGAAAAGCTCTTTATAACAATTTTTCTTACATTTATTGCAATACTCGCTGTTAGGTTGTAAGTTGATTACAATGTATGTGTATTGTAATCAACTTACTTCGCAGCCGTTATAAATGGTTATACAGACATATTGACTATTGAGTTTTTCATTAAAAACTCATGTGATATATATATTTATGGTTATTTCGCTTACAGGTGGGAACCCAATTTGACCATGTGGTCCGAATTTACATACTCAGAGACGCCACTCAAAAACCAATCTATAACCACCTACATCAATGTACTGTGTTTAAACAGTCAGTTATGAGCACTTAGGGTTATAAAGATAATTTTGATGGCTATATAACTCTGTAATGAAATATTTATTACCGCCGCGTTTTGTATTTTAATCAACATACAATTTGATACATTTCTGGCGCTTTAACCTTAATTTAGAGCTACCAACAGCGTCGTTCTGACCACATTATTTTGGCGCCAAAAATACTATGCAACAATGTTACCTCAATACGTTTCTTTTTACACGTTCACACAGAAAAAAATACCCAAATGTCATTTAAATCTAAATAGTTTGAACTAGCATGGACAATGTATTTATTTCATTAACTAGGGTGTCCTTTAAGCAGTGTTAATGCGACTGGCTTTCCTCGGTTTGTTCGCCATTGGTGTCACCGTTGAGTACGGGCGGGATGGGTGTCTTTATAAGCGGCGCTGGTATCACCTGTGGATAAGAAAGCTATTGATAATTGCTATTGTTTATATAAAATGTGCTTAACGCACGTGCAGATGATACGAAAAAAGAACTGTGATTTACTGTGCTCTCTCACTGGCGAAGGATTCCCATAAAAACGAGAGGAAATACTGATCTGAGGGAATACTGATCTCTTTCTCTCTTTCTTAAGTTACGTACTTATACTTTTACATAAACATTTCGTCAGTGCGAACGCACAGATAGACATCAATGGAACAAATACATAATATCAGAACATATACTGATACACATACGACACAAAGGATTACCGGTTTTTGCCTTCCGATACAAGAGTAACCAAATTGCTAGTTTATTTTCTATATAGTTCTTTTTTTGTTATTGTGGCTTTCTTTTTTAAGCCACACAATAAGCTTGTTATGGAAAGTTGGTACTGTCAGCAAAGAAACTAGATTTACATGTTTGTCTAATTTGACACCATGAATATTACCTACACAATTTTTAGCGTTATTATTTTAGCTAAGACTTTATGCTATTTTAATTTAAAAGGCACTTTTTGTTTTTTCGTTGTGTTACGTTATTATTTAAAAATCTTAGTAACGACTTTCATTATTAACTGATAGTTAATATAAATCCTTCATATGAAACAAAAAAAGCCTGGTAACCATTTGACCTGACTAATATTTTCTTACGGGTGAAAACCGACTAGACTTCATTAGTTTCAGCAACGGCCGTGACTATGATCCATTCAATCATAACAGATCGATCAAGAACTAAAGAATACCTATTTAAAAATCTTTGCTAAACAACGATATTCACAATGCGTTTACAACGAGCAAGTGACTGAGCTCGCGCCATTTTGAGACTATTTTGTAAACTGTCACTTGAATGCTGGCAACTTATCGATCTTTATTGGTGCGCAGTCTTTGCCTGCCTCTAAGGTCAATCTAAATCCATTTATGTATTCTTTTTTCTGTCAAGCAACCCACTTTTATGATTTAAGAGCGATGACGTCATCAATAGAAAATTTTCGTCGTCCATGCATTTTGACCTCGTACGTGCTGCTTTGTACGAAACAGCTGTAGTTTTTTTTTTAAATAACCGGGGGAAAATTTCTATATGGTCGGGTTCAGAATGATGTACTGAATACGTAGTAATAGTTTTCGCGTCGGTTTGTCCTGCCACCCTGTAAAAGAACTAGGACTAAGGTAATTTTAGACTCATAGCCGCTTGCCAAAGCGACTAGGTTTTAAAGGAAGACTGATACGGATACAGAAAATTTTCTGACAGCACTCCAGTATAATATCTCCTGAAGTATGTACCATGCCTGGAGCCCTGTCAGCAATTAGTGAAAGGTACTTATTATCAATTTAATTGATAATCAAAGTTTTGTGAGTAAGGTGTGGCCAAATCTTTCGTAACATTGCATACAATCAAATGTTATAACATGTATGTGTGGATATTTTACTACAGATGGGTTTTCTATTTTATTCGACACCATTCGAATTATTGTCCATCATTTCTTTTCACCATAATCGTGGCTGAGCAAAATTTAAAATTGCCAATGCCAATACGCTTATGCTCCTGCTGAAATTTCTATAAGGGACTTGGAAATACTCCATGCGATTATTATTCAAAATTCTATTCTAAGTTTCAAACATAAATATTGTTAGTTTGATTCTCGGATAGAATGTTTACTATGGTTATATTTTGGTCTATTGACATTTTTTAGGATTGAGAACTTCGATTATGTTTTTTTTTTAATATGATTAACTACTCTTTAACCTTACACCTGACTGCTTTAAGTGAATGTCAACAGGTCTCATGATACCACGAGGATCTTTGCTTGAACCCCAATTGGGAAAGGAACGGGGAAAGAACGGTATGGTGTGGCACCAATATGGGGACTATTGGCACAATATAAAACACCTTTACCAATAAATACATAAACGTATAAATATCCAATAGAATAAACACACATCATTTTGAACGGAACAAATAACACGTTTTTATTTTTATAAAAATATTTCCGCCTCCGTCAAGCAAACACACACAGATAACCACCACCTGTCAACTGTCACTTTTCCCGCCAAAAAAGTGTCAAACCATGTTGCTGTAAAATTCCATAATTCAACGGAGTATGACTCGTCATTATATTATGCGAATTAATAATAACGAGTTCGACTTTCAAGAATAAACTCGTAAGGATTTACGAGGATGCTCGAACAATTTAAGTTCTCTTTAGATCTCATTTGTAGCCTAAAGAAGAACATCAAATCTACAATTAAATTAATTAAATTTAAAATTAATTAATTAATTAAATCTACAGTTGGATACAAGCCCAAAGAGCTTATGGGCCGTTGATTTATTAAATTTATAGAACGACCGTACCTTCATGGAAGGAAAACAGGAAGACGGCGTGTGACACGTCAACTCACTAGAATCGGAAATTGTAGGAAGCCACTGGAAGAATAAAAGTGATTTGTTTTTTCCACAATTTGATGCAAACTTTATTTGTCAAAGACAATAATGCCTGTTGACTTTTCCATAGACGACTGCGTGTGGTGTGTGCCATTAAACATGCTCAGCCATTTGCGCTAATCTTTGTGTAGTTTATAAAAAAATAACTTTAGTCCAGTGAACACGGATATTTGTGAATTACTAATCTGAATGCCTCTAAAAATTGTATTATCTGTAAAATAATGTTGTCCTTCCCATACAATTAACATGATCACTAGAAGTAATTCCGCGGTAAATTACGGTTTTTCACAACAACATCTATACTACCCATGCTATCTATGCTATGATATGCTAGCTCATGCTTCAAACATTGCGTACTTGGACCTCAGCCGCTTCTTCGTCGTCCTGTCAAATAAATTACTTTTTAATATTTTTTTGTTTTTTTTTTTATGATTTTTCTTGTTTCTGATATTACTATTGAGGAGTAATTCAGATTTTTAATGAATAAAAGATGAATTAATGTAAAAGTAGTGATGAAATGAATTTGAAGAAACCCTTTTTTTATTAGAAAAAAACCATGAGTATATTGTTGAAAATCCACAGTTTCAATTAGTGATTTTAACTATTATTTCTTAGAATTTATATTTTGTTACCATTTGAATGTTTGCAGCTCGCATTAATTGTTCATGGCTAACATCTACATCACACTCATACATGTAGTTAACACCATGTTATAACAGCGCGATAAGACAAGTATTTTTAGATATAAAAGGTAAGCCGCCTATCATGCAGGATTAACTGCCGGCGACATTATAGATAAAGTTAACTTTACTATATTGTATTATCAAGGTTTAACTATTTGTTTATAAGATATAACTGATGTGTGCAATTTAGTCTCCTATAATTAGACCAGCACGCTATAGTCAATAACTCTAATGAGTTATGTTTTCAGACGAGATCTTCATAGTTAATACAATATGTTCATACAAGGTTCAAGAATTTCAATCTTTGTCCTCGTATGATGAATAAATAGTTCATTCTACGACTGTAGAATACAGAACTAGTGTGTCCTGTCACTCAACTGAGGTCTAGTAAGTTGACTCTACGTCCTCCAAAGAGGTCAAACTAATTGTCCTCATTTTGAGTGTATGTAGTTCTTCCTAAGTCCTCGTCGAACTAGAATGTTCTAGGTCCTCCTAAGAGGCTAGGTATGGACATCCACACGTGATACTTACAGAAGGTTTGGGTCGGTGCGTGTCGACGGCCGGGACCGACAGCTTGATGTGTTCCTCGCGGCAGCCGTACGCGACCGGCGTCAGCTTGATGACCGTGTGCAGCGGCACGTGCAGGTATGGCAGCTCTTCTGTACGACACGACAAACGTTGCTGTGAGTAATGGCTGAATACAGAAGTGGCTGATAAATAAATAAATAAATATCTTGGGACAACTCACACACGGCTATCTGATCCCAAGCTAAGCAGAGCTTGTGTTATGGTAACCAGACAACTGATATACATACTTATATAATTTATAAATACATACATACTATAGATAAATCACACCCAGACACAGAACAAACAATCATGCTCATCACACAAAGTTTGTCCTGGGTGGGAATCGAACCCACGACCTCCGGCTCAGCAGTCAGGGCCACTAACCACTAGACCAACAGGCCCGTCAAGTGATATAAGCATACTAAGACCCCGTCAGGCTTGGGTCATCAGAATCATCTTGATATCTAGGGAAGAAGAGCTGTCGAGGTTTAGTTTGTCCCGACACAATGAAGTGACTTGTCTTAATATAGATAAGACAAGACCCAGTGTGTCCGTCTTGGAGATTGAGAAATCAGACAAAAGAAATAGATAATCTTCTAGGAATCTCTTCTTGCTGATATATCTCCTGTTATTTGATAGTTTTAGTTTGTCCCAAAGCAAAGAAAAAAGTCTTAATATAGATAATACAAGACCCAGTGTGTCCGTCATGAAGATTGAGAAATCAGAAAAAGAAATAACCTTCTAGAAATCTGAACTCAAACTTCAGTTGTCTCTCCTGTCATTTGATGAAGTTCTAGATAGTAAGAAGACTGGAGTTGGTTCTTACCAGCAGACTTATCCAGGAAGTAAGCCAGAAGACACCTCATCACGGCCTGGTGCGAGACAACCAGGACATTCCCCTGCCTCTCCAGCTCCATGATGACGGGTTCCAGCCTGGCCACCAAGTCCTCGTAGCTCTCCCCGCGAGGGTAGCGGTAAGCGAACTTGTTAGCATCGCGCGCGTTGAAGTCCGATGGGTATTTTTGTTGGATCTCTGCGTAGGTCATCTCTTCGCATATACCCTGGAATTGAAAAAGGAGGGTTTTTTGGAAAAGTTTTTACTTGAAAATTTAATGACGGAGATGTTTATAAAGGAAACATGAAATATTTTTATGCCCAACATCCCATTTGTAGTCTAGTCAACAAGTGCTTTTTTAGTCAAAACTTTTTAAAAGGCTCGGAAAAATATGGTTGAGGGCTCATTCGATTCGGGATCGAATCTAGAAAGTTTTTGAAAAAATTCAAGACCCGCTCGAAAAAATTGCAAAAGTTATTAACAAATTAGTAAACAAAAAAAAAGGGGTTTAGTTTTTTTCGTATATCTCATAAACTGTTTGATATATTTTGATTTTGAAAAAAGATTCAAAAAGAGGAGAAAATTTCCTAAAAAAAACTCCCAACTCGCGAAATTGTAGGACCAATATTAAAAATTTTACAGGGAGCTGAAATTACAAATTACCTTTTTGCAAAAAAAAATATATATTTATATTTATTATCGAATAATTTTTTTTTTCCGCATAAAGGTAATTGGTCGGTTTTATTTTAGTGTAAAGAATTCTAAAAAAATTATACAAAAAAAAATTAATTGTTTATAACAAATTGTTTATTAAATAAACAATGAAAATTTATAAAAAAACGAAATTTTTTTTTTGATTATTAGGGAGGATAATAAATAATGATATTTTAAAAAAAAGCGTACCTTGATATTATTAACAAGTGGTAAAAAAAAATTGTTAATTAACAAAACGGTTTTTTAGCAATAAAAAAATTTTTTTAAGGATCGTTTTTTATCTTAAAATTCATAATTTTTTACGAGGAATCTATTTTCAAAAAAAAAAATTCAATTATCTTATAAATAATCTATTTGTTTATAACAATTTTATAAACAAAAAGAATTAAAATTTATAAAAAAATATTTTTAGGTAGCTTTTATTGATAGAAAAACGAGTGATCATCGACATTGGAAAAAAAAATTCTTGTAACATTTATTTAAATATTTAATTTGCCGCCAAGGTAATTTGTTAATAACAAATCGAAAATTAACAATTTTTTAATTTACTCAACGGAAATCCTTTCTTTAATCTTTGAAGAATAGCTCCACGAGAGGAAAAAAAATTGAGATTTCTGGTTTAAAAATTAAAAATTAATTACTATAGCCCAGTCGGAAGAAATTGTTAATTAATTTATGGATAACATTTTATAAAATCGCGATAAAAATATTTTTTCTACGGCATTTCATTCTTTAATTTGTCCTGTACATGTCTGATTTTTTTCAAATTTTAATATCAACATTTAATATGTTTAAATAATAGTTTTCATTAAAGCGCTCGAAGGGGGCGTGGCTTGCGGAAACCCGAGTACCCGTTTTCAGGCGTAATTTCAGCTCACTGTAAAATTTTTAATATTGGTCCTACAATTTTGCGAGTTGGGAGTTTTTTTTAGGAAATTTTCTCCTCTTTTTGAATCTTTTTTCAAAATCAAAATATATCAAATAGTTTTCGAGATATACCAAAAAAACTAAACCCCTTTTTTTTTGTTTACTAATTTGTTAATAACTTTTGCAATTTTTTCGAGCGGGTCTTGAATTTTTTCAAAAACTTTTTAGATTCGATCCCGAATCGAATGAGCCCTCAACCATATTTTTCTTTTAAAAAGTTTTGACTAAAAAAGCACTTGTTGACTAGACTATTGTGGAGACAAATGACTAACGACGCCCTAGGCGGAGCGGAAGGGAGTGTTAACCTTGCACTGACTAAAACCTGTTCATGTTTCTTCTTTGGCCCTTTGTGTTTCAGGGCCGCAGCATCACTTTCGAACTAGCCCACAGCCCCAGCAACTTGTGGGGGATTGTAAATGGTTTGTCGTTGAGTACGTCATTGTTACTTTATTATTGTTAGCTATAAGGCCACCTAAACAAAATAAATTCGACATATATTTTTTATGTATGAGTATGACCACGCATAACATTTTACAAAATGCCTCGAATTACAAAAGAATTGAAGTTGGAGTCCTTCTATATGCAATAGGAACGTGTGCGCTGAAAACCTTTAACACTGAAATAAAAATCAGTTCTCACCGCATCAATCTCATTAAGAGCCTTCCACCTCTCCTGGGGCGCCTTCACGTCCTTGACAGTCTGTATAGCCCGCTTCATCCAGGACGTCCACACCCGGAGGCCGGGGATCTGTTGCTGGTCGATGTAGTTGGCGAGAGCCTTCGCGTACTGTCGGCCCCGCGCGGACAGGTCGCTGTCACCGCCTATGCGGCCTACTATGTTGTGTGTGCTTTCACCATGCTGGAAAAGATGTCAAATGTGGTTTTTAATTAAAGAAATTTTTTTTAGAACTCTGCCCCACACTAGTAATTTCTCCTGTAAAGTGGGTGCGTTTACAAACATTTAAACTCACATACACAAACAGCCAGACCCGGAACAACTATCTGTAGGCCATATAAATATTTGTTCCGTGCGGGGATCGAACCCGCGACACGCAGCGCAGCAGTCGATCTCTCAGCCCTTGCGCCAACGTGTCGTCATTACGTTATTACTGCTTAAATATTACCTACATTATTACTGTTTCCAAAAAAATGCTTTTAATTGTTGTTGTGTGTTTTATTCCCTTATCATCTTATATTCTCATTTTTAAATATATATATTTTTCAATTATAAAAAAAATACAGTAATTGTTTTTAGTAATCATGGGTTTTACATTTTTTTTTGTATTATTATTTCTGCATTTTACGCGTTTCTCTTTTTAAAATTATAGGTAATTATTTTTTATATTTCAATAACAATGTCAATTGTTCCTGATAAATAAATAAAAATACGTATTGGGAAAAATAACTTTACACCTTTTTAATAATGTTCAGCTTGAGCTTGTTTTCGTATGGTTGGTGCTGTCAGAGTTTCTATACCGCGCCTGAGAATCTGACTAGGCTTTAAATGCCGTCGAGAAACATCTCTCAGGCATGCTTTTATTTTAATATCAACTTTGTTTCCAAGTTCATAAAGTTGATTGGAAATAACATGAATTGGATACAAAATTTGAGTAAGCTCAAAACAAATTGTTTAGCTATATCCTTACTAATATTATAAAAGCGAAAGTGAGTTTGTTTGTTTGTTACGTCTTCACGCCTAAATGGCTAAACCGATTTTGATGAATTTTGGTACAGAGATAGCTGGGACCCTGGAGACAGACATAGGCTTTTTTTTAAAAAAAGATTGAGATGAGAGGGAGAAAGATGGGAGAAAAAGGAAAACTTAGCATTGCTATTACAATAAATAAGGCGCAAGGGCAAAAACTACAGGAAGCAGGTACCTGTAAATCCAGAAAAGGGAACTGTTTTACCCCGAATTTAACGAGAGCGAAGCCGCGGGCAAAAGCTAGTTACTTATCATATTAAGCACACCGTCGTAAACATTGTAAAATATTTATATTGTTAAGTGTTATTTCTGTACCTTTCTTGTTGCAATCTGAGTTTGCCGCATCATATTGTACACTTAGTCGAATTCTTTGTGAGTGTATTGTTTTTATTTATCAGTGTAACAATTGTAGGTAAACCAATAAATAAATCCTTACTAATATTATAAAAGCGAAAGTGAGTTTGTTTGTTTGTTACGTCATCACGCCTACACGGCTATACCGATTTGGATGAATTTCGGTACAGACATAGTTGGGACCCTGGAGTCGGACATATGCTTCCTTTTTTTTTTAAAGTGAGAAATGAGGGAGAAAGAGGGAAAAAAGGGAAATCTTAGTTTTGCTTTTACAATAAATCAGGCGCTAGGGCAAAAACTACAAGTTGCGGGTACCTGCAAATAAGGAAAGAGGAACTGTTACCCTAAATTTAACGCGAGCGAAGCCGCGGGCAAAAGCTAGTATATAAAATAAATAAATACTCACCCTAGTCAAATAAATAGTCCGAGGCACGATATGTATGTTCATGAGATAGTACACAATCCGACTCTGTATATGTCCCTCATGCTTATGTACAACGACCTTCTCCCCAGTGTCGTAGATCTTCATATAGCTATAGTCAGACTCCATGCTTTCGTCTAGAGGCTCATACTTCTCCTTGTAATGCTCTATCCGGAGCATGAAGTCGTTCAGGACATTATCTGTGTTTTGAATGTTTGTGTAGTCTGGGCTGCTTACTTTTACTTCCTGTAAAAAAGAGTTTATTTATTAGCTATGGAATATATTTACTAGAAACTTCTGTACAAACATTTAAACTCACACACGCAACAGCCAGACTCGGAACAGCTAGGTCATACAA
This sequence comes from Ochropleura plecta, assembly GCA_905475445.1. NCBI lineage: Eukaryota > Metazoa > Arthropoda > Insecta > Lepidoptera > Noctuidae > Ochropleura > Ochropleura plecta. Next base: position 2,004,812 of record FR997735.1, read on the forward strand.
GTGTTTGTTCTGTGTGGGGATTGAACCCATGACACGCAGCGCAACAGACAATCGCTCATCCACTGCGCCAACCGTACCGTCACTCAGTCACTTGATACATATAGATTGCACTCAAACTCAAAGCATTTATTTCAATTAGACCATTACAGGCACTTTTGAATGTCATAAAAAACAAAAAAGATGCTGCTACAGTCCCAGTCACAAGACATAATAACTTGTGAAAGTACTGTAGTTGCCCATTCCAAAGCGTAGATCTCTATGGAGAAGAATGGGCAAGAAACTCCATGGACACTCCACTGGTTACATTATTATACATATACGTGAGAACAATGTAGAAAAATGAGCACATTGAGAGCTTCTAGAGTATAATAAAAAAATAGAATGAATTAATAGATGAACTAAATAAAACGTAGCAGGTGAAAGATGACCAGTCACAACTGACAGCTCTTCACCGTGCCGTGTCTTTAACACAAGCAAGACCTGCCTTATTGATGTACCTTTTTATTTTGGGACGGGTAATCATCAATTAACTTCCCCCGCTTTGGGCGAAGCGGGGGGGGGGGGGGGGGGTCAGATTATACTGACTAAAACCGACTCATGTTCCTTCTATTGCCCTTCACGTTCCGGGGCCGCGGTATCCCTTTCGAACAACCCGCAACCCCGGCAGGCAGAGGCCCTGGCAAGCCCCTCTGCTTTGCTGACATCTCTTTGAGGCGCGCGTGAAACACTAACGTGCCGTCGACACAGCCTGTCGTCAATAGACGGACGGACGGTGAGCTACCCATTGCTCACCGTCCACAGGCCCGCATCTACGGTGACCGGGAGTAGTCTCGCGGCGCCCGACGCCCGGGGCGTCTCCCGCGGCGGCTGGGTTGATTTGAGGTTCTCTCCCTCAAACGCCCGGCCACCTCCTTCGCTAGCTGTGCTACGCAGAAGGAGGTGACCGCTTCCCATTTATTGATGTACCTCACCATAATATTTTGTTCAATAATCCTAGGGTCGTCACATATGGACTCCACGAAGAACAGCTTGAAGCCCATCTTGTGGACCACGATGTCGCGAATCATGCGCCGCCGGTCGAGCGTTGAGTTCGTCGCGTCGAACACCTGGGGAAAGAGAAGTTTGTTGTTATTGACATAGGGTTTAATTTGCTTTAGCGCATTTTTATAAGAGAACTAGTTGTGCTCCGCGGTTTCAACTGCTGCTCAGCTGCCCTTAATTCGAACCTGTAGTTCTTGATTTTTTGAAGCGTACACTAAATGGAACTCTTATACGATCACTTAGTTGTCCCCTTGGTCAGACAGACAACTACCGTACTAACTCCGTGCATTCCCTAGATAAGGATCTGGGGAACGCACGGAGGTATAAAACCATATACTCAAGTCTGTGGTCCCTTGGAGCTGTGAAAATCTACCCTCTACGCAGTTAATAGTACATTACGATATTAGTGCGTTAAGATGGTTATAACATGCGAGTCGGAATTTCAGCCGAGCATCATTGAGCCGATCATGTTATAACCAATACGCACGTATATCGTACGACGTTTTTTAACACATTTGCGAGGAAACAGAAAAAAAAAACATTTTAAATAAACTCAATCTGTGAATGCACATTGTTGCTTCCCGCCATTTTAACAGCGAGCTAGCGCTGCCTACTTTCGAATTAGTTCGAAATTTGAATAGCAACAGCGCTAAGCGACAAAACCCTTTATGTATATAAATTAAAAAAAAAGAAAATAATAGCAACAGCGCGCTGCTCACTAGCTGGAGTCGTGCGGCGGCGGGGCGATCAGTTCCAAATTTGAAATGGCAAATAATACTGTTATGGAATTTGTATGGACTATAACTTAACTATTTGCTTTGATAACACACGCGTTTTTTATGACCCTCTTTACATATTTAAAACCGGTGGAATTACATCAGCTTTACGAGCAAGGGTGTTAAAAAAAATATAACCGTTTATGTCGCAAGTTTGTAGGGAACAGACTGCTCTCTTTCTTTTCTTTAATACTCACAGCGACTTCTCCGCCCTTGACAAGCCACTCGCAGACATCATGCAGGGCGTCCAGCGCGCACTGCTGCCGTATCGCCATCGCTTCCTTATTGTCTGCGCGGAAGAACTCATGGCTGGTGTAGGCGGTGGTCGCGTGCCGCCTGTATTCGCCAAGATTGAACACTGCAATAGAAGGCATGAGCCAAATGAGGTATCATTAGCGAATAACAAACGCAGTATGAGTGAAGGAGATCACAGGATATTGTATAAAGATAACCCCCTGTATATCACCATGTATGCAATGTCCAGCAATAAATATTTTGTGGTATTGCAAGGAAAAAAAACTTAAAATTGCCATCATGGCCCCAATGACTTAATTTTTTGAGCTATTTATTTAATAAGTCCGTTAATAGAATAATTATTTATATCTGCACTAAATTTTGGCAGCATACTGCATTCATAGGTACCACGTGTAAGATTCTTTGATAATACAATAACACAATTATAATAAGGTTGTTTCAATTAGTACCACTGCGGGCATAACATGAAATTATAATATTATAATTTCATATTATGCCCGCATTGATTATAATTATGAATTATTTTTATATAAGTAAAAATAATTCATAATGGCGGGTATGCGACACGGCGCGGTAATTTAATTAAACTTCGTTTATTATAGGTTTTGCCCGCGGCTTCGCTCGCGTTAAATTCAGGGTAACACGGTTCCCCTTTCCTGATTTGCAGGTACCTGCTACCTATAGTTTTGCCCTTGTGCCTGATTTATTGTAATAGGAAAGCTAAGTTTTCCCTTTTCTTCCCTCTTTCTCACTTTTATTAAAAAAAAAATAGCCTATGTCCGTCTCGAGGGTTCCAACTACCTCTGTACCACAACAAACTCACTTTCGCTTTTATAATATTAGTAAGGATGTGGACTAGCATGCCTGAAAGATATTTCTCGACGCCATGTAAAGGCAAATCGGCGGTCCACGGGTGGCATAAAAACTCTTACACCAGGCACTAACCGTGTGGTTTGTCAGTTGGAGTCTGACTGACTCCTTCGCCACCCCACAAATTGCACCGGTGTTACCCGCAATAAAAAAAAAACGTTACGGAATTATGTGATCATCTCACGGGAACACCGCATTTTTCAGGACTCAAAAGCCATGTGTAAATCCAGAATATAAGCTATCTTAATACCAAATTTTATCCAAATCCGTTGATCCGTTTGAGTGTGAAGGAGTAACAAACATAATTACAAACCTTCGCCTTTATAATATTAGTGTGATTATTATTTTTATTTAATGGAATAATAGCTGGTTACAACGATACCCCTCGGTAAGACTGGTTTGTACGATTTTCGGTCTCTCGGCCACAAAAGATTTTCAATTTTTAATAACAGTCGGAACCAATCACTTAACGTGCTAACCGACGACTGTGTTGTTGTAAAATGTATCAATTTGTTTGTTTATACGGTACATTTTGCCTTGAAACTATTTAATTACTTAGTGCAGGCTATCTTTTACGTCAATGCAGGTTAAGCGTAGTTGTTGATATAACAGAAAATTACCACCTAGGTACTAATTTAATGAATGCCTCGTGTAAGTATGTAAGTCATAAGTCATTTATTTCAAAACAATATAAATTGTGTCGAAAATAAAATAAAAGACCACATTTGAAACTATCAGCGAGTATAAAACGAATTTCGGTATTCTCCTAAATACGCCTAGCATTTTTTATTTTTTTCTTCCACATTATTATCTGGAAAGTCTTGTGTCGAATCAATTACTAAGATATTTACACACTAATTCACATAGAAACATTCATTTCGGCAATTTGTTGAATCACAAAGTCTGAACATGTAAAACTGGTTCGGATAGGCGTACTTAGTTCGGAACCTGTGTGCCTTCGATCAAAAACGTACATTTTGATCGAAGGTCATTGCGGGATCATATTCAGGTCTCAATTCGATCGGCTCTTTGCCGTATAGTTCTCTAAAAAACATACATATTTGCTTGCTATAACTCATGTCGAACATAGAACAAGCACTTTTAAAAAACTTTAGTCGGAGCAAATCCTACTAATATTATAAATGCGAATGTTTGTGAGGATGGATGGATGTTTGTTACTCTTTCACGTCAAAACGGCTGAACCGATCTTGATGAAATTTGGCACAGAGGTAGATTATAGTCTGGAATAAAACATAAGATACTTTTTTTCGATACCACGCGGGCGAAGCCGCGGGCGCCATCAAACAAAAGTCACCCACTTCTGGAAGTAAATTTATTCTTCGTCGCGTCGTTTTATTTTGGTTGGTTTTTTTGGCAAGTTTTTTATTTCAGCCTTTTCAGTTGTGGTATGATGGTATCTATCTCACAAATTCGTATCGAGTATTGCTACATTAAAAAAAGAATTTTGAAATTCAGCTCACAATCTACGGAGACCTCTTTGTTTTTGATCTCGGTTAAAAAGGCATTCTTTAGAAAAAGAAAATGGAGAAGACCACTCACCTCTAGTATTAATTCCGATCCAGTTGAGGTATCTGGACAATTTCTTGGAGATGTATGTCTTGCCTCGGGCAGGCAGGCCCACCATAGCGATCACATGTGGTATGTTCACATAGTTCGCTCGTTCACCTGGGAAACAACGAAAATACATGTTAATAGAGTTTCATAGACTTTTAACATTTGTATATACACATCATTCCCTGTTTAAAACTGTTTTTTTAGGCCGCGGTATGAACAACCAGCAACCCCGGCCTCCTAGCCTCTTAATCCTTACTAATATTATAAAAGCGCAAGTGAGTTTGTTTACGTTTTCACGCCTAAATGGCCAAACCGATTTTGATGAATTTTCGTACAGAGATAGTTAGGACCCTGGAGACGGACATAGGCTATTTTTTTTTAAAGTGAAAAAAGGGGAGAAAGAGGGAAGCAAAGGGGAGAGAAAAATATATTTTTTTTGATCATCACGCGTATTAAAGTTAACCCAAAATAACTATGCCACACGGACGAAGTCGCGGGCGGAAGTAGTAAGAATAAAAAAAATGTTGGGCAGTGGCTCCATATAATAAGGTTATATTTTATGGCTCCATATAATAAGGTTATATTATTTCAATATTGGCCTTTTTATGTAAGTAACTCTGCTGTGCAAAATGCTACCCAGTGGTTGTGTGTTGGACTTTTTAATAGATTTGTTAGCACATTTATAGTGCTGATGTGACTTTTACACTGTTGACATAAGGTTTAAATTGCATTGACTGCCAATCGTTCATTAAAACCATGTAGCCTAGCCTACCAATTTAGTGTAGTTATAAGAAATCTATCGCGTGATTTTTTATTGCTCTTTGTAGAGACAGATTCATTAAGGCGCGGCAATAAGCTAATCTTTAGGTATTCACGAAAGTGACGCTAGCTGCATACTGCGCATGGTCTGACACAAGTACACGACAGTATTGCATCAACAGAATAGAAATAAGGTCGAAAATATTTCGGTGTTTGATTTTATTTGAATATCATGTCCGCCAAAATGTAGGTAATTTTGCAGTTTTTATTGAATATAAAAAAAATACAGCTCAATGTTTGAAAATTTTTAGATATCTCTTTAGTATATACAATTTTCTTTGTTATATATATAAAAAATATGATGGTTGTCGCTGAAAAAATTGAGAATTTCGAGACGAAAAATTTTTTTTCTTGGACTTTTTAAACATTTTTTTTTCGTAGTACTAGACCACTTTTGTAAACTTATTTTGTTTAACTCTTTACTTTATGTATTGAACTATACACGGTAATTTTTACTAGACGTTTTACGAAGTGTTTGCTTTGTACAGCGCCTTAAAAGGGTTACTGGAAATTGAATCAAGTATACCTTGGCCATAAATGAGAAAGAATAAAAGTATCTATGAATATTAAACGATGGGTAAGTTACACCATTTATAACTCAAGAATGGCTAGACTGATGACCAGGGTGTCCAAAATGGCGGCTTAAGCAGAAACAGGATAGGTTATTAATATGAAATACGTTGCCATTTTTAAAATGGTGACAAAGTGACAATCAACATTATTAACTGCATCTGTCACCATTTTATAATTTAAACTAGCTGTGCCCAGCGGTTTCACCCGCTGCTCACTTAGGGGTATGAAAAATTGATATTGGCCGATTCTCAGACCTACCCGATATGTACACAAAATTTCGTTTAAATCGGTCCAGCCGTTTCGGAGGAGTATGAGAACGAAAATTGTGACACGAGAATTTTATATATTAGATGTACTTAATTCAAATTTTTATCTTATGCTGAAGCGGCCAGTTACCTACTAACCGGGGGTCTAAAATTAGCGTCGAGACATTTGAAAAATTAAGGATAAAAAAAAATTGAAGTGGTCAATTCAGTTTGATAGGAAGGTAGGTTGGTAGGGTAGGTGGGTAGGTACTTAGGTTACCTACCCTAGGTAGGAAAAGGTGGTTTATTTTAATACTACTAGCAATGGCTAGTAGTATTAAAATAAACTCTATGCCCCATAATTACGTCACTCAATCCTCAAGCATTACTTAAAATATATTTAACTGGCTGGAATCTAATTTAAAGTAATGCTTCCGTTTTAAGTGATATTCATGACAAACAGACCTCAGAAAACTTCTCCTCACATAACACAACATAATTATCATCAAGCTTACATTATTATTTTGCCAACAATAATGATTGCAGCAGACATAACTCTTCTAATATAGCACAAAAATGTTAACCCAAAACATGATTCATATAAAACGATGAGCATTTTTATCTATTAATACTTATATGATATGAGTATCTATCAATTTACAAGCATACATTTCATACCTCTAGGTACTGTAGGAGGTTATCATCAAATAACTACTTGTTTATGCCTAGTATTAATACTTGTGTGTGTACCTATAATGTTTACAAGCAAACATGTGATACCTCTAGGTACCCAGCAGGTTATCATCCAATAACTACTTGTTTATGGTTAGTTTTATGATATGCTTGATTGTCTATGTAAATGTTTTGCAGGCTATATTGACTGTTGGCTTCATTATGAATATTACATTCTTTATTGTTCTATTGGGTAAAAGTTTTGTATCTACAATGTGTAAAAAAAAACAGACACTAATACTTATAGGTAGGGACATATATAAAGATTTTTTTTTTGGGATGGGTAATCATCAAATAACTTCTCCCGCTATGGGAGCGGGGGGGAGTGTCAGACTTTTACTGACTAAAACCCACCCATGTTCCTACTATTGCCCTTTACGTTCCGGGACCGCGCTATCTCTTTCGAACAACCCGCAACCCCGGCAGGCACATATATCAAGCTTTATGCAGCATTTAGAGGGGTTATTCTAACAACAATTTTTTCTCAAGTACTACACTCAACGGCATAAACACAATACTTAAAAGTATTTGAGAACTCTCATTAAAACCGAACAGTCCGTTTAAATGGACAAAATTTATAGTGCTTTAAGTCCTGAGACGTGTTGTTGAAAATTTGACATGTTAGAGTTATTGGTTTGAAGTGAGACTTTCAGGGCATAGTTATGATAATAAATAGATGCAGGTTTTATATATAATATTTTTTTTAATATCTAAAGACTTTAACCTAATTTAAAAAAAAATGTATGATTTCGTAATTATGTCCATTTAAACAGCTAGTAGGCTTTAATACAAACTCATTCCGTAAAAGCTGTGGGTTTGAGTCGCCATTTTTATTTTTGATATTTAAAGGGTGTGTTGTCCTCACGAGGATAAACTGGTAAAATTTGTTTTATAAGTTTGTATTGAGGGTTTAATCTCCAGAACTACCAACCTGAGGACGATTTTGTTTTACTTATGGAAAGCTATGTTAGCCCTGTGTGTGATAGGTGTGAATATCGAATTTCTCCAAAGGGAATATAGTACCATGGCTAAAAGTAGTCTCTATTAATCCAGGTTATACATTATCTGTGTGACTATTTTTATCAAAATCCATTCAGGAGTTTTTGTGTAGGTATATACATCATCACAAACTTTTGCATTTAAATATTAGTAGGATTTTATGTTGTTATGATGTTATGACACATTTGCTCAACAGAAGAATAAAAAAAATAATGTTTTAATGTACACACAACAGCAGGTCGACGTATTCTAAACTATTATAACCTGATCTTGCTACTACGGATTGCACACCGTAGTAGAGAGATCGGGTTAAAATGGTTTTGTAAAGGTTAATGTACAGTCGTGTGTACATAATAAAATGAAAACAGTTATATTTAAAATAATTCTAAGTTCTAAATTATAACATTCAATATTCAAGGTAATGATAGATAGCTGCCTTATGATGTTGCCGCATTGCTTTTCATACACTCAATATGATTGTGAATATATTGTATTGTATAACGGGCTGGTGTCCGCAACTCCACGTCTGAGGCGCGTATTTTGCGTATGGAATATAAAATATATGTGAATATAAAATCAATAATCAACCAACAAGGTCAGTGAGTCTCATAGGTCATAGAGTTGAGAACAATAAATTTAATGGGTTCATTGAAATAAAAATGATTGTAAAGTTATCTTGTCTATGCTGGCCGTTTTTGGTTATCAGTACCTTTGAGGGTTTCAGGCAGAATTTGTAATGATCTGTGCTGTCTTCTTATCTTATTAGAAAATGTGGGATTCATAATGTTTTTCTGCCTATGGAAAATGCCTACTTTTTATCTGTTAATTTAAATATGGTGTAATATACCATAAAAGCATATAATTCTTTTTATTTGGGCTATCATTGTGTGAGGTAATTTAATAATTTCATTTATAATATTACAGTTCTAAATTTTGTTCATGTACATAATATTTATGTATGAAACACAAGACCCTATTGGATTATCTGTTTAGGATTAGCATTTCTAAAGTATTTTTATGTATAGTTTAAAGATGCTATCATATAGTTGCTATCTGACACATTTATTCTTCACTATGTTCTATATTAATACAACTTCAAGCCTACCGATAGATATGGTGGACACGTTAATTCGATTATGACATTTATCTAACAGATAATAATCCATCACTACGTTAAATTAATTGGTTAACCATCACCTCATGCAGTCACTGGTTTTTAGCAAAAAACGACGTAATGTTACAAGTTCTAATAAACTGGATGTTTCGATCTCGTCGCCATAGGAAGTATGTGTGTCCTTGTGACGACAGCATGTAAACTAGTACTAAATTGTCCATCGGAATTCGCGGAACAACAGTTTTCACTAACCATCACCAAAATACTGCTTGTTGAGGTACTTCCAACCTTCGGCGCGTTTATCTTCTGAATCCATAGCACGCTGATTTATGTACTACCACTGTTAGAAAAATAAATACGTGTTTTTTTTTAATAAATTTAATTATTTCACACTCGATCAGCACCGCCGACGGCAGTACGCGAACTGTCAATGTCAACTTGAAGTGAAATCTGAAATCGATTGACGTGACAAGCATGACAGCAGAATTTACTAGGCATGGACAATGGTCTTTTAAGACCCTTTTTTATTGGTTTAAAACATGTTTACCATATTTTTCTTTCATACAATGTAATAGATGTTTGTGTTCTTTGGAACAACTGTCGCTTGGAGTATGTAAAGTGAGGCCCCGTGGTTGACTACCAGCAAGGACAAGCCTATGCAGGCCTAACGAAGCCCATTTACCGTCAGTGGGTGAAGTCGGTGTCTTCCACACACCGACTTCACCCACTGATGGTATAATGATGCAAATTGCATTTAAATATGTACTTACGTAATTTCACTATTTCTTCGTAACAAAACAAGGTCTTTTAAAACGATTAATTAAAAAATGTATGTACTGACGACTGATGTGTTGAAGATTAAGACGAATGTAACCTTTGTTATAATGTTAGCGAGAGAAATGCGTCAGAGATCACGCCGTGTGTTGATGAAGCCAGTTGACGACATCCAAACGATAACCTTTACATAAATTGCATGATAACAGCTCATAATATTTCCACGTCAACATAATAACTAATCGTTCCTAAGTTTACTAAATAATGCATTTAATCGAGGGATTTCATTCGTTTTAATTTGTAAAAATTTGTTGTGGTAATGGTTTCATAGATGTCGTTGCTTGTATTGATGAAATGGTTTCCCTCCCTCCCTATAATGGCATAGCATTAGGAGCAATGAGTAACCTATGTTAAACTTCCACCTCTGTCCAATTAAATTCGGTGCTTATTCTCTCCTCGGATTCTAAGTTTGAATTTCAGAAATGTTACCTACATTGGATTTTAATGTGTTTTATCTGCGTACCTAGCGAAAATGTAAGTCCTGTGAACTAAATTGGATTTGAGATTCGTGCTAGCCTGTAATAAATCTATAATCCACTTTTAGGTAATCCGCCAAAAATGGTTAAGGCACGAGCCCGGTTATACTTACTGCATTTATGTAGGTAGTAGTGCCTAGGTACTTTGATTTGAAAAGAATCAACACCGAAATATCGCTTTGCGGTAAGATACCATTTAACATTATGGCGTTATTCAGATTGACAGTGGAGGTAGATCTACCTACTATCAAGCTGCATCGTTGCTCCCGACAGTAATAGATTAAAAGTAGTTGAGAGTGAACTTCCTGTTTATTTATAATCTGATTTTTGGAGTTTACCTTACGTAGGTATGTATAATTCGTGTAGCCATATAACACACAGGCGAGGGAATTGTTCCTGTTGAAGTGCAGTTCACTGTACCTACTATCTGCAAATTACCAAGTGAAAAGCGTCACCGAATACTGTACTACTGCTATCTTTGTTCGATCGTCTACACGGAATTATTCATTTTGTTGCAAAAACAAGACAGTTTGATAAAGCTTGAAGCAAATTAGGTTTGTCGATTGTCATTAGGATAACCGTTGTCTCGCAACACTGCTTACCTACCGACCATAAAATACCTAATTGGTAATTATCCATTCAATGCAAAAACTTTAAAGCAAAAATACCGCTGTACGAATATCTTAGGTATTTCTATGTTATTAAACTAATACATAGTTCGGGATCATTTCGATAGATGGCATTAGTGTCTTTCCTTAATTAAAATTTCTATGAAAGTGGTTTTTTTTTCTGAAAAGTTTCCTAACTCTTCCCTTATTTTATTGAGACTGATCATCAGCCTTCGTCCGGACTTTGTCCGGTGTTAGGGCTTTTCATCATTTTTTTTGAGTTTATAATTAAATTCAACTAGCCCATTCACAAACTTATTTATTTTTAGTAATACTTTTAAGTATAGAGATATTTTAAGAAATAAGTTAAGTTTTAAGAAATAAGTTTGTGAAAAATCCATCTGGATTTTTCAAAACATTAAATTATAGTATTTCTAACAGTTCTACTGTACCACTAAATTACGCAAGTCGAAACTACTTCCTATTACATCCCATTACTTATTTCAATATCAGGACCGTGGTAATGGCAACTCTGAGCCGCCATTTTCAAAGTCCACGCACACATTTTCAAAGGCGCTAACGTGCAAATTGACAAACATTTGTTTACCAATATATTTGTGACGTCAGGCAGGCAGGTCTTTGAATGAAAGTAAGCAATGTTCGGTGGGTGGGACGCGCTAATTTAGCTCGATGCTACGTCATTTGTTGCCCTTGACATTGCGTCAAATTGTAGCCAGATATTACTGTACTGAATACCTACATGAACTATTAAGATCAAAGGGCCCAGAAGGAACCATTTTCTTTTGATCTAATCTTATTTTTTTTTTTTAAACGTTGCCGCACACTAGGACCTTCTCCTGTATCGTGGGTGCGTTTACAAACATTTAAACTCACATACACAAACACCCAGACCCGAAACAACTATCTGCAGGTCATACAAATATTTGTTCCGTGCGGGAATCGAACCCGCGACACGCAGCGCAGCAGTCGATCGCTCAGCCACTGCACCAACCGTGTCGTCAATTTACTACTACTTTAACTTACTAATTACTGACTAGAAACATAAATACGGGTCCTACTTGTCGTTTACAGTGAATTTCCACTTATAATCTTGCAGACACTCTCAATCTTGAATGTAAAGTTCTAGTCTATGACGGGTTTGTATTCCATCATAGTCTAGGAATTAGGAACAACAATTGACGCACAGCGGTGCGTAAAAATAGCATTTAAATAATGGCTATTATAGTATTTATAGTGCACTCAGTATGGGCAGAGTGGACACACCTACATCTCTTGAATGTTCCCTTTCTCTGCCAGAGATTCAGAGCGTCATATTTTATATGTATCGTACGTATGATCGAGATTATAGTTTAGCCATCTTGTAAACTTATGTAGGTGGTTTAATATTCGCCACCATTTAGGTTTTTTAAATTTTGAGGTTAGAATTACTATCCGTCTAGATCCGGACATGTAGACCTTTGCCTTTTGGGTCAACAAAAAAACCGGACTGAATTTCAAAAATGCCGTCGCCATTTAACTTTTTGAATAAGTCCGGCTGTCTTTTTAAAATCCGGTTCTGTAACCCAACGTCCGCTTGACATTTAAATCTAGCCCGGAAATGTCAACTATAAATACAGGTTATACAGGATTCTGATAAAATATATCTCTCTAGGTAGGTACTTGAAATAAATACCGAAATATAATAATACAATCATAACCTATAACATAACTGCCGGTAGCTGTGTACCTACGTACAACACTATACAATATCGTACTTGACAAGGCATCATATGAATAAAATAAGTAAATAAACATGATAAAATAAAAGAAAGTAATTGCAAATACACGTCAGTCATCTCAGTTACCCGTTGATGGCATTGGGCTCGTACTTATTAGTCCTGTTACAGGGGATTTTGACACAATTGACTAAATGTGTGTGTGTTTAAGGTACAGACGCCTGCACATCAAGCTACCACAATCTTTTAGATTTCTTTGATAGATTTTCGACTTTATTTCTAAAGTATTAGGTTCAAGGTTCATTGGGAAAAATTGACAGTTTCGGGTAGCTTGACCTGCAGGCGTGTGTACATATCTGCTTAACTCTTTAGGAATACTAACGATAATAAGAAAAAAAATAATAAACGAAAGTGATAATATAGATAGACACTATTGACAACAAGACTATTGAAATAAGGGTATAACAGTTGTCACTTAACAATATTGAAGTGATAGAAAGATATCATTTGTAGTGAGTAGCCACTACGGTGTCTCGTGTGATCGATTGGGGTTAGATAAAGTTAGAGTGAGACTTACCTATTGGCAATTTCTACTTCGATTGCACATGTAATTTTGTATATCAGATGACTGAAAAGTTTTGTTCATCGGAATCATTGAACCGAGCATTGATAACCCTCTGATTTGGATGTTGATCATGTACGTTTTTTTGGCAGTTTTCAGCATTGACACAATAGAAAATTGAATTCATTAAATTCAAAATGATGTTTTGGAGATGGGATCAGAAAACTAATAGAAGATAGGATATCAAGACACATTCCAATATAAATTCATAGGCTCAATGAAGGCGTGGTCTATGCCCAGAGCCGTCTTAGACTGTGCTGGGGCCCTTGGGCACACAAGAATTTGGGGCCCTTTTGGAATGTAAAGAAAGTGAAATACATTTTTTTACTGTGATCTGCTTTATTATGGGTAATCTAATCTAATATAATTAATGATATTAGTATGATGCGAAATTACGGTAATAGTTTCTTTCGAGATTTCTGTTGAGCAAAATCTTCTATTAAATCCTCGAACTCAGTTTCGTGAAGAATATCACTTTCTATGCTCATAATTGACAAATTATTTAGTCGTTCTTGTAGCATTGATGTTCGCAATTCATTTTTAATTCTCTTAAGCTGCGAAAATGAGCGCTCCCCACTACAATTGGTAACCATTAGGCAAAGGAATATTCTTGTAGCAACTTCAACATTTGGAAAAGTTTCTTCTAATTTATCAGTCTTTATTAAGTTAAGTAAGACTGAGATATTTAAATCCGCTGATGGCTTTGCTATATTTTTTAAATATTGGCTTAAATGAAAACATTCTGTTTTGAGCTCATATGCATTAATGTCTTCGTGATAAAATTCTGCAAATTCGTTGCATTTTTTGGTCAATTCGTCAGATTCGATTGTTGTTAACTGACAAAGAAAACTAAATCGATTATCAATTTCTTTGTATGCTGCCGAACGTTTTTTTAAATGTGTAATTAATGTGTCAATTATGGGAATGAAAGTATCTACACGAAACTTTTCCTTGCCTCTCAACTGGAGAGTCTCTGATGATGATGGTCCTTCAAAAAAAGTGAGGCGTGAGCTGCGAATTCTTTTTCTTTCAAATTTATCTTTGTAATCAGCACCTGGATTTTTTTCTTTAGCAGCCGTTTCAAAATGATCAAAATTATTGCGTGCGTTATTAACATAACTGATCAGAGATTCGTAAAGTTTTGTCACAACGTCCATAGTCATAGTGCTATTCTGTAAACTTAGACTTGTTTTATTCATAATTCCCAAAATATCATTCCATATTTCAGTCAGTAGAGCAGTCTCAAATTTTTCCATTTTTTTTACTAAGCTTTGGGCTTCGTTTCTAGTGTCTCCTGGTTGATTGATGTCACTTGCGATGAAGGATAATGCTTCAGAAATATTTAAATAACCATTTTGCAAAGCATTAATAGCATTGGCATGTGCGGACCATCTGGTTTGCGAAAGGGACTTCAGGACTCTATTTACACCTAAATGCTCTGTCAAAATTTGCCAGCGTTTGGTCGAAGCTGAGAAAAAATTATACAATTTTTGAACAAACTGAAAGAATGCTACTACTTCAGTAATGCATTCAACAGCTTGAACACCCACTAAATTAAGCGAATGTGCCGCACATGGAACGTAAATTGCATATTCGCATACTTCTTTTATTCTAGACTGGACACCAGAGTACTTTCCAGACATATTTGACGCATTGTCGTAGCTCTGTCCGCGGCAATCTTTTATGGGGATATCAAGGCTTTCAAAAAAGTTTAAAATGGTATCTGCTATATATTGCGCATCATGTCCATCCATAGGCAAAAATTGCAAAAATCTCTCAATAGGCTGTCCATCTTTTACGTATCTAACGATGAAAGTGAGCTGGTCAACATGGGACAGATCAGGCGTAGAATCTACGCTAATAGAGTAATATTTCGCTGATTTCAGTTCGTTGACTATTGTTTTTAAAACTCGCTGTCCCATTAAATTAATAAATTCGTTACAAATATTTGCAGATAAATATGATACACTTCCTTTTCCACGATTTCCGCAGTTTTGTATGTGATTAGCAAGAAAAGGATCAAATTCACTAATCAGTTCTAAGCATCCCAAATAATTTCCATTATTTTGCGATCTAAGTATCTCATTATCACCACGAAAAGCAAGACCTCTTGAAGCTAAAAATTTTACTACTGCAACAACCCTCCTAAGGACATTTTTCCAATAGCTAATTTCTGTATTATATTGGGACAACAACTCACTATCAATTCGTCCAGTAATTTTCATTCTTGTGACATAATTCATCATAGATTGCCTGTGTTGCAAACTGTTCTCATGCTCCATCAATAAGTTACTTATATGCTTCCAATCCTTATATCCATTTGGAGAACTCAAATTATTACCAATAGTGGTATTAAAGAGACGGCAGCAATAACAGTACACAGATTTCTTTGTTGGAGAATAAAGAAGCCATTTTCTGTCCAAAGACTCACCATTCTTCAATTTACGAGTAAAAACATTTTTTGTCAAGTATCTAGTTTTGGTTTTACCGCTTGAATCTGGAAAACTTGTAGAAGTTTCGGAGAAATCGCAATGTTTATTTTGGAAAAACTCTGGCCCTTTTCGAATCCAAATATTACGGACTTCTTCCGTTAAAATGTCATCACAGTACTGACCAGGGTCATTAGATACAGATACATTCTCCAAGTTTGCAATTATTAACTCACAGTTGCTCGAAGTCGAGAGTTCAGCGATTGATGTGTGTTTGTCATTTTCGTTACACGTAATAACCTCTTTTTCCTGGTTATTCTCAGAGGTATTTTTATCTTGAGGTGATGATGATGAACAACTCCCCGACTTATTTGTTTCTTCCACCGTAAAAAATGACGTAAGCTTTGGAAGTTTTTCCGTGATTTCTTTTTGAGCTAAAACTTTTTTTCTCTTTTGTGAACCACTTAGATATGAGGCTTATAAAATCAAAGACAGCTAAGCGCCATACATTCGTAGAATGAGTTAGCTATGGCGCCATCTGCTTTAGTTAGTTACGCACACTTTGATAACTTTATTTTAGTAACAAATGCAGCTAAACTCCCTATAAATTCAATTCGAAAACCGATGTTGGCATCAAAAACAGCTACGTGTCAACCAATAAGGATCAAATACAGCTAGGAGTCACGCCGGCCAATCAAAGAACAGGATTTATGAGATTCATCATGGCCGCCACCATACATTTCGTGTGCACATGCAGTCCAGTTTTTGGCTTATAACTTGTGGTTTTAGTGAAATAACGTTATTAATTTTGTATTAAAACACGAGTTTGGATACCCATGGAGGTCCCAGTAATACCAGCAAGTGCGGGCAAGGCTCGTAAAAGAATAAAACACCCCGACAAGTGGAAAGCTAACATAGCTAAGAAAATGAGGTTAGTGATGTGACGATTCGATACTATTCCGATATTATAATTTATTAAACGTTGCAAAGACAAAGTACTTTCTTGGATTCTTATAACTAAGTATTACACTTTACAAACACTATCTATCTAATAATATATATTATTAATACCTTTAAACAGCAATACTAATTTGTAATAAATAAAGTCGTGTATAGGTAGGTATACCATTTATTTTATGAAATACGACTATTCCGTGCGTATAAAATAGTGCATGATACTCAAGCTCTCTTATACTACTACAGCCATATAATTTTTGTTATACAGGTACATGCCAAAGGAAGCACCAGAACGAATAATCTGTACACATAAAAGTACAAAACTGAAATGTTCTACTTTGACAATGCCTGACATTATGAAATTCTGACTGGAAAGAAGGAGACGATTTACAATTTTATTTAGGTATTATTAGAGGGCCAACTTTGGATGAAAATAAAGATTTAGAGGAAAGTTTGTGCGAAGGAGTAGCAGAAGAGTCACCAGATTTAAGAGTGTAATGAAAATAATAGTATGTTGGTAGTTATGCTGATTATTTTAAGAATTTATTAAAATGTGTCAAAATATTGTTGTTTGTTTACTTTATCGAATTGATTTATACATCACTAATCGAAGCAAATCAAAATGGCGGCTGTCATTATCAAACTCAGCTATATCCCTGTTACTCCGGATCAAATACAGCTAAGTCCATTAGTGGGGATCAAATACAGCTAAGTGTGATTTTATTTTCACTCTGTACTCAAATATGGAAGCAATTTTATTATTTTTAATTCAGATTATGAATAATGTTCTCTATCTTTGTAAATCAAATTTCAACATATTGAATTCGTTGTTAGTTTGACAATATTATCGGTTTTTTTTGGTTCCTGTAAAGTTGACCGACTTGGACTTAGCTGTCTTTGATTTTATAAGCCTCATATGTTCTTTTCGACATAATGAAATAATATTTAAACGAACAAATCAATAGTTCTATTATTTTACCCAAATTACATTAAACAAAATTAAATCACGACACTTCTGTGAAAATAAGTGATATAATAAGTAATAACTTTAGGTAAAAAGCCCCAACCATAGACAAAGTCGACATTTTTTATGGTCGGTTGAATTTGGCATTGGAGCGGTTTGCATGGATGATCGCTAGATGGTGTTCTTAGTAAATTAGGTAGGATGCGTTCAGAAATACTTTTAAATTACTGAATAACTGAATAAAAAATCAAATGATATGTAACTTGAAAATAGACATTATAGACTCTAGATTATAAAATTTATAAACTCAAGTAAATGTCTGGTAAGTTATATCAGACCAAAAACAGCCCTTTAGTACAGCCAAAAAGCGCACTCAGTTTAAATTAAGCAAGAAGCTACCGTGTCTACCGCACACAACCGAGACCCTGTAGGCTTGATGTCACTCAAATTCATATAAATATATTGATTCGAATAAATCTGAAAATAATCGATATTCGGGCATTGAGAAAAGTGTAATGAGTATTTTGAGATTAAATGTGAGAGAAATTGTCGGCCCTTCGGGGCCCTCTGAGGATGGGGGCCCTGGGCACTGGCCCCTTGTGCCCTTATGGTAAAGACGGTACTGTCTATGCCCAACTGTGGACTGCAATAGGTTGAGTTGATTTTACTAGACCCAAACCGTTAGAAGGATAGTCTATCTGATAGTCACGGCTGGAGTACATGAAGTACAGAATAAGAAAAAATAATGACTAATTTAATATCTTTAATAGCATCTGCCTAGCCTTTTCCCAACTATGTTGGGGTCGGCTACCAGTCTAACCGCATGCAGCTGAATATCAGTATTTTACATGGAGCGACTGCCTATCTGACCTCCACAATCCAGTTACTGTACTGGGTAATGCGATACCCCTTGGTAAGACTGGTTGTCAGACTTTCGGAACACTGACTACCTGTAACGACTGTCAAAGATCTACAAATGACAGCCGGGACCAACGGCTTAACGTGCTTTCCGAGGCACGGAGGAAACTCGGTATGTTACGGGTGGTCACCCATCCACAGACCAATCTAGGCAAGTGCACCTAAAGTTCGACCCGAGCGGCTGCTATTATTTAGCCACGAGCTCCTTTAATATCTTTAATAGCATTGGAGAAAATGCCACTCTCCGTAATTGTTTGCTCATCGTCATGATGCCTCGCGCGTGCTCGATACCACAATCAGTAGGAAATACCAACGCTGTATGTATACATTCGAAGGACAGTGTAGTAAAAAGACACACCAACTTTTTCATTCTACAAATAATACTTACTTGAGGCCTTGTGATTTTCATTTTTTTTTATTTCGTTTTGTTCAACTGCCTTCTAAGTTTATCTGGCGAAGATCGTCAATAACATTAGGACAATTCCAAAGTTTTTAAAACTAATCTTTTAAGTTGCTTATCTGCATAACTGATAGATTAGGTAGGTTTAAGTTTATCTTTCACTCTTTTTCTTGCCAATAATTTAGGTATTATTTTCCTGCTCATATTTGCAGTACTAGTTCAGTAAATTATATGAAAATACAAACTTTAACATATGAACGTTTGGTAAACATTTATGTTGTGTTTACCTACCATATTTATGCTACACGTGCTTGGATATTAGCGTTCAGTTCTGGCACAATTAAAACCATTTATCCATAGAGGAAAAATAACGAGACGATTATCATGAAAATAAAATCGATTAGTATTCAAATCATACCTATTCTAACCGCATTGATTTGAGGGTTGACGAAGAAGACATGAGGTGAATTTAAATCCAAACTTTATTTGGTATTTCACAAGTTTTAAAATAAGGTAAAGAATTATTCCAAAAGAGCATTTTAAGCCAAGCACGTCTTCCCCAAAAAATCTTTTCCATATCGTATGATATAGGCAAAAAATACTTATTTTAAACTTGCCGCTACTTGGGACTAAGATTTTATAGAGCATTTTCTCAGAAATAATAACAGTTTCTAATCACAGTGTAGTTGGCATATTGTTCATGAATGTAGTGGTAAGCGCAAAATCAGAGGCAGACATGAATGGAATCATCAAGGAAATTGCAGCCTACATGCTATTACCGCGTCCTGTCTCCAGCATTTGACCGAGTCATCTGACGTTGGGAATTACAGTTCACGACAAAGATAGTAAAAAACACATAGGATAATATTATATACAGTCTCCTTTTAGTTCATTAGTGACGGATGAGACAAATGTTAAGTTTTTGTAGCGGACAGCTCTGCGAACGTTTGGTAAAATAAATTGCTAAAGGGATGTCCCCTTAGCGGGCAATCAAGGAAGTATTTTAGGACCGGGCTTTTATTTTCATTTGTTACGTCTTGTTTTAATTTGAGCAAATACGTATATCTCATTTAACATTTTTTAGAATGTGCAGTAAGTGACGTCACAATTAATTAACACGGTCATCAAACCGATTGGAAAAACCTAAGATTGTTTTAAAGATAATTTCGTGATGTGGTTACGTTTTTTGTAATCTTTTTCGTCATTAAACATGCGATGCAGTTGCATACTATCTATAGTATTTGTGTTACTCTAATAGATTTTCAATTAAAAAAATACCTGGAACTGATTGGTGATGTCATCAACGTGATTAGATAAGGTGAAACCAGTTATTTCCGAATAATTATAGTTGTCTGAGCGATAACAACACAAATGTTGTCATCTACTGTTTATTTATTTTTGTCGATTGACGGTTTTATCTTAATTGTCATTTTTATGTAGACATATTTGTGTGTCATTTTCCTTTGTATTTAGACAATTATCTGAACTAAAATTCAGCTGAGAACAGGCCTGAATAAGTTTTTGTTAACGAGATTAAAATATACAATGTCTGTATTTAAAACGGTTGATTCTGTCAATTGCAGATCGAACTCCTTTCAATGACCTTATTGGTTCTTAAGACATAAATAATTGAAATTATCCTAGTGCCTATCAAATACAATCTGAACTTCCAATCGTTTGTCTTTAAATTGGAGTCAGTCTTTAATGGGTATTGGGGACTCTAGGTGTTGGTCCTCAAAACCTAGCTGTGATCTTTATGGTCTAAAAGCTACTGATCATTATATCATGACACAGGCAACCTAGATTGGTTTGTGCCTGGATTGTACACACCACCCAGGTGCAAAGTAACACAGAGCACTCGAAGCCGATAAGGTTTCATAACGCACCTGATATCAAACGATTGAGAACAGTCTATTGTTTTCACAGAGTTTATTGACCTAGACGTATCTAGGAAAATTGATTCAAGGAGGTTTCATATTGCCTTTTTTAATCGTAAAGGATACATGACAAAATTTGTTACGCGAGAAGCCAATGAGATACAAGACTAGGTAGGACGTAGGACGAAGATTCTAATCTATTAAACCATAATCATTTTACCTCAAAGGAATAAAACGGTACACTTATAGGATCACAATTATCTGAACTAAAATTCATCTGAAAACAGGCCTGAATAAGTTTTTGTTAACTTTTTATAATCTCGTTAGTAAAAACTTTATTCAGGCATACATACAATGTCTGTATTTTGCAGATTGAACTCATGCTCCTTCTATTTAATTTCTTTTATATTCCGGGGCCGCGATTTCTCTTTCGAACAACCCGCAAATAACTCTAACCCTTATTGCACGAGTCCCGACTCGCATTTGGAAAGTTTTTTTTTGTAGTTTTGCACTTTCTCATCTTTGTGCCAATTTTGGGTAATAAAAAGGTGGGGATTTTGTAAGATTCAGAAAAAGGAACATCTTCTTTCTTTACGATACAATAGGAATATAAATAAACATCACAATCATATCAAGTTAAAATATTCAAAACCATAATCATTCTCTCTAAATATGGGGCTCGCGTACAACAAACACGTTCTTTTTTGCATTATTTATAGATAATGGTACGGAACCCTTAGTGCACGAGTACGACTCGCACTTGGCTGGTTTTCTTTCATGTCATTCCTCACACGACACAACCATCATTTCTTTGGTTTGTATCACTATTTATTATCTCTTCATGTAGGGTAGACTGGGTACGGTTGTGCCAGGGTACGGTTGTGACAATCGTAATATTTGCGAAACTATAAGGAATAGCGGGGAACATGTAAGGGATGAAGGGAGCAGTATGCGGATCGGAACGTGTTGCACTGCGTTGCGTCAGCCAACGCGCGACGTGGACGTTAGTGGAGACCCTCTTTGCTTTTTGACAGTAAAAAGTAAGTATTTTTATTCGATGTTTTTTGGTGATTGTTGCTTAACGTGTACAGATACAGTAATAAGTATTTTTTTTCATTATTAGTTAAGCATTAGCGATTAAATAGGAGTGTTTATTTTGTACGTACATTATTTTATATTGCTATAATGATTGTTCTTTGCGAAAAAGTACTTTGGGTACGGTTGTGACAATTTTTATGGGTACGGTTGTGACAAAATTAAAAAGTTTATTTTGGTTTTCAGATGTCAAAGGAAACGCTTGAGGAAGACGGAAAGAGGTCGATGAGAAATGTTAAAATATGAAGATCTTATAAAGAAGTAAAAAGAGGAATATGAATACGGCCCTGGACCTAATGATGAAATATCACCACCACTTTCACCATCCATACTGTGCGTATCTTCAATTCCAAATCAGCCAACTGCATCTTCAGTCATACCGTTTGTTTTTTGCCCTGAAACTATTCGGCCTTTTAGACTTCCGAAAGAAAGGTGAAAGGTTCTAGAACCAAAAAATCAACCATCTATACAGACCTGAAAATGAAGCAGTACCTAAGGCAGTATATGCAGAAAAACGATTGAGGGCTAAACCGATGAAGAAAAACTAAATAAACCAAAAACAAAACAATAAAGGAAAAGGAAAAAACAAACGGAAGACATCACCACCGATAACGTGAATTCTGGTCCCACTTAGGGTGCACAGATGGTAGTCGTCATTATATTTGTCACAATTGTGATGACTCTGACTACTTACATCTTTAAGATATTTTAAGATTTTTTTTTTATCCGATGACTTAATGTAAAATGATAGATATCACGTGCAATAAAAGTGATTGATGACCATTTCGGTGTATTTTTTGTACCTGTCACTACCGACCCCGAGTACTGTCACAACCGTCCCTGGGTTGTGGTCGGTTGTGACACTTTCTCTTTTTTTTTCTAACTTGCTTCTATGGATTAACCATAACACTTAGAAATATAATTTAAGTATTCATGCGTAGGCGAATGTACTCTTCACAATAAAATACATCTTTTATGCATCTAATTGCAACACTAACAATGTTATTGGCCCTTAAATGAAAATTGTCACAACCGTACCCAGTCTACCCTACCTACTATTATTTATTATCCGTCGTCATATGCATTTGTAATTCCCCCTTTTCACTACATATGAAGACGTCGGACATTTCAATTTAGAATATTTTCAAACTTTATCTTTAAGTATTCTTACTTATTTTTAGTCTATTTACTGAATACTTACTAAGTATTAAATAAAAGTATGCACAAACTATTGGCCATTGTGCGTTAACCAATGAGAAAATATTCGGTACACAGTAATTTGTTGTTTATATTTTACTATCGCAGTGAACTTTGAACTCAGAACATGCAGTTTAGACTTTGAGTCTTTGACATGACTAATGAGAACAAATTGCTTCACACATTTAAAGTACTATCAACATATTATTAGCACTGCTATTAGTGACAATATTTTCTGCTGTATCTACAGGTTATTTACCTAGCTAAGTCCGATGTTGGTACAGACGCCTGCACATCAAGCTACTACAATCTGTCAGATTTCTTTGATAGATTTTCGACTTTATTTCTAAAGTATTAGGTTCAAGGTTCATTGGGAAAAATTGTTTCGGGTAGCTTGACCTGCTGGCGTCTGTACAAAGGTATTCAATATGGCGGAGATATTTAGTTATCAATTTTTGTTTTTATGATACAGTTAATCTAGAGTTATCTTGAACTATTCTAATTGACCTGTAGCTGCGCAAATTGCAGAAATAGTCGCTCTAGCATAAATATAGTATAGATAGTCGAAGGAGTAAGGAATCTCCTCTAAATGAAGAATATTGATTGTGATTTCAGTTAAAGACTAGTTTTGATATGCAAATATTTTGTTCGATAAATAAATGAGGAGCTCGTATTTAAATAATAACAGCCGCTCGGGTCAACCTTCAGGTTAAGATTGCCTAGGTTAGTCCCTGGATGGGTGACCAACTAGTAGGTACATATCAGTTTCCCACAGATATTTGATAGAATTAACAGCATTTCACTCAGTGTCCCTAAATTCTGATACAGAATACACAAAAAAATAAAACGACAGTGGAATTTACAAAACATACAATTTATACGTTTATGTGTTTCAGATTATATAATCTGAAATACATATACACACTCCTGCTTCATTTAATCAGTGGCCCAAAAGTCAGATAACCAGTCTTACCAAAGGGTATCGTATTACCCAGTACTAAACTGGGTTTTGGAGGTCAGATAGGCAGTCACTTCATGGTATTCATTAGCCTAGGATTAAATGTTGAAGACATGTATCTAACTCAGAGCTAAGTTTTCTTTTCAATAACTTCGATATTTTCCAGGAAAACGACTCTCCTGTTTAGAATAGAATTGGTTCAAATGTGTTGTGATTAAATTTATTTACTTTATTTATTTATTGCATTCATGTTGTTGTTAAATGATGTATTATTATTAGGTTTTGGTTCCAAACAAAAACCCTGCTAGGGCATAGTAAAATACAAACAAATATTTGTATGGCCTACAGATAGTTGTTCCGGGTCTGGCTGTTTGTGTATGTAATTTTAAGTATTTGTAAACGAACTCACGATACAGGAGAAATTCCTAGTGTGAAGCAACATTTTTTTTTAAACCTTTTCATGTAAATGACTGTTTGTACGACTCAAAATAAGGATTTGATAAAATTTTTAATTGGGCTATATCTTTGTCATCTTTTAATAATCTAAACGACGGACTAAATATACCTTATTTAATTACTTAGGGTCTAAGTAAAAAAACAAACGAAACGACCCTATTGTAAAAAAAAGCTTAATTTCACGCTTTTCTCCTCAGTTTTAAGCTTATTTTCACGTTTTTCAATCATGCCAGACATTATCTCTGCACAAACAATGTAAGACAATAAAAAAAACTGTCTATGTACACTTGACTGTGTACATAATGACGGCTCATCATAATTATATACATACAGCGTGATTAATACATGTTTTTAGTGTTATCTGTGTGTTACGTGTTCAAGGATTTATTTTAAGAATATTCTACTGTTTGTGCTCAGGTTACTTAATTAAACTGGCTGTTCTCGCGACCTTCGCTTGCGTGAATCTTCTCATAATTATAACGGTGTGTAAGCATTAAAAACTTTTTCATGAATAGGTACATCATTTAATGAGATTAATTAATGAACTTGAGAAATGAGAAAATAAATAAGAAAATAAATTAATTTGAAAATAAATGGTTATAACTCTATAAAGAAATAATTGTTACGGTCGCGATTTATATTTAATCAACATAGAATCTGACGCCCTCTTTAAATTGTAAAAACCGGTCAAGAGCGAGTCAGTCTTGCGTTTCGAGGGTTTCGCACTAACTTGTGACATAAACAGCCATATCTATTGACTCTGTAGACTTAGAGGGTTGTTTTTTTTACAGCACAAAAGGACCATAGACTTGAATATAAGGTTTTAATTTCAATTTGATACCTTTACGCGTTCCCGAGAACTTTGACAGACAGACAGACCGACAACATAGTTTTTTTTTTTTAAGAAAATATTGCCCCACACTAGGAATTTCTCCTGTATCGTGGGTGCGTTTACAAACATTTAAACTCACATACATAAACAGCCAGATCTGGAACAACTATCTGTAGGCCATACAAATATTTGTTTCGTGCGGGAATTGAACCAGCGACACGCAGCGCAGTAGTCGATCGCTCAGCCACTGCGCCAACCGTGCCGTCAAAACTTATCCAATAAGATTTCCGTTTTTTCCTTTTGAGGTACCTACAGAATCCTAAAAACGTAAGAACTTGAGAGGTGTCAAGGGAGGGACTCCCGGATGGAACGAAGTTATTATGTACAAAAAACCTGTATACACTCAACAAAAATAATCGTCGCGACACCACACTGTTCAATGCGAAATAGAAAGACGAAACGAAAATAACTGGCTTGCTTCCTATAAGAGAGAGAGAGACAGAGAAACTCGCGCACGCCGCACGGCTTACAACTATAGCAAAAAGTGTCGTTACAACTTTTGGTCTTAATTCTTTCCGTTTAGCCCCCTTTCTCAACGAGCGATAAGGAACTTCGTTCCAAAAATGAATTTTGCGCTAAAATATTATTTCCTAAGTTCGTCATTTTGCAGATAGGAAAATGTGGGGCACATAAACATTAGCATTTGGCTACAAATAAATTCTTTAGGTAACAGCTGTTTTGAAACGAATAATAATCGTCATTTGGCACTGCTAGTGACAATAGAGAAGCTCGTCGTGATTGCGTAGAACAAAACGTCTTTGTAAACAAACAAACAAATAAACTTTCTTTACATTCACTATATTCCTGCTTCTAAGTAAAATGCCGAATCGTATTTAAGATAATGTATCGAGAGAACATTTCTTGAACTCATCATCATTTTCCTGCCCTTGTCCCATTCTATTTGGGGTCGGCGCAACACGTTTTCTTCTTCCATTCTCCCCTATCAGACGTCACGGCATCATTTACTCCAATTACTCCTTTCTCCTTCATACCATTCCTTACACAATCCATCCATCTTTTCTTTAGCCTTCCTCTCGCTCTCCGTCCATCAACATTCAGATCCATCACTCTTTTAGTCACATGTCCTTCATCCAAGACAAACGACTCCCTTTAAATTTTTCTGTAACAGGCGCAACTTTCAAACTTCCTCGAAGTACAGACGCCAGCAGGTCAAGCTACCCGAAACTGTCAATTTTTCCCAATGAACCTTGAACCTAATACTTTAGAAATAAGGTCGAAAATCTATCAAAGAAATCTGACAGATTGTAGTAGCTTGATGTGCAGGCGTCTGTACATTAAATTGCAATATTAAGTTTTTCAGCTAACTGCAATTGTTTTAAAGGTACCTCAAAGGGAAAATGCGGAACACTTATATGATGTATGCATGTCCGCCTGTCAAGACCCTTTACCTCGGAAACATGCAGAGGGATCAAGTTAAAAATAAAACCATTTACTCAAGTCTGTGGTCCCCTGGAGCTGTCAAATCAACCTCTAAGTCTACACAGTCAAAAGATATAGCCGTTTATGTCCCAAGTTTGTATGGAACCTTCGGTGCGCAAGTTCGACTCGCGAATGGCCGGTTTTATTTTCTAATCTTTCTCTATAGTTCGTCTATTTAGCTACTCGTAGTAGTTAGCTGTAATTTTTACTAATCAAGGATGGAGGTAATTTAAATTATTATTAATTATTATTTTCGTTTACTTGTTTTGACACATACCTATATGTGGGTAGTTTATATTTTTAAATATTTCTCAATAAAAACATTAAAAAAAAATAGTAGCCCACCAATTACGTTTATGAAAATTGTTCATATTAGATAGCCTTCAAAAACACACATAAAACATTACACTTGGTGCAAAGATAAGTTACAGCCAAAACGTTCGTCTTTTGTCAATTAAGGCACAAGAACAATGCACGTCCTGCCATATATCATATACATACGACCAAGTCTTACGGTAAGTGGTTAAATCCAGTAAAGAATCGTGATTCATTGCACGTAGGATACCACGAGATCTAGTCGAGATGCAACCGGTTCAACAGACTTGCAAACTTGCAGTCAAGGTCGATTGTGTAGGTAAAAGAAAATAGAATTTATGATATTTATGATGACAGTCGTTTTTTAAGACTTTTCACAATACCACTCGTTTGAATAATGTCTTCGGTCCCGTGATAAAAACGTGTGAGATGTTTTTACATCGAAATTCGGTTGCCTTCAGTATTTTCCTTTTTCTTTGGATTCTAAGATTGCTGTGACACTTTTTGTTTGTGACAGTTTTTTTTTGTTTGTAGAGCGTATTACTGACAAACCGCGATTTCTTGAAACATGTTTATGAGCCAAGTTGTTAGCTTTTTCTTGCAGAAGGAATTAGCAAGTTCATGATGAAAACAATGTGTATTATTATGTAGGTTTTGTGTAGTTTTGTATAATGCAATAATAATTTACACAACAAGATGGGTATAAAAACGAAAGAAAAAGTCGTAAATATCAAAAGATCATCATAAAGTAATAAAAACGTGTACCAGTATTATATAAAGACATCTTATCTCGACGATATCGTCTCAAGTGCACTGTCGAGCGTCACAGTGTAATCTTCAAACTTCGAACATTGAAACTGCAATTTAGTCGTTTGACTAGGTGTAGGTCGAGTGGTCCACCATTTTTTTTTGCAACGATGTGTAGTAGTGGCCAGTGACAGTTGCTCCTTTTGAATGAAATAAGCACAGAGCATGAGTAACCTTGAGAGAGGTAAAGGGTGTCGAAGGCCAGTTTTTTAACCATTTAGAAGTGGTCAGACAACACAATGTGTTCGGCCGCTCGATACGAAGCCTCGCGAATAAGTAAAGTTCGTCATCCTCGACATACTCTCGCCACTCCTGACTATGCTATAAACCTGCTTCAGGAGAGCAGCAGGGAGATTAGCACTCTACGTAAATTCAGACGCAAAGCGCCGTCTTTCCGTCCTCGCCGACGAGCCCCGTCGTGACGTCCCGGTAACTGCCCCACCCGTCCCTTGCTAGAGCCAGCCCGCGTTGCTGAGCCAGTAAGTTCAATTTAGTCTATAAATAATATCACTCAGATTCAGCCTGTCCCTTTGCTGTCCTCCCTCAGCGACGCCCTAAGCCGAGGCTCGTACCCCACAGGGGGTGCCCTTAGCGTGTAGTCGCTTAGTTTGTAAGGTCTTTGCACTTTACAGGATTCGCCCGGTTAAAC
The DNA here is from genome assembly GCA_905475445.1 of Ochropleura plecta. NCBI lineage: Eukaryota > Metazoa > Arthropoda > Insecta > Lepidoptera > Noctuidae > Ochropleura > Ochropleura plecta. The sequence continues at coordinate 2,033,441 of FR997735.1, forward strand.
AGACGACAACCTCCTAGGTTGAACTGCGAGATGCCAATCAGAAAAAAAACACAATGTGTTGTTATGTAGTTACCTATTAACTGTCTAACATCGGAGAGGGTTAGAATTATGAAAGGGCTATTTATATACAGGTAGTTACTATAAGCGGTTGGTCGAGTCTTCACGTGACCTGATATCTGGCCTTTATTTTGGACAAAGAATCAGCATTGCCATCCAACGTCGCAATGCTGTCAACCTTCTGGGCATTTTTCCTATTGACAGCGATGTAGATCATTTTTTTGGCGCCCTATAATTATTTTCCCTTTTTAGGATTTGTACATATTTTGGAGACCGAGAGGAAGGAGATAGTCAAAGAAAAATAGCACAGATGGCGTGACGGATAATGTACAGACGCCAGCAGGTCAAGCTACCCGAAACTGTCAATTTTTCCCAATGAACCTTGAACCTAATACTTTAGAAATAAAGTCGAAAATCTATCAAAGAAATCTGACAGATTGTAGTAGCTTAATGTGCTGGCGTCTGTACCAATAAAAATCGGCTAAGTGCGAGTCGGACTCTTGCACGATGGGTTCCGTCCCATTATCTATAAATACGGCAAACAAATCATGTTTGTTCTATGGGAGCCCCTTTAAATAGTTATTTTTATTCTTTTTTTTTGTAATCGTTGTTTTAGCAGCAATTGCATCATCAGTGAAAATTTCAACTGTCTAACAATCACGGTTCATGAGCTTATAGTCTGGTGACAGACGGGTGTACTGAACCCTAAAAAGAGGATTGTTATGGTAAATAGCTTTTTGTTTCTAAGGCATTACTATTCGAGTATTCATTGACATAGTATTATTATTTTTTAAGCAAATGATGAACTGAGAACAACAGTGTTTTTGATAAAACTATCAGTCAGTCGACGATGTTATCATAACGATTAATGCCTTTATTTGTTTATTATTGTTTAAGAATACATTGTAGATTCAGATACCAATGTTTATTAGGGAATGACCTTTGAGATAAATGATTGATTTGAAGAAAAAATGACTTTTGTAAATATTAGAAGATAGTTCAGCGTCCGCACGTCTGACGCCTGTCTTGTGTTATTAATTTAATTCATTCATTTATTTCAGGAAATTTTCCCATGTAATTATACCCTACATTATTCATACATAACATTTGGTTTTGGTTTAAGGTTATGTTATAAAATATTTTTTCAATACACTTCCTTGAAAGCTGGTTCTTATTTGCACTACGATTAGGTTCAACATCTCGTTCAAAGCTCGTGGCTAAATAATAGCAGCCGCTCGGGTCGATCTTTAGGTTAAGCCGCGCTTGCCTAGGTTGGTCTGCGGATGGGTGACCACCCGTTATATACCGAGTTTCCTCGGAAAGCTCGGAAAGCACGTTAAGCCGTTGGTCCCGGCTGTCATTTGTAGATCTTTGACAGTCGTTACAAGTAGTCAGTGTTCCGAAAGTCTGACAACCAGTCTTACCAAGGGGTATCGTATTACCCAGTACTAACTGGGTTGTGGAGGTCAGATAGGCAGTCGCTCCATGTAAAATACTGATATTCAGCTGCATCCGGTTAGACTGGAAGCCGACCCCAACATAGTTGGGAAAAGGCTAGGCAGATGATGATTAGGTTCAACATGCAATTAATATCTAGTATTTCACACGCGTGTTTTTTTTCATTTATCGCAACGAGGGCCTTCATTTTTTCTGTTTAATCACGGAAAACAATAAACAACTGTTCAAATACCCATAGCCGGCAGAGTTTTTTTTAGAGCAATTAATATTTATTTGAGTTTTTTTAAAGATTTTTTTATTTTTAACTAGCTTTTGCCCGCGGCTTCGCTCGCGTTAAATTCAGGGTAACACAGTTCCCCTTTGCTAATTTACAGGTACCTGCTACCTGTAGTTTTTACCCTTGCGCCTTATTTATTGTTATAGCAATGCTAAGTGTTCACCCCTCTTTCTCCCTCATATCTCAATCTTTTTTTTTAAAAAAAATAGCCTATGTCCGTCTCCAGGGTCCCAAATAAATCTGTGCCAAAATTCATCAAAATCGGTCATTTAGGTGTGAAGACGTAACAAACTCACTTTCGCTTTTATAATATTAGTAAGGATATTCTAATAGGTTTAGGTTGTTTAGCGATGTCATGCCTTTGTTTCTCCCTCAGTATGAGAAGACAAAGCGCGGGGAAAAATTAAATTAAATCACAGTTTCATATTGATTAATGACAAAAGTACTCTTTGTACAGCAATCATGTAAAACTAATTTAGAAAAGTACAGACACTCCACGTACGTAAGAGAAGAAATATATATTTAAGAATATATATATTTTTGATTGACCTGGAGTGGGGGAGGGGGGGAGTGTCAAACTTTTACTGACCTTTTCCAGGGCCGCGGTATCTATTGCGAACAACCCGCAACCCTAGCAGGCAGGCCCTGGTAGGCATCTCTTCATTGGATGATTCATTTGGATCACAATCGAAACCCTCAGAATTAACCCTCAGTTACATGTATGGAAGGAAGATCAACTCTATTTTATCATTATTATTTAGGTAGCGCTTCATAGAACTCATACTCTCCAACACACTCGGAGCAAAATGGCTGTGACGAACGGATAGACAGGACTAATCTAAGGGTTGCGTTTTTTTGTCATTTGCCTATGGAACCCTAAAAATTATGTTATTTGCACGAAACTACAAAATTTCAAAAATAAATATCATAAAATGACAAAACAATACGCTAAATGCGTATTGTTTTGTCATTTTAGTTAGCTATTAAAAAAAATCACGGAAAACAAAATAAAAACATTATATTCCAAAACCCGTTCAATCGGTTTCTGACAATTAAAATCCGTACACTATTGTTGAACATAGATCGCAATGTTTTTAACATTATTTCACTGTTATTTGGAACACGTGAGTGGAACGCGTATTATCGGGAACGATGACCGGTCCGAATTAGTTTTTATTGGTGTTTACCAGACACAGTTCGATAGACAATGTAATACAAATTAACCGGTTTTGCAGATCAATCAGACGGTTTACTTTACGAATAGACCATACATCACTACGAAGTCGCTTCCCGCTGTCTGTCTGTCCTATGTAGGTATGCTTAGATCTTTAAAACTACGCAACAGATTTTGATGCGTTTTTTTTTTAATAGAAGATAGAGTGATTTATGAGGGAGGTTCAAATCAAAATCAAAAGTCATTTCTTTAAATGGGGCCGATAATCAGCACTTTTTGAACGTCATATTACAAGAGACAGTCCCACAAAAGCACCCCGCCCTTTGCCTTCACTTCTAGTCTTTTTGGATAAAATATCTTCAAATATAGAAAAGGAGATACCTACTCATATTAAATTCTACAACATTATCTCTTAAGCCATAACAGCGGGTAGGTAGTGTGACTTTAGTGAAAAAAAAAACAATGTTCTGACCATAAACACGTTTATTACGCTTTACACGTCGTTTGTTATGGCAACGGTTTACATTACACAATTTGTTGTGCGGTTATCTTGGTCGCACCACGCGGTACTCTCGTGATTTCTCACATTATCAGCCAACGCAGCTGCCCGGGTAAATTAAATACCTACATAGTTTATAAATACAGGTTTTTCGCACTCTAGGCGTGTAACAGTCTGGTCTTTTTGTCCGATATTTGGGACGAAGTACTCGGTCAAGGACACGACGCGGCGACGCGGTGGGTAGCTGGCAACAAGTATTTTTGTTGATTTTGGAGAACCACTGACTGTTATGTTATCTCAATGTCAGTTTAGGGAAAATCGTGAATGAAACATAAGTTTCTTGTACTCCAAATAATATATTGGAGCCCTATTTACTACATTATTACAGTATATATGATTTAAGTTGGGTAAGTTTCAAACTGATAACAAGTTAAATAGGTACCCCTTCAAACATAACAGTGACTCAGATCGGGTTGTTGGAAAGAGATACCGCGGCCCCGGAATACAAAGGGCAAAGCACGAAAATAGATGAGTTTTGGTCAGTAAAAGTCTGACATTCCCTCCACTCCGCCCAGAGCAGGGGAAGTGATTAGAAGATTTCGCATCCCTTGAAAAAAACCTTGTAGCGTAACCACTTTTAATATTTCAGGATACAATCTTTAATGAACGAACGAAAATCCCGACTTCCAAAAGAAATTGTTCAGGGACATAAAATTAATTAGGTAAACTATGGAAGAAGATTCCCCATTTATCATTTTAATCGCGAGATTTAGAGCTAAAAGGTAAATAATGCTTTTGTTCTGATTTTGTTTCGAATATTCAAAATAAATGTAGATATAAATCTTTACAATAGATCATCGTAGAGAACATTAAAAACAAGTGACATTGACATTTGTGTCTTAAATAACCAATCAGTCAATATCAGTCAAGAATATTACGATTTGTGTAATGTTTTTTACGTATTATTCTCGACTCTGATATTCTAGAGAAAAAACCAGAAATTGTGCGATAATAAGACATCCGTTTACAGATTAAAAACAAAGTAATCTCGCTACACTTATATTATTTACGCGGTCATTTGCGTGTGCATCTCCGAGGTGATTGCCACGCTGATCCTCGTCATAACCTCATGCCCATTACTCTAACTATCAGAATATTAAGTTATTATTAGAACTGCTTATTTTAGAACCGTGGTCACTGCCGCTGCTAACGGGGAATAGAGCGTATTGTAGTAAATTAACTAATTCATTAATAGCAAATTTGGAACACATTAAAGTAAATAACTGTAAGGCAATGGATATTTACAATATGGAATAAGTAAAATATATTAAAGAAATTTTGAGTCTAAATGAATGGTATGAAATAAGAGTATTGAAAGATCTGAATGAGGAATAGACAGTGGAAACGATGAATGGACTGTGTGATAAAGACGATATTTAAAGCTAGAAAAATGGTGACTACGTTGCTGTCTATTAGTGGATAAAGATAGAATAATGCATCAACCTTAAATAAATTAATACAAGGACTGGAGAATGAGAAATAGGTGATTACAAGTACTAGGTAATTCTACTAAGAACGTAATTGTTTCCGTTTAAAAGAATTTTGTTATTTTCGTGCTGGGACAGATCCATAAATATTGGTACTATTGATATTATAGTTATTTGGCTCTATGCCAGCTTCAGGGCCTATCTACTATCTATCGAGTTCGTATTATTATTTTCTTTGGCACAAAGAACAGTTGCTTCAATATTGTTTACTACTTTCATGGCATACTTCCGTTTGAGTTACTTCTCTTACATAAATATGAAAATCAACTTATAAATATTTAAAGTAAACTTAATAATTAATCTCCTTGTAGATCAATTGCCAACGGTAACAGTTCCGCATACTAGTTACCAGCAACTTCCCTAACTGTCAACTGTCAACAATAATATGATGCCCATTAAGTGGAGCTATTGGAATTTCACTTCTTGGTCTTGTACATGGGATTTAAAATTCCCGCCTAACAGAATCATAATATTTTAATAATTAAATTACGTTACCATTCAAAAAATGTCATTTCACAATATTAAATGCGTTTGTCACCATTATAAGATTTTTAACGTATTTCATATTATGATCTTGCAGCCATTAATTATTTATTTCGTGGATGTCTTTGGCATATTTAATTTATTTTTTAAATCCTGTTTACTGTTTTACCCAGTGTAAGTGAAATAGATACTTTTTCTTAATTTCACTGTATTAATATTATTAGCACAGCGTAGTATGCTGCTATCGCTAAGGCAGCTCGCTCCTTAATAGATTCTACCAACGAGGTTATTCAAACGAAAAACCAATATGACCACGATATTCACGCTGCCAATAGTTTTCATTTTGATAATTCAAATGTCATTTGGAGGCCAATACCTGTTTGGAATAATATGTAAATAAACGATCCGAAAAACGAATAACAGTAGGTACCCACGCGTTTGTTAATGAACTTGAACATTTAACTCTCCGTGACCCGAAGCGTGAAATTAGTAACTCAATGAATTGATAATTGATTAGTATATTACAAAATAGATTCCCGGAAACAAATTCTAAAAAAGCTAATCAATTTGAGTACAGTTTGAAATTACTTGCATACCTTCCTTCCTTCCTTTTGTATTGGTATTCCTTCCCATTATTGGTCCTTCGAGCCGGATTAAGTAAAAAAACTTTTATCACGGAATTAAATGTTACTTGTTTAGCGAATATAGCACAGCACCACACATGTTTATTTAATAAACACTAAACAAATAAAGTGTAATTTGTCTATTGTACTATTTACATAGGTTCACGAGGTGTCTTGGCACCGCTCTGCGCCAAATGTAGATTATGCTTATCGTATTCGTATTTCCATAGCTATACTTTTGAGTATGGATAGTGAGCTACTTTCTTAGCTAATCAATCGTAAAAGAAATGAGATATACTATTTATAATTATTTTATTTACCTTGTTTATAAACTAAAATTATTAAACATACTAAGTAACTTGACCAAACGTTAATGTGACCCAAGGGCTGGCTTTTACTTTGGCCAGAGGCTTAGCGTTGCCATACAACGTGGCAACGCGGCCAGTCTCTTGGGGACGTTGCCAACTGACAGCGTTGAGGACGAATTTTTCGACGCTATTTTTTAATTTATTTATAATTATTTATATATTATAACATCGTGCCAGTACCTAAAATAGTACACTAATTTAGAACCCTGTATACGTCTCGCCATTATGGGTAAGCCTCACGTCCTAACGGGCGAACCAATTGCCAAACGATCAACCAAATCTATGTTTTGTTTGATTCTTGGAAATACCTAAAACATACAGTTATATCTCGCTTGTAATCACTGAAGGCGTAGCTATAGATAACAATTCACACGTGTTTCTAGATATGTTTAATTTCAAAAACATAGAAACCCCTTTTGAATAAAAGCCATAAATCATCATAAAGCTAATTCTTTGCATATTCTTGTTTCGTATTTTCCTGATAAAATTGTAATCAAGCAATTGGGTCGTTTCTGCACCTTTGGACGGCCTTCATAACACAGAGGCCGCACTGCAAGATACTGAGGAGTATGACCTTCATGAAGACGGCAATGTTGCCTCGTAGGATCGATATTACACATACAGAACTCCTTGCTCTACATTGACAACGCACTTGAATTAATTAAAGGGGTGAGACACTGGCACTTTGGTAATTACAAAAAAAACAACAGAAAATAGTAAACTAATTTCAATCATAAAAATTTTGATATAGTTGTGTCATATTTCAAAGTCTATGGTAATAGGAACATTTGACCAAAATTCTGATAAATAAAAGGGAGTACATTGTTTAAACTATGATTAAGTTCTTTAAAAACATCCTTTTTTATTATAAGCAACGCTTTTGTTTGTTATAATTTGAAATTCGTTGAGCCTGTCTAGACCAGAATCAGTTAGCAGTCACCGGATACTAATAAGTAATGTGTCATGTCTCATCGCTTACTTTGTAAAAGGTTAAGTCCCACTCCCACGTCGGAAAGGTGAATGAATCGTGTTATAACTAGATTCCTCCAGCTCCAATGTCTGAATGACTGCAGTGAACTTAGTTCTTTCAAAGAAACAAGTTGTTCAACTACATTTAATAAATTTGAGCCCCAGGATAGACCCTTGACAAACGCCAATGAAAAAGACACATATTTTCATTAAAACGTTTGATAAATAATGTACAATATTAATAGAATTGGGGACAGTTACTCTACCAATACATAATATGAATCGACAAAACAATAAATCAGATATATTGGTTCGGAAATGGTCTATCTCGAAATAGACAACTCGATCAAACCCGTAACACGATTTGATTGAAAGCGAACGTTCGCAATACCGTATTATTGAAACAGCTGCGGTTTTCAAAATCAATTTTCTCAGGAAAATTAGAATTTCTATTTAACAAGAGAAACTATCACGTATATATTATATAATATAGCTGTGCCCAGCGGTTTCACCCGCTGCTCACTTAGGGGTATGAAAAATAGATGTTGGCCGATTCTCAGACTTACCCGATATGTACACAAAATTTCGTTTAAATCGGTCCAGCCGTTTCGGAGGAGTATGGGAAATTAATAAGACACGAAAATTGTGACACGAGAATTTTATATATTAGATTTTTGCGGTATCACTGTTTCAGCTGGTAAACTGACATAGTTTACCAGCTGAAACCAGCATCAATTGATAATACAAACTTATAAAATGCTTTGCTTTATAAACTACCTAGTAAAAAATCTGTTTCGTTAGTCAAAGACACAGTATAACTGTCTGCCCTGCCTGTCGTCTGCAAAACTATTGCATATTTGGAAAATAAATTTATTTTTGAATGTACGTACATAAAACCTACTTTCTGAAAACTTAATTTCATGTTATTTTAACAATAAAGATCTAAGCTACCATCTCCCTGCTGTTGTTACATGTTGCTGTAGGTTGGCGCACGCGCACCACCTTTTTTTAATCATACCTAACTCAACCTACTCATCGTTTCGTCTTTGATTTTCCTTTCAGTTATCGTACTACAAAAGTTATATTCATCATCCTCATCGTCATTCGAAATAATGGTGAGAAAAATCCTGGCTTTGGATCGGCTCATTATAGATCTTACCTCATACATAGAGACAATGTTAAATATGCCATTCTTATCTTTATGATTGTTCATAATATCTACTTGAATTTGTATACGTGCAATCAAACATCTACTAAATTAAGATTCATTGACTAAAACAATAACTATGTTTATCTTTTTACTTTATCAAGAAGTTGTAGGATTATTTGCCAATTGTACACCATTATCTTGAGTACGATGTAAATTATCGTTAATTCTTACACTTCGTCATCGATATGCCTCGTGACGATTGCTCAAAGTGGGGCAATTATGTATTTATAAAGGAATCGTTGGAGACATCGATCAGAAATCAGAGAGAAATAAAATTTTGACTGAGAAATCTAAACTGGATGCTACATGTTTATCCATTATTTAAATGCGAGGCTGGATGAATCGAGTCTTTTGCCTGGTTGTTGGCAATAGGTTCGCCCCTATTTACACCTGCATGGGACTCACGTAAGACTTTAACATAACTGGCGAGATGTGTGTTTACCTTTACGGGGAACTTTAAAGCCGATATGTCTGTCTGAGCAAAAATAAAAAACTTTTTTGCAAAAAATAAAACCGACTTCCAAAAAACTAAAAAGTGGAAAATAACTTTATTTCCGGAAGTCGGTGGCTTTTGTTGGTTTCGTTGCCTTTTTTGCCACCGACTTCCGGAAATAAAGTTATTTTCCACTTTTTAGTTTTTTGGAAGTCGGTTTTATTTTTTGCAAAAAAGTTTTTTATTTCAGCATTTTTAGTTTTAGTATTTTTTTTTCGGGTGGGAAATCATCTAATGACTTCCCCCGCTCTGGGCGGAGCGGGGGGGCATGTCAGACTTTTACTGACTAAAACCCACCCATGTTCCTTCTATTGCCCTTTACGTTCCGGGGCCGCGGTATCTCTTTCGAACAACCCGCAACCCCGGCAGGCGGAGGCCCTGGCAAGCCCCTTTGCTTTGCTAACATCTCTTTGAGTGAAACACGAACGCGCCGTCGGCACGGCCTGTCGTCAATCGACGGACGGACGGTGAGCTACCCATTGCTCACCGTCCACAGGCCCGCATCTACGGTGGCCGGGAGTCGTCTCTCGGCGCCCGGCGCCCGGGGCGTCTCCCGCGGCGGCTGGGTTGGCTAGATGTTCTCTCCCTCAAACGCCCGGCCACCTCCTTTGCTAGCATATTACTGCTTCGCAGAAGGAGATGACCGCTTTCCATTCCCTCTCGCTCCGGACCATGGCCTGAACCAGGGCCGGACGCGAGAGATCGCCGCCGCCGATCGCCTCCACGAGGGCACGGCGGTGCTCCGCCCCGCTTGGGGCAGACCGCCACTGTGTGCTCCACCGTGTCCTCCGGGCGATCGTCACAATGGTGACACCCGGGCGTTTCCTCCCGCCCGATTATGTGCAGGAACCTCCCGAAACTTCCGTGTCCGGTGAGGACCTGCGTCAGGCGGTAGGTGAGGACGCCATGACGCCTCTCCAGCCACTCCTCAAAGAGGGGACTTACCGCCACTATTGTGACGTGCCCTGCACGGGGTTGCGACAGTCGCTCTCTCCATGCCACCATGAGATCGCACCGGTCTGTCCGCTGAGCGGCAATTTGCCGCGGCAGCGGAGTTTCCCCCCGGTGTAGTGCTTCCGCGCGCCACTCAAACAGGCGCGCGAGCACTATCGCCTCCAGATCCCACGGTGGCAATCCGGCAAGGAGGCTCGCTGCCTCGCCGGAGATCGTGCGGTAGCCCCGGATCAGCCTAATGGCTACCACCTTTTGGGTTTAGTTATAGTATTATGATATAATTCGCAAACACGGTTATTTTTAGCTTTTTAGTGCGTAGGTCCCGTCTTAAAATACAAGCTTTAATTCCACATCACGCTATAGTATTAAATACTATCTAAATTATGCTTTAGTTTAAAACCAATTCAGAAATCATATGCATCATCGCCTAGGGGATACAGCTGATACTAAACATGGTCTGATAATTATGTTTCTTAATGACTAGGTGAGGGGTGGGGGGGGGGGGTACGGGCATCCTGCTCCCACTCGCCTGCCTACCCTGGCGAAACCCATACTTATACATGTGACTGCAGCAATCACGGCAGATTTGCTGTCATTTATTGAAGAGTTCCGTTGTATATCACTGAAGATCTATCACCAAATTAAAATACAATCACCTCAAAAAACTGCGATGACCTTCCAAATCATAGTTCATAGCGTTTTTTGTTCATTTGTCTTCGACAACCTCTAAAATTATATCATCTACGTAGACGAAGTCAATCTAATACGCATTAATAAAGATAACTCAAAAACTACTGGCCGGATCTTGATATTTTTTTTATGGAACCAAACGACAACCACCAGCTTTCGAATAAAAAAAGAATCATCAAAATCAGTTCACCCAGACCAGAGTTATGAGGTAACAAACACAAAAAAAAAAATACAGTCGAATTGAAAACCTCCTCCTTTTTTGAAGTCGGTTAAAAAACCGCACAAATAAACCAATCAAAGTTTTATGGACAAAATTCTTGCATGTTACCCATACCCTGTTAGTTTTGAAATATGTATGTGTATGGTTATGGTTTTATCTGCTGTGAGGCTCTGTTGTATTTATTTATTTATTTATCAAAACCGGTATTCTAAAGTAGGTATATACTTGTTGTTATTGTTGTTATAAACCAATAAGCGATCGGTTACAGTCACATGACAGACTTCGTCTTGATTGTGGGTCAACGAAATGCAAGGTCGCAGTTCTGTGTAGAATCAATGATGGTGGACAATTAATGTTATTATTGTTTTCATTTTAACTTTATAAAAAAAAAAAATATTGTTTGAGAACTATTTATTTGTATCCAAAAGTCAATTTGATTGCATGTCGTGGTATTTTACATAATTAGGAATTAGTACATTACTGCCGCGGTCTATAATGACTACTTTGCTGGTCGCGCTGATGGCCGACAGCGCAGCGTAGCGCAGCTCCAGGCCGACACAGCGCGGTCAGCGTGCAGCACTTGATGGACGAGCTGAGATAAAGGCCGAGACCGCAGGTCGAGGCCTTTACAGCGAGGACAGCAAGGGCTGCAATGATGGCCAAGCTGAAAGGCCTAGAGCGTAGCTAGGCTAGCTCGAGGCAATCATAGCGTGACCAGCGAAGCAGTCATTGTGGGCCAAGGTTTGTATAGTGCTTTACTCAAAAATGCAAGTACCTAATCTAAATAAAACCAGCAAGTAATTTAAATAAAAAATATATTAATTAACTTTTTTTTACCTTTAGACGTACAAACAGCTGTGTTTTAAATAAAATCTTTTTGGAATTGATTTTTAAAACGTTGAAACGTCAAAATAGCGGTCGGCAAAACATTGCCGGCCTGTTAGAGCGGCCAGCAAAACTTTGCCGGCCGCTCCTTGAAACAGAACGGCAAGGTCGACTTTGCTCAAACAAGGTTGTCAAAATAATGACAACATTACATGCATTTTTGAGTAAATGAATTTTTATTTAAGAAATTTAGTGGGTCAGTGGGTCATCTTAGGGGCGGAGTTGGAGTTGGCAGTTTAGTGGCTGGCTCTAGGAGGGCACTTCTTAGAATTTAATTTAGTTATAAACAATTGCATATTATTATTATTTCATGAAAACCGGTCCTGTATTAAAATTAAATTGAATAAAAAACGTAACGTAGGACCTAATGATAAAATAAACTCTGTAAAAACAGTAGATGTAATTAACGTGTGGGTTAATAGTTCTAGGTACCTATTATCCTCTACAAAATGGAACCATATACACTACCTATTTATGTGTCATCAAAATAAACAATGCTCTCTGCCATACCATAATGTCACAATATAATAGAGTCGATTTAGATTTAATGAACAAATCATTATTTTACAAACGAACACAAAGGAATGAATTTAGAAAATAATTAAGAGTTCGTTTGGCTTTTGATCAGAATTCTTATTAACTTAGTTGCCATAGTAGATAGATAAGAAATATATTTCTTTGAGCTATAATTTTGCATTTATTAACATAAAATAAAGGACCTTGAATTTCGCATCACTATAGCTTGACATATTATAATAGCCAACTACTGGGGTATTCCTAAGTCAAAGTGTTATAAAAAAACATATCAAGATTGCTCCTAGACGACAGAAAGGAAATATTGTTTTTGATTATAAAGAAAAGTAATTTAAATATTCTACATGAACTATTCAAAATCAAAAGTAATTTATTCAATCTAGTCAATTCAAATCATACTTTGTTTTTGAGAATTTACCTAAATAAATAAACTGCACAGGGTGTTGCTTGTTCAAAAGAACGAATTGTTTAGCGTAGTAGGTCTTCAATATAACCACTTCACTGCTGAGGCAAAGGCAAAGGTCCACAGCAACTCAAAATCGAATGAAATTGAACGAATGAACGTAATCCATCGATCGAACTTTACGACACCGCTGTGACGAAACAATAATTTTCATTTTAATTACCTATTGGAATCATGCGCACAACTGACTATCATAGCTATCTCTCCCTCGTGTTATTATATCGCTGTTAAATATAAATACCGCTACGTTACAACCGCTAAGCTGTTTATAATCGATACACATTACAACGCGACAGGAAATAAAATGTTATAGACTTGATAGTCCAGTTCCGTGGACATATTGCAAATTGACGGGACATGAGCGGGAGAAGAACGTCGTGAGCAGCTGTCACCAATTCGCGCGTCCGGCGTATTTTTAGTCCGACATAACTATTATTTTAGAGTAGCTCTTATAGTTACCTCGTATAGGGAACGGCTTCGTCATGATAGTCTCCGTGGTCGGCGGCAGCAGCCGCTGGGTCTCCGGTGACATCACACTCGGGCACAGATTCAACTCATGTTTTTTACTATCACTACTACTGTTCACGCCGCCGCGAAGTCGCAGCGAGGGCGACCCGTTTGGAACATCCATCTGTGTGCGCTATCGAAGCATGACTGAGAGAATCGAGCAGAGGCGCACGCTCGCGATTGTCGATGTCCACAGCTGATTGTAGTGCGTGTTGGGTGAGACAGCGATATCTGCGCGTGATCGTGTCTGACTGCTCTAGCATGCGCTGAGGGGACGACATTCAAGTGCAAGGGCGATCAGGCGGGCAGGGCGCGTCACGGTGCTCTCACGAAGTGATGGGCAGCTTGCCATTCAGCTAACGTAAACATTTCCGAGTAGGGTTAGCATTTAGAAAGAAAAGTAAAGATGGAAAACCGGACATTTGGAAAAAAAAGGATATTTCTGTAGTATATTCACATAACCTTTTTCTAAACTAAATCACTCGTATGAAAGATCCAGCCAAATGACAAGCCCAGATAAATTTTGGGTAAGGGTCGAGACAAATTTTGGGTGGGTTCGTGTTTCACGCGCGCCTCAAAGAGATGTCAGCAAAGCAGAGGGGCTTGCCAGGGCCTCCGCCTGCCGGGGTTGCGGGTTGTTCGAAAGAGATACCGCGGCCTCGGAACGTAAAGGGCAATAGAAGGAAAATGGGTGGGTTTTAGTCAGTACAAGTCTGACATGCCCCCCCGCTCCACCCAGAGCGGGGGAAGTCATTGGATGATTTCCCACCCGAAAAAAAAGGGTCGAGAAAGCTGGACAGATCCGGATAAATAAAATAAACTCAACCCTTTTACATGGTGTTGTCTGCCGAATATATAATATATGGAGGTAGGTACGTTAGTACGAGTACTATTATTTATTCTGTGATTATAGTCCTTCGAAAGTTCAGGGATTGACAATGTTAAGTCCTACAAATCCAAAAATGTGGTAGTCCTACTTCCAAGATCTATCTGAATCCCTAATGAAGTACGGGATACATGTGATTGTCTCGCTCGGATTCACTCGTTAAAACATGTTCGAAGACTTACAGAAGAAGGGGGACATTGAAGCCAAATAAGCGAAGTGAATTAAATTGAGCATACACAGTTGACGATTGATAATATTGTTCAAGTGTAAGGCCAAAGCCAAGATTCGGATGCGTCATCGAGATGTGGCAATAGGTATTTCATTCAGTCAGTTACGTGACTATCGTCATCGCATTGCAATTTAAAAATGCTGCCCAAAGAGTTCTGATGTCTAAAGTTGAGGTAGATGTAAACGTAATTCATGTCATTCAATTATGTTCATTCAAATACATTCAGTATCGTTACAAAACTGTCGTGCAGAATGTTAAAAAAGGGGGCTCTAATTATGGCTTACCTACATGAATATGGTACAGCACGGTCTCAAATAAGCTGAACAATTACGCAACTTTGAAGATGTTTTATGAATTGAAATTCATTTTAGATTTTTCGTACCTAAACTTTTCTTTTTTTAAATATAGAGGCCCGAAGAAGGCCGAAGAAGATATTATCTATATAAAGCCAGATGCAGAAAGATAAATAATATCCTGTGTTTTTTTCTTTTGACATAAAAACTTTATGGTTTAATCCACAATTTGATGCTAGTAAGTAGAATATAACGATTTAAACGAGTATCCATGGAGTTTCTTGCCCATTCTTTCCATAGAGTTCAATGCTTTGGAATGGGAAACTACAGTACATACCTTCACAAGTTAAATATTATGCCTTGTGACTGGGATTGTAGCTTCATCCTTTTGTTTCTTGACATTCAAATGTGCCTGTAATGGTTAAATTGAGTTTAAGTGAAAGTAATAAATCCTATTGTAAATTTAGTAATCGTCTTTCTCTTTAGTAAATAAAAATAAAATGCAACGTTTCAATTGTTGTTGACTTAGTCACAAACAATGAAACAACTGTAGCAGTTACGACACCTATTCGTTGCAATGTTTCCCGACACATATCGGTCAACTAGGGTAAATAAAAGCCAGTCTTTTTGTCCGATCATCGATATATTATTATCTTAAAAGGCCATAAAATGAATAACTTTGTTTGCTTGCTTGGGCTGTGGCGATTGCGCAACAAAGATGGTGACAGAACTAAGGAATCCTTACTTATATTATAAAAGTGAAAGTGAGTTTGTTTGTTACGTCTTCACGCCTAAATTTTGATACAGAGATAGTTGAGACCCTGGAGACGGACAAACGCTAAAAAAAGTGGGATAAGGCAGAGAAAGAGGGAAGAAAAGGGGATAGAAAGATTTTTTTTTTCGATCATCTCGCAGGTAAAGTTAGCGTTACCCCAAAGTAACTATGCCACGCGGACGAAGTCGCGGGCGGAAGGTAGTAAGTTTATAAAAAGAATTTTGAAACTGGCGCTAGTTTCAGAAAAAATGAAAGGGAGTCGTTGGTCTTGGTTTGGACATGTAATGAGCGATGGATATGAATGTTGTTGGATGGAGAGAGAGACGAAGGCCCAAGAAAAGATGGATGGATAAGGAATGACATGAAAGAGAAAGGAGTAAATGATACCGTAATGTCTGACATGGGAGAATAGTAGAAGAAAACGTGTTGCGCCGACCCCAAATAGAAGGACCATGACGAAACTGTGGTGCACTTTAATAGTGGCTAATACCTTGATACTTTGCTATCTGCTATTGTTTTCCAAGACGTATCGGTCAACTTGCAACAATAAAAGTATTTTCTTTTGTTGTCCTTGGCTTATACTGATGAACCTAGAAACTATTCAAGGTGAATACACTGCAGTTTAATATCTAAGACAACTCCCTTCATACCTGATCCTGAGCTACGCAGTTGCAGTTGAAATGGCATAAAGAATCTCTATAACAAAATCTTTACGTTGCTATTTTAGTTTTGTCGGGAACCCTAGAATATTTTATTAACCTGACTTCTTAGGTTTATAGTTCATTCATCGTTTAACGATAGATAGGCACTAACTTGGATAATTAATTAACGAGAGGTATAATTATTAGTTAGAT
Organism: Ochropleura plecta; assembly: GCA_905475445.1. NCBI lineage: Eukaryota > Metazoa > Arthropoda > Insecta > Lepidoptera > Noctuidae > Ochropleura > Ochropleura plecta. The sequence continues at coordinate 2,049,889 of FR997735.1, forward strand.
AAACTAACAAACACATCGGTAAAGGAAAACATCTTGAGGAAACTTGGAGTTATAATTAACTAGCTTCCGCCCGCGACTTCTTCCACGTGGCATAGTTACTTTGGGCTAACGCTAACTTTAACCCGCGTGATGATCGAAAAAAATTATCTTTCTCTCCCCTTTTCTTCCCTCTTTCTCTCCATTTTGTCCCGTTTTTTTTTTAAATAGCCTTGTCCGTCTCCAGGGAACCAACTATCTCTGTACCAAAATTCATCAAAATCAGTTCGGCCATTTAGGCGTGAAGACGTAACAAAGAAACACACAAACAAACTTACTTTCGCTTTTATAATATTAATAGTAAGGATTTAAGTTTGAAATCACAAACCCGTCTTGAGCAAGCGTGGTGATCAATAGGCTGTGTATGAGAACTAATGAGAAGAGGCCTTTGCTCAACCGTTGGACAGTTAAAGTTCATCAGTTTGGGATGATTATCTTATTTATATAATAATGTATTAAAGATTACATATTATAATATTTATAATTGCCATCCAACGCGGTAATGCTGCCAGCTTTCTGGGCACTTTACCTGTTGACTGCAATACGGACGAATTTTTTGACACCTAGTATTTTTCCATTTTTTACTTGTATATTTTTTTTTATTAGTTTGTGTCTATTTATAGGTTGTATTTATATAGTAATTAATTTAATTATATGATGAATAAAGATTTAAGTTTACTTGAATTAAATGGATAAAAAATGTAATGGTACAATACTATTTACAAAATATACATTTATGAAGTGGCTCTTTGTAATTTAAGAATCAGCTTTTTATGAAAAAAAGTATTGTTAATGGTTTAAATGTTTGTCTGTGTGTCTGTTTTTTCCGGCTAATCTCCGAAATGGCTGCGACGACTGGCAATTAGCTGATGTAATAGTAACTTGAGATACTTTCATTTTCAAAAAGGGATTGGTTTTCTGTGCAATAATTATGAAACCCATGAAACTGAGACTAATTCCGTTTATATTAAATCATTTAATAATAATTTCACATGGACAACGATCGCGGGTTACATTAAGTTTCTTTATAATAAACACTGTGTGCACAAATTAATCGGTTATTGTAGCCATGTTACGGTTGTTTTTAGGGTTCCGCTTCCGTACGTCAAAAGGAAAAAACGGAACCCTTATTGGATCACTTTGTTGTCCGTCTGTCTGTCTGTCAAGACCCGTTATCTCAGAAACGCGTGGAGGTATCGAGTTGAAATTAAAACCATGTAGGTACTCAAATCTGTAGTCCCTTAGTTCTGTAAAAAAATAAACCCTCTAAGTCTATGCAGTCTAAAGATATGATTGTTTATGTTGCTATTTTGTACGGAACCCTTGGTACGCGACTCGCACTAACAAAATATTCCAGATGAACATAAACCATGACCGATTATTAAAATACTAGCTTTTACCCGCGGCTTCGCTCGCGTTAAATTCGGGGTAACACAGTTTCCCTTGCGCCTTATTGATTTGTAATAGCAATGCTAAGTTTTCCCTTTTCTTCCCTCTTTCTCCCTCACATGCCACTTTAAAAAAAAAAATAGCCTATGTCAGTCTCCTGGTTCCCAACTATCTCTGTACCAAAATTCATTAAAATCGGTGTAGCCATTAAAGCGTGAAGAGGTAACAAACAAACAAACTCACTTTCGCTTTTATAATATTAGTAAGGATAAGATCCAATAAATCCTCAATAATTTAATTACATACTAAGTTTAATACTTATAGGTCGGATTTTTGCTATCTTTAAAATTAAAATATGTCATGTAATTCTTCAATAGGTAGGTACCTATATGACTATCCTTAATATAGGTACTCAAACAACTATATCATTGTTAAGTATACAGTGCGGTTAATCGACTATCGCGTTACCTATTAGCTCTGTATGGAGGACAATGGATGAATGGGTGCGTTCATGTAACACGACACACTGTACTCAGAACTACTTGCTAAGAACTAATGGAGACATATCAAGCCATACATATCCAGTGCAACCTAACCTCGTTTTGAATCAGCTTCCCATACAATGAGAGAGCCGTGTTTACTGGTTTTTGTAGTTTGATTGGTAGTCGTGCGTACTTACTGTGTACCAATATAGAGGATTGTTGATAGTTGACCGGACTATAGATAATTGATTCTAATTAATATCTGTTGGCTATGAGATCAATTTCGTATAAATTGTTATCTTTGTTTTTTAAAGTAAACATGGGCTTATAACAACCAATAGACATTTATTTTCTAAATTCAAAAATTGTATTTGATTTTCTAATTTTTAATATTATGCTGTCAAACCTTTGTTTTTCCTTAGTATGAGAAAACAAAGCACGGGGAAAAATGGTCGAAAGTGCATTGAAAAACGTTGTTTAATTCATGTGAGAATTTGTAAATGCTGTTCTAGGCTCTATTACATCCTCACCTGGCGGTTCGTGCTTTAATTCAAAAAAGAAGGAACATGGGTGGGTTTTAGACAGTACAAGTCTGACACTCCCCCCCACTCCGCCCAGAGCGGGGGAAGTTATTTGATGATATCCCACCCTAAAATAAAAAGCCATAGAATTCGGCAAAGTGATAGACTTTGATAGACGTGTGCAAAACTACAGGACAAAATATTTTATCTAACTCTATTGTTTATCGAAATGAGACTTAAGGAAAGGGAGAGACGAGAGGATAGGTGGTCGGTCTGCTGTCTTCTAAGAAAAAGGTAGTCGCTCTACAGATAAGTAGAAGACCTACTAGGTCCTTCTGCGAAACAGTCATGCTAGTGAAGGAGGAGGCCGGGCGTTTGAGGGAAAGAACCTCAAACCAACTCAGCCGCCGCGGGAGACGCCCCGCCGCGGGCGCCGGGCGCCGCGAGACGACTCCCGGCCACCGTAGATGCGGGCCTGTGGACGGTGAGCAATGGGTAGCTCACCGTCCGTCCGTCTATTGACGACAGGCCGTGTCGAACGGCGCGTTCGTGTTTCACGCGCGCCTCAAAGAGATGTCAGCAAAGCAGAGGGGCTTGCCAGAGCTTCCGCCTGCCGGGGTTGCGGGTGTTTTGAAAGAGATACCGCGGCCCCGGAACGTTAAGAAGGAACATGGGTGGGTTTTACTCAGTAAAAGTCTGACACACCCCCCGCTCCGCCCAGAGCAGGGGAAGTTATTTGATGATTTCCCACCCGAAAAAAAAAAGACCTTCTAGGTCAAGGCCTAGGCCAAGCCACAACTCAATTTCTTTATTAGTATCCGGCATCACTTCGGCGAACGTGAGCTTAACCTTGTGCCCGCGTACTGTCGCATGGCAACCATCAGGTCGCATCGACCAAACTTGAGCATTACACAACAGTTCGCGGCAACCGATCATATTCACACATACGTGAGACGACCCGCGTTTTACACCACGAAGTGTATTCCAAATAGTTTCTGAGTGACTAGTTTTGTGTGAGAGACAAACAGGACACGGCCCTACCAATTTATCCTATTGAAAAAGGGGAAACTTTATAATTTTGAAGTCTGCTTTGTCCTCTAGTAGGAAAAATTGTGGAGTGGAATACTTCTATCCTTGGGCCCCAGCGGATGAGGAGAAGATACTGTACTTACCGCAGGCGGCCATTATCGTACAGCTGGGCAAAACTAGACCGAGACATAACCAACAGGATGTATATGTTCAAATCTTACCTGGATTCCTTGCCAAAGAACCGGTCGGATTACGTCGCAGATCTAGAAATCCCTGACATAAAACTAACTCCGTACGAATGGACAGATCTTGACGACTACTACTACGATTTGAGGAGAGGTAGCTACCTCTCTGACAGTTTGGGGGATTATTACGTCAAGTCTACGCTCAGTACGGACTCCAGTATACCACTGTCCAGGGCCATGACGGATTCTGAGATTGACTACGAGTTTTATAAACGGGTAATTTGTTGATGATATAGGTACTTACCAAGCTTAGTCTGAAAAGCAGTCTTACCAGGGGATATCGTATTACAATGTACCAACTGGGTTGTGGAGGTCAGGTAGACGATCCAAATAAAGTAAGTAGGTATATTTATTTGCATAGAATGTGGAATAAAAGGATGTTAATTTATTTTTGTGCAGGATACGTACCATTATAATTTTATTATAGCATGCAAATGTACCTATTTAAAACAATTCTTCATTACATAAAAATGTACACCTTACCTATCTAATTAGTATAATATCCATACATACAATTATGTACATTAAACATAGACGACAACAATACAAGTACCTTCACCAAATGATCCAAATCATCGTTGTCGTGTCGTTGAACTCCTTGTGTTATGAGTCGAGCTACACGATAACTGACAAATGCTTGCACTGACTAGACAGGTCCACACAATCTGTGTGGTGCTTTCTTAAGAAGACCATTTCCGACACTAATCTGCATAGTCCCACCTGAAACTTTGGGGCTATTTCGCGCGCTTTCGTAATCGTAATCGAATCGGAATGTTTATGAATAGTCATGTCCACGGCGCGTTCATGTTCCACGCGCGCCTCAAAGAGATGTCAGCAAAGCAGAGGGGCCTGCCAGGGACAGTGCCTGCTGGGTTTCGGATTGTTCGAAAGAGATACCGCAACCCCGGGTCACAAAGGGCAAAAGAAGTAACATGGATGGGTTTTAGTCAGTAAAGGTCTGACACTCAAATAACTTTCCCCGCTCAAGGTGGAGCGTGTGGGGTAAGCTCAGCCTTTGATGATTTCCCATCTGAAAAAATGGCTAAATGATGAATCGGGCCGTGTAATATTCCTTAATAATAAAAAAAAAACGCTGCCAACAAAGTTATAATTCTTCTCATGTGCCTTAGGTAGGCGGTTTAGGTAGATACTATATTTGTCCTAATTCTGTTGGTTTTTCGTTATCGAGTGGTTTGTTTGCAGTACAAGAACTACAACTATACAGACTCTTGGGGACACTTGCGAGATGCCGTGCGCGCTTTCCCATCGGACTACATGGCTTCTCTTAACAGGTGCGGTTTATTTATTAGGTACTAAGCTTACTTTAATCGTATATAAGAAGATAGTACCAACCTACATACTTACCTACGCAGTAACTGAAAAGATCCTTCATCCCCCTCATCCAAAAATTAAATCGAAACAATAACTTGCAAACTTGAAATGCGACCTCGTTTGAAATAGTTTCTAACTAGGTTTTTCTATAAATCATAACTTTGAGAAAAGCTGCTTTAAGCTGCTTCAAAACCTACCTAAGTAATATAATGTTTCAGGTACCTAGATATAAGTACACACCTATTTAGATAGGTTATCAATTTTACATTCAGATTCCAACGTCTCTTTCCTTAGATGTTTTTAGCATAAAATATATAGAAATAGAATGGTGTTCGGACAAGATATTGCTTTTTATCTAAATCATATCGTATCGTTCAGTTATTTTAAAGTTTAAGGTGGAGAATAGCGGCGAATAACAGTGAATCTTACGCATACGAGTAGGTACTCGTATTAATTGTTCTCGGTGCACTTGTCCCGTTGTGAACCTCGCTTCTCCATCGACCAAGATCGAAGGTACAGCAGTTCTAGGTCCAATTAACTACCTTAACAAATAAAGGTAAATGTAGACCGAACGTTTTTGATATGAATTTCAACTGGATACCTCCAGACGTTTCTGATCATGAGGGTTTGAACTCTTGACAGACAGAACCCTGAAAAGAGCAGCTTAAACTTACCCATTATATTTACAGATACATTCCCCTGGACACAGAAGTCGACGAAGAAATACTCAGCTCCGAGGCACGCTATGCCGCTGAGCTGGCGGCAAATCGGCGTCGGTACAACGAAGAGAGGCGACGTCGCCTGCAGAGGCAGTTCGATGAGAAGTGCTGCGTCTACTCCCCTGGCGACCCAAGCCTGCTCGAGCTTCAAGACGCGATACGGAAGTTGGATATGAAGGTCTACCGTTTAAAAGTTTGTGATGTCTGAAAATCTAAGTAGATAGAGCAAGTTCTTTAGAGGCATTGTCATTGACATGTCAGCCATGCTACGGTACATAAGCCCTCTAACAAGTCAAAAATTACTAGAGACAGTTTCCCAATAATTGCGCCCAATCGTCACAATTATCAGAATTGCGCTGCCCAGAGATTTCAGGGTGAAAATGAATATAGTAGAGAGTATAACTATGTTATGGAATGCCTTTTACCATTCTCAAAAATCATCATTGTCGTCCTCCTATCCTGATCCAAAATTCTGAAGCATGTTCTCTTTCCAACTACACAAGAATATATCCTGTCATGGTCATACATACTTACATTTTACTAATCATCCATTCTTATTGTTAGCAGGCAGTGGAAGCAGACTTGGCCAGCATCAAACCGTCGCAGTGACTTCACACTTCGAATTATTCATACTTCAGACACTACATACCTTTGATAGGTTCTTTTAGAATTAAGATGCACTGATGCACAACATACATCGATCGAATTCATTCACTGATAGACAATGCACAGCGTAACTCGCCGTACCCAGCGGTAACAAGGAGTATGAGATTTAACACAAGGTTTCCTTTTTTTTTAAAGGTGAGCACTAAGGGAGGACTTTCCCAAAAGGGGATTAATAGAGAATAAAAAATATATTTTTGCTCCAAATAACACGCCTTTGAGGCGCGTCAATTAATAACGTGACGCGTTTAAGAGAGTTCAGCTGAATCATACCCCATCTCACGAGTTGGCAAATATCACGTATTTTTCTTGCAAGAATTAATAAATCCAACGCAAACAAGCATATATTAACGTATTTACACTAAAATATGCTTTATGGATAATCTCACGTGAGATTATGGGAGCGAGTGATTCAAGTCGAATTGATAAATTCGACATATTTAATGGATCACCTCTTTACAACCGAACTGATCAGATGAACTGAGAGCACCGTTTTTAATCAGAGGGATGCTTCGGAATTCAAGTGTTTTTTTTTAATTTACAGCTCAATATCGGCTTGTATGATATTGTCTGATTCTGTGATTGCTTGCAGAACCTGGAAGCTGATTTGGCCAGCTACAGACCTCGGCTGAGAAGCAGATTAGCATTAAATCGCCTCAGACGTTCACTTTATAATATGTATTGGATTTAACACATAGTAATCAGGGTCGGTGTATGTTCCTTGAAACTTCTCTAACACGACTAGGTAAACACCGATAAATGTAGTAAGTAATAACCTAAATTTTTAGATTGTATTTAGGCAAAAGATCACGTCTGTATTTTGTTATAGAATTAGGAACATTTTGGCTGTCATGAGCAATAACGTAATTATACACAATATATATTTATACTTTTCTATTTTCTTTTTTACTACTGTATTGAGTAAAGTTTTACTAACAGAGTATTTCGGAAGCCATTCTGTTCCGAAATAGACCTCATCTCAAAGCAGAAACCGATGTATTAAGAAAAAAATCGTTTTAGAATTCTGCTAAGTGCATACGTTAGTGCTTGTTAGGTAGCAACGTTTTATTCCTGGAATGTTGAGAGTAATGTGGGTGCTACAAATCAATCCAGGCTACCCTCGGATCGTGCCAGAGTTTCCGGTTGTTCTCTACCGGGGTTGCGGGTTCTTCGAAAAAGATACCGCGGCCCCGGAACATAAACGGCAAAAGAAGGAAAATGGACAACCGTACTTTCACAAGTTATTATGTCTTGTGACTGGGACTGTAGCAGCATCTTTATTTTATGACATTTTGTCTGACAAAAGTTCTATAAAGGAAAAAGTTATTTAATGATTTCCCATTTCTAAAAAGGCTACTCTCGGAAATCTATCTATGTTATATCTAGGTATGTTATAGCGTCTTTATGTAGAAATTAGATATAGGTAAAGATTCAATAAAACTTCTGCAATGTGTAAAATGTAGTTTTAATGGGAATGATCTCCAACATCAGCTACAACAATGTACTTAACATTATTTACTACGACGGGCATCACAATTCTTCTGTAGTCAACGCAACTTTGCTCAACAATACGTTTAAGGACAACTAAATAGTTAACTGCACAAGTTGGAAGAGAATTTTTTGACTATGGTAGGTATTGATTATATTTTAATTGATCGATTTAGTACGTTTTCAATTGACTTAAATAACGTTCTCACTTTTTAAGTGGCACGGAATGACTGTTTTTAACTAAACATAATTGAAATTCTACTGCAAAAAGTTCATTTTTTCAGTCTTTTTAAGCCTGGTTTCTCAAATTTTGTTCGAGTCAACTATTTTGTCGCCAACAATAACATAAAATATACCTAATAAAATTAAAATAACTTCTTAAACGTTAGATATTAAAAACATATTTTTGGGTGAAAATGAGATTCGCCGATAACTTTATTAATAAAATAAACTTTTGGGGTTAACCAATTACTGTTTCGGTCAATAGTTCAAAAAAAATAATCATTTTTCATTCATTCCTTTTCAAAATTCTCTTTCTAAGCTTCATTTGGGGAACATCAGCTTATCCACTTGGAAAATTATAAACAATGAAACGGGTAAATCGGTTCAGCGAGAACATCAAGTGAAAAAAAACCTCTGAGTTATATTCATAATATTGTTCACGATAATTTTTAAATAATTGAAAAATGTACATTTAATCTCACAATAACACGGTCGAAATAATGCGGTCTTTTGTATTTTTAATATTGACAATTCAAGTTTTATCGATAGGTATTCAAGCTGGCATCGAGCATCTCTAAACCAAAGACAAGTAATTTTTCGCGGTATTTAATTCACTGGCAGATATTTCTGATTTTAGACCCAGGTATAATGAAAATTACAGTGAACAATTTTCGATCCTCACAAGCAATATTGTAGCTTAATTATAATGAAGAGAATGCAAGTTGCATTATCACTTAGGCAAATACTGTCAACATACAAAACATGGTATGTGAATATTTTTATTATAAGTATTAGAAAAATAATATCATAGTGTGCAGATCTAAGGAATAATATAATATCCAGATTAATAACTAATCTTACAATAAGAATGCGCATTTAACAAAGAATATTTGGTAAAATTAGGTACCACTGTGAATAAATACAAGCAGTGTAGATGTGGACGTTGAGTTTAGGAAGATATTTGTAAAGTTGCGGTTTGCTATTTATTCTCATTATTGCTAAATAGATATTTATCGTAATGACTACTAATGAAACGTGCACACAAAATATTAATTTCACAAGTTGAATAAGGGCTGATTATACCAAACTAAACGCGATGTCGCGATCAACACATTTAAACTGCGTTCATGTAATGTCATATTCAAAATACTATAGCAATGGTAGCTGTTTAGATTTATTGACGAAATTGGACCTGAACGAATTCAATTCAATTTTCATTAAAATAGGTTTTGCCCTGCATACCTGCTTGTATTCATTCTCTGTGTCATCATCATCACAATCACTTAATAATTAGCGAAGAACTAAACGATTCGCTGCCCTCACTAACTGGACGTGCTTAATTTATAAAAGGCAATCTTAACCTAAGGTAATTATTACTTTAATATAAAGTAAATCGAGATATATATTTGTTAGAGGCATCGCCGATAGCTGTGTATTTTAAGCTAAGGATATTACATACATTTTCATATTAAATTCAGTTTTAAGGCTGATGCCACCATTGAAACTGAACTACGTTCAAGAGCTGTCGGTGTCATTATTGCTATAGAATATTGACCCTGACAGCTAAGACCTGTCGACGTGGTTTAGAAGCGTTGGTGAAAACCAACCTTTATTTGGAACAATTTAAATGTCTAACACTACTTCATAAATAACACTGGGCATTCACATAAATAGTAGTTTAGTATTTAATATCACAACATAACCTTCAAATCACCTGGTAAAAACAATTCAATTTTCATTAATTATCCTTAGCTTAAATAAACAAATATTAAATACTCGAAGATTCATACAATTAGAATACGAATCGTTGCAATTAGCACTAGACCATTTTAATATATAAGTATATCATTACGTCTTTTGTACGAGAATTATGTCTACAAGTGCACAAACTGAAAACAGACAGAATAACATGAAATCCACAAAACATATATTTTTATCACATATTGTTTCTACTCATGCATTGATTTTGTACCCCATGCTACTAAGCGATCAAATTCGCATTTGGACCATTTGTAGCACAGCGTCATAAGTAAAAAAAATATCATCTTAAACTGTTTTGATTGTATGAACTTCGAAACATTCTGATCGTTCCAACTGAAGGGTTTGTCGACCAATCAGAATAACAATAAAATTAGTGTCCTATCATGCAAACTACAATAAAAAATAGCAGGCAGTTTCAAGACAAGCATGCAAACAAATTGCAGACGTAAGCAAGGAATAGAGCAAATAGGTTCGTGCGTTTGGCAGTCGCCTGAAGCTTTCCCTTACCCATCGAATACCAACTCACTAAACCAAACATCCCACATTACCCAATTTTTAAATCGCAACCTTCCATATAAAAATTATGTTCATGACTTGAAATATCTTAAACGCTTTCAACATATAAGACATTGGACACACTTGTTGACTTTTGCATCAACAGACATAAATCGCAAAACATTTAAGTCGTCACAACCATTTACACACATTTTGTCATTATAGGATATGATCAACATATTACTTTTATACATAGATGGTGGAAATTTAAATGTCATAAGCGACACGTGCAGTGATGTGGACAACGTTGCAAGTTCCGAAGGCGTCTTCGGAACTTGCAACGTTGTCCACATCACTGAAAGTCGAAAATTCAACAGCATGTTTTTCGCTTACAGTATATTAATTTTCCACTATCATTTTAGTTGTTGATGCAAAAGTTCTGTTATTTTCTTCTCAATTTACCTTTTCGCGTCGCTTGGCAGTCTTGTCACCGTCGTTGGCGCCCTCTACGCTAGCGTTCAACAACTAGTCTAGGACAACACTTAGTCTAACAACCATTTATCACTAAACTACACGCATTCATTAGGCGATGTCGTTTGTCGCAGCTGGATTTGGGTTGATGCAGAATTTTATTGTGATTTTCCCATAAAAAGATATTATTTTTGAGAAAAAGATTGTGCATGCTTTAAAATCAGCGCTTGTATTTACTTTGTTACTAAATTTTATTCAACTTTACTTAAAAAAAATTGATTATTACGATTATAATTCACTTTAATTTGTCTTTGTTTTTATTGACTTTTATTAACAAAATTGAAGCTTTAAATGTGTTTTAAAAATTGATGTATAATCAATATAATTTCGCATCATCCCACAAAAAACGACTAGTCACAATCACAGTCATATAACTCCCAGCCTTATCTAAAGTTACAACGTTTCACTAGAAGCCGCTCTAAGTAACACACAACTTGTTACTGCAAGTCATTCTCTTGGCGAACATTGAGAGTTAAGGAGAAGAAAAAGATTACAACATGTAGGATTTTAGATAGGAGAGCAGTCACACATTACACGACAGAACTCCTTTTTTTTTTTCAAATTTTCGGTAATGTGTGCGCTCTCTTAGGGCACGCTTCTCCAATTAAACTGATGAGATCAGAACATCTACAATTTAACACTGCGTTCAAGTCCTGTGACAGGTCTTGAACGTCGTTTAAATGTGTCGATCACAACCATTTTTATTGGTGAAATCAGCCCCTAAAAGAACGTTAGGACGGGTGTAGGAAATACACTTTTATCATACAATTTCGTCACTATTTTAACAATATATTTTAGTAGTATTATTTCTTGCGTTTTGTCTCACAACACACTAATGTTGTAAATAATTGAATACGTACGTTTGATACAAAAATATGACTTTGTTAATAAATATACTTTGAAAGGAAGAGCATGGAGTCAAACTGTGCGCACACGTGTGATAGCTGCGGTTTGTGGTTGAAATACAGAACTTTATTACACGCATTGAAGATTAGTTTATTTCATTTATATTTATTATTATTTTTCATAAAGTTTGTGGTTAAATAATTGATAATGTTTGCAGGTGGATCCGCCACCACAATAATAGACTTGTTGACAATGGCTTTAGACTTCTAAGAACCAACACCATGAACTAAGATATATTCACAAACCAAAATATCATACTTACCTAACATATTTTTGTAATACAATATAACTTACTCATAAACGTTGAAGGAAAACATCGTGATACTTTAATAAAACCTTGTACTTTAACCACAAAAGCGCATAAAATTCTAGGAGTTACATACATAAAGTGAGAGAGTGCAAGCACGAGACACGACAAACACGAGAACACAACACGTAACAGACAGATGCAGACATGAGACAGTTACACGTAATTGACACCTTAGCACATTGATACGTGAGACGGACAAAGTCGTTTGTTTGGAGCTCCAAAAACACACAGAAAATAAAATAGGCCTTATGAATATGTTTTTCTAGGTGGAATTACTAGCAAAACGTGTATTAGGCATAATTTAGTGGTAAATGTGACTGATAGCTTATCGAAAAACTGTCGTCATTCGTCTTGTTTCTGGTAAGATGTCTTGGAATACGTCGCTCTTTGGACTATGACTAGACCAAAGAGCTAATCATGGCTACCGCAGTACTCCACACGATCTTTTATCTTTTATAACCAATGGGGGAGGATCTGTACCTTGCTAGATTTTCCCTTCAATCAGGAAACAACCCAAAAAATGTGTTTTCTTAGGAACTGACGTCGGACCATCCATCATACGGAAGTTCCAAAATGACGCAATTTTAATTTTTGATCAACAAGAACTCGCGTTAATATCCGTTGCTCCGATCGACCTTCTGGTTAAGCCGCGCTTGCCTGGTTTGGTCTGTAAATGGGTTTTTCCACCCATTTCATACCGAATTTTCTCCTTGCCTGGGACAGCACGTTAAACTGTTGATCGCGGTGGTCATTTGTAGATCAATGACGGTTGTTATCTACAGGTAGTGTGTCCCGAAAGTCTGACAACCAGTCTTACCAAAGGGTTTCGTATTTGCCAGTACTAACTGGGTGGTGGAGGTCAGATAGACTGGCTGTCGTTGCATGTAAACTATCGGTATTCAGCTGATAATTGGGCAAAAGCTAAGCATATGATGAACTCCACAAGAACTCAAGACAGACCGCTAGGTGTACTGTAGTATCAAATAGCCTAATAACATTTTTATTTACCAAATTATTTAAATCTCTTTTCATAATTATGATGTGTGCGGAGCTCCTAACACTTAAATACTATTCGTTTTATGAAGCGAGCACAACGCGGTAGGAATATCCGTTTTCTAGGGTGAATGATAAGATTTGAGTACAAAACTTACAACAAACTGGACACTATGATGACAGTAGTTTTGATGAACGAAAATGAATAAAGAAATTTAACAATGGGTATGGCAAAGTAACTGAGATGAGAAACTAATGGCGCTAGTATCGTCCGTTGAAAATCTGGATTGGGACTTAGCTACAGTAACGCCATCTACATTTAACTTTAACAAGCCATTCTCATTGTGTCAAAACTTGAACTACTCATTTGTTCTCAAATCTCACCAAACACATAATTCTTTCGATAAAGATTTGTTTTAATATTTATTAGTTAATATATATTTGTGTGCAAGAACAGTACGGAAGGTAGTGAGAACACAGAAAGGCAATGATCTGAGAAGAAGGGAAAACTACTTGCACGCTTGACCTTACAATTTACTACTCTTCATGAAGTTAGGATTTCTGAACAGATTAGCAGCTTGACACGTGACTGACAGCTATATTAGGTTTAACGTTTAGAAGATATTGGTGCCGATTCTGATGTAAAACCGGATTAAACTAGCCTAATATTAAAATGACATACCTACTTAATAACATTTTATTTTATACAACACCATTTTAGTCACGATTAAACATAGTCCGATTTAGCTGGACAACCACTATTTTTGGTGAAAAACGTCAATTTCAGAATAACGAGATTACCCTTTTCTCTAAATTGAGTAACTTTGCTATCATTAATGCTGTTAAATTGTAATAATAACCTTATTACAGTTTTTTTATATTGATATTTTTGCAACGTTCTCACATATTTGTATAATCTCAACATGAATAATGTAATCATAATCTTGTAAAAATTTTATGATTTAAAAGTGTCCATGGAGTTTCTTGCCCATTCTTCTCCATAGAGATCAACGATTTGGAATGGGCAACTACAGCACTTTAACAAGTTATTATGCCTTGTGACTGGGACTGTAGCTCCAATATTTTGTTTCTTGACATTTAAAAGTGTACTGGTCTAATAGAAGCTTTAAAGTTTTGAGTTAAAAGATTTTGGCGGTTGCCTCCAGGACTAAGCGTGCAAGTACACAGATGAGAAGGAAGTTTAAAATCTGTTTCGTATAATAATATCTCTTTACATCCTAAGGCTCTCCTGATATGTATACAGGCCGTATACAAAAATAAACAGCTCTACACTTTCACAACAACGTTATAATATCAACTTATTTTATTTGTATAGCTGTTGTGAGAACGATTAAAAATCTTTCATCTTATTTTCAACATGAAAGTTTTGTGATCCCACTGTGTCAGATTCATCGGGGACTATCCAGCCTTTTGCTTGACATTTATCGTTTTAACGAAAAGTTTTAAGTTATAGTTATATTAATATTCTGTAGTTTTTTTTTTTAAATAATGATTTTAGTCTGTATTATTAAAAATATTAATAAAAATGTTAACATAAATAGCCGCCATTACTTTATGTTGACATTAAAAATGACAGCTGTCAAATTTCAAACACCAAGCTGAAGCTGCATTGACTCCGATGGTGCTTACAAAGCGGGCCAGTCTTTCGCATCATTGCCTTCAAGTGTCACAGGACATAACACAGATAATATACAACCACTACCATATTGTCATTTATTATAACCTTCAACAAAGCAGTGTACCTTAGCTACGCTACACTGGGCGATCCCATGAGTAAGCTTACGTTACGCCACTACATATACTTACTATACATTACTTATTACTCAATACCATTGCACCAGTCTCCATACGATATATATAAAATATATACACTTAACAATTACCTTAATTACAAAAAACCAATTACACGGAAAACATAATAATCACAGCGTTCAAAATCACAAAAATTTGAAAATAATCTGTCTTTTTCAATATTAAAATGTTAAGTGTCTTAAATACATGAGATCCTCGTTATAAAAATATCATCTAAAATATAGCAAAATATATATAATTAAAAATATACTATCAGTATAGCTAGCAACATTAACAATATTGAACGTTAAGCAATATGTTTCCTAAAAAAGTTCCAATCAGATTTTGGGGTTGCCAGAAAGGAAATTATTTTATAAGAATGTTACCACAAACTTGTCACGTAATCACAAAATTTTAGAGCTTGGCCTGTCTGTAAGTCAAAGTATCATAGCTTGATAACCAGTTTCTCTAGCCTAAAATATTTCCTCACTTTACTATTTTTGTTACTAATATGCTAGATCTGTAGCTTAAACCAGAACCAAGCAGTTAAATGTTACCACTCTTGAAAACTACAATATGAAATAAAGCGTCTGAGTCAGACTTACGGCAAATACGTGTAAATGTATAAAAAGTAAATGCAAGCATCAGTTCTTACAAACAAATGTGTACAATATTATAGCGAACACTACGTAATTCTTATTTGTATATGGCAACCACCACTACGGTTAAACACGAAACGCTTACAAAACTAGAATTAATGATCTCTCTCAGTGATTAGTTATAAGCTTATTATTTGCTTTACTGGCGTCTCCGTTTCTCTAAAGTTGAACAATTCGTTTTTCATAAAAACGTTTATTTATTTATAATTATACATTTTCAAGGGTTAAATTCACAACATTTAAAAACGAAAGAAAATCTACTGAAATTAATAAAATTCTTACTGTTTTCACTTCGACAGATGTCAAAAACTTCGTTTTTTGTGAGTAGTTTTACATTGATAATTGACATGCAGATTTACAAAAATACATTAGTGTCTACGGGCCATTATACAAGGGGATATTACAAGCAAAGATTGTCTCAACTTTTGAGAAACTTGAGCACACTAAATAACCCGGCTACCCTATCGCTCCGATTGGCTAACGAAACGAAACTTATGCGTTTTGATATGTCCATCTTTACCCTAGCGTTTGGGAGTCGATTTCAAATATCGTTGGAAGAAACCAGCACATAATTACAAATGTTGAAGTTGGCAATATTTTTCTTTGGCATTTCAATTGGTATATTGCGCAAATGACTAGATACTATTGCACTATTTTCACAAATTGTGTTTGATCCTTATCTGTATTGTATTGGTTTCAATCAGCAATACTTTAAAATTGACTCCCCGTATCCAAAATGTACCCACATTTTGGTATTACAGACTCTGTGATGGTACTGAAAAGCGTCGTCAAAGCATTAAATTGAGCCTTTCTTTGAGTGATAGCAAGCATTATACAATTCAAAGTCAAACTCGATAAATGTCCTCAAATGCACTTCGAATTCTTGTTTGCGACCAAAATACTTTTCAGCTTAAAATGACAATGATGCTGTCGATGAAACAGCCAACATTTGTGGTGGCAGGTTCCTCTCACTTAATGCTTCGTTATACCTAAGTAGTCCAAACTTTAACGCTTTTATCAACCACCACAGTTCTGTCGTGTGTGGCCCACGATCATGACAATAGGCCGGAATCGGTGCGATAAAATATCCTAAGGTTAAGTATTGACGAGAATCAAACACGCCTCGGCTTCCCAGGGCCGGGACACTCCGCCGACTTGATGATGGAGGACGCGAGCGGCTCGCGCGCACGGATGGGATCCATCTCCATGAAGCCAGGGTTCAGGATAATGTTAGGCACTAGTTCCATCACGTCTTGATCCTCGACGTAGTCTTTAGGGTCTTAGGAGAGGTTGTGGGTAAAGTTAGTATACATACCGTCACCGAGAGTGGGTGTATTTGTTTGTTAGTGTGCGCCCGCAGTCCAAGCGTGCGTTCCAAGCGAGTGCGATAGAGGGGAAAGAAGAAAACAAAACTCGAATGAATAAAAAATTGGCAAATACTGGCGGTCTTCATTATTAAAAGATTATGCAAAAGTCATGCGGATAGATCGAAGAGTGGAAATTTCGCTCGGAATTCGTCTTTATCAGCATAGACTTATGAGCGATTATCTAATGTCTACTTTATGACAGCAAAATAGAAGAGACGCAGTAATACTCGACACATTTTGCTGTTGGAGACGAATTTCATATTTTGGAAAGGCGACAAGAATCTTTGGTAAGAAAATATATGTTGAGAATGGATATGAAATTCGTCTTTGAAATAGTATAATGCACTTGAGCGCTATGCCAAGCCACTTTTTTTTAATTAAAGATCAACTAAAATCTCAAAAATCTAAATCTATTGTATATAAGCAAGTTGTAAGTCGGCATTAGAGCTCTAATCATATTGCTTTATAAATGGTCGTTTTGAAGTGGCATTTGTATAAGGGGCACATTTTCAGTGTACAATGTTAAACAGTAATGGCCAAAAATAATGTTATGTTTCGATTCGGGGCTGACAACGAGGGCATATTGTGCGATACAAATATCGCTGTTTTTAATAAAAATGATACGTTAACGGTTTTTAATTATTTCAAAATTGCCGCGGTTTTTCTCGCAAACACGTACTTGTCTTTATATCAGTCAAACTGTATGTTATGACAAGTCTATTTCATAATGTAAATGAAATTCAAAGTATTATTGATATTAAAATTCAAAGTATTATTTATATTGAAATTCAAATTATTTTTCTATCACTAGTTTTGCTACCCACATATCTAGAAAATTTTATTATGTCTGTTTATTGATGAAGTCCCTAATATAAAGAATAATATCAAATCTATAACACTTTAAATCACTTACACCGCAGTTATTTTTTATGGAATTCATGTTATTCTGTCACTTAAAGTTAACTTATATCTTTTATAGTGCTTAATTTTAGTATGATTGTGCATTTTATGCGATATAGTAATTTAGTTATTGCATCATAAAGTTTTCTATCGAAGCCTACCTAAGCAGCTACTGTAGTTTGTTATACTTACAAGCAGTAGATATAAAATAGTGGTCCTACAGAGTAGTTATAGTGGTCCTGAATTTATCACGAGATAGTTCAAGTATATTTAGTGCATTTTTTAAAATTATATTTAATTAATATAATTATTTACTAATTATTTGAAGGCAAGATATTATTAATGGAATATATTTTTTATTTATTTTATTTAAATAGAGGCTTTCATAAATGTAACTGTTATAAACTTTAAAATTATCATGAACAAAAATATTAAACAAATTTTATATTTATTATATAAAATTCTCGTGTCACAGTTTTCGTTCCCATACTCCTCCGAAACGGCTCGACCGATTCTTATTAAATTTTATATGCATATTCAGTAGGTCTGAGAATCGGCCAACATCTATTTTTCATACCCCTAAGTGAGCAGCGGGTGAAACCGCTGGGCACAGCTAGTTTGTTATAAGAACCACTGCGATGTATTGTTTTCAGAAAACAAGATATTTTTATTTAAAACCATATTCCCACGGAATGATTAATATTATTTGGAATCTATATCACAAAAGTATTAAAATCACAAAACAACCATAACGTCAAAACAAACAGTTTTGGCAAGAATAAAGTAAACTACGTAGCGGTAAAGCTTTTTATTCCTAAATCTAAACGCTTAAGGCATTTATACGAAAATATTTTATACTTACTTTTTATAATAGATTGAAATGCTTTTAATTCTAAGAAATATAAGATAGTATATCCTCTTTATATATTTAATTAATTATTATCAATTTATAAGAAGCGCGAATTTGAAACAGTTTTTCTTATTTTATTAATAAAATATTATAACGAGGTAAATGAGTTCTTATTAAACTGGAATTATGTTATTTAATTGTTTAAGTTTCAATATCTTTAAAATATCATCAAATGTTTATATTACATATTTATTTTATAATTGAATAAATTCTAAGAATACTTTTTTTCATATTTTTTGTCTTTTAATATTTTAAAGCTGCAAAATTATTGCAAAATGTTTGTTTAAAGCGATTTTTTTTTATTGTTATTTTTGTGATGTTAAGACACAGTCTTTTATTAAGAATGGCGAACAGTAAATAATTGAAATATTTGAATGACAGAATAGTTATAGAAACAGCTTCTCAACTCGTGATAGCACAGTTCTATTGTTATAATTGACGTCCTGTAGTTATTGTTGGTCCGTATACTAATATCTGCTGGAAAGTATCCCTTAATACTTTTATATCATCGTATTAGCGTATCTGTTCCGGATCTTCACATCGAGCCGGCCAATGGGAACGCGCGATCCTACGTCATCTGAACGCCCCACCTAACGCACGGCCCTCGACCATTCCGACGGACACTTGCTCGCTCGCCGTCACTTAGCCTGCACACAATTCGGCCATTTTTTACTTTGTACGACAACCAATCAATATTAAACAGTCCTATGGATACGGAAGTTATATTTAGTTGAGACCATCAGCATTACAACTGGTGCTTGACACTCAAACAGTATCAATGGCAAAAAATCAAATATCTTTGCTTCAACATTTTGGCTGGAGGACTAAGCATGCATGTATGTTCTTTTTTTCATATTGACTTGTGTGTTGATTGGTGGGCTCATGTTCCCAATAGACTTAAAATGAAAATGCCATTTTTGAGCATCTCTCCACTTTGGTCATACCAAACTTACAATATTTTTTTTTGCTATGTATCACTCGTTCAAAACTTGCCTGTTATTCTTTTAAGTGTGATTTCTTTATCGTTTGGGATTTTTTACATGATGTATATGTATTTGATATACTAGGAATACTCTCCAACAACCTATCTATAATATTACAGTAAATATTTAGCAATAATATCGCAAAAAGGTAACTACTTAAAGCGAGATTCAATTGATTGCTTTTTTTTGGTATTATAGTTTATTTTTAAATAATTATATTATTTGCATAGCACCAATCGAATAGCGTAGAAACTAATGAACGTTTGGAACTGTATATTATATTTTTGTACCATTTGTTTATTTTTATAAAAATCTAATATTATACTTTAAAATATTTGTATTTGGAAGATTATTATTTATTTATTTAAAAATTGGCACTATTATACAATTTATAATACTTGTTTTTTATATTTTATATTATAGGAAATTCCAAGCTGTGCGTCGTAAATTGTAATATCGTGCTTTAAAATATCTAAGTAATAATAATTATTATTTTTTGATTATGCTCCTTTTAAAGTCTACGTTTCAATTATTGCAACAATAGGAATATTTTTAATATCATAAAAAAATAAGGTTTAAAATTCAATCGAACGGTCTACAGAAACTCTCATAAATATAATATTTAATAAATTAATTAATAAACCTACCCTACTCATCTATTCTTTAGATGCAAATATCCTAAGCCTTATTATTGATCACCTTACCGGTTGATCCACTAATCTTTATTATTGTTCATCTGTACTGGATTTCATATTAAGCTTGCACCATAAATGTCTTATTTTTCACTGTACGTGACCGGTCATGCGAGTATGGCTCGCATGACCGGTCATAAAATACATTTATAATATTCAATTTAATTTTTTCAATGGAATGAAAGTTAATTAAATTGAGCGCTAACAACGTCGAGTTATCGTCAGTCGAATAATTTGAACGATTTCATTTTAGATTGGTAATGGTACCTTCGGATAAACGATCATGATGACCAGGTTCACAGCCGAATATTCGATAAATCTATCAAAAACTGTTCAATAGTGCGAAACTGTGCAACTTCTAGATCAATGATCGAACATTCGACAAACTGATCAAAAACTAAACCGTTCAAAAATGTCTTATTCTAACTGAATCGGCCAGTCACGCTGGCATGCGGTCGCGCTAGCCCCACATGAAGTAGAGGCGCGGCAGCGGCTTGTGCTAGGGCGCGGGCTCACCGTGGCGGCGCCACTCGCGGCACAGCACGCAGCACGTGCCGGCCGCCAGCACCACCAGCGTGCCCATCACCACGCACACGGCCGCCACCCACGTGCGCGTGTCGAACTGCTCTGCGCCCGAGAAGAAATGCTTGTACAGCTCTGTAATGTAATACAAAAATCTATTGAAATGTGTGTCATATGTGTTAAAGATTTATCTTTTTTCAACAGATTCTGATCAGGACATTTCTCACTAGCGAAGCTGAATAAGTAGAAGTAAAATCGGGAATTCCAATTTTGTTTTATTTATTTAAGGTCATTAATTATTGCAATGCGTCAGTCCTATCGTGTTCCAAAAGCACATTGCTCATATTAGGGTCATGATCCTAAACCGATTGATGGCACCCACCGTGGGGTCAATTTATTGGGCGCCAAAAGTCTAAAACATTTGTTAACACACAGGCAGCTTGGTCTGCACTCTTTAAAAAGATAATCTACCCAAAACAAAAATATTGACACCCATCATGAGAACACTTTGTTGGGGCCAATATAATTATGAAAACACTTTGTTGGGCGCCAATATATGAAAACACTTTGTTGGGCGCCAAAATATGAAAACACTTTGTTGGGCGCCAATATATAAAAATGATTCTTGATTCGGTTTCACAAAACATAATACACCGGATCTGTCTGACCACTGAAATGGGTTGTAAAAAGAACTTCAGGCCACTTTTAGTATCACTTTATAAAATCTGTCTAAAATATTGGCCCCCACATGAGACCGTTTTGTTGGGCGCCAAAAAGTAATCGTGATATTTCTATGGTTGTCATTCACTAATTCCTACGCTTCAGTCACCAAAGACGTTGACAGACAGCTGACAAAAATAAACAATATTAGCTTTAAGTATTACATTAAGTTAAACATTAAGTTAAGTTAAGTTAAATAGTACCGTCACTTTTATAGTTTTAGTAAGTATAACAAAGACTCACCAGCCTCCTGGTCACTGTACAGTGTTGTAGCAAGCACTTCAACTGGCGGTCCCGGCCCCAGAACATTGGTCGCCCAAACTCGGAACCAGTAGGACGCATTCGTGTCTAGGTGGTACACGTCTATTTGGCGCTGAAAAGTCATAAAAAAAATAATGTACGGAATACATTTATTTAGACGAAAAGACCAACATGCAAAATTCAAACACAAGAAAGCAGGAATTTGTGTCTTACGGGTGCGCCAAATAGGCAAAGTTCAGCCAGGCGCTGGTTTTTAACCGTACCTGATGATGAAAACTACTGGATCTAAATCATTTTTATACGTTGCAAACATATTTTAACATATTCATGAATTGTATGGATCTAGATATATAGTTGAAAGCAGAAAATTTCGTAAATCAAAACTATTTCCATTTACCGAATTAGGACTGATATGGTTGGGACTGATAGGCCTCCATGGTTCCAGGGTGCCGTTGACAGGCGCCGCTGAGCGATACTGCGCAGTGAAGTCTGTAATGGGATGGCCGCCATCGCCGGCCACGTTCCACAGGATCAGCGCCAGGATGGTGGACGCGTGGACTGTCACGTTCACCAGCGGTGGCGGCTCCGCTGAAGACAAGAATGGTTAAAAAGATTAGGACACACATACAGAATCTTAGTATTGATTAAAACTGGGAGTGTACACTGCCTAAGTGGAGATATTTACTAAGTTAAGAGTGTTATATTCGTTGGATTGATTAAATACACCGTTGGGTTGTAGACTAGATTTATTGGTCAATCACACATTATAATAATTACAGACAGACAGTGGTTGCGTCTCAGACAAGGTCTCACATCGTAGTGTCAAACCACAGACTCCCAATCGTAGACAATCCTTGTAGAGATGTCCATACTAATTACTTACTAATTAGTGATGTTACAACAAAGAGTTACGGAGCTTTTCTTAATACTTTTAAAAAGGCCATTTCAGACACTTAATCTGCATAGTTCTCATATAAGTTGAACTAGATTTTTGTCTAGACCTTTTCTTCACAGAAGTAGTTGGGTAATAAACACCGCCCTCATCCAGTTTAAAAAAAAAGATCTCTAAAAGTTTTTGTAAAAAACCTAATTGGAAAATAAACATAATTGTTTCTAAAACCTTGTTTCATTGCGTCGATATTTGACGCAAGAATAAACAATTTTTCTTCTTCTTAACCTAAAACAGTAAGTTTGAGTCGATCAAAACAAACAAGTGACCCGATAAGTAATGTCTGTTATTTTTATTCAAATATACGGTCCTCAGCCAAAGAATAAATATTACGTTTTCATGATTTGCAATTCAAAGTAAGTTATTCTAGACTCATTATTACGAAATAATTTATGTGTATAAATTCTGCTAATTATTTCCACTTTAATAGCTCTATTCAAACTTTGTTACGCATGTATGGTATGTAGGTATAATGTATCTTGTCAACACCAAACTGAAGTGCTTGTTCGGCCAAGCGTGCCAATTATGCTATAACCTCACAGTGCCATAAATCACATTTTACAACAACGAAAAAGTAAGCTGTGGAAAGGTCACCTATAAACAGGGGATTTCTACGGCGGCGTGTCCTTACTAATATTATAAAAGCGAAAGTGAGTTTGTTTGTTACCTCTTCACGCCTAAACGGCTAAACCAATTTTGATGAATTTTGGTACAGAGATTGTTGAAAGAAGAAAAGAAAAAGTTTTTTTTTTAAATAAAAGTGAGAAATGAGGGAGAAAGAGGGATGAAAAGGGAAAACTTTGCTTTGCTATTACAATAAATAAGGCGCAAGGGCAAAACTACAGGTGGCAGGTACCTGCAAATCAGGGAAGGGGAACCCTGTTACCCCGAATTTAACGCGAGCGAAGCCGCGGCAAAAGCTAGTTACTGAAATAAAATTAATTCCGCCTCTACCGAAAACAAAAATAAATTTTATTTATTGCCACAAAGAGACATGTACAATACCACTTACAAACTAACAATTTCTTTTAAATTTTAACATAACTTCATTTGGTAAGAAGTGAAATGAACTCTGGCACCCAAGGTAGGATTTAACTTGTGTTATGGGTGCCAGTGCTCTCTCATCTTTTACTTACAGAGTTCCTTTCAATTTAAATAAAATGGAGACGTGGTTTTAATGAAACACATTAAGTTAAGTTAAAAGAACGCATTATAGCCTGTAAATATCTAATTTCATCTACAGCGTGTTGTTTTGCATCCTCGTCAAATTCAAGGACGTAACTATGCTAATGATTCTCGACCCGAATCGATAAAAAAATTAGTTTTTTTTTTTTTACTTTTTTCGTATTTTCAGAAATCGGTAAGTGCACACAGGTGCGTGCATGCCGCTGTATGATACGTATGCGCCGACGCTCACGCACACTGTTCTGTGTGTTCTGTAGGTGATTCTCTACTTTTGAAGTGAAATATTCTGTAATACTGTTAAATTTAAACACACAGAGACAGATCATAAAAGCGCCGTATATTATTATTGATCAGGTACCGTAATTTTCATTGATTATTTATGACTTTTACTAGCACCTCCTAAATTTTGACGAGGATGCAAATCAACATATTGTATAACGCAACAGGTTTTGAGATGACTAGTTTTGTATAACGGTTATCCTGCAATTTAAAGCGATCTTGCAATATAAATTAATTTAACCTTTGTCAGTTATACCGTATCGTGAACTATAGTGTTAATAAATCTGAAGTATTTGAAGCGGAATTAATGTAATAATGTAGGTTAGCCCATTGTTTGAATTAATTGTAAGTTAAAAATAAAGTTATAATAATAATTTATCATTAAATTGAAATGCATAATTTTCCGCGAATGGTTTTATTTCACATGTTTATTGGTGCACAAGAGTAGATTGGCTACAAATAGGTACTGTTTGCGTTCAAAGGGCAAGCAAAAGGTAAAAAACTAGATAGGGTGGGGGGGGGGCATAACAACTACCTACCAGGGCCAACTTCGCTTTAAAATAAGGATATAACTTGGTGCCGCAATAAGTAACTTGTAACAGAGTGTAGGTTTTAGGGAACCACCCTTAAATCTACACTCACGAACAGCCAAAATGGTAACATTCGTATCAAATGTATAATCATCTTCATCATACCCTTTTTTGCGAATGGGAAATCAACAAATAACTAGGGGAGGGGGGAGACAGACTTTTACTGACTAAAACCCACTCATGTTTCTTCTTTTACCCTGTATGTTCCGGGGACGCGGACTCTTTTTCGAACAACCCCCAACCCCTATAGGCGGTAGCCCTGGCAGGCCCCTCTGCTTTACTTTTATCTCTTTCGAAACGCGCGTGGAACATGGACGTGCTGTCCTCACGGCCTGTCGTCACTAGACAGACGGACGGTGAGCTACCCATTGCTCACCGTCCACAGACCCGCATCTACGGATCATCATACCCTTAACCCAAATTATTTGCATGCCTTGTTCTTCCATTCTCTAGCAGTTACTCCTAATACAGCAATATCATCCCATTTACATATTCCGGAAACCTCGAAATATTCCTAACAAAACCTAAACTCGACAAGATCAAAAATCGAAATATTTAATTTCACATAGGCATTAAAAAAAGCGTCGAGGAAAAGTGCACGATTCGGGTTAGTTGAACGGAGAAGAACCGGCAAGATACAACATGGTAACTATTTTTTAAAATATTCACAATGTTATAGCGTTAATAAAAGCTGGAAGGTAATGTTGTCTGTAATGGTAAATTTGACGGGCCTGTTGGTCTAGTGGTTAGTGGCCCTGACTGCTGAACCGGAGGTCGTGGGTTCGATTCCCACCCAGGACAAACTTTGTGTGATGAGCATGATTGTTTGTTCTGTGTCTGGGTGTGATTTATCTATAATATATATGTATTTATAAATTATATAAGTATGTATATCAGTTGTCTGGTTACCAAAACACAAGCTCTGCTTAGCTTGGGATCAGATAGCCGTGTGTGAGTTGTCCCAAGATATTTATTTATTTATTATTTTAATGTGACTTCCTGTAGACATCTAGGTAGCCAGCGTGACGTACAAGTTAGTGCCGCCGTCAACATGATGAATGTTGAATGCATGCACGGAACACGAATCACCCATCTGTGCACCGTCATTTCCAATGTAATCGGGCAAGCGTGTTTCCGCTACGCTTCACAGTTTTGTCAAGGACATGAACAAATCACAACTAAATAGGTAAGTTGGAGGTTTTATGTTAAAAAAAACCACCAGCCAACTTGAAATCAGACTCGCGCACCGCGCGTTCCGTACAAACTTTAAGGTAACTATTGAAAGTAACGTAACGAAAAAATTAACCGTATTAAAAGGTAAAACTTACTTTCGCCATTACTTTCCCATGTGATGCATCTATAAAGCTGTGTTCGTTTTTTCCCTTACTGATACTCAAAGGGGAATGCCCACGCTCCATGGTGTCCTAGGCCCAAGGTGGACATCAAATATTACAATAAAAGTTGATTGTTTTTAAATCTTAACTGTATTAGATATCTAAAAAATATATTCAAATTGACGCCACTATTTTAGAAATATTAAAAACAAATAACATTTTGGGGTTTATTTTCCATATAATAATGTCTTTGAGTGTGAGATAATAAGAAAACTTCTCTTTGTCAATACTTGGTAATTAAATTATAATAGGAGGGATGATCCTAATATATTTTCATCAAAATATAGTTCAGAGAAAAGATAGCAGTTCGCATTAAGTAATTCACTTGGTAGGTTGCTATTTTGTTCACAAATCAAAACATCCACATTTGGCAGAAGCAACAAGCAAACTGTCAGTGTCAGAATCAAATTCAGTTCAGTGTTGTCACTACCACGAAAAAAAAACATTTAATCGATTATTTTTTTCTAAACCGATTATTGATTTATTATTCTCATTCTCTTTTTTTGAGGGTACAAACTGGTTTTTTATATTTCCTTAAGTTGGTTTTATGAAAGCAAGTAATTACAATACCTGTAAAGTCTCGTGGGTATGATATTGGGGTTATAGTATTTTTTCATAAATCAATTCAAATCGATTCATTAGTCGTAATACTCAAAATATTTTTTGCTGCTTACAATATTTGCTAGCGTTAAATAGGAAAATACAGTTTATTTTATCAGTAAACTTACTTTTTTAAAAGAATTGTTGTGGATTGTAGTGGCGCACAAATGGAAGAAAGTAAAAACATATTTTAATAAGCTAAAATTTATGCATAAATTATTTTTTCTCTAGTCTGTTGTCCACTGTGGGCCTCGAATGGGCATTCCCCTTTCGTGATTCAAAATCTATAGAGATTTTGATTCCCATTGCTAATGTACGGGAAATGCGTTATAAGCGACCATAGCTTTTGATTACGCAGACTTAGAGGGTTGATTTTTACACAACAAGTGAAATCAATACCAAATACTGTGCTTTGCGGCCAAGCACTGTATTTGGTATTAATTTCACTCGATACCTCCACGCGTTCCTGAGATCTTGACAGGCAGACAGACGGAAGGACAACAAAATGATATAGGGTTCCGTTTTTCCTTTTGAGGTATGGAACTCTACGAGAGAATGATGTTTGCTAGACAAAGTTGGATGGTAAGCTAAACTAGACAGGCTGAACCACAGGCACGAGCTACTGAATAATAATAAAAAAAAATTAAAACTTTCATTCGAGAAATTAAGTTGCAGATTGTTCGCATTCCCTAAGGTAAAGTTTGACGCACTGTGTACATGTCAACTGCGCAACTCTCTCGAGAAACATAGACTTTAGTTGGCCTTGTAGATTCTTAGACGCTTGTTAACGTATGATTTTATTTTACGTTTTGTAAAGTAAGCAATGACTTATTGTCGGGCCTACCCTGTCCTCTCATACTTAAGTACTAACACTGTAACAACAACATTGTAAAACCAAATGATTTTAAAAGAGTAACCATGGAGTTTCTTGCCAGTTCTCCTCCATAGGAAACGACCAACCCAAACCGTGTACCTTTTCTCGACGTTTTATAAGTGCCCATGTAGGCCTATGTGAAATAAATATATTGTGATTTGATTAAAAAAAGTTTTTTTGAATTCAGAGCTAGTGCAAAGATGCCGAGACTTAAAAGCAGCCAGCAAGAAATTTGAATTGAAAACTAGGGCAAAGATGACACGCTGCTAAAGCCAACACGTGTAAACATCCACAAAACCACACGTACACCAGTAAGTAATGACATAAAACAACGCCTCAGTGAGCAGCGTGTGAACGAGCTCCTGCAGATTAAATCTCCTACATTTTAATTCAGAGCGGGGTACATACACACGTGCACAAAGCGTCCGTGCGTCGTTTATTGGATGCATAGCGTCATTGCATAGCTTCTGCCTATGTTAACTTCAATGCCCATTGTCCGTTTATAATTGAGGACGGCAAATTAGATTTTTCAGATTACTTCGGAACGATTTTTGTACTGACTTTTCTAGTTGTGTTCCTATTTGCGTTTCGATATCTTTAATTCAATTTCTCGATGGTTTGTGCTGGTATGTGGTCTTGGGTTCGATTCTCAGGTCCAGCACGTGTTATTGAATTTCCATTATCAAATATGGCAATAGGTTCGACATTTATTACTTAGCAACTAAACCTAACCGAAACATTAGATGACTCTAGGTCTAGAATATAATAGATTATATTGTACCTATACCAAAAGTTCAAACGACGAAGTCGACGACACGATTGGCGCAGTGGATGAGCGATCGACTGCTGCGCTGCGTGTCGCGGGTTCGATTCCCGCACGGAACAAATATTAGTATGGACTACAGATAGTTGTTCTGGGTCTTTATTTTTTTTTAGTTTGTAAACGCACCCACGATACAGTAGAAATTCTTTTGTGGATCAACGTTTTTATATAAAAAAAATGTTTTACAGAATTTGCTAATTCTATGGTATCAATGGCGGTCTTATCGCTGAAAGCGATATCATCCAAACAACTTTTTGATGGACTGTACACATATAAAAATAAAACGGGGGGTAGTGTGTTATGGTGTACCTATGGCTAATACTACGCAAACAATCAAAATAAAGGTATATTTAAGTCCAGGAGACTCGGAAAGTCTAAAATTGTCGTTTCAAACCTTTGAAGCTACAATTTACTTCCACTCTACATTTTCGCCGAGCACAAACAACTTGGCACCAAGGACTCACGTCTCCGGCTTGCGATTGTCCAACTAGTATCGTATTATATTTGGCATTTAAACGGAATGCAGCCCACGATTCCCCGCACAAAGGAGTAAGTTCGTGAGAACGTGATACGAAAACGGTGATTTGTTTACTATTCCTTATGTGAAGAATTATTTTTATTTATTTATTTAATTAAGGTTCACCAACAGTTGTTACAGCTTACAGATATTATACATATAGATAGAAACTTACAGATAATTGTGTCTTTAAGTCTCACTGTACAACCAATTACAGGCAAACACCACATGAAAATTTCTCTCTATAGTTAAAAAAATAACTTTTAAAATGCAGTGTACTTAGATTCTAAATAATCCTTACTAATATTATAAAAACGAAAGTGAGTTTATATATATATTTAGATATATATATCTCCAGAGTCCCAACCATCTCTGTACCAAAATTCATCAAAATCGGTTAGGCCATTTAGGCGTAAAGACGTAACAAACAAACTCACTTTCGATTTTATAATATTAGTAGGGATATGCTTGTGGACATAAAAGTAGCAATGGATTACAAGCTCATGCAAATTCATGAGGGCGGAATGACGGGACCGAGGCAAATGCATTCAAATGGCTTCCTAAGGACTGAAAGAGACGCATTAATGTAATCTACCCTTTTTACATAGGCAAGGTAACTACATATGTCGCTTCGTTTCTGTTAAAAACGAAATACTATTAATCAAAGAATTTTAGTTTTTGATCTAAGCTAATATCCGCCAGTCTCCCTTTTCTTTTGGTTTGGAATTCATCAAACAACATCTTCCCCAGATCTGGGCGGAGCGGGGGGAATTAGACTTCTACTAACTTTTTTGCCCTTTGTGTTCCAGGGCTGCGGTATTTTATTTATTAAAACTTTACACAAATGTATAAAAAGGCGGACTTAATTCCTAGGACATTTTGAACCTGTGGGTGATGCAGAGAGAAAACATAGTAAGTAGGTGCAGGGTGCATTTAAACAGAAAGCGGTATCGCTTCCTCGGTTTTTGTTGAAAACCTAAAAGACCTATGTTTATTTATTGAGCAGTAATGCGCATGATGTACAAAGGCGGATTTAATGCCAATGGCATTCCCTCTACCTTTGTGGAGACAAACTGTGGTAGGAGCAAATAAGAAAATTGTGACTTATTTGTCACTAGAACACCCTTTTTTCTTTGCGGATGAGAAATCATCAAATAACTTCCCCAGGAGTGTGAGACTTGTACAGATTAAAACCTACCCATGTTCCTTCTATTGCCCTTTATGTTCAGGGGCCGCGGTATCTCTTTCGAACAACCCGCAACCCCAGCAGGCGCTGTCCCTGGCAGGCCTCTCTGCTTTGCTGACATCTCTTTGAAGCGCGCGTGGAACACGCGCGCTTCGCGCCGTCGACACGGTGACGGTGAGCTACTAGAACACCCTGACATCGAAACCAGATCCGACTATTAACAAAATGTACGGATGGCTGCGGAACCAAGTTTACGCCAGCTTAGGTACTCTCATTGCGCTGCATACATTTCATTTAATAGTGTGACTGATTGCCAACGATGCGGCAAACAATGTCAAAGAAGCTGTTCAAAACCCATTACATCATGAAGAGTATCCTTACTAATATTATAAAAGCGAAAGTGAGTTTGTTTGTTTGTTACCTCTTCACGCTTTAATGGCTAAACCGATTTTGATGAATTTTGGTACAGAGATAGTTGGGAACCAAGAGACGGACATAGGCTATATTTTTTTTTAAAAAAGAGTGGTATATGAGGGAGAAAGAGGGAAGAAACGGGAAATCTTAGCGTTGCTATTACAAATCAATAAGGCGCTACCGAATTTAACGCGAGCGAAGCCGCGGGCAAAAGCTAGTAGTTTATCAAGGCCACCCAAACTTCCAAGCTTGTATGAAAGTACTGCCACTATCCTTGTGAGGAATAGGCCTGGGGGCAGTACGCCATTGTACCTATTCAGTGTTGTAGTAAATAAAGTACAATTCTAGTTCATACTCTGGTTTTTATCGATTTCAAAACCACTTCAGTGAACAACCAAAATAAATGCACAACAAACGGCTATAATAAAAATAATTAATAATAATAATTTCATTATTACATTTAATTGTTTGTTTTTTGGTCCCATTTGAGCGACTCTACCTAATAACAATTTATAACAATAGCAAATCGCGTGCGGCTTATCTGAACACGTTTCACCCTTGGAATAAAAACAATAAAATCCGGGCAACCCCAGCCAAGCCGTCTGTCGAATCCCGGAGTGTGTCCGTCAAAATACGCCTAAACCCACGTCGTCGCGTGTTTATCAACAATAAAAATATACACGTGATATAATGTAACTAGCTGATATGGACGTCACGTCAGCGGTAACGATTTGCAAGACGTGTAGTGAACTATACTTTACGGCGTTTTTTGACGACTTCCGTCTACTTTCGTTTGTTCTTGAGTTCTATAGCTTTACTATCGAATTCATTTTGATTTAAAGCATTGACTAATATTATAAAAGCGAAAGTGAGTTTGTTTGTTACGTCTTCACGCCTTAATGGCTAAACCGATTATGATAAATTTTGGTACAGAGATAGTTGGGACCCTGGAGACGAACATAGATTTATTTTTAAAGTGTAAAATGCGGGAGAAAGAGGGAAGAAAAGGGAAAACTTAGCTTTGCTATTACAATCAATTAGGCGCAAGGGTAAAAACTAGAGGTAGCAGGTACTTGCAAATCAGGAAAGAGGAACTGTGTTACCTCGAATTTAACGCGAGCGAAGCCGCGGGCAAAAGCTAGTATTGAAATTAAATTACAAAGCTACGATAAACGAGACAATGCAAACAAAATCGAAATCCTATACCGACATGAAACCTTTCAGATTAGAAATCATCAAATCATATCTCCCACTCTTGGCGGAGCGGAAGGGAGTGTCAGTTTACTGACTAAGACCCATCCATGCTCCTTGTTTTGCCCTTTATGTTCCGGGGCCGCGGTATCTCTTTCGAACGTCCCACATCCCAGTTAAGGATGCCCTAGTATCTAACTAAACATAAGATATTTTTTGTATGTCATTTATTTTTATTGCAGAGGCTGCTGGGGTAGTGAGTGGTGTGGAAATTATTTATTTATTTATTAAAACTTCATGCACAAGTAACAAAAACATTGTACAAAGGCGGACTTAATGCCTTGGGCATTTTCTACCAGTCAACCTTAGGGTGATGCAGAGACAAAGACATAGTAGGTCCAATGTGACAGGAAATTTCAATTTTATTAAAAATAAATACATATACAGGGTTATTTGTAAAACACCGGCAACGTCTCAGGACCATGTTACTACCATCATAATCAACAACTTTTGTTCTAGGACATTTAAATATTTATCATATTTTAGTTCATCAGATTTTCATACAAAAATAAAAATATTGAAATTGAACGCTCTAAATGTTACGAAATCTATGCGAACGTACCTACAAGCGGCTGTGTAGGTATGTAGGTACAGCAAAATACGGAGTTGAAATGTGTTAGTTACAGGCACTATTGAATGTCATGAAAACAAAAAAAAGATGCTGCTGCAGTCCCAGTCACAAAGCATAATAACTTGTGAAAGTACTGTAGCTGCCCATTCCATAGCGTAGATTTCTATGGAGAAGAATGGGCAAGGAACTTCATGGACACTCTTTTAAAATTTAAATGATAATATTTTTACAAAACCATGGATACATCATTCATGTTGAGACTATAAATACGAAGTGAAGTGAGAACGATGTAGAAGAACGAGCACATTAAGAGCGTCCAGAGTAAAAGCAATAACAAGAGTCAGATCATTAATCAATATCTGTCTTCTTGCGTCTCTCTCAGCCATATTGTTCATACAATAGGGCGGAGGCATGTACGAGCAGAATCCATAATGAGGAAACAATGAAAGCATATTAATGAGTCGAGCAGATCGATGATCGACATAGTGATATGAAGTTAAGATGAGAACGTGGCTGTCTTTACATCCTTACTAGTAATATTATTATTTTAGAAGTCAGTTAAAAGCCGAGTAGCGTCGACCCCCAGTAACGCATGACAAAGGTAGAACGATGATAATTTCACTATAGATTCTGCGAACTGAAAAAGGGTTCAAGATAATACTAAAATAAGATTCCATAGAGACTCAGAAGACCACCGCAACAATAGTGTAAATCTGAATAAAGAGGGAAGGGTTTTTGCAACCATAATCTGCTTGAACAGGGGTCGTCCACGTTGCGAAACCCTAATGAGGTTGTAATCCTATTAGCGGTCGGGCGAAAGTGTTAAAAAGGCAAAGTGGTTTATATTAGAAGGTACTAAAACTGTAATATGAAAAACAAGACTGCAAAAATAAACTTGATAGAATGTCTTACAATCTATACGAAGACATCTAGCGATCGATTAAATTTCCTGTGACCTAATCAGCTGCCCTACCATGACGTCTTAAAACAGAACTTATTTATGCCACTGAGGGAAAGACACAGAGCTATACAGGGTGTCTAGCACCATCTCTTTCTCACACAGAAATAAGAACTGCTATAAGATGTCATGATAACCCTACATATCTAAGAAACTTTTTGGATCGAGACTCTTCATTGGTTGAAATCGGTTTCAATTTAGTCTGTCTGTCCGTTTCACAAACGTGCCATAGTTGGGTCGAAATCTATACTTTGCACATACATTAACTCAAGCCTGATCCGATGGGGTAAGCAGAAACCATAGAACACAAACTGCTACGATCCTTACATGCTTCTTTTGTCTAGTCTAGTGATACACACACGGCGGTTGTGGGTATTACGCACATAACCTTTCTAATGAATTTCACCAATAAGGTCAGTATGGGTCCTTCTAGGTCGCCCCTCCAGGCGTTGCCTAAACATGATCGTAAACTGTCTTGTAACCAGAATTCCAAGCTACATCCGTATCCAATACTTGCGGTCTCCTAGTCCCAAGTATGTACGAAAAGCGACCGTTTACATGACCCAAATATTTGTCGAATGTCGCTCTATTGATCTGCGGGGTAGGCTAGACATCCAATTAACATAGTAAACAAACTAGTTGCGATTACGTTGGAAAATTCGGCTAGACTATTTGATAGAAGCGAGGGAATTAGTGAGTTTATGAACGTTTTATGGTAATGTGACGTAATGGCAGGGGAGCAGTTAATTTTAAAAGAGTTACGGGGTTATTTAATTTGATTTTCGGCTATGTATGAATATGTAGGTTCTTCCAGTTTCACAAACAGTTCTCTTGATGAATATTGTGACCGTTGATAGGGACTTGTGGTTACTGGAAAGATAAATACTAGTAAAACACGTAGAAGGTTGCGGGTCTGTGGGCGATGAGCAATGGGTAGCTCACCGTCCGTCCGTCCAGTGACGACAGGTCGTATCGACGGTGCGTTAGTGTATGTTAAAGATATGACAGCAAAGCAGGACTGCCAGGGTTGCGGGTTGTTCGAAAGAGATGTCGCGGCCCCGGAACATAAAGGGCAAAAGAAGGAATATGGGTGGGTTTTAGTCAGTAAAAATCTGACAATCCCCGTGCTCCGCCCAAAGAAAGGGGGGGGTAATTTGATGATTCCCCATCCTTAAAAAACCACGTAGAAGGTGTCCAAACCATACCGCTAGTATAATTTATCAATCGGTTTGGTAATCACAAGTTTCCACTGACACCTTGCTGTATCATAACCCCTCAAAATGTACATCATTCACTCAAACTAAACGAGTACTAAGACTACACAATCGTTAGAAAAGGGTTTCCCCAGCCCAATTAGCAATTGTAATCTCACAGCCCTAGTTCAACAATACGTGTCATGAACAAGCACCGTCGCCCATAATAGCCGACACGAATTTATGAGAAAAATGGCCAGCGACACGTCATTACGTCACTATGGTTAAACCACAAATGACTGCTGACCTGTCCCTCTCCTGTATTGCGAAATGAATTGGTCGTTTAGAGGGGATGTACGGTGCAAGCTGAAAGGTCAGCTTATATTGGCTGATGCGTAATGACAGTCATTATGTGGCCTTCATACGACGTACGCGTCTTCAGTACTGTGGAGTGGCCATGTATGGGGTTTTAAAAAGAATATTCTTAAAGTTAGAGATGTTCATTTCATGTAGGATTTATTTTGAAAAACTTTGTGGGAAACTTGGGAAAGATGGCTATAATGCAGACATGCATTTTAAGTTTCATCCTTAAGCGCATGACAACCTTAAAAAAATGTTGAGGAACTATTTGAGTAAAATTACTTGCTTAATCTTGGTCTTCCTTAACTCGATTTTTTATTAAAAGACATTTCAATTTCAACTCGATTTGCCGAGCAATTAATTGGGTTTCAAGTTGAAATCTCGGATCCGTTTTCCACGGTTACGAATTGGCGTAAGAACAGCGATTTTTTGCTCCATTGTCATTTCGATAATAGCACAAGAGAGACAATTTGCTGGGAAATAATTACGTGCGGTATAGGGACACCTGTGACGGTATTGTGCGAAATAATATCAAAGAAACACAGTTGGAATACGTAATGAACTGTCTCCTCTCGTTAATTAAAAGTGATTAATTAAATTGTGCTAAGATTGTGCTTGAATGTAGGAAAGAAGTTCGCGGTTTATTCTCGGCAAAGAATTAAATACACTAGATCATTTCGAAGGTTTACCTGGTCTCGATGAAAGTCAAAGATGTTTTTAGGGTTGCGTACTTTAAAAGGAAAAATACGGAAACCTTATTAGATCACTTTGTTGTCCGTCTGCCTGTAAAGACCCCTCGGGAACGCGTGAAGGTATCGAATTGTCAAAAGATATGGCTGTTCACGTCACAAGTTTGTTCAGAACCCTCGGTGCTCGAGTCTGACTCGCTTTTGACCGGTTGTTTATTGGAACAATCCCGCCACACAATCCATAAACCACTGCAACTCTAGAAAGCCAGAACCAACAGTGGCGATCACCAGAAAAGCGCAGAAACAAGAAGGCTCGGCAAAGTCCCAGAGAAACAATTAAATTGTCTCTCGAAAAGAAAAGAAAGGTTGACTGGTAGAGAATGCCTTATGGCATTAAGTCCGCCTATGTACCACTATTGTACATGAAGTTTAAATAAATAAATAAAAGAGGTAGCGGAGGAGAAGAAAAATCATAATTTTCACTTTCTACATTTTTTTTGCCATAACAGTAGGAAAAAGATGACTACAACATCATTATAACTAGGTACTTTCTTTTTCGTCATCAAATAAATCCTCCCGCTCAAGGCGTAGCAGAAGGGAGTGTCAGACTTGTACTGACTAAACCCTATCTATGTTCATTCTTTTGGATTTGTGTTCCAGGGCCGCGGTATCTCAATCGAACCAACCTGCAGCTCATGCAGACAGTGGCTCTGACCAGCCTCTGAGATTTCCTGACATCTCTTTGAAATGCGTGTAGAACACGAAAGCGCTGTTCGCACAGCATATCGTCTTCAGACGGACGGTGAGCTACCCATTGCTCACCATCCACAGGCCTTATAGCCCGGTACTAAGAGTGGCTATGAAGAAAGCAAACACGGTTCACAATAATAATTATGGACCAACATTATGGTATAAAGAAACTGGATTTCGCTTAACCATGATTGACATAAATGCACCCTGAGATTTTGTTTTCTCTCTATAATATTAAACTATGATAAATGACGTTAAAGCTTGGAAAATGCTCAGTATAGAAAGCTTGTAAGCCTTTTGAAAGTTATATGGTTAGCATTTCTAAGAGTTCTTTTGTAATGTTGCACGTCAAAGAGTCCTTTGCAATAGGAAAATATGTTTTGAATAGGTATGTAGAAATTTTTCTTTCATGAAAAGATTTTGAAAAGAACTTTGTCAAAGAAATCGTAGCAGTTTTTCTTCGAAGTAAAGGAATCCTTTAGAGGTGCTTGGATGGTGTAGGTGAATAAAAGACTAGCACTATGGTACGCATCACGGAATAGACCATACAAAATAAATAAGGTTTTCAGACTAATCGAAGAAAATATATCAGGACGGCCACCACATTCACAGTTAAGGTAAAGGCTCGCATTTCTTAACATTTTGTAGTTTTGCTTCTCTTTACTTTTGTATTTTGTCTGTGTATGTTTATATTGTATTTATTATTATTTTTGAACCTTTCTGTCGCATTGCACCTACTATGTTGTTGTCTCTGCATAACCCTAAGGTTGACTGGTAGTAAATGCTCTAGGCATTAAGTCCGCCTTTGTACACTGTTTTTTACATGGTCATAAAGGTTTTTAAGCTATTGCATAGCTTCTATCGCGGGCCTTGAGCGCGGGGACCGCATCCAGAAATTCCGTAACGAAAAAAAACCTGACGCTCCCCACTCCGACGGGCACGGAGGCGTGGCTTGAAGGCCGTGCATTGTCTAACGTCGTTTACACAATACGGTCAGTTATTTCAATCCCGATTTTAATGTTCTAATAGCGTGTTTGGTAGACGATCGGATAGTCAATCGACATTACGCTGGATCAAACCCAAGGTCTTGTTTTTCTTTTTGCAACTTCTTTTCATTGGAAGTACTTTTTAAATATTATATTTAGTTTTTTATTTATTGTCTAAGTTGATAAAAAAATGTTTCTTTTTGCGACTTCTTTTCATTGGAAGTACTTTTTAAATATTTTATTTAGATTGTTTTTATTTATTGCATAAGTTGATAAAAATGCTATGCAATAGCTTTACCGCGGCAGTCCCCGAGTGCCACACGTATTTTTTTTTTCAGAGCCTCACATTAGCAATCACATTACGAGAGCAGTTGTTGAACGTTTGCTCACATGTGCGGCGCGACTGATACATCTTTTTATTTTTCGGATGGGAAATCATCAAATAACTTCTCCCCCTTTGGGCGGAGCGGAAGGGAGTGTCAGACTTTTACTGACCAAAAACCCATCTATATTCCTTATTTTGCTGTGTGTTGCTTGTGTTCTGGGGTCGCAGTATATCTTTCGAACAACCTGGAACTGGTAGGTAGTGGAGGGCCTTTACCAACCTGATACTTAGCAACCCATACAAATACCACTATGCTTCTGCACTATGTAATGCCTAATTAACCCTTCCATCATTTAAGCCTTCAAACTTCGTCTAGAAATAAAGAGAATAACAATTATAAATTCTGTGCCGGTGTTGAAGTCAGAACAAAACTTTCGTAAGACTTTCCCATTGCATTCGAGATGGGTATTATAAGTCTATGTTTACTGTAGTCTAGTTGTAGTACTGTTTCAGGAGTTTCATAACGACTGTAGTTGTTAGACTTGGTTATGTCGTGCTGCGTTGAGTTTGGATTGCGTTTTCGAAGGCGCGTTTACGTTGGTAGAGTTAACACTTAATGTACCACCATAAACGCGCCTTCGTTTAATTATCGTTGTACAACCAACGATAATTAACAGGGATGTAAGTGTAACGCTTATTACATTTCGGATATGAAGATCTGATGATGAAGATACGGATATAGGAATAATACTAAACCGCTTTTAGGTACGGTCACAGATATGAAATTACTAGCTTTTGCCCGCAGCTTTGCTTGCGTTAAATTCGTGGTAACACAGTTCCCCTTTCTAGATTTGCACGTTGCTGCTACCTGTAGTTTTTGCCCTTGCGCCTAATTTATTGTAATAGCAAAGCTATGTTTTCCCTTTTCTTCCTACTTCCTCCCTCATTTCTCAATTTTAAAAAAAGGAAGTCCGTCTCCAGGGTCCAACCTATCTCTGTACCAAAATTCATCAAAACAGGTTTTGCCATTTAGGCGTAAAGACGTAACAAACAAACTCACTTTCGCTTTTATAATATTAGTATGGATTTCGGCTCATCCTCTAGTTTTATATAGCTCGGCAGTTTTAAAATTATAAAAGTAAATTACAAATAGCAAGTTTTGACTTATGCTGCTGGTTTAGAATAATTTAATCAAATAATTACCAATTTAAACTAGCCTGAAGACGCATTAACCAATTTATTTAGCCACTTTGAAACTAAATAAGAACTCGTAAATAAAAGGTAAGTTTTACTTTTTAAACACCCACAATCACGAAATACACCATAAACAATGTAAATTGCATGTGACACGTGCAGCTTGTGTGACAAGTGACGGCTCGGGCGGCAAAACAAACATAACCCTGTCATAACCTGTCATTAAGACTACGCTTTTATATCCGAAACTGTCCAAATTTTTGTATAGATTTCAAATATATATATTTTTTTAATTCGCATATCTGATAGATTCGGTTATGGTTCCGGAACATGCAGAGTTAAGGTAACAAGTGAATTCAACTAATTTAAGAGTTTTTTTTAATGAAAACTTTGCCCCACACTAGGAATTACTCCTGTTTCGTGGGTGCGTTTACAAACATTTAAAATTACATACACAAACAGCCAGACCCGGAACAACTATCTGTAGGCCATACAAATATTTGTTCCGTGCGGGGATCTTTTCTATACGTTTTATAAATGCTCATGTAGGCCTATGTGAAATAAAAATATTTTGATTTTGATAAAATTTGGCACAGAGGTAGATTATAGTCTGGAATGACACATAGGATACCTTTTTTTCGATCATTACACGGGTGAAGCCGCGGGCGCCAGGTAGTCTATCATATTTCACAAATCTTTGTAAAGTACGTTTCTGCAGTTGCGGTCGCCACAGAAACTTCACAGCAACCGCAGTTTAATTGCAACAATAGACCGCAGACAAAATTGTAACTCTCTAGGGTTTTTCGTTCGTGTTCGGGTTTGGGGGTCTGGTGTTTTCGGAAAACCTGCTCAAAAGTACAGGTATCCAAATTTTGGGAAATGTGTTGCAGAAGTTAGATGAAATAACAAGTTTCCAAACAGTAGATTTGAATGTTGTTTCTTATTTATTATCACACTTCTTTTGGATTTGTCTATCCTTACTAATACACACATCAAAAGTGTCTAGGGATCAAGCATTTTTATGCGGATTTCTTGAGATTGAGATGTGGCTTTGTAATAAATTTATGATTTTATAAATTTATATGGATCCTTTTTGGTGCATTTCATAATTTGAATCAGGAACTCTCAATCAAATTCGAGTAAAAGATGAAAATAAGCTGTCAATATTTTCCCTATAAAAACATACAACGCATTGAAGACATTATTAGTGCTACTGTTTCCCTACTACTGATTAAAACCAACGTTATTATGGAGCGGCGACGTCATTTAAGCAGGGAAGAAATGCTCAGAGCCGTGGGAATGATAGAAGCTGGTTCCCGGCAACGTACTGTAGCTTTAGCTCTGAATACAAGTCAGAGTGTTATCAGTCGACTTTGGACACGTTACCGAAGCACTGGTACCGTGGCTGAGCGCCATGGAGGACGGTATCGCTGCACCACACGGAGACAAGACCGATACATTCAAATCTTAACTCGAAGAGCTCCAACAATAACCGCCATGATGTTAGCCGTGAGGCTTCATCACTCTTCAGGGAACTTAATTAGCGACCAAACAGTCAGAAACCGCTTGCATGAAGTGAACCTTCATTCCCGAAGACCGCTACGGGTACCACCTATAGCAATGCACAATCGTAGGATTCGATATCAATGGGCTCTTGAACACAGAAATTGGGCAGAAGAACAATGGCGTTTCGTGTGCTTTTCTGATGAGTCTCGTTTTGGTATGAGACCGGATACAAGACGTATACGACACTGGAGAACCCCTGGACGCCAACAGCGATTAAAATCCTGCCAGGAAGTCCATCCTTATAGTGGTGGAACCATCATGGTATGGGCGGGTATTTGGATCGGCGGAAGAACTGAGTTGATTTGGATCAGAGGCAACCTCAACGCTCAAATTTATGCTGAGACGATTGTATCAGACGTCATCGTTCCTCTACAAGTGCAAATCGGTCCCTTATTTCAGTTAATGCATGATAATACACGACCGCACACCGCAAGAGTTGTAAGACAGACTCTCGCCGCAGCTAACATCAATGTCCTGCCCTGGCCTGCTCAGTCGCCAGACTTGAACCCGATTGAGCATGCATGGGATATGCTACAGAGAAGAGCTCTGCCGAATATGGAGGGTATCCAGTCGCAAGAAGACCTTTTTTTGTTGTTGCAACGAACATGGGCGGCCATTCCACAGCGTGATTTGGATGAACTCATTTTGAGTATGCCAAACCGATGTTCTTGTGTTGTTAGTGTTCGCGGTAGAAACACGGATTATTAATTGTTTAAGTTACCCAATAAAATTTTAAAGAAAACTGTTATTTCAGTCTTTTTTTCGAACTTTAATGTTAGTGGTTCAAATGTCAAAAATCCCTTTATTAGGAAAATGGCAAATTTCTTTATTAATGCAAAGGTGACTTGGTTTATCGTTACTGTGACAAACGAAAACACTTTATTTGATGAATCCTTAAAGAAAATTTTAATTAATTTCAATCAGGAGAAAAGTTATTGCAAAAATATATGTTGATCCCTAGATACTTTTGATGTGTGTATTATAAAAACGAATGTGAGTTTGTTTGCTACATCTTCACGCCTAAATGGCATAACCGATTTTGATGAATTTTGGTACAGAGAAAGTTGGGACCCTGGAGACGGACAAAGGCAATTTTTTTTAAAGTGATAATAGGGCGAGAAAGAGGGAACAAAAGGGGAGAGAAGAAAGATATTTTTTTTCGATCAACACGCGAGTTAAAGTTAGCGTTAGCACAAAGTAACTATGGCACGCAGACGAAGTCGCGGGCGGAAGCTAGTAACTACTTATATAAAAAACCTTAGAAGTTGAATTTGATCAACTTTTCAGTTTCTGAGACATTTTGGACACTTATTATTTGGATGACAAGTGTTTAGCTAAGTGACGCAATTCTTAATCCTATATTGCGGACTAGTTAATCATAAAAAAAAATAAAAATAAACAATGAAAGGGTTTGAAAGGATACAAGAAAATGTGTTTTCACTGTATTATTTATTATGCACACGGCATTCGCTTGTTAAAAAAAACTAAGCTTCTGATTGAACTGCTCACATATTATTTCAACACGCATTTATTTACTTAATCAAGCCATATTTACAGAGAACCTACCTAAGCTATTAAATATGAAATCACTTACAACGAACTAATTATTTCATCCCGTATATTACGTATTGATAAAACTAATTAACATTCTCTGTAAGTCTATAATACTGTGTGATACTTCAATGAATTTTGGCACAGAGATAGTTGAGACTCTGGAGACGAACATGGACTATTTTTTTTAAAGTGATAATTAAGGAAGAAAGAGGGAAGTAAAGGAAAATCCTAGCTTTGCTATTACAATAAATAAGGCGAAAGGGCAAAAACTACAGGTAACAGGCACATCAGGAAAGGGGAACTGTGTTACCCCGAATTTAACGCGAGCGAAGTCGCGGGCAAAAGCTAGTAATAACATTTTACACTGTAATGTGTGAAACAAAAAGAAGATAAACGAAGGGAGATATTGAAGACCGGAAAAAGGGACAACCCTAGGTAACACGACATAAAGGAAACCAGAGAAGAATGCGCCCCCCTCTTCACCACAAGCGTCATTAGCAACGTTTCCATTTCCGGGATAAGATATAAGGTTATCAGAAACAATGAATGCGCGAAGGGAGAGTATCTCACAACGTATGTTAACCACAAAACCATACCATCAAATAACATCCCAACAGTCTATTTAATCTAGTGGTTATAAGTCTGCTTCTGAAAATGATGTCGCAGATTGGTCAAAGTATTATTGCGCTTTCTTTTAGCAGCTTGATGTTTGGATTTTTGTCCAATTGACGGCAATAGGCTTCTATAACATGGTACTGAAACGATGTGTTGGGTATACTATAGATAGGTATACCTTTGCCAACCCTTTGAGCGTCTATAAGCGCGCTTTTAACGTACGTTATACTAGCTTTTGCCCGCGGCTTCGCTCGCGTTAAATTCGAGGTAACACGGTTCCTCTTTCCTGATTTGCAGGTATTTTTCGTTGATAACAAAGAGTGTGGGTACCGATTTTTAGTTACCTTAAACTGCGAAATGCTCCATACAAACTTCAATCCCCCATTTTAGGGAAGTAGGGGATTAGAAAGAGCCAAAAGTAGCCTATGTCCGTCTCTAGGGTTCCAACCATGTCTATACCAATTCATTAAAATCGTTTTTGCCATTTAGGCGTGAAGACGTAACAAACAAACATCTTCACTTTCGCTTCTATAATATTAGTAAGGATTACCGTATTTTGACACCATATTTGTGTACAGTAGATATTGAAAATCTGTGTGAGAAGGAGGAGCTCGTGGCTAAACAATTGCAGTTGTTTGGGTCGATCTTAAGGTTAGCCGCGCTTACCTAGGTTGGTCTGTGGATGGGTGACCACCCGTTACATACAGAGTTCCCTCCGTGCCTGTTGGTACCAGCTATCATTTGTAGATCTTTCACAGTCTTTACAGGTAGTCAGTGTCCCGAAAGTCTGACAACCAGTCTTACCAAGAACTAACTGGGTTTTGGAGGCCAGATATGCAGTCGCTCCTTCCTACTAATTATATAAATGCGAATGTTTGTGAGGATGTATGGATGGATGTTTGTTACTCTTTCACGTCAAAACGGCTGAACGGATCTTGATGAAATTTGGCACAGAGGTAGATTATAGTCTGAAATAACACATAAGATATTTTTTTTCGATATCACGCGGGCGAAGCCGCGGGCACCGGCTATTATAAAATACTGGTATTCAGCTTCATTCGGTAAGACTGGAAGCCAACATCGTTCGGAAAAAGCTAGGCACATGATGATGAGTTACTGAAAAATTGTCCTAATATTCTTATGAACCATTGTCTCCCTACTAGGCTCATTTTATCAGATAGCTATTTGTGTCGCTTGGATTTGTATTGCTCTCATTGTATAACAGTGTAATAGATTTCCTTCGGCACAATGCGCACTTTAAACTGTTCTCTGGGGGCGCTTCAACTTCACTGCTTGCTTTGATACGATCGATGGTGATGAATTATTCAGTTTGACATTTGAAAATTTAATGGACGTGTGCAAAATGTGCTGTTTTGTATTGGTGTCCTCTGAAGACACTCTTGTGCAGTTAAAAGATATGAATTGAGATTTTCCAAATAACAGCTAGAAGTTGTCAATACATATAATTATGGTATAATAGCTGTGCACCAGCATGCGTTGCAATGCATTTTTTCTACCTTTCTCCCTACCTACCCGACTTACCCTACCTACCTAAACTACACAAAAACCTTTTTTTTTTTTTGAAAACGTTTCCCCACTCTAGGAATTACTCCTGTATCGTGGGTGCGTTTACAAACATTTAAACTCACATACACAAACAGCCAGACCCGGAACAACTATCTGTAGGCCATACTAATATTTGTTCCGTGCGGGGATCGA
The DNA here is from genome assembly GCA_905475445.1 of Ochropleura plecta. Taxonomy (NCBI): domain Eukaryota; kingdom Metazoa; phylum Arthropoda; class Insecta; order Lepidoptera; family Noctuidae; genus Ochropleura; species Ochropleura plecta. Next base: position 2,094,379 of record FR997735.1, read on the forward strand.
ACCCGCGACACGCAGCGTAGCAGTCGATCGCTCAGCCACTGCGCCAACCGTGCCGTCAAAATTGGTCCAGGCGTTGTTGAATTATGCGCTTACCAACACATTTTGCGATTCATTTTTGTATTAAAGAAGATTATGGTATATTACAGCGTCTACGACTAACAAGGGGGTAAAATTAACTCTATTTCGCAACAAAAAAAAACCCTAAAATACTACTTTCGGAGGTCGCGTCGTCGGTGGCAAGAAGTTAATGACACGAACAAAAGCACTGTTTCATTGACTTTTTTGCCACCGACTTATGGTTACGAAGACACCTATCATGCCATCAACAAGGGCCAAAAAGAAAAAATAATAAAGGTATTTCTTCAAGCTTCTAAAATTCATAAGCTTTTAAATGTAGGTGTGGTGTAGGTTAGCCCGCCATATAGGATTTAGAATGACACTTAGCTAACCATGCATAGTCATCAAAACTAAACGTTTAAGAAAAAAAAATCTCAATCGGTTGGCGCAGTGGCTGAGCGATTGACTGTTGCGCTGCGTGTTGCGGTTGCAACTATTTGTATGACCTACAGGTAGTTGTTTCGGGTCTGGCTGTTTGTGTATGTGAGTTTAAGTGTTTGTAAACGCACCCACGATACAGGATAAATTCCTAGTGTGGAGGATTGTTTTATAAAAAAAAGTAAATGCAGTTACAAGATTTGACCTAAACGCATTAGGTAATAAAAGGATGGTCAAATAGACATCTAGTAAAAGTCCACTGTCTGAAAATGGCTGTCTAACTAAAGGCTAAAGGGCTGTCTTTGTAGGTAGGATCAAACCTGTCCCCATAAATATGTCAAAACCACAACAACAACAAGGTTATAAGGAGGATGTTAATCCAAGGAAAAATATTATCTTCAATGCTTATTAGGTACAGTCAGCAAGAGATAAATGACAAAGCGAGTCAGAAACAGTATAAATACTGTGACTTCTTACTGTGACAGTGCGGCTTAACCTAAAGATCGACCCGAGCGGCTGCTATTATTTAGCCACGAGCCCCTCGAACCACTGTATACCTATGCTTCACAAATAAATATTTCTGATTTGTGGATCCTGGTTACTTACCTCTTATACTGACTGTACGTCCACAACAAAGTACCCTAGGTCACGCGTTACCGTTTATGTTCTACGGCTATTTTATTGTAAAAGACAACAATGGCCGGAATAATCTGATTTATCGCCGCAGTTACGACTGTAAATGTTATGGTTAACATAAATACTACACTTGTTAAACAACTGTACTATTTTTGTTGACATTTTATGTTCAATGTCAAAAAAACTTAGTTATCGAAATCGATATCTGGGTATCAATATCTTAACGTTATAAAACATGAACAAAAATTTGAGAGGTGGCAAGGGACACCCGGATGGAACAAAGTTATTATTTATTATGTACAAAAAACCTGTATTCACTCAACAAAAATAATCGTCGCGACACCACACTGTTCAATGTGAAATAGAAAGACGAAACGAAAATAAGTGGCTTGCTTGCTATGAGAGAGAGAGAGAGAGAGAGGCAGACAGAGAAACACGCGCACGCCGCACGACTTACAACTTTAGCTAAAAGTGTCGTTACAACTTTTGGTCTTAATTTTTTCCATCTAACCCCCTTTCGCAACGCGCGATAAGGAACTTCGTTCCAAAAACACAACTTCGAAAGTCGTTTTTTTGTTAAGTTTGTGTCACCGACTTGTTTTGTAACGAAAAAATATTGTGACATCGTCATGTCTTCCACATCACACCAAATAACAACAGCTCGGGTCGATCTTCATGTTAAGGCACGCTTTTTTGGGTTGGTTCGCGAATGGGTAACCACCTATGACATACCAAGTTTCCTCCGAGTTTCGGAGAACACGTTAAGTCGTTGATTCCAGATATAAATTGTAGATCCTTAATAGTGGTTACAGGTAAAGCCGTTGTTCCTAGATGTAAATTGGGGATCCTTAATAGTCGTCACAAGTTGTAAGTGGACTGAAAGTCTGACAACCAGTCTTACGTTAGTTACGTACGATAGTTGTTCGAAAGAGATACCGCGGCCCCGGAACATAAAGGGCAATAGAAGGAACATGGGTGGGTTTTAGCCCAACGACCCACGAGCCCAAAGTTTTTTTAACCCAACGCATTTAAGTATCAGCTCCCCAGCAAAAACAAACCTGAAAAATACTGAAAAATAAACCGCTGTACGTCTTACTACGGTACAAATAAAAATCAGTATTGCTCATAATTTCATTCAGCGGAATAAAACAGCGCTTAAAAGTGCTACTTCAGTTAAAGCGGCATCATTAATATGGTGTGCTGTGTTTAAACCTTTTAAGCATCGCATAATTCCTTAACAGGTGGCTACTTATTGAGCACTAAGTTCAACTTGACGTGGAATTGATACTTGACGACGATGAGTTGAATGGCTGAGCGTGGTCTTTGAGGGCAGGGTACGAGCTATTCAAGCATAACTTGAAATAAGTGGAAATTCTTTGTGACGTTTTGTATAATCTACTTTGCTTGACGGATTAGGAGTTTACGAAGTTGGCTTTTATCAAACCTACTAGATTTTGCCCGCGGCTTCGCTTGCGTTAAATTCGGGGTAACAGTTCCCCTTTCCTGATTTACAGGTACCTGCTACCTGTAGTTTTTGCCCTTGTGCCTTATTTATTGTAATAGTAATGCTAAGTTTTCCCTTTCTCTTTCCTCTTTCTCCCGCATATCTCAATCTTTTTTTTATAAAAATAGCCTATGCCCGTCTCCAGGGTCCCAAACTATATCTGTACCAAAATTCTTTAAATCGGTTTAGCCATTTAGGCGTGAAGATGTAAGAAACAAACAAACTCACTTTCACTTTTACTTTTATAATATTAGTAAGGATTTACCTATTTTATAAAACATACAGACTGTTTTATTATGTTAATCATGTAACATGATGTTTATGTATAGGTAATGCTTTCGAAATAAATTCTCAATCATAACATCAAGCCTGCAATCCCTAAATGGTATTAAAGAGGTGTGTACTCTATTATACATTCACACACACACATTCCTACATATAATTCCTGATGGGAAAACCCAATAACAATATAAAGAATTTATTTATTTATCCTCCTAACAGCTTTTCTTACAAGCCTTAACCTAATGCGACAGTGAGCTATCAATTATACCTAAAACAATATTTTGACTATAAGTTCTTAATTTTTAAACAAGTCCTTACTAATATAATTTTGTTACGTCTTCACGCCTAAATGACCAAACCGATTTTGATGAGTTTTGGTACAGAGATAGTTGAGACAGACATAGGATATTTAAAAAAAAAACGTGGAATAAGGGGGAGAAAGGAGGAAGAAAAAAAATGAGAGAGAAAGATTTTTTTTTCGATCATCACGCGGGTTAAAGTTAGCGTTAGCCCAAAGTTACTCTATACGCCACGCAGACTAAGTCGCGGGCGGAAGCTAATAATACAATGAAACTTAAATGTAGCAATATCTCATATCGACGGAGCCAAGACCTCCTTACTGTATATCATAATGCTTAAAAAGCTTTCTCAAAAACCGCGGAGGCTACAAATTTTTAAAGTTGTAATCCAAAAACCAGACACTTGGAGCTACAACTTCCTTTTTTTGATTTCCCGTACGACCATTTCTCTCGAAGTTACGGCCTGTTGTAAATTTACCAAAATTATGTTTTTTTTATTTTTTGCAGTAGTGTATGTAGGTATGTTATACTAATTACTAAATAGGCTTATTTAACCGCAACTTGTCTGATGTGCAGCGATGAAGTAATAGGTAAACAAACAAACAAAAAAACGGTCGAATAAAGAACTTTCTCCTTATCTGAAGTCGGTTAAAAACACAGACAAAGAGATCCCCTCGCGTTTACAATATCGGTAAGAATTAATAGGGGAACAAATTAGAGCTGTTATCTTCTATCTCAATGAGACATATGAACTATTAATAGTATGCAACTGTAGCGAAACTCGAATATTAACGAATGGCAACTATTAACTACGCGCCGGGATCAGATACTCCAGCAACAAACGCTGTGGCTCAAACTTCGTTAGAGATGCAGGATCGCGCTCAACATGAGTTAGCTGAAATTATTAGAAATTTAGGCAATTTAGAATGGTTAGAGTTATTTTAGTCAAAAGTGTTGTTTGTTAGTTTAGTCTTTATGCTAGCAAGAACTGCTCTTTTTGGTTTAAATGTCAGTGAGGGAGAGTTTTAAACCAACCCAGCCGCCGCGGGAGACGCTCCGGGCGTCGGGCGCCGTGAGACGACTCCCGGCCACCGTAGATGTGGGCCTGTGGACGATGAGCAATGGGTAGCTCACCGTCCGTCCAGAGACGACAGGCCGTGTCGACGGCGCCTTAGTGTTCTACACGCGCCTCAAACAGATGTCAGCAAAGCAAGGGGAGAGAGTCAGACTTTTACTGACTTAAACCCACCCATATTCCTTCTTTTGCCCTATGTGTTATATCTTATGCTTATGCCGCGGTATTTCTTTCTAATAACCCGCAACCCCTGCAGGTAGTGTGCCTGGAAGGCGCCTCTACTGTGCCGACATCTCATAGAAGCGTGGGTGGAACACGAACGCGCCGTCGACACAGATAAATAGATAGCTTAATACCCAGAATTAACACATAGGTGTCTTTTTATTTTGGTCTATGGGGGTTAAACCGTAGAACGTGGCTAGTATTCAAATGCTAATGATACCTACGTTAAAATTGAGTGAGTTAAAAGGATAATTTGTTCCTATGAGCCTCGTCTTTTAAAAATTTCTACAAAATTATCTAATTTCTACATAATAAAACATTAACAGGCAATTAATATTCCAGACCCATCCGAGCAATATTTTATTCATTCCTATAACTTTATTCAGGATAAAACAAATTAAGGCGTAAACGAAATTCGTATAATTGATTAATAAGTATTGAGTTGAGAAAGGTCGAAAAGTTTTAATTTTATGTCAAGGAAGGGTAGAGCCAGTTCTCGTATCGAATTATCTGAAAATGTGTTTTATCATTAAATTCTGAAAGCCAATTAAAATAAACCATAAGTCAACGTAGATGTACAGACGACGGCAGGTCAAGCTATACTAAACTATTATAACCTGACCCTCTACTACGAATCGCACATCGTAGTAGAGAGATCAGGTTAAAATGGTTTTGTGTGGGTTGATGTGCCGTCGTGTGTACAACCACAGTAGTTAATTTGGGGTTTGACAGATTGACCAATTAGAAACTTGATGAATCAAACTTACAAGTCTCATTCAAATTAGGCTGATAATCAGTACTTTTTGAATGTCAAAGTTTACAAGAGACAGATCCACAAAACGCCCGCCCTTCGCCTCTGGGAGAAATTGGCGAAACAAACTGGGTAGTGGGGACTAACACATAAATCACTGCCTGTTACGTTAGAAAAAACCGATTTTGTATAATAGAGTGTACGGTAAAAATAACATAAACTAAAAATTCATTAAATTGTACTATTGTCACATGTCTCATAAATTAAGCATCCAGGTATTTTTTTTTTTTTTTTTTTTTATTGTGGCAGGAGTGGGAAATCCCCACGGACACCTCGACTGCATGTGAGGCAGTCGAGGTAGTGTCGGACTCGAACCGACTAAAAAACCACTCCTGCCTTTCCAGGTGTCCCTCTGACATGATCAGAGCCCTTTTTACTTAGTTTTGCTTGTTTGCTCTGGGCGGCCGAAAAGCCACATTATGGGCGTTTTAATTTACGTTTTTTATTTTACTTAGGTTTACACACAACATTTTCTAAAATTATTTATTAATACTATTTATTCTTTAATTGATAATATTTCTGTTTTATTTCATCGATATGTCATAGAATTCATTTTATTTACCTTAACTGCTATCTAATGCTCAAATGTTTACTAATAAATATGCTAAAAAAAAAAAAAAAAAGAATTTTTTGACTACTACACTTTTATCCTATTTTTGTGAGACTTGAACTGGAAAACATCAGAACACACACAACCCTTTCGCCAACACTATTTCTTTACTGTCTTTTCTTGGTTTGCTAAATTTTAAAAACGTTTCAATTGTTTGATATGTAAGCTATATATTTAATATATATTTATATATCATATATTTAGTTATTTTACTGTTACTTTAGTTATAAATATTTTAGTTTTTCTATATTTAGGGTGTAGTTTTGCTGTTGATTCGACGCAACTTGACGTTACCACCAGAGATGGTGTCTGTTCCAGAATAACTTGCGACGGTTTCTTATAAAGCAGACTCAAGTTACCGTTTTGTTTACTGCCAACCCTCGTGGTTTCCTTAGTTTGTCTGCTTGTTGGTTGAGCCGAATCAATTTTGTGTATGCGGCTGGAAGTGGGCGCACTGCCATCTTTAGCAATATGCTATGGAAGCTCTTGCAAATGCATCCCACTTCTTACGCAGCGGGCATTCGTTGCTGAATGTGTTGTGCTCGACGGCTCCCAGTTTAGCTCGGGTGCAGTTTACGCACGCCGCTGACACGCCGATCTGTCTAGCTGGACAATCCGCCCTGAGGTGTAGACCACCGCAGTGGCTACACAGATCGGCTGGCCCGTAAGCCAAGCAGCGGGTGCACTGCACCAAAGGCGTCTGGTCCTCGACGCGTACTCGTTGGAGGTCGATGCGGAGTTTTTCTCCCTCAATCGCCCTCCTCCAGATCATTGGGGACACACCAAGCACAACGTGGTTGGCATGAGGGTTGCGCGTTTTTCTTCGGTATTTAATTACCATTCTGTGTTCCTCGTCGCCGAGGCCGTGAAACAGCTCCCGGTTCTGATTCCTAAGGGCTCGCAAAACTTTCCTCATCACTGTGGATCAGCAACACGTCCCTAAGAATCAGAAGCGGGTCCCGATTTTTCACCTCCTCGACGACCAGGTTCTTTCCGGCCGCCTTCAGTCGTGCCTTAAGTTTCTCTCTGTCCTCTTTAGTTTCGCACCCCATGATAATTTTCTGATCTTTGGCTTTCCTTACTTTCTCTACTCGCACCCACCCCTCCTTTGCGTCAACCGCTTTTCTGACTCGCTCAAGGATCTCGTCGCCCGTGTCCATTTCATCGGTTGAAGAGACAACCACCGAGTGCAACGTTGCTCGCTCCAGGGTCTGATCCCCGGTGTGGCGTTTATTCGCGGCCGCTGCGCAAGCGTAGGTCTTCTCCCCAACATTTTCCCAGCCAGCCAGACTGTCTCGGAGCTTGTCCATTTTGTCGGAATTTTCTTTCACGATTGTGATGTGCTCCTTAATGGTGTTGATGAGCTCAGTCTGGCTGACGAGACTCTCAGAAATGGACAAGGAACAGTGGTCGGCGGCAGGCGCGGATACTGGTTCAGCTGTGGGTGCGAGAGGAGCCCTATCCCGCTCAGACTCCTGCATCCAGGTATTAGAGCGTGCCCGCTTACTAGGGTTGCTATAATTATTAGAAATTAATACGGGACGTATTAGTGTCCAATAATCCTTACTAATATTATAAAAGCGAAAGTGAGTTTGTTTGTTTGTTTGTTTGTTACCTCTTCATGCTTTAATGGCCTTACTAATATTATAAAAGCGAAAGTGAGTTTGTTTGTTTGTTACCTCTTCATGCTTTAATGGCTGCACCGATTTTGATGAATTTTGGTACAGAGATAGTTGGGAACCAGGAGACGGACATAGGCTATTTTTTTTTAAAGTGGGATGTGGGGGAGAAAGAGGGGAGAAAAGAAAAACTTAGCGTTGCTATTACAAATCAATAAGGCGCAAGGGGAACTGTGTTCCCCGAATTTAACGCGAGCGAAGCCGCGGGCAAAAGCTAGTTATAAACTAAAAATGAGAATATTATCGGTTTTCAAAATCTATGAAAACTCTACATACGTCTCCCATTTAACTTGTTCCAACAACTGGCTAACCCCTATGGGATTTTTCAGCTCCACGATGGTGATACAAACATAGTTGCCAGTCTCAACAGTGAGTTTCTTTCTTTCTTTCCTTCACTGCTAGTCCCACCACAGACACGACCGCAGATAGATCAGGCGCAGTGCTAATGGCGTAATATGCTTTCCGAGGTACGGATGTATACAGCCAACTTGTGACACGGAGCCCGGGGTTATATAATACCCACAGTTCCTGCCAATTTTGTATCGGTTCGTATCGAATTACTCTGATATTGACTGTGTTGTGGATGTTAGATAGGCAGTCGTTCTATTTAAATACTAGTTTTCAGCTGAATCCAATACTTACTGTTTACTAGGAGTTTCTCGTGTAGGGTGCGTTTATAAAAAAACTAGCTTTTACCCGCGGCTCCGCTCGCGTTAAATTCGGGGTAACACAGTTCCTCTTTCTTGATTTACAGGTACCTGTTACCTGTAGTTTTTGCCCTTGCGCCTTATTTATTGTAATAGCAATGATATGTTTTCCCTTTTCTTTCCTTTTTCTCCCTCATATCTCAATCTTTTTTTAAACAAAATAGCATATGTCCGTCAACGGACAGATCTAAAACAACTATTTGTAGGCCATAAAAATATTTGTTCCGTGCGGGGATCGAACTGGCGACATGCAGCGCAGCAGTCAATAGCTCAGCCACTGCGTAGATCGTGCCCGCTATTTTTCTCAGTCAGGTTCCCGACCCAAACATAGTTGGTAAAAGGCTAAGCAGATGATAATAAGTTCCTTTTTCAAACTCCGGAATAACCGTATAGTAACGTTTTATCTAGACGATATAATATCATAAAGAGGAAAGTTTTTTTTTAGTTGTTTGTACCGAATAGCTCCGGAACTATTGGACTGATTGTAACCATTTTTGGTCAATAGAAAGCTAAATTATCAGAAAGTAACATAGGCTATATAACATCACGCTACGACACTTAGGAGCTGAACAGAAAAACCGCTGGCCCAGCTATCAAAAAGATCATAAAATGGTACTCACTTCGCACAGTAAGATTGACTCTGTCGACGTAAGCTGTCTCGTTTTCTACCGAACACTCGTACAGGCCTGCATCATCTACAGCTATGTTTTTAAGCAGCAAACTGCCGTCGCTCTGAAACAATACAGAATGTATTATTAAGATACTAGCGACCTGCCAGTTATTCGATGATTTCCTAAACGCAAAAAAGGCAGAAGTCTATGGGCGGCATACAAACTCAGGTTAGTCATTAACGATACGATAAGGAAGAAGAATTAGAAGCTTAGGTCAGCGAATCCTCACACCTGCAGTACGATGACTTAATGACTAGGTACGTGAAATAGGTAAGCTGTATTTGGTACCTATTAGATAGTCACTTTGTATTCAAAACTATGAAACCAAGCCTTTCCATGAATTTAACGAGCACTTATAACTAACTACAAAGCAGAAACACATAAATACAACTTTGTTTTGGTGTTTTTGCTGTTGTCTATAAACATGTAGTAACATTTTCCTCAAAAATAAAGGTATAAAAGCCAGACTCCACGTACACCTGACGACACATCAAGCTACACAAAACCAGTTTTATTGAATATCTCATTGTACAGGAAAGCGAGGCTAAGATGTACTGGAGATGTATAGTTTGATGTGTCGGCGTGTGTACCTACATTCCAGTTATTCTGTCGTGTTTGGATACATTCGCTATTTGGTTTCGAATTCTCGATATTCACTTGTGACCTCCCCAGAATTTCGCGTGACAACAACAAAATACTCGAAGTTATGATATATGGAGAGTTTTTGTAAAAGAAGTCAATATTTTCAGACCGGGGTTTGTTTTTGTTTGTTCAGGGGCGTTATATGGTGCTTTTTACGGATGAAAAATTATTAAATAACTTCCCCCGCTCTGGACGGAGCGAGGAGAGCGTCAGAATTTTACTGATTTAAACCGACCATGTTCCTTCTTTTGCCCTTTATGTTCCGTATCTCTAATTGAGGATTAGTTAAAATCGAAACGTGTCCTCAAAAATATAAGGCCCATAAACGTAACCTATTAGGCTAAGCAATTAATTATAAGCTTTATTAATTATTGTTTTATTTTGACATTCATATACAAGAAATGCCATTGACACTATTAAATCACAATATTTTTACGATGTAGAAAACGTGCACATCAAAGTATGGAGAATCACACAATATTATTTTACGACAGTACAACTTTAATAACTCAGTTACACAGTCTGAGATGTCTTCTTTAGTAAATTGAGAACTATATCCTGACTACATAATATGTATAAACCTTTTTAGTTACTATTGCTAATCCCATTATCTGTTTGTATGTTGACCCTTATGTTCAATTTTAAGATAGAACAGGGATGTCCCTGTCTACAGCGAGACTAAGTGCAAAGTGACGTTTATAGATCTCAACCTTATTTAATTGATCCAAAGAACCAATAATTATATTATATACAATGTGTCCGGTCATGTACTAGCGATATTCTAGATACTTAAGTAACGAGTGTTTTAATATACTATTACGATACACACTTGGGTCTAATTCACTTCCCCGCTTTTTGGCAGCCGTTTTGAGATAATATGCGTGTACAAAAAATAATCATATATCTCAAAGTTTTGGTTTAACTAAGACGAAAATAGGTTTATTCAGAGGGCAACGATATTGTCTATCGTTTAAATAAAGAAATGATGAGCTTACATTTTCGTAACTTTAGAAAACAAAATAAAGGTCCAAAAAGTATACAAATAAACGATAGTATATAAAATAATGCGCACAGAGAGAACAGTAGAAGGTTCTAAGGGAGACTGGGCCAGCAGTTGAAAGAAATAGCTAAAAATCATGAATATTGTATTTACTACTATTTTTTACTGAGCTGGCTACGCCTGCCGCATGCCCAGTGCGCTGTGGGTCTGCCTTTTTCTCAAGCCCAGACACAGCCAGAAGGCGTCGCGGCAGACCGCGTAAAAGTGGCAGAACGAGCTGGATAAAAAACCAACGAACAGTGGTCAACATTGGTCATGGATCGTATCAACTGGAATGATGTAAATACGATTTTGTAATAATATTATAATTTAAAAGAGTGTCCATGGAGTTTCTTGCCCATTCTTCTCCATAGAGATCAACGCTTTGAAATGGGTAACTACAGTACTTTCACAAGTTATTAGGCCTTGTGACCGGGACTGTAGCTTCATTTTGTTTCTTGACATTCATAAGTGCCTGTAATGGGATACTTTTGCCCAGCAGTAGGATGACGCAGGCTAGCAGTAACATTAACTATTTTTTTACATTCGACTGCTTCGTGGTCGAGCGGGGCAAACTGAACTGCACAAGGTTCAATTGCAAAAGTCGGTCAGACAAAGTCTTGGGTTTTTCATTATCAGGAAATTCTTAGGAGCAGCCACGTAGTCTAGATTCGTGCCCGTTTGATGGTAATAGGCACGCCCCCTATTATATGCGACTTAAACATAACTGACGAGATGTGGGAAGTACAATCAGGTACACTTTTGCATAACTCTTCGGGGATTACATAAGTGATGTTATGTTATACTATAGTGCATAGAGAATTTTTTGGGAAAAATATAGTCGCGGGCGGAAGGTAGTATTTATACTACCTTCCGGGTGATGCTCGAAAAAAAAATATCCTTCTCTCCCCTTTTCTTTCCTCTTTCTCCCCCTTTTTTTTAAATATCCTATGTCCGTCTCCAGGGTCCCAACTATCTCTTTACCAAAATTCTTCAAAATCGGTTTGGCTATTTAGGCGTGAAGACGTAACTCACTTTCGCTTTTATAATATTAACCCTAAATGGGTTAACCTGCCATTCAATTACTTGCTTACGGTTACGATAAGGATCAACTAAAGGGAATTATTGGTAAGTGCTGTGCCAGTGGGCGTAGGTAGTTGGACTACTGACCTATTTAATGCACTGATTTTTAAACCCCAGCGTGCTTTTAGATTCTATTGGCACGGACGCATTTCTGTATAGGTACCTATGCACGTAAATACTTCGTATGTATTAAAAGGTTTTGACGTTTTAAAAGGTGTTTTTAGAGCTACAAGGTATAGCCTTGTTTTTCCCAATTTTTTGGGTAGTATGTTGCATGGTAGATTTATGCAGGTACCTATAAGAAGTCAAAAACGTGTATCGTGGTACCTAATACATGGAGTTTAAGGCTTCATGTATAATGGTGTTTCCTCCAAGTAAATATTCACCTGTAATTTAACAAACCCAGTTTAGATATTTTAAAAAATAAAAAATGATATAAAAAAAAATTGTTTTTTTTTTTAAATAAATATTATTAAGGAATAAATATTAGAGTGACGATTGACAGCCCAACCTAACAACATGGGACAAAGGTAGGAAGATGTCGAGTCGGCGCGCGCCACAAAGAGATATCAGCAAAGCAGAGGGGCCTGTCAGGGCCACCGTGTGCTGGGGTTGCGGGTTGTTCGAAAGAGATACCGCGGCTCCTGAACATAAAGAGCAAAAGAAGGAACATGGGTGAGTTTGAGTCAGTACAAGTATGACACTCCCTCCCGCTCCGCCCAGAGCGGGGGAAGTTATTTGATAATTTTAGAAAAAAAAAGAGTTCGTAAAGGACAAAGGCTTCAACAATTTTAAACGGAAAATGCCCTTTCACGAACGAATGAAGAAAGACAATAACAATCAGAGTAAGCACTAGGTCAAACACACAGTAAATTGATCGATCACATAAAACGACAGACTGTCATTTACAACCTAACTCCAGCCTAACATAAAGATCTAAGTGAACAACGTAAAATTTACGACAAAAGTCATTACGTGATTAATACCCGTAACTTAATTCCGCCAAACATCAATATTGGCGTCCGAACAGCAATTTTGACGACAAAGTTTAGACGGTGAACGGAGAAAATCAGGTTAACGGTATTTATGTGATACCTTTATATGTAGACTTTAGAGCTCTCTGATGTAACTATATATCTATAAACGAATGGGTTCAGTTTGTAGGAAATAATCTCTCGAACTACTGGACCGTCTCTTGAACTTCTGTAAGTCGGGTTCGCGTATCGGCCAAATTTGCTACATAAACGGTGACATCTTTTGAATGCGTAGACTTAGAGTTATGATTTTTCAGTGCTCCAAGGGACCCCACACGCTTATGGTTTTAATTTCAACGCAGTACTACCACGCGTTCCTGAGATAAAGGTTCCATAAAAATCTTTCGCCAGTAAAAAGCTACATTATTCCTAAGTTTCATTCCACTAATATTATAAAGGAAAAGGTTTGTATGTGTGTGTGTGTTTGTAATTCCTTGACGCTCAAATCATTTATCGGATTTGGTTTAGATTTGGTAAGCACATAGGTTTTTATCTCGGTCTACGCGGGTGGAACCGCGAGGCGCAGCTAGAAGGCTATAATTACAAACCCAAAGGGATCATTTCGGATTTCAATACGAGTGAATCCGCGGGCAGAGGCTAGATGTTAATAAATCTTGTAAACAAGCGTGCTCATTAAGAACAGTAACTTCCTTTGTCAACCAGGGAACACTAACTTCTTATTAAAACCTTAAAGCGTTCACTGTACAGTCTTTTAAGTTAAGATCAATCTTCAGGTTAAGCCGCATTAGCCTGGGTTGGTCTGTGGATGGGTGAACACCTATTACAAACAGTGATTCCTCTGTGTCTTGAAAAACAAGTTTATCCGTAGGTCCCGCTGTAATTTGTGACAGTCGTTACAACTAGTCAATGGCAGAAAAGTCTGTCAACCAGACTTGTCTCTGATTTTGCATGCTTGTTAATAACATTGTGATTTATTCCAGTTACAATAAGGTTCCTATTTGGTTACTACCGTAAGAGGACATTGCAAATTTGGGGAGGTTATATCAAGGACACCGCTGTCACAGAAATCAGACTTCGCACTAAGCTCTACATGATTTTTGTCTACTATCATCATCGTCTACCAACCGCTTTTCCAATTACATCAAGGCCAGTATTCAGTCTAAGCCGGATGCTGCTGAATTTTACATGCAGTGGCGGTCCATCTGACTACGAAATGTGAATACACAATGAGATATTCCTATCAATAAGTAAGTATCGGGTTAAACCACCAGAGGGTGACCATGCATGGAATTTGGACCATCGATATTGGTGACTCTTGATTAGTTTTTGGATGGCGTGTCTGAATGTGGAAATTAACACTACTTTGTTGTATTGGGTTAACACCTGTAAAATCGATGTAGAAGAAATAAATATATAATACCTGGGTTAACCTTTTGCTACATCCATCAGGTTCTATAGACAACTCCAAAAGGTCATCAAAATAAGGAAAAACTTTTTTGCAAAAAATAAAACCGTCTTCCAAAAAAAAAGTGGAAAATAACTTTATTTCCGGAAGTCGGTGGCTTTTGTTGGTTTCGTTGACTTTTTTGCCACCGACTTCCGGAAATAAAGTTATTTTCCACTTTTTTTTTGTAAGTCGGTTTTATTTTTTGCAAAAAAGTTTTTTATTTCAGCATTTTTAGTTATAGTATTATGATATAATTCGCAAACACGGTTATTTTTAGCTTTTTAGTGCGTAGGTCCCGTCTTAAATACAAGCTTTAGGCAGTTGTCTCACCAACGACGAGAAAACGACTAACTATCGGCTATTTTCTCGCTCAAGAAACGTACAATAGATATAGCACTCGCTTCACTAGATTGTCGCTGAGCGACAAGAGCTATGAAAGATAACACTCACTCGGCGATACTCGCCAAGCGATTAGAAATCACGCCGAGAGAGCAACCTGGGGCCTTAGTCTGCTATTACAATGGTGTCAGAATGGTCGATCACTGATCGCATAATGGTTGATTTTGACAAGTTTAGTATGAAGTAGATGTCAAAATCAACCATTATGCGATCAGTGATCGACCATTCTGACACTATTGTAATAGCAGACTAAGGCCCCAGTGGTCATGTCATTTGGTCGCGTATGAGGCCGCAAGACTGACTGTACGCTTGGCTGCCGCGAGCGAGTGATGCGAGTAATCGCCCGCCTCACTCGCACACTCGCTTATAGCCGAGCTACACAAATATCGGAACTACGCACTTGCTCCCCGCGTCTCGCTAACTCGTTTCTAGCTCTACTCGTTACTCGTTGCCGGTGAGACAAGTGCCTTAGTTCCACATCACGCTCATCATCATCTGCCTAGCCTTTTCCCAACTATGTTGGGGTCGGCTTCCAGTCTAACCGGATGCAGCTGAATATCAGTATTTTACATGGAGCGACTGCCTAACTGACCTCCACAACCAGTTAATACTGGGTAATACGATACCCCTTGGTAAGACTGGTTGTCAGACTTTTGGAACACTGACTACCTGTAACGACTGTCAAAGATCTACAAATGACAGCCGGGACCAACGGCTTAACGTGCTTTCCGAGGCACGGAGGAAACTCGGTATGTAACGGGTGGTCACCCATCCACAGACCAACCTAGGCAAGCGCGGCTTAACCTAAAGATCGACCCGAGCGGCTGCTATTATTTAGCCACGAGTTCCACATCACGCTATAGTATTAAATACTATCTAAATTAAGCTTTACTTTAAAACCAATTCAAAAATCATATGCATCATCGCCTAGGGGATACAGCTGATACTTGATCTAATGATTATGTTTCTTAATGACTAGGTGAGGGGAGGGGAGGGGGTACGGGCACCCTGCTCCCACTCGCCTGCCTACCCTGGCGAAACCCATACTTATACATGTGATTGCAGCAATCACGGCAGATTTGCGGTCATTTATTGAAGAGTTCCGTAGTATATCACTGAAGATCTATCACCAAATTAAAATACAATCACCTCAAAAAACTGCGATGACCTTCCAAATCATAGTGCATAGCGTTTTTTGTTCATTTGTCTTCGACAACCTCTAAAATTATATCATCAACGTAGACGAAGTCAATCTAATACACATTATTAAAGATAACTCAAAAACTACTGGCCGGATCTTGATATTTTTTTATGGGACCAAACGACAACTACCAGCTTTCGAATAAAAAAAGAATCATCAAAATCGGTTCACCCAGACCAGAGTTATGAGGTAACAAACACAAAAAAAAAAAAAAAAATACAGTCGAATTGAGAACCTCCTCCTTTTTTGAAGTCGGTTAAAAAATACTATGTTAAATTGACTGCCTCGTTGGTCCAGCGGTCGGAAGCGCGACTACTGAGCAAGAGAGTTTGATTACCAGGTCGGTAAAATTGTTATTGGCGTTTTCGATTAGGAAACTCTTAGTAGCAGACACGGAGCCTGGACTTAATGGGACATAATGGTAATTAAACATTTGGAGAAATGTTAAGTACACCGCTACCTAACCCTTCAGGGATTACAGGCGTGATATTAGGTTTAAACCAGCGAAAATTGCGAAAAACTAATTGACATAAATGTGTTGTAAATAAAACAAAATCGAAATAAATGTAGAAGATGACAAATAAATAATACCTATCCTGCCTATTTGGTGATTTTTCACCATTATTATGCGAAGTACGACGTACGTATGTTATTCAACGCGGAAAATTTCACACGAAAAGCAATCGGAATAATGTCGGTAACTCAATTCTGGCAAATGCCAATATTTGCTAAGGCAATTGTAGTGGCACCGGCACCGTTTAGGCCGAGCTTCGAATTATGTAGGCTTCGGGCGGCCTTGGTTCAAGCCTTGAACTGCGATCGATATGGAGTGGCCCACGTCTGTCGGGCCTAGGTATCAACAGTTGTATACAGCGTGAACCAAAAAAATGTGGTCATATTTAAAGAAAGTTGAAGCCAACAATGTAATGGCGAAAAAAGAAGCGGTGTATGGAACAGCTGAGTATTTATTAAAATTGGACCTGTACAGGCACTTTTAAAAGTCCAAATAAAAGGATGCAGCTACAGTCACAAGGTACTGTAGGTCCTATAGAGGTAGGGTTGTGGGTTGTTCAAAAAAGATACCGCGGCCCCTGAACACAAAAGGCAAAAGAAGGAACATGGATGGGTTTTAGCCATTAAAAGTCACACACTCCCGTCCGCTCCGTCCAGAGAAGAAGCCGGGAGAATTTTATTTGGGGATTTCCCATCCGAAACCAAAATTCTTATGGGCAACAGTTGTTTAGTGTGATGGTCAATAATACCAGCCTATAACTGTCTCACTGCTGGGACAGGCCTCTTCACTTACAGAGAAGACACGATTGATAAATGATAAATGATTTTTATTTTGCAAGTAGGTTTCACAAACACTTTAACACGTCTTTTTTTAAAAACTAGATGAGGCCGGTGTTTCTTACCCGACTACTCTGAGAAGAAACAGCCGAAACAAACTCAGAGGTCATAGTCTCTTTTAAAGTCCAGACAAAAAAATCTTGGTCAACTTACATGAGGACTATGCAGATTAGTGTCTGAAGTGGTCTTTTTAAGAAAGCACCACACAGATTGAGTAGACCTGTCCAGTCAGTGCAAGCATTTGTCAGTTATCACCACGCTTGGTCAAGACGGGTTGGCAAGACGTTAGTTTAGACGGTTGTTTTAGACTTATATTGATTACTAGCTGTGCCCAGCGATTTCACCTGCTGCTCAGCTTTGTTTCGTGTCATAGCGTGATGCTATATGGTCTATTTTTCTTGAAACAATGCCTATGCAATTTTTTTTGACAATTCTGCTAAGGAAAAGCGATTTCCCATACAAACTTTCGCGCCCTGTTTGATGTCCTTAGGGGTTCAATTTTGCAAATCCCCGTCTCAGTGAGCACTTACGTCCTAAAAGGATCCAATATGCGAAATTTCAGATTCCTAACACTTGCTGAGATTTGTGATGAATGAGTCAGTGATATTCTGATGTCCAAGATAAATTTTTGATCTACACTACATCGTTAATCATCATCTGCCTAGCCTTTTCCCAACTATGTTGGGGTCGGCTTCCAGTCTAACCGGATGCAGCTGAATATCAGTATTTTACATAGAGCGACTGCCTATCTGACCTCCACAACCCAGTTAGTACTAGGTATTGCGATACCCCTTGGTAAGACTGGTTGTCAGACTTTCGGAACACTGACTACCTGTAACGACTGTCAAAGATCTACAAATGACAGCCGGGATCAACGGGTTAACGTGCTTTCCGAGGCACGGAGGAAATTCGTTATGTAACGGGTGGTCACCCATCCACAGACCAACCTAGGCAAGCGCGGCTTAACCTAAAGATCGACCCGAGCGCCTGCTATGATTCAGCCACGAGCTCCTTCACACTATATCGTTAATACAACCACATTTTTCTGATGCATACTATTTGTAAACCATGTAACAGCACTTTACTTAAGGAAATAGTTGTGTGACACAGCATAGTTCGCGAGGGACGATGCCCGGAATTTGTATGCAAACGAATAGGTTAAACTGTGCTACTGTGTTTAGCTTCATACCCGCTATGTTCAAGTTGTAGGTTAAAGGCTGAGGAGCCATGTTTGTTTTGCCTGACATTTATTAGCATTGGACAACAATAGAGGTCGACGAATTGATCTTTAATCCACTGTAGACATTGTAGAATTCATTGATGCTAGTTTTGAGTGAAATTGAGGTCTTCAACAGAGATGTTTAGTTGTAATAAGATGTAGGGCATTAGCATTCTTAATGCGCTGTTCTCTATTTCTTTTAAATTCTTTATTGAAAGTATATTAAATGAAAATCTGAAAATGGTAGAAAGTATTAGTGATCAATGATTTGACGGCACGGTTGGCGCAGTGGCTGAGCGATCGACTGCTGCGCTGCGTGTTGTGGGTTCGATTCCCGCACGGAACAAATATTTGTATGACCTGCAGATAGTTGTTTCGGGTCTGGCTGTTTGTGTATGTGAATTTGAATGTTTGTAAACGCACCCACGATACAGGAGAAATTCCTAGTGTGGGGCAAAGTTAAAAAAAAATATGATTGTGTTTTTACCTTAGAAGAAGTGATCTTTGTTGACGTTTGGTATCTTCTCTACAAACAGCAATTAAATACATGTCTATATAAGTTTAAAAAGGCTGGTATTTAGTTACACATAACAACACCTACTCGTGGCTAAATAATAACAGCCGGTCGGGTCGTTCTTTAGGTTAACCCGCGCTTTCCTGGGCTGGGGGTGACCTATTTATACCAAGTTAACGCCGTGACTCGAAAAGGTAGTTAAGCAACAACAGCTAATATTATAAAAGCGAAAGTGAGTTTGTTTGTTTGTTACGTCTTCACGCCCAAATGGCTAAACCGATTTCGATGAGTTTTGGTACAGAGATAGTTGGGACCCTGGAGACGGACATAAGCTATTCTTTTTTTAAAAAAGAGTGAGAAATGTGGGAGTAAGAGGAAAGTAAAAGGGAAACTCAGCATTGGCAAAAACTACAAGTAGCAGGTACCTGCAAATCACGAATGGGAAATCTGTTACCCCGAATTTAACGCGAGCGAAGCCGCGGGCAAAATCTAGTACTGATATATAGCTTTATCCAGTTAGACTGGGAGCCGACCCCAACATAGTTGGAAAAAGGCTAGGGAAATGATCCTATCTAAAATTTCTTAGTCCTATGTTTACAAACACAGAACCCAAAAGTTACATAACCGTTCTCTGTACAGCGCTTACATCACTAAAATCAGGCAAGTACTAAGTAGTTACATTAGGTATACTTAAACTGGGCAGTAATCTGTTATCTCATCACGATTGATTTGATTAGCCATTACTTCATGGATAAGCAATAAAAGAAATGTCATATGGAGTGGCAAGCATTAACAAACCTACAAAACTTAGTTTTTTATTACTTTCGTAGAAACACTATGTCAGTCATTACATTTTAGTCACAATTTTGCCGTTTCGCCTTGGATATCATCGAATAACTTCCTCCGCTCTTGCGCGCTTCTATTGCCCTTTATGTTCCGGGGCCGCGGTATCTCTTTCGAACAACCAGTACAAGTCTGACACTAAGAGCGGGGGAAGTTATTTGATGATGGGAAATCATCTGCAAAAAAAGGGATATCGATCAGTCTACTCAAGGCTCTAAAAATATTTTTACCAAACCAGTAAAATAGGCGTGCAAATCGTTTTAGTAACTGCTAAAGCAATTTAGGCACTTTCCAATGCAGTGGCAGTGGCTTATTAGTATTTTATGAACACTTCACAGCAACAGCCATAAGTTGATATACGTCAAATTATTGGGTTGTTTTATTTTAGTTTTTTAAATCTTAATACTATTTGTTTTTTTTTTATTAATTTAAGTATTTAAAACATTTATGTATGCTGTTTTGACTTCCGTACGTTTTACTCACGAGTTGACCACTGAAAACCAGCGCTGTGCTGTGGGCTTCCATGGCACAGCATCATGCTGAGTGGTGACCTGTCGCAATCACGACGTGGAAGCTATTTTTATTTTGTCCCATATATGTATTTGTAAACGTAAATGTTTGTGATACTTTGCATGTTGAATGTTTATTTTTTTGTTATTTTGTTGCTCGTCGTAATTTCATCATCTGTCTAGCCTTTTCCCAACTATGTTGGAGTCGGCTTCCAGTCTAACCGGATGCAGCTGAATATCAGTATTTTACATGGAGCGACTGCCTATCTGACCTCCACAACCCAGTTAGTACTGGGTAATATGATACCCCTTGGTAAGACTGGTTGTCAGACTTTCGGAACACTGACTACCTGTAACGACTGTCAAAGATCTACAAATGACAGCCGGGACCAACGGCTTAACGTGCTTTCCGAGGCACGGAGAAAACTCGGTATGTAACGGGTGGTCACCCATCCACAGACCAACCTAGGCAAGCGCGGCTTAACCTAAAGATCGACCCGAGCGGCTACTATTTATTTAGCCACGAGCTCCTCTTGTCGTAATTTGCGACTAATAAATGTTATTTCTTTCTTTCTATATATAATTTACTGAATGATTGATGTCTCGCAGTTAGAATATTTACGGTTCGGAGGGGTTCTTTCCCCACAAATTTCTATGAAATATTCTGCCAAATAAGACAACGTAGACTTGTTGGGATGTTGTTACAGAACTTAAGCTATATACATAAATAGCTTTCGCCCGCGACTTGGTCCACGTGGCACAGTTACTTAGGGCAAACGCTAACTTAAATCCGTGTGATGATCAAAAAATTTCTTTCTCCCCTTATCACAATCAAAAAATATATTACCCATGTCCGTCTCCAGGGTTCCAACTATCTCCATACAAAAAAATCATCAAAAACGGTTTGGCCATTTAGGCGTCAAGACATAACAAACAAACTCACTTTCGCTTTTATAATATTACTAGCTTTTGCCCGCGGCTTCACTCGCGTGGTAACACAGTTCCCCTTTCCTGATTTGCAGGTACCTGCTACCTGTAGTTTTTGCCCTTGCGCCTTATTTATTGTAATAGCAAAGCTAAGTTTTCCCTTTTTTTCCCTCTTTCTCCCTCATATCTCACTTTAAACAAATATGCCTATGTCTGTCTCCAGGGTCTCAACTATCTCTGTACCAAAATTCATCATAATCGGTTTAGCCATTCAGGCGTGAAGACGTAACAAACAAACAAACACTTTCGCTTTTATAATATTAGTAAGGATTTACTGAATGATTGATGCCTAGCAGTTCTTATTTAAGGTTCGTAGGGGTACTTTCCCCACGAATTTCTATCAAATATTCTGTCAAATAAGACAACGTGGACTTGTTGGCATATTGTTACAGAACTTAAGTCGTATACATAATTTGGACCTACTTATGCAAACAGGAATCAATCCATACGTATACATTCAAAAATATACATCTAAAATTCACCGTTTTAGTCTGTCAAAATTGTCAGATTATTTTGATCTTTAAACTGTCGATAGAAGGAGCCTTTTTGAAGCTTTGTGTATCCTCATCTCGACTTTAGCATGTGTATGGATTGAATCCTGTTTGCATAAGTACTTAGATCCCAGTAGTTCTTGCTGTCGATTCCTTAGTGCTTAGGATTTTGACCCATCTTGTTTGATGCCTCGTTCTAGCTTCACGCTAGCTACACCGTTCCTAGGTCAATCTACACAAGGACTGTCCAATAAAGCTTGATATTACAGAGATACCTCAGTGTTATAAAAATACCGTTCAAAAGAGCCACGGAACCCTAAAAGATTCGATTAGCTCACACTCAAAGGCTCCATTATCTGATTGGCGTAAATTGAGCGTCTCATTTGAAGCGCTCGACGATCTGATAAAATAAACATGGGCTTTGGATAATATTATCAAGCTTAGGTATAGATCTTGTGGAATAAACAGGATTTATCTAGGACAGGCAATCTACCTGAAGTGTTCGCTTTCCTGTCAAAGGCACTCTGCAAGATATTGTCGTTTCACAAACATTTATTTACGATACGAAATAGCGAGAGCTGGTATTGGAGAAGACTTATCAAATTCTGAGAGGATTTTTTAAATACGATAAGGTAGTTGTGTCGTGATGGCCCAGAGGTTAACCGCGTCGCCTCGGTTGTGGGCTAACTCCGGGCATACCATTGTGACTTTTTCAATTCATATGTACTTTCTGAAGTTTATCTAAGACATTACAGACATCGATACAGGAAAACATCGTAAGGAAACCTAGACTTATCCTTACTCATATTATAAAAGCGAAAGTGAGTTTGTTTGTTTGTTACCTCTTCACGCCTACGATTTTGATGAATTTTGGTACAGAGATAGCCGGGAACCAGGAGACGAACATAGGGTAATTTAAAAAAAAAAGTGGGATATGGGGGAGAACGAGGCAAGGAAAGGGAAAACTTAGCGTTGCTATTACAAATCAATAAGGCGCAAGGGCAAAAACTGCAGGTAGCAGGTACTGTGTTATACCGAATTTAACGCGAGCGAAGCCGCGGGCAAAAGCTAGTAACTAATATAAGTCTGAAATCCAACCCGTCTTAAGCAAGCGTGGTGATTAATGCTCGTGCCTTCTCTGTATGAGAAGATGCCGTTGCCCAGCAGTGCGACACTCATAGGCTGGTATTATTAGAATTATAAGGTAGAATTCATTGAAGAAATAATTCCTAACATCGACACTGGAGAATAAATTAAGCCTGAAAGTATACCTGCTTTCCAGCACTTTATTTATGTGAGACTTTCGGGTAATTTATGGTTGACTAGCGAACAGCGACCCGACGCCGGGTTTCCTTGCGTAAAATTAAAGTAAAACGGTTCTGTAAACTCGTTGTGAAATGTGAGTATCCGTGGAAATTGTGTTAGACCTCTTGCAGTGGGTTTTCGACATTAGACCTCATTTCAGGAAGGCAACAACCGTCGTTGAGTTTGTTATTATCATTGAATTTGATGCTGGGCTTAACATGAATAGGAAAGTAGTTTTATTGTCTAAAAGGTCTTTTGAAAAGCTTTTCTTTCTTATGACAAGCTCGTGTTTCTAGAGCAGATGGAGAACGCGAAAAACGCAAGGTAGAACGCCTATAAGGTGTAAAAATACTATAAAAAACCGGCCAAGTGCGTCTCAAACTCGCACACGAATGGCTCCGTACAATCCTACTTCCTACTAATATTCCTGCGAATGTTTGTGAGGATGGATGGATGTTTGTAATTGTTTCACGTCAAAACGGACAAACGGATCTTGATGAAATTTGGCGTAGAGGTAGATTATAGTCTCGAATAACACATAGTATACTATTTTTTTCGATATCACCCGGGCGAAGCCGCGGGCGCCAGCTATCCTACTTCCTACTTAATATTATAAATGCGAATGTTTGTGAAGATGGATGTTTGTCTTTCACGTCAAAACGGCTGAACGGATCTTGATGAAATTTGGCACAGAGGTAGCTTATAGTCTGAAATAACACATAGGATACTTTTTTATCATCACGCGGGCGAAGCCGCGGGCGCCAGTTAGTCATCTATATCCATCAGTGCAATACGCGTTAGGAAAGGCAAATTAGAAAGTGGAACCAGTAATTAATGAGGGTCATCTATTATGGGGAATATTTGGCTTACCGATTAATGGTCGATATTCACTAATGACGCTTCATTCATTATCAGAGCTTTGCACATTATAATATGGTATAATGAACGAGTTAAATAGATTCATTTGGATTAAAAGGATTTGACCTGCACTGATTGATTCGTTTTTATGTTAACATGATTGAATAGAATATATTCTTTGGTGTCTTATTAGGCTACTCTTCTTTGTGTATATTGGTTTAATTTTGTAGCTTTACCCAAATGAAAGAATTACGTGTCTTGTGTAAGTCCATAAGTTTTAATAGTTGCGTAGTTAATTTGACTTACAACTTTTTACCAAAGCATCATCTTCTTTAAATAAAACAAAGTCGTGTTAGTTACACTATTTATAACTCAAGAACGACTGAATCGATTTCGCTGAAAATTGGTGAGGGAGGTAGCTTAGAACCAGAAGACGGACATAGGATATTTTTTATCCCGTTTAGTCAATGGTGCATTGCAAAGCACAGCTAGTAGAAAATATGAAAGAACTTACTGTAGTGGTCCACATTGGCATTGGATTCAAAGAATTGTAAGTCACGGGGAAAAGCTTTGCGTATGGGATGACTCAGACTAATAGAAATTGTAGTAAGTATTGTTTAATTCATGATGCTACATCATGAATTTACCTTCTGAATTTCATAAAACAGCAAGCATTTGTAAACAGACGACGCCGTTATTGTTGAATCCCACCCTAGACGGAGCGGGGGGAGCGGGGGGAAGTGTCAGCCTTGTACTGACTAAAGCCCACCCAGGTTCCTTCTATTTCATTTTATGTTCTGGGGCCGTTTTTTTTTTCGAACAACAAGCAACCCCGGCAGGCGATGGCCCTAGCAGGCCCCTCTGCATTGCTGACATCTCTTTGAGTCGCGCGTGGAACACTAACGCGCCGTCGACTCGGCATGGCAAAAGGCATGCCCCCTATTACATGCGACAAACATGACAGATATGATGTTATCCTTAGTAATATTATAAAAGCGAAAGAGAGTTTGTTTGTTTATTACGTCTTCACGCCCCGATTTTGATGAATTTTGGTTTAGAGATAGTTGTGACCCTGGAGACGGACAAAGGCATAGATTTTTTTTAAAGTGAGATATGAGGGAGAAAGAGGGAAGAAAAGGGAAAATTTAGCTTTTCTTTTACAAAAAAAAGGCGTAAGGGCAAACTACAGGCGCGGGCAAAAGCTAGTATATAATAAGTCCAAGTTTCCACACGATATTTGTCCCGATATCAGTCTTGTCCGTAATAAGAGAAAGAAGATTTTAAATATTTTTATGGGCTTAGAAAACATTTTGTAAGCACATATAAATAGCAGAAGTAACATTGATGTAAAAGTAGAGCTTAAAATTATTTAAAGTACCTGTATCATATGAAGGTTCCAAGGTCACCGCACTGCATAAAAGGGGTGTTATAATAAACATTATTTTTCCGCACGTGGAAACGCGTGGGGGCTCGGCAATGCTCGGTAAAGCTCGGCATTAATCGTGAGTTATGTGAGGACGTGGTGTGTTCCACTTAGAAGGTTAAACACGGGATGTAGAGAATATGACCCGCCGTTTATTTCATGAGGCTTGGCTTCCGAATACGGCGAGGTACAGTCAGCAAAGGAGATAAGTAAATAGTCTCAGCGGATACAGTTGAATTCTTCTTACAAACCTCGGCACTACAAGTTTGTTTTGATGCATCGTCGTAATAAGCGTTAGACTGTTATTGAGTTTTTCCATAATATTGGCGATGTTAGCAAAGCAGAAGGACCTACCACGGCAACTGCCTGCTGAGGTTGCGGGTTGTTCGAAAGAGATACCGCGGTCCTGAACGCAAACGGCAAAAGAAGGAACATGGGTAGTTTTAGTCAATTAAATTCTGACACTCGCCTCGCTCCGTTCAGAGCGGGAGAAGTTAATTGATGATTTCCCATCGGAAATAAGGATATTGATGAAACTGGTTTGGAAATAAAGGCTAAAATTAGACCGCTTTAAGCGCGACAGCCTGAAAGCTCGGAAAACTGAAACACTTTGTTACGTAACACGCGTTGTACGAGTAATGGCAGCCTTATGAAAAGCTTATACTTTACGCCTCGTTTATAAATAAACTTGATACTCGTGAATTCCTGCCGGGGTTGCGGGTTGTTCGAAAGAGATACAGCGGTACCGGAACATAAAGGGCAATAAAAGGAACATGGATCTCTGCATCACCCCAAGGTAGACGTGTAGAAAATGCCCAAGGCATTTTCTTAGGTCCACCTTTGTACATTGTTTTTTTATACATGTGCATAAAGTTTTAATAAATAAACATGGGTGGGTTTTAATCAGTACAAGTCTGACACTCCCCCTCGCTCCGCCCAGAGCGGGGGAAGTAATTTGATAATTTCCCATCCGAAAAAAAAGGGACCAATCGACCAGTCTACTCAAGGTTCTAAAAATACTTTTACAAAACCAGTAACAACTAACTTTAGGCGTCATTATCCAAAAAAAACTTCAGGTTCATGCAAATCGTTTTATTAAGTGCTAAGTGACACTGACACTCCCCCCCGCTCCGCCCAGAGCGGGGGAAGTTATTTAATGCCCATCCGCAAACAAAAAAAAAGACTCGTAAATTAAAACTGGTTTTGTATTAAAACAATAAGAATACAAAACAATAATCATCTTCCAAAACTTTATAAATAAACTAGCTGTGTTGCGTTGCTATGCAATTTTCTACCTTTCTACCTACCCTACCTTTTCTTTGCTATAAACCTCACGGAGCTCGAGACCTTTCCAACGAATGCAAAACCGTGGAAATCGGTTCGTGCGTTCTGGAGTTATAGCGTCAGGAAGGAAAACCCGACTTATTTTTAACCCCCGACGCTAAAACGACGGGGTGTTATAAGTTTGACGTGTCTGTGTGTGTAAATGTGTATGTGTCTGTCTGTGGCATCGTAGCTCCCACACGGATGATCCGATTTTAATGCGGTTTTTTTTGTTTGAAAGGTATATCAGTCGAGAGTGTTCTTAGCTATGTTTGGTGGAAATCGGTTCAGGTCTTCAAGGTCATCAGGTCGTTTGTTAGGTGTGATAGGAATGTTCCACGCTCAGTTTACTTGCGAGCATACGTAGGATCTGACATTTGAAACATTGATGTCTTCTGGAACCACTGAGCTGGTCTGCTGTTAGGGCTCGAAGATAGGTGAAGTAACTTTGGACTACATTTTAGTAAACCCATCGAGTTTGGGCTCGTTGAATTTGTCTTAACTAGTTCTCTTTATCTTTCTAATTGACGAGGACCTGATGCTGGAAATCTGGAATCTCTGAGTTAGTCTGGTGATAGGGCTCGAAGGTAGGAAACGTAACCCTGGACTGCCTTTTAGTAAACCCATCGAGTTCTAATTTTTTGTCCAGTGTTATTGTATCATTTAATTTTAGTGTAGTTGTGTCCATATTTAGTTTTAAAATACAAATTTTGTGATTAGGTAGGAATCATTTGATTTAGGTAAGTATTTTTAAAGGTAAAAAGCGGTCCCCCGACACGACAAAATTTAATCAAAAATTTCATACGTACGGTCAACAGCAGGCCAAGATAACCATTTGCAGTTCAAAATTAGCGGTTATGCCTCCGACATAAAGGTGGCACAAAGTCCCGAGTAGATAGTCTGATATGCTTTAGTTGGTACTTACGTAGTGTTAAAAGTTATTTTTTTGCTTTTTATAGGGTTGCGTACTTTTTTTGGGTCGGGGGTGTTTTTAAATTTTTAATTTAATTTTTTTATATAGTAGATATTTAGCTTCATGATAAATTACCCAGATCTTAAAAGAATTGCCCAAACTGCCATAACTGTCGTAACTTAAAACCGCTTGAAATTGAACTAGATCTTTATTACTGTCTAGACGGAGTTTGATTAAATTTCCCCAGTTACTACAATGTACAGAATTAGAGAATTGGTAACAATATACGGTTCAGTTATTCTTACTTTACCTTCGCTATTGAAAGGCTGTCAAAATCTGCCAGGGTGCGGGTTGTTCGAAAGAGATACCGCGGCCCAGGAACATAAAGGGCAAAAGTGCGTGTAAAGCTACTGCACGGTTGGCGTTGTGGTTGAGTGATCATCTGCTGCGCTGCGTGTCGCGGGTTCGATCCCCGCACAGAACAAATATTTGTATGACTTACAGGTAGTTTTTTCGGGTCTGGCTGTTGGTGTATGTGACTTTAAGTGTTTGTAAACTTACATACCCACGATACAGGAGAAATTTCTAGTGTGGAGCAACGTTTTTTTTTTTTTTTTTAAAATGAGCGAACATGGGCGGGTTTTAGTCAGTACAGGTAACTCCACCCTGCTCTGCCCCGAGGCGGGGGAAGTAATTTGATGATTTCTCATCCGCCAAAAAGACTGTCAAAATCAAAGACCTTTTCTGTTCTTGTTTTTTTTGTAAAAATAAGATAATTGCTAGGCAACTTTACTTACAACATACAGTAAACATCACGCTTGATATACGATAACACACGCTTCCTAAAAGTAAAATAATGCATTACATATTTATCAATAAACTAATGTATTAGAAGTGACCCTTTTGCCATCAACTGGGTTGGTGGATTTATCAGACTCTTACTGATAAATGCCAGATAAATCACTAACAAGGCTGGGAAAATGATTTTGATGAGAGGCCTGTTTTTAATATTTCTATGGGTTCAGCCCAACATGGCAACTTCGGCTTCCATAACCAGTTATCTGATCAGACACATTTTTATCTAAATTTATATATATATTCCAGTATTCCTCGCTACGGCCCGCATTGTAAGGAGGTTCCTGTCTCTGGAGCCCTAATCACCGGTAGCTTGGATTCTGCTCCCGATACCGGCGACAACAATTTTTATATATATATTTATTTTATATACATATATTGTCTAAGAAATATTTAAAAATATAAATGTAAGATAATAAGTAAATAATAGGGAATATTACGCAAACCTCGGCGCAGAGGGCGCCACTAGCACATGCAGTAAACAAACCGTCATGTGCGCAATCGCGTATCCAGATATTCTGTGAAAATATGTCAAAGTGTTAATTATTTTGGTATAACTTACCTATCTGTACTTTAATTATATATATTATGGCGTCCTACGGCCATTTAAAAGTGGATGATTTAAAAAAACTGCTTAGAGAACGCGGTGCGAGTTTAAAGGGAAAAAAAAAGGATTTGGTAGAAAAGGTACGATAATAAAAATAATTAACTGAACTGTGCTAATTTTTTAATCTAAGTCTTTACAACGAGTTGCTGCTTCCCATAGCTTTCGAACATTATTTTCTTTGGGAAATGAATGATTCCCTTTACTCTTGCATCCAAATACACAGCATTGATGCATTATTGTATATTAATTAATACTAATATACTTTTTCCAATTTTACACTCAATTTAAAGATAGACTTAAACAATATTTTACACTTTGAACGTCTCGGCAAAAAACTTTTTACTGCTTACGCTAGTGCTGCGCCCTTGCGCCAGAATTTTGCAGTAATATCCCCTATTGTGAAATAAGGTTTATGTTAGACTAAGGTTGTCAGAGGTATAAAGCAAATCGTGGCTGATATTCTACCTCACGCGGTCATGCGACAACATAAGGGTCATTGAGAAAGGGGGATATTCTCGTCGACCTCGACGACGATCGATCAATTGTTATTTATTGCACTCATGAAAATTGTTTTTCTTTCGGAATTGTTTTCCAAGTTATGAGGTTACCGGCAATTCTGTAAGCATTATGGCGATGGAAACTCTTGTCTCGCGGGACAAAGTATCGATATTGGCAAATTGAGAATTAAATATGACGCACCCCTCGAAGAATTTATAAAAGAAGTAGTAATTATTTTATAGAAATTGTCCATTTTATTTCCTCCTTCTGTTGTGTTTCTGTTGAACTTGTGTTGTGTCCATCACGATTCTTATTCTTAGGTTTGAATTGAATTGGTCCAACCTTGGACAACTACATATAGCAAATTGGTGCTAATCTTAGATTTCCATATTTATACCGCTACCAACACTTGATAACCTACCAGCTATTGATAAAGCGGCTACCTAAGCTTTATAAAGCAGCTACCTACGCTTAATAAAGCGGCTGTATTGTTTAAAATAGTTTGAATGCGAATGCAACTATAGGTTAGTAGGCCATGACTTGCCCTTTTCTATGAAATTGATCCGCATGGTAGGTCATACGGGGAAACAATGGCGTCCTCTGTTTGTCAAGCAGACTTTACTTTAAGACTTTGTTCTACCCATAAATGAGTGTTCATTGTTCATGGTGTTTCTTGCTGTTTTTTCTATATATTTATCTAACTAATCTAATCGACTGACCGTATCCTTGATAATTAATCAAAAGTGCTTAACTTATTTGAAACGATTGATGGTTTATTAAACCGAGTTTATTTGTTTATTTGGATCTCCAACAAAGGCTACACAGATACATTATAATACACAATAAGAATTTAATTAATTTCAAGGGAGTCACGAGAAATTTCATTCCTTGATAGAGATAGTTTTTTAGATGTCATTCCGGGTAAAAGATCCATTAATTTTTATTGTTAATAAATTACTTTTTACCTAAGGAATCCATTACAGGCGAGTTTTTCAAATGTTCAAGTCTATATAGGTATAATGGTTCGCGAATGTAGGTCAAACCACAATTATTATTTGCAAATGTTTACATTTACTACCTAATCAACTTAACACTTTATGGTTTGTTTATCAGAACCTGTGTTACTTTGCGGAACTGCTCCATAAGTCACTGAACAAGAACAATTATCAAGAAAAAACATAGGCTACATAACGTCACGCTGTGGCAGTTAGGAGCATAGCTGTGGATGAAGCCGCTGGACACAGCATCATATTTGAAAATGGATTTGTCACCATTTACGGCGATAAGTTGATACATAGAAAAATAATCCTTACTAATATTATAAAAGCGAAAGTGAGTTTGTTTGTTACGTCTTCACGCCTAAATGGCCAAACCGATTTTGATGAATTTTGGTACAGTGATAGTTGGGACCTTGAAGACGGACATAGGCTAAAAAAGTTAGAAAAGGGGGAGAAAGAGGAAAGAAATGTAGTATATTTTTACTATATTTTCGATCATCACGCGGGTTAAAGTTAGCGTTAGCCCAAAAGAAAGCCCGCGACTTCGTCCGCGTGAAGTAACTATGTCACGCGGACGAAGTCGCGGGCAAAAGCTAGTATTTAATATTTTCTTAACCAGTCCAAAGACCGACTCAGAAATCTGTAGTTATCCTTAAGATCTGCCCAAGAAAATGACTTAAAAAAAGAAAGAAGAAAAATTGAATTA
Organism: Ochropleura plecta; assembly: GCA_905475445.1. Classification (NCBI taxonomy): domain Eukaryota; kingdom Metazoa; phylum Arthropoda; class Insecta; order Lepidoptera; family Noctuidae; genus Ochropleura; species Ochropleura plecta. The sequence continues at coordinate 2,125,575 of FR997735.1, forward strand.
CATTGCAGGGCAAAGGCATGTCTATTTATCTAGTTTAAAAATATTTTAATGTTAAAGTACAAACTTATGCAGAAATAAATATTATTTCTCACCATATAACAATCTCTTGCTGATTTACCTTCGTTACTTATTTACCTAAATAAATAAAAAGTTACAATGTTTTAAATTAGGTATTTTATGTCAACAATACATGATAGTGTGCACGACGTCTGTCGATAGACATCACATGAAGGACACGCTATACATAGAGACTGCGTGATAAGCCGAACAGTCTAGCCATTTTAACCATACCTAGGTTTATCTGCGTTATGTCTTTTCAGCTTAGTTAGGAATAGAAGACTTATATATCAGTCATCATCAGTCTATTATCATTGATTTGACGAAGCCCTGGTGGTTGATAGTGCCATGCTCACTTAAATGTCTCGCTGATGGTGGCGGGTGTGTCAGGTCATTTAGCTCTCTTCAAAATGGTCGAGCTGAATGGGGCTGATCCATACGTCATGTTCGTGAACGGGCGCTGTCAGTTGGGACTGGTCCTCTTTTAGCTGCCGCGGTTCATTTTTAATTTATTTAGATTTTTATTTTGAATTTTGTTTCTACATCGTTCTCACATATTTGTATAATCTCAACACGAATGATGTAAATACGATTTTGTAATAATATTCTAATTTAAAAGAGTGTTCATAGAGTTTCTTACAACTACAGTACTTTCACAAGTTATTATGTGTGACCGGGACTGCAGCTTTAACATTTTGTTTTTTTGACATTCAAAGTACCTATAATGGTCTAATTGAAATAAATGATTTTGATTTTTGCGTGAATAAATGGCAACCCAGTCATCTACCTAATCTTGTCCCAACTATCTTGGGGTCGGCTTCTTGTCTAATGGGATGCAGTTGAATACCAGTATTCTACATGGAGCGACTACCTATCTGACATTCACTATTTAGTTAGAGCTGGGTAATATGATTACCCCCGTGGTAAGATTAGTTGTCAGACTTTCGGTTCACTAAGTAGGTACTTGTAAAGACTGTCAAAGATCTACATATGACAGCTGAGACCAACAGCTTAACGTGCTTAAGGGAGAACAAGTTAAGCGAAGAGAAGTGTTACAATAAGGTGACAAATGTGGAGAGGGACCCCGCCAGGGCCACTGCCTACCGGGGTTACGGGATGTTCTTAACAGATACCGCGGCCCCGGAAAACAAAGGGCAAATGAAGGAACAATGGAAGAGTTTTAGTCAGTACCTACAAGTTTGACACTTCCGCTTCGCCCAGAGCAGAAAGGTATTTGATGATATCGTATCCGAAAAATAGATGGCGAACGTATTTGGACTGTGACTACCTTTTCTAAACTTATTAAATTTTTTGCTAGCAAAGTTTTTAAGTACTTTGCTAGCAAAAAATTTAATACTTCGGATTTTTATCCGAAAACGTTGTTTCAAATTGACGACACAGGAGTTTGCGGCGTAAAATAACGTACTTGTCTTACAAAATTCCTAGTCACGTATTCAAATTTAAAAACACGTTCTGAACATTTTTCACGGCGTAAACAGGGTTAAATCATAGTGCTTTAAAGTAGTACAGGTTATATAGGAATGTAGGCGCAAAGGAAAGAGTAACAAACATCCATACATCCTCACAAACATTCGCATTTATAATATTAGTAAGATGTAAGAATGTTATCTTTACAAAGTAAAAAATTAAGTCACTTTCGCTGTCAGTTCGCTTCGATCTTTTAAACTACTAATTTTATTAGCAATAGATAGTGTGATTCAAAATTAAGATCTATTTGTATAATATTAGTATCTAGATTGCAGCCGTGCGAAGCCGGGGCGAGCCGCTAGTGCTAAATAAAATTGATTCCTTAAACAAAAACACTTTAAAAGGTGCAATTTACTGCCTTGCGTTTTTGTGAGCATATAGTAAAATGTTTGTGTACCTACCATCTAACTGCAAAACACTTATGTAGATATTAAAATCTCATCAAGTATGTTTACAAAAAAGGAATGTGTTGTGGCAAATACGGGGGGAAAACCTAGTCTAATGTAAAACGGTTACAAAGTTATTAAAAGCAAACTAAGCGACTGTTTCCCCAACTGCAGTTCACGGCATTATAGCGAGGGATTTGATTTATTTGATATCAATCATTTTTTTTTTAAAAACGTTGCCCCACACTAGGAATTTCTCCTGTATCGTGGGTGCCTTTACAAACATTAAAACTCACATACACAAACAGCCAGACCCGAAACAACTATCTGAAGGTATACAAAAATTTGTTCCGTGCGAGAATCGAACCCGCGACACGTAGCGCAGCAGTCAATCGTTCAGCCACTGCGCCAACCGTGCCGTCATTGCATTGACTGAAGGATCAATAAGATGGTAAACTATGAACTGGTGGATGGTTTCCAACCAACCAACTGCTTTCCGCGGCTAGGCCCGGGGGACATCGAAATTTAAATTTTAAAGTAGTCTATGTGCTATTCTAGACTATAATCTATCTCAATTTTAACCAGAACCGTTCAGGAAAGAGTAACAAATATTTAGACATCCTCAAAAGTTTGAGCATTTATTTATATTATGAGTAGGGTTTAGGATTAGAGTGTGATCCCTTTTTCTGTAAGAAAAAACGGCCAAGTGGGAGTCGCACTCGAGAACCGGGGGTTGTGTACAAAGTTGTAGGTAAATAATGAAAGCGCACATTGCTCTAACGAAAAGATAAACTGTATTGTATGACGAACTTATCTTTGCCGCTGAAAAACAAACCAACAAACTGCGTTGAAGTCTGTATTTTTTTTGTGATGCCTCTACAAACTTACGGTTTTCGGATTTTTCCCTTTACTGGTACTCTATTGGCATTGCTTCTTGACACATTTAATTATTCTAGGTCAAAGGAAAGTACCCTATCGAGTTAGCGAATGTATCAATGGCCATATCTTTTGAACGTGTAGACTTAGAGAGTTGAGTTTAATTCCACAGTTCCAAAAGACTGCAGACCTCCGGATTTTAATATTAATTTCAACTCCATACCACAAACACACACACACACATACAGTCACTGACAGAGAGACGAATAATAAAGTGATCTTATAAGGGTTCCATTTTTTTAACTAGCGACCCGCCCCGTCTTCGCGCGAGTACTATGTAGATACTAATATAATACATATAAGAAACCATCCTCTTAAATAACTCTATCTATTAAAAAAAACCGCATCAAAATCACATCGCATCAAAAGATCTAAGCATGCATAGGGACAGACAGACAGCGGGATGCGATTTTGTTTTATACTATACTAGCTGACGCCCGCGGCTTCACTCGCGTGATATCGAAAAAAAGTATCCTATGTGTTATTCCAGACTACAATCTACATCTGTTCCAAATTTCATCAAGATCCGTTCAGTCGTTTTGACATATGATTGTGTTAAATTGCCATCAAACGAAGTCCAAAGAAATATAAATGATCATAGGCCCTTACTACACAATGGAAACTGTTTTTAGTAGAAATGGTGTTGAATAACAGGCACTTAATCATGGCTGTCTAGCGGTGCGCTGTGGTATGCAGGTGCCACATTTTTTCCCAGAGCACAGCGAACAAAAGTTAACGTGACGGTTATACCAGGCGTCTGGGAGGAGTGTTTTATGGCTACTTATAAGGCTACGGTTATGCTATAGTTTTAAAAACGCTTCGGGCGAAAAACTGCGAATGAAAAGAAACATTAATGATAGAAATGTTTTAGTATGACCATATATTTAGGATGGGCTATCATTATTGGTGAAACCCTGTCAATAAATTAATTGTGTTTTCAAAATATATGCAGCTTATACTTTGTATCAGACCATTCTGGGAAGGTACACCGAAACAAACTCAGAGATCACAAACTAACCTAACTCTGAGGTCAGTATTTTGTCTATATTTTCGCGCTTGGCAGCAACTCCCCTAATATGAAGATGTTGCGGCCTAGGATGGAGTACGCTTGTCGAAGAAAATCTAATGGCATTAACTTATATTGTAAACCGATACTATAAATCCGTAATAACCTCACAATTCTGGGCTCCAATCTTTACCAGATCGAACAACTCAAGCCTTCGTAGCACCGTAGAAAAAATCGCTACGAAAACTCGTAGGTACCGCTACGCGGCCCAGCCAGACTCCTTTTGAACTCGTGACTTGGCTTTTTGCTACGTTGCTACGAGCAACCAAACCTAGCTAAGTATAAGCTTATTTTATTTATGAAAAAAGGAACAATAAAGATACATTATGCGTTATTACTTATTACAAACATAATAATAATGTAGCCGACAGCGTTACAGCCACAAAGTAGCATTTACGAACTATACTGTTAACGAAATAGGTTTTTATCTCAAAGTAGAAACCATTATTTCACGAGAAAATCAGGTTTGAATTGTGCAAACATATTTGTGCTGTTGACTGTACGTGTCGTTTATCGCAAGTCATAGCGCCAGGGGTCGTGAACGATACTTAGAAGCAGTTAACTTAATGCAGGTGGCTTCCACCATTTTTATATTTCTTACCATGCTAACGCGGGGTCTAGCAGCAGTGTCGAATGAATTATGTGAAGAGGCGGTGGAGCTATAACTTAGACATACAGCAATAATAATTTTAAGTACTGAACTTTATGTATTAGACCAACATGGTGTCTAGATATTCTTCAAGTTATGGCAGGAAGCGGATGTGCCCTGAAGTTTGCAGCAGTTTACTAAGAAGTTTGGGTACCACGTCTTGTTGGAACAATACTTGAAAACGTTAGTTAGAGGTGACCATTTGGCCATCGACTTGTTACCATTTGTGTATAAGTCCTATGCAATATAAGGCATTTACTGTATTATAACATATCGTTTAATTAGTTTGTTTAATAATTGGTTTAGTTCAGGTCCTCGGTTTGATTGCCGGGTCAGCGTTATTAAGTTTTATTTTAAATTTTCTAGGGTCACAAACAGTTGTTCATTTTGCTTTTATGCTTAAGGTAATAATAATTACTTAAAGACGTACGTTATTAGACGGCACGGTTGGCGTAGTTGCATTGGCTGCTACGCTGCGTGACGCGGGTTCGATCCCCATACGAAACAAATATTTGTATGACCTACAGGTAGTTGTTCCGGGTTTGGCTGTTTGTGTATGTGAATTTAAATGTTTGTAAACGTACCCACGATACAGGAGAAATTCCTAGTGTGGGGCAACGTTTAAAAAAATAAAAGGATAATTTTTCATCAGGAATTTCCCGGTAACAGCCATGGAACCGGCTCCTGTGCTCAGTTTATGTCAATAGGCTCTCCCTTATTAGATTGGACGTAGATAATGGTAATTAGGTACGCCCCTGCTTACACGCTTGACATTACGTAGTTTGTTTCATGGAAAGAGAAAAGGATTTTCTGTTCTACGGTGTACTTACATGCAGAAAATGGTAACAAAGTGCTAAAGTTTTCCATTATTTTTCGACAATATCAACGCAGCAAGTTTCCAGAAAAATCCTTACTTCCTTACTAATATTATAAAAGCGAAAGTGAATTTGTTTGTTTGTTACGTCTTCACGGATACATGGCTAAACCGATTATGATGAATTTTGGTACAGAGATAGTTGGGACCCTGGAGACGGACGTAGGACGGAAATGAGGGAGAAAAAGAGAATAAAAGGGAAAACTTAGCTTTGCTATTACCTACAATAAATAAGGCGCTAGGGCAAAACCTTTAAGTAGCAGGTACAGGGAAACTGTGTTACCCCCAATTAAACGCGAGCGAAGCCGCGGGCAAAAGCAAGTAATCCATATAATCATTTACACATTTTAACGTCCCCATTTTCGAAGGTAACTTCAATAGCACACTTGCATCCCCAGAAACCACAATACTACATGGTTTCCACATCTTCATTAACCCACCCCCAACCTATGCCTTCAAGACACAGCAACCACAAAGCAACTAACAGTCGACACTCGTAAAACACTTTATTACCTTAGTCAACGATAAACTAAACTCTGCAGCGCAAGTTATAAGCGGCAGCGGGTTACGGAGAAAACTGGCAACATACAGGATAACCGCATAAGAACTAAGTAAACTATAACTTAATACAACTTGGAAAACTTACGAACACTACAGAGAGTATTAAATGAGAAACGAGCAATAACTACCTGCGTCTTGCTAAGAAACGAAGTTTAATAGAGAAGTTAAAAGTTGGAAAATGATTATTTTTTAGTAGTATCCGCTCTGACTTTTCTCTATGTTATGTCATTTATTTGGAAAAATAAACAGTTATACATAGAAGCTTACACTTTTTTTTTGGGTGGGGAAATCATCCAATAACTTCTCCCGCTCTGGGCGGAGCGGGGGGGGAGTGTCAGACTTGTACTGACTAAAACCCACCCATGTTCCTTCTATTGCCCTTTACGTTTCGGGGCCGCGGTATCTCTTTCGAACAACCCGCAACCCCGGCAGGGGAATCTTATACTAAGTTATAAATAAACAAGAGTTATAAATGTATAACCTACGACATTTTCCACAACATATATTAAAAGTTATACACGTGCTATTCTAAGGAGACTATGGTCGGTAATTCCCCAAGGAACGTCTTGCCATAGATGCCTTTGACAGTCTGCGATAATGTAGCTTCAATGGAATAATTTTAGAAATCGATTCTGTAGGTCCGAACATCAACATTTGACCTCTTTACAATTTTAGCAAAGACTTACGCATGTCCGCAGTTTTACCTCTTTGAGTTCGGCAATTGTCCCTGGTATTAATCCAGGTAAAAAACTATCAGCGTGATAAATTACATTCATATCCACAACCATTCATACAATCTCACATTTATTATATTAGCAGGATAGTAGTAATATCAAAGAATTGTTTTCTGAATGAAACTTGTAAACTGTAAATAATTATGAATGTAACATAATACCCAATGGTTGAAGCATGAATGAAGTTTTTCAATTCAAATGTTATGCAACTTGATTGTGAATGAACGATCAAGGATCATGTAATCATTCAAGCATACAAGCGTAAGTGGTTACGCTAAAAAAGAATCAACGCCTTCAACGTACTTTTACAATCACTAGCTACCCACTCCTGATTCGCACGGTTATACGACTGAAGAATAACTTTAATATTTCTTAATAAACAAGTTTAAACCTAAAATAACCTTTTTAAGGAAATTTCAAAACGTTTGATTGACACTTCCCGTGACCCAAGGGCTGGCTTTTACTTTGGCCAGAGGCTTAGCGTTATACAACGTGGCAACGCGGCCAGTCTCATGGGGACATTGCCAGCGTTGAGGACGAACTTTTTGACGCTATTATTTACTTTATTTATATGTTAGGTAGTTAAATTTAATTTTTATTAAAATAACCTTTAAACAAAACACCAGCAAGATCCTTTTCATACTTTAAACGATTAACACGGTCATGTCGCTATTATTTATTTATTTTATAAATGGTAGTTACACAGCTGATAATACAAAACCTATTTACGCCAATTACGAAATACCTACACAGAAAAAAACTACTAGCTGTGTTCAGCGGTTTCACCCGTAACACGCTACTCAGCTCCTAAGTACCGTACCCTCATTTTTTTTTAAATAATACTTTGCCCACTCTAGGAATTTCACCTGTATAGTGTGACGTTTACAAACATTTAAACTCACATACACAAACAGCCAGACCCGGAACAAATATCTGTAGGCCATACATATCACATAGTTACTACAAATAACGTGAGTGAAATATTTTCAAAATCGGATCAGTGGATCCACAGATTACCTCCTACAACTTCACAAATCTCCTACCTCTTTATAATATTAGTATAGACAAGACACCTCGCCAGCTACGTCTGGGAAGCCCCCCACAGTTGTCTAGTCATCTAGTCTAGCGAGTTCCCACAACATCCCTGATGCTGATTCACACATCATCCCCCCTAGAACCCTGTAGCTGACTCACACTTCCCAGAGCAGCAGAGCCGCCATCCCTTTTAACTTACTCCTACACCCCGTCTAAATATGAGTCACTTCTAAAGGGCAACGCACCCTCACTTAATGCCATGCACCCCTGCGAAGTCGTGAAGTCGCCTGAATCATAACCACGGACTGCAAGACGTATGGGAACTGTCCAACTTTGCCAAGTGTAGTAACTTTTGCCGAGGCGGATTTTAATTGAAAAGTTTTAATACTTTTGTTTGGAATATGGAGTTATTTTAGTTGGAATTGTTGATTTAAGTTTTTTAAGCTACAGCTTAAATCTTAGCTTTTAGTGCATGTGTGAATTATCACATATCAGCACTGATTACATCAGCTTCATAGTCTGAATTGTACCCTGAAATATGACAATATCTTTCTGGTACAGGCTGTAGAGTATTCTCTATCCAAGATTGTTCTTGAAGAAATTGGGTTCACTTAGCTATGAGTAAGGTAGTTACCGATAGCCTTTGACAGTTCTAATAAACAGGCGAAGTGCAAGTGCAACGACGACACGGTTGGCGCAGTGGCTGAGCGATCGACTGCTGCGCTGCGTGTCGCGGGTTCGATTCCCGCACGGAACAAATATTTGTATGGCCTACAGATAATTGTTCCGGGTCTGGCTGTTTGTGTATGTCAATTTAAATGTTTGTAAACGCACCCACGATACAGGAGAAATTCCTAGTGTGGGGCAAAGTTAAAAAAAAAATTGCTTCGCATACAGGGTTTCATAGCGCCAAAGAACAGCAATATTTGTAACGCTCATTTAAAAGTATTTACATTCAATTGTAAAACTAAATTTGATTTTTCGTAGTATCCTTATAAAACACATAAATACTGCTGCAGTTTGACTACGATACCCTAAAATCAGTTCTTCATATCAAATGTAGCCAGGTTAACTTTCCGAAGAAATCGTATCGAAACAGCTGGCGGCCGTTTTGTTAGGCCTTAGTTGTTCAATAACAACTGGTGCTAGACAAAAAGTTTGCATATGCGATGGACAATATATATTTACTAGCTGTGCCCCGGCATGCGTTGCTATGCAATTTTCTACTTTTCTACCTACCCTACCTACCCTACCTGCCGTACCTACCCTATCTTTTAAGTTGGATCAAACTGCACACGGTGTGCAAATTTAATTTAAATCGGTTAAGTAGTTTAGGAGTCCATCGCGGACAAACAACGTGACACGTGATTTATATATATTAAGATGTCGCGTATATTCTTACAACTGGTTCAAGTGCGTGTGTCCTTGTCTCATTTGTGGTAATTATTTTGTTATTTGTTTGTAGTTTTGAGGATTGAGTACCCAAAAAGGGAAAAAGGGAACCCAGAAAGGGAAGACAGAGGGACAACAAAGTAATACTATAAGAGGATCACTTTATTGCCCGTCTGTCTGTCAAGACCCTTTAAATCGGGAACGAGTGAAGGTATCAAGTTGAAAATAAAATCATATACTCAAGTATGTGGTCTCTTGGAGGTGTGTAAAAGTCAACCATTTAGGTATACGCAGTCACAAGATATGGCCGTTTATATCGCAAGTTTGTACGAAACCCTTGGTGGGGGAGTCTGACCCTCATTTGGCTGGATTTTTATGTGAGGGCGATGATGTATCCTGCAATCTGCATTCAACCTTGGATCAATCCATCCTACCTGAACCTTTTTCGCAGAATTAAAACTAAGTATTTTACAGAACATTAACATGAACAAAGTAACGCCTCTATAACTTATCTTTTGCTATACTCTTTTCTACGACAAAAATCTATATTTATTGAGTGGGTTTTGATCAAAATATTGCACAAAATATTGCTAGTATCTAATTAAAAGTGTCAAGGCATTTCTGAACTTCCAATTGCTACGGTATAAAAAGCTGTATATATCCTGAATGTCATCAGAATATCCGGTCCGGAATTCCCGATTCAATTTCCGGGAATCCGATACATCGTTGACTTATATGAGGTGGGAAGTTACCATTAGGTACGATTTTTTTCCGGACCTCTAATTCTTTGAATGTCGAGAGCCTAACAGATACAAACTTCCATATATCGATTGTAACATATTTTTCTCAAGTGATGATGGAATGATGGACAGATGTTTTACATCCACACACTTGCTACCATGAAATGAAAGAAAATGTCAGGGTTGCCAACGCCATGAACTTTTTAAAAAACATTTTTATTTAATGCTATTAAAATAAGCAGTTTTATAATATCTGGATGTATCTAACACGTTGGGAAAATACTTTCAAATACTTGAGACAAACAGAAGAACTAACTCTTTAAGTTTTCAGTTAACATCTGTGTGACTTGCCTTATAGTTATTTTTTTTGCATTTTTTTTTTAATTCTTGTATAGATTCTTTTTTACCAATTCGTTGTGAATGAGTGGACATGGTTGGCCTTGTAGATTCTTAGACGCTTGTTAACTTTTGTTAACGTATTATTTTATTTTACGTTTTGTAAAACAAGCAATGACTTATACGTAACAACAACATTGTAAAACCAAATGATTTTAAAAGAGTAACCACGGAGTTTCTTGCCGGTTCTTCTCCATAGGAAACGACCAACCTAAACCGTGCATCTTTATTCGACGTTTTATTAGTGTTCATGTAGGCCTATGGGAAATAAAAATATTTTGATAATTCGGGATTTCGCCAAGCCATTGGTGGATTCTTTACGTGACCAGGCTGGCCTAGACTTCTGCAAAAACAAGGGCATATGCTCGTGGCTCGAGACCTTAACTTCAAGACACCTATAGGATAGTCCGATTGAGCAGTCAATTACCTGATAGGTGTTTAACCTCATGACGAAACAGATGCCAATAAAAAAAAAGTGTGTGTGTCAGCTCCGACGCACGACTGGAGTTTACTCCCTAAGTACGATTGTCTAAACATACGCAAAAAGAGTTTATTAAACTGAAAAAAGATTAATACCAGAAAGGGTAAATTAACAAACTAATGAAAATAATATATAAATATTTTTTATTCATTTTATATACATTTATTATAACTAATCGGCGAAATATTTTACATTAAACTTTTCACAATAGTCAATTTCAGATATTTTATTAGGAATGTTGATAAAAAATGTAATTATTATTATCTGACTATTATCATTTTCTTTTTTAAATATTAATTAGATCAACATTGCTTTCATTATTAATTACAGTGACAAGTGGTTTATGGTAACTAAAATAAGACACATGTACAGTCAGGGGACACAATTGGAGAGGCAAAATTACAACGTAACAGCTTGACGTTTAGTTTGACTTACGACCTTATATTTTTAAGCATATAGTCGTTGTCGTCAACAAGTGATTGTAGCTCATAATTTCAACTTATTAATCAGAGTCAGGATGGCTTACCGGTTAATCGGGTTCGGACAGACGTATGAATCGATTAGCTGTGAGTTCAAATCTAACGCAAGATTGTAGACTTTTTGTAACTTTTTTTTTGGTTGGTAGTAATGGGACAGAAATATTTTATTCTTTACGTTGTTTGCTTTGTTCACACAATAATTCTTTAAGTTAGGGAGGTAGATCATAAAAAGTAACTAAAGAATAAAAATCTCGGTGAGGTAGACATGACTTTTATGAATATTTAACTTGATCGGAATATTAACGTTGTCGATTGATTGTAGTTGTTGGTTGGTGAAGTGTGGCTTAATAGATAGCGGTATAATTATTATTCTCAAAACTCAAAATGCAGGCAAATATTTATATTGAGGCGAGGGTGACTATTATTGCACTGCATAGAAGTGGTTTTAATGGAACACTAATACCTATCTGATTAAACCGGACTAAATGTGAGTATTATATTTATGAATTATAACTTAAACTTTTATTTGATATTTGCCTAATAATAATCTGAGGCATAAGGATTAATTCTTTTTTATTCACTGACTTGTAAAAAAAAGGAGAAGGTTGTTGTTTTTTATCATGAGGATTTTAATTTGTTAGGTCTGAGAACAGTTCGTAGGATATTTTTTACACCCCTAGGTCTAGGTGAAAAGGGTGGATCTCTCCAGAAAAGGAGCTGAGCAGCGGTTGAAACCGCTGGCCACCGTTTATATAATATGAAAAAAAATGTTATAGCTGCTTAATACCACTTTCTTTTTGTTTTAGAAGAATACTGTAAGTCACTGAATTAAAAGATGCGAGGAAAACGGTAGCCGCCGCACAGCGACGACAAATTGTTGACGAGTTTGAAACGAATGCTTTCACACCAACGAGCTTTGCAGAATTATGCGATACCTCAGTGCAAACCGTTCGCCGTGTCCTCTACGCTGACGGCTTGCCAAACTACAGTTAAAAACCCCTTTCTGACAGCAACACAAACAAAAAGATGACATGCAATCTACTGTGTAACATTTACCCAGCTGATGAGTTGATAAATATAACATTTGTCTGGGACATTTGTCCAGGTCAACTGTCCTGTTCATCGAGCGAGCACTGTGCGCTACTAGTTTCACAATCACCCAGAGATATTTTTGTTGCAAAGGTGGGAGCCACGGGGGATCATGACAAGAGTATTCAACAATTAAAAACACATTGTTTGGAGATCTGGGAAAATTAAAGAGGAACCGAAATATGTGTGGTAATATGGTAACATGTGCAAATGTCTACTTGACTGCATTGAAAATAATGGAGGATATACTAAATATTAATATCTAGATGTTTTTGTTTTAATTATTAAACGGTGTAACTAAATATTGAGTAGGTAACATTTAATTATATAAAATTGAGGTTAAGTTTCAATCTTCTTTTCGTTAAGAAAATGAACACTTAAGCTATAACCTCAATTCATTCATTGTGACGTTACATAATAATAAAACATGTTCATAAAGTCTAAATCATAAACATTAGTTTTCATTAAACTCATCATCATCATCGTTTCACAAAACCGATACCCAAAGACATTAAAATATTAACGAACCGATACCTGTATCAACAATTATATTAGGTCCTTACATATGAAATTGGCGTTTTTCGTACTGGCCACTTTAATCACGAATTTCTCCTCTTTGGTAAGGAATTCCAAATTCAAATTTGTACAGCTATTTACTCATGTATTTGTGCTTCGATGACCGTCATTCATTTGTTTTTTTTCTTCTGTTTTTTCTGTTTGCGTCACTCATTTTACAAAATGGAAAATTTAAAATATCGCATTATTTACGAGTACGAGTTCCGCCGTGGCACTAGTGCTGCGGAAACGACTCGAAGGGTGAATGATGTGTATGGCGGTCATGTTGCAAAAGAAAACACAGTTCGTTTTTGGTTCCAACGTTTTCGTTCTGGAAATTTCGACCTGCAGAACAAGCCCCGTGGACGGCCTGAGACCCAAGTTGATAATGGAGAATTGAAGGCTATTGTGGAAGCGGACCCATCGCAAACCACGTCCGAGTTAGCTGCAGGCTTCGATGTTAGTGATAAAACTGTTTTAATTCACTCGAAGCAAATTGGGAAGATTAAAAAGCTTGAAAGGTGGGTACCTCACGAATTGACTGAAGCAAACCGGCAAACGCGCGTCGACTGCTGCGTTACATTACTGAACCGGCACAACAATGAAGGTATTTTAAACCGAATCATTACCTGTGATGAAAAATGGATTCTTTACGATAATCGGAAGCGCTCAGCGCAATGGTTGGATCCTGGCCAGCCAGCCAAATCCTGCCCCAAGCGAAAATTAACCCCAAAAAAGTTACTTGTAAGCGTTTGGTGGACTAGTGCCGGTATTGTTCATTACAGTTTTCTCAAATCTGGCCAGACTATTACAGCTGATGTCTATTGTCAGCAATTACAAACCATGATGGAAAAGCTAGCGGCTAAACAACCAAGGCTGGTCAATCGCTCCACGCCACTGCTGCTTCACGACAACGCCAGACCACACACTGCGCAACAGACGGCTACCAAATTAGAAGAGCTTGAATTGGAATGTCTTAGACATCCTCCGTACTCCCCGGACCTTGCTCCAACAGATTACCATTTTTTTCGCAATTTGGATAACTTTTTGCAAGGGAAAAAATTCAACTCCGATGGGGGCAGTCCAAATCGCCTTCAAAGATTTTATTGATTCCCGTCCGACTGGTTTTTTTAGTAAAGGGATCAATGAACTACCTATAAGATGGCAAAAGTGCATTGAAAACAATGGTTCATACTTTGATTAATTAAATATATTATATTAAAAAATATTCGACTTTTTGTTCCTTCCATACAAAACGCCAATTTCATATGTAAGGACCTAATATTTCTGTTATTAGAATATCATTTTCTTGATATGTTATTGTTAATTGACTAAGTGGGTATACCACAAAAAAAGTGTTAGAAAGTTACAAGTGAACTTCTTTTATCTAAGTTGGAATGTGACGTCACAATTCTCATTAATGTTTGTTAATTTTAGAATAAAACGAATAAACATTTTTATTATCATTCAGCACGACTTTTTTATTTTCACCTTCGACACCGAAAAGATAAATTTAAAATTACATAAATAGTGAAGTAAATATTAAAATAAGTAATATATAACTAAACATAAACATTTTTTTGATTAAAACCTAAATATGGTTTTAAAAAACAACTACACCTTTTGATTGATATTCGAACTCGGGACACAATGATCGCTAATCCATGGCTAAATCCAAACAGCTAGCAGCACATATTAAAACCAAGTGAATTTTAGCAATACAATGTAACGAATGGGTCGCCACTATAACGCGTAAATGCAACAGATATATAATGTTATTTCGCTCTAATGCGACTACAATTTGTGTGTGTGTGTTATCTGTTGAATGTTGAGGCATCACTCATACACGCACACGCACTGACAGCGCAGACAATCCTTTGCGATGCTTGAAAATATAAGGTCGTAAGTCCAACTAAACGTCAAGCTGTTACGTTGTAATTTTGCCTCGCCAACTGTGCCCCCGACTGTACGTTGGTAGATACTTACGTGGTTCAGGAATCTCGAAAATACCGCATCAATGGTTGTACCATACCATACCTCGTTGTCCCCATTGCTCTATCAGAAACTAATGTGCTTAACAGACTAAAATTAAACTTAAGAAAACGTGCAAGAAAGTGCATCGAGCAGGGCGGTGGACATTTTGAAAGTTTGCTGAAAAGAGGACGAAAAAATAGTGTAAATTATTCATCATTTATCGATTAAATACCTATAAATATTAGGATTCTAATCTTTTAAACACGCCGATTTTGAATAGGTACGACATCGCGATAGTTAGGTAGTTACTTACTACCCTGCGCATCAGAGCACTACCTACCTAACACTTATTAAATAGTAAAGCGGTTTCTAATAAATAGATCGCAGTACTTAAAATTAAATAAAAATATTCTAATCCGACAGTCCAAAGTTGTTCTCAAATATATATTTATATGAACTACATCGATAATTATTAAATATTTAATAAATACAAATCGCACGTGCTCATGCATATAATGCATAAATTATAACGTACCTTTCACTTACGTGGTTGCTAGATGTTCCGGCAATATTATCTACACCCCTTTCTGCCATAGTTATTTCAAAATACTTTCAGTTCACTTTATAGGTGCGCACCAAAAACGTATGAGGTCATTCATCGGTAGATTTTACACCTCACATTTTTTCATACCGGGCGCCTTATATATGAAGATCGATTCTTAAGGAGTAAACTCCAATAATATACATATATAAATATATATATTTATTCATTTTATATACATTTATTATAACTAATCGGCGAAAAATATCACTGACGGACGACAAATTTCATAAAGCGCCATAATATTCAACTGTACGCCAAACACCTTAGGTGCACGCGCACCAAAAACGTAACGAGGTCATTCATCAGTAGATTTTACACCTCACACTTTTCTCATACCGGGCGCCTTATACATATATGAAAATCGATTCTTAAGGAGTAAACTCAAAAAAAATAAAAGAATGTTTTTTTTTTGTAGAACTTCACAAGACAGTGACAGCATTTGAACTTATTCTTCTTTGATTCTGATGACTTCGATGATTATTTTTAAAAGATGTAGGTCCAGTAAGAGGTGCCCATTCATCGAACTCATACTCTCAGCCAGCAGAACAGGCCGTCGACAGGCCATGTCGACGGCCCGGTCGTGATCCACGCGCGCCTCAAAGAGATGTCAGCAAAGCAGAAGAGTCTGCCAGGGCTACAGCCTGCGGGGGTTGCGGGTTTTTCGAAAGAGATACCGCGGCCCCAGAACATAGCGGGGGAAGTTATTTGGTGATTTACCCTTGCGCAAAAAAAGCTAGCAGTATCGTATCATTTTCGGTGCCGTGTGTGATGTGACGAATATCTAACACATTGGCCTTGGATAATGATGATGTACAGTTGTACACTCTATCGCAGTTTGTGAGGTCATTTCGGATGTATGCGATTAGCTTTAATGTGTTCCGTTAGATAGCGAGTACACTTAAGTTGGAATGGTCGTTTATTGCCGCATGTAGGCGACCAAAACTATATGGTCATCATTATCTGCCTAGCCTTTTCGAACTATGTTGGGGTCGGCTTCCAGTCTTACCGGATGCAGCTGAATACCAGTATTTTACATGGACCGACTGCTTATCTGACCTCCATAACCCAGTTAGTACTGGGTAATACGATACCCCTTGGTAAGTCCCCCCTGGCTGTCAGACTTTTGGGACATTTACTATCTGTAACGACTATCAAAGATCTACAAATGACAGCCGGGACCAACATCTTAACGTGCTCTCCGAGGCACGGAGGAAACTCGGTATGTAACGGGTGGTCACCCATCAATAGACCAA
Source organism: Ochropleura plecta (assembly GCA_905475445.1). NCBI lineage: Eukaryota > Metazoa > Arthropoda > Insecta > Lepidoptera > Noctuidae > Ochropleura > Ochropleura plecta. The sequence goes on from FR997735.1 coordinate 2,142,324, forward strand.
CCTAGGCAACCGCGACTCAACCTAAAGATCGACCTGAGCGGCTGCTATATGGTCAAAACTATATGGTCGATTAACTCAAACATCATATTTATAACTTAGTTTAAATAAACAAATAAATTTATTTGCATACAAGATGATAATGTGGATACAATGGATACTAGGTAGTTGATGATGTCTGCATCGAATCAATTCACTACCACAAAAAGCCTTACGCGTTAACGTTTCATTAAGACGTTAATGACTTTAGTTGTCAAAGGTTAAGTCGGATGACGATCTGTGTTAACCTAAAAGGGGTTAATTACACATAATAGCCACATAAATCTTTGATCGTACCCAAGATAAACGGACCTATATGATTTAACACGGTCTAAATGGGTCAAAGCCGAAAACACCAAAACACGGCGGAGGCTTTAAAACAAAAAGGAAACAAACACATCCTTAAAATAACAAAAGAAAAAACTTTTGTCAGTGACAAACGCATTGTAAACGCAAAAAGAAACATATTATCATGACAATATTGTTGCATAAACACACAGCCTTATTGTGTACGACAATAGGGACCATTACATCGCACGGTTGCTTTTAGCACGCTCATTGTCTATGATTAAACGACGGTACACTGAATGGCTTTGTACTGTGATGAGTCGCGGGAATCAGTCATTTGTTTGTAACCGCTACTTGCAGATGGACGGGTGTATGAAAAGAAAATCTGGGATTGATTTTAAACTATCACTGGGGACATTAAAACTTTGTTTATTGTGCCTCCAACGTATGTGTGCAAGTGAGAAAACACAAAAATAAAATAAATGTACCAACTTTGACATATCGATGCACATGTTCATGACAAGCAACACCACCTTGCCGTGTTGCCGGTGCGTTAGTATTCCACGCGCGCATCAAAGAGATGTCAGCAAAGAAGAGGAGTATGCCAGGGCCACCGCCTGCCGGGGTAAAGGATTGTTCGACAGAGATACCGCGGCCCCAGAACATAAAGGGCAAAAGAAGGAACATGGGTGGGTTTTAGTCAATACAAGTCTGACACTCCCCTTCACCGCCCAGAGCTAGGGAAGTTATTTGTTGATTTCCCATCCGCAAAAAAAAGCAACGCCATCTTGAACTGCACACTTAAAATGGCCATACTATACCTTTCAAAACTTCTCAGAGATTTAATCTCTTCCGAATCCCACGGAATTGTTTTGTTTTCTGCCTTAACTGAAGATGACAGAGCATAAACTGATTAAGATCATAATTGTATTAAGCCTCGCGATGGCTCACACAGCAAAACGCGAGCGCCGCTATAATCCGATTATAATTGACGACTATCATAACTTGTGCTGTACCTACAACTAACAGATTAACATGTATTTATTTAGTGGTAAATAATAACATAACATAGCGCCTGTAATGCCAGGAGGGTCTGCCAGAGGTGTACTATATAGTACACTCACATTTCGACAGTTATGTTGACATTCCATGTACAATCAGCCAAAAACTAGCATTTTTAACGTCGAACTTTATTTACAAGTAATTTCGTTTGACTCTTCAATATAATACTTTACTTAAGTGGTAAATAAATGACTCATAAATACACAACCGGTTAGTAAACACACATTTTTGCAGAACAAGCTAACGATAAGCTAGCGATGAATCAACAGAGCAATTTAAAAGAAAAATACTCAGTGCTAAAGGCAGCAATTTAAAAATTGCAACCTCGCTGAACCCAACACTAGAATGTTTTCGAACCGTTTCATTTTCAGGATAATAAACAGCTAGCAAATACGGACAGTATTTCAGAATGTCCCGAAATAAAACCTTTTTATTAAATTGATACATGGTCTGAGGCGCCAAACATCGCGGCTCATATATCTAAGAAAACGTTTAAGAAAGCGGAAGCTATATCTGGACACAAAGAACGTGGGGGATCTCATCCGGGGGAGGTAAGGGTGGCTGCAAGCCAGATGGGATATTGATAAAAGACACGTCCGGTTATCCAGTAGGTATGTCTGGCGCTTGACAAATTATATTGTGGACTAGCTTACGGATTTTTATAGCTTTTGGTATCGGAATGAAGAAATCTCTTACGAGAATAGAACCTAGTCACGCTTAGGAAAAGTTTTTAATACTCTTTTATTAGCTTAACCTGTAACTATGTAATAATATCTTAGAAAGTATGGTAGTCGTGGGCAGCAGCTGAAAATCAGCGTCAGTTTGGCGGCCCTTGTATTGCCATCTGGCATTATGCTGAGCTGAGGCGCTTTTGGCATTATTTAGTTTAATGTTAAGGTGTTCCTGTGTTTTTTTGTTTTTAATATTGCTGAATAAACGCAATTTTCTTTCTTTCTAACTTAAATTTATATCCGGTTTCCAATTGAGCTGAAATTTTGCATACATGTTTAGTTTGGATGACAAAAAAAATACATGATCAGCTAACTTACGTCATTCTAAATCCAATATGGCGGACTTCCAAACGTACGAACTAGTTTTTAATGTTCAAACTGAGAGCTCTGGAACACAGCTAAGATGTGCCGATCACGTTCAGGTTTTTTGGTGAAATATATTTCCATTTTTGTTGTATTTCTTCAATGTATCTTAGACATTTTCAATATCAGTTTTTCAACCACGAGTTTTTTTTTTATATATTTTTGTATAGAGGCGGGGAAAATAAAATCTGCTAGTAGCACGGAGCAATATTGCCCGGAAAAAAAAGGCTTGTGACAACAAAGCTGTTGTGAGGTTAAAACGTCGAGGAGCAAGTCCCAGTACTCACTGTTGTAGAGGTAACAAAAGTATGTTTTGTAAATTCTTTTACACTATTTTTTTCAGTACCAGTATGTTCAATACTCGTACTGAGTATCTAGTATAGTATAGTATATGTATATCAAAAGAATGCCGAAAATCAAGGACGAGGAAATATGGTACTAAAATAGGGTAGTTTCCAGGGTCAAAGTAATTAAAAAAAGGACGCTTTTTTTTTGTAAATAAGATCAAAAATGACAAAGATATAGCCCATTGCAGTTACGTGAAACGTCACGCGTTTCTGCATTTTTTCGCAACAGTTACTAATAAAAAACAAAAATACTGCTGCAGTTTGACTCCGGTACCCTAAAAACAGTTCTTCATATCAAATGTAGCCGTTAACTTTCCGAAGAAATCGTATCGAAACAGCTGGCGGCCGTTTTGTAAGGCCTTAGTTGTAAGGCCGTAGTATGTGGTCCCTTAGAGGTATGTAAAAGTCAACCATTTAGGTATACGCAGTCACAAGATATGGCCGTTTATATCGCAAGTTTGTACGAAACCCTCTCGGTACGGGAGTCTGACCCTCATTTGGCTGGATTTTTATGTGAGGGCGATGATGTATCCTGCAATCTGCATCCAACCTTGGATCAATCCCTCCTACCTGAACCATTTTCGCAGAATTAAAACTAAGTATTTAACAGAACATTAACATGAACAAAGTAACGCCTGATTCTATAACTTATCTTTTGCTATACTCTTTTCTACGACAAAAATCTATATTTATTGAGTGCGTTTTGATCAAAATATTGCACAAAATATTGCTAGTATCTAATTAAAAGTGTCAAGGCATTTCTGAACTTCCAATTGCTACGGTATAAAAAGCTGTATATATCCTGAATGTCATCAGAATATCCGGTCCGGAATTCCCGATTCAATTTCCGGGAATACGATACATCGTTGACTTATATGAGGCGGGAAGTTACCATTAGGTACGATTTTTTTCCGGACCTCTAATTCTTTGAATGTCGAGAGCCTAACAGATACAAACTTCCATATATCGACTGTAACATATTTTTCTCAAGTGATGATGGAATGATGGACAGATGTTTTACATCCACACACTTGCTACCATGAAATGAAAGAAAATGTCAGGGTTGCCAACGCCATGAACTTTTTAAAAACCATTTTTATTTAATGCTATTAAAATAAGCAGTTTTATAATATCTGGATGTATCTAACACGTTGGGAAAATACTTTCAAATGATTGAGACAAACAGAAGAACTAACTCTTTAAGTTTTCAGTTAACATCTGTGTGATTTGCCTTATAGTCATTTCTTTTGCATTTTTTTTTTAATTCTTGTATAGATTCTTTTTTACCAACTCGTTGTGAATGAGTGGACATGGTTGGCCTTGTAGATTCTTAGACGCTTGTTAACTTTTGTTAACGTATTATTTTATTTTACGTTTTGTAAAACAAGCGATGACTTATTGTCGGGCCTACGCTGTCCTCAACTAACGCTGTAACAACAACATTGTAAAACCAAATGATTTTAAAAGAGTAACCACGGAGTTTCTTGCCGGTTCTTCTCCATAGGCACGACCAACCCAAAACCGTGCATCTTTATTCGACGTTTTATTAGTGTCCATGTAGGCCTATGGGAATAAAAAATGTAATTATTATTATCTGACTATTATCATTTTCTTTTTTAAATATTAATTAGATCAACATTGCTTTCATTATTAATTACAGTGACAAGTGGTTTATGGTAACTAAAATAAGACACATGTACGTTGGTAGATACTTACGTGGTTCAGGAATCTCGAAAATACCGCATCAATGGTTGTACCATACCATACCTCGTTGTCCCCATTGCTCTATCAGAAACTAATGTGCTTAACAGACTAAAATTAAACTTAAGAAAACGTGCAAGAAAGTGCATCGAGCAGGGCGGTGAACATTTTGAAAGTTTGCTGAAAAGAGGACGAAAAAATAGTGTAAATTATTTATCATTTATCGATTTAATACCTATAAATATTAGGATTCTAATCTTTTAAACACGCCGATTTTGAATAGGTAGGTACGACATCGCGATAGTTAGGTAGTTACTTACTACCCTGCGCATCAGAGCACTACCTACCTAACACTTATTAAATAGTAAAGCGGTTTCTAATAAATAGATCGCAGTACTTAAAATTAAATAAAAATATTCTAATCCGACAGTCCAAAGTTGTTCTCAAATATATATTTATATGAACTACATCGATAATTATTAAATATTTAATAAATACAAATCGCACGTGCTCGAATTATAACGTACCTTTCACCCACGTGGTTGCTAGATGTTCCGGCAATATTATCTACACCCCTTTCTGCCATAGTTATTTCAAAATACTTTCAGTTCACTTTATAGGTGCGCACCAAAAACGTATGAGGTCATTCATCAATAGATTTTACACCTCACATTTTCTCATACCGGGCGCCTTATATATGAAAATCGATTCTTAAGGAGTAAACTCCAATAATATACATATATAAATATATATATTTATTCATTTTATATACATTTATTATAACTAATCGGCGAAAAATATCACTGACGGACGACAAATTTCATAAAGCGCCATCATATTCAACTGTACGCCAAACACCTTAGGTGCACGCGCACCAAAAACGTAACGAGGTCATTCATCAGTAGATTTTACACCTCACACTTTTCTCATACCGGGCGCCTTATACATATATGAAAATCGATTCTTAAGGAGTAAACTCAAAAAAAAATAAAAGAATGTTTTTTTTTGTAGAACTTCACAAGACAGTGTCAGCATTTGAACTTATTCTTCTTTGATTCTGATGACTTCGATGATTATTTTTAAAAGATGTAGGTCCAGTAAGAGGTGCCCATTCATCCAACTCATACACTCAGCCAGCAGAACAGGCCGTCGACAGGCCATGTCGACGGCCCGGTCGTGATCCACGCGCGCCTCAAAGAGATGTCAGCAAAGCAGAAGAGTCTGCCAGGGCTACAGCCTGCGGGGGTTGCGGGTTTTTCGAAAGAGATACCGCGGCCCCAGAACATAGCGGGGGAAGTTATTTGGTGATTTACCCTTGCGCAAAAAAAGCTAGCAGTATCGTATCATTTTCGGTGCCGTGTGTGATGTGACGAATATCTAACACATTGGCCTTGGATAATGATGATGTACAGTTGTACACTCTATCGCAGTTTGTGAGGTCATTTCGGATGTATGCGATTAGCTTTAATGTGTGCCGTTAGATAGCGAGTACACTTAATTTGAAATGGTCGTTTATTGCCGCATGTAGGCGACCAAAACTATATGGTCATCATTATCTGCCTAGCCTTTTCGAACTATGTTGGGGTCGGCTTCCAGTCTTTCCGGATGCAGCTGAATACCAGTATTTTACATGGACCGACTGCCTATCTGATCTCCATAACCCAGTTAGTACTGGGTAATACGATACCCCTTGGTAAGTCCCCCCTGGCTGTCAGACTTTTGGGATATTTACTATCTGTAACGACTACCAAAGATCTACAAATGACAGCCGGGACCAACATCTTAACGTGCTCTCCGAGGCACGGAGGAAACTCGGTATGTAACGGGTGGTCACCCATCAATAGACCAACCTAGGCAACCGCGACTCAACCTAAAGATCGACCTGAGCGGCTGCTATATGGTCAAAACTATATGGTCGATTAACTCAAACATTATATTTATAACTTAGTTTAAATAAACAAATAAATTTATTTGCATACAAGATGATAATGTGGATACAATAGCTATACTAGGCAGTTGATGGTGCGTGGATCGAATTATTTCACTACCACAAAAAGCCTTAACGCGTTAACGTTTCATTAAGACGTTAATGACTTTAGTTCTCAAAGGTTAAGTCGGATGACGATCTATGTTAACCTAAAAGGGGTTAATTACACATAATAGCCACATAAATCTTTGATCGTACCCAAGTTAAACGGACCTATATGATTTAACACGGTTTAAATGGGTCAAAGCCGAAAACGCCAAAACATGGCGGAGGCTTTAAAACAAAAAGGAAACAAACACATCATTAAAATAACAAGAGAAAAAAATTGTTTTTGTCAGTGACAAACGCGTTGTAAACGCAAAAAAGAAACATATTATCATGACAATATTGTCGCATAAACATACAGCCTTATTGTGTACGACAATAGTGACCATTACATCGCACGGTTGCTTTTAGCACGCTCATTGTCTATGATTAAACGACGGTACACTGAATGGCTTTGTACTGTGATGAGTCGCGGGAATCAGTCATTAGTTTGTAACCGCTACTTGCAGATGGACGGGTGTAGGAAAAGAAAATCTGGGATTGATATTAAACTATCACTGGGGACATTAAAACTTTGTTTATTGTGCCTCCAACGTATCTGTGCAAGTGAGAAAACACAAAAATAAAATAAATGTACCAACTTTGACATATCGATGCACATGTTCATGACAAGCAACGCCACCTTGCCGTGTTGCCGGTGCGTTAGTATTCCACGCGCGCATCAAAGAGATGTCAGCAAAGAAGAGGAGTATGCCAGGGCCACCGCCTGCCGGTAAAGGATTGTTCGACAGAGATACCGCGGCCCCAGAACATAAAGGGCAAAAGAAGGAACATGGGTGGGTTTTAGTCAATACAAGTCTGACACTCCCCCTCACCGCCCAGAGCGAGGGAAGTTATTTGTTGATTCCCATCCGCAAAAAAGCAACGCCATCTTGTACTGCACACTTAAAATGGCCATACTATACTTTTCAAAACTTCTCAGAGTTTTAATCTCTTCCGAATCCCACGGAATTGTTTTGTTTTCTGCCTTAACTGAAGATGACAGAGCACAAACTGATTAAGATCATAATTGTATTAAGCCTCGCGATGGCTCACACAGCAAAACGCGAGCGCCGCTATAATCCGATTATAATTGACGACTATCATAACTTGTGCTGTACCTACAACTAACAGATTAACATGTATTTATTTAGTGGTAAATAATAACATAACATAGCGCCTGTAATGCCAGGAGGATCTGCCAGAGGTGTACTATATAGTACACTCACATTTCGACAGTTATGTTGACATTCCATGTACAATCAGCCAAAAACTAGCATTTTTAACGTCGAACTTTATTTACAAGTAATTTCGTTTGACTCTTCAATATAATACTTTACTTAAGTGGTAAATAAATGACTCATAAATACACAACCGGTTAGTAAACACACATTTTTGCAGAACAAGCTAACGATAAGCTAGCGATGAATCAACAGAGCAATTTAAAAGAAAAATACTCAGTGCTAAAGGCAGCAATTTAAAAATTGCAACCTCGCTGAACCCAACACTAGAATGTTTTCGAACCGTTTCATTTTCAGGATAATAAACAGCTAGCAAATACGGACAGTATTTCAAAATGTCCCGAAATAAAACCTTTTTATTAAATTGATACATGGTCTGAGGCGCCAAACATCGCGGCTCATATATCTAAGAAAACGTTTAAGAAAGCGGAAGCTATATCTGGACACAAAGAACGTGGGGGATCTCATCCGGGGGAGGTAAGGGTGGCTGCAAGCCAGATGGGATATTGATAAAAGACACGTCCGGTTATCCAGTAGGTATGTCTGGCGCTTGACAAATTATATTGTGGACTAGCTTACGGATTTTTATAGCTTTTGGTATCGGAATGAAGAAATCTCTTATGAGAATAGAACCTAGTCACGCTTAGGAAAAGTTTTTAATACTCTTTTATTAGCTTAACCTGTAACTATGTAATAATATCTTAGAAAGTATGGTAGTCGTGGGCAGCAGCTGAAAATCAGCGTCACTTTGGCGGCACTTGTATTGCCATCTGGCATTATGCTGAGCTGAGGCGCTTTTGGCATTATTTAGTTTAATGTTAAGGTGTTTCTGTGTTTTTTTGTTTTTAATGTTGCTGAATAAACGCAATTTTCTTTCTTTCTAACTTAAATTTATATCCAGTTTCCAATTGAGCTGAAATTTTGCATACATGTTTAGTTTGGATGACAAAAAAAATACATGATCAGCTAACTTACGTCATTCTAAATCCAATATGGCGGACTTCCGAAGATAACGAACTAGTTTTTAATGTTCAAACTGAGAGCTCTGGAACTGGAACACAGCTAAGATGTGCCGATCACGTTCAGGTTTTTTGGTGAAATATATTTCCTATTTTGTTGTATTTCTTCAATGTATCTTAGACATTTTCAATATAAGTTTTTCAACCACGAGTTTTTTTATATATTTTTGTATAGAGGCGGGGAAAATAAAATCTGCTAGTAGCACGGACCAATATTGCCCGGAATAAAAGGCTTGTGATAACAAAGCTGTTGTGAGGTTAAAACGTCGAGGAGCAAGTCCATGTACTCACTGTTGTAGAGGTAACAAAAGTATGTTTTGTAAATTCTTTTACACTATTTTTTCAGTACCAGTATGTTCAATACTCGTACTGAGTATCTAGTATAGTATAGTATACTAGCTGTGCCCAGCGGTTTCACCCGCTGCTCACTTAGGGGTATGAAAAATAGATGTTGGCCGATTCTCAGACCTACCTGATATGTACACAAAATTTCGTTTAAATCGGTCCAGCCGTTTCGGAGGAGTATGGGAACGAAAATTGTGACACGAAAATTTTATAAGATATCAAAAGGATGCGGAAAATCAAGGACGAGGAAATCATCATCTGCCTAGCCTTTTCCCAACTATGTTGGGGTCGGCTTCCAGTCTAACCGGATGCAGCTGAGTATCAGTATTTTACATGGAGCGACTGCTTTTTTGACCTCCACAACCCAGTTAGTACTGGGTAATACGATACCCCTTGGTAAGACTGGTTGTCAGACTTTCGGAACACTGACTACCTGTAACGACTGTCAAAGATCTACAAATGACAGCCGGGACCAACGGCTTAACGTGCTTTCCGAGGCACGGAGGAAACTCGGTATGTAACGGGTGGTCACCCATCCACAGACCAAACCTAGGCAAGCGCGGCTTAACCTAAAGATCGACCCGAGCGGCTACTATTTATTTAGCCACGAGCTCCTCACGGACGAGGAAATATGGTACTAAAATAGGGTAGTTTCCAGGATCAAAGTAATTAAAAAAAGGACACTTTTTTTTGTAAATAAGATCAAAAATGACAAAGATATAGCCCATTGCAGTTACGTGAAACGTCACGCGTTTCTGCATTTTTTCGCAACAGTTTATTTTCCATTTTTTTTTAAACTAGCCTTTCATGTGAAGTTTGAATCTTTGATTTTTCGTGTCTTTTCTAGAAGAAGAGGCCTTTGCACAGTAGTGATACATGGCTAGTATTATTATTTTTACGTTCTTTCCGTCCTATTGTTGTAGGATGCAAATCCTTACTAATATTATAAAAGCGAAAGTGAGTTTGTTTGATTGTTACATCTTCACGCCTAAATAACAAAACCGATTTTGAAGAATTTTGGTACAGAGATAGTTGGGACCCTGGAGACGTACATAAGCAATTTTTTTTAAATGAGAAAAGGGGAGAAAGTTGGACGAGAGCGAAGCTGCGGGCAAAAGCTAGTAAAATATACGGTAACAGCTGTAATACTTGTCATCACCTGCAGGGTAATAGCATAACAGATTCATAAATCCCCATTTTTAGAGTTCCGTAGGTACCTCAAAAGGAAAATACCGGAACCCTTATAGGATCACATTGTGTCCGTCTATCTGTCTGTCAAGACCCTTTATCTCGGGAACGCGTAAAGGTATCGTATTGAAATTAAAACCATATACTCAAGTCTGCGGTTCATTTGTGCTGTGAAAAAAACAACCCTCTAAGTTTTCGCTGTCAAAAGACATGGAAGACGCACAAACTTGTGACTTATACAGTAAGTCACAAGTTTGTGCGGAACCCTCGGTGCGCGAGTCTAACACGCACATGACCGGTCTTTTTTACCAATTTAACAAAATTTATTACGTCAATTACGCTGTCGAGATTTTCTCAAGCCTATGACGATCATCTGATAGAACATTATGACGAGCGATTAAGATGCTAAATTAATAATCTGTACTTACATTCTTTTTTTTAAAAAAAAACGTTGCCCCACACTAGGAATTTCTCCTGAATCGTGGGTGCGTTTACACACATTTCAACTCACATACACAAACAGCCAGACCCGGAACAACCATCTGTAGGACATGCAAATATCTGTTCCGTGCGGAGATCGAACGCGCGACACGCAGCGCAGCACTCGATCGCACAGCCACTGCGCCAACCGTGTCGTCAAAACATCAATATAGCCCAAGCTAAATACAACAATTTTCGTGAGCAAAAACCGAGAGACCGCTTTCAAATTGGAGTCGGTGCTGCATCTGACGTTGACAAAGTTTTTGCGGACATCAACTTTGTAGCTGACCTCAATACAGTTGGGAGGGTAGTTCCAGTAAATGACAGGATTTGTGAGGTAGGTCAGGAGATTAGAGCTGTCATCTCCTTGGATGTTAATTATGATTACGTCTTGTTTCTGAAATACGTTGGTTGTATTTTCTTGAAGGAAAGGGATTTTTGAGAACAAATTGATTTAGGTGTTCCATTGATATATTTTTTTAATCTTTTCCCCACACTTAGTATTTCTCCTGTATCGTGGGTGCGTTTAAACATTTAAACTCACATACACAAACAGCCAGACCCGGAACAACTATCTGTAGGCCATACAAATATTTGTTCCGTGCGGGCTTGAAACCCGCAACACGCAGCGCAGCATTCGATCGCCCTTATTTGCAAAATTTCACGCCTAAACAATTGAACTAATCATATTGAAATTTTGCATTAGGTATATATGTTGTCAGATGTACAGAAACGGACATAGGTCATGGTCCCACTCCTTTAGATATTAACTTTAATTATTATACTAACATAATCAAGAAAATTAAAAATTACATCCATAGAGGTAATCCACTTAGAAGTCACACCAACCAACGCAAAAACCAGCCATGACATTCCATAACAAAACCTCCAACTTCCAAATTCTTATTCAAATACGCACATTAGACAAGATCTAGACATTTCGACAACAAAACAACTGTACCACGTGGTTCTATCAAACGTAGAGGAAATCTATGCAGAGTTCACCAAGGCCGTCGAATTGACTATTTAATGTATTTTTAAAATGGTTATAAAAACTGCCAGTGACATACTTCAGACTTTTTACAGACTACATAAACCTATTCATGTACAGTACGGCCAACGAGAAGCGATACCAAATGTCAAACAAAACCCATGCTTTTGTTTGACATTTGGTATCGCTTCTCGTTGGCCGTACCAAATGTCAAACAAAACCCATGCTTTTGTTTGACATTTGGTATCGCTTCTCGTTGGCCGTACCAAATGTCAAACAAAACCCATGCTTTTGTTTGACATTTGGTATCGCTTCTCGTTGGCCGTACTTTAGGAACATGAATAGGTTTTTGTAAAGTTTCAGTCTTTCAGATATGTCTTTAGTCTATGAAATTTCCTTTGTTATAGATATCCTTACTAATCTTTATATATATAATTCTTCTGTGAGTGTGTATGTCACTGAACTTCTCTCAAACGACTGGACCGATTTTGATGAAATTTTTTGTGTGTGTTCAAGGGGATCTGGGAATGGTTTAGATTCACAATTTTGTCCGCTGGACAATGTTTTTTTAATTGATTTTTAATTTATTAGTAGTTGTTGATTTTGGAATGTTTTACATTGGATCCGACAGACGGCGCTACCATCGCAGTGTCAATTTTTAAATAGGTAATATTCGAATTTTAATTTTAGTCTGTCCCGACAGTTAGCGCTGCGATCAAATTAAAAAAAAAGTTTTGTTATCATTGTGTTATTGTAGACCATGTGCTGGATCAAATATTAAATTAAAAGGTACTGAGTGTTTTGAAGTGTGCCTAAAAAACTATACATTTTGCGAATTTAGTGCAGAATCGAAGTGAGTATATGTATTTCTGTATCGGCTTGACTGATTTAAATGATTTTTTCTGTATGCGTTTGAGTGGCGCCCTGGATGGTTTAGATTCACAAATCAGTCCGGCAGATGGCGCTGCATCACATTTTTTTTGTAAATGCGTAGCGAAGCACGTACCGGGCCGCTAGTAATATATAAAAGCGAAAGTGAGTTTGTTTGTAAACTCTTCACGCTTAAATGGCTGAACCGATTTTGATGAATTTTGGTACAGAGATAGTTGAGACCCTAGAGACGGGCATAGGCTATTTTTATTTAAATAAAAGGGAGAAATGAGGAAGAAAGAGGGAAGCAAAGGGAAAACTTAGCTTTGTTATTACAATAAATCAGGCGCAAGGGCAAAACTACAGGTAGCAGGTACCTGCAAATCAAGAAAGGGGAACCGTGTTACCCCGAATTTAACGCGAGCGAAGCCACGGGCAAAAGCTAGTAAAAATATATAAAAAAAATGGAGACGAAAAAAAAAACCTATAATCATCATTATCTTTAGCCCTTGGTGTTCTGGGTCTGTGGTATCTCTTTCGAACAACCTGCAACCCCGGCAGGGCTACCAGTGACTGCTTCGTTAGTGTAGTCATCGCGAGGCGATCATCGGATCATCACCATACTCTTGTCCTAAGTTCCTTGGGGTTGGTGCCGGCGCAAGACGTTTTCAAACAACCGTCTCGCTATCATTTAGTTTTTCTTCTTTTGCATTAAGATAAAATATTTAATTGTCTCAATGAGGTAGACCACACAAAAAAAAAATTACACATATTTATGAATACATCAGGACGGAACAACATGAGTGGGTTTTAGTCAGTAAAAGCCTGACAATCCTACCAGCTCCACCCAGAGCGGGGGAAGTTATTTGATTATTAATCTCGACATGAATGATGTAACCATGATCTTGTAAAATTATTATGATTTAAAAGTGTCCATGGAGTTTCTTGCCCATTCTTCTCCATACAGATCCACGCTTTGGAAGGGCAACTACAATACTTTCCCTGTAATGGTCTAATTGAAATTAACTCATTTGAGTTTGCGTCCGCAAATAAAAGCATGATACTAAGCTATTTTGCTTACTATAGTTATGTCTTTAATTATAAGTGAGTACAATGACCCCACAAAGGTTCCATTCCTCACCCTACCCCCCTTTTGGGAATACGAGCATTAAGTTATGGTCATAAAAAAAATTGGTTGTTTGTAAAGTAGGTTTACGATCGAGATGTTTACGTGATAACGTCTTATTGGTGATATAAGTTATCACCAGTAGTGACATCTAAAATGAAATTAAGTACTAATTTAAAGTTTTTTTTTCGAGCCAAGTAACAGATGGCGCTACCATCTTTATGAAATGTCGCTTGTGAGGTTTTGGTGTGACACAAGTTTCTGAACATGTCACCCGACTAAAACGATTTTAAAGACGTTATCACGTCAAAATGTTTGCAGTACACCGCTCGCGCCGGTTGAAAGCCACAGCGGCTGCGATTGCGTGTAAATATTGTAAATCCAAACATGGCTAAGTGGGATTGGATTGAAGTGGAAATGGCTGGGACCGCACGATCTATTTACCAAATTTGACGTTACGGTTGGCGCAGTGGCTGAGTGATCGACTGCTACGCGGCGAGTTGCGGGTTCGATTCCCGCACGGATCAAATACCTATTTGTATGAAATACAGATAGTAGTTCCGAGTCTGGCTGTTGGTGTATGTAAGTTTTAATGTTTGTAAACGCACCCACGATACAGGAGAAATTCCTAGGGTGGGGCAACGTTTTTAAAAAAAAAAAAACAAAACGACGAAGTCATTTTAACTTACAATCTCTGAAATATTATGCAGCATTAATGAAGAGATGAAAAAAGCTTATTAGTGTCTCTACTACGTAAGGTTCACTTCAATATTAAAACCCTTGTCCTGAAAAACTATCGTTTTTAATCGGCCCATGCGCCTCTTACTTGGCTTTAAACACCATCGATAAATATCTCACAGGCATGCCGGTTTGCTCACGATGTTTTCTTTCACTAACAAGGTTTAATTGAATACAGGTTTCTGAAAAAGTAGAGGTGCGTGTCTTTGATCTCGAGACCTATGTCTTAGCTTAAGGCGCTGTACATAACAAACACTTTGTAAAGGTCTAGATTTTCGTCGCAAAGTAAGTCGTATCAGTACATACTACAAGCAAAAAAAATACGGTGTATAGTCAAATACATAAAGAAAAGACTTCAACAAAAACAGTTTACAAAAGTGGTCTAGTACTGCGATAAAAAAGTTTAAAAAGACCACGAATAAAATCTTTTCGTCTCGAAATTCTTAATTTTTTCAGCGACAACCATCATAATTTTGATATCTATAACAAAGGAATTTTCATAGACTAAAGACATATCTAACTTTTAAAACAGGGAACTATATTTTTAATAAATATTAAATTAAAACTGCAAAATGATTTACATTTTGGCGGACATGACATTCAAATAAAATTAAACGCCGAAATATTTTCGACCTTATTTCTATTCTTTCGATGCACTACTGTCATAGTATATTTATTTATTTATTTATTTAAAGAGGGGAAGTACGTTATCTTCATACAAACGCATAGCGCGCGGCTTGTATGCGCCGTAGTATCTATGCGTCGCCGCACGCACACTAAACAAAATCTCGGCTCCTTTCGAGGTGCGCCAGTCGGGGCTAACACTGGACGAGGTTCGCGCTTCACGGCTTTTCGGCACCGCTAAACGAATAAAAAATGTCTGATAACCGCGGGAGAAAGTATTGCTGTGTGTTTGGGTGTCTTAATAATTCATCAATTCCAGAATTGTCTCAGTTCAAATTACCTATTGAACAGGAAAGGTAAGTTACTCACTTATTCTAGTATAATTCAATTTTTTACTTCATAATGAGATACCTACCTACTGACTTCTTTTTGTTGTATTAGCATATTAGTTTTCTATCACACAGAGGAAGTAGAATAGAATAGAATATACTTTATTGCACACCAAAATCTACGAAACAAAACTGTTTTACAAAAAGATGTTAAATCTATGGTTACAATGGCGGTCTTATCGCTAAGAAGTACCGCGAGTTATCGCGAAGTAGGTAGGTAGGTAGGTCTACTTTCCCACTAGAATGTTTGTACTTTTGATCTGTCAACTGATTTACCGCTATTGCTTTGTTTACGTTTAGTTGTGCCGATTTCTCAGTATTGTAGGTATATTAACTAAGTACCTAACTACCCACAGTTATGAAATCGTAATTAAAAATAAGTTATTGACTAATTTTAAATTATATATATACATATAAAGCAAAGTTCGAATCATAACAACAGATTTGATTATAGTCTAAGAGACAGGCAGAAAGTAGACAGACAGTTTTGAATGTTGTTTTACGGTGTTTTTTGTTTAATTATAATATTTTAGTCACTTTATTCAATTTATTATTTTATATTATTATTATATTAAATGTGCTTTTCATTTCAGACGTCTTCAGTGGCTGCGCTTAATTGCCCGCGAGGATTTAATAAATAAATCCCAAACCAAGCATGTTGTTTGTGAAGCCCATTTCCACACAGAAGACATAATGAAAAACAGCGTTAGAAAATTACTAAAAAAAATTTTAATTGTTTGCCGAGTTTAAATTTGCCTAATCTTAAAAAAGTTGACAAACATACACAATCGGAAATAACAACTTCATATAATAATTCAACATATAACAAATAACAACTTCATATAATAATACAAATTCATATAAAAAATACAACTTCTCGACCCTTGCCAATTTATAGGTACTGAATTAAAATTTAGCTAAAAGTGACAACCCTATGACATTAGGCAATTATATCGCGAATTGGGCCGGAGATAACCTACTTCCCCTCTATTTACTTTGCTACTGTCGTATACTTGTGTCAGTCCATGCCCAGTGTGCAGCTAGCCTCACCTCCGCCAATACCTAAAGATTAGCTTCTTACCGCGCCTTAAGGCGCCACCCCGACCAAAACGCCGCGCAAGCCGTTTTTGTACAGTTTTCTAGAGCTATCTACTTGTTATTTAAAACGAACTAAGTAACAAAAAAAATACATTAAATTTCTTTATAATCTTGATTCCATTATTGTAGATTTAGTTTTTATTTTTATTGAGTCATTATTTAGTAAATCTCCTTACAACAAAGCCCCCGAAATGAGAAAAAAATATCAATAACATGCATCTCCTCGTAAAGTAAACATTGTATAATTTTGCTACTGACACTAATGGATACACAATTCTATAATGAACATTTTGGTAGAAATATTTTTTCCAAAAACCCAATACTTAATTTTATATAGATTTTATTCCAAAAAATTGGCATTATTCACTACTGCTCTCACTCGCTCACTCCTGCGCGGAAAAGAGGGAAGCGAATACTCAAGGTTATTTGCGTAGGGTACGGCCTTAACTTTACGAACACAACAGTAAGCTAACCGCTATATTACTGACTTTAAGGTGCTCCCACACCGGGAGCATTCGCCTGTAATGTAACAATCCAAGATTCGATTTTGTACAGAAACAAGTGAATCTCAAACGTTACATTACAAGTAATTGCTCCAGGTGTGGAAGCACTTTAACAAAACATCCACAATCTCATTAAGTTACGGCAAATATAATTTTAGAGATAAACAGCACAGGTATGGTGAAACAAGCTCAAGATGCTAGGCCAGATGGCGATAGAGTCAAACGTTTGCTTATGTGTAGGTTTGTGGAGACAAGATTAAACTTGTCCATTTACCAAAATGTCAAAAGGCGAGGAGATAAGCGAACCAAGGCCTTACCTAAATTAATTAGAAGGATTTAAGCGGTGCTGTCAAGTCATAATTTTTGTTGATTAATATAGCTTCTTTCGAGTATACAGTTTTTTTTTTTTATATTGAAATAATTTTAATTATTAATCTACCAGGAAATATTATAAACACGAAAGTTTTGGTGAAATATATCACACAGAATATGGTGGAGACCACATAGGCTTTTAATCCCGGTCGCCTTGGGATAAATATCGACGTCCACGCGGGCGAAGCCTCGGACAAGAAGCAAGAACTAGTATTTACAAAACGAAGGCCCTAGAATAATCCTTACTAATATTATAAAAGCGAAAGTGAGTTTGTTTGTTTGTTACGTCTTCACGCCTAAATGGCTTAACCGATTTTGATGAATTTTGGTACAGAGATAGTTGGGATCCTGGAGACGGACATAGGCTAACTTATTTAAAAAACCGGCCAAGAGCGTGTCGGGCCACGCTCAGTGTAGGGTTCCGTAGTTTCCCGTCCGTCACAATAAGTGTTCCCACTTATGAGTTTAAAGGTGGAGGAGGAATTTATTTTGTACAACTTTTTGTCTTTTTTGTACAAAAAGTGTTGTGTCAATCAAGTTCAAAAAAAATTTCCTAGAAAGTCCTTATAAAGTTCTACTTTTCAGATTTTTTTCATATTTTCTAAACTTATGGTTCAAAAGTTAGAGGGGGGGGGGGACACATTGTTTTTTACTTTTGGAGCGATTATTTCCGAAATTATAGACATTATCAAAAAATGATTTTAGTAAACCCCTATTCATTTTTAAATACCTTTCCAACAATATATCACACGTTAGGGTTGAAATTAAAAAAAAAATCACTTCCCACTTTACATATAGGGTGGCTACCCTAATAAAACATTTTTTTCCAATTTTTATTTTACCACTTTGTCGGCGTGATTGATATACATATTGGTACCAAATTTCAGCTTTCTAGTGCTAACGGTCACAGAGATTAAGCGAGGACGGACGGACGGACGGACGGACGGACGGACAGACAGACATGGCGAAACTATAAGGGTTCCTAGTTGACTACGGAACCCTAAAAAGTGAGAAATGAGGGAGAACAGGTACAGGTAGCAGGTAGCTGCAAATCAGGAAAGAGCAACTGTGTTACCCCGAATTTAACGCGAGCGAAGCCGCGGGCAAAAGCTAGTAGGTAAATCATAATTTGATTCCACCTGTGCTAGAAATGAACCTGTATATTGTCACGATAATACACGTTAAAAGTAAATTTCGAAAACCTCACGTCAAAATCACATAAAAGCAAAGTTTTTGATGCCACATTTGCATTTACAGCTCGGCTTATCGTATGAAATGAAAAAGCAAGTCCACATTAATTCCTGAGAGATGTTGATTAAAAATATTACTGAAAGGGAGAAACGAGGGCAAACATTGAATGACTCGTAAAAGTAGATTACTATGATCATAAAACTCGGCTATTTAATGTTACGTAGGTACATGTATTGCTGAAAGCGATGTTGGTTATTATATGAAAGCTACAAATATTGGTAGGTTAAAAGGTAAAGTAAAAAGATTAAGCACAATCCTACTAGTATTGCAATGGCCCGGGAACACAAAGGGCAAAAGAAGGAACATGGATGAGTTTTAGTCAGTATAAGTCTGACACTCTCTGACACTCCCTGCCGCTCCGCCCAGAGCGGGAGAAGTTGTTGATGTTTCTTGTTGATTTCCCATCCGAAAAAAAAAATACTGGTTGTCAGACTTTCGGGTCACTGACCTGTAACGACAGTTCCTCTGTGTCAGTGTAACTTGTCGTAAATTACTGTCAAAGTGTGTAAACAGTAAGAATTTAATTTCATGAGAAGATAACCATTTGCTAACGACATATTATACAGCGTGTTGTTTTGCATCCTCGTCAAATTCAAGGACGTAACTATGCTAATGATTCTCGACCCGAATCGATAATAAAATAAGTAGTTTTTTTTTTTTTACTTTTTTCGTATTTTCAGAAATCGGTAAGTGCACACAGGTGCGTGCATGCCGCTGTATGATACGTATGCCCCGACGCTCACGCACACTGTTCTGTGTGTTCTGTAGGTGATTCTCTACTTTTGAAGTGAAATATTCTGTAATACTGTTAAATTTAAACACACAGAGACAGATCATAAAAGCGCCGTATATTATTATTGATCAGGTACCGTAATTTTCATTGATTATTTATGACTTTTACTAGCACCTCCTAAATTTTGACGAGGATGCAAATCAACATATTGTATACTAGCTTCCGCCCGCAACTTCGTCCGCGTGGCATAGTTACTTTGTGCTAACGCTAACTTTGACCCGCGTGATGACCCGAAAAAATTTATCTTTCTCTCCCCTTTTCTTCCGTCATTCTCCCCCTTTCCTCACTTTAAAAAAACTTGCCTATTTCCGACACCAGGGCCCCAACTATCTCTGTACCAAAATGCATCAAAATCGGTTCGGTCATTTAGGCGTGAAGCCGTAACAAACACGATACGGTTGGCGCAGTGGCTGAGCGATCGACTGCTGCGCTGTGTGTCGCGGGTTCGATTCCCGCATGGAACAAATATTTGTATGACCTACAGATAGTTGTTCCGGGTCTGGCTGTTTGTGTATGTGAGATTGAATGTTTGTAAACGCACCCACGATACAGGAGAAATTCCTAGTGTGGGGCAACTTTAAAAAAAAGAAAGAAAAAACAAACAAACAAACTCTCTGTCGCTTTTATAATATTAGTAAGGATTTATGAAAATAACCGAAGGTAACTGAATGCCTATTCAGTTATTTAACGAAATAAGCTACGTTAGAGGTCCTAACTGTAGCTACCTTACACTTAAAAAATCCAAGTGCCTACTTAAATAATAAAACTGATCCTAAATACACTACAGCTACAACTAAATAAAACTACAGCTAAATAAATTAAAAAATAATAATTTGAATTTATAAGTATTTAACCTGAAAATAATTTAAGTACTAAATTATATATTTTTTTTTGTTTTTTTTTTTAATATATCTAATTATGCCTATTATCTATAAGAACCTATTAATTACCAAATAAAGTAGGTACTAAAACTAAATAATTCTAATAGAATTATACCCAGAAATATGTAGGTAAGTACAACTTGTAACAAAAAAAGAAATTAAAATAAAGCTAAAACGCCTGTCCAATACTGGGTCCACCCTTTATAGCAGAACTTTTTATGTCATAATTTTATTTTGCATAACAACGGATAGCATAAACTTCATTTCGCAGAAAATTGTTTGGCAGACACTCATTTATCATACATTCAAAACTCATAATTTTGTTAGTCAGAATCATCTCTAGACATAAATTTCATATCCATAATATTCAAAAAGCAGAAACATCATTTCGCAGAAAGTTCACAGTCAGAATCGTCTTTTGACATATATTTCATATCGATATCATTAAACGGCAGAATTGTCATATCGCAGAAAGTTTATAGTTAGAATCATCTTTATCATTATTTGTTGTCATTTATTTTAATTATTTATTTCTTTAAAATAATATCATTTATTATAACTATTATTTCATTGAATTTGTAATAATGTTATTTAATTCCATAAGTAATTATTATCCTAATGTAAATAGTTCAGTTCCGGGTAAACTACTAAAACAATCTCATTTTCTATTAATGCAAGTCGTTACTGGCACTCGCCGGCCGCTGCCGCGGCACCGCTCGCTCCGCTCGCTCGGCTCGTGCGTAGGGGGTCACAGTTTTAACCTAACCTAACCTACCCATTTTTTTACAAAAATTTAACCACGTAGCAGGTCACTGTTTTGACCTAACCTACCCTAGCCATTTCTGCCATCTGATGGTATGCCAGGTGAAATTATACCAAATAATAATAGCTCTAAATGAACATTATGCTAAACGATATTATGCGAAATTTGAATTCTGCCAATCGTAATTATACTAAATGTAATTCTGCCATCTTAAAAGTATGCCATAGTAAATTCGAAGTTTTAAACATTATGCCAAACGATAATTATATCAAATAATTTTTATGCCTTTAAAATGTTCGTTTAAAGAAAAATATGCTAAGTGTGTTATGCCAAATAAATTTCGGAGCATCAAGATTCTGCCAGATAGAGGGAACCCGTCCAATACTATCTACCTATGTATACCTACTTCACTTAAAAATAAAAACCTATAAATACTTTAATTAATATTACCTATAACTATAATTAGTATAATTAACTACGCTTTTACCAATATAGTTTAAAAAAAACTAAACATAAATTAGCCGAAACTTGGTTTCTAAAAATCTATGCGTACCTATTACTACTTCACCTAAAAATAATTAAAATGTAAACTATGAATAATTTGTAATTTGAACGAATATTTAAACACTACCAAAATAACTAATACCTATTTTATAAAATAACAAAAGGTAAAAGAAATCTAAAAAGAAATCATTTAAAGACTAAAATTCGGGCTGAAAGCATTGTCTGTCAATAAGGTCGAACACTCTGAACGTCTATTCGCATCAACAGCCAAATATTACACAAAAATAATCCTTATAGCATGATTCAGTATTCACGCGCGATGGCTTATTAGCGTATTTCATGCATAACTTTGGTGTTTGTATACCGATTTATATGATTTTTTTTTTATTGAATACGTAATAATGTTAACTGTTTTTAATTAGAGATGAGTGGGAGTGTTATAAACGTAAGAGTAGACAAATATAATCAGAAAGATTCGAACTGCTAAGTTATCGGGAGTTACACGTGTTATTGTGAGTCAACCATAAAAGATAGACCTATGCTGTTGTAGGATATTTTTTATATAATTTTAAGGAGAACATTTCCGTCATACATGATTTCTGTGTAGCTTTAACCAACTTCTCCCGATTACCCAACATTTTCCTTCACTGCTCTGCTCCTATTGATCGTAGCGTGATGAAAAGTATACTATAACCTCCCCAGGAGTCTGAAGAATAATTGTACCAAGTTTCGTTAAAATCCGTCGAGTAGTTTTTGTTTCTATAACGAACATACAGACATCCAGACAGACAGACAGACAGACAGACAGAAAGACAGACAGACAGACAAAAATTTTACTGATTGCATTTTTGGCATCAGTATCGATCACTAATCACCCCCTGATAGTTATTTTGGAAATATATTTCATGTACAGAATTGACCTCTCTACAGATTTATTATAAGTATAGATATAGATAGATATAGATATAGATAACACACCAGACCAAACATATAATAGTCCGCAAGTAATTAACTAACTGGATAGTTTCTGATCCCTCGCCCTCCTCCATTTAATTGGAATAAGTAGGAGCCTTGAGGTTGAATGACCTCCCGGATTTGGAGGATTAGACGAAAATAATAATTAGAAGAAAATTGTTTTCACACATACACTGGATTAGGAGAAAAGGGAATAGATAGAGCAGAAAACTATGATTATCATTTTGTATTGTATCTTATAATGGGCTGGGGTCGGCAACACCACGTACAAAGCGTGTATTTTGGGTTACCTGATATGCACACAAAATTTCACACAAATCGGTCCAGCGGTTTTGGTGGAGTATGGGAACGAAAATTGTGACACGAGAATTTCAAGTTTTTTTTTTAAACGTTGGTCACTCTAGGAATTTCTTCTGTATCGTGGGTGCGTTTACAAACATTTAAACTTGCATACACAAACAGCCAGACCCGGCACAACTATGCGTAGGTCATACAAATATTTGTTCCGTGCGGGGATCGAACCCTCGACACGCAGCGCAGAAGTCGATCGCTCAGCTACAGGCTACAGCCAACCGTGCCGTCAAATTTATATTTTACATTGCACCCGGGCATGTCGTAGTTAATAATAAACGACTACAGTTCATCTCCAAAATCGCTGGTCACAAACTCACAATAACTGTCTAGAAGAGGAAAAAGCCGCAAACATTTTTTTTTCTGCTGCTACACAGTCATTTGTGCGGAGCTAATTGAAATTCGGAACAGAATTGTATACTAGTTTCTTTGTCCAATATACTACGGGTTTAATATAACATAGGGCTTAGAGCGAGTTTGTAGAACCGCCGGCGGTTGCTCTGTTTCTCGATCATTACAATCTGGATCTCTTCAAATTCCGAGTGAATCGATTTCTTATAGACAAACGTGCTCCCTACCCTAGGCCACATCATCGCTTCACATCGAGCGAGTTGCGGCCAAATCCAAGATAAATTAGTATAAAAAATTTAAGCTAAGTATTACAACGTTAATCGCAATTTGTACTGAAAATAAATTGGCACCGTCTCGTAATTATAATTATCGACCAATACCTACGGAGGCTCTCGTTAGGCAGCTGCATCAAGGGCTTAATACAGAAAGCGGTACTCTTGGCCACGGCTCGTATTGTTAGGAGGTTCTTTTCTCTGGAGCCCTGACCGCCGCGGTAGCTAAGACCCTGTTCCCGATACCGGTGAGATACTATAGGGAAACAACTATAAGTAATCCTTACTAATATTATAAAAGCGAAAGTGAGTTTGTTTGTTACCTCTTCACGCCTAAATGGCTAAACCGATTTTGATGAATTTTGGTACAGAGATAGTTGTGACCCTAGAGACGGACATAGGCTATTTTTTATAATATTAGTGAATATAAAAAGAGTGAAAAATGAGGGAGAAAAAAGGAAAAAAAGGGAAAACTTAGCATTGCTATTACAATAAATAAGGCGCTAGGGCAAAAACTACAGGAAAGGGGAACTGTCTTATCCCGAATTTAACGCGGGCGAAAGCTATTATGTATATAAATGAATAAACGAAACTATTACCTAGCCTATTTCGATATTCTTACTTATACTTTTACTATATTGGGATCGGTTACCCCAACCGTCAATTCTAATCAGGTGCAGCGGTATAGAAAAATAAACAGTGACAGAAGAATAAATAATCCCAATCACAAACAGTAAAGGCGGGGTTTTACCATGTTTAGTAAATGCGTTTGGATCCATCATTGTGTTAGCAACCATGTCAGTTTTAAAACTTATATAGAATGCATAATCTGTCTTCAACGACGGCGCATCCGAGTTCCACGCGCGTCTCAAAGAGATGTCAGCAAAGCAAAGGGGCCTGCCACGGACACAGCCTGCCGTGGTATATGCCGCGGTATATCTCTTTCAAACAACCCGCAAGGGTTGTTTGAAAGAGATATACCGCGGCCCCGGAACATAAAGGGCAAAAGAACATGGGTGGGTTTTAATCAGTAAAAGTTTAATACTCCCCCCTGCTCCACCCAGAGGGCAAGGGAAGTTATTTGATGATTACCGATCCGCAAAAAAAGGACTGTCACATAAACCCAGATATGAACCTGCATGTCTGTCGTATGACTGGAAAAAACATCATGTCTGGACGATATGACTATATTAATGACTGATAAGGATAGGAGGACTACCCAGCAATGAAATTATAATGATGGGAATTCGTACAAATTTAAATCGAGTAGGTTTTGTCAGTTACAAAACCTGGCACTGGACCTCGAGTATTGAACTTGACAGAGCAATAAAAGGATGTTCGTCAGCTCTATCAAGCCACATCTGCTTGGATCACTATTAATAGACGGAGCACTGTCCGAATTGAGACATTGGCCAATTTACTTTACGGGCGGCCATCTTTGAGAGATCTTGACACAATTGATACTGCGGTATTGTTTTGCGAGGAGATTTTTATGACTTTTCGTCAGTGAGGTAAATAACGTTAGAATGTTTTCGTATTTGTAGGTGGTCTATAGGCACTATTTTGTCTGATCCCTTTGGGCACTACTGGTGTTACGTTTTGTCATTTTCGTCCACTACTAAGTGGTACTTACTTAAATATAATTGGCGAAAAGGTTCATAGAGTTGGTACACCGATGTCTAACCCTTAAGTGCGTATAGTCATAATGTTATGCTACGTCAAATTATGTAAAATCCCAAATGCGTAAGTATTTATCGACTATCGATAAGACTAGCGACTTATATTTGTTATTTTCGGCGAAAAGTTTCATAGAATTGATACACCGATGTCTAACCCATATGTGCGTATAGTCGTAATGATATGCTACGTCAAATTATGTAAAATCCCAAATGCGTAAGTATTTATCGACTATCGATAAGACAAGCGACTTATATTTGTTATTTTCGGTGAAAAGGTTCATAGAATTGATACACCGATGTCTAACCCATATGTGCGTATAGTCGTAATGTTATGCTACGTCAAATTATGTAAAATCCCAAATGCGTAAGTATTTATCGACTATCGATAAGACAAGCGACTTATATTTGTTATTTTCGGCGAAAAGTTTCATAGAATTGGTACACCGATGTCTAACCCATATGTGCGTATAGTCGTAATGTTATGCTACGTCAAATTATGTAAAATCCCAAATGCGTAAGTACCTATGTTTCGACTATCGATAAGACTAGCGACTTATTTTTAGTTTCTTAAAGTCAAATCTATCAGAAGAATGAACTGCTGATACATACACAGCATTACGGCAAAACATTTTTATTGAACGAAACATCCTTTACTCGTTTGTTAAATCTTAGACATAAAAGCAGACACGTAGCGAACGAAAGACAATGCTACCAGGCGTGGCCGGGATTAAAGATTTATGTCACTTCCCAGCGGACGAACTATCCGGCATTCAGAGCAAAACAAAACCAGTTAGAAAATGGTCCACACATCGCCCTGCTCAGAATTTCGTCAACTTATCCCCAGGAACGAAAACGACACCGCAAATCCTTTGAGAATCAATAGTAAGTGTGTCGAGATTGTTGTCCTTCTTGTAACGAGTCCGAGAGAATGAGACGGAACATAGTGGGGATCGTTGATTATCTCCAAATGAATACCAGTTGTATCCAGATTTTTCGAGGTCGGCAGTGGACGACAGTGGGGACGATCTCCAGTAGGTAGCTATAAAAAATCTGATAAATAATATATTTGGATGTAAAGTGTGCCAGATTGTTTATATTGCTTGTTTGGCTTTATGTAAAACGGGATGTTTTGTAATGGTTATAGTGACGATAATTAATGATAACGTTTTAGCCTCGACCCTCGGCAACGGGACACAAATCTTTCTATATTTCGTTCGTATAACATCTCTGAATTTCGAATGATTTAAAGGCCTTTAAAGGGTTTTTTAGTCCTTATTTATTTAGTCAGACGCTTTTTTTGCGGATAGGTAATCATCAAATACCTTCCCCCACTCTGGGCGGAGCACTGACTGTCACTTTTATTGACTAAAACCCACCCATGTTCCTTCTTTTGCCCTTTAAGTACCAGGACCGCCGTATCTCTTTCGAACAACTACTAAAACCTAGGGTTACCTATCGAATTATGCAGTTAATGGGTAGTGGACAACAGATAAGCTATCGTGTTGAGTAAAATGCCTACTGGTATTCGGTTCCATCTGGCTGGATTAGTAGGGAACCACAATATAATTGGGAAAAAGCTAGAAAATTTGGATGGTACAAGTTTTTTATTGTTCCGACTGTTTGTACCGTTCTAAAGTATTTATAAAAAACTAGCTTTTGCCCGCGGCTTCGCTCGCGTTAAATTCGGGGTAACACAGTTTCCCTTGCGCCTTATTGATTTGTAATAGCAACGCTAAGTTTTCCCTTTTCTCCCCTCTTTCTCCCTCACATCCCACTTTAAAAAAATAGCCTATGTCCGTCTCCTGGTTCCCAACTATCTCTGTAAAATTCATCAAAATCGGTGTAGCCATTAAAGCGTGAAGAGGTAACAAACAAACAAACAAACTCACTTTCGCTTTTATAATATTAGTAAGGATGTGATGCTTGCTTGGCATGTTCATTGTTTTTTTAATGTTCTCGTCGTCCCTGCAAAGAATAAAACTGTTTCTTACCAAATCTGTAAAATAAGAACACCAATTTCTCCTATGAAATATGGATATTATTAAAACTTATCTTCAACGAATCTTCAAAAGCGCGGCACGTAACTGGTTTTTCATCCCCTAAGCTATGGCTGAGTTAAGCAAATGGAAAATGCACGACCCTAATCCTGATTAAGTGCATTGAAGGGAGGAATTACACTCCAACCCCCTAGAAAAGGATCCACCATTAAAATCCGCCATTGGAAATAGCAATAAACGATTTCGATGTTATATTTGCATTTAATTTTGTAAATTGGTTCCATAACAATATATTAAAGCTGTTGAAATATACGTTTTGGGGAAACCAACACCAGGTACTTGAATTCAAAAGTATCGTTTTATGATCGAAATCCTTTTTCATATTACAAATGCTTAAGTTTGTGAGGATGTTTGGAAACATCTATACATCATCACAAACTTGAAATTGCAAAACCAAATGATTTTAAAAGCGTACCCAAGGATTTTCTTACCGGTTCTTCTCCATAGGAAACGACCAACCATAGAGACCAACCCAAACAGTGGACCTTTTCTCGACGGTTTATAAGTGCTCATGTAGGCCTATGTGAAATAAAAATATTTTGATTTTGTTTGTTAATCTTTTACGCACAATAATTCGGAACGGATTTTGATGAAATTTCTTCTACAGACAGTGTATAACCTGGATTACGGGCAACAGCAGTTAATTTATAATTCATCTTAATGGGTTTAGTTAAGAGTCTTATCTTTCATTAGATTTCCAAAGTTATGTAATACTATAGCATCATTTCCCAACTTTACTTCTACTTTACTAGTTTGTTTTCCTCCTGAAATTGGGTGAAGTGCTGCAATCTACAGATTGTTTGTCAAGAAACTTTTACTGTGTTTACCTTCGAGAATGTAAGACGAAAGTTAAAACTGATATTCAGAACAATAAGTTTGCTTACGCAAGAAAATGAAGGTCCAAATCTTCCAGAGCGAAACAAAATTCTTTTACATATCCCCGTCAATTTTTGGAGACACTTATCCGACACACAATGAGGAGGCTTAAAGACAGTAATCATCTGCCAATCTGCCAAGGACAATCGTCTGGCATTGATGCTGTCAGAGAAATATTAAAAACAGGATGCTGCTAATGCTTTTATCGATATTCTTACTCCCTTTACCACCAAAATTGTATGTTAGGATAACACGTGGTGTCGATAAACAGTCACATAAATAAGCCTGCTATTTCGGGGCCTATTTCAACTAGCTTTAGCCCGTGTCTTTAATGGTGTTGGTAAATTATGCTACAGGAGTAAAAAGTATACTATGACGTAACATAATACAGCACGCTGTTTACCGGTTTGCCAAATAACATCAAGTAAATTACTTTCGTATTTATTTTTCAGTACAGTAGGATTACTATGACGTCTTATAGCAGTTCTTATTCCTGTGTGAGAAAGAGATGGTGCTAGACACCCTGTATAGCTCTGTCTCTTTCCCTCAGTGGAATAAGTTCTGTTTTAAGACGTCATGGTAGGGCAGCTGT
This sequence comes from Ochropleura plecta, assembly GCA_905475445.1. Lineage (NCBI taxonomy): Eukaryota > Metazoa > Arthropoda > Insecta > Lepidoptera > Noctuidae > Ochropleura > Ochropleura plecta. The sequence goes on from FR997735.1 coordinate 2,171,252, forward strand.
ACAGTTTAAGTTTTCATGTTAAAAAATGGAACCCTTATTGAATCACTTAGTTGTCTGTCTGTCTATCTCTGTCAGACCCTTTAACTCGGGAAGGCGGAATCGATTTGAAATTAAAATTGAAATCATAAACTTAATTCTATGGTCTCTTGTAAAGGCCCCCCCCCTTTACAAGAGACCATAGATTTAAGTTTATCTAATATATAAAATTTCCGTGTCACAATGTTAGTTACCGTACTCCTCCGAAACGGCTTGACCGATTCTTATGTAATTTTGGGTACATATTGGGTAGGTCTGAGAATCGGCTAACATCTATTTTTCATACCCCTAAACCTCAGCGGGTGAAACCGCTGGGCACAGCTAGTCTAATATATAAAATTCTCGTGTCACAATTTTCGTTCCCATACTCCTCCGAAACGGCTGGACCGATTTAAACGAAATTTTGTGTACATATCGGGTAGGTCTGAGAATCGGCCAACATCTATTTTTTATACCCTTAAGCAGCGGGTGAAACCGCTGGGCACAGCTAGTGATATATAAGTTTATGGGGGCACAAAAAAATCAACCCTCTTAGTCTACGCAGTCAAAAGATATTGCCGTTTATCTCGCAAGTTTGTATAGAAGTCTAAGTGCGCGAGTCTGACTTGCACTTGGCTGGTTTTTTTTTTTTATTAAAAAAGTCAGTTTTTGGACCAATCACGGAATGAATTTATTCTCAAACAAAAGCTGTTCCAATATCTGATTGGTAGTAATTTCCTCACAATAGTAATCATACTTCTCAACTCAATTGATAGCAGACACGCAGGCACCAACTGTTTGCTCTAAATTGGTTGCAAGTGCAAGGTTGATGCGGTGTACACCGGTATGCTCTGACGTCTATTTGGTCCAGTTAGACACCTAGCTCCAGTAAGGGCGCTGAACTAATTAACCCCTTCCTGTATTAATGTAGATGGTATATCGGATAAACCCCGGATATTCATGGCTTATATCCAGCTGTCTTGGTAAGGGTACGGTTCAAGGACATTGTACGGTGTAATATAGATCTTGTTGCGCCTCTTAATTAAATGCTCTGACGTCAAAGTCGTAGATTGATTGTAGCTACGTGAGCCAAGTTTCTGATAATTACACCTATTCAACTAAATAGGTTATAGCGTAATTTGTTCAGACTAGACTAGTTCTGCAGTGCCCTGCTATTGTATCAACATCTGCTAAGCCCTTTTCCTATGTTGAGGTCGGCTTCTAGTCTAAACGGATGCAGTTGAATACCAGTATTGTATATGGAGCGACTGCCTATCTGACATCCACAACTCAGTACTGGGTAAAGCCCCTTGCTAAGACTATCTGTACAAATGATAGCCGGGACCAACAGTTTAAAGATTTTCGAGACACAATGGAAACTCGGTGTGTAAAGAGTGGTCACCCATTCACAGATCAACCTAAGCAAACGCGGCTTAACCTAAAGATCGACACGAGCAACTTTTATTATTTAGTCAGAGGTTCCTCGTCTTCTACCATACATGGGACTGTATAAACGTGTAATGAAAAGCTGTGATAGGGGTCGCATCGCAGATCTACCAAACATTGTATTGTATGTAAATCGCTTACATATTGCCAGTTCGGGGCACGTCTGCACCGCTATTGTGTAACATCACTAGACTACGAGTTGATTGATTGAACCAGTGAACGTCACTGATATGATTGGATCCCCACCGCCTATATACCGATATTCTCTCTGAATAGAGGCCTGAAAAGGCCGCCGACCCAATTAGCCTTTGACCGCTAATGGTTGAGGTTTGGCGGAGGGAAAGGCGCATCGATAGTTTTCGGTCCGCTTTAACGAACTCATTCTTTATAAACTTGTGGGTTTTGTAGAGTCGATAACAAAGGTTTGAGTGGCGTTTGTGTCAGCCCAGATATAAAACTCAAATCACATATGGAGGTAGTAGAGTAGGTAAGGTAGACAGAAATATCCTCTATGGTACTCGTACGTCACCTATATAAATCTAGTCATATACACACGCTGGTTAAGAGTACTAGGCACGTGACCTTTCTGCAGAGCGCCATCAACAATTTCAGTATATTCCCGAGAAATTCACTTACAAGTAATTACACAACTGTCTTGTATACTATTAGTCGCGTCAGTTTAAAGCCATTTCGAGTAATATATTTTTAGAAGGTACAGTCCTGCTAGTCTTCTTTATTACGTGTCGATAGCAATCTAAATTGAGTTGGCCTAGAACTGAGCCATGACCACTTCCAGTAGTTTCCATCAGTTCCTACAAACAACCAACAGGACACGCAGGTTACGATATAAGTGCACAGTCGTTTATGTAACAGTGTCACATTTACACTCAAGGGCAGAATCATCTTTGAATCTCCTGAACAGGTTTTCCTTGCTCCGTACTCCATAGCAACCAACTTGGGGCAGGTGTTTATTTAAAGACTTCCAGATCAGCCATGGCAACTCATCCCTAGGAGGGAAACTTTCAGCAGTTGGAACAAACGGGAGGATGCACTACCTTGCCAGTTTTAGTCTTTTCACATACCGCTCACCATTGAGTGGGGTGACACACTTCGTCATTTCAGTCTATGGACGTCCACGGCTGGACATAGGCCTCGTCTGATTTCTGCTACAGCATACGGTCTCGATCCGTCTGCAACCAGCGACTCCCCGTAACATTCACCAGTCACCACGTCATCTGTCCACCTGCTGGGTGGACCGTCACACGCTGCGTTTCCTTGTACGCATACGTTATACGTTCAGCCCATTGACGGTTCAGCTTTGCTATTCGGCGAGCTATGTTGACAATACGAAGCAACACGAGGGTATTTAGGTTATAGTAGTACTGTATATTTTGAAGCTTCCATTAGTGTGTCCTGTGAAGATGTAAACGCAAGACACTTGACATTATATCTTGTGTTAGAACACAAGAGATAACGTTAAGTTTCCTGCGTTTTATTCAAAGACAAAAGCAAGCCTGCTTTTCTTCTAAAATTCGTTTCATCTTTCCGTTTTAGGAAAAAAGGTCTCTAAGGAGCTCCCACTTCTCATGTAAGCCATCTGCCGTGTGACACAATACTTGTTTGTTAGATACATATTTAATATCTTCTTTGGAAAGATTGTGTATCATGAAAATGATATACTTTTTCGTTGAAACAATGTAGAAGCTGGAGTGACAGATTTGGAACAATCGTAGACGATATTTTATTTGCTCCTATAGTTAAAACTTTAATGGAACAGGAAAGACAGATTCAGTACGAACGAAGCGTGATCAATTTCTTTATAACGTTTCATTGCAGAGTTCGACGAAGACAATTTAATAAGAGAGAACGTTTCTGCAGCTGTACACGTGTCACGATTTTTAATACATCGAAGTACTTGACTTTAATATTAATTGTTCCGTGGACGTTTTTCAGAGACACAATAAATGACGTATATGTCCGGCAATCCAGACAGTTTGGAACCAGTTAATAGTGTAATAACAGCTATCGTTAGCATAAGAAGAAAGTAATTATCGTTTTGAAGCTCTATGCACCAAACATGGAAGTTTTAACTGCAGTTGTGAACTTATAAACGTTAGTTTTAATAGAAGAAAGAAGATTGTTAGAACCTTCTTATTAATAACAATAAAAGGGATGGCTATGTCATTTTTGGAGTGGCTGACCTTAATAGTGGAACATTTACAACAGACACAAAAAGGAGGACTGGCCACCCTTAGCGTAGACATAGTGCAGACTTCAGTAAGCACTTTACTAAATGAATTAGAATAATTCAAAAAGTGCCTAGAAAATTAGGCGATAGTCACTGAGTCCACATTTACCAGATGATTAATTCTACTAATATTGTAATATGAAATTTATGCCTCAATCATGCAAAAACGATTTAAGCGGATTTGCCTGAAATTTGGCACGCAACTTGGATTAACAGATAGAATACTTTTTTATCCTGGTGTGATATGGCACAGCCCACGCAGACGAAGTGGCAGAATAGTTAAAAATCAAAACAAAGACAAGAACTTTAATATTCTTAGTCCATAAACAAATATTTTAGACGACTCTATACAAAATGAAATTATACCGTCACGATGACACATAAACTATCACCATTTTTCCAACGTATAATTATCGATAATCGTCCTGACTATTAGTGAAGCTCCCCCAATTCTCACTCGGCAAAAGCTTGTAAAGGATTACGACGTAGCCAGGTGTGAAAGGCCATTAGGGACATAGGGAATATGATACCATCATAACACAATTTATCATATTTACATCCGAACCCCTCAAACCTGTGGTTACGTACACATTCAATTAGGTAAATGTACAGGTTGATGTGTTATTTTCAATATTTGATGAACTGAATAAACAAAGAAATGTCACTGGCAACTATAACGTTAGCAATCTAGAGGGGGTCGAAAATAAAACGACTTGCTTGAAAGAAACACAATATTTCACTGTCAACCTGCGGTTCAGAAGCTATTCATTCATGTTTACAATTTTCTAGCATCGATCTTTGGAAGGACATAAATAAAAATGAAGACTATAAAAGGCATGGAAGCTACGGTAGTCAACGTGATTTCTCATAGACAACTTTGCATAAGCTATTATTTACAAAACTAGGCGTAGGTGAGCGAGAATTTTGTAGGGTATTGTGCCTTGCAGTAGCTTTCCTTTGGGGTAGTATTAAGATTGGAAATCAAAAATCTAGGACAACAGCAATCAAGTCTAGAGGTATTTTCAAGGGCGTACCTGACATCTGAAGGTAACTAGCATACGAAAGTTTTCTGTAGTCCACGTCTAAAATACATATAGATACAGATACACCCTTTTTTGCGGATGTAAAATCATCAAATAACTAATAATAATTTATTTATTTTCTTACCACAAATTACAGTTTAAAAAATCAGATTAGTCTACAGATACAATTAACAATTAATTTGTGGAAGACTGGTGCCTAAACTACCTAACTTCCCCCGTTCTGGGCAGAGGGGAGAAGAGTGTAGACTATTTCTGATTAAAACCCACCTATGTTCCTTCTTCTGGCCTTCATGTTCCGGAGTCGCAGTACCTCTTCGAATAACCCGCAACCCCGGCAGGGTACAGGCACTTCTTAAGTGCTTCTCGAATTCGCCCAAAGGCCAACAAACCATATTTTTAGATTGGCGCCCATACTTGTGATTGCTTATGCCATAAATAGCCGAGAGGCAGTAAGTATATCGTGATAATGTGGTTGTACCACCCGCGAGTTTTGCTTCTAGACTACTACAAGTTTTAAATGCAATTTCCTTCTTTCTGATTGTGTAGTTTGCTCTAGAATTTTAAAATTGCATGTCAATCATTTCTGGGGTCTTAATTAGAAGAGGTTTTTTGTTTGCGCAAATATAAAAGCTATGTAAATAATTTCTGGGTTGATTTTAAGATTACTGGTGTTGACAACTTGCCAACTTACTTAAATGCCCAAAGGCTTTCGCTCCACGAAATATTTGTAAAGAAATAACATACGGTTCACAAAATATTCGTACCGAGAAAGTTTCCACAGATTGGCAGTTTGGCGCCTTAAAAATACTATCCTATTTTTTCTTGGCTGACATTTAACTTTTAACTTTGAATAGCAAAGGTAATCTACTCGTTTTCATTTCATTTATTTTTCGAAGAGGATTACGGGTGAAATATTCGCCACAGTCTCGCTAGGCTGGTTTTCATATAAAATACCGTAATTTAGTCTACCTTTATGCTCTAACGACATGGAAAACGTACAGGATTTTATGAAAGGTCCTCCTTTGAAAATGGGACAAAATCAATGATCCGAATCCCTCTGAACGAGGCACAGTTGCTTTTACATATTCGAATTCACCCCCCTTCATTTGAGGACATCGGACTCAACCCGGTTTTGAACATCAATAGCGGACGTGCATTACAAAGTCATGATGAGGGTTCAATATAACTGCTTTTTTTGGTTGACAAACGAAATTGAAGGACGGGTAAACAATGAACATAATGATAACGGATACTCGTAAGTGGCGAACCATCTCAAACATTAATAAACGCTTCAAAAATTGTGTATTTTCCAATGAATTTATGGGATTTATCGGAGATCCATGGATTAATTTTTAATGTGTGAGATGGTTCTTAAGCGTAATTTTAAATCAACGAAAAACTGCGATACCTCCTCTTCGGAACTTGTTAGTTGTTTTTTTTTTATAGCAAAGTATATTTGTACAAGTGTTTACATACTAAAACAGGTTTCATTGTGGTTATGTTCTTCACAAATGCAAACATTATTTCTATGGGCAAATAAAGATCCAACGCACATGATTAATCAATATTACGTAGTTGTTGCATCGTTTTTCGGTACTTTGACTTTTTTCTAAAGATTTCTAAAAATTTACAAAGATTGAAATTGAAACATTTTTCACTTATCAACCTGCCCAGAGCTGGCAACTTGGCAAGACATTGGTGGATCTTGTCTGATTCTATTTGGGGTCGGCGCAACACGTTTTCTTCTTTCATTCTCCCCAGTCAGACGACACGGCATCATTTACTCCTTTCTCCTTCATATCATTCCTCACACAATCTATGCATCTTTTCTATTATATGTATCTGTTCATACCAAGACAAACGACTTTCATTTTTTCTGTAACAGGCGAAACTATCAAACTTTTTCTAATATGTTAATTCCTTACTTTATCCAGTCTTGTTACTCCACACATCCATCTCAACGTTCTCATCTCCGCTACATGCAATCGTTTTTCATCCGCCTTTTTAAAAGCCCAGCATTCCTATTTTGCAAGGCCTTTGTTAGAAAATTAAGAATCCATTGCTTAAGTTTCACTTTTGACCATTGTATTATGGTTACTGGATCGATTCATAGTCGTTTGTCCATCAGTATAAACGTGACACTGAACTACAAAACCACGAGACTTTTTATGAGGAAACGTAAAATAAATGTTTTATGAACATTAACTATGAATGGTGTGGAGAGGTTTATTATGCGTACTAGCCGATGATTGTGTACCGGAAGACTATAAAAAGAGAACGATTATGGGCGGGGAAATAATTTGTTTCCTATAACGAGTGGCTCCCGGATTCACAAAAGGAAAAGGATGGGAGTTTTATTGCTTATGAGCACCCTCATCAGTTCGGCAGGGTATGGAGGTATGGAAGAAGCCATTTTAGAGATGCGGTCGGTCGAGGAAATGGATTTGATTTAGGATCCTTCCTTTACCATACATAACTTTGGATCTCGATATATTAAGGTCTCTATAGAACAAAACAAATTAACTAAAAGGTGCAGATAATAATCAGGATATAGTTAAGTCTAGATAGAATACTAGCAGCGGAATTTGGAATTTTAATACCATCGCATGAAAGACCTATTGGTCTGATCAAGATGCTAATGTCAGCAAGTTCAACCGAATGTCCAAAATTTTATGAGCGCTAGTCTTATATGTATAACAGATCAAAGAGTTAAAAGAGATAAAATATGTTTATGTATGTAATTTATGCAAACCGATTATTATTGTCCGCCGAAATAAAGACATATTTTACCAGTAAACGATTTACCATTTGAGGGTACTTACATTTATAATCACACAATCGCTCTGACTTCAAATAAAATATTGTGAACAAAACCAATAAAAGTTTTAAGTGGTTTTCTGGCAAATGTTGTTTGTTCACAAAATAAAGATTTAGGTACAGAGATGTTGAGGTCGACTGAATAACAACGTCGTTCAGATTTAGTTTAAATTAATGTGCTTAGTTTTTGCATGCGTTTGATGACTTAAGTGTTAACATTTTAGTAAATTGCAAAGTATTGTTATGACCTAAACGATTATGGACAAAACAAGCAAGATCTTCAATATTTCAAGCATATGTAAACAAAGCAGATGCCCGGAAGATTTATCGGTTAAATGTCATTTTTAGGAAAGAATGACTAAGAAAGACAAATCTGATGACAGGATGAAAGTGGAAAAGAACCATCAAAGATCTATACGGCTTTAGCGGCAAGTTTAACAAGGCTAAGAGAGTTGATAAATAGCTAATGGTTGCCGAGTTCCACACTCATTATTTACCCAAAGTTAGAGTGCACCTTGACCTGTTTGGACCCAGAAAAAAATGCATCTCCTCCTATTGTTTATGGTCAGACTCTGCTGGATTGCCGCCATAACCGAAGATCGATCAGAAGCGACTATTATAACGAATCCGAGCTTACCAAAGAACGGTTCATATTTCCGAAGGTTCATAACCCAGATCATCAACCCATCAAAATAATGACACCACGTACTATCATTATTTCATCACGTATAATTTACACGGGACGAGGAAAATGACTTTGTTTGTGGTCTTTGAACCCAACAATTATTGATGCACGTGGCATTCAGTGGCGCTCGGAATATATTGATGGCCATTAGTTCCGCTGCCATAACAGAAGATGTGCGTAAATAAATTATTTAGACTGTTGACGCAGTAGCGCTGAAGTAGGACTTGCTTCTCCTGACTTCATTGTGACAAGATCACAGGCCCACCAGAAATGTATACGGAGTTTTTGAGACGGAAAATATCTCTTATTGCGTCAATGTCGCACAGAAACGTATGACTGTCTCCCGGCTTCTCTTCGCTTGAAAGTGGTCGGGCATTCCTTATTTAGACCGAAAATATCTCTACGGTATGTCGGGTTAACATCAGTAGTAGGTGCGCGAATTTTCGAGCATCTTCCAGAGAGGGGTTTTAGTCGGTAGGAGTTCGAAATAACTCCCGATTTCCCTAGACTGAAGGCATTCATGACGATTTTCCATAGGAATAAAAATGAAAAACTGTGGGATAATTTCCGATTGTCCTAATGCCAAATTTATACAAAAAAAACTAATCGACGAACGGTATTATATTTTTAGGCAAGTTGTTAGTACATCGGGTGTTTGGGATTAATCTACTCCAAGCTTCTTTCTGCATTCTGTACCTACCTAAACTTATTTTTTTTTTTAATTTAATCTAATCGGATTCTTATTAGTCTAAATTACATACAGGTATTTTCCAAGTGTGTAATTTTCGCAACAACTATTATTACCACAAAATGGGCCAATTATATTCTTGTTGCTGTTATAACTTGAAATTGGACAATTTAACTCCTTGCATGAATATCGTAAATAACTAACTGGCTGGCTGCAAATTGCAGCTGTTAACATTGCTGATTAACATGAACCAGAGATTTATGATTTAATTTAAAGACGTAATTTGCCCTAGTCTGTGGCAACACAAGAAAGGAGTTTAATAAAAAATAAAAATCGGGTAACAAACAAAAAGTTTATTACTAAACAAATACAAAAGTTTGTCCTATGTTATGCATTTTTAAAATAATCTTAAACAACAACATGTATTATATTTCTTTTTTTGTTTACTTCAGCAGTTTAATATTTTTCGTTAAATCTATTTAAGATGCAGGAATTTTCGAACCGTCTAATATATTTTTTAAATTAAATCTAAACTCACCAAAACTTCATGGTGTGTTCTGTTACCCCTGTGCACCCATTGCACATTGGGCACAGGAACTGTCTCTAAACTGCCACAGGGTACAGTCACATTAGTGCCCTTGTCTGCAGCTACGTCCCTGATTTCCACCTCCTCGGACAAAGCCAAGGGGAAGGCTACAAAAAAACAGAGACATTTTTAATAAATTTAAAACTATTTAAATTAATTATAAATATTTTGAAAACATTTTTTTTTTTTGGTAACAGAAATAAATGAGCGAATACAATTATAAGCCGGTTTTAGCACAAATGCAATTTATTTACCTTCTAATCCAAGGCAGAACACAGACAACAATATACGCTCGAAAAACATTCTACTAAAACTACATCTAGACACTTAGAAAAAAATCTCGAGCTATACTTTTTGTAAAGTAAAAAAGATTTGTTCCCTATCTATTTATTTTACATCACACAGAATTAATTAAACGACGGAAGGCGAAATAATAGGAAACAAATCTCACAACAAACGTCTTCACTCCATTGATAAAAGGCATAGACTAATTTTATTTTGTCGTAAATTATGTTGCTATATATCGTTTGTCGCAGAACAATATTGCTATTCAAAAAATGAAATGTCATTTGTAAGTTTTTAGCTGTATACGAGCGAATGTTTAATTTTAAAAACATTTTAGAATTGTTTTTAAATTATGGATGGCTTTTTTGATTTAACTATTGAAAGTTTTTTCAATGGTTTTTAAGCCACTTTTATTCGTAATTTTAAACATAAAATGGAAAAACAATTGGTCAGTCATGAGTTCTAACCTTTAAACCCATAGACTAGCAAAGCAGTATGTTTTCATTTTGATATCACAGTGGATCTGCAAATGAAATGAATATTGAAAATCAATTCAATTTTGGAATATTTATTTAAAATTTCGTAAATAATCACTCGAATTCTGGTCAACTTGTGATTTTGCGAAAGTGACATTTCATTTTTCTGACAAGTGTCAGAAAGCCCTTGTCTACGGTCTTACAATGCATGATCATAGACTAAAATATAGATTTTCTTCGGATATGGCCGCTGTTTCGGCAATACAACATCTGCAATGTTTTGTAAATTCATTTTTATAAAATGAATAAGGTGTTTTTTACTTATGTATAGTGATTAGCGGACCGTGTAGTGCTGTGATATTTGTAATGGATGCAGAGAACGAGTACGAAATAAAGAGAGTTCGTGAGGCCATACAAACGATTGAGACTATCCAGTCCATGATCGACGTTTCAGCTGATAGACTTGAGGGTTTACGGACACAATGCTCGACGAGCGCCGAGCTGACGCAGCAGGAGATCCGGACCCTGGAGGTAAGGGTGTTAACCTTCACAGCTCGTTATACATCAAGGGGAAATGAGTAATGCCCTTGAAAGTATTATACCGAGAGGCCGGGCTTCAAGGACTGCTGCACTCAAGGACTGGGGTGAATAGTTCATTGCCGTAGTGGAAATCGTTGCCGTACGCGCGCGCCGCTCCCTCTCACCTTGAATGTTTACCTTTTTTAATTTCACGCGATAAAACGTTTTAGTAGTAATTTTGTTGGTATTTGAATTCTCATGCCTCAGTTAGGTTGTGAAATCTATTTTAACATATAATTAGACACGTAATGTGCGTAGTTATAGCCAGAAAAGTAGGTTTTTGTGTGAAGATTTCGCATTATGTAAAATGTTGCATGTTTTTAGCATTTAAATGAGAAAAAAATGCATTCCTTAAGAGAGAGTAAATAATTGCCTATTGTTTGGTCTATAGATAAGAAATCTAATAATTTACATTAATCCATTGGTTTCTACTGCCACAGATTAGACAATATAATATATTGTCTGTATGAGACAATTTAGTCACTACTGATTTCATATATTTTTCAATATTGCATATATTTTTTCTAACTTGCCTCATAATATTGAATTCAATTTCTCTGTAAAAGTACACAATATTAATATTTACATCTTCAAAAATATTACTACTGCTGCTTGCTGTGTTACTAATTTGTACCCAACCAAAGAAGGAACTTTTAAGGATAAACACCATGGTTTTCTCATGTAACAATATTACCAAGACTGCCCAAGTTAAATTAAACACAAACAATACATTCAGACAAATTGATAACCTCCCTTAACCCCCTTTTGGCAGTCTAATCCTTACTATCCTTACTATAATATTATAAAAGCGAAAGTGAGTTTGTTTGTTACCTCTTCACGCCTAAATGTCTAAACCGATTTTGATAAATTTTGGTACAGAGATAGTTGGGACCTTGGAGACGGACATAGGCTATTTTTTTTATAAAAGAGTGAAAAATGAGGGAGAAAGAAGGGAAAATAGGAATACTTAGCATTGATATTACAATAAATAAGGTGCTAGGGCAAAAACTACAGGTGGCAGGTACCTGCAAATCAGGAAAGGGGAACTGTCTTATCCCGAATTTAATGCGAGTGAAACCGCGGGCAAAAGCTAGTGAAACTATAAATACAAAAATGATTCAGAGCACCCCAACCAATGCCCTACTCCCATTTACCCAAAAAGAAACCGCCAACAATTCTTGACTCAAAAACAATGAGTCATTATAAAGCCATAGTTACACAAGCCAAAAATTTGTCACAACCTGTGTTGCCAATGTGTCCCCATAATGCCTATTTCTCCCCAACTATGTTGGCAAGGACTTCCAAATTACCTGGATGCAGATGAATACCAGTTAACACTTTATACAATTTATTTTGGAGTCATGCGCTGAGTTCTGGGCAGCAAAAGTGGTTATAACAGGTAATATAAAACCCTTTGATAAGACTGGTTGTCAGACTTTTGGGACACTGACTACCTATAGCAACTATCAAAGACCTACAAATGAAAGCTAGGACCAATAGCTTTACATGCTCTCTGAAGCATGAACACAACTTGGTATGCAATGGGTTGTCATCCACCCACAGGCCGACCTAAGCAAGCAAGGCTGCTACTTGAATACTGACCCATGCTGCTTACTCTCAAGCTGCTCCAAACGATTTGCCAATGTGTCATAGTGCCATTTCGTTAACAACAATGGGTGGGCTAAGCCAAGTGATTCAATGTTAATAGTTATGCATCATCACATTTATGGATGCTTTAGATGCTATTGATTTATTGTTTTTTTTTTTCACTACTACACTGGCGGGCAATGATCTTTAAATGGTTGAATAATGGTAGAATGTTTGTAAGTTACAAATAAATAAAGAGCTAAAATTTGTTTATAAGTTTGTATGTACATATTGGGTAATCTCTGGAATGACTGATCCGATTCACAAAAAAATCTTTTGCTACTGGCAATTTACATTACCAGTGTGTCACAGGCTATAATTCAGGTTGTTCCTGCGGGCCAATTACCAATTAAAAGTGCACTGATTTTGTTTTTAGTTATTCATTTACTCCTTATTTCAGACGCCTGGTGTTACAGTCGCTGAGTCTTTTGTTGAAGACCTCATCCATCTTTTTCGAACTCTGATTAAGGTGTAAAAAGAAGTAAATAAAATAAAATTGGTTCAAAACTCAAATATTTAGTTTAAAAAAGCTGTCACTTATGAAACTATACTACTATACTCAATTGATTTTGTGTAAGTTTCAAGGTTTTATAAACATACAGGTGTTTTATAGAAAACTAGCTTTTGCCCGCGGCTTCGCTCGCGTTAAATTCGGTAGCGCCTTATTGATTTGTAATAGCAACGCTAAGTTTTCCCGTTTCTTCCCTCGTTCTCCCTCATATCCCACTCTTTTTAAAAAAATAATAGCCTATGTCCGTCTCCTGGTTCCCAACTATCTCTGTACCAAAATTCATCAAAATCGGTTCAGCCATTAAAGCGTGAAGAGGTAAGAAACAAACAAACAAACAAACAAACTCACTTTCGCTTTTATAATATTAGTAAGGATAACAGAACAGTATTTTGTTTAATTGTAAAGAAAAGTACAACTACAGAATGAAATTTCGGTTAAGCATGCTAATTTCCAGATATACTCCATTTATCAAGGAATGCTATGGGCTATATATACCATTATGCTGTAGAAATCTTCTACAGATAGCCATAAAAGTTAAAAGATTCAAATTGCTACAAAGTTTAGTAGTAGTATGTACAATAATATAATATAATTGTTAACAACTAACATTCTGATTTTCTTTTACTTGTGACTAAGTATAAACAGTCTTTAGTATTAATAATATACAATTAAATACAATCTTCAACTTTATTGTACAATCTTGAACAATAAACATTGTTTATGTTACTTATATGTAGTTTGTTGACAAATATTGTTTATAAATAAATTGAGAGTGTTCATTGGTTTTCAAAAGCAGTTATATGTTTTATAAACTATAAGTTTATAAGACAGTTGTATGTTGTGAGATGGGAGTTCTATTGATTACAAGCCTTTGCCTGTGGCTCTGTTCTTATGGTTGGCCCTCGGTAAGACATTGTTTTTTTTTTTTATGTAGTCTGTTGCTCTGGGATAATGAAGCCTTTCAATAGTGAAAAATTATCGGAATAGAGTCAACAGCACCCAATGTTACCTATGTATGTCTAAACTTACTCTTTATCTCTGTGCCAGATTTATAATTAATTCCTGTACACCAATACCTAAAGAGTCTCTCGTTAGGCAGCTGGATCAAGGGTTTGATCCAGAAAGTGGTACTCTTGGACATGGCTCGTATTGTTAGGAGGTTCCTTTCTCTGGAGCCCTGACCTGGTAGCTTGGACCCTGTTCCTGATACCGGTGGGCTACTATTTTTTTTGTTTTTTTGTTGTTTAACTGTCAGTGTTACCATTCAATCAATCAATCAATATATTTTTATTTCACAAAGGACCACATGGGCAATTATAAAACGTCGAGAAAAAGTGCACAGTTAGGGTTGCTCGTTTCCTATGGAGAAGGACCGCCAAGAAACTCCATGGTTACTCTCGTTGTCTGATATCGTTCATGCCTTAATAGCTAAATTAATTTTCAAAAAATATGGTAACTCTTGACTTGGGTTTTAGCGCACATGACGCATTTTGTCTTAGCTACTTTTCTATGAATTAAATACTGACCATTAATGGTCGAAGATTCAGGCAAAAACTAGCATCTTCATTAGCGATCAACAAAACATAATTGATTATTGAAATATTTGAAAAGGGAATCGGAATGAAATCTTTTAACAGTCCACGCAGACCTGGCGTTGTGCATAGCAGTGCAATAGACTTACTATATGTACCTATTTCTAGTGGGAATTTTTGTTATATTGTCAATCATGAAGTTCGTAAATAACAGTCGTACCGATCGATCTTCAAGCTCCATGCTGGCCAAAGTCGGTCCGTGGATGGGTACCCAACCATTACACATAAAGCTGCCTCAGTGTTAGGGAACACCTTAAGTTTTCGGTCTCGGCTAAGACTTGCAGATCTTTGCCAAATGTTACAGGTTGTCAGTGGCCCGATAATCAGGCACCCGGTCTTAGTCAGGGGTAACGTAGGTTACCCAGTACTGCCGACCCTAACATAGTTGGGAAAAGGCTAGACAGGTGATGATGATGTTCGGTTTTCAATTTTTTCCATATTCTCACTATCGGGAATGATGTCGAGTCGTATTGAAATTAGAAAACGCGTTCATCTTTAAAAGATTCCAAATCTATACCAATTATTGTTAATGCAAGAATGATTTGTTACGATTCAGTGATTGTACGATTCTCGATGCGTGTTTACAATTCGCCAGATACCTTGTAATACCTCGATGAGAAAGTAATTCATTGAATTCTTTGTTAGTACTAACTATATTAAGAAAATAAGTTAAAACATGATTAAAAGCCTTTTTTCGTCTTATTTTGTGCTACAGGAGTCGTCGGTACTTAAGGCTGCTTTTATTAGAAGTTCAATTATGACATATTGCTGTTGAGTCTTCATAGCATCTTTTTCAGACTTCTTTCTCCTTTTTCGGTCATGGCGGTCAATTCCAGTACAGACTATCTATTGACGCAAGAAATACCTACGTGTATTTTCACCTCCCCGGACGGCTGTCGCTACGAATGCACGGACAGAGACTAAACAGAATAAAGGCCATCATGATTCCCGAGACACCCGCTGTGATACTGCCAACTTCCAAATTCTGGTCTGCCAGAAAATTATCAATTTCGCCTTTTCCGGCTTGAGAAATCGTTTCCAGGAACTTACGTTCAGCAGACGTGCTTGCAACTATATACTTGTGTCTTTGTATCTTGCATCGGTCTTTACCAAAGATCATCAGGACTGTAATTATTGTTAAAACACCGCATAACCAAAGGTTTTCTGTTCCAGGGCAAGCTGGTGAAACACTTCTCCCGGCAGCTGGTGATCAAGGCCGGCTTCGGTGAGGAGCTGCGGCGTGAGCTCGGTGACGTGCCGTGTCTCGCGCAATGGCTCAGGGTGGTGGGGCTGGGCCCCGATTCTATCGAGGTATGTACATATGTATCTATCACGTGCAAGACATATTTTTGGGCGGGTGTTTAACTAGCACAGATGTACGAATCTAAAACACGACGCACGCGCCAAAGGCTGCCTGCGTCTTTTAGCGCTGATCATGATATTTTTAAATAAATGCACGCGAGCTTGCAACCACGGCCTCCCGTACGTA
Organism: Ochropleura plecta; assembly: GCA_905475445.1. Lineage (NCBI taxonomy): Eukaryota > Metazoa > Arthropoda > Insecta > Lepidoptera > Noctuidae > Ochropleura > Ochropleura plecta. The sequence goes on from FR997735.1 coordinate 2,187,359, forward strand.
GTCTGCGCTTGTTTTCACAGACCAGTTGAGGTGTTAAGCATGGCATAAAGGGATGTGGCATATACTCTGCAGTGAGTGTAACTAGGCTGCTCATTATGATGATGTAACCGTACAAGATTATCTATCAGATTTATACTGACTAAAACCTAGTCATATTCCTATCAATTTAATTTGAAATCAACGATCTTACTACTTCTTTCACACACTCTTGCTCACTCACTCACTAAGCACTTTCATCACCACATGCAAGATTCGAGTAATTGCTGGAGACACAAGAAAAAGGTTCTAAGTGATGAGATAGATGTGAGATAATGTTGGTAATTATTGTAGGCCCAGTGATTGCAAATTTGCATGACTATAGAGATTTCAGAAACTTACGTGTGTGGACGCATATCTCACGTACAAGATTTGAGTCATACGATTGTCGGTGATCTCATCAATCGGCCTGAAATTCTGAAGTTTAGCCTCCTTGTCGATGACTTAAATTTGGACGATTTTCGAGGAAATGTTTTGCGAGAAAATGCTAAGGGAAATGTGTGGTGTTACGCAAATGGATAAATAAAAAAATTTGCACATTAGAGGGAGTCTGAAAAAGGCGCCGACTAAAAAGATGTGGTAATCGGAGGTCGTGGTATGGGTATGTGATGCGGAGGAATGAAGAAAATGTCGGAAAGTTTAGAGTGTCTAAATAAGAGCAGAGAATGACCATATAAACGATGTATGGACTGTGTAATTGACATGCCACTAACTGTAATTTTTATTCCTATTTAATGTTTGTTTTAAAATTTTGTTTATGTACCAAATATTTGCACGCCCCCAGTGGCAGAATATGATGAGACCTTTGTTTATATCTTAAGACCATAAAAATGTACCATATGCAGACAATTAAATGAATTTGAATTTGTGTGAAGAATAAATGCCTAGAAAGGAGCTATCTGATGACATTACGAACAATAGATAAGTATGGAAGACTAGCTTTTGCCCGCGGCTTCGCTCGCGTTAAATTCGGTAGCGCCTTATTGATTTGTAATAGCAACGCTAAGTTTTCCCGTTTCTTCCCTCTTTCTCCCTCATATCCCACTCTTTTAAAAAAAATATTAGCCTATGTCCGTCTCCTGGTTCCCAACTATCTCTGTACCAAAATTCATCAAAATCGGTTTAGCCATTAAAGCGTGAAGAGGTAACAAACAAACTCACTTTCGCTTTTATAATATTAGTAAGGATTAAAACATGCTGCGCCGACCCTAAATAAATTGAGATAAGGATTAAAAGGATAAGGAGTAAAAAAGAGGACTTAAGTATTTACAGTTAAATAATTAAACACTTTAGGAAATAACAGCTATTGTTGACCTGTTTAAAAATTATCGTAATATTTAGATATGTATGATAAGATAATGACGTTCCGGTGTGGACTTTCTAAGATGTATACTTATATTCGTTTTTTTTTTTCGCAATCAAAGTACACACATTTGTCATCAGTCACTAACTTATTTTATTACGAATATAAGGGCATAAGTTGAAACTCGTCTATAACTCCCGACCTGTGGACGTCGGGCGATTAAGGAACGGTTTGATTGAGAAGAAGTTTAGCAGTAACGTCTTCTAGCTCTTGGAACGATGAACACCTCAGATTTGTTGGTTGTTTTACAAGTATGTCAGTCAATTTGAGAGTAACATCAGAGTTAGCCAAGTGGAAATATTTAATACGCCTAGTCTGTGTACTGTTAGGTATTTCTTGGTCTGGCCCATTATGTACATAATTCTTTTAAGTTTATGATATCCTTCTTTATATTTGACTAGCTTTTGCCCGCGGCTTCGCTCGCGTTAAATACCTGCCACCTGTAGTTTTTGCCCTTGCGCCTTATTTATTGTAATAGCAATGCTAAGTTTTCCCTCTTTCTCCCTCATATCTCAATCTTTTTTTTAAAAGAAATAGGATATGCCTACTATCTCTGTACCAAAAATCATCAAAATCGGTTTAGCCATTTAGGCGTGAAGACGTAACAAACAAACTCACTTTCGCTTTTATAATATTAGTAAGGATATCGAAAAAAAGTACCCTATGTGTTATTCCAGACCATACATAATAGAACCTCTGTGTTAAATTTCATCAAGATCCGTTCAGCCGTTTTGATGTGAAAGAGTAACAAACATCCATACATCAATCCATCCTTACAAACATTCGCATTTATAATATTGGTAGGATTTGCAACTTTAAACTCTATTAACAACGTACCCTCTTCCTCAGGCGGTATGTTCTCGCGTGGCGTCGTTAGAGACGCTGCGGGAACGCTCCGACCACGAGATGCGCGCGCTCCTTGCTAACGCGCGCGACGAGGAGGTGCTGCGACTGTGTCGAGCCATGCAGCGGCTCAGGAGTTACATAGGTAAGTGTAAATTAATGACCTAGCAAAATCTAGGAAGCAAACACACCCTACATAAGACTTCCCGAAAATACGACCAAGTTACCATAATGTGACAAAATTAGGACATTTGAAAACTATTTTACCGCCTGTAGTTTAAGATGGTATTTTAAAGTCTTATTTTTTGAGAGTTTTGGCACGCAATATACTGTCTTAGGTACCTGGCAAGGGTGGCTTAACTTGAAGATCGATCTGAGCGGCTTTGACTTGAAGATGTACTACAATAAAATTCTGGTGATCAAAATCTGGTAATGCCAACTTAAATCTTCAACAATCTTAAGATATCTCAGGGACCTCGCCACTACGCATCTACAACCCTGATTTTTGGCATGCTCGGCCGCTATCTGGAACAAAACTGGTCCACCGCGTTGTGCGACTAAATTTTATTTCTGGTTGGAGTCGAGTCATGATTGTGGCCGTTTAGTGCGCGAAGTACCTTCGGTGGATGGCTGACGACCCATTACATACCGAGTTTCCTCCGTGTCTCGGAAAGCACGTTAAGCCGTTGGTCCTGGCTGTCCTTACAAGTACATCTTTGTCGTTACAAGTCAGTGTGAAAACCAGTCTTACCAAGGGGTTTCGTATTACTTAGTACTTACTGGGTTGTGGAGGTCAGATAGGCAGTCACTCCATGTGAAATACTGCATCCGGTTAGACTTTAAACATACCCTAACATATTCGGGAACTGGCTAGGCAAATGATTGTCTTCAAGTTAGTAAACTACATAAATATTTTTTTCTTCTCCACAGAGGCACTGGGTCGCGGCGAGGGAGGTGCAGAGCTGCAGTTGTTCTGGGATTCATGGGAGCGCACCGTACGAGCGTCGCCCAGGGCTCCTCGAGCCAGGCATGCCAACCACGAACATCATGGCACGCCGCATAACAAGAAAGGTAATGCCACTTTCAGGTCATAATGAGGAAAGATGACGGTTTTTTAACGGCAAAGTTAAGGTTGTGCTTCTATAAAGTTTATCTTTTCGTTAAAGCAATCTTCATTTCAACAAGTTTGTACCAAACCCTCAGTGCGCGACCCCGACTCGCACTAGACCGGTTTTTATAAATTTTATTGCAAATCATTCTATTACGAGATGTGGCTAGTATAGTCAAATCAAATTATTTATTTCAATTAGACCATTACAGGCACTTTTGAATGTCAGGAAACAAAATGAATCTACAGTCCCGGTCACAAGGCATAATAACTTGTGAAAGTACTGTAGTTGCCCATTACAAAGCGTTGATCTCTATGGAGAAGAATGGGCAAGAAACTCAATGGACACTCTTTTAAATTATAATATTTTTACAAAATAGTATTTACATCATTCATGTTGAGATTATACAAATATGTGAGAACGATGTAGAAAGACGTGCACAGTAAGAGCGTCCAGAGTAAACAAAAAGCAAAATTCAATTTAAAATCTAAATAAATTAAAAATGACCGTGGTAGCTAAAATATGACCAGTCAGCCAGTAGTGTTAGTGAGATTTGTATAAAACTCGCACTACAGTTGGATGCTGTAGTGTGAGTTTTGCCAAAATTGTATTAGAAACTATGCTGATGTGGACACAAGCATCATACGCTATAATAGCGTCTAAATCGCGTTATTAATGTTACAACCAACAATGTTGTTCCAGGTGGCAAGTCTCCTCCCACACCTGTGGCCAAGCGGAAACAGAATAGCACTCTCCCACCTCCCGCCGCGCTCACCAAGTCACGCTCGCACGAGTCGCAACTGTCAGTCAGACCGGACGCGTCAGACCTCAGGTAAGTAGCAGTAGAGAATACAACGTTTACTCTTGAGGCAAACAACTAAACGTTAAAATTGTGTAAAAGCGTTGTAAAAGGTGTTTTAAGTAGAGATGAGTCTGATCTGGGTCTGAATGAACTAGCCAGCTTCCACATGTCGTTGTTGGAATCGTCAACTTTCGTTAATTATAGGAAAATTAATCAACTGTTGTAATTTATTGATAACCGATCGTAAGTCTAGTCTAGTAGTCAAAAAAAGAGTTGCACAGAGAACCGACCCCTGAGGGACTCCAGCATTTATAGTCATTTGATCACACGAGCAACCTTCAATAACTACTTATATAGACCACTCCCTCAGGAAATCTGATATTTAATCACAGAAACCAGTTGGCAAGCCATGCGATGGAAGCTTATTTGTAAGGTCATCATGCTAAACCCTATCAAAGGCCTACGAGATGTCCAGGGAGACGGCAATCACTTCCCCATTTTCTCGATGGCGTCACTCGAGATGTGAATGGCGTACGCTAGAAGATATCCAGTGGACCAATTAAGGCGAACATGTATTGTTGATCGCTGAGGAGGTCATTAGATCCAGGGTACGAAAGGAGCCTCTTTTTGAGAACAAGTTCCATAGTCTTGCAGGGGTTAGACGTGACCGCGAAGGCCTGTAGCTTATAGGGTCAGCACGACGACCTTTTTTGTGCACGGGCTGCACGTTAGCAAGCTTCCAGGATTTCGACACTATTATTTCTCTTCATTACAGCGACAACAGCCAGTCGTCCGCCGTGGGTACAGCGGAGGTGACTCCGCCGGCGTCCCCGCACGACACCGAGTCCGAGAACACGCCGCAGCACCGACCGCCGGCCTACTACAACAATAATGTAAGACGCCCATACTTATTGCCACGCATTTGTACAGTCTAGCGCTTTAGAAGTTTAGAACTAGACCTTGCTCTGGAGGAAGTAGAGTTTATTTTTGAATAAACTGTGTGATTTTAGCCAGGAAAGGCATGTCTTTAGCACTATAATTACACTTAGCAACGCATTTGTTTAGGATAGCGCTTTAGAACAACCTTTGAAGGATTTAGAGATTTGTATGATACCTTGTGTGAGCTGTAGAATTTTCTAGGACACCCTGTGTGACACGTTAGTTTTCTAAGATACCCCTGTGATGTTAATCCTGCAAGTAATGTTACCAGCTATTATAATCTTCATGTTAGGTTTAGGTATTGCAAAAACAATTAGAAGAGATAAATCTAGGTATATTTGTAGAATTGCAGGAATACTATTAACCTTTGACTGGTGACACGGTTTTTGTGTAGCGTAACTGGTGACGAACGGCCTGAGAGGCTTCCTGAAGAATGATTCTCTTAAATTGGTTCTTTTTCATCAGAAACACTTTCTTCGGTTTCCGAGTCATTATCTTGCTCTAGGCACTTGAGTCTTCCTCTGTCAGTCATTCTACAATTTGAGGGTTTTTAAGTTGTGTTTGGTACTACATTCTAGACTATCGATTCTCTACGCTTCTTTTTGGTGGCCATGATTATAAATTGCAACTGCTAAAATACAAAAAAATATATAACAATGACGTAAAAAACGGTACGTAAGTGGCCACATAAGGTCTTAGAGACTCCTGCCGAACTTAATATCAATGTAACATATTTCTACAGCAGCGGTCGGCAACCTCTTGGCAAGCAAGGGCCACAAGGTAACAAATTAAACTAAAGGCGGGCCGCAGTCATTTTACTCGCATAAACCCAAGAAGCCCAATATAGCTGCTGCTCATAATAATTGGACATATTCCATAAAAAAAAAAATGCCATTGAAAATTGTTAAAACATAGGGAATTTAATTCGTACACATAATACTTTATTTTTTGGGGTGGAAATCATCAAATAACTTCCACCGCTCTGGGCGCAGCAGGGGAAAGTGTCAGACTTGTACTAACTAAAACCCACCCATATTCCTTCTAATAAAATAAAATAAATATCTTGGGACAACTCACACACGGCTATCTGATCCCAAGCTAAGCAGAGCTTGTGTTATGGTAACCAGACAACTGATATACATACTTATATAATTTATAAATACATACATATTATAGATAAATCACACCCAGACACAGAACAAACAATCATGCTCATCACACAAAGTTTGTCCTGGGTGGGAATCGAACCCACGACCTCCGGCGCAGCAGTCAGGGCCACTAACCACTAGACCAACAGGCCCGTCAAGGTCTTCTATTGCCCTTTACGTTCCGTTGCCGCGGTATCTCTTTCGAACAACCAACCCCGGCAGGCGGAGGCCCTGGCAAGCCCCTCTGTTTTGCTGACATCTCTTTGAGGCGCGCGTGAAACACTAACGCGCCGTCGACACGGCCTGTCGTCAATAGACGGACGGACGGTGAGCTACCCATTGCTCACCGTCCACAGGCCCGCATCTACGGTTCCCGGGGCGTCTCCCGTGGTGGCTGGGTTGGTTAGGTTCTCTCCCTCAAACGCCCGGCCAACTCCTTCGCTAGCATGACTGCTTCGCAGAAAGAGGTGACCGCTTCCCATTCCCTCTCGCTCCGGACCATGGACTGAACCAGGGCCGGACGCTTCAGATCGCCGCCGCCGATCGCCTCTAACTCGGGTACCGCGCTGGGCAGACCGCCACTGTGTGCTCTACCGTGTCCTCCGGGCGATCGTCACAATGGTGACACCCGGGCGTTTCCTCCCGCCCGATTATGTGCAGGAACCTCCCGAAACTTACGTGTCCGGTGAGGACCTGCGTCAGACGGTAGGTGAGGGCGCCATGGCGCCTCTCCAGCCACTCCTCAAAGAGGGGACTTACCGCCACTATGGTGACGTGCCCTGCACGGGGTTGCGACAGTCGCTCTCTCCATGCCACCATGAGATCGCACTGGAGGTTTGTCCGCTGGGCGGCAATTAGCCGCGGCAGCGGAGATTCCCCCCGGTGAAGTGCCTCCGCGCGCCATTCGTACAGGCGCCCGAGGACTATCGCCTCCAGATCCCACGGTGGCAATCCTACAAGAAGGCTCGTCGCCTCACCGGAGATCGTGCGGTAACCTTTTGGGGCGCGTTTAGGTAGTGGGCGGCGCGCTGCCCCAAAGAACGCGCCCATACCGGGGCCCCGTAAAGTGCCATGGACCGCACGACTCCGGCATAGAGCCTACGGCACGAAGCGTTTAGGCCCCTCAGATTGGGCAGGAGCCGCTTGAAAGCAGCCCCAGCCCGCTCGAGTTTGGGAGCCAAACGTCGGAAATGCTCCACGAAAATCCTCCGGCTGTTGAGAACGATTCTCAGGTACTTCATCGTCGATCCGACATCGATGCAAACCCCTCATACCATCAGCTGGGATCCCGACGGTGGCGTATTCCCGCGGCCACGAAAGACCATGTCCTCGGATTTGTACAATGCCACCTCAAGACCCAGTAGCCGGATCCTCTCCGCGACTATCGCAACCCCGCGTGTCATTGTTTCGGCTGCCGTGCGACCCCCCCCCCCCCCCTGAGCCAGGACGAGCGTGTCGTCAGCGTAGCAAACTACGCTGACGCCGCTAGGGAGGTAGGCGCGGAGCACCCAGTCGTAACCGATGAGGAGGAAAGCAGGAGCGGCCCCAAGGCCGATCCCTGTAGGACACCGCACGACATCTCTCGCCGGTTCCATTCTTCAGAGCGACCGGGGTAGAAGGCCCTGTCCGTCAGATATGCCCCGACCACACGACGAAGGTAGGTCGGCATGCGGTGGTACCGGAGTGCCTCCCTGATGCAGCCCCAAGGCATAGTGTTGAACGCGTTGGCAATGTCGAGAGACACTGCCACGACAACCCCACCCCTGGACACTGCAGCCCCCGTCGTGAGGGCTCTCACACGCATGATGGCATCCAACGTCGAGCGCCCCCCGCGGTAACCATATTGGTGTTCCGCAAGATCCGGCCCCGTCCCCACAAGGTGCCCGACGAGGCAGTTTGCAATTATTCGTTCAAAGAGCTTGCCCACCTCGTCGAGCAGCACGATGGGCCGGAATGCGGACGGAGAGTCCGCAGGGCGCCCCGGCTTCTGTATGAGGACCAGCTTCCCCGTCTTCCAACGAAGTGGGAACTGGCCCCTCTCCAAGCATGCAAGTATCTTAGGAGCCCTAGTAGTCGGGGCCCGAGAGCCTCCAAGGCCAGGACCCAGGTTTTGCCGTCCAAGCCATTGGGTGCCGGGGTGGTATTTTTGGCTGTAGAATAGTGCTCAAATGCTCATCTGTAAGACGAGAAGCATATTTATTTTTTCTATAATTGCCAATTAAAAAATTGTAATGAACTGCTTAGCAAACTTTTTCAACTCGTCAAAATCAGATGTAATTTAACAAGATCACTGGATTCATAGAAAGAGCTTTGAGAATATCAGCTAGTATGACACATTTCAAAGTGTTGCCGAGCAGAGGGGTTAAAAGGCGCGCTTACTTAATGCCTTGATTTTGATAATAATTATAACTTATTTACAAAACATTCACGGGCCGCAAGGAAGACGGCTGCGGGCCGCGGTTTGTCGACCCCTGCTCTACAGCGTTGCGCAACTCAATTCGTAGGTACTCAGGTGTTGACACAAAGGCAGCGCGACAAAATGGGTAAAAATTTGGTACATATAACGGTGAAGCCGCTCGGCCTGTGAGAACGCTTGTCACCAGTTAAAGGTTAAATATTCATCAATCATAACAAGCCATACAGAATAATAAAATTGCTTATTGTTTCGTGTCGATTGGCTAGGTTTTCAGGGGTAGCTGAAATATTAACAAACTCAGAAATCCAGGTAAAGTTATGGTTAGGCAATTATTGTCACGTTAGGTTATTTAGGCCACTGATTTGTGTATATAAGAAGAATTTGAAGCCCTCCCGCTTGCAAGTTGTTCGTGACTGTAGACATAGGCTTGTTGTATTTGGGAGAAGGAGGTCGGGCGGGCCCGGCTCGGTTCGCTAGCTAGCGCGCCGGCGGCCGCGGGCAGCGCGCGCGCCCGCCTGGCCGCGCTCGTGGCGTGCGCCTGCGCCGCGCCGCGCCGCCGCCCCGCGCCGCTCCAGGTGGGTACTCACGCACACGCGCTCACGACGCGCCTACCAAACAAAACAGTATAAAAGCACCCTTAACGTAAACGAAAGACAGTTTTTGTGACAGCTGGGAAACTTCCAGTTACGGAGATATTGTACGGGTATTTGCTAAACAAATTTTTAATATAACCTTACTTTAAATACTTTTTCGACCCCCGTACTATTCAATACCTCCATCAGCACAAAGTCTTGAACGCGTAAAATTGAGTTCTACCGTAGAACGGGATTTTTCACCCCAAAGGATAAGCGCTAAGTACGCTACGCTACGCTGACGATCCGAACCAAACCTTACAGTTTCATTATTTGTTCGAGCGAAGAAAAATACATCATCCTTGACTATATAGTGAAACACAAACAAATAAACACACTCATATCTCTTGAATATAGTCCTAAGTATCGATAGGCTCCATTCAAGATACATGCACACAAAATCAATGATGAATTTACTCTTTTCTTAAACAAAACTGAACCATTTCATTAGGCGTATTTGTCAAAATGTTCACGTTATTTATGGTAATGCAAAATATACTTTATTGTTATTGAACAGATGGACCCCGATGTCCCGACAAAATTGTCGGTACCAACGAATCCCTGTTATCATTTGGAGAGGTTTTATGGGTAGGAAATGTTTGTCGTATTGACAAACTGTGGGCTAAATAGCAGAAAACTGGTGCCTTGATTAATGAGGCGAGGTCGCGACATGAAGGAAATGGCGACACGAACTGTATAGGTTCCATTAGAGCTGGAACTAGGACGCTCGGGTTCGTGAAGGAAGAAGTTGTGGAAGGCCAAGAGTGGTTATACAGGAGGCCAAAAATATTGTCGTTATGGGTACATAGAAACCCGAAGTGACACTCAGCTCAGTATCTGGGCTTTGGACTTTAGGAGTCCAGATAGGTTATTGCTTCACGTAAAATACTGATATTCAATCATGGTATCAATTTTATTTCCTTGTAAAGACATAAGTAAGGCGCTTTGCCTAAAATATATTGGCAACTGCTGTTTCTTTTGCATTCGTTTAGGTGTGTAGAGTAGGTACTTCCATTCAAATAATGCTTACAGTGGCAGTTTAGCTCTAAAGAACAACAGTGTCGAGTTGTGCGCCCTCATCTATAACGCGTATTAATTACTATTGCGTGCATGACCAGTTGTATGGACGTGGACGAAGCAAATGAAGTGTGTATGGATCGTCATAGTCGGTGGCGTTCTATGGTTTTAGCCTGCCCCTTTGGAAAAGGCGTTTGTGTACTCTACACATCTAAGAAAGTTAGTGTCGAGATAATGTGCTATAAAAATGTACCAATTTTGGGCACAGTCCTTTGACGTAAAAAAGTACCTTTTATAACCCTTAATTAACATCAATAGTTTGACTTTGTCATGCAGTTAGACTTAAAATAGACTCCAATATTATATATGGGAAAAGCCTACACAAAGTTAAATTGCAATTTCATTATGTATTACCTGAATAACGCGAATATTTAGCCAAAAACGCGTACTATCAAGCGACACCAGCGTACATCTCCGTGACCCGCCCCCCTCCCCCCGCAGGCGGTGGTGGTGGGCGTGGCCCCGCGCTCGCCGCGCACGCCCACCGTGAGCCGCTGTATGGCGCACGACATCGCGCACCGGTTCACTAAGACCTTCAATATGATTGCGACGTGCGACTACTGTGATAAGCAGATGCTATTCGGGTCGGGGTTGAAGTGTAAGGAGTGCAAGTTTAAGTGTCACAGGTATGGTAGTTTATTTAAGCTTTGGTTTTTTCGAATAGTGTTTTTGTATATTTTTTTAACCTTTTGAACGCCAGAGCAAAAAGCTCGCGCGTGTACTCCTACATACATTTTATTTATTTATTAAAAAGGCCACCAACAGCTTCTGTATACAAATATCTTAAAAAATTAAAATTGCACAGTATTGGACTTATACAGTTGCCAATTACAGGTTAACCAACATTTTTACATAATGACTTATAACAATAATATTTATTTATTTAAAAAATATAAAAGAACTACTACAAAAACAACAAAAAATACAATTTCTTTAGGGTAAACAGAAAGAACGAGACTTGTTACAAAAGGAAAAACACCATATTTGTGCTGTTGGCGTCCAGGACACGCGTTTGCTTGTCACATATCCGTGACAATGGCGTTCGAAAGGTTAACACTTTTATTAGCTTCCAAAAACAATTCTTATAAGTTAAATGATGTCACTTTCCAATGCTAAGTGTTCATTCCAAATCCATTTTGTCAGACTAATACTTTTATGTGCCTAAACGAGAAAATGTGTTTTTTTTGTTTTCCATTTTTAACTATTTACTCATCGTTCATGTTTATTCAAAACAATATTGGAGTTATTCATTTAACAATCGTTTATTTTTATTCAAAACAATTTAAGTCTTATTCATTTACTAATCGTTTATTGTTTTTCAAAACAATATTGGAGTTATTCATTTAACAATTGTTCATCTTTATTTAAAACAATAATAGACTTATTCATTTACTAATCATTCATTAATAAATAAAAGTATATTTGAGTTCTATAAAATACTATGTTTCTTGATTATATTACACGTGCAAAGATGATGTAAACAATAATGAAACCTTGTCCGTTTCAGGGATTGTGAAAGTAAAGTACCTCCGTCGTGTGGGTTACCGCCTGAATTTGTGGACGCTTTCAAAGAAAAGTTTCACAAAGACGGTAAGTGTGAGATTCAAGATTCATTTATTTGCAAAAACATGTGTAGATAATACAACATTATTTTTAGTTTATACGAAAGCCGAAACACCTGTCCAGTATTTTTATATAAAGAATCTATGCAGAAAATTTCAAAACTGTATCATGAAAAACCACAAAGTTATAAGCTTGTTATGTTACCTGGATATCCGTACAAATACACTGTCACCAACGGCGTACGGCGGCGGCCTCTTCGCTCCGCGCGCCTTGCGTTCATTGATAATAATAATGTCTCAGTTTGTATTGTAATAAGTAAATTGCAAATTTAAATCACATTCTTCCCCTAGACCTAGAGGATGATTGAAATTCAGTACAATTTTCTTTCCCTGTTTTCAACAGATTAAAAATGACTATTGTTATGTTCGCTTTTTGTGGCATAGAATGTCACTTTTTTGAGCAAGTGGTACGAAAATTATATTTTTCTATTATTTTAGCTTTTTTAGTTAAAATATTAGACGACACGTTGGCGCAGTGGCTAAACTTTTAAACTTTGCGCTACGTGTCGCGGGTTCCCACTATACAGGAAAAATAGTGTGCGGCAAAGTATTATTATCGACGGCACAGTTGGCGTAGTGGTTGAGCGATCGACTGCTGCGCTGCGTGTCGCGGATTCGATCCCCGCACGGAACAAATATTTGTATGACCTACAGATAGTTGTTTCGGGTCTGGCTGCTTGTGTATGTGTGTTTAAATGTTTGTAAACGCACCCACGATACAGGAGTAATTCCTAGTGAGGAGCAAGGTTTCTTAAAAAAAAAAAAAACAAATATTAAAAAATACTGGCTTTCAGCTGCATCCAGTTAGACTGGAAATCGACCCCAATAAGGTTGGGATAAAGGCTGATGATGATGATGAAGTTTTTTTTTTTTTAAACGTTGTGTAATTGTGTCAGGTGGTTACTACGGCTACGTGTCCCCGCAGCCGGGTCGCGGCTCCGGCTTCCTGTCGTCTCTGACGCATCGGCGCCGGCCGCATGCGCCGCCCGTACAACACCATACTGTATGTACCTATAAAATGAAGAAATGACGATTTTATAAAATCATCTCTGTAACTGTAGCTCGTGGAGCTCGTGGCTAAATAATAGCAGCCGCTCGGGTCGATCTTTAGGTTAAGCCGCGCTTGCCTAGGTTGGTCTGTGGATGGGTGACCACCCGTTACATACCGAGTTTCCTCCGTGCCTCGGAAAGCACGTTAAGCCGTTGGTCCCGGCTGTCATTTGTAGATCTTTGACAGTCGTTACAGGTAGTCAGTGTCCCGAAAGTCTGACAACCAGTCTTACCAAGGGGTATCGTATTACCCAGTACTAACTGGGTTGTGGAGGTCAGATAGGCAGTCGCTCCATGTAAAATACTGATATTCAGCTGCATCCGATTAGACTGGAAGCCGACCCCAACATAGTTGGGAAAAGGCTAGGCAGATGATGATCTCTGTAACTGTAACGGTTTATCTCTTACTAGCTTCCGCCCGCGACTTCGTCCGCGTGGCATAGTTACTTTGGGCCAACGTTGACTTTACCCGCGTAATGATCGACAAAAAAATATCTTTCCCTCCCCTTTTCTTCCCTCTTTCTCCCCCTTTTCTCACTTTTTTTAAGCTGTGTCCGTCTCCAGGGTCCCAACTATGTCTGTACCAAAATTCATCAAAATCGGATTGGCCATTTAGGCGTGAAGACGTAATAAACAAACTCACTTTCGCTTTTATAATATTAGTAAGGATTTTTAGACCTGAAAAGAAAAAACAGACCCTTTATAGGATCATTTTAATGTTCGTCTGACTGTCTGTCTGTCAAGATTCTTTATCTCGGGAACGCGTGGATGTATCGAGCTGTGTAAAAATGAACCCTCTGAAACTACGCAGTTAAAAGTTATTTTCCTATTCTATATTGTTTTCCTACATTGTTCTCACATATACACTTAAACAACTTACGTAGGATTTTGTGATACCAAACTTTCATTTTAAAATATGCCCTGTAGTTTCTTGTTAATTTTTACACAGAATTCTACGCAGTTAAAAGATATTTTCCTTTCCTATTTTATTTTTCAACATTCTTCTCACATATAAGCCACATAAGCAATTTTATTTATGTAGGATTTTGTGATACCAAACTTTCATTTTAAAATATGCCCATCTAGTTTCTTGCCCAGTCTTCTCCATATCTGCGTTTTGAAAAGAGGTACATCGGTTGGGGGGTTTGTAAGTCTATAACGGATTGTTAGTTTGTGTTATATGTATATGGATTGTATGTGTGTGTATTTGTCAGGGCGGGCCCGACTCGTCGTCCACGACGTCGTCGTGCAACAGCTCGACGCCGTCGTCGCCCGCGCTGGCGCCGCCGCTGACGCCGCACCACGCGCACCACCCGCCCACCACCAAGCAACAGTTCCACTTCCCAGGTACATACATAACAAATCTAACAACCCAAACTGACTCTAACAACGTACGATTTAAACAAATCGGTTATTCGTTTAGGAGTTACGAGGTCGCAATCTAACGTACACGCATACGCGCGATAACATAACTTCAACTTTTTTCGAGTTCGTGAAACTGTAACTATGTATGGTTGATTGATAATGTATATTGTCAGTGTTGAGCGTGTTCCCCTGTGTTGGGAGATACTTAAATGACAAGTGACTCTTTATTTTTGGTTCCACAATACTTTGTTATATTTAACTTCGTACTAGGTATGTGTAGAGGCAGGGCGGTGTACTGTAAGCGACTGGCGAGCCGTCCGCTCGCGTCCCCATATAACATCACAAATGCAACTCAGCAAATCGCAGTTAAAGATTATTTCGTTGCGTTTTCCAGAAGTAAAGCCGGTGGTGTCTAGTCCTAACCACGTGTCGCTGCAGTCGCCGGCGAGACAGCAAGACAACAAGGAAGACCTCACGGCTAGCGTCAAAAGTGGTAATTACAACTTTGAATAATGATCACGGATAAAACTTATTAGGTAATATTAGATACTAGCTGGCGCCCGCGGCTTCGTCCGTGTGATATCGGAAAATAACGTATTCTGTGTGTTATTCCAGACTATAATCTACATCTGTGCCAAATTTCATCAAAATCCGTTTAGCCGTGTTGACGTGAAAGAGTAACAAAAATCCAAACATCCACCCTCACAGACATTCGCATTTATAATATTAGTAGGATCTTCCTGCGATTTGGGATTCATTTAAAACGGAAGGACGATTAGAAATTGATATATGAATAATCTCAACATGAATGATGTAACCATCTTCTTGTGAAAATATTATAATTTAAAAGATTGTCCATTTAGTTTCTTGCTCATTCTTCTCCATAGAGATCAATACTTTGGAATGGGCAACTACAGTACTTCCAAGTTATTATACCTTGTTATTGGGATTGTATTTTCATCCTTTTGTTTCTTGACATTCAAAAGTAATGGTCTAATTGAAATAAACGCTTTAAGTTTGGGTTTTTGACTTGAATAACCAATTACAAACTTCAAGTTTTAATTTTAGTATAATCTGAAATCAGTTCTTGTATTCCGACTACAATACAGATCGTTTAAAAATTGCTTTGAACTTGTTTGGACTGAACTTGTTGGTTTTTGAGAGAGCCAGTGTTTTTTTTTAAACTTGGCATATATTCCTTTCAAACGTTATTAATAATGAGACAGTATGTGTTTTGTAAGAGACAGCAAACAGTCTCGCCTGTACACATACAAATATGGATTCAACAATACAAATTATGGTATACTCCCAACGGCCACCACTAAAACAGGCACCAGTGGTGGCCGTTAGATCAGTGCATTATTTTTTGTCCCAACGGCCATCAGTGGCGGACATTGGGATATTAAAAATAATACTTATTATCAGTGTTTTGTCAATGTAATCTAACTATAGCAAATGTACCTATAATTTAACTAACAGATATAGGTACATACATTTATATGGTGAATTTCTAGATAATGTTAAGAGCCATTTCACAAAATGATTGCGCTCGAGTTTAGGCAAAAGAGTGCGTCATTGTTTATGTGTGCGTAGCGAGCCACACACGTGCAATATAAACAGTGTAACACGAGAGCAATCTTGAGCCGTAATCGTAATATGATTTGGTAAATTTTATTTTAGTATTGTATTAGTATTTATATGTTATTGTAATTTAGACTGATGTTCAAATTGATATTTTGACAAATTATATGCAAATATTTTCAAAATAACTATAGGGTTCGATTTCCCAAAGAACATAGATTATTTCTGAATAATTTTATTTTTATAATTACTATGTATTTGAACCAAAAAACAAAATAAAAGTTAAAAATTGGTCTAAGAATTTATTTTTTTACTAATTAATGGTAATATAATTCAGGAATCTATTTCATTAAACGACGATTTAAATATATGTCTGAACCTGTATGTATTTTGTTTAGTTTCATTTATAAGTATTATTGATAGATTTAGGACTCAGAAGTAGACTCTGCGGCAATTTTTCAGTAAAATGGTTGTGGGAGATGTGTCATTATAAATTAAACAAACCGATTTTAGTAAATGTGTTACATTAAACGACACTATAAACGATTAATCTATATTTTGTATTCATTCAATAAATTCTAGATATTACTTAGATGGTAATAGAGAAGCTCAAAGCCTTAAAAATTTGGGCGAAAATGTGAAATGGCTCTTAATTCAACAATTTTATTTGCTTTACATACTACATTCATTTTACTATTTATTAGCATAGAAAAACAATAATCACACTAGCACTTCTCGGAATTCAAGGGAGATAAGTGACGAACAATAATAAACGGCTTCGAGTCTGAAGGGTGTTTAATCCTACCTACTATTGTGGTCCACTTTGATTTATTTTACAGAGGTAAAGAGAGAAAAGAATAAAAAATTAAACCAATATTGGGAGGGGGCGGGGCTCGGTGGTATTGTTATTGCAGTTTACTTTAGGTACCTACTATTGCATTGCATTTGTTAGACATTCCACCTACAATTCGAGCTCGATTGGTCTGACTGCAACTGCCACCAATGGCAGGGGCAGTTGACACAATAAATAATATTAATCCTAACGACCCCCAGTGGTGGCAATGTAGTGGTGGCGGTTGAGACAAATATTATTTGGAATTTTCCAGCGTCCGCCACTGATGGCCGTTGAGACAAATATTATTTGGAATGTTCCAGCGTCCGCAACTGATGGCCGTTGGGACAAAAAGAATGCACTGATCTAACGACCACCACTGGTGCCTGTTTTAGTGGTGGCCGTTGGGATTATAAGTACCCAAATTATTTATGAACATGGCGGACGATTTCACTGTTTTTTAGACTCATTCACATTCTTATTAGAATAAAAAAATAAATGTTTTGATTATATGACTAAACCAATTTACCTACGTTCATCTAGCATGTACGTACATGCATGTAGCTAGAATGTATGTGATTCCAAGTAAAAAAGATGATGAGATAATCCTTACTAATATTATAAAAGCGAAAGTGAGTTTCTTACGTCTTCACGCCCAAATGGCCAAACCGATTTAGATAAATTTTGGTTCAGAGATAGTTGGGACCTTGGAGACGGACGTAGGCTAAAAAAAGTGAGAAAATAGCGGAGAAAGAGAGAAGAAAAGCGGAGAGAAAGATATTTTTTTTTTCGATCATCACGTGGCTTAAAGTAATTATTCCACGCGGACGAAGTCCCGGGTGGAAGCTAGTGATATGATATGATAATGAAAATGTGTGTGTTTCAGGCGACAGTTCCCGCTGCGTGTCGCTGTCGGGCTCGGGCTCCACGGACAGCGGCTGCGCGCGCGCAGACTCGCTCGACCAGAACAACAAGCACGACGACCGGTGGCCCCGGCAGAACAGTGTGAGTACACACATCACTCCGACCTCCCTACCTAGCAGGACGGGTAACTAGCTTATCCACATTTGGCGCAACTTGGATATTCTCGACGTTTTAAAAGTACTTATTAATTTTAACACACTTCCATTAATAAAACCTCTAAATAAATACATTCTTAGTTACAATATCATTTTATAAATTAAAAAAATTCCAAACAATATTCACTGTTTATGTAGGCCTATGTGAAATAAAAATATTTTGAACTAGTTAGCGCCCGCGGCTTCGCCCGCTAACTGAATAAAAAATTCCAGACTAATCTACCTCTGTGCCAAATTAATCAAGTTCGTTCAGCCGTTTTGACGTGTAAGAGTAACAAACATACATACATACATCCATCCAGCCTCACAAACAAAGTAGGAGTTAATTGCGTTATAAATCTAATATATAAAATTCTCGTGTCACAATGTTCGTTCCCATACTCCTCCGAAACGGCTCGACCGATTCTTATGAATTTTTTTATGCATATTATGAGAATCGGCCAACATCTATTTTTCATACCGTTAAGTGAGCAGCGGGTGAAACCGCTGGGCACAGCTAGTACATTTATATTTTTATGTTTTGTGCACTTGTGGTATGTGCCAAATAAACGTATTTTCTTTCTTTAAATGTTTTCTAAATATATTTTATTTTAAACATTTAAAAAACAAAGTGTTCTTCGGTTTTTCCATCAGGAATTTCTCAGTAGCAACCATGGAGTCTGGAACTGTGCCCGTTTAATGGCAATAGGCTCGCCCCCTAATACATGGGAATTAAAAAACAAAACTGGTGAAATTTGGGTGGCACCATTAGGTACACCTCCTAAAACTCCCCTGACGACACGATTGGCGCATTGACTGAGCGATCGAATGCTACGCAGCGTGTCTCGGATTCGATCCCCGCACGGAACAAATATTAATATGACCTGCAGATAGTTGTTTCGGGTCTGGCTGTTTGCGTATGTGAGTTTAAATGTTTGTAAACGCACCCACGACACAAAAGAAATTCCTAGTGTGGGGCAACGTATTAAAAAAAAAACTATTCTGGAATTATAGGCGTGATATTTAAAATATAAAGTACGTGCAAAAGAAATCCCTCTCTCCATAAACTTATTAACAATATTTTTACAATAATTCCCTTTAAACGGTAAACTTAACCCATACACACAGTAGGCATAGTTCCGGTCATTATTCAGATAACGCTCCGAGGGCGGTCTCCTTGCGATAAGAAATGATACATGACATTAACTCGGTATTGTTGAACTGCTCCCTTCACTTTGAACTTCGAAGTTAATATTTGTTTGTTAAATAATAGATTTGTGTCTTTAATCTATTGGTGGTTTTGAAATCAGTGAGCTGGATGGAGTTTGTGAACTTTTCAGTTGAAACTTAGTGATAATGAAGCTATCTTCTCATTTGTAGTAATAGGTTTAAATTATTGTGTCAGTTGAAGTGCTAGATAAGTTTTCGATGTAAAAACATGTTTTTTTTAAATGGGAAATCACTATATACATAACTCTCCTCGTATCTTATAACTGAAAATATTGTTTCTTTTTGTAGTGATTTCATGAACTAAGTGTTAATAATGAATGTACTAACAGAACCCGGTCTATGTTTTATGTTAGCTACGATTTTATTTTAATGTGAAGGAACATTCAGTTTTTTAATATAATAAGTGTATGTTAAAAAGTGGTGCATAAAAATGTCTATATTTGTACGAAGACGTATGTTGTTTGAAGAAGTGAGTATTGCGGTAATTTTTGTGTTTAGGTAATGTTTTTTACACTAATATTATAAAGAGGTAAAATTTGTGAGTTTGTTTGTAGAAGGTAATCTTCGGAACTGCAGAGAGTCTTAAATGGCCGTTTTAGTAGAACCAATATTATCCTATGATAATAAAATGAATCACTTTGAAGTTCCTAAAATAGACAGAGGCAGTTATTTTTTTTAGGTATTGTGAGTTTTTATTTCAGTTTGTGACCATTTTTTCGAATGGTAACGTAATTCTTATTATTAACCTACTAGCTTTTGTGTGCGGCTTCGCTCGCGTTAAATTCGGGGTAACACAGTTCCACTTTCCTGGTTCGCAGGTATTTATCGTTGATAACAAAGAGTATATGTACCGATTTTTAGTTTCTTACCTTGAAAACTACGAAAAGTCCCATATAAAACTTCATCCCCTCTTTTAAGGGGCTGAGGGCAGATTTCCAAAAAAATGAGAGAATTTTTGTTAACGACAAATAGTCCGCATAGTAATTTATAGCTGCCTACCTTGAAAATTGCGGAATGCTCCATACAAACTTCCACCCCCTATTTGAGGAAAGTGGAGGGTTAGAAAGAGTCAATAGCCTATAAGGTCTCAACTATCTCTGTACCAAAATTCATCAAAATCGGTTTTGCCATTGAGGCGTAAAGACTTACGTCTTTACGCCTCAATGGCGTAAAGACGTAACAAACTCACTTTTGCTTTTACAATATTAGTAAGGATTATGATTATCCCTAGTGTCATAGGCATTAAAGGTTCTTGAGGTAATATTTCCGCACATATCGGTACCAATGCCACAAACAAAAGCTAGTCATAAATACTTCAGTTTTTTTTTTATGTTGATCCATGATATCCTGAAGATACTAGCGTAATTATACCACTTTTCTTACATTTTTGTTGTTCTGATCTATATGGGCTCTCAGACAGAAAGGTCAGCCCCAAACGTATAGCTGCAAGTTATGTTTGGCGAGTTACAAAAAATGGAAATAATACTTCAGCTTGTTTTTTGCTCTTTACATTTTTACAAAACAATTGAAAATTTTTACCTCTCTTGCATCAAAACGTGTGAATCCCGGTCTATGTTTAGAGTTCTGTATCTCAAAAGGATAAAACGGAACCCTTTTTTTTTAAAAAAAAAAACGTTGCCCCTCACTAGGAATTTCTCCTGTATCGTGGGTGCGTTTACAAACATATAAACTCAAATACACAAACAGCCAGACCCGGAACAACTATCTGCAGGTCATACAAATATCTGTTCCGTGCGGGAATCGAATCCGCGCCACGCAGCGCAGCAGTCGATCGCTCAGCCACTGCGCCAACCGTGCCGTCACGGTACGTTTGTTGATTTGATCACTCTGTTGTCCATCTGTCAAGACCGTAGAGGTAACGAGTTGAAAAACTTACTATACAGGGTTATTTGTAAAACACCGACAACCTTGCAGGACTGTATTACAATCATCATAAACAACAACTTTTGTTCTATGATTTTTTTTTACAAAATTTTATACATTTACCAAAAACAAATCTTCAAGATTTCGTTGTCCTATCTAACACATTTCAACTCCGTATTGTAGGTACGTTTGCTTCGCATATATTTCGTAACATTTAGAGCGTTTAATTTCAATATTTTTATTTTTGTATGAAAATCTGATGAACTAAAATATGATAAACTAGCTTTTGCCCGCGGCTTCGCTCGCGTTAAATTCGGGGTAACACAGTTCCCCTTGCGCCTTATTGATTTGTAATAGCAACGCTAAGTTTTTCCTTTTATTCCCTCTTTCTCCCTCACATCCCATTTTTTTCAAAAAAATATTAGCCTATGTCCGTCTCCTGGTTCTCAACTATCTCTGTACCAAAATTCATCAAAATCGGTTTAGCCATTAAAGCGTGAAGAGGTAACAAACAAACAAACAAACAAACTCACTTTCGCTTTTATAATATTAGTAAGGATGTTTAAATTTCGTAGAACAAAAGTTGTTGATTATGATGTTAGTAACATGGTCCTGAGACGTTGCCAGTGTTTTACAAATAACCCTGTATACTCAACTCTGTGGTCCCTTTGTGCTGTGAAATCAACTCTCTGAGTCTACGCAGTCAAATGATGGCTGTTTATGTCACAAGCTTGTACGGAACCCACGGTGCGAGAGTCTGACTGACTCTTGGGCGATTTTTTTTAATGATAAGTGTTTTAATTCTTTTTCTTTTGTCAACAGCTGTCTATGAAAGAATGGGACATCCCGTACGACGAGCTGAAGCTGTTCGAAGTGATCGGCACGGGTCGGTTCGGCACCGTGTACCGCGGCTCCTGGCACGGCGCCGTGGCCGTCAAGGTGCTGCACGTGCTCAGCGACGACTGCGTGCCGCTCGACACCTTCAAGCATGAGGTCACTACCAGATATTACTCCAACATTACACTAACAGACACATACATACACATACATACACACGGCGCCGTGGCTGTCAAGGTGCTGCACGTGCTCAGCGACGACTGCGTGCCGCTCGACACCTTCAAGCATGAGGTCACTACCAGATATTACTCCAACATTACACTAACAGACACATACATACACATACATACACACGGCGCCGTGGCTGTCAAGGTGCTGCACGTGCTCAGCGACGACTGCGTGCCGCTCGACACCTTCAAGCATGAGGTCACTACCAGATATTACTCCAACATTACACTAACAGACACATACAGACACATACATACACACGGCGCCGTGGCTGTCAAGGTGCTGCACGTGCTCAGCGACGACTGCGTGCCGCTCGACACCTTCAAGCATGAGGTCACTACCAGATATTACTCCAACATTACACTAACAGACACATACATACACATACATACACACGGCGCCGTGGCTGTCAAGGTGCTGCACGTGCTCAGCGACGACTGCGTGCCGCTCGACACCTTCAAGCATGAGGTCACTACCAGATATTACTCCAACATTACACTAACAGACACATACATACACATACATACACACGGCGCCGTGGCTGTCAAGGTGCTGCACGTGCTCAGCGACGACTGCGTGCCGCTCGACACCTTCAAGCATGAGGTCACTACCAGATATTACTCCAACATTACACTAACAGACACATACATACACATACATACACACGGCGCCGTGGCTGTCAAGGTGCTGCACGTGCTCAGCGACGACTGCGTGCCGCTCGACACCTTCAAGCATGAGGTCACTACCAGATATTACTCCAACATTACACTAACAGACACATACATACACATACATACACACGGCGCCGTGGCTGTCAAGGTGCTGCACGTGCTCAGCGACGACTGCGTGCCGCTCGACACCTTCAAGCATGAGGTCACTACCAGATATTACTCCAACATTACACTAACAGACACATACATACACATACATACACACGGCGCCGTGGCTGTCAAGGTGCTGCACGTGCTCAGCGACGACTGCGTGCCGCTCGACACCTTCAAGCATGAGGTCACTACCAGATATTACTCCAACATTACACTAACAGACACATACATACACATACATACACACGGCGCCGTGGCTGTCAAGGTGCTGCACGTGCTCAGCGACGACTGCGTGCCGCTCGACACCTTCAAGCATGAGGTCACTACCAGATATTACTCCAACATTACACTAACAGACACATACATACACATACATACACACGGCGCCGTGGCTGTCAAGGTGCTGCACGTGCTCAGCGACGACTGCGTGCCGCTCGACACCTTCAAGCATGAGGTCACTACCAGATATTACTCCAACATTACACTAACAGACACATACATACACATACATACACACGGCGCCGTGGCTGTCAAGGTGCTGCACGTGCTCAGCGACGACTGCGTGCCGCTCGACACCTTCAAGCATGAGGTCACTACCAGATATTACTCCAACATTACACTAACAGACACATACATACACATACATACACACGGCGCCGTGGCTGTCAAGGTGCTGCACGTGCTCAGCGACGACTGCGTGCCGCTCGACACCTTCAAGCATGAGGTCACTACCAGATATTACTCCAACATTACACTAACAGACACATACATACACATACATACACACGGCGCCGTGGCTGTCAAGGTGCTGCACGTGCTCAGCGACGACTGCGTGCCGCTCGACACCTTCAAGCATGAGGTCACTACCAGATATTACTCCAACATTACACTAACAGACACATACATACACATACATACACATACATACACACGGCGCCGTGGCTGTCAAGGTGCTGCACGTGCTCAGCGACGACTGCGTGCCGCTCGACACCTTCAAGCATGAGGTCACTACCAGATATTACTCCAACATTACACTAACAGACACATACATACACATACATACACACGGCGCCGTGGCTGTCAAGGTGCTGCACGTGCTCAGCGACGACTGCGTGCCGCTCGACACCTTCAAGCATGAGGTCACTACCAGATATTACTCCAACATTACACTAACAGACACATACATACACATACATACACACGGCGCCGTGGCTGTCAAGGTGCTGCACGTGCTCAGCGACGACTGCGTGCCGCTCGACACCTTCAAGCATGAGGTCACTACCAGATATTACTCCAACATTACACTAACAGACACATACATACACATACATACACACGGCGCCGTGGCTGTCAAGGTGCTGCACGTGCTCAGCGACGACTGCGTGCCGCTCGACACCTTCAAGCATGAGGTCACTACCAGATATTACTCCAACATTACACTAACAGACACATACATACACATACATACACACGGCGCCGTGGCTGTCAAGGTGCTGCACGTGCTCAGCGACGACTGCGTGCCGCTCGACACCTTCAAGCATGAGGTCACTACCAGATATTACTCCAACATTACACTAACAGACACATACATACACATACATACACACGGCGCCGTGGCTGTCAAGGTGCTGCACGTGCTCAGCGACGACTGCGTGCCGCTCGACACCTTCAAGCATGAGGTCACTACCAGATATTACTCCAACATTACACTAACAGACACATACATACACATACATACACACGGCGCCGTGGCTGTCAAGGTGCTGCACGTGCTCAGCGACGACTGCGTGCCGCTCGACACCTTCAAGCATGAGGTCACTACCAGATATTACTCCAACATTACACTAACAGACACATACATACACATACATACACACGGCGCCGTGGCCGTCAAGGTGCTGCACGTGCTCAGCGACGACTGCGTGCCGCTCGACACCTTCAAGCATGAGGTCACTACCAGATATTACTCCAACATTACACTAACAGACACATACATACACATACATACACACGGCGCCGTGGCTGTCAAGGTGCTGCACGTGCTCAGCGACGACTGCGTGCCGCTCGACACCTTCAAGCATGAGGTCACTACCAGATATTACTCCAACATTACACTAACAGACACATACATACACATACATACACACGGCGCCGTGGCTGTCAAGGTGCTGCACGTGCTCAGCGACGACTGCGTGCCGCTCGACACCTTCAAGCATGAGGTCACTACCAGATATTACTCCAACATTACACTAACAGACACATACATACACATACATACACACGGCGCCGTGGCTGTCAAGGTGCTGCACGTGCTCAGCGACGACTGCGTGCCGCTCGACACCTTCAAGCATGAGGTCACTACCAGATATTACTCCAACATTACACTAACAGACACATACATACACATACATACACACGGCGCCGTGGCTGTCAAGGTGCTGCACGTGCTCAGCGACGACTGCGTGCCGCTCGACACCTTCAAGCATGAGGTCACTACCAGATATTACTCCAACATTACACTAACAGACACATACATACACATACATACACACGGCGCCGTGGCTGTCAAGGTGCTGCACGTGCTCAGCGACGACTGCGTGCCGCTCGACACCTTCAAGCATGAGGTCACTACCAGATATTACTCCAACATTACACTAACAGACACATACATACACATACATACACACGGCGCCGTGGCTGTCAAGGTGCTGCACGTGCTCAGCGACGACTGCGTGCCGCTCGACACCTTCAAGCATGAGGTCACTACCAGATATTACTCCAACATTACACTAACAGACACATACATACACATACATACACACGGCGCCGTGGCTGTCAAGGTGCTGCACGTGCTCAGCGACGACTGCGTGCCGCTCGACACCTTCAAGCATGAGGTCACTACCAGATATTACTCCAACATTACACTAACAGACACATACATACACACGGCGCCGTGGCTGTCAAGGTGCTGCACGTGCTCAGCGACGACTGCGTGCCGCTCGACACCTTCAAGCATGAGGTCACTACCAGATATTACTCCAACATTACACTAACAGACACATACATACACATACATACACACGGCGCCGTGGCTGTCAAGGTGCTGCACGTGCTCAGCGACGACTGCGTGCCGCTCGACACCTTCAAGCATGAGGTCACTACCAGATATTACTCCAACATTACACTAACAGACACATACATACACATACATACACACGGCGCCGTGGCTGTCAAGGTGCTGCACGTGCTCAGCGACGACTGCGTGCCGCTCGACACCTTCAAGCATGAGGTCACTACCAGATATTACTCCAACATTACACTAACAGACACATACATACACATACATACACACGGCGCCGTGGCTGTCAAGGTGCTGCACGTGCTCAGCGACGACTGCGTGCCGCTCGACACCTTCAAGCATGAGGTCACTACCAGATATTACTCCAACATTACACTAACAGACACATACATACACATACATACACACGGCGCCGTGGCTGTCAAGGTGCTGCACGTGCTCAGCGACGACTGCGTGCCGCTCGACACCTTCAAGCATGAGGTCACTACCAGATATTACTCCAACATTACACTAACAGACACATACATACACATACATACACACGGCGCCGTGGCTGTCAAGGTGCTGCACGTGCTCAGCGACGACTGCGTGCCGCTCGACACCTTCAAGCATGAGGTCACTACCAGATATTACTCCAACATTACACTAACAGACACATACATACACATGATAAACGTTATACACCCCTTTCTGCATCTGGCCTTGTAGATTCTTAGACGCTTGTTAACTTTTGATTTTATTTTACGTTTTGTAAAGTAAGCAATGACTTATTGTCGGGCCTATAGTTACCGGCACGGTTCTTGAGCGCTGACCTTCACTTGCGCAGAAGTGAGTTATTGGGTCCCTTTGGTGGTATGAAGTGAGGCGGGGGGGGGGGGGAAGTGCAGTGATTGGCCCGTAGCGCATCGCGTCATAGACGTCACTCAGGATTCGTTCTTTTCCTGCTGCATGTACCTCACGACGACGAGTACAATTCCGGCCAATTTAATAGACAACATTTTTAAATTATGTTATTCAAATATTTTATGTGATTTTTTATTAAATATACCGTTGGAATTATAATCAAAGGTGATATTTATCGAAAGCAAAACGGGGAAAAAATAATGTCAGTTTATAATTAGCAAAACTATTTTTCATTCAATTATTTTATTTGTATTTGTATCGAAATGTACTATATTCAATAGATAAAGTTTTTATCTACAACAAATAAAATTCGAAGTCAAAAATGCTAACAAAAAAAATACGTAGTAGTTTTTTTTGTAATTTTTGACAAACTACAAGAACTAAGTTATAATTTTAATTTAGAAACACTTGTTAATTACCTACCTACTTCTTTGATCTCAATTTCCATTTCTCAATTTAATGAATCATTATTTAATTTTTCTTTCAACCATAGAACCAGTAAGAAATTACGTAGGTAACTTAGAAAAAATAAATAATCAACGGGCGTGCGTTTTATTTGCCATATGTGTACGATGCGCAAAGCGATCCCCACCCTTCCGCCGAGCGCTCAAGATCCGTGCCGGTATCTGTACTCTGTCCTCTCATACTTAAGTACTAACGCTGTAACAACAACATAATGATTTTAAAAGAGTAACCATGGAGTTTCTTGCCGGTTCTTCTCCATAGGAAACGGCCAACCCGAACCGTGCACCTTTTCTCGACGTTTTATAAGTGCCTATGTAAGCCTATGTCAAATAAAAATATTTTGATTTTAAGGTTAAAAATAGAACACTATTATAACTTCTTTCTTTTTCATAGTACCTAAACTTTTGTCAGAGTTTTTAGCCCAGCCATGGGCCTATGACTATTGTAACATAAAGAGTACCCCTTTTAAAATTGACAACATTATTCCCCAGGTCGCTACCTTCCGAAAGACCCGACACGAGAACCTGGTCCTGTTCATGGGCGCATGCATGAAGCCTCCGCGCCTCGCCATCGTGACGTCACTGTGCAAGGGCATGACGCTGTTCACGCACATCCACCTGCGCAAGGACAAGTTCACTGCCAACAAGAGCGTTATTGTGGCGCAACAGATATCACAGGTTTGTACTAAGAATAGAGTTTAAACTGGATCTTTTGAACTGTTCGTCCTTACTATCAACATATAGCTCAAATCACAAGACGGAGCAGGTTAAAATTTGGCAGAAAACTGTTATGTCCAAGGTTAAGAAAGAATTTTGAAAAATTCACTCCCGAATGAGAGTCATAGTGGTCATCAGGATTTTTATTTTTAAATCTTCAACTTATAAGTTCAACAAAAAAAAAACAAAGCTGAAGAAGGCTACCACAACTGTTGTACTACCACCTGTGAGCCACCCTGACACAGACAGAAGCAGTACGTCAGAACTCGTTAAAGATGGCGAAACGATCTGTAGGGTTACCATGACATCTTATAGAGTACTCATTCCTGTGTGAGAAAGAGATGGTGCTAGACACCCTGTATAGCTCTGTCTCTTTCCCTCACTGGAATAAGTTCTGCTTTAAGACGTCATGGTAGAGTAGCTGAACAACACCAACAAACAGTGGTCGACATTAGGTTTAAAATGACTCAAGCTAACAGCATCAGCACTGTGATAAGCTAGTATTATTATGTAATTGAAAAAAGATAAAACAGTTTAAAATTATATATATTTTTTAAACCTTGCCCCACACTAGGAATTTCTCCTGTATCGTGGGTGCGTTTACAAACATTTAAGCTCACATACACAAACAGCCAGACCCGGAACAAATATCTGTAGGTTATACAAACATTTGTTCCGTGCGGGGATCGAACCCGCGACACGCAGCGCAGCAGTCGATCGCTCAGCCATTGCGCCAACCGTGTTGTCAAATTTTTCATTAGGGTTTAAAATGACTCAGTCTGACATCATCAGCACTGTAATAATCTCATATTATTACGTAATTAAAAGAAGATAAAATACTCTAAAATTAGTTTACAATTTCAGCAATACATGTCACACGATGAAACAAAGGCTATGTTAAATCTATATTAAACACTTTAATATTCGAATGTCTTTGCAAACCAGCCCCGCTGTTGCTAGGCCTTACACATATTAATATCATTTTAATGTACGACAAATCCACATAATTATATTTGCAACTACTGAGCTGAGATTCCTGAATACTGCTACCCATCACCTAGAGTCCATTACTACTCCCAGTACTATCTTCGTAAATTTAATTATTTTGCACCTAATTATATTTATAATTTTTTTACTATAATTTTTTTGTGTGACTGTATTTAATTTTCTTAGTTTTCATCTCTTATGTTCGACCGATAACTTATATGTGTGGTGTTTACTGTTAGTATAAGTTGGTTATAAATAAATAGACACAGGTTTGATCAATGTTATCAGACCTTTACAGTACATAGTCATTTTAAATCTCTAGCTTTTCTTACTTTTTTTCATTCAAAAAAATACTGACAAGAAATTTATAATGTTGATGAATGTTTAAATGATAAATTGCTATGAAGTAACTGACAAATCTATTGTATTTATTTTATTTTCTATTAATGTTAATTTGTTGATTTAATTATATTATTGTATTTTAACATTTGACTATCTTTCAACATAATTTATACACCAGCCATGGTCAAACATGTTGAGCCTGAAAATTGTTTGTAACACCTATAATAAGCATCATACCGTGTATAGTATCTACACATGTTTTTGAAAATAAATGAATCTTGAATCTTATCCAAGTCACACTACATTACCAACTGTTTTCCCCAGGGTATGGGCTACCTACACGCCCGAGGCATCATCCACAAAGATCTGAAGACGAAGAACATCTTCCTGGAGAACGGCAAGGTCGTCATCACCGACTTCGGACTCTTTAGCGTTACCAAACTGTGTTTTGGAAACAAGTTAGTACAAAGGTTAATACAACATTTTGCACTTTACTTACTTTAGTTATAGTTGAAAGAAGATAGAGGCGCTTTACCCATTTAAACATGTTCCTCTCGTTTTCTCTCAGGAATATAAAAGTAAAACAATTTATTTTTATTTAATCAATAAGTTAAGACAAAAAATACGTCCTTCTTTTTTTGTCTTAACTAATATTTGGAATATTTAAATTTGTTTGTATGAGTTTTGCGCCACTATACTCTCCGCTTAGTGTAAAAAGTGTTTGAAGGTCCGCGCCCGCCATCAGGTCGTTATGATAGACCGCCGCGATACGATTATCCACAGACTATCGACTTTCTACAGTCCATAAAATCCAACTTGATTAAAATAGCAGCTACCAAATTTGACCTTTGATATTATCAAAATAAATAATTACAAATTCATATTTATGCTGTTATATATATATATACATTGTGTCCGGTCACGGACTAGCGATATTCTATGTACTTATAACAAACATTCTAGTACTTACTCAATATTTTTTTTTCCACAAAACTGTTTACGAAACTGTCGTCGATTTGCACATTTTTTTGGACTTTAATTTTGTTTTCTAAAGTAACGAAAATGTAAGCTCATCATTTCTTAATTTAAACGATAGACAATATTGTTGCCCTCTGAATAAATCTAGTTTCGTCTCAGAAAGACCAAAACTTTGAGAGATATGATTATTTTTTTGTACATGCATTGAGAATATCTCAAAATGGCTGCCAAAAAGCAGGGAAGTGAATAAGACCCAAGTGTGTATCGTAACAGTATATTAAAACAGTCGTCACAGTAAGTATCTAGAATATTGCTAGTCCATGACCGGACACAATGTATATTATAATGCTGTTATCTATGGTGCTCTTTTTTGTTAAGTTTTATTATAAGCTGGAAGACCTCCATGCTGTAAAAAATAAAAGCCTGACACTCCCACCCACTCCACCCGTCCGCAAAAAAAGGTACTAAAATGAGAGATCAGTATCGAAATAAAGTACCGATCCTACGTTTTCTCCATAAAGCGTTCTTAAAAAGATAACAAAGTGACCCCAACAGCGACTACGAGTTTATATAATTTGCACAAAATTGCACCACTTGCATGACGCTAGTGAGATATCTTTATGCATAATTATGTATAAAATTCTCGTGTCACACTTTTATCTTATACGGGGAGTAGTATCAGAAACGGCTTAACCAATTTTTATGAAATTTTAATTGTATCTAAATTCGGTAGGTCCGAGAATCGATCGTAATCTATTTTTAATACACCTAAGTGATTAGGGTGGACCTTAGTAGCGGGTGCAACCCCTGGGCACAGATAGTTATCTATATTATGGAAGCACGCACTTTTCACCTTCCGATCAAAATTGATCAGCAACAATGACTAACTTGATCTATTTGCACGGTTATAACTATTTGGGATATTGTATTGTGAAAGCTCATCAGGTAAATACGACACGGTTGGCGCAGTGGCTAAGCATTTGACGGCTGCGCTACGTGTCGCGGGTTCGAACCTCGCACGGAACAATATGTATGACCTATAGGCTGAGTTTAAATGTTTGTAAACGCACCCACGATACAGGAAAAAATCCTAGTGTGCGGCAAAGTTTAAAATAAAAATACTGTCCATAGAAGTTGTTCTGGTAAATAACTATACTATTTATTTTTTGCTAAATAATGTTGTTGCTCCACACTAGGTATTTCTACTATATCTTGGGTGCGTTTACTAACATTTAAACTTACATACACAAACAGCCAGACCTGGAACAACTATCTGTAGACCATACAAATATTTCTTCCGTTCAGGAATCGAACCCGTGAGACGCAGCGTAGCAGTCGATCGCTCAGCCACTACGCCAACTATGTCGTCATTATGTCAAGAATACTTAAACAAGAATAATGTAACAGTAATTAATTGTATTTACTAGTCTAACCGTGAGGTATCGTATTACCCAGTGGCTGGGTTGTGGAGGTCAGATAAGCAGTCGCTCTACCGGAAGCCGACCCCAACATAGTTTTGGAAAAGGCTAAGCAGATGATGAATTCACTTGTATTAACTTTTAAAGGTTATTTTAAACAAGTGTATCAG
The DNA here is from genome assembly GCA_905475445.1 of Ochropleura plecta. NCBI lineage: Eukaryota > Metazoa > Arthropoda > Insecta > Lepidoptera > Noctuidae > Ochropleura > Ochropleura plecta. The sequence continues at coordinate 2,219,293 of FR997735.1, forward strand.
TTACAATGGGTTTTACAGTCAACTGTTGTTAGGGATAAGCTTTGTTAATAGGCTTTGCACAGAAACAGCTCTTGTCATGTGAGGATTTGTACCCACTGAGGTGGTTTGAGTGTTACTCTACCACTCACTGGTCTTACCCCCAAGACCGGTGACACAATAAATGATATGTAATGTCTGGTGTGACCCGCAGCCTGCGCGGCGACAGCCTGGGCATCCCGGCGGGCTGGCTGTGCTACCTGGCGCCCGAGCTGTGCCGCGCGCTCACGCCGCACGCCTCGCTACACCTGCCCTTCTCTAAGGCCACCGATGTATACGCCTTTGGGTATGTAATGCTATTTATTTAACATTTTCGCTGCCCAGAACTCAGCGTATGAGTCCAAAATAATGCGCTGAGTTCTGGGCAACGAAAGTGTTAATAATTTATGTATACACAGTAAACAAGATGGGAAAATAAACATATACAATTTGACATTTACAAAGCTTATTTCTTAGGAAATTTCTGCCAGCAGACCTGCGAAAGGAGATAATTATAAGAACGAAATGTAGACGATAGTGTATGAGAGAGTACGAGAGAAATATGCGTGTGTGCCTTAACCTATAATAACTTACACATATAAGTAAATATTAAAAAAATACTTGTATAAGTAGTATTAATAATGCTTAAATAATATGTATCCATAAATAAATTACGATTAAGAGGACAGGTAATATATTCTTCCTGACTGCGGCAAACACCAAAAGAAAAGTTACATGTATTTATGTGTATTGTATGTTATGTGAGGCGTAACAAGAAAGATTTAAAAAACGCACAAAAATGTGCGGTTTTGGAATTTTTAAGAATAATACCATCCATACCAAAATACCATCTTGTAGTGTACATGGTGGTGTTTTACCGAAAAACTGTAGAAATACAATATTTTAAATCATAACATTTTGTAATAACCTTCGTGTGGGTTTTCCAGCACGGTGTGGTACGAGCTCCTTTGTGGCGAGTACCCGTTCAAGAGTCAGCCCCCTGAAGCCGTCATCTGGCAGGTCGGCAAGGGCGTCAAGCAGTCACTAGCCAACATGCAGGCTTCTAGAGATATCAAGGTAATTTACAACTCTTATTTAAATAACCTACAATAACACTAAAAACTGGAACGGTTTTCCTGTCGATAGTTGGTGATAATAATATTCTATTAACCTCTAGAGCCCCAGCGGCACAAAAACGAGCCAGTAAACAAGTATTACCCTTGAGCCCCGCTGGCACAAATTTGTGCCACCAAACCCAGACCCATTTAAAACTGTATTTGTAGTAAAGATAGGTCTTAAAATCAGATTACGCTTACAATAAGAGCCCGCCCGGCGGTGCTTGACGAATAGTTGACGTAAATAATGGCGGTCCTTGAGAGGTTAAACAAACAAATTCTCCAAATCTCGAATAGAAAAGTTACTATCGGTTATTTTTAACTTTTTAGTTGTCAAGTATCCACTTTACAATTCATCACGTCATCTACATTTACTAAGGAGACTAGTAAATTTTGATACCCCATGAAGGATGAGTCTACTTTAGCTATCCTGAAACCTGGCTGAACTTATTGGTATCTATTTCTAGTATTATACTTGTGTCTGTCACCTCTTTTACTAAATAGATATAGATTTTTTCTGACGTAAAGGTTTCAGAGGTAAATTGACAAGGGACTGTCATGATGATCTCTAAACTGTTTCCTTAGAGAATTGCCTGACGGTTCGGGTGTGAATACCGCCTCGATCAATATGGCAGTTTAATTAGTGAAAATGTGTTTGTCTGTTTTCAGGACATCCTAATGCTGTGTTGGTCGTACCGCTCGTCGGAGCGTCCGGAGTTCCCTCAGCTGCTGACGACGCTACAGAAGCTCCCCCGCAAGCGCCTGGCGCGCTCTCCGTCGCACCCGGTGCACCTGTCGCGCTCCGCCGACTCCGTGTTCTGAGCGCGACCATCACCCGTCCCACTCACGCCGAAGGAATCCCTTCATGTCTCCACGAGCGAGAGAATCGCAGCGATATCAGCGTCGTGCTACTTTTTAGATAATTGATATTCTTTCGCTCCTGGAGACGACCCCTAAAAGATATAGAAATACGTGGCACGAACGATACTATCGCCGCGTTTATCTTGCTCGTGACACGGTCCCTGACACACATACGCCGGCCGATCGTACAGACGAACACTATCGTCTGAGTAGCCCTGGCTGTATACTCGAGCCTTGGTGTTCCTCGCAAAAGTTGACTAGGGATAGTTATTTGTCCCTTGTCAGGTTTTGCGACATATCCGGAAGGGAGGAGGGATCTCTCGGTCGAGTATATAGTCCCCATAATAAGTGAAGTGTGGTATAGTTGTTACTAATAATAACAGTCGCACGGCTCGATCGAAGCTTTGTTTACCAAGGTCGATCCGTGGATGGATTGTAACTGCAGTGCGGAAGAGACAGGGCAGAAAGAAAGGCTCACTTTTTTGGCTTGTTGCATCCGAACTAGACCTAAACAGACAATTCAGTTAATACTGCGTTCAAACGCAGTTTGTTAACTTAAATGTTGGTAAAAAGGTTATAATATTAAAAAAAAAAAAACTAAATTGATAGACTTTTCAACAACTATACCAAACCCACCTGCCAACCTTCACCACAAAAAGTATTCGCTCACAAATCTCGGAAATCCACGAAGTAACTATTTAAAACTGTTTATTTATAATCTGAAGTGTCAAATGGATTTCTTTCTCTTCAACAATTTGGGAGAACAATTCTGATGTATTGAAAATTATTTATTTAATTAATTTGTAATCTAATGAAAATTAATAATATCGTCGAAAATTTCGCAAAATTTATTGAATTGTTAATGACACCAAATAAGATGGCGCTGTTGATAACCTAAAAATATGATGCTTTTACGTGTTCCACAGCTTCAATATATCCATATATGTTGATGATGCCCGTGGAGAGGCGGCACACATGTGGAGAACAGGTGTGGATGCATGTTGCATGCTGTTTCTCAAGAGCGGGAGGGTGGTGCTGCATCCTGCATCCACGCCTGGATCTTTTACGCCGAAATCACAACATATATTTTGTATTCTTCTTGCTTTATCGTGCAGTTAGCTGCCTATTTATTTTTGACTGTGCATGACATGAAATAAAATATTTTGTGATTGTAATATTACATTTATCTTGAAAAAGACTCCAAAAATAAATTGTTCTCCCAACTTGTAAACAAAAAATATAACAAATTGTTATATTCAGTATAACAACAAACGGGTTTTCGATACTTAGTATAAAACATTTATAAATAAAATGTAAAATATGTTAATATCGTCTATTGTAAGTAAACAATCTTGATCTCTGAGTAATCGATAGAGTAAATTATATTTTCGTAATTAAAATAATAATTAATTCAAGTAAAAAAAGGAAAAAAAATGTGAAAACGACTGCTTTGTTGATAGAATGTAAATATTTGTACAGTGTTACAATTTTGCTGTGATTGAAGAATCGAACGTTCTATAAAGAAAAGCCATTTCTAACTTTTTTGCTTGTAAGAGTTCAGCTTCTCTATGATCTGGAAAATAAGCACATATGTGACCCCAAGGACATAGCTGTACTTATAAGATTTGAGCTAACTCTTTTTAAAAAGTGACTATTTAATGGTTTTTCTTATTTAGGCCAATCAAAGTGAATGCACTGATCTGAATACCAATATGAAACCTTATTAGAATGAAAAAGTATTTATTTGACTCGCACAGGACTAAGTAAAATAATAAAAATGAGAAAAGTAACAAAACAAAAAGAAATAATTGAAAATGAGTCATGCATGAAACGTATCTGACATCATTAAAACGAGAGAGTAGTTACAAGTCATAAAAGATTGACAGTTTTTGTAATAATCAAGCACCTATACAAAACCATTTTAACCTGATCTCTCTACTACGGTGTGCGATTCGTAGTAGAGAGATCAGGTTATAATAGTTTAGAATAGGTTGATCTGCCGTCGTGTGTACAATGGAAAATAGCATTATAGAAGTTAACTACTGTGGGGTTACCTTAATGACATAAGGGATTGTTTTGTTATATTTCATTGGGAGAGAGACGATCTGTCTCTTTCCCACACGTTCACAATCATGCTGTAAGACGCCATGGTTGCTACAAGGGCCTACCGTTTGAAACTTAACTTGGAGAGAACTATACATGCTGTTTTTTCTCTAAATAACTTCGATAATAAGCATGTCGAAATCAATGGCAGAATAATACGAATCCACCAAAATGTATCTTCAAAAACCTTTAGTACCCTGTTTAAGCAAATAAATGTTTTTTTTTTTATTTTTGATGCTGACACTCCACCACAGTTTTGGTTCCCCGATAGGCCTTATTGTACAGGCCTATCCATTATTGTACATCCTCAAAAATATTGAAAGTGTTTAGCACTTTTTACACGAAAATCAGTGCATTCAAAAAAATATTCTGTAATAGGCTAAGAGTTGACATCTTTCATACTACATTGTTTTTACAGGTTTTCTTATTAAAACGTCCCTTGTAGCCCATTTGCGGTGCGACACGAATTTATTTGATATTACATAGTATAACGATAGTTCATTTCAATGTAACAGTCAAAATTTTAGCTATAGATAATGAGATTATTGGAGTTGTAGTAAAACGGTCATGATTTAACTGCGTATTCACAAATGAGCGATGCACATTTCCCTGTAACAGTTTTTATAATTGATGATTTTTATAATTATAAACCAAAGGCATATTAGTATTGAAAAAATATCTCAAAAGCTATTACGTAGACTTCACTCAGATTGGGCTCACATTAAAGCATTGAAATGTGAGCCTTATATTGTCTTCTTTGTGATAGAATTTTAAACATTTACTTGAAAAAATTGTACGACTCGTAGAAGCGTACATTCTAACTTAATTCCAAGAGTCGAGTTTGTGTAATGCATAAAGCACTTAAGAATGTTAAACTTGCTAACTTATTCCGTCAGTTTCTTAAAAGAATCCAATAATCTCTTTAAGTATAACTATTAAAAAACGAAATGTGTTTTGTAAATAAAAGAAAATAACATTCCTTTTCGTAGGTTGTTGAAGTTTAAAACTTGATAGTCACTATTCAAGTTGTAGGACATCAGTTTGTATCTTTTTAAAAGTTACCACTTTCTTGTATCGTTGCTAAGAGGCTTATCGTTAGTCTAGGCTGAATACTGACGATGTTTGTGCTATTTTGTTGTTTTAGATGTGGCTGTGTTCTAAAATAGTGTGATCTATGTGAACAAAGTGAGGCTCAGTGCTTTATATGAACAGGGTGACACGAATAGTGCTGTAAATGTTAAACTATTGACAAGTGTAACCACTAAATACATAAGATTTTCATAAATTGACTACAATTTCTTTGAAATTTGTGAATAAAAACTTACGTAAAATAACGAAAGTGACCAGTCACATCTAAACCGCAAAAAACTCTCATAAAATCATCAATTAGCAAACTCATCATTTAAAATGAAAAAAAAATCGAAAATAACAGCTCATTATTTTATTGTTTACTAAATTATTGTTATAAAGGAAAATTGTTCTGGTCAGTTGACTCCTATTATGATAGTTTGTAAAAAAGGTGATGGCGTCTCGCGGAACTGTAAATATGAAAATTGCGAGGCGTCCTCCAATTGTAATATATATTTATTAGAAAACAACAATGGTTGGAATGCAGATGGATGTAGTTTTACATTATCTATTGAGATTTGAAATGATTAGGTTAGTTGCATTTGCCAAAATAAATTTCCCGATCACTGTTTTTCGTTGTTTTATTTACGTTAATGATTTCTAACAACAGGATGGCTGGGCCCTCTTGACATTACGATGATAAACGAATCTGCTTTATAGACACTACATAAATAAAGTGATATCAAAATTAAAAATCTTGTTCCCATTCGCTGCCCAGTCCAAATTATACAATGTATTTTGGACTCATATGCTGAGTTCTGGGCAGCGAAAGTGTTAAAAACTCTTTATTTGACTTGCCCAAAACAAAGTAGCAAAAAAAAATTACTATTAGAAAAGAAAGGAACAAACTAAAAATAAACATTGACATTAAGAAAATGACACATAAAATAAACTACTCCTGTAAGAAGCCAAAAAGGTTTTATCTCAAATAAGTCTTAGGGACTCAGTTTACACAATCATGTGTTTGGGCAGCCATGATTCAGATTGCCTTTATCTGCCATGTCTGAGGGGCATAAAATGACACCTAAATAATTTAATCTCTACACCACACCCTCCTGATTTGCATAGAATAACTTTGAAGTAAATGATAAACTAAAAGTGCTTTAATTTATCTCCGTACACACTTCCAAGGACAATACACCGACACACACACAACAAGTGAATACCCTGGATGTGGCTGGTGCAAGGAAAGGGAAGACCCAACAGTGGGTCAAGTTGGGGTGTGGATGATGGTGATGAAATGTAAGGGTTCTAAAAAAAGCAGAAATAAAAGATGTCTTTGCCTAAATATATTTATCAAATTATAATCAACATCAAAGAAATGCTATGAAATATGTCCAGCTAATATACTAGCAATATTAGAACACATGCTTTTAATCTCATCATTGCTAAGATATTCTGATCCCAATATAGCATTCCCTAAGGCAATAGTTTCTCTCATAGTATTAGCTTTTATCCAAATCCTGCCGTTCATGCCCGCTGCCAGTTCAAAGGGCCATTCGTTCTTCAAGGAGTTTAATAACGGGCACTCTGGGTTCAAAATCTTCCTTATTAGATTTAAGGAGCATTTGAACACGAAACCATCTTCTAATACTCCTAAACGACCTTTCTTCCCGTGAGAATCGACGCACACGATTTCTGGCTCCATATCTTTACTTGCTACTAACATTTTGGCATATACTACGTCGCCGGTTAATACTTTTGGTCTGTTCTTCTTTGTTGCACCTTCGAAGGAAAGGTATGATAAAGATGCAGAACAACTGCCTCCAACATCGACTCGAAATATGTCTCCTGCCTTCTGCACTACAATTCCTATAACATTCTCCCCGCGTGCTGGAATGTATCGTTTCTGATAGTTATCAACCCAGTATGTGTTAGGTGCACGTTTTCTTAAAGTTCCAGCTTTTGTTATGAAAATCCCATCGATTTCTTTTCGTAATCCTGGTCCGAGGATAACTTTGCCTTTCTCGCCAACTACAGCAATTTCTTCGGAGAAATCTCCTGGTAGAACAACGTCACCAACTGATACCTTCATGATTAATTCTTTATATCATTTGTTTGGGAAATAAGTTAGGTAACTTTATTCGTAATACACACAAACTAACTCACACAAACAAATAGCTAACCTCAAAGCCTCAAAGCTTTTTTAATATAGTACTCTGTGCCCACAGAGTACTTTTATATATATCTGTGCCTCAAAGTATGTTTGTTTTTTTGACAGGACAGGAGAGCTGTTCCGTCAGTTCCGTGCCTTTTTTTTTTTTTTTTTTTTTAATTAGTTCCTTACGGAACAGGCTAAGGTCTGAGACCATGCTGCCTAGTCATCAGTTAACATTTTTCTTGGTTAAGTAGATCCAGTTCAATTCTTCAGTATGTAACTCCCTAATATAGGGAAGTCCAATAAAATTCATTAGTTTTAATTAATCCATAGGTAAGTAATTCCAGTTGAAGTCATTAGTGTTAAATCCATAGGTAATCAATTCCAGGTAAATTCATCAGTTTCTTATTTTCCATGTAACGTTATTCCGTTTAAAGTCTTCAATTTGTTTCAATAAAATCCATGTTAAGATTTGTTATTCCACAAAATCTTCGATCAAGTCCAAGTAATTTTCATTCAATGTTTCCGAGTATCAAGTCCATAGTTATTTTTTTTTTTTTTTTTAAATCCCAAATCACTGAATTTTTTGGAAGCAACTGACAACGATAACATATACCAATACCATACATACATTACATTATACATACTGTACATTTTTAAACATAGTAGTTTCTAAGTAGTTTTTGCTCTTTCTTAGAACATAGCAAATTATCTAAATGAAAGTCAATGAAAAGATATTTAGAAATATATACATGACAGTTATTTATTATAGACAACATGAGTTAAATTTGTCCAACTGTACTAATAATAAAATTAAACAAAGGTAAATAAGTCGAGCTATTTACAAGAAGAGCCTGAATGGAGCGCGGTACCAAATCAGGGCTACCATAAATTTCAATTAGCTCATCCATCAGCACAAGGCGCTGGATGCCAAAAGATGAGCACTCAAAGAAGATGTGAGTAAGAGATTGCTCTGCTTGAGAATTACAATGATCACAGAGAGGACTGTGTACAATTTTCAGACGAAATAAATGATAATTTAGCCGACAGTGCCCAAAACGAAGTCTGAGTATGGTGGAGTAAAACTTCCTGTTCATGTAAGTATTGGTTTTACAGAACCAAGGCATGGATCCAATGGGAATATTGTATACTGCATACCACATACCTTTATTTTCAATTTGAACTGTGTGATTCCAGTGCCTTTTCCATATATCAGTGGACCTTTTTTTCAACAGAGGAACTATGTCTGTACAAGGAACAGATATGTTGAGGAAACTACTTGAATCTGGGACATCATCAGAATTTGTTATAGCTCTAGCTAAAAAATCAACCCTTTCGTTGCCCATCACACCAACATGCGATGGAACCCACATGAACAAAACCTTAATGTTATGACGAGACAAGTGCAACCAAGATTCTTTTATTATTGATATAAAATAGTTTGTGTTAGCATTCAACCTATTATTTTTGAGATTTTCAAGAACACTCATGCTGTCACTAACTATTACCCATTGACAACATCTATCATTTGTATGCCTAATGTGCTTTAGAGCAGCAAGTATAGCCACAGCCTCAGCTGTGAATATACTTGTGTTTGAGTTTATTTTATAACCAGTACCAGAATTCAATAGCTCATCAAAAATAGCAAATGATACTGCTGACTCAGCTTTAGACCCATCTGCATACACAAATCTATGATCAGTAAGCTCATGAAATTTACTATAAACATCTTCTTTAGTGGATAAATTGCGATCAATAATGATGTCAATTGCAGGAAATTTGCTGTCAAAATCCCCCTGATAACATGGAAGAATAGATGACTTATAAATTTGCAGAGTTTGAGGAAAATTTACATATTGAGGAAAGCCCTGAAGTATATAAGCTAAGTTGCAAATGGATGATGTACATGAATGTTTCAAATTGGAAAACAGGTGATTATTATTTTGACTATAAAGTTTCAATAGGAACCTTTCCTTCAGGTATGAGAATCTTATACTTAATGGAGGAAGTTTACATTCAACTTGCATTGCATTAATTGGAGTACTTTTAAATGCCCCGGTAATGAGTCTCAAACTTTTATTTTGTATTTTATCAAGAATATCTACTAACCTTCTATCACCAGCAAAACAGAGAAAACCATATTCAAAATGGCTACGGATTAAGGATTTGTATAATAACAACAATATTTTTGGGTCAGCTCCCCAGGTGTTCTACACAATGTCTTCAAAACATTAAAAACTCTGTTAGCTCTAGAACTTATCAATTCAACATATTTTTTCCAGGCCAAATTATGAGTGAAGGTCACACCTAAAAACTTAGCTTCATGAAAAATTGGTATAGAAACTTGATTGTAATAAACAGAAGGACATGAATTGCTAGTTCTACTAAATACTACTAGTTTAGATTTAAGTGCATTTATATCTAGATTTAAATAAGAAAAGTATGTGCACAATCCTTCCAATGCCTTATTAAGGCTCTGTGTCATATTTTTTAAATTTTTCCCAGACAAATATACAACTAAATCATCAGCAAATTGAAGATTTTTAACTTTGGAACCTAGAATTAAATTTAAACGACGTATGTACAAAATGAATATTAATGGAGACAGTATTCCTCCTTGACAAACTCCTACTGAAGCAAATCTTGGCCCATGCAATTTATTGTTATGTCTAACGTAAACCTTCCTTTCAGTTAAGAATTCATGGACCCAGTGGACAATTTTGTTTGGAATTCCAATAAGAAGTAATTCAGAACAAAGGACATCAATATTTACACTGTTAAAGGCTCCAGCAACATCAAAGAATACTGACATTAAGCAATCCTTGTTATTTAAACTATTTTGGATATCTAGCTGTAACTGGCAAATGCTTTCACGAGCTGATGTTCCCCTACGAAAACCAAATTGATTAGCAGGTAAAATATTGTTTTGTTCTATGTAAAATTCCAACCTTTGTTTTATTAATTGTTCAAAAATTTTACCAACACAAGACGTTAGAGCAATAGGGCGATAGGAATCTGGATTAGACAAAGGCTTATCTGGCTTCAAAATGGGTACCAAACAATCAGACTTCCAAGAATGAGGTATATCATTGTTTAACCACAAATTATTTAATATTTTGAGAAAAGTGTGTAAACCCTTAGCACTAAGCTTTTTTATCATAATGTATGGAATACCATCCAGTCCAAAAGCACTATCTTTTCTAGAATTAACAGCAGACTTCAATTCTTGTATCGAAAAAGATTTTACTAGAAAGATATTTTCAGAGTTTGACTCGCTGGCAATGGGGAAATTTGACTTATTATTAACATAATCTGGGGTAAATTTTTCCAGAAAATACTGAATCCAATTGACATCACTATTGCTGCAAGAATATGTTTTATTAAATTTCCGCATATATTTCCAGATTCTGGACAGAGGCGTACATCGATTAAAGGAGCTGCAAAGTTCAACCCAACTATTTGATCTTTCTGTTTTCAAAGTAAGTTTTTTGAGGGCTTGTAATCTTTTAAACTCGATAAATGTTACATCAGATGGATTGTTTTTAAAATTTATATATGCAGACTTAGACTTTTGAACTGCTTCTGAACATTTTTTATTCCACCAAGGAAGGGGGGCTTTTACTGACTTCCTATTTGAGTTACGAATAGAATAATCAGCCGAGCAAGAAGCTGACGTATTATGATAAGGAAGGGACTTATTAATTGCAGAATGCAAAATTTGACAAAACTCTGTATAACTTTCCAGTGGAGCATCATGTTGATCCTGAAAAGTAGATAGTTGTGAATCTACATTTTGTTCGTACATCTTCCAATCTACCATTTTAAAGTTAGGATAGGTAGGCAAATTTGTGTTATTACTAGTGTTTTCTATATTACTATTATTGATAAAAACCTTCATAATTACAGGCAGGTGGTAGCTGCCAAGAGGATCACAATGGACAGACCAATCACAAGAAAGAGCCAATGATGGGGAAACTATGGACAAATCTAAGGCATTTGGACGCCATGTTAAAGATCCAACTGTTGTCACTTCACCATTATTCATTAACACCAAATTATTATCATCAACAATCTCTAAAAGATCCCTACCTCTTGGATTTGTAGAATTACATCCCCATGAGGTGTGATGGGCATTGAAATCACCAGCAAATATCATTGGTTCAGGCACAGATTTTATTAAAGATTCAAATTTATATTTGTCAAAAGATGGAGTGCAATTTGTTGGACAGTAGAAACTTACAATACTTATTTCTGTATTATTTACAGTAATTCTTACACAAATATTTTGTAGAGAATTATCAGAATATGTAATTAATTTTCTGTAATTTATGTTATTGCGAATTAAAATAGCTACACCATTGTGTTTATTTCCAATATCATGTCTTTCTATTTTGTATCCTCTAATGTTAAAATGTTTGATGGGTGTTAACCAGGTTTCTGATATGATTGCAACATGTATGTTATGCTCATAAAGAAATTGGGTTAATAACAGTTTATTACTTAAAATACTTTGTGCGTTCCACTGCATTATATTAAGATCCATTATTAGATGTGGAAGTACTGGCACGGAAAGTTTGTTGCAGAATTTCTTTTATGGAGCTTGAATTTATGGGATTATCTTTTTGATTCAATATAATTTTAGTTATAGCGTTAGTTAAAGTATTCATAAAAAAATCTGATTTAGTCAAATTAATAATCTGGGTTTCAATGTTCTTCTGTGTTATTTTTGGAAAAGAATGTTCATTAAATAAATCGGAATATTTAGCGGCCCTGGACTTGACTTTATTTTCTTCTATTTTCATTTTTTTCTGTGGGCAAGTGTTTGAGATGGAAACATGGTTACCACCACAATTGACACATTTAGCATTTTTAGGATCTTCTTTACAAGTTTTAAAACTATGCTTTTCTGTACATATGGAGCATACAACTTCATTCTTACAGTATTTTGCAATATGTCCAAACTTCATACATTGCAAACACTGTTTGACAGGAGGAACGTAACAGCTTACCTCGTGCCTCCAGGAGTCAAGGTACACGTATTGCGGTAACTCAGTAGAGGCGAAAGTAACCGCAACAGTTTGAGTGGGATCATACGTGACCACGCCATCCTCTCTTTGTACGCGGCGCATGAAGCGCCTCACCTGGATGACATTTCTGGAACTTCCAATCAATGCAGATATTCTTTCATTAGACAAATCGGTAGGGACTGAAGTAAGAACCCCGGTCACCTCGGTGTCGACAGCAGGTATTGTTGCATTTAAGCCCATTTCATCTAGAAGTTTCTTATTTTGTAAGAATACGTTGGCATTGTTAGATAGGTCAAATGTTATACCTATTTTGTACTTATTTATAGATTTTAAATGTAATATGCCAGTAACACAATATTTGCGTATAGCATGCGACATAGCCAATCTGTCTTTGTCAGAAAATTGGCGTTCAATCTGATGGGATAGAAATACAATGTATTCTGTTTTTTTGCTATTTTCAGGATACTTCCTTGAGTATCCGGGGACTTTATATACTTGGTACTTCCTGCTGTTGTCTGCTGGATCATCGGAGTCTGAAGAAGTCTCCGTGGTGTCCCGTACTCGACCATCAGGAGGCTCCGCTTTTTTCCTCTTCTTCCCACTTCCTCCCATTGTATTTACATATATTACACTATTATTTTCTAATTACAACAAATTTAGAGGTATTTGAACAATATTTAGCAAATTAATTTTAAATTTTACGAGATTTGGCGCCTTGTTCGTTTCGAGGTTCCCGCGTTTTTTCCAGTTCCGTGCCTTCTTTCGAACCACAGAGTACATTTTATATACTGCTTCTAACTTCGAATACAGATAAAAAAACAGGTCTCCTTTTCTCACATCAATTTTTTTTTTTTTTAGGTTGGGCCACTCGCCGTTCAACTATCTTGAGTTGTTAGACTGCTTAACCGGACTATCCTGTGTGACCTCAATAAATTAAGGCCCCCAGCCAGGGCTACAAAACTACTAATATACTAAGTGCTCGCTCGCTAAGGGCACCCCCTGTGGGGTACGGACCTCGGCTTAGGGCGTCACTGAGGGAGGGCAACAAAGGTGGCTGGGTCGATTAATTAGGGACTTTGAGATTTACTGCTCAGCATCGCGGGCTGGCTTGTAGACCAAGGGACGGTTTCGTTACTGGGGGTTTCGCGACGGGCCTCGGCGGCGAGGTCGGAAAACGGATCGCGGTCTGTGTCTGTATTTACGAATGGTGCTTGTTTCCCTACTGCTTTCCTGCAGGATTGTAATGGGGTCATCAGGTGTGATGAGGGTATGCCTTGGTCGGCGAATTTTCCCTATCCTAGTGGACCCTCACATCTATATATATCTATCTATCTATCTATCTTTATATATATAATTCTTCTGTGAGTTTGTATGTCACTGAACTTCTCTCAAACGACTGGACCGATTTTGATGAAATTTTTTGTGTGTGTTCAAGGGGATCTGGGAATGGTTTAGATTTACAATTTTGGTTACCCCGATTTAACGCGAGCGAAGCTGCGGGCAAAAGCTAGTATCTATATAAAAAAAAAACCCGTTTCCCGTTGTCACGCCATAACTTGAGAACGGCTATACCGATTTGGCTGATTTTTTTTAAATATTCGTTGAAGTCCAAGGATGGTTTTTACGGCGAGAAAAATTCGAATAATTGCCGGAAAAACCATAAAAAACAGGCCTTTTCTTTTTCCCATACAAATGTTTTTTAACTAAAACGTAGTCAATTTGAGCTTTATTGTTATTATATTTAAAGTTCATATTAAATTGCAAGCACTCACTGTTGTCTAAACAATGTAGGTGTGTTCATAACGTCAAAGATCTAACAGTGTGCGTGTGTGCGTTGGAGCACAGAAAACATCGTTGGAGGAGTTTAATGTCGCGTAAAAAAAGCATAAAAGAAAGTCGTGTTAGTTACACTATTTAACTCAAGAACGGCTAAACCTGAAAGGTGGGGAGGTAGCAAAACCAGGAGACGGACATAGGATACTTATCTACATACTTTTGATCCCGGTAAGAGAAGTAGGGTGGGTAGGTTAGTAGGTAGGTAGGGTAGGTTAATCCTTACTCATCATTTTCCTGCCCTTGTCCCATTCTATTTGGGGTCGGCGCAACACGTTTTCTTCTTCCATTCTCCCCTATCAGACGTCACGGCATCATTTACTCCTTTCTCCTTCATATCATTTCTTACACAATCCATCCATCTTTTCTTTGGCCTTCCTCTCGCTCTCCGTCTATCAACATTCAGATCCATCACTCTTTTAGTCACATGTCCTTCATCCCTCCTCATTACATGTCCATACCAAGACAAACGATTCCCTTTTAATTTTTCTGTAAGAGATGCAACTTTCAAACTTCCTCGAATATATTCATTCCTTACTTTATCCATTCTTGTCACTCCACACATTCTCATCTCCGCTACATGCAATCGTTTTTATCCACCTTTTTTACAGTCCAGCATTCTGACCCATACAGTACAACAGGTCTAATCACGGACTTGTATATTTTCCCCTTTAACTTGAGGGGCATCCGTGGGTCACTTGTTGTTCCAGTGACCTGTCGCCATTTCATCCATCCTGCGTTGATCCGGTGCGTTACGTCCCGGTCTACTTCGCCATCCCCTTGGACAAGCGACCCGAGGTACCGGAAGTTGGAACAAATTGGTATAGGCGCTCCGGCAAGGGTTATGGGCACAGGACTGGAGAGACCACCGAAATCGCAGAACAAGTATTCTGTTTTGGTTCTGCTTAATTTCAGGCCAACGTTCTCCAGTCTTTGCCACCACACTTCCAATCTGCTCTGGACCTCTTGGCCGCTCTCGGCAACCAACACAACGTCATCGGCAAACAGCATGCACCAGGGAGCCTCTTCCTGGATGTCCGACGTAAGAGCGTCCATTATCACCAGGAAGAGGTAAGGGCTAAGAGCCGACCCTTGGTGCAGACCGACAGCCACATTGAAGGTGCCGGTAGTGCCCGCTGTGGACCGAACTTGGGTACTGCATCGACTGTACATCGCACGGATCAACTGCACATACTTCCCAGGCACACCTTTCTCCTTAAGAGCCCACCACAAAACCGCACGCGGTACCCGGTCGTATGCCTTTTCGAGGTCGATGAACACCATGTGCAAGTTCTAAAGTACTAGGCTTGCATGAATTCACGGTGAAATTAATTCCAACAGCAAACTGTTGATCTGTGGATTCAAGTTCTTGGTAGAACCAACTGCGTTGAGATAAAACTACTAGGATCGCATGTTTACAGTGGTATTCTTTTTAACAGTTCGATCTGTATACATACACAGCTATCGGCTGTATAACGTCACGCTACAATAGTTGGGAGCTGACTGGTGGGTGAAACCGCTGGGCACTGCTAGCCAGGAGACGGACATAGGATACTATTTATTCCGTTCGACAGTTTTCCCGTGTGACTTGACATAAAACATCAGTCAATATAAAACGTGGTATAACAAAAAAGAATCAGACTTGGAATAACAAAACACAAATGACAGTACCCACGATACAGGAGAAATTCTTAGTTTGGGGCAACGTTTGAAAAAAAAAACAAAATCCAGACTTTTATATTGACTGATGTTTTATGTCAAGTCACACGGGAACACTGTCGAACGGAATAAATAGTATCCTATGTCCGTCTCCTGGCTAGCAGTGCCCAGCGGTTTCACCCACCAGTCAGCTCCCAACTATTGTAGCGTGACGTTATACAGCCGATAGCTGTGTATGTATACAGATCGAACTGTTAAAAAGAATACCACTGTAAACATGCGATCCTAGTAGTTTTATCTCAACGCAGTTGGTTCTACCAAGAACTTGAATCCACAGATCAACAGTTTGCTGTTGGAATTAATTTCACCGTGAATTCATGCAAGCCTAGTACTTTCGATTTCATAATATTAGTAAGGATTAACCTACCCTACCAACCTACTAACCTACCCACCCTACCTACCCTACTTCTCTTACCGGGATGAAAAGTATGTAGATAAGTATCCTATGTCCGTCTCCTGGTTCTAAGCTACCTCCCCACCTTTCAGGTTTAGCCGTTCTTGAGTTATAAATAGTGTAACTAACACGACTTTCTTTTATGTTTTTTTTACGCGACATAATACTCCTCCAACGATGTTTTCTGTGCTCCAACGCACACACGCACACTGTCAGATCTTTGACGTTATGAACACACCTACATTGTTCAGACAACAGTGAGTGCTTGCAATTTAATATGAACTTTAAACGTAATAACAATAAAGCTCAAATTGACTACGTTTTAGTTAAAAAACATTTGTATGGGACGTGGGGTCCTTGTGCTCACAGCCTGTTTAAGGAAATATCAAAACGTTTGGTTGACACTTCCCGTGACCCAAGGGCTGGCTTTTACTTTGGCCAGAGGCTTAGCGTTGCCATACAACGTGGCAACGCGGCCAGTCTCTTGGGGACGTTGCCAACTGATAGCGTTGAGAACGAATTTTTTGACGCTATTTTTTAATTTATTTGTAAGTTACTTAGTATGTTTAATATTTGAGATAAAAAAATAAATATTTAAACATTGTATATTATATAAAAAGAAAAGGCCTGTTTTTATGGTTTTTCCGGCAATTATTCGAATTTTTCTCGCCGTAAAAACCATCCTTGGACTTCAACGAATATTTAAAAAAAAATCAGCCAAATCGGTCTAGCCGTATATAATACAGTGGCGATGGTTTGGGAATATTAAATTTTTCATCAGCAGTGTTTCATTACTATCGGTGCGTGTTGTTCGTTGTACTTCTTGTTTTAACTTGCTCGAAATGGCTGGAACCGGGAGATAGTTTTTTAACGAAAGTGAAAAGATATGTCTTCAAGAGTTGATCTTGAAATATAGAATTGTTATAAGAGTTCTCCTTCTTCGAATCTCATATGACACCTGCTATTCGAAAATATTCTTCAGTCATGTACAGACCCAGGCCAGCGTGCTATAATGTCATATATTTCCATTTGTGGTCCACACACTATTTGCACGTTAATTGAGAGCCAACCTTTGTGATTGCGAAATACTTCACCGTTTTGCCTATTGGGATTTTTATTGATAGGTATATGAGGACAATCAATGCATCCTATAACCCCAGGAAATCCAGCAATACGATGAAATCTAATCTTAACATCAGCTTGCTCAGCAACATCCGGAAATTTGACAAAACGTCTTATTTTTAAAGCCAACATTTTGGAAATTTTTGCTACAATCCTTGAAATAATCGATTGACTGATATGATGCAAATCCCCGCAAACAATCTGATAAATATGTTTCTATGTGTCTACTGTTCTGTTACAAATAATTAGGTAAATTTAACTGTTTAGTTCTTTTGTATGCAAAAAAAAATATTACTCGGAAGTTTCCCGTTACATATAATCGTAAAACGACTAGCACCTGGATTATGGGGCTTATTGGCAATCCACGTTTGTTACCACCAATATCTTGAAACAATAACGGTAGCAAGAAATTCATCACAACATTTTTGTGAACCTAAATCTAATTTTAAACTCATTTTCGTCATAACACTTAATTGGATTTTCTGCATCTCGTAAATACCGTCTCGATAAGTAATCGTAAGGATTATGGTATAAATATTCAAGAAACTCTTCAAAAGACATTATGAAAATCAGATAAAATGCGCGTGTTTTGGTTATAATTCCCTTGATAACTACCTCAAGGAAGCTTCAAGGTAGATCGCGACGTACCTTTAATTTGACAGTTGTTTCCTCAACCCAAATTCACCTCCACTGAGGAAACTACTTAAGATGAGGAGTAAAATCGTAACTATGAATATGAAACCACCTCAGGACAACACCTCAGGACACGAAGAAAGGGGTAAATAGATATGAGTGAGGGGTTAATAGCAACGAGAAAGAGGTTAATAGAAACATGATTTCAGGGTTGTCAATCAAGTAATTTTCATCATGACAGTTTTATTTAAAAGTTTTAAGTAGTTCAAATGTTTTTCTGTGTGACACTTTAATTTGAAATTTAAATTTTTATCATCAACGGCTTTGGTCAAATAAAAACATTTTTTGGATTTCTGAGATAATTATTCCAAAAATTCTTTAATTGTGGGTTCATTTGAATATATGTATAAGTATTCTCGATATGCCCTATTTTTTTTTAATGTTCGTTAATACATTTAAAAATTAGGTATTCAAATATTGTAATATTTTAGAATAAGTAGAATGATTATATTTCTAGATTTTGCAAATACTTTGGCTAAAACAGTTAAAACAATATATAGGTAGATACAAGGTGAATGATACAGATAATTAACATAGACTTATAATCCTTTGTAATGTCGCTAACGCTAGATATTATAAAAAATTAACTCCTCAATTTTTGTTGATAGTTGTTTACTGAAAAACAAATAGGTACAATAAAAGTTGATTTTGACAACCCTAACATTCTTTCTCTATTCACCTCTCTGTCGTATCTTTTGACCCCAGTTTCAAGGTAAATAGAAACCGCCTACTTTTTCCTATTTCACAAATAATTCTCAAATGTATGCATAATTAAAGAATAACTATTAGGTAAATTAAAACGAGACTCGTAATTCAACATTTCTTAAATAACAGCTTCCATACAAAATATGTAAGAAAATCAGTGTAGAAGTTGAAAGTTGTGTCTATTCACCCCATTTTGCGGTACCTTTGTTATGCGGACTGAGGGACCACTGTTCAGTCGTATTTTCTTTTTTTATCTTTAATGCTATGTGGTCTGTTATTTAGTAAATATCTTTACAAATTATTTACTAAATTTCTGTATTCACAAAACCATCTTTTTTAAGATTTTTTCCGAGATCTGGCTGATCGTCTGTTAGAACTGAGGGACCACACTTTATGGGTTGTAGTTTTTAATATATTTGTTTACAAATTCCCAGATTCGTTCTACAATTGTTTTAAGACTACTAGGTACTAAATCCTACGATTTTCATTTTGCGAATTCCCAGTGTGGTCCCTCAGTTCACACGCACATACAAGATGGCCGCCCGGCTAATAAATAAAATAAATGTGCGCACACAACGAGGTTGTTTTAAATGAAACACAAATAAAAATGTTCGGAAAGTTTATTGGCAAACACATTTACTTTTACATAATAATATATATATTTTTACCCGACTACGGCGAAGCCAAAGGAGGGTTATGATTTTGTTAGGCTATGTATGTATGTATGTTCATCAGTTCCCATATAGCTCCTAAACTACTCATCAGAATTCGACAAATGAGATATAGTTAGAAGCGTCTTATTCGTCCGCTGAACATAGGCTACGTGATGTGTCGCAAAACTTAATGTGTCGCCCTCTAGCGTACAAAAAGTGCTAAGTTTAAAAAAAGAATTAAGATAAATACACCGTGTTTGGTATCATTTGAAAGGGCTTCACTTGTACAGACGCCTGCAGGTCAAGCTACCCGAAACTGTCAATTTTTCCCAATGAACCTTATACTTTAGAAATAAAGTCGAAAATCTATCAAAGAAATCTGACAGATTGTAGTAACTTGATGTGCAGGCGTCTGTACAGTCGGGGGCACAATTCGAGAGGCAAAATTACAACGTAACAGCTTGACGTTTAGTTTGACTTACGACCTTATATTTTCAAGCATCGCTAAGGATTGTCTGCACTGTCAGTGCGTGTGCGTGTATGTGTGATGCCTTAACATTCAACAGATAACACACACACACAAATTGTAGTCGCATTAGAGCGTAATAACATTCTAATATATCTGTTGCATTTACGCGTTATAGTGGCGACCCGTTCGTTACATTGTGTGCGTTCGCGCAGCGGAATGTTGTTGAATTTAAAGATTTTAATTATGCAGATATTTAGTGTATGACGTCGTGTAATTGTGTATGGTAAAAAAAAATTGTGCACGCAGCCATTGTGGAGAAATTCACCAAAAACTGATTCCGCTGCGCGAACGTTGTCCTAGCGGAACTTTTTTTGAAATATAGACTTTAGAAGAAAAGAGATGTGTCTAAAAATTAGTGTGTATTTGTGTGTAATTGTGTATGTATGAATAAAATTTGTGCATGCATAAACTTCGGAGAAATTCAAGTTTCCGCTGCGCGAACGTTTGGCCATTAGCTAGCTTTCATATAAAGCGCTTACATAGAGAGCTGTAGATTTTTACATACGTTGTTTTGAATTTGTGTATATTTGTGTAAAAAACAGATTAAGAAAAAATCGTAGGGCTTAAAAGATAAAAATATAAACGTAAAATACGCACATCATTGATACTTGGCAACATGTTGCAGACACTTACAAGGTTTGTATAAACGTGAAAATCTAGACCCCAAAGTGCATACTTTAAGAACTAAGACCCAATAAGCGTATTTTACGTTTATATTTTTATCTTTTAAGCCCTACGATTTTTTAGGTAGTTTTTGGTGAATTTCTCCACAATGGCTGCGTGCACAATTTTTTTTTTACCATAGGTACACAATTACACGACGTCATACACTAAATATCTGCATAATTAAAATCTTTAAATTCAACAACGTTCCGCTGCGCGAACGCACACCGTTACATTGTTTTGCTAAAATTCGCTTGGTGTTAATATGTGCTGCTAGCTGTTTGGATTTAGCCATGGATTATTGCGATCATTGTGTCCCGTCCCGAGTTCAAAGCCCGAGTTCGAATATCGTTCAAAAGGTGTAGTTGTTTTTGTTTCTTTAAAACCATATTTAGGTTATAATCTAAAAAATGTTTATGTTTATTTATATGAAGTTAAATATCACTTATTTTAATATTTACTTCACTATTTATGTAATTTTAAATTTATCTTTTCGGTGTTCGAAGGTGGAAATAAAAAAGTCGTGCTGAATGATAATAAAAATGTTTATTCGTTTTATTCTAAAATTAACAAACTTTAACGAGAATTGTGACGTCACATTCCAACTTAGTTAAAAGAAGTTCACTTGTAACTTTCTAACACTTTTTTTTTGTGGTTTACCCACTTAGTCAATTAATAATAACATATCAAGAAAATGATATTCTAATAACAGAAATAGCGCATAGAAGAGCTTTACGAAAAATGTAGTGGTTATACTGGTGACCATGTGTTTTTATTATAATAATACAGGATATACCCTTTAAAATGACACCAACATCTTGATATAAATATTTAGTTTTCTGTCATGAAAAAATAAACAAAGTTACGCACTTCTCAAGAGGTCACCGGGCCTCGGGCAACATAAAAATGTGACAAGATGGCCGCCCGGCTAATAGCGTGCGCACACGACGAGGTTGTTTTAAATGAAACACAAATAAAAGTAATAGTAATAAAGTTTATAAAAAAATGTTCGGAAAGTTTATAAAAGCAAACACATTTACTTTTACATAATACATATTTTTACCCGACTACGGCGAAGCCGAAGAGGGGTTATGATTTTGATAGGCTATGTATGTATGTGTGTATGTTCATCTGTTCTCATATAGCTCCTAAACTACTCATCAGAATTCGACAAATGAGGTATAGTTAGAAGCGTCTTATTCGTCCGCTGAACATAGGCTACGTGACGTGTCGCAAAACTTAATGTGTCGCCCTCTAGCGGACAAAAAAGTGTCACTCTCTCTGGCTTGGCCACCATCAGGGATTTTAATTTTGATAACACAAAAAAATAGTCGTTAAATAGTCGAAATTAGTCGCCAAATATCAGAAATAGTCGTCCACTGGTTCAAAAGTTATAAGGGTTTATAGGTGGCCGAGCCAGAGAGAGTCTCCCCAGCTTGGCCACATGTATATCTCGAAAACTAGGGCACCTAGTGAAGATCTGTTTTTACAAAAAAATAGTCGCTAAATAGTCGAAATTAGTCGCCAAATATCAGAAATAGTCGTTCACTAGTTCAAAAGTTATAAGGGTTTATAGGTGGCCGAGCCAGAGAGTCTCCCCAGCTTGGCCACATGTATATCTCGAAAACTAGGGCACCTAGTGAAGATCTGTTTTTACAAAAAAATATTCGCGAAATAGTCGAAATCAATGGCCAAGTCACAGAATTAGTCGGGTCCTAGATTAGAAGATATAATAAGTTCAATTTTTAAAGTATAGTCCAAGAGCTAGACAGAAAAGTCTACGAAAACATTCCAAGAAAAAGATATTTCTATTAATATGTGTAAAATACTTCTAATTTTATTGATCTAAAGTCCTTACAAATGTTAGAGAAAGACAAATTTTAAATTAAATATATGTTTCTATGTTTTAAATGACTAGATTAGAGTGGCGTAAACTTCTTTGAAAACATTAAACCTTGCTCTTGGTCTATTAAGTGTCAAGATGTACAGTCGCGTGCAACTATTTTAACAAATTATAACGTTAGACGATTTACGTTAGAATAATAAAACTTCTTCTGTTGTCGAAATAAGAATATAATGATTTACCTAATAGGTACATCAAAATTATTGTACCCTTTTTTTTTTTTTTTTCAGGTGGGAAATCATCCAATGACTTCCCCCGCTCTGACTAAAACCCACCTATGTTCCTTCTATTGCCCTTTACGTTCCGGGGCCGCGGTAGGTATCTCTTTCGAACAACCCGCAACCCCGGCAAATTATTGTACCCTCTAGTAATTGAATATACAATAATAATAATCCTTACTAATAATATTATAAAAGCGAAAGTGAGTTTGTTTGTTTGTTACCTCTTCACGCTTTAATGGCTAAACCGATTTTGATGAATTTTGGTACAGAGATAGTTGGGAACCAGGAGACGGACATAGGCTATTATTTTTTTTAAAAGAGTGGGATATGACGGAGAAAGAGGGAAGAAACGGGAAAACTTAGCGTTGCTATTACAAATCAATAAGGCGCTACCGAATTTAACGTGAGCGAAGCCGCGGGCAAAAGCTAGTAATTAATATGATAATACTACGTTTACACCCGGTAGAAAGATCTCAATTACTATTTAACGAACCGATGCCGTGGGCATTGTTTTTTGCGGATGGGAAATCATCAAATAACTCCCCTACTCTGTCCGGAGAGAGGGGGGAAAGGTGAGTGTTAGACTTGTGTTGACTAAACCCATGTTCCTTTTATTGCCCTTTATGGTACAGAGATAGTTAGGACCCTGAAGACGGACATAGGCTAAAAAAACTTTTTTTTTTTAATAAAAGTGAGAAATGAGGGACAAAGTGAAAAACTTAGTTTTGCTATTACAATAAATAAGGCGCTAGGCCAAAAACTACAAGTAGCAGGTAGGTACCTGCAAATCAGGAAAGAGGAACTGTGTTACCCCGAATTTAACGCGAGCGAAGCCGCGGGCAAAAGCTAGTCTTAAATAAAAAGATAGTTATGTGCCGGATCGTTTAAAATTTAGTTATATCCGCGGCCTATCATTATTTTGGAGTTTGTATAGCTTTTCCTCGGTGGGTTCACATTATAGAATAACTATATTTAAATGTTTTGAAAGAAACATTTCTCCATATGACATCATAGATACCTACTGTCTAGAAACTACTTAAGTATTTTGTACTTGGTTGTACCAATGTATGGAAAAATTATATTCTTTAATAACTTTTTAATTACACACCAACTAATTCTGTGACTTGGCAATTGATTTCGACTATTTCGCGAATATTTTTTTGTAAAAACAGATCTAGGTGCCCTAGTTTTCGAGATATACATGTGGCCAAGCTGGGGAGACTCTCTCTGGCTCGGCCACCTATAAACCCTTATAACTTTTGAACTAGTGAACGACTATTTCTGATATTTGGCGACTAATTTCGACTATTTAGCGACTATTTTTTTGTAAAAACATCTTCACTAGGTGCCCTAGTTTTCGAGATATACATGTGGCCAAGCTGGGGAGACTCTCTCTGGCTCGGCCACCTATAAACCCTTATAACTTTTGAACCAGTGGACGACTATTTCTGATATTTGGCGACTAATTTCGACTATTTAACGACTATTTTTTTGTGTTATCAAAATTAAAATCCCCGATGGTGGCCAAGACAGAGAGAGTGACACGACAAAAAATGCCAAGTTTAAAAAAATAATTAAGATAAATACACCGTGTTTGGTATCATTTGAAAGCGCTTCACTTGTACATTTCAAAAATATTGCTTAACTTAAGTGGCGCCCTCTAACGGTAAAAAAAAAAGTTTTTATAACACCAAAATAGTTTAAAT
Organism: Ochropleura plecta; assembly: GCA_905475445.1. Classification (NCBI taxonomy): domain Eukaryota; kingdom Metazoa; phylum Arthropoda; class Insecta; order Lepidoptera; family Noctuidae; genus Ochropleura; species Ochropleura plecta. The sequence continues at coordinate 2,243,781 of FR997735.1, forward strand.
AATTTTTTTTGTAATAAAACTAAAACCCGACTACAACAAAAAAAAACAACGCTGAAAAAGTATTAGTATGAAACAAGATTTTCAAAATTGTATTTTCAAAGCCGTAGTCACACGACATACCAACCGTAACACTTTAACAGCGTGTTTATACATACTTTTGTACATATTTTTTTATTATTATATATTATAGAAAGAAAGAGAAAGAAATAATGCGGATATTGGTATTCCAATACACTGTAAAACTATAAAAACAGAAAACAAAATAGTAAAAACACACAAATTTGTTAAAAATCATAAATCTATAAACATAAATACGGATAAAACCGCGGGAACAATGTTTAAAAATAATTTAATATTATAATTATTTATTAATTGTTTGGGAGACGAGCGGACCGTAACATTGTCGACAACACAAACATTGTAATGCCAAAAGGGCCTCAGCTCAGCATGTCAGATGACAAAGTTAAATAATTTTTATTTTACAGAGGCCTACATGGGCAGAGAATGGACATCCCCCAACAGAGAATATCATAAACAAGATTTATTGTACTTGCTTATTTATGGTATTCTCTGAAACAGTGCTCAATGCACAGACTTATATTGCACTCAATACACTTCCAAACAGTCCTCGTATCCCTTTTTCGCCGTGTGCACATCCAGCAACGCGCTTTTTTTATCCCGGATCGCGCAGGGAAGTGTTCGTGATCAACTTTCGGTCGGTTGTTCGTCCGTATCGTCAATTGTCGTTGTCTTGTCTTGTCCATATATAGTCGAGGTTCAGTCGTCAAGTCAATGCGTCGATGTATTTTAAGGAGGTTTTCCGCCAAAATAGTCCGGAACTGCCTATGTGATATGTTCGGGTTCTGCGATTGAAATATCACATGGGCATTGAATATGGCAGTATTTAGCAACCTGCAGAAAACCTTTTTGTACCACACCTTATTTCTAATTCGTTCCACGGGCTGAGCAGATAAAATTTGATCTTTTCTATCTACTCCACCCATGGACATATTGTAATCAAGTACGATTTTAGGTTTGAATGTCAGTCGGTTTTTCTTGTTCTGAGACCCCACTTGTAAGTGATGGTATGTGGAGATCATGCTAACCAAATTAGCATCTCGCCATACCATCACACACAAGTCTGAGGTGTAGCTTGCCACTACCTCACCTTGTCGTAAGTCAGTCTTGGTCAGAGTCTTGAGCGAGTCGGGTACGAATTCGCGGTTTAAACGTAACGTCCCGTAACAGTCAGTCTTATGTTTTTTGAGACATCGCAATAACAATGGACTGTTATAAAAATTATCCATTATCACTGTATGTCCTCGGTCAAGTAGTGGCTCCAACAAGTCAAATACTATTTTAGCGGTAGCGTTGGTGGGATGTGCAAAATCATCATCTGGTCGGTCAACAGTCTCGTTCTGTGTTTGGTCAAGCATCTCGTTTTCTGGCCGGTCACGCAATATGTCATTGGACTCGTCAATTGTCTCGTCATCGAGTCTATCAACAATCTCGTCATTAGGTTCGTTAACTGTCTCGTCATGGGGTCGGTCAACCGTCTCGTCCTCAGTAGGTAGGTCATCAGTCGGGGCAGCCTGAGTATTTTTTCCAACGTATACAAAAAACTTCCAGAGATAGCCACTGCGAGACTCACAAAGCTCGTACGTTTTTACGCCAGTTTTGGCGGCTTTAGTTGCAATTTTTTGAGCAAAGCTCAATCGCCCGTGCCACTTAAGGAGAGACTCGTCAATGGCTATCTCTTGGGCAGGCATGTATAAAGTTGAAAATTTGTTATTAAGGTCATCAAGTACCGGCTGTATTTTAGAGAGTTTAGTCTTGTTAGTCATAGTCTCATTGTCGACGAAATGATAAAACGATTTTAGCAGTAGGAAACGGTTGTAAGACATGATACGTGAAAAATACGGCATGGTCCCAAACCCATTAAAAGAGAAGTATTTTTCCTCCTCTGGTAACGGATACAGGCCTTGCAGAATCAACACTGTTATAAACGTAATCATTTCGTTGCAGTCAGTCGGAGTCCATCTACGCAGACGCGATACTGGAAGCAGCTTGTTCTCCGCTTTTAAGCGAGCTATCTTCTGCTCTGCATAACGGTTAGTCTCTGTGCAAAGTCGGTCTATAAAACCAGTATCGAACATTTTGTAAAAAATGTCAACAGGAGTCTTGTCAGTTATGTCAAAAGTCGGTCCCGATAACCCTGTAAAAGTCTCTCGTCGTCCAGTAAAGTTCGCCTTGTCCTTCTTCCAGTCAAAACTGTAGTAATCGTTATTAGGCACTATGTCTCGTAAAACTCGGTCACTCAAATCGTCCTCAGTCTGTAACACTTCAGTCTCTATTTCAGTCATGTCATCGTCACATGCTGGTTCAGTCGCTGCGTTACGCATGATCGGAAGAAAACAACCATCATTGTCGTCGAAGTTAAGTTCTAAGTCAACGTCACTGTCATCATCTTGTCGCAAGCTGTCTAAGGTGCTGTTAAGGTCTGCTATATCTGAAATAAATAAAATACGTAATAAATAATATTTGTTTCTTTCTTTTCTTTTTAACAACAAATAAACAAGTTACGGCATGGCAGTCCTACTGCTATTATAAATTAGAAAGTTTGTGAGGATGTCTGTGAATTTGGCTACTTGTTATCACGGTATTACTACGGGAACGAGATTTATGTGGGTAACACCACGGGGTTTAATACTTACTAGTTGCAGTGTCACTGTGCTCGGTGCTCAGTTGGATGGGGTCCACTTCGACTTCTTCCCCCAAGATGATGACATCTTTTGGAAAAGATTGAGACGTACTATAATAATGTAATGTCATGTCGCTTGAGGATAATATTAGTAGGATCTTCCTACTAATATTATCCTACTATAATTATTATAAATGCGAATGTTTGTAAGAATGGATGTATGGATGTTTGTTACTCTTTCACGTCAAAACGGCTGAACGGATCTTGATGAAATTTGGCACAGAGCTAAATTATAGTCTGGAATAACACATAGGATAGTTTTTTTTCGTTCATTACGCGGGCGCCAGCTAGTTAATAATAAATGACCAGATTGCCTATAAAATAAACAGAATTTGTATATCCTTAAAATAATATAGGTACCTACTTAAAAGAATTCTAATTAATACACCTTACTACTTAATTGACGAATATATTACTGATAAAAATATAGACAGTGATCTTAGTGCTTAGCAATAATTTGACTTTCTTTTTTTTGGATAATATAATATTATTTAGATTTTATTTTTAATAGCTTTCGTCCGCGACTTCGTCCGCGTTGCATATTTACTTTGGACTAACGCTATCTTTAACCCCGTGATGATCGAAAAAAAAAATATCTTCCTCTCCCCTTATCTCACTTTTCTTTTTTAAATTTGCCTGTGTCCGTCTCCAGGGTCCCGTACCAAAATTCATCAAAATCAGTTTGGCCATTTAGGCGTGAAGACGTAACAAACTAACTCACTTTCGCTTTTATAATATTAGTAAGGATTATATAATTTATTAAGAATTGAATATGAATTCTTAGTTATAATTTGTTATTGATGTTTTTTTTAAATAAAATTATTAAAAAAAATATTTTCTATGTTGGTGTGCCCTTTATGCAGGGTTCATAATTGTATTTTAGCTATAAGACTCATGTAACATTCTTTCACATTATGGAATGCAAAAAAATATGAATAATATACCATCAACATGAGTGAGCCACTTCAACGATTATGTCAGTAATTATGTGTTACTTATGCGGACGACGATGTCACTTATTCTTATGTTTTCGTGAACGCCACTCTAGACTTAGGAATTTGGAACAGTATCTGCTTTTGGCGTACCCATATCTACGAAGTGGGGAGACGCCTCGAGCTCAGGTTTGGGCTCCAACTCGAGTTCGGGCTCCTTTATGGCTGAGCCCAGTTCCTCCTCTAGAGAGCAAGCCTCGCGCTCCGGGGATGGCCTCCTGCAGGATAAGGTTACCGTATTAATCTCATTTATAGTAACAAGAATATCGAATGCATTGGTAACATAAACAAAAGTAATTACCGTGTTTGTCTTTTGCGCGGGGGCGCATCGGGCAGGAGAACCCGCTGAAGTTCAGATTGCCGCTTGCGACATATCAAATCCTTTCGAACTCTGATAGGCAGGGCGTTTATCAGGCGCTTGGTGCGTGCTTTAACCGCCCTTACATTTATCAATTCTTTACTGCAAAAATAAAATTGCCTATTAGAGAGACCTTATACTATAGGTAGACACAAACACGAAGATAAAATTTGCGTAAATTCAGGCATTCTAATCCAAATGCGATTTGAACGAAATTTTATAAGTATTACCTATTAGTATTCCTATACATGGGCGTAACGAGGGAGGGGCAGGGGTGGGCAGCTGCCTCCCCCCTGCTATATTGCTTACGTCCGTACTAAACATCTACTTTTTATCGATAAAAGTTAAAAATAAACGAACTTTTTGCCATTCGAAATAAAATATACCTACACAAATATTCCCAAGCGTTTGACCGTGTGTGGCATGAGGGATTGCTTTTTAAATTGAAAAGTGTACTGCCAGACTACCTATACGGAATACTCAAATCATTTCTTCAGCAACGGCATTTCATAGTACAACAAGGGGAAGCTCTGTCTGATCTATGTCCCATAAAAGCAGGAGTTCCGCAGGGTAGCGTACTGGGCCCAATTCTTTACTTACTCTTCACTGCGGATCTGCCAACGTCTGAATCCCTAACTACTGGAACCTTTGCTGACGATACCGCTAAACTAGCTCCACATAGCGATCCGAAAATAGCATCACAAATACTCTAAAAAGGACTAAATGATATCTCCAACTGGCTCAAAAAGTGGCGAATAAAAGCCAATGAAACAAAATCAGTCCATGTAACGTTCACAACATTAAGAAGAGGATCCTGTCCTCCAGTCACATTAAACAACATTGCAGTACCTCAGGCAGATCATGTGAGATATCTTGGATTGCACCTGGACAAAAGACTCACTTGGCAAAAACATATCTTCATGAAGAGAAAGCAAGTAGGTATCCAAACGCGGAAACTTCACTGGCTTATCGGGCGACAGTCGCAACTATCGCATGAAAACAAATTACTTTTATACAAGGCAATACTGAAGCCCGTCTGGACGTACGGGATACAACTATGGGGTACTGCATCCCATTCAAACATCGAAATCATACAAAGGTTTCAAAATAAAGCACTCCGTATGATAACCAACGCCCCCTGGTTCGTACCCAACGAAGTATTACATCGCGACCTACGCCTGCCCTCTGTGAAACAGGAAATTACACGCTATACCAAAAACTACAAAGAACGGATTGAACGGCACCCAAACAACCTAGCCCGACCATTAATGGCAAAACAAAGTGCGGCGTTTAAAGCGTAAAATACCTCAAGATTTGATACAGTCCCAGTAAACATCGCTGAAGAACAATGAGGATGTGACAAAGGTCACATACTAAACGCGCCAGCAATAGCACCAACCCATCTACCACTGAATGTCCCACAATGGAGACAGATTGTAGTACTTAAAGTAAAAAAAAAAAAAAAAAAATATTATAAAAACTTTTTAACAAAAAATTTTACTGACGAAAAGTGAAAAATAAAAAACCATCTTCAGCCAACCGTCTAGCTAAGTTGCAAAGTTAAAGTATGAGATTTGAGCACGAAGTATATACTTCGTGCGCAATAATAGCTGTCATTTCATCTTCAACAGTAATTTTTTGGCTCATTACGTTCTTAAATCACGGCTAGCAGCCACTTGAGCTAGTTGTTGTTTTTTTTACACCTCAGTAAAAAAAAATTACTTTTGAAGATGAAATGGCAGAATGAAATTCGAAACCCGAATATTTAAAAATTTCATTATCAATGTTGATCCAAAGGAAAGAGGTTGAGGCAACAGGGTAAAATATGGTACTACTTTACATTGACGTCCGTCGAATTAAGGGTGGGGAGGGGCGTGGGGGGAGGGGGGAGATGTGTACTACCCCCCTTAAAGGGAAAAGTTGCGGAGCCCTCCCCTTTACGAGTTTTTTTAATTTTTAAGTCTGAGGAAATTTTTCCCATATGAATTAAAATTAATAGTAAGTGTAAAAAACCATAGGGGACCTCTTAGGGGGGAATGGGGTTCTCCCCCTACAGAAGGGGGAATCCCCCTTCATAAAACAAATGGCACTGATTTAAAGAGGCAGTTGTAAATAGCGGTTTTAGTAAGTAAAAAATTATAAATGGCACGTTTCATAACTACCTACCAGCCAAGCCAAACCCTAAAATATTTTAAGCATGGTCGAGGGTGGGCTTGGTCGAAGGAGCCCCGCTCTGGGTGGTTTATAAAAAAATAACCACGAAGGAAGGCCATCCCCTTCTAACCTAACCTATCCGAGTCGGGGTACCCTAAAGTCCAGATTGCAATCAGTTTCTTCTATAAAGTAATAATAAGCCGCTGCTGCGGCTATAATTTTCTTTATTTCGTACTGAAAATAATGCTGTAATTTTATATATAAACTGTTAAATATATGTGTGCATGAAAACTATTTAAACTAGTACAAAATATTATTATTTACGTAAATTTATATAAAATAAAATGTTACCAAACGTAAGACAACATAACCGTTGGTGAAACGAAACGTTCAATAGCGAGAATTCTATAATCTGTGGTAGGAATTGATATAAATACTGCAAAAATATTTATTTTCAACATTTTTTTTTCTCAAAAAGTACGCGTCTCCGCATATTGAGACTTTACGTGTGTCTTATAATAATTTAACCTTTCCGTAAAAAAATATCAACCCCCAACTCCACGGCCGGCAATGGAAAGCTTAGCCCAAACCATTATTTACGTTGTAGAACTATAGAGCTGTCCATTAGTGTCCAGTCCATAGTGACTCCACTCACCAACACTAAATCATGATTAACGGGTTGCATTTTAATAATTTCTAGACCAAATCCCAATATATTTCGTTTGTTAACATGTTATTAGTGCAGAATTGCCATAGCTTTAGCATTTATTTAAAAAATGCTGACGTTTTGAAATTATCGTACTAATACATATTTCGCAAAGGAAATATCTTCAAGTTTAATTTGTTGTACAGTAACAATAGACATAAGGTATACCTATAACAAAACTTACCTCATTTTTGTTGGATTTTTAATTAATTAATAACAGTCTTGAGTGTGTTTTGTCTGTTGACAAGAAAGTCGAACTGTCATGAACAGTGCTGCCAACAAAAAATTCTCGATTACCCGCGTCAGTGGTGTCAATTCCCCGAAATTCCCCGCTTGTTTTTGATTAATTCCTCACATATTCCCAAAATTTATATTTTTGGAATAAAAACACTGTTTTGTTAAAATTTGTTTAGTTTTAAACAAGTTTTGAATAAAACAGTGTTAAAACTTTTATAAATTATAGCATATATAAAAATACATAAAACTTTTATGTTTAGTTTTAAAGTTTTCTTTTCAAAATAAAGTAACGGCCACTGCTTATTTATAAGTGTATTCTAATGCAGGTACAAAAAAACGTTTTTATTTTAATCTTCAGTGGCCCTTACTTTATTTGGGATAGTAGTATATTATTTTTGCCATATTTTACGCAGTTACATTTAATAATGTAAAAATGGATGCGTTCAGAAATACGAAATCGTGTTCAAATGACAGTTGAGCAGGCAGTTTTTAGTTGTAAAGCATTAAATACCCGACATAATATTGTTTTAGCCGAAATGGTCTGGATTCTCCGAAATTCCCCGATTTATGTCATTCCCCGAGCTCTCCCCGCCCTAACCGTCAATTCCCCGCAAATCGGGGATTTTCCCCGCGATTGGCAGCACTGGTCATGAACTGTCACTTTTACTTTTTTAAATTAGTTCCTTACGGAACAGGCTAAGGTCTGAGACCATGCTGCCTAGTCATCAGTTAACATTTTTTCTTGGTTAACAATTCTTCATTAAGTAACTCCGTAATATAGGGAAGTCCAATAAAATTCATTAGTTTTAATTAATCCATAGGTAAGTAATTCCAGTTGAAGTCATTAGTATTAAATCCATAGGTAATCAATTCCAGGTAAATTCATCAGTTTCTTATTTTCCATGTAACGTTATTCCGTTTAAAGTCTTCAGTTTGTTTCAATAAAATCCATGTTAAGATTTGTTATTCCACAAAATCTTCGATCAACTCCAAGTAATTTTCATTCAATGTTTCCGAGTATCAAGTCCATAGTTTTTGTTTTTTTTTTTTATAATCCCAAATCACTGAATTTTTTGGAAGCAACTACTGACAACGATAACATATACCAATACCAGTAGACCAGTACGTACATCACACAGTACATTTTCATACATTGCTAACACATACATATACATATACTGTACATTTTTAAACATTGTAGTTTCTAAGTAGTTTTTGCTCTTTCTTAGAACATAGATTAATTAATTCTTAGCATACAAATTATCTAAATGAAAGTCAATGAAAAGATATTTAGAAATATATACATGACAGTTATTTATATAGACAACATGAGTTGGACATGGCCAAAAAATGTATGAGACTGTGCCCCAGAATGTACACATATAAAATTTATGTCATTTTATAGTAAACATCTTCTTTAACAAGAATACAGAAGGGGCATATTGCTCAGCAGTCGTGAACAAAAATTATGAAGGTCTTAAGAAGTTGTTTTGTGACTACTACTTAAGTCTTTATATGTAAATTAATCTATGTATGTTTAAATATATATGTCGCAGATGTTGTGTTGCATACATTACATTGGTTAAAAAAACACTGGGAGAGCAAAATAATGCTCTATGATAATAATGCTCAGGTCTAATCGAAATTGTGATTTATATAAAAATATTACATACAAACGAATATTCATTTGTAATATTTTTATACAAATCACATTTTGGATTAGACTGGAAATAAAACAAAGTACATGTTTTAATCATTTAATGTTGACAATACCCCATCAAAAACGCGGCTGGCGAAACAATATCTTCCTGGTTTCTCGCCCAAGTACCAAAGAATTGTCATAATACGAGTATGGGCACAACATCCAACAGTCCAATTTCCAGCTTTACAATTACACCAATAATCTAAGATAGCATTTCTAGGTTGTTCTTGAATTGAGGGATGCTCATCATATAAAAAATGTAAGTATAATGTTCACGCCTGGAATGTCTTGATTTAATGCATCCTCTTAATAGGAGAGGGCGGTTTTCTGGTACGTAGTTCCACCAACATTAAGATTTATTGTCCAACAAGGCTGACTTAATTGAGGTAGGCACTAAATGACCTGCACTTTACTGACATCTATCAAATATGCAATGTGTAGATGTATTAGCACAACATTTATAATTCAGCAGGGTAATTGATGAAATATCTTCAATGTTGCTTACAGCTGCTTGGCCAGGAGGAAGTGGTGGAGGAATTGGTACCTGATTTTCTTGATCAGATTGATACTCATCTAATGTAACAAAACGGCCAGCATCCCGAATATATATTCGGCTCCCTTCTCTGTTAGCTCTCATGAAAAAACCATGGCATAATAAGTTGGCTGCTCTGACCTTAAAAAATATAAACAACTTAAATATTAAGTGGCCGCTGATCTGTGCCGATTCCACAATGGTTACATATTATTACACAGATGAAACGAATACACAAGAAGAACATTAGCTTGTCTTAGTTTTCGTAATATTAAATAAAAATCTTATTAATTTTATTATCCTCATGGAAGCACTGTAGAGGATAAATATTATATGAAATAAGGCATGTGAGCAGCTACAGGTACTGGTGGTACTGCCACAAACTGATTAATATTAATTATTCCCCTTTGGTTTTAAAGCAGTATTTAATAGTACTAACTGGTAACTATATTGAATTTCCCATCATTATGAATTAAAAAAATGTTTTTAATTAAAGAGACTCAAAGAAGGCTTACTGAGATTGTTCACTATAAGATATTTACAAATAAATATTTAAAAAAGTTTTACTTACATGATGATACAACTATGGCGAGAAGGCTCCTTTCCGGGATGTCGAGTCTTTTGGCATGTGTCATGTGTGACTGATCTACTGCAGCCATAACAAACATTGATATGACCAAGTTGTTTTTCCTTTGAATTGGTTGTAAGACATCTTGATAAATTGTCATAACAGGTACCACAGACACCGCTTTCAGTTGATAACTGTAAAGGCAAAATAAGTACCTATTAGTCTGAGATTTTAAGATCACATCATGAGATTATTAGGTAATATTTTCCATGAATGTTTTAGTTATAAAGGTCTTAAAGAAAGTAGAACTTACCTCAAAAGTTAACCACTCCGATAAAAGAGCAGTCATATCAGGAGGTAATGATGATATTCCATGCCTCCGTAGGTATACGTTCTCATAAAGTGATACCACAGTTAATACACGCTTGTAAAAGGTCCATTTTCCTTTAGCATTAACCCTTAATAAGGCTAAGAGATATAGTTTCCCACCAAGACTATTATGAAAAACATGTTTATTTTACATGAAAGATAGCCCATAGAATGAACGCAACCGAAATATACAATTCTTTAGAAGATTTTAAATTTCATAACTTACGACATTTTTCAATTATTGACTACCTTATATTGAAATGTCAATGTCAAAGTTCAGTGACGTGAAAAAGTGCTAAAATAACGGTCGATTTTTGGTTACTTCCGTGAAAAATTCTTTTATTGTTCAACGAAAAATCTTGTAAGTAGATTATGTTTCCATCTTATATGAAATGACAACTTTAGCTATGTTTTTTTGTTGATTTTATGCGTATAACATTGATAACAGCGTTAAAATCTGCGAAATACTAAGTGGGAAAATTATTCCCTTGGCCCGATTGAGTTTATAATTTATTTCTTATTATACAGGGTGTTTGGTGCATCGTTTGCCAAATTGAATTGGCCGAAAGAAGAGGTCATTTGCTATCGCCTCAGGCTCAAGTACTCATTTTTGGCCACACCGGTTTTTTTATTACAACTTTCTAATTTTTATTTTGAAAAAATCCAAAACTCAGCATTAAAGCTTAAATTAAAAAAAAAGTTTTAAGTGTAGTCTTCAAATTTCATTTTTATTTACATATGTACTGTTGTATGGCTCTATCAAATTTAAAATTACTTGCAAGTAACATCTAGTTTTTTTTTAATAAATCACAAAGTTTTTGGAAAAATAAAAAATGAACTTAAAACTCAACTTTAAATAGCTATAAAAAAAAAACTAAAAGCGATCGGGATCTTCGAATTATTTTAAAAAGTTCTCTAGTCTATCCCCTTTCCAACGGTATGTAATGTGTTAAAAAACTCTTTTAATATCTTTAATAATTAGCTAAATGTGTAGTCGAGACACATCAGGCTGATATTGGATATTACGTTTAAAACACTAGTTTTCGCATAAATTACATGCTATTAGTAGATAGATACTGTTATCTCACGTCTTACGTAGTCTCTTATCTCGTTCTTACATAGGGAACTTTCCTCGAAATTGAAAAAAAAATACATTATTACAAAAATAATCATTTATTAATAAGTAATTTAATTACATACTAATCTTACAAGTCTTGTTCAAACTGTCTACCACTATTGCGTATGCACGCGCGACATCTTCGTCTTATCTCAACTGTAGTGGTGCGTAAACGCATTTCTGCTTTGATCGTCATGAAAGCCGCCTCAATGCGTTGGACTAAATCATCTCTTGTCTCAACTTCCGTGGCGTAGACGAGTTCTTTGGCCCGTCCCCAGACGTAAAAATCCAACGGAGTTAAGTCTGGAGAACGTGGAGGCCAAGGAATAGGGCCATCCCTCCCAATCCATGAGTCCGGGAATGCACCATTCAAGTACTCCCTGACGGTTATTCTCCAATGAGCGGGACAACCGTCATGTTGGAAAACAAAAGACCTGTCTTCACTGAAAATTGGCAAATCAGCTAATAATAAGGGCAACTCTGTTTGCAGAAATTCTAAGTAATTATCCCCGTTCAGGTTGTCAGGTAAGTAGTGTGGTCCAATTACATGATTTGCAATGACTCCTGCCCAAACGTTCACACTAAATCGTCTCTGGAATGACCTTTGTCGTTTTACGCGTGGGTTTTGATCTTTTGCTGTCCAGTGGTGTAAGTTATGTAAATTGAGGATTCCCTCTTTAGTAAATTTGGACTCATCCGTCCACAGAATTCTTTTTAAAAAGACCGGATTATCCACGTCTGAATGCAGTAAAAAACGACAAAACTGGACACGGTTATCAAAGTCTTGATTCTCGAGACCTACAACAAATAAAATACGCGTAAGAATGCATTACTTTCTCGCAAGATTTTTTTTTATTGTTTGTAAAAAGTACGGGCAGTACAATGTAAAAGACAATGGCCTGACCGCTGAAGGTTTATGACATCTGGCAGAGTGACGTCAAAGCCGCTACCTGCTGCTGCGTCGGGTACGCGGTAAAGCTAGAAAGGGTTCGCAATCTACGTTAGCGCCTACGGTTGTGAGTCTATTAATTTAAAAATTACGTACCTTGCACCGGAGTGTAATGGAAAGCATGTTTGTTATTTTGGCGAAGTACTCGCCATACTTTCCAGATCGAAATTCCCAGTAATGCAGCTACATTTCTTATGCTTCTAGTGGGATCTTCTTCAAACAGTGCCAGAATCTGTTCATCTACGTCAACATTATGACGCACTACAATCCCTCTTGGTTCACTAGCAGTCAAATTACCAGTCTCACGTAAGCGTCGATAAGTGTTCTGGAAAGTATGGCGGGAAGGCAATCGTCTATTGGGAAAGCGTTCCTGATAAATTCTTTGTGCTTCGCGAGCAACACCATCGGCTCTTCCATAAGCCATCAAAATATCAGCGTATTCTTCATTAGAGAATGTAGCCATATTGTAACACAAAAAAAATCACGAAAGTTAACACAAACACCCACAAAACTCAATGAAAAGATAACAGTAACAGAAATTAACAGTAACAGAAAATAACACAACAACAACAAGGGGTTAGTTTTCAGAGACAGTCAAATAACGACTAACAAACTTAACCAATTTGCGGCCAACCCAATAACAAAAAGAGACAGATAATGAATTCTACTGTGTAGGAGGGAGATAGCAGGCTTTACCTGCTTCGTATGTATTGTTTACGCGAAAACACTTATTTATCCCGAATATGCAATAGTTTGATGGTGCGTCCCGATACACAAACTTAGCGTATTAGTGAACTTACTGAAACATTTTTTAAACACATTGCATACCGTTGGAAAGGGGATAGACTAGAGAACTTTTTAAAATAATTCGAAGATCCCGATCGCTTTTAGTTTTTTTTTTATAGCTATTTAAAGTTGAGTTTTAAGTTAATTTTTTATTTTTCCAAAAACTTTGTGATTTATTAAAAAAAAACTAGATGTAACTGGCAAGTAATTTTAAATTTGATAGAGCCATACAACAGTACATATGTAAATAAAAATGAAATTTGACGACTACACTTAAAACTTTTTTTTTAATTTAAGCTTTAATGCTGAGTTTTGGATTTTTTCAAAATAAAAATTAGAAAGTTGTAATAAAAAAACCGGTGTGGCCAAAAATGAGTACTTGAGCCTGAAGCGATAGCAAATGACCTCTTCTTTCGGCCAATTCAATTTGGCAAACGATGCACCAAACACCCTGTATATATGAAAGTTTGAACTCACATACAAGTCAATACAAAATACAAATAATGATAGAATGCTGAAATTTGACTGAAAGTAAGCTTCTTAGGGGATGTAGATGTGATATTTACATGTAATAATTTATTTGTAGGATTCACCATGAATAAGAAAACAAATTTAGGGAAACGGGAGTTAGAAGATATCATGAACAACCTGTCAGATTTATCCGATCTTGACTCAGATGATGATACCTATTACCAAACAGCCCCCGTAACCAGCCCGGCAGATTACCAGAATGAGTCTCAAGATGTTATTGTTGAAAGAATAGAATTAGAATAAAAATGCGATTGCAATACCGCTTTTTATTAAGCATGCATGATAACATTCATAGGTAAATAAAATAAAAGTTCGTAACGCATTTTATTACTGTATGAATAAAGAAAAAAAATCTAATGTAAAAAATAAATAAAATGTAAAAAGCGAAACCAGGTGAAATACTAGTATATGAAAAACAACAAAACTAGGCATAATTTCCTTTGCCTAAATAGGCAAAGGGAATTATTTTCCCACTTCGAGACACAGTGCACATACATAATCGGGCAAAGGGATATTATTTCCCACCCAAAAAAAGGGGGTAAAAACCATCCCCCCTTCTTCAAAATACTTTTTTTTAATTCTACAGTATCTATTTACTCTATTTCCACTGTAACTTACTTTCTAGCTCTAACACAGGCGCGAGCCTTATTAAGGGTTAAGTACACACTATACAATATAATTAGTGGAGCACTCGCGTGGGGCTATAAATGGTAAAATAAAAACGTGAACCTTATTATGTTTTAATTAGAAACGGCGCAAGATTTCAAACGAATCTGATATGACATTTTGTTGACAATATTCTTGTCATATTCGACCATAGATATAGAATAACCGGAAAACTATATCTATGCATTAGACTGTCGGAGTGTCAGGAAGGTTGAGTGTTGGCAGCACATAAGCGTCGAATCTGATCCATAACTGCACTTATATTATTTTGAATTATTTATTACAACAATTATTTGTTATACGGATCAGAAAACATAAAACAATAATAGTTATGTATTATATTGTACGATAAGATAACATATAAATATTTAGTTTTCTGTCATGAAAAAATAAACAAAGTTAAGCACTTCTCAAGAGGCCACCGGGCCTCGGGCAACATAAAAATGTGACAAGATGGCCGCCCGGCTAATAGCGTGCGCACACGACGAGGTTGTTTTAAATGAAACACAAATAAAAATGTTCGGAAAGTTTATAAAAGCAAACACATATTTTACTTTTACATAATATTTATACCCGAATATTTTTACCCGACTACGGCGAAGCCGAAGGAGGGTTATGGTTTTGATAGGCTATGTATGTATGTTCATCTGTTCTCATATAGCTCCTAAACTACTCATCAGAATTCGACAAATGAGGTATAGTTAGAAGCGTCTTATTCGTCCGCTGAACATAGGCTACGTGACGTGTCACAAAACTTAATGTGTCGCCCTCTAGCGGACAAAAAGTGCCAAGTTTAAAAAATTAATTAAGATAAATACACCGTGTTTGGTATCATTTGAAAGCGCTTCACTTGTACATTTCAAAAATATTGCTTAACTTAAGTGGCGCCCTCTAACAATAAAAAAAAAACGAAAGAAAGAGAAAGAAATAATGCGTATATTGGTATAACAATACACTGTAAAACTATAAAAACAGAAAACAAAATAGTAAAAACACACAAATTTGGTAAAAATAAAAATACACAATAAAACAATACACAAAAAAAAACATAAATCAAACATTGTAATGCCAAAAGGGCCTCAGCTCAGCATGTCAGATGACAAAGTCAGATAAGTGCCAAGTGCCAAGTTTGACTTTGATAAGTTTTTATTTTCCATAGGCCTACATGGGCAGAGAGTGGACAACCACATAACAGAGAATATCTATTGTACTTGCTTATGGTATTCTCTGAAACAGCGCTTAATGCACAAACTAATATTGCACTGAATACATTTCCAAACTGTCCTTGTGTCCCTTTTGTTCCGTGAGCACATCCAGCAACGCGCTTTTTTCATGCCGGAATGCCCAGGAAAGTGGTCATGATCAATGTTCGGTCGGCTGTTAGTCCCTATCGTCAATTGTCTTGTCGTCCTGTCCATATATAGTCGAGGTTCAGTCGTCAAGTCAATGCGTCGATGTATTTTAAGGAGGTTTTCCGCCAAAATAGTCCGGAACTGCCTATGTGATATGTTCGGGTTCTGCGACTGAAATATCACATGGGCATTGAATATGGCAGTACTTAGCAACCTGCAGAAAACCTTCTTGTACCACACCTTATTTCTAATTCGTTCCACGGGCTGAGCAGATAAAATTTGATCTTTTCTATCTACTCCACCCATGGACATATTGTAATCAAGTACGATTTTAGGTTTGAATGTCAGTCGGTTTTTCTTGTTCTGAGACCCCACTTGTAAGTGATGGTATGTGGAGATCATGCTAACCAAATTAGCATCTCGCCATACCATCACACACAAGTCTGAGGTGTAGCTTGCCACTACCTCACCTTGTCGTAAGTCAGTCTTGGTCAGAGTCTTGAGCGAGTCGGGTACGAATTCGCGGTTTAAACGTAACGTCCCGTAACAGTCAGTCTTATGTTTTTTGAGACATCGCAATAACAATGGACTGTTATAAAAATTATCCATTATCACTGTATGTCCTCGGTCAAGTAGTGGCTCCAACAAGTCAAATACTATTTTAGCGGTAGCGTTGGTGGGATGTGCATTATCATCATCTGGTCGGTCAACAGTCTCGTTCTGTGTTTGGTCAAGCATCTCGTTTTCTGGCCGGTCACGCAATATGTCATTGGACTCGTCAATTGTCTCGTCATCGAGTCTATCAACAATCTCGTCATTAGGTTCGTTAACTGTCTCGTCATGGGGTCGGTCAACCGTCTCGTCCTCAGTAGGTAGGTCATCAGTCGGGGCAGCCTGAGTATTTTTTCCAACGTATACAAAAAACTTCCAGAGATAGCCACTGCGAGACTCACAAAGCTCGTACGTTTTTATGCCAGTTTTGGCGGCTTTAGTTGCAATTTTTTGAGCAAAGCTCAATCGCCCGTGCCACTTAAGGAGAGACTCGTCAATGGCTATCTCTTGGGCAGGCATGTATAAAGTTGAAAATTTGTTATTAAGGTCATCAAGTACCGGCTGTATTTTAGAGAGTTTAGTCTTGTTAGTCATAGTCTCATTGTCGACGAAATGATAAAACGATTTTAGCAGTAGGAAACGGTTGTAAGACATGATACGTGAAAAATACGGCATGGTCCCAAACCCATTAAAAGAGAAGTATTTTTCCTCCTCTGGTAACGGATACAGGCCTTGCAGAATCAACACTGTTATAAACGTAATCATTTCGTTGCAGTCAGTCGGAGTCCATCTACGCAGACGCGATGCTGGAAGCAGCTTGTTCTCCGCTTTTAAGCGAGCTATCTTCTGCTCTGCATAACGGTTAGTCTCTGTGCAAAGTCGGTCTATAAAACCAGTATCGAACATTTTGTAAAAAATGTCAACAGGAGTCTTGTCAGTTATGTCAAAAGTCGGTCCCGATAACCCTTTAAAAGTCTCTCGTCGTCCAGTAAAGTTCGCCTTGTCCTTCTTCCAGTCAAAACTGTAGTAATCTTTATTAGGCACTATGTCTCGTAAAACTCGGTCACTCAAATCGTCCTCAGTCTGTAACACTTCAGTCTCTATTTCAGTCATGTCATCGTCACATGCTGGTTCAGTCGCTGCGTTACGGATGATCGGAAGAAAACAACCATCATTGTCGTCGAAGTTAAGTTCTAAGTCAACGTCACTGTCATCATCTTGTCGCAAGTTGTCTAAGGTGCTGTTAAGGTCTGCTATATCTGAAATAAATAAAATACGTAATAAATAATATTTGTTTCTTTCTTTTCTTTTTAACAACAAATAAACAAGTTACGGCATGGCAGTCCTACTGCTATTGTAAATTAGAAAGTTTGTGAGGATGTCTGTGAATTTGGCTACTTGTTATCACGGTATTACTACGGGAACGAGATTTATGTGGGTAACACCACGGGGTGCATTTAGTACTTACTAGTTGCAGTGTCACTGTGCTCGGTGCTCAGTTGGATGGGCTCCACTTCGACTTCTTCCCCCAAGATGATGACATCTTATGGAAAAGATTGAGACGTACTATAATAATGTAATGTCATGTCGCTTGAGGATAATATTAGTAGGATCTTCTTACTAATATTATCCTACTATAATTATTATAAATGCGAATGTTTGTAAGAATGGATGTATGGATGTTTGTTACTCTTTCACGTCAAAACGGCTGAACGGATCTTGATGAAATTTGGCACAGAGCTAAATTATAGTCTGGAATAACACATAGGATAGTTTTTTTTCGTTCATTACGCGGGCGCCAGCTAGTTAATAATAAATGACCAGATTGCCTATAAAATAAACAGAATTTGTATATCCTTAAAATAATATAGGTACCTACTTAAAAGAATTCTAATTAATACACCTTACTACTCAATTGACGAATATATTACTGATAAAAATATAGACAGTGATCTTAGTGCTTAGCAATAATTTGACTTTCTTTTTTTTGGATAATATAATATTACTTAGATTTTATTTTTACTAGCTTTCGTCCGCGACTTCGTCCGCGTTGCATATTTACTTTGGGCTAACGCTATCTTTAACCCCGTGATGATCGAAAAAAAAATATCTTCCTCTCCCCTTATCTCACTTTTCTTTTTTAAATTGCCTGTGTCCGTCTCCAGGGTCCCACCTATTTCTGTACCAAAATTCATTAAAATCAGTTTGGCCATTTAGGCGTGAAGACGTAACAAACTAACTCACTTTCGCTTTTATAATATTAGTAAGGATTATATAATTTATTAAGAATTGAATATGAATTCTTAGTTATAATTTGTTATTGATGTTTTTTTTTTAAATAAAATTAAGTATTAAAAAAAATATTTTCTATGTTGGTGTGCCCTTTATGCAGGGTTCATAATTGTATTTTAGCTATAAGACTCATGTAACATTCTTTCACATTATGGAATGCAAAAAAATATGAATAATAAACCATCAACATGAGTGAGCCACTTCAACGATTATGTCAGTAATTATGTGTTACTTATGCGTTACTTACTCTTTTTAACGGAGACAAAGATAGCAAACCCCTCAGACGTGGCGTACCTCAACTACCCAGGATACTCACTTGAACATAAGTTTAAGAAGCAGGCTGGGGTCTGTGCGTACGTCCGCGATGACATTTGCTGTCAGCGTCTCCGCTGCTGCGAGGTTGCGGGTTTTTCTACTTTGTGGCTGATGGTGAACACTGGCATTTCTAAGTCCATCTATGTCGGTGTATATCGGTCGCATAGTGGTGATCCGGAGACGACTAGACTCTTTGACCATCTTACGGAGGCAGCCGAGTTGGCCCAACTTAAATACCCGATGGCGGAGCTTGTTTTTCTGGGGGATTTTAATGCCCATCATAAAGAATGGTTGTTCCCGTACCAGAAATCAGACCATGCTGGAAGAGAGGCGCGCAAGTTTGCGTTATCGCTAGATCTCGACCAGCTGGTTGATCAAGCTACCCGCGTCCCGGATGTTGATGGCCACACACCCAATTGTTTAGACCTTCTTGCTGACAACTGATCCGGACAGGCACTCTGTATCGGTCTGGGCCCCGCTCGGATCGTCAGACCACTGTCTGGTGAAAACTGTATCTACCTGCTCTCCTCCGGATACAACCTCCAGGGGCATGAGGCGAGTGTGGAAGTACGGGTCAGCAGACTGGGATGAGATGCGGCATTTCTTTGCATCCTACCCATGGCGGCGGACCTGCTTCTCTTCGAGCAACCCGTCCATCTGTGCTGACGCAATTGTCGACGTGATACGTCAGGGAATGGAGTACTATATTCCATTCTCTGACGTCCCACTTGGCTACGAGGCTCGGCCTTGGTATAATACAGCTTGCGTTCAAGCAGATTTGCGTAAAGAGCAAGCATACCAGGCCTGGGCCTCGGCCCGTAGTGTCGGGTGCGCCAGTCTCGGTGTTCGCAACATGAAGAGAGCCTTTAACTCTGCCGCCAAGGACTGCAAACGGGTGTTACAGAAGGCTCGGTTCGACCATATTGGAAGAATTGGGGCCAAATTGGCGACCTACACTTCAGGTAGCAAGCAGTTTTGGTCCCTTTCCAAATCGGTCGAATCGAACTTCTGTCGTCCTTCGCTGCCTCCGATGCTGAAACCGGATGGAACACTGGCTCACACCGCGCAAGAGAAGGCAAATTTGTTTGCTACTCTCTTTGCTGAAAACTCGCGTCTAGACTCAGCATCTAATTCACCACCTAACATACCTCCTTGTAACTCCGTAATGCCGGAGATTGCAGTTCACCTTAAGGAGGTCCGTAAAGCCCTATGCAGTCTAGACGTGAACAAAGCCAGTGGACCGGACGGTATACCTGCTCGAGTCCTTAGGAGCTGTGCTCCAGAGTTGTCTCCTGTACTGACTCGCCTGTACCGCCTCTCTCTTAAAACCGGAGTGGTGCCCAAGTCCTGGAAGCTTGCTAATGTGCAACCGGTACCCAAAAAAGGTAGCCGTGCTGATCCTGTCAACTATAGACCAATCGCCATCACCTCCATTCTCTGCAAAGTGATGGAAAGGGTTCTTAACAATAAGCTGCTGACATACCTTGAAGACAATGAGCTCCTCAGCGACCACCAGTATGGCTTCCGCCGTGGTCGGTCGACCGGAGATCTTCTCGCGTATGTTACGCATCGCTGGGGTGAGGCCATCGAGAAACACGGCGAAGCTCTTGCTGTGTCTCTCGATATATCAAAGGCCTTTGACAGGGTCTGGCATGCTAGTCTGCTTGGCAAGCTTCCCGCATTTGGTATCCCTGCTGACTTTTGCAACTGGTTATCGGACTTTTTGAGTGAACGATCGATCCGAGTGGTTATTGACGGCTGCGCATCGGATCTCATGGCAATCAATGCCGGTGTTCCTCAAGGGTCTGTTCTCTCTGCTACTCTTTTTTTGCTGCACATCAACGACCTACTTCAGCTAGGAGCTGTTGGGTACGCAGACGACAGCACAGTCTCAGAGAGATACATTTCCAGTGCAAAAGCCGGTAGGGATGAGATAGCTACTCTTAGAGAGGCCATGGTTGAGCGGATGAATTTGACCTTAAACCTTGTTTCCCAATGGGGTGATGACAATCTGGTCAAGTTCAACGCTCAGAAAACACAGGCTTGTCTTTTCTCAGCCAAAAGGAGCCCATTTAATTTATCCCCTACTTTCCGAAGTACATCTGTACCCATTACCGACCGTCTGGAGCTCTTGGGCATGGAGTTGACGTCAGATCTCAACTTCGGTCCAACCATCGAGTCAAAAGCACAGACTGCAGCTAAAAAGCTGGGCATCCTAAATAAGGTGAGGCGATACTTCACGCCGGGACAGCTTTGTAACTTGTATAAAGCACAGGTCCGTTCCTGTATGGAGTATTGCAGCCACCTGTGGGATGGCTCGGCAAAATACCAGCTCGCTGCACTCGACTCGGTGGAACGCAGGGCCAAAAGGCTCATAGGCGATGAGATGCTTGTGTCCAAGCTTCACAGCCTGGCGCATAGGCGTAACGTTGCCAGCTTGTCGGTTTTCTACAGATTGTACTTCGGAGAGTGTGCGCTGGAGCTCCATGACCTGATCCCACCATCTCCGTTTTACTACCGGGCTACCAGACGTACGGCAGGGTACCACCCGCACTTGGTCGATATACCGTCTTGTCGTACTAAGCGCTTTTCCTCAACTTTTATTGTGCGCACGGCCAAGGTGTGGAACTCTCTGCCAGCTTCTGTGTTCCCTACCACATACGACCCGTCTGCCTTCAAAACAAGAGTTAATAGGCATCTTCTGGGCTCGCTCGCTCCATCGTAGACCTCATCTGTCGCTTACCATCAGGCGAGATCGAGGTCAAGAGTGAGTTCATTATAAATAAAAAAGAAAAAAAAAAAAAAAAAAAAAAAAAAATGCGGACGACGATGTCACTTATTCTTATGTTTTCGTGAACGCCACTCTAGACTTAGGAATTTGGAACAGTATCTGCTTTTGGCGTACCCATATTTACGAAGTGGGGAGACGCCTCGAGCTCAGGTTTGGGCTCCAACTCGAGTTCGGGCTCCTTTATGGCTGAGCCCAGTTCCTCCTCTAGAGAGCAAGCCTCGCGCTCCGGGGATGGCCTCCTGCAGGATAAGGTTACCGTATTAATCTCATTTATAGTAACAAGAATATCGAATGCATTGGTAACATAAACAAAAGTAATTACCGTGTTTGTCTTTTGCGCGGGGGCGCATCGGGCAGGAGAACCCGCTGAAGTTCAGATTGCCGCTTGCGACATATCAAATCCTTTCGAACTCTGATAGGCAGGGCGTTTATCAGGCGCTTGGTGCGTGCTTTAACCGCCCTTACATTTATCAATTCTTTACTGCAAAAATAAAATTGCCTATTAGAGAGACCTTATACTATAGGTAGACACAAACACGAAGATAAAATTTGCGTAAATTCAGGCATTCTAATCCAAATGCGATTTGAACGAAATTTTATAAGTATTACCTATTAGTATTCCTATACATGGGCGTAACGAGGGAGGGGCAGGGGTGGGCAGCTGCCTCCCCCCTGCTATATTGCTTACGTCCGTACTAAACATCTACTTTTTATCGATAAAAGTTAAAAATAAACGAACTTTTTGCCATTCGAAATAAAATATACCTACACAAATATTCCCAAGCGTTTGACCGTGTGTGGCATGAGGGATTGCTTTTTAAATTGAAAAGTGTACTGCCAGACTACCTATACGGAATACTCAAATCATTTCTTCAGCAACGCCATTTCATAGTACAACAAGGGGAAGCTCTGTCTAATCTATGTCCCATAAAAGCAGGAGTTCCGCAGGGTAGCGTACTGGGCCCAATTCTTTACTTACTCTTCACTGCGGATCTGCCGACGTCTGAATCCCTAACTACTGGAACCTTTGCTGACGATACCGCTATACTAGCTCCACATAGTGATCCGAAAATAGCATCACAAATACTCCAAAAAGGACTAAATGATATCTCCAACTGGCTCAAAAAGTGGCGAATAAAAGCCAATGAAACAAAATCAGTCAATGTAACGTTCACATTAAGAAGAGGATCCTGTCCTCCAGTCACATTAAACAACATTGCAGTACCTCAGGCAGATCATGTGAGATATCTTGGATTGCACCTGGACAAAAGACTCACTTGGCAAAAACATATCTTCATGAAGAGAAAGCAAGTAGGTATCCAAACGCGGAAACTTCACTGGCTTATCGGGCGACGGTCGCAACTATCGCATGAAAACAAATTACTTTTATACAAGGCAATACTGAAGCCCGTCTGGACGTACGGGATACAACTATGGGGTACTGCATCCCATTCAAACATCGAAATCATACAAAGATTTCAAAATAAAGCACTCCGTATGATAACCAACGCCCTCTGGTTCGTACCCAACGAACTATTACATCGCGACCTACGCCTGCCCTCTGTGAAACAGGAAATTACACGCTATACCAAAAACTACAAAGAACGGATTGAACGGCACCCAAACAACCTAGCCCGACCATTAATGGCAAAACAAAGTGCGGCGTTTAAAGCGTAAAATACCTCAAGATTTGATACAGTCCCAGTAAACATCGCTGAAGAACAATGAGGATGTGACAAAGGTCACATACTAAACGCGCCAGCAATAGCACCAACCCATCTACCACTGAATGTCCCACAATGGAGACAGATTGTAGTACCTACTTAAAGTAAAGAAAAAAAAAAATTATTATATAAACTTTTTAACAAAAAATTTAACCGACGAAAAGTGAAAAATAAAAAACCATTTAGTCTAGCTAAGTTGCAAAGTTAAAGTATGAGATTTGAGCACGAAGTATATACTTCGTGCGCAATAATAGCTGTCATTTCATCTTCAACAGTAATTTTTTGGCTCATTACGTTCTTAAATCACGGCTAGCAGCCACTTGAGCTAGTTGTTGTTTTTTTTACACCTCAGTAAAAAAAAATTACTTTTGAAGATGAAATGGCAGAATGAAATTCGAAACCCGAATATTTAAAAATTTCATTATCAATGTTGATCCAAAGGAAAGAGGTTGAGGCAACAGGGTAAAATATGGTACTACTTTACATTGACGTCCGTCGAATTAAGGGTGGGGAGGGGCGTGGGGGGAGGGGGGAGATGTGTACTACCCCCCTTAAAGGGAAAAGTTGCGGAGCCCTCCCCTTTACGAGTTTTTTTAATTTTTAAGTCTGAGGAAATTTTTCCCATATGAATTAAAATTAATAGTAAGTGTAAAAAACCATAGGGGACCTCTTAGGGGGGAATGGGGTTCTCCCCCTACAGAAGGGGGAATCCCCCTTCATAAAACAAATGGCACTGATTTAAAGAGGCAGTTGTAAATAGCGGTTTTAGTAAGTTAAAAATTATAAATAGCATAGAGATAAAATTAATTGCGCATGTATTAAGTTGGAGTATGTTAGCACTTTTAAATATTTAGGGCTCAGTATAGACATACATTTTAATTGGAAGACGCATGTTTCTGACGTTTGTAACAGGCTGAGATCTGTAGCAGGAAAGTTCTATCAGTTGAGCAGTGTAGTAAATAAACACACGTTACTGATTGTTTATTATGCGCTCGCTGACTCAATACTGAGCTACGGACTTATTGTGTATGGGCGAACATTTAAAACGTATTTAGAAGGTATTAGAAAATTACAGATTAGATTGATTAAGTTCCTAGTTAGCAAAGAGGTTACAAAAAAGTTTAATGAAGATTATAATAAATTATTTCCCATTTGTAAAATTATGCCAATAGATTTAAAAATAGATTATTTGATAGGATTAGAACACTATTATTGTGATGAGTATAAAGTGGCTGTTCAAAATAAATATAATACGAGGAGTGTAAGGGAGAAAAAACTAGTTCAGCTGAAAAAAACAAATTATTATGGAGAAAGAACGTCCCAATATTTAGTGCCAAAATTTTTTAATAAAATAGATTTATTAAGGCAAACCTCTAATTTAAGTAAAGGTATTTTAGGATCAAGACTGAAGAGTTTGCTTCTCGACAAGATTACTTAGAGGTTGCGGCCTCAGCATGTTTTTTTGTTGAGAAGCAAATTCTGTCAGTTTTTAATTTATGTTTTAATTTTTTAAATTTGGATTTAGTATTTACTTTGTCAAAATAGTACAAGGTTTACATGTATTTAAAAGAAAAGAGCGCATCTCGCCATCAAACGTAAAGTTTGGCGAGTAATATTGTATTAATCTACACAAAAATTGTTTGAGAAATAAATAAAAAAAAAAAAAAAAAAAAAAAAAAAGGCACGTTTCATAACTACCTACCAGCCAAGCCAAACCCTAAAATATTTTATGCATGGTCGAGGGTGGGCTTGGTCGACGGACTCCTACTTCTGGGTGGTTTATAAAAAAATAACCAATTCCTAAATATTATTGCGCTGTAGGAATTTGAAGTCTCGGTACTGAGACTAAAGGTGAAATTCAAACTGCGCAATGATTTAAGGTATTGGAAGGCCATCCCCTTCTAACCTAACCTATCCGTGTCGGGGTGCCCTAAAGTCCAGATTGCAATCAGTTTCTCCTATAAAGTAATAATAAGCCACTGCTGCGGCTATAATTTTCTTTATTTCGTACTGAAAATAATGCTGTAATTATATATATCATCATCATCATCATCATCATCATCAGGCTATATTAGTCCACTGCTGGACATAGCCCTCCCCTAATGAGCGTTATTTTCAGTACGAAATAAAGAAAATTATAGCCGCAGCAGCGGCTTATTATTACTTTATAGGAGAAACTGATTGCAATCTGGACTTTAGGGCACCCCGACTCGGATAGGTTAGGTTAGAAGGGGATGGCCTTCCTGGTTATTTTTTTATAAACCACCCAGAAGTAGGAGTCCGTCGACCAAGCCCACCCTCGACCATGCATAAAATATTTTAGGGATTGGCTTGGCTGGTAGGTAGTTATGAAACGTGCCATTTATAATTTATAACTTACTAAAACCGCTATTTACAACTGCCTCTTTAAATCAGTGCCATTTGTTTTATGAAGGGGGATTCCCCCTTCTGTAGGGGGAGAACCCCATTCCCCCTAAGAGGTCCCCTATGGTTTTTTACACTTACTATTAATTTTAATTCATATGGGAAAAATTTCCTCAGACTTAAAAATTAAAAAAACTCGTAAAGGGGAGGGCTCCGCAACTTTTCCCTTTAAGGGGGGTTAAATATATGTGTGCATGAAAACTATTTAAACTAGTACAAAATATTATTATTTACGTAAATTTATATAAAATAAAATGTTACCAAACGTAAGACAACTTAACCGTTGGTGAAACGAAACGTTCAATAGCGAGAATTCTATAATCTGTGGTAGGAATTGATATAAATACTGCAAAAATATTTATTTTCAACATTTTTTTTCTCAAAAAGTACGCGTCTCCGCATGTTGAGACTTTACATGTGTTCTTATAATAATTTAACCTTTCTGTAAAAAAAATATCAACCCGTTTGTTAACATGATATTAGTGCAGAATTGCCATAGTTTTAGCATTTATTTAAAAAATGCTGACGTTTTGAAATTATCGTACTAATACATATTTCGCAAAGGAAATATCTTCAAGTTTAATTTGTTGTACAATAACAATAGACATAAGGTATACCTATAACAAAACTTACCTCATTTTTGTTGGATTTTTAATTAATTAATAACAGTCTGTGTTTTGTCTGTTGACAAGAAATTCGAACTGTTATGAACTGTCACTTTTACTTTTTTAAATTAGTTCCTTACGGAACAGGCTAAGGTCTGAGTCCATGCTGCCTAGTCATCAGTTAACATTTTTTCTTGGTTAACAATTCTTCATTAAGTAACTCCGTAATATAGGGAAGTCCAATAAAATTCATTAGTTTTAATTAATCCATAGGTAAGTAATTCCAGTTGAAGTCATTAGTATTAAATCCATAGGTAATCAATTCCAGGTAAATTCATCAGTTTCTTATTTTCCATGTAACGTTATTCCGTTTAAAGTCTTCAGTTTGTTTCAATAAAATCCATGTTAAGATTTGTTATTCCACAAAATCTTCGATCAACTCCAAGTAATTTTCATTCAATGTTTCCGAGTATCAAGTCCATAGTTTTTGTTTTTTTTTATAATCCCAAATCACTGAATTTTTTGGAAGCAACTACTGACAACGATAACATATACCAATACCAGTAGACCAGTACGTACATCACACAGTAAATTTTCATACATTGCTAACACATACAAATACATATACTGTACATTTTTAAACATTGTAGTTTCTAAGTAGTTTTTGCTCTTTCTTAGAACATAGATTAATTAATTCTTAGCATACAAATTATCTAAATGAAAGTCAATGAAAAGATATTTAGAAATATATACATGACAGTTATTTATATAGACAAAATGAGTTGGACATGGCCAAAAAATGTATGAGACTGTGCCCCAGAATGTACACATATAAAATTTATGTCATTTTATAGTAAACATCTTCTTTAACAAGAATACAGAAGGGGCATATTGCTCAGCAGTCGTGAACAAAAATTATGAAGGTCTTAAGAAGTTGTTTTTGTGACTACTACTTAAGTCTTTATATGTAAATTAATCTATGTATGTTTAAATATATATGTCGCAGATGTTGTGTTGCATACATTACATTGGTTAAAAAAACACTGGGAGAGCATTATTTTGCAAACTGAGAAAATATATATTTTCTCAGTTTGCAAAATAATGCTCTATGATAATAATGCTCAGGTCTAATCGAAATTGTGATTTATATAAAAATATTACATACAAACGAATATTCATTTGTAATATTTTTATACAAATCACATTTTGGATTAGACTGGAAATAAAACAAGGTACATGTTTTAATCATTTAATGTTGACAATACCCCATCAAAAACGCGATAATCTAAGATAGCATTTCTAGGTTGTTCTTTAATTGAGGGATGCTCATCATATAAAAAATGTAAGTATAATGTTCACGCCTGGAATGTCTTGATTTAATGCATCCTCTTAATAGGAGAGGGCGGTTTTCTTCATTGCAAGTTCTTCCGAAAACTCTAGCTCTGGTACGTATTTCCACCAACATTAAGATTTATTGTCCAACAAGGCTGACTTAATTGAGGTAGGATGACCTGCACTTTACTTACATCTATCAAATATGCAATGTCTAGATGTATTAGCACAACATTTATAATTCAGCAGGGTAATTGATGAAATATCTTCAATGTTGCTTACAGCTGCTTGGCCAGGAGGAAGTGGTGGAGGAATTGGTACTTGACTTTCTTGATCAGATTGATACTCTTCTAATGTAACAAAACGGCCAGCATCCCGAATATATATTCGGCTCACTTCTCTGTTAGCTCTCATGAAAAAACCATGGCATAATAAGTTGGCTGCTCTGTCCTGAAAAAATTTAACAATATTATTAAGTGGCCGCTGATCTGTGCAGATTCCTCAACGGTTACATATTATTACACAGATGAAACGAACACACAAGAAGAACATTAGCTTGTCTTAGTTTTCGTAATCCTTACTAATATTATAAAAGCGAAAGTGAGTTTGTTTGTATGTTACCTCTTCACGCTTTAATGGCTAAACCGATTTTGATGAATTTTGGTACATAGTTGGGAACCAGGAGACGGACATAGGCTATTATTTTTTTAAAAAGAGTGGGATACGAGGGAGAAAGAGGGAAGAAACGGGAAAACTTAGCGTTGCTATTACAAATCAATAAGGCGCTACCGAATTTAACGCGAGCGAAGCCGCGGGCAAAAGCTAGTATTAAATAAACATCTTATTAATTTTATTATCCTCATGGAAGCACTGTAGAGGATAAATATTATATGAAATAAGGCATGTAAGCAGCTACAGGTACTGGTGGTACTGCCACAAACTGATTAATATTAATTATTCCTCTTTGGTTTTAAAGCAGTATTTAATAGTACTAACTGGTAACTATTAATTCATAATGATGGGAAATATTGAATTTCCCATCATTATGAATTAAAAAAATGTTTTTAATTAAAGAGACTCAAAGAAGGCTTACTCAGATTGTTCACTTTAAGATATTTACAAATAAATATTTAAAAAAGTTTTACTTACATGATGATACAACTATGGCGAGAAGGCTCCTTTCCGGGATGTCGAGTCTTTTGGCATGTGTCATGTGTGACTGATCTACTGCAGCCATAACAAACATTGATATGACCAAGTTGTTTTTCCTTTGAATTGGTTGTAAGACATCTTGATAAATTGTCATAACAGGTACCACAGACACAGCTTTCAGTTGATAACTGTAAAGGGAGATTTTAGGATCACATCATGAGATTATTAGGTAAAATTTTCCATGAATGTTTTAGTTATAAAGGTCTTAAAGAAAGTAGAACTTACCTCAAAAGTTAACCACTCCGATAAAAGAGCAGTCATATCAGGAGGTAATGATGATATTCCATGCCTCCGTAGGTATACGTTCTCATAAAGTGATACCACAGTTAATACACGCTTGTAAAAGGTCCATTTTCCTTTAGCATTAAGTACACACTATACAATATAATTAGTGGAGCACTCGCGTGGGGCTATAAATGGTAAAATAAAAACGTAAACCTTATTATGTTTTAATTAGAAACGGCGCAAGATTTCAAACGAATCTGATATGACATTTTGTTGACCATAGATATAGAATAACCGGAAAACTATATCTATGCATTCGACTGTCGGGAAGGTTGAGTGTTGGCAGCACAAAAGCGTCGAATCTGATCCATAACTGCACTTATATTATTTTATATTAATTATTTAATTAAAATTAATTTAATTATTTATTACAACAATTATTTGTTATACGAATCAGAAAACATAAAACAATAATAGTTATGTATTATATTGTACGATAAGATAACTTATGAATATTTAACA
Organism: Ochropleura plecta; assembly: GCA_905475445.1. NCBI lineage: Eukaryota > Metazoa > Arthropoda > Insecta > Lepidoptera > Noctuidae > Ochropleura > Ochropleura plecta. Next base: position 2,273,555 of record FR997735.1, read on the forward strand.
TTTAAGGTCCGGTATGTGTTTAGTTAGCGATATTCCCTGTTCTGTTCTTTGTTAATATTATATGGCAACGTTGAGGTTCTTTCCGAGTCAATACAAAATGAAAATAACTTTTTATTTTGAGTTTTTTTCAGTGTCTGATATAGGACGTTAATCATTTACCAAAATTCTTAACTTTTTATTTATAATTTTTTGTAATACTTTTATTTTTGTTCACTTTGGGGCACATTTTGTCCATTAATAAAATTAAACAAAGGTAAATAAGTCGAGCTATTTACAAGAAGAGCCTGAATGGAGCGCGGTACCAAATCAGGGCTACCATAAATTTCAATTAGCTCATCCATCAGCACAAGGCGCTGGATGCCAAAAGATGAGCTGAACTCAAAGAAGATGTGAGTAAGAGATTGCTCTGCTTGAGAATTACAATGATCACAGAGAGGACTGTGTACAATTTTCAGACGAGACAAATGATAATTTAGCCGACAGTGCCCAAAACGAAGTCTGAGTATGGTGGAGTAAAACTTCCTGTTCGTGTAAGTATTGGTTTTATAGAACCAAGGCATGGTTCCTATGGGAATATTGTATACTGCATACCACATACCTTTATTTTCAATTTGAACTGTGTGATTCCAGTGCCTTTTCTATATATCAGTGGACCTTTTTTTCAACAGAGGAACTATGTCTGTACAAGGAACAGATATGTTGAGGAAACTACTTGACTCTGGGACATCATCAGAATTTGTTATAGCTCTAGCTAAAAAATCAACCCTTTCGTTGCCCATCACACCAACATGCGATGGAACCCACATGAACAAAACCTTAATGTTATGACGAGACAGGTGCAACCAAGATTCTTTTATTATTGATATAAAATAGTTTGTGTTAGCATTCAACCTATTATTTTTGAGATTTTCAAGAACACTCATGCTGTCACTAACTATTACCCATTGACAACATCTATCATTTGTATGCCTAATGTGCTTTAGAGCAGCAAGTATAGTCACAGCCTCAGCTGTGAATATACTTGTGTTTGAATTTATTTTAAAACCAGTACCTACCAGAATTCAATAGCTCATCAAAAATAGCAAAAGATACTGCTGACTCAGCTTTAGACCCATCTGCATACACAAATCTATGATCAGTAAGCTCATGAAATTTACTATAAACATCTTCTTTAGTTCTTTAGAGGAGCTCGTGGCTAAATAATAGCAGCCGCTCGGATCGATCTTTAGGTTAAGCCGCGCTTGCCTAGGTTGGTCTGTGGATGGGTGACCACCCATTACATACCGAGTTTCCTCCGTGCCTCGGAAAGCACGTTAAGCTGTTGGCCCCGGCTGTCATTTGTAGATCTTTGACAGTCGTTACAGGTAGTCAGTGTCCCGAAAGTCTGATAACCAGTCTTACCAAGGGGTATCGTATTACCCAGTACTAACTGGGTTGTGGAGGTCAGATAGGCAGTCGCTCCATGTAAAATACTGATATTCAGCTGGATCCGGTTGGACTGGAAGCCGACCCCAACATAGTTGGGAAAAGGCTAGGCAGATGATGATCTTCTTTAGTGGATAAATTGCGATCAATAATGATGTCAATTGCAGGAAATTTGCTGTCAAAATCCCCCTGATAACAGGGAAGAATAGATGACTTATGAATTTGCAGAGTTTGTAGAAAATTTACATATTGAGGAAAGCCCTGAAGTATATAAGCTAAGTTGCAAATGGATGATTTACATGATTGTTTCAAATTGGAAAACAGGTGATTATTATTTTGACTATAAAGTTTCAATAAGAACCTTTCCTTCAGGTATGAGAATCTAATACTTAATGGAGGAAGTTTACATTCAACTTGCATTGCATTAATTGGAGTACTTTTAAATGCCCCGGTAATGAGTCTCAAACTTTTATTTTGTATTTTATCAAGAATATCTACTAACCTTCTATCACCAGCAAAACAGAGAAAACCATATTCAAAATGGCTACAGATCAAGGATTTGTATAATAACAACAATATTTTTGGATCAACACCCCAGGAGGTTCTACACAATGTCTTCAAAACATTAAAAACTCTGTTAGCTCTAGAACTTATCAATTCAACATATTTTTTCCAGGCCAAATTATGAGTGAAGGTCACACCTAAAAACTTAGCTTCATGAAAAATTGGTACAGAAACTTGATTGTAATAAACAGAAGGACAGGAATTGCTAGTTCTACTAAATACTACTAGTTTAGATAGTGCATTTATATCTAGATTTAAATAAGAAAATGTGCACAATCCTTCCAATGCCTTATTAAGGCTCTGTGTCATATTTTTGAAATTTTTCCCAGACAAATATACAACTAAATCATCAGCAAATTGAAGATTGTTTAACTTTGGAACCTAGAATTAAATTTAAACGACGTATGTACAAAATGAATATTAATGGAGACAGTATTCCTCCTTGACAAACTCCTACTGAAGCAAATCTTGGCCCATGTAATTTATTGTTATGTCTAACGTAAACCTTCCTTTCAGTTAAGAATTCATTACCAACACAAGATGTTAGAGCAATAGGGCGATAGGAATCTGGATTAGACAAAGGCTTATCTGGCTTCAAAATGGGTACCAAACAATCAGACTTCCAAGAATGAGGTATATCATTGTTTAACCACAAATTATTTAATACTTTGAGAAAAGTGTGCAAACCCTTAGCACTCAATCAATCAATCAATCAAATCATTTATTTCAATTAGACCATTACAGGCACTTTTGAATGTCAAGAAACAAAATGAATCTACAGTCCCGGTCACAAGGCATAATAACTTGTGAAAGTACTGTAGTTGCCCATTCCAAAGCGTTGATCTCTATGGAGAAGAATGGGCAAGAAACTCCATGGACACTCTTTTAAATTATAATATTTTTACAAAATCGTATTTACATCATTCGTGTTGAGATTATACAAATATGTGAGAACAATGTAGAAAGACGTGCACAGTAAGAGCGTCCAGAGTAAATAAAAAGCAAAATTCAATTTAAAATCTAAATAAGTTAAAAAATGACCGTGGTAGTTAAAAAATGACCAGTCCCAACTGAGTTCAACTGACAGCGCCCGTTCACGAACATGACGTATGGATCAGCCCCATTCAGCTCGACCATTTTGAAGGGAGCTAAATGACCCGACACACCCGCCACTATCAGCGAGACATTTAAGTGAGCATGACACTATTAACCACCAGGGCTTCGTCAAGTCAATGATAATACATAGCACTCACATATGGGCTTAATAATTATACAATACTAGAGAATTGATTCTGTACATTGCAAAGATAGTCTTACAATCTTCTGCAGCTTCCACTATAGCTTCGGATACTGAGTTTACCCCTATGCTTGTGGAGCAGGACCAGCATTGAGCCAAGCATTTTTATCATCAATATAATCCCCCAACTTATAATATGCTTGCCTACATAGTGTGCGTTTAATACAAGATTTAAAGGTCATGGGGCGTTTCTGACCCACCTAATAAAAGTTTGCGTACACGAACCAAATTAGTTTTAAATTGAAGACCTCAATCCCACCTTCTAAAATATGTAATTTTTTTTTTAATATTCCGTGGGAGAAAAAAGTTATTTAACATTTAAAAGTTAATAAAACAGAAGTTTTTAGCAGTGTTGAAACGTGTACAAGCACAATAAATGTTTGTATAGCTCTACGAAATATCTCTCGCACACACACTTTGCCAGATAAATAAAAACAGGTAGGTGGGTGGGTACGCTTGGCACTGACGAGGCTTCGATGCCTCCGCCACTCGTCGTGATAAACGAGTCGCATTCGACGACTCTGAAAAGGCAGAATGCCTAGCCGACAGTTTGGAGTCTCAGTGCTCCCCCAGCTCGCAACAAGTAGCCAAGCGTCACCTCGATATGGTGAACTCCAAAGTCGAACGTAGAGCTGCCCTACCTCCCGTAAAAGACCCTGATGTAGGTTGCTGTCAAAACGCTCCGTCCCAACATGGCATACGCCTGTGTCGTGTTTACCCACTCCAAGCCCACTTAGCCCTTAGGATGCAGAGCCTTCAAAACCAATTCCTATTTAAAATCACGGAGCCCTTTGATTTAGAAATCTCCACCGTCCTTCAATTCCTGAAGCGCCTTTTCTAGCGTTTCTTTGACTCTGTGATAAAACATCGCAGCTCTCTACAATAAGAGAGCTGCAATGTTTTATCGGCCGCCCGAATTAGTACAATTTGCCGTCTTAGACATACTCTCGTCAACCCTGTCGAGGCTATAACCCTGCTAAGGAGAGCAGAAGGGAAACTAGCACCATTTGTAAATTCAGACACAAGCACGGAGGCTTGTGTCATTCCGTTCTCGCGAGGCCCGTCGTAACGTCCCGTACCGGGACGTTGCGCCACCCGTCCCTTACTAACGCCAGCCCGCGATGATGATGATGCCCTCCCTAAGCCGAGGCTCGTACCCAACAGGGGTTGCCGGGCCTTACTCTCGAGACATCCACAGGAATTGTCCGGTCAAGGAGCGGGGGGAGTCTCAGACTTATACTGACTAAAGTCCACCCATGTTCCATCTATTGCCCTTTATGTTAGGCATTTTACGGTAGATAGATTTATGTGTTCTGAATAATTACGTGGGGCGACATCGACAGCCACGCTTGCTGGCGATACCGCGGGCGCTAACTAATGTGATATAGGAGGCTCCAATGACGCGTACAATTCGTACTCTCAAGCATATAGCGACATTGATCTGTTTCCTTGTTGTGTGTTGCTTTATTTGTAATTAGTTACAAAACTTACATCTCTTTGAAGCGCGCGTGGAACACTTACGCGACACGGCCTATCTTCAATAGACGGACGGACAGTGAGCTACCCATTGCTCACCGTCCACAGGCTTGCATCTACGGTGGCCGGGAGTCGTCTCTCGGGGTCTGACGCCCGGGGCGTCTCCCGTGGCGGCTAGGTTGGTTCTCTCCCTCAAACGCCCGGCCACCTCCTTCACTGGCATTACTGCTTCGCAGAAGGAGGCGACCGCTTCTATTTCCTCTCGCTCCGGAGCATGGACTGAACCAGGGCCGGACGCGAGAAATCGTCGCTGCCGATCGCCTCTACGAGGGTTCTCTGCCACACTCTCTCTGAACGCCACTGTGTGCTCCACTGTGTCTGCCGGGCGATCGTCACAATGGTGACACCCGGGCGTTTCCTCCCACTCGATTATGTGCAGGTACCTCCTGAAACTTTCGTGTCCGGTGAGGATGTGCGTCAGGCGGTAGCTGAGGACGCAATGGCGCCTCTCCAACCACTCCTCAAAGCGGGGACTTACCTGGTTCTTGAGAACTGATGACTTTTTTATAGGGGATCGTGGATTTTGAGAATCGATCAATAATCGGATATAATTAGATTATGTGATAAGGCATAATTAGAACAGGCTGAGAGTAACGTTAGTGCGACTCGGTAGAAAACACATGAAGAATTAATGTTATTTACGTTGAGATCGTACCACTTGAGAGTCGCGAGGTCATATTGCTTCGACCATATGCGTTTGAATGGAGCTTTTCACATCAAAACATACCGACACCAAGAAGTCATTGAAAACAAAATAATAATAAGAGATCGAAATAAAATGTCGTGACATGTCCGTAGGAAACAATATTTTACGTACAACATTAGTAGATCCCACACGAATTGGAAGAAATGGCACAGACCAGTATTACTGCTCATGTATACACTCCGCCATACTGTTGGAAGCTGTGCGCATGTTGTAATTGGCCAAGCATCAAGATGTAATAGATGCACCTGCGGCCTTTTTAGGAGGAATATCAATAGATCTTGATCAAACAGGGTAAAAATATTATTTAATATAAAAAAAAAAAATTCTTCATTCTTCCATGGCCCACAAGAATGCGACCCATACCACTGGGTTGCAGATAAATTTAGCTATATACCTTGCCCTATTTCGTTTGTGTACGCCGTGGGTCAAATGTTCAAACAAAATGCCCAATGACCTTTCGTTTCATTCAGTTGAAGAATGTGGGGAGGTATTTTATTGTAGCATTTCAAACAGTACCCCATGAAAGATGAGTCTACTTTAGCTAACCTGAAACCCGGCTGAACCAATTGGTCCCTATTTCTAGTATTATGCTTGTGTCTATCACCTCGTTTCCCAAATAGATGCAAATTTTTTCTGACGTACATTATGTTTTCATAGATATATTGACAAGGTACTGTCATGATGTTAATTTCTTTAAACTGTTCTCTTAGAGAATCTCGCCTACGTAGATTATAAATGGCTCTAATGGCTCTTTTCTGCAGAATAAATACAGATTCGATGTCTGCAGCCCGTCCCCAAAGTAAAATACCGTATGACATTATACTATGAAAATAACTAAAATAGACTAGCCTCGCGGTATCTACATCAGTAAACTGACGGATTTTTCTGACAGCATATGCTGCTGAACTAAGGCGTCCTGCAAGAGATGTTATATGCGGACCCCATTGTAGCCTTGAATCGAGCGTTATCCCCAGGAAAACAGTTTTATTGACGAATTCTAGTCTCTCTTGATTCAATACTATGTCACAATCACTACTTTTGACGTTTGGGCAAATCTTATGCACTTCGTTTTTTTCTCATTTAATACCAAATTATTGGCGGTGAACCAATCATTTACCTGTAATAGGGCGTTATTTAAGTCGTCTAGATTTGTGGCACGTCTATTTATCTTGAATATTAAAGAAGTATCGTCAGCAAACAACACCATTTGTGGTTGATTTTTAAATAAATGGGGTAGATCATTAATATATACTAAAAAGAGGAAGGGACCTAATATCGATCCTTGTGGTACACCCATCTTTACATTTAAACCCATTGAATTGACACCATTTATTTGCACTTGCTGCTGTCTATCATTTAAATATGATTTTACTAAACTAAGCGCAAGTTTTCCTAGGCCGTAATGTTCAAGTTTCAAGAGTAGGGTTTCGTGGCTAACACAATCAAGCGCTTTTGAAAGGTCACAAAAGATTCCTATGGCATCCTGTGCCTCTTCCCACGCAGTAAATATGTGTTTTAACAAGGTAACAACAGCGTCAGTCGTAAAACGTCCTTTGGTGAAACCATACTGTTTTTCATGTAAGATCTTATTGGTGTTAATGGTTGAGCATTTGATTAAGCATTACCTTTTCAAACACCTTGCTGAAAACCGGCAAAACGGATACGGGTCTATAGTTATTGGTGTCTTTACTATCCCCAGATTTGAAAAGGGGTATAACTTTACTGTATTTCATAAGGTCCGGAAAAACTCCTTGGTCCATACACAACAGCCACACACTAAGCTTTTTTATCATAATGTATGGAATACCATCCAGTCCAAAAGCACTATCTTTTCTAGAATTAACAGCAGACTTCAATTTTTGTATCGAAAAAGATTTTACTAGAAAGATATTTTCAGAGTTTGACTCGCTGGCAATGGGGAAATTTGACTTATTATTAACATAATCTGGGGTAATTTTTTCCAGAAAATACTGAATCCAATTGACATCACTATTGCTGCAAGAATATGTTTTATTAAATTTCCGCATATACTTCCAGATTCTGGACAGAGGCGTACATCGATTAAAGGAGCTGCAAAGTTCAACCCAACTATTTGATCTTTCTGTTTTCAAAGTAAGTTTTTTGAGGGCTTGTAATCTTTTAAACTCGATAAATGTTACATCAGATGGATTGTTTTTAAAATTTATATATTATGCAGACTTAGACTTTTGAACTGCTTCTGAACATTTTTTATTCCACCAAGGAAGAGGGGCTTTTACTGACTTCCTATTTGAGTTACGAATAGAATAATCAGCCGAGGAAGAAGCTGACGTATTATGATAAGGAAGGGACTTATTAATTGCAGAATGCCAAATTTGACAAAACTCTGTATAACTTTCCAGTGGAGCATCATGTTGATCCTAAAAAGTAGATAGTTGTGAATCTACATTTTGTTCGTACATCTTCCAATCTACCATTTTAAAGTTAGGATAGGTAGGGAAATTTGTGTTACTACTAGTGTTTTCTATATTACTATTATTGATAAAAACCTTCATAATTACAGGCAGGTGGTAGCTGCCAAGAGGATCACAATGGACAGACCAATCACAAGAAAGAGCCAATGATGGGGAAACTATAGACAAATCTAAGGCATTTGGACGCCATGTTATCTTTAACATGGCGTCCAAATGCCTTAGATTTGTCCAACTGTTGTCACTTCACCATTATTCATTAACACCAAATTATTATCATCAACAATCTCTAAAATATCCCTACCTCTTGGATTTGTAGAATTACATCCCCATGAGGTGTGATGGGCATTGAAATCACCAGCAAATATCATTGGTTCAGGCACAGATTTTATTAAACATTCAAATGTTTGTCAACAGATGGAGTGCAATTTGTTGGACAGTAGAAACTTACAATACTTATTCCTGTATCATTTACAGTAATTCTTACACAAATATTTTGTAGAGAATTATCAGTATATGTAATTATTTTTCTGTAATTTATGTTATTGCGAATTAAAATAGCTACACCATTGTGTTTATTTCCAATATCATGTCTTTCTATTTTGTATCCTCTAATGTTAAAATGTTTGATGGGTGTTAACCAGGTTTCTGATATGATTGCAACATGTATGTTATGCTCATAAAGAAATTGGGTTAATAACAGTTTATTACTTAAAATACTTTGTGCGTTCCACTGCATTATATTATGATCCATTATTAGATGTGGAAGTACTGGTACGGAAAGTTTGTTGCAGAATTTCTTTTATAGAGATTGAATTTATGGGATTATCTTTTTGATTCAATATAATTTTAGTTATAGCGTTAGTTAAAGTATTCATTAAAAAATCTGATTTAGTCAAATTAATAATCTGTGTTTCAATGTTCTTCTACTGTTATTTTTGGAAAAGAATGTTCATTCATCAAATAAATCGGAATATTTAGCGGCTCTGGACTTGACTTTATTTTCTTCTATTTTCATTTTTTTCTGTGGGCAAGTGTTTGAGATGGAAACATGGTTACCACCACAATTGACACATTTAGCATTTTTAGGATCTTCTTTACAAGTTTTAAAACTATGCTTTTCTGTACATATGGAGCATACAACTTCATTCTTACAATATTTTGCAATATGTCCAAACTTCATACATTGCAAACACTGTTTGACAGGAGGAACGTAACAGCTTACCTCATGCCTCCAGGAGTCAAGGTACACGTATTGCGGTAACTCAGTAGAGGCGAAAGTAACCGCAACAGTTTGAGTGGGATCATACGTGACCACGCCATCCTCTCTTTGTACGCGGCGCATGAAGCGCCTCACCTGGATGACATTTCTGGAACTTCCAATAAATGCAAATATTCTTTCATTAGACAAATCGGTAGGGACTGAAGTAAGAACCCCGGTCACCTCGGTGTCGACAGCAGGTATTGTTGCATTTAAGCCCATTTCATCTAGAAGTTTCTCATTTTGTAAGAATACGTTGGCATTGTTAGATAGGTCAAATGTTATACCTATTTTGTACTTATTTATAGATTTTAAATGTAATATGCCAGTAACACAATATTTGCGTATAGCATGCGAGATAGCCAATCTGTCTTTGTCAGAAAATTGGCGTTCAATCTGATGGGATAGAAATACAATGTATTCTGTTTTTTTGCTATTTTCAGGATACTTCCTTGAGTATCCGGGGACTTTATATACTTGGTACTTCCTGCTGTTGTCTGCTGGATCATCGGAGTCGGAAGAAGTCTCCGTGGTGTCCCGTACTCGACCATCAGGAGGCTCCGCTTTTTTCCTCTTCTTCCCACTTCCTCCCATTGTATTTACATACATTATACTATTATTTTCTAATTACAACAAATTTTGAGGTATTTGAACAATATATGGCAAATTAATTTTAAATTTTACAAGATTTGGCGCCTTGTTCGTTCAAGGTTCCCGCGTTTTTCTTGGCTGGCCGCTGGCAGATAAAACGTGTCACTAAACGTAAGACCATGCTGGACAGCTGTCATATTGACAGTGACAGATTTTTAGTCTGTACTGTATCGCACGTGTTTTAATTTGGCCGAATGTTTACATCTTTAATTTTACCAAAAATCTATATAAAATGGTAGCAACAGTGCATAGTGACGCCATCGTTTACAAGGGCAGTAATTTCTTTCGCCAAAGGCTGTTGCTAGCTACACTCAGTGGACGCACAATTAAAATAGAAGAGATTCGGAGTACTCATGATGACCCAGGTCTCCGGGAGTACGAAGTGAGTCTGATACGACTTCTGGACAAAGTGACGAATGGAACGAGGGTGGAACTGAGTCAGACGGGTACTTCTGTGTACTACCAGCCCGGGATATTGGTTGGCGGGCAAGTTACACACAGTTGCAGCACACAACGGGGTATAGGTTAGTTAGTATTCACTTAGTTTTGTTTTTTGTACGAGGTTTCTTCTTGTAATATTGGTCAGAGGGAGGTGTAATGCCAAGTCCTGTTAAGTTACATTGATAGTTCTCATATTTCTCTTGGGCATATTACTGCCACCATCTAACAAACAACCCAAAAACATTATTTTTAATCAAAATGTGTTTCAGGTTACTACTTAGAAATCCTGCTAGCCCTGGGTCCTTTCTGTAAGCAGCCCTTAAATGCAGTCCTCCAGGGAGTAACACACAGTGATCTAGACGTCTCAGTAGATAAGATCAAGACAGCTGCCTTGCCTGTGCTGTTAAAGTTTATATTAGTTGATGATGGGCTGGAATTGAAGGTTGTCAGACGAGGTGAGTCTATTTGTGTCCCCAAACATTTATGCTTCAAATGAAGTTAAAAGAAGAAGGCCAGATATCTATGCTTACAGTGCACTGCGATTGATAGTTGACTGGCTGGTGGCTTAAGTAGCTTTAATAAATAAAAAAAAAGAACCTTAACACAGTTTATTTTACTTGTATTTGATAACATTAAAATTTTGATATGGAACTTAACAATCCATATTTAACAACAGTCAGTCAGTTGTGTGTTCATTGTTAGTGTGTCCATGTTATTTCAAAACTAAGTTAATCATAGACCAGTTTTCATTTTGTAGAAGTATTTCCAACAATGAATTTGCAGTGTGTGGTGGTTTTACACAGAAATCACCAGTAATCCTTACTTCCTTACTTATATTATAAAAGCGAAAGTGAGTTTGTCTGTTATGTATTCACACCTTAATGGCTAAACTGCTGCTTAGGTCCCCTTCTGGACAGGGCTACCCTTATCACTTAGGGGTATGAAAAAGAGATCGCAACCTATTCTCAGACCTACCGAAATCCTTACTAATATTATAAAAGCGAAAGTGATTTTGTTTGTTTGTTATGTCTTCACGCCTAAATGGCTAAACCGATTTTGATGAATTTTGGTACAGAGATAGTTGGGACCCTGGAGACGGACATAGGCTATTTCTTTTTTAAAGTAACAAATGAGGGAGAAAGAGGGAAGAAAAGGGAAAACTTGGCATTGCTATTACAATTAATAAGGCACAAGGGCAAAAACTACAAGTAGCAGGTACATGCAAATCAGGAAAGGCGAACTGTGTTACCCCGAATTTAACGCGACCGAAGCCGCGGGCAAAAGCTCGTACTATATAAAACATTTTTTGCAAATTAAACTAAATTATATTCCAGGAGCACCACCCCTCGGCGGTGGTGAGGTAGTATTCAAGTGTCCAGTTCGGCGTAGCCTGCGTCCATTACAGTGGAATCAATGGGGACTGGTGAAGAGAATACGAGGCATAGTATACGCTCTGCGGGTGTCGCCCACAATGGCTAACAGAGTTGTTGATGCAGCTAAGGGGGTGAGTTTATATTGTCTTTCTACTTCTTCGCCCTCTCTTGGTGGTAGTAGGGGGAGTTGTGACCGCTGACTGCTACTGAAGATAATATAATCACTAACACAATGCGGATCAATGTAGTCTGTAAATAAAAGATTTTTATTTTATTTTAAACTTTTTGACCTAGCCACCGCTCTAGCAACTGTTAGCTACACTAAACGACTGAAGCGCCGTGATATCCAGAAACTTGGTGACAGATGGTGAAGGAAGAGATGACTCCTGTTGAGGAGCTCGTTCTATACGACATTAACGACGGAGAACAAATCTGCTTATAGTTTAAGACTGATTGCAGATAGCACAAAATTGTTTTATTAAATTACAGGTTATGTTGAACTTCATCCCGGACGTGTACATCAATACAGACCAGTGCCGTGGCTCCAACGCGGGCAAGAGCCCCGGGTTCGGCATCAGTCTCGTTGCTGAGACTAATGAGAGGACCTTCTACTGCGCTGAGGCTGTAAGTGTTCGTTTTACATAACATAACGCCTATAATCCGCGAAGAGGCAGGCAGTGTATGTAATAGTCGCTTACATTTCGCCAGTTATGTTTGAGTCCTATGTAATTGGGGGTGAGCCTATTTCCCTGTTGTATTGTTATTCTTGTCATTTGTATGGTGTACATATTTTTTTTTTGTCTTGTATCTTGCAATCGGTTCGTGAACCATTAGCAGATTTTGTGGGAGTCGGTTAGCATATGGTGGTTAGCACATAATAAAGAATATTCTATCTATCTATCTTCCATCAACTTGGCACTAATCTAGACTTCGTAGCTACTACTAACAGATTCCTGATGGAAATACCCAGGTTTTAGTTTTAATGTCGTTAAGTTCCTACGGGGGAACATAACACAAAATGTCACAAGTATCTTAAGTACCCATGGGGGAAATTTATACGGTGTAGCTATCGGTTTAACGGTAAAATCTTCGTTTTTCTGAAGGCCTACCTCGCTAAAACTTTCCTCATAGATTCGTCGAATTTTCGCGCGTTTGCGACATTCAATAGGTTAATTGCTGCATTTAAAAAAAAAAAGAAACGTTGCCCCACACTAGGAATTCATCCTGTATCGTGGGTGCGTTAACAAACATTTATACACACATACACAAACAGCTAGACCAAAATAACTATATGTAGGCCATACAAATATTTGTTCCGTGCGGGGATCGAACCCGCGGCATGCAGCGCAACAGTAGATTGTACAGCCACTGCGCCAACCGTGTCGTCAAATTGGAGTCAATGCAACTATCACAAAATAGTGTCCACGGAAAAAGAATAATACTGTCAATCGAGTTTCACTCTTACATATAGAATACTTTTTAACACAGCAGTGATGGTCCAGGGGCCTTAGTCTGCTATTACAATGGTGTCAGAATGGTCGATCACTGATCGCATAATGGTTTATTTTGACATCTACTGCATACTAAACTTGTCAAAATCAACCATTATGCGATCAGTGATCGACCATTCTGACACCATTGTAATAGCAGACTAAGGCCCCTGTTGTGGGACCTTCAGACTGCCAAGTCATAGGTCTCGAGTTCGAACCTCAGCCACGCATTTCCCCTATCAGACGTCACGGCATTATTTACTCCTTTCTCCTTCATATCATTCCTTACACAATCGATCCATCTTTTCTTGGCCTTTCTCTCCGTCCTATCAACATTCAGATCCATCACTCTTTTAGTCACATGTGCTTCAAACGTTTAAAAAAAAACATTAAAAATGTTTTTATTTCACCCAGAAATCAACAGACGTCGGTAGCGGCAACATCACTCTCCCCGAAGACTTAGGTCGCGTGTGCGCTCAGCAGTTACTAGACGAGATACACCGCGGCGGCGCCGTCGACTCGTCCTTCCAGTGGCTGTGTGCGTTGTGGATGGCCCTCGGGCAGAAGGACGTCAGTGAATGTGTTGTAAGTTCTTCAAGCATTTTCTGAAATGATCCCTATTCCGAACAGGACCAACGACTTCATAACAAAAAGTGTTCTTTTGTGAACGTACAAAATTGTGCGTTATAATAGCGCTTACGTACACGGCCTGACCCCATTGATTATTGACAGCTGTGATCGAAATTCAGTCAGGATATTATCCTTACTAATATTATAAAAGCGAAAGTGAGTTTGTTTGTTACCTCTTCACGCTTTAATGGCTAAACCGATTTTGATGAATTTTGGTACAGAGATAGTTGGGAACCAGTAGACGGACACAGGCTATTATTTTCTTTAAAAAGCGTGGGATATGAGGGAGAAAGAGGGAAGAAAAGGGAAAACTTAGCTTTGCAGGTACCTGCAAATTAAGAAAGGGGAACTGTGTTACCCCAAATTTAACGCGAGCGAAGCCGCGGGCAAAAGCTAGTAATTATATATTTAAGACGTCGCCGCCGTGGCCGACCTAGAGAGAGGTGGCGAAATGACCTAGACGCACACTGTGATGGCTGGTTCAGGATATAGATGGCGCACGTAAAGAGTATCTGGAAAGATATGGGGGGGGGGCCTTTGCCCACCAGTGGGACATTAACGACTGATACATAAAAAAATATGAAGTAAAATATGAAATATTTGCATATTACCTTTTTTTGGTAAATGTTTGATCAGCTGGATAGATACAGCATTCCATAAATAAATCAATAAAATGTGTCTTTTATTTAATTTACCAAATAAAATTATATCTGCTAGGTTTAGAAGAATTATATGTCATTGTATAGAATCAATTCTCTAGTATTGTATAATTATTAAGCCCATATGTGAGTGCTATGTATTATCATTGACTTGACGAAGCCCTGGTGGTTGATAGTGTCATGCTCACTTAAATGTCTCGCTGATGGTGGCGGGTGTGTCGGGTCATTTAGCTCCCTTCAAAATGGTCGAGCTGAATGGGGCTGATCCAACGGCGGATCCAGGGGGGGGGTCATGGGGGTCATGACCCCCCCCTGGGCGACAGGCTGGGTCATAGGTAGGCAATGCAATTTTATCTATAGGTAAACGTAAACAAATTATAGGCGAAAGACGCACATAATCATAATAACACAATACTGTGCTTGTTATTGGTTACATTATAAGGGATAAAAAAAAAACAAATTTTTGGACATTTTGAACAGGCCGTAACTTCGAGAAAAATTGTCGTACGGGAAACCAAAAAATAGGAAATTGTAGCTCTGTCTAATTTTTGGATTATAACTTTTAAATATTGTACCTCACGGGTTTTTTGAGTAATCTTAGAAAAACCAGCAAGAAAATACACCTTTTTTTTAGTTTTTTTTTTTATTTTTTTATAAGTTAAAGGTGGGTTTCAAGATTTTTAATGAATTTTCTAAGAATAGCCTTTTTTCTGTCACATGAATTTGACACTGCAACAAAAAAAAACGGCTTTTGGTGGTTTTTTGGAAAGTCAAGCACTGGCTCGAAAATATTGTGGAAACCACTCAAACCACTAATGTTAAGTGTGCCTTTTTCAGTTCAATATGTCCACAAAAACCGTACGAAGAGCCAAATTAATCCAGCCAGCCGTTTTTTTGTTTCACTGGATTGAATTTCTGAAAAAAATTAAAGGATTTTTGCACTGAAAGCTCATAATTTTTAAAAATGAGAAAAAAAATAGTTTTTCAATCTTATTCCACATGTTTGTTCCAGAAATGCTTATATATTTTCAAAAAAACAAATGGTGGCCGCCGTGCCTATTGTTCTATCGTGCACCAGCGAGTCACGCGAGCCAACCCCTCTACCCGAGCGCCCGCTCTGTTTATCAAATGGCGAACAAATTCGGACGCGGGAGGATTGATTGAAGTTGTAATAACTCGTAAAAAAATAGAAAAGTGTTAACTTTTATAAACTAACACAGTTCCCCTTTCCTGATTCGTAGGTACCTGCTACTTGTAGTTTTTGCCCTAGCGTCTTATTTATTGTAATAGCAAAGCTAAGTTTTTCCTTTTCTTCCCTCTTTCTCCCTTTTTTTTTTGGGTTGGGAAATCATCTAATAACTTCCCCCGCTTTGGGCGGACTAAAACCCACCCATGTTCCTTCTATTGCCCTTTATGTTCCGGGGCCGCGGTATCTCTTTCGAACAACCCGCAACCCCGGCAGGCGGAGGCTCTGGCAAGCCCCTCTGCTTTGCTGACATCTCTTTAAGGCGCGCGTGAAACACGAACGCGCCGTCGACACGGCCTTTCGTCAATAGACGGACGGACGGTGAGCTACCCATTGCTCACCGTCCACAGGCCCGCATCTACGGTGGCCGGGACTCGTCTCGCGGCGCCCGGCGACCGGGGCGTCTCCCGCGGCGGCTGGGTTGGGCAGATGTTCTCTTCCTCAAACGCCCGGCCTCCTCCTTGACTAGCATGACTGTTTCGCAGAAGGAGGTGACCGCTTCCTATTCCCTCTCGCTCCGGACCATGGACTGAACCAGGGCCGGACGCGAGAGATCGCCGCCGCCGATCGCATCTACAAGGGCACGGCGGTGCTCCGCCCAAGCTGGGCAGACCGCCACTGTGTGATCATCGATCATAACAATGGTGACACCCGGGCGCTTCCTCCCGCCCAATTATGTGCAGGAACCTCCCGAAACTTCCGTGTCCGGTGAGGACCTGCGTCAGGCGGTAGGTGAGGACGCCATGGCGCCTCTCCAGCCACTCCACACAGAGGGGACTTACCGCCACTATTGTGGCGTACCCTGCACGGGGTTGCGACAGTCGCTCTCTCAATGCCACCATGATATCGCACCGGAGGTCTGTCCGCTAAGCGGCAATTTGCCACGGTAGAGGAGTTTCCCCCCGGTGTAGTGCCTCCGCGCGCCACTCAAACAGGCGCGCGAGGACTATCGCCTCCAGATCCCACGGTGGCAGTCCGGCAAGGAGGCTCGCTGCCTCGCCGGAGATCGTGCGGTAGCCCCGGATCAACCTAATGGCTACCACCTTTTGGGGCGCGTTCAGTTAGTGGGCGGTGCGCCGCCCTAAAGAACGCGCCCCCTCTTTCTCCCTCATTTTTCGATTTAAAAAATAAATCCTATTGGCCTATGTCCGTCTCCAGGGTCCCAGCTATCTCTGTACCAAAATTCATCAAAATTGGTTTAGACATTTAGGCGTGAAGACGTAACAAACAAACTCACTTTCACTTTTATAATATTAGTAAGGATTACTAGACTACTCGTGTCAATGATTATAAATGAGTACCAGCTTTGCAAAGTGAAATGGCAGCGAAATCAAAACATTCCGCTGGCCATTTCGACCCTCGTAACTTGAACTTGTGATAAAGACTTGATCCCAACATAAGAAGTTTTTTTTGTGTATTCTGGCTACACTACCCGTTAGTGTTGCAACGGCGGAAAGGTCTTTTTACACACTAAGAAAGGACAAAACTTGGCTTGGCAGAAGACCGCCTGACGAACTTAGCTCTTTTGCACGTTCACAAGTCAATAAATATAGATGACGAGGAAAAGGCGTTTTGCGAGACGACACAAACGAAGAATACATTTCATCATATAAGTTTGTAATGTTCTTCAGTGTGCACCAATTAAATTAAAATAGAATTTGACGGTGATTCCGTCTGCGACTAGGTAACTCCGCTGCAGTGGAAGACCAATGCAATCGACCCCATGAAATCCTATCCGTTTAGCGGTTTCATTCAACGTGAAAAATTGACAAACACTCTTTCACGTTCCGTTATAATATTAAGTATAGCTAAGTATATCTATCCGAACTAGACTACGGAGACAAGCTGTATGCGACATGGTGACCCCCCCCTGATATAAAAGCTGGATCCGCCCTTGGGCTGATCCATACGTCATGTTCGTGAACGGGCGCTGTCAGTTGGGACTGGTCATTTTTTAGCTACCACGGTTCATTTTTAACTTATTTAGATTTAAAATTAAATTTTGCTTTTTAATTTACTCTGGACGCTCTTACTGTGCACGTCTTTCTACATCGTTCTCACATATTTGTATAATCTCAACATGAATGATGTAAATACAATTTTGTAAAAATATTATAATTTAAAAGAGTGTCCATGGAGTTTCTTGCCCATTCTTCTCCATAGAGATCAACGCTTTGGAATGGGCAACTACAGTACTTTCACAAGTTATTATGCCTTGTGACCGGGACTGTAGATTAATTTTGTTTCTTGACATTCAACAGTGCCTGTAATGGTCTAATTGAAATAAATAATTTTGAATTTGAATTTTGAATTTGAATTAGGTACGATACCCGGTACTTGTCGGAAGAAAAAATAGAACAGAACATAATATTAATCAAATATTCCATTCTCTAGATCGGTCCCCTCTCAGACTACACAATAACCTTCCTGCAACACCTCAAAGAGTTCTTCGGCGTGATGTTCAAACTGGAGGTGCAGCGCTCAGGGTCTGAAGACGAGGAATCTGATGATGAAGAGGTAACTCCCGCCAGCAAGATCAAGATGACCTGCGTCGGTATAGGATATGTTAATATTAGTAAGAGGACGCTGTAATTTTGTATATAAATTTTAATAAATAGTATTTTAAGATTGAGTATTTGTTTTTCTTAATAGAAATAAATTTGAATATCGGTAATTGTTTCTATAAAATATATTCGAAATCCTTCCATAATTATTTTTATCTCTACAATATCAATTAAGATAAACTAGGAAACCCCGAACGACGACCCCAAAAGCTATTGTCCTATTTCCCTATTACATCACACTTATAAGCTGTTCAAAGACAGCTACAGCAGCAATTGACCCAGCGTTAATAACCATGCATGCTGGTTTAAGGTCTGGCAAGTTTTGCTTCAGCTAAATCTGCCGACTAGCGGAACATTAGAAAACAAAGTCACGTGTCGTATTCGTTGACCTCACGGCAGCCTACGACACTATAAACATTAAAAAAATACTTGGCCGAGGAAGTACATAGTAATGACCATGGTTTTGTGCGCATATTATGCGAATTCCCACACAACCACCGATTTCAGGTATGCTTTCAGTTTGGTAAGACTCAACGCAATCGTTGGCTAAAAAACGGTCTTCCTCAAGGCAGTGTGTTGGCGCCGACGCTTTTTAACATCGAATACTAATGACCAGACCATTTTATTACAGTAGTGTTATCCAGCCGAACCCATAGAAGGTTCAGTTGTGTGCATTCCACCCCTTCAACTTGAACTCAAATCGGAACTGACACTTAACATCTGGTAGCGAGGTACTAAGGTCGAAAACTGATTGAGCACAAAGTTTTTACATGTGACGTAGGATAGTGCACTAACGTAAAAAGAACCGGTCCGACTCGCAGCCAAGAGTGAGTCGGACTCGCGCACCAAGGGTTATATCGCTTTATCTTTTGACTGCATAGACTTTGAGGGTTGACTTCAATTCGAACCCTCCACGCGTTCCCGAGGTGAAGGGTCTCTTGACAGACATACAGACGGACAACAAAGTGATCCTTAAGAGTTCTGTTGTTGTTCTCTATGAGGTACGGAATCCTACAAAACACTTACGCAACACAACAAAACAACAGAAGGTCAGAACCCGAAATAATTTGCTTCGTCGCCTGATTTTAACCAAATGGGGAGCAGCCTGAGTTTTCGAATGAATGATTGCTGCTCATAATCGTATAATTATAACTTGGGACTACTAAGGGAATTTTAATAAAACCAATCATATAATTTTAATATTTTTATTTGTCTCAATAATCCTATAGCTAAAATTGTAAAATAATTAAGGCACATTCTGAAATGTATGTAATCCACCACAGCGGGTACATTCAGGGTCTCTCTGCCTAGTACCTCTATACTTGTATACGAACTTAGTCTACGAGTATATTATTGGCAGTGTTCGTACGAATTTGATACTAAAGTACCGGGACTTGACTTAGAATTATAATTACAAGGAGTAAACTGCATTACAAAGAAAAGGACTGAATATATTCCTAATAGGGTCATATTTTGTCTTTAACCTTTTGAACGCCATTGTCACATATACGCGACAAGCCAGCGCGTGCCCTGGACGCCAACGACACAAATATGTGACAAAAGTGTAGGTAAAATTGTTTTTTTAGCGTGGAGGGCAGGCGCTTGCGTTAATGCTCTGGCGTTCAAAAGGTTAACATAATTTTGCCAGTCAATGACACAATAAGATGACAAAATTGTCATAAAAAATTACAGAATTTTGTCAGACCTGTCAAATTCTGCCTTCGTTTGTGATTACTCCTTTTTTTACTAAAATATTTTATTTATAAAATTTAATTTACTTTTGTTCAGTCAACGATGCAGGATAGTTAAATATCACATAGATTTTTTTCCAAAAATTTGAAATTATGATAATTAACATAAATATTAATAATAATATTTAGATACATTATAAGACTGAATGGATAGGTATACAATGTGATATTAAATTAAATACATAATAGTTTTTATTCAATAAAGTAAATAACTAAATCACGATTTTATTTTTATTTACACATTTTTGTTATCGTTGTATTTTTTTCAAGTATTTAGCTTGTATGAACTTTTGTAAATCAATTTAATTAGGTAGGTACCTACTTGAAATAAATACCTACTCGATAATTTGAGGAATCGTTCGTATTTTTGATCGTTTTTTTTTACAAAATTATTGCATTTTCTTCGGGTGAAATACCTACAATGTTACATTGCATACATGCATGGTCGTTAAAATAGTCCAATTTGATTGTAATTCTCATTAAATTTTCTATGAACCACTTGATTTCCTGACTTCTCTCAAGCGTCCTTCTCATCGCATCCAAGACCTGCCGACCAGTTACAGATGCCTCCTACAGGGTCGAAACTAAGGCCTTTAGGACAGACGTACTCCCATCCTAGGAGAGATCCGTTGTCAATGCGAGCGCAGGAGATGAACTTCTTACACGATTTCGGATGAGGGAAATTACCGATATCTAGGCATTCAATTTGACCTGTGAAAGAAAAAGATGCAATTAGATGAAGGGACACAATAAATAATCTTCTTCAATAGAAAATACCAACGACTGTGAGAAGATTTTTGAGGTATAATGGGTGCAGAATGTCGGGGAAATGTTTGCATAAATTCGCAAAGCACGAATGTTGTCTTTTATCATATCATACCGAGAAAGAAGTTAGACAACATATTTTCACCATCAATTTATCATGTAGATTATTTACAAACTAAAAATTATAAAAAAAAATTGACATAAAACAATACTAGATATGAAATTCATCATCAGTTTATAGTTGCCCCCTTTCAAGACATAAGTTTCTCCTACAGCACGCTACTGAGGTAGATCCTGTGTCACTATTCATCTACAGAACCACTACGTGTCGTCAAACCATCGTTCGTTGTCGACAAACTTAAACCTATCTTAAAATGAAGCATTCTTCACATGTGACATGGTCTCATTTTTATGGCATGCTTTTAACCACAAACACTCCTGAAGGAAACTGATGTTAGTACAAAATCCAAAAATCTTACCATTCTCACGCATCACTATCTTAGTCCCTTCCACGTATTTGACAGCCACCTTCTCATCGCTGTCATCATAGTAGTCATAGTTGGCTATCGGCCGGTATGTCTTCTTGGGGACCTTCGGAATCTTCTCGAAGGGCTGTTTGGAAGGCCTTCGTCGTGGTACAGGGGTCGTGGAAGATGGTGCTTCAGTGGGGCGTAGGGTGGTGGAGATCCTGCGCTGGATCTTCTTTCTGATGACTTTACGAGTTGGTGCGGTAGCCGGTGTTTGAGGGGTCGTGATTGGTGAGAGGTATTGGTATTCCTCTGTGAAAATAGGAGAGAGGGTTTTCAGTTTTAAATACATTATGACTGAAGTGCTTACTGGCATCTACTTGCAAAAAATAAATGTGGATTTAGAATTTTTGTTTCTTAGCAGTAAGTGGTTAAGATATTTTGCCAAGAGATTTATTATGATATTGACTATCGTGGACTTTTAAAGCTTATAAAATTCATTCACACGACTAGTTTATGTAACTGATATTTTATACTTTATGCAAATCATATTTCTAAGCATAATTGGAACTTGGGCAAATGGAATATATTTTTTACAAACAAACAATAATAATTAAGGAAGTTACCATCATAAGTTTTTGTCACAGGCGACTCCAGAAGATATTCTCTGGTAAAGTACGAAGGCTCCTGACTAGGTCCAGTATACGAGACCGTGGAGTAACCTGTATTCTCCACTGGCACGGGTATCAACTTCTCAGTTCTATATCTCTGAGTAGAAGACCTCTGGACTCCGGTATACCCAGTTGGAGCAACACTGGTTGAAGCTGGACTGAATCTGGACCCGCTTCTAGAGAACTTAGTTGTAGCTGTAGATTTTGGCACTAAAGCTGATCTTTGGGAGTTCTCAGTTGGTGTATCTGCGAAAGTCGTTATTTCGAAGTATCTTGTTGGTGAAAGAGGTGCTAAAGTCGAAGAGATTTTAGGAGCATTCAATTCTGTTTGCGTATTATCGTAGGAATTCAGTGTTGTTCGCACAAATTCTTGGTTTATCGTGTTCTGGAAGTCCGTCGACGGGAATTTCGGGACGTAGGTCGGAGATGTCTTCGAAATTAATTCTGTTGAAGTATCCAAGTACGTATTAGCAGTAGTTCGAGTGAATTCTGAAGGTACTGTGTTCGTTGGGAAGTTTGTAGATGTTCCCTTTGGAAGGTAAGTGTTTTTAGAATAGAAGTCAGTTTGTGTATCGTACGCGCCTCCGAAAGTTGTCCTGACAATGTCCTGGTTAGTCTCCGTATTAGGGTAGTTTGTAGGTGATCTTGGACTGAACGTAGTAGTAGCTAATTTAGGAGGTTCATAAACATTAGTATTTAAAGTGTAATCGTTCGGATTTGTTCTTATAAACTCTAAATTCGCCGTATTTGCTGTATTCACAGTGTTAGGATAGGCAGTCGATTTCGGAATGTCATACGTTGTAGTAGATATCTTAGGAGCATCAAATTCTGGAGTGAATGGCTCATTAGAAGTTGTTGAAGCGTAATCAGTCTTGTAAATAGTTGATGTTGTTGGGAACTTCGGAGCTTCGTAGTCAGTAGCAACTTTAGTATTATCAAAATCAGTAGCTATTTTAGTGGTATCGAAATCAGTAGCTACTTTGGTGGTATCAAAGTTATTGGGGTTCTTGTATGCCGTAGTTTGATCGTAATTTACTGTGCCCCTATATACTGGAGTACTTTGATATTCATCATAGGTTGGTGTTCTACTGACATCTGTGTATTCGTTGTACTCTCGGCTCGTGTATTTATATTCTACAGTAGTTTGAGTCTTTCTGGTAGGTATAACATCCTCTTCGTAGTCGGGAATGCTTGGTATGGGTGCTGTTATAAGTTTGTGTGCTGCTATCGCTAGGGCTGTTTCGGCACTGAAATCTGAAAAGGAATTTGTGGTGTCAGTGAAGTGTTTATGCAGAGTGTTCACAGTTTTAGGCAAAGGTGGCATTAGTCTGTGTTACATTGCATGAAAGACTTATTTACAGGTTAAAAAAAAATTACATTTAAGGTGATAATTTTCATCCTTTCTTCAAATAAAATAGTGAGCATAAACGCTAATAAACTAATAAACAAAAACAAACTATATGTTCAAAATTCTAGTTGTTATTCATAATTAAAATATATAACTCTAATTATGACGACGAATAGGAGTACGAAAATAGAAGACATGCAGTGCCGACCTCAAATAATTTAGGATCTTTACAACAATCTCCTCTTCTATCCTAAATTCGTATTACTCACCTTCAGCAGTCGTTTTCCTCTCTGTAGAGGTCTCCTCCTGGCTCTTCACTTTTAGAAGTTCGTTCAACTGGTTCTGCTTAATGGTCGCGCTGTACTTCTTGCTTTGTCTCTTGTTCTCTTCTTCGTTAGTTGCTGAAGGGTTCTGGTCTTTGACGTCGTCCTTCAAATTGACTAGAGGGCGGCGTTGGATTTTGTTGGTCTTTTTGGGTGCCTTAGCTTCTAGAGTTGGGTCCTCGATAGCATCTGATAATATATATATAAAAATAATGAATTTAAAACTCAATTAGTCAAACAGTAGCTCAAAAATTTAGTTAGTATGTTTTTTTTTAATTCTACGTATCCGTCACCGCCTAAATAACTGTTGGTACAGCTGTAGCTGAAGGAGCAATTGCAGTTGTTATATACATCAGCAGAATTGTTCACTTACCGATATCACCAATGTCTTGCAGCGACTCTTCATCCTCATACGCGTTCGTCACCGCCTGAGGTGCAGCAGTAATTGGCACGGCTGTACTTGGCACGGCTGTAGTTGTAGGTGCAGGTGCAACTGTCGTAGTGGTGGTCGTCGTGGTAGAGGGTACTAGGCGCCGGCGGCTAGCCACGCGGAACGGGCGACGGTTCACTAACGTTGATGTTGAGGATGTGGAGAGAGGTGCTGCTGTTGATGATGTTGTGGCTGGAAAGATAACGGGGATGTTAGTTGTTGCTAGTGGACCGGGGCTGGTTGATTTGAAAGAGGTAATATTTAAGTTAGTTCAAGTCTGACTCTCCTCTCCTTTCGAGTCATTTGATGAAAAAGGAAAGTTTATGCTAGTGGATCGCCGTATCTTGAGAACAAACAAAATGTTACAGATGAGTCTGTTAAAGTGCAGATGGATTAAAACATGACTGTCCTTGTCAAGTGGCCTTTTGTATCATTCGGTAGTTGCCTATCGAGGCAGCAACCATAACTAGGGATTATTTAAGGGATTACCAGTTTATGCGGCAGTATTTTTGCTTAAAAGGTCATTGAATCTAAGACATAAAAATGTGATAATTTTATAACTGTACCTACCTATCATACTGTAGATATGGAGGAGCTCGTGGCTAAATAATAGCAGCCGCTCGGGTCGATCTTTAGGTTAAGCCGCGCTTGCTTAGGTTGGTCTGTGGATGGGTGACCACTCGTTACATACCGAGTTGCCTCCGTGCGTCAGAAAGCACTTTAAGCTGTTGGTCCCGGCTGTCAATTGTAGATCTTTGACAGTCGTTGCAGGTAGTTAGTGTCTCTAAAGTCTGACAACCAGTCTTATCAATGGACATCGTATTACCCAGTACTAACTGGGTTGTGGAGGTCAGATAGGCAGTAAAATGCTCCATGTAAAATACTGATATTCAGCTGCATCCGGTAAGACCGCCGAGCCCTACATAGTTGGGAAAAGGTTAGGCAGATGATGATCATGGTGTACCTAGATATGAACAATTTATCACACCATAAATACGCATTGCCCTTACTTAACTACAATGCGAAATACGAAGTATTAATACCATTTTAAGCTCTAATTCTTCCATTCATTGTCATAATCAGAAATGATGCATACTAAAGTTTGCAAAATAAACATAAATGCAAGGTCTTTTCAGACATTTGTTAAAACAAACAAGTGCTGCTATTGTTCGGGCTCAAACCGTGAAATGGCCGGACGCTTGCCGGACGCTTACCGGACGGGTGGACGGAGATACAATGTATCGTTTCAATTTATGTGGTGTGGTTGTGGGACTAGTTCTTACAGGGGATTTTGTGAAACAGCATTTTGTTCTCTTGATGCTAATGAGATTATAAAATGAGAATACGAAATAATCGTGTAAAAATTATGGTGAAAATAAGAATAGGTTTTTTTTTAGTAACTATAAATCTAAAACAATTGAAAACCGCGAATACTTGGGTTACGTTCGGATGTCGTAAAAATAATTAATTCTTCATGCATGGGGTATGCATGAAGAATAAATTATTTTTACGATGACGTCGCTTTTTGAACCACTTTATTTATTTGGTATGAGGGATCATTGACGTTAATGTCGCTATTACGAACAGCACTGCGCCTGCACATTGAAATAAAAGATCTTTTAGAACTAACAAAACCGAGGCAAAAGTTAAATCTTTTGTCTTATATATAAAATTCTCGTGTCAGTTTTAGTTGCCATACTCCTCCGAAACCGCTTAACCGATTTGTATGAAATTTTATACGTATTTTTGGTAGGTCTGAGAATCGGTCGCAATCTGTTTTTCATAACCCTAAGTGATAAGTGTGGCCCTGTCCAGAAGGGGACCTGAGCAGCTGGGTAAAACCGCTTGGCACAGCTAGTTGTCTATAAAACAGAGTACCAATTAATTTTGTCTTCATAAATCTTCCAATGTTGTGTGTAATCAATTCGTCGCGACGTCTACCTACTAATAAGAGGGTCGCGAGAGAATGTACGACGAGAAATTAAGAGCATTTCATTGGTAATAGCATTCAATACCATATCTAGCATCGATGATGCAACGCGAACTCGTTCTCGGGACACACAGTTCGGCGTAAGACGTTGCTATTTACCCTGCTGGTCTTGTGGTTACAAGTGTTAATTATGAGCAAGACGATCACGGTTTATTTCCCAGGACGGGCAGTGTTATTATATTCTCAAATTCGAACTTTAACTATTTAGTTCAATTAGATTATTACAGGATTTACAGGCACATTTTGAACTGTCAAGAATCTGCACGGTTGGTGCAGTGGCTGAGCAATTGACTGCGTTGCGTGTCGCTGGTTCGATCCCTGCACGGAACAAATATTTGTATAGCCTCCAGATAGTTCTTCCTGGATGTTGGGTATGTGAGTTTAAATGTTAGTACACAGAAAAGAAAAAGAAATTCCTACTATGGGGCATTGTTTTTTTTAACAAAAAGAAAATACAAAAGGTTGTGGGACTAATTACACTAAATACCAGTTCTGCATCAAGATCCGTACGCATACGCATCCGGTCAGCTTTCCAAGCTGTAAAAGTGTGGTTAATAGCTAGTCCCTAAAGCATGAGTCCCAGTCACAGGGAACAATAATTTGTGAAAATAATGCAGTTGCCCATTCCAAAGCGTCTCTATGGAGAAGAATGTTCAAGGAACTCCATGGACTTTTCATGTGGAATTTCTCAGCACCCTAGTCTGGTTTCGCACCCGGTTGATGACAATAGGCCCATGCCTATTGCCCTGATAAATCTTCGGGGCAACAGGGAATTTGATATCATGAGAGAATTAGAAACAAATCTTACTAATACATATTTATAAATGCGAATGTTTGTGAGGATGTATGGATGTTTGTTACTCTTTCATGTCAAAACGGCTGAACGGATCTTGATGAAATTTGGCACAGAGGTAGATTATTGTCTGGAATAACACATAGGCCAGCTAGTGAGATTCTATCGTCATCTACGCAACGAAAGTAAGCTCGTGCTCAAAACACACTCAGACGAGTTCACGCGTAAGACATTGATTAATTTGATCCAATTTCTACGCCACGAACGTTTCGTCATCTGTCTATGAGTTCGCAGTGTGGGAGAAATGTAGTAGTTATTGAGAAAGTCGATACGATGTAGATGCTGCGCTGGCGCCGACGGACGGTATCCTTATCAATATTAGGTATGGCAAGTCTTCTAGGATTGAGTATGTAATGCAACGAAACTACTTTGCTAAGGTAGCCACACGTACCTAATTATCTACTTGGTGTTACTATTTAAGTTTTCTAAGGAACACCTTGTTGAGAATATCAATAGTTTTTTTTGGCTGTAAAACTAAGGTAAGAAAGAAAAGTGCGTTCATTCAGCATTATTAAAAACAAAATACCAGAGACAGACTCGCGCACCGAGAGTTCCGTACAAACTTTCGACATAAACGGCCATATCTTTTGACTGCATAAACTTAGAGGGTTGATTTTTTCACAGCTGACACACAAACAGACAGACGGACAACAAAGTGATCAATAAGTGAATAAGGGTTCCGTTTTTTTTAAGTTGTATCATCATCTGCCTAGCCTTTTCCCAACTATGTTGGGGTCGGCTTCCAGTCTTACCGGATGCAGCTGAATATCAGTATTTTACATGGAGCGACTGCCTATCTGACCTTCACAACCCAGTTAGTACTGGGTAATGCGATACCCCTTGGTAAGACTGGTTGTCAAACTTTCGGGACACTGACTACCTGTAACGACTGTCAAAGATCTACAAATGACAGCCGGGACCAACGGCTTTACGTGCTTTCCGAGGCACGGAGGAAACTCGGTATGTACCGGGTGGTCACCCATCCACAGACCAACCTAGGTAAGCGCGGCTTAACCTAAAGATCGACCCGAGCGGCTACTATTTTTTAGCCACGAGCTCCTCTTTTTTCTTTTTTTTTTGACCCCCAAAATGTAGAGCAAAATGCCGGATAGCAACACAAGGCCGCCTGACGCTGATTTTCAGCTGCATCCCACGTGTGCCATACACTCATAGTGTAAACACGCAAAAAGAAAAACAAAACTAAATAACTGACGATCGCGAGCTTATTAATTTACCAAATAAAAAAAATATCACGAAAAAATATTTTTGTTTTCACAGAAGGGACCAGACCAGCAATCACACAGGAGAAATCGGAGTACATGAAAAAAAAAGTTGCTGGTGGAATACACGACTTTCTCCTTTTTATTAAGAAGTATGTTTAAATCTAATAAAGATCTTGTTTAATAAAATACAATCAAACCCATCATTTAAATTATTAACACGGTTTTTCAACTAGATTGTCAGCTAGAATTACAAGATAACAGCAACTTTTATATCGTAATCAAATCAAGCAATTAACAAGAAGCACGTTACCTACCGCACAGCAATTATTTATTTATTTTAAACGTACGGTAGCCATTAATGATGACACGCCAACTAACTACCGAACTACCCACTTCATTGTGTTGTGTAGGTAGGTATGTTTTTCTTATGGGGAAATGTTCAAATAATATCTCCTGCTTTGGGCGGAGCGAAAGGGAGTGTAAGACTTTTACTAACTAAAACCCATTCATGTTCCTACTTTTGTTCCGGGGCCGCGGTATCTCTTTAGAACGACCCGCGAGCCTGGTAGGCTGCGTGCCTGGCAGGCCCCTCTACTTTACTGACTTATTTTTGAGGCACGCACATCTCTTTAAGGTATGCGTGGAACACGAACGCACCGTCGTCGACACGACCTGTCGTTACTAGCCAGACGGACAGTAAGCTACGGTGTAGTTTCGGATTTAGCCATCGACTACTCCCACTTGTACAATTTATTCTGTATACTTTTTCTACTACAACCATATTTTCCAAGCGTAGTACTGTGATGTTAATGTCCAGCCAGACCCGGAACAACTACCTGTAGGCTATACAAATATTTGTTCCGTGCGAGAATCGAACCCGCGCCACGCAGCGCAGCAGTCCATCGCTCAGCCACTGCGCCAATCGTGCCGTCAAATTGATCACACCTTCAACAGTTTTTAAACGAAGAAATAATAAAAAATAGAATAGAATAGCTTTGAAATCAGTATGTGACATGTTTTGCTGAAATTATAAACTGAAATATAATCTTAAAGTATTTTATGCTTCTTATAATATGCGTATATTACCAAATCCCTACATTACCAGCATATGTAATTATGGTAACATCTTACCACACATCATGATTGTCGGTTTACTCAGATGCTCAAGTTTATTGCACCTCGTTAGTGTAATGTGTAGAGCAATTATTTAATCCAAACTTGTATCGTGTGTGAGCAATTTAAATGAGTATCGAGTTCATTTTATTATGTAGTTCGTTACTACATATGAAGTAATTGGAGCTCTACTTGTCCATGTATGGGACGGAATTATTTGTGCATTTTTTTCTGGTTCTGTACCTACCTACCTTAAATAAAAAAAACTGAACCCTTATTGGATCTACTTTGTTTGTCCGTTTGTCTGTCTGTGAAGACCCTTTATCTCGGAGGTATTGAGTTGAAATTAACACCATTAACTCAAGTCTGTGGTTCCTTTGTGCTTTCAAAAACAGCCCTCTAAAGCCCCGTTCCAATAAACAAAAACGAGTCGTTTTGCTTACGGATAGTAGGATTTTGACATAAGTGCCATAGAATTTATGTCAAAATACTACCATCCGTAAGCAAAACGAGTCGTTAATGTTTATTGTCTACGTGGTCAAAAGATATGGCCGTTTATGTCACAAGTTTGAATTGAACCGTCGGCGTCGGTGCGCGAGTTTGACTCGCTTTTGGCGTAAGCGTTTTTAATAAGTTAATTTCATTATGTTATAAATGAATTATACCTGTAAACACAGAGAAAATTAAGTATAACGTCTTATAACTGAGTAAATTAACTTAATGTAACCACAAACGGGTGCTTTCAATTGTAACGACAGAATTCAGAGGAATTGGCTATTTTCCGAACGCCTCTTAACCGACACCTAATCTGACCTTTGGTGCATTCTGAAAATTGGTTGTATTAGATTAAATAACAAAAAAAAAACATAATCAATTAATACTATTATACTTGCTCTGCTCAGTAGGCCTACCATGACGTCTTAAAGCAGAACTTATTCCGCTGAGGGACAGAGATGGTGCTAGACACCCTGTATAGCTCTGTCTCTTTCCCTTAGTGGAATAAGTTCTGCTTTAAGACGTCATGGTAGGGTAGCAGGTCCCCCTTATCACTTAGGGTTATATAAAATTGATGTTGGCCGATTCATCATTTTCCTGCCCTTGTCCCATTCTATTTGGGGTCGGCGCAACACGTTTTCTTCTTTCATTCCCCCCTATCAGACGTCATGGCATCATTTACTCCTTCATATCATTGCTTACACAATTCATCCATATTATGTTGGCCGATTCTTAGACCTAAACGATATGCACACAAACCGTAAAGCCTTTTCGGGGGAGTTTGATAACAAACACCGCGACACGAGAATTTTACATACTAGATTTATTTTCATTTGTTAAAGTATATTTATGTCTCATAAGCAGACACAAATACATACAGTCAAATAACTATTCAAATCACGGATACACGTCACAAATGAAAAAAAAACGAACACATCGCACAAAGCGCAATTAAAACGCACAAATCGAACCATCACGCAATACTTCAACAATGATTGATCTCAAAGCCTACAAACCTGAATGTAGTCGTAAGGCTACGTTTCCACCACCACATATGCGAGGTGAGTAGGCTGTTCGCTAGGAATACTCCTCCGATAAAATTCTTACATTTTCCTAGATGCGCAGGGCACAGTCTTCGTAGAATAGCATAAATGGAGTAAGGTATCCTTACTAATAATATGAAAGCGAAAGTGTGATTGTTTGTTTGTTACGTGTTCACGCCTAAATGGCAAAACCGAATTTCATGAATTAATGTAATTTTCATGTAATGGTACAGAGGTAGTTGGGACCCTGGACACAGACATAGGCTAATTTTTGTAAAAAAAAATATTGAGATATGAGGGAGACAGAGGGAAGAAAAAGAAAAACTTAGCATTGCTATTACAATAAATAAGGCGCAAGGGCAAAAACTACATGTAGGAGTTACCTGTAAATCAGGAAAGGGGAACTGTGTTACCCCGAATTTAACGCGAGCGAAGCCGCGGGCAAAAGCTATTATTATATATTTATTTCACAAAAAACACTCTCTACGCATCTTCTCTCATCTCGGCTGAAAACCCAGACCTGAAAAGAGCCCGCTACGCATCCCCGCGCAACTTAGCTACACACAGCCACACCGCCACACAGCTTCGCCATCATCTCCACAACCTTGCATACCTCTGGTTTAAAACCAGCCTAAACGATAATCTTAGGAAAGCCACGGTGTTAACGCGTTTCCCAATGGTATCTAGTTAGTTCAGACACCATGGAACACGCGTGGCTCAACCAGATCGTGGGAACTGTAAGGTTCTGCGTTTTTATGAAGATCAATTTTATTCATAGATATCGTAGTTAAACAAGACATTGTTTTATTAGGTACTAGCTTCCGCCCGCGACTTCGCCCGCGTGGCATAGTTACTTTAGGCTAATGCTAACTTTAACCCGCGTGATGATCAAAAAAAAATCTTTCTCTCCCCTTTTCTTCCCTCTTTCATCACTTTTTTAGCTTATGTCCGTCTCCAGGGTCCCAACTATCTCTGTATCAAAATTCATCAAAATCGGTTTAGCCATTAAGGCGTGAAGACGAAACAAACAAACAAACTCACTTTCGCTGTTATAATATTAGTAAGGATTTGTTTTCGAAAACTTATATGCTAACAATAATAAACACTTTCTATAATAATCGTGAAAAACCACATGAGCACATACGTTGATTAGGGTTGAGTGCAATCTGTTCGGTCTAGTTTCTCACGCCTTTGTAAGTACGGGACGATTGCGAGACAGACTGACAGCAAGCATGCGTAGGGGCAACCTTGATGCAGATGATTTCGTGTTTGTCATTATGTTGCGACAGTGATTGTAATTGCTCGAAAAAAACTTATTAAAGAATATAAATTTTTAAACTGACATATTCACTAACATTATGGGATGTAAAAAGGGGAATAATATTAACAAGACACAACATGGAAACCGTTTCAAACGTTATTAATAACTATCGAAAAAAAAACCCTATGTGATATTCTAGACCGTAATCTACCTCTGTGCCAAATCTCATTAAGATCCGTTCAGCCGTTTTGACGTGAAAGAGTAACAAACATCTATACATTTTTTTTTCGGTATTACGCAGGCAAAGCCAAGTTTATTTCTATGGATGTTACTGAGTGTGCTTGTAGCAAATAGTTTAAGAAACATGGGTGGGTTTTAGTCAGTAAAAGCCTGACTCCCCCCCCTTCTCAGAGCGGAAGAAGGTATTCGATGATTTCCTAATAGAAAATAAAAAAAACGCTACAGATCAATACAAAATATCGATGTATTTCGTTACGGTGATGCCGTGAACTCGTCCTAGACTCGTCCTGGTTTCCTCATACGCCATAGCGCTCTCATAATCACCCAACGTCATCTTTTCCAATCATCCATCATACATATCATGCTCGCCACTACTACGTGTAGCCAATGAAAGTGAGTTGCTATCGCCAACGGTCACACTTGACCGGTGGCTTTCACTCATCTCTGTACATAATTGCTATTGTTACTGTCTATTGCCAGTTGCTTTTTGTATACTTATAACCGTTACTAGCTCTTGCCCGCGGCTACGCTAGCGTTATCGTTGAGAATTATCCCACAAGAACGTTTAAATATAGCCTTTGACGCTCAGGAATAATGGAGTTTCCTATTGGAAAAATAATAATTTTCAATTATTTTCAACATTCAGATTTACAAATGTTACCGCTATAGTATTAATTGCGCCCCGAGGTTTCGCCAACGTATAGTCCGGAATAAAAAGTAGCCTGTGTTAGGATCCAGTTTATAATCTATCTTTGACCCAAATCCTTACTAATATTATAAAAGCGAAAGTGAGTTTGTTTGTTACGTCTTCACGCCTAAATGCCAAAAACGATTTTGATGAATTTTGGTACAGAGATAGTTGGGACTCTGGAGACGGACATAGGCTATTTTTTTTTTTAAAGATTGAGTATGAGGGAGAAAGAGGGAAGAAAAGGGAAAACTTAGCATTGCTATTACAATAAATAAGGCGCAAGGGTAAAAACTACAGGTAGCAGGTACCTGTAATAAATAAAAAAAGTGAGTCCGTCTCCAGGGTCCCAACTATCACTGTACCAAAATTCATCAAAATCGGTTTGACTATATAGGCGTGAAGATGTAACAAACAAACAAACTCACTTTTGCTTTTATAATATTACAGTAAGGATAGTAAAAGACTGAGATTTTACACAAGAATAGAGCTTGTTTTATGGAGATTCTTTTGAGTTTTTACAGTTTTTAAAAGTGTGGATAATTGTTGTGTTATTGTAATAGATTGTCTGACTTCTTTGATGTTTGTTTTTGTGGTTATCGCGGTTGACTTTCGAATTCTTAGTGTTGAATTTTTATTAATGCTTTTAGTTTTTATGATGTTCCGGATACGATTTTTCATGTATTTCGAGATATAAACGATACTTCCTCTTGGTTTTTTTTAATTAGTTTTTATCTACTATATTCTAGAATATTGAATCGCTTAATCTACGTCGCTTTTGTGGAAAGCTTTGATTTCTATGTATTCGAATTTCCTTGTAGGTATAAACTACAACTTGCACTAATTCATATGTTATAATATTCGTACGCCTTGCAGGGCAGCACATAATGAAACACTTTTTATTTTTTTAACACCATGCATACTAACATACTTTTACCTATGTGAAACGAATAAACCTATTTGAATTTGAAGTAAGATACTAAAAGCTAACCATATTGACCTTATTCCTTCCTACCAATGTCCTTGAAACAACCATAGAGTTTATAGTAAGCATTGTTTTTTCGAATTGGATTTTATTCAATACTAGCTTTTGCCCGCGGCTTCGCTCGCGTTAAATTCGGGGTAACACAGTTCCCCTTGCGCCTTATTGATTTGTAATAGCAATGCTTAGTTTTCCCTTTCCTTCCCTCTTTCTCCCTCAAATCCCACATTTAAAAAAAAATTGCCTATGTCCGTCTCCTGGTACCTATCTATGTACCTACCAAAATTCATCAAAATCTGTTTAGCCATTAAAGCGTGAAGAGGTAACAAACAAACTCACTTTCGCTTTTATAATATTAGTAAGGATAAGGATTTTCACTCGTATCGGACTTGTGTTGACTAAAACCCATCCATGTTCCATCTTTTGCCCTTTGTGTTCCGAGTCTCCAGTATCTCTATAAAACAACCCGCAATCCATAGTAAGCATGGCACATGATTGTTTAAAATTCTATAAAAATGTTTTAAAAGAAAAAACAAACATTTTACCTCTTCACTGTGCAAAAATCTCACAGATCGACATCTCAATAAATTTCTCATTTAGTTACGCAACGGTTAATTTCCGTATAGATCAGCCGCGAAAGGAACCAGCTGAAGAAATGTTAATTACTGCGATTACTCTCACGCGAGCTCGTGTGATGAGTCCAGCAGTTTAGTAGAATTGCGACACGAATACATAGACATATTTGGTAAGGTTGGATAAAATTGATGTGTTTCCGAAAAGTTGTGGTCGGCGGGGTCACTGGTGTTTATTCAGTTTCGAAAGAGTAGCAAAATCAAAGACACTTTTTAAGGGCCAACGTACAACACAGGCCAGTAAGAAAAACCAACCAAGTGCAAATCGTACTCTCTCTCGATCTTGCGACATAAACCAGTCCATCCAAAAGTTGTCTGGAAGATATCGCTATTACCGATAAGACCGCCATTGTAACCATAGATTTAGCACTTTTTTTTCGTTTTTGGTGTGCAATAAAGTATATTCTATTCTATAAACGGCCATATCCGTTTGCCTAGACTTAGAATGTTGTTTTTTTCACAGCTCCAAGGGACCATAGAGTTAAGTATATAAGTTTTAATTTCAATTCGATATCTTCATGCGTTCCCGCCATAAAATTTATACTCGACTAGCTTTTGCCCGCGGCTTCGCTCGCGTTACCCCGTATTTAACGCGAGCGAAGCCGCGGGTAAAAGCTAGTATTCACATGAAATTGATTGATTGCACGTAATTTGTCATAATCTGATTCCAAACTACTTATTCTAAATTTAAAAGAAGAATTTCAAAGAGATTCAATTTCGGGTTAGGTTAGGTTAGGTTTCTGTGCTGGGGTGATTGTGTAGAATGTGATTGTGCCCCCGCATCCCAGCCAGAAGTGACGAGAACGAACACCGTGAGGTTTTAGTCAGTAGGAGTCTGACAGACCCCTTTCACCATGGCGGAGGACATCCATCGAGAATTTCTACACGTAAAAAATAGGTTTCTGTGTAGAAGAATCCAAAGAAGAAAAAAACTCAAAACCTCAGATCGATGCTTAGACAAATTCGTAGCAGAAACAAACCTAATTTAACTTGACGCGAGAAAACAGCCGTGTTAATTAAATAAATAATCACTGTATGTAAACACTTATCAATTCATAAGCCGGTAGTAAGCCTACATGTCTAAATATGATAATGATCCTGACAGCTGTGACAGAATTGGGTCACGGTGCTGACGGAACCTTGAGTTTGACAGAGCGGATGGAAATGATCTACACATAAACATACAGCGTTAAATACAATCAATTATGTTGTAAGTTGTAAAAACTTTTATCTAAGCCCCACACTAGGAATTTATTCTGTATTGGGGTGCGTTTACAAACATTTAAACTCACATACACAAACAGCCAGACCTGGAACAACTATCTGCAGGTCATACAAATATTTGTTCCGTGCAAGAATCGAACCCGCGACACGTAGCGCAGCAGTCGATCTCAGTGCGCCAACCGTGCCGCCTTTACTTCGCCTTTACTTTAGATTGGCTCTACCATTTCTGACTTTTTTAGGGTCTCATAAATTAAAAGGAAAAAGTACAGCCCTTATTGGATCACCTTGTTGCCCATCTGTCTGTTTGACAAGACCCTTTATCTCGAGGATGCGAGGTATCAAGTTGAAATTAAAACCATTTGCTTAAGCCTGTAGTCCTTTTGTGCTGTGAAATAATCAACCCTTTAAACGCCCGTTCCAACAAACAAAAAACGACTCGTTTTGCTTACGGATGGTAGTATTTTGACATAAGTTCTATGAGACGTATGTCAAAATCCTACTATCCGTAAGTAAAACGAGTCGTTTTTGTTTATTGGAACCGGGCGTAAGTCTACGTAGTCCAAAGATATGGCTGTTTATGTCGCAAGTTTGTACGGAACCCTCGGTTTGCGAGCCTAACATCGCTCTTGGCCGTTTTTTTTTCTCTTATGACAATGTGTTTGACAGACATATGTCTGTGCACAAAAAGGATATTTATTGATTGTTGAAATATTTTAAATTGTTTTCTCTCTGTTTTTGCTGTGTTCTATACAATATTGATAAATACTGATAATCTCCAGCGTTTGATGGTCTACCATAGTACTGTGAGAACTAAGCTAGACTACTTCATATAAAGCGCATAATATAATATTTTTAGACTATGATTTAAATCATATTTTAATTTACATGACACACTTTTATCTCCAACTTCTCTTCTGACTTTACTATTCTAACTTTAAAACGACCAGAGTATTTGAACATTCTGGTAAACCAGCCAGCATTGGTTAGGTTATAAAACCTCTTACTGTACCTACGTGATATTGGCAAAATTGTGGTGTCTCTTTCCACAATTAACATTAAATAAATAAGTGAATAGTGAATACATACAATCAAATATAGCGTTGTTTGAAAGTGTCAATCAAAGTGTAAGGAAAAGATCTCTGCTACTGAGGAAGCTGTGGAATTAGCGAAGTTTTGGCTAACAAAATATAAAAATAGTCGTGCCTTGACTCGAAGAAGGACAAGACTTAGGCACAAGAGTAATGCAAGCAAACAAAAAAGGGATATTGATAAGTATTGAGGACTACGGCCGGTGGTACTGATGGAATAAGTATGACAAAATACACAAAAAAACGTTAATAAATGTTTCAAAGAAAACCAATTCTGAAGGAGTCTATTAACTGAATCTGTAAATAATGCAATCTTGTTATTTTTTTTTATTTATTATGGCACTTCAACGACTTCCTCACCTACATATAGCTACAACATCACAAACAATGAGACTATTGTGCGTTCGTCACTTACTTCTGTAAGTAAAATTTTCCAAAAGAAAAACACACAACGATGAAGAAAAACATACATAGAAGCACACTATACTAATGTGTTGTATTGAACTAGCGGTCATTGCTACAAGAGATCATAATTAACTTCACCCTGTCAGAAGACTTGCTAAACAAAGCATCATTCAGCAATCGAAATCAACACCAGCAATTTCAGAGTGGTCGAACAAATCATTTCGAGCTGGTCAACTTAGCAAGCAGATGTTAAAACGTTCACGGTCAAGAGGTTGCCAAACAATGGATGCAACTGATTGTTTCGTCAGCCATCATTATTTCAATGTATGGGGTATAAACAACATCATTATGGATAGCGCATTTTGGGTTCTTTGAGCAAGACGCTCGTTTGCGACAATAATGACATAACTCAAAAAATAAGAAAGCAGGAAAGTGATTTTTAGAATAGACTAATATTGTTTTTTGCATGAAACCTTTTTTCAAAAGGTGAAAGGTTTATACTATTCATATTTAAATACTTAATTTAATTCTTATAATCGTTATTTATTTTATATTCAACTTCAAACAACCTGGAAAAAACCTAAATTTTTGAGCTATGTCATCCTTATACCACACGAGTGAAATATTGTTAACCGACTATCTGTTCAACCTTATTTACATAAACGCCGCGAAAAGGGGGAAAGTTTCAAGTCAATAAATGTTAAACACTTAGTGCAAGCGAGGCGGAAAAGAAGAAGTAGATACATCACATATTTTGGGGATCCCCAAAAAAAATAAATTATGCTTTAAAGATGTTCGTTGTTATATTTGGGGTGCATCATCTCCATGGTCATTACATACTAGTATCGATTTAAACAAACTGCCAGCAATTTTTATCTATTATTGCACTTACTGTGTTTTGTTTATGCATCACCTTAAGGTAGACTGGTAGATAATGCCAAAATAAATACAAGTATACTCAGATCGAAATAAGTTGCAGTAAGTAAGCCTGACTGTTAGGATAGCACCAAAACATACTGTTATTTTAACAGGAGAAAGTTCTGGGTCACCACACATTGCCGGCGGGCGCATCATTAGGCTACTTACATAACGAGCCACCCATTGTTAGGTGGAAAGTGTATGGGAACGTTAGTGTGACATCACCTTATGTATTTAGGCTTTATTGTTTTTGGCGCGGCACGCCACGTGGGTGACGAAAGATCTGGGGGATTACATCAGTCAAAATCTCATGGAATTTATGTATGAAACAGTGCCGTGTCTGATGAAGAGATAACTCTTAGGAAGCAGATGGAAACACGCAATTTGGAAAATATTTCAAGACTAGCTTTTGCCCGCGGCTTCGCTCGCGTTAAATTCGGGATAACACAGTTCCCCTTTCCTGATTTACAGATACCTGCTACCTGTAGTTTTTGCCCTTGTGCCTTATTTATTGTAATAGCAATGCTAAGTTTTTCCTTTTCTTCCCTCTTTCTCCCTCTTTCTCCCTCATTTCCCACTTTTTCTTAAAATAAAATAGCCTATGTCCGTCTCCTGGGTCCCAACTATCTCTGTACCAAAATTCATCAAAATCGGTTTAGCCATTAAGGCGTGAAGAGGTAACAAACAAACAAACTCACTTTCGCTTTTATAATAGTAAGGATATCAAGTCGGTTTGTTTACACAGGTTGATGGATTGTGTAAGGAATGACATGAAGGAGAAAGGAGTAAATGATGCCGTGACGTCTGATAGGGGAGAATGGAAGAAGAAAAAGTGTTGCGCCGACCCCAAATAGAATGGGACAAGGGCAGGAAAATGATAATGATTGATCATTGATAACATTTTTTAGAATGGGTGATACTAGACTTGATTTGCAGCAATTCTATTCTAATTAACTTGGGATCTAAACTGGGTCATTTTGAAGATATCCAACTTTTTAAAGTATTTTCAAAATTTTCCACCTCTTTATCCTTAACTGCTAATTGAGAGAAATTTATGCTGTTCGGAATGTTGAATTTATACTTTTTTGATAGCAAAGAAAATGCATTAGTTGACAAAGTCGTCCACTTTTGAAAATTGAGCAACATAAATGAAAATGTTTGTAGATTTTTCATACTTTGCTTGTTTTTGTAGATTAATTAAAATTAGCCCGTGAGGTATTCTTATCTATAGTGAAGTTAGCGTTACTTAATAATCAAATGACATTGGAATTTAATGAAGCAGAATAGTAATTGCAAATGTGGTTGTTTTGCTTTGGTGTAAACTTCGGATGATAGACCATCATGTTTGAAATGTCAAGCTTAAAAATAACTCACTTTTTTATAAAAAAAAAAGATCATCAAATTGTCATATTTTATATCTGATGGCACAGTTAGCGCAGTGGCTGAACGATTGGCTGCTGCGCTGCGTGTCGTTTGTTCGATCCCGCTCGTAACAATTATTTTTATGTAACAGGTAGTTGTTCCGGGTCTGGCTGTTTATGTATGTGGTTTGAATAAACGGACTTACGATATACAGCGTGTTGTTTTGCATCCTCGTCAAATTCAAGGACGTAACTATGCTAATGATTCTCGACCCGAATCGATAATAAAATAAGTAGTTTTTTTTTTTTTTACTTTTTTCGTATTTTCAGAAATCGGTAAGTGCACACAGGTGCGTGCATGCCGCTGTATGATACGTATGCGCCGACGCTCACGCACACTGTTCTGTGTGTTCTGTAGGTGATTCTTTACTTTTGAAGTGAAATATTCTGTAATACTGTTAAATTTAAACACACAGAGACAGATCATAAAAGCGCCGTATATTATTATTGATCAGGTACCGTAATTTTCATTGATTATTTATGACTTTTACTAGCACCTCCTAAATTTTGACGAGGATGCAAATCAACATATTGTAGAAGAAATTCATAGTGTGGGGAAACGTTTAATAAAAAAAAATGTTTTTAATTTGGCATGTACCTATAAAAATATATGACAAAGTGTGAATTCTGTGTGGTACCAACACTACCAACTAGCTTTACGCTAGACCGCTTTTTTTAAAAAAGTTGGAGATCCCATCGTCAGTATACCTGCGGGAGTTATGTAACAGGCACCAAAGCAAGTTCAACAAAAAATCACTTCGAGTCTCTACACCAAGATTTATGTTTCGATAAGTTACTCACTAACGTGAGCAAAACTCGTTATTTTATGCAAAGAGAAAACTCGTGACAGGAAACGCAAGATATGAAGAAAGATGCAAGGGCGAAAGGATATCATCATTAAATATAGATTTACATTGCAGGTATCCAATGTTGCTTCAAACACGATCTAAATGAGTTCCATTCTCTGAATGAGTATGTATTTAAGATTATTGGCCGTTTGAAAATAAACTTTCCAAATGTTCGATTGAATTTGAAAACCCTGGGTTAAAGTTAGTGGTATTGCTATATCTGACTTTCGAACCAGCGAGAAAGATGCTTTGTTTAGCCATTTCTTTTTGCGGTTGGGGAATCATCGGATAACTTCCCCCGCTCTGGGCGGAGCGGGGGAGAGTGTCAGACTTGTACTGACTAAAACCTACCCATGTTCCTTCTATTGCCCTTTATGTTCCGGGGCCGTGGTATCTCTTTCGAACAATCCGCAACCTCGGCAGGCGGTGGCCCTGGCAGGCCCCTCTGTTTTGCTGACATCTACCCATTGCTCACCGTCCACAGGCCCGCATCTACGGTGGCCGGGAGTCGTCTCGCGGCGTCCAACGCCCGGGGCGTCTTTCTTCAACGAATACAGAGTAGACACCGACCCACAAAACGTAACCACGTGTTCAGTATATAATTCTGAACTTCCTGTATATTTCATATTTTTACACACTGTGTCTACTACGTGTCTTATCAATCTGTCCTATCGCAGGTCTGGTGGAAGAGATTTATTAAAGAAACTAACCCGCGGCTTCGCCCGCGTGATATCGGAAATAAAATGGTATTCCAGACCATAATCTAGCTCTGTTGCCAAATTTCATCAAGATCCGTTCAGCGGTTTTTTTTTGGGTGGGAAATCATCAAATAACTTCCCCCGCTCTGGGCGGAGCGAAGGGGAGTGTCAGACTTGTACTGACTAAAACCCACCCATGTTCCTTCTATTGCCCTTCACGTTCCGGGGCCGCGGTATCTCTTTCGAACAACCCGCAACTCCGTTCAGCCGTTTTGACGTGAAAGAGTGACAAACATCCATACATTCTCACAAACATTTACATATTCATTCGCAAAGAACAAAGGTACTGCTTATCTTACTAATATTATATTAGTAAGATAAGCAGTACCTTTGTTCTTTTTGTCTGTATGTATTTTATTTCATATGTGCTTATGACTACATAAATAAATAAATACATTTTTCATCGTTTTCACAACCTCACTAGTTTTCTAGATGGTATTAACTGCCAGATCTGATTATTATGTTCAGACATTCCATTGTACACCAAACAAAAATCTCCTAAACAATATTTCTCTTTTGATTGACAGCGAAACCGAGTCCAATAAATAACTGCCACATATTTATGGTGAGTTTTCTTCTTA
Source organism: Ochropleura plecta (assembly GCA_905475445.1). NCBI lineage: Eukaryota > Metazoa > Arthropoda > Insecta > Lepidoptera > Noctuidae > Ochropleura > Ochropleura plecta. The sequence continues at coordinate 2,315,366 of FR997735.1, forward strand.
CATCCAAGTTCTCTTCAGAACATTGCGTGATCTTGGACTTGTAACGTTACTTAGTAACGCACCGCTACCGGTGTGCCAGTTACTGTTTCACACTGAACTATTAAACCAATTTGAATATTTATTGACTGTTTGTCTGATGTTGCTAACTATACTTTTGTTTACATACAGTACCAATGTACTTTGTATTACGATACCCCTTTTTTTGGGGTGGGAAATCTTCAAATAACTTCCCCCACTCTGAGCGGAGCGGGGGGGAGTGTCAGACTTGTAGTGACTAAAACCCACCCATGTTCCTTCCATTGCCCTTTACGTTCCGGGTCCGCGGTATCTCTTTCGAACAACCCGCAACCCCGGCAGGCGGAAGCCCTGGCAGGCCCCTCTGCTTTGCTGACATCTCTTTGAGGCCCGCGTGAAACACTACCGCGCCGTGGACAAGGCCTGTTGTCAATTGACGGCTGGACGGTAAAATTGTATTCATTTGACAGTCGTTCAAATTTGACAACCAGTCTTACCAAAGAGTATCGTATTACCCAGTTGTTAATGGGTTGTGGAGGTCACATAGGCAGTTGCTCCATGTCGCTCGCGCTCGATATCCTTTGGCTTCACATCGAGGAGTCAAACTAAAGAATTTATCAGCTAATTTACGTGGGCATGCTTTAACAAAGGTAATTTAGAACCGTTCTAATATAAAACCCAATAAATATACAGACTAGCAAATCTTTAGAAGTCTGACATTACTACGATTTATTTTACATAGTTTAAAGATAATTTTCGCATTTATTTTACATCTGCAAAGGCGACCGACCTCTGTGGAGGTCCGTACCGCACTGGCTACTGAGGACAACGTCCCCGGAATGTCTAGGTCGTAGCTCTAGGTTGTATACTTGTTTGAGTTTATTTTAGCTCTTAGTACTGGCTGAATGGGCTGGTTTACTGTTGTAAAGTTGGTAGTATATTCTTTTTTTGAAAAGTGATCCTGATCAGTTGATTCAGTTGTTTTGACTTGAGGTTCGTGTCAATTTATCCTTTAGCCTATGTGCCTATGTCAAATCTGTTGGAAGTCGTTGTAGAAAAACAAAACGATTCCCACATGTATGGACCCTCGTATTTAAAATATTCTAATTTCGAAAGTTGGAACTTTTCATAGTGATGAACGGAGGTGTAAATGATTGCATTTCACGCCTACAGATTCCATTAAAGGTGTTAAGTCCATGTTTGTATCTACCCTATCGTCTTGATCTTTTTGATCCTTGTTCTTTTATTTTGTAATACGTCTCGTATTGCGTTTTATTTTGAGGTCGATGATATCATGCGGTCTGCTTCGATTAAATTAATACGTAAACAAATACTTTGTTTCGTTTTTTCCGATGACACTCCGAATTAAGTTTCAAGGCAAGTCTAGATTTCTAGATTCTTACCCAGCTTCTACGTTGTCTTGTCATAGTCTAAAATCAAGTTGGTAACTTGTTATGAAGCTGTTTCTAGAAAGTTTTATAATGGCGTTCGAGAGTTCATGAACTTGGTAGTTATAACTTGTCAAATTCTACGTGAATTCTTTACCCATAGTTTGTGATGTTTCTGAACTTTCAGTTGCAAATAATTTGATTTTCGAAAATTTTCACTCAGTTTTAGAAAGACCCAGAATATTATTAATGAATATTTTTAATAATCACTTGACCATTCCAATAGAAATTCGGTGTTATTTGGACCGATTATGGTCTGAAGTTAACCGAAATGAGCATTCGTTCAGCTGTGTAGTTGGTTTTTAGACTGCAATGGGATTATTAGAAGAGGAGGAAGACAAATGGTACAACTGCCTTTTTTGGGGGGATGGGAAATCATCAAATAACTACCCCCGCTCAAGGCAGAGCGGGGGTCAGCTTCAGACTTTTACTGACTCAAACCAACCCATTTTCTTTCTTTTGCCCTTTATGTTCCGGGCCGCGGTATCTCTTTCGAACAACCCGCAACCCCGATGGTAGAACTGCCTTAAAAAACGTGTTTATTGACCAATTGTTACTTATAGTATTAAAATCTAAGGTGGGGACAATGGTATTGAACTTCAACACTAAAACAACAGTACATGACTTTCATCTATGGTAAGGAGAGAGTGACCGATTTCTCTTGCTCTATAGCTAGGGTCATGCTCTATGGTTCTTGTTTAGTTGTTTATGTAATATTGGTCAAAGGTGAGAGAGAGGTGCTTTAAACTATGGGTAGAAGTCGGTTTCGTTATGTTCATTATGAGCTAGAGAATTTAGAGCTAAATAGAGTTTTATTTATATATAGTTTTATAAATAGTTTTATTTTATTTTAATATTAAGTAATAATTTAAATTTTTACGTTGTAATTGTTTGTTTGATGTAATTTTATTGTTTTCTGACATTCTATTTAATTGAAATTGGAATGCTTGTGTTTTGTGTTTAATGTTACCTGAAATGAGCCTATGTTACATGAAATAAATGAATAATATATATATATATATTTAACAAGATTTTTGGTGTAAGTCTTACCTTGAATGAAAGTCAATGATAGAGTGAATGCTGACAGGGGAGAATGGAAGAAAAATCGTGTTTGTGACAACCCCTACTACATATTATGGCACCAGGGCAAGATGATGATGATATGCTTTGACCGCCATAGTCATATACATATACATGACAAATGTGTCCAGCATGCCACGTCTATGACTACATGAAACACTTTTAAATGTTTTAAAGGAAGAAATAGTAGTTTTGGGTTTTTGATGGAGCGGTCAAAGGGTTGAATAACAGTTAAGCAAAGTCTTGATTATGTTATTCAATTGATTCAGAAGCTTTCTAGAAATACCCAAGTGAAGGATTGTGTGCAAAGCTTGTGCGTCTATTAGCCGTTGGCCTGACTATGATGTTAGACAGTTTTTGAAACCTTATACTGAAATTATCGAACTGTAGACTTATTTATGCTTTCAGAGACCAACATGAGGAGAATTAAAAATTCAATGAGGTTGTTTATTCTTTGTCATTTATTGTAAAATTTAATGAGAAGGTTCTCAATTCATCTCACGTGTTTACGGATAAATCAAACAGCTTTGAGCCTAATGCGATTTGAATGTCAATTGTTGGTAACACCCATCAAATCAGAGACCTTATTGTTATATCTGACTGTAGGCGTTTAATATGTACAATGCATAAGTACATATGGTTAAGTATATGACTGATTCCGCCCACTGACTATGTGCCGCCAAATATGTATAATCTCCAGCTATTTAGCACCAGCCTTTATAACTTTAAGATTATTCTAGTATCTACAGCTTTAAGTCACCTATCTTTCAAACTATTTATTTTAATATTATCAGAATCAAAAGTGGTAGTTGATGGCCCATCACCTAACCATTTAAGGTCTTTTATGCTAAGTAGGTCCATCCCGTACAAAAACGATTTTTCTTAAATTCAATATAGGTATCTTTTCTTGGCTTGTAAAAGACCTAAAATCCAGGAGAAATATAGGAGTTTATTCTGAAACGTTGGTTCAACGTAAGTAAGTATTTAACCATACATATTTTGGTAAATTTTAACCAGAGTGAGGCTTATCTAGACCATAGAGAACTAGTATTTCAATCAATCCCCACGTTGGTAAGTCAATGATCCACGTCTTCCCTTCTAAAATCTATAGTTAGCACTTACAACTACCATTACACCATGAAATCGTGACGATAGTCAATCCGAACGACCTTCGATTTCCACTCTATGAGTAAGGACTCCGGCGGAAAAGTTCCGATTGTTTTAACATGTTTTAAAATTTACGTAAATAACTAATTACTTACTCTATTAGTATTTTGTACTGGTCTGACGCTGAAAAGCGCCTCTACGCTTTGTCCCTGGTTATCATTTGCGAAGATTTTAAAAATAAACAGAATCTCTATAAAATAACTGCGTAAACAGATACTGAAATAATCATAAAATTAAATAACGAAGTTTAACACCATACACTGATGCATCCTAGTCCTTAGTCAGTTTTAGAAAGTATAGTAGCAATGTCAAATCATGTTCTATAGGTAAACCTACAACCAGCTTCACCGCAAATTTCCCTTCGGCTTTCCATGGAAACTGTCATAGAACCTACAGAAAATAAACACAAATAGCTTTGAGCAAAACCGGACTCACTGTTTGCCCCCCCAGGCCGCACTCGAACAAACTTGCGAGTCGGCCGCTCAGTACGCCGCACGCCTCCGTTGAACGTTGGCCGACGCGAAGCATTTTCAACCTCATTCTTCGCAGTCGCACCTTTTTTCTCAAGCTCAGCTTCTTTTCGCGATTTAAATTTGGAATTCCCGCGTCTAGTGAACTTGTTTGTGGTGGTTTCTATTTTATCTGTGGCGGATTCCGTCTCCGTTGTGTCTGGTGGCGCCGTCGCTTTTGTACGGCGAAGGAAATTGCGCTTTGCAGCCTGCGGACAAAAAATAAACGGTTAGTAAAGTTTTATTTTATTTATTTGTAAAATCGTTTTCTTGTGTAGAGTTGATACCCGGGCTTGACCTGAAAGGAATGTTGTTTAGTGCTAAATACGTACTACGTAGAAATATTTCGTGATATAGCTTTGTTTGTATTCCTATTTGTAAGGTCGTCCCAATATCCTTAAGTTATCAAAATGTGAACATTATGCAAAAGTCAACTTGAACTGTGAATTGCGCAATACATGTACAAGCGGAGGTATTTATTGTAAATTATATAAATGAAATCTTTATAAATCGAGAGATCCAGCAAAATAATCATTAATATTAAATATTGTCGTGTTTAATAAAAACACTAGGTAGATACCTAATTTGATACTTTAAAAGTTATTTCGCATTAAGAACAATTAGGCATTTTACGCATTAGTTATAGCTATTAAAACCGAGTGATGAAATAAGGATAAACATTGTTTTTTTTCTAGAACTAATTGGCAATTTAAACATGGAGTTTCTTTTTTTACGAAATAAGTCATGGTTTGTCTATGGACAAATTAGTGTTGTTGAGATGTAATGGCGCGAATTACTGTGAAGGTGACGTTTGATTGTGGTTTAGGGATTATTTCAACTCATAGAAGGCGTAATACAAGACATTGTGGTTTCCTTTGCGGTTGAAATTACTGAATTGAAAAAATTGTGACCGACATTACCACCTACTTTATTTGTTCAAGTTTTGGATTAAATTACTCACATCCGGAGTTTAATGTTTAGGATAATGAAATAGTAGCAATATTACTTGCAATGTAATCGCTATTGCTAAAAATTAAATTACAGTAATTGTAAAAAAATGCATTGTTTTATGTACCTTCCTACTAGCAATGTGTTGGTAATGGATGTAATAACATTTAATTAGGTAGGTATTATTCGTTGATACTTTTATAAACATACACCCTTTAGAAAACCTGCCTAGTAAAAATAACTTCGACATCACGTTTCTTTTACACACTTTTCACATATTAATCAAGCGTCTTCATTGTATTTTTGTCGTGAGTTGTGAAAAAAAAATCACACACTCGCAGAAACATTATCTACATAAATAGGTAGAGGAGCATAAAGTTATTTACTTTAAAAGGAAATCGTTCTTTTGCTCTTAGTCCATGGATTTAGAAAAAAAACAACGATTACTACAAACTTGTTTTTAATTCTTCAAATCACGTGTTGAAACTTGAAATCCGATATAGCTAAATATTTAAAAACATGCCAAATCACCATAATTTGAAATTCTAATGTGTTATGTAATTATTTTATCGAAACGTAGGACAGATTTAGTGGTTGTAAATAAAGATTTTATTGATTTTTTTAGGGAAAACTTTGGAAATTCCATCGATTTTTATAGCTTTTAGGCAACGTGGTTTCCACACACGTAGATAGCCATAAGATAAGGGCGCACGATATACAATCTTAAAAACAGGATTTCTCGAAAAAAAATTATACGTCATATCCAATTGTAGGTACTACTTATTACACACTTTTTAAATGTTTTGTGGATATTATCTTAGCCACTTTCGGTGATTTTTTTCCCCAAGTCAGTGAAAACCAGTCAAAAAAACTAGTTTGGGTAAAATAATTTATTACGTAAAGAATTTCTATCTCATTTGAATTTTAAATCAGCGTTCGTAGACTCATAATATTCTGCTTTATGTTCTCTAATTTTTTATTAGTAGATACCTAAGTTCTTTCTTTTCACGTCTTTTAAATTAGTTTTATTTTTGTAATTTATGTGGCGTTTCGAATTATCTTCTGTTCTGGTTATATTTATCATATTAAACACATTACAATTTGTTGTATTTTTATATCGGTGCGTTACATAATATTACAACTTTATCAGTAAAAAGTCTTATTTTCATTACAAATGTAAATAAATGATATTAAAGAAAGTTTATACATTACATAATATTTTCACAACTGACAAGGCTGCATATCACTACTTCCACTGTTAAAAAACGAAAAAAGAAATCGCAAGTGCGCGCGTCGCTGCTGATTCTGTTTATGAATCAGAATCATAAACAATTTGAGTAAATTCATTCATATCAATTAAAGCGGGTTTATGGTTTAATCATAAGGTGAAATCTGATATTAATTAAACATATTTCGGACAATATCAGGGCTTTATTGTCTGTGGTAAGACACGGTCGGTTGCCGCGCAAACTGAGCGTGACGCCTGAGAGAAGTTTGTGATGAGCGAAGCGGAAACATCTGTCATTGTAGTTTTAGTATTTGTTGGATTGAAATTCGAAATTCAATTATTCTTCTGTTTTAACGTTTGCACGGTTGGTAAATAATAATCAGTCGAAAACATACAACCTAAATTTATTGGACAAATGGCTTTCGTTTTTCAATATTTTTCATGTAGCTTTTTATTTTCCTTTAAATAGATTAATAATAGGTACCAGTATTGTAGTAGCCTAATACTAATTAAGTTGGTTTATTTGGAATTATCTTAAAATAATGCTAAAGAAACCTGTTTACTTTAATTTCTCTCAATTAATTCAAAATGATTTATTGCAAAAAGATAACACAGGTGTTCAGCGTGTAGCCAATACCTGTGAATCTCTTACATAACAGGTTTTAAACACTCCTGATTACTCAACCCGATAATAAAGGTTATATGGTAAACCTAAGGTCTCTACTGACCCACTTAACTTAGGTACAAAGGTATATAGATACTTAATTGAGTGCCAAGTAGGACGATAGAATATGTTATAGGTACTGCTATGGTGTAATTATATCCACCGTGTATAAAAATAGCATAATATGTATACTTGCCACCATACGTTGTTATACCTATTTAAGAAGTCGGATAATATGGCACATTTAAGTGCTTCTAAGCTTATAAACATCGATATCTAGTAATTAAATTACAAAAATTGTCTCAAGATTCGAATTCCAAGAGAGATTAAAACTGGCAAGCAATGAAAAAATGCAAACGCAACTCCGAACACCGTATTCTCTTTTCAAATATCTGTCAAAGACGCATGTACCGGTATCTTTAATTGTTTAAACTTATAAGGATCTAATATTGCCAATTCGGTTTGAGTATCATCATGAAATAATCAGAATAAGGTTGCGAGCAGACTGAATCAATAATTTGTCAGTTACATAAATATTGTCGTCCTAATCCAAGAAAAACAGATGGAGAATAATCTGTTTTGTGTGGATATATTGAAGTCCATACTGTGAAGATACTATTAAGTACTCTGATGTACTATTTAATCATGGTAAACGGGTTAATTCGCAGCGTTCTTAGGCGTGACAATGATGAAGCTTGTATATGGTACCTGTCTCAACTGATTCATGTCTTGCCAACAATTTAAATCATAAGGTCTTGTACCGTTCGTCATTGGCACACCTTATTTAATTAGCATTTTCATTCTGACTCATTTAAAATAAATGCAGTATGAATGCACCACGTGGTTTGGAGTTGTATTAAATATTTGTTAAGATATAAGTTTTATCATAATGATCTTAACTACTTCATAGAATTTATTTTCGTCTAGCTTTTGCCCACGGTAACAGTCGCGTTAAATTCGGGGTAACACAGTTCCCCTTTCCTGATTTACAAGTACCTGCTACCTGTAGTTTTTGCCCTTGCGCTTTATTAATTGTAATAGCAATGCTAAGTTTTCACTTTTCTTCTCTCTTTCTTCCTCATATCTTAATTTAAAAAATATAGCCTATGTCCGTCTCCAGAGTCCCAACTATCTCTGTACCAAAATCGGTTTAGCCATTTAGGCGTGAAGACGTAACAAACAAACTCACTTTCGCTTTTATAATATTAGTAAGGATAAGGATAAAATCTCTGTCTTTTTGTGTTATTATTTTTTCAGTAATATACTATATAATAACACGGCCAAGATAAGGTAAGCGGGTTGACGTTGATGGCTAAAGTAACTATGAATGAAGATCATTATAGCCCTAGATTAAGACCCCAATAAATTAGCATAAGAGCAAAAGATCATGATATAGGTACTTATAGCCTTAATAGGTTATTATAGTTACTACTTCGACGTTAGACTAGTTAGCAGCAAAAAAGTGCATCAGAAAACGACATTGGTCTCTAAAATAACAGCCAACAATTTAACCTTTTTTTACTTCTCTTTGCAATTTCAGAATCATTGCACATGAGTTTCAACACATTTTACAGTTGGTAGATGGACATGTCACATACGTATTTAAAATATTTATGCACTTGCGGAGTCCATTATAAAAAAAGATGTTGCAAAAAAACGCTGGTTGCTTTAATGTGTTCTTAACCTTAGATCGTGACAGGCCCATTAAGGTACTTATGTCGCGAAATAAAAAAGAATGGAGGCAAAAATGTTGTATATTTTAATGATGTTTTTATAAAGAACTGGTTCTTGAGTTGTAGGATTAAGGTTTAATGTGTTACTTTACATATTTTGTTGGAATTTTCCTTGTAGAGTTTTGTATGATTTTAATATAGGTAAAACCTACTTATAAGTAGTTCATTTGATACATAAATGATATCACGTTGCTACTTATATTTAGAGATCTATTTTTAAACTTTCTGCATTTCTCCAAAGCACCACATTCTATATGAAGTGCATAGGTATAATAAGCTATTTTATCAAAGATTTCGTCCATGTTATGGCTAACTAGTCGATAAATTTTGGGATGAATCAATTTAGATTGCTATCTTTATGTAATTATCAAGTCAGATACTCTAATCTTAGATCGTCTCTTAGACCGTCTTACCAACTACTAAAATATCTACGATTTAAAGTCAGTTTTTTCACTTACAATTTTAACCACTGCAATTTGCATGATCAGTAAACAGAATTTCAGCATGCCAAAACCCTTACAACAAAACTTGTTTTAACGACTAAATAATACATGGTAGGCGTACAGGTGGGATGCTCAACATTCGTAACATAATCACACTACAACATCACTCAAGGTGATCAACCACTGATCATCTCAGCACAGATTATAAAATACTCTTGTAATTGCGACCATACTCGTTCTAGTGCCCTTGGGATATATTATCGTGAGTGAAGATTTAATATTCCAATTTTAAACACAGTAGGTAGTTTGGAAGGTAAACAAGAATTTATTGTATTTGCGCGGCAATTTAGGTTAAGTTTATTTGAATTTCCGTGTCGATGGTGGTGTAATGTAGGTTATGAAAGAAAAGTAAAGATTGCTCTATGGTCACTGGGTTAAAAATGCTTCGTTTGAAGAGCGAATGTTAAGAGCTTGGTTTTGTTGATTTATGTTTCCTGTTAGAACACATAGATGTTGTAATGATTATGTAAATTAGTAGTAAAGCTGTCACTTTAAAACCGACTGCAAATTCTCGCTATTAATTTCCCCTGGCCGGTACCGGAGGCCGTACTCTCAAGGCACCCACAGAATAGTATAGTCTGGTTGAGTAGCTAACAACTTTATAGATTAAACAGCAAATGGCCACAAAACCATTATTATTAATGATTTATTTTATACCCATCTTGTGATGTTGATCGCCATCTTTATTTTAGTCGCCAATTATAAACATAACTGGGTTATTAAGCATGTGCTTAACTTGATAATAGGGCAGATTACATTAACTGGTTCCTCAAAGGCATTTGTAAATACCTAATGGAAGCAGGTTATGATAACTATCAGTATTTACTGGCGATCGTCGCATTCCTACTGACATACATATAAGTACCTACCTATATTTAAATGTAATATAATAATTAAAATCCGTAATAATTAACTTTGTAGGTAACCAACCTAAGTAATTGCAACCATCTAAGACATGAATCTTTATTAAACCGGACAGTTTTTTTGTACTAGCTTTTGTCCGCGGCTTCGCTCGAGTTAAATTCGGGGTAACACAGTTTTCCTTTCCTGATTTACAGGTACTTGCTACCTGTACTTTTTGCCCTTGCGCCTTATTTATTGTACTTAATAGCAATGTTAAGATTTCCCCTTTCTTCCCTCTTTATCCCACATATCTAATTTTTTTTAAATAGGCTATGTCCATCTCTAGGGTCCCATCTATCTCTGTACCAAAATTCATCAATTTACTTAACATACAAACTCACTTTCATAATATTAGTAAGGATTTGTCTGCTTGTTCTACATAGCTAGCTTTATTTGCCTAAATTGTATAAAAAAAACTGAGAGTCCGACTCTGGCAGCGAGGGTTCGCACAAACTTGCGACATAAATGGCTATATCTCTTGACTGTGTAGATTTAGACGGTTGATTTTTTCACAGTTTTAAGGGACCACAGACTTGAGTATATAGTTTTAATTTCAAATCAATACCTCCACGCGTTCCCGAGATACTGTAAGGGATACGTTGTTTTTCTCTTGAGATATGGTAATTCAGACATGAATGCTCAATAAGCAATTACGTACTTCGTGTAATTTCAGAGTTTTGACAATTTCATTTCGAAACAAATGATAGACACTAAATTTTGAAAAGCGAACATAATTGTTAGTAGCTAAACTAATTAGTTTTGGACGATCAACAATAAGCTTCTCATATGTAAGTTGTTACCTACCTACACGTTCACTGAATTACAAACGATCATTAATCTTTGTTTTATGTCATTCATATAAGGTTGTAACATAGTACAAATATGTCTTTTTCAATACATATGTACGTTTCTAAGTTTTGAAGTCTTTGACATCACAGATATCGGTAAAGAAAAACATCGTGAGGTAACCTGGACTTATAATTAACTAGCTTTTTCTTTTTTCTAAATTCGGGGTAACACAGTTTCCCTTTCCTGATTTGCAGGTACATGCTACCTGTAGTTTTTGCACTTGCGCCTTATTTGTTGTAATAGCAAAGCTATTAGCTAAAGTCTTCCCTTTTCTTCCCTCTTTGCCCCTCAATTGTCACTTAAAAAAGAAGCCTATGTGCGTCTCCAGGGTCCCAACTAACTCTGTACCAAAATTCATTAAAATCGGTTTAGCCATTTAGGCGTGTAGACGTAACAAACAAACATAGAAACAACAAACTCACTTTCGGAATTTCTAATATTAGTAAGGATTTAAGCCCGTAATCGCCAACCCGTCTTAAGCAAGCGTGGTAATCAATGCTCATGCTTTCTCTGTATGAGAAGACGCCTCTTCCCAACAGTCGGACAGTAATAGGATGGTGTTTTATTGTACATTTACCTAAGGGCCTTAGGTAAATGTACAATAAAACACCATCCTACAGCCTTAGGCTAAGCATGTACACACGACGACACATCAACCTATACAAAACCAGTTTATACGGATATCTCGTCGTACGGGAAATCTACGGCGTACGATTCGTAGTTGAGAGATCAGCATAAACTGGTTTTGTATAGGTTGATGTGTCGTCGTGTGTACCTCTACCTATTATAATACAAACTATTATAATACCTATTATAAAAAGAGTCATGACAAATAATTATTGTCACGACTCACTTTATTATCTTTTAATTTCCATAAATGAATAGGAAACGTTTTGCTAGGGTCTTTTTTAATCTTTCATAAATGCTTAATCTTCTTGACAACATTGCCAAAAATGGATGAAAAACCTTTTAAAGGTAAAGTCTTAATGATATAGGAACTCTACAATGAAATCAGATTTTAATCTTCAGTCCAAAAAAGTTTAAGGCTGTATGTCGAACAACAATACCGTACAAAAAAAAAACACGGAAGCCATTTTGATTGCGAGTTGATTGGTATCATAACAATACATACTGTGTTGTTTTAATTATGTTTATTAAACCATCGGAGTCCCCAGCATAAACGAGCGACTTAAGCGTTATGTAGAACGATTTTTAAACTAAAATGCGACGTAAAAATGGTGAAAGATATAAATGTAAAAGCATATTTTCGAGCATTTGGGATTTAAACTCTGGGACCGTTGGATCCGAGTGGTCACAGCCTTTTCCAGGAAAGTACTAAAAATACTACTATATCTACTACTATGCGAAAAGACTATATATTTTTCAATTTTAAAATAGCCCGAATGCACGCTACGTTTGTTTCGCGTGTTCGTGTAAGATATCCAGTATTGTGTCAATTAAATCTATAAAATTATCTGGTCGCCCTTGCGGTACCAAAAAAGGTGCGAAGATTGATTGGATCATGGTGAACCGAGCTATTGTTGAGGAATTTGGCCTTTGATGTGATGAAGTACTAAAGATAAAATAGGAGTAATTAATGTATCTTTAAGGACGTTCATCCTTTTAACCTGTCTTAATCTGACAAAATTGAGACATGGCTCACAAATTTTTAAAATCAGCGGTGTAAGGAATTGTCATGTTCCATTTAAGAAAACATAATATTTTATCATATTGATTTTACTTCACTTTCGCTAAGTTGAGCCCACCTTAGTTATCTTATGTAAAATGCTTACATATAGTATGACAGTAGATAGTAGGTAGCTTCGTAAATGTGTGTTGGGTTACATAGGCTAGCTTTCCTTGTTGATAAAGGTTCTTTATTGCAATCCGACAGTTATGTAATAAATAATAGTTTAAAAAAACTAACAAAACACGCTTTTATAGAAAATCTAACTAAAAATTAGAAAATAAAATCTAATAAATTCGGATTAAGAATAGTGTAAATAAGAAATAAATGTACATTATTGCAAAAAAGCGTGGGGTGCATAGTGTCAATAGTTATAAACATTTATTGACAGATGAGTAGAAGGATCATCACTTTGATAATATCATAAAAAGCACTTCAGATGCACCTCACGCTTTTTTGCAATAATGTACATTTATTTCTTATTTACACTATTCTTAATCCGAATTTATTAGATTTTATTTTCTAATTTTTAGTTAGATTTTCTATAAAAGCGTGTTTTGTTAGTTTTTTTAAACTATTATTTATTTTTCATTTTTTAGTTAAATTTTTTAAACTATAAATTATTTAGTTCGATTTGCTAACTATCAACCGCCCTTAATATGTACAAATGTGTTCTGATTGTATCTTGGTTAAGAACACATATTTAAAGATTTCTATGATGCCAATATAAACAGTGAGACACAGAGGTGTAACCTTATTTACATATATACAATCAGTCACATTAATGCTTGGGTATGGAATTTTCAATCCGTAACCACTCTACATGATATAATTATGATTATAATATCATGTAGAGTGGTAACGGATTGAAAATTCCATACCCAAGCATTAATGTGACTGATTGTAAATGACATGGCCAGAATGGGTATAGAGCTATGCCCTAGCAAAAAAATATTCATGTACATTGATGTACAGTACGTCATTTTAAAGCTTACATGCAGGGCTTTACAATAGTTTATGATTTATGATCAGAGAATAGGCGAGAGACACAATAAATAGAAAACAAAAATAGCGCCTTGACAATTTGAATAGCAATGATGAAATATTCAGAGTTTTATAGGCGTAACAAAACGAGGAAGACTATTCAAACGCCATTTAGTAAATAGACTAGGCTAGTCATAAAAAGGAACTAATTCCACAAGGAAGGCCGATATCATGCAAACAGTTATCGTGCTATTCTACAAGAAAACAGCGTCGAGATTACCGCTGCTGCAGTGTCAAGTTTTATAGAGACTCGGCTGGAGTCGTCGCTGCGATTAAAACTCACTACAAGAGTGAAATGCATAGTAGTGTAATGTAAATGATATAATAGTAAAGTAGTGTGAAATGTTAGAGACAGTTTAATAAACGTGCTTTTTTTCTCTGGATACCCATATATTTGTAAAACGTAACTTAAACTAACAAGTCTAATAAGGTACAGCAGAATATTAATATTAGTAAACGATAGTTTGTGGTCTAGTTTCAATAGTAACAAATTACGATAATACGTGATAAAATCAACGCAAGACGACAAAATGTAAGGGCCTATGCACACCACGTTTTTTAAACGCGCCGTCGACGCGCATTTTGGGAACGCGCGTCGCCGGCGCGTTTTTATCCTGCAGAGCAGTTTGTTTTCGTTTGTATCGATACAAACGCGCGGCACCGGCGCGTCTGTATCGATTCAAACGCGCGACACCGATACGAGCGCTAGCGCGCGCGCCTTCCCTACGGACAGGGTTTCTTCCGCAACGAGGGAAAGGGAGGTGTCATCGCGTCTGCATCGCTACACACGCGCGTCTGTATCACGTCTGTATCGCTACAAACGCGCGTCGATGGCGCGTTTAAAAAACGTGGTGTGCGTAGGCCCTTAATGTCAATCAATGCAATGTCAGAATATAAAACCACACAATCGACGAACAAACATATATTTTTTTGCATTTTCTCTCGCCTATTTTAGGGAAATGTAATTAATGGGATTATTTTTTATTTATTTCAAAAGGATTTTTCATATATTAATCAGTACTGTGCATTATCAGGGCAGGAGCCGCCAGTGATAAAATCAACGCAAGACGACAATGTAAATGTCAATCAATGCAATGTCAGGATATAAAACCACATAATCAATGAACAAACATATTTTTTTTTGCATTTTCTCTCGCCTATTTTAGGGAAATGTAATTGTTGGGATTATTTTTTATTTATTTAAAAAGGAATTTTCATATATTAATCATTACTGTGCATTATCAGGGCAGGATCTGGCCATGTCCATTAATTAATTAAGAAATTAATTAATCCTGGCGAATCTAATTAGGATAATCGGATATTTTGATCGGATTATTGCATTGTCATCGATCCTTGACAGGTATGCAAAGTTTGAATTAAATCTGATCGTTCAAAGTAGGACAAAATCGAGCTCAAAGGGGTCGGTTACAAACATACATACATACAAACATACAGGTGAAGCTAATAAAAGCGTGTTAAAAACATACAGGTGAAGCTAATAAAAGCGTGTTAAAAAGCCAGCCACGTAAGACTAAAAAGACCTTAAATACGTGTCACGGTCCTATGCTTCATGATTTGCAACATACATTACTCCATTCGCATACCAAAAACCAGACTTCACAGACTACTTACTAAACTCGCGCAGGGTCCCAAAATTTGCGTATCTCTTGTCAAATGACGTCACATCTTAGTTTTAGTAATGTTATTATATTGTTATTATAGTAATGTTATTAGTACATGTTATTATAATCTTTTTGGCGATAACCGGAATTACCCAGCCATCTTGTTTTTTCACACCATTTTCCACAGACAATATCATAAATGTTTACCAACAACAATGTAAATGTCAAAAAACGCGAAAAGATCCTTGTAGCACTGTAGTTACATCCATACAACATCTAACAATCCATACAACATCAACATGTAAACACAAGTTTTACGCTACCCTCATGAATGTATGCTCATCGCGATCCTACGACTTGTGAATCGAGTTAAAGGTCATTTTGAGTGCTGAATAACAATGTTATTGCTTTACGATATACGGAGCAGGAATGTTAAGTGGAACCTTTGATTTTTCCTGGTATGCTATGGGATTGTTGGGGTTCTTTATATAGAAAAATGTGTTTTATATTGTTGTAGTGCATTTTTCTGCGAAGGTTGATTGTTGTGGAGGAAATATGCTGTAAGTGGTGGATTTTTCTGTTATGTTTTATTTTATATTAGGTCTGCCTACAATTTGGTATGATGCTGTCGTGCCAATAGCATGTTTTTATTTTCAGGCTATTTAAATTGACTAAAAAGCTAATAGATCTTTAACTTGTAATAGTATATGAAATTTAAAAAGAAACACGATAAATAAATCTTTAAAATACCGTTTATTCTTTTAACGAGGAAGTATTAAAAAAGCGTAGCTCTGCTCACGATTACAGCACAATTTCAACTATCAATTCCGAATGCTTTAATTTTGAATAATAATCATCCATCCTTACTGTCAGTAAGTCTATGTTCATCATCATTTTCCTGCCCTTGTCCCATTCTATTTGGGGTCGGCGCAACACGTTTTCTTCTTCCATTCTCCCCTATCAGACGTCACGGTATCATTTACTTCTTTCTCCTTCATATCATTTCTTACACAATCCATCCATCTTTTCTTTGGCCTTCCTCTCGCTCTCCGTCCATCAACATTCATTCAGTCAGTTAGTCTATGTTATCAAAATCAATAATTGAGCAAAAATCTAAAAATATTTGTAAGTACGTGATGGAACGGTTGGCCATGAAACTAGTGTTTTTTTAACCACTTGTATTAAATGTGTACAAACATACGTACTTGTGATATCATAGTAATGGTGGACGCACCACTTAGTGGTTCATAAGAGCTTGTACTTATTTTGTAAAGGAATCAACTAACTGAAATTCATGCTTTCCCCGTTACCCGTCAATATTATTGTTTGAACTAGCAACCGTTTCAAAATTGTCAATCAAAGAGGTGTTGTGTCTCCTTAGATTTGAATGTTTTCTTTTTAATTTTGAATCAATTTTTTTGCTTATTAGCTACCAGGGTATGAACATTGTATACAAACATTACCTACATTTTTATGTATCATTATTGTGATTGCACAAAGTAGCCATGACACCCATGACAGTTTCTCATTTTCCCGCGCAGATTGTGACAGCTAACTCTAATAATGTGAAGTTTTGTCGCAACATTTTACTCTATGGTATTCAGAAGTTAACAACTAACGTTTTATATTACTGCTTGCGTAAGTTCCGTAGCCATAAAATGCTATAAGAAAATCATTTTTAATTAATGTGCGCATCACAAACACTGATATGCATGGTCGGTTGATAAGCCTTAAATCTTGTTGAAAACTTTATTAAAATTAGTCAGGACTTGGTCAGAAAATTAGACGAGTAAAAAGGCAAATAAAGAAAAGTTCTTTGTTCAAAACATTTCACTGCCCTTTTCCAAATTTATTCCGGTGATTCCTTCTTCTATTACTTATCATCTCACCATTCAGCACATTTTGAATATAAAAATCCGATGAAAAACCCATTGTCATAGTTTTTCTTTAATAACGCATAAATCAGAGTTCAATACAATGTTAGGTATATTTTTTATTGAACTCACTATAAACTAGATCTGTTCTGATAGATTGCCAATCGACCATGGTAAAAAACGTTCATGTTGAATGTTCATTCCCATTTTAATAAAAAAAGGTTTTTATGTAAGTCGTTGCGAAACTACGCTGTAGGTACATATTTCTTAATGAGATCTCGAATTCGATTTGTGGATTTATTTATATTTAACATGCTGGAAAATAAATGTTTCGTAAAACTACGACAGTCGATCACATTTTGAAAATTAACGCCAGTTTTAATTGATTAAATGATGTCCCATTTGGCTAATATAATTATTGAGCTAATTGGGTCGTCTCTGTATTTTGCCTTTCATAATTATGATTACTTGTTTTTATATTAATGCATTATTTAATTCCTCTCAAAAACATATCTATGTGTAAAATTTTTCACCTTTGACACTTCTTCTAAATTGATTACAGATTTAATTTTATTATATCGTTATTAAAACGATTTTCTCGACTCCCTCAGCGATTAATCGATAATCGACTCTACGAGGTAACTCGTTTGTCATAGTGGCCAGCATTGCTCGCTCGGATGCCATGCGTGGGCCTTGGTCGCTTTGTTAGTATTAGGTACAATATCCACACATTAGCATAACGGCCACAAACAGCCAGTTATATAACGTAATGAGATTAAATTCCTTTACATGTAGTCTGTATACGTTTTGTTTTTCCTTTGCCATTTATATCAAAGACAGACACACTGTTTTATTTTAAAAATCACAATTGCGTTTCTCTCATCTTAATTCCTTTAAAGTAAAGTTGCGAAACTAAACATACTCTCGTTATTCTTCGAAATTTGTGAATATACCGTAAGGCAGCGTAGAGAGCATTTATATTTACAAAAGGTTGTACCCATCCGTTTTCTGAGCAGTATTTTACCTTTCTTATAGTATTTTATCTTACTGTTGCAATAATTTAGTTTATAATTTTTTCTATCTTAAATATATAGGGGATCTTTGTCACCTTCCTGATACAAATACTGTGAATATGTCTTTGTTGAAAACCATAAGTTATTTATCGCTTAATTTAAAATAACCATAAACAATATTACTTGGTCTTAATCCTGACTCACGCAGTTATGACTCACTTCTTCATCTGTGTCGGAACTGAGTGTCCACTTACATGCGATTAAGTTGCCTAACCGTGTTGCCAACCACATCTGACCATATCTGACCATGTGATGATGTGCAACCGACACTGGTATGGGCGGATGGCGTTCTTTTAGTGTGTGAATGCGATTTTTGTTGTATGTTACAAATGATTTTTATGGAGATCCTGAAACAATTTATTTTTCGGGGCAGGGTTTGGCAGTATTGTACTGACAGAAAACTTACAACATAACATTACTCCTTTCATTCCATAAAGGTAAGACAGAGTTGTTTTAAATCCTGGCAGTCATGACAGACTTTTTTTTTGCCATACCTTCCATTGTGGTACTTACTACGACCATAGCGTAAGCCGGCTATTCACATAGAGGCGTGCCAACGTTAGTGCTGTTTGACCATGAATGGGATTTGCATAAAGTCTGACGAAACACGTCAAAAATGGCGGCAAAACCTGAACGATGAGCTTTCTATTTAATTAAATGTTAGATAATTATTAGTGTTAACGGCTTCCTTCTATGCTGATTTAGTGAGGAATGTGACATGCGCAATGATGTCTTGTTTAGGTATGTTTGTGCGGACATTGGAATCGCTTCATTCGTGCCATAAGAGGTCATAAGCTTGCGGTAGTAGTACTCTCGTCCGTAAACCTCTTTAGTACGGGCTGAACTTAGTATCGAATTGAGAGTAAACATCGATAAGATGAGTAAAAGATAAGTAAACGCAGTGAATTTATTTAGGTACATGTGCAACAGCCTACATTTCAAAATAATATGATATAAAAGGTTTTAAGTCATTATTTAAACAAACAAAGAAGAGCCGGATGACAACAGCAAACTACATTGCGATACACGAATGCATTATCTATGATCAACATCGTAAAATTTTTCACACGCATTTTATAACGACCGCATTACTTAACTGTATTCTAGTTAATTCGTTTGCATTTATGTCTCAACGGAAAATATCTTCTAAAGTACAGGAAATGGTCTCATTACACAAATATGCTACACTGACCATACATATTCAACCTTCTTAGAAACTCTTTAAGGAATTCCATAGACAAATTAACATTTCAAGTAGGCAAAGGAATTTAACAAAAGGTCCTGTTCAGCCTATTCGGAGCAAAGTGAACATTACATAAGTCATTACCTCATCGGTTAATGTAACGTGAATGTGAACCAGTTAATAAGCGAGTAACCGGTTAATTTGCGAAATTACCGGGTATAGTGAGAAACGGAAGCGGAAATGTGAAATTGTGACAACACTATCAATTTTTTTCCGTGGTAATTTGTAATCAACATAAAATTGTAATGTGATGATTCTCAAGTTTTATTTTATTCCACGATTCTTGTGATTCATAATTACTTCAACAATAAATTAATTACGCTTGCATTATTTTTTGTTAGTTAATATACCACGCTTTACTTAATAGCATCTCTAACATTCTTACATTGTAAAAAGCAAGTTTTAAAAAAAAGATCGAATGCATATTTTTTTTTAAAGTATTCTGTTATCATAATAAAATACAGAGCTATATACCTACTCAATATATACAATAAAATATAATACTTGATATATATAATACTCAATATATATAATACTTGACATGCGTTCTATTTATATCCGACCATAAATACTAGACTGAAATAGTATAAAATATTTGCTTTTAAATGAACTCGATACTCAATCACTTGTAAATATTGCCCGACCAATATTACCAAAAGTACAAGTATGTGATCGCACCTCGTTGTGTCATTACGAAACTCGCCAATACCTACTTCGAGGTGTTATTTGCTTTTATGAAGTAATATGAATGGAGGGCCCAATGTGTGTATTCTTATTATAAATAAGCTTTGGTTTGTGTGCCATCATTGAAAAAAAAGCTTGAAAAATGAATTTATTTTTGAATTAGACACTTCTTGTCTCTGACTCTAATTGTTACTTCATTCATTCTTATATCACGGGCTTGTCACAATAACTCAAACTAGCTCAAGTAGGTACCCACCGACTTACAGTCACAGCCTAAAAGATTACCACAAAAAGCTGCCAGTATCAAATCTAACCATAGATTGAAAATTGCCATAGATATTTATATATGTTTTGATTCGCCGAAGTATGAGGAAACGAGTGTTTATGATGTGATTAGGTGTTTTCTATTATATCTTTATTAGGAAAGTAGTTAAGTTTCTAGCGTTTTAAACTTTAAAGTTTGACGATATAATACGTAACCTGTGGACTTATTATTAAAAGGAGATCATTGCTATTAAATATCTTAACGTTAGTTTCGCATTCGTTTCTTATTTAAAATCTTATCCTATTTTAATAATGATATTTATATGCGTAAAATTGAAAGGATTTTTGATACTTTTCACGGAAAAACTATTTAATGGTTTTGAATGAAATTTGACACACAGATATGACACTTTTTAAACATATACAGGTATTCCGGGGAACAATTTTCAAACACCACGCGAGCAAACCCGCGGGTATGAGCTAGTAGCATTCTAAATTGGGATCACGTTAGCTAGCACATACCTATAATCAGTAATTATCAGAAGGTTAGCAAAGCTCCAACGAATGAATATAAATCACATGATTAAATTTATATTTATAAGATTGGCTATTTAACTCGTCAATAAGTTAATAGAAATCATATTTTAAATCACTGACATATATGATCAAAATATTTGACAAATCAACTAAGTTTTGATTTTAGAAAAATGCATTCCAGCGATCTAACCTGAGTATAACAGAAATGCATAATTACAACAGCAGTGGAAGCGGCCAATAACGACATTTTAGGTTCATTAACGGTAATTTTAATTTAATCATTAAAAAATAATAAAATAAATATACATTGAAGAGCTAAACGATACGTAGGTATCGATAGCTCTAAAAAGTCTCTTTATTTATGGGCCAATTAACATTAATTACAATAACAAAGCTATAATTTATTAAACCGGTACTACCAGCTCTAAAATTAGCCTTTTTAATAGATCCTGGCAATCATTCATTTAAATCCATAGACCACTCAAAACTACAAAATAGTTTAAAAAGAAACAGTAATTAATAATAGAACGTTGAAATCAAAACGTGTCACCATCATGATCTGACGATTACGACGACATTAGATAATATCTCGCTTAACAAGTCATTGCTCAGAGAAAGTAGTTTTCTCTGCTCGGATGCTGCGCGGCGATCTGTGGGTGAAATGTGCGCGCAAATTAGATGAATTGATGATGGATTTGTTCAGCATGTAGGTGCTATTATTATATTACAGCTACCACAATAGTATAGTATTTAGTATTACTGAGGTATAACTACGATAACGCCTTTATTTTGTAGATGGTAAGAGTGGTTATTGTAAATGAAATGTATATCATACAGGATTGAGCGAACAATTATAATAAAACAGTTTTAAGCTACTTATATACTATTTATGTTAATCTAATTATTGCCCGCAGCTTTTTCCGCGACGAAATGTATCCCAAGGGAACATAATATTTTTGACAGACATTTAATTAAAAATCCATTTAATCCTAACAAGCTTTCGCATTTATAATTTTATAGCAAGAAATGTGATTAGCTATTTATTTTTCTTATAGGCAATACTTTTAGTCTTATTTTTTATATCTCTACTTACGGAGGAAATTATAAAACTTTATAAGAAGCAGCCCACAGCAAATGGATGTAGACCTCTTCAATCGCTCTTTACTTAACTCGATTCTCGATAACTCAAATTAGGTTACTACCAAGCAATTAGTCATTCAGGGGGTCTAAAAAGCCCGCTACAGCAGAATCATAATAGGTTAATAATATAACAGAAGAGAAAATTGGTGTAGTAGTGCATTATGAAGCCACAGTAATATAACTATTTGGCAATGCAGTAACTCTCAACTGCATGGACGATGAGTAACCAAAGAACGACAACTTGTTTCTCTATAAAACCACAACGTTGCATTACCAACCTTGTAAAAACAACTTGCGAACTCACAAGATTTCAATATAGTATATAATGTAGTGAAATCTACAGCGAGTAGCATCGTGCATCTCAAGAAACCGGCCATTCCTCTCAGATAGTTAACAACTCTCACAGTTCGCGTGGGAACCAATCGTTATATATTCACTATGCACCTATATATGTAGTCTAGACAGAACAAATTTTAATATCTACTACAGTGATTGAACATTACAAACACCCTTAATGAAACTTATTCTTCACGTCTTTGCGATTTTTTTTTGTTCAAAAAAAAAATGTAATGTTGGTTTAAAGAAATCGGATAGCGTAAATAAATACGCATCAAATGAACAATTTTTTTTTCTGGATGGCATTTCGCAGTTAAGACTAAGAGGTTGTCGTCTGCTTAACCGGGCGATTCCTGTGGATGCCTTGAAATTAAGGCCTCCAGCCAGAGCGAAATCTTACAAACTAAGGGACTACACGTTAAGGCCACCGCCTGCGGGGTACGAGGCTCGGCTTAGGGCGTCGCTGGGGGAGGACAGCAAACGGACAGGCTGGATCTGAGTGATATTATTTGGGGACTAATTTGAACTTCCCGGCACAGCAATGCGGGCTGGTTCTAGCTAGGGTCGGGTGGGGCACGAAATAAACTATCTATTTAATAGCTATATTTACTATATAGCAGTATCTATTTAGAAAAATCTAATTATACAAAACTAAACATTTCGTGTAGTGAAAACCAAACTATATAGGTAACAAAAATTTTTTTTTCTCAAAACTGGCTTTCTCTGAGCTACCGTTTTTGTGATGAGCATGTATTGGAGATCAACGTAAATTATGTAATTAATGTTAGACACAAGTGCCATGTAAGAGAAGAAACTATTGCCAATGACGTTTAAACTAACGTATTTATTTATCATTGTTTCAGAATGACATGGAAGGAAGATGAAGCATGACAGCGGGGGCCAGAACCATCTGGTGATATGAAACATGGACGCATGCAAGGAAACCTCGATGAAGAAGTTTGAAGAACGTCGGGGAAGATTAAACTGAAGAATTATCGGTTTAAAACAATAACGAAGAAGACCATGGGGACTTTGATGAAGAATTTTGTAGTATGTCGGGGTAGATTTAAGAACACAGTGTTGTTAGACATTGTTAAATAAACCAAGTCAATTTGCGTGTTTCCTTGATTGACCCTTAACCCGTATTCATTATCCTTCCTGAGAGTACTATATGACGTAGGAAAGTGAATTTTAAAGTAAAATAGGAATGTTTACAGACAAACATGTAATTTAATATTGAAAGTCGTGATCGAGGTATTACTTTTACTCCGATCGTAATAAAAACTACATAATTGTGATCAGAACTTTCACTTTAAGAAGAAAAATTTAATTACTGGTACATATTCAACTTATATACCAGTTTTACAAAATGTTGACAAATAATTTTATGTAAAAGTCAAATACGATGTCCCACTTTTTAGTGTGAAAGAAGAAATTCCAATTTCGAAAGCAAAATGGAGTAATTTTATGTCAAATTTGCAATGAAAAGATACATTCAGCTGCCCAACGAGTGCCTCAGCAATATCCATTCTATTAAAAAAAAAAATGGTAAAAAAGACAGTCAAAAAATGTCTGTGACTTTTATTTGACTCGTCGTTTTTTTTTTGGAAAAAAGTTTTTTCTTTAGTCTTTAAGTTGTAGTATGATGGCATCTCACGCAAATTCTTATCTAGTATTTTAATTTTCCACTGTCACTAAGAGATATAAGCATATCATCCATATAAATTAGAAGAAAAAATATTTAATATAGAACTCGTAAACTGCCGAAGCAAAATAGATAAAATTGATATAGGATCACTTTCGGAGTATACGCTTTTGATTACAAAAAGAACAATTTTGAAAAATCGGCCCACAGATGGCGGAGAACAGCCATAACAACAAAAAATACCGTCGAGTTGAGAACCTACTCCTTTTCTAAAGTCCGTTAAAACTCTATCCAATAATGTATTTACCGGGTAGCTTTGCTTTTTACGTAGATTCAAGATATGACTATGCAAGAGGTTATCGATGTAAGAGTTTAGTGTGATGCTATCTGTCAGAATTACGAGAAAAGACAATACTGATTCTATCTAAAAACATCTGTCTAAAACACAAGGAAAATAGCTTAATTCTAAACAATCTGCTTGATATTCATAGCAGCGTCTGCTAAACCGGCCCACAAGTGGGTCGTGGATGATACAACACTGACTGGTAATTTATTGGCTAGTATTAGAGAACTCGAGGCCTTACGTAAATGGCTAAAGAGTTATTTTGAAAAATAAATATCATGGCGAACTTTGAACTCATATTTTGATTAAAACTACAAATTGATAGAATCAAATTACTGATAGGTAAATGTAAAAGAAAGTCGTGCTAGTTACACTATTTATGACTCAAGAACGGCTAAACCGATTTGGCTGTAAATTGGCGGGCAGGTAGCTTAGAACCAGGAGACGGTCATAGGATTTTTTTATCCCGTTAGGTTAAGTTAGGGTAGGTAGTAAAAGGTGCATTGCAACGCCGGGTACAGCAAGTATCATCTAAAATTCATCGTTACATGGATACCTTTATGTACCGATGCATTTTAGATGATACTTCTTTTAGTATCTAATCTAGGAACAGAATGTGTCAAGTTACTGAAAAAGCCAGATCAACGACAAGCCTAGTATTAAAATGTAAAACCATTAAAATGAAGACGAAAGAAACATCATCGATGCAAACAAAATGTATAAAGTTTACAAATACTACAAGCTGTTTCGTCAATAAAATAAAAATGAAATCCACAACATAGACTAGGTACTGAATCATTTAAACTCAACCATTATTTAAGATTTATTCAAGCGTCCATTCTCACACTATAACAGGGTGATATCCCAGAGCTAACACCTTAAAATGAATCAGTATAAAGGCATGTTACCTACTGTTAATTTTCCGGACAACAAAAGCTTTTGTCTGAATCATTAAACAAATACATTGTACAGAATAGTTGGTAAGCTCCCTACGGCAGACACCAGCAGAATGAGAATGATGAAATCACCGCCGACCATGTAAGTACGATGAATGAATAGACAAATATAGTATACAAGTAGGTTCGTATAAGAGAGTCACGAGGATCCAGTATCATAAGATGCGCAGGAGTCACGACTAGTCGTTATTTATTACTGTATATAATGTGGCCTAGCGTTTGAACCCCGTAGCTGCTGATGACAAGATATAAGCAGGTATTATATCTCAAGTTTTGTAATGGATAGACTAATAATATTTTTAAAAATTTATAATATTACTAGCTTCCGCCCGCGCCTTCGTCCGCGTGGCATAGTTACTTTGGGCTGACGCTAACTTTAATCCGCGTGATGATCGAAAATAAAAATATCTTTCTCACCCCTTTTCTTCCGTCTTTCTCCCCCTTTTCTCACTTTTCTTAGCCTATGTCCGTCTCCAGGGTCCCAACTATCTCTGTATCAAAATTCATCAAAAGCAGTTTGGCCATTTAGGCGTGAAGACATAATAAACAAACAAACTCACTTTCGATTTTATAATATGTATTAAGTAAGAACTAGCAGTTTCACCCGCTGTTGGGGTATGAAAAATATATGTTTTGGCCGATTGTTAAACCTACCTGATATGCACACAAAATTTTACACAAATCGGTGTAGCTGTTTTGAAGGAGTTTGCTAACAAAAACTGCGACATGAGAATTTTAAATATTCGATGGAAGTTAGAGTACGATGCATTGATGTTAGTAAATCAACAATGTTTGTGTACATAATAAAATATTGAAAATACTGCTGTAAGAAACGGCAAGCAACATGCCAATTGAAAAACAGATGAAATTTCATTTATTTATAATATGCTGTATCTACATGTAATTCAGTTATAGCTGGGAAGGTAGCGTTGCATTTTTGATGGTGATTTCTGTACGATTAATTTTGAGTGAAATTGATAGCTTAGATATGGGCAATAATTGAATCAAGCGTCAGCAGGCGCACCCGGGGTGGATCAAGTGGGAAAAAAAATTATTATGTCAAAAAAAAAAACCAAAAGTGTAATCTGGTCGTTTGAAAATTTGAACAGCAATAGTTTAAACAATAACAAAAATTATAGAAATAATCAGCAGTAAAGATAATGGCGGGTTGTACGTCAGCAGGTCATATCCGAACATATTTAATTCATTTCTGGTCGAATGAAATTGATACATATTCTTTATGCTATTAAAATAATTAAAAAATGCCTCAGCAGACCTATTGATAGGGGTAAGATCGTCAGCAGGGGGATTATAAGTAACTATTTGTTACAACATATTGCTATTGCTATGCTAATGCTATTTGTAACAACATATTAAACAAAAAAGATAGTCAGCAATAGTGATTGAAGAGGGGAAAGTCGTCCGCCAGCTAACATATGGTATATAGATTACATATGCAATAAAAAAGGCATTGTTTATAATCAAATTAATTTCTGGTCGTTTGAAATTAATATTAAGAGTATTTTAAACAACATATTAAACAAAAAAGATAGTCAGCATAGTGATTGAAGAGGGGAAAGTCGTCCGCCAGCTAACATATAGTATATAGATTATATATGCAATAAAAAAGGCATTGTTTATAATCAAATTAATTTCTGGTCGCTTGAAATTAATACTGAGAGTAATTTAAACAATATATTAAATTAAAAAATAGTCAGCAAAATAATTGAAGAGGGGAAAGTCGTCAGTTGGATAATACAAATATGTAGTTACTTATAATTCCCCTGCTGACGATCTTACCCCTATCAATAGGTCTGCTGAAGCATTTTTTAATTATTTTAATAGCATAAAGAATAATATTAATCAATTTCATTCGACCAGAAATGAATTGAAGATAATTATTTTTAATATGTGCGGATATGACCTGCTGACGTACAACCCGCCATTATCTTTACTGCTGATTATTTCTATAATTATTATTATTGTTTAAACTATTGCTGTTCAAATTTTCAAACGACCAGATTTCATTTTTGGTTTTTTTTTTTTACATAATTAAATTTTTTTCCCCACTCGATCCACCCCTTTTGAGCCTGCAGACGTTTAGATTATTAAATAATTATCCATTATGAATAAGTTCAGATATGAATCAATCGACCAGAAATTATTATGTGAAATGCAACGCTACCTCCCCAGCTATTAACCCTAGTTCATGGTTCATGTTTAAAAGCTGTGTAAACAACTTTACGGTATACTAAGTTAATTACTATAAATAAGCTTAATTATATAAGAGAGAATTACAAAAACTGAAATATCACTAGCCGCCAGACTAGGATTTCCTGCGTCGCAGACACTAGTCTCCTACAGGATAAATGATGTTTTATTGTTGCCTTGTACCTATACAAGGCAACAATAAAACAACGTACCTATTATTAATTGGAACCTAGCTAACCTAACTTTAGGTTTCATTTACCGGTTGTTAGTCTAAGCGTAAAAGTGAAGGGCACCTAGGTACATGTTGACAGTCTCATGTGTGTTTAAAATTCTAATGCAATGCAGGTCATTGCTATTAAACGATATTTTTTACGTTAATTTTGTCACCTGTGACCATGAGCTAATTTATTATAAAACTAGCTTTTGCCCGCGGCTTCACTCGCGTTAAATTCGGGGTAACATAGTTTCCCTTTCCTGATTTGCAGGTACATGCTACCTGCAGTTTTTGCCCTTGCGCCTTATTGATTTGTAATAGCAAAGCTAAGTTTTCTCTTTTCTTCTCTCTTTCTCCCTCATATTTTACTTTGAATAAAATAGCCTATGTCCGTCTTCTGGGTCCCAACTATCTCTGTACCAAAATTCATCAAAATCGGTTTAGCCATTTAGGCGTGAAGAGATAACAAACAAACTCACTTTCGCTTTTATAATATTAGTAAGGATATAATACTGACTAGCTTTAACCACAGAAGTTAATTAAAAGTGATGCGTCAGCAATTCAGTATTAGGTTGTATATTGATTAAAATATGATTTGCGACCGCGTTTTTATTTATTACCGCGTATTATAAAACAAGTTTATGTGGATCTCTCATTGTACGGGAAATCTACGGTGTACGATCCGCAGTTGAGAGATCAACATAAACTGGTTTTGTATAGGTTGATGTGTCATCCTGTTTTCTACCCTCTACTTCTACTCTGTCGAAACCCTAAGGAATCTTAATCAAATTCCACAATATCCTTTATTTAATGGTATAGCTGATCGTTGTTTGTAAGTTAGTTAGATCGAAAACTGAGAAACAGAGCGAGCGAGTAAACCTAACGTAAGCTTCAAATTAATCATTTTCATAATTTTATGAATTTATTCATATCCATGGACGAACAAACAATTTAATTAAAATGTTATATCATTATTATTGTATTTTCAATTAAAAAAACCAATTACAAAAACAACAAATGTGGATTTTTTTTAAGTCTGTTTTTTTTTGCAAAACAATTTTTTTAGTCTGTGGTATGATGGCATCTCACATAGATTCTTATCGAGTATTTATTTTTCATTGCTTCTAAAAATACATATTTTTTCTTATAATGTATATGGACATAATTTGTTCATATACATTATAAGAAAAAATATGTATTAAAAAAAGTACTGAAGCAATTTAGATAAAATTAATATAAGAGCAGCTTTGGGAGTATACCCTTTCGATTATTAAAAAAAAATTAAAATTAGCCCACAATTGATGGAGAAATCGCGTAACAAAACATAAAAATCTAGAACCTCCTCCTTTTATTGAATGGTAAAAAAAATCGACGTATTGACGTTCCGTTTACGCTGCAAACTCGTCGAATCAGATGGTCCTAGCCATCTGATTCTCAGTAGAAGGTTCAGCGTTATTTACTTTCAAATTCTGGCCATATCTATTAAACTCGTACTGAGCAAGTGAGCATTATATCTCCTCTGTATATTATAGTGAAACCTTTTCACGTCTGCCAAATATTCTGACAGATGATTAACTGTTGTTAGTTGTGTCAAACATTCACAACGTCAGATTTGACAGCAGATATACCAATCGGAAACCTTATCTGACCATCAATACCTCTGCTAGTCTACGCATGTTTCAAGCATACAGGTTTAATATCAGAATCACTGAGAAATAATAATGTGTCTGCGGATTGGAATGGCCATCGTATATTTTGTATATGAATGAGCCAGAAAGGTATAGGTACTTAGTAAATACTAAGCGAATGAATGCAAAGACTTTCCACGGTGATAAAAAAAACTTTTTGGCCTTTGAAGAAAAGGCGCTGTTAGTAAACATTTGAAAAGTGTATTGAAAAAAAAAATGATGGCGGCGCTAGTACAGATTTTTGACTCGCGCCAAAATGTCTACATTCCATTGCAGTTTGGACTCATACATTTTACTGTTGCCAACCAAAATAGTGGTTTTGTTTAGGTACGTTTTTTTATTCATAAAAATTGCAACGTTTAATGCACTTAGAAAGGATAATAAATTACTTCGTTTATGCACTGATAAATATTCAGTTTCGTTTTAGTAACAGTTTTAATTTAGTCTAGACATCCAGTTGTTTGTAAAGAAATTGACAAAGATTAGATATATTTCCGCAATTTACAAAATATAATGTAAGCTTTATTTCGATTTTTTTTTTGTGTATGTGTTTGCAATAAAGATATCGTAAGATTTTTCTGTGTTTCCATTATAATGTTTTAGTTTAAGTTATTTTTCTACTAGGTATTTAATAACATCACGCCTGTGTATACCTCGAAGGATTAAGCAGTGGTGTACCTCAACTCTCACCACATCAACATTCCTTCAATTATGTTTTAATCCCATGTAATTGGGGGCGAGCTTTTTGCCATTAACTGGGTACAAATCCAGACTCCGTGGCTGTTACAGAGAAATTCCTAATGTAAAACCCAATAACACTGCGAATCGAACTCAGCTACCCTCCCATGACGTCTTAAAGCAGAACTTATTCCACTGAGGGAAAGAGACAGAGCTATACAGGGTGTCTAGCAACATCTCTTTCTCACACAGGAATAAGAACTGCTATAAGATGTCATGGTAACCCTTTAGGACCTTATGCTAAGCAATCAAAGCAAAAAGGTAGTAGGTTGTTTTTTTTTCGATGCGCAATAATTTCTAATGACGAAATGTCCACACCATCGTATATTTTGACACGCCACTGAGAAAATCTTTTGACTATGAGAGTCAATTGTCTTTCAATAATAGACAACTATTGTTCTAAGCACGGTAAGAAATAGTACAATGCAGCTTTAAAAGGTGACGATAAAACCTCCATTACGTTAAAAGGCAAGGAAAAAAAATATACAAAAAGTATTCGTGGTTTCTAGGAACTAATTTGTCTAATTAATGAAAATAGATTTGTTATAAAAAACGCGGTAGTCATTTTAACCCGAATAAGTAGTTAATAACTTACAATGAAAAATATATAGAATTAAGCACTTACCTATAAATCCCAGTCTTGATTCAGCACAAACACGACAAATAGACGTATCAATTTGTGCAAATATACGTTAAGATTTAAACTTAAAAAGATATTGTGACGACTCTGTTGATGAAAGGGGTGCGAGCACAAAAGATGTCCGACAATATTGTTACAACTAAAATAACATAAGAAATAAATTCTAATACTTTATTACAAACCTTTTTCTTAGAATGTTACAATATTTCATTCACATTATTACATAAAACATCCCAATCCTAACCATTCGTATGTACATTTAATGGTAACGATTAATAATTATTAATATAATAATAAAACCTTTAAATAAGTGTAATCTAATCATAACCTATGACATTTTGTAAAGTGAAAGTCTCTTCTACCAAAACGAACTAATAAATACAATTATTTGGTACAATAAAACTTTCATTAAAACCTAGAATATTATTAAAGCTATTAAAATCTCTAAGAAATATGACTATAATGATGTTGTGTATCTATATATACAAGTTTTCCCATCAGTATAAAAGAGTATTTTCAAAATTATCATGTTAAAATATTATGCCTTAAATGATCAACGAATGACAATTTTAAAACTTCGCATTTTCTGTAACGGCACGCGTACACCGAATCCGTCATCGGCCGAAGTATGCTCGGGCGTCATCGGCCGAACTCGGCCGATCAAATCAAACGTAAGTAAATGGAAGAGAGCGCATACACTGCTACTACCGACGTCGTCCGATGACGCCCGAAAACGGACGATCAACTGACGAGTCCGAACGTGTTTGGATTTTTTGTCAGTTTTACCGACTTCTCTGTAGTTGCACAGTTCAGACTTCATAAGTTCCACCGACAACAGCCGTTATCGTCTGCAGTGTATTCAGTTGAACGTCCGAGTTACTCGTCCGAGTAGTTCTGTCCGCCATCGGCCGACAAAATCGGTTTTAGTGTACGCGTACCGTAACGATTATATTTTAGGATTCGGACGAAACGTGTTTGCATTATTTTAAACCAATTATACAAAGAATATCAGTCGTTCATGTTATTATGGCCAGAGAAACCGGATCCTACCAGTGGGAGCCGCATAAATCTAGTTAGAACTAGATTCAGCCGGACTTTTAAGTGTCTCCGGTGACGGGAGGCGTTGTTGTTTTTCTTGGGAAGAAGGCTGGTCTAAAATTAGGTCTGATAGGTTTGAAATAGATTTTTCTCTCTGTGGTCGTCTTTGGACTTTCTGTTGTGAACGTTTTAGCTGTGGTAAAGGTCTTAATAACTACTTTGGGAGTGTTGTTCTTCTTCTTAAGATCTACTGGGACGTTTTGAACTCTGTTTGCACTGAAACGTGATTTAGACGGACTAAAAGTGGTTTTGTTCGCTTTCTGGTTTAAATTAGATGCTGCAGTCGCGTTTATTTTCTTAACTGTTCTGGGAGCTACGCTTGGTCTAGTAAAGTTTGAGGATTTTATTATTGGTCTTCTAGGGAATCCGAATTTTGCCCGTTTCGCATCTAAAGGCGATATTTTTACCGTTGTCGTTTCTTCCGGTACTGTTTCAGTAGCTGATGATGCTTCTGTCGAAGTGGTGGTTGGGACCTCTGTGGTGGCTTGTGTTGTAGACAGCATATCTATAATCGGACTTGAACTTGACGGACTTTCCGTTGTTGTGGTCGTTGTGGGTGTAGTCGAGGAAATAGTTGTGGATGTCGTAGAAGAGGGAGAAACAGTTGAACTTTCAGTTTGTGGTAAAACTGAGATACTGATTATGGGATTTTTCATTGAAGCCATTTCAACGGAAGAACCGCCGTTAAATTCTTGGCCTTTGGCAAAAGTAAGGATGCTACGACCTGACTCAGATTTCAATGGGGTGATTTTAACAATGTTAACTTCGTCTTCCTGGTGAGGTACTGATGCAGAGTATACGACAAAAGGTTGATTTTTATCATCATTTACTTTACGTGCCATTAGTGGGTTCTCAGTTTTGAATAACCCTTCTAAAGGTAAAGTGGATGGGTTAGTCAACATGGAACGTGGTGTCACTATTTCGAAACTTTTTGCTGCTCTCACTTTTTGAGTTTCGTATGCTGCAGGAACGAATTGCCAGGAAGCGAACAGTGGTCCGTCATGTTCCTCATCAGTTTTGTTTTCTTCATTTACGTAAGATAAGAAGTCATCGTTGGGTAGATGTTCAACATGATCTTTGTTTTCATTGGTTTTAGAATCAGATACTTTCTTGATATGCCTGTAGGCTTCGTTAACACTCTCCGATGCAACTAAATTTTCTCTGGGCGCGTCAGGGTAAGTTTCAACTAAAGCCCTCGCATTTCTTGCCTCATCAATACGTATATGATTTTCAGGTGGATTCTCAACTGGATATATGTGACCGAATTTAGTTAAATAAATTGGAATGTCATCCTCGACTATTTTGATAAGACTAAATCTACTAACTTCACCAATTTTGTCAATGACTGGTTTCTTTTCAACCATGATTTTGCCTTCCTCAATGTGAGTGGTTTCATTATTTTTATTTATGTGGTGTTTATCTAATTTCGAGTTCACTTCAACAACTCTTGTGATTGAAAATAACTTGTCGTATTGTGTCTTTATGATGGGTGGTGGTGGCTCAGATGGCGCAGTTGTAGTAGTTGTAGGGACAGTGGTAGGTACTGGTTCAGTCGTTGTTTCCGTATTAGGTACAGTGTACGCAACAGTATTTTGTACTATTGTTGTTTTGATGTCAGCTTCAGTTTGTGCAATTGTAGTAATATCTTGTGTTGTAGGGTAGTATGTGGTGCCTTCTGTACTCTCTAAGTAATCATCAGTACTGTTGTCCACTTCCATTTGGTATGTTGCTGTTTCCATGTCATCAATATTTGTTGTGGATGCATCCTCAGCTGTTGTGGACTCTTTACCGTCAGTCGTAGAAGTAACTGTGAGATAATCATCATCAAATGATGTAGTGGTTTCACTGTCAGTTACTGTAGTAGTTGTTATATCATTAGATTCCTTCTCAACTCCTTGAGTTCCATTCCTAATAATAATTGGTACTGTACCTTTAGGTCTAGGGGCAGCCACAGGGGAGTTGTAACCTGGTGGAACGTTTTGCACTCGTTTTTTACCATCAACAGCTGGTTTGTTGCTAAATCTAGTTATGATTCCAGTTCTGTTTTGTGAACTTGGGAATCTTTTCGGAAGTTCTGTTGTCGAAGTAGAAGTTCTAAATGTATTTGAGTTTACTACGCGTGGTCTAAAACCAGGTCTCCTTGTCGTGAGAGAAAACCTGGTTGGTGTCTCATCCTCGTCAACTGCGTCTTCATCATAATGCCCCTCTTCTTCTTCATCTAACAACTCTTCAGAATTAGCAGGTTCTTCACCGTCTTGTTCAGAGTCAGGTTTCCTTGTGAATAGTTGGTTTGGCGGAACAAAAACGAACGGATTATCTGATTCTGTATCTTCTTCAAGATTTTCGTCGTCGTTATATTCTTCGTCATCTTCGAATCTTTGAGTGGTTCTGGGAGTGAAAGGCTTTCTAGTAAATAATTTAGAAGAGAATGGTCTCCTGGTAATTCCAGATGGTCTGAACAGTGGTCTGTCTGCAGTTGCGGGACTTGTGTAAACACCAGGATTATATTTCCGGCTAAACACTCTAGTGGTCGATGGTACTGACGATTCCGTGGACGGTGTGTATAATTTCTTTCGTGGCCTGTAAGGTAGCCTAGTTCTGCTTGATGATGTGGTTGATACTGTAGTGCTGACAGTAGTAGTTTCTGTTTGAGAGTCATCAGTTTCAGTAACAGTTGGTTCAGTGTCAGTGGTGTTTTTGTTTTCTGAAATGTCTACAGATTTTCCTTCAGATATAACTGTCACCTCCGATTTTTGTTCCGTTTCAGAACTTGAATCTGTTTCGACTTTAACTTCACCTTCAGACCTTTTGGAACTTTCCTTGTTTTCTTCTGCAGTCTTAGAATCACTATTCGTACTTACTTCAGCATCAGATTTGGTTTCGGTAACTGTTGCTTGGTTTTCCGAATTTTTAAGTTCATCTGTTTGAGTATTTACAGCTTCAGTGGTAGTAGGTGCTATCGTTGTGGGTTCAACTGCTTGCTCGACTGGTAATTCTTCTTTTGTTTCTACAGTTTTTTCTGTGACCTCTTCCTTTGGCTCAACGTTTTCACTCTGTAACTCTACCTTCACTTTCTTTTCTTTGTAAAATTCAGTTACTTCTTCAATGATCGGCTCTGTTACAGTTTCAGTTGTTGTGGTAGTGGGTCGAGTCTTTTCTCCATAGTTTAATTCTTCAGTAGTAGTGCTTCTGAAATTATTCAGAGCACCAACAGACTTTACTGTTAGTTCAGCTTCATTTTCAGCAGGTTTCAGTTTCTTGCGAATGATCTTCCGAATCCTCTGTGGGCCAGGTGCGGTAGGTGCTTCAGTAGTAACAACTGGTTCTGGAGCTGCTGTTGTTGAAGTTGGCCTACGTCTGATAACTCTGAACCTCTTTTTACCAGAATCATCAATAGGTACTGTTTCAGTGGGAACATCGTCACTAAGGGCCACACCCGGAGCTCTGAATTTTTTAATAATAACTCTACGTTTAGGAGCTTCTTCAGTTACTTCGCTTTCTTCACCGTCTTCATGCTCTTTTTCTTCTCTGGCACTTTCCGAAAGTAAAATATCATCAATTCTACCTTCCGGTTCATCATCATCATCATCATTGGACAAGGTTTGCTGTGTAGTTGATTGACGAGATGGGAATGGTAACTTTCTACCTACGATTCTTGGTGAAACTGTGGGCGTTGGCCTGGATCTTCCAAAAGGCAGGCGAGGTGCAATTCGTTGGGGGGTTTCATCAGGTGCTTCAGTGTTTTCATCCTCATCCGCGTCAGCTGAGGCAGTTGAAGATCGTGTAAAAGGCCGTGGAGTGAATCTTGCAAATGTTGGTCTCCTCTGGGCGAAAGAAACGGATGCTGGTTGAGCAGAGGACTCTGTTGTAGTACTTACTGTGAAGCGGCTTCGTCCACGCGGGAGAAGGTTTGGTCGACTAGTCTCAACTGTAGCAGCGGAACCCTCACTATCAGGTATTGCATCAGAGGCAGTACTAGTAAGGGGCCTACGGAAACGTCTGTCAGCTCGAGTACTAAAGCTAGTAACCTGTCGTGGAACAAATTGTGGTTCCACTTCAATCGGAGTCAAAGAAATTACTTCATCCGGGTTCAAAACTTGGGGTTTGAACGACCCCCTTGATACAGGTGAAGCAGCGGCGGGGATAGAGTCATCACTTCGAGCAGTTTGTGATACTTGGAACCTACTTCTAAATCTCCTACCGACCGGACCGGTTTCTCTAGGTATAGCTTCATCGACTTCACGACTATCTGGAGTAGTAGATCTAATTTTACGAGATACCTCAGCAGAATCGTCTGAATCCGAAGATATTTCGTTCGGCCTTGCCAAAGGTCGCCGACGGTTCACAAAAGCATAATTCCTGGGACTCACCTGTGTGGTGCTTGATGGAGCTGCTGTACTTGGGGATGGGGTGGTGGAGCCTCGCCGTCTGATCAGAGGTCGCCGAGTGGGGACACTTGGTGGTGCTGGGGTCGTAGTAGTGGTCGTAGTTGTAGTTGGGATCGTCGTTTCGCCTACTGTAGTTGGAGCTAGCGTTTCAGTCTCAGGAGTTTCGATGTCGTCAGAGCTCGGGGAGTTAAGTAAGGAGGATATTTGGACGGAAAGGACAGTAGTAGGGTCAGGGCTACTAGTTTCTTCAGTGGCGACGGTAGTGGAACGTACTCTGAGTACGGGGGCTTCAGAGCTTGGCTCTTCAACGGGACGGGAGGTGGAGCGTGACCGTACGATAGAAGTATACTGGGGTTGTGTTGATATCTCTCTTTCTAATGCCGTTTCTTGGACTTCTACTTCTTCTTCGGAATTTTGATATCTGAAAAAAAAATAAAGGATATTTTAATTGTATGTACAAGAAAAAAAAATTAAAAATTGGTTGGACGGCACAATATTTCTTGTAAAATAATACTTACTGCACAGTTGTGGTCTCCTCAGTGGTAGGTCGTTGTCTCCTGATGGTTACGTATTCTGGCTGATTTTCTCGTCGTGCGCTCAAGATATCCAGCGAGTTTGGCGTGTCCGATACCGAAACGAAAGGCTCTGACCGTTCGAACAGAGCGTTCCTGTAAAACAAAAATTAAATTAAATAAATATTTTTTACAGACATTGGTAGTCGTTTAAAGCAAAATTTATAAATAAACACGCTCAACATGCATTGAACAAAGTTTCTATAACCTATGATGAAATGTATCATGATAATTTTATTATGATTCTAGAAATCATAAACTCAATTCATGGAAATAGTATTTGAATCGATGTGTCTTACATTCTGTATAAATATGACTATCGACACTACCTGTATCTATATGAACTCACCTTGAAGCAGTATCATCAGCAGTATCCGAAGTTGTAGGTCTCGCTCTACGAATATTAACATACTGCAGTGGCTTGGTTGTTGTTCCGACCCGGTACTCTGTTTCTACAGACTTAGCTCTGAGGATCTGTTGTACTTCCTCCTCTTCGGATTCGTCTTCACTCTCTTCGCTTTCTGGAGTTTCTTCAGTCGGTTTGGAACCACGTTGACGGTTGATCGTTGTGTACCTGGATGATGTTATAGTTTATGAATATGAAGAATCAATATGAAGAAGTAAAACAGAATTCATATAATTGGTTCATCTTTTAGAAAACCAGCGATGTGATTAGATTACATTCTGGAATTTCAAATGCTTCATTTAACCCTTCACACAAAATTAATTGCGTTTTTTGCGGTGTCGAGCGTTTGCATGCATTACGAAATTGTTTCGAATTCTTCGGAGTCCGATACAAAAATGTGTTACGTTAGGGCCTCAGCTTTTGAATCTACTTATTTCAGGGCAGTAAGTTACTTACTGTGGTCGGTCCTTCCTTATCAGCTTGTCTTTATCACTTGATGGTTCTATTCCAGCATTCTGTGGTCCTCGCCGACTGTTCTGTCCAGAACTTTCGAGGATGCTGTTGGGTCCAGTGTATCTGAAGAAGACATTATTTTATTATCATTACATTTCTTCATATTCGATGTATTTTTTTAATACTTTTTATTTACACTTCAATATTATCATCAGCCTTTCTTAGACCATGGTTGTATATAAGCCTCACCAATTGAACGGTAATTAGCTCTTCAACACTTAATTCTATTGGTTTATATTTTTTGTCTGGACCCAGCTATACTTTTTTTAATTGGTTGATTATTCTATTATTTAATCTTATGTAAATATAGTGAAGTACAAATTTAATTCAATTTAATTTTACAGATTGTTATATGTTATTGTTGATAGTTCATGATTGTCTAACTAACATTAATAATAATTATGTAGTACCTGTTCTGCCCGCGTGTCCTTTCCAAAACTTTTTGGTAAAGCTTCTTTTTGTAAGGAGAAGGTGTGGTGGTGATGCCACCATCGGTGCTAGCCTGGGTGTTCTCGCCGAAGCGAAGTTGTTTCTCCAGCTGCTCGATACCGCCTGAAAAAAGATAAGTTTGAATATGAGCTTTATTTTGCTGCGATATTTCTTCCAAAAAGTTAAGGATTATTTGGGATCACCATTTTATGTTGAGTTCACTTGATCAACGTATAAAGTTAATTGTTAAGTTAAGTGTTTAAGAGTAAGTAAAACAGTCAAATTTGTTCATTTATTATGTTGTTACGAGTCAGTCTTCTATATTTAATCCGGGTAATGAATAGTAACAAAACATTTGCAACATATTGTACTCACCAACTTTCTTGATCAGGTCAATCAGTTCCTTGATAACTCTGGGATCCTCTGCATCTTCATCAGTTGGGTCTTCACGAGATTCGTCTTCATATTCCTCTTCCTAGACAATATCAAAACAATTGTTTTACATTTAATGCTTCATGATAATGTACCTACAGTCAAGTCTATTAACTTTCGTCAGTTTTTGAATTCGTTCTAGTCAGGACACAAAGCCTTGGAATACTTTATAATAAAGATCAAATCTTGCGTCTTCGACCAATGTCGATTTGACATCAACCACTTACCTCAGGCACAGGAGTGGTAGATGAAGTAGTCCTAAACAGCGAAGAGCTCTTGGTGCTCAATCTGATGGGCTTCCTCGTGGTGGTCGTGGTGGTGGTGGTGCTGGTGCTGGTGGTGACGGCCTTGGTGGTGGGAGCGCGCGTGGTGGGCGCTTTGGTAGGGGGGTCCTTGATCTTGCACAGCACGTTGCGAGAAAAGTCACAGGAGTCAGCTGCCTTGTTGAAGAAGAGACCTGGGGAAGAAAAGGAGAGTTAAATCATTTTTGGCTACAGTCTGTATTTTAGTACAAACGTTAGTTATGGGTAAAGGTTTGATAACGATATACCATATTCAAGGTCAGGTTATTTAAGTATCAAAATTAAGGCAAGATTAGTAAACGGTGTTAGTAAGTAAGTATATTTATTTGTATGTGTTATAATGTTATATAAGGATCTTAAAAAAGTGTTTTCGTGCCTCACACATTCCGAAATAATAAAACAATTTTCCATAACATAAAAATTAACACCATATACATTTATATATCTTGGGACAACTCACACACGCTATCTGATCCCAAGCTAAGCAGAGCTTGTGTTATGGTAACCAGACAACTGATATACATACTTATATAATTTATAAATACATACATATTATAGATAAATCACACCCAGACACAGAACAAACAATCATGCTCATCACACAAAGTTTGTCCTGGGTGGGAATCGAACCCACGACCTCCGGCTCAGCAGTCAGGGCCACTAACCACTAGACCAACAGGCCCGTCAAATACACATATATACGATTCTACACATTAAACTTAGTATAGACAAAAAAAAACACGATGTCAGTGATACACAAAAGTATGTCAGCTTAAAGTAAGGACATTATTGGATGGATATTTAAAAAAAATCCGTTCCATAAAAACTGTCCCTGTGCCAGCCCACCTAATAAAATCGAACGTCGTAACGTCGTAATCTGGATAATTAGACATTTAATTGTTTAAGACTTTACTACTATACGTATTAAATGTGTTGATAAATTGCCGAACTATATATTAGGTCCTTACATATGAAATTGGCGTTTTGTATGGAAGGAACAAAAAGTCGAATATTTTTTAATATAATATATTTAATTAATCAAAGTATGAACCATTGTTTTCAATGCACTTTTGCCATCTTATAGGTAGTTCATTGATCCCTTTACTAAAAAAACCAGTCGGACGGGAATCAATAAAATCTTTGAAGGCGATTTGGACTGCCCCATCGGAGTTGAATTTTTTCCCTTGCAAAAAGTTATCCAAATTGCGAAAAAAATGGTAATCTGTTGGAGCAAGGTCCGGGGAGTACGGAGGATGTCTAAGACATTCCAATTCAAGCTCTTCTAATTTGGTAGCCGTCTGTTGCGCAGTGTGTGGTCTGGCGTTGTCGTGAAGCAGCAGTGGCGTGGAGCGATTGACCAGCCTTGGTTGTTTAGCCGCTAGCTTTTCCATCATGGTTTGTAATTGCTGACAATAGACATCAGCTGTAATAGTCTGGCCAGATTTGAGAAAACTGTAATGAACAATACCCGGCACTAGTCCACCAAACGCTTACAAGTAACTTTTTTGGGGTTAATTTTCGCTTGGGGCAGGATTTGGCTGGCTGGCCAGGATCCAACCATTGCGCTGAGCGCTTCCGATTATCGTAAAGAATCCATTTTTCATCACAGGTAATGATTCGGTTTAAAATACCTTCATTGTTGTGCCGGTTCAGTAATGTAACGCAGCAGTCGACGCGCGTTTGCCGGTTTGCTTCAGTCAATTCGTGAGGTACCCACCTTTCAAGCTTTTTAATCTTCCCAATTTGCTTCAAGTGAATTAAAACAGTTTTATCACTAACATCGAAGCCTGCAGCTAACTCGGACGTGGTTTGCGATGGGTCCGCTTCCACAATAGCCTTCAATTCTCCATTATCAACTTGGGTCTCAGGCCGTCCACGGGGCTTGTTCTGCAGGTCGAAATTTCCAGAACGAAAACGTTGGAACCAAAAACGAACTGTGTTTTCTTTTGCAACATGACCGCCATACACATCATTCACCCTTCGAGTCGTTTCCGCAGCACTAGTGCCACGGCGGAACTCGTACTCGTAAATAATGCGATATTTTAAATTTTCCATTTTGTAAAATGAGTGACGCAAACAGAAAAAACAGAAGAAAAAAAACAAATGAATGACGGTCATCGAAGCACAAATACATGAGTAAATAGCTGTACAAATTTGAATTTGGAATTCCTTACCAAAGAGGAGAAATTCGTGATTAAAGTGGCCAGTACGAAAAACGCCAATTTCATATGTAAGGACCTAATAAAAACCATGGGTGATCTTACCAGAAGGACAAGTGAACTGATGAGCCACAATTCCAAGGTTGGACGGTCCGGAGTCGAGACACCAGAAGTACTTCTTGCAGTCGCGGGGGTGAGGGTAGAAGCCTTCGTCAACACACTTGAAGTCTGGAAGAAACACATGAGAAATGAAACATCGTGATAATTAGGGATCCGAACCTCAAAAGGAAAAAACGAAACCTTAATTTGATCACTTGTTGTACGTCTGTCTGTCAAGACCCATTATCTCGAGAACGCGTAAAGGTATCGAGTTGAAATTAAAACCATATACTCAACTGTGTAGACCCTTTGCGCTGTGAATAAATCAACCCTCTGAGTTTACGCACTCAAAAGATATGGCCGTTTATGTCGCAAGTTTGTACGGAACCTTCTTTGCGCTAGTCTTATTAGCTCTTGTTTTTTAAATCGAAACAGGTGGAGAATATCATACCAGCTGACACTATGGAGAATATCAAAAACCAATAGACAAATTCACGGATTCTTGGAGGCCTTTGATCAATCTAATCACGACCGAAACTATGAAAATACAAGACAAAGATAGTACCTGATCCTGGATCGGGAGTGGTTGGAGGTTCCGGAGTGATAATGTTCCAAGCTGGAGTAGTGCTTGTAACGGTGGTGCTAGGTTTGCGTCTGTTGCTCCTGTTCAAATATAAAATACAATTAAATACATCACCAGAGACCCCTTGCCACTTATAAAAGTTCCCATATTTTGTATTTTCTTATATGGGGTGTAGTAGTAGCATTTATGAACCCGTCAACCATGCGTTCTTTATATAAACTAATTTGGTTTTGAAAACTCACGTTTTATGGTAGAAATCAATGGCACGCACTGAAAACATCTTGCTGATGCATGTGTTGAATAGTACAGGAGTCTTTTATTGTTTTTAAATAAACGTTGCCCCACACTAAGAATTTCTCCTGTATCGTGGGTGCGTTTACAAACATTTAAACTCACATACACAAACCCGAAACAACTACCTGTAGGCCATACAAATATTTGCTCCGTGCGGGAATCAAACCCGCGACAGACGGCGCAGCAGCCACAACGCCAACCATGCCGTCATTTGGGGATTTACTTTAACACTTACGTACACGTAAACATTTATAGATTGAAAAAAATCATGTGAAAATCTTGGCACTTTGAGCCCAACTAAAAGATTACAATAAATTTTATTTGTGTTTTGAACAACCTTTCGGCTTCGTTAGGGGATTCTATTGGCTGTAAACGTACCCCACGTTTGTATAAAATTACAAAGATTCTGCTTAGTTAATGTTTAGTATGACCAAACACAAATATTATATGGGTTAGTATGTCAACTTACTTGGAAACTGGCTTGGGTGTGGTGGTAGTGGTCGTGGAGGAGCTCCTCGGTCTGCTCTTTCTCCTGGTGCTGGTCTGTACCTTCTCTCTAACGTCGGTGGATCTGTTGGGGAAGGGACCATTGGTATTAATAAGAAAACATGACTGATAGGACAAAAAGTCACGAAGATTTATACAAAGCGAAGTTTTGTCGGCGACAAAGAAAATGGTTAAGCCAAAATATCGGGTCTCTAGGTTTAAAAAATAATAGTGTAGAAATCAGTTACGAATCAATAAAAGATAGCCTGACTGATTCAGAAGAAGAGAATCTGCTAACATCTAACGAAAAATTGCAAGAAAAATGTTACGCAAGGTGGTGACAATTTAAAAGCATATAATATTTTGTACTCACCCAAGCTTAGCGAAGTAGGATTCCTTAGCAGCTTCGATGAGCGGGTAGGGCTTGTCGTGACAAGCGCCACGGAAGTCATCGTTGTCGATAGACCAAAACATAATACCTGGAATCAAAATTGAAGATTTTTATTTAGTTAATTACCACCAGTTCTAGAACCTTAACTGACACATCCAATACCATCATAAGTCATCAAATAACACGACACAAAAATAAAAACCAGTCAATAAATTTTGAAAATAAATTAATATATATTTTAATTAAACATGGTAAAGTTTATGCATAGGATCTAAATTACACATGACAAATCACCATTGAGAAAAGTGGGCACCTCTCTCAATTATATCTCGGCAAGTTTTGCACAAATATGTTTTCCGATAACGTTAAAATATTAATATTCCGGGCGACTCGTGAGTAATTGGATATTTTTAATTAGCATTCGTCATTGATACAGAATCTACATACACTACACAGGTCCAATTGTTTGCCAGGTTTTAATCCAGTATTATCATCTGGCTTTTGAGTTAGAAACACACATGGACAATTAAAATACACCGAAGTCAGTTACGTTTGTGACTTATACAGTGAGTTTCGTCAAGAACAAGATCAAGTTGTGGGTGACAGTGGTAGTAGTACTGAACGCAAAAAAAGAATCATGAGGAGAGTAGATCGTTTTG
The DNA here is from genome assembly GCA_905475445.1 of Ochropleura plecta. Lineage (NCBI taxonomy): Eukaryota > Metazoa > Arthropoda > Insecta > Lepidoptera > Noctuidae > Ochropleura > Ochropleura plecta. Next base: position 2,359,163 of record FR997735.1, read on the forward strand.
TCTGCTTATAAACATCTACCGGCAATAACAGTTCATGATCATGGCGTGGGCAACTGCACCGAAATATCGGAAGCTTATCAACAGTAAACATGGTAAATATCCCGTTTTAAATGACTTAAAATATAGCTGGACTATTTTCATTTCCTGACTGACAAGGTTACTGAACAGTTTATTCTGGAACTTCCTACCTACTTTTAACTAAAATTGTTGCTACTGTGAAGTAGTGGAAGCTCGTAGCTAATGAAAATCACTCACAATATCTAGGTACATTTAACAGTCCTTAGAAAAAGCCTATGTCTAGAAGTGGACGTTTTTCAGCAGAAATTTTAATTAGATATTTTTCAACAAACTAACCTCCAAGACCATTCTCAGCGACATATTCCGCCTTCTTCCTCACAATATCCACGTCATCGTAGCCGACCCACTGGTTGCCCTTGAAGGCGACGGGTCCCATCGCGTCAGGGTTGGGGTGCATCACCGTCCACTCCTCATCCTCCTCCTCTTCTGAATATTCCTCAGAATCTTCTTCAGATGCCTGGCGTTTCTTCGTTTTGGGTTTTAGAGATTCACAGATCTGGAAAAAGGAGATTTTTTTAAATATTCATTAGGTTAGCTAGTTTGTTTTTTAAACAAAGCGTTTGCAAACTTCTAAACTCACATACACAAACAGCCAGACCCGAAACAACTATTAGTAGGCCATACAAATGTTAGTTTCGTGCGGGAATCGAACCCGCTACACGCAGTGCAGCAGCCGATCGCTCAGCCACTGCACCAACCGTGGTCTTTGGTATAACGGCTTTAAGCCGAATGAGAATATTATAGCTTTGTTTGACCTTGTAAGAAGAGTTACAGCAAAGAGAGAGTTCGTCTAAAACTAATATTATACAGAGGTAAAATTTGTAAGTTTGTAATACGATTTAACTCAAAAACTACTAAACCGATTTAAAACATATTTTAACATTATATACCTACATTCTTACTGACCAACATAGGCTATATAGGATCACGCTACTTGCCACGGAAGCGGGACAGTAACCACGAAAGCGAGTAACATATAAACATGTCGACATGAGCCTTGGTGCTTGACATTGTAGTTTCGAATCGTATATCATAATCTATTGACAAGAATGTCGTTCGATGACAAGCCTCCGATGTTGTGTGACAACTGGTACCAATTTTTTATCAGGTCCAGTGATCATAATTGAGACAATGAAACGTCAAGACAATATAATACAAGTGACAGTAATGTAGAGAAGTATAGTTTGAACCCTTTTTTATTTTCCGGATGGGAAATCATCAAATAGGTACCTTCCCCCGCTCTAGGCGGGAGCGTCAGACTTGTACTGACCAAAGCCCACCCATGTTCCTTCTATTGGCCTTTATGTTCCGGGTCTGCAGTATCTCTTTGGAACAATCCGTAACCCCAGCAGGCGGTGGCCCCGGCAGGCCCCTGTGCTTTGCTGACATCTCTTTGAAGCGCGCGTGGAACACCAACGCGTCGTAGACACGTTCTGTCGTCACTGGACGGAAGGACGGTGAGCTACCTATTGCTCACCGTCCATGGATCCGCATCTACGGTGGCCGGAAGTCGTCTAGTGAATTTTGCATCTTTGTGTGCGAACACATGTAAATATATATTCTTGTTCTCTTTCCTATAGGTAAGACTCCAGTTCCTCCTTACCTCATAATAAGCCAAATAGCCCTTTTCCCTGGTAGCGTCTCCCTGTTCCCCAGGGCCGTCAGCCGGCGAGCCGATCTCCACAGCGTCAGGGTTAAATAGCGTGTAGGAGCGTCCGTAGGTCGGGATACCCAGTACCAGCTTGGATGGGTCAGCGCCGCTCTCAATGTAGAACTTGATCGTGTAGTCCTGAAAGAAGAGGCATATAAGATTTTGTGAAAAAAGTGGCATATAAAACGCGTTCTTTTCTTGCTTAAAAACGGTCATACGACTTATGGTATCCTAGTATCTGAAACCTAACTGGTAACCTCTCAGGAGTAGATGAAACTCAATGTGTGCCATTATCCTCTGCCATTAACGTCGAGTGTATAATTATGGATACGATAGCAATATATTCCAGCTACCCTACCATGACGTCTTAAAGCAGAACTTATTCCACTGAGGGCAAGAGATGGTGCTAGACACCCTGTATAGCTCTGTCTCTTTCCCTCAGTGGAATAAGTTCTGCTTTAAGACGTCATGGTAGGCCTACATGATCTGCCTCTTTTTTGAAGACGATGACGGAGTAGCAAGTCACTAGCACAAAGCCAATCCAATCAATACTTGAGTTATCATCACAAGTTAAGATATTGATGGACTAGCTTTTGTAATTTTAGTAAAAATGCAACAAAGTTATGACGTATGTTAACGTGCTCAATATCAGTTTTTAAGAGTTCCGTAACTCAAAAGGGAAAAAATATACAACATTATTTTTAGTATATGCGAAACCTGAATATAGTTTGTTCACATTAAGTAACTGAATCGATTCCAATCATTTTTACACCATGTTATATCTTTTCACAAAAATGTTTAAAAAAGTTTAAAATATGGACACCATGCGACACTAAGTACCTATTCGCAAGCGCTACCCTACACTTGACCATTACGACAGTCCAAAGCCTGCCAGACAGTGTGATGGAAAATGTATCACCAGTTAATTACCTACAATACAAACTGAGACATTATTATTATCAATGAACGCAAGGCGCGCGGCGCAGGGACGCCGCCGCCGCCGTACGCAGTTGGTGACAGTGTATTTGTACGGATATCCAGGTAACATAACAAGCCTCTAACTTTGTTGGTTTTTCATGATACAGTTTTGAAATTTTGTGCATAGATTCTTTATATAAAAATACTGGACAGGTGTTTCGGCTTTCGCATAAACTAAAAATAATGTTGTATAGGATAACTTTGTTGTCCGTCTGTCTGTCTGTCAAGACTATTTATCTCGGGAACGTGTGGAGGTATTGAGTTCAAATTAAAAACCATATACAACCTGTGTGTGTGTGTGTGTGTTTTCAGCCTGTGGTTCCTTGGAGCTGTGTAAAATCAAATCTCTAAGTCTCATCATTTCCCTGCCCTTGTCCATACGCGGTAAAAAAATGTCCGTTTAAGTCGCAAGTTCTACGGAACCCTCGGTGTGCGAATCCGGCTCGCACTTGGCCGAGTTTTTATCAGGCTTACAAATACCAGTTTTTGACTGGTAGCAATGCACAATGGCGGTGACCTTGGTACCACATTGTATGGCTACCGGTCTTTTAAGGTCAAATCGTGAAGACATTTTGAAATGCCTACGTCTAGCAGGCGTCTACAATAGAAGCTGATCTGATTGATTGAAGGTTTGACCGGTTTTCGAGAGTCGGGCAGTCAAAAACTGCTTTTGGCTGACTGAGCTACGCATGACAGTATTGCCAGCTCCGAAGCTTAGATAGTAAAATCAAAATCATGATATGAAATTGACCGAACTATTCCGAAGGAGTCTTTAGCTCGTTTACCGAAGGATCTAAATAAATAAATAAATATCTTGGGACAACTCACACACGGCTATCTGATCCCAAGCTAAGCAGAGCTTGTGTTATGGTAACCAGACAACTGATATACATACTTATATAATTTATATAATACATACATATTATAGATAAATCACACCCAGACACAGAACAAACAATCATGCTCATCACACAAAGTTTGTCCTGGGTGGGAATCGAACCCACGACCTCCGGCTCAGCAGTCAGGGCCACTAACCACTACACCAACAGGCCCGTAAAATGAGCAGTTATGTATGAGCGATCATAGAAATGTTTTTCTTTTCCTAACTATCTTTTGGTCAGCTTCCAGTCTAACCAGATGCAACTGAAGGTTTATTAAGCTGACAAAGTTAAATTTAACCGCGCATAAAAATGATGTTATGTATTTCTGTCAAAAGAATGAATTATCATTCAATTATTCATTTATTTATTGCATTCTATCTATCTATGCTATTACAAAAACCAACGTATTTTTCGAGTCACTCTCTCAAATAGAAATATTTTTTATCATAGTCATCGTCTTTGACGTTAGGCTGAATCTTTTGACTTGTCTAAAGCTTTTGATTCTCTGAAGCTGTCAGGCACACGTTTCTTTTTCTTCAAAACTTGTTTTGTTTGTATTTGCCAGTACGTTGCGTATCTTTTTAATCTGTATTCATTTTTTATGAAAAACTATACATATTTTGGTAGCCAATCATATTTTAATCAACAAACAGCCGGTGGGTCTATAATATGAATTGTGTTACCATTCGTAAAATGATTACAAAATGGCAATTCACAATATTAACTGCGTCTATGATCATTCTGCTAATTTTACGTTAAAATTCATTTTATTATCCTATTATTATTTAAACTGGCCATTTTGGCCCCCTGATACTCACACCAGATTGCAAAATAAAATAAACAAATTTTAGTTTCGCAGGCATGCAGGTATCTCATTGCTTTCTCCTTAAATAAACGTATTTTCGTTCTCTCTCTATACTTACAATATTAAGCTCGTTGTCCACGCTATACTCGTTGGGTTCCTCCAGAGGGTAGAGGGGAGCGTGGTGGTTGACTGCTGGCTCGAACGCCGAGTGGTAGTCGTACGACAGCAGGTTCATCCAGTCCAGGTATCTGAAACAGATTAGTTACATCAAGAACAAGATCATCATCATTGTCCTGCCCTTGACCCATTCTAATTGGGGTCAGCGCAAAACGTTTTCTTCAACATTAAGAACTAGATATACTTAGGAAGTGATGAATGCAAAGATATTTAGACGACTCTTTAAGCAGACATTGGGAATATTTTCGTACAAAAATTTTAATCCCGAACATTTTTATTATTTATAAATTTTAGGATTACCAACGAGCTATATTACAAATTATCTTTTGCAAAATTAAAATTGCATAATACATTATCCTGCAATGCACACTCAATTACAGGTACCTAAAGCTTACACATTATCGAGTACGTATAACAGATGCTATAAATACACTATTTAAGAAAAGGGACACATGATACAATTATACAACCATTCCATACATATACATATTTTCGATTTTGAGACACGAATGCACCCTGAAAAGCGGGCGTGTGACAGAACGATTTGTTATTATCAAGAAAGTTACAAGTAATGGATTACGATTTTGTTACGTCATGTCCCGTCTATCACTATTTATGTTCCATTCATCCATAGACATTCAAATATTTACATTTGAATGTCTATGGATGAATGGAACATAACATCTGTAATCCCCGAAGCACCTCTGCTTGACGGCAGAGGAATCCGAATTATTGGCGATGCTATGGCTATATTCCTGGTTTTGTTGTACGAGGAACACTTTGATGGTTAAGTATGGTTAGGTTGAAACTTTATGGCGGGTAGGAATACTTGCATCAAGCTGTAGAAATAAAACACCTCTGCCTAAGTAAGTGCACCTATATTAAGGTACGTTTAAGTCCCATGTAATTGGGGTGAGCCTATTAATATTACCATCAGCCGGGCACGAATCCAGATTCCGTGGTTGCTCCTGACAAATTTTTGATAGAAGTGCCAATACCAATGTGTTCTAGGTTGAGCAAAGTGTCATCGTGTCACATTTTTTTTGTGACGGCATCTACAAATTTACGGTTTTTGGATTTTCCCCTTTACTATTCTTGCCAAATTTCATATGACACCCCCCCCCCCCCGCTGAAAAAACCTGTTTCTGAGAAAAAAGGTTTAGACAGACAGATAAACAGACGGAAAACTAAGTGTCCTATAAAAGTTCAGGTTTATCCTTTGAACTACGAAATCCTAAAAAGGTACTTAGTCTAATCATAAACGTATCTAAATTCATACTTAGCTCTGATCTTAGAGAATGCGGAATAATATCAGTCGGTATGTTTCTCAATCAACATTAACACCTGATGTACCATAAAATAATATAATAATTAACTAGCTTTTGCCCGCGGCTTCGCTCGCGTTAAATTGGGTAAAACACAGTACCTACCTGCAGTTTTTGCTCTTGCGCCTTATTGATTTGTAATAGCAATGCTAAGTTTTCCCTTTTCTTCCCTCGTTCTCCCTCACATCCCACTTTTTTTAAATAAAAAGTTTGCCTATGTCCGTCTCCTGGTTCCCAACTATCTCTGTACCAAAACTCATCAAAATCGGTTTAGCCATTAAAGCGTGAAGAGGTAACAAACAAACAAATAAACAAACAAACTCACTTTCGCTTTTATAATATTAGTAAGGAAGTAAGGATAGTAAGGATAATCATAATTATGTAAGCATTGAATAGAACAAAATGTATTGTGCTATAACATCACATATTAAATACCATAGGCTAAATAGAACTTAAGACGACTATCAATATATAAAAACACCGAATGTAATTTACTCTATTTATAAGTGATTAAATGAATTTGAATTTGAAAAATAATCTCAAGCCGGCCATGGGAACTCACTATCATTAAATATGGTCCGAAACTAATTCACCTTGACCTTTCCAACTCATTCGGATTCCATAGTGGCATGTTTTGTTTAACAAGTCCACCTACGCACTTCTTCAGCAGGTAATAACATAATTATTTTCTTATTTATCCTTATGTTTGTGTATGAAGGCAAAAAACTATGATGGTATAGTCAACGGCACTTCCATTATTAGAATTCTCAGATTCTCCCTTCTATTTATTTATGTACTAGCTTTTGCCCGCGGGTTTGCTCGTGTTAAATTCGGGGTAACTCAGTTCCCCTTTCGTGATTTGCAGGTACTTGCTACCTGTAGTTTTTGCCCTTGCGCCTTATTTATTGTAATAGCAAAGCTCAGTTTTCTCTTTTTTTTTTTTTTTTTTTTTTTTTATTTATTTGGCACAAAAAACAGTTATACATTACAATATTAACAAAAAGTACTTATATTACAAAACTTATAAAATGTATAACCCACACTATTGTCCACGGAGTGACACCGGAGTATGAAAACGAACGCGTGTTATATAAAGAAGGACACATTTAAAAAATAAATATTATACAGACAAGTTGTAGGAAATCGATGACAAAAGAAAAAAAATCTATTTATTGGCGACTTGCAAGAAATTGTGAAACCAGTCTTTTAAATTTAGATTTAGATATTAGATACTTTTCTTCCCTCTTTCTCCCTCATTTCTCACTTAAAAAAAAAACATAGCCTATGTCCGTCTCCAGGGTCCCAACTATCTCTGTACCAAAATTCATCAAAATCGGTTTAGCCATTAAAGCGTGAAGAGGTAACAAACAAACAAACAAACTCACTTTCGCTTTTATAATATTAGTAAGGATTACTGGTTAGCCTGAAAGCCGACCCCAACAGGGCCAGGAATATGATAATATTGTAGTTTATATATTTCTACTGACTGATGACCTTACATTTGCAGATGATTATGTATTTCCTGTTTAAAACAAATTGGATATTAATTATGTGGGTTCAAAGACGGGCCTTTGTTTGGTGTGTTATTAAATAACTGTGTCTGTTTGTAGGCGAATAATGATGTTAGTGCAAGTGTTATTAAATTTTATTATTAACGTTAATAAGTGGGGTGTAAGATATTGGTGGGAGGGCAGCAACAATAGTACTTGGCACCAAACACATTAGGGTTCCGATAATGATAACGGACAAAAAAGGAAAAATACTCAATCAAAATCGGTTATTCTGTTCAGGAGCTTTGATGCCTCAGATACACAGACTTCAACTTATTACACCTCTCTTTTGAAAAATATAATAATCTTGAAAATAGTATAGTAGTATCTATACTTGAGATCATCAATTTGACGACACGGTTGGCGCAGTGGCTGAGCGATCGACTGCTGCGCTGCGTGTCGCGAGTTCGATCCCCGCACGGAACAAATATTTGTATGCCCTACAGATAGTTGTTCGGGTCTGGCTGTTTGTGTATGTGAGTTTAAATGTTTGTAAACGAACCCACGATACAGGAGTAATTCCTAGTGTGGAGCAACGTTTTTTTTTTAAAAAGAAAGAATCATTTCCTATGTTCTCAATTCTGCTTCATAATTTTTCATGAAATGCACCATTTATGCTCTAAATATATAGAATGTATGCAGACTTTTTTATTCCTTAGAGATAGATGGCCTCACAAACTTTCGTGGTTAACATGCTAGCAGGATTGTAAGTGTTGAAACCGACAATATCTGCACTAAAGTCTATTAACTTAGCGTTGATTTTCATCACTCGCTACTTAACCAAAATCGTAAACTAAGCTATTGTCTTCAAAACCTTTGCGTAAATATCTGAACACAAAGCTAAGCGAAAGAACCAGAGCGTTGAGGGAACGGTAGAGGAGAATTAACACATCTCATTGTTTAGAACTTTGCAGGGCTGCCAAGATTTCATGGCAATTGGCATGCAGTAATCTTAGGTATTATAAAAGGTGACATTGTCATTTGAAGACACATGCAATACCTACATAAATGAAGGTAAATAAAGATAATATGTTTTTTTTTAAACTTTGCCTCACTCTAGGAATTTCTCCTCTATCGTGGGTGCGTTTACAAACATTTAAACTCACGTACACAAACAGCCAGACCCGAAACAACTATCTGTAGGCCATACAAATATTTGTTCCGTGCGGGAATCGAACCCACACACATATTTGGCACATGCCACAAGTGCACACAACAAAAAATACATCTAAGCAATAAAAAAGACAATGTTGTATGTCTCACGGCTGCGCCAAATGGGCCCAGTTCAGCAAACTACCGAGCAGTTAGTGCAAGACAGTTTTTTCTAGAATTGTGGCACTTTTTTCTATTCTGTCTGCATAAACACGCAATGACATTAGAGGGTTCGTATAGATTTACAAAAGGCCTCAATAAAAATAAAAAAAACGTTTCGACGCAAGTATCGAATTAACGAAACTATTCATTCAGCAAGACTGACCAATCAACAACGCTTACGAATTCAATAAACTGACGAGTTTGGAACTCTCCAATATAACGCGGACTCACCTTTATTTATAAAATGCTGACGCAATGAAGTTGTCCAATGAAAACTAAAGTTGATTATTTCATTAATCAAACAGGTAACCAATCTCAGCTAATCTCTGATCTGTCATAGAACATCTGTTGCGTTCATCACCAGATTTACAAATTACATTTCGTGTGAAAAATAAACAACACCAAAATAATGCTTACAGCTAAGCGATGAAAAAAGCCGGCCATGTGCAAGTCGGAGTCACGCATCGAGGGTTCCGTACAAACTTGCGATATAAACAGCCATATCTTTTGACTGCGTAGACTTAGAGGGTTTATTTTTTGCACAGCTCTTTGGAACCATAGACTTGAGTATATGGTTTTAATTTCAACTTGGTACCTCCACGCATTCCCAAGATAATTTGGTCTTAACAGACAGACGAACAACAAAGTGATTTGACGTATTTTTTCCTTTTGAGGTATGGAATCTGCGCCGCGAGACGACTCCCGGCCACCGTAGATGGCCTGTAAACGGTGAGAAATGTGTAGCTCACCGTCCGTCCGTCTATTGACGACAGGAAGTGTCGGCGGCGCCTTTATGTTTCACGCGCGCCTCAAAGAGATGTCAGCAAAGCAGAGGGGCCTGCCAGGGCCTCCGCCTGCCGGGGTTGCGGGTTGATCGAAAGAGATACCGCGGCCCCGGAACGTAAAGGGCAATAGAAGGAATATGGGTGGGTTTTAGTTTCAAGTCTGACACTCCCTCCCGCTCCGCTCAGAGTGGGGGAAGTTATTTGATTATTTCCCACACCCAAAAAAAAAGGTATGGAATCTAACAAGCAAACAGTGAAACATGACACTGTTTGGTAAACAACTTGATACCCAAAACTGATTAGCATCAAACAGTTTTTAGATTTCTACATTTTAACAAGTGCAAAATTACCCCAAAGAGCATCGTTTACACATCACTCTCCCAAGGCCTTCTACTTGCATAACCCTCCTTCCATGGTCACTATAGCAATTCCCATTGTGTATTCTGATGCATTGTATGCTTCATTCAAATCAGCTGGTACTTGCGAAACGACTAGTACTAGTACTTGCTAACATTGGAACTTTAAACGAGGCATGTGATGAGAATTTGCTGTGGGATTCGAAGGTAATGAGGATTGTGGTGTGTTTTAATGGTGTTTTACATTGAAAGGGATTTGGAACAGCTTTTTATAGAAGATTAAAATAGATAGAATAGATTTTTTCTGTGCCTTTCTGTTTTTCCGTATTTAGTGCGAACATACACTATTAATAAATCAAAAGTGTTGTAAAGATGTTCAGAAATATATTTTCTTGCTAAATGATACAATATCTTTTTTTAAACATGCTAATCCCAAATCCTGTCTAATTAATGACATCTCTAACTCTATGCCAGACCATATGAAGCCAAAATTATTTCTGCTCTGCCGCTGAGAATGATACTATACCAAGAAGAAAGACAGAGATAGAAGGTCGAAAATACAGCCAAAAAAGGAGAACTTATTTAAAAAAAAAAAAACGGTTTAAAATCAGAACAGAATCGCAAACCAAAAGATGATACTACTGATGAGCCAATCACTACTGTGGATTTTTTAAAAAATCTTGAAAAATTAAACTACATATTGAAGAACCGATCCAACAAATTCATAAGAATCTTGTATTTAACAAAATATTTATTACAAATTTACCCTTGTTGGTATCTACTTAAAGTTGCCGATTAAATTCGTATTATTCAATCATATTATGTGAACGGCTACACTGGCGAGGCGTAAAATCAGCAGCTTAAACGTGTTAAGCCTGCGCCTGCGTCGGTTTGGGCTTCACATTTACAATAATTAAAATTCCGATTTCGATCGTGCGACATTCTTGTTGGGGGCATGGATTGTAGCCTGTACTGAGTTTAAAGCGGAAAGCGATTATATTTATATCATTACTAGTTTTGCCCAGTGGTTTCACCCGCTGTTCAGGTCCACTTCCGAAGAGAGTCACCCTTGTCACTTGATTCTCAGACCTACCGAATGTAAATATAAAATTTCATAAAAATCAAGCTGATTCGGAATAGAAAACGTAAACTTGTAACTTTGAGTTAAAAACGCAATAGTTCGATTGGACTAGAGGGCCTAGTAAAAAGCATTTCTCTTTCAAAGAGATTTCTAATTTATGTCAACCTTACACATTTTTGACTTTTCTAAACGCTTATAGAATGTCACTTTGTTAATACATAAATAAAGTGAGTTTGTGGCAATGGCTAAACCGATTTTGATGAATTTTGGGACAGAGATAGTTGGGACTCTGGAGACGGACATAGGCTTGTTTTTTTAAATTGGGAAATGAGGGAGAAAGAGCGAAAAAAGGGAAAACTTAGCATTGTTATTACAATAAATAAGGCGCAAGGGCAAAAACTACAGGTAACAGGTACCTGCAAATCAGGAAAGGTGAACTGTGTTACCCCGAATTTAACGCAAGCGAACCCGCGGGCAAAAGCTAATAAAATATAATCCTTGAAATACCATTATTTCAAGGATTATATTTTCAAATTGTTCCTAAAGCTCATTACAATAATCGCCTATCACTTTCACCGTCGTCGACTTATTGGGCAATACGACATTGAACTAGTAAATTAAGCAAGTGTCGTGATGTGTATGACTAGTGTATGAATGTATGTATGTAATGTGTGTATGGACCAACGTATTTGCATGTGACAATTAAGTATTTGCACTGTGTAGTGTTTGGTAATTTATACAATGTCATGTTTGTTCTCTTTCGGTTTGTTTTGTAATGATTTTAAGGTGTGTTTTGTTTTTAAACAAGTAGGGATTTAAGTTGAATGTCAGACACAAAATAGAAGTCAAATAATAATGTTTTTGCATAATTTATAACACTAGTCTGAGGTCGTACTTGTTTTTTTTTTCAAATTGAATTTTGTAAGAAAAACTTTAGTTTAAGTAAACCTTGAGCTTATTTCTTTCTTTTCTTTTATTTGAATGTCCCTCTTATTATTGTTTCATTTTCTCCTTCTTCGTCGTGAAGGTTAGTTTAGGAAAAGTTCGCCTTTTTAACATGTTTTAACTTTACAACATTCATTCACTGTTTGCTATGTTAGTTATTTTGTTGTGTACAAATAAATTATTAAGTCTTTAAACTGACATGGTTACTAATATTATAATTAACACTTGAAACGGGATATTTACCATGTTTATTATTTATATTGAGTTTCCGATATTTCGGCGATGTTGCAAACGCCATGATCACGGATGAACTGAAGTTATTGCGGGTGGATGTTTACGAGCAGACAAAACGATCTACCCTCTTTCTTATTCGTTTTTTGCGTTCGTTACCACTAACACCGTCACTCACAACTCGATTTTGCTCTCGACACACAAAACTCACTGTATCAAGTAGCGATCTTTTTTCCCTACTTTTTGGGTTTTTACACAATTGAACCACTGGATTCCAGGCTCTTGATAATTGAAACCCATCTTCTCGGTTGAAGTTCCTATATTTGGTAATCTCGATTGCTTCTCTTACCAATCTAGGAATATAGTGGCGTTCTGTCGAGATTACCTGAGGGTTATGTAACTCAATCCAGTGGTTCGATCCTGCTTCCAAAAGATGTTGAGCTATCGCCGACTTTTGTGTGTCATTATTTTTCACTGCCCTAATGTGCTCAGAAATCCTACAAGCCACAGTACGTTTCGTCTGACCGATGTATGATTTACCACAGCTACAGTCTACCTTATAAACACCGGGTTTTTCCAGCGGAAAATTGTCCTTCGGCGAACGCAGCATCTGCGATACTTTCTTGAACGGAGTGAAGATAGTCTTTACGGCGTATTTCCGAAGAATGTTTGCAACCTTATCTGTCACTCCCTTCACGTATGGTAAAAATGCTGGCTGCCTCTCAACCTCGCATTTCCGGTGCTTAAAAAAGGTTTTTCGTCTACGATGTGCGGTCTTCACATTATACCCATTCCTCTGTAGGACGTTCTGCACATGCGCTAACTCTGCTGGTAAATGTTTCTCGTCACACAGATCATACGCGCGGTTAGTAAGTGAGGTCACTACAGAGTTCAGCTGTCTCGGATGGTGGTGAGAATCAGCGTGTAAATAACGATCTGTGTGAGTTGGTTTCCTGTAGACAGAGTGACCTTCTCTAGAGTCTTTGGGTCACTCTGTCTACAGGAAACCAACTCACAAACTCGAACTCTGTAGTGACCTCACTTACTAACCGCGCGTATGATCTGTGTGACGAGAAACATTTACCAGCAGAGTTAGCGCATGTGCAGAACGTCCTACAGAGGAATGGGTATAATGTGAAGACCGCACATCGTAGACGAAAAACCTTTTTTAAGCACCGGAAATGCGAGGTTGAGAGGCAGCCAGCATTTTTACCATACGTGAAGGGAGTGACAGATAAGGTTGCAAACATTCTTCGGAAATACGCCGTAAAGACTATCTTCACTCCGTTCAAGAAAGTATCGCAGATGCTGCGTTCGCCGAAGGACAATTTTCCGCTGGAAAAACCCGGTGTTTATAAGGTAGACTGTAGCTGTGGTAAATCATACATCGGTCAGACGAAACGTACTGTGGCTTGTAGGATTTCTGAGCACATTAGGGCAGTGAAAAATAATGACACACAAAAGTCGGCGATAGCTCAACATCTTTTGGAAGCAGGATCGAACCACTGGATTGAGTTACATAACCCTCAGGTAATCTCGACAGAACGCCACTATATTCCTAGATTGGTAAGAGAAGCAATCGAGATTACCAAATATAGGAACTTCAACCGAGAAGATGGGTTTCAATTATCAAGAGCCTGGAATCCAGTGGTTCAATTGTGTAAAAACCCAAAAAGTAGGGAAAAAAGATCGCTACTTGATACAGTGAGTTTTGTGTGTCGAGAGCAAAATCGAGTTGTGAGTGACGGTGTTAGTGGTAACGAACGCAAAAAACGAATAAGAAAGAGGGTAGATCGTTTTGTCTGCTCGTAAACATCCACCCGCAATAACTTCAGTTCATCCGTGATCATGGCGTTTGCAACATCGCCGAAATATCGGAAACTCAATATAAATAATAAACATGGTAAATATCCCGTTTCAAGTGTTAATTATAAATAAATTATTATTATTATAATGAGCCCAAATAAAACAAAACTTACTGATTTAGCGTCTTCACGTCAAATCCCTTTTGTATATACTCAATCCCGGCAGGCACAGCCATGGTCAGCAGCAGCCTGGGTTTGCCTGTCTTCTCGGATTCTCTGTCAAACTGCTCCCGGAGCTCCTTCACCAGTTTGGCGTAGTTCTCCCTGTCCTTCGGTTTTCCTCCGTCACGGAAGGCTGGGTACTCCCAATCCAGGTCCAAGCCGTCGAAGCGGTTCTGTCTGAGGAACTGTGAAAGAAGATGGTTTTGTTAAGAGTGATAACTGACACTAGCGTGTACTGTAGGGATAGATCCCGTCACACTTGTGTGGTAATTCCACCAACTCAGGCACTAACATCGTCGTCATATGATTTGTCTTATACAATATATACGTATGGACTTTCAGAATACTTTGATCTTTGTTAGTTTCGGTGTTATTCGGTTTGAACTTTAATTTTCTTATTTACAAAGAGTAGCCCTAAGATATCGGGAGCAGGGTCTAATCTACCGACGCGGGGATCAGGCCTCCAGAGAGGGGAACATCCGATACGAGCCCTGTCCAAAAATTTCCTTGTCCTTAATTATTATGCATCCAAAGGTTGTCTGGAAGATAACGCTATCAACGATAGGACCGCCACCATAGAATCAATCTACTTGACTACTATTATTCTGATCTCTTTAAAAATCTAATTGAGAAAAAAGTAAGTGAAAGGAAATTGTTGAAATCAGAAGAATTCTTAAGTAACTCGATTTACAATTAAATGTAGATCACCAGTCAAGGTTACGATGTATTTTCGAGAGTTGCGCTAAAGTCGCATACTTTCATTGTAAGTATAAAGTATTATTTACATAAAAGAAACAATATGGCGGCTAAAAAGTCACATACAGTCCTTTCATAGTTTACGTCAGATAACAGCAACCGAACAACAACCTTGACCAAATGGAAATAAGGATCATTGTTACTTGGCCGCAACACCCGAACCAACAACCTAATTGTAACCAAATAGAACACTGTCATTTTAATTGTGGGAAAGAATTGTAACTGTAGTAATGACACTCTATATTAAGATCATTTTTCATTCATATTTACGTTAGAAAACTTCGTAAAATGAACAAAATGCTATTGTGAGAAAGGCACAAATAGTTTATAGCTGTGCAAAAATTCTCAGTCATGACTACCGTATAATTCGTAATACATTGTACTAACATTTTCTAATCTAATTTCACGTAGAAAGGTGCTACAATGTAATTACAGGTCTATGGAGAAAGTAATAGACTTACAAATGCAGAGAAGCTTTCGTTATGCAATATGTCCGATGCATGTGTTGAATGAAGATTTTATCGATGAAGAGAAAATTATAATGACAACCGACTTTAAAGATAATATGATTTGTATTTTATATGATGTATATTGACAGGTTGATGATCATCTTTTAAACTACAGGAATAATGACAGTTATGGTCGTTTAAATAAACATTTGAGATAAAATCATCATGATGAAATCTAGATTTTAGTAGAGGTTCATTGATAGTTTTTTTGCCGATATTCAGTAGATTTCCTGCTAAAGTGATATGCAACTGACATAGATAGATCGTTTTTTTTATTATGTACACCATAAAAATTACAAGAATAACAGGATACAAGTTATAAATAGAGTGACACAATGGGCGGTCTTATCGCTAAAAGCGATCTTTTCAAGACAACCTTTGGATGAACTTAAAAGAGGAGAGACAGTACTGTAGGTAGTCTGTGGTGTAACATTTTTAACATATAAACCATAACAGAACGTTGACATAACCATTATCCCCGAGTTTTCTATAATATGAAGCATTAATTGGAATGTGTGAAAATCTGGTGTTGGTTCACAAATATGGCGCTTAATACGTCGTAGTATAGTATAATAGTACGTAGTCTCTTTCGTGCTGGTGACAGGCATTAGTAGAAGTAACGAAAAGTGATAATATTTTCTGCTCAATTTATGGCAACATTGATAAATTATAGTCTGTAATATTTACCTTAATGGCGTTCCTGACGAACTCCTTCCTTCTCTCCCTGGAGCCGACCATGGGAGAGAACCTGGAGGAGCCCTCGTTCCATCCGCCGATGGCCAGCATGGTTTTCAAGTTCTTGTTGTATGTCTTCAATCCGGTGAATTTGGCGTAACCACCTGGGATAAAGAACGAAATTAAGTTGACGTTTAACTGTGACTGAGTGAATTTTGTCGTATTATCATTAATATAGTGATATTGAAGCTCATTCAACGAATAATTAAATAACTATTATTGTCTTTAACAAATCATATAATTGGCGCCCAGCAAGGCCTGTGTTGGGCGCCAATTTGATTTCTAAATAAAGATTCTTGTAAAACTAGTAAGTCTAGAAAACATGAGTAGGTAATATCAATAACTGATTCGCCAAACTAAGACACAAGTAAAATATTATAAAACCATAAAGATTGTTCCTTTTTTAATTTTCTTATTGGCGCCCAACACGAGCCTTATTACCAAAACAATAAAAGTGGATATTTTTTTTTTAAAGGAGCTGCAATATATTCCATACATTTAAAACACTTAAACTCTTCTAAGCCAAAGAGAATGTACTAACCTTTCTCAATATCCTGATATTTGTCAAAAGGCTTGAAAGTGTTCTCCTTGGTGAATCCACCGAAGGCATAAACAAGATGTGTGCAGAGGTAGGGGTTAATGTTCTGGGGGTTGAACCTCGCGGTGCCAGGCCGGTACACCGACCAGTTGGTGTAGTAGCAAACCACACGGGGCTCGCTGGCTGATGCTGGAACAAAAATGGAGAATTATCATTAGAGAAAGTATTGGGATTCTGTAAGGCTGAAAAAACTCAAACTGGACTGGAAAGTATGAGTCTCTAAATCGTAGATATCCTTTATTATATGGAAAAAGAGCTTGTTAACGTTACAGCTAGATTTACCAAAATAACATTTTATAAAATTTGTTTTATACTGTACAATCACTAGCAAAAACATGTCACACCTACCAAAATTCAAACGCGATTTCCAGTCTGTCTGATTAAAGTTTTACGGTTCCACGAACATAGTATTTTACGAAATAAGTCTTATCCCAAAGTAGAAACCATTTTTTCACGAGAAAATCGCTTTTGATTTTTGGCTGGTTACATGTTATTGCTCGTGACTGTACTTACGACGACCAATGGACTTATTCAAAACCACCATAAGTTGAACTCTGATTATACGGAAAGCCCATTTAAAGCGGCGGCAGTTAATACTGGAATTGATACTTGATGTGTCGCCGTGTGTATCGCCATCGAGACTCACTGGGCGTACGCGTTAGTTGGCGGTCTGCTCCCTGTTACAAAGAGGAGTTTTATTTCCAAGCAGTGATAAAATAAAAGTTAATCAGAAACTGTATTCAACATACAGATCCTATTGCGTAGTAAAAAGTATTGTACATTCTTCATAGCGTGTCGATGACAACCTAAATTGGGACAGCCCAAAAATTGGCGACGAGTTAGGCACTTTCAGTAGCGTTCATCAGCTCCTGAGATGTGCAGGCAGGACAACAAGTCAAGTGTCCCATCGTTTGTGGAAAAACATACACACACCTATTAAAACTCAGAGATACGGTACCACGATACAATTACGACAGCTCACCAAACACTGCGCTGATACAAAGTTACAGAATAAAACATGGCATTTAAATAAAATTACTTATAAATTAACCTACACTGCCTGCCTTCGCGCGACAAAGTGTGCACACGGGTGCAAAGTTTCATACATTGTTACCCTACATTTTTGTAAACAATCGTGCGACGGGTAGCACTAAACATACAATGGTTCACATAGTTGCGTAAACCAGAAACATCTTCGACGAGCCCAAGAGAACTTATATAACAATGTTTTTTTTGCGGATGGGACATCATCAAATAACTTCCCCGGGTCTGGGCGGAACGTGGGAGAGAGTCCGACTTTTATTGACTAAAACCCACCCATGCTCCTTCTTTTGCCCCATATGTTTTGGGGCCGCGGACAACCCGCAAACCCGGAGAAATAGAAAATAGAACAACATGTGCTCTGTCTTAAAAATAGAACAACAACGAAGCGTAAGGGCGTAAAGTGATCGGGGTTTTTGGAAAGAGATACCGCGACCCCGGAACATAAAGGGCAAAAGAAGGAAAATGGATGGATTTTAGTCAGTAAAAGTGTCATACTCCCTTCCGTACAGAGTGAGAGAAGGTATTTCATGAATTACGATATTACGATGCTTATACAAGGTTCTCTTTAGCTATAGTGTAACATGATGGTTTTAGAGCTGCTTTTGTAACATGGATTACTGTAGTCCTGCTGTGTGTGTGTTAAGGTTATCGTGATGACCACATAAACCCCATACTCTCTTGACTTATTTGAAATATCATTATGTCTGTCTTCAAAAGAATGACAGAGCCAGAACGACATTCTAACGATGCCAACTAACACCGTGCTTTCTATCACCAAGCTATTATAAGTAATACAAATTCTCCGACATCAATTAGGTGCTTCAGTACCAGTCAGTCAAATTTCAATTTATCTTTGACATTTCAATACGATTCGCCTTATTGACATTTGCTAAATATTGCAAGCTGTTTGTAATCGTTTAACGGATCAAAAACGTTTTAAAGTATGAAAATTAAATTTTAGTTTCGATTAAATTACTTCACTCCTCACTTGTTTTATGATATCACATGTTGTAATAATTTAGTTATCGATGGAATTTAAAGCTGTACTTGACTCACTGCAAATAAATTATTTCTTGACTTGTAAAGAACGACTCTGAAAAAGAGACGCCGTTAGAATTTTCTCTCCATAATCAGCTCTTTCCAAAAAGATTTTAAGTATCTCTCCTTCTATGGTTCTAAATACTAAACAACAGGAAAAACAGAAAGACGAAAGGGAGGCTTTTGCTCTGCAGTGGGACACAACAGGCTTATAACCCAAAATTCGAAGTTAATTGACGTGTAACCCATAGATAGTACAGGAAGATACTGAAGAAAAATTCGACACACTTTTTAAATGTTGCACTTATTCATTTAAACTCCTCATAGTCTACCTTAGGATTCAGATGCTACGAAAGAGTACGCTTTTTATTTTCTAGCTAATTCTGCTCCCACAGCTGTACAAACGCCTCCCCCAAGTCTTTCCAAGAATTTTTATCCCGCGCTACTTCGAATCAACCCTCGCGGTACGCGTCCAGGTTATCACGCCACATCTTTCTGTCTTTGATGGCACCAATTGACTGGAGACTTTTACCCAGAGGGCGTTGTGCATGCGGCTAACGTGTCCCGCCCAATCCCTTTTCAGCCTGGCAGCTTGTCGGCGTCCATTACTTTGGTCTATTATTGTAATATTTATGGTAAAAATGAAATTTTCTAACTTTTCCCGGACATAGAAATCAGATCGACAAGCGATAAAAAGTAACTTGTCAGGCGTGAAATAACTAATGTCTTTACAAATGGCGGGTTACTCATAATACCGCATACATTATGATACTTGTTACATATTGGATACTTACTTATGATTATTGATCTAGTTTTACTTACATTTATTGGTACTTGCAAAAATATTTTCATGATGTCATTTTTGTGATCTTTTATTGAATATGGACGTTTTACTGACTAAAGTTTCAGTATTCAATAAGACTGCTAAAATAAATATTTGTAATAATATCTATCTGCCCTTTAATTTTCATCTCATTTTCCTTTGTTAATTTTTAGATGACATGACGTGTTAAGTTTACGAAATATTGTGATTATGTACCCGAAAATGTTCGGCTAATGAACCAAAACCACCGATTTAAAACCATAAACAAAATAAAAACAAAACTCTTGATTGTTTCATCAACCATAGATAAATATAATCTGCAAACTTTTTATATTATTTATGCTTAAAACTGTTTTTAAAAATAAAACAATAGTTTAGTTGGCAAATCAAATTTCCGCACGGCTGGGTTTCTAGACTTATTGAATAACTGAAAGTGCAACTTTGATACAGTTTGTCTATACTGGCATTAGTTTGCCGCCCGGTGCTGCCTGCTTGTCAATATGACTAATGCAGCGGAAAATTATGAAGAAAATAAAACTTTATTTTGTGCAGACCGTCCAGAATTTCATGTTATTGTCTTAATTTAAGTTGTTTAGTTTAATTTTATAGTAAAATAATAATACAGCCGAGTAACATTTGTTTTTTTTTAAAGTAACGTTGCCCCACGCTAGAAATTTCTCCTGTATCGCGGATGCGTTTATAAACATTTAAACTCAGAGACACAAACAGCCAGACCCGGAACAACTATCTGTGGGCCATACAAATATTTATTCCGTGCGTTTTGATATAAGTTACGAAAAAATAGATAATTGGTTTTATTATGCAGGTACATTAGTTATTAATATGTTTTGAAAGCATCTACGGCAACAGTTGGCGATTGTGTCCCTAGGTCCTTACATAGGCTTATATTTATTTAAAAAAACACAAATAAACGAAAATTTGTGTTCTTAAATAAATATCAGCTCAGTTGGTAAACAGTTAAGTTTATTTGAAATCTTTTTGTTTCGACGTTTAAGCAAGATTATTTTCCTTAACGTTTAAAGTCCATATGAAAATCTCCAAAAAACTTACTCATTTTTGATTTCCAAGAATCGCTTAGTGTACAAGAAGGATTCTGGATCTCGCAATAAGATTTCATTGAGTCATTAACCCCTCTGCATGGAACGAATATTTGTATGACCTACAGAGAGTTGTTCCGGGTAAGGCTAGCTGTTTGTGTATGTGAGTTTAAATGTTTGTAAATGCACCCACCATACAGGACAAATTCCTAGTGTGGGACAACATTTTTAAAAAGAAAAAAATAATGGCTGCTACTCTGAAATAGCCATACACATTCATATTCCTAAGTTTCCAACATAAAATATCAGTAATACTAACTTAATTGGAGGTTCCTCTCTCAAGAGCCAGGGCTCTTATCTTATTACTTGATAAGGGTCCAAGCTTTCACTGCTCAGGACCAGTGAAAGCTTGGACCCTTTTCAAGATACTGGTGAGCATTTTTTATTAGGAATAACTCCGCCACACATGCCCAGACCGGCAGAAAAGCGCCGAGACAATTGCTGGTAGGCTACTATTTTTTTATATTTTAAAGATTTTTAAGATTTATGTGTAAAAATAAATAAAGAGATTTACTTGAACAATATAACATCAAAATGAATGACGAATCAATATGTTATTCACATTGCTGTAACAAATATATAACCTCAAAACATCTGCCACTTTATTTAGCAATCAAACGCTAATCATCTGTATGTACAAAACTTAAGCTATTAATAAAAACTATCATACAAGTTACAATACATCGTTTGTCAATCAACAATATAATTAATTTACAATTATTTGTTTGTTGCAACACTTGTAAAAAAATATATTTGATTGACGTGAAGCAACACTGATGTATGCTGACATTTTCGAATCATGAATGTCGGTGATGCGAAATATATTATGGTGCTTATTTCTGGTTCTTTTGTAATTGGGGTTTTGCTTTATAAAATACTAGCATTTGCCCACGGCTTAAGTCGCGTTAAACTCGGGGTAACACAGTTCCCCTTTCATGATTTGCAGGTACCTACTACCTGTCGTTTTTGCCCTTGCGCCTTATTTATTGTAATAGCAATGCTAAGTTTTCTTTCTCCCTTATATCACAATCTTTTGTTTTAAAAAACCAAAATTCATCAAAATCAGTTTAACCATTAATGCGTGAAGAAGTAACAAACAAACTCACTTTCGCTTTTATAATATTAGTAAGGACTATCTATGTCCCGCGGTGTAACTCGCAGGTAAAAAACATACAATATAAGGCATATAAGGCGCAATGGCAAAAACCACAGGTAGCACGAATTTAATGCGGGCAAAGATGCGGGCAAAAGGTAGTTAAATATAAATTGGAAGCTTGTATTCGACACAAGACATAAAAGTGTCCACGTTTGCGCAGCGCCTAAACGCATCGTTACCGTTAACCGATTGAGCAGCAAGCTATTGCGTGTTTTGACGCTCTTTAGTCAAGTGGCAAGTGCTTGACATCTTGGCTTAGATAAACCGGTTGCAGAGGCCAATAGGGCAGGATTATCTAAGCTTTTGTAACCTTCGTTATGCATTGGTTATGTAAAGACTTATAAATAAATAAAATAATAAATATAATAAATATCTTGGGACAACTCACACACGGCTATCTGATCCCAAGCTAAGCAGAGCTTGTGTTATGGTAACCAGACAACTGATATACATACTTATATAATTTATAAATACATACATATTATAGATAAATCACACCCAGACACAGAACAAACAATAATGCTCATCACACAAAGTTTGTCCTGGGTGGGAATCGAACCCACGACCTCCGGCTCAGCAGTCAGGGCCACTAACCACTAGACCAACAGGCCCGCCAATTATGAAAGAACATGTCGTCTTCAAGTCTCGCGGTGGCCGTGCTATTTTCCTACGATACTAACTGCCGATCCCCAAGATACAGACAGTCTAAAATGTATTTATATTCTTTATTTCACACAAATAAAAGAAAAATACGCACAAACTGCAATTTATAGATTACTAGCTCCCGCCTGCGACTTCGTCCGCGTGGTTAGTTACTTTGGGTTAACGCTAAATGTAAGATACGTGATTAAAAAATATAGATCTTTCTCTCCCCTTTTCTCCCTCTTTTCTCACTTTTTTAGTCTATGTCCGTCTCCAGTGTCTCAACTATCTCTGTACTGTAAAATTCATCATGTTTGTAAACGCACCCATGATACAGGAAAAATTCCTAGTGTGGGGCAACGTTTTTTTTTAAAAGAATGAAAGAAAGAAAGTTAAGATTCTTATTATTACAAATGAGTCGAAGTAGTCAATGTTGTATTCAGTGATTCATATGTACGTATGCAGCAAATTCTCAAAGATTTTCACAACAATCGCAATGACATTTTACCTTAAAAGGATGTTGAACTCTCCTGAGATCAATATCCTTTTAAAAGCAAAATGCTATTAGAATCTAAGTGCCCCAATAGTAACATCATCTGCCTAATCTTTTCCCAACTATATTAGGGTCGGCTTCCAGTCTTACCAGATTCAGATGAGCTGCGGCTTTCAGTCTTACCAGGTTAGATAGGCAATCGCTCTCCGTAAAATACTGGTATATTTTACGTAGAGCGATTGCCAATCTAACCTCCACAACTAACTGGGGTAGTAACTGGATTGTGAAGGTCAGCTAGGCAGTATATTCATGTATCGTATTACTCATAATACGACACCCCTTGGTAAGACTGGTAGTCAAAACTGCGGGACACCGACTATCAGCAACAACAGTCAACATTTTACAATTGAAGACGGAACCAACAGCTTATAGCACTTTCCAAGGCACGGATGAAACTCGGTATGTAACGGGTGGTCACCCATCCACAGACCAACCCAAGCTAACGCAGCTTAACCTAAAGATAGAACGGAGCGGCTGCTTTATTTAGCGACGACCTTCTCGTTTAAGTTTCACACAACATTTCAAGAAGACTATAAAATTACCTAAAAACAAATACTTGTCTATGGGAAGAATGGAAGAAAAAAAAACAAATCAAAATCAAAAATGGAAGATAAAACCTGTTGCACCTGCCCCAAATAAAATGAGACAAGGACAGGAAAGAGGATGATAATTCCTTGTCTATGCATTTTGCTAGACCTTGCAACTCGAAGCTTCATATAAAAGCACAGAGATAAGTTCAAAACCGATTCATCTCGTGACTCACAGTGCGAATTCTTGAACAATGAGTAAAGTCTCCAAGATTATGTATGGATGCACCTACCTATGTATGTGTCTATTTATGTACGTCTGACTGCTGTATGCACAATGCATTGATAAATCTTTTGTAGTTTGACTTAGGTATACATAATTGAAAATAGTACCTAGTCAACTATTTATAAAATTATTTCATTTACAAAAAAGAAAAATTTCACATAGGCCTACATGGGCACTTTTAAAAGTCAAAGAAAGATGAACGGTTCGTGTTGGTCGTTTCCTATGGAGAAACTCTATGGTTACTCTTTTAAAATCATTTTAATGTTGACTTTCCTTTGTGTTGTGGTTAGTAGGGCTTATTCTAATCCAGTTTTAAATTTAAATTTATTTTCTCTTTCTACATTGTGCTCATACATTTAAGCACTGGTATCTAAACCAGGAGACTCAGGTGCGATGGGCGGGTGAGTTGTCGGAGACGTGCAGGCCGGAGTGCGGGGTGAGGCAGGGGGGCCTGTCCTCACCTCTGCTCTTCGGTCTGTATGTCAATGCACTGATTGAGCAACTCAGCAGCACGCATGTCGGCTGCTACGTGGATGGAGTTTGTTTCAACAACATAAGCTATGCAGACGACATGGTGTTGCTGGCTCCCTCGGTCGGTGCTCTCCGAAAACTAATCAATGTGTGCGAGTCGTACGCTGAGACTCATAGATTGGTGTACAATAGTGGTAAGACAGAATTCATGGTCTTCAGGTCGGGCACCAGGTGTCCCACTACAATCCCTCCTCTTTTAATGAGAGGTCACTCCATAAATAGAGTTTTCAAATTTAAATATCTGGGCCACCTGGTTACTGATGATCTGAAAGATGATATTGATCTAGAGAGGGAGCGCAGAGCATTATCAGTTAGGGCGAATATGCTGGCCCGCAGATTCTCTCGATGTACAGCTGCAATTAAAATAGTTCTTTTTAAAGCATACTGCACCTCACTGTACTCGGGAGCCCTGTGGTTCACATATACCCAAAAGGCTTATAATGCTCTGCGTATCCAATATAATAATGCGTTCAGGGTATTGTTGCG
Organism: Ochropleura plecta; assembly: GCA_905475445.1. Classification (NCBI taxonomy): domain Eukaryota; kingdom Metazoa; phylum Arthropoda; class Insecta; order Lepidoptera; family Noctuidae; genus Ochropleura; species Ochropleura plecta. The sequence continues at coordinate 2,384,149 of FR997735.1, forward strand.
ACTGCCACGCTTCTGTAGTGCCTCAGCAATGTTTGCTGACGCACGCACTATCGGTTTTGATGCGTTGTGGCGAAAAAAATCTGCCTCGCTACTCCACAGACTGCGTGGCAGTCCCAACACTATCCTGCAATCGATAGCTAACCGGGCAGACAGCCCGCTAATGTGGGCGCTAACCAATCGCACTCGATCTCTTCTAGTAATAAATTATTATTATTTAAGAACCAATATTGAACCCAGGACTAAGAAATATCTTACTTGAGTTAAAAGTGTCCATAGAGTTTCTTGCCCATATTTCTTTGTTGTCGTGCTACGTTTCTGGAAAGGGCAGCGATAGGTGATAGTCCATTGACGATTATCAGGCCTGTGGCGTATTTTTCATTCTTCACAGATCTTTTTGAATCTTTCGTTTGAATTTGAATCTATTTCCTATTTCTTGATATTATTTTACTACATAACAATTGTATTGAAATGACGAGAGCTGGGGGTTTTTGCCTAACAGTGCGACAATACGGGGTCGTACAAAAACCGTAATCTCTGATTTTGATAGGTAATAAATCAGTTAAAAATAAAAGTTAAAGACAAAACCAGGAAATGGTACACACCTCTTTAAGATGCGCTTAAAACTTTTTTCGATCAACAGACGGTATTCAAAAAAGCTACAGACGAATAAATCAGCAAAGAAGAGTTTATAGTCTGTGGTTACCTCCATAATTTATTTCCAGTGTCATAAAACCAGTAGGGTACGAAAACATGTAGGTGTGTCGGCAAACAAGCATTAAAAGAATAAGTATACTGGTATTAAATCATGTATCTGCTATAAACATTAAATAAAAGGTCATCATTCATTGACACCGACTGGCGGAAGAATATGGGAAGAGGAGCTATTACTTTTTAGGGTTCCGTAGCAAAGTAATAAATATGAAATCTTTATGTTTTTTCATATTTTTTGTTAGAACTAGTATAAACTATACAATGTAAATTGTCTATGCCACGTTCTGTCATACTGTTCATTTGTTTTATGACTTCTTTTCTCTCTTGTGTCAACTGTTGTACTGTGTAACTACATCCTTACTAATATTATAAAAGCAAAAGTGAGTTTGTTTGTTACCTCTTCACGCTTTAATGGCTCAACCGATTTCGATGAGTTTTAGTACAGAGATAGTTGGGAACCAGGAGACGGACATAGGCTTTTTTTTTTAAAAGAGTGGTATATGAGGGAGAAAGAGGGACGACACGGGAAAACTTAACGTTGCTATTACAAATCAATAAGGCGCTACTGAATTTAACGCGAGCGAAGCCGCGGGCAAAAGCTAGTTATAAATAAATCTCAGTATATCTATATAATCCACTCTTATTTTTGCCCAATTCCATAATTTTTCACACAGCATTTTTTTTTTCATAAAAATTGGAAAGCCTTGCTTAGTAGCAATGGTTGTTTAGTACGTGCGTGAATCTTCATTCCGATTATGGAACCTTTTGCCAAGCAACTACACGTATGTTACTGGTTTTTTATATTATTCTGAGATAAATAAAAAATGGTTTTGAAGGACAGTAGTCAGACACAAAAATAATACAACTGGATGTACCAGGAATTTATGCATGAGAAGATAAATGCAGACACAACATAAACTGTCTGGGTGCGCCATATTTTATTACCCGAGGCCAGCATTTTCAAAACGAAGAGTTGTGGTTGATACGCACATTTTTTAAAGTTTTTTTTATAATTTAAAAATATTATAAACTTCAAGATGTAAATGCAATTTTGGATATGTATTTGTATTTTTGTGTGATGTTTCTATGGATGATTATATTGAAAAGCATTCTTGAATGAAGATTCTGTTAGAAAGTTAACTAGGCATTTTTCTGTCCCCTTAATAAGCAGCGGTATTGTTCGTTTCTGTTTTATTTATTAGGGTACTGTCTAGGTTTTAGAATAACTAACAGTCAAACTAGATTATTAGGCAGGCTACTGAAAGCTGCATTCGGTTTCCCAAAGGATTTTTAAGAGGAGAAAGCTTAAGCGTCTGAAAAGGTATGTCAATTTGAATGTTGTTATTGTAAAATTATGACCACCTCAAAGATTTTCATTTAAAGTAGAAAACCAAATTTAAACTGATACCAGTTATAATTTAACCTAGGTTAAGTAAGTTAAATTTCTTTTTAAATTCCACTTTCATTAGAAAACTGCAGGTGCATGATATTTATCTTATCTTCATAATGTAAGTACACGATACATTTGTGTATGTACTTAGGTACCTAACTAAGTAAAGGTCATCACTCTCTGCGCCGGCGCAGTGCGCGGGAGTACGTGGGACTAATGACCCATTGTTCAGGATTCACTTCCATCCACTCACGATTGTATGACATTGTAAAATGCTATCAGTTTTACTTGAAAAATCTACCGTTGGACTATGAACCTTAACTATCCTGCCTTAAAGTTCTTTTTGGGGTTGAAGGTTATACTTGAGTTTCTCAGAGTATTGCCATTATAGGAATTTTAAAAGGATGTTTAACTTTGTTGAATCAGTTTAGCTTAGAAAATTCTATCGTTGTACAAAAGATCTTAGCTAGTAACCAATAGAGTTCATTTATAGAATTGTAGGTTGATTTTTGTAGAGCTTTCCTATTTTGAAGTTTCATAAGGATGTAACAGCAGTTCCATCGCATCTTCTGTGTTTAAGACGTGTGTCGAACTATGTTAAAATCTGTTAAGTTGTTAAAGAGTTAAGACGTATCATATATTACAGACACACAAAAAAATATTACCTGTTGATCCTAATGCTATTACTGCTAACAGTAGCGACAGCCATGTTGTGACTTCCTGTAAACAAAAAAAAAACATTAATATAAAAATCAATAACAAATATTAGGAGCGATCTAAGATGACGTAAATGCACCAAATTAAAAAAAAAACCTTTCGTCACTTATGAGGGAGCAGCAAGAACAATTTCAATAAAAAAAATAATGTTTAGAAAAACCAGCAAAAAAAATCTGCGGAAAAATAAACGAAGGACTTTGCGCCTTTTTTAGTAATCAGATTCCTGGCTACAATAAAATACCAAATTCACTATTAATCATACTTTTCACTGTGCTTGTACAAATAAAAAAAGTACTACATTCTGAAAGTTAAATCAATGATTACACTATTTTTATATTATGAAGTTAGTACACCACAGACTACCTGCAGTATTGTCTCTCCGTTTTTTGTCATCCATCAAAGGTTGTCTTGAAGAGATCCCTTTGATGGATGACAGATTTGATGTTATTTATATGTTATTATTATTATTTATATGTTTTATATGGTATTTATACACAATAAACAATTAATATTCTATTTTACTCAATCATTTACCAACCGACCGCAAGAACCAGACATAGCAATCATTTCAAGAACTTGAACCGCACACATGAACTCGACCACACCATACAATACAATACATACTTCCTTGCAATACAATAAAGCAAGAAAATAAGCAAGAAAACCTTCATTGTGCATTGTTTGCGATACAATGTTACTTTTGAAATGGACTAAAAAGATGCGCATGCGGCGGTCGCGCGTTGATGTCTTTTGCATGAAAAGTTTTTAATGCGATTGGCTGCGGTTGAAAAGTGAAGGTGTGGTTTTTGTGGCGATTTTTGTTTTTTTTCTTTTTTGTAACCATAACATCACGGATGTTTTTCAAAGGAAAAGGCAGAGGCGTACCTACTGCACATCAACATTTTGCTAGTCCTGTTTATTTCAAGCAATAGGGGGCGAGAATATTGCCATTAGTACAAATCAACTCTGACTCCTTTTATATTAAACTAGCTTTTGCCCGCGGCTTAGCTCGCGTTAAATTCTGGGTAACACAGTTCCCCTTTCCTGATTTGCAGGTACCTGCTACCTGTAGTTTTTGCCCTTGAGCCTTATTGATTGTAATAGCTAAGCTGAGTTTTCCCTTTTCTTCCTTCGTTCTCCCTCATTTCCCACTTTTGAGTTTGACGACACGGTTGGCGTAGTGGCTAAGCGTTTGACTGCTGCGTTACGTGTCTCGGGTTCGATCCCCGCACGGAACAAATATTTGTATGACCTACAGAGTTTGTTAGAGTTTGTTACAGAGTTTGTTGAGAGAGAGTTTCAATGTTTGTAAACGCACCCACGATACAGGAGAAATTCCAAGTGTGGGACAACTTTAAAAGAAAAAAAAATGCCCGCACTAAGGATCTCGTTGGACTTTTTTCTTGTAGTAGCCTTTAGGACGCATAAATATTTATTAAAAGACGCTCACGAGTCAATAACATGACAAAGAGAAATTAAAACCTTGCCATGACTATTTTAAAGGTGGTATTTTCAAGGTGAACTACATGAGAAAGAGTCTCTACGCGACGGTTTAACCAGTTTCTCGTTTTTTCATTAATTACGAAAATATTCCTTTCCGCCATCTTTAATTCACGACGAGTAAGTTCTTACTAGTTGTTAAGGATATGTCCAAAAGTTTATGTTAATTCCTGACTTTAAACGAGTTGCTGTGGAAAAGGCAGAAGCCATGATTTGTTCGTACAAATACATTAGATTCTCATAGTACAGGATGTCACACTCGAAGTGAACCTTCTGGGCTCGCGGGTTGTCCAAAATAGATACTACGACCCTGAAAATAAAGGGCAAAAGAAGGAACATGGGTGGGTTTTAGTCGGTAACAGTCTGACACTCAACCCAGAGCGGGGGCAGTTATTTAATGATCTCCGATCAAAAATTGGGAAACGAAATAATATTATTTATTTTTTTGTAAACAGTCGGTCAATGTCAGACTGTAACGCCCTTCCGCATATCCATCTAAAATAATAATATTATAAAGAGGAAGGATTTGTATTTTTGGATGTAACGAATTAACTCAAAAAATGCTGGACCGATTTTAAAAGATATTTTGCCATTGGAAAGCTAAAGAGAGGACAGCTAGTTTTTTTAAATAATTTTCGTTGTAAAAAAAGTATCTGTTAGGGTTTAAGACGATGTACAGGCAGTTCAACCCTGTATTTTTTTATTATATTGTCGTTCTTGACTCCTATCTCGTCAGGATAAAGATGAGGTCAAAAATGGGAGGAGCTGAACCAAAATAAGTTTATTTACTCGCAACTTGAATTAAATCTTATGTGTCTTTTTGTGGATGGTAAATCATTAAATAACTTCCTCCGCTCTGGGTGAAGCGGGGAAGAGTTTCGGATTTGTACTGACAAAAACCCACCCATGTTCCTTCTTTTGCCCTTTATGTTCCGCGGCCGCGATATCTCTTTCAAAAAACTTGCAAGCCCGGCAGGCAGTGGCCCTGGCAGACCTCTCTGCATCTTATGTGCCTGAATTAAATAATTTGAAGACTGTTTCTAGTGCTTTTCATAATATGACAAGCATCACATAATTTTATGATGACTGAAATACAAGGAAACAAGATCATAAAGGTCAATAGTGACACATGGTGTAAACACAATGCGCTTGAAATGGGGTCAATTGAAACTGCGGTTAATTGTAACAAAGAAATTGTTGCAGTTTTGTCATAAGCGCGAAAACTATTTCATTATATAATCATTTTGAAATGAACTGAATAATGGCCAGATATTTCGTATAACAGTTGACTTTAGCTGGCTGCGTATTAACTATTATTATATAATTAATTGCTTAATTGAATCGCGCAAAAAATGCATCAATTTGTAGAACTTTTGAACGCCATTGTCACATATATGAGACAAGCAAGCGCATGTTCTTGACGATTTGTTAACTTAAAAAGGTACAAATAAAAACTGTAATAAAATAACACAAGATGTGGTAGAGCGGAGTTTCCTAATACAAGCATTCCCTTGCTTAAAAGGAGGCTTCAATCACTAGCTGTTAAGAAAATCTTGTAAAAATGAATAAACCATTTTATGTATTTATTATTATAGGGGGAGGGGAGCGAGCTTAATGCCATCAACCGTGCACAAAACTTCACGACTGCTATTGATAGATTCCTGATGAAAAACACACAAAACACAATAATAGGTTGTCGTGAAAACATCGCTTTTAGCCATAAGACCGCTCATTGTGTCACCCTATTTAATATGTTCAATCAAGTTTCCCGGGTTCCCGAATATTCTTTATTATGCACACCATACAAATTACAAGAATAACAGTATAATACTGTTATTCTTGTAATTTGTATGGTGTATGTCTTGTAAAGAATATTCGGGAACCCGGGAAACTTGACCCGGGAATTAAAAGCGCTACTGCGCGGGCGCAACCAATAGAGAAGAAGCAGGCGATTATCATCGGTAGTTCTCGCAGCCTTGGTAAGTTGGATGGCACGATCTTGCCGCCGGTTCTTTTTGACGGTACGGTCATTCCTTATAGCTCTGAGGTAAAGGACCTTGGCTTATATATTGATAGTACCATGAAATGGTACACTCAAGTTGCTCGTGTCAGTCAAAAGGTTACTGGTACGTTGCGGGCTCTGTATCGTTTGAGAAACTTTTTACCGTCAAATACGAAAACAATGCTTGTGCAGTCCTTAATTTTTCCTATCATTGACTATGGTGATGTGTGCTACTTTGACCTGAATGCAGAACTTCTCGATAAACTTGGCCGTCTTCTAAATAACTGCATTCGATTTGTTTTCAATTTGCGTAAATATGATCACGTGTCTGAGCATCGGTCTCTTCTTAAATGGTTGCCCATACGTCTGCGTAGGGAGCAAAGAGCGTTAACTACCTTGTTTTCTTTTCTTGTTTCTCCTACATCTCCTAGTTACCTTGCTCCCCACTTTCAGTACATTTGTTCCAACCACAATAGGACTCTGCGGTCATCGGATAACCGTATTCTTCATTGTCCCTCTCACCGTACTGACTTCATTCACCGATCATTCTTCGTCCAGGCTATTTCATTATGGAATGCGCTTCCCCAGGAAATTAGGATGGCAACCAACTGTTTATCTTTTAAACATAAAGTTCGTGAATTTCTTCGTAAAAAGTCGGCAGTTTCGTCACACCGTTAATGTTTTCCCCATTGTTGGTCTTTTTATTTTGTGTATCTGTGTATCTATACTTTGATATATATTTATAGTATTTTATTTTATATTTATAGTATTTTATATATCTATATAGTATAAACTTATAATTACTTAATTATTTTATTTCTTATTTACACCTACCACTGTTTGTCTCTGCATCACCCGAAGGTTGACTGGTAGAAAATGCCTATGGCATTAAGTCCGCCTCTGTACTTTGTGCTTGAAGTGTTAAATAAATAAATAAATAAATAAGAAGCAGTATGATAAAATACAATGAGACTAGCTTTTGCCCGCGGCTTCGCTCGCGTTAAATTCAGGGCAACACAATTCCCCTTTCCCGATTTGCAGGTACCTGCTACCTGTAGTATTTGCCCTTGCGCCAAATTATTGAAATAGCAAAACTAAGTTTTCTCCTTTTCTTCCCTCTTTCTCCCTCATTTATCACTTAAAAAAAACAATAGCCTATGTCCGTCTCCAGGGTCTCAAATATCTCTATTCATCAAAATCAGTTTAGCCATTTAGGGGTGAAGACGTAACAAACAAACAAACTCACTTTCGATTTTATAATATTAGTAAGGATTAAGTAAGGATTACCCTTTTCTCCGTGCTGCTAATTTGAGGAATGGTTTCCTTTTTGAACGCTCAAATCTTTAAATGGGTAGGGAGGAGGGTGAGATCAAAGTACTTCGTTGTTAAACAATCTCAAAAGAAGTGAAGTCCTTGAAATATGACAAAGCCTCAATAGATACATCCCTATGTTGCTTAAAAATACAACTCTCGGACAGTTAAGGTGGCCTTTCATTACATATTCCATCCTCGCCAATCGTTAACCAAACAAAAACCATTAACCACACTTGAATTAATTACTATTCACCACGCAAACACTCCAATTAAGTTATATAGGTTGATGTAACCGTTATCAACCACTGAAGGTTGCTGACCAACCAGGCGCAACCGTTAAATAACAGTATTGTAACGAGCCATGAATATTCAATTGTTTTTGTTGGTTGGGAATATGGGGCGACTGTGTGTTTTGCTGTGGACTGGCAATGATGGTATAGTGGTCACAAGCGGTGTTTTGGAGAGTGAGATCCTAGATTATTTATCAGGTTTTTTTTATAATGTCTTGGACTCTAGATTTGATGGCAATTGGCTTGTATCCTATAACGTAGGACAAAAACTTGGAAGAAAAAAAATCTTTGGCGATAGACGGTATTAAGCTTCGTGGTAAGTTTTTAGATAATTTAGCGCAAACTGTTACTGAATTAATGGTTTTTGATTGTTCGTTATTGTCCCTTACAATCTGTCTTATGCTCTTAACTTTTTTTTTTCACCAGAGTTACATAAATCAAAGGTTTTTTTTTTAAATAATACTTTGCCCTTTTATCAGCCTCGCCCCCTATCATTTGGGACTAAAACACAACTGACGAAATGTTAGTGTACTATTAGATAAACCTCTACCCAACCCTTTTGGGATAACAGTCGCGATGTTATATTATACAAGCTTTTGCCCGTGACTTCGCTCGCATTAAATTCGGGGTAACACAGTTCCCCTTTCCTGATTTTCAGGTACCTGCTACCAATAGTTTTTGCCCTTGCGCCTTATTTATTGTAATAGCAAAGCTAAGTTTTCCATTTTCTTCCCTCTTTCCCCACTTTTATTTAAATAAAAATATGCCTATGTCCGTGTCCAGGGTCCTAACTATCTTTGTACCGAAATTCAACAAAATCGGTTTGGCCATTTAGGCGTGAAGACGTAACAAACAAACAAACAAACTCACTTTCGCTTTTATAATATTAGTAAGGATTAGTTATATAAGAAAGATATATGATTTTTGATCGAACATAACATTTTTCTCAAGAAATACCACATTGTAATTCATCTAGCCTATAAACTTACAATATGAATATAATCACAGATGATATAGGATGTATTTTTAATAAGCTTCTGTCATAAGGAAAACGCATCTTAAAGAGATTAGATAACAATCTGTAATGTTAACGTTAGAAGCCTGTAACATTGTGACATAACTTTGATATTTGAACTACAATATGGCAATTATAGTTGCAAACAGTATATTCAGAGTGTGTCAATACTACTAATATTATAAATGCGAATGTTTGTGGGGATGCATGGATGGATGTATGGATTTTATTGTACGTCAAAATAGCTGAACTGATCACGTCAAGATGCCGACTTTGTCTTCGATATCACGCGGGGTAAGCCGCGGGGCCCAGCTATCTTACTATTACTACTAATATCCTACTTCCTACTATCCTATCCTACTTTTTTTTCGGGTGGGAAATCATCGAATGACTTCCCCCGCTCTGGGTGGAGCGGGGGGGCATGTCAGACTTGTACTGACTAAAACCCACCCATGTTCCTTCTATTGCCCTTTACGTTCCGGGGCCGCGGTATCTCTTTTGAACAACCCGCAACCCCGGCAGGCGGAGGCTCTGGCAAGCCCCTCTGCTTTGCTGACTCTCTTTGAGGCGCGCGTGAAACACGAACGCGCCGTCGACACGGCTGTCGTCAATAGACGGACGGACGGTGAGCTACCCATTGCTCACCGTCCACAGGCCCGCATCTACGGTGGCCGGAAGTCGTCTCGCGGCGCCCGGCGCCCTGGGCGTCTCCCGCGGTGGCTGGGTTGGGCAAATGTTCTCTCCCTCAAACGCCCGGCTACCTCCTTCGCTAGCATTACTGCTTCGCAGAAGGTGGTGACCGCTTCCCATTCCCTCTCGCTCCGGACCATGGCCTGAACCAGGGCCGGACGCGAGAGATCGCCGCCGCCGATCGCCTCCACGAGGGCACGGCGGTGCTCCGCCCAAGCTGGGCAGACCGCCACTGTGTGCTCCACCGTGTCCTCCGGGCATCCTATCCTACTTATCGTATAAATGCGAATGTTTGTGAGGATGTATGGATGTTTGTTACTCTTTCACGTCAAAACGGCTGAACGGATCTTGATGAAATTTGGCACAGAGATAGATTATGATCTGGAGTAACACGTAGGCTACTTTTTTTCGATATAACGCGGGCGCGGGCGCTAGCTAGTAAAGATTACAGTGAAAAGGTACTGTATCAAACTTGCAAATAAAATAGCTTGTACAGTCAATCGCAAATTCGCGGTACCACTGTCACTTATGAAATCGGGCTCGAATACAACACAAACCTGATGACAATATTAAATTAGGATCCAAATGACTTCTCCTGCTCTAGGCAGAGCAGAAGGAAGTGTCAGACTTTTACTGACTAAAACCCATCGATGTTTCATCTTTTGCCCTTTGTGTTACGGGGCCGCAGTATCTCTTTCGAACCTACCTCAGAAATTGTGATCCCTAACATTCCATACTGTAACTCTAAAAGAGGTCAGTGACCCAATAAAATCTTAAAAAATATACAGCACTTGAAGCATCCAAGGCACAAAAACAAAATAATAGTAATACTAGAACCAAATAACATTTCCCCATCAATTATTCATTGCAGCAACATGAACTCAATAACTCAAAATTCCAATGTTAACCATAGTTAACCGATTAACCACACGTATAGCTAACGGTTACTAGACAGTAACCCCTTGGCCACGAGTTACACGATCATCGACACGCGCGTTGCGGTAACGACATGCGAGATGGACTGAAGAATTTTAAAGCTGTTTGAGTCTCGAAAATGACGAATACCATAAATACCGGCCAAGTGCGAGACGGAGTCGCGCACCGAGAGGGGTTCGTGCAAACTTACGACATAAACAGCCATATCGTTTGACTGTGTAGACTTAGAGGGTTGATTTTTTGCACAGCTTCAAGGGACTACAGATTTGAGCATATAGTTTTAATTTCATCTTGATACCTACGTGCGTGCCCGAGATAAAGACAGACGAACAACAGAGTCATTCTATAAGGGTTCAGTTTTTCCTTTTCAAGCTTATGTCCAGCAGAGGACTGCGATTGGCTGATTAAATACAATTATGTTTTAAGCTTTTACTGTTTTTAACCAAATTTACATTCACGTATGGGATATATTCACAGAAGATATCCCGTAAGTAACAGTGTAAATTTAGCTTCTACTCGTATAATGCTATGAGTCAACTTGAGAAAAAAAAGAGACGAACGCGCGTGTCGAATGATGCAAGTGGCATCAACTGAGGTCGTGCACAAGGTGTCGCCGTTGGGTAACCGCTACTGTGGCGCAACGATGGGCACCACTGACTTAACTTCAGTTAGATAATGTAATTACTGTTTACATACTTGTTGAACATCGTCTGATAAGGCTGTGTTGGTAATACGATTGTGATATGATAGCTTTGTTAGAATCATATCAGTATATCTTTGTTCGTGGGTTTTAAATAGTCTTGTTTCTGTGTTCTAATTACTAATTAAGCATATTCAGCTGCCTTAGTAATGAAATATGGGTAATGAAAGTCCCTCTGAACTGAAGGGATTTGGAGAAGAACGACAGAAGGCTCAGACAAAGTGACTACGGTAAATAAGTCAGTGTGTCAAGTGTATAAAATATGACATGATTAGCTTTTGCAATGACGATTTAGAATCAAAAAAAGAATGTAAATAGTAACTTAAAAAACCCTTATTGACACCCCAAAATAACGCCCTAATTAACACTTTCTGAACTCGTTTTTGTTTTTTAATTGATTTCCAGATTTTCTCCTGTTTTTGTGTTCCTGTTCAGCTATTACAATATTTCGTTGAAACAATCTTTAGTTAAAAATTAAAATGAATTGTTTTTTAAAAAAAAAAAAACATCGTTGCACCACACTATTATTTATTTTATTTTATTTATTTAACGATTTATGTACATACACACTGAATACAGAACAGAAAATAAAACACAGGAACAGAAAATAGGTACAAAGGTAATGCTTATTTCTACAGAAATCTCTTCCAGCATACCCTTATTAATTCTTTTTAATTCTAGTATATTATACTAAAAACAGTCTAAAATCCGAAAATCCCACTAAAGATCTACAAGTTTTACCCAACTTATATAGTAGCCGGAGTTTACATAATAAATTGCATACTCTATTGTTATTGCTGTTCTATGTTCGCTTGCATAACGTTCACAGCGTTTAAAAAGCGCTTTGCATAGAAGAACAAGGAAGTGTGGAGCCGAATGATTGGCGTGGTGTAATGTTGTTAACTGGTGTGTTAATCTAATATGTAGTGTGAAGCGCACATTGGAGATTATTGGAGAAAGACGGTGTTAGAATTGAAAAGTGTTGGCTAAAGTAAATGATCTAGGATTGGGTTTTATTTATGTATGTGAATGTGTCTATGACGGACCAACTTCACAGTCATTGGATTATTTATTTTGTTTTGTTTTGGTTCAGTTAATAATACAAAAGTTATAATAAAACTAGCTGTGCCCAGCGGTTTCACCCACTGGGTGTGAAACATAGATGTTGACCGTTTCTTAGACCTACCCGATATGCACACAAAATTTCGTTGAAATCGGTCCAGCCGTTTTGGAGGAGTATGGTAAGTAACACTGTGACACGAGAATTTTATATATTAGATTAGATGATCAAGTCAAACGGCTTGCCAGGGCTACTGATGCCGGGATTGCGGGTTCGAAAAACAAGGAAGGAACATGGGGGGGTTTTAGTCAGTAAAATTCTGACATTTCTGCCCAGATCGGGGGAAGTCAATTAATGGTTTTCCATTCACATAAAAAGGCATAGAGGATATGTATGTATAAATACCTTAGTACAGATTATCCATCCATGTTCCCCAGAGATACCAAGTCGCATTACCAAGCTGCATACAGTTGCCTCATCTGTGGCACGGGAAGTTGCCCCACATTGAGTAGTGGTCTGTAATGGCTTGCAGTGGTCACTTCTCATTGATTATTGTGGCTATCACGCCGACTTCCTCTGTGGCAAGCAGGGATACAGGGGGACACGCCTTAAGTGAAAATATACTGCTGTGCTTAATGTGTTGGTGTTAATTTACTTAAATCGATTGAATGGACGAGTAGTTAAGCAGTTTCTCAGTACAGATCAATGTCCAAGCATTTGAATTACAAAATTAAATGGCTGCAAGCGACGGCAAACACTATCACAGGTATATTGAAGGCTTGTTCCCAAGCAATGTTCATATCGCCCGGAACTATTTAAGTAGCGAGTTAATAATGTATTTTTGGATAAGCTCGTTCCATCTTCGATCTTATCTCTGTATTTTTGGACAAGATCGGCCAAGTACTGAGAGTTCCGTACAAACTTGCAATATTAACGGCCATATCTATTGACTGCCTAGACTAAGAGTTTAGAGCGTTAATATTTACTACAGACTTAAGTATATGGTCTTAATTTCAAATCGATACTTTTACGCGTTTCTGAGATTAAGGGTCTTGACAGACAGACAGACTGGCGAAAAACAAAGTTATAGTCTTACTAGCTTTTGCCCGCGGCTTCGCTCGCATTAAATTCGGTAGCGCCTTATTGATTTGTAATAGCAACGCTAAGTTTTCCCGTTTCTTCCCTCTTTCTCCCTCATATCCCACTCTTTTAAAAAAAATAATAGCCTATGTCCGTCTCCTGGTTCCCAACTATCTCTGTACCAAAATTCATCAAAATCGGTTTAGCCATTAAATCGTGAAGAGGTAACAAACAAACAAACTCACTTTCGCTTTTATAATATTAGTAAGGATAAGAGTTATGGTTTTTCCTTTCGAGGTATGAAACCGTAAAAATAATGGTACATTGGTCTCGTGATCCCAAGAAAAGAGCTCCGCTTCCTAGGTTGGGTACCCAGGATGGGAAGATTGTTGTTGGGTTTTTCGAAATATATCAGAAGTAGCACGGAATCCGAAAGTTTCGAATTTTGAGGATTTATGAAAACGTAGTTCCCAGTTAAAGTCGGATCAATCCTAACCATTTGCAAAAACAGAAACATATGCAAGTCATATGTAATATTGGAAACTCGAAACAAATAACAAACTTGGTAAAAAATCCCGTTTCAAATTTTAATAATAACTAGCTTCCGCCCTCGACTTCGTCCGCGTGGCATAGTTACTTTGGGCTAATGCTAACTTTAACCCGCGTGATGATCGAAAAAAAATATCTTTCTCTCCCCTTTTCTTCCCTCTTTATACCCCTTATCTCACTTTTTTACCCTATGTCCGTCTCCAGGGTCCCACTATCTCTGTACCATATCAAAATCGGTTTTACATTTAGGCGTGAAGACGTAACAAACAAACAGACTCACTTTCGCTCTTATAATATTATAGTATAGTTTATACTATAGAATATAGTAAGGATGATAGAAACATATGCATTCAGAAAACTAAACTTGCCTGATATTTCTTAATAGCTTATATAATCTGATATAACTTCGTGATAGGTTGGTTATACTCAATCTTCTGCTAATACGCGCATCTTATATTTAGTTATAAAGATGATTCTTAAATTTGAATGATGCAATGCTTCTTGTTAAATGTGAATTCCACAACAGAATTCTTTGTTTTTAGGCCAAAGAACGATGTTTTTGATAGTCGGAGTAAGTTTTACATGTAAACTTTAATACTCGCATTTTGGGACAAGTACTTTTGATTTTAAAAGTAAAATAAACTAGTGAAACAAGATAAGGTGATTGTCTATTGCTACACGTAGTAAAAAACTTCGCGGAATAATTTGATACTACTTATTTTCATAAAAAAAAATAGCCAAACCATAGCAATATCACACTATTCTAACGTCAACGCGAACTTCCCATAGATCCACGTTATTTACATGTGAAAGTAAAATTATATCATATTGTTGGCACAAACTATTGTTCCGTGGGAACATTGCGGGTATTATGTATGATATTTTTCACATTTTGATATTGGCAACACTGCACGGTGGCATGAATAGTCCGAATTTTAGTTCAAAAGGGTTGCCAGTATAATTTCAAAAGAAATGTCTGTTACAAACATTACAAATTATGCTATGGCAACATTTTTAGGCGGACAATGGCAAATATTTAACTAGCTTCCGCCCGCGACTTCGTCCGCGTGGCATAGTTACTTTGGGCTAACGCTAACTTTAACCCGCGTGATGATCGAAAAAAAAAATCTTTCTCTCCTCTTTTCTTCCCTCTTTCTCACCCTTTTCTTAATTTTTTTAGCCTATGTCCGTCTCCACGGTCCCAACTATATCTGTATCAAAATCCATCAAAATCGGTTTGGCCATTTAGGCGTGAAGACGTAACAAACAAACAAACTCACTTTCGCTTTTATAATATTAGTAAGGATTAGGAAATTGAGTCTGTACAACGCAAAGATAGTCTTACTATGTGAAGGATGATATGGCAAGAATGGAGGTGTCTGATGAGGTGATGAGTAAGGGAAGAGTAAAGATGGAAGAAGAAGACATTCTGCACCGACAACAAATAATTTGGGAAAACGATGATGATGTAACATGATGAGGAATGCCAAAGAAAAGATGGATGGATTGTGTAAGGAATGATATGAAGGAGAAAGGAGTAAATGATGCCGTGACGTCTGATAGGGGAGAAAGGAAGAAGAAAACGTGTTGCGCCGACCCCAAATAGAATGGGACATGGGTAGGAAAATTATGATGATGATGATGTAACATAACATCACGTCTACAATCCTTAAAGGGTTAAATCCGCGTGCTTAAACTAGTATTACAAAACTTCAGGTTATGGCACAAGTGACCAAAAGTGTATGTAAATGTATTAGGAATTAAATGTAAGGAATCGTCTCTTAAAGAAAAAACCTGACTAGACCAAGTAAGAGGCTGAAACTATACCTATGTAGTACTTCTGTATGCTTACTTTCATAAACTGGGTTCCATATACTACAACTAGATTCAAAACCTATTTAAAAACTTGAGAGTTGTCAAGGGACACCCGAATGGAACGAAGTTATTATTTATTATGTACAAAAACCTGTATACACTCAATAAAAATAATCGTCGCGACACCACACTGATCAACGCGAAATAGAAAGACGAAACGAAAATAATTGGCTTGCTTTCTATGAGAGAGAGACAGACAGAGAAACACGCGCACGCCGCACGGCTTACAACTATAGCAAAAAGTGTCGTTACAAGTTTTGGTCTTAATTTTTTCCATCTAGCCCCCTTTCGCAACGCGCGATAAGGAACTTCGTTCCAAAATTCAATTCTGGTACATTTTCTCAGTTATTTCTACAACATAATGTCATGACGGCTGGTCGACCTTTCGCTTAACTTTGGTTGGTTCTTCTTTGGTCAAAGAATTTGCCATTTAACGTGGTAAAGCAAATTCTTTGCTCTGTCAGTCTTTTGAACACGTTTCCAGGTGATAGCGCTGCAGAGGAGTACTTTGATGCCTAAGTGTCCTATTGTCTTTGGTTTAAATGTAGGTTCTTAGTTTTTGTCTAATGTTAGTCATATTATTGTAGTTTGTAAAGGAATAATATCAAGGAGAGAGTAGTAAATAATGCCGTGACGTCTGACAGGGGAAAATGGAAGAAAAAATCTTGTTAAGGTGACCCCAAATAGAATGAAACAAGGGTAGAAAAATGATGATGGTTGTAGTTTTAAAATATTTAGTTTGTGTATGATTGATAATGGTAATGTATTTTTTTTTAACATTATATTAAATAAAAATAGGCTTTGAATAAATAAACATCAGTAATCATGTTAGCTCTTTAACCGGCCTACAGCTAGACAAAGGCCTACTCTAAGTGAGAAGGACTCTGCAATCCATCATTCGAGCTCATTGTAGCTTCGATAACCCTGGCGACATACCGTTTAAGATCTTCCAACTACACTCGAATACAATTTTGGTTGAAAAAGCCTTTCTGTTATGTTTTTTTTATTATTATTATTAAATGTTACAGCACCATGCTGAGATAGGAGCCTTTTTAGCCTCGTCTAGGGCTATTTTTTTAATGTATGTTTAATTTTTTAATTTGTTTTTCCTTATTTTTTTTTAAATTGTTTTTTTACGGTTTCCTTATTTTTGAGTCGAATAAAAACTATTTTCATTAATCCTTCTTGTGTTTGTGATATTCTAGCCACATACGTTTAGCGCAATCTTCATCTCAATCAACCAGGCCCTAAGGCAAGAATCCAACATACGTCGGTTACGCAACGGCCGCGGGATCGATTCCTGTGCGAGGCAGCATTCTTCGGACGAAAGCAGTCATTTCACTTTCAACGTACGCACGACTGGTTAATACTACTTTTTGTTTGTAACACAATCATTTGTTTATTTTTTCTAGACCTGCTGTTTGATAGATGTGTAATTGTTGAAAATACACTTTATTACACATTCACATAAAAACTGTTTTCCAGTGAGGTCCCATCCCTCACTGGAAAACAGTTTTTATGTGAATGTAGGAACGAAAGAAAGCCAAGCCAAGCCAAACGCGAGCGAAGCCGCGGGCAAAAGCTATAGCTATACTTATAGTTATTTTTGTTTGTTCTGTTGTATATGTGATCTGCTGTTTGTATAATTAAGTTGGAATGTTTGTAAACGCACCCTCGATACAGGAGAAACACCTTGTGTGGGCCAAGGTTTTATCTCTTAGAACAGTGATCACGTTTTTTTGACAAACATTATGAACAACGTGTTTTTATCATTTTTAAAATTCGAAAACCATTTACACCTCTATGGTATTCCAGCCAGTAAAATACTAAAGAAGTATTGTAATACAGTTTGGATTCCGTTCACAGTTTCCTAGCTACCAAGATTCTTGTAAACTATTCGAGCCATTCGAGAGCTCACGGCTCTACCAATGAATTCGTGCAGTTAATATGTCACGGTCATCGTTCTAGATATTATTTACAGTAGGAGCAGTTGGTCTGTGGAAAAGTTATGGTATTCTGTGGGAATATTTGTTAGTCTGTGGTTAAGTCATGACATAAGCGGGGGCCCTAGCCGAGTTCGCACGTATGCAGGTGTTTAAATGTTGATGTACAATAGAGTATATCTAATATATAAAATTCTCGTGTCACAATGTTCGTTCCCACACTCCTCCGAAACGGCTGGACCGATTCTTATGAAATTTTTTGTGCAAATTCAGTAAGTCTGAGATCGGCTCCTATCTATTTTTCCTATACCTAAGTGATAAGGGGGACCTGAGCAGCGGGTGAAACCGCTGGACACAGGTAGTTGTATTCTAAATATTCTAAACGTAACGTAAAAACGACGATTTTTTATTGAAAATACATGCTCCTGTAACATTTTAGTTAAATTGTTTGCAACAAGCACAATCAGGGGGCCTAAAATGGGAAGTTTGGCGGAATCATAATAAGATAATAAAATGAATTACGTATTAATTCGGAAAATGGTCACAAACGTAAGTTAACATATAATATTACGACATGTCACTGTGACCATTATACGATTGTTGGCCCAAACTGGCCATTTTAGACCCGAAGTATGGTAAAATAATGAAAATATTACAGTTGAAACAGATATTTCTAATTTAAGAAACGAGGGACATATTATTTACGTTACGTTAACACTGCGCAATTGTGATAGGGCCGGTATATCTGTAGAATTCTGAAAGTTATAAGGTAACATCGACTTTGAAAGGAAGTGCTTAGAAATTCGTAAATAACCAACTGGTTAAAACCAGTGTAATGTACAAAGTGGCGAATATAAGGCTCTTTGGAATCTCCGTTGTATTGTTTAATGGAAGAAAGTAGTTTATTTTTGTGTATGACATGTCGCAGGCATAGGTTGTCGTTTGCTTACCGCACAATCCTGTCTAATCCCTTGACTGTCAGGCCCCAAGGCAGGGGCAATTTCTTAAAACTAAGTGACTACACGCTAGGGCACTCCTTGTCGGCTTAGGGCGTCGCTGGTCAAGATGAAGTAGTAGTGAGTAGAACTTTGAAGGCCAAAGTTTGAGAGAAAACTTCATGAACAACAAATATTCGTGAAAAACATTGAAGAACAGGTGACAGTGAACAGGTTAGTCTACTCTCTATGGTAGACGTTATGGACCACTCTATAATAAAGATAAAGACCTAGTTACTCTTTCCGTGCCAAAGATAAGATCTTTACGCTCCTATTCCACCCGGAGAAGAAGTGTAATTACGTCATTTGTTGTGACTACTGGATGAGTAACGGGCACGCTTGTTTAAGGGCATTGACATCTAAGTACTGTGTTAAGTCCACGTGCTTTTGTTGTAAATAAAATCATATTTAACGGTCATCTTGATCTGGTGAGGATAATGTTAGGTAAGAATGTGGATGGCTATAAAATCAGTATTTTTGGCTCTTAATCCTTACTAATCCTTACTATATAATATTATAAAAGCGAAAGTGAGTTTGTTTGTTTGTTTGTTACCTCTTCACGCTTTAATGGCTACACCGATTTTGATGAATTTTGGTACAGAGATAGTTGGGAACCAGGAGACGGAGATAGGCTAATTAAAAAAAAAAGTGGTATGTGAGGGAGAAAGAGGGAAGAAAAGGAAAAACTTAGCGTTGCTATTACAAATCAATAAGGCGCAAGGGGAACTGTGTTACCCCGAATTTAACGCGAGCGAAGCCGCGGGCAAAAGCTAGTAATATTATAAAAGCGAAAGTGAGTTTGTTTGTTTGTTACCTCTTCACGCTTCAATGGCTAAACCGATTTTGATGAATTTTGGTACATAGATAGTTGGGAACCAGGAGACGGACGTAGGCTAATTTTTTTAAAAAAGAGTGTGATATGAGGGAGAAAGAGGGAAGAAACGGGAAAATTTAGCGTTGCTATTACTAATCAATAAGGCGCTACCGAATTTAAAGCGAGCGAAGCCGCGGGCAAAAGCTAGTAAAGTCTAAAAGTCGAGTAGTGTAACTTAGTAAAATATACAGCGATCGCTAGAAGGAATTCTCCCTGGCAGTGAAAAGTATTTTTTTTGCGAAGTTTCTTGGTGTTTTTTTTTATTTTAAACATATCTACGTTTAACTATGTTGGAAGAAGAAGGCAAACGATAGAAGGATAAGCTGAGACACGAAAGGAATCTGACAAATGCGTGCATTCTCTTGTTTTATCCAAGGAAAAGATACTTCAGACTGCCTCATAAGGTTCTGGGATAGATTCCCAGGCCAGACAAAGTGTTATTGAGTTTTTCAATCAGAAATATCTCAGTAGCAGCCTGAATTCGTGCACGGTTGATGGCAATTGGCTCACCCCCTATTAGGTACATGGGACTTTTACATAATTGGAAATGTTCATAGGGGTATTAGGTACACCTCTACTTAAATCTTCGGGGACTACAGGCGTGATGTTAAATTTTCACGGCACCTATTCTGCTTACGCTTTTGTAACACTTCATCATCATTTTCCTGCCCTTGACCCATTCTATTTGGGGTCGGCGCAACACGTTTTCTTCTCCCATTCTCCCCTATCAGACGTCACGGCATCATTTACTCCTTTCTCCTTCATATCATTCCTTACACAATCCATCCATCTTTTCGCTCTTATTACGCTTACCCCATAAAATAAACTACAAAGTTTAAACATACAAGAACAATTTACACGTACCACCAGTTCCAAGAACAGGTAAATATGATCTGTAACGAGCATCCACTTTCCCCAACACTAGGAAGTGTATGTTGCCATCGTAAAATGTAGCGAAACTACCATTAGCCACGGCTAGTACTCCGTGAGACTGTACCCATATGTCCTGTGTTGAACGTGGGCTGTGTTTTAGATAGTTATTTTGAATCTTTGCAGCACACTAAGAATTTCTCTTGTATCGTGAGTGTGTTTACAAACATTTAAACATAAATAGCCGGAACAACTGTCTGTAGGTCATACAAATATTTGTTCCGTGCGGGGATTGAACCCGTGACACGCAGCGCAGCAGTGGATTGCTCGCCAATCGTGTGTTTTGGTCTGCAGATTGTATGTGAGGCCTCTGATATCTTATTACAAGAATGAGACAATAACAATGAAAATATTCAGCCCGTTATCTCTAACATCCCTTTCTGTATCCAAATTTATTAGTTTATCATAATTTTCCTGCCCTTGTCCCTTTCTATTTGGGGTCGGCGCAACACGTATTCTTCTTCCATTCTCCCCTATCAGACGTCACGGCATCATTTACTCCTTTCTCCTTCATATCATTCCTTACACAATCTTTATTTTTTCTTTAGCTTTCCTCTCGCTCTCCGTCCTTCAACATTCAGATCCATCACTCTTTTATCCAAATTTATTAGTTGTTGATTTAAAAGATTCCTTTATAACCATTCTTCCGTCAAAACTTTACCCGAAAGATCTTCTACATATCTTAGTCATTAGGTCAATAATTCTTCAATAACAGTCTTTGGTTCTGTCTTTTGTTCTCCATTCAATAACGGCTGCATAAATAAGGAGTTTTCTTATCAGTTTGCTTAGAGTTAGCACTTAGGTTTTGTCGAAGCGGAAAACGGACTTCCTTCATTAATTTTAACATACGTTAAGAATGCAACAGTGTGACAGTGTAATTACATACACAAATAATGTCTATTTAATAAATATGTAATATTTTCTGACAGATTGCATCCGGTCGGTTTACCTACATGTTTTGCACAAGATGTCTTCATGTAACGAGTGTGATAACTAAGGAATAATTTTTGAGAATACAGCCTTTAAAGGGGTTAAACCAATAACCAAGCCTTTTATTGCAGGGTTGCGGGTTGTTGTGTAAAGAGATACCGCGGCCCCGGAACATAAGAAGGAACATGGGTGGGTTTAAGTCAGTAAGTCTAACCTTCCTCCCGCTCCGCCCAGAGCAGGGAATAATATTCGATGATTTCCAATTCTTAAAAAAAAACCTTTTTTTAACTTTCTTGGTTATTATATTACGTGTGCCTCCCGAAATAGGTCTCCTGTAACATCCACTTATTTAATTATGTAAGTACTACTATTTGGCACAGATATAATAATGTGCTTTTCAACGTATTAGAGAACAAGGTAGTAGGAAAGTTTTTATGAAAATCATACATTTTCCCGATTGGAAAACCAGTTCACAACTTATTTCGCATAAAATTCAAATAACTGTAGATCCCAACGCCTGAATACCAATACTAATGTAACGTAACAGGTATATTTTTGGAGAATGGATAGCAACATTCTCCAAAAAGCCAACATCTAACGTTCACTAACCATTGCATCAGCGGGTCTAGAATCTTTAGCCATCGTTCATCTAAAATCTTATAAAGCCGTTATTACGTTATTATATTAATAAGCCTTATTACGTTATTAATATGAATTACGTTACCATCCGTAAATTCACAATATTAGCCATTTTACGAATGGTTACATAATTCATATTATTGATGTCTTAATTTTTTTTGTATAAATTTCTCCTTTATTTTACATCTTATACTAACATTTTTTTTATTTGGGGTGGGAAATCATCAAAAAACTTCCCCCGCTCTGGACGGACCGGGGGGGAGTAATTTGATGATTTCCCACCTCAAAAAAAAAGGGACCATCGACTCGACACTTCCACGCGTTCCTGAGATAAAGGATCTTGGCAGACAGATGGACTGACAACATAGTGATCCTTCTTTTGAGTTACGGAACTGTAAAAAGATATGCTGGAAGAGATTTCTTTAGAAATAAGCATCACTTTTGTACCTATTTCTGACCTATTTCTGTTCCTGCGTTTTTTACTGTATTAAGTGTGTACATAAATCGTTTAATTCCTACTAATATTATAAAAGCGAAAGTGAGTTTTTGTTTGGTCTTCACGCCTTAATAGTCCCACCGATTTTGAAGAATTTTGGTACAGCGATAGTTGGGACCCCGGACATAGGATAAAAATAGTAGGAAAAGGGGTGAGAAAGATTTTTTTTCGATCATAACGCGGGTTAAAGTTAGCTTTAGCCCAAAGTAACTATGCCACGCGGGCGAAGTCACGGGCGGAACTAGTAAATAAATAAAATAAGATGGCCGCCTATAATCCGAGTATGGCCATAGAGTATGACTAGAATGCCAATTACGTTAGTTTGAAATAGCTTCCAAGTTCCAATACCTATTGAACGTGAATTACTTAATAAGTTAATAGTATTTGTTTGTAATGTTATTAGTGGCCTTATAAGTCTAGTAGACCAGCGGAGTAAGGAATGTTATTTTATTAGCGCAGCGTGCTTAATACATAACCTCTAAATCTCTTTCATCGTTGGGAGTTTCTTTTAGTTGAATTTATTGAGGAACTAGCTAGCGCCCGCGCCTTGGCCCGCGTGATAACGATAAAACACACATTTGTTAACTATTTATTATTCCAGACTATAATCTACCTCCGTGCCAAATTTCATCAAGATCCGTTCAGTCGTTTTAACGTGAAGGAGTAACAAACATCCATACATCCATCCATCCTTACAAACATTCGCATTTATAATATTACTAGCTTCCGCCCGCGGCTTCGCCCGCGTGATGTGTTGATAAAAAGCAGCCTATAGCAAACATAACAAAATCGAAGTATAAATAAAATTAGGTACGTCTCATTTTTAAGGTTACGTCCCCAATGGGTAAAAACTCTATTACTAAGTCTTCGCTGTCCGTCCGTCCATAGGCAATGGTACGGATCTAACTAATAGGTATGTATTATGAAACTTCATAAAACCTATGTTTTATTACATTTTATGTAATTAGATCTTATTGTACCTATATGTTCACAAATAAAGGATTTGAATTTAGTTTGTAAGGAACGTGTCAACTCAACGTACTCTGTGCTCACGCGTCTGCCCGTGTTCGGGTCGCGCACTCAGCGATGAGCGACTTGTTCCCTACACCGCGCCCGAGCGGGCCAGCCTAGTCACGGCGACATGAAATTAATTTTGTTGCGCGTTATTTTGATTTTGCTATATCTCCTAAAGTATTTATTTAATCTGCATGATGTAAAAGGAAAAAATAATCTTCATGAAATGTTCATGCCAACCAACCTATTTAAAATGATAAGGATTAATACTGTATTTGTGTAAATAGCTTTCCAAGTTAGCGCTTTATAATTGTCCATTTGTTAAAGTATTAAAATGGATATAGTATGTTATCCTTAAGATATAGACATATGTCACCGCTGACTTTTCTGTGGACCTATATAAGATACACAATTACACCATACATTATTTTGTTATATCTTAAAGGGTTTAGGCAGCGTTTTCGTTGAAAGCTCCCAGACAGCATACTTTTTGCCGACATCTTCAACAAATATAGTTAATGTACACAGAAATAAATACAAAAACTTAACAAATAATATACTAAAACCTTCCTTAAGAATCACTCTATCTATTACTAAAAACCGCATCAAAATCCGTTGCGTAGTTTTAAAGATTTAAGCATACAAAGGGACATAGGGACAGAGAAAGCGACTTTGTTTTATACTATGTAGTGAAGTTGCTAATACTTCTGTAGCACGGACTAGCTGTATGACAAAATGTAAGTATATTTTATAGTACTTTACGCGACTAATAAAATCCGTCAGGCGCCATCTATGCTTAATGTTTAGAATACAGGTAACTATGCCACATATAATTATATAAATAATTTCTATGCATTGAATTTTGCACTTGCATTCAGCGTTTGAAAAAAAAATGCATTGGTACCTACTAATTGTCTAATGATGATGATGATTTATATCATAATATATCATAATAAATAGCTAAATGTATTATGATATAATTTTTCAATTTGTAAATATCACTTGGAGCTAAGAATAATCATACCTAATATTCGTTGTTATGGTTCGACTGTAACCTCAAAATCTTGTTTTTTTTTAATATACCTATTTGTTACGTCTTCACGCCTTAATGGCTAAACCGATTTTGGTACAGAGATAGTTAGGACCATGGAGACGAACATTTTTTTTTAAGTGGGAAATGAGGGAGAAAGAGGGAAGGAAAGGGAAAACTAAGCTTTTTATTACAATAAATAAGGCGCTAGGGCAATAACTACAGGTAGCAGGTACCTGCAAATCAGGAAAGGGGAACGATGTTACCACGAATTTAACGCGAACGAAGCCGCGGGCGAAAGCTAGTAAGATCATAAAGGGGTTTACTAATGATAGAGAATACAATACATCATTTTCCAAAGCTCTTGGCTCCAGGCCCAACATATATGGGCGCAGAGCAAATTTCATTCAAATCCGTTCAGTAGTTCTTACGTGAGAGAAGAGTAACAAACATCCGTTTTTGTTCAAAACAATATAGTGTTGAGACAATTGTGTTAATTGTACTGTTCTGTTGTGCTTACGAAACTGAAAATCTGTGTTTTCAGTTACAAAGGTAACATTGTTCTTCGCATGGTGTTCTACTTCCTTAATCCTCTACTGGTTTAATTAGATTTTCGGTCTGTTTAGTATAGAGAAATTTTCTTATAAGATTACATAGTTAAATATTTGTATAGGCAATTAGATGATTTCCAAATGTGACATATCTTACCTCTTAGATAATCACACTAATATTACAAATGCAAAGGTTTGTATGTGTGTATGTTTGTTACTATTTCAAGCAAAAACCACTTAACGATTTGTGATGTAATTTCTCACACAGATAGTGATACCTGGATTAACACATAGGATACTTTAATCCAGGTACAACGATCGCGTGGCAACGCCGCTGGCAGGACCTAGTGTGACATAAAGTTTGTTTTTGAAATTTTTAACTGGCTTCAAAAAAGGAGGAGGTTCTCATTGTATTTTCACCGATGATTTTCATCATTATTTTTTTGTTCGAAAGAAGCTGTGACTTTTGTGTTTCGTTAATTTTTTTGCCACCGACTTCTGGAATTAAAGCTATTTTCCACATTTTAGTATTTTTTTTGAAGTCGTTTTTTTGGCCATTGTAAAGTCAGCAGAGTCTCTAAACTCAATCTGTGCAACATACGGAAGAACATAATATTATCCTTTAACCCTTTCGCTACCCAGTCCAAATTTTACCATACATTTTGGACTCATACTCTGAGTTCTGGGCAGAGAAAGAGCTAAGTACGATACGTACCACAATTGGATACTTAATAAATCCAAAAAGTAGTTAAGTACGTGTCCAAATTAAGTTGAATTTATTCGTTCAAGTTGCCGACCGGTTAAGCAAGCCTTACATTCAGAAACATATGGAAAACCTTTACCGACGTAAGTTATTTAGATCAATTTCGTAATACATGGACCACATAATTTATCGTTGAAAAAATCATATTAATTTAGTATTTCGTTAACTTAAATCTGTAGACAGAATATCTATTCGAGATTTAGGTTTGCTTATGGTTATGCGTATACCTAATAATGCTCACACACACAACTTCACAAGCATATTATTGAATTTGATGGCACCGTTGGCGTAGTGGCTGAGCGAATGACTGCTGCGCTGCGTGTCGCCGGTTCAATCCCCGCACGGAATAAATATTTGTATGACCTAGGTAGTTTTCCGGGTCTGGCTGTTTTTGTATGTGTCTTTAAATGTTTGTAAACGCACCCACGATACAGGAGAAATTTGATGATTTACAATACGCAAAAAGATATTTCGCATATTTACAAATATTCCAACAAAAATGTCACAAAGACTCAATATCTCAACAGCACACTAATGGCGTTAGCATCGGCTGTGCTTGTGATATGCGCACGCGCAAGTGAGGCGTTGCGCCAGCGCCGCTCCAGTTACCGCGACAGTCGTCACGCGACGCCGTGAATTCCGTAGATCTGTTAGTTGAGTTAAATGTTAGTCTTGATACATGATTGTGTTATAGACAATTACAGAACCTACCAGAGATCCTACCTTCGTGCTCTTTTGTCTTAATGTAATGTCCCATAAACAATAATTTATTAATTACTAGTTTTCGCCCGCGAATTCGTCAGCGTGACATAGTTACTTAGGGCTAACGCTAACTTTAAGCCGCGTAAAGATCGAAAAAAAATATGTTTCTCTCCCCTTCATCTCACTTTTTTTATCTGTCCGTCTCCAGGGCCCCAACTATATTTGTACCAAAATTCATCAAAATCGGTTTGGCCATTTAGGCGTGAAGACGTAATAAACAAACTCACTTTCGCTTTTATAATATTATAGTAAAGATTTACTATTAATTTGGCCAGAGGCTAAGCGTTAGGTACTATACAAAGTGACAACGCGGCCAGTCTTAGGGACATGCCAATTAACAGCGTTGAGAACGAATTTTTGACGCTACTTTTTTGTTTCTTTGTAAGTTAGTTTCTCTTAAGAACTCTTAAGAACATTATCGAAAAAAATGGACTTAATATGTACTATAACGTATTTTTTATACATAAATGAATAGGTTTTGTAACCAATCATAGGCCATTTTGTTAATTTTGTTTTTTTTTTCAATTTTCTACTCTTCTATCTAATTTTCCAATATTCTATACTTTTCTAGTACATAACATTCGTTAAAGAAAACTTTTACATACAACATAAAATTTCCATGTTACATCAACGTACAATAAATTAGTTTAAAAATATATGTTAATGATCATAATGATGCATGATTTTGCCTTGATATATTTTCGACATCCATGATAACGCAGAGTTATGCTGCAACCAGCAACAACCTCCAAAACCTTGGTGAGATATGCACAAAGCGTAGCAATACGATGACCTATGTGTATTATGCATAGCGAAGGTCACCAGCGGTCAAGAACTGTAGAACGACACAGAAGTGGGCTATATGCCAAAACCAAACAACCATAGAATACCAATCTCAAATTCCTAATTCAAAAACCCAAGCCTATTACGCTAAATACCAAAGACAACTCGACATTCATACCACACACAATTTCTTTCACCATAGAACAATTAAAATTCAAATTCGAAGGCACAGGCATCCCTTACGACATCCACTTGACACTATAACGTGTTGAGGTTGCAACTCGATGTTAACTCGCTTTTGCGAAATGTTTGTGACCTTTTGACGACACTTGGTAAGTGGTAGATTGGGTAGAGAAACTTTTTAAAGACTTGCTTGCAGCTTGGTATTTGCGGTTTTATTGAGAGGCAGAGTCATTTAAACTCTTTGTATAATATCCGCCTTGAGCATATTTTTATATTTTAAGTATTGTAATTTTTTTGATAAAAAGTCTTTCATACTTCTCAGATGGACAATAATTGGCACACATTTTTGTGTGAACTGGTCAAATCTGTCGCATTAAGCATGTTACGAAAAGTCAGCCAAGCAATGGTTTCTAACGGCAATAAACGCCTTTAAGGGCTGGTAATTAAGCAGAGAGACCAGCAGAAGGCAACGACAGCAGTAGGTAAGGCGAAAAAACTTTCAGTGAACAACAAGCAAAAACGTAACTTATAAGTTTTCAGAATCCTCCAATTGGCTAATTTTATGAAGCAATTTTTTTTTATGATTCTTCATTATGTATGTTTTGCCTGAAATAAAACTCTTTTTTAATGAACTTATTAATATCTAACAAGGTTTAAACAAGACGTAGGTCACTTCATACAACATTACATAAATAGCACGTAACGTATCACGTTGACTGGCCTTGCCCCGCGGCTCCTGTTACATTTTTATAGCATTATGTCATTGATATGCTGTGGCACTTTTAATTTATACTCTGTGGTTCTTAGAATAGCACTCGTGAGGTGTTGGCGGATGTTTAACACCCATATTCTAAGTTGTAACCTCGAAAGCTCCTCGACTCACTCCTCCGTCGAGGATACCTCAAGGCGTTCCTCGAAAGATCCTCGAAATCGGTATTCACAGTCGTCAGTGTGAGGAAATGTTGAGGTCCCTCGAATGAGTGGGAGTCGAGGTGATACGTCACAAATACGTCATTATTTGGAGGAATATCTTGTTTGTTATATTGGCTAAACTTATTTTGAAATCAGTCTGTTAGCGCGTTATCCGTGGTTTTCAACTAGATAGAGCATAGAG
This sequence comes from Ochropleura plecta, assembly GCA_905475445.1. Lineage (NCBI taxonomy): Eukaryota > Metazoa > Arthropoda > Insecta > Lepidoptera > Noctuidae > Ochropleura > Ochropleura plecta. Next base: position 2,412,985 of record FR997735.1, read on the forward strand.
TAGACTAGAGAGAGTAGACTATAAATAAACAAACCCTAATAATTTATCAACTTGAATCAAAAACCATATCTTGGGCAAAAAATATAGTGATACTTGAGAAGTGGATGGTTTGGGAATATTAAATTTTTCATCAGCAGTATTTCATTACTATCGGTGCGTGTTATTCGCTGTACTTCTTGTCTTGTTTTAACTTGCTCGAAATGGCTGGAACCGGGAGATAGTTTTTTAACGAAAGTGAATCATATAATCAATTATCAATCGAGTCATATATTTCCATTTGTGATCCACACACTATTTGCACGTTAATTGAGAGCCAACCTTTGCGATTGCGAAATATTCACTTCACCGTTTTGCCTACTGGGATTTTTATTGGTATACTAGCTTTCGCCCGCGGCTTCGCTCGCGTTAAATTCGGTATAACACACCAAGCAGACCTGCAGTTTTTGCTCTTGCGCCTGATAGATTTGTAATAGCAACGCTAAGTTTTCCCTTTTCTTCCCTCGTTCTCCCTCATATGCCACTTTTTTTTTTAATAAAACTTAGCCTATGTCCGTCTCCTGGTTCCCAACTATCTCTGTATCAAAATTCATCAAAATCGGTTTAGCCATTAAAGCGTGAAGAGGTAACAAACAAACAAACAAACTCACTTTCGCTTTTATAATATTAGTAAGGATGAGTACAATCAATGCATCCTATAACCCCAGGAAATCCAGCAATACGTTGAAATTTAATCTTTACATCAGCTTGCTCAGCAACATTCGGAAAAGAAATTCATCACAACATTTTTAGTGAGCCGAAATCTAATTTTATACTCATTTTCGTCATAACACTCAATTGGATTTTCGGCATCTCGTAAATACCGTCTCGATAAGTAATCGTAAGGTTTATGGTATAAATATTCAATAAACTCTTCAAAAGACAAATTATGAAAATCAGATAAAATGCGCGTGTTTTGGTTATAATTCCCTTGATAACTACCTCAAGGAAGCTTCAAGGTAGATCGCGACGTACCTTAAATTTGACAGTTGTTTCCTCAAGTCAAATTCTCCTCCACTGAGGAAACTACTTAAGATGAGGGGTAAAATCGCAACTATGAATATGAAATCACCTCAGTGAGTTTGAGTTAAGTCGAGGAAATCATGAGGTTACAACTTAGAATATGGGTGTAAGTCTTTTTTATTTAAGGTGCGGTTTGTGGTAAAGAAACCATTAGAATTATAAAAAAAAAAAACGCGCAAGTGCGAGTACAAACTTGCGATATAAACGGGCATATCTTTAGACTGCGTAGACTTAGAGAGTTGATTTTTCCATAACTCCGAAGGACCACAGATTTGAGTAGGTGGTTTTAATTTCACTAGATACCTTCACACGTTTCCGAGATAAAAGGCATTGACAGACTGACAGACAGAGAGACGGAAAACAAAATAATCGATTAAAGGTCCCGTTTTTTCCTTTTGAGGTACGCAACCCTAAAAATCTTCTAAGATAAAACTATGTTATTAATAAACATTTAGACCTACACCAGTAACCCCTGACTAGACGAGATGATGGATGTGGCTAGTAGAGCATGGCCTATGCAAAATGTATACCGAAAGATGGTGGTGAGAATTGGCAAACCAATAAACAGATGAATGATCGACCTACAAAACATCGCAGAGAAGACGAGACACGAAGCGATAGAGTCCTATAACATACTCTTATAAGTGGGTTGAACGATAACACTGATATCATGATGAATGATCATGGTAATCAATCTTTGGGTTATGAGTCGAGCTACACGATAACTGACAAATGCTTGCACTGACTGGACAGGTCCACTCAATCTGTGTGGTGCTTTCTTAAAAAGACCATTTTAGACCTGCATAGTCCTCATGTAAGTTGACCAAGATTTTTTGTCTGGACTTTAAAAGAGACTATGACCTCTGAGTTTGTTTCGGCTGTTTCTTCTCAGAGTAGTCGGGTACCAAACACCGGCCTCATCTAGTTTTTAAAAAAATACGTGTAAAAGTGTTTGTGAAAACCTACTTGCAAAATAAACATCATTTATCATTATCATCAACAGCACCATATCACTAACTACTAAGTGCAGATTTTTCTTCAGTTGACACAAAACATAAGAATTTCAAGTTATTTTTTAGTATTTTTCAAAAACGTTCTAGGTAACAATGATAGCAATGTGACTTTCATGACATAGTCTGTTTGTCTTAGTAATGCGGAAGTCACTTAGCACTATGTTCTTAGCGAAACCAACCTTAATTAGTAGTAACTAAACAAATCTTTACTAATCTTTCAGTTGAGATAATAGAAAGAGAGAGAGAGAGATTAGGAAGTGGTGAAGAGGACAAGAGAGAGGTTTTGGGGGACTGTCTTGTGTACTGACGTTCAAAATGCTGATCATCAGCCTAGTTTGAATAAATGACTTTTGATTTTGAATAATCGCAACTGAAAGATTTTGAAGACAACAAGAGTACTTTAGTTCTTAATAAAAGACAGTTCTGTTAAAAAAAAACAACAAACGTAACGTTACAAAATCTTATCCTAAAATCTTAATTCACGCTGCAATACTATCTAGATCAAAAAAGAAACAACAATTTCATGCGCAAATAATTGAATTGTACACAATTATCTTCTAAAAATAGTCGAGAGCGGCTATCGGTAGCTTATAGTACAGTCAGCAAAGTTAGTTTAGCATTCAGTAACTCTATCATATAATAGGGTAGTTTCCAGGGTCAAAGTAATTACATCTATTTTGTCCGTCTTTTAGATCATTCTATTGATTTGTCGATTGATTGATCTTTTATATTATTGATTGACGTGTCCCTCATTGTTGAATAATCTAAAAGAGGGACTGATAGTTCATTTGGTGTTTTAAGTGTGTTTCACATTATTATAGGTACTTTTTTTAGGGATGGGAAATCATAAAATAATTTCCCATCCCTAAAAAAATGGCCACCAACGAAATCGGGCTCAATAAAACATAAAACTGATGTCAATGTTAAATTAGGATCCTTTTTTTAACAAATGCACTGGGCGTAGCAGATTGGCAGACATTTACTGACTAAAACCGATCCATATTCGTTTTCTTGCCCTTTGTATTCCGGGGCCGCGGTATCTCTTTCGAACAACCCGCAATCCTGGCAGGACATAATTATACATACTAACACTGGGGTAAATTAAAATCTACAAATTTAGAGCAAGGATGGCAGGCCGGTTATGAATATGTGAGGAAATAAACTAGCTGGCAAAATTCAATCGCCTAGCTTTGGGTATGCTCATTCCGTTGTAGCCTTCTTTTAACTGTGGTGAGTTGCCAAAACAAGAGTTATTCTTTAACTAATAAAAGTGAAACAAAAACCCTCTCAATTTAAATGCTAGTTCTGTTTCTTGGGTGCCCACCAAACTCTTTCGCCAACAGTACTACCTAGTAATAGTTGTGGTGACGTCACCTGCGCAGGCGCGACTGGCAGGTGGATGCCAGCCGGTTCCGGTTCGCTCTCACTTTCATTACATACGAGCCTGTCCGTGTTGTTGACTCGGAGTACGCAAATTGTGGGTGTTTGGACATTGTCTAGTATGTTATGTTGGCAAGTGACTAAATACCTGTATGACGAATGAATTGAATGTAATGAGAGTATTGTTAATTTGCTTTATAACAACGTCAAGAAGTGTCAATTGATTTTTATTCTTTGACAAGGAAGTTGTTCGTAGGTGAGGAAAATAAAGAAATGATTTAAAAAAAGACCTCTAATTAACTACTAGGAAATCGTTTGAGAAGATCAAAAAAGCGTAACTAACTGGTTTAGGCCTAACAATACTGAAATTAGAAAGACAGCTATTCCATATTCATAGCTATTGCATAGAGAGTACGAATTTGCATTTGTATAAATAAATACTAAGGCCTGTCTTTCTTAGTTGTCCCATTCATAGCCTCTTTGTTCCACTGGGAGTTCCTGTGTCATCCATACGTAATATTGCACGTCGTTACCTACTCTGTCCACATACGGGAATCGAGACAATACGACCTCAAAGGAAAGCCATTTATGCAGTAACGTACTGGCTGGTCAGGACACAACAGTATTTTTTTTTCTTTTGCAACTAAGCCGATGTCAATTATACTGACAGCGTCAAATAGAATGCCACAAGGGCAGAAAGATGATCATTTCAGAATGCCATTGTAATTTTTTTTCTTATTCTTAATTCAAAAAGAAAAAAAACCCCAAATAAATTGAGTTAAAGGCACAGTCATGTCGGAATGGCCCAGAGGATAATGCCTCGTATCTCATGCACAAGATTGTGCCAAATACCGACGTGATTTTTTAAATTTGCTTAAACTTTTCTAAGTTTATCTAGGACACCACTGACATCAGTGAAGGAAGAACATAGTGAGGAAACTTGTACTTATAATCGATGTAAGACTTGAGCAAGCGTGGTGATCCATTAATAACGGCAAGAGAACTGTTTCTTCTCTCAAAAAGATGTGCTAATCGTTACCTAAGTCCTCACGTAATTCAATATCGAATACCTTAAGGCACATTAAAACTACTAGTAAATCGAATAAAACATCGAAACAGAAACTTCAATTTGTCAACGTCCAAGTCTCCAGTAATCAAGGTCAATTACATCACGTAGTCATTCGGACACTGGTCAGGGTCAACTTAGACCATCTACATGTTAAATTAGACTATTTTAATAAACTAAACATGTGCTTAGTCGATTTTTTGTTTCGATGCACAATCGTTTCCGAGTTCGAGGCTGAATAACAAGTTTTGTCCTTGCCAAGAGAATAGCGAATGGTGCATTGTTTATGCGCTGTTAATGTTAAATATCGAATTGATTCTTGTTTATTACAGTTCTATTTTATTTTTATATTACTTGTTACAATTCAAAACATTGCTAAAGAATTTAGCGGACACATAATAATATCCATAAATAAAATAAATCATCTTTCGGTTATAATATTTCCTGTGGCAATTAAAAGCTATTTCTTTTACAGTTTCATTTTACGTAATGAACAGGTTTCTTTTTGGGTTCTATTAAATTAAACGACGTCAGTGATACCAGGGCAAAAAAAACAACAAATGAAAAAAAAGACGATTTTTCATATTTTTTCCGAACAACATTTACAAAACCATTATTGTTTTGTATCTGTGTTCTAAAGCTCACGGTGAAACTTTAATACATAGTATGTATATTAATCATAGCTTTCACGAGCAAGCAAATAGATAATAGATAATGCTGAACATTGACAAATGAGTTTAACTATCGTTATGAAGGTATGTGTCGCGATTAACTGATACGATGGGGAAAAGTCGGGAGAGAAACGAATTAGATCTTTAGATTAAAGAAACGTTGTGTTGTTTATGGCAAGTAGTTTCGTCGAATAGACAGCTGGGCAAAGTTGACATCTGAATAGTTGTCGAAAAACAATAAACGATGCCGTGGAAGACCAAGGCGAAATGACGAGATAAAGTAACAAGCGTGAGAACTGGAGAGAAGCTTATGCCAAGCTGTAAGACAGTTTACACTGACTATTATAGGTAACAAACATTAAAGACATAATAAAACCGGTGTTTTTTTAAAGAGATATTGCGGCCCCGGAAGATAAAATGCAAAAGAAGGAACATGGGTGGGTTTATGTCAGTAAAAGTCTGAAATTCGCCCCCGCTCCGCCCGGAGTGGAGAAAGTTGTTTGATGTTTTCTACAATAAAACAACAAAATTCAAAGTAAGTCGTAATTACTGTATCGATTTTTTTTTTAAATTAATTTCAGGGGTTGAAAAGTTGGAGTTTAAAGCCCCGTTCCAATAAACAAAAACGAGTCGTTTTACTTACGGATAGTAGGATTTTGACATAAGTCTCATAGAACTTATGTCAAAATCAAACTCCAACTTTTCAACCCCTGAAATAAATTTAAAAAAAAAAATAAACAAATATACTTTGTGGTTTTGTGAGAAAAATAACAATCTTAAAGGTAAGCTACGCTAACCTAGGTCGGTCTATGGATGGGTGATCGCCCGTTACATACCGGGTTTTCTCCGTGCCTGGGAAAGCACGTTAAGCCGTTGGTCCCGGCTGTCATTTGAAGACATTTGTCATCTTTGACAATCGTTACAGATAGTCAGTGTCCCGAAAGGCTGACAACCAGTCTTACCAAGGGGTATCGTATTACTCAGTACCAACTGGGTTCTGGAGGTCAGATAGGCAGTCGCTCCACATGAAATAGTGGTATTGAGTTGAACCCGGTTTGTCTGGAAGCTGACCCAAATAGTTGCAAAAAGCATAGTGCATACACATAGGGGCTGAGCAGCGAGTAATAAAGTAAATATTCTTTATTAAAACCAGAGCATGGCTGCCGACTGAAATGACTCATGCATTCCTCAGCCTGCGAGTACACTCATTTATATTTACTAGACTATTGTAATATGCAATTACAATTAAATTACTCTTGTTCGTAGCTAAAAAAAAAACTTATGCAAACATTCCGAAATTCAAAAGAAACTTTAATTTTTATATCATTATCTGCTATTCTGTCCACGAATTGAAAATAAAAGCATAATTCGAACAATTATTATTATTTCAAAATTAGAACACCGTCTACACGCCAAGCCTACAGACAATACAATACAAACAGCCAGTTACAAAATGGCCATTGCTCAATGGATTTTTCGCACGCAGAGTTCATTCGTTCATAATAATACTGTGATTGAAAATCAGCTTTAGGCTGCACAAAATAAAGAAATTAACATAAAATAAACAGGAAACAGTAAATTACAATTAAAATATTTGCGTTTGACAACAAATCGTCTAAATGATTAATTAGAATCGTTACCAATGTAATCGATTAGCAAATAAATCGACTAATTATTTTATAATTTTTTTTTTAATGCGTATTATGATGCAATGTTTATCGGCCTGTGATTTTTTACTTTTACGCTTTTACTAAATACTTTTGTTGATGTAATACTTTGGAAGCTTTATTAATTTTAATGAAAAGTATATATTATCGCTTGTCTTGCTATACATTTGTTTAAATATACCTGGAATTTCGAACTATTTTTGCTGCATAAAGTATTGTAACATTAATATAGGATTCCGATATTCTGCATAGTATCTAAACAACTGGGTCTAATTTTTTTTTTCTATTAAGTTCTGAAATCTTGAAAGGCGCAATGAAATGATTTCTGGAAACTTAACCTTCTGAGAACGCCTGATGGAGTTGGGTAAATGGAGTATGAAAAATGTAGAAGATGAAAGATTTATACGTTATTTATTTTTTATGGAATCCATTATACGAAGGTTACATTTTCCCACAGTTGACAACATATCAAAAACTAGTATTTAATTTTAGTATTCAACATCAAATGTTGGCAATGACCTAAAAATATAAGAATTTAAATTGATATTTCAAATGGCGACATACGACAATCTAGTAACATTAGTCAATTAAAAGTAAATCTAGATCGGCAGCCATTTTAAATGATTTCGTGTCAGTGACTGTAGGAAATACCATTTCACGCGTATGCCAATCACTGGCTGCATGTGGCAGCAATTATTTGTTTTATTATAAAGTGTTGATGATAGAAAGCCGTTTCCTTGGCGTTTATTTAACGATGTATTAAGTTCTTTATATTAACTTTATATCTATAGGCTTTTGCCAGATTTGTTTAAGTCCTAGGACCCTAGTCCTATGTAGGTATAGGATGCAACATAAGAACAGACACCCCTGTGGGTGACTAAAAAGTTCATAAATGGGGCTTGTGAAAAAACAGTCAAATATTAAATCAGTAAATCCACTTTTCTGTATTTGTTTGATCGCTGTACTCTTCGTCTGAAAAAATCTCGACGCTTACCTGAATAGCATCAATGAGTAATGAAAGTGGAACGTACCTGCAAAAATAAAAAGCTATTAGTATTCATACACAATTTCAAAAATATTCTATTATTAATTGACACACCTTTTGAACGTCATTGTCACATATATGTGACAATCAAGTGCTTTCTTTGCACGCCAACGACACAAATATGTGACAAATTATGTGTGTAAAATTGAGGTAAAATGTGTGGCTTGGCGTGGAGATCACGCATGCGCGTTCATGATCTGGCGTTCAAAGGGTTAACAAAACAATACAAACAAATACAAATAACACACTCGTAACCGCCAATCAGATCCTTCGATTTTGAAAATGGAAAGCCCGTTCGGGCGCGGTCGGCTCATCTCAGCCGCGCCCTATTACATCATTTCGTAATATCGCTTTCTACTACGTAATTTCTTTAACATGGTATGCGTTGTCCAACAGGTGTTTGGTCATAAAAAAACTTGATTTTGTCATGATTAAATTCAAGGCAAATATGAGAATTATGTAATGACCCTAATTCACGAATGAAATTTGTTGGTGCGTCAGCCCTGATTTAAAATATTAAAATTGATTTAAATAATCGACTATTTGACAGGTAAGAATCGACTACAACATCTGTACAAATTACACATCTAGGCATTTCGTAATACAGAAGTAATCAGGAAATATTTAATAAATTCTTGTAACCTAGATACATATTCGATAGTAACTTATTTTTACGCGTAGTAAAATTCCTTTAGAAAGGGAATTTGCAAGTCATACCAATAAGGACAAGTTAGAAAAGTACAGCCAACATACTCCTAAATTTAGTTTAAAAAAAAGCAAATACCATAGATGCGGAACTTTAACACGCAACCTTTTTACTACTTCCACATTCTAAATTCAAAGCGTTGAAATTTACCCATAAAAAACCAACCCTACCTTGAGTAATTAGTCAACTTAAGAACTAAATAAGGCTGTACAACATTGCAACAGCTTTTCTTATAGGATGAATGGTGCTAATGTGGCCCTTAAAAAGTAGAAAATAAAGACGGCTGTGTCTGAATAGTGATGCGGCGCCTACACATAGATGTAATAAGAACTGTGTGCAACGCTGTCTTCGTGTTTAGGGACATCACTATGCGGGTCGAATTGCACAATGTGTGGCGTAAGTGACACGCGAATATAGTATAATGCAAAGGACGAGTAAAGTCGAAAGAGATACCGTGGCCCCGAAACACTGAGAGCAGAAAAAGGGTGGGTTTTAGTCAGTAAAAGTCTGACGCTTCGCCCAGAGCGGGGGAACTCATTGAAGTTGTTAAAAAACAAGGTCGTGTAAAGTGTTATTGGTATTCCATCAGGAATTCCTCACAAGCTACCACGGAGTACAGATTTGTGCCTAATTGATAGCAACCGGCTCGGTTTTATACCGGACTTAAACATCACAGTCGAATTGACGTAATGTTATATTATGTAATGTAAAGACAGAAGTTAGTAAGATTATGCGAGATCAAAACAAAAAGTAAACCCGTAAATCTATGCAGTTCATGTAAAGAAAAACTTGTTTTTCTTTCCAATGCTGTCACGGAAATTATGTGACATGTCTACTTCAGCGTCCCAAAATGGTCTGATGCCCATCTTCGGTTTGATTACGACTAAACCCCGTTCCAATAAACAAAAACGACTCGTTTTGCTTACGGATGGTGTATTTTGACATAAGTTCTATGAGACTTATGCCAAAATCCTACTATCCGTAAGCAAAACGACTCGTTTTTGTTTATTGGAACGGGGCTTTAGTCTTCATTCCTTCATCTTATTACCTTAGATACCGGATCGGCTGTCATTTTAGTTTACGCTTAAATTCCGTATATCAACGTACACGAGACAAACAAACATCAAGTATAACATGGCCTCGTTTAAAATAGGATTTTTCTTACAGTGAGAGATCTGCATAAACTTGTTTTATATATTTTTATTGGTCTTGAGAATAGAAAACAGAACACACACAAAGGGCAATAGAAGGAACATGGGTGGGTTCTACTCAGTACAAGTTTGACTTCTCTCGCTCTCAGAGCGAAGTTATTTGATGATTTTCCAACCAAAAAAATGGGCGTAAAGTGTGGTAAAACCATAAATAAAATCAGTTTAAATGCGCAACATGTCTTTTTCTTTCATACTCCTCTCTTATTCGTCATTTCATCGGACACCTTATTTCTTGCCATATCATCCTTCAAAAAGTTCATCCTTCGTTTTTTTGGCCATCTTCTTCTACTATACCCATCCACATCTATACTCAAAACTTTCATCACACATCATCGACAATGATATCAAAAATATAACACTTGTGTGAACTCTCTTAAAACCCAAGGTACAACTCCGCTTCCTCCTATGTCTTGTCCTACAAAACGTTTACTACCGAGTTTCAAAGAAATGAATCATTGGTATTCTTAGTGCAGCACAGTGCAGGGTTACCCCGATACAGCACGTTATTGGCTAATTAATATGGCTGCAATACTTAGGTTTCGTAATTAGGGCTAATTCTAGTGCCAAGTATAGAAAATGGAAAGTTTTAAACCTGAATACTACGACATTTTTACATAAATAGGTGCAGTTGGCTAATGTATCATTCTTAGTAATTCGGATTATTCAGAAGCATAAATTTGAAAAAATTACTTCGCCTTTTCTGCACTAATATTTGCTAAGCCAATCAGTTTCACATCCTTCTCAGGTCTCTTTTTGAAGAGAGCCTTTATCACATTTAAAAGTTGTCTTGAAATGATCGCTTTTAGCGATAAGACCGCTCATTGTGTCACCCTATTTATAAGTTGTATACTTATTCATGTAATTTGCATGGTGTACATAATAAAGATATTCTATCTATCTGTTTATCACTTAAGGGAATGAAAAATATATTACGGCCGATTCTCAGATTTACCGAATTTCGTATGAAAATTCATGAAATCGTTTCGGAGAAGTGTGGCAACTAAAACTCTGACGAGAATTTTATAAACAAGAAGAAAGAGAGATTTCAAAGAGGGCAATCTTCAGAACTAGGTTACACGATTATTGTTATACGATTTCGATCAAAAAATTATTCACTTAAGAAAAGCTACATTAAAGTCAAGCATGGCTTTAAACACGTTTCCTTGGCTTAATTTCCATACACAATGGGAGAAAAGCCGCAAGGAAAAGCTAGTAATGTACTATTATAAATATACTAGTATGTGACTATTCCAAAATGCTTTGAAATAAATTCCTGAAAACCGTTGCTACTTAGATATATTAAATGAAAATAATGCAATAAGTATTGTTACATTGTCAAAATTAAAGGCATTGCAATTATTTTAAGTGCAAAAGAAGTGCGGAAACTTAGCTTGCGAAAAAAAAGCTATTGACAAAATCACTGGTCCGGTTTTTTCCCAGTTGTCCCTAACAACGAGTGATAAAAAAACCGACCAAGAACGAGTCAGACTCGCGCACCGAGGGTTCCGTACAAACTGGCGACATAAACAGCCATATCTTTTGACTATAGACTAAGAGGGTTGAATTTCAGCACAAGGGCCCATAGAGTTGAGTATAATGGTTTTAATTTCAACTCAATACCTCCAAGCGTTCCCCACATAAAGGGTCTTGCCTTTTTTTTTTTTGAAATACGGAACCCTAAAAAGGAGGTTGAAACAGGCGCGTCCACATTGCGATTGCTACGTCAGAAAATAGCAACAAGGAAAAAAAAACTAAATAAATAGCTCTCAGAGCAGGAAGTAAAAATGAACCTTACAACAATAACATTCAGTTATTCAATGTCAATGACCAGTATGGTATGGTGCAGACCGTTCGATTTATAAAATGTAAAGTGCATTTCATAAATCGAACGTACAGCTTGCAATGTACAATTATCGAAAATTTAAAACTCGTTTCATGTGTGTAATGTTTTCAAAATTAAAAAAAAAAACATACCTTACTTTGAATGATACTGATTGTGATTGTTGCAAAGAAATTGTTTTTTTTTTTATATTGGCACACAAGAAATTGTTATAGTGGCCCGAAAGTTTGTCAACCAGTCTGCAACTGTCAAAGATGATTATATGACAGTCGCGACCAGCGGCTGAATATGCTTTCTGTGGCAAAGAGGAAACTCAGTACGTAATGGGTGATCACCCAGTCACGGAATGACCTAGGCAAGCGCGACTTAACCTGAAGTATGTTATTTAAAAGAAACTGATCAATGAAATCCAATAGTGATAGAATATAGGTTAAGTCCGTCATTAATTTCACATTTTCTGTGGAATTCGTAAAAAGAATTATGAAAAAAAAACAGACACCTAACGCAATTTGATACATAATTTAAAAACTATAATTTCACGCAATTATGACACTTAATAACAAAATATAAAAGTGATAATAGCTTAAAAAAAGTTACATAATTTGTCAACAGCGACCTCGATTTTTGATTAGACGTTTAGATTTATAACTTGTAGAATGTATTTTTAGTAACAGATAGCCGTAATTTATCACATTTAGCAATACAATCTTTCCCTGGACCGACGAAATATATTTTAAATAAAAGATTAACACCTTAAAAAAGTTTCTCAATCAATTTCAATCAATTTTTATGTTTACGGATTTTATGCTCCTCTGCAAAGTAAGCAGGCAACTCCCTTCCTTAAATACATAAGTAAATTTTAATGTTTGTTCTATTAGCAGTACAGCATTCACTACCCTTTTATACCCTACCCTTTTCCCACAATTCCCCCCTTTTCTCTTGCTTATTCTTCTCCATAGGAAACGACCACCCCGAACCGTGCACCTTTTCTCGGCGTTTTATAGGTGCATTTTTATACGTCCATGTAGGCCTATGTGAAATAAAATATTTTGTTTTTTTTTTTATTTGATAAGGTTGTCTGATAAATATCGCCATCAAGGATAAGACCTTCTTTGTAACTATTAAATAGAAAATATTATAAAACATTGTGTTCCACAATAAAGTTATTCTATTCTATATTATAATTCAGACTTTATATACCCTTTCAAAATATCTAATTACTCCAAAAAACCTTAAATATAAGCAAGCCTAAACAATTTCCCATGCTATTTTCCACCATTCAAGCGCAACGTTCGACCGACGCAAGCGCAGACGCGCATAGCTCGTGTCAATCAGTTTAACGGTAGATTTCACTCTGTTTAGCATAGCCGTGGTAATTGTTGACACAAACTGACCCTTAGGTCATGTGTTGCCACATTTTTGATGCTACAAGTGGATAATTAGACACTTTGTTACGTAATGCTGTTGTTTGGCTGAAGAAATTGTGAAATGGGAACGTAATTTTGCAATCGTAATCGTCCTTACTAATATTATAAAAGCGAAAGTGAGTTTGTTTGTTACCTCTTCACGCCTTAATGGCTAAACCGATCTTGATGAATTTTGGTACAGAGATAGTTGAAACCTAGGAGACGGACATAGGCATTTTTTTTAAAAGTGGGATATGAGGGAGAAGGAGAGAAGTACGCATCAATTGTACGTACGTATTATCAACGCATCGTGCCATCGTATGACCCCTGCCTTATAGGACGACGCCAAATATAATTACATACGTGACTCTTAAAGTAAGTAGTATTAACTGCAGCGACTTCCTGAACGAATAAGGGTCGACGTACATGACCGACTTTTCATCATAACTGTCAATGACTAAACGTATTGGTACCAATTTATTTGAATAAAGCATTCAATTTGATGTAACTGTCATAGCCCACAAAAAAAATACAGTTACAGTTCTATCACTGTCAAGTCTGTCAGAATAATTATGATCTTTAAAAAAGGTGGATGAAAAACGATTGCATGTTGCGGAGATGAGAATGTTGAGATGGATGTGTGGAGTGATAAGAGTGGATAAAGTAAGGAACCTGTTACAAAAAAATGAAAGGGAGTCGTTTGTCTTAGTATTGATAAGTAATGAGGAGGGATGACGCACGTGTGACTAAAAGAGTGATGGATCTGAATGTTGATGGACGGAGAGCGAGAGGAAGGCCAAAGAAAAGATGGATGGATTGTGTACGGAATGATATGAAGGAGAAAGGAGTAAATGATGCCGTGACGTCTGATAGGGGAGAATGGATGAAGAAAACGTGTTGCGCCGACCCCAAATAGAATGGGACAAGGGCAGGAAAATGATGATGACTTTCGTAAACATAAGGTTGACTTGAAATTGTTGCTTCCAGAAATAAAATAGAATGCCAAAGAAATTACAGTACAACATTAAAACAAAAAATGTACTGACTAAACTAATTGGTTTGTTAATGACAGCTTGACAAGAGTTTTAAATTGACAGCTCGAGATACAGTGTCAAAACTGTATCTATTGTATTCTAAAAGCAAAAAGTAGGTATCAATAGCAAGAGGCGTTGTGTAAAACAATTTGTTTACAACAAATTGTAATAAATGTCTTTCTTTCTCATTGCGTCGGCGCAACCTCTTCACAGATCATTGACTGCGAAATCCATCAATGAGTTTCTGTGTTTGAAATCATTGTTGAAATGCTGCACGACATCTAGGGTATGCATGGAAATAAAAAACTGTTTTGTACGAAATAAATAGTTTAGTAGCAAAATTGTAAGTTCTAATTCTGCCTCTTCACGAATTGCATTACAATTTTATCAGTGTTTAGGTGATTAGATACAGGTTGCGCAAAAATTAGAAGCATATCCCCTTTTAAATGCTTATTATAATGCTGTGATAAACTCAAAAGAGGTATTTGAAGGAAAGCCGATTTCGAGTAAAATAAAGTTTTGTGAATAAAAGTTTGGTTTTTACTTTAAGGAAAGTTGTTTATTAGGTGGTTTATGTAATGTTACAAAATAGATATTTATTGCCATATAGCTTAGTTTATAAGATGCGTATTTATTTAAGCTATTTAATGCCATTTAATGCCTTTAAGCTTAGCACGGCAGTAGAGCTGTGTCGACAAATATTGCCACACTTTCCAGGATATGTAGGGCATACTGCAAATTCAATTTCAATCTTTTTTATTGGCAACCCTGATGAGCCCTGCAACGACTCACTTTGTTGGCAAGTAAAACAAGCCATCCAACCTCTAATCTAATAATTTTGAACGCAGCCTTTGTCTCGAGTTTTTTAAGTAGGTAATCTTTACAAACAGCAAGCCACTTAAAATAATTACTTAAGACTGTTTTTTTGATCTGGATGTTGTAGCCATGTATGTTCGCCTTCGTGTTTCACGAGCGCCTCAAAAAGATGTCAACAAGGCAGAGGGGCCTGCCAGAGTCACCGGGTTTTTCGAAAAAGATATCGCGGCCGCGTAAGATAAAATGCAAAAGAAGGAACATGGGTGGGTTTTTGTCAGTAAAAGTCTTACAATCCCCCTCGCTACACACAGAGCGGAGGAATTTATTTGATGATAACCTATATGCGAAAGAAAAGATGTTGCAAGCTCAATTGTTCAGCATGAGTGCGATCGATTGAGCATTCGATTAATTTCCATCAGGAATTTCTCAGTAACAGCTAAAGAGTCTGGTTATTCACAATATAGGTTCGTCTTCTATTACATGAGGCTTTTTTGCTGATAGGAAATCATCAAATAACTTCCCTAGCTCTGGGCGGAGCGGGGAGGGAGTGTCAGACTTGTACTGACTAAAACCCACCCATGTTCCTTCTATTGCCGTTTATGTTCCGGGGCCGCGGTATCTCTTTCGAACAACCCGCAACACCGGCAGGATTACATGAGCCTTATACACACTCGGTGAACTGTGGGTGTATTAATAGGCCTCTGCCCACCTCTTCGGCGATTACAGGCGTGATATAATGTACATAATTACTTAAGAAACTAGTAACACAAGTGATTGATGTCGTAATTAAGACTGCTATGAGCATTAAAGTGGCTGTACTTTCTTTTTTTTAGCGGTAGTGTAACGATGGTTGAGGAGATAAGATGTCGTAATTAGATTTTCCGGAAATTAGCTACAATTTTATAGTTAGTTTGTATTTTGTAGAATCTGTAAGCTTAAGAGGCTTAAGATAATGTTAGTCTGTGCTATTGCGTTTTATTGTAAAGTATAATCACTTTGTATTGCCAAAGAGAACTGCAAAACCTGGTTATATTAAAGGAAAAATGCAATGAAATGTTTGATCCCATCTAACCGTCTTTAACCCAGAAGTACCTATTTCAACTAAACAAAATAATAAATTAGGTCTGCCTATATGAACTCCAAAACCCAGTTGCCCCTTCATAAGATTGGTTGACAGACTTTCAGGGCAACAGTGGCCTTTTCCCAACCATGTGAATTTCGGATTTCAGTCTAACTTAATGGAACTGACAATACTAGTATATTGTACATGGGTCGACTGCATATCTGACCCCCACAGCCCAGTTAGTACTAGGTTATATGGTACCCCTTGGTGGGACTGGTTATCAGACTTATGGAGACCCGAGTAGACTGATTACCGGTAACGACTGTCAGAGATCTACAAATGATAGCCGGGACCAACGGTTTAACGTGCTTTCCGAGGTACGGAGGAAACTCGATGTGGTTACCCATCCACAGACCAAGCTAGGCAAGAGCGGCTTAATTTGAAGATTGATCTGGACGGCTGTTATGATTTAGTCACAAGCTCCTCAATTAAATGAAATCAATCAAGTGATGCAATTATGATCATTATATATAGCTGAGACTGTGTGTTTTTTATACTAGCTGTGCCTTTTTAATCGCCTAGACCGGGATAATGCTATGTGTTAATCTAGAGTATAAGCTATCTATATTTTAAAT
Organism: Ochropleura plecta; assembly: GCA_905475445.1. Classification (NCBI taxonomy): domain Eukaryota; kingdom Metazoa; phylum Arthropoda; class Insecta; order Lepidoptera; family Noctuidae; genus Ochropleura; species Ochropleura plecta. Next base: position 2,429,597 of record FR997735.1, read on the forward strand.
CTCACCCAAATCTGTTAAGCTGTTTGGGCGTGAAGGAGTAACAAACACACACACCCACCCACACAAATTTCCGCCTCTATAAAATTACAACTATATTCTTCATGTATTGGCAATATTCACACAAGTAGCTGGTACATCCTAAACACCATAAGAAAAACTGATCCCCGGAACATCAATCACACCATTCCTCACCAAACCAGTTACCACTCACCCATAATACTAACCACTAGCTTCACAACGGATACGGAAGAGAGGATATCCACATTTCTATATAAAAATATACCGCGGGTGTAACGCCCTGACAAGTCAGTGGTACTGGTCCGACTTGATCTACCGGTGTGGGACGGATACTGTGGCTACTTGTAGGTATTACTGATTGATATCTGTACTGTTGGTAACGACACCTGTGTGTTATATCTTTGGTTGTGAAGAAGTTCCGTGGTTTTCTGACATTATCCTAAAGTCCCAACTATTGGGACATACAATGACTTCTTTAGAAAGTATATCACAGCTGAATTTGAAGGGATTTTAACACGTTTCGGTGAGCGGGTCCTACTATTGTTTAATCTTTATTTCTTCTTAAATATAAAATTGTCATGCTACAGTTTTAATTGCCATAGTCGTCTGAAATGGCTTGTCCGATTTTTTATGAAGTTGTATATGTATAATCGGTAGGTCTGAGAATCGGTCGTAATCTATATTTATACCTCTAAGTGATAAGGGTGGGCCTCTCAAGAAACCGCTTGGCACAGTTAGTAGGTATAATGTAATATATTTTACTGTCTTTTAATTAAGAGGCAAAATCCTCTTTTATTTTACTCATTACATGACGTCACGACTGTAATCCCCGAAGGGACAGGCAGAAATGTACAGACGCCTGCACATCAAGCTACTACAATCTGTCAGATTTCTTTGATAGATTTTCGACTGTATTTCTAAAGTATTAGGTTCAAGGTTCATTGGGAAAAATTGACAGTTTCGGGTAGCTTGACCTACTGGCGTCTGTACCTAATACACCCACATTTTACCAGTTACGTTTTAAGTGGCATGTTAAAGGGGACGAGGCATTAGCCAGCAACGAGTCACAATTTCAGACTGTGTATTGGAAAAAAAACCCTCAAAGAAAATCGTAATAACACTTTCCCCAGCCTGGGAATCAATTCCAGGACCTTATGCTCAGCAGTCGCACTTGCGACTACTTTCAGCAAATAAGTAAGTAGGTCGTAGATAAATATACTATTGGTTGAAGTAATCCAAATGTAAGTGGTTTATCTTTACTTCGATCCCTCTCACTTCTCGATGGCCGACAGATTGATATAATTTGCATATTTAGCGTCCAATATAATTAATAACTCGCAGATTCCTTGGATGTGTTTCACAAGGCGTGAGTTCGGAACGCGGTGCGCAGGAGTTTCGCAATCAGCGCGCACCGGCTCAGCTGCTGCGCGCGCGCCGCTTTCACACGTCGCTTGCTACAGTCGTGTTGGATGTTGGTGTTATTTATAATTAAGATGGAAGCTGTTGTTTAATAGAAGTCTCACTTGTCTTACCCAGGTTAACGGAGAACGGGATCGGTGAGATACAGCACATGTGACTAAAAAAGTGAGGAATATAAATGTTGATGGGTGGAGAGGGAGAGGAAGACCAAATAAAAGATAGAAAGATTCCGTGAGGAATGGTAGAACAGAATATAGTTATATAGTACATAATGCATGGCTACGTGTGTGGCATCTATTTCCTGAACTCGCTACTCCATTCTTTTCTACGGAATAAAGATGAATTTCATCTTAAATCGAGATATCACTGCAGCAAAACCAGCAGAGCCTATCACTATTCTCAATTATGAGCTTATTGGAGCGGAGTAGACCGCAGCCGGGTTACTGCCAACCATTTTGTAGCCATTAAATCTAATTAAATTATAAAGAAAGAAAAAAAATGCCGCGAGCAAAAGAAAGTGATTTACGGAAAGGTGAATAAAATCTTTTTTTTGTCGTTTTTTTATGGTTGATGTAATGAAGTTATGATTTGCTTGCTTTATTACTTTGCTTCAACAACTTTTGGGTGATGCATAAGAATTTAAAGCACAAGAAAACGAATACGAATTTAGCGACTATATGGGAAATCATCAAATAACTGCCCCCGCTCTGTAGTACTGTGTAGGCTTGTACTGTTAACCCACAACGGCAGATGGAGGCCCTGACAGGCCCCTCCGCTTTGCTGACATCTCATTGAGGCGCGCGTGGAACACTAACGCGCCGTCGACACGGCCTGTCGTTAATAGATGAACGGACGGTGAGCTACCCATTGCTCACCTTCCACAGGCCCGCATCTACGGTGACTGGGAGTCGTCTCGCGGCGCCCGACGCCCGGGGCCCTCCCGCGGCGGCTGGGTAGGTTTGAGAATTTACCGAGTTAAGGATAAGTATGTCGATCGTACGATGACGCGATGCGTTCTCGTCGTGAGACGAAAATGGTCAATGAAACATTGCCTGTGGTCGCGCAACAGCTTGCGATCTTTAATTACGTTAATCTGAAGAAATTTAGGGTCTAAAATAGCCTTTAGCAGACTCAGAATAGGATAATAATATGAATTATGTTAAAATTCTTAAAATGGTCACAGATGCAGGTAATATTGTGAATTGTGACTTTGCGACCATTTTACGAATGGTAACGTAATACATATTGTTTAACCTATTATAATTCTGCTAAAACGGCCATTTTAAACCACCCACTAACCACATGTTTGAATGCATCGTGTTATCGTACGATCGATAGCCACTTAGTGCGACGGCTGAACCAAGGAAATCATTGCAAGCGTACAAAAACAAATACGGATCAAAGCGAAGCAAAACAATTCTGTACATCGAAAAACTTTTTAAATTTGCAGACCAATGTATTAGTTACCTACTATAAGAACTCATATCAGGAAATTGATATTAGTCTGTAAAACTAGACTTTGTGCTTTTTGTTAATTTATTATCCCGTACGTCCTTTGTAAAAAGGACAAAAAATAACCTTATAGGATCACTTTCTTGTTCGTTTGTAGTCATAGTTCACATCTAACATCTGTCAATTCTCTTTATTCCCGAAACTCTTGAAAGTTCGAACTGAAATTAAAACCGTTCTGTTGAAGCTGTGAAAAAATCAACCCTATAAGTCTACGCAGTCAAAACATTAACCCTTTTATGCCACAAATTTGTACGGATCCCTCGGCCTCGGTCCACGAGTCCAATTTGCTTTTTTTTGTTTTACTATACATTTTGATCAGCAAATAGTATTAATTTCTACAGTTTCCTAATATAATTATTGCGTATTTTAAAAACTCGTAGAACCGAAGAAACCTCACGAGAGGGCTTTGTACAAAAAACATGAATTTCCTCAACAATATTCGCAAATAAAATTTCACCATTTAATCCACAGTAAATATTATGAAGCATAACTTACATAACTACACATTAGAAACTTTCTTTAGGACATAACAATGAACACTCTGGCATGGCCTTGGGCGTCTTTTAAAAGCTTAGACACAACTAAAATGGTTAACTAAAAGGCTTACGTAAGAATATGTACAATGTTTGATATCTAATACTAATATTTAATAATGTTGTGACTGTTTATCTTTGCTTTTAAGATCCCACTAATATTAATATTATAAATGCGAATGTTTGTGTGGATGGATGTATGGATGTTTGTTACTCTTTCACGTTAAAACGGCTGAACGGATCTTGATGAAATTTGGCACACAGCTAGATTATAGTCTGGAATAACACATAGGACGGGCGAAGCCGCGGGCGCCAGCTAGTTTAAAGTAGTTATGTAACTGATTAACAGATGTTCATTCGACTTCCATCTGTCTAGCCTATTTCCCAACGATATTTGAGTCGGCTTCCAGTCTTACCGGATATCGCTAAATACATCTCATTTAAACTAGTTTTCCCCCTCGCGGTCCCACAGTCACTTACACTACTACTCAGCCCCCATAGCTCGCAGCGTTTTTTGTGCAAATTATGATTATTGTCTTAACCTGTACGTTAATCAACATGAAAATACCTATCGCTAGAGCATTTTATGATTGTATTATTTGCTGAAATACTTTTTTTATTAATACATTTTTTCATTTAAATGGTTCAAATTTTCAAACTTTTTTTGAAAGGAGCCTCTTAAAAAATTGTGACATAACGTTTCGATTATGTATAAAGATAGTTATTTGAAAACCACGGAGCACAATAATTCCCATGTCAAAATAAAACAATAACAACATTCAATTTAATAAAGATACAATTGTGTGATAAAGAGTACCAAAACAATTGTCATTCAATTTGTTCTCACACTTATACGATTCGATTCTATTTATTTGCGATATCTAGTCGATTCTATAGTAGACTTTCACTAAATCGATTAATGTTTTGACATGGACTTGTAATCGAATGACGGAATCAATTTTGATTCATTGTTACCTGATTGCAATATAAGCATGTTTGAGAAATTCATGTTTTTTTTTAATTTACCTAATACCGTTTAAAAAAGATATTTGTCAGATTAAATGTAGACAGTTTTATTTTAAAAAAATATGTACACACGACGACAGATCAACCTATACAAAACCAGTTTAAGCGGATACCTCGTCGTACGGGAAATCTACGGCGTACGATTCGTAGTTGAAAGATCAGCATAAACTGGTTTTGTATAGGTTGATGTGTCGTCGTGTGTACATATTTTACATTGTATAAAATTAAGTCGCTTCCGCTGTCTGTTCGCTTATATCTTTTAAACTACTCAACAGATTTTAATGTAATTTTGAGCAATAGATGAAGTGATTCAAGAAGGTTTATATGTATGATATTAGTATCTACATTGAACCCGTGCATGGCCGAGGCGGGGCTCTAGTTTATTATTATTTTAATAGTACTAATAACGAAACTAGCTTTCGGTGTCAAATTCTATTAGAAAAAAAAAACATATTCTTATAACTAGAAACATCAAAATTAAAAAATAAGGATAAATATACTTTTAAAAATAAGAATATTTATGTCGATTACCTTGAACTTTAAACATAGGTTACTTAATCATCATGATTTTCTCTAATAAATTCAAGTAAAAATCTTTCTAGCCACTTACTAAAAATGTTATAGTTATCGTAAAAAAAACACATTAAAAGTAAATATTCACACTATTATAATAAATCAACTCACACTTTGTTCATTATAATAATTTATCAATTATTATTTTTTATTTAAGTACTGAAACATAAAAGCCGAATTCCTGCTTGAGCTCATCTTCTCATTTTGCAATCCGTCGACTGGTTTTAATAATGTCAAAGTTGACAATTTAAACACTCGTTCGACCTTGCAAAAGGCCATATCCCTATTAACATACCGTCTTGACATTTCATTTTGTATTTTAATATTCAATTGTAAGGTCGCTTTTTCTTTCTTTGATGATAAAGTGCTATTATAATACCCTTACCGGTCTTGATTTGATTTTTTTTCCGTGTTTAACACAAGAATGTCACATGTTCAAAAATAGTCGAGTTGCCAAACAATTTAGTCGATTATGGATTGCTTTTTATTAATTTATAAGTGGAATGTTTGTGGTCATTATTTTTTTTAATATTTATAACCGGCCTATCACTACTATTATTAGTTAGGACTTAAAAGGTCACGATTACAAAGTACAAGAGTTTTGTTTGTCAAGCAAGAAGTATTTTTAAGTATTTGGTACGCGATTGTAGTAGGTACACATATAAATTACTGTGTAATTTTCCTACCACCTACTGCTGGGAAAAGGCTGTGCAGTGTTTGGCCTTTCCTGGTCAATCCGTAAAGAACTAGACCAAATCATCACGCTAGTATTATTTGGGCCTGCCTCGGTGACGACGACCGTCTTAATGCTCCCACGGTGTGACGATTCTGGCCAATAATAAATAATAAATAAATAAGCACTATTATACTGTAGTCTACCACTGTACTATACTTTACTTAGATAATACTAGCTGATCGTAAGATCAACGTAACTGGGTACACTTACTCGAGAAAAAAAAAACTATGATCACTTCAACTTACGTGACAGTTGAAAACGAAATATCAACTCATAAAGTTACACATCCTCTTACAAATCGTACTACTAACTATTATAGCACTAGTTCAATCTAGTACTACAAATCCACAACCTGAGCCCACAGACTTATAACTTCGACATGCAACTTAAATGTCAGAGGTGAGAGCACAGCACGACTTTGACATTAAACCAACGGATATTTTTAATAGTCTATGGTCTATAAGCGTTATAATATGCTACTCTAGCGATTTGAAGCACGCAGTTCATGTTCCTAACCCTAAATGCCTCGGATTTTATGGCTTTAGGTGTGATAGCCGATTTTTGGTACATCGTGGCTACATCGTCAAAAAAAGTTTGTATTTTTACGTATCCAATCCATCATCATCATCATCAATCCATCCGTGTGATGGTTGCTAATTTTATTTTATTTATTTGGGAAAACAAACAGTTAAACATAGAATCTTACACTAAGTTATAAATACAATATACACAATATATATAATTACACACGCGTTATTATAAGCTGTTAAATCAGAAAATTAGTACATGTAAACTTAAACATCAACACAAAACACAGAGAAAGAGAGGTAATAACATAATAAACTATTAAATTAACTAAGTATTACTATCTGTTTTTATTACTTTGAAATTTTTGAGGAGTGACAGAAAAGAAGACAGTTAAGATGGGAACTACATTTTACTAGAAAAGTAAGAGTGTAAATCTGTAAATACAAACAATAAATTAGTAGTGTTCATACGGATATGTTTGTTTCAATGCTAGTTTAATAGTGTCCTCAACTAGGTCCATACAATTAATTATGCAGAGTCTTAATATCTAAAAACTACAGTCATCGTTAAATATCTCGTTCCTTTCGCTATTTAAGTCTCGAATACCAGCCATCTTAAACATAATATTCACGCATATGAAGGTCTTCTACATTAAGCAATAGAGATCGTATCACATTCCTTCATTGGTAAAAAAGAGTTGTGATTAAACTATAACAGTTTAAAAATGGCCGCACTTTTACAAGCAAAATCAGAGGTACGTGTCTTTTCTTTTGTTTTGGGGTGGGAAATCATCAAATAACTTAGGAGCGGGGGGAAGTGTCAGACTTGTACTGACTAAAACCCACCCATGTTCCTTCTATTGCCCTTTACGTTCCGGGGCCGCCGTATCTCTTTCGAACAACCGTCAACCCCGGCAGGAGGTACGTGTCTTGGGTTCAAACTTGAGACTTATGACTGAGCATTCCAACGATCACACCACTAGGCTATCGCTGCTTCATTAGTAACTTGAAAAGAAGAAAATATTACTAATATCATAAAAGCGAAAGTAAGTTTGTTTGTTACGTCTTCACGCCTAAATGGCCAAACCGATTTTGATGAATTTTGGTACAGAGATAGTTGGGACCATGGAGACGGACATAGGCTAACTTTTTTTTTTAAGTGAGAACTGAGGGAGATAGAGGGAAGAAAAGGGAAAACTTAGCATTGCTATTACAATAAATAAGGCGCAAGGGCTAAATAAAACTACAGGTAACAGCTTCCAGCAAATCAGGAAAGGGGAATTGTGTTACCCTAAATTTAACGCGAGCAAAGCCCCGGGTAAAAGCTAGTTATCTATAAAGAAAGTTGGGTTGCCCCCATGAGTGTTATGCTCCAGTAGTTATATCCTAAAAGTAAGGTTGTATCTGGGAATGTGCTTTATTTATAGCAATATCTATCATTTATAGCAATTTTTAGAAAGAGGGAAGAAAAAGGGAGAGAAAGATATATTTTCGATCATCACGCGGGTTAAAGTTAGCGTTAGCCCAAAGTAACTATGCCACGCGGACGCAGTCGCGGGCGGAAGCTAGTAGGTTAATAAAATTATTAAAATTATCACAGCCGCAATTAATATTGTAAATTGTCACTTAGACCCTCGAATCTCAAAGTACATAATATAACTTTAATTTTAACACCTTAATACCGAGCCACAATTAGCAATACCAGTAATTTGCACAATGCGTGTGGTTATACACGGTAATCTGGTTAAACAGGTAGGCGGAGCGAGGTTCGCGGTTTTGCACCATCGACATGGAGTGCCATACAGTTACTGCATATTCCACTAAAAATGCGGTTTTTGTCTACATTTTACAGTAATTATGTCCTTACAAAAAGCATTACAGCTAAAAGAACTTATTTAAGGTATATTTTGATCAAGGCTTTATTGACGAGCAAATCTGACATATTTTTAGTGAAGAATGATGTTAAGTATAACTAATGTCGTATCATCTTACTAATATTATAAATGCGAATGTTTGTGAGGATGTATGGATGTTTGTTACTCTTTCACATCAAAACGTGTACCCACCAAAAGTCCAAGAGCTCCTATAACAACTAATATTATTTTAATTTAATTTATTTTTTGCTATCTTCTCTTAATTTCTACACTAATTGAGTCCTTGTGTTTTATACGTAATTAATATTATTTACTTCTTCAAAGCAATGTATTTCTGTTGACTTTTGTCCAATTATAATAATACATCATAATTATATCGTTATTTCACATTTATATTATTATTATTTTATCACTAAGTACCTACTTATTTATTTGTACTTGTTGCCATCGTCCGTGTGTCACTGCGGGTGCCAACTGAAAACCAGCGTTGGGTGTCTGACGCCTAGCATATGCTGAGTTGGTAACCCTTTCGTTATGGGCACGCTCAGCGCAACCTTGTCCATGTTTTTCCGTTCTGTGTACCTTTTTTTTTTCTTTTGCTGTTGTGTTGTGTATGTTTCGAATAAATGTTTTTCTATTCTATTCTATTCTACCTTTGCGCCCCCCACTTGGCAGAACTGTCCTTGGTGCTAATTCCCCTATCCCCCGTTTATGTAAGTTATTGAACAGCTGCAGCGATCTGGTCGATATTCACTCTGACTCACTTAGTATGTTTAGAAGCATTATTTATAAAAACTTATAAAACGATTTTAGTGTTTAATGTTAAGGCTTGCATATTAATTTAATTTAAATTTTAACCAATATAGTTTTAGGTGATAATAAAGCTACTCATCTTCAGTGAACATTAACATAATGCATGATGTGCTTACCTGTAAGAGATTGGTACACTAATCTATAAGTTTTGTTCAGTGTATTTCTTACTTGTACTGTGTATGCACTTGTTGGTGAGCCAAATAAATAAAATAAAATACGCTGTACGGCTGTACGGATCTTGATAAAATTTGGCACAGAGGTAGATTATAGTCTGGAATAAAACATTGGATACTTTGTTTTCGATATCACGCGGGCGAAGCCGCGAGCGCCAGCTAGTAAAGTTTATAGTAATCGTGGTCGAAATCAAAAAACGGTATTCATTTCATAGAAGCTTAATAAAGAATTTAGACATATCTTCTTCAAACTGTAATTTATTCCAAATTATATTTGGATGTCACGATCACGATGTTGACGATTTTTCGACTGTAACAGTGTTTTTTTTTCCTCCCATCATTTTCAACTCACTCTCATTTACACACCTAATTATTTACTTAAAACTGACTGAATCTGATGAAGAGTCGTTTCAAAAATATGCGTATTCAAGAAGCAAGGGTCTGAAATGTCCGCTTTAGCAGAATCATAATAAGGATAATAAGGTACCCTAAGGTAGACTGGTAGAAAATGCCTAAGGCATTAAGGCGCGGGCCCACCGCGGTGCACGGAGAGGCAACGCACGTGTATTAAGCTTCGCTTTGTAAGAAAATGTATGTGGTTGTGTCCACTGCAACCCACGGAGAGGCAATGCATGAATTGACGTCATTAATACATGCGTGGCTTGCTCGAATAGGCGGTTACATAGCTCAACGCTGTCAACGTGGGTCTACGTTTCCACTGGAGTACACGAATATGACCCATGACTATGTACAGTTCGCTTATTGCAGAGCGGTTTTCCTCCGTGGATTGCAGTGCCACGTGTGTAGCCTATCCGTGCGCCGTGCGACGCTATACATAGCCGTGGGTTTTCGTGTAGGTACTCTAGTGGAAACGTAGACCCACGTTGTCAAACAAATTTATACACGCAGCTAAAATGCGCCGCTTGCCCGTGCTCAGCATGCGCCGCGGTGGGCCCGCGCCTTTAAGTCCGCCCAAGTACAGTTTTTTACTTGTGCATAAAGTTTTAATAAATAAAAATAAATAATAATACAAATTACGTCACCATTCGTAAAATGGTCACAGACGCAGTTAATATTGTGAATTGTCACTTGGTAACCATTTTACATATTTTATACCATTATGATTCTGCATAAGCGGCCATTTTAAACCCCCAAATCTTTATAACTCTCTCATACATCAAAACAGTGACATTCATTCATTTTCATGCTAACATAAATTTATCTAAAACGTTAAAGCCATCGGCCACAGTGACTGAATCCGATGTATTTCTAGGGTGTTCTTCTTCAGCTATGGTGTGCTCTTCAGTGGCTACCATAGACAACTTCGGCCCAGAAACTCCAAGCATTAAGTGGACATGCAAGAACACCATTGACAACTAATCATAATAATTCATAAGTAACATGTACAGTGTACCTCCGTCCGTGTGAAAGTGTACACTTATATCTCACGAACGAGCGGATTATTGTAGAAAATGGACGAATCATTACGGCGCGCTCACTTCCTCAGTTTCTTTACATTTTGTTATTTTTGTTTTGCTTACGTAACTGTCTTTGGTTAATGTCCTCGAGAGATATGCAAGGTTGCATTGTTACGTGATGTATAGACTGTGGTATAGGTGCCCTGCTTTGTAGCTAAGTTAGAAAAATATAACAGTCACACCATAATGTGCTTGGACAATAGATTAAATAGAAAAATATGTATCTAAAAGTTAAACTATTAAGCTGTAAAAAAAACAATAGTTAAATGGTTTCAAACCTTAATATGAATTGTCACTTTTTGTCTATTTTACGAATAATAACTTAATTCATATTAAAAATCTTTTAATATGCGGCCTAAAAACCCCAGCTCTGTTAAAGCCGATTTCACTCACAACAGTAAAGCATACCATTGAAAATTTAAATAAATCAATTTACAATTTCTATTTACCGTTCTAGGCCGCACAGGCAATTAATATTTGTCTAAATTACAGCAGTAAGTAAAGGAAATCAACTGGAATATGAATAAGAACGAAACCTTTAGTCACGCTTCGGCGCCCGCGCAGTCGCTCTAGTACGCCTTGGATAATAACTTGTACTTTTCTGATGCGTGTTTTTTGTAATTTTTGCGGATTGTTCGAAAAAGATACCGTGGCCCCGGAACACAAAGGGCAAAAAAATAAACATGGGTGGATTTTAGTCTGTAAAAATCTGACACTAGCTGTCTCTCCGCCCTGAGCAGGGGAAGTTATTTGAAATATGCCATCCCTAAAAAAATAAGCAATCTATGAGCTATTCTGCGTATTTTTAGCCCTAGATTTTGTTAGTCATCATCATCTGTCTAGCCTTTTCCAACCCATGTTGGGGTCGGGTATCAGTCCAACTGGTTGCAGAATACCAGTATTTTTAAATATATCCCATATTATTTTCAATTTTTTTTTATGTTTTTCATCAACCATATACTTTTCAACAGACTTCCCGAACCGGGCACCGTTTTTTCTTTCTGGACGTTTTTATGTGCCCATTTAGGTTTTATGTAAAAATAATGGATTTTGTACTCACGAAAACAGCAGCGAACGAAATACTATTTAACGATTTTAAAACTGACTTAGACTGATTTTAGAAAAAATTGCATCAACATCCCAGACGATTTTACTTAATTAACATTTCACAAAACAAACACATACTATGTCACCATATTCCTTTCTTAACTAAAACTTTTATTGGCCTGTCACTTTTTAATTCGCATTTTCATAGCATCATAAAACTTAATATTGAATGTAGTCATCATGAAAGTGATAGTGCGTAAAACGCAGTTATGAAACCACTTTCTTGCTTCGTTAGTTCTAAACTAATAATTGTAACGACTTTATTTATAAGTATCAAACTCAAACTCAAAGCATTTATTTCAATTAGACCATTACAGGCACTTTTGAATGTCATAAAAACAAGAACAAAAAAATGATGCTGCTACAGTCCCAGTCACAAGACATAATAACTTATGAAAGTACTGTAGTTGCCCATTCCAAAGCGTAGATCTCTATGGAGAAGAATGGGCAAGAAACTCCATGGACACTCTTTTAAATCATAATATTTTATAAAATCATGGATACATCATTCATGTTGAGATTATACATAATGTGAGAACGATGTAGAAAAACGAGCACATTTAGAGCGTCCAGAGTAAAAGCAATAATTAGCAAGAGTTTAATAGATGAATTAAAACAAACCGTGGTAGCTAAGAGATGACCAGTCCCAACTGACAGCGCCCGTTCACGAACATGACGTATGGATCAGCCCCATTCAGCTCGACCATTTTGAAGGGAGCTAAATGACCCGACACACCCGCCACCATCAGCGAGACATTTAAGTGAGCATGACAATCTCTCAACCACCAGGGCAACCGTCGAGTCAATAAAATTACATAGTACTCACACATGGGCATTACAATTATACAATATTAGGAAATTGAGTCTATACAATGCAAAGATAGTCTTACAATCTTCTTCAGCTGCCACAATAACTTCAGACGCTGATTAATTAATTTGCCCCTATGGTTGTGGAGCAGGACCGGCATTGAGCCAAGCATTTATATCATTAATGTAATCCCCCAACTTATAGTATGCTTGCCTACATAGTGTGCGTTTAATACAAGATTTAAACTTCGATTCATTCAGTTGTAGGATGTGTGGAGGTATTTTATTGTAACATTTTAAACAGTACCCCATAAAAGAGGAGTCTACCTTAGCTAGCCTGAAACCTGGCTGAACCAGTTGGTCCCTATTTCTAGTATTATAGTGATGTCTGTCACTTCTCTTACTAAATAGATGCAGATTTTTCCTAACGTACATGATGTTTTCATAGATGTATTGACAAGGTACTGTCATGATGTTAATTTTTTTAAACAGTTCTCTTAGAGAATCGCGCCTACGTAGATTATACATGGCTCTGATGGCTCTTTTCTGCAGAATAAATATAGACTCAATGTCTGCAGCCCGTCCCCAAAGTAAAATACCGTATGACATTATACTATGAAAATAACTAAAATAGACTAGTCGCGCGGTATCTACATCAGTAAATTGACGGATTTTTCTTACAGCATATGCTGCTGAACTCAACCGTCCTGCAAGAGATGTTAAATGAGGACCCCATTGTAGCCTCGAGTCGAGTGTGATACCTAAGAAAACAGTTTTATTGACAAATTCTAGTTTCTCTTGATTTAATACTATGTCACAATCACTACTTTTGACGTTTGGTAGAGCGAATCTTATGCATTTCGTTTTTTTTCCATTCAATACTAAGTTATTAGCAGTAAACCAATTATGGACCTGCAATAGGGCGTTATTTAGGTCGTCAAGATTCGTGGTACGTCTATTTACCTTAAATATTAAAGAAGTGTCATCAGCGAACAACACCATTTGGGGTTGATTTTCAAATAAATGGGGTAGATCATTAATATATACTAAAAAGAGGAAAGGGCCCAATATAGAACCTTGTGGTACACCCATTTTAACTTTTAAACCCATTGAATTAACGCCATTAATTTGAACTTGTTGCTGTCTATCATTTAAATACGATTTTACTAAACTGAGCGCAAGTTTATCTAAACCGTAATGCTCAAGTTTTAAAAGCAGGGTTTCATGATTAACGCAATCAAATGCCTTCGTAAGGTCACAGAAGATTCCTATTGCATCTTGTGCCTCTTCCCACGCAGTAAATATGTGTTTCATTAAGGTGACACCGGCGTCAGTCGTACAACGTCCTTTGGTGAAACCATACTGCTTTTCATGTAAGATTTTATTGGTGTTAAAATGGTTGAGCAATTGATTTAGCATTATCTTTTCAAACACCTTGCTGTGAACTGGCAAAACGGATACGGGCCTATAGTTGTTAGTGTCTTTACTGTCCCCGGATTTAAAAAGCGGTATTACCTTGCTGTATTTCATTAGATCCGGGAAAACCCCTTGATCCACGCACAAATTAAATATTAAGGCTAAATACGGTGCTATAGTCTCAATAATGGCGGTACAAGCTTTGATGGACATACCCCAGAGATCTTCGGTTAATTTGACCTTGATTTGCTTAAAAGCTTTAATGACTGATAAGGGGTTTATATGCTTAAATTCAAATTGAATCTCTGTTGATTATGTTGATAAGGTTCATTGTTCAGCCACTTCTTCTTCCTTTATAAACACCCTCTGCTATGTCTAAGATCTCTAAGATGGGAAGATCCACCATACAGACGCAGTACGGGATAGTAGAAGTCAAATGACGGACGGTATGATTGGCGTAGTGGTTGAGCGGTTGACTGCTGCGCTGCTAATCGCGGGTTTGATCTTCGGACGGAACAAATATATGGCCTACAGATAGTTGTTCCGGATTTAGCTGTTTGTGTATGTGAGTTTTGTTTGTAGACGCACCCATAATACTGGTATACGGGGAATTCCAACATACCTCAAAAGTCTACAACTTGAGATGTGCTAAATAAAACACTACTGATCTTTTAGCTTCTTATGAATCAAGGTCAAAGACTTTTATTTATTTATATTCCTCCTTCCTGTCCTTCTTTTCCTCCTATTGTTTTTAGATTTTAAAAATATTATTGTAATAAAAAACAATCACCATATACATATGCATAGTAAATTCATTCAATCATTTATCTCAATTCGTTTCTGATAGTTTCGATAACGCCATTGGTTTGATCGTAATAGTACACATATTTCAACATCATGCCACCACAGATAGTAACTATGAATGTAGTAAATTCTAAGTTAGAGAGGCAGTTTGGTTAACTAGGTGATCGGATTGTAGCCTAGATTATATGTACAGTCAGCGAAAGAGATACGTATCCGGATTCGTCAGATAGTTGCTTAAAAAAGATTTAGTTGAAAGAAATTTGAGTTAAAGACGTCCAATTATCAAACGACGGCATGGCTGGTGCAGTGGCTGAGCGGTGTCGCTGCTTGTCGCGGGTTCGAACCCTGCACGAAACAAATATTTGTATGACCTACAAGTAGTTGTTTCGGGTCTAGCTGTTTGTTTATGTGAGTTTAAATGTTTGTAAAGGCACCCACGATACAGGAGAAATCCCTAGTGTGGAACAACTGCAACTGTTTAAAAAAATGTTTATACAAATAAAAAAACCTATAGCTGACAAGCCTGGTTATTTATCTCTTTTACTGACTGTACATACATTTTAGTTTCAGATTTATGGTTGCATGTATCAAATGGTGGATTGTTTGATTTATATGGGAACTTTACTTTAGAGGCTTCGTACTAAATAAGTCCATACATTGGGATATTTTGATCTTATTCCCACAACATCAAGCAGCAACTACTCTCCAAATAATTATGTTTACATTTAATATAAGTATAAATTTAAAATACCATAACAAATTACTTATAAGGACTTTTGACAGTTTAATAGGGTTTAATGTTATTAGAAACCTTACGGCAACAATCTTTGGATTAGAAAAGAAGATATACGACGATGCTGTTTTAACTATTTGTGCACAAATGAACTCAATATTTGTAATATTACTAAATTATGTCAGAAAAATAAAAATAAATGTATCTTATTAATATTTATTTTTGTCATTGGAATCACAATATCTGAAGATTTTCACGAATCTTATTCTCATTATTATTTGGACCTTCTGTGAGACAAGATATTAGCTTTGTATTTTTTTTTTATTTGTGAAGACTTATGTTTTATTTGGTAGTGATTTAAGTTTTATTTTTGGTAGTGTTAAGTTTTGTTTTTACTTTTTGTAGTGTTAAAATTTATTTCTCCAAAGCAATAATGTTGATGCGTTAACTTTTTCTCAACGCGAAATATCTCGACTATTACGATACCCACACATTTACATACAACCGAAGATATTTCCAATTACCACGCAATTTTAACCCACAAAATATGTGGGACAGTGTACAAATACTAAAAAACATGGGAACATAAACATTTAACTCGTAAAAATAAAGGCTAAAATCGCGTGTGTGTGCGATTGTCAAATATTACGCAGATCATGCAATGTTTGAATGGGTGAAGTGACTGTAATGAATTTGGTAACGCTTGGTAAGTGGCGGACTCACGCTATAATCCTAGCCTTCAAGGGGTAAAAAGCTTTACAAATAGAATGTACTTATGATCGGTTCTGCCACTTTGAGAAAGTCAGTTTCGCGTGAGCCAACTAATCGTAATTATCCTCTACTGAAATAATGATAACGTTCTAATAAAAGTGTTTATGAAACATGAATGTCTAAAATATTATTTTTTTTTTAATTTCCATATTTTAGTTATAGTAGATTCGCTGCATGGCATTAAAAAATGACATAGGTATTTGTCTTACGTTGGCAATTATATTTGAATAACATTGTCTCGTAATGATTTATTATAAAGTAACTTTTATTTTATTTTTTTCTTTGTGAAATTTAAGTTTTTGTAGTGGTAGCTTAGAGGTGTGTCCTTCGGAAAACTAAGTGCTAGGTCTCGAGTTCAGATCCAAGACACACAACTCTAATTTTTGGATTCATAATTCGTATTGTATAATACACTTGCTTTAGTGGAAGAAAACATCTTCAGGAAACCAGCATGGCCGAGAGATATTCGAAGGCATGTAAAGCCAAGGTAAAACCGGGTGGTATATTATTATACTCTGATACTAGGTGAGGCACTAACGACACCAATCGGCAAGAAGACTAAAAATAATTTATGTCAGTCTATGCGAATTTGCGATCTTCACACATTTTTAAGACAGGTATTTAAGTTTCAAAAATCTCAGCATTTTTATTTCCATAGGAACAAACAAACCCATCGTATTTAAATTCTAAACTCGCATTTCAACTTTCAATCAACACGTCAATTCATCAATAAGGAACCTATTCTAGAAATCGTTCGACATTGCAAGTGTTTTCAAAATTGCCGGCGAAAAGTGAAAGAATAAGTAATCGATCGGTAGTCGAATCACGTCGCACTTTCTCGCACATCTGCGTAGAATGTATAGCGCTTTGAGAATACACCCCGAGGTTAGTGCTGCAGTTTCTAAATGAGACTATTGGGCATGAGATGACTGTGTAATGATCTTTGGAATGGTTTTGCGAATCATTTCCTTTTCATGCGAAAGTTTAATAAAATACCGGGCTAAGTTTGAGTCGGTCTCGGGCACCAAAATGGCCATGTCTTTTGACTGCGTAGACTTCGAAGGTTAATTTTAGTTCTAAAGTACCAGAGACTTGAGTATACTGTTTTAATTTCAACTCGCTACGTCTTCGCGTTCCCCAGATAAAAGGTTTTGACAGATGGACAACAAACTGATCCTATAACGGGTCCGTTTTTTCTTTTGTGGCAACCCTAAGCAAAGTTCTTTTTTATTTTTTTTTAAATGTCCTGCAATGTTTTGAATAGACATTTTAATAAATTGTCATAATTGATTGCTGTCACAAGTAAATAATTTGTCTATCTATACAGATGATCCTTGCTTAAAACGATATCAGCTTATCACAAAGGTAACATTCCTAATCAATACTACATCATTTACAAATACAGGCGTCAGAACCTTCGAAGTCAATCACAATAACTCACGAACACAATCACAAGGAATTTAAGGCCACAATTGTTTTGATTACCTTCTTCCATTTTCAAGATAACATCAACACTTAGATATCTAATACGATTTTTCTATTGTACACACTGAAAACAACCTTGTGTTGAACCAGCAATGGACAGCTAGATAGATATCGCTTGAAACTGTTATATGCCTATTCTGTGTTTGTTTTGCGTGAGAATGACCTTTTTGTTAGTTTTTTGTTAGGAATCAGTGACTCGTGTAGTATTTTTACTTTTAGTTTTTAGCTCGTTACCCATTCATTGTTTTTTCACAATGGAATAGAAACGCCCTTCTGTAAGATAAGAGGCTCCAAATTTGAGGCCTATATGCGTGAGGCCCTTTGTGAATAAGGCATTTTGAGTCAACTGACACACTTTTAGAAGCAGTCAATAAGAGGCACGTGGTTTTAAGTTGACAAAACAGTAGGATCACTTTTCTCGTTAGTCTGGTGGTTGCGACTGCTGAGAATGACGTCCCGGGTACGATTTCTAGGTCAGAAAGAGAACTGGAGGGTTCCTTACAAACTTGCGACATAAATAGCCACATCTTTTGACTGCGTAGAGTAAAAGTGTTGATTTCACAGCTTCAAGGGACTACAGAATTGAGTATACGGTTTTAATTTCAACCCGATACCTCAACGCGTTCCTACCGGGGTTGCGGGTCCTGCCAGGGTTGCGGGTTGTTCGAAATAGATACCGCGGTCCCGGAACGTAAAGGGCAATAGAAGGAACATGGGTGGGTTTTAGTCAGTACAAGTCTGACACTCCTCCCGCTTCGCCCAGAGCGGGAAAAGTTATTTAATGATTTCCCACCCCAACAAAAAAATACCTCAACGCGTTCCCGAGATAAAGGGTTTTGACAGTAAGAGAGACGGACAACAAAGTGAGGCACAGTAAGTATATATCCTAGTGTAATCAAATTCCATTGTAAGTGATAACAATTACTCAATCAATTGTCAATTATTAAAGTAAAAACACATGACGTGTTTTTACTTGTTTGCACACCATACATGTGCAATCGTAAGCCGACATTCATTCATAATCTCTTTCTGACTCGCAATGAAGTTTACAACAGAGATTTATCGTTAGTAGCAGTAATTAAAAAACCTAAATTTTAGTTTTGTAAGCATTGTTTATAAACTAAAACAGATAAATATATTTCTGATCAGTTTTTAATACTAGTTTTGATAAAAAGACGTTTCTGAACGGACTCCAAAGTATTTTGATAAACCATGTTTATTGCAGGCAATAAACTTGAAACAAACTTCATAATTACATTAAAGTTTGTCTAACACTTTGAGGATGCCGTGTCTATGGCGCGTATGTGTTCCACGCACCTCAAAGAGATGTCAGTAAAGCAGAGGACCCTGCCAGGGTCGCAGCCTGCCGGGGTTACGGGTTGTTCGAAAATGATACCGGGGCTCCGTAACATAAAGAGCAAGAGAAGGAACTCGAGTGGGTTTTATTCAGTCCAAGTCTGTCTCTACTCCCCCCGCTCCGTCCAGACTGGGCGAAGTTATTTGGTGATCGGATCGAGTTCAAAATGACAGTGAAAATCGAAACATTTCTGTTAGCTTACAAATGAAGCTTGTAAGCATACTTGTTCGTCCAGACTACAGGTCAGAGGTGATACAAGCGAAAGTCCGAAACTTGCATGATTACTTGATTAGGAAAGTAGTCACGGTTCTGCTTGTTTTCACACTTAATAACCAGACGCTAATTAATAAAATCCTTTCGCAGATTCTTTCATTGTTTCGTATTTTGCTGCCATAAAAAACAGATATGTAAAAACCATTGTTTATTTATGGTTTTGCTAAAAATAGATCTTTCATTTCAAAATATTTGCTAGCATACCAAAGATTTTAAAGATAGCCACAATATATTTGGTTATTGATGTATTCAAGTACCCCGGAAAATCAAGATAGACGATGTTAATTTTCGGCTTAGTTTAAAAACACAAAAATAAGTATTACGTAAACGGCATAATCGCCAATTCGCATAGAGCATTCCGGCCTCGTTCGTAAATCCGACAAAACAAATAATTACGATATCCCTTGAGGAAATATTGATAGAAAGTCGAACGTTTATGCTTATTAGCTAACACTAATTACCGCTACAACTTAAGTAACGTAATGTTGATTGCGACATGACTATGAGTTATAATCGGTAAGGAGGATCGAGGGGGTTAATATCAGTGGCTTCTAACTTCCCCCACTCTGGACGGAGCGGGGGGGGAGTGTCAGCCTTTAACTGACTATAACCCACCTTTGTTCCTTCTTTTGCCCTTTATATTCCAGGCCCGCGGTATCTCTTTCGAACAACCCGTAACCCCGGCAGGCAGTGGCCCTGGTAGGCCTGGCCTGGCCCTCTCATTTATTTAACACTTCAAGCATAAAGTACAGAGGTGGTCTTAATGCCATAAGTTTTCAACCAGTCATCCTTTGCATGATGTAGAAACAAAACAGTAAGATAGTAGATTTACATGTGTAAATCTGAGATTTACTACAAAGACCTTTCAGTCTATTTGTGTCAATATGCTACCAGAATAAATGAAAATGTTTCACACTTCGCAATCGGATTGGCAAACGTTAAACGTACACACGGCGACACAACTAGCTATACATATCCAATAAACGGCCTCGCTATGTATAGATTTCCTATACCATGAAAGATTTGGTTATACCGGTTATACATAACTTGATTGGGCGTCGTGCGTACTCCTAGACTCTACGTATACCACTCTATATATATTTTTGCATTTTACTACTTAAGTACACATATTTATATAACGTTACTAGCTTTTGCCCGCGGCTTCGCTCGCGTTAAGTTCGGGGTAACACAATTCCCCTTTCCTGATTTGCAGGTAACTGCTACCTGTATTTTTTGCCCTAGCGCCTTATTGATTGTAATAGCAATGCTTAGTTTTCCCTTTTCTTCCCTCTTTCTCCCTCATAGCTCATTTTTTTTAAATAGCCTATGTCCGTCTCCGGTGTCCCAACTATCTTTGTACCAAAATTCATCAAAACCGGTTTAGCCATTAAGGCGTGAAGACGTGACAAACAAATTCACTTACGCTTTTAAAATATTAGTAAGGATTTAAATCGAAGATGTTCAAGATCAAAGCTTATGATTAAGTTTATGACTACAAAACGGCACCGTTTCCTCCTCATCATCATAAAACCGAAGAAATTCCTCCATTTCCTTGCAAACCAAAGATTTCGCTGGCAGTTCTCACGGTTACTCGCGATTGCTCGCGGTTGCTACAGACAACCAGCACCCGTAGATCATTGTTGCGCAACCATAGTTAACTGAATTAGTGCAATTAGTGGTCCTTAACGTCATTAAGATGGTTTTCTAATCAATCTTTATGGATTGTTTTTAATTATGTAGATAGCATGAAGTTCTCAAGTGGTGCAATTTCTGGGATGTCTTTTATTTGTATTGCTACAACGTAAAATCCGTTTCTCTTGAAAACGATGAAGTAATATTCTGCAGCGTTAACTTATAAAGCAATGCCTTAAAAAAAAATAATGGCATCGGATACAAATACGCATCTAATGAACCAGGTCTATAGTATCTATTTAAAAATATTAAAAACCTAATCCTTACTAATATTATAAAAGCGAAAATGAGTTTGTTTGTTTGTTACCTCTTCACGCTTTAATGGCTAAACCGATTTTGATAAAATTTGGTACAGAGATAGTTAGGAACCAGGAGACGGACACAGGTTTTTTTTTTTTAAGTGGGGTATTAGGGAGAACGAGGGAAGAAAAGGGAAAACTTAGCGTTGCTATTACAAATCAATAAGGCGGAAGGGGAAAAACTGCAGGTAGCAGGTACTGTGTTATACCGAATTTAACGCGAGCGAAGCCGCGGGAAAAGCTAGTAAACAATAAAATCATTCCGTAAATTAAAAAACCGGCCAGGAGCAAGTTGGAGTGGCGCACCGAGGGTTCCGTACGCGACATAAACGGCCATATCTTTTGACTGCTTAGACTTAAAGAGTTCTTTTTTCACAGCACAAAGGGACCACAGAGTCGAGTATATGGTTTTAATTTCAACTCGATACCTCCTCGCGTTCCCGGGATAAAGGGTCTTAACAGACAGACAGACGAACACCAAAGTGATATAAGAGTTCAGATTTTTTCTTTTGAGGTACGGAATCTTTTATATGAAGTGACTGCCTGTGTGACCTCGTCAAACTAATTACTGCGTAACGTAACCCACAGTTATTCGAATCACTGAAATCTAAACGCCGTAATAATGAGATTTGTGCCAATACACATAACACTGCACTTTACACAAAAAGTTTTCTGGGTATGACACCCAGAATATACAACAAAATACCTAAGCCCATAAGAGAAAAAAAAGAGTTCAATGAGTTTAAAAAGTTCTTATTCAAATATTTAACTGAAAAGGCATACTACAGTACTAAAGAGTATCTGGATGACGATACAAGCTCAGTGGATTAGACAGGTAAAAAATATGTGCACTATGATGTAGTTAATCTGTAGATACTAATAAAATTAATGTTGATGTTTCCTTACAATATTAAATAATCTATTACCTACAGAATAAAAAAAATGTTTAATTTAATTTGTAATTTTTTAAGGCAGGTTGCTGCTAACCCTTTTGTAATTGAATTTTAATTTTGTTAAATATTTGTACGCCGCTTACGGCAAAACATGGAGATACCTACTTTATATTTACACCTTTTACACCTATGTTTAACAAATAAAAACCTTTGACTTTGCGTCTCTTGTACTGCTTGTAATACCAACTCTCTTGTTCTAAGGTAGTTCAAGTGAACTTATACAGGAGATAAAGTCATGATATACAGTAGTATACTGCATTTGTCCTCCAATCCACTGGAATTTTCCATCGACGCTACTTATCAATACATGTGATTTTAAAAGTGGAATCAACAAACTTGGCAAATACATAAAAAAACAATCGTATTTTAAGCAACTTTGAGATAAAACTTAAACCAGACCATATAAAGGTGACTCAAGGAACGAGCTATGACAATAATACCAATAGCCGTGTTCCTATATGTTTAAGGCTTATATGTATATGGGCTAAAACAAGTTTAAAGTCTTTAAACTACAAGTATTCTTAATTATTAAACAAACAAGTGAGTTTTTCATTTTTGTTTTATTCGTTTCGATACCGTGGTTTCTTTTTAATGAGCATGCAGACTGACAGACAATGAAAACAAGTTTACTTTTTTTTAATATTATAAACGCGAAAGTTTTATGGATGTATGGATGTTTGTTACTCTTTCACGCAAAAACTACTGAATGGATTTTAATGAAACTTTACAATAATATAGCTTATACATCAGAATAACACATAGGCTACAATTTATAAATATAAATTGTATATACTATCACCACGCGAGTGAAACCGCGGGGCACAACTAGTCTATTATAAAACGTTATTGTTATTGTTGTTTCCCAAGGAGAAAGTACTTTTTTTCGGGATGTATGGCACCTGTAGTCCGTCCGTTCGGTATCTGACAGTGACAACGTATAAGTTTTCACGATGATCGGCTCAGTGGTTAAGGTACAAACATACTTTCGCCTTTATAATAGGATGTTCAGAATTTCAGATATGGTATTATTTTTTTTACACTAGTCTGCGTTGAGTACCATAGACTATTAAGAAGCTGTCTATCCTTACCAATATTATAAAAGCGAAAGTGAGTTTGTTTGTTACCTCTTTACACCTAAATGACTAATCCGATTTTGATGAAATTTGGTACAGAGATAGTTGGGACCCTGAAGACGGACATAGGCTATTTTCTTTAAATAAAAGTGAGAAATGAGGGAGAAGGAGGTAAGAAAAGGGAAAACTTATAAGGCGCAAGTGCAAAAACTACAGGTATTACCCCGAATTTAACGCGAGCGAAGCCTCGGGCATAAGCTAGTACGAAATAAATATCCTCTCTATTTATGTACGTACTCCACTATTTTATATCTTACTCAATTCTGTTCATTCTGCATTTGACAGGATGCAAAGTGTGACTCATAGAAGAGGTATAAAACGCATCGGAATCTGGTATACACTTATAACTATGTATATAAAGCCTTATATAGCCTCTGAATCATCTGAACATCTAAATGTTTGGTAAGCGGAACTTTAGGTGACGTAAGTTGACGCTTGAACTTTACTTAAGTGCTTATGTCAAATGGAAGTTTTTTATTGTATTTTAAAATGTGTTGTTTTAATTCTAACCGTGATTTCCATAAATAATTAATAAATATAATATCCATAAATAATTGCTTTACAGTTCAGTTTAGTTTTAATGTGGTTTCAGAAACATCGTGTTTATAATAATGGTATTTCTGTGTCCCAAGGTTAGAATACGTAGTTTGGGAGACGCCGCTCCGCCCAGAGCGGGGGAAGTTATTTAATAATTGACCATCCGAAAACAAAAACATGATCTGTGTATATTTCTAGTTATTCTATGTCTCTTTTTGTAAATTTCTTTTTTGTATTATAAATTCTGTGTGCTTCGTTACAAATTAAATTTATTTATTTGTAATTAGCTGGCGCCCTCGGCTTCGCCCGCGTGATATCTAAAAAAACCTACCTATGTGTTATTCCAGACCGTAATCTACCTCTGTGCCAAATTTCATAAAGATCCGTTCAGTCGTTTTGACGTGAAAGAGTAACAAACATCCATACATCCAGCCATCCTCACAAACATTCGCACTTATAATAAAAGTGAGATAGTAGGATAAACATAAACTTTGGAGGTTGACGGGTCTAGAGTCAAATAGTTTATGGTATTTTTTTGTCACATCGTCGATTACACGTGTCAATTTAAAAAATATAAAGTAATATGATTTTTGACCTTTATTTGATGTGAATTATGTCAAACGTTACGACAGAAATACTTCTATTGTCATAATAGAAGTGTTTGGTTTCTATGATCTTTAGTTTTTTTAATGCGCTGTCTTATTTGGCTAAGGGAAAATCACTCTTATCAGCATCAGCTAGCAGCACTAATTCAAGCTCATTCTTACAATGGATAAATAACAACATAATATTACGACTGTTTTGCTCAGAGTTAATAGGCATCTTCTGGGCTCGCTCGCTCCATCGTAGACCTCATCTGTCGCTTACCATCAGGCGAGATCGAGGTCAAGAGTGAGTTCATGCTAAATAAAAAAAAAAAAAAGTACCTGCTGCCTGTAGTCACTAATATTATCAATTTATAACTGATAATATCTACCAACCAGCACTATCCATATCTTATCTATTGTATATTAATAAATAAGTACTCGTTGACATTGCGCAGGCGCGATTGAGGCCAACCGCTGTACGCTGTAATGTAAGACCTGTTCTATTGACACTGCACATTAGTAAGATGGAGCCTGGTCACGTTGCTACCCTCTGCTTTTGTTTACTAGTTTATGTAGTTGTTCCACGGAATCGTGCCACCGGAATAAAAAGCCGATGTGTTAATCAAGGTTGTTCACTATCTGTGGGCCAAATTTCATTTAAATCGGGTCAGGAGTTTGCGTGAAAGGATAAAAAAATTCAAACATGATCACTAACTTTCGCTTTTATAATATTTGTTGAGAGTAGGATTAATATTGACATACAATGAATAGATATTTATAAATGTGAGTGCTCGAAAATGAATGTCTTTTTTTACGAATGAGAAATCATCAAATAGCTTCGGGAGCGTCACTCTTACTGACTAAAACCCACCCATGTTCCTTCTATTGCCCTTTATGTTCCGGGGCCGCGGTATCTCTTTCGAACAACCCGCAACACCGACAGAGGAATGAATATGTCTGGTCATAGATTAAATGACAACATAACGTAACATCTCGCGTCTAACCCCAGAGGGTTTATGCAGACGTGTAACTATTGTTAAGTTAGCATAATCTTTACTTATATTATAAAAGTGAGTTTGTTTGTTTGTTAGTTACGTCTTCACGTCTCAATGGCCAAACCGATTTTGATGAATTTTGGTACAGAGATAGTTGGGACCCAGGAGACGGACATATGCTAAAAATGAGAAAGAGGTAAGAAAACTGAAAAACTTAGCATTGCTAGTACAATAAATAAGGCGTAAGGGCAAAAACTACAGGTAGCAGGTACCTGTAAATCAGGAAAGGGGAACTGTGTTACCCCGAATTTAACACGAGCGAAGCCGCGGGCAAAAGCTAGTGTTATATACAGCCAATAATAAGGTGGCCTGGGCTTAAAATAATGATGGAAATAATCATCACCAACTGCTCAGGTTTTTCGAAACTTTGTGAGTTGGGTTCGGCATAAAATGTAACCGGATGCAGCTTTGTACCAAAGTTTTGAAAGAAATGACTCGAGCTTTGTTGAGATAAATGTTTTAATAACGTCTCACTGATGTAGCGGTTAGTTGGTGGTTGGTGTGTAAGCTATAAATGTTTAACATGAAGCAATATAAAACAATTATAACGGTTATTAAAAATGTAGTAAAAAAAATGTTCACGATGTTGCTATTAACCGGATGCAGTTGAATACATGTATTTTGCAAGATTAATCTTACCTCCACAACCCTGGTGATCCAATTCTGTGAATTTGAAACCCCTTTTATTTCCAACCTAGATAACCACGTATCTTTTTTTTTAATAAAACTTTGCCTCACACTTGGATTTTCTCCTGTATCGTGGGTGCGTGTACAAACATTTAAACTCACATACACAAACAGCCAGACCCGAAACAACTATCTGCAGGTCATACAAATATTTGTTCCGTGCGGAGATCGAACCCGCGACACGTAGCGCAGCAGTCAAACGCTTAGCCACTGCGCCAGCCGTGTCGTCCAATTAACTTATGGATCAACCCGAGCGGCTATTGGCTTAAAATTCTTCTACAGGCTACCAGGGCCAATTAAATTAGTATCTACAATAATGACTCAGACGCATAAGAAATATACATAACAAAAAATTGGTTGTTTGTAAAGTAGGTTTACGATCGAGATGTTTACGTGATAACGTCTTATTGGTGATATAAGTTATCACCAGTAGTGACATCTAAAATGAAATTAAGTACTAATTCAAAGTTTTTTTTTCGAGCCAAGTAACAGATGGCGCTACCATCTTTATGAAATGTCGCTCGTGAGGTTTACAAGTTTCTGAACATGTCACCCGACTAAAACGATTTTAAAGACGTTATCACGTCAAAAAATACAAGTCAGTATTCAATATTTTTTACTTACATCAAACAAGATTGACAAGTGTAACGCTATCCTACATTAAGTTCTTCTATAAAACACGATCGAAATGTTTATAAACCACATAGTAAAAAATATCGTTATGAAACAAGTCGTGCATGTTATGGCTGTATCGGTTTTTATTAAACCTTTTTTTTACTCTATTTGTGTCTAATGAATTTGACTGACCTACTGATGTCATTAATTTAGATACCATGAAATTAAATGGTATATGGTTGATTATAGTGGTATTAAACAACGGTCAAGGTTGGAAAGGGCAAATGACGCATCTAACGAGCTTTTAAAGGAAAATTGCGGTCTTAAAATCATAAGTCATATAAAATGTATAAAAAGGACTTCCTTAACATTTTAGCGTTTAGTGGAACCGATACCAGATAGATTGTGAATTTGCAACTGGCGGCGAACGTCGTACTTTGACAGATACTTCAATAGGTTCATTAAATTTGACGGGCCTGTTGGTCTAGTGGTTAGTGACCCTGACTGCTGAGCTGGTCGTGGGTTCGATTCCCACCCAGGACAAACTTTGTGTGATGAGCATGATTGTTTGTTCTGTGTCTGGGTGTGATTTATCTATAATATATATGTATTTAATAATTATATAAGTATGTATAGGTATCAGTTGTCTGGTTACCATAACACAAGCTCTGCTTAGCTTGGGATCAGATAGCCGTGTGTGAGTTGTCCCAAGATATTTATTATTATTTATTAAATATCTATGTCCGGTGTCCGGAGTGCGGTCCATAATCAGCTTCGCCTGGTTCACTTGATATTTCAAAACATCGAAATTTTTGACTCAGAATCGAATACCGGAATTTTCTCCTCACGATTGAGTCATAACTACTACAAAAATCATCTACAGCAATACTCGACTCGTTTCACTTATATAACTCATCTTTACACGTAACAGAACGTATAAAAAGCACTAAATAAGACACAAATAAAAAATAATTTTGAGTAGCACCTTTAGGTGAGCGCGTTGAACTCTTTCGTATGGCACAGCGATACGGCCAATGAATGAGTGTATTGAGCTACTGTGAAAAGTTGAAAACTCTCACTTGACAGGTTTTATCGTCAAAAGCGAAAGTTTTTATTGAAGAAGTCGAAACTCTATGGTGTTTTATTACTGTTGTGACCTTGAGTAATCGGTTGCGTAGGTGTTTGGTGGATATTAAGTTTTATGTTTAGTTTTAAGGGCACAGTAGCAGAATTGAGTAATTATTATTATATATATGTTTACCTTTAATATTAATTGAGCAATACATTTTTTTATTGATATTTGCTAAAAGGGTGAGCACAAGTAGCGATTCTTAAATCTACGTTCTGTTAAACTGCAACCTCCATTGATAAACCTTTCAGGTCCGTAGATTTACTTCATTATTAGTTAAGCCCCTAACCATTGCATCTCCTGTCAATATACTATATATAGCTACTAGCTAATATTGTATAAACATATATCTCTGCTACAAGTATTATCTGTGTGAAGAGCCGGAATAGCAACCGCGACTGCGACGGGGAATGTGCGCCCGCGCAGCCAAGGACGCGTCGCCAGTACTCGTGCGCAGACCGAGCGGAATTGTACGTTGTATGATTGCAAGCAAATGTAAAATGTATAAAATGCCTTGAAGTTATTCTTATATGGCTAGTTATAAGAATTCTAAAGAAAGATTTAAATTTACATAGAGTATTAAGTAATGGAAAGGGAAAGGTTCAATGGACTGACTTGTCGCAGTTACGGTGTGCAAGCAATTTTTTTTTTACGTTCTATATGAATTTATAAAATAATGTTTGTGATGCTTTTAGTTATTTTGTGTGCTCGTCGTTATTGTGACTTTTTTCTTTCTTTTTCTTTCTTTATTTTCTTTCAAAAGTAGCCCGGATTTTCGTTTTGTGCCCGGTTGATCTGATAGATACCTACGCCAAGCGTCGTTTGATTTGATAGAGGCTGATTTACTATGATTAAAAACATATCCTTTAAACTTAGTAACAAATCGAGATACTAAAATATATGCCCTAAAACACTAGGCACGTTCTAAGGTAGGTCATCATCATTTCCCAACTACGTTACTGGATTCAGCTGACTATCAGTATTTTACTTGGAGTGACTGCCTATCTGACCTCCACAACACATTTAACAACTGGGTAATAAAATACTCCTTGGTAAGATTGGTTGTCAAATTTTCGAGCCACAGACTACCTGTAGCGACTGTCTAAAATCTACAAATGACAGCCTAACGAAGGCAGATACACCTATGATAATCACTTCCTGGATCCAGCGGCTATTATTGAAAAAAAAAATCTCAAATAAAAAAAAAACAAAAACTAAGAGCGTCTCAAGAAAAAAAAGGACATGTGACGTTGTTTATCAAATACTTCCTGGATTCTATGTGTAAAAATATATACACAGTAGATTTTTGCAACATTTTACATTATTAAAATGTTACATTATTTTACATTATTAAAAACTACTCCATAAAAGTTAATAAAAAAAGATTGATTTTTGCAAAATTTTAATTTACTTGGGCTTATTATTTCTAGAAAACATGTCACGCTTAATCGATAAACCCACCACTCCACTAAAAATCGGTAATTTTAGCCATTAAGCCTTAGAACAGGTAGTGCCCTCATTAATACGCGCTAAACCAGTTCCCTAATCCGTGTTGATCACATGATAGTATGTCGTTTGACCTTCGCCACAATTAGAAGAACCAGGTCTTAACGTCGTGATATTTATCAATAATAGGCAGGTGTTCGTGATTTTATAATAGTAGGTAGTTATGCACAGCTTCTATCAAGTTTATACAGGGTGGTAATTTACTCGGATCTGTTAAGGGTGTGAGGAGCTCGTCGCTAAATTATAACGGCTGCTCGGATCGATCTTGAGGTTAAGTCACGCTTGCCTAGGTTAGTCCATGGATGGATGACCCATTACATACCGAGTTTGCTCCGTGGCTTCGTGCAAAATTTCTCAATCGGAAACCGGAAAGATTTGTTACATTACATTGTTAGTTATTTACAGTTGAATCATAAGATTCAACTAATTCCCTTGTATGTTTAAACAAGGGAATCAAAAATATACATGTAATAATAACACCATAAATAAATAAGTCCGTCGAGTGTGGCTTTTTAATTATTATTTTTTGGTTTTATTCCCGACGAGGGAAATTTGTTAGCCAATTCTTGCACTACTACTTCAAATGAGCCACTCAAGATTAAGATACTAAAACCACCTGAGAACGTATCCGTTATTGAAATAATCGACAATAAGCCATCTTTGGGTCAAGCCATATCTTTCAGTCACACATAAAATATAATTGTTAACTTCTATAACTCCCATTGCCTTGAACATAAATACTGTATATTAATTAAAGACACTAATTACACAGCAAGAATTCTCTCATTTTAAGCATAACTTGTTGCTGACCTACATATCTTTACAAAAATGCCATAATATTACATTGTTTAGTTAAATACTTATTGAATACTAACCTTTACTCCTGACTTTCAAGATCTTAACTCTACAAGCTCTGTTGCTATGCCTCTAAATGTTATGCCACAATAGGTCGTCATAGAATTCGAACTTGTGACCTTTAGTCTGTTTTAGTGCGCTTTTAAGTTGCGGCTATTGTTGCTAACGATTTATTTTATTGAATTGGAAATACCTGTTTGAATATATACAGCACCTTTACTATATTTTAAATTTTAATGGCGTTTTATTTTGAAGAGCTAGAAAAAAAATTGTGAATAAATTGTACGTTATTTTTAACACAGCCAAATAAAATTCATTCTTTAACCTGTACCTTAAAATTAAGTCAATATACCTAATCAATTTGAAGACGTCAATTGAATACATTAATATTATTAAAAATAAAACTTGACCAGAGATTTTAATAGCTTTACCTAAAACAATTTACGAATTTTAAATTCACAAAATGTCTTGTGTGTTTTAGCAGGTACTTTATTCTGTATTCTTTTGTAGATGATATCAATCAGACATATTAGTAACTGCTGTAGTGCTTGTAAAATATACTAAATACGATATAATAAGTACGCCTGCTACGAGAAGGTACCTTACGTTTAAAAGTCCTTTGTTTTCACAAAAAAGAAACTTAAAGTACATTTTTTAAAGTATTAAATTTCTAGCTTTTGCCCGCGGCTTCGCTCGCGTTAAATTCGGGGTAACACAGTTCCCTTTTACTGATTTACAGGTATCTGCTACCTGTAGTTTTTGCCCTTGCGCCTTATTTATTGTAATAGCAAAGCTAGGTTTTCCCTTTTCGTCTCTCTTTCTCCCTCATGTCTCAATCTTTTTTTTAAGAAAATATTTTTTTATACAATATCCTATGTCCGTCCCAAATATCTCTGTACCAAAGTTCATCAAAATCGGTTTTGCTATATAGGCGTGAAGACGTAACAAACAAACAAACTCACTTTCCGAAAAAATACCTGACGTTCAGAAGTCCCTTATTGTCACAAATAAAAATCTTAAAGTACATTTTTTTAAATTATAAGTTGTTATTACGGTTTCACCGGTAAGTACTACGTCAGAGAAATGTGTAAGCTCTCAGTTTGTTACTAAAGTAGTAAAACGTTTTTGCGTCTGAAATAAGTCTGACATCAAAAGTTTGAGCTACTGGTTTTCTCTTCAAGACCGAAAATAAATCTGTTTAGATTTAAAATGATAATCGGTTCGCATTCGTATCTCCGGTCCAAATGAGTTAGTATTACGTAAAATATATTCAAACCTGCATTTTGTATTTAACATTCCGATCGCACGCATTGGTATAATAAGTTAGTTACTTGGTAGCCGAATGACTGGTTTTAAATGTAGCTTTA
The DNA here is from genome assembly GCA_905475445.1 of Ochropleura plecta. Classification (NCBI taxonomy): domain Eukaryota; kingdom Metazoa; phylum Arthropoda; class Insecta; order Lepidoptera; family Noctuidae; genus Ochropleura; species Ochropleura plecta. Next base: position 2,461,447 of record FR997735.1, read on the forward strand.
TCCTTGTTGGGATCAGCAGTTTCGACAAAATCATTTAAAGGCCCGCGGCTTCGCCCGCGTGATGATCGAAAATAAAGTATCTTATGTGTTATTCCAGACTATAATCTAACTTTTTGCCAAATTTCATCAAGATCTGTTCAGCCGTTTTGCCGTGAAAGAGTAACACACATCCATCCTCACAAACATTCGCAATTATCCTTACTTTACTAATATTATAAAAGCGAAAGTGAGTTTGTTTGTTTGTTACCTCTTCACGCTTTAATGGCTAAACCGATTTTGATGAATTTTGGTACAGAGATAGTTGAGAACCAGGAGACGGACATAGACTTTTTTTTTTAAAAGAATAAAGGGGAAAACTTAGCGTTGCTATTACAAATCAATAATGCGCAAGGGGAACTGTGTTACCCCGAATTTAACGCGAGCGAAGCCGCGGGCAAAAGCTAGTAATAAATATAGTAGGCTTTTGTTCTGATTTGAACTAAAACTTTAAAATTCGAACGTTTGATCGTTACTTCTTCGGATCTAATTGCGGTTCACAGCGACAAAGAAACATCAAACTTAACGTAACAGTTCAATTAATTAGATTGGATGGAATTTCTTCTCTTTCTCTCATTAAATCTGCACTATGAAAACATCCACGTAAAATTATAGCGTTCTCAAATTGCTTCAAGGTCTTTCAAACACCTCAATTATTCTTATCGTAGACTTCCCAGTTCGGCAAGAAAGTTTACAAACCTGATCATTACCGAGAGCCATTAGTGAGACTCTCTTATTAGTTTAACTTATACTTATAACATATTTACGTAATGTAAGCACTTACTTAGTGCAGTTAGCTAATTATGATCTTTTTTAATTGAGTTAATGTAGATATTAGATTCTTCTAATTTTTATTTTGCGTAATATTCTTGCCTATTTTACACTCCAGCTTTTCTAGAGTCTTCTCTGTTCATGATTATCTATGGCGCCATTGAACAACTTGGTAGATATAGCTGACGTGGCTGAAAGGACTGCCTAACTCAAATGGGACTGGGCAGAACATGTCTCTGGGATAAAATAGCAGGAAACTTTTGCACTGACACGGTGTGTCGGGATCGCGGCAGAATTCGAAGGAGATGGCTGAAAGAAATATACAGGTTCCATCAAAACTGGAAGGAGGACTCACGGGTTCGCTAGAAATGGAAAGAGTGGGAGGCCTTTGCTAAGGAGTGGGACCGAGCAGACTGGAATGAAGGGACACATCTATCTTGCAAAATTCCTCACAGTTGGTTATTAGGTCAGTAATCCTAGTAGTCACAGTTATTTCATCTGACAACAAAATAAATAAATCAATACGAATATTAATTTGTTGTCACACTTAAATCTCATTAATTCTGTATCTAGAGAACGTATATACCTTACCCGCAGTAAGGTCATAATCGAGGTATATAGAACTTATATGAAAATATACTTTCGTCGTGTTTTTTCGCTAAGAAACTTCTCAGTTTACTTTGACATGACATACCGACTTCATGTAACTATTTATAATTTAATAAATAAATTGTTTTAACAATCGTAAAAAAGAAGATCTTAGATTGAATTACCTGTTTATTTCCAAACCGCGCATAGCCAAACAGAGAAATCGCAAAACAAATCGAGTGAAATTCCAATCGATTTTACTGAATACTACGATTGTATACCGATTATACTATTAACCAGTTTGTTACCCAACCTAACCGGGCTCAGATGAATTCCTCGCCTTTCGTAAAAGTGTCCAATTTTGACGATTACGTATGACTTATGGAAATAAAGCATAAGCTGTTACGAAACTCGAATAACGCACATTAATTAGGCTGTATCACACTAATTTACTGGCTTTCTTGCATACAATTTCAAAAAGAAAAGTTTTCTATGGTTATTTGTTTGTTTATGGACCTTTAAGTTTTTTTATTAATTTAGAAATAGAACTTACCATTTTAAATATCGTATTAAACCAACTCGTCCTGTCAAAGTTCCCCATCCTTATAAAACGTAAGTACACAAAGAATCTATCGATTGTACTTTTAAAACACTACTGTTATTCACATTATTCACAACATCACATGCGAACTAGATCCAAATCACATTAATTTAAAAAAAAAACTATATTGACACTGGCCGTGAACACGCGATTTTAAAAAAGTTATGAAAATTCGCGTTCGATATTCAAGTTTTGGCGGGAAGCGTTCACTCGCGCGGGCTGCGCGCCACAGACTGCCAACATGGCCGCCTATTTTTTTGACGGTTCACACGAGTCGATTCACTTTCTACGACCTTACGGCGTATGCGACTCGTAATTAAACATAAAGATTTACGTAACAAACCGATGTAACCCGTGTCAAATTTGATTTCCGCGAATTTTTCTATTTTAGGACGCCTGTCAGAGCGCAAAAAAAATTAGGTTTTTGGCACATATTTACTGAGTTGTTAAACATTAGGAACGGTTCAAACTTTTTTAATTTCAATTTTAACACATTTTTCATTGAATGGGTATAATATCCAACCGAATATTCCATGATCAAAAATGAAGAAAGATCTAATTTACGCCTCAAGCAGGTTTAAAAAATTTGGAAAATCCAAAAGTGCACGCCTCATAGCGGCCATTCACATTAAAAAAAAAAACTAAAACAAAAACTCAAGATTTTTAAAACAAAATAATATTAGTTTTTTACAAATTATAATTAAACGACAGTATGTACTTAGAACGCTAATATTAATTGGGAATCAGCCCCGGGTATAACTTTATATAATAAGGAAAAAAGTATTCTGGTACGATAAATTTTTCGACCATTTTCTCTGCCGTACATGGATCCATAAACACAGACTGACGGACGTCCAAGAATGATTGATTTTAATGTTATTATTTACTATGTTAAACAAAATAATTGTTCATAAAAAATACCATATGTGCTTGATAGATTATTTAACTCGATTTTAGTGCACTCATATTATCCTGTAAGTGTTATATTAGTGAGAAAAAAGTCATTCAAGTTTCGAAAGACTGGGTTTTTTGACATGTCGAGAGTAGAGCACTGCCTCCGCGAGGCGTGCAATAGTCTAGTCGAGTCTATCAAAAAGCGTTACTCAATAATGTATTTTATTTTAACAATTACAGTAACCAAACTTACAAAGTTCTATGATCTATTTCCTACTTCAAGCACTAGACTTCTAAGCAAATACATTTGTCACATACAACAATATTGTAACAAGTTCTCGACCTTATAATAAATGGTACCTAACAGATCCGGTTCACCTAACCTTCGAGGTAGATCGAATGACTTGGTGAACCGTAGGCTACAATCCAAAATTGACCTTTATGACTGATAATATTGCAGTTATAAAGAAAAACTTTAACTCATCATCTGCCTAGCCTTTTCCCAACTATGTTGGGGTCGGCTTCCAGTCTAACCGGATGCAGCTGAATTTCAGTATTTTATATGGAGCCACTGCCTATCTAACCTCCACAACCCAGTTAGTACTGGGTAATACGATACCCCTTGGTAAGACTGGTTGTCAGACTTTCGGGACACTGACTACCTGTAACGACTGTCAAAGATCTACAAATGACAGCCGGGACCAACGGCTTAACGTGCTTTCCGAGGCACGGAGGAAACTCGGTATGTAACGGGTGGTCACCCATCCACAGACCAACCTAGGCAAGCGCGGCTTAACCTAAAGATCGACCCGAGCGGCTGCTATTATTTAGCCACGAGCTCCTCGCGGCTAAATAAGTTAATAACTAATACGTAATAATAGTTTTTAAAGAAAAACTTTAACTGCACCCATCAAAATAGGAAACATTTTTGTTGCTTTGCTATAACGATTTGTTTTAATGACTTGCGAAAACTTTGTTAAAGTAGAGAATACAATTATTAGTAAGATAAGTTATAGAAAACTAACATTAGAGTTAACCTACAAGTGGTGCTAATAACAGAATGATTCCATAAAATCAATGAACCTGACTCGTGAATCTCACTCGTTATCATACTGCCAAAAAAACTAACGGGGTGAGCTAAATAAAACCGTTTAAAAAATAGACATATGACTTCTCGAATAGATATTGATTCGAAGCGTTTAGTTTGCTATTTTGAGAAAAAATACAGTTCGTAATATCCGTATTTCCTATGCTTCAGTATTGAAGACACACCTTTTTGGTCAAAGCCAATATGTGACTGTACTAGCGAAATGTATTTCAATATTATCTATTTCGTGAACACTTTTTCTTTAACAAAAAATAATGAGCAAGTGGCACTAGTCAATCAAATTGATTTATAAAGCGGCCGCAATTATACGCAGTACAGTTTGTGAAGTCGTAAATACGTAGTAGATAATATATTATCAACTTAATAATCAAAAATACAGGAAGAGTGCACTGATAATAGTCAATTGATGAATTAATGTTTTTTTACCGTGTCCAGAAATTGGTATCACATTTTTCACGATTTAAGTAATGAATTACTTTAAGGTGTAATGTTATTCAGAGTCTAATGCGTTGGTTTTGGCAATTCAAGTCCAAAAATATTTTAGAAATCTATATTTAAGGACTGTATGGGAGAATGAGACCTAGTTAGGAATGAGAATAGTGCAGCGGCAATTGACCAGCATTTCAGCAGGATCATACTAAAACACACAGAGGCAGCAAGCCGCGAGACATTTGTAACACAATTGATATAACATATATATGCTAGTCCCATATTCCATTACAACTTCATACCACTCTATGCCAGGTCAAGGCTTGAAACCTACAAGAAAACTCTCGAGTAAAAAATAACAAGCAAAAATAACAAATGAGAGCCTTCCATAATTATAATTAATAAGCCTGAGAGCAAACTCGGAAAAGACCACAGTCTTGAAATATTTTTTAATAAATTCTTTGACAAGTTTTTTCGTAAGGCGCGCCGGTCTAGCCTGTTACCGGCTGCATTCCAGTCTTTTCGTTGAACCAGTCACGCGTGATCTAGGACACATGTTGAAGGCTTGTGTGATGGAGAAGGGCACTTGGTTTGGTAGTTTGGCAGCTATACTTTTACCCGAGTGCGTAGCAGCAAAGACAGGGTTATGATTTTCACGCTTATCTTTGCCTATTTGTGTCCTTCATAGCCGCGAAGTATCTGGTAACATACAATGTATTGACTCGTCGAGGTATGGTCTAAGTTTTACATTATGACATCACAATAGTAAATTTAAGAAATGTCTATTAAAAAATTGATACATTGACCGGTAAGTAAGACTTGAAGATTTAAAAAAAAACCTCCCGTCCAAGTCCGAGTCGGACTCGCGCACGGTTTAGTATTTGTTTTTATAGTGGCCATATAAATACATCATCTGTGAAAATTTCAACTGTCTAACTATCACGGTTCGGGAGATAAAGCCTGGTGACAGACGAACAGATGGACGAATAGCGGAGTCTTAGTACTACTAGGGTCCCGTTTTACCTTTTGGTTACGGAACTCTAAAAACAATCAAAGGACTTAATCGCGACAAAAATTCCAAATCTAGATTGTTTTTTAACCGAACTCGTTTTTTTAAGAAGGTACGTGATTTTGGCATTCTCGTTAATCAGTTGGGTTTCCTATGGATCTGCGGAAGTCTTTATTGAGTAGGAAGTCATGATTCTTTACTGCAAACAGTATTTTTGTACCTTAAATAAATTATTGCTTCAAGAGTGGGACCAAGGTTATTTATTTCTTTAAATACATTTTCGGAAACAAGCTCTCATTCGACATATACTTATCTGCATTGAATATCATTGGACTGTGGCTGTTTTTTTTAATGGCTTGCGTTTGTCCCCAACTCGCCTGATATCAGGCCACGATGCGGCTTTGGGTGGAGCACGATCGCTTTAACGAGCGTTTTAAACCACTATAATGATCAGGGAACAGATAAGCTGGTAGGTAGTGAATTCAACAAATAGGTGGCGTTCAAAATATAAGTGGAGGCGCAGTGCTTTGGTCGGGTTCGGAATGTTAATGCAACCAATGTTGGCTGACGTAGTTTAGTTTTAACCCTTCATAACTAGATTCATCACAAAGAAAGATACCTATTAGCTTCGGTAATCTTCGGCCCTTTACCGAATAACCACGAACATCACGCCCCAACAGGGCAAGAAAAGGTTTCGCAATGTAAGCTAAAATACCCAAAACATTTCACAATGAACTAACTTATAAATAAACTAAAAATAGCGTCAAAAATTCGTCCTTAACGCTGTGTATTGGTAATGTCCCCAAGAGATGCTTAGCCTCTAGCCAAAGTAAAAGCCAGCCCTTGGGTCACAGGAAGTGTCAACTAAACGTTTAGAAATATCCTTAAAAAGGCTGTGAGCACAAGGACCCCACGGTCCCAGAGTTTCAACCGAAAAACGGTTCGAAAATATAAAGTTACCAAAAAGGTTAGGTACTATATTTACGAAGCTTGAGGTTCTCTGCAGCCGCAGCAGCAGCGCCAGCGCAGCACAAAGAGCTAAGAAGATAGAATAACACACGAGTATCGACAAATGCTGCGTCCTAAATAGCCGAAAGGCCTACCAATAATGTTTTCTTTCAAAAATAGTTACGACACAAGTCAGCAACAAGAAATTTCACCGGACACTTTTTTTTAAATTTCATTGACAAATAAACTTTCCTTGGTCGTCGTATTCCGCACACGGCGTAGGCGCGAAACAAAGGCAATTGTCGCAGTATCGCACTGAGCAGAGGGTCATCTTATAACAATGGACAATTTAGAACTTAGTTTCGTGAGGCTTACTATGATTGGAGGTTCTCCTACCTTGAACAGAAATATTTAAGACTTGCGTTTATCTTTTCCGTTCCCCTCTTCGCAAGGTTCAAGCCTGTGTTTCAAAAACCTGCATCATGCATGTGAAACTATGTTTAATTGAATATTGGCACTTGTTAATATGTGAGTTGGCTTATTTTTCTAATTTATGGTTTTTGTTCATAATCTGTAAGTAGGTAATTGTTGCGCTGTAATCTGATTTTAAGAATGTATTATTTCATTGTATTTTAAATTTAAAATAAAATCGACGTAGGTAGATAACTACCAAGTTTGTTTTCTACAACTGCAATGAATTATATTTGCGTGATAAATTCATGCAGTCTAAAATGGCTATTTAAGCAGAATTATAATAGGCTAATAATATGAATTACAATATTAACTGCGTCTGTGACCATTTTAAGAATTTTAACGTCATTCATATTATGATTCTGCTAAAGCGGCCATTTTACATCCCCAGAAGTGTCTTTTAATCGCCTAATTGAAATGGTTTGTCTTAGACTTTGCTAACATTAAACACTTAAATGATAACATTTTCTGTATCTTCTGTACTTACCTCCTCAATGGCATCGCCATGTTTGTCTCGACATCCGTGACAAGACTGCTGATCAAATGAAATTCTGAACAAGTCAGTGAACTTAACAACGCGTTATGAAATCAAAGAAATCATTGATTAAATTCGAAAATATCTAAAGTGAAATGTTTGGTTACAATTAATCACAATATTTGTATTTTTGAATGAAAAATGCATCAAATGACCAAAGTTGAGGAGAAACTTTTTTTATGCCCTTTTATAAGATTTTGTTGATATTTAAGTTATTTAAGTTCACTTATACCTACTCGTGATGATGTATTACAGGGTGTAAAGCAACCGTTCACGAAGCTGTCAACCATGAATTTTGTACATCAAACTCAGTGGCGGATTTATAGATTTGCCGCCCGTAGGCTATTCAATTTTTGCCGCCTCTAAATTTTGATATCTTAATCCACAATCATATCAATTTTCTATCAATAAAATTCAACTTTATAATTTTATAAAAAAAACTAAGTAACTGCACCTACGCAAAAATATTGTTTAGGAAAAAACATTTTTTTTTTCGGGAAAAAATCTTTTTACAGGTAGAACTCGGAAGCATTGTAGGTAGGTACTGTGCGGGGATCGGGAGGTACCTATTTAACATAATAACACAACACAATCCATCTATTTTTTCTTTGCCCTTCCTCTTGCTTTCCGTCCATCAGCATTCAGATCCATCACTCTTTTAGTCACATGTAGGTACCTAAATCATCAGACTGAATATCGGGAAAAATTAAGAATGTTCTCCGCTACTTAAAATAACTACATTAGTAACTTTTGATTTACTTACCGAATATACTGAAAAGAATGTGGGATGAGCGAAGCAAGCTCAAAACTGTTAACGGACATTACCATTGTTTGGGCTAAAAATTACAGATAGCTGCAAACCTTATTTTATTAAACATAATGTTTTTAGTTTACCTTCCCTATTTATATAATTATGAAGTAGCTAATTTTGTCCAAACTAATCCCAAATTATTTAAAAAAATGACAGAAGTTACGATTCGCAGTCGGCGTGATAATAACAAGCTAGAAATAGTAAGGCCGAACACGGCACTGATGCATAAAAGCATATTTTATTTGGCGCCAATCATTTATAATAAAATCCCCAAACTTATTAAAGAATTACCAAATAGAGTCTTTAAAATACAACTCAAAAAATTCCTTTTAACCAAATGTTACTACAGCCTATCAGAATTTTTAAATGATTGAAAAGCAATTACGACATTTCTTGTAAATTTAAGCTACGTTTTATATCTTTGTTATAATATATAATAATAATAATAAATTTATTTGTCAGAATATTGTTGCTTTAGGTGTTACAAAAAATTTGATGTCCATAATATTCTGCTGTTTCCAGCGTACAAATATTTTAAAGAATAATTGTAATTAATTAATAATAAAGAATAAGAATTAACATTCACACTTTAACATTAAAATTGACATACCTACAATAGAATTAATACAAATGAACCATACAATGTCAAGAATAAGGAATACGTTAACTACTATCAAATACAATGCCAGGATTATTAATTATAATGTCAAGAATTATTAAATATTACATACAATGTCAGGGTTTATTAACTATTATGTCAAGAATTATTAAATACATTGTCAGGGTTTATAGTTATAATGTCAAGAATTATTAAATACAATAAAGAAGATAATAAAGATTTCACTACAATGTCCTAGAGTTAAAATTCCATTCAATCAGGAGGTAAGTCGTCGTCTAATTTAAATTTCGAATCAAATTTTTCATTTAAAAACTCATTCGTTGAGTAGTAACACTTTTGCAACAGAAAGTTAAATAGTTTGTTTTTAAATGATGTGATGTTAAGACTTTTAAAAACATTAGGTAATTTGTTATAAATTTGAATTGCCATACAGTAAACATTATTCGAAAATAGTTTAATTCTTTGTGGGGGTACACATAATTTATGAATATCTCGACTTTTCCTTATTACAACATCATTGCGTACTTGAAATAATGCTAAGTTTTTACGTACAAAGATACAGAGTTCGAATATATATAAAGATGGGAGTGGTAATATTCTTAATTTTTTAAATATTGGGACACAGCTTTGTAATGGTTGGGCTTTAGTCATTGATCGAATACATTTCTTTTGGGCTCGAAATGCATTAATGGTATCAACAGAATTTCCCCATATAATGATGCCGTAGCGGAGAACTGATGCTACGTAACCATGATAGGCATAAAGTGCTGCATTGATGCCAGCTACGCGAGTAATTCGGTTTAAAACGAACACAAATCTTTGCAGCTTAGTACATAATTTGTCAATGTGTGCTTTCCAGGAGCAATATTTATCTAATGTTATTCCCAAAAAAGTGGCACTTTCAACCTCTTCTACGGCGTTATTTGCATATTTAATTTTTAATTGTTGACGTTTGCTATTGTAAGTTTGGAACTGTATAAACTTGGTTTTACTAATATTGACGTGTAGATTGTTGTCTTTTAGCCATTCTATTATTTTGTCTAACGTGTCATTAATCTCTTTTTCGTATTTCGTGATATTGTCATCGGTGAGTTCAATACTAAGAGTTGTATCGTCGGCGTACAGAATGCAAGAATATGGGGTTACGTTGGGCAAATCATTGATATAGAGCAAAAATAAAAAGGGACCCAATATACTGCCCTGGGGAACACCACATGAGTTTTGACGATAAGCTGATCTATGTGTTTTATTTTCTAATAAAGTATGTCTTGATATTTCTACGCATTGCTGACGATTATTAAGATAGGATTCTATCCACTGTAATGCGTTTCCCCTAATACCATAACGATTAAGTTTGAAGAGAAGCAGTTTGTGATCAACGAAGTCAAATGCCTTTGACATGTCAAGAAATACCGATGCTATTGGTCTTTTCTTATTTAGACTAGAAGTAATCATTTTCACAAGAGAGAAACACGCAAGAGTTGTTGATTTATTTTTTCTGAAACCGAACTGTTCCTCTTTTAAGATTGAGTGTTTTAATATAAAAGAGTGCAGTTTATCGTACATGATTCTTTCAAAAATCTTAGAAATTACGGGTATTAGAGTAATCGGTCGATAGTTATTCATGTCATTTTTATCTCCTTTTTTATATAAAGGTTTGACTATCGAAAATTTTAGTCTAGCGGGGAATATGCCTTGAAATAGTGATAGATTAATAGTGTGAGCGAGCGGATAGGATATATATTTAGAGCAACGTTTAAGGATTTTCGTATTGATATCGTCATACCCGGTTGAATTTGTTAAGTTTAAAGAATTAATAATTTTACACACAGTATCTTCGTCAGTTGGTGTCAAGAAAATGGTATTTGGTATGTCAGTTATAGTATGTTTGTAGTCAATGTGTTTTTGAGAATTAGGTAAATTAGTCTTGTTAGTCATGTTTATAAAAAAGTCATTAAATTTATTGGCAATTATATCGGCATTAGTGTATGTGCCCTGATCATCTATGATAGACGTAATTTCAGCGTTATTATCGCTATCTGTACTATTCTTTTTAATAATGTCCCAGGCGGCTTTACATTTATTGTTTGATTGAAGGATATAACGGGTATTATCAATTTTTTGAGCATGTAATATACATCGTCTCAGTATTCTTGTATAATTTTGGTAGGTCTTTAGGTTTCGATTTTTATTAGAATTTAATAGTCTATGTTTTAGGTACATACTGCGTTTCTTGACACAACATCTTTTTATTCCTTTTGTTATCCATTTACTTTTTGGCGGTTTGTTTGTAATTTTTACTTTGAGAATTGGGAAACAGAGATTATAAAAAAGGGACAGTGTGTCATGAAAGTGATTGAATGCTATGTCAGTATCATCTAACTCGTATATTTCCGAAAAGGAAAGAGACGATATGCATGATATAAACTTTTCTATATTTTGTTGACTCAGATCTCTTCTCTTTTGAAACCAAAATTGTTTTCTGCATCTTGCCGCATCTACAGACGAATCGAAACAAATGGACTGCCCGGTCTCATGATCAGATAATGCAAGGGAATGTATTTGGGGCTGAACATTAGGTATGTCGCTTGCGATGAGATCTAAACATGATGATTTTCTTGTTGGTTTAGTAATATGGTTAGAGATGTTATAGTTCTGTAAGATATATTCTAGTTCTTTATAATTATTGTTACGCTTTAATGCATCAATGTTCCAATCTCCACATAGTATTATTTTATTTTTATTACGTTTCGTTATTTTCTTTAAGATAGCCTCTAGGTTTTTTAAAAACACACTTAGATTTGAGTTTGGAGTACGATAAATACAGATAACAATGACTTTAAGCGTGATAATTTCTATTGCACAATATTCGAAATCATTTATTAAAGGCGTAACCAAGTTAGGAATATGTTTACATTCAAGGTCCTTTTTAACCATTATGCAGGTTCCACCTCGCCGTTGGTGAGGTCTTGAGAAAGATGAGACTAGCTTGTAATTTTTTAATATTAAGTTACTCTCTGATCCTTTTTTTATGAAAGTTTCAGAAAAACATAAAATATCAAAAATTGTACCGTTTGCATGCAGTTCTTGTAAAGTTATTTGTAATAAATCTGTTTTATTTAAGATACCAGCAATATTCTGATGAAATAGTGTACATTTACGTTTAACATCGAAAAAAAATGGATTTGTTAGGATCATCAGGGTTTGGTGTAGGTATAGCTTTATTTGCTTTTAATGGCTGGTGGGGGTTCTTTATTTGTACCTTAAAATAATATGGAATTGTTCCTTTTGTGTGATTACTATTTATGTTTAAGCTCGCTGACGTACTCGTGTGTTTTAATATACAAGCTGTGTCCATACTTTTCTTAAGATTAATATTATCAATTTCTATATTTATTTTATAACACAATATTTCCTTGAATGTGTATTTATAATGATTATGACTATATATATTCTCAGTTGTATCAATGAACTTACAGTTAGGAAAATTAAGCAAAAATAGTTTTATATTTTGGTTCAATAAATTAAAATTTAAATAGGGATTATTAATAATATTTAGAATAAATATTTGGCTATTTCTTAGCTTATGAAGTGTTGGAATCAACTCTGATAGAAATTTGTACGGGTTTTTGTCATTGCTTCCTATGCCCAATATTACTATGTCATCATGGTGCAATGTTTTTATATAATCATCTATTTTATACAATATTTGTGTACTAGTAGCGTTTGGCTTTGACACTCCTGACACAGAATATACGTTATTCCACTTATTGGCATCCCTCTGCAACTTTATTTGACTGGCAAGACCTCGTACTTGTTGGTCTCCTAAAATAATAATTTTTGGAACACCGGATGTTATTGAATTTTGCGAGCCTTGGTGATCATTTTTATTTTGTAGGGTTGACGAAGTTTGAGCACATGGGATCTCTATACTGTGTTCGAATGATTGTCTGCTTTGTGGAGTAAAAACTGATGCAGTATCACTTTGCTCAAAACATCCCGGTTCTGTTGTAGGTAAATTGTTTTGTTTTTTTTCCTGTTGGACCAGTGAGTGAGTGTCATCATGAAGTTTTTCATCACTAGGTGAGCTTTGTAACTTGAGCGGAGAGTTCCTGAATGACTCAGCAAGACGACGCTTGACTTTATATTTCTGCACAGTTGACTGAAGTAAAGTAGCTCGTGGACTTCGGCAAATCTGTTTTAGAATTTCAACTTCCTGAGATAGTTGGGCAATATGTTTTTTTTGTTCTACATTTTCGAGAATGACATTTTCTAATTCATCCTGCGTAGATTGTAAGTCCGCCTTTAATTTGCTTATTTCGGAGTCCATTTCGTCTCGGCATAATGCTGTAATATGCGAAGAAACGTCTAGTCTTCTACTAAATGATTCATCTGAAAATGACGAGTTGATGGAGGTGCTCATATCCATTTTTTCTAGTGATTTACACTTTTTTAAAGGTCTTCTACGAGTAACATTATCCAGGCTTTCCATCGTTATGCGCCGCCTACAGTAGAGTTGTGGAACCAATTTAGTGCCGTAGGTACAATAGGCACTGAATGAGAGGTTTTCCTATTCCTCAGCAGATCTCGTGTTTAGAGTTAAAGGTAATCATTTAATGTAGTGCCCTCTATAGCGATGGTGTTCAATAACCGTGTGATGGTAAAGATGAGCAGTGAAGTTAGTAATAAAGTCGCTTTACTCACTCAGCTAATGCTTGTATTGTTGCGCACGCGCGAGTATCGTGGTATCCTAAGTTGTTTCGCCTTCGGAAATCTTCGGGACTCGAACAACCGCCGAACGATGACTACGAGCGGGCGCCCGCGCCAGTGCGTGTGTCCTTGCGGTGACAAGCAGCGATGTGGGCGTGCGGAGGACGGTCGTTGACCCCGGCACGGCGTTCGGTTATGTTCGTTGACACGATGATTCATGCGCTTGCGATGGCCGTTGTGATTTTTGCAAGCAGTAAACAATAAAACTATGTTTACTGTGTGGTCTTTTCGTAAAATACAGAGCTGATGCACGAACTTGGTAGTTGATTCACTGAGCTTTACAACTATATGTAACTTGAACTTAGTTGATAACTATTTAACTGGATATTAATTTTTAATTAGGAGCACAATGAGTTTACGTGTTCACGCGTTTACGCACTCGCGCGTACTCACACGCGCGTACTGTTTAATTTTATGTTTTTGTTTTTTATAAATTTTATGTCTAATTTTAACTTCAACGCATGGCTTAAGCCAAAAAATTTTGTACGCCATTCCTGGTTGGCAAAACATGTAGCAACTTTGCAAATATCATCTTTAAACACACTCATGTTTTACAAAATAAATATATCTGTCCGGCATAAGTTAAGTAAAGTTTATCTTGACAGAACTACTCATAGGAACTTGGCCCCTTTTAAACCGCGGTGCCCTAAGTGAGCACTTTGCAAGAGTGTCCAATAGAAAAGATGACTCTTACCGTAGAGATTTGAACGATACTAAAAGGGCTTAAGCACCTTCACAAATCCTTACTAATTATTATTATAAAAGCGAAAATGAGTTTGTTTCTTTGTTTGTTATGTCTTCACGTCTACCTAAATGGCTAAACCGATTAATGAATTTTGGTACAGAGATAGATGGGACCCTGGATACGGACAAAGGCTAAAAAATAGTGAGAATAGGGGGAAAAAGGGGGAAGAAAAAGGGGGAGAAAATTATTTTTTTTCGATTATCACGTAGTTTAAAGTTAGCGTTAGTTAGCCCAAAGTAACTATGCCACGCGGACGAATTCGCAGGCGGACGCTGGTATTCAATAATTTCGTTTTTTTTTTCAAATTAGTAAATGCACAATTAACTAAGTCATTAAGATTCTCTAATGTCCGTCCATCAGTTCAGCCTAATGTCCACCAGCCCGGACGCTGACGGCACTTCAATAAAAACCTTGCAACGGAAACGGATGTTTTAACTGTTATTACCAACGTTGCAATTGACTTTCAAAGCACGCGTTCTATGAATTTTGCATAAATATGGTAGTTATTGAATAAAATTTAAAATGTAGGTATTCATGGTTTTATTCACACATTATGAATAATTTCTTTGATTCATTATGTGAAAGGCGGTCATCAATTATATTTTTGGTAGGTGCGGCATATTGGCATTACTTAGGCCCTTGCTACTGAGGCAATGACTTGATTTTTTTTGTATGGCATCTCGCAGTTTGACCTATGAGGTCGTTTTCTGCTTAACCGGTCAATGCAATGATTTGATGAGGCGCATTCCGTCTTGTCACGGGTTCGGCCTGTGAAGAACGCGGTGATTACGTCACGTGGCCCAAAAAGCCTAGAAAACGGGGAGGATATCCATGAGAACTACCACTCCTCAAAAAGTACCTACCTAGTTTTATAAGTGCAGGCAGTTCAGCTTGAAGAGGTTAGATGCTGTGGGCTCCTAGATATTTCTTCCTTATTTGAATCGGATTTTGTTTGTTCGTCGAAATTAGTCCGCCGCGCCTTTTCAGATATACGCCAGAGCAGGCAAAAACACAATCATTTTTTATGTTTTTATTTGCATTCAAGTGATATATGGCCATTGGCCAGCGCCGCCATTGCCATCTCTTACCAACAACATAAACTAAAATTTGCAACTTGCTTAGTGTTGCAATCTAAAATAATGCAAGATAAGGCAGAGTTTTAAAATATAGTGATAAGAACTTAATTTTCCTGACTTTTCGGATAATCGGAATGTTTATTATTTTATTGAATCAATTATTTATTTGTATTACAAAAAAATACCACTTGCCTTTCAACGGGCAACATCAAGAAGCAAGTGTCAAAGGAGGTATCGAAAAGTGCGGACGGCTGTTCATCTATGTTTTAATAAAATTATGAAAATATACGAAACATTCTAAACCAATTTACATTTGATAATAATATTCTGATTTTACCTTATTGAAATGGTGTGAAAAAAGTTTTGTATCTGTGAAGTGCGGCGAGAAAAACCAACAAAATGGCAAAGTGAGTGAAAAATAATTCTGTTTGGATTCTAAGTGGATCACTGGATAGTAACTCAATACAAAAGTGTCGCCTACGCTATGTTGCGGTTGATTAGACACGGCTGATGAAATCTCGTATTACGAATGTGTTTAGTCTTCAATAATATTATGGAAAATACAACCATAGGTCTATGTTTTTATAAGTAGGCGATGTTTTCTCGTCTGCCTAGCACTTAATGAGATGTCGCAACAATGTTTAGGGCCAAGAAAATGTATGATTTGAAATTTTATTTGACTATTCAATTTGGTATAATTATTTCAAATTATTATCTGCTTTTAAGTAGCAAAAATATTTGACATCAAAAATACTTACTATGAATAGTTTCAAGCTTTCTAATATAAAAAAAAATGGAATTTTATACCAGCTTTTAAACATATTTAATTGCTGGTATAAAATTCCAGGCCAAATCACTAATAATTTAGATATCAGGAGTTCCACTATATGGTGTTTTGACACATCCAGGAGACTATGGCAAACCTCTTAGAAGATGTTGCCACAAGCTGGATAGAACAAACTACCAGTGGCCCGTCTTAACCTCAGATCGGAAGAACTGGTAATTGTGGGGAAAGGCCTTAGCTCAGCAGTGGGATGATGTGGGCTAACAATAACAGTACCTAATCAGGAATACTAGTATAAATGAGACAATGGCCACTTGTGTGCTTCAAACATAGATTAACTAAATTACTTTCCTGTCTCCAATACTTCATTTTTATAATGCCAATAGTTAAACATCTAAGTTCTATTTTTAAAGTTATAAAAATAGCAAAATTCTACCTGAACTCAAATATGTCTTGGACGTGGAGTTGCAAACACAACCTCAATACTGTCTCTTTTTTTGCAGTGTTTAATAAAAAAATTAAAATATTGTCTTTGCTTGCAGGGAGATGATGATAGTGTTTGTCTATGACACACTGTGTTGTACGTCTGAGGAAGACGACCCAATCAATGCTGTGTTGTACTTCCATCCTGGATGGGTATCCGACACACAGCGGCATGCACTCGCAGGACAGGTAGAACAAAATTTTATGCATTTATAATAGTACCTATAATGGTTCCTGGGAGAGACTTTTGCAACATGTTATGAAGAATGTTATTGGCAAAGACACCTATGAAACAATCTTTCCAGTAAATGGACAATGAGCTGTTTGCAATGCCTTTTGTGCTCTATCCGGTGGAGATAGAGCACAAAAGGCATTGCAAAAAAGACAGGACAGAACACCTCCTGTCCTGTCCTTTTCCTTGACTTCACAATTGCCTTAGTCCAGCAGTAGTCTGCTATCTAATTTGCTTGAATCACACACACCAGTTGTCTTGCCTGGGACTATTTTCTTTTTAAGTTTCAAATTATAAATTGGGTGTTAATTGTTAGTGTCTTTGTATATTCAAAATTGCCTTTATCAGAATCAGTTTAGGCAGCCAACTATGCTAAGCTTTTTGCCATTTAAAAAGTGTAGATTATCAGCTAAAAGATTAATTTCATCCTTGACCTTATAATTTTATCTCTTATTTTTAAATTGATATCCATTTGCTGATTTAAGTCTTAATTCAATTCAGTCGATTGTCTAGACACCAGAATGCGAAACCATAAAATAATAAAAAGATAAAGAATCCCATTTTTAACACAATCCTTTAAAATTGTAAATGAAATAAAATACCAAAAAAATAATGTCTGAAAAATGTGACAACAATATTATGTGACATTAATAAAGACATATAACTTAATTGAAGGAATGCAGCAAATTATTAAAATAGCAATTTAGTTTATTTCAAACCTGCTTTAACAAGATTTTCAAGTAATTAAAACAATATCAAAAATAGTGACATATAGGCAATGCATATAGGTATCAAAAGTAACTTCTTAAATTTTGTCATTTGCCTAGCTTTTACCAACTGTTGGGGTTCAACTTCCAGTCTAACCGGATTCAGCTGAATACCACTATTACAGTAGAAACGATTATACGATAACCTTTGGTAAGCCTGGTTGCCAGTTTTTCGAGACACTGGTTTCCTGTCTGCCCAAGATCTACAAATGTAGTAGTAATTTCTTAAATAACATCAGTGTAACTGCCTATACTCTTCAGTTAATCCCTCAAGGTCGTTTCGCGCCGAAGTCAGCTTTGCTCTGTCTAGCTATATTCAGTCTTAATCTATGACAATACGGTCCCTAATTGGCTTACCTTCCCAATTCTCTAGCTTATATCGTATGCCAGAGAATTCACAAGGGAATTTAAGATGTTAGAATTAATTTCGAGGAACTTTGTTTTTGCTATCCCGAAAATTCGCGGCATCAAAAACATTGGTTAATATTAATGTTGGAAGCTTCTTTCATTCATTTTACGATTTTGTTGAAAAGAATTCGTTAATGAATTCTATAAATGTTATAAAGTCTTCAAGTTATTCAACCCGGTCATGTGTGGTCTTAAGAGCGCTATAATAAATCCTGTCTATAGGTGACCGCCTTGTTTTTTCTGTTATTGGTTGTTGTAAATGGTTCGCTCACAAATTAACCATCGTCTGCTCAGCATTTTGTATGACGAATCTTTTGGGGGCAATACCCTGAATGCATAAGATACATCCTTAAACTTACTTGACCAGATTACAGCGACTAATCACCTGTTATAAAAAGAAAGATAATACATATATTTATTTGGCACATGAACAAAAAAAAACAGTTGCGCCAAATAGGCCCAGTTCAGCAAAAAATACTTATAGGCTTTCAATTGCACCTGGATTAGTGAGGTAACATAACATTCTAGTCTACTAGTTCCTAATTAAATTATTCAACAATTAAGCTCTTCAATGTCACGTGCACCACTCGCCAACCCGCTACCCAAGACCTTTATCCGACACTTTTAATAAACCACTGCTAGTTAGCAGTGAACCGATTAGAAAGTGTCTTTTAACTAATCGCCTTGTAAAATGTACAACCTGTTCAGAACGCATCAGTTATGCGAAAGGGCATAGTTCCAAAATGTATGTAGGCGAACTTGAGTAGTCTAATTAGCTAAGTATACTTGTCTTCTATGGATATGGATAATTTAAAAGAGATTAATGCTGACGAATTCTGAGATATACTTTCGAGACTCTTCAACGTATGTGTGTTTATCTATCTTCTTCATCATCATGCTCCCGCCCTTATTCCAATTTATTTGGGGTCGGTAAAGGATTGAATGTGTAAGGAATGATAATATATGAAGGACAAAGGAGTTAATAATGCCGTGACGTCTGATAGGGGAGAATGGAAGAAGAAAACGTGTTGCGCCGACCCCAAATAGAATGGGACGAGGGCAGGAAAATGATGATGGTGCAGCATGACTTTTTCTTCCACACTTTTTATTACTTGTCATCTCATCAAACAACTCTTTTCTTGCCATATTATCATTCACACAGTCCATCCATCGTTTCTTTGGCCTCTTTTACTATACCTATCCACATTCTTACTCAAAACTTTCCTAACGACATTTTCCTCATTTGCTTTCTTATGCAATGGCCTTGAAGGTGTCTGCTAAGTAAATTTAGTGGCAAGTGGCAAATGACTATATATAAATATACTAGCTTTTGCCCGCGGCAAAAGCCAACCAAAAGGTGGCCCGCTCGCGTTAAATTCGGGGTAACACAGTTCCCCTTTCCTGATTTACAGGTACCTGCTACCTGTGGTTTTTGCCCTTGCGGCTTATTTATTGTAATAGCAATGCTAAGTTTTCCATTTTCTTCCCTCTTTCTCCCTCATATCTCAATCTTTTTTAATAACCTATGTCCGTCTCCAGGGTCCCAACTATCTCTGTACCAAAATTCATCAAAATCCTTTTAGCCATTAAGGCGTGAAGACGTAACAAACAAACTCACTTTCGCTTTTATAATATCAGTAAGGATTCATATTAATGTCACACAAGCATCTCTTTCTCTTTCCAAGAAAATATCACATTTTTATCAAAATCTTTCACTGCAAATCGTACATCGGAACCTATTAACTTCTCGCTTTGGAGCAATAAAAGTACTAATTAGGTATTAAAACGATTAAATATTCAAATTGTATTAATGCATCTTGTCTGCCTCAACATTCCAAAGAATAACATTTTGAAAACACGGAATTAGACGTGAATTGTTACGTAAGCTCGGTAATCTATGTAAAATGCCGAATTATCGAATCCTCAAAAGGTAGCAAGCGTAAGGTCAAATGAGCAAGCTTATTTATAGATGAGAGACCGCGTCAATGCTTTGTTTTTATCTTTTCTAGGAAAAAATACTTTGTAGATATTTTTAACACATAATTAGTGTTTTCTCCGTATCTAAGACAGCCAGCAAAGGAGATAAGTAACCAACTTCGTCACATACCGTTGAAATTTTCTTAAATATTCATAAATATTTTCGAATACTTATACATAATATAAAAAAAAAAATTAAATACTTATGAGTTGTAAACGGATCTATCGGTTTATAAGAAAAAAAAAACAACTATACCTGACGAGCCTGGGCACTTATCTCTTTTGATGACTGTACTACCGAAGTCAGTTGCGCTTGTAACTTTAACCTTATTACTCAAAGCATAAGGGTGAAAATTGGTTCTGGCGTCAGTGTCTTCGGTTGTTCCTACTTACTAATACCGGCCAAGTGCGACTCGGACTCGCGCACCGAGGGTTCCGTACTAAGTTGCGACATAAGCGATCATATCTTTTGATTGCGTAGACTTAGGGCGCTTTCAAATTAGACGGTTGATGTCGGACTGCCGCCGGACGGTTGTCACGACCATGAGCATTCCGATCGAATTTTAGTGATTTCCATCCAATCCGACTCGTCCATAATTAGGTAGGTATGCATAAAAACGTCCACGTTACGAAGGAACACGATGCCTTCAACTTACACGACAACGACTTAGGCACGTAGGTTTGTTACGCATTGTTGCCGTCCCGCCAACGGACGTGCGTCGTACTGCTCCCGCACGATCTTGCATCGAGACTTTTTGTATGAAACATCATAATCGCCCGAACGCAGTACGATAACCGGACCGCAGCAGTCCGACATCAACCGTCTAACTTGAAAGCGCCCTTAGAGGGTTGATTTTTTCACATCTCCAGTCTTGACAGATAGACAGACGGACAGCAAAGTGCTCCTATAAGGGTTCCGCTTTTTTTCTTTTGAGGTACGGTACCCTAAAAACTGTATTTTACTTACAGTTTCGCACGCTTTATGGTAGTAATTTATAATATACCGCAGAAACGTTTAAATATAGCATAGGACTCCTGGAAATAATAAAGTTTCCCTTTTTGAAAGAATTTTCGGAATCTGATCAGTAGTCCCGAAGATCAGGCCCTACATACAACCTTACAAACAAATTTTACGTGTTTATAACATAAGTGTAGGTATCTTTGCCATCCACAAACACCTGTACTGCACAAACATCTGTTGAAGTTTTTCGTCGGCAATTTCTGTAAGCATATTTTCCACTAGGTCGTGGGCGCAGCACACTGCATCAAGACGCTGTTCTCCCAGCCAGTCGCCATCACGCTGCAGAGTGGCAAGTTCATCATCAGGGAATATGGCAGATACATTTTGGTAAGTAAAATAAGGGCGTAAAGTCTTAGCAGCAGTATTACAAGTTCCTCAAGCAAATCATTTTCTCAACCTTGTCTTGATTGTGTCAAGTTGGTTTCAGTGTAAAAAAAGCAATTGAATACTAGTTTTTTATATAGAGCAACTGCCTATCTGATCTGAACGAGACCTCTCTGTACCCCGAAGAGCATTTTCAAATCACTTGCTTAGTGGTAGTCACTTCAAAAATCTAAAATGACCTTGAAACGGCCTCGGCAAGAGTAGACTAACCTTCGATCGTCCTTTGCAGCTGTTACTATTTTTAACCGACTTCAAAAATGGAGGAGGTTCTATGTTCGACCGTATTCTTTTTTATGTTTGTTCAACGATTACTCCGCCAACTGTGGACCGATTTTCATAATTCTTTTTCGAGGTGGTTCCATATAAATTTTAATATCGCTTGGGTAGTTTATCAGTTATCGTCTATAATACGTATTGTTTCTTCTATGTCTACAATGGATGATCTGCTAATATATTTTAGTAACAACGGAAAATTAATAGGTACTCGATAAAAAATTGTGTGACATCATCATACTAAAAATGCTGATATAACAAACTTTTTTAGTTTTTTTTTTACTTTCACACGAGCCTATAGTGACATCACAACCTGATGAAATTAACAGTGCTTACTGAAAATCTATAATTCTATCTCCATTTTCTCCAGGCAATAGGTAGCGACAGGAACATCCCAGACTGGGTGCTAAAGAACCGCGCGAACCTCCTCACCTCAATGATTAAAGTGTACCACGGCGACCTTCAAGTCCTGGCCGGTCAAATGGAGGACCAGCGACGGCTCTCAGAGAAGCTGTACCAGGTCTTCGAGACTTATCTACCGGTGCTGCAGTACGGTTGCCATATCTTTCAGAGGGTGCCCATGTTGACTTTGCCGAAGGTAAGGATTTTTACCAGAATAGCCGGGGCAAAAATAGATAGCGAGGCCATGTACACGTTCACCATGAAAATAGCGAATGAAAAGAGTATCTTAAAATACCTTTATGGGGGATGTTGGCCCTTTGTTCAATAGTGGGGTACTCAAGGCTAAATACCAATAAACAGATGAGTTTGTTGATAGCATGTGCGATCGCGATTGATCGCGCGGTTTTAGGTACGATCATCGGTAGCGTGAAGAAAACATGACCTTGGATTCTTTAACTTCGTGTTCAATTCTAATGTTTATCGAAAATAGACCTTAAATTTTCACCTGTTATGGGGTCATCACAATAATACGTCTCATGTTCCGGACTATCACATCGTGAAACCATTAAAAAGGCACCTCGCGCTACACCTTCGACCATAAGAAAGAAAGAAAAGTTTATTTGTCAGAATATAGTACTTACAAGAGATGTTACAGTTATTACATCAGAGACAACTAAAACAAAAAAAAACACTATTTTTTCACTACCAAAGATTATTTTATAAATTATATTAATTTTTCATTGAGGTATTCTATTGTTGAATAATAGCTTTTACCTAATAAAAATTCGAACAATTCTTGTTTGAACGAGTTTAAATTGAAGAGAACGAGTTCATACTGAAGGACACCTGCTCAGCGTCACTTACCGGGACAAACATCGGCCATTTGAATTTGTAATCTACCCAGACAATACTATACAGTCTTCACATATCTAAAAACAGGAGTTTAATTTAAGCCCGGTTCCAATAAACAAAAAACGATTCGTTTTGCTTACGGATAGTAATATTTTGACATAAGTTCTATGAGACGTACCTATGTCAAAATCCTACCATCCGTAAGCAAAACGAATCGTGTTATGTTTATTGGAACCGGGCATTAGTCAAACCAGCACCGGAGCTTGACACTCAAACTGGTCCTTCGACCCGGATTTATTAGTCTACTAGCTTTTGCCCGCGGCTTCGCTCGCGTTAAATTCGGGGTAACACAGTTCCCCTTTCCTGATTTACAGGTACCTGATACCTGTAGTTTTTGCCCTTGTGCCTTATTTATTGTTGTAATAGCAATGCTAAGTTTTCCCTTTTCTTCCCTCATTTCTCAGACTATGTCCGTCTCCAGGGTCCCAACTATCTCTGTACCAAAATTAATCAAAATTTGTTTAGCCATTTAGGCGTGAAGACGTAACAAACAAACAAACTCACTTTTGCTTTTATAATATTAGTTAGGATTATTATTTATAAGTCTTTCTGTCCCATTCACCTCAGTCAATCGTCACGCTATCATTCAACTCCCAATTCATTCATAATTTAATTAATAGCAAAATCGTCTTGCTAATGAAAACCCACATCCTTGATAGCGATATCGAGGTACAGTTGCCGTTTCGAGTGTATTTATATTTACTCGGCGCTTATCAAGTGTCGCACTTCGTGCAAATATTATGAAGTGTAACAGTAACTGAAGTTAGTGCCACTGCCCTGTCGCGGTATCTAATGTGGTAGCGAGGAATGAAATGTATGAAGATTAAAATGGCGGTTTATGACCCAAAAAATTACATGCTGTGACAGTCACTGTGATAGTAAAACCCAAGTTTTACTATCAGGAATTTATAAGAAGTCTGGATGTGCTCGGTTGATGGCAATAGGGTCGCCCCCTATTAGATGAGACTTAATAACTGTCGAAATGTGGGTGTATTATTATTAAGTAAGTACACTCACAAGCAATAGACTACATAACACTATATACACTTTGCAAAATTCAAAAACGAAATTCTCGTGAATTAACGGTTTGCTACCTTAAGATAAGAGCTATATATTAATAGCACCCATTGTTTCCAAATTTACAGAACGTTCTTTTTTTGGGTGCCTACAAGATTTTAAGCACCAAATACAGAATATCAAACACATTAGATGAAAAGATGATGCGATGTTTAGTGCTTCATAGACACATCCCATCATTAAACATGTCTGTGGGTAGTTCTATGCGGCTATGACATTCAAGGTAAAGCCTTTATAGTCAGAAATCGAGGTAACGTTCCAGATTGTTCCACCAAGCTACAGCAAAAACAGTACCTATTGTATTGTAAAACGGGCTGATGTCCACAATTCCACGTCTGAGGCGCGTATTTTGCGTACGGGGGGGAATATTTTTCGATCCACCCCAGCTCCACGAGAAACGCCAGCAGCGCCTTGGTGTTGCTGACGATCTCGCGAAGAGTACCTGGGTTACCGAAGTACTTTGCCCTGTATGGGGCAACCTCTGGGCAGTGCAGAAGCACGTGGGCTGCTGTCTCGTCTACCTCCATGCAGGCTCGGCACAGTGGGCTGTCTGTGACTCCTAAGACAAAGAGGTGTTTATTGAAACACCAGTACTACAACACTACATAAAACACCATTTTACCACTTTATTTTGTGTCTTTCAGAGTGCAACATCCATTTACATGGAGTCAATGCAAATACTGGAACATTGTCGGAAAAGCAAAGGCGTGCTAGGCGGTGTCATCTTATACAATAACAAGTAAGTTATAATGGTTTTTTTTTGCGGATGGAAAATTATCAAATAACTTCCCCTAATATGTCTGAGAACAGCTTCAAAATCGCAACCTAAAAAAAGTTATCGATGTCTTTAGATTTTGCGTTTTCCCTTTTTCTGCGGATGGGTATCATCAAATAACTTCCCCCGATCTAGGTGGAGCGGGGGGAGTGTCAGACGCTGACCAAAACCTTCCCATGTTCCTTCTTTTGCCCTGTGTGCTCCGGGCTCGTGGTATCTCTTTCGAACAACACGCAACCCCGGCAGGAATGCTTGACTTATTAATGGTTTGATTCTGACCAATAAGAAATATAAACGTTACTCTGGACGGCTCTTACTGTGCACGTCTTTCTACATCGTTCTCACATATTTGTATAATCTCAACATGAATGATGTAAATACGATTTTGTTCTTTAACTTTACTTGAATCTTATAATCTAAAAGAGTGTCCATGGAGTTTTCTTGCCCATTCTTCTCCATAGAGATCAACGCTTTGGAATGTGCAACTACAGTACTTTCACAAGTTATTATGCCTTGTGACCGGGACTGTAGTTTCATTTTGTTTCTTGACATTCAGAAGTGCCTGTAATGGTCTAATTGAAATAAATGCTTTAAGTTTTTTAAGTTTGAGTTTAATGACCTAACTTTTTTTTTTTTTTTTTTTTTTTTTAATTTCTATATCGTGCAATCAGTCCTTTGACTATGAGCAGATGTGTTGTCACAGATTTAGTGGCATGCAGAGTCAGTTCCCCACTGGGATTGACTCTTTGTAATTATTGGTAGCTCATTGTAGGCAGTCCAGGTTCAGGATTTTACGTCTTTTCAGACGATTCAGGGTGTCAGGAATAGTAAGCTGCACTGCTAATGGATTCGAATGGTGTTGAAGACGTTTTTTGTATGCCTTTGCATAAGCTCTTATTTCGTCCTTTACTGTATTCAACTTCAGGTGGTGATGAATTTCCGAGTTCTTTATGAACCAGGGAGTATTTGCTATTTGTTTCAGTATCGAGTCTTCAGCTCTTTGGATGATTTTTATGTTGGAGTCGCAAGTGGAACCCCACAGCTGAATGCCATATAGCCATATAGGTTTTAGGACAGCTCCGTAGATCAGGAGTTTGTTGTCCAGAGACAGCTTGCTGTTTCTACCGAGTAGCCAGTACAGCCCTCGATATCGAATGTTAAGCGAGTCTCTCTTGGCTCTAATGTGGTCTCTCCAAGTCAGTCTTCGGTCGAGGTGCATTCCCAGGTACTTAACGCAGTTATGATGCGGCAGCTGTTGATCGCAGAGGTAGACTGGTGGACAGGTATCTCGCCTAAGAGTAAATGTTATGTGGACTGACTTGGATGCGCTGGCTCTGATCCTCCATTTTTGCATCCAATCTTGAATTTCTGCTAAGCCTTTTTGCAATGTTCTAGAAGCTGCGGCAGGGTCCTTACTAGAGCTGAGTATTGCTGTGTCGTCTGCAAATGTAGCCACCGTCACCCCCGGGCTCTGTGGTAAGTCTGCTGTGAATATGGTATACAGTACCGGGCCCAGAACAGAACCCTGAGGTACACCGGCAACTATATCGTAAAAGCCTGATGTGCTTTCACTTTCTCGTACTTGGAACAGTCGTCCTGACAAATAAGACTCCAGAATCCGGTAGAATTTGTGAGGAAGGAATGTTTTAATTTTGTAGAGTAACCCTTTGTGCCATACCCTATCAAAGGCTTGCTGAACGTCCAAGAAAGCTGCCGAGCAGTACTCCTTTTTCTCCAAGGAAGTCCTGATAAACTGGCACACTCTATGAATCTGCTCTATTGTTGCGTGTTTTCGTCGAAAACCAAATTGATGGTCGGGTATAATTGTCGTCCCACGAATCTCGTTCAGAAGTTTTTTCAGTAGAATCTTCTCAAATACTTTAGAGATAGTTGGCAGCAGGCTTATCGGCCTGTATGAGGTGACTGCACTCGTTGGCTTACCGGGTTTGGGTACCATTATTATTTGGGATACTTTCCACAGAGTAGGATAATGTCCAGTTCTAATGACACCGTTAAACAAGCAAGCGAGATAGACTATGGCTTTACGTGGGAGTTCTTGGAGTACCATTTTATCAATTAAGTCGAATCCCGGAGCTTTTCTGTCTTCTAGTAACCTGATTGTTTTCATCACCTCACGTGGAGATGTAGCACGTATTGGAGTATCAATTTCGAAGTCTTGTTCTAGGACCCGGTGTATGTCTAACTCGTTACATTTTGGATCTCTTGGATTGGGTTTAAATACGGTTGACAGATGTTTTGCAAAAGTATCAGCTTTTTCTTGCGTTGTTCGAGCCCAGGAATTGTCAGAAGTTAGTATGGGTGGTTTAGGCAATACAGGCTTATTACCATTACTGCATACTTTCCACAGCGAGTAGTTTGAAGTTCTAGTAGCTGTTAGCGACTCTATATGAGCAGCAGAGGAAGCATTTGCGGCGTCTGCAATTGTTTGTTTAAGCTCACGAGTCGCTGCGTTCAGAGCTCTTTTGTCTATCGGGTGGCGGCTGTTATGCCAGACCCTGCGCAATCGTCTCTTTTCTAGAATCTGTGATTTTATCTCTTCAGGTACTATACTATGTCGCAAGTTACGGTCAGAGATTTCCGGCGTGCATCTCCAGCAGCTACTTTGTATTGTGGTCATGAACTTTTCGGCAGCATTCTCTACTTCCTCTTTCGTCTTGAGGGCAATTTGAAGATTTAAATTGTCAGTTACTGTTTCTCTGAAGCATTCCCAGTCGGTCTTTTTATTGTACAGAGTTGGGCGCTTGTCGTATGTTAAGACTGTGGAACTTACAGTTAAGATGACAGGAGTATGGTCAGACGAGCCATCAAGACACGAGTCTATGGAGTAGGATAGCCGTGAGAGTCCCTTCAGGATAAAGAAGTCCAGGACATCGGGTTGTCTATTGGAGTCGCAGGGCCAGTATGTGGGTTCAGAGGTTGCAATGGCCATGAGGTGATGATTATCTAAGGTTTTTTTGAGTTCCCTTCCTCGAGTTGTGATGAGTCTTGATCCCCAGTGGATATGTTTAGCGTTCCAGTCACCGCCGGAAATGAAGCGCTCTCCGAGGGTCTCGAAGTACTGGCTAAATAGACTCTCACTGATTGTGTGCCTAGGAGGACAGTAGACAGAGGAGACGTTGAAATATCCATTCTTGCTCTCTATTAGCACTGTAGTAGCTTGGATATGGTTCGTTTTGTATGCTGGCAGTTCATGATGCTTTATCGATGATTTTATGATGACAGCAGTACCACCATGGGCTGTTCCATCGGGATGGTCTGTTCTATAGAGGTTGTAATTCTTGATCCTCAAGAGGCTGCTGTCTGTACAGTGGGTCTCAGACACGAGAAGGATATCCAGCCTGTGTACGTTAAGCAGATGTTCCACTTCGTGTTTGTTGGGTGTTAGTCCATTTATGTTCCAGGTGGCAATTTTAAGAAAGTCATTCATTTTGCGAGTTTATCGACGAGCTTGGTGATGAGACTTATAAGAGTACTCATTTGTTGGAAGATGCATTCGAACCTATCGGTTTGTTTGATGAGAAGGTGCTCTAGGGTTATGCTAGAACCGGAATTTATCTCAACTGTATGTTCCGGTTTCTGCTGATGCTGCTTCAAAATATCAGAGTAGGTAGTCTTAGTGGTTTGGTTTGTTTCCTTGATAGTACTACCAAGAATTTTAGTAGTATTTCCTTCATCGCTAGGAAGTTTCCGGGGCATGGTTACTACGTGTGAGGGTATTTTGGTTCTTCTAGCCAGTATTTCTTTATAAACTTCACATCCTTTGTAGTTTGCTGGGTGAGGCCCATTGCAAAGGGCACACATTGCAGGAGTGAGACGATCACGCTTTTGACACTCCGAGGTCTTGTGGGATAATGACCTAACTAAACTCAAGGACGTGCACGCTTGGTAGGGGCACGCATTGCAGGTAGGCACTGCATTCTTGCCTACCTTGGAAAATTCAATTATCATTAACTACCATTACATAAATAAAATATATCAATCCGATATCATAACTAAGTATGAATGGCCCGGTTGATGTCAAAAGGCTCGACCCATTTAACATGAGACAAAATAAGCTAGCCAAATGTGGAAGACGGTTAATTACACCTCTGCATAACGCTTCAGGGATTACAAGCGTCATGATATATATTTTTTCTTTCCAGAATAATCTCGACACAGTTACCACCAGGTCTCACCTCCTACCTGACTGTAGTAGACCCCTACAGGATAAAGTCTCCTGCCGAGACCCTGGACACGGAGACACCCTTGCCTTTAGGTGCTCAGCTCCTGGTAGTCTATGTGGGGAAAAAACTGTATGATAACCTGAAGAGGCAGGTGGATAAGATTCAGGAGTTCCAGCAGAATGGAGAGGAAATGATTGCGAAGTTTAAAAAGGTCAGCAATTATCAATTCTTGACTTTTAATTTGTAAGTGGTGTGCGGTAATGGTACATTTAGATTGAACTCGGGAAACTTTGTCATTGCGGCTGCGGTAGAATTCACACCCGAGCCGTAGTCGAGGAAATTAACTGGTGAAGTGCGAGTCGGACGCGTGCACAGAAGCCTCCACACTCCACACAAACTTGCGACATAAACGGCCATATCTTTTGACAGCGTAGACTTTGAGGGTTGATTATTTCACAGCTCTTGGGACAACAAACTTGAGCATATGGTTTTAATTTCAACTCGATATCTCCACGCGTCACCGGGATAAAAGGTCTTAACAGACAGACAGACAACAAAGGTACCGTATTTTTCCTTTTGAGGTAGGAACCCTAAAAATGAGGTTAAAACCATTTTTTTTGAGTGTAATAACACGTTTTACGGTAAAACTCAATTAAATGCACGCATTTAGTTTCGTAGCTAGAAAGAAGTTTCCCAGGTATAGTCTAGAACTCTAGAAAAAAATATCGCAATGACGGTAGATGAAATGAAATTATTAAAAAAAAAACCCGACTGCGTAAAATGTGAACCAAACTACACACCTAATAAAAATAAAACTGAAAAAAGAAAAACAAGTACTGTAATCTGAACTATATGAACTATGAAGAACAGTCGGGACCCATTATTGGAGTGTGAGCCGTTCTAGATTTTAATTGGTCCCGACTGTGTGATGATCAAGTGAAATCTTCGTTAATGGTACTTTACACCGTTTATTAGCATTACCATGTGGCAGTTATATCGTTCAGTCACTGCTTCACATTACTCAAATCAGTGTTATAGTAGTTTTATGACTAAACTCATTGATAACAGCGCGGTGCACTCGACCATTAGTTTTTACGACTGCGCGTGTAGCTAGTAGAATTGCATACACAAATGCTCAATAAATAGTCATCACAATTAGACCCTGCTTCCGATCCACCAATTGTGTGACGACACGGTTGGGCGATTTACTGCTGCGCACACAAGTGCATTTTTTTCTCACACTACATCTTATATCGGGAGACCCTACCTTAAAACCATTTTTATACATGAATTTTACAGATAACAAAAAAATTATCAGCCAAATAAAATTCTCTTCACAGAACCAAGAAGCCGAACGCGAGAAACAACGTGAATTCCCTCAAACTGGCATGAAACGGGACAAATCTCTACTCTTCACCGCCGTCCCCGAAGAGGACCATTCCATGATATCTCCTCCCAGTAGAGAGGAACGGAACCCAGCCGAGGAGAGGGAGAGGAAACCACCTTCCATGCCAGACGTGGTCCCTTTCACGAATAAACCAAGACAGAGACCAACGAAGCTATCACTAAGTTTCAAAACACAACAATCCTTAGACGAAGAAGCACAAGAGAATGATAAAGTCTTCACTGGTCAAACAAGTGTCTGCTCCACACCCATGGTCGAGTACAAAAGACTCCACGGCAATATGCTCTCAATCTGCCAAATCCCAGAGACACAGCAAGACAACGACAAATCAGATTTAGAACCAGACGTCCTGAAAAACATAGAAAATTGCAACAAAATCAACATGGAAAACGAGAAACGGGACAACAAAATGGTTTTGGACATCAACTGTATTGCCGACCATTATATTAATAAACCTGAGCCAATTAGGAAACTGGCTAGTGTGACAGACCTCCAAGAAACGATTAAAAAGTTATCGAATCGTGCGACTTCCAAATTCAAATTGAAAAAATCGAAAATCTCCCTGAATGATGATACTCCGTCCCCTGAACATACTCCTAAGAATCCTAGCACTATGACCATCAACGATCCTCTATTCCCCGTCTTTAGAAACGACGGTGTTGCCATATCAGAGTCCCTTTTCAACCAGTACCTAGAACAACACTATTCGAAAATGAAAAACGATTCCAACGACAATATGTTTACTTTTAATATGAAGTTATGTGAGCAAGAGAAATTTGAAGATTTTGATTCGGAATTGAACAGGTCCCCTCAAAGAACGCCGAAAAAGATAGCGAAGAAAGATTCGACAAAGACGTTGCCTAGTGATCAGTCTAGAAGGAAATCTTTGTCTTTACCTTTGAAGTCTTTGAATGAAAGTACGGATTCTCAAATAGGTAAGACCGCGTTATATGCAATCCTCATTTAACATTCTGAATGTGAGCACAACTTTTTGGCTATGATTCTAAAAATCGGAATATTTTGATAAAAAGTTTATCCATCACGAAATTACCATTGGTATCCCAGTCTTGATTTGTGCTGGTTGATTGCTATGAACTCGCAATTTTCTCTCTGCGTATTCATTTGTCTAAATGTTTACCGTATTAGAGCCAAGAAAAACTACCCTATTGATTTACTTTAAAATTCATTTATGCTGCGATAAATGTGAATTGTTTTTATAAACATGTCAAGTGTTGTGCAAGTTACAAATTTGGTATACAATAAATTCTACGTATCCATAGGTTCAGAAACGGAAGCAACTAGTTTCAAGAAGAAATTGACTGGGGTGCAACTGACGCCCCTCATGGAGAAACTGAGTCACTTGGCGTTCTCTGATAAGTCCAGTGGTTACAGCAGTCGGGTGATGACGCCTTTGGAGCTCCGGGAGTTTCTTACGCCCGCTGCGGAAAGGCAGATCACGTTTACTGATAGGTATGTATGCTTTTCACAGCTATAGTTGCTTGGGTCTGTGATGATCGGCATCGCCATGTTTTATCAAAAAAAGAGATAGACCTTTTTTTGGGGTGGGAAATCATCAAATAACTTCTCCTGCTCTGGGCGGAGCGGGGGGAGTGTCAGACTTGTACTGACTAAAACCCACCCATGTTCCTTCCATTGCCCTTTATATTCCTGGGCCGCGGTATCTCTTTCGAACAACCCGCAACCCCGGCAGGAAGTATATATACCTCCTGACCTTTTTCGGCGGCCAATCTCAGCGAAGATTACCGATCGGCGATATTATAGTGCACAAATGTGTGCGCAAGCGCAGGTGCACTCTTCGTTCCCTCACTCTCAAAGTCCGATAGGACAGCAATCCGACACAGGTCAGCTAGACAACAACTCTACAAGTATTTTATTGATTCAGCCAATATAATCCAGACAAACGCAAATCTTGAGGCGCTAATGCCTTGGGTGGAACAAACAAAAATGTCCACTCGTAGTTACACTTATAAAGCTACTTAACCGAACTATCCTGCTATAACCTCAAATGAATTTAAATTCACTTCACAATGTTTGCTACAAACTACATCTTAAAAAAACGATGATCGCATGCTAAAGGCACCCTCTGCGGGGTATGGGCTTCCGGTTAGGGAGTCATTGAGAGAAAAGGGCCGGGTCGGGTTATAAAGAAAAAATCTGCTACATAGTGCTTGTGTAAACCCTACCCAGTATTCAAAACCATTTTAACACTGGGTTTTTATTTTAACTTACCAGGCCAAAAACCCAGCGACAAGATTCAGAAAGTGATGATGATTCAGACAGCGACCTGGAGCTACTCCCGGAGTACAGCAAGCACGCCGTCAAATGTGCGCTGTTTGTGAGCGGTTTGCACAATATGGCGCTGTTGGCGCTTGTCGACACCGAAGCAGCCAATAATGTGGATACTATTAATAGTTTGGTAAGTGGTATTGGTAGAAAGTAAATTAAACCTTATGTCAATGCGGATGGAAGTCGTATGAATCATGGTTTTGATTTGTAATGGATGTAACTTGGTTGACGCGTAGTGCATCTTCGTGACCAAACTGATCGAGATCAAAAACGTCAATGTGCCCCACAATTTTTTTAATTATTTATATAAAATCAAATTATACTATTGTCAATCTTGAAAACTAAAATATTTAAAGGTCATTTTAACAAGTTTTATAAATCTTATTCCTGAAATGTAATACCTTAACCGTACTTAATAGCGTTTGAAACGGGGGCTAGGTTACCCGTGAACATGGCGTTTGCAATAGCTGTGAAATAGGTATCGGAAACTCATTTTTAATAAATACGTACATACGTGGTAAATGTCCCGTTTCAAGCGTTATCAATAACTAGCTTTTGCCCGCGGCTTCGCCCGCGTAAAATTTGGGGTAACACAGATCCCCTTTTCTAATTTGCAGGTACCTGCTACCTGTAGTTTTTATCCTAGCGCCTTATTTATTGTTATAGCAAAGCTAAGTTTTCCCTTTTCTTCCCTCTTTCTCCCTCAAATCTCACTTTAAAAAAATAGCCTATGTCCGTCTCCAGGGTCCCAACTATCTCTGTACCAAAATTCATCAAAATCGCTTTTTCTCATATAGGCGTGAAGACGTAACAAACAAACAAGCTCACTTTCGCTTTTATAATATTAGTAAGGACTGTAACAATTCGCGCGTTGCGTTATGTTGAAAGTCTTTCAAACATTCACTTTATTTTTTCAGTGGGAAACCTCTCTAAACGCGTTAGGCCCGATAGAACAGAAGTGCATGGAGCCCATCGCAGCCGTGGGCGAGGCAACCGACTACAGCTACCTGACGCTGGACCCCGACTGGGGCACGGTGCGCAAGGGTGGGCCGTGGGCCGCGCTCGACATCGCCACCATGGGCCTCATACATAACGACTTCGCTGACGATCCGGAAATGTCCGAGTTTATATTGAGGTAACTGTTTGTTGCGTGTATATACTTTGATGAGACCAGAAGAGCTCTAGACTGGTTCGATTATAAGTTTGGGGAAACTAACATTATATTTAGGCCACAAAAAGATTTAAAAATCTCTTCAATGTAGGAACTTAGATCGTGAATTCCATAGGTACTGAGAAGACCGAGGTCATACATCTCACATGGACCATAGATACGATTTTCACTATAAGTGAAAGAAACACTACTAATTTTTTGATGCAGCTGGGCGAATCTACGATTTAAATCTTCGTCATCATGTAATATTTTAACAAGGACAAAAGTTCTGTTTCTAATCGATCCTTGCTTTTTTCTGAGAACACAAGTGATAGAATGATGTGTGTGTAAACACACGTTATTGTTACAGGAGCGATGAGAGCGTTGTAGTAGGTTCGGTATGCGGCGGAGCTCAAGTGTACTACCAGGAGAAGGGAGCCCGAGGGGCCGGGCCTCCGCCCCCCTCGGACGCGCTGGCTGTAGCCCCGCTGCGCGCGCGCCGGCGCCTGCATCGCGACCACGCCACACTGCTCTTGTAACTAACTAACACCAAAAGAATAGCTATCCACAGGTAAACCAAGAATCAGGAAAACTTAAGTTCTGTCAAGTTTTCAGGCAAATGTATGCTGCTTTGACAGTCAACAAAGTGAGCTTGCCTTAGCATCTGGTGTTTGTAAACATTGTATGCAGCTCTTTCAGTAATTTTATCTCTGTTTTTTTTCTCATCGTCAAAAACACAGTACAAGACAATTCAAATGAGAATAGAACTGACCTTGCGCCATCTTGTGACATCATTAACATCTATCTGCCAACTATCATTTGAAAACTACAGTAAAAAATACTTGCGCATAAATATTACATAGTAATTAATTAAATAACTTCTGTATTTTATCTATAGGTTTTAGTTGCCTGATAATTAAGAAATTATTATGAATTATTATATGGTTGCTGTCACTGACACTCCTGTCTAAATTATTGACTTTGCTGGCTGTTATTGTCAGAAGTAAAATAAGTGAAAGAACTGCAGACTTGATTTTTGTAAGATAAGTGTTAAGAGCCATTTCACAAAATGATTGCGCTCGAGTTTAGGCAAAAGAGTGCGTCATTGTTTATGTGTGCGTAGCGAGCCACACACGTGCAATATAAACAGTGTAACACGAGAGCAATCTTGAGCCGTAATCGTAATATGATTTGGTAAATTTTATTTTAGTATTGTATTAGTATTTATATGTTATTGTAATTTAGACTGATGTTCAAATTGATATTTTGACAAATTATATGCAAATATTTTCAAAATAACTATAAGGGTTCGATTTCCCAAAGAACATAGATTATTTCTGAATAATTTTATTTTTATAATTACTATGTATTTGAACCAAAAAACACGTAAAAAAAACAAAATAAAAGTTAAAAATTGGTCTAAGAATTTATTTTTTTACTAATTAATGGTAATATAATTCAGGAATCTATTTCATTAAACGACAATTTAAATATATGTCTGAACCTGTATGTATTTTGTTTAGTTTCATTTATAAGTATTATTGATAGATTTAGGACTCAGAAGTAGACTCTGCGGCAATTTTTCAGTAAAATGGTTGTGGGAGATGTGTCATTATAAATTAAACAAACCGATTTTAGTAAATGTGTTACATTAAACGACACTATAAACGATTAATCTATATTTTGTATTCATTTAATAAATTCTAGATATTACTTAGATGGTAATAGAGAAGCTCAAAGTCTTAAAAATTTGGGCGAAAATGTGAAATGGCTCTTAAGGATGTCTAAAACAAGATAAAATTCGCTGATAAAATTCTTCTTGTTGACGTATGTGGTCGAAACATAATAGTGCAATTACCATGGGAATTGCATGGGATCGATTGTAATCAAGCCGTTGAATGAAACATAAATGTTGTATAGATTGAACAGGTTAGCAAAATGTATGTTATTAGGTTCTGAAAAGTCTGGTAACATGTGAAAGTTTGTTTTAATATTCGCAATATTTCGCTAAAACGTATAATTTACGCATATACGTTTAAAAAATTAAATAACGTTTTTGTGTAAATGATTCGTTTTTGCAAATGAGGTTTTCTTCAAAGATATGGACAGAAAAAGTTATGTGGGTATTTGAACAAAAAAGAAAGCATGTTGCAATCAGCTGAAGTAAGATTTTATTCATTATGACACTTAAAATTATATTAAGCATAATGACACACTGAAAATCGGAAATATATTCTGTATTTTATTAATCTAATGCACGCTTTTACTAACACTAAGAGACACCTAAAATAATATCAAAGGATAATGTAATTACTCAAACATCAAGTCTTGGCGCTGAGCGAAGTGTTGAAAATCCAACAATGCGCGTTTATTTATGCGTAGCTTAATGTTAGTAAAAACAGGCATAATATGCAACAAATGTTGCATTGGTTACATTTTACTGTAGCCATTTTAGATTTCTCGACACAATAATCACATATCTTAATCAATGTAATTAGGGAGTCAGCAACGTAAAGTACCTACATAATACCAAATAGTCTTAGTACCTAAAACCAAATACTGATCCATTTATGAAAGCCCTTGAGTCACATATTCTATTTTTATGTTATAACTTGCTATTCCACATATGTTTATTGATGATAGTGATACTGATTTTTATCACAAACAACAGATTTTAGATTCGTATTCAACGGGTAACCTTGCAGGAAACATCCTTGAGATCCCATTGTTCAATACAGGTGTGTAGAATTAATAATTTATTAATAACCGCATTCTCGTATCAGAGATCAATGTTAGTCTTATCTAAAAAGCTCATCTGGCTGTCGTTTTCCCAACTACATATTTTCGGGTCAGGTTCCAGTCAATCCGGGTGCAGCTGAATACAAGTATTGCATGCAACTGTCCATCTGACCTCCACAACCCAGCCGTTCATTTTGCCACGAGTTCTATTAATCTCGAATGTGAAAATGCGGTTCTAAGCCCCCATAGACCCAATAAATTGTCAAGCCCCCATAGACCCAATTAATTGTCAAACAATAAAATATAAGTTATGGTACTTTGCCAATGTTCTAAGGCGTAAGTCGTAACTCGTATGGGACAGTTAAATTAGAATGTTACCCACTTAAACGAGTGCTTGTAAATATTGCCAAATTGTTGTTTAGATGTAAGAATAATATTTAGTCGAAAGTTTTTTATGAGTGTCACACCGGTGTCTGTATTATGAAGTATTCATCATAATCTTTTTATACATGAACGCTTATTTTCATAAGCAAACACATATTGAGCAGCTTTTCCAGTGCTGTTTTGCACCAAAATATGATATTGTGCCAGAATACTTAGTGCCATTTGGTTAGCTTTTAGAATTTGATGTTACTAGATTATTTTTGTTATATTTTTTTAGTGTGCTGTTGGTGCAATTCAATCAGTGAGGACACAAATAATAAAATCCGCCATTTTTCGTTCTTGTGGGAAACAAGGCAGGGTTAGAAGAAAACTTCAATAATAATATAATTGTTTATGTATGTATCATCATCAACTTAATAGGCACCACAGAGCACTCATGGCCAGAAGACCATGAGTGCTCTGTGGTGCCTATTCGCTGAAAATTATTCACAAGAACGTACATATTTGTCCTTTACAGATTGGGGCATACCAACATTGTTATAAGGGGTTTGAAAACCACTAGGGTTATGTAGGTCCATCTATTAAAAATATAAATAATAGTAATACATACATACATAGCTATTATATTTCTTGCAGTAGGTAGTGTAGTAACTGCATCATAGTCTAATCGTTTTGAGCTCATTCTACTCTTGCCACTAGGAAATAAGTTATTCGGCCAACTCTAATTAGTGTTGCTATAGTAAGCGGTGTTGCCAATTTAATATTTATTTTCATAGACAGCTGAAAAATTCTAGTCCTTCCAGAAATTATCTTGTAGTCTTTAACTTCGCTAATACACCCTTGTAAGGAATGTGTTGGTTTTTTACGATGAATGTCCGTCGAATGTTTTCAATGGATTGAAACTTGTTCACAAGTTATCTTCAAGGAAGAAAATTGACGGATAGTCAAAAGTAAAAACAGTCTGTAAAGAAAAGCTGGTTGCTATATTGAAACTTGTATTTTCTATACTTTTTTATACTATGCAGTTTAGTCCTGAAACTAAACAGATTCGTCTAGTTTAATCAGCTTAGCTATTAGTAAGTATATTGTTGTAATGTTGCTTGCCAAGTACCTAAAGTGTACCCTTATTTTTGCAGTATTATATGTATGCATTCCAGATTTTAAAAAGCATCTTTGATTTGAAGCAGTGTAACAGTGTAAATTACAATGAGACAAACTAGTTGACCAATTTGATTGGTCATCTGTAAATATTCTCTAAACTGCATTTTTGGGTTATATCAGAAATCTAGTTATACGAAAACGAGTCGGGTATTCGTCAAGGTTAAAGTGCATATTCCTAAGTATGTTTTACACGAATATGAACTTTAACCTAAAACAAATAGTGAAAATAAAACTGCCACAGTATGTACTTGCATTAAGTTAAAAGTTCGCTAGATTTCAACAATTCTATGGAATTCTTGGGAAAGATAAAATGCTGCCTTTGTACGCAAAATCGATGTGCACTAAATGACAAAAAACAAAGTCATTTTGATACCTTAAAAGTTGTTAGCAGCTTCAAATCAAACATTGCAATATTTGATCACATTCCACGTCCCGTAGCTTTAAGTAACACAATTCCGCCATAATTGAAATCGCGTCCAATGCAGTTATGCTAAAGAAACGATCATACGTTGCCATGAAATTGTTTTTAATGTTATTTGTATATTTTACGAGTTTTTAAGTTTATTAGCAGTTAGCGTAGTCGCCATGGTGAGTGCCAACACGACACAATTATGTGGTATACATATTTATAATAATAATAATTATACATAAATAATTGTTAAGAGTTTTAATAAAAATCTGATAGTGAGAATATTGTTAATTTTTTTTTTCACTTCTATAGTACCCACTATTCTAAAACTACTTTGCATAAAAACTGTAGTTTGCTTTTGTTACATACTTTTTTTTACTTAATTTAATTTTAAAATACGCACTTGGCACATTGAAAGTTGGAAAAAGATATCGGGAAAACGGGTTGATGAACTAACAGCCTAGTGCGTTTATATCCCCTATTTTTAAGAAGTCTATAATAAAACTTTTTTTTATAGTTATGTACATAATGGATGAATCCTACAGTATAGTATTATTACAGTCTAAAATTCTATGTATTTACAGTTTTTATGCAACCAAATCTTACTATTAACTAAATGCCATCAATATTACATATCATATCATGTAACTAATGAAATTACACTAGTAATAAATCATAATAATATATATAATAGCAGGGTATACAGCATTTATTGTCGGTCTGTCTGTCTGTAAAGACGTCGCTAACGTTGGGTCAGGAAATGATTTGACTTGTATAAGACCCTTTCAAACAGTCGAGAGCAAAGTTTAAATTACTGTTTGAGCCAAATTATTTACTGAACTTAGCAATTGGTTTGTGTCACAATTATCGATGATAATTATTTTGTAATGGCTATTTCTATCAATAGTTGTTTAAGCACAAGGAAATATTTGATTACTGTTCTGCTATATTTGCGCTATAACATAGCCCATTTTTATATTTATACCTATTTTCCTGCCCCATGCCAACTATTACTATGATAATCATTATCATCTTCCTGTTTGTTCAAAAGCCAAAATATACATACTGTGGGTCTCAGTTATATTCCCAGACCCCACGCAGCGTCGGTCAAGAGAAAAGAAAGGACATAATGGATAGAGAAGGTGGGACGAACCAAAGTGAATGAAGAAGAACCATAATGACGTTACAAAACTATTGTTTATTAACAAGTCGTACAACACAACGCTACTCTAGAACGTGAGGCCAGACTCGATACAACCGAATACATAATAATACATATGCTAGCAACACGAGAAATGCATGGTCACGTCGCCACAACGCTAGAATGTATGTACGGTAGTCGGAAGATAAAGAATATGATCTATGCGCGCGCGACTTCTCTCTTCAATGTCTTCGCAAAGCTTGGGCTTCCTACTTAGCGGCTAACTCGATCATATTCTTTTCGCTTCGACAAGCCGGTGCCGTCGGCTGCGACAGCACGGACGCCCGGCGGCCGGCGGCCGGTCCCGATTCCGGCGAGCGCCATTTCGAAAGGACTTTTCAATCAAACATTTTCAAAACTTCAACACAGTTAGTTTCAAGGAACTTCATCCTTTACTTCTTGTTTCAATACCTTTTCAAACAAACAAAATCAATATTAGACTTAGTGTTAAATCTTTATTAAGAGCTAGTTTTACATCCTAGAGGCAACTATGCCCGCGCGGGCGTTACACGCTAACTTATGCTAGACCCTTTCATCACATTATAATTAACACAAAGGAGCTTCTCTCTTGGGGCCGCGCGGCCGGCGCACGCCTGGCTGCGGCCCGCCTGTTACAGAATGTTCACGTTAACATTACGCTACACTAAGCCGGCCGAACAGTATATAAATGCATAGGAGCCGGTCGACACATAGTTGGGATCTGTTGTATCAAAATGCTATGCTATGTCTGAAGTTGAACTCAGCATCACGCACTTACTAATAACGACCTGCAAAGTCAAAGAGGGGAGTAACTATGTGTTAAACCACAACATTATAGTGCTACAGAGTGAGGTGGCAACATTATATCTATCAATTTATTCTTTTACATCAATGACTAATTACCATCACGTTACTTTGTTTGCTTACACTAAGTATTATCCGCAAGCGATAACAATGCGACTGGAACCATGTACTTAATCATCTAAATTGTTATCCAAAACTGATCGCGCGAGGATAATACCAGTAAATCCCCAACATGCAGGATATTTTGTAGAATAAATTGATAGAAAACAGATATAGCAGACAACATTTATAAACTTATTCCTAATTAAACTAAAAACAAAGATTCAAAGACAGACCCCACTTCAAACAGTCACATACATTATATACAGGAGTTTTGTAGCAAGTTACCAATTTAAATGGAAGAGCTTGTGCATGCCCATTCTTTGGTATATGAAAAGGTTTCTTTGAAATGAATAAGTACAATTTTTCACATTTAGCTATTGCAAAGGTTTTAAGCTGATACACAAAGTAATCTAAATAATTGAATATTTTGTCGAGTCAATTGAAATTATTATTCATTTTTAACTGACACTGACTCAAGTTAACCTATTATAACAAAAAGAACGAATAATGACTTGTGTCGAAAATAAAATAACATAAAAGAGTAAGTAATATTATACATTATTTTTGTACAATTTAGCTTGAGCTTCAATCGTCATACATATTCTCACATCGAGGGGGTTATAAAGCTGTACTGCACATTTAGCAAGTCAATTAAACAGGGCTACTAAAACTATCATTCTAGAAAAGATAACAGCTATATCTTCTATTTTGAACTCATTATCTCATAACACAGAACTTTCCCTATTTCCTATCTACCTAATTAACTATTTACATAGTTACTATATTAATTTTACTATACAGCCAAGTAAAAAGAAAGAATTTAGACACACTTGCTGCAGTTTGTGCAGATGCAAACCAAAAGTGTCCAGTGTCACACATAATATCAAGACTCTCTTGTAACTTACTTATTCAATGTTATAATGAGATGTCCACTCTGTAAGCTTTCAAGATTTTACCACCCACCACCGAAAAATAAAATTAATAATTATTTATTTTCGCATATCTCTCTGAATCGATATGCAAATGATATTGCCTGCATTTCAACTAGCCTAAATAGCTAGTAACGTCTAAGTTTGAGTAGCCCTGCATGTATCGTGCTCCAAAGAATTGGTTTACCAGCAACATGGTCCCTTCGCGTTCTAATAAGCGTTATTTTGGTTTGTAAACTAGCAATATCGAAATGACGCCTAAAGCCTTGTTGGCACTTATAGAGAAACTAGTAATTTAGTCAAGTGACTTTATTCCTGCAATAAATAGACAAATATGACCATTTTGTACCAGGCAATATGTAAAAAACTCTGATAGATATCTCGTATTTAACATAATTTCAGACTTTTAAAAATAATTGCCAATCAAGATGATCGAAAATTCTTCTTGAACAGTTTAATTAAAAAGGTATCCATTGTTGTCTTTCTTTGATGGGCGATGTTATCTTTATTTTTGAAAACATATAATAAATGGATTAAAAGTAATTTTAAAGCAGACATGTAAATAACGAAATTTATTTCCGAAAACATTACAAATGTTCGAATTTATCATAAATCTGTTGACTAAAATACTAGTTTGAAAGTTTTTTTTTTAAGAATGAGTTGTAGTAATTACTGGCAAACCAGTCATCTGGGTTGTTGTTATAGGAGCGGACAACGTGGGTCTACCGCTCCTGGTGGTAATAGGACTTACGCGGCGAGTAGGAGCGTTCTCGCTCGTAGCGGCGGCGGCGGTAGTGCGGCGAGGGCGAGCGGTGTCGGTAGCCGCGGTGGTAGTAGTCGCGCTCGCGGTAGCCGCCACCCGAGCGGTAGTAGTAGTCACTGCGAACGGAAATTCGAATGTTATAGAGGATAATTGTAACGTTATTACAGGGAGTGTGAGCGCGATAACACACCAAGCTATATAAAGTTTAAGTGAATCTCACATTGTAGAGTGCTGTCGGATGTCGTTTTTTAATCGCACCACAAACAACGCGACAGAAACAACTAATGCTGCTGCTGATTCAACAAGATATTTAGAACATGTAACTGTTAAAAATTGAATAAATAGTAAATTGAAGAGTTTTTTTTAAATTATGATATGTTTCATAATAGCGCCGTTTGCGCAGAACATTTGACAATGTGTTAAAACATACGACACGACATGGCATACAGCGGTAATTCACGAGTTGCCGTCGACGTTGCTGCCTAATAGTTCAGGTGGAAATTATGATTCTGGTCTGGCTTGTAATGTGTTGATGTTCTACAA
The DNA here is from genome assembly GCA_905475445.1 of Ochropleura plecta. Lineage (NCBI taxonomy): Eukaryota > Metazoa > Arthropoda > Insecta > Lepidoptera > Noctuidae > Ochropleura > Ochropleura plecta. The sequence continues at coordinate 2,504,413 of FR997735.1, forward strand.
ACAATGGGGCACTCGATATCGTGTCAAGTCTATCCTGTATATCCTGTATTGTATAATATGGTGTCCGAAAATCACGTCCAAAGAGCGCATTTTTAAGGGTAATTTATTTATTTATTAAGGCACTTCAACGACTTACTCACATATACACAAAAAAAATCACAATAAATGAGACTAAAGTGAGTTCGTCACTTACAGAAGTGCACAGCACTTGCAGAATCATACAAATGGAAAGAGAACGCCGAGATTATAATTATAAATTATACACTTTGCAAAATAAAAAAAAAATACATAAGACAATTAAAAAAAAATGTGAAATGATTATAAAAAAAAATGGTAAATTTGAAAAATATAAATTAGATTTTTTACACTCAACATAAATTGGACACCACTACTACTACTACACACTGTACTACTAAAAAGAAAACAGATAGATAGAGAAAAATAAAATACTGTTCATGGAGAGAATTGAAGCGGATGCAATATATTTGAGCTAATTAAAGGGTAATAATTCGGTCCACCGCTAGCTCCCCGAGAAACGCCAGCAACGTGTTGGCTGTCTTGCTGTTTGCATTACAGAAGCAGATGGGCGCTACACAAAGTGCCAAACTTGTCGCTAAATTTTGGACCGACCTATTCTTAATTGTTATCGACACGCTAACAATACGTGGTCACCCATGAATTATCATTAAATTACTAGTATTTTACACATTATTTTGACCTTGATTTCGCTTCCCTGCTAAAACCATAGCGATCTTTATTCTAGTAACTATAAAGTTATTATTGAGTTGCTACTTGTCTTAATGATTTTGATAAGTTTGCAAGAGGGAAATAAGACAGAAAATAATAATACTCACTCTCTATCGCGGCCACCACGCCTGTCGTATCCATTGTCACCACCTCTGCTTACGCTGTAAATAAAATACATTTGTTTATTTATGTACTAGCGACCCGCCCAGCGGTTTTACCCGCTGCTTACCTCCTAAGAGTCATAGCGTGAAGTGTTATACGTATAAACTTTCCTCTAGAATCACTCTACCTATAAAAAACCGCATCAACATCCGTTGCGTAATTTTAAAGATTTAAGCATACATACAACATAGAAACAGATAGACAGCAACAGTCACTTTGTTTTATACTATGTAGTTATTTTATATGCTTAGTATTAGGTTGACTTATATCGCTATGGGAATTACTCTTAGTTTGTTTGTTTTATTTTTTATTGGCGCGTTCAGAAATTATCTTATTAATTACAGGTTCGTATTTAAAAAACATATATCACAAATAGTATTGGATATCCCGTTCAACGATGCAGGTTATATAACATCACGCACAACTATTAAAAATATATTTTAGTAGTGTATAAATTGAGCGCGTTGTTGGAATTCGGTGTAGCAGTTAAAGGTGAAAATTCATTACAAAAAGTTACCAAAGTTGAATTGTTGCGGTAGTATAATTTTTAGGGTTAAAAAACGGAAAAAAGGGAACCCTTTAAGGGTCACTTTGTAGTCCGCCCGTCTGTCTGTTTGTCTGTCAAGACTCTTTATCTTGGGAACGCGTGGAGGCATCGAGTTAATATTAAAACCACATACTCAAGTCTGTGATCTCTTGGAGCTGTGGCCCTTAAATTTTCTCTGAGTATCTTTCTCGCAATTTTATACGGAAACCTCGGTGCACGAGTTCGACGCGCACTTGGCGGTTTTTTTTTTATTATAGGATACCTAACCTTTGATCTTGGTAAGAATGTGATGAAGTAATGTACAACCAGGCCTTAAATAAATCGCCAAAGCTTGAGGACAATTTACTCTAAATCCGGTTATTAGTATTATGATCTACCAACACATAGGAGTCACCCATTTCACTCTACAGAATGAGTGAATTTCTATGTTGGATACAAATTTATAAACCGATCAGGTTGATGCTGTAGTACAAACAACGACACATCATGAGGTCCTATAAAACCCAACTACCGCACATCCCAGATTTCCCGTACAATGTACACACGACGGCACATCAACTTATACAAAACCATTTTAACATGATCTCTCTACTACGGTGTGCGATCCGTAGTAGAGATCAGGTTATAATAGTTTAGAATAGGTTGACCGGCCGTCGTGTGTACATCACTTTTCTTAAAATGGTCACAGACACAGTCAAAATTATGAATTGTCAGTTTGTGACCATTTTACGAATTGTAACGTAATTCATATTATTACAATACTAATTAAGACTACTACTACAATAGATTTAAATTAACATAACCTTTTCCTTGGCAGTCGGGTAAAACAGCGTACAAAGTCATTTACTGTGGAGTTTGTTCGCGCATACCATTTTTAACTTTATTTCAGTTGAGAATTGGTTCATGTTGTGCGATAATAGATCAGAGGGATCTGACTATAAGAGGTACATCTTGTTCGGCACATTTTAAATATGAAACAACATCAAAACAGTCTCAGCTCGTCTAGAACGGAAAACTGCGTTCAAGAACTACATCTGTTGCAAGCGCCATAATAGAGGGATGACTAATGAATGCGCAGGTATGGTAATATAGGGAGCACACACATAATATAAAATTACAGAAGATGTCTCGTAAGCGAGAGTTCAAATATGTCTATCAAACGTGTGTATTACCACTAAAATTAGGCACATAATTATTTCAAATGCAGAATCAAGCTAACTTTGGGGCGGAATAAGAACATTATGCATTGTTTACTCACGTAGGTTTCCCCATATAAATGCCGGGTGTCGGTGTGTGGGCTCGCTGCGTGATCGAGAAGTCCACGCGGATGCGACGTCCGTCAATCTCCATGCCGGTGCACTCGTTCTTAGCCACTTTGGCGTCCTCTTGGTTCTCAAAGTAAACGAAGCAAAATCCTCGGGAACGACCGGTCTGTAAAACGTATTCGTTATACTGGTAATGAAGGCAATAGCGCTAGGTTAGGCCCAAAATAATTTATTTCAAGTTTTAGCAATCTTGTGATCATTGCAGAAGCAATCCCAAGAATATTTCGCCAACTTTCTTAGCGCATGCCTCAAAACCTATTAATATTATGTTGTCGTTTCTGCAGTACTTAAGTCTTTCACATGTGTGCTACATATGTACTCCTAAAAAAAATTGGTTGTTTGTAAAGTAGGTTTACGATCGAGATGTTTACGTGATAACGTCTTATTGGTGATATAAGTTATCACCAGTAGTGACATCTAAAATGAAATTAAGTACTAATTTAAAGTTTTTTTTTCGAGCCAAGTAACAGATGGCGCTACCATCTTTATGAAATGTCGCTTGTGAGGTTTTGGTGTGACACAAGTTTCTGAACATGTCACCCGACTAAAACGATTTTAAAGACGTTATCACGTCAAAATATGATTATGAAAAGTACGCGCGCTCTACAGTTACAGCGTGGTCAATGAGAAACGGCTAGATGGACAAGCACAGTGTGAAAGGTGCCTACATTGGGAAACACAATGTTAATTGTAGTGTCGTATTACAAATTGCCTGGTAAATATGAATACATTCCGTGGATTTGATATCGCCTGGAGACAGATTAAAAAACAAGATGATGCTTGCGCCTTGAGAGTTGGTTATTCTTTACAAATTTTTAGATAAGCACGCACGCGTTCTTTGCATTTTCAGTGTACTTCTATCCTAGATGCCTAGATTAGAGCATGGTTGCATAACAAACTTGGATGTAAACCTTGTAAGTAATAAATAAGTATCACTTATAATACCACAAGAGCTTCAAAATTATCGGGTATTTGAAAAACTTGACGATTTTATTTGTTTGCAGGGAACCTATCGGGAAATGCCAGATAATTTTGAAGCTCGTGTGGTATTCGGGGGATTATTTTTCCGTCCCAAATGTCGGCCAATAGAATTGCACAAACTCCAAATCGACTCATTTTCATGCAAAATCTCCAATTTTCACAATTGAATTCAACCTGTCAGTTTGACGTGTGGTTAATTTGACTGGATCATGTTTTGTTTTTTATGCATAGCAATGACCAGAGAAAATTTTCAAAAAATTATCAGTTACCATGTAGGTTGTACCACGTGACGTCGAATGGTGCAATTCTATTGGTCGATATTTGGGTCGGAAAAATAATCAATGAAACTCACCTTAGCATCAATAACGACTTGTACTTTATCCACAGGTCCATATTTAGAGAAGATGTGATTGATCTGTTGTTCAGTCGTGTACAAACTCAGTCCAAACACTCCAAGGCATCTGGACGGCGTTGGATTCTCCTGTTGACGGTACATGGGGTCTATTTTCTTGGAGACGAGTCTCACTCTTTATAATGCTTTGAAAAGCTACAAAAGATATTGAGTTTTGTTTTTTCTTTTGGCTTTCATTTTGAGTAGACAGTCCAGTATATACTGTGGTACTCAAAAGTATCGTAATGATACTGGCATAACAGATTTTATTATTTAAGAGTAAGACTTTTGTTCAAAGATTAACTTAGTCTGTACTAAGGGGATACTGAAAACTAATTCAAAAATTAATATTGAGCTGGTTTTATAGTGAATTTAATTGAAAAAATTGAGCTATGGCCATTATTATTTCCTTATCAATTGTTGATAAAGGTGCATTAGGTTTTTTTAAGTCAGCTTTTACAACCAAAAATGGCTCAGAATAGCTTAATAACAGCATGCATTAATAAAAACTTATGAATACTTAAAACTAAACTTACAACTAAAATTTTGCTTTTGCAAAATATGCAATTGGCTTTTTATGGGGACTGTGTGATTAAAGGATTAATCACGAAATAAGCCAATTGCTACATGTTCCGACTGTTTGTCAGATACTAGTCGCCATTTGCGACAGTCAGATGCAAACAGTTATGCTTGCTTCTGACATTTTCTTTGTTGCTTCAGTACACAATGGTCATTGTTTGTGTATTATTTATTCATATTCATGGAACTTCAATTTGAAGGCTTTATCAGTGAGCCCAAGTAACTTGTACTATACATTGTACATTAAATAGTTACACAGCTGTTTTATTGTCATGTCTATGGGTACATCTAGCTCATTCATATATGTCCAAACATGGGCCACTGTGTACAAGCCTTTATTTAGCATGCGGGGACAACTTAAAACTAGGGAGTAGTACAAAAAAAAGGTATTCACATAAACATCACTCCTCACCCTGTCGCCCATGTGCCGCCGGCGGGAGGACATGGGACTGTGACTGTGGGAGCGGCGATAGGAGCCCCGCGGCGAGTACGAGCGGCTGCGGGAGCGCGAGTACCGGGAGGAGCGGTACCCGCGCCGCGCAGAGCCCGACCGCGACCGCGACCTGGAGGCGGACCTAGCGTCAGCGGGAACGCTCAAGTTAACATGCAAGAACACACAAAGCGGAGGAAGCTAAGCTGCTTTTTGGTGACTGCGTGTTAGATTTTGACATTTTTTACTGTAGGTGCATCCACACAAAATTTACTTTTAATCCATCAATACATGGCTTATTTTTGATATCATTATGTAGGTACTTTTAGTTACCTGTTGTTGCTTAGTAAAATTACAAATCTTATGTTAACAAAAATGACATTGGTGTGGATACACCTCTAAAATTTGGGGCATTAGTACCTAAAGCAGTTATTGATAAATGGTGCATTTAGTTTAACAACTGAGACTGCTTATTAAAGCCCTATTACTGGCCTGGCCTCTCTTCAGTCAGCCTTTTACTTGATGTATGTAGACCTCTCCTATTATATTTTAGCCTGTACTGTCCCACTGCTTCCCTCAATTGCCAGTAAACCTCTCCAAAAGAAAGGAACATTGATTGAATACAAATTCTCATTTAAACAGGAACAAACAAAGTAAACTTTGTTTCAAATATGTATTTTGAAATGTCAAAATCCAATACATAGACAATTTTGATTTTATTTTATTAAGAATGTTAAGTTTGTTCTGGAGTTTTCCATCATTACATAGAGGTCAACCAAAAAGCCTATTATGTTAGCAAACAAAGCAAGTTGTCATGGTTTCCTGCACACAATATTATTGATCACACATCAAACATCTTGTCTATACTGTGTAACTATGGTTTTAAAGTAATTGGACACACCATTTGCATGATAGCACTGACAATAAAGTGTGACAAATTGATTATTTGGCTTGCGTGATCAGTAATATTGCAAGTAAGTTACAGCCATTGTTAATAGACATGCTTATAAAATGCAGGGGTTAGACACACATTAAACATCTGCCTAGCCTTAACCAGTGACCAAAATGATAATGACAGATAGGAAATTGCAATATTAATGACAATATGCTCAGATAAACGCAATTACACTATTTGATGTCACTGTTACAAGCCTGAGGGGGTTGACATGAGATGAATTCAAACTAACTACATTGGAAGAAGGTTTCCATTTGACCAGAACTGAATACTATATGGAACAACTCTACTTGACCCTAGTCTGCATCTGCCTAGTCTTTCCTTTAAGGTTTGGCTTCCAGTCTGACTAGATTCAGCTGCATACCTGTATTTTACCTAGAGCAACTGCCTATCTGACTTACACAACTCAAGGGTTAAATATATAAAAGAGCATTATTATTCTAACTTGTATTTTGAAGCTCAATTGTGAGAATAACAGGATATTAAAGTATATAAATTGATTGTAGATACAATAGGCTAGTCCCATAAGTTTTGATGACCTATATTTATCTAGAATTGGTTTGCTTTAACAAGTTATGGTATGGCTTTAACAAGATTAATCATAATAATTATACAAGTCAATGAAAAACAAAAGCCGTTTTAATTGCATTGTTGTTTCTCTTCTATTAAGGTTAAAATTTAATTAAGTTGAAACTGTAATAAATCAGAAAAGTAACTCAAATAAAATGGTTGTACTCAAATGTCCATTAGTGTACAAACTTGTACACTACTGGACATTTGAGGACAACCATTCTAGCTATGTAAATATTAATTAAATGCTACGTTATTTACTACTTTCTTATCAGTCACCGCGCGCCCCACCTCCCCCCAGACATACAATAATGATAAAACTGTTGCTACGATATTTTTGTGACTATCGAACAAACTAAGTATTATCGAAAAAACAGATGCCTATCAACTAGCAAATTACTATGCGAAATCGTCACGAAAATATCAGCAAGGTCGTCAACTCTAGCACTACAAAATTTGCACTTCCCGAGTCGCATGTAAACTATGTTTGAGTTTAACGATACACACCATTGCGCAACACACGCGAGCGTTACCCTTGAGATCGAGGTTATGAGTATTTGTTAGTAAAAACAACGTACATTGTTGAATAGTTGTTAACTTTAGGATACTATCCAACAAGCTATCACAAACAGCAATTAGTAATAGCAGACTTACGGGCTCCTATATTTTCTGCTCGATGCTTTTGGCGGGGGCGGCGTCCTAGACCGGCTTCGGCTGTGGCCTCGCGACATTACGGCGGGCTTCGGTGCCGGCTCTCGAGACCCGTTACGAGTCCTCGAGCGACTCCTCTGAAATCACCCAAGCGATATTATCGTCATTAAATATAGAACGATCCGCCGACAAAATAAAACACACGCGGCGGGAATGCGAGTCGGACGTTACAAACTACAGTTAATAATAGTACCTCTCGATCCGACATTTTATCCGACGTGATGAATCCGATGAACAAAAAGAAGTTAAAACGTATTCAATCTATTTTTGATGCGTAAAATTCGAATAAAATTTCGTGAGCACACCTCAATCGCGTACAGCAAGAAACGAAAAACAAAATGGCGTGGGTTAGTGTTGTCAACCCAGTATGCTAATTATTTTGAAGAACATACTATTTGAAATTAGTCGATTTTACACAGGCCCACACTGATTAGTCATTACCGAACGCAATAAAAATATTCAGTGTGATGATGTATCGTTTCTAAACGAACACAGACCACAGAGAGAGATGAGATTATCATTATCCACATCCATCCACAGAGTACATTAATCATTATCAAAGAGTAAAGTAAGTATACGGATCATTATCCACATCACATTGCGGAATGTGTGGTGTGATTCGCTCAATATTTTATTTAATTAAGTTTTTGCGTAGATATGACTGACAACGATGTACAAAATGATCCATCAGGAGACCAGCCTCAAGAGAAGACTGCTAAACAACTAGAGAAAGAAGCAAAAAAAGCTGCAAAATTGGAAAAACTCCAAGCTAAGTTGGATAAAAAGAGCGCAACGCCAGCTGTGCAGAAAGATAAACCTCAGGTAGGTTTTTGAGCCTTAAGATAACGCTGCAAGAATTTCCTAAAGCAATTACTTTCATTTAGTCTTATAAGAATGTATTTTTTGCCGCTTTGTTGAAGCAAAATTCTTAGGTTATTAACTTGAAGCCTTGCATCGGCAAGTGAAAGTAATACCGCAACATTGTTAGTCACGTTGCATCAGTCTAATAGTCTTTCAACGTGTAATGCTATGTGATCCGTATTACGTTAAATGAGACTGATTGTAGCAATCTTGCAGAAATCTGAAATTGACTAGTAGTAGGCTGATACAATAGGGCAAATTTCATATTTATTATTACAAACCACCTTTAATTAAACTAAGTTCTGTGTGAAACAAGTTCATATGTCAATATTGCACTTGATTTACATCTGAATGGATTTCACCAGCAAAATTTTGCCTGCGTCCACAAAAACGGCACTTAAATCTTGTCATATAAATGCATTTGCAACATAATATGACAGCAACAATCTGCAGTGAAAAAAAAACGGTATTATTAAATGAGAATAATTATCGAAACTGTCTTTACAGTTGCATCAATTATATATTTCGTGTTCTAATGTGTTGTGTACAGTGCTGCGTATTTTTTCTTTTAAGTTCGTTATGTGTGGTAATATGCCTTTAAAACGAAAAAGAGACCGGGTCTTCACAGTCTGTGAAAAGGATATCCTAATTCAATTGGTGGGTCAACACTATGCCGTACTGGAATCAAAGAAGTCGGACACTGTGAGCGTAAGACTTAAAATTGAAGAGTGGAAAAAAGTTTCACAGGAATTTAAAGGGAAATCCAGCATATACCCACGACACTGGATAGTCCTGAAAAACTGTTGGGAAAATTTAAAGAAAAGGGCTAAAAAAAAACAAAGTTTGCATTTTTGGAGAACAAGTATGTATTATGATTTCCCACTTTGTAGAATGTAGTATATCCTTAGTTAAATTAATTTTCATTAGATGTAGATCCACTAAATTATCCAACTCACAAAATGACTTTTGAGATGAAGATAGTTTTTTTGTCCTTTTAAATAAATCCTTTTGCTATTAATTTAGATAGTTAGATAGAATATTCTTTATTATGTACACCATACAAATAACAAGAATAACATTAAACAACTTAACTTAATAGGGTGACACAATGGGCGGTCTTATTGTTAAAAGCGATCTTTTCAAGACAACCTTTGGATGGATTTAAAGGAGCAGAAACAGTACTGTAGGTAAGTCTACCTACAGTACCATTTCTCCTCCTTTAAAAGTAACATTTTTCAAAATTAATAGCCACATTTAAAAAAATCAAATACTTATATATAAAAACATTTAAAATAATAATCATCAAGAGCAAATAAGTATTTAATATTGTTGTTTAAGGAGAGAGGTAGTGCTTTTTTATCAAAATTTTGAAAGTGGACAATGTTTGAGCGCTCCTTACAGACATGGGCCGTACAGCTTGAATTGTAAAGGATTTATTGTAGAAGCTAGTAGATAGTTTATTTATTACCAAGTAAGTTATATATTTATCTCAAAAGTATAATTTTGTGGATTGTATCCTTTTTGCGTATGTACATCACATATTATATATAATTTATTATATTATACATCAAATTTCATTTGAATATATGTTTTCCATTCAAAGGAGCTGGGCCACCACAAATAAATGAAGATCCAATATTAGAGAAGGTTCTGGCACTTATATATGATGGAGTAACAGGTTCTCATACTAGTGATGATGAAGATAGGGACTATACTCAAAGTGAGAATTCTTTTCATTTACTAATTTTCTTTTATAATTTTTAAAAAACTTTGTAAACAAAATTGAAAAAATTTCAGGTTCAGAAAGCAATAGTGCAACAGAGTCGGAACAGCCAGCAGCTTTATTGAATCTATCTGGTATGTATTGTATAGATTTAAGGTGAAAGTATTTCATGAATAATATTTAAATGCAAAAATATTTAAAATATGGGTTTACTGATTTATAATCATTTAAATCATCAATACAGCCCTCTTAAGATGTTCATTTTATAAAATTGTCTCTTATTTGGGTAAAATGAATGCACGGAGTTGTATGAATGATTTTAATTATTACAACTCCATAGAGCCATATTTCATATGCTTGCAAATTATATTTTAATCAACATATAACCTGTTACTGACGCGCAAATTTAAAAAAAAAATGTATTTCACGGGCAACCCTGTCGATTCACCTTAAGCTTATTTATTTTAATATTCTGACTGATGATAAAAGCCTTTTCTCTGAGATCCATACAATCACCAATTGGTAATCAGCCTGATTACCAATGGGTGATTAAGCAGAATTCGTAAAATTCTGCCTGCTACAATCTTTAGGCGTCGTCCTAACTGGCAAGGATCGTACGATGACACGATGTGTTCTCGTCGTGCAATGAAACATTTCCGAATTTCACTTAACAGACTGAAGAAATATGTATCTTTGAACTCATTGTGCGACGAAAACGTATCGTACGATCGACAGGAAACTGGAACGGCGCTTTACATTCATGATCACAAACATCATGCTCATCTATATTGGTTGTATAAACTTAAAATTCAAGCATATACTAAAGTAAAACAATTTAATTAAGAAGCTTGCTTGTTGTGGAGTCCATTATTTTATTTATTTAAATGCTTTTTTTCAGATACAATTAAGACCGAGTCAGATACAGATAACTATAATCAGGTGCAAGAAAGCAATAGTGCAATAGAGTGCAAGAAAGCAATAGTGCAAGAAAATTTTGTGGAGCCTTTTGCAACCACATCAGTATCTGTAAGTATGCTGGATTTTACCTACTGAAATAAGCATTATTTATTATTTACGTCGTAGAGGTGTACCTAAAGGTACATACATTTCACCAGTTATGTTAAAGGCACTGCAATAAGCTCGCCTCCTATTCCAGACGAACATATTGCCAACAACTGGGCACAATTGTATCATTTATTACAACATCTTCACAAATTATAGTGTAAATTTCTTTGCAGGTCCAGCCCCAGTACAATGCAGCTATCTTAACTCCAGTAAATCCGATTCTGACTATATTACCACCCCCACCAATACCGTGCACACAAATAAGGTTAGCAGTAACTCATTTAATTAGACTTCAAGTGATGTGATTGGCCGTTAATTGAACCAATCAAAGCCAATTAAATGCGCTTGACATTTTTTTCTGTGATATTCGTTTGACGGAGTGAAAAGATACTATCTCCTCAATATTAGTATTTTCTTTATTAATTTTTAGCTTATTATTTGCGTAAAATATAAATAAATATTTTTTTTTTTGCTTCAGGGTTCACGCAGCACCTGTAGCTATGGTTACGGCTTCAGGGCTACCGGCACAAGTCAGGAGGCCTACAACGCCACCTCAAAGAGAATCTCCCTTAAACACACGAAGAATCGACTTCCTATTAAAGTCAAACTTGCGAGCTGAAGAGAAACATGAAATTGAAATATCGATAAAAAGAGAAATATTGAAGCAAGAACAATTAAAAACTAGACAGGAGCAGATTAGACTAGAAATGTTAGAGTTCGAATTGAAGAAATTGAGAAAATAGATTTAATATTTAAATTATTTTAGCATATACCTATTAGTAATAAAATAATACATTTTATATCCTTGTAAATCTGAAAGCAACTATGTTTTTATGTTTGTTTGTTAACTTCCCCAATTTGGCAAGTCAACTTGGGGAAGGACATACGCATAGGTATTATCACGCTAATATCTTGGGGAGAGTGCAATATTGCATCATAACTTTATTCCAGAACTGTTTCAAAACTGACAATAGGCAATATGGATGGTTATATACATAAACACACACACACACACTTTGATCCATGAAAATCTGTTCCAACAACCCAAGAAAAATATTACAAGTCAATTGTAAATACTACTTGTTGAAAAAAAATAATTAACCTCCTACAATAGGCTAGTTTCCAAAAAAAAAAAAATATTATTCCGTCTTTTTAGATAATATTCCAAAATAACACAGACACAGACCACGTCACACGTTGCTGCATTTTTTCGCAACGAGTGACGTCACACTTTATTGGGCTATATCTTTGTAATTGTTGGTCTTATTTACAAATAAAAAAATACTTGTCCCTTATTTTTAAATAATCTAAAAAACGGACTAAATAGAATATAATTACTTTGACCCTAGAAAGTACCCTATTTTCTTATACTTACAGCTCAAACGCTTGTGACTGTTGCGGCCATTTTGTGAAATCATTAGCTTTTAGTAAAATAATTATACAAATTGTATAAGCTTTATTCAAGCTAAGATTGCAATTATTGATTTTATAATAAGAATCTTAGCAAAAATTGAAGTACTTTTCAAATAAAAGTGTTTCTTAATGGACTTTGACGTCACTCCCGGCATTATCTCATACGATGCGTTTTAAGTTAGCTTTCCGTTTTACCAAAAAATCGTAACATCACTACATAGTATAAAACAAAGTCGCTTTCTCTGTCCCTATGTCCCTTTGTATGCTTAAATCTTTAAAACTACGCAACGGATTTTGATGCGGTTTTTAGTAATAGATAGAGTGATTCTTAAGGAAGGTTTTAGTATATAATTTGTTAAGTTTTTGTATTTATTTCTGTGTACATTAACTATATTTGTTGAAGATGTCGGCAAAAAGTATGCTGTCTGGGAGCTTTCAACGAAAACGCTGCCTAAACCCTTTAAGATATAACAAAAAAATGTATGGTGTAATTGTGTATCTTATATAGGTCCACAGAAAAGTCAGCGGTGACATATGTCTATATCTTAAGGATAACATACTATATCCATTTTAATACTTTAACAAATGGGCAATTATAAAGCGCTAACTTGGAAAGCTATTTACACAAATACAGTATTAATCCTTATCATTTTAAATAGGTTGGTTGGCATGAACATTTCATGAAGATTATTTTTTCCTTTTACATCATGCAGATTAAATAAATACTTTAGGAGATATAGCAAAATCAAAATAACGCGCAACAAAATTAATTTCATGTCGCCGTGACTAGGCTGGCCCGCTCGGGCGCGGTGTAGGGAACAAGTCGCTCATCGCTGAGTGCGCGACCCGAACACGTACCTACCGACGCGTGAGCACAGAGTACGTTGAGTTGACACGTTCCTTACAAACTAAATTCAAATCCTTTATTTGTGAACATATAGGTACAATAAGATCTAATTACATAAAATGTAATAAAACATAGGTTTTATGAAGTTTCATAATACATACCTATTAGTTAGATTCGTACCATTACCTATGGACGGACGGACAGCGAAGACTTAGTAATAGAGTTTTTACCCATTGGGGACGTAACCTTAAAAATGAGACGTACCTAATTTTATTTATACTTCGATTTTGTTATTTTTGCTATAGGCTGCTTTTTATCAACACACCACGCGGGCGAAGCCGCGGGCGGAAGCTAGTAAAATAATAAATACTAAAAAAGTATTTTATTATTAAATAAAAAAGTACGTGTAGTGTGTGTAAAAAGCAAACAAAAAAAAAGTGTTGCATATTTCCTATTGTCATGAGATACATAAGGATAGAACGGATATAAAGCAAGGAAAACCGCGAACCTAACACGTACGAAGTCGCGGGTTACAACTAGTTTAAATAATTTTAGTATAGATTTATTAGAATAACTTATATTTTAACGAAACGGGACGAACCGCATTTGACTAAAAGAGTGATAGATATAAATGTCAGCTGGAGAAGGAGAGGAAGGCCAAAGAAAACATAGATGGATTGTGTAAGGAATGATATGAAGGAGAAAGGAGTAAATGATGCCATGACTTCTGAAATAGGAGAAAGGGAAAAGAAAACGTGTTGCACCGAAGTACAAGGGCAGAGGAAAAGATGATTTTAAATAACTTTAGGATAGATTAATTAGAATAAATATTATGTTTTGAACCGCCTATTTGGTCATTTTTAATGCCCCTGTTACAATTACATGTATTATTTTAAGACTGATTAGTTTATACATTACTGACTTTTGACCGTCGCTTCACCCGTCTGGAGATCGGAATTATCAAAATAGAATATATGCCGTAACCTACATTATGGGCTACCTTTGTGTCGTAGACGTGAACATGTAACAGATAGACATACTTTCGCATTTTTGTTATAAGTAACGTTGTGTTAGTAATTGTACTTAGTAACTGTAAATAAACTAATTCTAATAAATAAATATGATAACATATTGTTTTATTAGGTATGGTTTATCACATACCTTTCCACCTACAATTGATTTAAAATACAACAGGTTTACGATTAAATAGCTACAGTTTCGTTGTCACTAACCATGCCGTGTCCAAGAGTACTGCTTTCAAAATCAAGATCCGGACCTAGTCGCACAGAGAGTGATGAAAGTACTTGGCATTAGCAAGACGAGAAAGATCGATAATATGCCAAATACCGTCAAAATTTAATAACTTTGGAGCAAAACAATATTATAATTAACAGCTCCTGAACACAGTTTAAAAACTTCAGCGCCAAAATTCAGGCGTTCATTGATTAAATATGATACCTGAACTGCGGTCGCTTTCTGCTGTTAAAATCAAAATTAGAGTACTGAACTCAGTTCAATGCATCTAAGTTCAGGTTGAAATGTTCACTTTTTGGTGAAACATATTTTTTAACATACATAAAAATAAACCAGATATGCCGAAAGAATGATTGAAAAATATTTTGATAACTCACAATAAATAATATTATCTTTACTATGTCATAAAACTTCGATAAAACAAAAAAAAAACTATCAGGGATTACTTAACTTGCTATTTCATTTTGTTTTACAAACAGTAGTTAAATTAAATATGTAAGTGTACACAAGGTGTAACATAATAAAGTTGCATGAGCTCTTGAAATTCGCAAAAAAAAACGGGAATTTTAATAGGAACTGATGCGATCACCTGATCAACATGTGTGAAAAACTAAAGAAAAGGTATGAATTTCCAAAATTAATAAAATTTAAATTGTTCAGTTTCAATTCCTGATTGTTTGTTTACGTGAGTTTAAATGTTATCAAACACCCACGATATAGGTAAAAAAATGCAAAAAAAAAACATTCTATTCGTCCTACCACATCAGGAATTTCAGTACTTATTGTCACGCTCACTGCTTAGTGATAATCGTATCTATTAACGGTATGATATCTGGCAAGAAATACCACGTTCATGCTATGCTAACGTTAAAAAAAAAATTAAGCGTGCTATGTGGATCCGGATGTGTGTTCTCGTCTTTTCAGTCAAGTTAATAAATAAAAAAGTATCGTCTATTTCCTTTTATTTTTTACTCGCCTGATCCACTCCTAGGTATACTTAGTCCTACCCCCATCCACTTTTTGCGATGTTGCGCCTCCCCACCAGTTAACGAAAGACCGACAGTCTTCTCGTTAAAAGGGGTCGAAAAATTATTGTATGACGCGTGGCATCAACTAACTTCCGCCATGACATCTTATTTTCAACTGTTAGAATCTATTTACTATGGTACAATCAATACAACTGATTTTAGTAGCCACGCTTAAAACCTGTATTAATAAATAGCTGTCTTCAAAACAAACGTGTTGTTTGCGGCAAAATCTTCTCAAGCGCCTCATTTCCGAAATATAAGTTATCAAAGTTTAAAGAAAAAACTGCCCCACTAGGAATTTATCCTGTAACGTAGGAGCGTTTACAAACATTTAAACTCACATACACAAACAGCCATACTCGGAACAACTGTTTGTACACTACAAATATTTCTTCCGTTCAGGGATCGAACCTGCGGCGCTGCGTGTCGCAGTCGATCGCGCCAACCGTGTCGTCAGGTTGTACTGATGGCAAAGATTGTAACTTTGATGGATCTTAAAAACGTGACACTTTAGAAAATTTAGTCTCATACAAAATTTGTTTGTTCAAGTATTGACGCCAGCTTTTGAATAATACAAGTTTAATACATGGTACCCTTAATCTTCACCCGAACTTATTCTTAAAACTCTTTGTCCCTCAGAAAAAGGTGAAGGAAACAAAAGAGAATGCGGTGTACACAGCGGAGACAGCTCCGGGCGAGAAGAAGGACATCACGGGGTCCATGCCTGATGCGTACAGTCCTCAGTACGTGGAAGCAGCCTGGTACTCCTGGTGGGAGAAGCAAGGCTTCTTCAAACCTGAATATGGAGTAAGTATGAATGTGAAAAACAAAACAAAATTGTTCAATGGCTTTTGTATGTATCTTAAAGTAGAGTCAGTGGCTAAATAATAGCAGTTGTTCCATGTAAAATGCTGGTATTCAGCTGCATCCGGTAAGACTGGAAGCCTACCCCAGCAATAGTTGGAAAAAGGCTAGGCAGATGATAAAATGTGCATCTTAATTGGCCCTGTAATCACGGTGCAATGAATAATAAATAAAAAGATATCGTTAAAGTTTACTTACACACCCAGAAACCTTTTATTATATAAATATTTTAATTTTATTCGAAATTAGTTACAATAAACAGTTCAGTAAATAAATATGATTTGAAGACGTCCATCGGTTTGTAAAAAAAACAACAATATCTGACGTGACTGGTTACTTATCTCTTTTATTGATAGTACATACAGACAAACAAAAATGTTGGTAGAATACGCACCTTTTTTAGAAGTCGGTTAAAATACTAATAGATGTAGAAATAAATCTTAGCCCAGGAAGGTTCTTACTCTTGAATAGGACGCTTTCCATCTTGCCCTGATTGTTTTTAGAGCAATCCGTTTCATTACTTTCTATTTACAGAGGAAATCCGTCCTGGAACCGAATCCAAAAGGCAAGTTTGTGATGGTGATCCCTCCTCCCAATGTGACGGGCACTCTCCATCTTGGTCATGCCCTCACTAATGCCGTCGAAGATGCACTCACGAGGTGGCACAGGTAAACATCGATGTTTTAAAAAGCAATCTCATTCATCAAAGATTTGGTTAAACTAGACTTCACACTCTACTCAACTTGTAATTCTCAAAATCATAAATCAATAAAATAATGTGTAACCTAAATCTTTGATTAAACTTCTTTTTAATGGTAAATCTTCAACTACATAACTTCTCACGCTCTGAGCGGAACGCTGGATAGTATCAGATTTTTACTGACTAAAACCCATCTATGTTCCTTCTTTTGCCCTATGTGTTCCGGGGCCGCAAGTATCTCTTTCGAACAAACTACAACCACAGCAGGCGGGGACCTGGCAGACCCTTCTGCTTTAATGACATTTCTGTGAGAAACGTGGAATACGAACGCGCCGTCGACACGGCCTGTCGTCACTGAACGGACGGTGAGCTACCCATTGCTCACTGTCCTCAGACCCGCGTCTACTAATGTTAAGACCACGCCACTTAAGACTGATGATCCTTACTTACATCTTGCACCTCCAGCCCTAGATTCTAGTTACATTATTCAAGTATATCTCTGGATCAACAGGATGAACGGCAAAACCACCTTGTGGAACCCAGGGTGCGACCACGCCGGCATTGCCACGCAGGTGGTGGTGGAGAAGAAGCTATGGCGGGAGGAGAAGAAGACCAGGCACGACCTGGGACGGGAGGAATTCATCAAGAAAGTCTGGGAGTGGAAGGAACAGTTAGTACACCTCATTTACTATATTTTTGTAGATCTATACTGACTCTTCTTTACTATACTTAGTAAAGAAAGTTGAAAGGAAATCAAAACGCATTTTTTTTATCACTCGGCCACATCTCCATGATCAGCCGAAGTTTAATTTCAATGTTTTTATGGCTAGATTATTTTAAAACGACACAGACACTGTTGGCGCAGTGGCTGAGCGATCAACTGCTGCGCTGCGTGTCGCGGGTTCAATCCCCGCACGGAACAAATATTTGTATGGCCTACAGATAGTTGTTCCGGGTCTGACTGTTTGTATATTTGAGTTTGAATGTTTGTAAACGCACCTACGATACAGGAGAAATTTAGGAATTTCTCTTGTATCGTAGGTGCGTTACACTAGGGTGTGGGGCAACGTTTTTTTTTTAAAAAAAAAAACATTACGGGGGAAAATGGGTGCACCATACGGTGCTCTGCCGAACCCTTTGGGAACTATAAGCGTAATGTATGTAATGTACTATCCTGCTGAACTATATGCTAAACATCATTTATGAGTCTCATGTATAAAGTTCTCAAAGCTCAAATTCAACTTTTCTCTGCAGAAAAGGCGTCCGCATCTACGAACAGCTCCGCTCGTTAGGCTCCTCCTACGACTGGTCGCGCGTGCGCTTCACGATGGACCCGTCCATGTGCCGCGCCGTCAACGAAGCTTTCATCCGGCTCCACGACGCGGGCGACATCTACCGCGCCAACAGACTGGTCAACTGGTCCTGTACGCTCAAGAGCGCTATATCTGACATTGAAGTGGACAAAGTAGATCTCACTGGACGCACGTTTATGAGTATACCCGGGTATACGAGTAAGGTGAGTTGTGTTTTTTACTGTTTTGTTAGTTGAGTAGCTCTTCGTTTGCGTGGAATTCGTATTTCGGCAACAGCGCCACCTACTGGGTCTTACTATAGCTAGAAACCTTACAAGTAACCAACAATTTAAGTTTCTTTTGGGTAGATACTATTATTCCATCACAGAGTTCATTGATGACAAACAGAAATGTGAAGATCCGACTTGCTAGTTAATAATAATATTTTATAATTAATTCTAATAAAATATAATCTAAATCATGTGCTTGTTTTTATTTTGATTTAATTTTTAATAATGATACTGACAACATATCACTTAATTGACATAGTTGCTTTTAAATTTAGACATTTAACTTCTTAATTTTATTTTTATTTACTTATAATTTATTTTTGCTTTTTTTATTTTATACCCTAACTTTGTATGCCATCTATTGGTAAAACATAATGAACCTATCTCTTAAATACTACCTGTAAAAGCCTATGTTCTACATATAAATGATTGATTGAAAATATCATAATCGGTGAATTTGATAACAAGCTCTTTCTGACCAGTTCAAGTCGATTCATTCTACATCTTGATGTTTTTTATCCATTATCTGATGCTGGCATTATTATAAAGATACCAGCTTCTAAGACCCTACTAATTGCTAAACCTTGTTCCAGGTGGAATTCGGCGTGCTAGTCTACTTCGCGTACAAGACGGAGGATACCAACGAGGAGATCGTGGTAGCCACCACTCGTATCGAGACCATGCTGGCTGACGTGGCTGTGGCTGTCAATCCTAATGATACTAGGTATGTTGGCACTGTATACCTGAGTCAGAAAGAGACAGAACTATACAGGGTGTCTAGCGCCATATCTTTCCCACACAGATCAGTTCAGATCAGTTCCCCACACAGTCAAAAACCGAGGTTTACAGGAGAGTGTAATTTGTGTTCAACACGCCCTAGAAATAATTCTATGAGCAATAATAAGTATTTTCTTTCTACAATATTTTAACAGTTTTAAGAGCTTTATTAGCTATTTACACATAAGTATTTTATTATTTCATGTTTTCATGTTTTCTTGGAAATACTGTTAGATGACCGTTTCTACTACACGTATTCGTTGTATTTATAATACTTGTTCTCTTATACGATTTCTAAATAAATTAAATAAATAATCTAAAGCCAATGATACAGTAAAAAAAATGCCATTTTCGACATGTCTTTATGTACGTAGGGACCGTCGAGATAATACGAATGGATAAACGAAATAACGAATACATTAGAGGAAGTTTGAAAGTAGCGCCGGTGACTGACAAGTTGTGTGGTAATCGGTTAGCTTGCTATGGCCATGGGCATCATCATAATTTTCCTGCCCTTGTCCCATTCTATTTGGGGTCGGCACAACACGTTTTCTTCTTCCATTCTCCCCTGTCAGACGGCACGGCATCATTTACTCCTTTCTCCTTCATATTATTCCTTACACAATCCATTCATCTTTTCCTCATCATCATCATTCATTTTTTGCCTTCTTCTCGATTTCCGTCTATCAACATTCAGATCCTCTTTAAGTCATGTGTGCTTCATCCCTCTTCATTACATGTCCATACCAAGACAAACGACTCCCTGTCAATTTTTCTGTAACAGCCGCAACTTTCAAACTTTCTCTAATATGTTCATTCCTTACTTTATCCATTCTTGTCACTCCATACATCCATCTCAACATTCTCTGGCCATGAGCATGAACGAGAAAAAAAGGTATGAATGTGGATAGCTATAAGAGTAGAGGAAGACCAACGAATCGAGGGATGGACTGTGTGAATGATATGGCTGGATAAGAGGCGCTAAGATAACAAGTAATAGTCAAATATGGAAGAATAAGACATGCTGCGCCGACCACAAACAAATTGGAATAAGGCCAGGAAAATTACTGAGAATGAAATACACAAGATCACGTTTGACCACCATTTTTATTTGCGCATGTAATCCTTACTAATATTATAAAAGGAAAAGTGAGTTTGTTTGTTTGTTACGTCTTCACGCCTAAATGGCCAAAACGATTTTGATGAATTTTGCTACAGAGATAGTTGAGACCCTGGAGACGGACATAGGTTTTTTTATTTTTTAAGTGAGAAATAACCAATATAGAGGGAAGAAAAGGGAAAACTTAGCTTTGTTATTACAATAAATAAGGCGCAAGGACAAAAACTACAGTTAGCAAGTACCTGCAAATCAGGAAAGAAGAACTCTGTTACCCCGAATTTAACGCGAGCGAAGCCGCGGGCAAAAGCTAGTGTTATAATAAAAAAAAACTTGTGATTAAATGATGAACTGAAATCCAACCGTGCAATGTTTCACATTATATTCTGTTTGGCAGGTACAAGCATCTGGTTGGCAAGAAGGTGGTGCATCCATTCGTGAGCCGGAAACTGCCGATCATAGCCGACGACTATGTAGACATCGACTTCGGAACCGGTCAGTATAAAACTATCATAGAGCTAGAATTCGCTGTAAAAATAACTTTTCGTACGATAGTTTCATTGTTCCAGAGTAAGGTTAAAATTCATATAGGACTTTGCCAAGCAAAGTAGGCTAGGAATTTCAACCGTATTCGTATAAGAATAAGATTCTGTAGTAACATCTGTTTCGCCACATACGAACAAATCAAATCAATTGAGCTATGGAAACCTATAAAAATAATCTATTTTGCATACCTCTAAGTGATAAGGGTGGCCCTCTTCAGAAGAAGACCAGTAGGCCTACCATGACGTCTTAAAGCAGAACTTATTGCACTGAGGGAAAGAGATGGTTCTAGACACCCTGTATAGCTCTGTCTCTTTCCCTCAGTGGAATCAGTTCTGCTTTAAGACGTCATGGTAGGGTAGCTGAGCAGCTTGTTAAATCGCTGGGCACAGCTATTTGTATTTGTGAATAAATTGTAAAATCTTAAACAGGTGCTGTAAAGATATCGTCAGCGCACGACGTGAATGACTACGAGCTCGCCAAGCGTCATAATCTGCCCTTCATCAACATCTTCGATGATGAAGGAAAGATGCTGCCCAATTGCGGAGCTTTCACTGTAAGTTAAAATAAAAAATATATTTACTAAATATAATAAAATCGAAAGTGAGTTTGTTTGTTTGTTACGTCTTCACGCCTAAATGGCTAAACCGATTTTGATGAATTTTGGTACAGAGATAGTTGGGACCCTGGAGACGGACATAGGCTAACTTATTTAAAGAAATGAGGGAGAAAGAGGGAAGAAAAGGGAAAACTTAGCATTGCTATTACAATAACTAAGGCGCAAGAGCGAAAATACAGGTAGCAGGTACCTGCAAATCAGGAAAGGTCAACTGTGTTACCCCGAATTTAACGCGAGCGAAGCCGCGGGCAAAAGCTAGTATACTATAAATAAAGCCTCCAGTCTAACGGGCGTGCCCGCTTACGCCTGCAATGTTGGATAATACATTACTAGCTTCTGCCCGCGGCTTCGCTCGCGTTAAATTCGGGGTAACACATTTCCCTTTGCGCCTTATTAATTTGTAATAGCAACGCTAAGTTTTCCCTTTTCTTCCCTCTTTCTCCCTCACATCCCACTTAAAAAAAATTACCTATGTCCGTCTCCTGGTTCACAACTATCTCTGTACCAAAATTCATCAAAATCGGTGTAGCCATTAAAGCGTGAAGAGGTAACAAACAAACTCACTTTCGCTTATATAATATTAGTAAGGATGACAGTAAGTTTAGAAGTCTCAGATTACAAACTAGGACCATAGTACCATAGTACACCTCTGTTACATTAGTATCCAGGAGAGATCCAGTAATCCACGGAGGAAACTTACTCGTAATTTTTATTATATTATTGACTATAGGGCATGAAACGCTACGACGTGCGTCGCGCGATGCCCAAAGCGCTGGAGAATGTAAATCTGTACAAGGAGACGAAGGAACACGCCATGGTGGTGCCGGTGTGCAGCCGCTCTAAGGATATCGTGGAACCCATGCTCAAACCGCAGTGGTGAGTACCTTGTTCAAGTCATTGGCAACATTTGTACTACGAAAACCGACCTTAATGGTACGACATAACTAACCTTGTCATTTTATTGCCAGGATGTATGATTATCCGAATTCATTGTAAGAAAGTGATCATACTTAACGACTTGGTTACTTAAATTAGCTGGAGCCGAGCCAATAATGCAATTCCCTCGTTTCCGTTTAGGCGAAGGGACTCAACATCGCGTCAGAATGTTCTCTTTTAATGAACAGACGCTATTTTTATCCGGCTTAAGCTTCACGTCGCGTCGTATAAGTGAATTCATAAACTTTGTGTCATAAAGTGAAAGCCTAAGAGTCATCATCATTTTCCTGCCCTTGTCCCATTCTATTTGGGGTCGGCGCAACACGTTTTCTTCTTCCATTCTCCCCTATTAGACGTCACGGGAGTCGTCTCTTGGCTCCCTTACATTAAGACGCTAGAGAAGCTTTTCTATTTATGCTTCAATGTTCGACTATCTTTATTTGCTATCATCACCTTACGCTGCACTCTTCTGTTACCCTACAATGTACCTCATCTGTCCCCTGACCCAGAACTGACCACTTCTCACCACAGGTACATAAAATGCGACAACATGGCTGCCGAAGCGATCAAGGCAGTAAAAACCGGTGAGCTGAAGATCATCCCCGACGTCCATGAGAAGACGTGGTACCATTGGATGGAGGGCATCCGTGATTGGTGCATCTCCAGGCAGCTGTGGTGGGGGCATCGGATACCCGCGTATAGGGTGACGCTGCCGGAACCAGAGGTAAGAAGGATGAAGTTAAGATGTGGCTGCAAGTAAACTGTAGCAAAGTGGTTGGTGGTTACTTAATTCTAATGTTAGAAATCATAGGTAGAAACTATTTTAAAAGGTTGAAAAAACTTTTGCATTATAATAATAGAAATAATTGACAATAAATCTTCATTAATTAAAACATGAAGGTTGTAATAAGGAATATTCATTACTTTATAGTTTATACCATAGAGTTTTATTTACAAAGATTTTGGTGCAGAATTCCAAAGAATAGGTCTATTTATTTAATAAGGAATACACTGAGGTATATTATCAAAATATATGAAAGGTTAAATTAAATAAGTAATGTCATTTAATCTACTAAATACAATAAATCTAAAAATACAAATATAAACATCTTCATCTCAAATTCCTTGGTGCTACCAAGGAGTTCTGCGAAGCTGAAGGCCCTCACGTGAGCAAGACAGCACCGCGCCGGCGCCACACGCGCTCCGGTCGCAAGAAGTCGCGCCGAATCCGCGCGCGGCGCCTGACGGATTCCGCGCCGGACGGAATTGGTACAGCTGTATGTCGCTACATACGCGTGGATGTAGTGGCTTTGTGTTTCATTTGCATGGCGTTTTGTGTTCACTGTTTTTTTTATTGGTTTTATTTCATCGTTAAAAACCCAGCCAGAAAGATGGTACATAAAATGTTCAAACAATTAAAAACACTACATGTTTCACAATTAACTGGTTTAAAAATTAATAATAAAATCACTCCATAGTAATGTCCAATTTGTAATTGTTTAACTCATTACAAAATAATAATAATTTACTACTAAATGTCATGTATCACTGAAAACAAAAAACAATAATTTAAAATGTTTAATGATTAATCATCAACAACATTTTGTGTCCCAAATAACATCTGCCCGCGAAATATTTTTTTCTTAATCTTTTTGCATTTGGCAGGTCAGTATAGATTTATTGGATACAATAGGATAAAATTAACTTATAGGGTTGTATTGTTGAGTTCATTTATTTATTAAACATGGAAGACTTACAGCTAAATATAACATAACATAAATTTGCAAAAAACGACTGACAGCCTAGTACAAGTCTTCATTTATACACACCTGAACAAAACTAAATTCTATGGACATTACAGTGGCATACTGGAACAGAGCACCAAGAAAATAACTAATGCAGAAATTACTGCAGTTAAACAAAGATATTGCTCACATTATATAACAGCCTGTTACTAAACTAAGTAAAATAATATTGGCTTAATATTTATAGTTATGCAAAGTTTTGGGCAATTAATATAATTCTAATAAAGATATATTATATATTTTTATTTTCTCTCTACTCAAAGGTACACATTGGCATATAGGTATAATAAATACCAGTATGAGAATAAAATTGTAACAAATGCAAAATATTTGTCATTCAATCAATAAGAAACTTGGCACATTCAAAAGCATGCTGATTTTAGTAGGCGAAATATGAAGTACTCTTTATTGTATTTTAAGATCTGTAAGCTCCATATTTAATGCAAATAAATGATTTATTTATATAACATACGTGTAACGGTCGTGAATAATATTTGATCAACATACACATTGCATGTTGCACCCGCAAATTGCAGAAAATGTAAGACTATTTGAATTTTATTGCGCTCCCCCTTAATTAGACTCGACTAAATTACACGCTCATACTTTTTAATAATATTATACTAGTATTATAGTTGCTTGTTTAAAAGTTGTTATTTTTGCCGATATGTTTTTTATTTTTTGTAGCAAATAAAGTGTCCTTTAATAATGTTGTACTCTTAAATATTTTAAAAAACATTGATAGTTAAGGTTCTATAAAAAAAAAACTAGGCAAATGCAAGTCAGACTTACACCAAGGGTTCCGTACAAACACAAACAAACATGTGACATAAACGGCTATAGCTTTTGAATGCGAAAACTTGAAGGGTGGATTTTATCACAGCTTTAAATTTCAACTCGAAACCTCCACGCGTTCCCGAGAAAAAAGGTCTTGTCAGACAGACAGACGGGCCACAAAGTGATTCTACGTGGGTGCGTTTACAAACATTTAAACTCACATACACAATTAACAGCTAGACCCGAAAGAACTATCTGTATGTCATACAAATTTTTGTTCCGTGCCGGTATCGAACCCGCGCAAAAGTCAAACGCTTAGCCAATGCGCCAACCGTGTCGTCGTTTGGTGTACGGAACCCTAAAAAAAACTTTTTTGCAAAAAATAAAACCGACTTCCAAAAAAAAACTAAAAAGTGGAAAATAACTTTATTTCCGGAAGTCGGTGGCTTTTGTTGGTTTCGTTGACTTTTTTGCCACCGACTTCCGGAAATAAAGTTATTTTCCACTTTTTAGTTTTTTTTTGGAAGTCGGTTTTATTTTTTGCAAAAAAGTTTTTTATTTCAGCATTTTTAGTTTTAGTATTTTTTTAAGGCATGTATTTAAATCGATATCTGTATATTCCCTTTTTTCGATCAAAATATTTCAAAGTTAAACCAAAAAACTGACTTGCACTCAAATTATGCACACTAAATAAATCAAATTCGATATACTGTTTAATGGTATTTGCAGAACTGTTTTACTGAACGAATAACTATTATCAAAATAGTATATCTAACAATTCTATAATTCAACAAACATATTAAACCTTTTTTAAGGAAAACCATCACCTAATTTACTTTTAGGAACATCGTTTATTCTAAATAAAACCCAATTTAATCAGTCATCTTTATCTAATTAGGTACACAAAATCTAAATAATCAAGTGCTCACTTAACATGCACCAAACATTGGCACACTGAGTGGTAACTCAGTTTAGAAAAAAACACTTAAGAAAGGATGGTATTTAAAAGTACTTCAATTTATTCCCAT
The DNA here is from genome assembly GCA_905475445.1 of Ochropleura plecta. Taxonomy (NCBI): domain Eukaryota; kingdom Metazoa; phylum Arthropoda; class Insecta; order Lepidoptera; family Noctuidae; genus Ochropleura; species Ochropleura plecta. The sequence continues at coordinate 2,530,750 of FR997735.1, forward strand.
TTCATTTACCTAATTTTACCTGTGTCCCACCAAATATACTGAATGTGCACCAAAATATGTTAATTAAAATATGTCATAACGAGCATCAGCGCACTACAATAAAAAAGTGTTATATCTTTATCCATTTTCTATTAATGCAAGTCGTTACTGGCACTCGCCGGCCGCTGCCGCGGCACCGCTCGCTCGGCTCGTGCGTAGGGGGTCACAGTTTTAACCTAACCTAACCTACGCATTTTTTTAACATTCAGGAAAGAATATTTGGTGCACGATCAGTATTTTTGGTGAACTCAAAAATATTATCCCTTTAGAAACAATACTGAGAAATTCCGTAGTAAGAAAGTACAATTTAGAGTGCAAGTTAGTATTTTTGATAAGCAATTCGTATTTTTGTTTTATAAATCATATATCCGATGTACGAACCACATTTTTGGTGTGAATTCGATAAAAAAGGTCATCTCGTTTTGTGTTATTTTTTAGTTTTTTTTTGCAGTACTTGTTTAGTTAATCAATTGGTTTTTTTGCACAGCATTCATTTTTCTGGTATGCATTCAGTTAATTAGTGGAGTTACCTAGTGTGCTGAAAAAAATATACAGATGTGCATTTAAAAATATCCCTTTTTTTAATGGGGTGTATTTGTTTTCGGGTGGGAAATCATCTAATGTCTTCCCCCGCTCTGGGCGGAGCGGGGGGGTATGTCAGGCTTTTACTGACTAAAACCCACCCATGTTCCTTCTATTGCCCTTTACATTCCGGGGCCGCGGTATCTCTTTCGAACAACCCGCAACCCCGGCAGGCGGAGGCTCTGGCAAGCCCCTCTGCTTTGCTGACTCTCTTTGAGGCGCGCGTGAAACACGAACGCGCCGACGACCGACACGGCCTGTCGTCAATCGACGGACGGACGGTGAGCTACCCATTGCTCACCGTCCACAGGCCCGCATCTACGGTGGCCGGGAGTCGTCTCGCGGCGCCCAGCGCCCGGGGCGTCTCCCGCGGCGTCTGGGTTGGCTAGATGTTCTCTCCCTCAAACGCCCGGCCACCTCTTTTGCTAGCATTACTGCTTCGCAGAAGGAGATGACCGCTTCCCATTCCCTCTCGCTCCGGACCATGGCCTGAACCAGGGCCGGACGCGAGAGATCGCCGCCGCCGATCGCCTCCACGAGGGCACGGCGGTGCTCCGCCCAAGCTGGGCAGATCGCCACTGTGTGCTCCACCGTGTCCTCCGGGCGATCGTCACAATGGTGACACCCGGGTGTTTCCTCCCGCCCGATTATGTGCTGGAACCTCCCGAAACTTCCGTGTCCGGTGAGGACCTGCGTCAGGCGGTATGTGAGGACGCCATGACGCCTCTTCAGCCACTCCTCAAAGAGGGGACTTACCGCCACTATTGTGGCGTGCCCTGCACGGGGTTGCGACAGTCGCTCTCTCCATGCCACCATGAGATCGCACCAGTCTGTCCGCTGAGCAGCAATTTTTCGCGGCAGCGGAGTTTCCCCCCGGTGTAGTGCCTCCGCGCGCCACTCAAACAGGCGCGCGAGCACTATCGCCTCCAGATCCCACGGTGGCAATCCGGCAAGGAGGCTCGCTGCCTCGCCGGAGATCGTGCGGTAGCCCCGGATCAGCCTAATGGCTACCACCTTTTGGGTTTAGTTATAGTATTAAGATATAATTTTTAGTGCGTAGGTCCCGTCTTAAATACAAGCTTTAGTTCCACATCACGCTATAGTATTCAATACTATCTAAATAATAATTATGCTTTAGTTTAAAACCAATTCAGAAATCATATGCATCATCGCCTAGGGGATACAGCTGATACTTGATCTGATGATTATGTTTCTAAATAACTAGGTGAGGGGAGGGAAGGGGGCACGGGCACCCTGCTCCCACTCGCCTGCCTACCCTGGCGAAACCCATACTTATACATGTGATTGCAGCAATCACGGCAGATTTGCTGTCATTTATTGAAGAGTTCCGTTGTATATCACTGAAGATCTATCACCAAATTAAAATACAATCACCTCAAAAAACTGCGATGACCTTCCAAATCATAGTGCATAGCGTTTTTTGTTCATTTGTCTTCGACAACCTTTAAAATTATATCATCAACGTACACGAAGTCAATCTAATACGCATTATTAAAGATAACTCAAAAACTACTGGCCGGATCTTGATATTTTTTTTATGGGACCAAACGACAACCACCAGCTTTCGAATAAAAAAACAATCATCAAAATCGGTTCACCCAGACCAGAGTTATGAGGTAACAAACACAAAAAAAAAAATAAAAAAAAAAATACAGTCGAATTGAGAACCTCCTCCTTTTTTGAAGTCGGTTAAAAAGGTGTAAAAACACCGTCAACAAAGCCGAAAGACACTTGTTCTGCCTGTGAATGTGATGCTTTTTTTGTTATGACCATACCTGGGAACCTTCTTACAGTCATATTGGAAGTCAAAGCTCCAACTTTTTCACAATTTTCAATTTCAAAACATTACATTAAATAATAATACTAGCATGGTCCACGGTCCTGCACCATTCAATACATCCATCAGCATAATGTGTTGAGTGCGTTACATTGAGTCTTACCGTATACCGTAATTTTACACCCAAAAAAAATGTTTCCCAGAAAAAAAAACCGTAGTCGCTTTGTTTTAAATTCAGAATGCATGGTTGACGATTTCATTTTTTGTTTTCAATTTATTTTAGGAAATTGTCCCATAATAAGACCTACAAATTATACATACAAAAGATTACAATTTTTGCATTAAAACTTAAATGTAAGTTAAAATAAATACATCACTTTGTGAAGGGTCCGTTTACGTCTTAAAAGGCATTATTATATTATAAAGACTGCACTTGACCTAATACGACTTAAACTGCTTTTTCATCCTCTAGAACAAAGACCAAGAACTCTGGGTATCCGCTCACACGGAAGAAGAGGCGCTCGCCAAAGCTACCGCGAAGTACAACGTCCCTGCCGCTGACATACAACTAACTAGGGATGAAGATGTGCTCGACACTTGGTTCTCGTCCGGACTGTTCACTTTCTCTATATTCGGTTGGCCGGACCAGACTGAAGATTTGCAGGTGAGACATAACTTAAGTACTCAGTGATCTGAGGCCCTAGCACAAACGCGCGGTCTAAAGCTAAACATACCGTACATAAGTCTTTAACATTTAAAATACTCGTTTCATAAATAATATTTACATGCGCAATGAAACATAAATCTCGGAAACTAAGAATGCTAGTTTAACAACAATAATTTGTTTTTAATAGACAATTAAATACTCTTTACATTAAAACTTCTTAGTTATTGTGAAGTTTTGTAATAAAAAAACACAAATTTCATAAAGCGACACTTTCGAAAATAGAATTACGATTTTGCTTTTTTTTCTAATCTGTCATTTAAGTGGGTCTATAACCGGGGTTGCGGGTTGTTCGAAAGAGATAGCGCGGCCCCGGAACGTAAAGGGCAATAGAAGGAACATGGGTGAGTTTTAGTCAGTACAAGTCTGACACTCCCCCCCGCTTTGATAATTTCCCATCCGTAGTAAAAATGTGGGTCTATAAGCCAATGGTTGCTATATAATATATTCTCCTTTCCAATCACCTCAACAAACTGGACAATAATCTGCGTCAGTGAGGTCCAGATACCTGGAAAATAAAAATAAGAGTTAGACCACGGGTTTATGTTAAGAGGCTTTTGCCCAGCATTTGGGAAGCACAGGCTTAAACATACATCTTAAATATACAAAACACACAAATAATAAGCGGGAAATAAATCGTTGACTTTTGTTTGTTTTATTGACTTTTTTGCCACCGACTGCTGAAAGTAAAGTTATGTCATGCTTTGAAGTGTTTTTTTGGAAGTCAGTTTTTTTTTGCAAAATAATTTTCGTATTATTTCAGTTTTTTTTTTAAATTATACCTCTGAATGACTTGAAAAAATACTACAAATGATCTTAAATATACTAACTACTAACTTCTAAGGAGTCGAATCTGCCATCATCAGCTTAGCTGTAAGTATAAGATATTGACTACCAGACGCGAATACATTAATAACTTAAAAAATTATCCATAATATGTAACAGGTTGTACGTGACTACAAAATGTAAGGGTAGTCCTTGATTTCTCTAAGTTCCCATCAGATCCTGACTTGGAAAAAAATGCAAAAATCAATCCACAGCTGAAAGAGTAACCGAGAACAAAGAACTTCCTCATTTTTTGAATCCGTTTCGTAGTGTAATTTCTAGGGATCAGTAGCAAAATAGCTAAAACGAAATCCTTTGTGTGCGAGAACGACTTGACGCACCTGGCCGTTTTTTTACGTTTACTCCGCACACTCGAGCTAGTGCCTCACATTTATAAAAGTAAATGTAGGTACAGTAATATCCCGACTTACGCTACCCCGTTCGGAGATACGCGGTTTTTCATTTTCATTGTCGCGCGCACTGGCTCTCTCGCTCCGCCTTCTCAGTGTTCAGTTTTGCGACGGGTTTAAACGTGTTCCGCGTGGAATGGATGTTTTACGTGCGCAGTGCGTTTTACTTATTATCTCTACTTAAGTCATCTAAAAGAACGAAAAATGAGTCTTTTGAGCCTAACAAGAAGAGAAAACCACATATGTATTTTTATGCAAAGTTGAAAACCGACTTACGCGAATTCGACTTACACGGCAATCGCTCGAACCCATTATGTCCGGGGTGTTACTGTACATACGTTTTGCAGGGAACGCAACGTCTTCTTAAATAAACTCTTCCTTTTGCGCATCGGCATTTAGTATTCATAATCTCATTTACCCTGTATGTAAACTGACACTTCTGGTTGATCGGGTGCTGAGCTGTCAACCAGTTGTGCAGAACACAACGCGGCGAAGAACACGGCAATCACGACAAATACTACAAAGATATTCATGGTGACACGTCGATACTATCAACTGTGATCACAACTAGACCACTGCGAGTAAAATGTAATGAATTACAACCTTCTCATGTTTTTAGCCTAAATAGCGACTAATTCGTTTTTCACAAGACGTCAACGCGGCCCTTAATAGTTACCTATATCTATTTACTGATTTTTTATTGTTTTTTCACGACGTCAATCCGAGGCAGCTGTAGGTATACCCATTGAATTTTGTGTAAATAAAGGAATTACCTACATTCGTACAGACGACAGCAGGTCAAGCTATACTAAACTATTATAACCTGATCTCTACTACGAATCGCACACCGTAGTAGAGATATCAGGTTAAAATGGTTTTGTTTAGCTTGATGTGCCGTCGTCGTAGCATTACGCGTTTTTTTTCCTAAGAGGTTAGGCAAGAACCACAAAATGTCGCCTGTATTTTTTCTAACTAAAACCCATTTATGTTCCTTTATTTGCCCTTTGTGTTCCGTGGTATCTCTTGCTTATTTCCTACAAATTTTGACAGGCGTTCTACCCGGGTACACTGCTGGAAACGGGACATGACATCTTATTCTTCTGGGTGGCGCGGATGGTCTTCTTCGGGCAGCGGTTACTTGGGAAGCTTCCCTTCAAGTAAGACAAATGTTACTTTATTATTTTGCTGATAGAGTCGAGAATTAGATGTTTTCTTCCTATTTCACTTTTGATTATGCTAGTTTGTCGAAAGTGCACCACCACTGGGCAAAGACCTTACCTTTAAAGCGGCGGTGGCGAACCTTTTGGAAGATTTGGATGATTTCATAAAATAGATGTTAAATTATGAAAAAAAAAAGGATTGTGTGTTTTTATGAAACCACGGTAGAAGTGAAACTTTTTTTCAGGGATCGAAAAAAAGGGTTAAATTAAAGGGTTAACAATTTTTGGAATAATATTCCATTAAGGGTATAAAAACCGCTGCCAACTATAGGCGCCGCCATATTGGCCTTGGCTGCTCTGACGAGCGCCTTTCACTTTATCCCTACTCCGCGGCAGACCGTCACGCGACATGCAACACACAGACGAAAAAGTTTGAGACGATGTAAATAAAAGTTTCACTTTAAAAATAATCTAGACACTGTATGAATTAAATGGATATTTGATAGGAAGATTTTATTTTGTGATAAGCATAACATCATTAAGATCCTTCAGGTGTGACGCAGGCCTCCACACTGTCAGGGGAAGTGAGCCAGTGGGGGATTTTGGACACTACTGACAATTTTACATACTCACATAATCTCACGCCGTTTTGCCGTGACGGTAGGCAGACACTACCGAACGCCACACAATCCTAACACAGATTTCTTTCGCTTCTAGCAAAATCTAACTCTATTTTTCTTCCTCAGAGAAATCTACCTGCACCCAATGGTCCGGGATGCTCATGGCCGTAAGATGTCCAAGTCTTTAGGCAACGTCATCGACCCAGTGGACGTAGTACGAGGGGTCACGCTAGAGACCCTTCACGAACAGCTTGAGGAGTCCAACCTGGATCCCAAGGAAGTGGACAGGGCCAAGCAGGGACAGAAGCAGGACTATCCGAATGGGATACCGGAGTGTGGGACTGATGCCCTCAGGTTGGTGATTACTTGTGATTTCTTCTTCTCGAATTTTCTCCGACCGAAGAATCATAACCCTACTTATATGATATTATAAATAAATGCGAATATTTGTGAGGATGGACGTATGGATGTATGTTACGATTTTACGTTAAAAACGGCTGAACTGATGACGTTAATGACGTTGCCCATACATTTTTACCAAATCCCAATGAAGGATAAATTAATTAAGGAAGGATAAATTAATTAAGAGAGGATAAATTAATCAAGGAATAATGATAAATTAATTTTGGGAGGATAAATTAATTAATCTTATTCTTTATAATGTGGGTAGTGTCTAACGTTTTTTGTTTTTGCGGATAGGAAATCATCAAATAACTTCCCCCGCTCTGGGTAGAAGTGGGGGGAGTATCAGGCTTGTACTGACTAAAACCCACCCATGTTCCTTCTATTGCCCTGTATGTTCCGGGGCCGCGGTATCTCTTTCGAACAACCCGCAACTCCGGCAGGCGGTGGCCCTGGCAGGCGCCTCTGCTTTGCTGACATCTCTTTGAGACGCACGTGGAACACTAACGCGCCGTCGACACGGCCTGGACGTGTGTGCCTTGGATTCCACCTCGAGACCTCACTCGAGACTCCACAAGTTTAATGAGGAATCTCTATGACCAAGTACTGTAGCTACTTGTTTCCACCAGATTCGCTCTGTGCGCGATGACTCAAGGCCGCGACCTGAACTTGGACATCCTGCGCGTGCAGGGCTACCGGTTCTTCTGTAACAAGCTCTGGAACGCTACCAAGTTCGCGTTGCTCTACTTCCCTAAGGACACCGTATACGAGGTCAGTCCAGAATAGTGAGGGAGATAGGCAAATGTTCTGTCGCTCTTTTTATTACGTGTTTTATAATTTTTCCCTGTTTTGAGGCATTTTGTGGAGAAGCTGTCTGCTTGATGCACTGGCTTTCATCTTCTGTACAAAATTGACTCATACTCTAATTGTTTTTTTTATTTATGTATGTAATAACACTAGATATAAGGCGTGCTACTAACACTATGGATCTCTGGTATCCGAAAATAAATTATTATTATAAAACCTAACTAAATGTATACGCTAAGCTCACTCTTGTACATGATAACGTTTACTTTTTTTACAATGTCTGTGTTATTTATGACGGTAGAAAATGACAAGAAAATAAAATCAAAAGTCATTTACTTCATCTAGGCTGGTGATCAGCACTTTTTGAACACAAGACAGTCTCCCAAAACGGCCACCCTTCGCCACTTCCTAGCGTTTTAACTGGGAAAAAGAAATGGTGGAACAAACACCCCAGCACCACAATTGTCTGACAGGTTTGATGAACTAACTAATACAAGGTGTAACCATAATAAGCACAAGAGCTCTTGGGCGGTATCTTTGTCCATGAATCTGTTTTTTTTTTTTTTTGTTCTACGACTTTTGGATTTATAACTGTATTTTTATTTTTTTCACACATATTGATCAGTTGGACGTAGTTATGCAAAACAGAACCAACCCAAAAAAAAATTTTTTTTGAGTTACTGTCTTAAATGGCATCTACACTACAAACTTTGAATATGCAAAAAATATCCAAGCCGCAAAGTATCTTTTTTCTAATAAAAAACACAGACATTGATGATATCAACAGAATATTGTGCATTATTGCAGAGTTAATATAGAAGCACGTGTCATGGTAACTCAAATGGTGTCATGGTAACCACCATGACACCATTTGAGTCACAAGACAGGAAAAAAAGATCCAAACTACATTAGATCTGTATGTAAAGGATTTACCTACCCGAAGATTACATTTATATTCTTATAAGTGTTTTACTTGCCTAAATTTAAAACAAAAAGATCCATCCCACATTTTTAGTATTGTTCAAAGATCCAAAGACAATTTTACTGAAAAAAAGTATATTTATTAACATGAAACTTATTAAAACAATACTATACAGGAAGTAGAAAACAATACCCAATATTTAAGAGGAATTCGAGAACAAACTATGGTCTTATTATTTTTCTATATAAATTTTACTAAAACTCCTGTTTTCTCAAAAGTAAGTTTTTGTGGCTGGATCCATTTTGCATAACTACGTCCAGTTGATCTCGTCAATTCCTATACGAAGCCCAATAACACTGCTCCACTCGGGAATTGAACCCAGGGCCTACACCCAGCAGTCAATACTCAGAACTAGACGAGGCAGTCAGTTATATTTTTTTAAGCCTTTTCCCTCCATTAAAGGCTCGCGTAAGATAGAACGGGAGAAAGACGTTTATTGAAATTCTTACTTAGTCTATTTATAACATAATCCTTTCTTTATGACATCCAAGACTGCCATTGTAACCATAGATTTAGTTTTTTTTGTAAACAGTTTTGTTATAATTTTGGTGTGCAATAAAGTATATTCTATTCTATCCAGGTGCACACACCGGCCTTACCTTCAGACCTGGCTCCAATGGACCGCTGGATGCTGTCCCGGTTATCTCTCGCCGTCAACAAAGTGAACGCTGGCTTCTCTTCGTACGACTTCCCGTCCGCCACCACGCACTGTTACAACTTGTGGCTCTACGATCTCTGCGACGTATATCTGGTAAGTTCAAGTTTAACAGGCGAAACAGATCAGCCATTGGTTCTGGCTGTCATTTGGCGCGTGTCAAGTGGCCCGAAAGTCTGACAACCAGTCTTACCAAAGGGTTGTGGAGGTCAGATAGGCTGTCGCTCCATGTAAAATACTGGTATTCAGCTGCACCCGGTTAGACTGGAAGCCGACCAAGCAGTTGATGATGAACAGCTCATAATTTTGTTTTATTTATTTATTTAACCTCTCAAGGACCGCCATTATTTACGTCAACTATCCGTCAAGCACCGCTGGGCGGGCTCTTATCGTAAGCGTAATCTGATTTTAAGACTTATCGTTACTACAAATACAGTTTTAAATCGGTCGGGGTTTGGTGGCGCAAATTTGTGCCAGCGGGGCTCAACGGTAATACTTGTTTACTGTTACGTTTTTGTGCCGCTGGGGCTCTAGAGGTTAATAATTTATATACACACAGGGAAACATGATAAACAAAAACATAGAGTACAAAGGCACAGCTTATTTCTAAAGTAATTTCTACCAGCAGGTCTGCGAGAGGAAATTTGAAGATTATTAGAATAGAATAGAATAGAATATTTATTCAAAGATCAAACAATTGGCACTACAAATACAATTTAAAACCTAGAAATAGTGTTGGTATTATATCAAATTTCGATGCCTGTACTAAGTTAAATTAAACCTGTATCACAGGTTAAATTATTAGATTAGGTGTAATGCAATAGTGAAACATGATTTTAATAGGTTGCTTTTGTCACCATCCTCAGGAATACCTTAAGCCAGTCTTCGCGTCCGGTACAGAAGCGGAGCAAGCGGCCGCTCGTAGTACTCTCTACACAACCCTGGAGTATGGGCTCAAGCTGCTGAGTCCCTTCATGCCGTTTGTGACCGAGGAGCTGTTCCAACGCCTACCCAGGAAGAACACCAGCTGCCCGTCCATCTGTGTGGCTAGCTATCCTACTGTGAGTCACTTACACGCCGAATTTCACCCGGCGACCCATTGGTTGTGATTTTGGTCATGTATCAAGACCCAAATCTACTAAAAAAAGTAGTTTTTCATTAGGTTAACGGTACAATGAAAGTAGGTTTTAATCGGGATTTCAGACCAAAGTAAAACCGACATTTGACATCGAATCGGTGAAGGAAAACATCGCGAGGAAACCTGGACTTATAAATTAACTAGCTTTTGCCCGCGACTTGGTCCGCGTGGCATAGTTACTTTGGGCTAACTCGAAATATATCTTTCTCTCCCCTTTTCGTCCCTCTTTCTCCCCTTTATCACACTTTAACATATGTCCGTCTCCAGGGTCTCAACTATCTCTATACCAAAATTCATCAAAATCGGTTTGTCCATTTAGTCGTGAAGACGTAACAAACAAACTCACTTTCGCTTTTATAATATTAGTAAGGATGTAAGTCTGAAATCGCCAACCCGTTTTAGACAAGCGTGGCTTCAGTGCCGACAGTGAGACAGTTATACGCTGGTATTTATTTATTTCTTTGACCACCTAACAGTCACCGTACCCTGTAAAATCGAATGTGTCCTGGACATGTATTTAGAATGCTTACAATAACACCTAGCTAACGTTCACTTTTCAACACTACAGTTTAGGATGGAGCGCATCCTGGCACGATAAAAAGAGCCCTGCTTTGATGCCATATGTTGAAAATACAAAAATAATAAATAAGCGATAAAAAATACGTACTGTAAGAGGTTTGATACCTTAACCAATGCTGGCTGGTTAGCCATGACGTTCCAATACTCAGATCGTTTTAAAGAAAGAACTAGAAAAACAAAGACTAGGAAGTGTGAGATATATCTTTAAAATCCTTATTTAGTATTATAAAAGCAAAAGATTTTTTTTAAAGTGAGAAATGAGGGAGAAAGAGGGAAGAAAAGGGAAAACTTAGCTTTGCTATTACAATAAATAAGGCTCAATGGCGAAAACTACACGTAGCAGGTACCTGCAAATCAGGAAAGGGGAACTGTGTTACCCCGAATTTAACGCGAGCGAAGCCGCGGCAAAAGCTAGTATAATATAAAAATATAATCTTAAAGTATTATATGCGCTTTTATTGTAGTAATTTAGCGCATTCCTTACAGTACTTCCGCACACTAGGACGGTGGACTATTTTTCTCCCTTATATCTTGAATAATGGCTTGCGGGTAGTTCGAAACTGCAGCCCCGTATATACAAAAGGCAAAAGATGGAACATGGATGGGTTTAGTCAGTACAAGACTGATACTCCCTTTCGCTCCGCTCAGAGCGGAATAAGTTACGAGAAGATTTCCCATCCGAAAAAAAAATGCCTTGAGAGAAAAAGGTCGAAAAGTTGTCGACACGGTAGTACGTAAACGTACGACCACGATCAAACGGACGCTTTTTTTAACGCGTTCGGAAATGCTAATATTCGCAAAACGACTGGAATTCACTTAACTACTAATACAAGTATTGTTAAATGACGTTTATTTTGCAAGTAGGTTATCACAAACACTTTTACAAGTCATTTTAATAACTAGATGTGGCCGGTGTTTCGTACCCGACTACTCTGAGAAGAAACAGCCGTAACAAACTCAGAGGTCATAGTCTCTTTTAAGGTCCAGACAAAAATCTTGGTCAACATACATGAGGACTATGCAGATTAGTGTCTGAAATGGTCTTGTTATTACCAACTGTCCATTTATAGCTCCTCTTTTTCACATCTCCTAATATCTTACTTCTTCCAATTTCCCAGGATGCTGACACACCTTGGCGATCAGAAGACTTAGAATCTGATGTGGACACTGTTCTGAAAATGGTGCATCTTATAAGGTCTACTCGCTCGGAGTACAACATAACCAATAAGCAGAAGACCACGGCTCATCTCATTATATCACCGGAGTTGAAGGTAAAGAAATAGAAACAGGTTTTGTTTTTGACACTCCAAACCAGCAAATTCTAAAATGTTAAAGTTACGGAAGACAGTCTTTCAAATCCCAACCCACCAACCGGGCCGCAGAATTAGTAATCTCGAAACTGTATAAAATTGCCACTCGGCTTAACTGGAATTCAAAGCCGATCCGAACATCAAAATTTATTGATCATCCGAATGTAAACCGATCATTTTTTTTATTTTATTTATTTTTCCTAAAAACATTGCCCCACACTAGGAATTTCTCCTGTATCGTGGATGCGTTTACAAACATTTAAACTCGCATACACTAACAGCTAGACCCGGAACAACTATCTGTTTGCCATACAAATATTTGTTCCGTGCGGGGATCGAACCTGCGACACGTAGCGCAGCAGTTGATCGCTCAGCCACTGCACCTACCATGTCGTCAATAATAAAGTATGTGAAGGAATTGCCTCGGGATGGCCGTAAATACTTCCTAATCGAATGTTACCTGTGGTTTGGTTTTAATAGCAAATGTTTCTAAGTTGCATAATAACTTTAATCCTGTTTTTGTTCTAATAGGTGGAAGTCCTGAAAGGCCTGTTCAAGAGTGTGCAGTCACTAGCCAACAGTGAGCTGTCGGATGATAAGCCTCCCATTGGATGCTCGATACTGACTGTGTCAGATAAGATCGAAGTGCATCTCGTTTTGAAGGTATGTAACATAACAACACGGCTTTATTCTCCTTTGTTGTAGTCAGGGATAGTACATCCATGTTTCGCCAGGTATGTTAAACGCCAGCTTGGTTCTAGTGTAATAGGGGGCGAATACTCCGTTTTAGGCAAGTTTCAAGTTTAGGTAGGTTTCAAAAAGTGTTGATGAGCTTCAGCTTATGACATAAACCTTGTTCTATTCTGCCAACAAAAATAATCTACACTTTTATTAGGTTAACCTGTACAAGGTTACAGTATTAAGGTGTTAGGTACGTTAAATTAAACAACAGTTTGTCTCCAATGAGCATGTCTCACTAGCACGGCGGACCAGAAGCGAGTGTGCGGTCCGTGCAGCAATTTGCCTGACCGCACCCCCACCACCGCTCGCCCTACCACTAAGCGTGTATTTTAATGAATGCTAATTTAATTTGTTGTTTTTAATTTTTATATTTTCAACACAATTTTATTGTTATGAGATAAATTATTTATGACGTACGCTACAGTTACTAACATTAATCCGTTCTTACAGGGCCTTATCGACCCCGCAAAGGAGTTGACGAAGCTAGAAAAGAAGAAAGAAACTCTCTCCCAAACAATTGCCAAGTTGCAACAAGCTATGGCTGCCGATGATTACGCAACCAAAGTGCCGGCCGAAGTGCAAAAGAACAACTCGGAGAAACTAGCGCAGTCTCAAGGAGAAATCGAAAGGTTACAAGCTGCAATGGAAACCTTGAAACTCATGTAGATGAAGAAGAAAGTTGTACACAGTGCTGATATTATTCTGCCGTAACGAAATGTCAAGTAACTGACTTGATTGCGATAGAGATGGAGCTATGCAAAGTATAGCGCCATCTCTTTCTCGCACTGTCTAGCTACCAGTAAAAACAGAAAGGACTATCCATTGTGTTCAATATTCCAAATGTTTAGTACAATGAATAAAAATAAAATGGAAAATGACAACAGGATTTCATTGGCACTGTATGAACTGATTAAATAACGGTATAGTTAGTAAGCGTAACTACCTCGTGAGTCTCTCGTCTACCGAATACGGCACAAACTTTTTATACCAACAGGAAGTTTTAGTTTTAAATATTAGAGTTCAAACTTTAGAACCCTCCAGTAATTTTAATTGCCAAAAAAAGACCAGTAGTGGCCTTGTACCATTTGTCGGAAATTGCATTTTTATTTACATCCATTTTCTTTAGAAAAATCTAGAAATGTTACCTTAATACAAGTGAGACCAATTTTTGGTATTGTTCTAAGTGAAATGTCTTTTATTTATTGCAATAAACTATGCTTAATAAAAAAAGTTGTGCGTTTTCTTTGTTTCCTAACTATAATATTTTTATTTCACTAAATTACTCTATTGATAAAGACGTTAGTGTCGGTAGAAGCACTTGAACGTCGATAACCGACCTTACTCCTACGAAAAATAAGTCCTCTAGACAAACTGCACACCAAGTCCGTGCAGTTTGTTTGTTTTAGACTTTGACGCCGTCGGTACACAATATCTAGAAAAACACGACCATGATTGCAAGCTTGGTAGTGAATTTAGTCAGTTACATTCATCAATATTGCCAACAATAACAAATCATTTGTTGGCATAGCCTATCTAGTCCTCTAAACGTTTTATACATAATAATCACAAAATGAAATAGCTATATAATACATTTCCGAACGACAACAATGACTGCCACTTTTGCGAATATGACACTGACGTGATCAGACGTGATGGAGTTGCGTTTCGGTTACTGAATTTCAACAATTTTCAACGTGTGCAGGTGGTGTTTTTTTCGCTCTTTCGAAAAATGTAATAGTCTATCCTGTTGTCAATTTGAAATGTGCTATGAAATCAATTAATTATATTGGAACGCAACCTGTGGTTATTTGTGTTTTCTTTTCTGTGTAGTGTGTTTACCATTACAAGAAAATACAGTATTTCAAGAAGACAAGCCTTTGTAAAATTCATTAATTACTTTGAATTGGTAAAAGGCAAGCGCCTGTTGAGAAAATGGAGTTTCCTACACTTGGTGAACACTGCCAGTATCAGAACTGCAATCAAACTGATTTTCTGCCTCTCCAATGCAAATGTGGCAAGGTATTCTGCCGAGAACATTTCAACGAACACTGCTTGTCTGGTGAATGTGAATTGGCACCAAAACCCAAGGAAGTTAACCTCAAAAATGACGACCAGATATTCAGATGTTCAGAAAAAGGATGCAGGAAAGGAAACCTTCATGAAATGTTGTGTTCAAAATGTAATAAACATTATTGTATTGAACATAGATTTCATCCGTAAGTACTTAAATACAGAGCCACTAATATTCTCATGTTATTTAATAAAAATGAAGACTTCTGCTTAATCCTGTAAGATATAAAAACGAAACTCATCCCTGCATTAAAAATGTGTCACAATCGTTCTTGTCAATCAATTTTTTATTTTCAGCACTTGCCCTGAAATTGATGATGATACAATGGCAGCCAAGATAGAACAGTTTGAAGCTCCAAGGAGACAGTTTAGGGAGGCTAACAAACACTTGCAAGAAAAGGTATGCATTTTTAATAAACCTTCGCGCGACAAAGTGTTACGACGGGTGCAAAGTTTACCTACATTGTTTGTTACCCTACATTTTTGTAAACAATCGTGCAATGCTGGAGTTGCCACATGAATAGATTTTTTTGTTTTTGAATTGTATTTTTATCTTCTCTATAGCCACTTTTAACATGCATGTCTTGCTGCATTGTTTTCACATAATGTACCATTTTCCCATAAATGTTGCAACCTTATGTATGATGTAAGGTTTGGTAACAATATCTCGATTTAAAAGAGTGTCCATGGAGTTTCCTGCCCAGTCTCCATAGAGATCTACACTTTGGAATTTGCGACTACAGTACTCTCTCAGTTCTTCTTCTTCTTCTTTATGTGGGCCCCGCTTCTTGGGGGGGTCCGGTTTCCGCACTTAGTCCTTACAGTGGACCATTGTGCGTGTGCCGTGTACCTGGTGGCCGCTACTCCAGCCAGCCCACCTCCTTCCAGAAGCAGATGAGTCTTTTCGGGTTCTTGAGGGCGTCCGCAAGTGACCCTGGTGTACCCAGTGTCACTTTCCGGATTTCAGTGATTCCTGTACATTCAAGGAGAACATGTGTGACTGTTTCTTCCGCCTCCATGCAAGCTCTGCACAGAGGGCTATCTGTGATACCTATTGTGTGGAGATGTTTGTTTAGTGCACAGTGTCCGGTGATGGTCCCCGTCACCAGGCGCAGGCTTTTCCTGTCCAGCTGCAGAAGGCGTTTGGATAGCTTGCGGTCCAAGACCGGCATTGCGACTTTGGACTGTCTGCAGCCTGGTGCCGAGCTCCACCAGTTTGCGGCTTGTGTGAAGGTGTGTTCCCTCAGCCAGCTGCGTATCTGGCTGAAAGGGATGGGTACAATTGGCTCCGGTCCTAGTACTGCAGAGTTGGATGCCCGTCTGGCGAGTTCATCCGCTGCGTCGTTGCCTAGTGAGCCACTGTGTCCTTTTATCCACTGTAAGGTTACCTTATTGCGGTTATGTGCGGTCATTTGTTCCAATAGGTTGTGGCATTCGTATATTAGAGCTGTGTTGTAGCAGCTATTATTTAGGGACTGGAGGACAGAGGCACTGTCGGAGAGTATTCGGATGTTGGTGTCCGCGACTCCTCTGGCCTCGATGGCTAGGACGGCCTGAATGATGCCCATACATTCGGCTTGGTAGACCGTGTTGAGCATTCCGAGTGGTTTGGAAATTTTAATGTTCAGGTCGTTGGAGAAGACCCCAACCCCTGTTCCTGTTCTGGTTTTCGAGCCATCTGTGTATATTCTCAGTTCGTTTGGTCCCGAGTATTCACGTAGTTCCTCCGTGAGTTGTACGGTGTAGTGTTTTTGGGGGCAATGTATCTTGGTGATCTTATCGGTCGGTGCGGCTAACAGGGGTTGCCTTAATACGGCTCCTGCTTTAATTTTGGTGTGCTTTATCCTGGAGTCATTACTCAGTATGCCAGAGACTTCTAGTCTGAAGGCCGCAAGAGCCGCTTCCTCCTGTACCGTGAGGTGTAGGGGCGGGAGCCCTAGCATTGTTTGTAGGGCTGCTGTTGGTGCGGTTCTCATGCTACTGGTGATCGCTACACAGGCAAGGCGTTGTAGTTTTTCTAGGTCTTTTTGGGTCGTGCTCAGTTCTGTTCTGGGCCACCAGACAAGTGAGCCGTATGTTATTATGGGTCTGATGACTGTGGTGTATAGCCAGTGCATAATTTTGGGGCTTATGCCCCAGTTCCTGCCGAGTAGTCTTTTGCACTGCCACAGGGATATGCTGGCTTTGGTGGTGATATACTCCGTGTGTTTTGCCCAGTTTAGCTGTTTGTCCAGGTATACGCCCAGGTACTTGGTTTCAGTTGCTAGGCTTAGTGTGGTGCCGAAGAATTTCGGCAGCTGTAGTGTTGGCAGTTTCCTCTTCCTAGTAAAGAGGAGTAGCTCGGTTTTGGAGGGGTTTACGGTCAGTTCATATTCTTCGCACCATTTTTCCACTATTTTTAGTGCTTGGCGCATCAGGTTACATAGTATGTTTTCATGGGTGCCATTTATTATTATAGAAATGTCATCGGCATAGCCTATGGTGTAAAAGCCTTCGGCGTTTAGGCGTCGAATTAGGCTGTCTGCTGTTAGGTTCCATAGTAGGGGCGAGAGGACGCCCCCTTGGGGGCAGCCCTTCGCTACAATGGCTCTTGTGGTATCATTTATTGTGACTTGCACAGCCCTCAATTTGAGCATGTTCGTTATCCAGCCCGCTACTGTCTGGTCTACGTCATGTCTTTCGAGGGCTTTGCTGATACTTTGGAACATGGTTTTGTCAAAAGCGCCCTCTATGTCAATGAAGACTGCTAGGGAGGAGCATTTGTGGTCAATCGCACATTCAATCCTCGATGTCACACTGTGTAGTGCGGACTCTGTGGATTTTCCTGTGGAATAGGCGTGTTGTTGTTTGTGGAGTGGTTTCACTTTGAGGGGTCCGTCTCGTATATATCGGTCGCAGAGTCTTTCTAGGGTCTTAAGTAAAAATGATGTAAGGCTAATCGGTCTGTAGGCCTTGGGTTGTGTGTAGTCGCTTTTCCCCGGTTTTGGGATGAAGATTACCTTCACTTCGCGCCATGCAAGTGGGACATATTTGTATGCTATGCAGGCCCGGTAGATCTCTACTAGCCAGGGTGTGATCACGTTTAGGCCCCATTGTAGTAGGGCCGGAAAGATGCCGTCTAGGCCTGCAGATTTGTATGGTTTAAATGTTGCAATTGCCCATTTAATTTGAGTCGTAGTTACTATGTCATCGGCTATTTTCCAGTCACGTTCTGTGGGGGTATATGTTGTTTCCTCCTTCCACGTCCTGTCCTCTAGTAGGTTACAGTTCGGGAAGTGTGTCTCTAAGAGGACTTTACCGGTTTCATTGTCCGTGAGCGTGTAGGTGTTATCCGGTTTTTTTAGTGCGCCGAGCGTGCGGTCCTGGTCAGTTGATAGAATTTTCTTGACCCGTGCCGCTTCGCTGTTGGATTCGATGTTTACGCAGAAGTTTCTCCAGGCTTGCGTTCTGGCTCTTCTGATTAGTTTTTTGTATTTGTATTGGGTTTCTTTGTATATTTCCCAGTCTTCTGGGAGTCTTGAGTTCTTAGCTCTGTTGAACTGTTTACGTAGTGTGCTTCTGAGCGTACCTAGTTCTGCGGTCCACCATTGATTAGCTTTGCTTCTGGTGGATGGGCACTTTAGAGTACAGCATGCATGGTACGCCTCAGTTATGTGATTTGTGAGTGTTGTCACAATGTTTTCTATGTGTGAGGGTTCTGTTAGGGTGTGCAGCGTTCCGTATTTTGCTAATAGTGAGGCTAGGAGACTTTTGAATCTGGGTATGTCGGTGCGCCGAGGATTGCGCCTCGGTATGGGTGGTTTGGTGTGTGCTGATAGAGTGAATCTTATCCGCCTGTGGTCCGAGAGTGAGGGCTCATCGGATACGTGCCAATTTGAGATTAGGTTAACTGCGGTTTCCGTTGCTAGTGTTAGATCTATTATAGTCTGTCCGCGGGACGTAACCCAAGTGGGTTCTGAGCCTCGGTTTATAATGCTTAGGTTAGTTGAGAATAGGTAAGTGCACAATACCTCTCCCCTGGAGTTTGAGTTGGTGCTGCCCCAGATGGGGTGGTGAGCGTTTGAGTCTGTACCTATGATTAGGGACATGTTCGAGTCATCGCAGTACTTCACTAATTCCGCCACTTCATTTGGCGGGCAGTTTGCTTCGTCGCCTGGCATGTATGCCGAGGCTATTATTATGTCTGGGTCTTCGTCGTCAGTTTGGAGCCTGACCGTAGTCAGGTCTCTGGAACAGAATTGTGTTAGTTGTGTTATGGGGATGTCTTTGGGTATATATGCACAGGTGCGCGGTCTCTCTGTGCCGTTTGTGTTCAGGACTAGCTTACCTCCAATGTTACCAAGGCCGCATACTCTATTGTTGCGGATCCACGGTTCCTGGATTAGTGCAATAGTCCGTGGATTTGTCTCCAGTGCCCTGCGCAGGCTGGCTGTGGCAGCTTGACTGTGCTGGAGATTGGCTTGTATGAAGTTGATATTTTTGTTATTTTTTTTTGTGTTGTTTGTTTTGGGCACCGTCATCGGTGCAGTGGAATTAGGAGGAGAGGGAGACATCAGATAGGTCCTCTCCTGCTTCCACTCCATCTAGGTCGTCTTCGGGTGTGGGCGATGAGGCCATCAGCTGCTTGGCCCACCCAGTTGGTGCTAGGGGTGGTGCGGGTTCATTTTCGGTCATGACCGCTTTGGCCATGTCTGCCTCTAGTTTGGCTATGTCATCTTCGGTAGGTGTCGGGTTCTGTTTGGTCTGTCCGGGGTTCGTGCCTTCGGTCTGTCCTGAGGGAAGGTCGTTGGGGTAGAAACGAACGTATATCGACCCCATAAGGTACGATATGCGTCGCTCCCGCCCCAGGACCTTTGCAACTTCGTCCGATGGGATACCCAGGGACATTAGAGTTCCCGGCTTATCTCCACCGATCGTTGTCGCCCTGTACAACGTCCAGCGCCCTATGTCGTACCAGCCATTCTGACAAACCAGAAGGTTCTGTAGCCGGTTAATGTCCCCAGTGTACCGGGGGACGAACAGTGCGGCTCGGACTCGGGTGGGGACGTCGGACTGTTTCATGACCGTCAGCTTAGCGTCAGTGTCTGGTAGGGTTATGGTCGGTACATTTTCTGTTAGCCACGTCAGCGAGTACTCGTCTTCACACCACGTCTGCACAGTGCCATCCGCTATGCGGGGGTAGCCACGGAAGGCAGGGAGTGGTTTTGTGAAGTCCGAGGTCAGCATGAGTTCTTCGAGGCTATCTCGTACTAGAGTAGCCTCTTGGGTCGTCATGTCTCGTGTCGGGGGAGAGAGGCAGATTGCTACCGCGAGTCGCGCCGGAATGTCCTTCGTGGCTCGCGCGTAGGTCTTCTGTTCCCCTGTAGCAGGCTGGACCCGCACGCGCTTGGGTGCGCCTTGCAGAGCACTTGGCGAGGCCGTGTCGTCGGGACGTGCCCTCTTCACCACTCCGCTGGGTCCAGCTTGTGGTTCGGAGGGGGCGCCCCGCCCCGTGCCCCGCGGCGGCCCCGAGCCACGCGCGCGTCCAGCCCGATTTCCCCGTGTCCTAGTCTTTGGTCCGGTCTCGGTCTGGTTTCCAGCACCTTCGTTCACCTTGGCGCCCGTGGCCGTTCCGCTCTGGGTCTCCCCTTCACGTTTGCAGCCCCGGCCGCCTGCGATTTCCGCGTCCGGTCGCTTGCCGCTCTGGGTTTCCCCTTTGCTGGCTGGCAACTGGTCGCGTACTTCCGCCCCGGAAACCTTCAACGCCTCGCGTTGACTAGCGTCTTCGCGGATTTTGCGTATTCGGTTTTCCAGGTCTTGCTCCCTGTGCCGGATTTTCCCGCGTTTCCTCTTCAACCTGCGGATTTCGTCCGCAGGGAGCAAGAAGGTGGTGGGATCGTCGGTGCCGTCCACTTGACCTGTCCTTTTCCTGTGTGTGTCGTCTTTTAGTTTAGCGTCGATGAGTTCGCGTTGCTTGGCTAGTGCACGCAACTCCCCACTCTCTCAGTTATTATGCCTTGTGACGGAGACTAGCTTCATTTTATTGTTATCATTGTATTGACTGGCCTACTTGAAATAAATGCTTTTGATTTGATTCAATAGGTTGAAATTTGAAAATTATTTTAGGCATTTTTTTTGTGATTACAGATCACAGAAAACATTCGTAAAGCCCTTCAATCATCAGCAAAAGTGAAGACAGCTTCAAAAATACACCTCATGAGAATAAAACAAAAAGCAGCCGGCCCTAAATCCGTCCCACCTTCGGACAGAGTATACTTTGCCATCAAAAAACCTTTAAATATGGAACCCAAACCAATAAGAATCATTCAAGAAGAGGATAGTATCACTAAGTTTGAGTCTGTGACTTTAGACCCAGATTTAAAAGATACTGTACCAATCTTTATCAGTTCAAAATGGAGTCTGGGTCGTTCTATAGACAGTATCTGTGAGTCTTGTAATATTAAGAATGATAACAACAAAATCAGCTCAGTAAAGCTTCGGTTGTTTAGGCAGTTGGATAGTTACTGTATAAGTCCTATTAAGATGGATGTCGAAGTATTAGAGCTGATGAAAGCTGAGGTATTGCTAGAAGGTGACAAATTAGTAGTGGAATATATTGATAGTAAGGTGTTGAGCGAGTTAGAAGAACATGCTCAGTTGTTTTTGAGTTAAGGAGTGTGTAAATAAATTTATGTAGACAGATTTTGGAGTTTTTATCGTTTATTCTTTTATACTTATTGTTTTATCCTCGCTATTTAATTTCGTTAAATTTGCATCTCCTCTAAAAATTTGCTTTTTTACGGACGGCAATTCATCAAATAACTTCAAGCGGGAGAAAGTGTCAGACTATTACTAACTAAAACCCACCCATGTTCCTTCTTTTGCCCTTTATGTTTTGGTGTCGCAGTATCTCAAAATTAAAACCATCAAATAAGTTTAAAATGTAACGGTATTTATAAGGGTTAAATACCACGCATATGTTAATTTGTAGCTTGTGTAATATTCAAGGATGGAACACCAATAAAACAAACAAATTTAAAAATAAATAACCATATAATAATGTCAACATAACTTAACTTACAACTATACACTTAAAGCGTTACTTCACTACTGTCTTTACACTGTGACTGACTTCTCTGGTACGTGACTGAGTCTACGAGTGGCATCAACTGCGCAGGCGCTGATTGGTTGGTGTGCGCAGTGGGGGGAGGGGTCGCAGCCAGTTTATATTTCTCCACCAACCAATTACAGTGTCCTGTCCGCGCTATCAACGTGATAAAGTCTCTTCGGTACTGTTTTGTCAATATCGCGTATAGGAACGGGTTTGCACAAGCGTTTAGGGGGTAGAAGAATACTAGAAGCACTTTTCCATGGCTGACATCGACTAGTGGGACGCCTGCTAGTGCCGTAATGCCGAAGAAGGCGACGGGCGCCCAGCAGAGCAGGTCTGTTCCTATCAGGAGCGCCATCTTGTTCGCAATCCGTCTCTCAGCCGCAGCGGCTGCGCCTCTCCCGCCATAGCTCTCCCCTCCGCCCAGAGACCTGTATATCTGCACGTAACACACTACGATCGTGACCCACGCCAACGCGCTTACCATGAAGATCGCTCCCTGATAAACGGCATCTCCCACATCCTTGCTTTCAACCGGCAAACATATTGAGGTGGACGAGTAGTCTGATACGCCAATCAGCGGCAAGCCAGCCATTAGGAAGGAGTACAGCCAACCGCCCATCATGATTTTCGCTGCAGCTGACAAAGAGATCCTCCTTTCTAAATAAATTGCATACGTGATCGCGAACCAGCGCTCCAACGTGACTATGGTAAGAGTAATGACGGATAGCTGTCCAGAAAATACTGATAGGAAGCCAGCGATTTTACAACCGACACCGTACTGCCAGTCGTAGGCGTAATTGAAGAACTCCCCGTAAGACCTGAGGTCTACCACAGCTAGCATGAAGAGGTAGAGGCCAGTACACAGATCGGAGAATGCGAGGTGGCACATGAGGAACCTCGGGACAGTTATCTCCGTGTGGTTTGTGAGCAGGACGAGAAGAACGGCAACGTTGCCTACGACCGCAGCTGCGATAACGAACCACACGCTTGCGCGGAGCCACGACCAGCCCATTACGTCTTCGCATGGGTTGAGCGCGTCTGGCGCTGGCGTGCATTCTACCTTCCGTGGGCTGAAAAAAAGGAAAGCAAATGAGGTTTGTCCTAGCTTTTTAAAAAAATACCAAGAATTTTAAACAGATTAGGTATACTATTTAGATTCGAACAGTGCTAGCGAACTTGGTGAGTTAACTAACTAAGGGGCCTAAAACAGTCCCCAGAGGTACGCCCAGTTAAAATATCTACCTTACTAAAGCTTGACGTTTACCTTGGCAACAGCTGGTGTTAGTTACTTATACGGCACGATAGCAGTTTTACATTCCAATACCGGGCACTACTATCAACTCAGCCTATGCACTGGACAGAAGCTTCTCCCAATCTGCGCCAAATACCTGTCCTTCGTCTTCCACAAATGGTATGTCTTTGCCAGCTTAGATTGAATGCGTAGGTAATACTCACTTAATACTAAAATTCCCGCACTTCGCCGATATAGTAGCGACCCCCAGGCTGCTGTTGACGGGGTCATGGAACTCTCCCTGGTCATCCTCGTCCTCCCAGCTGCCGGAGTCGGAGAAGTACTCGTCCATCATGTTCGCGTCGTATTCCTCGCTTGTTGTGGCTGTTGATACGTCGTCTTCTAGGGAATCTCTGGGGAAAGGTTTTGTGGTTATTTTAATTAATTTATAAGATTTATTTCCAAACACGTTAAGTACCTAGGTACCTATACTTGACACCATATCACACCAGTAAAGTTCGAAGACATAAAAAGAGGTGTACCAAATATTACCACAGCATTTGGCAAGTTATTGTAATAGGGGGAGATGTTTTTTTTTCGATTTACCAGCTGTTCCAGAATGACTGATGTATGAAATATTTGTCGTTTAATTATGTAACAGTGCTTTTTGAAAAAGGAAGAGCTAGGCTTCTTCTCATATCAAAGAACTTGCTTTGTTTTATTGGTATGAGCCTAAAGACAGATCTCTGCTAAGCTTGACACAGAGAACTGCGACAATTTATTGAATCTCACGTTTGAAAAGAATTTCTAATATTCTTATGGTTTTAAATGGTAGGTCAAAATAATTGAAAAAGGTCTTACGTGATGTTCGAGTTGTTCTGAGGCGGTAATATCTTGATCGGCTCCAACGATCTGCGCTTTCGGAACCGTGGAGTCCTCTGCTGACCGCCGTTCTCACATTTCTAAACAAAACAATGAAGATAGTTGAGTAAACTAAAATATTCCTTTCTAGGCGTTAATCCGTTAACAAGATCTCATTCAATGTTTTTTTACACGACTGCCCCAAAAAAGAAGTGTTATTTGTTTAGGGTTCATGAATGTTTGTATGTACTTATGTGAGTTTCTTTATTCCATCGTAACTAAACGCCTGAACTGATTCACATGTATGGGGTATCGTTAGAATCCTTGTTACATAAGTCAATGGAAGATTTTAAAAAGATGAATCCATCTGATGTGAAAGCTTGTATCTACAACTTGGTGAAGCGGCTCAAGCCAATACCTCATGGATATTTGTGCCCACTTATCAAAAATAGAAAGTGGATTACATTTAATCTGATGAAATCTTTATCAGCCGATGTATTCAGACAGTTTATGAATACGGGAGCTGATCTCAATTTGAGTCTCTACTCAAACGCTCCGATTTGATTTCGATTCCAGAAGACGTATATCTTTCAGTCGTTCTTTATACGACTTCCCCAATCAAAATCGAATCGAATTGTAACGGTGCCTTCAGTGTCTGACGTAGTATTGATACTACGTCAGACAATCAACCTGGAGTACTTGGGCACTTCAGGTTGATTCCTAACACATTAAACCAACTGATGTTGGTATAGCCTGATTGTCTTACCGCTTGCATGAGAGCCACTTGGGTCTCGAACAGCTTGTGTCGCGTGGGGTTGTGTCGCTCAGGAAAGCGGAACGCGCAGCAGTGGAAGTGATGCGTCAGGTACGCTTTCTGGAGACTCTGGGGGTCGGAAACATGGTGTAGAAAGATTATTTTGTGGCTCATTTTATGTTGAGACAGAGTTGCCTCGCGATGTTTTCCTTCACCTAAGCGAGTTCCTTCACCACGACAAGAAAAACCTACTATTTATTTAAGACTACGCTTCTACTTCACCCCTCGGGATTCTCGGGATCCAAAACAGAGGCGACGTTAATATTATGTTATTCTTTCCCTTTCGTTGAATAGAACTACGCCTTCCCTTTTACGAGTATAATAACTATAAGTAGACCTGGCAGGAAGTAAGGGGTGACTTACTTATGGTGTGTCAATGTTTTGCCAAAGTAGACAAGGAAGCGAGGCGATGACATTGACCTTTCTTTGATAAAATAAATGAATAGATATAACTCACCTGAAATTCATAAATCGATGGTATGTATTTTAGCGAAGGCGTCTTCTCTATTCTAAGGGTTTCTAAGTTTTGTAGTCCTGCGGTGGGCAGGGAGGTAATAGCGGTGTTACTTAAATCTCTGAAACAATAGCATAAGCATGACTTGATTAGCATACATTGTATTTTTCTATAGGTTAGTTTCTTTTAACCATCTAAATGTCCTTGGTTTTTTTTTATACTAGATATGCGTAGGTACTCTTGATCTTAAACTCGTCGAAAAGACGAAGATTAGGTTGAAGATGGAACGAGCTAATCCAAAAGTAGCCTATTAACTCTTGACTTGAATGGATCCAGCTGGGGACATAAACGCAGGCAGGGAATTCCACTCCTTGGCTGAACGCATAATGTCTCTTATAGTCTAGTCAACAAGTGCTTTTTTAGTCAAAACTTTTTAAAAGTCTCGGAAAAATATGGTTGAGGGCTCATTCGATTCGGGATCGAATCTAGAAAGTTTTTGAAAAAATTCAAGACCCGAAAATTCATACCTTTTTGCGGAAAGAAAAATTAATTCGATAATAAATATAAATATTTTTTTTTTTTTGTAAAAAGTTCGGTTTTATTTTAGTGTAAAGAATTCTAAAAAAATTATACAAAAAAAAATTTAGTGTTTATAACAAATTGTTTAAGTATTTAATAAACAATGAAAATTTATAAAAAAACTAATTTTTTTCTTTGATTATTAAGGAGGATAATAAATAATGATATTTTAAAAAAAAGCGTACCTTAATATTATTAACAAGTGGTAAAAAAAAATTGTTAATTAACAAAACGGTTTTTTAGCAATAAATTATTTTTTTAAGGATCGTTTTTTATCTTAAAATTCATAATTTTTTACGAGGAATCTATTTTCAAAAAAAAAATTTCAATTATCTTATAAATAATCTATTTGTTTATAACAATTTTATAAACAAAAAGAATTAAAATTTAAAAAAAAAATTTTTGATTGCTTTTATTGATAGAAAAACGAATGATCATCGACATTGGAAAAAAAAATAATTCTTGTAGTATTTATTTAAATATTTAATTTGCCGCCTAGGTAATTTGTTAATAACAAATCGAAAATTAACAATTTTTTAATTTACTCAACGGAAATCCTTTCTTTAATCTTTGAAGAATAGCTCCACGAGAGGAAAAAAATTTGAGATTTCTGGTTTAACAATTATGCAACTTGCAATGTTTATAGCCCAGTCGGAAGAAATTGTTAATTAATTTATGGATAACATTTTATAAAATCGCGATAAAAATATTTTTTCTACGGTATTTCATTCTTTAATTTGTCCTGTACATGTCTGAATTTTTTCATATTTTAATATCAACATTTAATATGTTTAAATAATATTTTTTATTAAAGCGCTCGAAGGGGGCGTGGCTTGCGGAAACCCGAGTACCCGTTTTCAGGCGTATTTTCAGCTCCCTGTAAATTTTTTAATATTGGTCCTACAATTTCGCGAGTAGGGAGTTTTTTTAGGAAATTTTCTCCTCTTTTTGAATCTTTTTTCAAAATCAAAATATATCAAATAGTTTTCGGGATATATCAAAAAAACTAAACCCCTTTGTTTTTGTTTACTAATTTGTTAATAACTTTTGCAATTTTTTCGAGCGGGTCTTGAATTTTTTCAAAAACTTTCTAGATGCGATCCCGAATCGAATGAGCCCTCAACCATATTTTTCCGAGACTTTTAAAAAGTTTTGACTAAAAAAGCACTTGTTGACTAGACTATTAGTCGTTCATTTTGAAGTTTTGACAGAATGGCCGTGGTCATGGCGGGTCCCCCATAACTGCAGACGCTGCCTTCGCGATCCTTTTTCCAGTCTCTATTGGCCACATTCCGAACACATGCTGCCACATAGATCTTGATGGCAGATTAGATGGAGTCGTCCATCGGGTTGAAAAATAATAGAATTTCAGGGACCTCAATGGCGATTCACATGTGATTTTTCCTCAATTATCCCTGTTAATTTTGCCTAGGCTGTTTCCTTAATCATGTAATAATATTAGCATTAAGGTCGTGTCCCATGCTACATTAAAGAGACTAGACAGCTACTGTTTTTAACCAATTGTGCTTTTTGGCAATTTTATAGGACAACTATCCTATACGTTGAACGGCGTTTAAAATGATATGAGGAACTTACAATTGTCGGAGGAGTAAATTTGACGCGAAAGCATTCTCGTCTATGTGTTTCAGTTTATTGTTGCCTCGGAAACTCCTGAAAAAATAATACACCGTGGGTTAACTAATCTTCACATGTTTTGGCATCCAAATAACCAGATTTGTCTAAATATCAACTTACAGTTTAGAAATCTGTGCATTTTTAAACGCAAACGCCGGAACCTCTTCTAGCAAGTTGTAGTTTAGAGATCTGTTAAAAAAAACAAACTATTTAGAAAAACTTAGACCATGTAATACAATTGGCAATATATTGAAATTGATTTCTATGATTCGAAATAGCTTAAATTTGGCAAAATATTTTACTCTTTGGCTTAAACAATCGTGAGGCAGCTCCAGTATTGCACGAGGAACCACGAAGTTAAATCGTTCCACAACTTAATGAGGACTAAAAATACCTATAACGTATAGGCGTCGGGTCTGTGGACGGTGAGCAAAAGGTAGCTCACCGTCCGTCCGGGTTTTCAGAGAACGATAGGTACCGCAGCCCCGGAACACAAAGGGCAAAAAAATGAATATGGACGGGTTTTAGACAGTAAAAGACCGACACTCCCTTCTGCTCTGCCCAGGAGGCTTACCATCAACTGTTATTGCGATTCAATTGATGACCTAAAATAAACTGTTTTGCTATTTCATACCACAATATCCTTAATACGATCCAGTTTAGGCAACGCCAAATCAAGTCGACAATACGGTATTACACCCATTTTTAAAAAGTATCTCATTTTGATCCTAGGGCCCTAGTAAACCACCAAAAAAAAAAACAAAAAAAAATATTCAATCGATAAGTGCCATAAAACTGCATTTCAATTTTACAATTTCTATTTTCGCGCGTAAAATCACAAAAACGCTTGACGCCATGTTACTCTGTGGTCATGACGTCAGTTGGTCATTTAAACAAATGCGCTGTTATTAGTCTTTCTGTTTAGTTGTATATTTCACTACAATTTAAAAATGAGTTATTACCCTTACCATTGGTGTGCTGTTCCTGAATGTAAAAACACTAGTGTTAAAACACCGGACAAGTTGTGGATTCAAGTGCCAACTGATTTAAATATAAGAAAAACTTGGTTCAAACTTGCGAGAAAGGATCCAACACAATTGTCCGAAAAATCTCGTTTGTACTTCGTGTCTCCTTTTACGAAACCTTCTTCCATGTTATTATTACAATTATTTCAATAAAAATTAAAATGTAAAGTTTTTTAATACAAAAATAACAGACGTTGCTCAGTTGTCACTTCTTGTTTATATGGCCGTATGACGTAATAATCATGGCGGACACTGTTTCGCTTAGTAAAACAACAGACTAAAAAAAGTGGAAACTTTAAAATCAATTTTAAAATTTATTTAGTTATTTTATTAACTAAATCTAACATTTTCCGACTGCTTATTGCCTAAGCTATCTGAATTGTATATTTTTAGAATTTCTTTCATATAGAGTAAAATACCCTAATCGTTCATTCAGTTTTCATACCATGACGTGACCTATCAACCTGAAAAGGATAGCTTATGTGTCAAAGTAACCAATTCAAAAAAAGTTGCTATTTCTTGGCGTGAAATGAGTCGTTTTGTTAATAACTTTATAAAAATTGTGATAATATACGTAATTCAAGGTATTTCAGCCATTATTCGTATAACCTACTTATTAATATAACTTCAAATAATACTAATAAAATTAAGTAAAGAACTCACAACAATTAAAAGAAGGATGGTCATTTCGTACCAGACTACGAAATGATGGCGTCCCAACATGCCATATTTATATATGAAAAATACCGGTATTTTTTAAGGTCTTAAAATACACAAGAAACATCTTTTTAAGTAGCCACAAAAAAAGTTATCTATTTATTTTAGTTAGTAGAATAGTTGTTGACTGCAATTGAATACAATTAGTGTGCAGGCATTAAATCAACTAATATACTGATTGTTATTACGGATTCTTGTCATAAAATAATTATGTAAGTTCAACGTTTTGTTCAACTACGTATAACAGAACGTCATTTGTCATCGACAGGTTACTTAGTCTGTGGACATCGACATGAAAAAATGGTTTATCTGAGGACATGAAAAAAAAAGTCAAATCCAGCTTCTATAGAAATTTGGCCATTGTTCTTCCAAAACTGCTGTCAAATCTGACAAGAGTGGAGGTGCGTTCCTAACTCGTCCTAATCAATTTATTTTAACAACAACACTAAGCAAACCTTTTATATTTCTTAATTAAATAATTATATAAACTACTATTATTTAATAAGTACTAAATATGGCGTAATGGTATATAATTTGAAGCTAAAAAACGTAAATTGAAAATGTTTTTGTTGTAATTTTTATACGGATTAAGTTTCGAAACGCAACGCATATGGTGCGAGTAAAAGAGACAGACTTATGCAACGTCTGTATAGCGTCATCTCTTTCTCACACCGCGGACCACAGACAAATTTCGATCTTTCATTCAGTCCGTGAGAGATTCAAACGCCTGTCAGCCAAAGGCACTTCATGGTACGAGTCTGCGCGATTTAGTTTAGGTACTTATACTGGATTGCATCAGAAGTGAATGGTTAACTAAAAGTTGATGGTAGGCCTACAGAGCAAAGTTAAGTTATTTGATAATTACTCATCCAAAAACGTACCAAATTCTTGAGTTACTATTTATCGGTAGACATTTAAGTTACAAATTATACGAGTACATGAACATCCAAACCAAAGATCGAATATAGGTACCAACATAAATTAACAGATATCTCCATTGTAAAGACAAACAGAATCAAAGAATACTAGGTACACTCATATATCCACAAACCACGTTATATATAAGAATGTAGGTTTCTAATCGACCTTAACACGTACCTAGCTGCTGCCGCAATAAAGATAATAATTTTCACTTACGGCTGCAATTACTTGAGCAAACTAATTAAGGCTAGATTAGAGATAGCGCAGGATAAGCATCCAGTTATTTACTAAGAAAGAGATACGACTGTGGAATGAGACAATACTGAAATTGTTGTTTCTAATAGAAAATGGTAAGTTGTCTAGATGTATCCTTACAAATATTATAAAAGCGAAAGTGAGTATTTGTTTGTTTGTTACCTCTTCACGCTTTAATGGCTAAACCGATTTTGATGAATTTTGGTACAGTGATAGTTGGGAACCAGGAGACGGATATAGGCTTATTTTATTAAAAAAAGTGGAATATGAGGAAGAACGAGGGAAGAAAAGGAAAAACTTAGCGTTGCTATTACAAATCAATAAGGCGCAAGGGCAAAAACTGCAGGTAGCAGGTACTGTGTTGTACCGAATTTAACGCGAGCGAAGCCGCGGGCAAAAGCTAGTTAACTATAAACTGTATAATGTTAAGAAAGGTCAAAAAGGTCATCATTTGAGTACTTCATTTTCATTTTTTGTCCAACGACCCTCATAATGATGTAGGTAGATATAGAGAGGCAGCACAGGGCACTAGCCGTCCGGTGCAACATCTTAGTTCGTAGATTTGCTCGGAGTACGGACCTAATTAAAATCACTCTTTTTAAGGCTACTGCCAGAGTCTGTACGTGATTAATCTATGGATCAATTACACCAGAAGATCGTTAGAATCCTGCGCGTCCAGTATAATAATGTTTCAGGATGTTGTTGAGACTGCCTCGCTACTGTAGTGACAAGAGAGCAAAGTACATTCTTTTTTTGAGTCTTGTGCTGGCGAAGGATTGGAGGAGGACATGAGATGCAAATACATTAAACAACAAAACCTACTGATGTGAAAAGTTTTGTGTGTTACACGAGATCCAAATTATATGCATCTCGTGTCTTTGAATCCCTCGCCACCGCTCAGGATTCTACTTTAGAATCCCTTGCTACGCTCGTAGTTCAATCATAAAATCCTTCGTTTGATCGGGACTCAAATCAGCTATCGCAGCAAAAAAAATACTTTGTTCTCTTGTTGTACAAATAACTATTTCACTTTTTGGTGATTATTATTCTAGCCTTTTTGTACGATGGTATCTCACCTTCTAACAAAAATTATTTTTGTAAATACTCGACAAGATTTTTCATTGTAACGAAAAGTTATTACGTAGAAAATACCTACACATAAACTATATACTACGAAATGTAAATACAATTGAATTGAATTGAAATGTGAATACAAATAAAGGACCACCTAGCGAGCTTTTGATCCTTCGTAATCACGGAGTTATGAGGTCATCAACATCATTCTCCTGCCAGTATCTCATGTTATTTGTGGTCGGCGCAACATGTCTTCTTCCAAACTCCTCTATTATTTCATCAGATACTTCCTTTCTTGCCATATCATCCTTCGAACAGCCCATCCATCTTTTCTTCGGCCTTCCTCTTGTCCTACACTATACCCATCACATTCAAACTCAAAACTTTCCTAACGACATTTTCCTTATTCCTCAGCATCGCATGCCCATACCAAGAAGCGGTTTTTTTTTAAACGATGCCCCACACTAGGAATTACTCCTGTAATGTGTGTGCGTTTACAAACATTTAAACTCACACAAACAGCCAGACCCGGAACAACTATCTGTAGGTCATACACAGCAATCGATCGCTCAGCCACTGCGCCAACCGTGTCGTCAAATTCGAATTGAAAAGCTCTTAGTAAGTTTGTTGAATAAATATGAATAAAATGCTTGGGAACGGGACCTATGTGAGGAAATTCATTCTTCGCATAGGTTACGAGCCATCGCATTCATGAAAATAAAGTGTAAAACCAAGGAAACTAAATAAAATAGCACATGTTGTGTATGTACCTAGGGACTTACACTTGATCGGCTCTCACGCGCAGGGCATGCGGCGACAGTCGCCTAATGTGGTTGCCCTCTAGGTCTCTGAAATGGGAGAAAGACTAAGATTAGAAATATCTACACCAAGGTAGAATACACACATCGAGGTTGCGGGTTGTTCTTTTTTTCTTTATTTAAATAAAACGTTGCCCCACACTAGGAATTTCACCTGTATCGTGGGTGCGTTTACGAACATATTATTAACTCACATACACAAACAGCCAGACCGATAGCAGAGATACCGCGACCCCGGAACACAAAGGGCAAAATAAGTAACATGGATAGGTTTTAGTCAGTAAATCTCTGACACTCCCTTCCGCTCCGCCGAGAGCGGGAGTTATTTGATGATTTCCCATCCCTTAAAAGCCCAATGAGAAATAAAATATTTCGATTTCCGGATTTAGTAAAAAAAAACTGTATTTACGCATTTGTATTGTTTTAGAAGTTTCTAATAATGCTTTAGAAACTTTTTACCGAACTTCTAAGAAGGGTTATTCTTTCCTTGAACTTAGTCTGGAACAAACCGTATTTTAAATGATTGTTGTATGGAGTTGGGCGTTGATAGCTGTGCCGCAGTATTAAAAGAAAAGAAAGAAAGAAAAACTTTTATTTGGGACTCGCACAAAACAAGTAAAACAATAAAAAAAAATGAAATAAAATAGTACAGACAATGTTATTGTCTGTGCGAGGCCAAAAAGGTCCCTGTCTCAGCATAAGCTGCGATATTTTAGGTTCAAAATAACACAGCGCTGGTATTCTGACAGGGCCAGTTAGTGGTATCACGGACACAGAACGGCACACATACTTAAATAAATATACTTTTGCACCTATCTTCGTTTCTTTTTGTAAAACTGCTAAACCAAATTGTTCCAAAATAAACGTTTTTGTTTTTTCTTTTTCTTTAAATAAAGTTATAGATTTGAAGGCTCCTATCCAAACCTAAAGGCTAAACGGTACTCACATAGCTTGCAGATACGCAAGCGAATTGTTATCCTTCTTGTAGTCGTGCACGTGGCTCAGGTTGGGCACCTCCACCAGCCCTGATGTCGTGATGATACTGGATAATTTACAGAATTACGATAACACATGGCAATTAACGAGAGAGAAGCTAAGCTAGCTTAATTTTGCAATCTTTATTGCCACTTAAATCTCTGCAAGATATTAATAATGTATTGTACAAAGGTTCAGTCTAACTGACTGGTACGGACCAAATGCGGGCCGGCCACGAATACCGGACAGTTCACTGTCTCGAACCGCGTATTTAGTTTATTTATTTTTGGTTTACTCTACGAATAACTTCATTATTATGGGTGCGTTTACAAATATTTAAACTCTCACACACAAATAACTACACCCTGACCCAGAATACAAATATTTGTTTGGAAATTGAACCCGCGACATGCAACAGTCAACCGCTGCGCCAACCGTGCCGTCATTGAGGTGCTGGGTTGACCGAAAATCCTTACTAATAGTATAAAAGCGAAAGTGAGTTTGTTTATTACGTCTTCACGCCTAAATGGCAAAACCGATTTTGATGAATTTTGGTACAGAGATAGTTGAGACCTTAGAGACGGACATAGGCTATTTTTTTTTAGGGAGAAAGGGAACAAAAAGGACAAGCTTTGCTATTACCATAAATAAGGCAGAAACTATAGGTAGTAGGTACCTGCAAATCAGGAAAGGTGATTTGGTTATCCCGAATTATTTATAACGCGAGCGAAGCAAATGTTTAGGATAAATGTTTTAGGGTCCTAAAACATTTATTTTTATTTTTAACAAAATTTTCCATTTATGTAGTCATCATTTCATCCCATAGCACGACTGAGAAGTAGTAGAGCTGCGATAATGAATAACAAGAAATGAAACATAATGAAAAAAAACACACTGAGATTAATAATTGAAGTTCTCAATAAATCATCTAACTCGCGCTCACTTGATATTCTGCATTTGAAAAAGGCCGCTATCACGTAGATAAGCCCTATTTGCTGATTCAAACGATCAATAATTAATCTACATACTTATATATTTTATTATAACTAAGTAGCAAATACATATAATAAAAATAATAATGCCCGGTACAGTCACAACTTAACTAATATGTACACATGGAAACCAAATTATGCAGACTCAATGTGTTATTATCTTTTAAACATAAACTTCGTGAGTTTCTTCGCAAAAAGTCTGCAGTATCGTCACATCGTTATGTTTTCCCGATTGTTTGTATTTTTATTTAATGTATCTGTGTATCCATTCTGTGATATATATTTATAGTATTTTGTTTTATATTTATAGTATTTTATAGTACAAATTAATAATTAATATATTTTTTCTGTTTTACACCTACCACTGTTTATCTCTGCATCACCCAAAGGTTGACTGGTAGAAAATGCCTATGGCATTAAGTCCGCCTCTGTACTTTGTGCTTGAAGTGTTAAATAAATAAATAAATGTATTCAAAGCGATGCCAAGTTACACTGGAAAAGCATAGCTTGGTGTGTAGTAGTACCTATAATTAAATCAAAGGCGTAAACCGGTAGAATTACGATTGCAACTTAGAGATTATACCTACCTATAAAAATATATATAAAATATTTTTATAATAACTTAGAATGTACCTTATTACAGTAAGTTTTTTTTTTGTGTGAAGTGGAGGCCGAATACGAGCATCGTCACCGGCATAAAAACAACGGCGGAGAGATTTTTAATCATCTGTGGGTCCTTGTCACACACTGGAGTCTGCAGTGGAAATACATCTACTGAGCCTTTCCCTAACTATGTTTGGGTCGGCTTTTAGCTTCACCAGATGCAGCTATAGGTATATCACTTGTACTAGCTTCCGCCCGCGACTTCGTCCGCGTGGCATAGTTACTTAGGGCTAACGCAAACTTTAACCCGCGTTATGATTGAAAAAGAAATTATCTTTCTCTCCCTTTTTCTTCCCTCTTTCTCCCCCTTTTCTCACTTTTTTAAGCCTGTGTCCGTCTCCAGGGTCCCAACTATCTCTGTACCAAAATTCATCAAAATCGGTTTGACCATTTAGGCGTGAAGACGTAACAAACAAACTCACTTTCGCTTTTATAATATTAGTAAGGATTTTACATTGAGCGACTGCCTATCTGGCCTCCAAACCCCATGCAAGTATTAAGTTAATACGATACCCCTGGTAATGATAATCTGTAGCGACTGTTAAATTTCAAGCGGGTCCAACTGCTTAACGTGCTTACTGAGTTACGAACGAAATTCAGTATGTACCTAATGGATGGTCACCAATCAACGGACCAACCTAGGCCATCGTGCCTTTATCCGAAGATCGACCCGAACTGCTGTCAGTATTTAGCCCTGAACTCCTCTTTTGCTGTCAGTGGACAAAAACTGGTTGATAAAAAAGCCGGGCAAGTGGGAGTCAAACTCGCGCACCGAGGTTTTCGACTTGACGAATTAAACAGCCATATATTTGGACTGCATAGACTTAAGCCCCGTTCCAATAAACAACGCTTACGGATAGTAAGATTTTGACATAAGTCTCATAGAACTTATTAATATATCAAAATACTACCATCCGTAAGCAAAACGACTCGTTTTAAGTTAGTTGATTTTTTCACAGCTTCATGGGAGCACAGACTTGAGTATATTGTTTAATTTAACTTCGATATCTCCAGTCTTGACAGACAGTTTGACAAGAAAGTGATCCTATAACGGTTCCGTTTTTTCCATTTGAGGCACAGACCCCCAAAAATATTAA
Source organism: Ochropleura plecta (assembly GCA_905475445.1). Taxonomy (NCBI): domain Eukaryota; kingdom Metazoa; phylum Arthropoda; class Insecta; order Lepidoptera; family Noctuidae; genus Ochropleura; species Ochropleura plecta. The sequence goes on from FR997735.1 coordinate 2,566,796, forward strand.
TCTACATACTTGTTTGTGACTGTACCCATGGCATGAGTCTAGGGATTGCAATCCGGAAAAACGGATCCGGTAATCCGGCGGATCCGGCATCGTTTGATGGTTACCGGATCCGGTACCAATATACCGGATCCGAAGACCGGATCCGGTGCTAGCAGTTTGTGGGAAAATAAAAAAAGGCTATATTTGCAGCTCTATTAGATTAGAAGTCGTTTAGCTGATGACACAATTAACAATATTTGTTTTCTACGATCTTATTTTCAAAATCAATATTGATTTTCTTTTAATACTTATATTTTTTTACAATTATTACTTAAAATAATTATTTATCGTAAGTTGATTAAACTAAAGAGTTCTAAACTCATTATTGTGATAACTTTTGCCATTCATTCGTTCGACAGATTCATCAAATCATGATCATAAATACCTATAAGACTTGTTTGTTAGCATTCTCAAATACTTTAATAATGATTTTGATCTCATTTCAGTTAATTACGTAAGGTTAATTGTACTTATTAGATATTATAGTTACTTGATAATTAATATTGTTACTTATAAATTGATACATCTGTGAAAGTGAAATCTAGAAAGACTGAGCTTCTCGTTACGTCGTAAAATTATTACTAGTTACCTACACTACTAAATTTTAATTGTTTTCTTGTTGTCTATTTGTCTTAACATTGGTTAGGAAATAAAGTCGATTTTTTATATTTGTGATTTATTTTTTATAAACTACCTACATATAAGAGCAGTGACACTTGATTAACTCACTTATTTTGTACTAAAAAGCGAAAATCACCTTGATTTAATCAATCCGGCCGGATCCGACCGGATCCGGCCGGATTGATGGGAATCCGGTCGTATCCGGCCGGACTGAAAATGACGCCGGATTGCAATCCCTACATGAGTCATGTCTGATGATAACGAACAAAACAATAACAAAATTAAATACATACGTACAATGTGCGCAGCTCGGGCAGCGATGGTAGCGGCGCCACGCGGTGCAGACGAGGTGCTTGCGTTATAAAGCTGAGGAAAAACAACTTAATTATTTACTTATGCAAGGGAAGGACATAGTTTACTTTAATTAATTCTGAGCTGAGGTATGAGAGACCAGGGCATTTGAATCAACATGTAAATCAATACAGACACCTTCGACCTAGTATTGATAAGTCAAAAATTATTCTATCAGGACTACTCGAATATTTTTTTTGGTACTGAGATCAATCATTTCAATGGACGTCGGTACTGTAATGTCTAAAGTTTTTAGGTTATAAAACCTCTTACAGTACCTCTAGGGGGCGTCCATAAGAAAAAATATTTTTGTTAAAAGTTGTAGAACAAACTTTTTCGTTCAAATGTTTATCCTGAAGATATAGGTATGATCCGAATTAGATGTTGTCTTTTGAACGGCATACTTAGAAAGAAACAAAGAAAATTGCTTTTATTCAGCATTCCTAAAAAGAAAAAAAAGCGGGAACTGCTAAAATTATACTGAATAAAGTAAATAATGCCAAAAGGGCTTCAGCTCAGCACAATGTCAGATGGCAACACAAGGCCGTCACCTGACGCTGATTTTCAGCTGCAGCCCACGAGTGCCATGCGCTCGAAAACATAAACAAGCACATAAGTACTAAAGTCTAAAATATACTGCACAAAAACCGACTGAAGCGAAAATGTCACGCCTCTTAATTATAAAACAGCAACAACAAAGACAAAAGATTTAAGTAGGTAGGTACCATAAATAACAAACAATAGATGTCTATAGGTGATAGATATCGAATCTCGTGTTTAAAGAGGGAGTGCGTTAAGATTTATAAAAAAAGGTTCATTGCAGAAAAACAAATAAAATTCAAAACAATATATGTATCGGTATTTTAAATGGCCGACATGTGGCTACTTCAGTGGTTTACTGGTAATTGGCTGTCACTAAGTGCTCTTTGTAATTGAAACTTCCGCGATGATTCGACTTGAGCTAAGTACCTATATACCTATTTCTTGTGAAGATGATAAACCACCACTTAAAAGTACTCCACCGAATGGTAGTCACCACCTCTTATTTTGTGTGCATCGAGGTATTAAGTTTAAGTCGAAAAATTCCCGCCTGAATTCAAAATGTTCAGTATCCCGAGTAGTGACCATAACTGTGTATTGACCTTAGTGCGACCTCTTTTACCTTACTACCACAGTTTCTAGCACAACTCTTTGCTTAGAAAAAGTACATAGATCAGAAAGTCAGTCAGCCAGTATATGTTTGTTTGCCACGTGTTGACATAAGGTGCAGTATACTTTGTTCCTGCGTCATGAAAGTTTTAATCCGTGATGGAGTTTGTTTGCATTCACGCCCAAGTCCCAACGTAGCTACGACGCGCGACGCGACGCTGCGACGCCAAGGGTCAAGTTTCTGGTACTTTGCCAAAAGACGCGTTAGACGGACACCGAATGATACTCGTGTATTGTTATGGTGTAGGTAGGTCTTTGCATGACCATCTCTTGTTCGCTGTGCTTACCACCATTCTTCTGTTTTTGTCAGGGCCTATGCAGTTCAATAGCGACGAGTGTTTAATTTGGGGTTTGTTTTCATTTTCCCTTATTTTTCGGGGACTAGATAACTTTAACTTTGATAACTTTACTCCATTAAAGTTTATTTATGGAAGTAATAGCTCTTGTTAATTAGGAATTCATCAAGCTAACTAAAATCCCACGAACTAGAGTAATTAAAAACAAAACATAATCTATTTTCGAAAAAAGAAAACGCTATCCACATGACTACAAGTCAATATATGCCAGTTTACATGCCATATCGAATACTTACAAAGATTTGAGATTAGGCATCTTAGTGAGATCTTCAACGGCGATGTGATCCAGTCTGGGCGCATCCATTATTGATCTGAAACCAAAAATAACACTTGTAAATCATGTTTCCATGCCGATTTGAGATATGAACGAACGGATTCTACTCGTAACAAATAATTCATTGATAAGGATAAGATTATAAACGACAAATTTGTATTTACGGATTTAACATTGCATCAACACAATCAATCAAGCCTAAAAATGAAGACAACAACATTTATATGCACTGCAAGGTACTGATTTATAAGATACTAGCTTTTGCCCGCGGCTTCACTCGCGTTAAATTCCGAGTAACACAGTTCCCCTTTCCTGATTTGCAGGTACCTGCTACCTGTAGTTTTTGCCCTTGCGCCTTATTTATTGTAATAGCAAAGCTAAGTTTTCCCTTTTCTTCCCTCATCCTCCCTCACTTTCGCTTTTATAATATTAGAAAGGATGTTCATAAGCAGAAATAACTCTGTTTAAGCTACATCAAGGCTAGCAAGGTTTCAGTCTAATTTTCCATTTGTCATCTTCATCATCGTCTACATCTTGATGCAATGAATCAAGCTTCGGTGATAGCTTAGTTAGCAATTTATACATATTTGTGATGCTTTGTATGTTTAATGTTGTCTTGAGTGCTCGTCGTCATTGCGGTCAATTAATATTGTTTACTAGCTTCCGCCCGTGACTTCGTCCGCGTGGCACAGCTACTTCGGGCTAACGCTAACTTTAACCCGCGTGATGATCGAAAAAAAAAATTGCTTTCTCCCCCTCTTCTCACTTTTTTTTTATAAATTAGCCTATGTCCGTCTCCAGGGTCCCAACACATCTCTGTACCAAAATTCATCAAAATCGGTTCAGCCATTTAGGCGTGAAGACGTAACAAACAAACTCACTTTCGCTTTTATAATATTAGTAAGGATTTCATTCAATGGTATGAAAAAAGTAAAACGTGGAGGTATTTACAAAAGCTCAACCCGATACAGCCTTAGACGTAAGCATCATTATGTTGGTCTATTGATCTACAACAGATGGAGAACTAACAGGCTTATTTTGGGTTAGTTTGTGCTATCTTCGATCTCATCTCTGGCCCTTTAGCCAAACAGCAGTCGGCAGCAGACGACAATCGTTATCGCTCAGCAGTCACTAATACATTTTCAACTTTATACGCGCGTGTTATAAAGTTGAAAATATATTGACGTTTACATATCGTTTTTGTTTGTTTCGTTCGTTATCGTTCAGCAGTCTTTAATAGATTTTCAACTTTATCCGATGGGTATAAAGTTGAAAATGTATTAGTCACTGCTGAGCGATAACGATTGTCGTCTGCTGCCGACTGCTGTTTGGCTAAAGGGCCTGTTCTTAGACAAGATTGAGCCCATTTAACCTTGCTCCACACTAGGAATTTTTCCTGTACCGTGGGTGCGTTTACAAGCATTTAAACGGAACAACTATCTGTAGGCCATACAATCATCAGTTCCGTGCGGGGATCGAACCCGAGACACGGATCAGTCGATCGCACAGCCACTGTCTGTCAGTCAAGTATAGTAGGTATTTTATTTATTGTGAATTTGATGACCATGTGGGTCATTCCTTTTTTGTTTTGTTTGTTTTCAACGATTGTTTGTCAGTTTTAGTACTACAAGTGACCTACATCTACCATTGTTACTACGTATTTTTTGTTATTGTTTGTCGTGTCGTTAAGCTCCTTGAGTTATCAGTCGAGCTACACGATAATCGACAAATGCTTGCACAGACTGGACAGGTCTACTCAAATCTGTGTGGTTCTTTTTTTAAAAGACCATCTCAGACACTAGTCTGCATAGTCCTCTTATAAGTTGACCAAGATGTTTGTCTGGACCTCAAAAGAGACTATGACCTCTGAGTTTGTTTCTTCTTAGAGTAGTCGGGTACAAAATACCAACCTCGTCAAGTTTACAAAAAAAACCAACTGCAAAATAATCATCATTTACTTACAGATGCTCAACCCGGTGTAGGTGATATCCGGCGGCATGGATAGCCTTAGCTGTGAGCCTGGTGATGTTGGTCTGATGAAGTACTACAGAGACGCTTTCACTCATCACGTGACATACTGCCTCTCTGCTACCTGTAACAATAGATATTACGTTATTCCTCCTCTTCTTAGCGATTCGATTGTAAAAACAAATGATATTTGGCCCAAACTTTACCTATACATACTCCGCTTATTGATGTAGTTGTAACATTAAGAAGTGCAGTGTAAAGTGGAATTTAGTTGTCTGTGTGTCTATGTCTACATATACGCCACAATTGCCCATGGAACCTCCCGAGGAAATTGTCAGTTTCATCCCCCATTTGTGAACTTGACATGATTCTAGGGTGGATATAAAGACTTGTGATATTTAGGTTTCACAAAAAGCTATTTGAGAATTGGTGGTTCGAAAGGATTTAGTTTTTTCAAAGTTCTGTTCTGTCGTTATTTCTTTTTAATATTTGTGCAATTTAATTGAGAACAAATAATTATCGTTAAAAAAATATCGTTTATTCATTTTTATACTTATTTTTTATATTTTTATTTTTTTCTTATAAAACCAAATATTACTAATATTATAAAAGCGAAAATGAGTTTGTTTGTTACGTCTTCACGCCTAAATGGCTACACCGATTTTGATGAATTTTGGGACAGAGATAGTTGGGACCCCGGAGACAGACATAGGCTAAAAAGTGAGAAAAGGGGGAGAAAGATATTTATTTTTCGATCATCACGCGACCCGGGTAAAAGTTAGCGTTAGCCCAAAGAAACTATGCCACGTGGACAAGGTGGCGGGCGGAAGCTAGTATAAAATAAATATATATTTTTAGATATATAGAGGTAGATATAGATGTGAAAAAAGTCGTGTCCGGCTAAACAATCAAAGAGTAAAGACACCGCCCACCCTTTAACTACCGCCGAAAGATTTAATCAAATTATCCGAAGTTTCGGCAAATTGAATCTTAATCAAACATTTCGTGAGTCACCCATCACATTCGTAATTGTTTGTTATTTGCCCATGCATCCATAGAAATACAACGTAGGTGTTACAAGGTCTTGGAGTCTTGGTCAATAGAACATTACAATACAATATTAATAGAACTATAAGGTAATCATTAGAGATGAGATATTGGTGTGCTTTCGAACATGTGTATTTTATTGTAATACTAGCTGTGCCCTGCATGCGTTGCAATGCAATATTTCTACCCTACCCTATTTACCTATCTTTATTGAATACCAATAAAGTTCAAATTGACGCTACATTTTAGTTAGAAAGATAAAGGTAAAGAAAAGGTTGTTATTAGGGGTTTCCCGGCAATCATTCGATTTTTTTTCGCCGTAAAAACCATCCGTGGACTTTTACGAATATTTAAAAAAAAAAAGAAATGTTAAAATTGGTCCTGGCGTTGTTGAGTTATGCCCTTACCAACACATTTTGCAATTCATTTTTATATTATAGAAGATCTATGTATGTATGTATAATGTGTTTTCTTACTGTCCCTCGGGGAATTTCAGCATGATGTATTTTGTACAGTACACTAGGCCTAAGTTGTGGAGGGCAAGTGAGAGTCGAAGTCGCAACGGAGGGTTCCGTACAAAATTAAGACATAACCGTTCATATCTTTTGACTGCATCGACTTTGAGATATGATTTTTCCACAAATCTAAAGGCTTTTATTACATGCATTTACAAAATATCAAATTCTATTTAATTCTTTGGTATATTATTTCAGTATAATATAGAGTAATCGTAAATTTTATTTCAATAAAATAGATTAAATATTTCAATTAATTCATATTCAATAAAAAATCAGACAAATTGAAATATTTAGATAAATTTTAAATGTATTACATAGTATTTGTATGTGGCTCCAAGTAAAATATTCATATTCAGCTGCATCCGGTAAGACTGGAAGCTGACCTGATATCTGTCTAGCCTTCTCCCAAGCCCTATGTTGGGCCACAACCCAGTTTAGGTATTGTTAGGTAATACCCCTAAGTTAAAATGAAAATAAGACTTGAGCCACTGTCCTCTGTAACGACTGTCAAAGATCTACAAATGACAGCTGGGACCAACAGCTTAATGTGATCTTCCAGATACGTAGGAAACTTTGTACCTAATGGGCAGTCGCCCATTTACGGACCAATCTAGGTAAGCGCGGCTTTATCTGAAGATTGGTCCGTATGGCTGTTATTTTCAACCGCACCAAAGAGCTCGTGTTCTTTTAGAGAATATATATTTTTTAACCAGCCCGCGGTTTCACTCGCGTGGCGATAAAATATACAATAAATCTTTATGAATTGTAGCCTCTGTGTTATTCTGATATATAAGCTATATTATTGTAAAGTTTCATTAAAATCTATACAGTAGTTTTTGCGTTACTCTTTCCACAAACATCCATACATTCATCCATCAATACAAACTTTCAGGTTAATAATATTAAGTAGGATAGTAGGATGGTTTTCAGAGAGTTTTCTTTGTTAGATAAATAAGAACCTGTAATGATGAATGTGTAATGATTCATTTTTAATGTGGGGTTTCTTCTAGATTTATTTTTTAGTGTGGGTTTTTGTTCTAGGAATTCATAATATTTATTTTATGATGCTAGTGCGTTTCTTACTGTTTGGCAATCTGTAGATTTACGATCAACTCAGATTTTTTCAAATAATATGGATTATTTCAGTATTTGTTTTTTTCTTTTAAAATCATTCCAATTTCATAAACACACTTCGTTTTTAATATATTCGTATACTTTTACGTCAAACTTTACATCGATAAAGCGAGTTACGTTAGGACACTGGCAGGACACTTGACTTCGAGTCCTGTTTGTCCTGCAGCTAAGTGTGTCAGGCTCGTCGTCAATTTTTGGACGGAATTAATATAAACTGTGATTGACACGCTTAGAAGAAGACGACTTACATTAGTAAAATATCCCGCTGATAGAAATAAATCTAACGCTCGTTTTCACTAACACTAAGCCACGCCTAAATGATTGTCTAAATAACACGTACTACACTATTGGACTTTAAACTCTCGGCCGCACTTATCGATCACTAGCAGAGTGCCTAGTGCGAGTTTATCAAAATTTTGCGAATGACTTTACTGTCGCGTTTAGCGAGCGAACTTCAAACGCTCCGAGAACAGTATTTGAGCGAGTGTAAGTTGGCATCGGGCAAATCACTCGAACCGCGTTTGTTCACCGTGAGCAGCGTTTATTTGTTTTCTTAGGTTGGTGTCACGTTCGCGTCGTGAGATAAACCTACCAAATGTAGAAGGATATCATTCAAGTATGTCATTGTAACAGGAGCGCCTGTCTATCCAAATTGTCGAGGTTATTACGTCTTAGTTTGTTTTGTATTTGACACTGGTTCGAAAGGAGTTGTTGTTGTTTATTTAAGTAAATATTTAATATGATGATGATAAAAATTTGATATGATGATAAAAATTTGATATGATGGTAACATTTATGGAGCATTAAGTGAAATTTAAATAATTTTGTGCTTAGCGTACTTATGTATGTGAACTTAGTAATCAAGTAGTTTAATGCGTTTTTAGGCATGGAGACATTAGCAAACCATCCTCTCATGAAGAGGTAAAATATGACTTCTTCTATATACATACACACAGCACATTTTTTTGTGATATGTGGTTTGCAACTCCTACTGGCCTTTGATAGGAACCGGTGGCAAAAAAGAATAAAGCAGTGAGCACCTGCAAATGAAAGGGGAGGAAAGTTTTTTAAACCATGTAGTTTTGTTTTTAGAAATTACATTGCAATTAACATTAATTGATACATACTTTATGTTCCAAGGGTATCCTTGGAAGTATCTAAGATCCACTCAACGTATACACATAGAGTGGATCTTAGATTTGTCCTTTGTCTCAGTTTGCTGCACAAGAACTTAAAAAGTTTCTTCAAAAATCGATATCTATCTCTAAATTTCCTCTCCGTGAGGTGTATCAATGGATTAAAAGACGCGCGAGCTCTTGCCTAGCTTCTGGCGCTTTTGTTGCGGTCATCTCGTGCCTTAGCGACCGCAAACATCCTCCAAGCGAAGAAAAACCGTCCTACCATATCTTTTGTATTATTTACACTAAATAAAAATTAAATATTTGTTATAAAAGTATCGTATAACTTCACTCTCACTACAAAAATCTCAGTGAGAACTTTTTAGTCACCCTCGATCGCGTTTGCGTTTATTTATTACTCGATCTGTCAAAATCTGAAACTCGCACTCGCACAATGGATGAAATTAACCAATCACGTGCGCTAACGCCTTCACTTGCGAGTACGAGCGATTCTATTACGAAGGCATTGTAAACTGCCACTCACTAATTCAGGTTCCATTTTTTGACACCAGACGGCGCTGTTTCTATTCCATACAAATCTTAGTAAACGCGCTCACGTTCGAATCGGTAAAAAAACTCACACTAGGCACTCTGGTTGCTCCCGTTCTTCGTTCTTGTATAATGATTATAAAATAGATTATTTTGAAAACTTGTCATTGCGACCGAGCCGGAATTGACAAATGAGCCGCTAGGAGAGGGTGTCATGAAGCCGGGATCAACAAATGTCGTTTTTCAATACATTCGCGGATAAATCCTTACTAATATTACAAAAGCGAAAGCGAGTTTGTTTTTTGTTTGTTACGTTTCGTCTTCACGCCTTAATGGCTGAATTTTGGTAAAGAGATAGTTGGAACCCTGGAGACGGACATAGGCATTTTTTTTTAATGGGAAGTGAGGGAGAAAAAGGGAAGAAATGGTAAAACTTAGCTTTGCTAATACAATAAATAAGGCGCAAGGGCAAAAGTGGTCCAGTTAAGTTTGAGAGACCTCACGGGAGCTTTTGCGTCTATTTTGTTTCACTTTGTATAAACACCAAACGTTCTGTTAACTCCTCTGATCTTACTCATCAAAACAAACAGTTTAGGTCCCGTAAAACACTTCCCCGTTATAACAATAAAACAAGCGATTTATGTTCTCCTCATCACTCGATAGTAAAAGAGAACGCCGAACAATTACAAGACAGTTGGTCTATCGTTAACTATGCGGCACGTACAAACTGCGGCACATCAAGTTACACAGTCCCAGTATAACATGGCCTCGCTTCTTAAAGATTTCTCTTACAATTGAGATATTCGCAAAACTGGTTTTGTATCGCCGCGTGTGTACTCCTTTGTTTATTATTGTACTACGTTTAACGAACTGCTGATGTCTGGCATCTCTCAAACGGCCCACAAATCGCTGTGTCGACACGGATTTGCTGAAAATATTTGCGACATTGGATATTAGACGCCATTTTCTTGGCGTTTTTAGGATTCCGTACCTCAAAAGAAAAAAAACGGAGCCCTTATTGGATCACTTTGTTGTCTGTCTGTCTGTCAAGACCCTTTATCTAGGAAACGCGTGGAGGTTTCCAGTTAAAATTTAAGTCATATTGTCTGTGGTCCCTTTGTGCTGTGACAAATCAACTCTCTAAGGCGTGTCGACCCGACCAAGAACGAGACTCAAGCACCAAGGGTTCCGTACAAACTTGCGACGTAGACTTAGGGCGACGCGCCTAATGCGCCCGCGCCACGACTGCGCCTCGACTGTTGGTCGTGTGGGCGACAGTCAAAAGATACCGTTTCGCATGTACGGAACTCTCGGTGCGCGAGTCCTCGTGGTCGGTTTTACTTGATAGATGTTGTATTCATGTTTATGAATGAATGAGTGGTGAAAGGTGATGGCATAAAGACTGCCAGCTTGTCTACATCGAATTCCAGTGTGAATCAAAAATATATCTAAGTAATTTACAGCGCTACTAGCATATGCATCAGAGTATTTCCTATGTATAACATCTCAGCCCAACCCTTTGAGGCGTGGTGTTATGTCATATAGTATTATTACCAATTAAGTAGGTACTTGTGTTGCTTAAAACCTTTATGATTTCTGCGGGCATTTTTTTTACGTAATCATCAAATAACTTCCCCCGCTCTGGATGGAACGGGGGGAGTGCCAGACTTTTACTGACTTAAACCCTGTGTGTTCTGCCCTTTATGTTCTGGGGTCAGGGTATCTCTTTCGAACAATCCGCAATCCCAGCAGGCAATGGCTTTAACCCCTCTGCTTTGCTAACATCTCCTTGAGGCTCGTGCAATACTAACCCGCCCTGGCGTCACTAGACGGACGGACGGTGAGCTACATTGCTCACCGTCTACAGACCCGCATCTACACACGGCCGGGAGTGGTCTTGTGGCGCCTGATGCCGGTGCGTAAATACTTTAAAAGAACTTAATAAAACTAACTTATAAATAATCTAAAAATACAATTAATTTATATTAAACTGCGGAACCGGATGCGATTGTGCTCTTTTGTTTCTAAATAAATAAATGTTACGAATTATGATGACATCATAAAAATATTTTATATACTTCGTTAGCTACTTGCGCAGTAGCAACAGCAAGTGAATTGAATCTTTTATAGGGAATAGGGATACCGTGCCAAATTCAAACACTTCTTCATAACATCTGGATATCGAATTTACTAAACGTAATATAACATTTTGTAGATAACATTATTATGTTACTAAATAACGACCTAAAGGTCACATGCGACCGAAATGCAATTGAATCTATCAAGAGATTGGGAAAGAAAGGAGAAAATATAAGACCAGTTCTAATTACCTTTACAACAATGGAAAAGAAAATACAACTCCTGAAAAATAAAAAGATGCTGGATGGGAAAACCTACTACATGAAAGAGGACTTTCCCCTAGAGGTACTGAAAAAGCGCCAAGAACTACAAGAAGAGTTAAAATCATCAAGAGATAAAGGAATAAAAGCGATTCTTAAATATGACAAAATAATAATATTACAAGAAAACAACAACAAATCCCCATCAAAACAAAGAAAGTCCAAACCCAGCAAGAGATTTATGTCAGAATCCCCAGAATCGACTGAAACCCTTGAAACAAATCGCACTATTACCCGCCCAGCTAAGAAAAACAAAACACCGAGTATAACAAACTACTTAACAACCAAATCAGATTAACAATTAGCATCCCTCTCTCAGCATCCTCTAGGCCGGCTGGTCCCCGGAACTATGGTTGAGGATCTAGACCACAGCCCCCCAAATAAACAGGAAAGGAATCTACATATTGCAACTTTAAATGTAAGGACGTTAATGTCAGACTCTAGAATCAAAGAACTAGATTATGCCACACAAAAATTAAGATGGGACATTATTGGTATAAGCGAAACAAGAAGGAAAAACGAAGAAATAACAGAATACCATGAATACATCTTATACCACACGGAATGTACGCATGGTCAACATGGAGTAGGATTTCTAGTCAAAAAATACCTAAAAACGAACATCGTTTCCTTCAAGAGTTACTCTGATAGAGTGGCGACTTTAGAGCTAAGCTTGCCAAATAAAAATGAGTTGTCTTTTATTCAAGTCTATGCACCAACTGAAAAATGCAAAGACGACGAGTTGGACAAATTCTATAGTACTCTCGAATCAGCCATAGAAGCAACTAACACAAAGAGACTTATAGTTATGGGCGACTTTAACGCCCAGATCGGAAAAGCACTACAAGGAGAAGAGCTGGCACTGGGCAAGTACTCAAAAGGTAAAAGGTCAAGACATGGACAAAAACTGGTAGAATTTGCTCTAGAAAAGAACTTAATATTTGCAAATAGCTTGTTTAAAATAAGGGAAAATAAAAAATGGACTTGGCAGTCTCCAAACGGTTTATATCACAATGAAATCGACTATATACTTACAACTCACAGCCTCGATATACATAACTTTAATATAGTCCAAAACCTGAATTTCAATACTGACCACAAAATGATAAGAGCCAAGATCTACGTAAACAAGATAAAGGAAAAGAAATATATTAAACCAAACACAAACTACACCAGAGACTTACCAATACTAACGAGAGAGAGTGGAAAACAGTGGGAAGAAAAGTTCACTGCTACAATCGAAAAAGCGTCTGACATACAAATGCAATATAATAATTTTGAAGAAGAGATGAGTAAACTGCTAGTACAGTTACCTAAAATAAAGAAAAACCAAAAAGATGAAAAGGGAACCCATATAAAGAAACTGCTAGAAGAACGAAAACAACTATACAGCAAAACGAGAACCAAGGAAGTCAAAATCAAGATTACTCAAATAAGCAAGGCAATCAACAGAGAGATCTCAGAAAATATGAAGGCTCACAGGAAAAGCACCTTCGAAAAATATATAAATAAAACGGGAGCCGTAAAAAAAGCTTACAAGGAGCTTCGCACATCTTCAAAATGGACATCACAATTAACAGACAGATCTGGAAACAAAATCACTAAACGATTAGACTTAATAGAAAAGGCTACAAAGTTTTATCAAGAACTCTACTCTGCACAAGCAGCATCAAATTTTGATGAATATACTTTGGACATAACCGGAACCGGAGGAAAACTACCTTCAATACTACTTTCAGAGATAGAATTCGCAATTAAAACACAAAAAAACGACAAATCACCAGGAGAAGACAACATCACGAATGAACTACTAAAAGCTATATCTGAACCTATACAGAGACCTCTACAAACTATGTTCAACAACATACTGGCTAAAAGGATAACACCTGAACAGTGGTCCAGAGCTACAACAACTCTGCTACATAAAAAAGGGGATAGAACTAACCTAAATAACTACAGACCAATAAGCCTAATGACTAATATCTACAAGGTTTTCTCAAAAATTATTTTAAAAAGGCTCTCGAAAATCTTAGACGAGAACCAACCACCCGAACAAGCAGGATTTAGGAAACATTTTTCAACGATCGATCATATTCACGTCATGGCACAAATAATAGAGAAAAGTAAAGAATATGGAAGAACTCTGTACATATGTTTTATAGATTTTTCTAAAGCGTTCGACTCTTTGGAACACACCGCTATCTGGAAAGCACTAAAACAACAAAACATAGATGTAGAGTACATTGAGCTCCTACACAGCATATATTCTAAGAGTTGGGCTAAAATACGACTAGAAAGAGACGGACCGGAATTCCGCATAGAGAAAGGCGTAAGACAAGGCGACCCGCTTTCACCCAAAATATTCTCAGCAGTACTGGAGATGGTTTTTAGAAATATCAACTGGGAAAACCAAGGCATCAAAATAAATGGAGAATACTTAAGCCACCTAAGGTTTGCGGACGATATCGCTATATTTGCGGAAGACAGTACTCAGTTATATAGCATGGTTAACGACTTAGTGAGAGAGAGCAAAGAAGTTGGTTTATCGCTAAACGCCTCTAAGACAAAAATCATCACAAACGGTAGAGTTCAAGACATTACAGTAAACGGAGAAAACATAGAGTATGTTCAAGAATATATCTACCTGGGTCAGTCAATTTCATTCCAGGATCTCACAGAAAAAGAAATAAACAGACGAATTGCTATTGCTTGGAAAAAATATTGGAACCTGAAAGAAATTATGAAGAATAGAGACATAAGCATAAAAATAAAAAAGAAACTGTACGATACAGTAGTTCTACCATGCCTAACATATGGTTGCCAAACGTGGTCGTTGCGTAAAATAGACGAAAACAAATTAGCCGTTCACCAACGCAAAATGGAGAGAAGCATGTTAGGAATAAAAATATCGGATAGAATCAAAAACGAAGCAATAAGAAAGGAAACTAAAGTAACTGATGTACTCGAGAAAATAAGGAATTTAAAATGGCAATGGGCAGGTCATGTGTTCAGGATGACCAACGACAAATGGACTAAGAAAGTGACAGAATGGGTACCAAGAGAAGGACAAAGAAGTAGAGGCAGACCAAGAAAACGATGGGAAGACATATTCAAGGAAAGATGTGGACCAGACTGGAGAAGACAAACAAGAGACAGACATAGCTGGAGGAAGCTGGGGGAGGCCTACGCCAAAGAGGCGACTTCCACAAATTAAATAAAAATGCATGGTATGATTATTTGATAATATTAATTAATAATTTCAATCCTAATTTTAATTTATTCATACACAAAATAACAATATTAAGTTTTAACTAATTGGAAAATTATAAATTTATGTATTTAGGAATGTGAATTTTTGAATTTTTGTGAATAATTTTATTGTGGTAGAATAAAGGCTATTTTTATTTTTATTTTATTTTATTTTATAATATAACATTTTATATCCAGGAAAGATAGGATAGCTTGCCAAGGATATTTGGCAAAGATCATCTATTTACCGAAAGGCATCAAGTATTTACGGAAACAACTAATTTGTATTCTAAATATGGTATATTTAGCAACGCTCGTCATGAAATATGTGGTTGCTGATTTATTGCCTTAGTTAGATGCATCAAACCTGGGAAACAACAATTTATTTTACATATCTATTTTCACAAATCTACCCAGATAAATAGAGTGGAACAGTCTGTTTGTTACTTAAAATAAAAGCTTTTTACTAAAGTACTTATAATAACAAAAACACTTTATTATATATCAACTGGCGACCGCAGCTTCGCCTGTGTGATTTCGAAAAAAATATATCCTATCTTATTCCAGACTATAATCTACCTCTGTGCCAAATTTCATCAAGTTCCGTTCAGCCGTTTTGAGTCGTAAGAGTAACGAACATCCATATATCCATCCATCCTCACAAACATTCGCCTTTATAATATTAGTAGGATATTTTTAATCTCGGCTAATCTCCGTAACGTATATGCAGATAGCTGATGTTATAAGGAGCTTACTTTGGGATCCGTAAAAAAACTTTAAAATAAGTATGTGATAGTACTGTATTTTAAATCAAGTGAGGAAACTTTGTCATTGCAGCCGAGGCGGAACTAACGCACGAGTGCCAGGCGAGAACATTATACAGCCGAGAACAACAGTGACAAATCCTCACGTGAATTAAACGACGTTTTTCAATACACTTCGAAAAAGTTTAATAACAGAAAGAAAAGTACTTTTGTCACTATTCAATATGAAACTACGATTTAATTTGATTTTTTCCCGCGCTTCTTCTTCTCATACTGAAGGAGAAACAAAGGCATGACATCGCTAAGTATTAAAAATAAAAAAATCAAATATTTTTGAATTTAGAACTGAAATGAATATCTATTTGTTAGTTTCGGCTTTGTCTATGAAACTGCGAAAGAAGACTACTGAATCTTTTATTTTCAATGTTTGCTTATACCATTGCCAATTATATCTCTGCTTCCCTCGTTAGGAAGCATACACGCGATGTATTTACAAATATTATTCAATGTTGTTCCGCAGATGAAAGAAACATTTCATGTTACAGTTACAGCTGATTCCAATTGCGTGTTAGCCGTTTTATTGTAAACAATCTGTCTTATTTGTGAAATATATCATTTTACAAACATATTATTGTATCTTCACTTTTGAAGAAACATCATGAAATGTCAAGTGAGTGTGTTTAGAAGAAAAGCAAAGAGGCAATTTAAAAATATAATAAATGAATAAAAAAATTAAACCGGCCAAGTGTGTGTCGGATGCGCGCACTGAGAGTTCCGTACAAACTTTTTTTTTGTTTGTTTTAAAAATCGTTGCCCCACACTAGGAATTTCTCCTGTATCGTGGCCCGTGGGTGCGTTTACAAACAATTAAACTCACATACACAAACAGCCAGACCCGAAACAACTATCTGCAGGTCAGACAAATATTTGTTCCGTGCGGGAATTGAACCCGAGACACGCAGCGCAGCAGTCGATCGCTCAGCCACTGCCCCAACCGTGCCGCCAAACTTGCGACATAAACGGTCATATCTTTTGACTGCGTAGACTTAAAGGGTTAATTTTACACAACTTTATGGAACTACAGACTTGAGTACTTGATTTTAATTTTAACTTGATACCTCCACGCATTCCCAAGATACAGAGTCTTGATAGACAGACAGATGGATAACAAAGTGTTCCTAAACTGATACTCTAAAAAAAGAAACGGTATCCTTGTTTCGTTCTTCCTATTTGAGGTACGTTACTCTAGAAAGGGAATTTCCTCTAAGAATACGTAGTTTCAGGGCTGTAAGCATGGATGCAGCTGAAGTATTTTACATGATGCGACTGCCTATTTGACCTCGTCAATCAACACGAACGCTGCCACATGACGCTGGCAGAATAATCGACATCGGCTCAGTTGCCAAAGAAAAAAAAACACGAAACGCCTGTCAAAACGAGCTGTCAGACCATCAACCCTAACCAACAATAATAATTACCGAAATAATATCCAGCGTTTGATAGTCTTGAATAATAGTACCTTAGTGATATTGGCAATAATTGTGTTGTCTTTTTCCAGAAACGCCATTAAATATACAATGTGTCCGGTCATGGACTAGCGATATTCTAGATATGTAACGAATGTTTTATTCGCTACACACTTGGGTCTAATTCACTTCCCCGCTTTTTGGAAGCCATTTTGAGATATTCTCTATGCTAACAAAAAATATAACCATATCTCTCAAAGTGTTGGTCTTACTGAGACGAAAATAGGTTTATTCAGAGGGCAACTATATTGTCTATCGTTTAAATTAAAAAAAATGAGTTTGTAAACTTTTTTGTTTTTTTAAATCAATAAATTTGAGTACTAGAATGTTTGTTATATAAGTACATAGAATATCGCTAGTCCGTGACCGGACACATTGTATTTAAAGTGAAGTGAAGTGACAACCCTGAGGAGGCCCTGAAGGATAACCTCGCGAAGAAAACCTAGTATAAGTTAGCCAAGGATTAGACTTAAACTTCGATCTACCGCTCTTACCGAAATGTAGGGTACATTAGAGCACTTTACTGCTTACCAAAATAATAACGAATGACATACGATACTGCGTGCATCTGCTGCACTTTGGAAATCAAAGCTCACCATGCAGGTTTGTGGGTCATCCTTAAAACAATATTGACAGAATTAGCACGTTGCATTCATTTAGCACGCGCTGGGTTAATACCGTGATGAGGTGATGACGCATTTAAAAGCAGTTCGGATTACTTTTTGACGCACTTCTGAAATCTACAGTGAGCTTTCGCAATCGATGCAAACTTGATCCTCTATTAAAAACGTATAGGGGATGAATTTTCAAAAATAATTCGTTATTATAAGGCGCTCTTGTGTTAAATTTTATTCTAGATCCAGCCACCGGCAGTGAGTCTGTAAAGGACAATGTCTAAAATGACCCTGTGCAATAAAGAGTATCGGAATTTACGATATTTAATTGTCTTTTTTATTATGTAAGTTGTTGTTGTCGAAAAAAATGCATAGGTACCTAATTGTTTAAGTAGGTATCAAAAATAGCTAAATGCATATTTATTTACCATTTTTCAGTTTCTTAAAAATCAGTCGGAGCTATGAAAATTCATACCTAATATTCGTTGTTATAGTTCGATTATAACCACAAAATCTAGTACATTTCTTTAAATATATCTATTCTGCAGCTAGTCCGCTATAAAAATAAGATCATTAAGGAGTTTACTAATGATAGAGAATACAATACATCATTTTCCGAAGCTGTTGGCTCCAGGGCCAACAATGTAGGGGCGCAGAGCAATGTCCTTTAGGATTTTCTAACATCTTCTTAAAAGTAAACACATAAGAACTCATTTAGTAGCCACAGCATACATATGAGGTATTATCAGGGGCGATACCATGTCGTCTTTTATTTTGTGTGGGAAAATGATGGCGCTAGACACCCTGCATAGCTCTGTCTCTTTCTCACACTGTAATGACATAAGAAACAATCCTGCTGTCGACATAGCATCACTCAGATCCAGCCTGTCCCTTTGCTGACCTCCCCCAGCGTCGCCCTAAGCCGAGGCCCGTTCCCCACAAGGGAATGCCTTAGCGTGTAGTCGCTTAGTTTGTAAATTTTTGCCCTGGCTGGAGACCTTAAATTCAAGGCATCCACAGGGATCACCCGGTTAAGCAGACGACAACCATTTGAACATTCAGCCATTAAGAAAAAAAATAACGACGTGGCAGCCCACTTGTACTATGATAAGAGCGAGTTACAGAGGAGCATCATTTAAACATAACTTATGAGCAAATACAACAACAATCCTACAGCAAATAATCCGAAAACAAAATATCTTGGACTAATTTAATTATTGTAGCAAGCAGAACCACTTCAAACTTTTAATTTCTAATTATCATGTCATTCACATTTAGGAAGATTCGTGCGGTGATAAGCGCCGTATCTTATCAGTATTATGATCGGTATGCAAGCAAGCCGACTGTGTGGCCTGTTGGCACAGCAAACTGTTGTTACAACAAGGATTAACACATTTACGTCTTCTTTACTAAGCCGTCCTGGCCCATTCATCATCATCATGCAGATTATGTATTTCCCTAGTTAAATGTATGGTTGGCAATCTTCTAGGATTGTCTATTCGATGATGTCAAGAGTATTAAGGCTTAGTTCAATCATAATCATGATTAATTTGCGTTGGGCCAGCGCCTCATCCCGCTCTCCTTTATCTTTTAGTTTATAATCCACTTAAAAAAAGGAGGTTCTCAAATGGACTGATGTTTTTGTGTGTGTGTTGAGCATTTTTTTGTCAATTGTGGGCCCCTTTTCAAAACTCTTTTCTTAATTGATAGAGTATATATACTCCCCAACGGGTCCTATATCAATTTTATTTATATTGCATATGCAGTTTATGAGTTATCTTCTATAATTCATATTTTTTTTATAATGTATGTGGATGATATTATGCTTATATTTTAGTAGCAATAGAAAATGAATATCCGATAATAATTTGTGTGCGATATCATCATACTACAACTAAAGCGACTGAAATTAAAAACTTTTTTGGAAAAATAAACCGACTTCCAAAAATTAAAAAAGTGGAAAATAAATTTACTTCCAGAAGTCGGTTAATTTTGTTTTTTCCATATTGTTTTGGCACTGAGTTTCGGAAAAAGGTTTTCTTTACAGTTTAATTTGCTTTTTAAGAAATGCAATGCAAGGTTTTCGATTTCGATTTAGAAATTGGCTTGTTACACATGACTGTTTTAAGAATACCTGAAGAGTTACCAACCAGTCTCCAACGATTTTCCTGGGACAACAAATCGCTTAAATAAGTATCCCTCCCGTTTTCAAGTCCATATGTACTTACCTAAGTACATATTGTACGCTACAACTGTAATGAACCGGTCACGGAGATCTAACGAACTCTGTCAACACACAATCACGACTTTTACATCAATTGTGAGTATACACTGACTTGTAACAGCGCAGTTACAGACTGCTGTAAAGGTTAAACGAAACAAAAATTAACCTCCTTATTCTATTTCATACGCAATCTTTGGCTACTGAGCTCTGAATTTTTTTTCAGTATGATTGCCGAATCTTCGGATATACAGGTTGTAACAAAATAAACGCGTAAACCTCCCGTTGTGTTTCGACCCATGAAACAGGACAACTATATTGCTCTAAGACTATGATTTGGAAATTCATAAAACATTTTTCTACCACCGCCTTCCGAAAATAAAGTTATTTTCCACTTTTTTCATGTATTATTAACACATTTCTATATTACTAAGACTCGGCTGTCAGTCCGTCTGTCACTAGGCTGTATCTCATGAACCGCGATAGTTAGATAGTTGAATTATGAAAGATGATGTATTTCTGTAACCGTTAAAACAACAAATACTAAAAACAGAATTCAATAAATGTCATAGGGGTTCCCATACAACAAACATGATTTTGTTTGTCGTTTTTTTAGATAATAGTTGGATAACCCACTCGTGGCTAAATAAATAGTAGCCGCTCGGGTCGAGCTTTAGGTTAAGCCGCGCTTGCCTAGGTTGGTCTGTGAATGGGTGACCACCCGTTACATACCGAGATTCCTCCGTGCCTCGGAAAGCACGTTAAGCCGTAGGTCCCGGCTGTCATTTGTAGATCTTTGACAGTCGTTACAACCAGTCTTACCAAGGGGTATCGTATTACCCAGTATTAACTGGGTTGTGGAGGTCAGATAGGCAGTCGCTCCATGTAAAATACTGATATTCAGCTGCATCCGGTTAGACTGGAAGCCGACCCCAACATAGTTGGGAAAAGGCTAGGCAGATGATGATGGTTGGATAACCCTTCGAGAGTGAGTCCGACTCGCACCTGACCGGTTTTTGTAAGTTATATCTTCGTGTTTGGGGTTCCGTACCAACGAAACCCTTATTGGATCACTTAGAACAGTTATCCGTCTGTCTGTCAGTCTGTAGGTCTACGTCAAGACCCTTTATCTCGGGAATGCGTGAAGATATCAAGTTAAAATTACATACTGAAGTCTGTGGTCTCTTAGAGTTTTGGAAAAACATATCTCTAAATCTATACAATCAAAAGAAATGGCCGTTTATATAGCAACATAAACGGTGTTTTGTGCGGCATCCTCGGTGTGAGAGTCTGACACGCTTTTGTTTTGAAGTTGCCTAAAAAGCTTGACGGCGCTTTGATGCTTTATGAGTGTCAAGAAACGTCAAGGAGGATGGTTAACATTAAAAAAAACGGGGTTTGACGTTTCTTGGCTCTGATGCAACTCCGGGCTCTTTTGCATGCAACCGTCGAACGAGGAAGAAACCGTTCGCATCACGCTGAAGCAAGACGTGTTCGGTGGAGCATCCTTATACTCCATTTAATTAGAAATTTCTGTTTATGATTTCGTTCGTATTTCGTCAAAATAATAATCCTAAGTAAATTGTAACTTAACGTGGTTTCATTTCTCCGAGGTCAGATAATGACCATGTGCCTTTAAGCTGTAGTAGTCGTTTTTAAAACAAAAAAACGCATCGATCCCGTGTAAAACTGTAAATGAAACAACATACAAAGTTGCAAGGGCGATGCACCGACACCCTCGCATGACATCTGCACACGCGAGCTAGCTACTCACTCCACGTTATCTCACTATCAATGTTTACGACTCACTCTTATAGTAAACAATTCGTTGTAATAGTAAATTCATCGATATCTCATAAAACTACGTAGTAGATTGTGTAATACTAAATTAACAGAGTTATAGTACCTTCAATCTTGTGCAATCTAAGAGGACACGGTATTTATTTTATCGAGTAAACTAGCTTAGGCCCGCGACTTCGTCCGCGTGGCATAGTTACTTTTGGCTAACGCTATATATGATGATCGAAAAAAATATCTTTCTCCCCCTTTTCGCAAATTTAAGCCTATGTCCGTCTCTGTAGACGGAGACAGACAGAGATAGTTGGACTCTGTCCCAAAATTCATCAAAATCGGTTTGGCCATTTAGGCGTGAAAACGTAACAAACAAACTAACTCACTTTTGCTTTTTTATAATATTTGTAGATAAGGATTCAAAGCATAATTTTCCTAAGTGAAAGATATCGCTTTTGTGGGTTGTTCGAAAGATTAATGAGATGGTTTTAGTTAGTAAAAGTCTGACACTCACCCGCTCCGCCCAGAGCGGCGGAAGTTATTTGATGAATTTTGGGTATGAATGAAGAATTACATATGAATTAATGAGCAGCCAAAACAGACACGAATGACAGTTTACAGGATAAAACCTCGACCACAAACTGTTACTACGTGTTGAGTGCAGTCTACAGTCATATGGCTTCCAAAATACTATGTTCGTGATGGTGAAAATGTAAAACGTTAATCTATAATACAGAGTATACATGTTATATCGAAAAGACCCCCATTGTAGTTTTACATCGAAATTTAAAAAAAAAACAGCTATTTCCTAGAAAAGTCCAAAAAAGTTTTTTTTTTAAATTGTTTATAAAGGATTATACTACCCGTAAGGATTCGATATCACACCGTAATAAAGGAAACAAATGCTTTGGATATCCTCCACACAATAATGATATACCACGGTTATTCCAAACAAAACAGATTTCTCAAGGTTACATTACAAAGCTTGAAGAAAATTCCATGTAAGAGAGTCTGAAGGCTAAGGTCATTTTAACAGAATACTTAAGCTAATTAATTAGATGAATGATTAAGTGCTTTAAGGTTACTACAGTTAGGGCCCGTACACAGCCTCGGGTAATGAGACCTTCAACCCAAATTGTGTTAAGCATAGCGCGCGTCCCCTGTTTCCGTCCGTGTGCGACATGCATGGCAGACAAATTCTTTCATGTGAATAAAACAACATAGTAAACAACGTGGAAGCTAAAAAAATAGCTTTGTTGTTTAATCCCGCAATGATGGCCATTGACACAGCGTCTAAACTGGAAATTAAATAGTTCTTTCATTTGCTATTTTTTCCTGCTCTCACTGGCGCAAGACGCGTGCCGCTAGAACGTGTAGCTGTGGCCATGGGGTAAGTGATTAAGTGCCTACTTAGCGCATACTACAGCCACGTCAATCAATATTTATTTACGCTCGAGTAACAGGGAGGGCTTGCAATCAAGAAAATTGAAACACAAACTGTTGACAATTATTTTAATTGAATTAATAAAACAACAAACTGTTATTGCCCGTCTCCATAACGCGCAGCTTTTATAAGCACTAACAACATTGTTGATGTAATTGGATAACACGTTCATAGTTTTTCTACATAGGCCACCATCATCTGCCTAAGCTAAACTATGTTGGGGTCGGATTCCAGTCTCACCGAATGCAGCTGAATAGTAGTACATAATTTATAACATATACTCGTTGTACATAAGAGAAATACGATACACTTTGCTAAGAATACTTATAAAGATTTTCGACCCACTAGTTAGCTGTAATGACTGTCAAAGATTTACAAATGACAGCCGGCACCAACTGCTTGACGTGCTTTCCAAGACACGGAGTAAACCTGGTATGCAATAGGTGTTCGCCCATCTATGGATCACACTAGGTTAGCGTGGCCTAACCTAAAAATCGACCCGCGATCAATCGGCTGTTATTATTTAGCTAATTTACTTTACTACGTAGGTATTAAATAAAAAAAATTGGTTGTTTGTAAAGTAGGTTTACGATCGAGATGTTTACGTGATAACGTCTTATTGGTAATATAAGTTATCACCAGTAGTGACATCTAAAATGAAATTAAGTACTAATTTAAAGTTTTTTTTTCGAGCCAAGTAACAGATGGCGCTACCATCTTTATGAAATGTCGCTTGTGAGGTTTTGGTGTAACACAAGTTTCTGAACATGTCACCCGACTAAAACGATTTTAAAGACGTTATCACGTCAAAAACACGGGGAGATAATACAAAACGATATTTAATGTACCCCAATTTCCTTCGTAAATTATCGTTTTGTGTTGATTAGTAGAAGTTAGGAAGGTCCGGACAAGTTATTGTGTTTTATTTGCCGGTTAAGGAGAAAGGAATAAATAACGCGGTGACGTCTGACAGGGGACAATGGAACGCGCCCACGACACAGAAGTCATTCCTAATGAGGGGCAACGATTTGTAAAAAATATTAATAGAATGGGACTACGGCAGGAAGATAATGATGAAGTATATACCGTTGTCGGAATAGTGAGAGTTCTGACATCACAATAACAATTTATGATCTAATCCAATATGTCATAAACAACTTTGTTTTTCTTTATTTCTTAGTACTCATAGTGTTTTTTTATTGTCAGCATGTTAGCACGTGTTATTGTTATTAATAAGAATAATAACTCAATGGATTTACTATGACTAAGATTATTTAATTCAAAGGAATAAATATAGGTAACTGGTTTTTATTAATAAATGCAGGAATGTATCGTAATGTTGATGACTATGTGCGATCATGGACCTAGACTAGATTATTGTAAAATAATATTATTAAAATCTTCTAAAATCTGTCTCGAGCAGGTACAAATAATAATATATACAACTTATACTACTTATATATAACTATTATAACTTTATTGAAATGTAGATATTGGTAGATACCAATACATTTCAATAGTTATAAATGTATATATTTCTGATTTAAACAGTATCATTTAGCAGTTTAAAAATATGATGTATTTGTAAAATACTAGCTTCCGCCCGCGACTTCGTCCGAGTGGCGTAGTTAGTTTGGGCTAACGCTAACTTTAAGCCGCGTAATGATCGAAAAAAAATGTTCTTTCTCTCCCTTTTTCTTCCCTCTTTCTCCCCCTTAACTCAGTTTTTTTTTCGTCGTCCGAACTATCTCTGCACCAAAATTTATCAAAATCGGTTTGGCCATTTAGGCGTGAAGACGTAACAAACAAACTCACTTTCGCTTTTATAATATTAGTAAGGATTTTAATTCTAACATTAAATACTTACCTACCAATAACTACTTATATTTTTATTTCTCTTTAACAATTTACTATCGCCAGTCTTTTATTGGTTAGGCGCCTTCATTCCGTGTCAACATTCTAAATTCAAAACTGGGGCTTATACTTTTAAAATCATAAACGCAACGCAACGGTAATAAAATAAAAATCCTATATTTAAGCCGCGTTCCATTGCGATGAGTTGGATTATCTCGACGTTATTCACTTTCCGAGTCTGAAAGACAATCGATAAACACTCGTAGCCGTACACTTTATGCTAAAGATAATAACAATTGAAATCCGTTGTAGCTGCACAGTGGAAAATTCCTGTATTTATTGAGATTGGGCTCGATAAGGTAAACACATGGTATTTTATAAAAGAACAAGCTATCATGTCATAATTTTTATTTTATGTTTATCGTTCAAATCAAATACCTACCTAAATCAGGATATAGGTGTATAATTTTATCGTTGCAGTTCATTTTTTTTGTCTGATAAATAATTCATTCTATGTCGGTAAGTTCTGAACAAAAACAAATAATCACTGAATATCTACCAAACTGTAGTAAAAAAAACATAAAACCGTACTTTGCGACATAAACGACCATACATTTTGACTGCGCTTAGAGGGTTAATTTTTGTACGCACAAAGAGACCACAGACTCTATTATACGATACTAGCTTCCGGCCGCGGCTTCACCCGCGTGGCATAGTTACTTTGGGCTAACGCTAACTTGAACCCGCGAGATGATCGAAAAAAATATCTTTCTCTCCCGTATTCTTTCCTCTTTCTCCACTTTTTCTCACTTTTTTTAGCCCATGTCCGTCTCTAGGGTCCCACCTATCTCTGTACCAAAATTCATCAAAATCGGTTTGGCCATTTAGGCGTGAAGACGTAACAAACAAACAAACTCACTTTCGCTTTTTTTATATTAGTAAGGATTAATTTCAATACCTCGATACCTTCAAACGTTCTTGAGATAAATGGTATTGACAGACAGACGGACAACAAAGTGATACAATAAGGGATCGGCTTTTTCCTTCGATGCACTGAACCCTAAAAAGTAATTTGGCGCACGAGATCATTAAAACATAGTTAAAAATATTAAGTTGTCGTAAAAGTTTGTTGCAACACAGCATCAAAAATGCCGGATGTTATTAATATTTATATAAAAGCACTACGTTGTCTTTAATACCGGAAGTACACATAAAAGAAAAAAGTAACAACAATGTTGACGATTGTGTTGTTTATTGTATACAAGTAATTATTTTATGAAAATGTATATATAATTTAAGGTTATTATATTAAAATTCGATTTAATTGTGTATATGTATGAACAAGTAATTAGGTATGCACTTCAATTGTTTGAACAAGTTCTCTGAAAGATCATAACAACAAAAACAAAACGACAATCGCTCTCAGATCTCAAAATACTGAGGAAAACAAATAAATTCAGTTCTTAGTTCATGTTTCCCAACGCCATAGCAAAAGAAAGGAAGTTTTTTTTAGAAAAGGTGTACTTAATTGCATCACTGAATTGATAACATGGACGGACAGCATAGGGTGTGCCAATCAGTGCTACTAGCTCTGACTGGCACACCCTGGGGTGTTCTGGGCGATCACAACACCCACGTTCAAGCTCTTATTGCTTCCTAAAGCCAAACGCATAAAGTACTGGACTTAATAACCGCCTGTATTCAACTATAGTCACTATTTACACAATATAAACAATCTCACTTTCGCTTTATAACATTAAAGGTAAGTAAGTAAGTATTCGAAAACCGTTCAAAGATTTTTAAAAAATAACTGCTTCTGAAAAATCTGGTTGAAGCGCACAGTGTAACAAACGTAATTAAATTTCGTGATTTTAAAATAAGAAATACGCTTTCCACATAAAACATTTTCATTATTTTAAGAATTTATTAATGTTTATAGATCAGCGGTTGCCAACTTATAAGGTACTTACTTGTTTAGACACCGCGGCCCCGGAACGTAAAGGGCAATAGAAGGAACATGGGTGGGTTTTAGTCGGTAAAAGGCGGAGCGGGGGAAGTTATTTGATGATTTCCCACCCCAAAAAAAAAGGGTTGCTAACTTGGACGGACCCAAAATCGACTTTTTACGGACCCTGTACGATTTGTAACCAACAATAATACTTCTTAATTTTTTAAAAGGAAACGGAATAGTTCAGTATCTAAACCATTATGTACTTAGTATTTTTTTTATAAAAAATCACAATACGAAACACGCAGTATTTTGGTGATTACGTTGCGCACATGTTACACCTACACGAATTTATTTTGTTTGTCGTACCGCGATCGACTGGACTAATAGCATCCATCCATCCATCCATCCCTGCTATAGATCATGATACTGGTGCTTGTTGTAAACAATTTAACTGAAATACTAAAGGATAATTGTATTTTCTATTCAGAAATCAACGTATTTACGTTACACAGTAGCGCCCTCTGTGCTGCTCTGGTAATAATCTCCTTTGTAACTAATTGTGGCCTTAAACTGTCTGATGCATTATATTGACGTTCCGCAGACGATGCACTCTGCATTGTATATGGCATCCTGTATCTAAGACAGATTCCATTAATTGATTTCGAGATTGTCTTGAAGTTCGAATACAATAATGTTCTGTTTCAATATTTGGTATCTCACATGCTAACCACCCGTCAATGGTAACATGCACATTTACTTATTTCTGTATAGCGTAGCACGGTGTAGCTATAGAATACAAGGCCAGCGTATACTTGTTTTGATAATGGGGGTAAGTTAGCTGTAATACCTTTTTTTTGGGGATAATGAGGAAAGTGTCAGACTTTAACTGACTTAAAAACCCATCAATGTTCCTTCTTTTGCCCTTTGTGTTGTGGGACCGCAGTATCTCTTTTTAAGAACTCGTAACCTGTCAGCTTTGCTGCGCTCTCCGTCCATCAACATTCAGATCCTTTCCACAGGGCTTTACCCAGCAGTGAGTCAATACGGTATTACACCCATTTTTAAAAAGTTTCTCATTTTGATCCTAGGGTCCTAGTTAACCACCAAAAAAAACAAAAAAAAATTATTCAATCGATAAGTGCCATAAAACTGCATTTCAATTTTACAATTTCTATTTTCGCGCGTAAAATCACAAAAACGCTTGACGCCATGTTACTCTGTGGTCATGACGTTAGTTGGTCATGTAAACAAATGCGCTGTTATTAGTCTTTCTGTTTAGTTGCATATTTCACTATAATTTAAAAATGAAAAAATGTACTGTCTCCTTTTACGAAACCGTCTTCCGTGGTATTATTACTATTATTTCAATAAAAATTAAAATGTAAAGTTTTTTAATACAAAAATAACAGACGTTGCTCAGTTGACAGTTGTCACTTTTTGTTTACATAACCGTATGACGTAATAATCATGGCGGACACTGTTTCGCTTAGTAAAACAACAGACTAAAAAGAGTGAAAACTTTGAAATCAATTTTAAAATTTATTTAGTTATTTTATTAACTAAATCTAACATTTTCCGACTGCTTATTGCCTAAGCTATCTGAATTGTATATTTTTAGAATTTCTTTCATATAGAGTAAATTACCCTATTGAGATTTAAAAAAACCGCAGGGCCATGACATTACTTAACACTTGCAATGATCTCCGTGACTCTGAGATTATGTCATAAACACGACAAAATCTACTATCACAACAACTTCACTGACTAAAAATAACCTCGATTATCTAAGTCTTTATATTGAGCAAACAAGATAATACTTACATTTTTATGAGATTTGAAGTGCCTTATTTGTTAAGGCAAATATATTTTTACAAAAACCGCGTGGCAACAGGCCCGTCATTTATGAATAAATGTAAACGTGTATGTAGGTAATCCACTTAAAGTGAACTCGCTAAAATCTTCGACAAGTTTATAAACAAACCTTTTTGGTCAAACAAGACGAATAGATAAAAAAACCGGCCAAGTGCGAGTCGGTCTCCCACACACCGGGGTCCGTAGCACCAAACAATACGATAAAAATATTTTTTGACGTTCATTTTTAAGAAAATTACACTCAACAGCAAAGCTAACTTTGTATTTCTTAGTAAGTTAATGAAAAACAAAAGTTACGGCTGCAGTTCGAAAAATAGAAAAGTTTCTTTATCTGTAAAACGAACTAGAAATCCTATTCAAACCAATTTTCTTTGAAGTTTCTTTACGGTCTTATAAACTATTAGAAACCTGACGCTCTTAAAAAATGATATCGACACTTAAGAGCTATCAAGGGACATGTATGGAGGGTCACCATAATTGCGTACCTAGCGGTCCATAGAAGGCACCTACTGTTCAAATTTCAATTGTTTGGGGCCTATAGTCTTGGAGTAAAATGGATGTGACATACGGATAGGCGAATCCTAAAAAATCTGACGCACATTTGGGCATGGTATCATTATGTTTACTTTAGTTATTATTACGTGATGGTGTGTTCCACGCAAACCTAAAATAGTGTCAGATAAAAAGAATAATATTTATCTGAGACTATTTTATATCCGGGGTTGCGGGTTGTTCAAAAGAGATACCGTGGTCCCGGAACATAAAGTGCAAAAGAAGGAACATGGATACCCATCCATGTTCCTTCTTTTTAGTTTAGTTACTAAAAGCGGGGGAAGTTATGTTGATTTCTCATTCACAAAAAAAGTGTGACCCTTTAAATATGTTTTTCTTTTTGTAGTACTTGTTGTTATATCGGCAATAGAAACACATCATTTGTGACAGTTTTAACTGTCTAACTAACTACATATTACGGTTCATTCCGCTATGAGTGGAGCGGGTGCTCGGCTCATATCGGGGGAAGTTATTTGATTATTTCCCATCCCTATATACATTATCCTTTTTATAAGAGAATCCCCTCTCACTCATCACGAAACCACAGAAAATACAAGTGATAGGAGTCTCGAATTTTTCATGCTGGATCCTTTCAGGGTATAAGTAGTCAGTAAGACGGGATTTAGCAAAGTTCAAGCTGGTGAAAAAAGCAATTCTTTGGCCGAATTGTCTTGAAATTTTGCAAAGGTATTTTTTTCCTTATCCTTACTAATATTAAAAAGCGAAAGTGAGTTTGTTTGTTTGTTACGTCTTCACACCTACATGGCTAAACCGATTTTGATGAATTTTGGTACAGAGATAGTTGGGACCCTGGAGACGGACATAGGCAATTTTTTTTAAAAAAGCTTGAGATGTGAGGGAGGAAAGGGAAAACTTAGCATTGCTATTACAATAAATAAGGCGCTAGGGCAAAAACTACAAGTAGCAGATAACTGCAAATCAGCAAAAGGGGGGGGGGGGGTTACCCCGAATTAAGCGCGAGAGAAGCCGTGGGCAAAAACTAGTATAACAATACTTAGGAACTGAGCAGCGCTTTAAACACCTGGGAGCAGCTAGTTATAGAATAAAAATTAAATACGTAATTCGTCTCTAAAATAGACCGTAATTGATCTGAAATTATGATCACTTTCAAGGAGTCAAGATGGATAATGAAATAGATATCATTAGAGACTTGAGGTTGGATGGAACACGACAATTTAAAACGATATTTGCTCCACTCCATTTTCAATTGTTCATTTCATTATCCATCATTCATTTGTTTCAGTTTATGCAAAGACCTAATTTCACGAAACGGTGGTCAAAAATGTTAAAAAGATCCGTGTAGTAGCTAGTCCATTGAAATGTTACACTTTTAGGCCTTACCTTAAAATAGTACTCACTTCGGAGCGCTGTAAAGCCTTAATTATTGACTTAATGAAAAATGTTGCGAATAAAAGTTGTTCCTCAAAAAACGATCTACAAAAATGGTCAGATATTAGGTCCTTACATATGAAATTGGCGTTTTGTATGGAAGGAACAAAAAGTCGAATATTTTTTAATATAATATATTTAATTAATCAAAGTATGAACCATTGTTTTCAATGCACTTTTGCCATCTTATAGGTAGTTCATTGATCCCTTTACTAAAAAAACCAGTCGGACGGGAATCAATAAAATCTTTGAAGGCGATTTGGACTGCCCCATCGGAGTTGAATTTTTTCCCTTGCAAAAAGTTATCCAAATTGCGAAAAAAATGGTAATCTGTTGGAGCAAGGTCCGGGGAGTACGGAGGATGTCTAAGACATTCCAATTCAAGCTCTTCTAATTTGGTAGCCGTCTGTTGCGCAGTGTGTGGTCTGGCGTTGTCGTGAAGCAGCAGTGGCGTGGAGCGATTGACCAGCCTTGGTTGTTTAGCCGCTAGCTTTTCCATCATGGTTTGTAATTGCTGACAATAGACATCAGCTGTAATAGTCTGGCCAGATTTGAGAAAACTGTAATGAACAATACCGGCACTAGTCCACCAAACGCTTACAAGTAACTTTTTTGGGGTTAATTTTCGCTTGGGGCAGGATTTGGCTGGCTGGCCAGGATCCAACCATTGCGCTGAGCGCTTCCGATTATCGTAAAGAATCCATTTTTCATCACAGGTAATGATTCGGTTTAAAATACCTTCATTGTTGTGCCGGTTCAGTAATGTAACGCAGCAGTCGACGCGCGTTTGCCGGTTTGCTTCAGTCAATTCGTGAGGTACCCACCTTTCAAGCTTTTTAATCTTCCCAATTTGCTTCAAGTGAATTAAAACAGTTTTATCACTAACATCGAAGCCTGCAGCTAACTCGGACGTGGTTTGCGATGGGTCCGCTTCCACAATAGCCTTCAATTCTCCATTATCAACTTGGGTCTCAGGCCGTCCACGGGGCTTGTTCTGCAGGTCGAAATTTCCAGAACGAAAACGTTGGAACCAAAAACGAACTGTGTTTTCTTTTGCAACATGACCGCCATACACATCATTCACCCTTCGAGTCGTTTCCGCAGCACTAGTGCCACGGCGGAACTCGTACTCGTAAATAATGCGATATTTTAAATTTTCCATTTTGTAAAATGAGTGACGCAAACAGAAAAAACAGAAGAAAAAAAACAAATGAATGACGGTCATCGAAGCACAAATACATGAGTAAATAGCTGTACAAATTTGAATTTGGAATTCCTTACCAAAGAGGAGAAATTCGTGATTAAAGTGGCCAGTACGAAAAACGCCAATTTCATATGTAAGGACCTAATATAATTTTTTCGTAAAATGATAAAAAAAATTACATCGAAATATATTTTTTTTTTCTGGAATTTCTGAAGATTTTCGCTTATAACTTTTTTATTTATAGTTCTACGACAAAAAGTTACTGGACCAAAGTTGTAGAAAATATAATTTGCAACAAAAAATGTTAACAATTTTTTTTGTCAAATAAATAGTTTAACAGATATATCGTAAACACCATTTCAACCACTATTTTCAAGATGGCGGCCGTGGGACAAGGGTGACGACCCCACAAACTTGGTTTTAGTTTTACACTGACCCACATCAAAATAATAAAATTGCGCCCTCTAAAAAACGCAACCCCAAATGTAACTTTTCAATGGACTAAGCAAATAGAACCTAAAACAGCTTCGGCCAAGGTGAACTCCGATCGCATTAGTGAATTATCATAATGACATTATATTTGTAAAGAGACAATAGATTGCGTTATTAAACAAATTGATTAATACGCGCCTTGATATTTGCATAATTGTAAGATCTGTCTGCAAGACTATTCAAACTAATGAGACAACACAATCTGCACATTAATATTTATTATTTGAAGTACTTCCGTGATGGCATACCATTTGCAAAATCGATGTTGCTGCAGCCATCATTTTAAGTGACACCTTACCTAGGACTATTGTTTATCTTATAGACCCTGTTTAACCACGGGCGATGAGTCTTTCGTCAAAGGATACGTGCGTGCGTCTCAAGTTTTCTAATAGCGCCGACACGTGTGTGCGTCGTCGTTTGATTGCTTAGGTAACTACCTAAGCAATATAATTATTATTGATATAAATGTATATGATATAATGTATCGTCTAAAATACATATTTTTATATGTACTGTTTGTGGATGATCTGCTTATTTAACTTTTAGTAGCAATAGAAAATGAAAAATCGATAACAATTCGTGTGAGATACCATTATACCATAACTAAAAAGGCTGAAAAAAAAAGGATTTTTCCAAAAAAAAACCTACTTCCACACAACACTAAAAAGTGGAACATATAAGTTTTCTTTTGGATTTTTGTTTATTTTACTTATCTTTCCCATCAGCGTTTACGCTGATATAATGTTTAATTGCAGAGCAGAAAAACGTTCAAAATCTTCAATACCAGACAATGCATTTAAAACAGGTTCTTCATTTATTTTGATAGAGTTGTATTCCGATACAAAATATAGGTCACATACCTATATTTACAAAGCCAATACTGAAGTGATTATTGAAATATTATCAGATAGCCTACAGCCAAGTATTCAAGACATAACTATGCACATTGTTACTTCAAAACGATGTTTACTTGTTCAGCTGATGTATTTTTTTTTTTATAAAATATTTATTAAGGTAACCTGGATTAATAGGCCGTCACATTCTCGAATATGAATTCGATGTTGTTATTTTTATGCAGATAATTTTGTGATATTGTAGTTATTCTGACCACTTTTTGGAATTAATACTGCCTCTGATAAACAATGGATAATATTTTTGTGTTCACCAAAAATACTGATCGTGCACCAAATACTCTTTCCTGAATGTTTAAAAAATGCGTAGGTTAGGTTAGGTTAAAACTGTGACCCCCTACGTAAGTAACGACTTGCATTAATAGAAAATGGATAAAGATATAATACTTTTTTATTGTAGTGCGCTGATGCTCGTTATGACATATTTTAATTAACATATTTTGGTGCACATTCAGTATATTTGGTGCAACACAGGCAAAATTAGGTAAACGAAATGGGAATAAATTGAAGTACTTTTAAATACCATCCATAAACAATATAGTTTAAATTAGATGTCGATGTTTGAGTATGCGCGGCAATTTAGAACCAACCTTCGACGTAACGTAACGTTTTCGTTTGACGAGCGGAGCGTAGATGAGATGCGGAAACCGAGAATCCTATTGGTTGTAATCTACATACATATTTTCTTTCGTTTCTCCTGTGATTAAATGAGACTTGCACATCTCTTCTCCGGCCCGTATCATTTCCGCTTTATTGTGGTCGGGGCCTATGTCAGGCCAACACATTTTTGACATTTCCATCATTGATATAACTAATAGAATAGTATATGTATAACTCTGTCTGAATTTCTTGACCCGAAGATTAGATACCCCAATCAAAACACGAAGTAGTAGCAGAGTTAACTGTCCAAGCTGTTAGATAGATAAATATAACATTATTTATAATGTACACCATACAAATTATAGAAATTACAGTCTATAACTTATAAATAGGGTGACACAATGGATGACACAAACATTCATCGAAAATAAATTATTCTCCAAATATTTATCCGTGTTTATAGACAATCCACGAAAAAGTACGTCCGGCAATAAATCCGCTTTATTCAGACATTCTCGTAAAACAGCACCGTCTACATAATAAATTAACGTAAATAAGTTCATTTGATGCGCATGGATATTTTATTATCATAATATGTTTGTTTATTCTGCTGGCTGTAGGCGGGTGTTTTTGTAACTCGGATAATTCCAATAAGAGTTTAGTGCGCTGATTGTTTTGTAGGTAGTATTCTAAAAAGTGGATTTATGCACATTTTCTGTGGCTAGAGTTTTAGACGGCAGAGTCCACAGTCCAGTTTAGTTCAAAATTGACACAGGTACGTCGGGCTGCAGCAATTACCCTAGGTACCTACTGCAGTTAAAATTAACTTTTATGGTATCCAATTGATGCAGCCCACTGTACTCTCCGTGAGTTCGTTTTCTTGGGAAACTGAAATGGATGAAATGATCAATACTTTCACCCATACATACCCCTGCATTTTGGACGTGGAGATGCGGGCACCAGTCCATCAAAGACTACAAAAAAGGCACCAGTCCATCAGTCATCGTAAATATAGTCCCTTATACTATATCTTCGATGTGTTTCTAACCATCGGCAGTTACCCGACCAAATATTTTGAAGGTTTCTGCAACCATTGCTTTGATTCTAAGCTTGAAAAAAGCTGCTATTGCAAAGAATCAATGCTATTTAACTGTCAAAATTAATGACATTTCATTTACATAATAACCGCTTCATTGCACCCTCGTGTGTACTAAACTACATCTTATAAAATACTGGCTGATACGCAATGCCAGCAGAGTTGAAAGTTTGGCTAAAAGCAAAAGTGTACCGGATTTCGGTTGGTCATTTATGAAAAGTCTTTTAACTTACTATTTTTTAAATACATTTAGGCAAAGGCATTAAACCTTGATACAATCGCTAAGTATGCGTCCAGTCTGTCACTTTTGTTTGACTACCTCATTAGTTTCAATCAAACTGTCTGTGGTGCGAGCCACGCGATTTTCGTAATCACTTAATGCGCCATAATTGTCAGAAGACACACAAAAATGGTCAGAATGTGTACTACGTAATCCGTCATTTGATATTCGTACGTTATTTTGTGTCTAAAAATTCTGGAATACCTACTTACAAAATATGATGTATGAACTTGTCATCATCTGCCTAGCCTTTTCCTTTTCTTTTTTTTTTATGTATGAACTTGTAATAAATAAAAATTAAACTACATCCATATTTTCCCACTCATGTTTGGCCTATGATATAGGGCGCATTATTATTATAAACTGGACACATTTTTTTATAAACTAGCCGTTTCTCCCGGCTTTGTAGTCATGGACGTGGAAATGGAAAGATCATACCGAACTTTTTTTTCGATATCACGCGGGCGAAGCTGCGGGCACCAGCTAGTAGATAATAAAAAAGACAATTAATTATTAATAAGTATTCCGATACTCTTAATTGCACAGGGGCATTTTGGACATTGTCCTTCAATCCAAATTCGTTCAGCTGTTTTCAACATAAGTAACAAATATCCAGACTTCCATTCCATACATCCTCACAAACTTACATTAGTAGGATTTTCCAGGCAAATATCAACTTTCTATCTTCTATTTTT
Source organism: Ochropleura plecta (assembly GCA_905475445.1). Lineage (NCBI taxonomy): Eukaryota > Metazoa > Arthropoda > Insecta > Lepidoptera > Noctuidae > Ochropleura > Ochropleura plecta. The sequence continues at coordinate 2,602,905 of FR997735.1, forward strand.
ATGTGGGTATGTTTTCTTTTGTTGCGTAGCAGTCGTAGCTACGCCGTAGCCGCTTGCTACGAACTTAAAACCTAGCGTTAACTAGGTAGGTACTCGAAAACAGCCTACCTACATATTTAATCATTCAGTCCCGTGATTTTTTCCCACTGTTTCTGTTAGTTTTATTTGAAACTGATTTATTACAAGAACCTTTGACGTCATCGCATTATTTTTGTATACTGAGGAACTACGATATCTGATAAGGGTATTTTAGCAGCTTTAAAGTATTTGTGACATGGAAACATTATTCGTAGCTGACGTAGCGATGGGCTACATTTTTGTTGTATAAATAACAGTTTTGGGAATGTCAATGTTGATTTATAACTAACGCGCGAAATAAATGTAGCTCATTTCGAACGATTTTAAAATAGAAAATATTTATTAGGCACACTATATTATTCTACTTATCTTTTAAGATAGTTATAGTGATTGTCAAAATTGAAACCAAAATACCAAAAAAAAAAAATATAAATATACAGGTCGAATTGAGAACCTTCTTTTTTTCGTCGATTAAAAAGTAAGTCGTATTTTCGAAAATCGTTCGTCGCACGTTTGTGTTCGAGCCTCGGAAACAGAAGCTAGAGCACGCTGTATCAGAAACGTCAAGATAATTTACGACGATTTTTTTTACCGAAATTTCAATAATCAATTTCAGTTAAATTAGGTAAATATTATAAGTGAAGTTGTTTTTTTACCGACTTCAAAAAAAGGAGGTTCTTAATTCGACTGGTTTTTTTTGTATCTTTGTTATGCAATTACTCCGTCGATTGAGGGCTGATTTTGTTTACTCCCGAGAGGTTCCGAAAGGTTTATATTTATTATTTTATCTACATATCGATCTATGAGTTAACTTCTATAACACATTTTTTTACTTCTAAAGTACGATTGACGACATATATACTATATGCTAATATCTCTCAGCAGCAATGAAAAATAAATATTGGATAATATTTTGTTTGAGAAACCATCATATATCATACTAAAAAGGCTGAAATAAAAAAACGTATGTGGCCAAAAAATTCCGCCTTCCAAAAAACACCAAAACGACAAAAAAAAATTTGGTTCCGGAAGTTGGTAGCAAAAAACCATCAAATAAAGGAACGTCACCGACTTCCAGAAGAAAATAGATTTATTGGAAGTCCGTTTTTTTTAAATAAAATTCTTATTAGATATATTTATTTCTGAATTAATTAAAATAACGTAACATAACAAAATAACTTATAAAAAGAAACATAACGAAAAACAATAAAGATAAATAAATAAGGAATTCGGTTTTTTTTATTTGAAATTCGTTCCGTTTACACGCTAGGGCCTCGGACCGCAGTTTGTTGTTATGGCATAGTTTCATGGTGGCGCCATTTGCAATAAAACGGTAAGTGATCGTCTGAAGGTGGTCGCACTCGGCTCTTTACTGGTAAACAGCTTTCATTAGTAGGCTTTTATTATTATGTGGCGTGTTCACCAAATACATAAATTAAGATGATCGTAAATAAGTACTTCAGGAATGGACTTTCATCCAATCATGAACTCACGACTGCCTTTTGCTGACGTGTTATCAAAAGGTATCATGACGTACATCAATTAGTTAACCGTAACTAATAAGTATCACTGACTGTACTTTCATTAAAAAAAATGGTTTTATGAAATTAAAGGCGCCTCAAAGAGATATCAGGAAAGCGGAGGGGCCTGCCAGGGCCACCGCCTGCCGGGGTTGCGGGTTGTTCGAAAGAGATACCGTAGCTCCGGAACATAAAGAGCAAAAGAAGAAAAACCCACCCAGGGTTTGATTTCACATCCGCAAAAAAACAAGCATAGAGTCAAAGAGCTATTTTATATCCGGCTGGTATTTATTATCATTTTTTATCAAATTATCATGCTACGTGACTCGTGGGTTTCGGTGAGCTATGTATATATCCGAATTCCGATGTGTCATTTCAAAAATAACGTCAAAACAGTTATTTTGAAGAGGAATTTTACTTTATGAAGTACTAGCTTTTGCCCGCGGCTTCGCTCGCGTTAATTTAGGTAACACAGTTCCCCTTTCCTGATCTGCAGGTAACTGCTACCTGTGGTTTCTGCCCTTGCGCCTTATTTATTGAAATAGCAAAGCTATGTTTCCCCTATTCTCTCCTCTTTCTCAATTTAAAAAAATACCCTATGTCTGTCTCCAGGGTTCCAACTAACTCTGTACCAATATTCATCAAAATCGGTTTAGCCATTTAGGCGTGAAGACGTAACAAACATACAAACTCACTTTCGCTTTTAAAATAATAGTAAGGATGTAGTATTGTGCAATGTGTTACTTTGATACCAACAACGAGTTTCTGAAAGAGAGATTTCTAATGAGACATTTAAATATTCCCCTAATATTTCCGTAACTAGAAATGTTCCCAGGTCTCAGATCTAGAACGAAAAAACATACTTTTGCCTTCATTAAGGGTATTTTACACCTATTACAAACACGCCCTACATAAACAAAGAAAACTAGTTGATATTTTTTCCGTCATAAATACCTTTTCAGATAACATTACGTTATTGGGAACAACAAATAATGTCATCAATCATTACCTACAGAGTTCTGTCCAAATCACAAACTGTTAGCATCATGCCATTTAAAGTTATCACAATAATCGTCACTATATCAGGCACAGATAACAATTTATTCATCCACTGTGTGTAAATACATTAAATAGATTCTATTTTCGGTTAGCGATATCTTTTTCGAGTATCGATGTTGATAATCAATGTTAAGGTGTTTACTGTTTACAACCGGTTGGGTTATCGCTTCTACTTAAAGGTGCCACATAAGGATTGTTAATTGTTTTATTTGTGCAGTACATATTGAAGGAGGGTTTTGAAGTGGAATTAAGCGTATGTAGGTATAGATTGTTAATTGCATTATTAATTAATCATCATCTGCCTAGCCTTTTCCCAACTACATATGTAAGGGTCGGCTTCCAGTCTAACCGGATGCAGCTGAATATCAGTATTTTACATGGAGCGACTGCCTATCTGACCTCCACAACCCAGTTAGTACTGGGTAATGCGATACCCCTTGGTAAGACTGGTTGTCAGATTTTCGGAACACTGACTACCTGTAACCACTGTCAAAGATCTACAAATGACAGCCGGGACCAACGGCTTAACGTGCTTGCCGAGGCACGGAGGAAACTCGGTATGTAACGGGTGGTCATCCATCCACAGACCAACCTAGGCAAGCACAGCTTAACCTAAAGATCGACCCGAGCGGCTGCTATTATTTAGCCACGAGCTCCTGCATTATTAATTAATCACCACCTGATTAATCCATAATGTTATCCCTACTAATATTATAAAAGCGAAAGTGATATGTTTGTTTGTTACGTCTTCACGCCTAAATTGCCAAACCGATTTTGATGAATTTTGGTACAGAGATAGTTGGGACCCTGGAGACGGACATAGGCTATTTTTTTTTTTAAAAAAGAGTGATAAATGAGGGTGAAAGAGGAAAGAAAAGGGAAAACTTAGCTTTGATATTACAATAAATAAGGAGCAAGGGACAAACTACAATTACAATTACCGAATTTACACGAGCGAAGCCGCGGGCAAAAGCTAGTTAACAATACATCAACAGAACAAAACATATAGAATATTACTCTAGTTTTATAGAATATTACTCATAAACTACCGAATCAATATAGATAAAATGGGACACCTTCGGAAGTATACCTTTTTGATCCTACTGATATTATAAATGCGAATGTTTGTGATGATGGATGGATGTATGGATGTTTGTTACTCTTTCACGTCAAAACGGATGAACGGATCTCAATGAAATTTGGCACAGAGGTAGATTATAGTCGGGAATAACACATAGGATAATAACTTTTTTTTCAATTACACGCGGGCGAAGCCGTGGGCGCCACCTCCTTATAAAAATAACTAGCTGTGCCCAGCGGTTTCACCCGCTGCTCACTTAGGGGTATGAAAAATAGATGTTCGCCGATTCTCAGACCTACTGAATATGCATATAAAATTTCATAAGAATCGGTCGAGCCGTTTCTGAAGAGTATGGGAACGAAAATTGTGACACGAGAATTTTATATATTAGATTAGAATAAGAAAATTGGCCCACAATTGACGGATACTTACAAAGAAAAAAACGTTTTAAAGTCGGTTTTAAAATAAGTCCGCCATCAAGTTGTCATAGGACAGCTTTCTAAAAGTTGGTTACGAACAAGTTGGTATTACATAAATATATGTTTTAGTTTTATACACATGCACTCTTTAAGATCGTAATCAAGGAACATCATGGACATTAAATTACTCTGCCTAGGCTAAACAATGTAGTACAACGGGGTACGTGACAGGTCGTCAGACTACAAGCATGGCTGACCAGCTCAGCGGGCGGCTAATTGTGGGGCAGCGCAATTTGCAGGCACATCCGAATATATGGCCAGAGATGCTATAATTGTATTGCATTGTATACTTACAGCATGCAATAAAATTTAAGGAAACAAGTTTACTTGTACTTGTTATTATATTTTCTAGAAAACACAAATTGTAACTATAAAACTTTGTAGAAAATGCATACTTAACGTAACTTTAACTTTCTAGAAAATTATAGGACAAATAACGTAAAATCAAGGTTGTTATTTAATCAGTCTTTATTATATGTAGATACATAGGCCATTGTCATCATATATAAAAAAAATATACCTACATATGTTCGTTTTATGTAGATTTTGATACCATCCAACCGATTTCATTGGGAAAGACATTAATTTTGAAGATGGGTTTAAACTACCATCATCACATTATGACGCTAGCAGCTGCGCAGCTGAGCAGCGCATCAGGTGAAACCGCTGGGCACAGCTTGTACCTATAATTGTCAAAAAGGCTGGTATGCAAAATCAAAAGTTATTTATTAAACTTAGGCTGATAATCAGCACTTTTTGAATGACAAAGTTACAAGAGCCTGTCGTCCAAAACGCCACGCCCTTTGCCATTTCCTAACTTGTTTTAGCTGGGAAGAAGAAGTGGCGGAACAAACGACCCAGCAACACTTCAGCTACATCCAATTAGGCTAGAAAGCCGACCAGTATATGTAAGGAAAACGCTAGGTTGATGATGAATTGTCAAGAGTCTGGATGAGACTCCGCAGACTAAGGAAGCATGACACAAGAAAAGGAATATGAGCTACCAATACTGGTGTGGTTTACGAAGACAACAAATTAAAACAAACGGTGCAAGTAGAATCAAGCCTGCAAAATGACGTTTCTACAATATAATTGATTGTTATAAATATTATGAATGAGATGCGGTCACCACTCGTACGCACGTAATCAATCATTGTATAATTTATTGAGCACCGATTAGCAGCCATGGATATGGACCATTGTATGGAAAATATAAAGATATCGATGACACAACGCATTATATAGGACGTGTCAAATGTCAGGTTCGTGGGACTTCACTAGCTGAATCATAATCTGCCAAGCATTTTCCCAACTCGAACAGACTAACCGGAGGCAGCTGTATACCAGTATTTTACAAGTAGCGTCATTTTTTGCAGATGGGAAATCAATCATGAAATAACTTCTCCCGCTCTGGGCGGAGCGGGGTCGAGTGTTAGACTTGTACTGACTAAAACCCCCTGTTCCTTCAATTGCACTTTACCTTCCGGGGCCGCGGTATCTCTTTCCAACAACCTGCAACCCCGGCAGCCTCTATGTTAAAAAACTGTTTTCGATAAGATAAGATTTTTATTTCGCATATACAACATTATTTTTAGTTTATGCGAAAGCCGAAACACCTGTCCAGTATTTTTATATAAAAAATCTATGTACAAAATTTCAAAACTGTATCATGAAAATCCACAAAGTTATAAGCTTGTTATGTTACCTGGATATCCGTACCGCCGCGCGCCTTGCGTTCATTGATAATAATAGTTTCTTAGTTTGTATTGTAATTAACTGGTGATAACATTTTCCATCACACTGTCTTGCAGGCTTTGGACTGTGTCGTAATGGCGCAATTTTTTTGCCGAGGTCCGGCCGGATTTTTTGTGGGCTTGCGAATAGGTACTTAGTGTCGCATGGTTTCCATATTATAAACTTTTTTAAATATTTTTGGGAAAAAATATAACATGGTGTAAAAATGATTGGAATTGATTCAGTTACTTATTCTGAACAAACTATATTCAGGTTTCGCATATACTAAAAATAATATTGTATGTATGTATGGGTACAAGTACAGGTGTTACAATAAATAGAGCACAGCCATATTTTGCAAATAACAAAGAATGCAAAAGTACAGAGTTTTAACCACTATTACATTAGAAGAAAAAATATTTAATTACAATTCAAATCAATATATGTCATTAGCATATTCATAAATTGAAAGGATATACTAGGTACATACGACCAATAATATAGCCCAGTTTTTAGTAATTTTGTGTTTGGTAAGGTTCCTTATGGTAGAGTTGTATAACTGCCAAATTACAGTGTTTGTTTTTTTTTATTCACTGTTGTCTATTGTCTTAAATGGTGACTGTGGGCCCTTCACCCTTAGGGGCCCTTTGCTACGGCCCAAAAAGCCCTTGTATAGGTCCGCCCCTGCAAATTACAGCCAGGACCCGAAGTACGAAAGGAACTCTGTACCTATGCAAAGAGCTTGTCACCCATGCACACACTAGTCTAGACAAACGCGGCTAACCTGAAGTTCGATCCGAGCGACAGTAATAATTTAGCCACAACTTCCTTAAATACGCAATGTCTACTAAAATATTTGCATGCACGTAAGGAATGTGTAATCACGGCCAATTGCGAAAACTGTATGGCTTTGTGCTGATTTGAAACCTTCGGCTATTCAGGGTCTTTCACGGCGTTGTTTATATTTGATCAACACACACCGACCCTCACGTTTGTCAAAATTGAAGTGACAATGGCCCAAAGACCAACAACACCGCTAGAACCTTGACCAGTGGTCTTCACTTTACATTCGGGGACTGATTTCGGTAAATTTTTGTTATAATGTAAAGATTGGCGGGTTTTGTAGAATCATAATCCTTACTTCCTTACTTAATATTATAAAAGCGAAAGTGAGTTTAAATAATAATAAATAAATAAATATCTTGGGACAACTCACACACGGCTATCTGATCCCAAGCTAAGCAGAGCTTGTGTTATGGTAACCAGACAACTGATATACATACTTATATAATTTATAAATACATACATATTATAGATAAATCACACCCAGACACAGAACAAACAATCATGCTCATCACACAAAGTTTGTCCTGGGTGGGAATCGAACCCACGACCTCCGGCTCAGCAGTCAGGGCCACTAACCACTAGACCAACAGGCCCGTCGCTTGTTCCGCAGTTTGTTTGTTTGTTACGTCTTCACGCCTAAATGGCTAAACCGATTTTGATGAATTTTGGTACAGAGATAGTTGGTACCCTGGAGACGGACATAGGCAATTTTTTTTAAGATTGAGTTATGAGGGAGAAAGAGGGAAGAAATGGCAAAAAAAAAAACTTAGCATTGTTACTACAATAAATAAGGCGCAAGGGCAAAGGGGAACTGTGTTACCCCGAATTTAACGCGAGCGAAGCCGCGGGTAAAAGCTAGTAGATATATAATAAACTAGCTGGCGATAACGATAACGAAAAAAAAGCCTATGTGTTATTCCAAACTATAATCTACTTCCGTGCCAAATTTTATCAAGATCCGTTCAGTCGTTTTGACGTAAAAGACTAAGAAACATCCATACATCCATCCTCACAAACATTCGCATTTATAATCCCTTAAATCCATCCAAAGGTTATCTTGAAAATATTGCTTTTAGCTATAAGATTGTATACTGTAATTCTTGTAATATGTATGGTGTACATAATAAAGAATATTCTATCTATCAATCTTTGATTATTGATTGGTTGGTGTCGAGAATCATTAGCATAATTACCTCCTTGAATTAGACGAGGATGAAAAACGACATATCGTTTATTAAGACATGGTTTGTAATTATTTTGAGCAAGCACTCGATTAGACTAAGTATAGCGGATTCACGGTTCAGTGAACAATCTGACATATATTGAAATTGAAATTGAAAATATTTATTTCAGACCAGGCACATAAAGTTACAAGTCCATATAATAACAAAATAATACTTATGTTAGTAGAAGAAACTTAAAAAATATGTTAGTAAAATTTAAAACAATCAAGATGCTGGACATGCATGAGCGACCACTGCCTCAATAATTGGCTGTCCACTCTGTCCGACAACGCACTCAGAAGCTTGTTGGTGCTACCCTTTAGCCGAGACCACAGGGAGGCCGTCCTTTTACGAAGCACCGCCTGGAAGCCATCCGTGCTGTATTCGGCAAACATGCCAGAAGCACTGCACCGCCAGGGGAGCCCCAACATACCCCTGAACGCGTTGTTATATTGGACGCGCAAAGCATTGTAGGCTTTTTTAGTATAACTGCTCCACAGGTTGCACGTGTATAACGATTGGCAGTAGCTTTTAAATAGTGTGACCTTAACGTCACTTGAGCAGCGCGCGAACCTGCGAGAAAGCATGTTACCCCTAACCGACAATGCCCTGCGCTCCCTATCCATGTCCATATCATCAGCTAGACTCTCATTGACCCAGTGACCCAAGTACTTAAATTTGGTTACTTGCTGTAGTATGGTTCCATTCAGTGCGATTGGAGGAACAGAGTAAGTTTTACTCCCAGCCTTAAATACTAGCAGCTCACTCTTTTGAACATTGTACTTGAGCCCATGGGCCAATGCATACCGCTCACATATGGACAATAGTGACTTTATGGAACTGATTGAGGGACCCAGCAGCACCATGTCATCAGCATAACTAATATTATTCATAAATACTCCATCCACTGAGCATCCGACACCAGCACTGCTGAGTTCCTCAATAAGTCCGTTCACATACAAATTAAATAGAGTAGGTGAGGTTAATCCCCCCTGCCTAACTCCACACTCCATCCTATATTCATCCGAGCATTCGCCCATCCATCTGACAAAATTTCTTTGGTTATCATACCAATATTCAAACAAGTTGATGATCTCCACAGGTAGCCCAGTGTTAAGCTTCATCTTCCTCCAAAGAACATTGTATGACACCATGTCAAAAGCTTTTGACAGGTCCAGGAAGCAGGCGTATACCGGTGTTCTTCTGTCAGTATAGTACCGGATAGTGTGCTTTAGACATAGTACTGCAGATTCTGTGGACAGCCCAGGTCGAAATCCAAACTGAGCGTCATGCAGAGAGACATGTTGGCTCAAGTGTCTATTAAGTACACCATCCAGAACTTTACCTAAGATCGTGGCCAGAGATATAGGTCTATAATTCCCCTTATCCGATGCGTCACCAGTCTTATTTTTAATAATAGGTACTATTATGGTCTTCATGAGATCGTCTGGTAGGTAGTTATGACGAAGGCAGAACTACAACATGATTATGTGTGATGTTTACTGTAAACTACTTTACATAAATAATATAAGATGACAGTAATGTCTGATGGTATTCATTGTCCATAATGTAGGTACTACTATTGCGTATTGAGAAATAACATTAACTGGATTTTAAAATATGTAGTTAATTTTGCAAAATTAAATGTATTTTGCAAATATGGTGATAAAACACGAAACGCATGAGGAAATGCTGTGAGCAAGACCTAAAAAACGATGTTTTGACTGTGTGAAGGATAATATGGCAAGAAAGGAGGTGACTGATGAGACGACGATGCCAGGAATCCAAAATGGCCGCTTTAGCAGAATCATAATAGGATAACAATATCCTTACTAATATTATAAAAGCGAAAGTGAGTTTGTTTGTTTGTTACCTCTTCACGCTTCAATGGCTAAACCGATTTTGATGAATTTTGGTACAGAGATAGTTGGGACCCTGGAGACGGCAATAGGTAATTTTTTTTAAAAAAAAAAGTTAGGAAATGGTGAGAAAGCCGGAAGAACCAGGAGACGGACATAGGCTAATATTTTTTATAAAAAAGTGGGATGTGAGGGAGAAAGAGGGAAGAAAAGGGAAAACTTAGCGTTGCTATTACAAATCAATAAGGCGCAAGGGGAACTGTGTTACCCCGAATTTAACGCGAGCGAAGCCGCGGGCAAAAGCTAGTTAGGATATAACTTCCTAAATTGGTCTCATGCGCAGTTAATATTGTGAATTTTCACTTTGTGACCATTTTACGAATGAAAACGTAATTATTATTAACCTATTATGATTCTGCTTAAGCAGCTATTTTATAGCCCCTATAGGTATGAAAGAAAAAGATATGCTGCTCCGAACTCAAATACAATGGAATAAGAGTAGATAAGAGAATGATGACGAAAATATTAAGGTACTTACTATTTATTAGAAAAACAAAAAAAAATAAACACCAATTTGTGGATTACCCATTTCTAGAATTGGTTCATACAAAAGAATTATTTATCATAATATAGGACACGGGTCGTAACTGTATAAGTTATAGCATTTCGTACCTACGCACACAAAACTGTTTTGGTTGAATATATTGGAATAATGTTGTTCTAGTTTTGTTAAGGTTTTCTTCGTTCTAGTAAAATTAACGTTAATTTTACACAGTAACAGTTAACAGTTAATAAACTGTTGAGCTAGCTACTGTTGTTTACCAAGCATATTAAACTTACATTTCTGATTGTTATGTGGGAAATGTAAAGATTTCCTAGGAGAAGTGAAAATATATCTTAGATTTCTTATACATTTTAGGAATTGTGCACCTAAAATGACGGATTATATACATTTTCGTGAATTCATAAGTACATATATAAAATCTAGGAAAATCAATTAAGCTACAGCCATTATACGCTATACGTAATTAATACGTTTCTGAGACCCTAGAACAAGTTCGCGGCGTTAACGAAACAAAACAAGTCGACTTTTTAATTGAATAAGCAATAAAACTAAAATTGATATGGGGCCACCTGGGAAGTATACCCTATCAAACTAAAAAGAAATTAAAAAATCGGTGCAGGCGTCTTTGAGTTATCGGTGGACATACATAAAAAATAATTAAATCGGTATAAATACAATTATTCTGTAGCATTTTAGTTAAATTATTTGCTACAGGCGCACTCCCTATCATCCATAGATATGAATATATTATGAAAATATTACATATGAAGCGGGTATTTTTATTTATAACTTTTAAATTAATTTAGAAGCATTTTTAAACAAAAGTTATTTTCGCTTTACAGTTCAGCAGTTTAGTTTTTCTAATTTATTTTACGATCTTCCAGAATATTCACAAATAATCCAATAAACCTATTCGCGGCCATTGCATCTACACAACAACTGATAAACACACATACGATGATTGATGACTGTTTGCCGACCACGCGCGGTTTAACAGATTACTCCAGTCTGTTGTCGTTTCATTAAAAACAATCATTGTTGTTTAGCGTCGTAAGTTAATAGCTATTTAAGGTACCAGGAAGAGATAGTTGTGAAGAATAAACTTTTTTTTTGGCTGAATGAATCAGGATTGCCATCTAACGTGGCAATGTTGCCAGCCTTGGACACTTTTCTGCTTGACAGCGAGGTGGATTTTACCTAAGTATTTTCTCATTTTGATACTTCTATACATATATTTATTTTTTACATTCATCATGTATTAATAAGTAAGTAGTTCATTCACAGCCCCGACCCCAACATACCTAGTTGAGAAAAGACAGACATATGCGACTTGCGTTCTACAGTTACGATATGTATCTAGACTAGCTGCACCCCGCAGTTTTACCTATGTAGACTGGGATAAAAAGCCACCAACATTTAAATCCAGCTATTTACAAACCAGCTAGTTAAAATTTATGTGGGCGACGACGAAATTGAATACGTAACAGAATACGTGTACCTGGGCCAAGTTATATCTGTTAAAGACATATCAACAAAAGAAGTAGAAAGACGCGTGAACAATACCTGGCAAAGATACTGGTCCCTAAAGGAAGTCATGAAAAACAAAGCAGTACCCATTTCGGAAAAGAGAACAGTTTTTAACACCTGCATACTGCCATGCCTTACATATGGCTGCCAGACCTGGCCGCTAACTCAGAAGATCGAACACAAACTGGGCGTATGTCAAAGAGGAATGGAAAGGAGTATGATGGGTCTAAGGCTGAAAGACAAAAGGAAAGCAACAACAATAAGAAAAATGACCAAAGTAGCAGATGTAAAAGTAAAAACGCGTATCCTGAAATGGAAATGGACAGGTCACATGATGAGAACAACAACAGGAAAGTGGTCCAAAAAAGTTACTGAATGGTACCCAAGGGATGGGAAAAGACGTAGAGGAAGGCAGACGAAAAGGTGGGAAGATGACTTTCCCAAGGGTTGGAGGCGATCAACGCAGGATCGGCAAAAGTGGAGGGAACTTGAGGAGGCCTATGTCGCAAGATAGCCTGACCTGGTAGCTGACAAGAAAAACATTTTTATTTATATTTTTCTAATTTTTAAGTGTAGATACATATTTTATAGTTTTTTTTTTATAGTTAAATACTAGTGATAGTTTAGAATTTAAATATATGTTACACAAAAACAAAAATTGTAGCTAATAGTGTATTTATTTTAAGGTCAGAGAAAATAAAGGCTATTTTTATTTATTTATTTTATTTATTTACAAACCAAATTTTATTCAAATTGGTCCAGACCATCAGTGTGAAGGAGTAACAAACATACATATAGAATAACAACGAAAAGTGTACGTTTCCTCGACGTTACTTATCTATAATAATCAAGAATGTTAATGCAGACATATTAAGTGGCATTACTTAAAGATCATAAAACACGGCCCAGCTCTGGCTGCCTCGCAAGGGGCCAGCAGAGATAACTAAATAGATACCACAAATGATAACTAATATTATAAGCAAACAGCTGGTGTCGGTACTTCACAAACACTTGATCACGGAGGATGGGCGTGAGCACTCAATTAAATTATAATTGAAACATATACAAAGATTCATGGCAATACGCGCAAATTTTGCACAATAATCTTAATGTTGCGCAGTATTAAAAACTAACTTTTATTCGTTTCTGTAAATGTAAAAAAAAATCTAAGAAATTATATTTGACCCATTTTCCGGTTTCAATTTTAGATGGAATTTTTCATAGATATACTTGTTTAGTTTGGATGACAATGCATGTCATTCTAAATCCAATATGGCGGACTGTTAAAGATAGTGGACTAGTTATGTATACCCATGATATGGGTTTCCTAAGAAGGATACGAAGTAGTTTTTAAAAATTTAATATTTATTGTAAGGGTGAATTTCGTTACAACAATTCAGCCCATAACAATTTTCTGGACTTTAAAAGAGAATTATGTGCGTCTTGTATGTCTTGCAGTTTTAGTTTAATTTTTATTCGGCAAATCCGTAATCGGGTTTTTATCACCTTCCTGGAAATTAGTTACTTTTTATTGTTAAGGTCTAGTTTCCGCCCCCGACTTCGTCCGCGTGGCATAGTTACTTTGGGCTAACGGTAACTTTAACTCGCGTGATGATCAAAAAATAAATATCTTTCTTTCCCCTTTTCTCCCCAATATCCCACATTTTTTAAAAAATGGCCGGGAAAAAAAGGGTCTTCAGGGTCCCAACTATTTCTGTACTTACCAAAATTCATCAAAATCGGTTTAGCCATTTAGGCGTGAAGACGTAACAATCAAACAAACAAACTCACTTTCGCTTTTATAATATTAGTGAGGATTTTATGCTGTAAGATATTACGAACACCACCAAACTTTGAAGTTTTGGAATGACAGGGCAACACTTTAGGCGACCATCGGAAAATTATTACAACCGTTAGTATACTTAGGGAGGCAAGGCAATAAGTATTAAGATACCACCTATGAGCTTCTTTCAGTTTCTTTTCAGAATAATCTGTAAGGACACTGCAACCGCTGTATGAGATGAATTTTATTAATCTTAATGAAAATGATGAACGTTATATTTAAGACATCTTTTTGGCTTTGTCATCGTTAAACGATTGACAGAAATGATGACGAATGCTGTTTTAAATCCTAAGCGCAAAATGTACTCATATAACATAAGAACCTACCGGGGTTGGGGATTGTTCGGAAAAGATACCGCGGCCACGGAAAACAAAGGGCAAAAGAGAAAAATATTAATTAATTAGTGACATCTTGATTTTTTAAAAATTTTATTCATGACATTTTTGATTTATGACATTTTGATTTTTGACATTTAGACTACTGACATTTTGACTTTAGAATTGTAATACTAATATTTGTAATAGTAATGACATGTTAAATTTATTGATGTAATGACAATGGTGTCATACTATTGTCATTACATCATTCGTAATATAATGAAATATAGTAAAACTAATAGTAAAACTAATTAATGTATTAAATCTAAGTAATTGAAAATTTGTACGCCGGTTATGGCAGAGCATAGAGACGCTAGCTCTTAAATTATGTAACTTCAATGAATCACCTGTGTTCCACAAATAAATTAATTTAAATTTGACTCTCAATTCCGCTCCGCCCAGAACGGGTAAAGTTATTTATGATTTTCTATCCGAAAACGATCTGAAGAACACCAATGGCGTGTAGAGAATTCATTTCTAATTTATTTATGTAAATAGCGAAAAAAAATGTGAATGGATTTGTGTCAAATTGACCATTTAGAGATGACTATGAAATAACACGAAGAAGCACTACGTCCTAACTCGGATGCTAAACAGTTCTCCCTATCACCGATTTGAACTAAATTAAATTCCCTAATACCGAAATGTGAAGTTGAATTTAATTACTAATTGCTGTGAGTCAAGCCGGATCGATGAATCTACCTTAATTCCTAATTGAATTCTTGCTGTTTCAATTAATCTCATTAATCCATTTAATTGGCCTGGATTTATGTTAATCGTTGTTCCAAGAAGTCAGGGTTCCGAACCATTTAGTTTAACCTATTTGTCATTGAATCGAAATGAAACATTTTTTTCAACTCACACGTGACCATTAAATTAAGTGCGCAAAAATATGTTTATTGAAACGGTAACGGTTTATAAGATAGTTTCCCGGTATATCTCTTGTACATTCGGGGTTCCCCACATTCACTAATCCTTACTAATATTATAAAAGCGAAAGTGAGTTTGTTTGTTGGTTTTGTTGACGTAACAAAACCAACAAACAAACTCACTTTCGCTTTCACTCCCGCCTAACGTGAAAAATCGTAAAAAAAATCATCAAAATCGATGATGAGTTTTTGGTACAGATATAGTTGGGACCCTAGAGACGGCAAAGGCTAACTTTTTTTTCTTTCTTTTCAGATAAGGGGGAGAAAGAGGGAAGAAAAGGGGAGAGAAAGATATTGTTTTTATCATCACGCGGGTTAAAGTTAGCGTTAGCCCAAAGTAACTATGTCACGCGGACGAAGTCGCGGGTGGAAGCTAGTTTGGTATATTATAAACCAAGATCTCTCTCCAGTCTTGTTGGATTACCGTCCCATCGGACTATGAGAGTGAGACAACAGAGAGTGCACTTGTGCCTGCGCACACGCCTGCACTATAATATCTCCCGCGCCGATGGCTATTCTCTGCTGAGATTGGCCGCCGTGGCCGTGGCCGAAAACGGTCTGTATAAATTATATCAAATAAGTGAATTATTTATTTTTTATAGTGTAAATTAGGTCGTTGTTACCGTATATTATCATATTTTATGAATTCGTCATTATCAATTTAAAACAATAAATTAGCTTAACACTTTTCCTACATTAATCATTTTCATAATAGTTAATATTTAAAAATAGAACAATACCTATTTTAAAAATAGAATCACAGAAAAAAAAAAATGAGAATTAGTTTGTTTCAGCATGATAATGAAAGCTGTTTTATAAAACTAGCAAGAAAAAAAACATCAGCTTAAAAATAATCAACAAAGGGATTTTCCCACAAAAAAAAATGTGATAACAGCTTACCCAGTAAAAGGAGAACAATGGTCCAAATAAATTGTCGCCGAAACATCTCGATCACAGTAAATAAAACACTATTCACTTATCATCCTTTTCTAAATTTTCTAAACATTGTCCATAATTATAAAATAAACAATATTTTTCTTCTAAACATCGTTTTACATTTCACAGCAAGTATTACTCTATTTAATCATATCGTCCAACAAATAATTACAAAAACACTAATAAACTTTCCAATATTAGTTCAGGCCACTTATATTTTTAACAAAGCATTTATTAACAATTTTCTTTTATCGTAATTTACAGGAGGACTGGCGCGAAAAACACGTGCGCTCTCCACGCCTTCAGAGTTTCAACTGAGGGCTTGGAAAATCTCAACGTACACGAGTTTCCGGGCATAGTCAATGACCGATTTTTCTGTCAACGTGCTTAATAGTGATGTGTAACTTGTCTTGCAGAAACAAGAGAGATAGCGTGTTTTCTTTCTAATCGACATGTCATTGGCTGAAAATAATAGTCACGCTATTGATGTTATTTTATTTGCCAGAGTTTATTGTAATACTCAAACTTTTCAAACTACTTATAAAAAGAATGATTTCATGAATATTTGCAATTAAGACATATTTATTTTTCTTGAGTGATTAACGACGCCCACTTTACTCCATATTTTTTCGAAAGCTACTAAATTAGTTTCAAAAGTCACAAATAAAAATAATTGATTTATAGCTATTTAACGATTATGCTCAGCATGAAAATAAAACAGCTAACAAACTGTTCGTTTTAGGGTGTAATAAACTTTCTACGAAAATTAGTTTGAATATTTAGGTTTTGAGTTATTTTTTCATCAAACTACAGCCGTAACGTTGTAATACTCTGACGAACAAAGTTTGTTTTGCGGTTGAGTGTAATATTATATTTATTATAAACTAGCTTTCGCCCGCGGCTTCGCTCGCGTTAAATTCGGTATAACACCCTAAGCAGACCTGTAGTTTTTGCTCTTGCGCCTGATTGATTTGTAATAGCAACGCTAAGTTTTCCCTTTTTTTCCCTCGTTCTCCCTCATATCCCACTCTTTTTTAATTAAAATTAGCCTATGTCCGTCTTGTGATGTAGTATGTAAGTACTTATTATTTCTATGTGTGTAACCAATATATAAACGATGTAATCTCATATTAAAGGACAGTCTTGTACGATATCTTGTGATGTTTCATTTCCATCTGACACCCGACCTTACATGGCGACCCTGCCACTAAACAGGGCTTGAATCATGTGCGCGATTAGTATAGACTTTGCTCTGCGCGGAAACTGTTTAAGTGAGAGAAGATATATTAAAAGTAACTTACAATCATGTGTAACTCAAAAGTAACTAATGAAGAGGTATTTCTCAATCAAAATAGCGCCGCTAAAAACACCGCGACAGTGGAGGAATTCAAATTACATTTGTCGGCCATAAGTATCGTGTTAATAATCATTTGCACGATTTTATTCCTCGGTACGTTATATTTCATGTATAACATATACAAGAGATGTCATGAGTCGTGGACGCGAGAGCAGATAACGAGACATATCTTAAGGCGTTCTGTGGACCGATCCAGAAGGTGCCGCGGCGGTGCTGGTGGCATGTCTGCAAGCGAGGAATGTCGGGTCCATGCTTCCAACAAGGGTCCATGACAACACAGAGGCGTATAACAAATTCTACAATTCGGCAAGTGTTCTAGTGAGTTCAGTGTCCTAATAAATGTATGAAAGTGCGGCAATTCTAATTCGGACTGTGTACACGTGCCTTAGCAGTGAAATCATAATCGAGATTAAGGTATGCGAACTATATAATTATGAACAGTTATGTATGAGGAGTTGTTACAGTTATATAATGACCTTGGTAAGATAAGAATATATTTAATAAAAATAGGGCCAAGTAGACGAAGAGGTGAAATTGTTTTGAAAAAGCTAAAAGAGGCCGATAAATTACTGAGTACTTTCAATGACAGTTTAGAACATTTAAATTTGCTTAAAACTGGATTAAAAGACGAGGAATCACGTAAATTTGATAAATTAAGCAAAGATTTTGTTAGCTTGTATGACAATATTTTAGATTTGTGTAATAATTCATCATCAGCTGAAGGATCGATAATAGAACTAAATATGGCAAAATTTGATTTAAAGATCGCCTTGAGCTTATTACCAGTTTTAAATGACGACGGCACAAATACGAAACAGCTCATTGATGGGATAGAATACTATCAAACGGAACTTGACTCAGACGGTCAACTTAAATTAATAAATTTTGTTCTAAAAAGCCGACTTTCGCAGTCTGCTAAACTCAAACTTAACACAAAATATGACAGTGTAAATGAGCTAGTCAAGGCTATGAAAACAAGCCTGTTACCAAAAAAATCGGCAACGGCTCTACAACACAAATTGTACAATGTGAAACAAAACGATCTCTCTATAGATGACTATGGTAAGAAGATAACTGATTTGTTTGTTGACTTGACGATTTCCCAATCTGAAGGCAATGAGTCAAACTTCGGTATATTAAAGCCTATAAACGAAAAATTAGCCATTAAAAGTTTTGCCGACGGATTGAGAAATCGTCGGCTAAGCACTATAATAGCAGCACGACAATTTACATCTTTAAGTGATGCTATACAAGCAGCCGTCGATGAAGAAGTTTCAACACCGTCCACTTCAGGAGATATTCTATTTATGCGCCGTAATAACAACTACCACCAATATAGGAATTCCAGAGGTCAGGGGGTGTCACGAGGACGAGGACAAGCAACCCTACCAGCGGAACGGAGGGATGATCGAACATCGCAAACAGGTCGCGGTGGATGGAGATCTCGCGGCCGTGGTACATCAAACCGTGGAACCAGAGGTAAGATATTTTATAACCAGGCTAATAACCAGGAACAGCAAGAACATATGCATATTTTGACAGATGCAAACCTGCGAGAAAGTCAATCCGAAAATAGTAATGAAAATTTAGAAGAGTTTTTTCGTGAATAAAAGCGTTATGATGTCATGTAACAGCATATATCATATTTCATTAAACTCCAAGCATAATAATCTTACATATACGTGGCTAATCGACACCGGAGCTTCCATATCGGCCGTAAAATATAAACACATTTGTGAGTTGAATGTACCCATCCAAAAAGGGAAGCTTGTTGTAAAAGGTATTGGTGGAAAAATAGAAGCGATCGGTTTTGTTTATCTTGAATTAAGAACAGGCGATCAAATTCTAAACCATAAATTCCACGTATTTGACTCCTTACCCTGTAAGGCTAGTGGCATTTTAGGCCAAGACTTTTTAAGCAAATATCATTCGATTATTAATTTTAAGACTAAATCATTGATTATAAATAATAACAATAAAGAAATCAGTCTGCCGATTACCTTACATAATGAGACGCTAACTATACCGGCTAGATCCGAAAGTACGCATTACATTACGACCGACATAACGGAGGACTGTGTAGTCTGCGCGGCGGAAATAGGAAACGGAATATTTTTAGCAAGCACACTGGCAAATCCTGCGAATGGGAAGTTACCAATTAGAATCTTGAATACCACTGAAAATGATTTTTATATAAATAACATTCAACCTAATATACATAAAGCAAGTGATTACAATATCTGTATATTTGACAAGCCCAGTAAATATACAGAACGAGTCAAAAAACTGCTACCATTATTAAATTTAGGGCATTTAAATAAAGAGGAACAAATTAGTATTATAAATATATGTGCAAAATATAATGATACCTTTTATCTCGAAGGAGACCAGCTAACTACGACAAACATATATAAACATTCAATAACTATAAAACCCGGTACTAGACCAATCTATAGCAAACCCTACAGGCTCCCACATTCCCAAAAAGGGGAAATACAGAATCAAATTGACCACATGCTCGAACAAGGTATAATTGAACCTTGTAATAGCGAATGGTCTAGTCCCGTTCTTTTAGTACCAAAGAAATCAAACGGAGAGAAAAAATGGCGTCTAGTCATTGATTACCGAAAGCTAAATAACAGTGTACAAAATGATAAATTCCCTCTGCCAAATATTCATGAAATATTAGATTCACTCTCTGGTTGTATCTATTTTACACACTTAGACTTAAGTCAAGGTTTTTATAACGTGGAACTCGAACCCAATAGTAGGAAATTTACAGCTTTTCATTCAGGCCAGTTTCAAATGACTAGAATGCCAATGGGGCTTAAGACAAGTCCTAACTCATTTGCCCGAATGATGACAATGGCAATGGCGGGCCTTAATTACGAAAAATGTTTATGTTATCAGGACGATTTGATTATAATGGGACGGGGCTTATTGGATCATAACAAAAATTTAATCGAAGTTTTAGAAAGATTGCGCACTGTTAATTTAAAATTAAATCCGATGAAATGCGACTTCCTTAAGAAAGAAATGCTCTATTTAGGCCACGTCGTAACAGACAACGGTGTGTTACCCGATCCAGAAAAGATTAGTGCTATACAAAACTATCCAATTCCTCGAAGCACAGATGAAGTAAAGCGTTTTGTAGCTTTAGCGAATTATTATCGCAAATTTATACCAAAATTTGCTGAAATTGCGCACAGTTTAAATAATTTGTGTAGGAAAAATGTTCAATTTAATTGGAATAGTGACGCACAAAAGGCATTTGAGACGCTTAAAGAATGTATGTCTACACCTCCAGTTCTACAATATCCGGATTTATCACATAAAAATCAGTTTATAGTACAAACTGACGCGTCAGGTTACGCGATAGGAGCGGTTTTATCCAATGGCGATGGTCGCCCAGTTGCTTACGCCAGTAGGAGTTTAAACAAAGCAGAACGGAATTACCCGACTATTGAAAAAGAACTCCTGGCTATAGTATGGGCCGTGAAACATTTTAGACCCTATTTGTATGGGCGTTCATTCAAAATAGTCACCGACCACAAACCACTAGTATATTTATTTAGTTTAAAGGAACCGTCAAGTAGATTACTCAAATTTAGATTATGTCTAGAAGAATATGACTATTTAATAGAATACGTCAAAGGTCAACAAAATGCAGCCGCCGATGCCTTATCTCGAATTCCGATATCGTCGAAGGATTTAAAGAGTATGCACGAATGTTTATTTATAATGACACGAGCACAAATCAAACAATTAGAAACAACTTCACAGATTCCCGAAGCTACCGTAGAAAACTGTGTCTCAGGTGAAGCAAGGATTGTAGGAACTATTAATAAACCTAATAATGCAGTAGAGCTGCAATTTATTGATAAAACATGCCTAAACAGGCTACAAAAAATAAATAGAATATCAAAGGAAAATGGTATATTTTCATATGATCATGAAAAATTAGTATTGTATATAAATCCATCTGCTCGATCACAACTGACGCCAGCCGCATTTGTGAGAGCGATGTGCGATTTCTGTAATGGCAATAATATAAATGAAATATATTTTATGAAGAATAAATACAATAACGTATTTTTAGACAAAATAATTAATGAGATTAAAGGATATACAAAATGGGAAGGACCACGGCTATGTATTTTAAATGATATAGAAAGAGTAGATAATTTAGAAGACAGGAGAATCATTTTAAATGACTTCCACTTGTTACCGACAAGTGGCCATGCAGGGATAAAAAGAATGTTTAACAACATTAAAAAATATTATTTCTGGCCGGGGCTCGAAAAGGATATAAACAACTTTGTTAAAAGATGCACTATTTGTCAAAAACAAAAGTATACTGTTATGGTAAAAGAACCCATGGTTATAACCACAACGGCGCAATCATCATTTGAAAAAATATTTTTAGACATAGTAGGGCCACTTGATAGAGATTACAATAATTACACATATATTTTAACACTTCAGTGCGAACTGTCAAAATATGTATGTGCTTTTCCACTAATGAGTAGAACATCAGCTGAAGTCGCTCGTGTGTTCGTCAACAACTTCATTCTCCTTCACGGGGTGCCACGGGAAATCGCTACTGACAGAGGTACGGAGTTTATGTCAGACACATTCAAAGCGGTATGTAAAATTCTAAATATTTCTAAACTGAACTCAACAGCATATCATCATCAGAGTATTGGCGCTCTAGAGAATTCCCATAAAACCCTAGGGGCCTTTTTAAGAATACACATCAATCAAAGACCAGACTCATGGAGTTCATGGTTACCTTTTTGGGCCTTCGCATATAATACCACAGTACATTCATCGACAAAATTTACTCCTTTCGAACTTGTTTACGGAAAGAAATGTAACTTACCAAGTAACCTTTTAAGAACAGTAGAACCACTCTACAATTATGACAGTTATCCCCTTGAGCTTAAATATAGATTGCAGATTTCACAAACAGAAGCACGGAAAAATTTAATTAATACGAAATTAGAAAGGAAAAACAGACATGATCAATATGTAAGACCAATAAAATATAAAACAAATGAAAAAATCTTGATAAAAAATTAAACTGGTAATAAGCTCTCAAATCTTTATACTGGTCCTTATACTGTTATTAGAGATTTGTCTCCGAATGTAGAGGTAAACATCAATGGTAAAAATGATGTTATTCATAAAGACAGAACGAAGTTGTACTACTCGTAACTATGTATAGTAACAATACTTAGGTTACAGATCTACATTGCGATTGTGGCTGTAAAATGACATACACTCGTGTTGCACTGGATAGATTATGCCAGCTAATAAGTACACGTATTGTTTGTAAACACTGACGGAACATCTGTTGTAATTTTAGGTATAATCATTATTAATAAATTCCAGTAATTATGTAACCAAATATTTAGTATAAGTAATAATCAGATCAGAGAAAAAAAAAAAAAGTATCCAAAGAATGAAATACTTTTTTTTTTTTTTATTGCCTTGGGAGGTGTGATGTAGTATGTAAGTACTTATTATTTCTATGTGTGTAACCAATATATAAACGATGTAATCTCATATTAAAGGACAGTCTTGTACGATATCTTGTGATGTTTCATTTCCATCTGACACCCGACCTTACAGTCTCCTGGTTCCCAACTATCTCTGTACCAAAATTCATCAAAATCGGTTCAGCCATTAAAGCGTGAAGAGGTAACAAACAAACAAACAAACTCACTTTCGCTTTTATAATATTAGTAAGGATAAGGATAAGCGTTAAAAATATTGTAACTAATATTGTTTAGCGCTACGGAACCCTGTGTGTGCAAGTTCGATTCACATTTGGTCAGTTTTTTAATGACTAAAGAGGATATATAAAAATAGTTTTTGCGCTATAATTACGACGGCATGATTGGCGCAGTGGCTGCGCAATTGGCTGCTGCGCTGTGTGTCGCGGGTTCTATCCCCGCACGGAACAAATATTTGTATGACCTACAGATAGTTGTTTCGGGTCTGGCTGTTTGTGTATGTGAGTTTAAATGTTTGTAAACGCACCCACGATACAGGAGAAATTCCTAGTGTGGGGCAATGGTTTAAAAAAAAACTTAAGTTAGAAATATGATACCAGGCATGTTTGAATAACTAAATAAATACCTGCTTAATATTTTTCAAATTATAAAATCATATCACACAGTGACAATAAAGTTCAAGTATTCGATTAGTAAGTATTTAATTTCAAGGTTACCAAGTAGGTATCGATAATACAGGCTGCACTTCAAAAATAAAAGATTCAGGCTGATTTAGTTAAAAAACTGAAAAAGCCATTTTATATAGGTAAACAAAAAAAAAAGAAGAAAATATCTAATGGCATCTATATTTTTTCCAATTCTAAGGCCAGATGCTCGATTCGTTAGTAGGTGGTACATACCAATAAGGTTTGTTAACAATAATAAAAATCGGCCAAGAGCGTGTCAGGCCACGCTCAGTGTAGGGTTCCGTAGTTTCCCGTCCGTCACAATAAGTGTTCTTTTACACGGTAGGTCATGAAAGCACGGAAAATCTTAACATCGACTTTTAAAAAAATTACGTCATTACGCAACGCCATCTATCGAACCATTTATGAACTGGTTTTTACCTTAACATTTTGATGGTGTTAAAAAAATGAATTTTAGTTTTATTCTAAATTGCCTTAGCATGTTCTTGATAGAAGTTTTATGTAGTTATAAGATACCGCCAATGCCAAGGAGAGACCAACCGAACAATTCGGTAATACCCGATCCTACATTGTATAAGTACCTACAGCGCCATCTCTCGGGGAATTGGGTTACTAATTAATTCAAAGACAAGAAGTGCAATAAGTTTTCGGTGGTAATTTTGGATTGCGAGAACCGATTTCAATAATTCTTTTTTTGTTTGAAAAAAGATACGTTCAGGATAATAAAATATGTAAACGAAGTAAAAAAAATGCTTGCATATACGATTATACTACAAACTTAGTCCAGAAATTATTTTGTACAACTTTTTGTCTTTTTTGTACAAAAACTGTTGTGTCAATCAAGTTCAAAATGATTTTCATAGAAAGTCCTTATAAAGTTCTACTTTTCAGATTTTTTTCATATTTTCTAAACTTATGGTTCAAAAGTTAGAGGGGGGGGGGACACATTGTTTTTAACTTTTGGAGCGATTATTTCCGAAATTATTGACATTATCAAAAAATTATTTTAGTAAACCCCTATTCATTTTTAAATACCTTTCCAACAATATATCACACGTTAGGGTTGAAATTAAAAAAAATATCACTTCCCACTTTACATATAGGGTGGCTACCCTAATAAAACATTTTTTTCCAATTTTTATTTTACCACTTTGTCGGCGTGATTGATATACATATTGGTACCAAATTTCAGCTTTCTAGTGCTAACGGTCACAGAGATTAAGCGAGGACGGACGGACGGACGGACAGACAGACATGGCGAAACTATAAGGGTTCCTAGTTGACTACGGAACCCTAAAAAGGCATTCTATGAAAAATGTGCAGTTAAAATACTACTCTGACAAGAAAGTACCGGGAAAAGATCAATAATACACAAAATGTCTGTTATTCATCCAAATTTATTTTATCACCTTCAAAGTATGCTCCTTTAGAAACGATACACTTGCGCCAACGAATAATCCATTCATCAAAACATTTTTTAAACACTGCTTCCGGAATTGAGTTCAGTTCTCGCCGCGAATTCTCCTTTATGTCTTCTATCGATTGAAAACGGGTGCCACGAAGTGGTAATTTGAGTTTAGGAAAAAGAAAAAAGTCAGCAGGAGTCATATCTGGTGAATATGGTGGTTGCTGGATGGTATTTGTTGAGTGTTTGGTCAAAAATTCGTTCACAATGATAGCCTTGTGCGAAGGCGCATTGTCGTGGTGCAAAATCCAAGAATTTTCTTTCCACAAATCTGGCCTTTATCGTCGAATTTGCTCTCTTAAACGGCGCATAACGCTCAAATAATATTCTTTATTTACCGTTAGACCTTCCGGTAAGAATTCAGAGTGCACAACACCGCGATAGTCAAAGAAAACAGTCAACATGACTTTGACTTTTGATCGACTTTGGCGTGGTTTTTTCGGTTTCGGTTCAGTTGGAAGGCGCCACTCCGAAGCTTGTTGACTAGTTTGCATGTCAAACTCGTAAACCCACGTCTCGTCACCAGTAACAATGCGTTTCATGAATGTTGGGTCCGAACTGACTCGTTCTAGCATGTCCTCAGCGACTTTCATGCGATTGAGTTTTTGGAGAAAATTCAGATCTTTTGGGACTAGCCGAGCAGCAACATGTTTCATACCCAAATGATTAGTTACAATGGTACGGATCGACTCGTGCGTGAGATACAGAAAGTTCGGCGGCTATCTCTCTCAGAGTTGAATGGGGATTTTCAGTCACTATTTTCTTCACTTTTGCGATGTTAACTACAGTTGCAGACGTTGACGGCCTACCAGAGGGAGGCAAATCTTCCATCACATCTCGACCGCTTTTGAACGCTTTGAACCACTCATAAGCACGAGTTTTTGATAAAGTCGATTCACCGTAAGCCTTTTTTTTTTTTTTTTTTTTTTTTGGGGTGGGAAATCATCCAATGACTTCCCCCGCTCTGGGCGGAGCGGGGGGGCATGTCAGACTTGTACTGACTAAAACCCACCCATGTTCCTTCTATTGCCCTTTACGTTCCGGGGCCGCGGTATCTCTTTCGAACAACCCGCAACCCCGGCAGGCGGAGGCTCTGGCAAGCCCCTCTGCTTTGCTGACTCTCTTTGAGGCGCGCGTGAAACACGAACGCGCCGTCGACACGGCCTGTCGTCAATCGACGGACGGACGGCGAGCTACCCATTGCTCACCGTCCACAGGCCCGCATCTACGGTGGCCGGAAGTCGTCTCGCGGCGCCCGGCTCACCGTAAGCCTTCTGTAACATTTTCAGTGACTCCGAACACGAAATTCCATTGGCGATGCAAAATTTAAGACAAACTCTTTGTTCGATATTTTTGTCCATTATGAAATTCGCAATACACACTAAATATGATATTACTAAAACCAGCACTGTATTTAATATAAATAACAGATGCAACTCAAACTCCGCGCCAAAATGGAAAACAGTTGTGCCAACAATCTAACAACTACAAAAAAAACAAAAATTTTAATTTGGAGCCATAAACAAATCATCCATTCCCGATACTTTTTTGACTGAATGTATATCTACGTTAAAGTTTCAAAATATATTTGTATAGACTTTGAACTAGCGTTAAATCATAATTGAACTGCGTTACGTACAAGCAGAGAGTTTTGGCGTCTTTCCAAACTGCCCATGTGGATTTATCTTGTATTTTTATCGATTTCATGTCAGGAATCTCCACGGAAGAAGTAAGAAACTGTTACATAGGTACATGATATAATTTAAAATATGCGCTAGTATACCCACCGTATGTATATGACTGGGGTAAAAAAAGCGCGCCTTGTAAGACGTTACATTATTACAAAACATTACACGAATCTTTGTATAACCCATGAGTGAATACTTAATTAACATAATATTGTTTATTGTGTCATATAAACAAACAGTGAATATCTTGTAAAATCAAAGTAGACTTAAAGAAACAAAATGTCACTAAACACAGAAAAGTCTAACGATTTTTCTGTTCCTCCTTATGAACCTTTTTGGTCAAGTAATTTATTTCAAAACTCACTGGCCATTTTAAGTTAAAAAAAATGTAAGACGCCATTTTTTTCTTTTTTGCAGCAGCAAATGGTTTTTTTTTTTTAACAAATAAACCAGTACGTTCGTCTTTTTATTATCATGTAATATCAACCTTGTTAATCGTTTAGTTCGGAACGGGCTCAAAACACAAACCTCTGCTGGCTCGGTACCGGGCCCTAAAGTGATTCGGTTCGGCCGGCACCGAGTTTAAATCATATCCTTACTAATATTATAAAAGCGAAAGTGAGTTTGTTTATTTGTTACGTCTTCACGCCTTAACGGCTATACCGATTTTGATGAATTTTGGTACAGAGATAGTTGGGACCCTGGAGCTGGAGACGGACATAAACTATTTTTTTTAAATAGTGAGAAGTGAGGGAGAAAGAAGGAAGAAAAGGGAAAACTTAGCTTTGCTATTACAATAAATAAGGCGCAAGGGCAACAACTACAGGTAGCAGGTACCTGCAAATCGGGTAAGGGGAACTGTGTTACCCTGAATTTAGCGCGAGCGAAGCCGCGGGCAAAAGCTAGTATATCATATTCCTGTGGTTCACTTAACATGATTATTTTTTTTTTTTTTTTTTTTAAATATTTTACGATAGTCTTTAATACTTTTTTTTTTCTCTCATTCCCTAAGCGATATGAGGTCAAAGCGTGGTGTGCTGGCGCTCTGCCCATCCCATTCATATACAAGCGGTGTAAAGATTTATTTTTAGTTGGGCCACTTGAGTCTTGAATGGGTTATTTTTGCAACCCTTCACTCACGTCAGTAACCATTGACGTTTGAAATATTATTGCGTTAGTGAAGGCCATTCATTTGAGGAAGCGCCCGGGTGTCACCATTGTGATGATCGCCCGGAGGACACGGTGGAGCACACAGTGGCGGTCTGCCCAGCTTGGGCGGAGCACCGCCGTGCCCTCGTGGAGGCGATCGGCGGCGGAGATCTCTCGCGTCCGGCCCTGGTTCAGGCCATGGTCCGGAGCGAGAGGGAATGGGAAGCGGTCACCACCTTCTGCGAAGCAGTAATGCTAGCAAAGGAGGTGGCCGGGCGTTTGAGGGAGAGAACATCTGCCCAACCCAGCCGCCGCGGGAGACGCCCAGGGCGCCGGGCGCCGCGAGACGACTTCCGGCCACCGTAGATGCGGGCCTGTGGACGGTGAGCAATGGGTAGCTCACCGTCCGTCCGTCGATTGACGACAGGCCGTGTCGACGGCGCGTTCGTGTTTCACGCGCGCCTCAAAGAGAGTCAGCAAAGCAGAGGGGCTTGCCAGAGCCTCCGCCTGCCGGGGTTGCGGGTTGTTCGAAAGAGATACCGCGGCCCCGGAACGTAAAGGGCAATAGAAGGAACATGGGTGGGTTTTAGTCAGTACAAGTCTGACATGCCCCCCCGCTCCACCCAGAGCGGGGGAAGTCATAGGATGATTTCCCACCCGAAAAAAAAAAAAAAAAAAAAAGGCCATTCATTTCTATCGTATAGTAGTAGTTTATTGAAACTGGTACAATAGGTCGCACAAGACAGTTTAAACGGAACCAGTATAAGCTGGAATCGCATTTTGTTGAAACTTTGGACTATTCGGTACGCTTTTTTTTTGGGGTGAGTAATCAATTTATCATCAAATAACTTCCCTCGCTCTGGGCGGAGCGGGGGGGAGTGTTAGACTTGCACTGACTAAAACCCACCCATGTTCCTTCTACTGCCCTTTATGTTCCGGGGCCGCAGTATCTCTTTAGAACAACCCACAACCCCGGCAGTATCCGGTACGCTAGGCCAATGCATTGTCAAAGTATTAGTACTAACTAACGCGGTAATAGTAGTTTATTGAAACTGGTACACAGCAGAGATTTTACAAGCAACGGCTATGAGTATCTAGGTATTTTACTATTTCTAATTGTCTGCTTAATTAGGTAAATAAATTGTGTTATATTGCATCTAGTTTTAGTTAAGCCTCTTCTCATTCATAAAACGCACAAGTATTGAAATCTACGCTTGAATAGCTAGACTGTCGTTTGGTCCATAATTACAGGAAAAAAACTTGATAGATGTCAAAGGACATCCGGATGGAACGGTGTTATTAAACTGCACCTACTATTTATTGCCTCATATAAATAATAAACAGAGTCGTTTTTATTTTGTTTTGTGACTGTCTGGATGGATATTTTTCTTTTTAATCTTTGGATACCATAAATAACATGAAATATAAATATAAGGGGAACACACTAGCTCCTGTAATACAGCATACCTACACTAGCACAAGAGCTAGGGAATTTAAAATTAAAAAAAAAACTTGAGAGGTGTCAAGGGACACCCGGATGGAAGGAAGTTATAATTTGTTATGTAAAAAAAACCTGTATACACTCAACAAAAATAATCGTCGCGACATCACACTGTTCAATGCGAAATAGAAAGACGAAACGAAAATAACTGGCTTGCTTTCTATGAGAGAGAGAGAGAGAGAGAGAAACACGCGCACGCCGCACAACTACTTACTTACAACTACAAAAAGCAAAAAGTGTCGTTACAACTTTTGGTCTTATTTTTTTCCGTCTAGCCCCCTTTCGCAACGCGCGATACCCCCCCCCCCCCCGCGCGTGTAAATAAACCCGCACACAAAAAGGAAGCAATTTGTACATCAAACTGGACCACTTACAGCTATATTCTCTAACTAGCTATCCTGCGTCGTTTCACCCGCGTCTTTCACCCCGCACCCGAAGGTAGTTGCGTCATGTTGTATAGCCTATGTTACTTCCTGATAATGTAAAATATTTTTAAGTTATCAAAAAATATGTATTTTTTTATACGGAACCGTCAACCGTGCTATCGTCGCACTCTTCTCGGTATTATTTACTTTATGGTTCACGTAAGCACGTGTTCAGGGTAATACGGACGACGTCTGTCTGCACTGGTTAACAACGGCAGAGTGCTTGAATTTTATGCCGAAGAGCATATTTTGCTACGGTCGGTTATTCTTCCTATTAGTGAAAAAAATAATTAAAATCGGTCCAGTAGTTACGGAGCCTATTCGATACAAACAAAAAAAATCTTTCGTCTTCATAAAATTAGGATAGATGTTGTCAGTGTTGTTCTGACATGTCCGCTTTGTGCTCGAAGTTATTCTTCTAAAGTTGGAAATATGCTAGCAACTTGAGGACACTTGAAAGATCAGCACACCAGTGCCCAGGACAACTATCCTAGAAAGCCATCGAATGTAGTCGTTGTGGCCGAAGTTAGCTTGAAAGCATCATTAACATCATCACATCAAAACTAGTAACACCACGCAAAAATTATGCTGGGAACGATTTTCCATTTTCAGTTAGTTTTACCGTAGAACTTTAATGTTTCGTACTTAAGACATTGTGCTGTTGGATGCATTGACAGTACTGAGTCGAGGATGTATTTAAATTAAAGTTGTAACTGTAGCGACACAAATATGAAGTGGCAAAAAGTACTACAGCGCTATCTATGCAGCCACTGAAGAACTAACGGCAAGATTCCTAGCTACATCGCGCAAGCAAAGTTGTACGCGAAATTAGCATATATACTAGCACCCGACAAGCAACTGTTGGGCAGTGGCCCACCAGGCACGACACCCGTGTGATCGGAGGATCCTCCTTTTTCTATAGAGGATGGAGAACTTTACACCTTTTGTTCTTCGTACCTCTAAATAACATTGAAAACTTGTATAAATTAGCTTATAGAACTCACTGCTAATATCTCCATGTCTAGAAAGTTTCCAGATATATTCTAGAACAAAAGAAAATGATGGCAATGACGGGCATGACAATTAGTGCTTTGCGGTTTCTATAAGGATATTTGTACACCCAATATTTTTCCTTGATAAGGCATCTATAAAAGCGAATAGCCGAATAATCTCCAGCAATAACAATTCAGTAAATCGTTGAACAGCGAATTTTTATTGCGAGTGTTTTATTTATTTAAAATCATTACTATTTACAGCCTTTTACTAGACACAATTACAAAATGAACTAGCGATTCGCCCCGGCTTCTTACCGTATTTACTTATAAGTTTATTTATGTACCTAACTAGCTGTCAAGCGGTTTCATTCGCTGCTCATGTCCCCTTCTCTCTTACGGGCGTGAAAAACAGATGCTGGCCGACTCTCTGACCTACCCTATAGGCCAGGTTTGAGAATCGGCCAACATCTGTTTTTGTCCAAAAACTACTGACGTTATAAATGAACAAACACTGAACAAAAATAAAGAAAGTGTGTCAAAAGCTAATACGCATAAACTTTTCGGAATAAATTCTCTAAATGATGATGACTACAATTTTTATCTCTCTATGTTTATTGGCATAAATTTTACAAACATATTTATGAACGGAGTAGGTCCTTAGTTCATGACCACAACACATACATTACATTCACCACACAAATACATAAAGAAGGAGTTGGCCAAACTAATGAACACTCAAAATCAAAAGTCATTTATTCAAATTAGGCTGATAATCAGCACTTTTTGAACGTCAGATTACAAGAGACAGTCCCACAAAAACGCCCTGCCCTTCGCTCTGCCCTTCACTCTTTCTGTCCCTAATGAAAAACGTTAAACCAGCGGGGTTCACGTTTTTCTTTCGCTTGGTCACAAACCTCCTAAACTCAGTCATTCATTACACAAACTTTTCTCACTTACACATCACACACATATACACACACACCCACATTTATAAATAAATTAAACTATTTTATTTTACTTTACCAGTTATAGCTCCAGATTTGCATATGTTTATTGTAGCCTAAGAAATCTTACTTGTACCTTCGATGTTATTGTAAGTATTTATATCCTGTAACTATTTATCTTGTAAGACGGAGGAGACTAGTGACCACGACACAGGGAATCCTAGTGTGGAGGCTAGTGACATTTCAGTTTGTGTAATCCTCTCATAATCAATAAAGCTTTTTACTTATTGGAACGAAGTTCCTTATCGCGCGTTGCGAAAAGGGGCTAGACGGAAAAAATTAAGACCAAAAGTTAAGTTAAGCCGTGCGGCGTGCGCGTGTTCCTTTGTCTGTCCCTCTCTCTCTCTCTGTCTCATAGAAAGCAAGCCAATTATTTTAGTTTCGTCTTTCTATTTCGCATTGAACAGTGTGGTGTCACGACGATTATTTTTGTTGAGTGTATACAGGTTTTTTGTACATAACAAATTATAACTTCCTTCCATCCGGGTGTCCCTTGACACCTCTCAAGTTTTTTTTTTTTAATTTTAAATTCCCTAGCTCTTGTGCTAGTGTAGGTATGCTGTATTACAGGAGCTAGTGTGTTCCCCTTATATTTATATTTCATGTTATTTATGGTATCCAAAGATTAAAAAGAAAAATATCCATCCAGACAGTCACAAAACAAAATAAAAACGACTCTGTTTATTATTTATATGAGGCAATAAATAGTAGGTGCAGTTTACGACAATAAAGTTGTTTGTCAAAATGTTCAAGTGTAGGAATTTATTGTTATACAAGATTCTAAGATAATCGTTTTATGATAACAATTTTATTTATAACACCTTTGAAGTCATTGAAATTCATTACGTTACAAACAAAATAATAAAACATCTTTGTTTTATATTTATTTACCCATCTATTATTTATTAATGTATCAATCATTGACAAGTTTGTATGATAATAGATAGGTATTACTTTTAATAACGTTTAGTTGACACTTCCCGTGACCCAAGGGCTGGTTTTTACTTTGGCCAGAGTCTTAGCGTTGCCATACAACGCACGTGGCAACGCGGCCAATCTCTTCTGACAGCGTCAAGGACGAAACGCTATTTTTTTAGTTCATATAAATTGGTTTCTTTAAGTTATTTTTATTTATTTAGTTAATTTAAATAATATAACGATCTTGAATGCTATTGTAAAAGTCTATTGTTAATTGTATAATTGATGTTTAATTCGAATGGATAAAGAATTTTATAAAGTTTTTTTTTTTCAGGAATAACATTTACAGACAGCCATTTCTAACCCTATATTGTCCCACATTACACAATTAAAAACTCCTGCCGCTGTGGGTGGCCCGGAAGGGGAGTATCAGACTTGTACTGACTTATACCCGTCCATGTTCCTTCCTTTGCCCTTTGTGTTGGGCCGCGATATCTCTTTCGAAACGACCCGCAGCCCTGATATTGTCCCACTGCAAGTCAAGTTCTTCCCCACTTTCTCTTATTCCACTTTATGCTTTTTTTCTCCATCCAAATCGACAAGATCGAGTCGGGACACGACGCACGCTTTTATTAGCGTCTACTCTGTTTGTTTATCCTGACCGATCGGTCCCCTGCACCCTGTCGGTGTAATCCACCCGGTCCTGCTTTGACCCCGATTCATCGTTCACATTAGAGAGAACTTTGGATGGGTTTTATTCAGTAAACGTCTAACCCCCCCCCCCCTCCCCGTCCACCCATAGCGGGGGAAGGTATTTGATGATTTTCCATCACAAAAAAAAGTCAACTCAAACATGTAGTGATTGCACAATATCGTAGAGTGTCCAGAATATTTGCTTGGTTTGTTTGCGTCCAGTAATCGAGAATCAATGTCCTGACGCTCTGGTGGACTATGATTAATTGCCCCTCTGACGCAATCTGAGACAAACAAACTGCGCGTTTCGTGTAGGCTTCTTTTCACAAAGTTTTCGGGAATTAATTGAATGAGGATACCGTTTTGTGTTGGTATGGAAAAATTTAATTTTTTTTTATACTCCTTTATTTATCTTTTACTATCGACCCGCCCTGGTAGATATAAAAGAGAAAATCACTAACTTAGTCATCACAAAATCACAGAAACTACAAGTGATATGAGTGAAATTTCGCATAGAAAGTCCTTTTAAGACATAGGTGCTCACCACGACAGGATTTTCTATCATGATCCTTGCTGTGGGCCCGCAGTCTGTCACAGGTTTTAATCGAAGAAGCTGAGATGTTGAGTGCGAGCTTGGTATTTAAAACATCCAAGATCCCAGCCGTGCAGTCTTCGTGCTCCACTTCAGCTAGCCCCTGGAAAACCAAAGCTTTCCGCCGGTGCCTGGTCTCTAAGCCATCAATTTGCTTAGCACACTCATTGATCTGGCTTCTCAGCAAACCAAGCATGGAGAATATAAGCTCCCGAAAGCCACGAAACTCCTCAGCTATCTTAGCCACTGTATCTTTAGCAGGCCCGGCACACTGTATTTGTGCCTCAAGCTCACCCATCTTATTCAAAAAGTTTTGCTCCAGTGCCTTCTGTGCAGCTAGGACTTCGGCAAATTGTGACATGATGTGATGTGTAGTGCTTAAAACTTCTTTTATGGTGGTTTCAAACAGCTGGCGGGTGGTGTATTGTATGACTTGTCAAAGTCACATAAATGTGCCACAAACGTGAGTACAAGTGGAATAACTGTTGTAACTATAGTCCATTGAAAAGTTACATTTGGGGTTGCGTTTTTTAGAGGACGCAATTTTATTTTTTTGATGTGTAGGGGGGATCAGTGTAAAGCTAAAACCAAGTTTGTGGCGTCGCCACCCTTGTCCCACGGCCGCCATCTTGAAAATAAGGGTTGAAATGGTTTTTACGATATATCTCTTAAACTATTTATTTGATAAAAAAAAATTGTTAACATTTTTTGTTGCAAATTAAATTCTCTACAACTTTGGTCCAGTAACTTTTTGTCGTAAAACAATAAATAAAGAAGTTATAAGCGAAAATCTTCAGAAATTCGAGAAAAAAATTATTAGCTATTCTTACAATAACAAAGGTTAGGAATAATAATAACAATAGCAGAGCTAAATTGCATGATTACTAATTGTGTGCGGAAATTGTCATAGGTATAATATATTATCGCATTGAATCCTTTTATGCTTCATTGTACTTACTCATAAATGGGCTGACTTTTAAACCCAATGGCATTTGGTTGGTGTGGGAACGCCTCTAGTCTCTTGAGGGCAATGTCAGTTGACAGCGTTGAGGACGAACATTAAGCCGATAGTCATTAAGGTACAGACGCCAGCAGGTCAAGCTACCCGAAACTGTCAATTTTTCCCAATGAACCTTGAACCTAATGCTTCAGAAATAAAGTCGAAAATCTATCAAAGAAATCTGACAGATTGTAGTAGCTTGATGTGCAGGCGTCTGTACTAGCTACGCCCCGCGGTTTCACTCACGTGGTGATAGGATATATAATTTAGCTTTATGAATTGTAGGCTATGTGTTATTCTGATGTATGAGCTATATTATTGTAAAGTTTCATTAAAATCCATTTTCAGTAGTTTTTGCGTGAAAGAGTTTATAGTATTAGTAGAAAGTTTGAAGTAAAGAAGTAAAAAGATTTGTCAGATCAGTACAATCAAATATTGTAAGTAAAGACATACACAATTTACAAACTAATGTTAGAACGAAAATACCTTGGTCAATTCATTAGGTACAGACGCCTGCAGGTCAAGATACCCGAAACTGTCAATTTTTCCCAATGAACCTTGAACCTTATACTTTAGAAATAAAGTCGAAAATCTATCAAAGAAATCTGACAGATTGTAGTAGCTTGTTGTGCAGGCGTCTGTACATGTCCAAGCTCATAACAATAATAATCCATCATCATACATGTCACAATAACAATGCACACATTACTTGTGGGTACAGTTTCAGGCAACACTAGCGTCGTCGTCCAGTATTTGCAAATAAGGCCATCAGTCCTATCCGCTACGGTCATCAAGAGACTGTTGGCGCTGCGCTGCCACCCACCCGCCATATCAGGGATGCGATACGCTTTCGAATAATAGCAAAAATGTCATTAATATGTGCCTGTTTTTTGGGGTGGGAAATCATCAAATAACTTCCCCCGCTCTGGGCGGAGTGGGGGGAGTGTCAGACTTGTACTGACTAAAACCCACCCATGTTCCTTCTATTGCCCTTTACGTTCCGTGGCCGCGGTATCTCTTTCGAACAACCCGCAACCCCGGCAATTATTATGTGCCTCAGTGAACATCCCAGATGCGCTGCAGTATCGCGGTAGCCTCAACAGTGCTCTGTATGCGTTATTGAATTGGTATTGAATTGAATTAAACCCTCTACGTGTAGTCATAGATAATTTTACAACCCGAAAATTTTATAACCAGTCTTACCAAGGGGTATCGTATTACCCAGTACTAACTGGGTTGTGGAGGTACAAGACAGTCGCTCGACAGGTTAGAATGGTCAACCTGATGCTGATGATGAAAGGTTAATAATGAGAGCAGTAAGTCTGTAACATATAAAAATGACCCAGAGGCTAACGGAGCAGTCAAGGTCACCGGTGTATAGACATATCTATACGTATATAAACGGCGTTGCCAGGGATTGACTGGACCAGAACGCCCCAAGATAGATCGAAATGGAAACTAATGGAACAGGCTTCTTTCTTAGGGTCAGTTATTTGACCCACCTTTACGGTGGCCGGGCGTCGTCTCGCGGCGGCTGGGTTCTCTCCCTCGAACGTCCGGCCACCTCCTTCGCTAGCATAACTGTTTCGCAGAAGGAGGTGACCGCTTCCCGTTCACTCTCGCCCCTGACCTTGGCCGGACGCGAGAGGTTGCCGTTGCATGGAAGAGGCCTTGGTTCAGAAATGGATGATGACGAAAATTGCCTCTTTTTTCTTGTTTTATCTGCGCCCCGTTTCACAAGTGTAGACCGGGAGAAAAGGTAGCATATGTTGCTGTATGTATCTATATACCATAAATTTTATTTGAACGTGAAGAAGTAACAGTGGTGAGATGATAAAGGCATTTTTTTATATAAGAGCCAAAGCCAGTGGCTCAATCGGCTCTAAAACCAAAGTCACGCCTAGCGATGTGCTAATCAGGATGTTTGTTCACAAACATGGCACTCGAACTTAATTGTATACTTTTATTTTGAATCCAAAGAAGCGTTATTAAAAAATAACTGATAAATTGTGTTGTGTCCTCTTCTGTAAATGTACATTATTTACAAACTACAAATAGACATGCCTAAACTAATAGTAGATATTTATTGTGAAGGACGGCACGGTTGGCATATGTGGATCTCGTCTTGCTAACGGAGAATAGTCGCAAAGACACAACCTTGTAGCCAGGATTATCCATCAGCAACATGCTCCAAAATACAGCCTTGGAAATGCCGTACCCAGTTCTCAAATATTGTAATATCACATTGCACTGGGATCAATCCAACTTGTGACCCACGAATGCCCCTCAAGTTAAAGGGGAAAATATATAAGTCCGTGATTAGACCAGAATGCTGGGCTTTAAAACAGGTGGATGAAAAACGATTGCATGTAGCGGAGATGAGAATGTTGAGATGGATGTGTGGAGTGACAAGAATGGATAAAGTAAGGAATAAATATATTCGAGAAAGTTTGAAAGTTGCGCCTGTTACAGAAACATTGAAAGGGAGTCGTTTGTCTTGGCATGGACATGTGATGAGGATGGATGAAAGACATGTGACTAAAAGAGTGATGGACCTGAATGTTGATGGACGGAGAGCGGAGGAAGGCCAAAGAAAAGATGGATGGATTGTGTAAGGAATGATATGAAGGAGAAAGGAGTAAATGATGCCGTGACGTCTGATAGAGGAGAATGGAAGAAGAAAACGTGTTGCGCCGACCCCAAATAGAATGGGACAAGGGCAGGAAAATGGTGATGATGACTGGGATCAATCCATCACCAATGACAAGGCTATTGTGACCAGAAAACCTGATATAGTGGTGGTGGATCGATCAGAGCGGCGCGCAATGATTGTTAACATAACGGTCCCGCATGACTAGAACCTCGTGAAAGCCGAGAAAGATATTAAAAATAAAGTAAATTGACTTGGCACGCGAGGTTGTCAACATGTGGGATGTAGGCTCAGCGATCAGTGTGCCAATAGTCGTATCTACCAATGGCTTAATTGCCAAAAGCCTTGACCAATACCTATGAAGGCTCTCGATAAGCAGCTGGATCAAGGGCTTGATACAGAAAGCGGCACTCTCGGACACGGCTCGTATTGTTTGGAGGTTCTTTTCTCCGGAACCCTGACTGCCGTTAGCCTGCCTGTCTGCCTGTTCCCGATAGTGGCTACTATTTTTAAATGCCTTTTTGTTTTATTTATTTTTGAATAAGAAATATGTAAAAAAAAACATATAAAAAAAGAAACTAAACATGTGAAAGTAAGAAATAGTAAGGTACAGGACGTCTAATAATTCGTCCGCTTTGCTGTCAACAGGAAAAGTTATCAGAAGGCTGAAAAAAATAAAATGGCTTATCTGTGCATAATTATTTCTTCCATTTCAGTTTAATACTATTGAGCTGACTCGAAATATATTGAAATAAGAATGAATAGTGATTAATTTGCAGGCTTTCCTGTTATTTGAAGAAGTTTCGGAAATCTATCCTTAACAGAGTTTTCTATGAAATCTTTGTATTATCTTACTGGTTATCTTACTGGAATGTTTTACATTCAAGTTGGCAAAATCAAATAGTCAGTAACAATCGTATTTGCAAATCGACGGGAGCGTTATTCATTTAAGGGGTATGCGGCTAGACTTTGTTTATTTGGTTAATTAATCTTAAATTTATTAACACACTCACGTTTATCCGTAAAGTATTATTACACTATTATTTAAAAGGCGAAAGTTTGTATGTGTGTGTATGTTTGTTACTCCTTCACGTTCAAACATCTGGACCAATTAGGATGACATTTGGTGTGTCTTCTACCAGAAATGATTAGTGAAATCAAAGCTGGGAAAGTACTTACAGCAGAGGGGCCTGCCAGAGTTGCGGGTTGTTTAAAAGAGATACCGCGGCCCCTGAACACA
Organism: Ochropleura plecta; assembly: GCA_905475445.1. Lineage (NCBI taxonomy): Eukaryota > Metazoa > Arthropoda > Insecta > Lepidoptera > Noctuidae > Ochropleura > Ochropleura plecta. Next base: position 2,641,843 of record FR997735.1, read on the forward strand.
TCCTTACTAATATTATAAATAAAAAGCGAAAGTGAGATTGTTTGTTACGTCTTCACGTCTAAATGGCTATACCGATTTTGGTGAATTTTGGTACAGAGATAGTTGGGACCCTGGAGACGGACATAGACATTTTTTTTAAATAGTGAGAAATGAGGCAGAAAGAGGGAAGAAAAGGGAAAACTTAGCTTTGCTATTACAATAAATAAGGCGCAAGGGCAAAAACTACAGGTAGCAGGTACCTGCAAATCAGGAAAGGGGAACTGTGTTACCCCGAATTTAACGCGAGCGATACCGCAGGCAAACGCTAGCAGTTAATAAACTAGGCACATTCTTCTCTCTGTACGTACCTTATCAACATTGCAGCCTGTGTATTTATTTACGTTCAGCACACAAGGGCCTTGCCTGTTCCCCCTGACTCGGCAAAGCCTTGAACGTCAGTAGTTCCACCCACCCCAACAAGGTCATTCGTACGATTTCCATCGTACGCACCCTAATGAATAGCAAACCCTTAAACAAACCTATGCAATGAATGACACGTGTAATCACGACTGTTCGGAAAAGTCCCCGTACTAGAAAGTACAACCAACCTTTCAGCCTTTGTACTCTTTGTTTTTTATGATGTTTTCCTGTGTTTTTTCTTGTGTGTACATAAATGATTAAATAAATAAATAACCAAATATTGTTATGGGATGTGCAGTTTATCTATTTAATAGATATGTAAACACTGTCTTCCAGACTCAAGTAGTCGGGTAGCTGACCCGAAAGTCAATTGTCAATGGTCTCTCACTACGGATGGCGAGAAGGTCAAGGTGAAGCGGACCAGGAACTGAGACTTGGTTGTGCTGGTGAGCTTGTGAGACAGTGATAGTTGGTGTTGTTGGTCCTGCTAGTCCCGCTAGCAACCAAATACTACAGGACGATGATAAGGTTCTTCTTAATAAGGTGTCTAATAATAAATTAAGAACTTGTAGTTTCACTGTTTGGAGCCCTGCCGCGGCGTAGCTTGGACCCTGTTCTCGATACCGGTGGGCTCTTTTTTAGGATTCCGTACTTTAAAAGGTAAAAAACCCTTACAGGATCACTTTGTTATCCATCTGTCTGTCTGCCAGAACGCTTGCATGTATCGAGTTGAAATAAAACACATTCAAATCTGTGGGCCCTTACAACTGTGAAAAACTCAACCCTCTAAGTCTACGCAGTCAAAAGATATATGGCCAATTACGTCGCAAGTTTGTACAGAACCCTCGGTGTGCAGCTCCAACTCGCACTTGACCAGTTTTTCTTAACGTGGTGCTTGATATTGGTTTGTGGATGTCAGATAGGCAGTCGCTCCAGGAAAAAGACTGGAATACAGCTGAATCCGCTTAGCCTGCAAGCCGACCCCCATTTAGGTATGTAGTTAAGTGTCTGTTTTCTTGGAATCGTAACCTTACAACATTATAAAGACGAAATTTAGTTTTTTTATCATATAAGTTTTGTATTCCATCACAACGTTGTTGTATTTAACATCTAAGGTGGACTCCGTGGACTAGTAGAGAATATCTCGTGATTCACTTAAATACCACTATCGAACATGAAGTTTAAATATGAATATAAATGTATTGTAAATAAGTGGTGTAAAATTAAGTCCCTATAGTCAGCAGAGCCAAAAGAGCCATAAAAATAAACAATCATAATAAATTAGAAAATTGTGGGCGGTAGGTACCTACCACGCTTACCGGAAAATACATAAACATCTTTGTGGAAAAGTCATAAATTAGGTAAAACGTAGGTCACAGAAACAGGTGGCTTCTATTTATGGATGACCTCACTGAATAGAAATGTAATAGGTCTTCTACTTAATCAGTATTTGAAGCCTGAATGAAAACAAAATAGGTACATACATTGAAAAACATTGCTACTGTGTAATAAAAATAAAAGCAACTTGAAACTTGAAGTTATTAGATAACAGATTATCAACATGAACGGAACCGAAAAGGTAGGTACTTACGCATCAACCTGCTGGAGTTGCGGGTTGTTCGAAAGAGATACTACAGCCCCGGTACACAAAGGGCAAAAGAAGGAACATGAATAGATTTTAGTCAGTACAAGTCTGACACTCCCTCTCGCTCCGCCCAGAGCGGGAGAAGTTATTTGATTATTTCTCATCGGAAAAAAAGTAGGGATCAAAGAAGCCATTTCGTAAACTACTCAAGCAAAGTTAATCAAAATCAGATAGGACTTAATTGCGGACTTTCTCTAAATAAAAAGAGAATCACATTAATCGGCCCAGTAGGTACTGAAGGATAAATAATTAAATGCGCGGCACACAAATATTCCTTTTTTATAAAACGGTTTAAAATAGATTGCTGGTTACAACACCGACCTTTAAACAAAAAAAAAACTATACAATTTATAGGCAGTGTATAGTTATGTTTGTAGGCTTATATAAATTTTATAGCATTTGGTGAAAAATACCTAATTGTAACAGTTCAAACTTTGATTAAAACGGGTCTTGAATACGTCTCGATTTAATGATATAATAAAGCAATAAACTGTAATGCTTGTTCTATATAAACAAAGGTAATTAACGCCAGTGGGTGAGCCTACTGGCGTTAATAACAATTCAACTAACCTACAAATAACACTCCATCTAACCTATAAATAATATACGTAAAAACGTGTATATGGACAACTACTTAGATATAATGTAATAATATCTAAGTATAATTTGTTGTTATAAGCAAATTATATTATAAATAATCATGTTTATTCGTGATATTCTGTTGATAAACACATTTTTTTATTGAATTTAAAAATATGCGCCTCCTTTACTCTAAAAAAAAAAACGCCAGCTATAAGGATTCAAACAGTTGTTTATTGTTATCGTGGTGAAACAGAAAAAATAAAAGCCCTCGTTGCCATAAATGAGAAAAAAACACGCATGTGAAATACATTGCATATTGGACTTAATCGTAGTGCAGTGAGCCAGTTTTCGAGGAAGTGTATTGAAATATGTAATTTCGTAGCTACTGCGACTTCAAGCTACGCAGCAGCTACGTCGTAGCAAAGGAATGCAGTGTAGAGCTTTTTTTTCGTCCAGGCACGTGCAAAGTGCTATTTTCCTCTTTTACAGCCACATTAACCACTCACTAAATCACTTGACCCTCCAATTTTGTTAACTTCAGTAGGTACACCCTTGGTAGAAAAAAATGGACGGTCATGTGATTTGGTGTCTGATTTATCGTCCAATATTACTACTGTTCTTCAGTTTAACAAGTACATAATCAGTTAATGGCAGTATATAAATGACCAAAAGTTGTTTTACTCGATTTTATTTGCTATCTTCAGTCGCGTGATGTCATTCATGAAATTTTCAGATTGTAAATCGGTCAGCGGGAACAAACGGATACAAAACCAGCTTAGTTTACGATGCCTAGCGCCATTAAAGGGACTATCAAAGGTACATTAACAACGATTAACGACCCATTAACTTGTTGTTTGAAGCTCTTGAAAGTTATTGTTACGATGCCGCATTTTAAATAATGTACTTTGATACAGAGTTAGGATTCACCATAATGATTCCAGTCTCGTCAAATAACTATATAATAAATATCAAATAATAACACATCCACTACTTCAGGATGATGCGCAGGAAAAATAACTACCTAGATGATGATAATTGTCTTTTCGTTAGTTTCTATTAAAATGTTTACAAACTCCCTACATTTCCACTGAAATAATAATTACAACGGTAGGGGTACTAATGACCCAAATAGTAATTGACTCCTGAATCGAAATATTATGAGTGTTTTTAATATAACGCCATCTAGTGATGAATAGAAATATTAAAAGCAGTGCTGCCATCTTCTGGATATAAATAAAAACTTACCATAAATATAGAGTTACTGTTTTTAGATACGGAAGTTGGTAGAGATAATTAAAAAAAATAAAGTTATATAAATTACTCTTGATGAGATATTTCGAGCTCTGAGTGTCTTCTTTACAATAATACAAAACATAAGATAAAATAATAAATAATCAAAATCAAATGCCCTATTATTTTCATTACCTGCTATTTAGTCTATGCCTTGCTCTATTATTTTGCGCCTGCGCTCTTGATGGTCTACGCGACGTACCTAAAATCATTTTGTGGAAAATTTGAAGTTTGTTGTTATTTGTGACAACTTATAATTCATAATTATTTATGAAAGCTCCGTGCTAATTACCATTCCAGGCGCGGGGCAAGATTTCACTGTGGTGGTTAGCCTGGATGCGTTCAGACACTATACTTCGAGCGGTGTACGGTAGCCATCTTGGAATCGAACAAAGCTTCAGATGTGTAGTTTGTCTGTTTATCAATAATTTTTGTGCATTTTCTTGTAAATAGTTTGTATGTTTAGGATATGTACGGAACGTTCGTCCATATGTGTAAATAGCTATGGCTGCGACAAGGAAATTACAAGGTAATTTGTTATGTTATCAGGTTAGAGATTGATTGACCCCAACCGATGTAGGTACGTGTTCTAGAGCATTATTGTCAATTGATGAGACCTCTGGCATACTGGAGCCAGTGCTGGCGAGCAGAATATGTGAAACGTGTGTTAGTTACACGAGTACAGATCGCAATGCGTACAGGTGGTCGGTAAAACTTGACAAACTGCCGCGTTTCTTACGATTATAGTACTACGGACACGATTTTATTGTTATGAACTATCAACATCGACAGCCAGTCGATCGTTATCAGGCCTACCCTCTGTACTAATAACACAATCGCGAAGCAGAGAATTGTTTTTAAGTGATACCCTCAGTGAAACAGGTTTTTTACATTAATGCAATAATGTGGTTTGCAGGTGAAATAGACAGGTGTTTAAAAAAGGTAACGGAGGGCGTGGAGACGTTCGATGACATCTGGCAGAAGGTACACAATGCGACGAACAGTAACCAAAAGGAGAAGTATGAGGCGGACCTCAAGAAGGAGATCAAGAAGCTTCAGAGGCTACGGGATCAGATCAAGTCGTGGATCGCCTCCGGGGAGATTAAGGATAAGAGTACACTTTTAGAATATAGGAAACTAATAGAAACAGTGAGTTGATATCCCTTTTATTACTTAGTATAAGATTGTTGATATAACATACATTATTAGTGGTCTTCAACCAACATTTGAATACAAGTTTGTGTCCATTATAGATGAACTCTCTGTTATCAATTCTTATTGACATTCAAATCAATGTCAAATAGTTGTATATAAGTAAAGTCTGTTGCTACATACCAAATATTTGATATTTTAGATCCAATTTGTCTTGAACCTTTTCTCAAACTTTCTTATTAGGTTATTTATAAAGTGGTTGTGCTGAGGTAGCCTGTGACATTCAAGGTTTCCTACATGTGTATCTAATTGCCCATTGATAATTTGCGATCTTAAATAATATTATTTTCAGAATGATAGCCAAAAAACCTCTTTAAGTATATTTATTTGTAGCTTTCACTAACTTACAAAACTATATTGACAGTATTCAATACAATTCTGTAAATATTTACCTGACCAATACAAAACTGCGCATTGCTTAAAACATCAAATAATTTGAATGTTGCGGGCTACCCTGATGCTTTCTCCACTACTGCACCAATACCCATGTGTTTTTAAATGTATTCTTTTATGTACTGTCTACCCTCTATGTGCCCTGTCAGGAACCTAGCATGAAAATTTTATTTATTTATCATTTATTTTGATAAAATTGATTGTTTTTTGTTGGTAAAATTCATCACGTCAAAACTGGCATGGTCCTGCAATCATTTAAATAGGAATACACATTTAAAAGGACTAAAAATAAGGGTAAACTGTTATTCTATGAGCAGCACACACTCAACTTGGAAAAACATTGGACTTTAAAATCAGAAACTGCTCAGAACCCTAATAGAAACCCTTTTTAATATCTTCATACACTCTCCATCTATTATCTTAGTATTCAGGAGGTCTATATCTTTTCTCTATCTACCCCCTGTGTGTTGAACTACAACTCAATGTTTATAACTCCATTCTTAATCGGAAATGTGGCAAAAGTTTGTGGACAAACATGTCCTAAAAATATTTTCCAAAACTACACCACTCGGTTATTAGTTACTCCCACTAATATATGGCAACCTGGCAAATAACCAGTGAGGTATAATTTAATTGATAGAATTATTATGCAGAAAATAACTCCAGAACAGACGGTCCCATCATGAATAAATCTTTAAAATAAATCTGGTCCAGTTGGATATTTGCCATTTGCTTCTGGTCAAAACCAACATCCTGTTTGCACCTGAACAGTTCAACTATTTGTCCCTGATTTTGATGGAAGCATGACTATGGGCACAGCCTTAAAATATTTGACAATCTCCAGTAATTCGTGAATGTTTGTTGGCAGAAACTTTATGTAAAAATCAAATTTTAACTAGTAAGAATTAATGCAGGTTGGAATGCAACCAATGATTGGTGTTAAAACACCTGGATATGTTTTATAAACTTTCTCTTCCCCTAATTATTTAGGGTTGTACTCTACCTGCCAATTTTCTTTTTGTTTCTATTTGGTAATCTATTCTTTTACACTCTAAAAGTCAGTGACACAGACTCATATAAAAATGGTTCTGTATTAACTTCAATCAAACATTTATTGAACAAACTCCTTCAACAACTTTTTTTCAATAATGCCAATTGACTCCGTCTGTGTTTGTGTGCATATTTTTTGTATTTTGTCGGTGTTGTCAATTAAAATGATCCAGTAACTGAATCTAATAAACCCAGAAAACAGTTTTTTATTATAGAATATTAAATTAGCAATAGTCACTGCCAAATAGCTTAAAATGCTGACCAGAATTATATTTAATACAGATAAGTAAACCAAATGCGTGTGCTTTCATAAAATAAGAAACATACTAAATAAAGAATTGCACTTTTAAATGAATGAGATAAACAAACAACTTTCGATATTTTAAATCAGAAATTATCCAATACGATTTCAACATAATATGTGATTAAAGACACACCCCCAAGTTTCATAACATTACGAGTGAAGTGATCTGTCTTCCAATCAGTGACACAATCCCTTATCAGTGAGATAAGCTTGCATTTCGTAATACGAACTAAGGAATAAGCATAGCAACGCCTTCAAAATTCGTCCACAGAGGCTTAAAGTTATTACAAAGTTCATTTATTATTACGTTTTATAGTTACTTTGCTTGTGGGCAACAAGTAGTAGTTTGTGGCTGTCGTACTGAAGCTTTACTTGTATTTTGTGTATGTCCTTATTTTTAGAGTTTTGCTCTTATGATCTTAACATTAATAAAATAGGATATTGGTACATTTATGTACACCTCCTTAAAATACTTCTAAATAAAAACTTCATAAAATAATCACCACTTTTTTTTTATTAAGAATACTTTCTTTATTTTCTTTTGCTTTACAAGATATGCCTAAAATTATGCGGAATCATGATCCCAATCGATTCGGAATCCTGTAAACGGTGTAAACAATCTTCCATGCATCAGATACATGTCTGACACAGATAAAACTGATTTAAATTCAGAGTCAACATTCAAATGAATGCAACAGTGCTTTAATTCTGTTTACGTGTTTTTTTTATTGTCCCCAATATTACAACTGAAGATTAAATCATAATCACAAATTCATTGGACTGAATTATTTTTCTACACAAAACAGTGTCTTGTTTACTAAGTATTCAGTTAATATTATTAGTCTGGATTTTTACACTGCAGGGAAAAATAAATAACAAAGATACTCATTTGATCTTTATATTTCATAAACAAACAAAACAAAAAATTAAGATGCCAAAGGTAGAGTTCCTAGATAATAACGATGTTGAATTCAACAAGTCTATTAATATCAATATTGTGATTCGAAAGGTTAAAGTTTGAATAATACCAATTTTCCGCCATTTATGGACAAAGTGGCAATAGACTACTTTTTTAAAATAAGCCAGGTTTGAGTGTATTCAATTTTTTTTCAACCTTTTTAAGTTTTTCTTTTTATTTCTTATGTGTAAGCATGGAAATATTTGTCGCAACTTTCCAATCGATGTATTCAGTTTTTATTTCTCTGCTTTGTCTTAAAGCAGAACATATTCACCGCATTCAGTTGTTATACTTGTTTTAAATAGTTAGTCAAGTTAAAAGTGAGCTTAAAAAAATCGCTATATGCTCGATAGCGTTCGGCGGCGTATCACGTGCGAACGCACATGAAGCCTGTTGGGCAGGCCGCCGCCGGCGCGAGTAGACGAGCTTCGAGACCGCGCTTCGTAGGGATGTTACCAACCCATATGGTAAGCCATCAGAAAAAATAGGCTGCCATAAGCTAGGGTTAAAGATACCACCAGGGTGTCCACTATCAGGAAAGTTGACAACTCAAAAACACCCTGGGATAGTGGAAATGTACAATTTGCTGCAAAAATTCAAAGGAATTCGTTGATTTTGGTGGGAGAAAATACAATTGGCAAAAATAGCGCATTGTAATATCAGCGTTCATTTTCTCTCCTAAGCAGTGGATACCCTGTCAGAACTGTAGGTACTCAGCTCGCCGCACATGGGCCACTGGGCACAGCCACGAGCGAACAGCTCCAATATTTATTCATTTTGCCTTTCTACAAAATGTTAAAATACTGGTTGGTATGATTCGTGTGGCTGGGCTGTTGAACCTTGGGTGGTGAGCCCTTCTATATCAAAAGTAAATTCAGCTAGGTTTCCTGTGAAGTCACCTAAATTAAATAACTTAATCAAGAAGGTGATATTATAAGTCGATGATAGTCAAGATTTTAAACACTCTGAACCAACAATAAATTAATTAGTTTTACCAATTAATTTCTCTTAACATAATGTTCTATTAGTATTAAAAACTTCATTTTAATTTAAAACATTGATCATGATTAACTTCACTATTGAGTTCACAAGCATTTAAAACTTATTTTAAACATAGTTTTTTTAAATTATTTAAAAACTTTTTTTTGGAAAATCATTTTATATTAGATACACACACGAGGCATAAGACTTATTTTCTCTTGAATACATTCTAGTTGTTTTAAACGAATTACCCCTCTATTTTCAGCAAATGGAAAGGTTTAAAGTAGTGGAACGGGAGACGAAAACGAAGGCGTATTCCAAGGAGGGTCTGGGTGCGGCGCAAAAACTGGACCCCGCGCAGAAAGAGCGAGAGGAGATGTCCTCGTGGCTCGTCTCCTCCATCGACGCACTTAATTTACAAGTAAGTATCTTAGATACACGGGAGTGTGAGCAAATGCAGTGGTTATATGCGGGGAACGGGCGGGATTCAAGCTACGCATGTAGGGTAGGGATACCATCACATCACATCATCATTATTATCATCAGAAAAATATAGGTAGGTACAGTATAATTTATTATGCACCAAAATGTTACGAGCTCTTTACAATATAGTAGTATAGGTACTTGACGCTAAAGCCTAAAGGCTCATTTGCGGAGACGCGGTGTCGGTGTCGTGGTGCGGCACGTTGCACATTTTTCGGCGATTGATGCGGCGCGTGTGGCGAGACGCGTTGTAACGCTTCATTTCCAACAAACGCGCATAAAATGACTTCTAATAAATCGACAAAATTATCTTTGAATTAAAAACGTGCCGTCTCCGCAAATAGGTCTGAAATTTGTTACTTTAAAGACGTTGCAATTTCTAATCTCACCGACAATCAATGCCAAAATGTAGTTAATTTAGGGAACTTCTTGATAGATTGAGACCGAGATTATAATGATACAATTATCAGTACAAAACTGACATCAATCGGAAAGTATTTGATTTGATTATTGATTCAAAAACATCGATAAGGCTGTTAATTTTTCCTAGTAAAGTTGCTTGTCTAACAAGTAAGACCAATAGTCCAGTATTTTAGTATTGAATAGAAGTAATGTAATAATCCATAATGAGGTGTAGAGCATCGATTAAAGTATCGATACTAACTCGAGTATCGCTTGAAAAATGTGATATCCCAACAGAAGTATCGATACAACTGTAGTATCGATACTTTTTTTCGAATTGAGCTTGATGTCACGCCATACTTAAGCTATCCCTCTCGTCTAGTATTTTCTTCGTCACGTGCTTTCCAATTTTTTTTATTCTTCCTACTAATATGCGCACACTTCATTTGTTTGCCACTCCGTGTAGATATAGGGGCTATCGCTTGCGAGTGGCATTGCAATGAATATTCTCATTAGTAACGTTTACAACACTTTAAGTTGCTAGTGTATCTATGATTTCCACCGCCTTTTGCCATCATCGTTCGCCCTTCACAAAATTAAGATTACCGTTATAGACAGATTTTCACGGTTATAACATAATTAAACTAAACCTCATGAGAAATCTGTTTATCGGTGCAACACTTCGTGCCGCAATGGCTGGGTTCCGGCGGCTTCCCGGTAACTCGGTCGTATGCCGCCGGGCTGGGCAAGACTCGCGGTGGCAACGGTGCGCGCGCCTCGCGACGGTTTCGCAACGCGCCGCCAACTGCACTGGTGTGTAGATAGAATTAAATCCTGCCGGAGGATCCTCAGAGTGTCTTCACACGAAACGTTTGTCCAGGCGTGGACGTCACGTTGTCGTCGCGTAGTCTCTGTGTAAACGCGTATGCTGCGCTACCGTCACGTAGACGTAAATGAATCGGAAATACGTCGTGTTGACGAGGCGCTTGCGTCGCGTTTGTGCGGGGATTACGCCGCGTATACGTTCGACGATGGCCTCCGCCGGACCGACGTCGGATGCGAAGACACCCTTACTCCGGCTTATGTGTCAGTTACCGTTAACATTCGTCCTCTGGGCGAATCCAGGGAAACCTAGTGTAGGCTCCATGTGGTGTTGAGCTGCGTCGTTACTATTGGTATTGCCATAATCACCGTGCTTCGCAGACATGGTATACAATCAGCATGATATACACATACACGACACACATTTGATCATACAACACTGGTAGAGAAATGCTTTCAATCAAAATACAATTTATTAAATAAAGGTAGACTACATTCTCTTGCGGAAACAATGAAAGAGACTCCAGAAATGCTTCCCACGACATTGTAACCTACCCTAAGTCCTTGGAGAGCTAACCCCATAGACATTGAATATATCTGGGACACCGTCGGTCTTATTGATCTACTAAATTGATCCTAAGCCGAGAGGTATAGACATTATTTAGTATGTGCTTGACCTATAGCCGATTTCTGAATTGAGTAAATAAAGTTTAAACTTTACATACATAAATTTTAAGAATTACATGTGCAACATTAATTAAATTGAAGGAAACACCTTAGTATGTGTTGAATTAGTTATATAATGATCATAAGGGGTGTAAAATAACTTTTAACAAAGACAAAAGGCATAATTGACATTGCGTTTTTTTTAAACAAGACTTCACCTTCTTCTTGGTGGCCAGCATTTTCACAAACTAATAACATAAGTTTTTAATGTTAAAACTTTACTTTGAATTTACATTGAGTCTTACTGTAAAACGTGATTTTTCATCCCTAATAAAAAGCCATTTCCTAGCAATAAGTTTTGCTAACTTAATTTGTTAATGTTTGTTTGACGACTTCGTGAAAGGTCCTTTTATACCGTGTACACTACACTTTAATACTCAAATCAGAAACTGTGCATTAGACATGTTCTCGCCTCTAGATTTATAGTTAAACAGCTCTGCGACAGTAACAGGAATAACAGGCACGTACTTTACGGGCTAAGTAACGATTATAGACTTCGACCTTAGTGATTATGTGTAGAGGTACCCTTAGATTATATCACTGCCCCTGTATGTAACCAGTAGATAAAAGCTATGCGTTACACTAAATAATACTAATGTTGACTTTCTCCGTTCCAGGTTGATCAATTTGAGTCTGAAATAGAGTCACTCTTAGTGGGTAAGAAGAAAAGATTGGACAAAGAGAAACAGGACCGGATGGAGGATCTTAAATGCAAGCTGGAGAAGCACAGGTTCCATATAAAGAAGCTAGAGACGCTCCTCAGAATGCTTGACAACATGTCCGTTGAAGTTGAACAGGTTGGTACTAAATACTTCTTTACAGTACTTTTTATTCTAAGACTTTTTTTTTTCAGCTAATACTGTCATGTTGACCTGTTGAACAGAACCAAAATGTTTTCTAAATGTAGCAGTAATGCAATGTGTTCAATCACAAATTTTTGTAATCAAATATCTATCTATTTGCTGCTTATATGCCACGGAAATAAAGCCGTGAATATGATACCAAACTTGCCAGGAAGCAGACTTCATACAAAACGAGAAGCGCACGCGCTGATCAGATAACAGATCGCTTCTGTTCGTTTATTACAGTATGATCGAGTAATCATAAATCAATTATGTGTATGTTCTATTAATGCCAGTCGATCTAGGTCAGTGAAACAGAGAGTATATTGAGGCAGATCAGTAATAATGACGTATCTCTAAGTAATAATTTGGTGAATGTGTCGAAACGCCGATGTTTGGCTTGCATCCATTTCAGTATGGAATTATTTCCATTCACTATAGGAAGTTACCCGATGTTTATGTCGTAGGTACTCAGACTACCTAATACCTTTTTCAGTGTACTCCCTATTGATCTAGGTCTTATTAAAACTCGAAAGTCACTATGGGTACTCGAACTACCCAATAAGTTTTCAGTATGCACTCATGGATCTTAGGACGTGCCAGTTATGCACAAAAAAAATGTAATACAGTTGAAACCAGACTGCAAAATTACTGTATTCAATGATGATTGAAAGTCCCAGATAAAATAAACAGTCCCCAAACTATTGCTGACTGTGTGATGCACAGGCAAAGTATTCACAAACAAAAACATGTTAAATCTCTTTTTCTTTTCTTAGATGATTTTCGTATTTCATCAGACATTTTTTTTTGTGAATATTTCGCCAGTGCGAACTCACTAAGTCGAATAGTAAGAAATTATATCCCCTCTGTCTTTTAATTTTATATGACTGTATTTACTTGTATATTTATGTGTACCAAAAACCAAATTTAATTACCAATCTTTCTCAAGTCTAAGCAGGTGTACCTTACATTGCAGATAAAAAGGATAAAGGAAGACGTGGAGTACTACATCGACTCGTCGCAAGACCCTGGCTTCGAAGAGAACGAGTACATCTACGACGACATCCGAGGACTTGACGACATCGAGCTCAGCGGCGTCGGCCTACCCTCCTCTGCCACCACCGATAGTAACAACAGTAATGACTCCGCGGGATCTCCTACCAGTATGCTCTCAGGTATGTAGAACTTTACTTTATTATGTAGAAGTTAATGCATGACCAGATTAGACAAGAAGTTATTTCTTTGTGTGTGGAGCTAAACGATTGCCTGCTGCCACGGGTTCGATCCCCGCACTGATCAAATATTTGGATGGGCTACAGATAGCTGTTGCGGGTCTGGCTGTTTGTGTATGTGGCTTTAAATATTTGTAAACGCACCCACGATCAAAGAGAAATACTTAGTGTGGAGCAACTTCATCACTATTACTCACAAACGGTAAAGAACTACATGGTTTTCCTAACCACGTAGTTCTTTACCGTTTACCATCCGCAAGAGCTAAAAGCAAAGATAGATTCGGAGGCGTGTGTTAGCCACCAGCCCGCACCGAGCTCGCGGTGGAAGCTTGTCATCCTAGCAGTACGTTATAGGCTAAATGCTGTACTTGCTGGAGGGCCTAGTACTTCCCCAAAATCTTTAAAGAACATAATACTACTTCATGTATCTTTAAACAGCGACGGTTCGCCTGTTCCCGTGTATAGTTGCTTGGCTTCGATAGAGATTAAACACTACAACTTCCTTTTTTCAACCAAATACTAGATACCTATTTACTATAAAGAAAAATACATAATTGCAAAACATTCCGTATTCTGACATCCTGTGGGTGTGCACTCGTACGTGACAAAGCCGAACCCCCAACAAAATGTAGCCTACACAACAAAATGCCTCGTCATTTTAATGAAAAAACCGTGACTAGCGAATTCTTCAAGACTTATAACATTTCTGTAGGATTCTTTGCTACATACATCAAGTTAAATGGAATGGAACCAATTTTTTTTTGTAGATTAAGGTTATTAGCATAACGAAGGATTGGTTGCAGTATGATATCACATGCGATTGTAGCCGAACTAAAGAGGTTTTATTGTGTTGGCAGTCATGAAAGGGGTCAGGCAACCCAAGCAGCGGTACTTTTTGACGCGAATCTAATCACTCACTTGGCAAAGCTTAATCGCAATAAAAAAAAACCCTAAAAAATCCTGTAACATGTAGTATGTCTTTGTCTATATGTATTATACGTCTCTGTCTACGGTTTATTAAAAAAAAAAAACATTTTCTTCTCTTTCCCAGGTACAAGTCCAGTAACATCACCAACGTTAGAGGTACACAACCATTCAACAGACTCCATAGACGTCGAAAAAAAGAAAAAAGAAGAGATCATAGCCAAAGTGAGTAGTCACACACACATACATACGTCATACCATTACACATATATTTATTATAATCATTATCTTACCAATGTACTGCTACGTGGAGTTTTGATGTGGATTTTCCAAATTGATTGCTTTGTATGATTAGTTTTGGGTTCTAAACTAATTTTCGTCAATCGAATCTTAGTAGTGGTATCGTGTGTCAAATCTTTTCGATATATCGTTGATTCGTTACATTAGTTTCTTGTAAAGTATTACATGTAAAACTAAATGGTGTTTCGTGTAAACTTCAATAGAATTATGTTTACACAAATTGTCCCATACATTGTGTATGTATCAGGCTGCTTTGTTTAATAGAAGTAACACGAGTATTCTAACAATATAGTTCGTTAGTATCCAATAATAAAAAAGGTCCCGTAAGATACGCCATGCCATGGCAGGGTTCCAAAACAAATATAGATTATTGAGGAATCAATCCAGTGTCCCTACAAATATTCCACAAACGGCGGTTTTTTTCCATCTTCAGGAAAATACGCCAGATTTACATAATTTGTACAAAAAAACTGCCATTTTTATTGTTCAGAGACGATTAAAATAATCGGTCCCAAGTGAAAAATGATTGGCCAAGTGATAACTAAAATATTAACTAATTTAATGTTCTATTATCATATCTAGAACAACACGGGCGTAACTAAATAACACCAATTTTACAAAAGAGACGCATGCCGATATATGTTTGTTATAAATGACTTTTACCCTTCTGTAAGGATGGTGTGCTCACTTTTACGCCCTTTTTGTTCTAGGTGTGCGATCTGTCTTTTTCACCGACGATTCATACGAACTTGGTAAGTGCTGCGATATTTTTATTAATTTAATACCCATTTTTATATAAAAAATCAGAACAAAATACAGCTTTTGTGGCTATATATTATGTGCTAAAATAAAAACAAGCACAGTTCTGCATATTTTACAACCATTTTGTCTATTCAAGTTGATTCACCCAAAGTAAAACCTCTTGACATCACGAATTTACCGTGAATTTCTCTCAAAAAGCTCCCTAGCCTGTCGATGGCAATATGTAATGAGGTAGCCTAAAACTTAGCTAATCCGTGCAGACAGGTCACGCACGACAACATTCAAGTGTTCCTTTGTTTGTAGAACAACACTACATTCTAGAATTTTCTATGAAACTCGACCGGAAAAGGTTTTCTTAGTTCCTTCTAAAAAAAACAAGCCAAGTCCGAGGGTTCCGTACAAACATGCTACATAAACGGCCATATGCTTAGATTTTTTCAGTTTTAAGGAACTACAGATTTGACTATATGGTCTTAATTTCAACTCGATACCTCCACGAATTCCCGAGATAAAGGGTCTTGACAGACAGACAGACAGATGGCCAACAAAGTGACCCTACCCTTTGAGGTATGGAACATTAAAAAAATACAAACGAACCCAAAACCAATCTTCAAGTTGACACAAATGGTAAAGTGATGTGTTGATATTTGCAGCCGGTAAAGCCACTGCCGCTGCGCGCGGTGAACGCGAGCGCGGTCAGTAACAGCACGTGTAACGTTAGTTCCTTGCTCAATAACTCCGCAGCATCCACCAATAGGTCAGTCCACTGACACAAGTGTAATTATTACCACCTTAATGTAATTTACAACCCACATTGATTGAGGATTATTTTAATGGAAGATAAGTAGATTTATTTATTTTTAGAATTTACGTAATTAATATAATTAGGTGTTAAAAATCTTTTGAATCCTTAAACATTCTGCCCCGTGACATGCAAAATTTTATTAACTTACTTAAAGATTTTTCGTTACTAAAGAGTAATTAATTTTGGAAAAGTAAGAATATTGCTTTGGAGGTCGTTAATTTTAATATACAAATAAGGTATGAGAAGACCAATTAGAAAAAAACTTACAGAATTTCCCTGCTAACCAGTGGAATTCAAAACTGCAAAAACCTTGTCAGAACTATCATGTTACTTGAAAATTTCAATAAATAACAGTTTTATTTTTTGGCTGAGCGTACCATAACAGTGCACAGATTATCTACCGGTTAAAAAAGTAATTACTATCATGCAATCGTTTCATGGAAGAGATTATTTAAAAAAAATAACATTCACGATAAATACATAAAAACAGGTGATTCAAGTTTATGAACTTCAAAATAATAATTATCATTCATTCTAACGTTTAATTGCCACGTTTTAATTATAGCAGTTGCTAAGTGAATCTCTATAATGCATTTCATTATCTTCTGTTAAAATAGTCCTCAACACTCGAATATGTAGTTAAAAATTCACATAAAAATGTGAACACAAAAAGAAACTTGTTCCTAGTTATTTTTTTGTTCTCATTTTATTGCGCGCATGATTCAAGCTCATTATAGAATAACTAGTTTAATTTACAGATTATTTGTATTATGAAATTGGGTATTTTGGTGCAATAAGCTTAAACAGTTACAGTTTTATTCAAGTTGTGGACTTAAAATGCAGTAGTTTGTTTATTTGTAAATATATTTATTAAAAACACGATTGCTTGCACAGCTGTTCACAATCACACCAATTATTGCCATTTAGATTAATTAATTAAGTATATTTTACAGCAACAAGTGCATAGGAGTACATTTCTAAATCCGCCAATACATAATTGCCGCCAACATTGTAACCTTAAAAGCTTATTGTAACAGGGCTGTTAGCGACATCTCTTCAAATCTCAATGAAATATCTAGCAGACGGATTCGAGACGCGCGTTGCATCCTATATTGATCTCTGCGTCGCAAGCAATAAGTTTTAAAGTCCATTAGTTGTAAGCACGCGATGTGCATACTCATTAAATATACATACTGTTATTGATTTTATGTGATTCTATTTATAAAAGATAGTGTAAATCACTTGTGCAGTATCGGGTACGCACGTTCTGCTTACTGATAAGAGTTTTCTTTGATATCTGATCTTGTTTCTGTGTGTTTGGGGGGAAAGATGGGTATGTGTAGTGTTAGTAAACATATTGTGTACGTTTAGCGTCAACAAGTGTCGCGTGGTTTCAAGGGCAGTTAAGAGGGGTTGCTGCTTGTTGAGTTTTCACTTTTCAAGTTTTCATCCGTCTGACGTTGACAAAACATGTTTTGTATTGATTTCGGACGTGTGAGACACTTTACGCTTCAAAATTTGTTGAAACACGTTACCAAATTGGATGCAACTAGTGGTTCAGTTGGTTCTGTGACTAAATTCATTGTTTGTCGTGCGCTGGTGACATTGAGATAGAAGGGATGTGTCTAGCATGACGTTAGCGTAGTGCTGCGAGCGCTAGGTTCAGTGCAGTGAGCGTGCGTGTATGTGCAGTATAAGCAACAACACGGGCGGCGCGTCGGGCGCCAGCACGCCTAGCAAGCAGCCGGCCGCGCCCAGCCCGCCGCACGCGCCGCACGCGCCGCACGTGCCCCACGTGCCGCACGCGCCGCACATCGCGCACGTGCCACACGTGCCGCACCACCACGTGCGACAGCCCAGCTCCAACACCAATACCAACAGCAACAGTAACAATACCGGTGAGTCACTTCTACTTGTTTACCAATGCTTGTCTGGCTGTACCCTTTGCTTTCTGTAAGCCTGAATGGACGAATCAGCTGTGAGGCTTCATGACAGTTACGATAATTATGTGCTTATCCCTGTACAACCGTTTTTACTAGAAATTTAATTTATCGAGACATGGAAAGGAAAATAAACAGTATTTAAGAAAGAAAAAAAATATAAATCTTTATTTATTTTAACGTTTTAGATACATATTTTTTAAACAGGTCTATGTGGATACCAGTGATGTGTTGAAAACAGGATAATGAACACTTTATTTTGTTCAACAGTAAAAAGTATAACGTAGTGAATGTAGAGTGAAATAGTATAATGTAGTGAAAACCAGTATAATACTGTTTTTAACCGTACAGTTGGCAACCCTAGGAATAAGTACACCGACACGAAAACGGTTACCACGTATTCAGTACATTCTGAACATTCCCACAAATAAATTTTTCGTCGTTAATTTAAAATAACATCAGCTGTTCCACACATTTAGGTATTGCTATTTTGTACGAAACAGCTTTTGTTTAAATGACTGACGATAAAAAAATATTTAAAGATTCAAAACGATGATCGAATTAATTAGTTGTTTTTTTTTTTAATATTTTCATTTTCACAATTTAATGAATTTCATAAAGGTTTTATTTTAGAGGGACATGAATATTTAATGTATAAATAGATTAGTTGGTTTAACTATTTACGCTACCAGGTAATACTGACTTCATACATATGTATTTACTGCTTTTCTTATTCAATGGCCATGTTATGTGTTGTCACATTTTTATGATTTGTGTATTTACAACTTGTGAGTTAAATATTCATACAGCTGTGAGTCCAGGTGTGTTTACACATTGTTTTATGTCATGTGTGCTATTATTGTCACAGCACAGTTGTCAATATTGTATTGTTGAGTTGACACAGACATTGACATAATTTATGATGATAATATTTAATTTTTTCTTCATTTACTAACAATCTTGTAGTAAATATAAATAATGCAGCCAGGTTTTACATAATTGATTTTAACGCGACAATACAGATCTTAAGTTTATAATTATTTGGAAAATAATGATGTGACAAAAACCAGCCGAGGGCCTGACTCGCACACCGTGGGTTTCATACAAACTTGCGACATAAACAGCCATATCTTTTGACTGCGTAGACTTAAGGCTTGGGCACACCAAAAGCAGGACAGGTGCAGCACCTTAGCAGGGCAGGTCAGTTGCGCCGCGGTTGATGTCACACCAGAAACATGAGCAGTCAGAAAGCTGTTTGAAGGCGGGCCTGCTTTATAACTGCGCGTTTTATCTATGCGTGTCGTATCGATAGCCACACTCGGTACACTTCGAGATGTTGAACGGTTCTGAGTCTGACGAAGAGGAGCTATTGTTGCTTCTAGCTTTGAAGTAAAAAAATAATAATATGGGTTCACGATGTAAATAAGAGAAGAGAAGAATATGGGGAGTACCATCGTCAATGTTTCATTCGTTTCCATGATAAAGTTGTAAAAAATCACAATCGTTTACGACCTGCGCTGCGTCTGTCCCACTCAACTGCATTGGTGTGGCTAGTCTATTGACTAGTCACATCAAAGCACTTGAGCGGGCGGACGTAGTAATACAACGTGTGCTCACTGCGGCCACCCCGCGCCTGCGCTGCTCCCGTCCAAAAGTTTTGTAGAAGAGCAGTGCGTGCGCGGCGCAGTGGCGGAGCAGGTCAAACGCGGGCCCGCTGAACCTCAGCGGGCCCGCGTTTGTTCAGTGTATCATCCCTCATATAACTACATTATTTTCTAACGTAGACGCACTGCTACCGCACTGCAACTGCTTTTGGTGTGCCCAAGCCTTTAGAGGGTTGATTTTCATACAGCACAAAGGAATACTATTTCAACTCGATACCTCTACGCGTTCCCAAGATAAAGGGTCGTGACAAACAGATACACGGTCATCAAAGTGATCCAATAAGGGGTCCATTTTCCCTTTGTACGGGACCTTAAAAACACAAATTAAGAGCCTAATTTGTGTTAATTACTTGAATATGAGTTTAAGGAGGAAAAAACTTAAAATAACTTGTTCAACATTCGTTATAGAGAAGATGTACCAATTCCTGTTATTTCGTGCGTCATCAGCGAACTTTCACTTGTTTATTTAAGGATTTGGCAGAAAATATGATTTCAGTGAGATAAGGAAGTGGTCAGACACATTGTGACTTACAATAATGCTTGCCAAAATAATTATTTAGTGTGATTGACAACCGGAATACTAAAATAGGTTCATTACTGTCGTGTGCTTAGGTATCAAAAAAATATGGTTCCAAACTTTAACCAAATTAAATTACATTTTACATAACCAAACAATTGCGATATTTCCCAACACAATACAATTAAAATCAATTATTATTCGCTTCTGAAACCACAAATTCCGGCTGAAACAAGGCACCGCCATCGAACTTCCTCCACCAACGATAACAACACAAACAAACAGCAAGCCAGGCATAATTAAAAACACACGTAATCAATACAACTAAACGCGATAACGTACGCTTCCATTGTTTACAAAATAAACAGAACGTTTATCGACGCGAATGAATGGAACACGGCGACCGACAAACTTCTTACGAAAACGATTAATCGCACATTGGCATTCCGCCAATATTCGTAAAATTTGCTAAAAACTGGCCGTAAGCCAGCGCGATGACATGGCGAGAGCGTCCGCTCAGTCACTAGGCTGTATCGGACGAGACCTGTGCCTAACTTTAGAATTAATTAAGAAAACATAATAACAATGGTTTCCCGCGCGAATGTAGGATAAATATGGACGATGGTAAAGATATTGTTGTCGAGTGTTGTGTGTGCATGTTTTTTTTTCTCAAAAGAGTTTTGATGGTGTTGTGAAATAACGCGGGTATGTCTAGAACTGCGTAGTTTTATGTTTTGTGTGGTTTCCGTGAACTTCAATGGTGGTTACATAATTTTTTTTTTGTTATGGTGTGTTGGTTTATGGGAGACGTCTATTGTTCGATTCTACATGAGTGTTTTTGTTGCGAGGTGAGGGTACCTATACATGGCCACGCTGTTTTGATATGCTAGAAGCTCTAAGCTATATGTAAATTATCTTTCAGCAGTTTAGATTACTTAATGCCAATGGGAATCATGGGAAATAAAAACAAATTCAATTTTGCAAATGGCTATGTTGTTTTGATTTTGACAGCTGTTGTAATGTCAAATGTACTACGTTTCGTAAACTTGACATTGTATTCTGTGTTTGTACTTGTTTATTGTGTATCTAATTAATCTTTGTCGGTACCTACCTACTGTTTACTAGAGAATTTTGTATAGTAAAATTGAAGGTGTTAAAACTTTAGTTTTGTCCAATAACTGATTGGCATGGCGCATCTTATCTCCTATTGGCACGTTTTATTATAACTACCTGTCATTCTTGGCTCACTGTTTTCTTTGTTTGTGACAATAGTGCTTTATTTTCACATGGGTGTTAAAGTGGAAATATTAACAGATGGTACGTTTTTTATTTAATAAGAATATTATTTACTGTCGATGTGAACATTTTATCGTATTATTTGAGTACTATGTATTTATTTACCTAAAAACTTGCTTTTGAATTTGTAGTTACTTATATTATTTTTTATTATTAGTTGGCAAAATAAATGACGTTTGTGCTTTAATGAAGTTAAATAATCTAAATTACGTTGTGTTCGATATGAGGGTATTTGTAAAAACTTAAAAACGCGATCTATTGCAATCTTTACGTTCATACAAACATACAACTATAAACTCACGACTTCTCCCCTGTCCACGTCACCTAACGTTTGCGATCTTTCCTTAACCTTCTTATAACTAAAAACTGAATATATTTATCCAACGCTACTCCATTATTATTATTTATTGCGTTTGATACAGAAACATCCGGTCATTCGTCTTCATTAAAAAAATTGTATTCACCCGTTTTATATAGGATAGCCATAAAAATGTTGTTACTTTCAAAATATTTATAAACGTATTTATTACAATATCATCGTATTTATACCCAAAGGGGTCGTTTACACAACATATGTCCGCTCGACCGATGCGTCAGAAGAAAGACATTTTTGTAAACTGTATTGTTCAATTACTTTTGATCCGTTTATTATTGAGGACATACGAAAATAAATACTGAAATGTGAACAAAGAACAATGAATTTATTCGACCCTAGTCGTCCATTGAAATGTTACATTTTTTAGGGCTTACACAAATAGTTTGAGAGATATATCGTAAAAACCATTTCGATCATCGCGCGGCTTAAAGTTAACGTTATCCCAAAGTAACTATGCCACGCGGACGAAGTCACGGGCGCAAGCTAGTTAGAATAAAATATAATATACTTTAGAAATAATGAATAACGGTCTTCTACTTAATTACTTAGTGTTTTAAACTTTTAATGAACATAGTATTTAGGAAGCCATAATATTACTAAATACGTTTTAATATCTCAAGATAAAAAAGCGTTTTTTCACGAGAAAATCTCTTGTGAGTTGTGCCAAGTGTTTACATTGCAATATTGCTATAATTCTATAGTTACAATGTCTAAATCAGACATAGTCTAGCTAAAACTATAGTATGTAAAAGAAATACTGGATTAATTTAGTACCACAACAGCTTTAAATTACAATATCAAACAAACTAAACCTACCAGAGAGTTACGAACTTATTACCGCTGAAGTTCTAAAGCTACCTGAAGCTCTAAAAGTGAAAGAGAAATTAATAACACAAACTAGGTCAATTTGTATTGATCTACACCGGTCGCCTTCTTTGGTATGAATAACACGTATTTAAACAGCGTAAGTTTTAATGAGAACTTAGAGCTTTCAATCTGTTCGCTACTTGAGGACGCTTTGATGACTCGTAAATAGGAAACAGAAACCTGTATTAAGTATTTGATACCTACATTGAATTCTTTATTGCTGTCAGTTGTAGATCTTTGACAGTCGTTATAGTGGCCCCATAATGCCAACTTACCTTACCAAGAGGTATCGTACGTATTGCCAGTACTAACTGGGTTGTTGAGGTCCTATTTAAAATACTAGTATTCAGCTGCACCCGGTTAGATTGGAAGACGGATTAAGCTGGGAAATGGCTAGGCAGATAATGAATCGATTCTCAGTTTTAGACAACCAAACTCTTAATGCCAAATTAAATAAGGTAAACGCGCAATGTACGGGAAGGGATTATTCATTAATTGTTTTCTTTAGACTGCCTCATTAGTCAAGATTTTTCTGTATCGTGTGGTTAGGTTAGCATGGGCCGTGGGGCGTCCGAAGCAATTGATTTTATTTAGTCCGTCTTTTAGATTATTCAAAAATGAGGGACAAGTATTTTTTTATTTGTACATTAGACCAAAAATGACAACGACATAGCCCATTAAAGTTACGTGTGACGTCACTCGTTGCGAAAAAATGCAGCAACGCGTGACGTTTGAATAATCTTAAAGACGAACTAATATTTTTTTTGTTTTGAAACTAGCCTATTCGTCCGATATTACATGCGTGATGTTATTTTATGTATCTTTATGGTAGTGTAAGCAAGGGTGTGTGTGTAGTGTGAACCATCATTTAACTTTCCTAGCTCACGTTCTTACTTAAAGGCTTGCACAAAACCGTGTATGAAATCGTAGCTTGCAGAAGGTAACATTTGGAGATTTGAATTTGTTACAAACCTCTATATGAAACAAAAGAAAACGTTGCCCTACACTAGGAATTTCTCCAATATCATGGGTGCGTTAACAAACATTTAAACTCACATTACAACCAACCAGACCCGGAACAACTACCTGTCGGTGTCAGTATTCGCTCGCAAGTCTTTTAAAACAAGACTTATCTCTTGACAGTTGGGTAGTTTGCGAGTTACCCTGAAATTAAACTGTATTACTCACGCGTTTGAGTCACGCAATCAACGTGCACCTCAATTGTCAGAATGCTCAACATTTGTTTGTAAACAAACAATTTACATTACCGCAAGTCTGTACAGCAGTGACCGTTTTACATACACTTGTATGTAGACGTTACGCGAAACAACCTAGTATAATGAGGATACTTATAGGAGGGTCTAATATACACTTATAATAAAATATAACAGCAATAATCCTTACTAATATAATAAAAGCGCAAGTGAGTTTGTTTGTTACGTCTTCACGCCTGAATGGCCAAACCGATTTTGATGAATTTTGGTACAGAGATTGCTGGGACCCTGAAGACGGACATAGGCTAAAAAACGGGGAGAAAGAGTGAAGAAAAGAGGAGAGAAATATATTTTTTTTCGATCATTGCGCGGCTTAAAGTTAGCGTTATCCCAAAGAGGCCATTATACCGTCCTACAGTCCTACCAAGGGGTATGGTATTACGTACCCAGTACTAACGGGATAGGCAGTCGCTACCATGTAAAGTACAGGTATTCAGCTGCATACGGTTAGACTGGAAGCCAATCCCGACATGGTTAGCAAAAGACCAGGCAGATGATGACTTTCAGTTAAGATCTATTACATAATACGACCTAATAAGTGTAATGTCAGCAAAGCAGAGGGGCCTGCCGGGCTTGTTAGTGGTTTGAAAAGGATACCACGGCCGCGGAACACAGGGCAAAAAAAGAACATGGGTAGGTTTCCGTTCCAACGTTTTCGCATATTTTTTTAAATCCATATTTCCTATGTTACAAACTTGACTTTAAATAGTAGTATTCGGTATTATTCAATGCACACACAATGTTTTGAATTAAACAGGATTTTTCACCCAAAAAAGTTTCGTTTACCAGCTTTTGCGTGAAGTTACTATGATAATGTACAGAATAGATGCTTGAAAGGTTTCATAAAAGATTCAAAGTCAAAGGTTTTTATTTGTTAAACATAGGTGTAAAAGGTGTAAATATAAAGAAGGTATCTCCATGTTTTGCCGTAAGCGGCGTACAAGTATTTAACAAAATTAAGATTCAATTACAAAGGGTGTAAACCCCTTTGTAATTGAATCTTAATATTGTTAAATTGGTTTCAAAACGCTCCTAGAAAAATAAAAAACACTCGATCAATCCATTTTAAAAGTGGCTAAGTGTTTACACATTAGCGCTCACGACGACTGCACAAGTAACGTAAATAGCAAATACATACGTCACAGAATCCTTGTACACACGTTTAGTACCGTGAAATGTATTGATAGTGCCCTTACGTTAAACGTAGCTGCAGTACTACGGAGTCACAAACACAGAATCGCACGCCACGTGCGCGCGTGCGTGCGTGCGAGCGACTGCGTTTGTTTGTAAACAGCGAGACTTGAGGCATGAGCGATAATCGGACACGTTTTATGATTTTTAGTGTTGGGTATTTCATGGTTTTGCTATGATAAGGTTGTATGTGATAGTTGCTTGTGGTGAAATGAAACACAATTATATTCAGAATCAAAAATTTATATGTGAAACATAGGTATTTACATAAAGGTTTAAACTTATGGGTGCTATGTTTTGCCGTGAAGGCGTACAAATATTGTTAAACAACAAAAAAAATACAGCAAACATTAAAACTTTAAAATAAGCCGTGTGCTTGATGAGATTTCTCATCGACAATTTTTAGAAGCTTTAACAGACAAGTCCCAAAAGCGATGATGCAACTTTTTTTATATTTGCACCTTTTTAACATGACGCAGTTACAATACAAATCATCCCATATCACAGATGAATGTGTGAAGGATGATATGACAAGAAAGGTGTCCGATGAAAAGACGAATAATACAGGAGTATGGAAGAAGACATGCTGCGCCGACAATAACTTGGGATAAGGGCAGGAGAATGATGATGAATGACAAATGTATTTTCAAGTAGTAAACATAAGGCTTTATTGTTTACGTAATATAAAAAATTGCGTTACAGAATTCATTCATTTTTCATGGTGATAAGCAGGAACTATTATATGACGCGTGTTACGATCTTTTTACATTATTTTTTCTTATTTCGCATCTTCACTGCCATACGCCGGTTGTGGTAACCTCATAATGCCATAGTTATACGTCAAAATACAATTAACTAAAAGACTCATGACACTTACACAACAGTACTTACGTGTCCTTATTTCTGTCTGCAGATTATGAACTAGGCAGCCAGTCTGCGGTCAATCTGACGTTCGGTAGGCACGTCGGATTGACTGTACATCGAATCTCCCGCCTGGTTGCCTAGGGTGTTAATAATTGTAAAAAAAAACTTGTGTGCTGTTGAAAAATAAACAATTTGAGAATATTTCAGGTATTTATTTAGGTAAACCGATGTTTGGTTCGATATGTTTGAACGGAAGAAGTTAATGTGTTGTGTTTTATTACAGAAGTAGTGGAGAATGGTCCGGTGTCGACTACACCCGCGCACACAGCCACGCATCTACCGCCTGCGCCCACGCAACCACCACCCGTGAGTACTAGAACTCGACTACTTAATAATCAGCCTGGATTGTCCCTATGACCAGCCTCATCCATTTCCAAACGATTGTTTTTTTTTCTGGTGGGGGATTTAACGCCAGTGTGTCTTAGATTTTAACTTCTAACTAGCATACATTACTCCATTGCTGGACAAATCCACCCACTCCGTTTTTTTTCTACATATTTCTTTCTTAATTCGGGCCAGTTTTTAACTGTCTTAATGATAATACTCAGACATAACTACTTCAAAACTGCACATCAATATTTTGTCTTGCTTTAATTGTTTTACCAATTCTTTCATTCTTTAATACTTTTCCAATGAAATTCTTCACGCCTTTATTCGTTATTTTTTACGGAGCGATAAGATTAATTCCAAGACATTTTATGTAGAAACCAGAATAGATTGAACTCGTGCATTAATATAGCATTTCTTTCCACAGACGTCGAAGAGTTCGTCAGTGCCGCTACTCGGATCGAGCGCGAGTGCGAGCGAAACAGCGGCGTCCCCGCTCACCGTCAACGGGCCCAGCCAGCCGCAGCATCACACGCCGCAACATGTCGCCAACAAGTACGTACACAATGTTAATTGTATTAATTTTAATTATAGAACGGCTTGCGTTTGTTCGCAATACGAGTGATGCTGATTCTATAAACTGATTCAATCAAACTTTAAAGAGATCTAGATTATAATTAACTAATCTTCGATTAGCCGACTAAATTGTCCTCTTCTCGACATCAGCGGCTGAGTTGGGCGTAATGCTCGACAACTGAGCCAACGTCAGCCTGGATGGAGGTCGGACTCTAAATGAACATGACGAAAACCAAGATAATGTCAAACAACACGAAACGCAAAGTAGACAGGGGGTGTAGAGGTTGAATATGTCCGTGAGTATTTATACCTCGGCCAATTAGTCTCTTCCAGGCGAGGCAATATAAAGAAGAAAAAGAAAGTAAAGAAGAAAACGCTTGGAAGAGCGGTTTTTTGGTCGATGAAACACGTCATGAAAGGACCACTTCCAGTTCCACTCAAAAGGAAACTGATGAACATGTGCATTCTTCCCACCCTCACCTACGGAGCGCAAACGTGGTCATTAACAAAGCGTCAAAAGTCCGCACTCGGGGTCTGCCAGCGAGCTATGTAACGAAGCATACTAAACGTCTAAATTTCTGACCGTATAAGAAACAGCATGCTTCGTTCCAAGACCCAAATAGCAGACGTTTGCAACACAGCAGCAAAATTTGAGTGGAACTGGGCTGGCCACATCTGCCGCATGTCGCAAGAAAATTGGGCCAAAGTAACAACCGATTGGGTCCCGAACAACAGGACCCGACGACGCGGTAGGCGCAGAAGGAGATGGCGTGACGACCTGGACTTTCCCGAAAAGGATTGGGCCCAAACAGCAAACGAAAGGAAAAAATGGAAGGAAGGAAGGGAGGCCTTTGCCCTGCAGTGGGACAATTCTGGCTCATAATAAATAAATAATGGATTATAATGATCAGGGAACGCAGTAACCGGCAATTAATTCCACATACTGTAATGCTGTGTTCATGTCTCCCTTCATTATCAAAGTTGTACTTGAATCTTTTGGCGCCTGGCTGAAAATCGGAACTGATAACACGATATTTTTGTTTTAATGCAGTACCCAAAACAGTTTCATTTCGAACTAAAACGGACGCGCGAAATACATTTAAATAATCCTAATCCGTAATAAAAAACAATAAATTATGAT
Organism: Ochropleura plecta; assembly: GCA_905475445.1. Lineage (NCBI taxonomy): Eukaryota > Metazoa > Arthropoda > Insecta > Lepidoptera > Noctuidae > Ochropleura > Ochropleura plecta. The sequence continues at coordinate 2,670,048 of FR997735.1, forward strand.
GAGACATTCTAGTTACAGATATATTGGGAGATTGTAAAACTTGAAGTTTGATACTTCAAGTTTTACACAAGATTTTTTTCTATAAGCTAATTTTTAATTGTGTTATTTAAAAAATACCTTTGAATACCTCCCTCACCTCCGTACTATTCAATGCATCCACCGGCGCTCCTTGAGTGCGTAACATAGAGTTATATTGTAAAACGAGATTTTTCACCTTCAAAAAAGTTCATCCTTGCAAATTTTTGCATACATTTACTTATTTTCATGTACAAAATGCTTAGTTTTGACTCATTCAATCATTAAATATAATATAAATAAATATCTTGGGACAACTTACACACGGCTATCTGATCCCAAGCTAAGCAGAGCTTGTGTTATGGTAACCAGACTACTGATATACATACTTATATAATTTATAAATACATACATATTATAGATAAATCACACCCAGACACAGAACAAACAATCATGCTCATCACACAAAGTTTGTCCTGGGTGGGAATCGAACCCACGACCTCCGGCTCAGCAGTCAGGGCCACTAACCACTAGACCAACAGGCCCGTCAAAGTTGACAGCTTCGTATCCATACCGGCAGAGCTATGACAATGTACGCCCTGAAACCGGGTCGCACAGTGAACCGGTTAGCTCATATTTAGGTCAAAAGTAACAAGGTCACTAGGTTCCGAGGTCAGATAGAATAGGATCAAGGACTTCTGGCATAGACAAACTTTTATGCACTAGTACTTGTTTTAATTATGGTGTTTATTATTTGTAAGTTAGTTTTCTGATGGGGTAGGCAGAGATACTAGTGATAAATTATAAATTGTAATTTTATAAAGGTTATGTATTTATATTACTTAATTGGAATTAGTTACTCTTTGTTCATTGTGCAATGATAAGCTAATGAAAGTTGATGTTACCATCCAGCATGACGAGACCGTCGTGAATGCTGAGAAAGAGGAATATCTAAAGTTCTGAACTGAAGCTCTTTATAGGTGATTTGTTTTTCAGAAAACAAATAAATTATTTTCCAGCAATAATTTTTGCGTACAGTTACTTAGTTTGAAGTACATAATGATTGGTTGACAGCTTCGTGAGTTGTTCAATCAGTGTAATCCTGCCCAAAAACGGATTTATTCTGTTGGCAGTTTTTTTAGTTCCTGTTTATATTTTTGCAGTGGTCGAGTAAGCGAAGCGTCGAGTACAGCAGCGCTCAGCGCGGGCAGCGGCGGCACGCCCGCCAACGTAGCCGGCGCTGGCACCGCGTCGCTCAAGAGCATGGCGCAGGAAGCCGTGCATCGCGCGGGACTGGACCAGACACACCAACAGGTACTACCCACAGACACGCCCGCCAACGTAGCCGGCGCTGGCACCGCGTCGCTCAAGAGCATGGCGCAGGAAGCCGTGCATCGCGCGGGACTGGACCAGACACACCAACAGGTACTACCCACAGACACGCCCGCCAACGTAGCCGGCGCTGGCACCGCGTCGCTCAAGAGCATGGCGCAGGAAGCCGTGCATCGCGCGGGACTGGACCAGACACACCAACAGGTACTACCCACAGACACGCCCGCCAACGTAGCCGGCGCTGGCACCGCGTCGCTCAAGAGCATGGCGCAGGAAGCCGTGCATCGCGCGGGACTGGACCAGACACACCAACAGGTACTACCCACAGACACGCCCGCCAACGTAGCCGGCGCTGGCACCGCGTCGCTCAAGAGCATGGCGCAGGAAGCCGTGCATCGCGCGGGACTGGACCAGACACACCAACAGGTACTACCCACAGACACGCCCGCCAACGTAGCCGGCGCTGGCACCGCGTCGCTCAAGAGCATGGCGCAGGAAGCCGTGCATCGCGCGGGACTGGACCAGACACACCAACAGGTACTACCCACAGACACGCCCGCCAACGTAGCCGGCGCTGGCACCGCGTCGCTCAAGAGCATGGCGCAGGAAGCCGTGCATCGCGCGGGACTGGACCAGACACACCAACAGGTACTACCCACAGACACGCCCGCCAACGTAGCCGGCGCTGGCACCGCGTCGCTCAAGAGCATGGCGCAGGAAGCCGTGCATCGCGCGGGACTGGACCAGACACACCAACAGGTACTACCCACAGACACGCCCGCCAACGTAGCCGGCGCTGGCACCGCGTCGCTCAAGAGCATGGCGCAGGAAGCCGTGCATCGCGCGGGACTGGACCAGACACACCAACAGGTACTACCCACAGACACGCCCGCCAACGTAGCCGGCGCTGGCACCGCGTCGCTCAAGAGCATGGCGCAGGAAGCCGTGCATCGCGCGGGACTGGACCAGACACACCAACAGGTACTACCCACAGACACGCCCGCCAACGTAGCCGGCGCTGGCACCGCGTCGCTCAAGAGCATGGCGCAGGAAGCCGTGCATCGCGCGGGACTGGACCAGACACACCAACAGGTACTACCCACAGACACGCCCGCCAACGTAGCCGGCGCTGGCACCGCGTCGCTCAAGAGCATGGCGCAGGAAGCCGTGCATCGCGCGGGACTGGACCAGACACACCAACAGGTACTACCCACAGACACGCCCGCCAACGTAGCCGGCGCTGGCACCGCGTCGCTCAAGAGCATGGCGCAGGAAGCCGTGCATCGCGCGGGACTGGACCAGACACACCAACAGGTACTACCCACAGACACGCCCGCCAACGTAGCCGGCGCTGGCACCGCGTCGCTCAAGAGCATGGCGCAGGAAGCCGTGCATCGCGCGGGACTGGACCAGACACACCAACAGGTACTACCCACAGACACGCCCGCCAACGTAGCCGGCGCTGGCACCGCGTCGCTCAAGAGCATGGCGCAGGAAGCCGTGCATCGCGCGGGACTGGACCAGACACACCAACAGGTACTACCCACAGACACGCCCGCCAACGTAGCCGGCGCTGGCACCGCGTCGCTCAAGAGCATGGCGCAGGAAGCCGTGCATCGCGCGGGACTGGACCAGACACACCAACAGGTACTACCCACAGACACGCCCGCCAACGTAGCCGGCGCTGGCACCGCGTCGCTCAAGAGCATGGCGCAGGAAGCCGTGCATCGCGCGGGACTGGACCAGACACACCAACAGGTACTACCCACAGACACGCCCGCCAACGTAGCCGGCGCTGGCACCGCGTCGCTCAAGAGCATGGCGCAGGAAGCCGTGCATCGCGCGGGACTGGACCAGACACACCAACAGGTACTACCCACAGACACGCCCGCCAACGTAGCCGGCGCTGGCACCGCGTCGCTCAAGAGCATGGCGCAGGAAGCCGTGCATCGCGCGGGACTGGACCAGACACACCAACAGGTACTACCCACAGACACGCCCGCCAACGTAGCCGGCGCTGGCACCGCGTCGCTCAAGAGCATGGCGCAGGAAGCCGTGCATCGCGCGGGACTGGACCAGACACACCAACAGGTACTACCCACAGACACGCCCGCCAACGTAGCCGGCGCTGGCACCGCGTCGCTCAAGAGCATGGCGCAGGAAGCCGTGCATCGCGCGGGACTGGACCAGACACACCAACAGGTACTACCCACAGACACGCCCGCCAACGTAGCCGGCGCTGGCACCGCGTCGCTCAAGAGCATGGCGCAGGAAGCCGTGCATCGCGCGGGACTGGACCAGACACACCAACAGGTACTACCCACAGACACGCCCGCCAACGTAGCCGGCGCTGGCACCGCGTCGCTCAAGAGCATGGCGCAGGAAGCCGTGCATCGCGCGGGACTGGACCAGACACACCAACAGGTACTACCCACAGACACGCCCGCCAACGTAGCCGGCGCTGGCACCGCGTCGCTCAAGAGCATGGCGCAGGAAGCCGTGCATCGCGCGGGACTGGACCAGACACACCAACAGGTACTACCCACAGACACGCCCGCCAACGTAGCCGGCGCTGGCACCGCGTCGCTCAAGAGCATGGCGCAGGAAGCCGTGCATCGCGCGGGACTGGACCAGACACACCAACAGGTACTACCCACAGACACGCCCGCCAACGTAGCCGGCGCTGGCACCGCGTCGCTCAAGAGCATGGCGCAGGAAGCCGTGCATCGCGCGGGACTGGACCAGACACACCAACAGGTACTACCCACAGACACGCCCGCCAACGTAGCCGGCGCTGGCACCGCGTCGCTCAAGAGCATGGCGCAGGAAGCCGTGCATCGCGCGGGACTGGACCAGACACACCAACAGGTACTACCCACAGACACGCCCGCCAACGTAGCCGGCGCTGGCACCGCGTCGCTCAAGAGCATGGCGCAGGAAGCCGTGCATCGCGCGGGACTGGACCAGACACACCAACAGGTACTACCCACAGACACGCCCGCCAACGTAGCCGGCGCTGGCACCGCGTCGCTCAAGAGCATGGCGCAGGAAGCCGTGCATCGCGCGGGACTGGACCAGACACACCAACAGGTACTACCCACAGACACGCCCGCCAACGTAGCCGGCGCTGGCACCGCGTCGCTCAAGAGCATGGCGCAGGAAGCCGTGCATCGCGCGGGACTGGACCAGACACACCAACAGGTACTACCCACAGACACGCCCGCCAACGTAGCCGGCGCTGGCACCGCGTCGCTCAAGAGCATGGCGCAGGAAGCCGTGCATCGCGCGGGACTGGACCAGACACACCAACAGGTACTACCCACAGACACGCCCGCCAACGTAGCCGGCGCTGGCACCGCGTCGCTCAAGAGCATGGCGCAGGAAGCCGTGCATCGCGCGGGACTGGACCAGACACACCAACAGGTACTACCCACAGACACGCCCGCCAACGTAGCCGGCGCTGGCACCGCGTCGCTCAAGAGCATGGCGCAGGAAGCCGTGCATCGCGCGGGACTGGACCAGACACACCAACAGGTACTACCCACAGACACGCCCGCCAACGTAGCCGGCGCTGGCACCGCGTCGCTCAAGAGCATGGCGCAGGAAGCCGTGCATCGCGCGGGACTGGACCAGACACACCAACAGGTACTACCCACAGACACGCCCGCCAACGTAGCCGGCGCTGGCACCGCGTCGCTCAAGAGCATGGCGCAGGAAGCCGTGCATCGCGCGGGACTGGACCAGACACACCAACAGGTACTACCCACAGACACGCCCGCCAACGTAGCCGGCGCTGGCACCGCGTCGCTCAAGAGCATGGCGCAGGAAGCCGTGCATCGCGCGGGACTGGACCAGACACACCAACAGGTACTACCCACAGACACGCCCGCCAACGTAGCCGGCGCTGGCACCGCGTCGCTCAAGAGCATGGCGCAGGAAGCCGTGCATCGCGCGGGACTGGACCAGACACACCAACAGGTACTACCCACAGACACGCCCGCCAACGTAGCCGGCGCTGGCACCGCGTCGCTCAAGAGCATGGCGCAGGAAGCCGTGCATCGCGCGGGACTGGACCAGACACACCAACAGGTACTACCCACAGACACGCCCGCCAACGTAGCCGGCGCTGGCACCGCGTCGCTCAAGAGCATGGCGCAGGAAGCCGTGCATCGCGCGGGACTGGACCAGACACACCAACAGGTACTACCCACAGACACGCCCGCCAACGTAGCCGGCGCTGGCACCGCGTCGCTCAAGAGCATGGCGCAGGAAGCCGTGCATCGCGCGGGACTGGACCAGACACACCAACAGGTACTACCCACAGACACGCCCGCCAACGTAGCCGGCGCTGGCACCGCGTCGCTCAAGAGCATGGCGCAGGAAGCCGTGCATCGCGCGGGACTGGACCAGACACACCAACAGGTACTACCCACAGACACGCCCGCCAACGTAGCCGGCGCTGGCACCGCGTCGCTCAAGAGCATGGCGCAGGAAGCCGTGCATCGCGCGGGACTGGACCAGACACACCAACAGGTACTACCCACAGACACGCCCGCCAACGTAGCCGGCGCTGGCACCGCGTCGCTCAAGAGCATGGCGCAGGAAGTCGTGCATCGCGCGGGACTGGACCAGACACACCAACAGGTACTACCCACAGACACGCCCGCCAACGTAGCCGGCGCTGGCACCGCGTCGCTCAAGAGCATGGCGCAGGAAGCCGTGCATCGCGCGGGACTGGACCAGACACACCAACAGGTACTACCCACAGACACGCCCGCCAACGTAGCCGGCGCTGGCACCGCGTCGCTCAAGAGCATGGCGCAGGAAGCCGTGCATCGCGCGGGACTGGACCAGACACACCAACAGGTACTACCCACAGACACGCCCGCCAACGTAGCCGGCGCTGGCACCGCGTCGCTCAAGAGCATGGCGCAGGAAGCCGTGCATCGCGCGGGACTGGACCAGACACACCAACAGGTACTACCCACAGACACGCCCGCCAACGTAGCCGGCGCTGGCACCGCGTCGCTCAAGAGCATGGCGCAGGAAGCCGTGCATCGCGCGGGACTGGACCAGACACACCAACAGGTACTACCCACAGACACGCCCGCCAACGTAGCCGGCGCTGGCACCGCGTCGCTCAAGAGCATGGCGCAGGAAGCCGTGCATCGCGCGGGACTGGACCAGACACACCAACAGGTACTACCCACAGACACGCCCGCCAACGTAGCCGGCGCTGGCACCGCGTCGCTCAAGAGCATGGCGCAGGAAGCCGTGCATCGCGCGGGACTGGACCAGACACACCAACAGGTACTACCCACAGACACGCCCGCCAACGTAGGACGAACAAAGGGGATTATGTGGTTATCTTGAACACAATGTATTTTTTATAGGCCTAAACAGAATGTAACACATAAGGTTGAAAGCAAGTTCATTGACACCATTATCTGTTTCAGAACCTAAGACGAGGGGCACCCTTGGCGCAAGCGCACATTCCTCCGTTACTGGGCGTCGCACCGCTCGGCCCACTACCACTTAACTCTGTAAGAATAACCTGGTTTATTTGCTATTTAATTATTTTTTTTTACAGATTTACACAGAAAGCTGCGTAAAAAAGCAGAAGTATATATACCCACGCATTACATGCTTTTTTTTGGGGCGGGAAATCATCAAATGACTTCCCCCGCCTTGGGCGGAGCTGGGGGAGTGTCAGACTTATACTGACTAAAACATGTTCCTTCTATAGCCCTTTACGTTCCGGGGCCGCAGTATCTCTTTCGAACAACCCGCAACCCCGGCAGGACGCATTACATGCTTCATCTTACTATTATAATAAAGCTGAGAGTGTTTTATTTTTTTGGTTAAACAAGCAAATCTCAGGGATTACAAAATATTATTTTGGTGTTGGATAGCCCATTTATCGACGAAGGTTATATAGCATCTCGCTGACCAGTGGGTAAAACCGCTTAGCACAGCTAGTCAGCTTAAAACTTTGATACAAACTCAAAACTTAAGCTCCTCTGTTGCAAGATGAAGGTCAAAACACTTTAAAAGAATGGTGGTGATCAAGACCATAAAATGGGTTAGGCAGAAGTCTAATAATATATTTAAATTTCCTCAGTAAGTTTCAAGTCTCGGTCACCAAACGGGCACATCAACTTACTTGGGTATTACGTCTATAATAAACAAATTGTTATGTACGTATAAGGTCTTAGCTTCAGTAAGCTAAACCTTAGTCTAATCAAATTAATGATACTGATATATTTGCAGGAACATCAGCTACAATTCCAAATGTTGGAATCATCGTTCTACCACATGCCGCACCCTTCCGACTCGGAAAGAACAAGGGTATATCTGCCGAGAAATATATGCCCTACGCCTATATACTACAATCAGGTCAGTTATTTACTTATTATATATAAGTAGTTATTTTAGCTGTCTGAACTTTATTTGTGCCTTAATTCTTTATTATTTTCAAAGTAATATCAGGTTAACACATAATTATATAAAATACTAGCTTCCGCCCGCGACTCATAGTTACCGCGTGATGATCGAAATAAATATTTTCTTTCTCACCCCGTTTCTTCCCCTTATCTCATTATTTTTTAAAAAGAATTATTCCATGTCCGTCTCTAGGGTCCCAACTATCTCTGTACCAAAATTCATCAAAATCGGTATGGCCATTTAGGCGTCAATTCGTAACAAACAAACAAACTCACTATCGCTTTTATAATATTAGTAAGGATAACGAGTAGTTATTTTTCTTTACTGTTTTAGCACCTGATGACAATTTTGACGTATTTAACCCAAAGGTGGACTGGTATATAATGTCTTGTGGCAATTAGTACGGTTATGTACCTCTATTGTGCACGAAGTTTAAATAAATAACTGCGCTTTGTTAACTACTAGTTTTCCCACGGTTGTGCAAGGTCAACTGGAGTTGCTATGTTGATATGTGAAGCAAAGTATCTTAGCTATTATCATATTTAAAGGTATCTTTAGCAGAACCTGGACAAAATATTAAAAACTAGCTTTTGCCCGCGGCTTCGCTAGCGCCTTATTGATTTGTAATAGCAACGCTAAGTTTTCCCTTTTCTTCCCTCTTTCTCCCTCAAATCCCACTTAAAAAAAAAACTAAATAACCTATGTCCGTCTCCTGGTTCCAAACTATCTCTGTACCAAAATTCATCAAGATCGGTTTAGCCATTAAAGCGTGAAGAGGTAACAAACAAACAAACAAACTCACTTTCGCTTTTATAATATTAGTAAGGATTATCTCGTTTTGTATTATTTTACATTCAAACTTGCTTCAAAATGAGTGTCAATTAACAACTATATTTGTCGACGTTCAAACGACAACGTAAGACACCAAATAGTGTGTAAACGAAGGGCAGTTTCGCATCCTCATCAAAATACAGGAGTTGGTTATTAAAGACATAAATAATCCATTAAAATTACTGTACTGGCCAATAATGTAAATTTTTTGTCAATTTGACATTATTTCAGATAGGTTATCTGGGCGACATTTTTTATGGAATATAATCATCGATTAAGATACAGGCCGCGTGTGTTGTAATCGATTTCCGAAAACAAGAAGTTGAAACACCTACCCATTTTATTATTGATTCGGGTCGTGAATAATTAGCATAGTAACCTCCTTTAATTTGAAAAGGATGCAAAAAAACAACTTGTATGTGTGAAGCCATTTTGACATATTATTTTGTAATGTTTCCAGGTCCTACTCCCGCACTCGGATTCGGTGGAGTTCTTCCAGCGACTATCCACGGAAACGCTGTTCTTCGTGTTCTACTACATGGAAGGCACGAAGGCGCAGTACCTCGCCGCCAAGGCGCTCAAGAAGCAAAGCTGGCGCTTCCACACAAAGTACATGATGTGGTTCCAGAGGCACGAGGAGCCGAAGGTTATCAATGAGGAGTATGAACAGGTAAATAAACTGTCTGTGCGGTTGCCCCATCATAATTAAAATTTCACTATATTAGTAACCTTTGATAAGCATTTTCTTCCTAATAAAGTATATACATAATACGGGTAGATAGTAAATGACGTCACATCATGGCCACAACCGTCCCAGGCGTTTGACCTGTAGTAAAAAAAAATGTGTCAGCTCCGACGCACGACTGGAGTTTACTCCTTAAGTACAAAAAAAAACAAATTTAAATATCACTGACGGACGACAAATTTCATAAAGCGCCATCTAGTAATATTCAACTGTACGACAAACACCATAGGTACGGTTGCACCAAAAACGTAACGAGGTCATTCATCAGTAGATTTTACACCTCACATTTTTCTCATACCGGGCGCCTTATATATGAAAATCGATTCTTATGGAGTAAACTCCAAAAATTGAAGTAGTATTTTTTGCGACAAGTAGTAGTTGAAATTAACTTTTAATACTTTTATTGGGTTGTAATTTCTTTTTTTCATTGATTACAGTAAAGAAAAAACTACAAGAAAATTCCCTATTGAAGTCATCGAAAATTTTTGAAATTCAACTATAATAATAGAGTAGTAGAGAAGAGAGTGTGAGAGAATGAGTTGTAGAGTAGTGCAGTCGATTTTATTCTCCTTAAGTCTTTTAAGTCCTGCTTGCTGTGTAATAAATAAATAATGTTAGAAACAACGTTTGGCGAAGCATATGGAGTCTGATTTAACTAGATACCTTATAATGTTGTATGTGTATTGTTGCAGGGCACATATATCTACTTCGACTACGAGAAGTGGGGCCAGCGCAAGAAGGAGGGCTTCACGTTCGAGTATAAGTACTTAGAGGATCGTGACTTGAACTGAGCGTGACAGTGTACAGTAGTGTCGCGCGCCGCTCGCCGGGCCGGAGCCGAGTCGCGCCGGGTCCGGGCCGGTCCGGGCCGGGCCGCGCCGGGTCCGGGCCGGGCCGCGCCGGGTCCGAGCCGGGCCGCGCCGGGTCCGGGTCGGGCCGGCGACTTCATTCCTTGTTGCAGTATTGTACTACAGTGCGTGAGCCTGTGATGGAACCCGAGCTAGTGCCGCGAGTGGCTTACCCTCGAGACTGTGCCGTCGGTCCCGCCGCTACTGATCTGATACTGACGCGTGACTCCATGGATGATGTTGAATGACGTGTTGTCTGCTACATATTTGTGTGTGTGAGATTAGCTGTAGTGTATGGGTGACAGTAAGCACGGGAGGCCTATTGTCCGGCGGTGGACAGCTGTAGACTTAATACTTCTGTCAGTACTACCGACGTCGTCGCACAGCTCTCGCGGGCGAGGGCTACTCGACGATCACCGCGTACATTAAGTAAATTCTAACTTAAACAATAGAGTGTATTTGAACATATTCTGGCAGTTTTGTAAAATGGAATAATTTGTGAGGACGAGAAGTCAGTTAGTATTGAAGCCGAAGTGTTTGTAAACTGTACACAAGAACGAACAAGCGAAAGATAACGTGAAGATTAGTTTCAGCCATACAAGGTTGTTAGTAGCGAAACATGTGATATTGTTATAGGGGCCCGGGCCGGCCTCGACTGCGCAGCCCTCGGTGTGTGCCAGCGCTTACTGCCAGCGCGAGTGTGTCGTGACCCGCAGCGGGACGCTGGCATCGCACACCGACGATAGCTAATATGATGTCAAGTTAAATCTCCATTAAACGGCTAACGCACATTTTAATTGTAGTACTTTTATTGGAGAATTTCTAGGAGCGGGTTGGCTTTAAAATATAATTTAATAAAAAATAGCAGACGTATTTTACGGTCTGGAAAGATTTGTTAAAGGAAAGTCGATTCGAGGACGTCCCGGGTCATTTGTTTTTTAACTTGTGTATAGACATTGGAATAGTTTGAAATTATTTTAAGTGCTAACTCGCGCGCACCACGCTCTTTGTATTTGTGATCTTAATTTTTGTAGACTGACTAGTTTTCTTGTAATTGTGATCAATACTGACGAGTGTCAATGTTCTATGAAACGGATAGTTTCGCGGGACATCAGCGGGGGCGTGGTGCGTGCAGGGAGATACCTAAATATAACTACAATAAGGACCTCCAGTGTGATTTCATTAGTTTGCTAAGTAATACACTTTTTCACCTCATTATGTATATTTTAGTTAGTGCATTTAAATTTGAACAAAAGTTAAATTATGTAAGAGCATGCATGTCACACTGCCAATGTATTATATTATTGGATAGTTATATGGTATATATATATAAATTGTACTTATTTATTGTTTGTGATAAATTTATCGTGATGCACCGGCACCGCTTTGGTATCGAGGTGAAAGAGTATATTATGGAAGGTAACGTGAACGCGAACGCAATAGTCTACTGCCAGATGAGTGAGTTCTGTGAGTTCCACCAACCAACACGTCTTGTTTTCCATTGTTCGTCAGACCATAGTGTAATTTTGTATTTAAATATAAATCATAATAGTTGCACACGCGTCGCGCAGCTCAATTAGATCCGTGTTGGGCCGTGTCCGTGTTGGTTGCGACGTGTGCCAGTCAGTCGGCCTGGCCGAGTGTTCCAGAGCGTGTAGTATGTTGTTGCGACTGCGAGCGACGCCGCGGCGAGTCCCTAGTTAAGCGGTAGGTAAGCGGTAACTGCGCGCGATCTCGTTTATTACGTGCGTAATGTTGATAGTTTTCACTTTTGTAAAAAGTCTATCGTGAGAGCAGATGATGAAGTGGTAAATAATTTAAAAAATTATCTGTACAGTTCTATTTGTATAGAAATAATAAATAATGATTAAAAAAATTAAAACAACGTTGTGATTTCTTCCTAAACGCTTAGTTTTAAGTTCGTCGGTTTTTACAAGTGCGTGCGCCAATTTAGGGCGCGACGCCATTTTCGCATTTCTTCTTTTTTAATTTATTTTTATTGAAAGAAATGACTGTTTACTTTTAGAATAAACTGTAAGAAAGCATTGAAAACAAATTGTTTCGTTTAAGGATCACTCTGATTCCCAGTACTTGTATGGAAATTTTTTGTGCAAAATTATTTATCCCAATCCTGTTCAAACACTTTCGTGTTAGTACAGGCTCATGGTTGCTCAGTCTTTTTGGAATCTCGTAAGAGATTTAGAATGTAGCAATGCAGCTATCTTCTTAAATTAATAGGTTGAGCATTTACTTGTGTTAGATTACCTTGCTGGAGTCTGATTGCCGACTGAAACTACTTTGAACCCCACTCTTGCCCAAGAATGAAAAGTATTTCCTATTACACATAAGTACTACAATAAATGCACATTTTTGGTTCGTCCGCACACACACTACACATTCGTAAGTAAACGATAAAACAAACATCATCATACAAATACGGAACTCACAATTCCTGTCAGTTTTTCTACTCCACTATAGTTTCCAATATTATACCATCTATGTATTTTCCAGATATTGAATAACCAAATAAATTGTACATTTGGTGAGCACACGTATTTCTCACACATGTTGAATAGGGGCCCGTTTCAAAATGCAGGGGATTGAGGACGCTTCAGTTTTTTTCCTGCCTGGTCACATGGACATGCAGAAAGAAGAGACATAAGATACTCCCTTGATACAACGATATCTCTATAGTAAGTATAAGGTACAGAAAGAAAATCTTTTTGGATTCAATATTATGATCAAAATGACCTATATACAATACATAAGGTGTAACATAAACGCAACATCTCTCCATAGTGTCCCAGACGAAGAAACTAAATGACTTCTACTACTTTTAGAAACTACATAAGCTAATCGCGTTAGTTACTATACATCATCTTTTTCCTGACCTTGTCCCATTCTATTTGGGGTCGGCGCAACACGTTTTCTTCTTCAATTCTCCCCTGTCAGACGTCACGGCATCATTTACTCCTTCATATCATTCCTTACACAATCCATCCATCTTTTCTTTGGCCTTCCTCTCGCTCTCCGACCTTTAACATTCAGATCCATCACTCTTTTAGTCACATGTGCTTTGTCCCTCATTACATGTCCATACCAAGACAAACGACTTCCTTTCAATTTTTTTGTAACAGGCGCAAGTTTCAAACTTCCTCTAATATACTCATTCCTTACTTTATCCATTCTTGTCACTCCACACATCCATCTCAACATTCTCATCTCCGCTACATGCAATCGTTTTTCATCCACCTTTTTTACGGCCCAGCATTCTGACCCATACAGTACAACAGGTCTAATCACGGACTTGTATATTTTCCCCTTTTAACTTGAGGGGCACCTGTGGGTCACAAGTTGTTCCAGTGACCTGTCGCCATTTTATCCACCCTGCTTTGATCCGGTGCGTTACGTCCCGGTCTACTTCTTACTATACGAAGTCCCAATTAAAACAGCGTGAATATTTATATAGGTATTAAAAATATACAAGAATTTCTCCACGAAAAATGAAACGAAAGTGATAAAAATTTAAATCATTTATTTATCGTTTCCTCTTCTTGCCGCCATGCTTGACCTTATTGTTAGGTTTCCCCTTGATGCGCCTGCGCACGCCGGCCGCCTCCTCCGTGTCGTCGTCGGAATCGGCGCCGCGTTTCTTGCCTTTGATGTTCTTTTTGTCTTCTAGCTCTTTCATTTCCTGTGTGTGAAAGAAAGGTGGTTATCAGTTATAATAGTACTAGCTTCCGCCCGCGACTTCGTCCGCGTGGTATAGTTACTTTGGGTTTACGCTAACTTTAACCCGAGTGATGATCGAAAAAAAAGTTTTTCTTCCCTCTTTCTCACTTTTTTTAGCCTATGTCCGTCTCCAAAGTCCCAACTATCTCTGTACCAAAATTCATTAAAATCGGTTTGGCCATTTAGGCGTGAAGACGTAACAAACAAACTCACTTTCGCTATTATAATATTAAGTAAGGATTTGTCAAATTATAGTCTTAGTTAAATGAATTTGGTGTTCAAGAAAACAAACAAAAACCTGTTATTTAGACTCCGCTGTTGGCCGAAATTTTATATCGGTTACGGAGCTCCATACCACCCCTGGTCTTTTCCTATTGCTTTGCACGATCTTTTAATAAAGCTGCACCAGAATTACTTAACAGCTAGTGACATGTTACTTTGGAGAATAAATGTGAATAAAATAGCAGCAATAACGTACGATCTTTGTAAGTCGCTGCGCTTCGGAGACTCTTTCCTGCAGCACCATAACCTCGCTTTCTTCTGTCTTGTATAGTGGTAGCTGCTTGCCGATCAGCTGCTCGATGCGCTGGTACAGTTCTACGTCGTACTGCAAAGAAAAAGAGACTGTATAAGTTACAGGAAATAGGTAAAAGGTAATAAATTGAGAGAATAAGCAATAGATAGGTATCCGAAAATATTTTATTCCTTGTTAGATTTTTTATATTTAAACTCGCGCCTTTTTCTCCTGAAAAAGGACATTTAAGAGGGTTCGTTTTTAGTAGGTATAAATTTCTTGAGATAACCGTATATTACGTAAGTATTTAAGAGGGAGACCGAAGTATGGGATTGTGTGATGAAGGATATGAAGGAACAAGGAGTAAATGAGAGCGCAGACTCCATATAACATGGAACATATCAGTATTTCACGTGGAGCGACTGCCTATCTGACCTTCACAACCCAGTGAGTACTGGCACTCAGTCAGACTTTCGGGACACTAGCTGTCGAAAGATCTACAAATGTCAACCGGGACCAACAGCATACTAAATATACAATGTTTTGTTGTTGTTTTGTGTATTTTATGCTGTAAATATGAATTTTTAATTTGAAATGTATTATGGATGTTTGACATCAGTTTTTTTTTTATCATACCACCCATCTACGGAACGACCTAGCCAAGCGCGGCTTAACCTATAGATCGACTTGTGCGGCTGTAATTATTTCCTACGAGCTCTTCATCATGATAGCATGATCAAAATCGCATTGCAATGTTCCATACCTGTGACACAAAAGTGATAGCCTTGCCGGCCCGCCCCGCTCGCGCCGTGCGTCCGACGCGGTGGATATAGTCCTTACTGTGCAGCGGGATGTCCAAGTTTATCACCACATCCACGTGAGGGATGTCTAGACCTCTGTGGGTGAAATGCACAGAGTAAAATAATATACATATACAGGAGAAGAGTGCCCTCTTGTGACTTTTTTTGTTATACAATTGACGCCATTTTGCGACGCTAGCGGCATCTAGAAAACGTGTCCTTACACAGCCTGTATATTATAGCTATATATATATATAGGTAGTTAAGTGTTTTGAGTTGATTTGTGTATTCATTGGAAAAGTTACAAATATCGATAATGTACTATTTTTCTGTTCCTGTCGACATGATTCGAACTGTTTAAGCGTAAGAATTTTACAAATAATAGCACATTATTGATTTAACAATTCCAATGAATATACACAGTTTTTCAAAAATTAATATTCGTTAGACATCGTAAACTAGTCGTAAAAATCTAGTTGTAATATGAATTGTATGTTATAATAATGAACTAAATACACAACAAAGTGGGACAACAAGAAATACGCGCACACGCATCAAGTAGTCAACACTTTGTAAATGTTAAATCAAAATGGCCTCCCTATTTTAGGACAGATTTCATTATTACCATTAAAAAGTTTGTTCTTAAATTGATATAACTTTTTATCTACTTAACTCTACAATATTACGATAATTTTCTGAGGAATAATTAGGTAATCCGTGACTTTTCAGTTTAATTTTTATAATAAAATGCTATTTGAGTGCCATCTATCGACACTTTTATCAAACTTTGACGGAAATGAAACATAGGCGGCGCCACTTTCTTTTGAAAATGCGACTTTAGGCAACTGTCCTCCGCCTGGTGAAATGTATTCATTACATTTGGAACCGGAATAAATGTGTCATAGACATAGGAAATAAGTAAATATTATACTAATATCAGGAACAGATCATCATTCGTAAAATGGTCACAAAATGACAATTCACAATATAAACTGTGTCTGTGACCATTTTAAGAATTTTAACGTAATTCATGTTATGTATTATCCTATTATGATTCTGCTTAAGCAAGATATACCAACTCACCTTGAAGCTACATCAGTACAAATCAGCACGGATCTACTCTTGTTCTTGAACTTGTTCAGTGCCGCTAACCGCTTGTTCTGCGACATCTGTCCGTGCAGCGGCACGGCTGCCAGCCCGAGGTTGCGTAGGAGTAGCGCAGTGCGGAGTGCGCCTGCGCATGTAGCTACAAACACGATGAACGAGTTGCCTGACATCTCATTGAGAATATGGACGAGGTATACGTCCTGGAAAAGATAGGTTTATTTACATAAAAAAAAAATAAGTTAAAGTTTTTTATGAATGTTATTGTGGAAACCTGTAAAAAACGCATTTATTTTTCTGCGACTGAAACAGAGGAGCAATGTCGTACTAAAACTGAAAATAAATAATAATAATCAATAATCGCAGCATTTGCCAACTGACTTGTTTGTTTGTCAAATAAATGAAACAATTACAATATACAATGTGTCCGGTCATGGACTAGCAATATATTATTATATGGATATTTTTGACAGGAATTTTATCTAAGGCTATGAAAATCCATAGTTTTTTTTTTCTTTTGTAATGGCTTTTATGAATTTGATGGAACTATTCAACCTCTATTTTAATTTAAACATTGCTGCACACAGCTGTGGGTGCGCTAACAAACATTTAAACACGCACACACAAACAGCCAGATCAGAAAACTGTTGGTCATACAAATATTTGTTCCGTGCGGGGATCGAAACTGTGACACTCAGATCATATTTCAATTGCTCACCCACGGTGCCAACCGTGTCGTCATTTTAACAAGTCGATGGAAAACATTACCATCATGCTAGACTACATCAATTTTTGCCTTACCTTATATTTGACAGGAATAAAGAGATAGTACTGCAGCAGCTTCTCAACTGTCTGGTACTTGGTTGACACCTCAACCTTCACAGGATCCTGCAAGGAGGCACGCTGCAGCTTCTGCACCTTTTTAGTCATGGTGGCTGAGAACAGGTAGGTGCGTCGCTCGCGAGGGATCACGCGCAGGATTTTGTCTACTTCCACCTCAAAGTCCATGTTTAGGATGCGGTCAGCTTCATCCATTACCTTTTGAAAAAGCATAGAAGAGTTTATGGCCAGGGTGTATGACTACCTACTGGAGTTGCGAGTTGTTCGAAAAAGATACCGCGACCCCGAAACATAAAGGGCAAAAGAAGGAACATAGGTTGGTTTTAGTCAGTAAAAGTCTTACACTCCCTGAAGTTATAATAAGAATGTTTGAATCTATTCAATTTGTTGGTTGCTAGGCTTCTTGAGAATAGCTAGTTCTAAAATCAACCTCATTTCTGTTATCAGGACAAGATTTATTATATGTTTTCCATTTAATATCAAAAAGGAAAAAGACTGGCACTATGCATTTTCATAGTAAAAAAGATAGCATTACTTTTTTTCAGTTTAGGTTTCAATTTCTTCACAACAAAAAGTGGTAGCTCAACAGACATTTAGATTGACAAACATATGTGTTAATCTAGGTGTAAGTTAATAAGATAACAATTTTATAAGCTATTAAAGTACCAATTTCATCCAAATCCATTAAGCCGTTATAGCATGAAAGAGTAACAAACAACTAATAAAAGTCAGACATTGACTTTTATCGCGAGCACTTACCAAAAACTTAAGAGCCTTTAGATTGAAACCCTTAGTATTCTCCAGATGATCTACAAGTCTTCCAGGAGTCGCAATGATGATGTGTGGCTTCTTGGACAGCATGAGGGACTGAGCCACCATGTCCATACCTCCCACTATTACTGCACATTTCACTCCTATACTAGCTCCTGCAAATAATATGTATATTTAAGGGCCATGGAATAACCTGCCGCTTCCCTACAATGGGAATTTCTCCTGTATTGCGGGTGCGTTTACAAACATTTAAACTTGCCAACCGTGTCATCAAATATTGCAAGATATAGAGGTTTGGAAGGAGAATGGGAACCTCTTTCTGGCAGTGAGACAGGAATTGATGAATTGTAATTTTATAGTGATTGGTAAACAACTGATAAGTGATTTTGTTCAAGCTTTATGGTGGTTTGAAAGTATAGGCAAGATGATGCATACTCTCTGGCTCACAGATAACTAAAAATGAGTGTTTTTTTGCAGCTTTATATTAGATTTTCCATGCTGCCAGAAATTTTTAACTGTTATAGCTACAGAGACCATAACTATCAGGCCACTATAAAGTTTGAACAGAACAATGCCCAGTTACTGGATTAGCGAGGATGGATGGGCAATTTCATAAAAAATGCTGGTAGGTATTAAGCTATGTTCAGTGAGAATGGAAGTCAGCTTCCAGTCCAGCTGAATACAGCAGGGAAAAGGCTAGGCAGTTGATGAATAAAGAAATGTCATGAAGGACCTAGGGGAGGCATTATCAAGAACAGAAACAGGCTAGAAAATCAATTAGATGTTTGTACTCACCAAGAGCTTCAAACTGTTCTGATATCTGGAATGCCAATTCTCTTGTGGGTGTCAATACTAGTGCAAAATATCGTTGTGGGTTCTCTAACAATGCTTGTAAAATAGGAAGGGCAAAGGCACCAGTTTTGCCAGACCCAGTCTCTGCCAAACCTATGATGTCTTTTCCTTGCAACGCCACTGGTATTGATTCCTTCTGGATTTTTGACGGTTTCTTCCATTTTAACTCTTCGCAAGCTTCACATAGCACTTCTACAACTCCCTAAAAGTGGAATGATGCGATTTATAAACATAACCTCAACTTGAAAACTTTTTGTAATATTATGTCTACGAAATAAACAGTGAGAAAGGTAGTGAGGATTATTAGTTAAGATGGCACAAAGAAACAACATTTTAAACGATTTTACAGTGTCGTGTGATTATTAACACATGCAAGTCGCACTTACCAAATCTTTGAACGTCGTGTTATCGTCCTCTTCTTCTTCAGCTACCACTTCTACTGGTTGTTCTTCCTTTTCTTCGGTCTCTGATTGCTGGCTATCATCGTCACTACTTTCAGTCTCCACGTCCGGAGTCATCGTCTTTAATTAATATTCTTCACAGCAGAAACTCGGAGCATAAACATGTGTATCTCATTTGAACAGTGGTCTCGAACGTCATACATAGAGCGAGATCGGTAGAATTGCCAGCTAAAATCGGTATATTTGTACCCAAAATCGGTATTTGACAAAAAAAATACAATATTTAATAAAATTCGTTTATTTATTAAAAAAAAACTTACAGACTAATTTGTAACAATCATAATTATTTTTTATACCAATATTCTTTGGCCATAGCCGCAGTCATCTTCGAATTAATTTCAAAATCGTAACAATTAGCTGTATTAATGAGTCGTTTTGAATGTAATAGACCAGTGATTGATTTAGTAGACAGCCTATTTCGCTGCTTTGTTTTTAAAAGATTAATATGTGAAAATATGCGTTCAACGTTAGCGGAGGAATGGGGAAGTGATAAAATATTAAGGTGAAAGCTCCAACCTACCCGCGAAATTCAAATTTTCTTACGTTTTTTGCAATTTTCAGGCCAGTGCTAGGTTGTATGTTGATTAAAATATTATTCGCGGCTGTAAGACGTATGTAATTATAGAATTATAATCATCAAAATCACCAATACAACCCTCCAAGTTCATAAAGGCGTAGGAACAAAAAAAAAACAGAAAAAGTCTTTCCTAGAGCTTTTTTTAAAAACGTAAGAAAATTTGAATTTCGCGGGTAGGTTGGTTGGAGCTTTCACCTTAAAGATGAAATTAGACAACAATGGAAACATTTAAGTTTCATCGCCACGCTTTAGTAAACTTACTTAATCCCAAAATAGTTCTACATCTCTTCTTTCGGTTAGGTACTCACTCTTCAAAGTTAAGAAAATTAATGAAAAAATAAAACCAAATTCCTGTATATATATACTAGACAGGTAAATTCCCGAGCGGGAAGCCCCTTATAACATCGAATTGTAGGACACAAGGGTGTCAAGGGTATTCCCCAAAATATATGAACTACATTCTGCACTAGGTCCATACTATTGAGGGCTTCCCCGTAACATTAAACATAAATGAAAAGGGTTGCCAACTTAAAAGTGTAAATTCGGTAGAAAAATCGGGAGAATTTCCATGTATACTGTGAAATCGTAGAAAAATCGTTATATTTCGGTATTTCGGTAGAACAGAGCCCATATCGGTAGAAATACCGAAAAATCGGTAGGTTCGAGACCACTGCATTTGAATGCTGTCAAATGTGTCAAATTTTAATGTCAAAAAAGGCAAGTTCAAAATACTAGTTTCTTGCAGAAAGATGTGGTAATTCATAATAATGCAAGAGATTTCTCTTCATATAATAAACCATAATTATGCATCAAGTATAATTTGTTCTGTTTCTGTTCTACGCATAGCAACTATAAAACCTTGTAATCTTTAAATTTTATCTAGGAGCCCAAACTTAAAATTACGACAGTTTTTGAACGCAATCTGTTCTTTGTGTGCGTTCAAATATCCAATTATTGTTAAAACAATGAGAAATTTTAAAAGTGTTAATTTTAATATAAAAGGCATTTTTATTTAAAATAAAACGATTTAATTTTGTAAGTTATTTCTAGTTTTTCTAAATGCTACAATCAATAAAATAAATAAAAATTCAAGAATAATTTCCATGTTTATTTAAATTACGAAAGTAATGAAAGTATTTCGCATCTGATTCTGAACGCATATATAAACAGCTAAGCGTCGTGTTTTTGAGGTTATTTGTCAGTTGTTATTGTTCTAAAATTTTAGATATTTCGCAAGAATAAATCCAAAATTGACGATAAATCATGGCAAAGCATCATCCAGATCTTATCTTCTGTAGAAAACAACCTGGTGTGGGTAAGTAGAACCACTTTAAATCGGAAATGACATCCAACTTTCAATATTTGATTTTAAACTGTTTCTTACTTTCTTTGTAGCTATTGGCCGTCTGTGTGAGAAATGTGACGGTAAATGCGTGATATGTGACTCCTACGTGCGTCCCTGCACCCTGGTGAGGATATGCGACGAGTGTAACTACGGATCTTATCAGGGTCGATGTGTAATCTGCGGAGGCCCCGGTGTATCGGACGCTTATTACTGTAAAGAATGCACTATACAAGAAAAAGACGTGAGTTTAATTGGACATTGGTTAATAGGATCAGACTGTCGCCTTTGAGGCGGTTTCATCACAAAACTTTCAAAATCATAATTATTTCACATAGGGCTTCATAGGAATATAAAACGTTGAGAAATGGCGCACTGTGTCTGCTTGTAGTACCTGTAATCAATGTTTCTTCTCTGTAGTTTAAATAAAAGAATTAAACTGAAACTGTTTTCAAAAATAAATTTTATTTATTTCAAAAAAAGGCTAAACAATTGCTTTGCTTTCTTGTCTTGAATGAAACTATTGTTGTAAACCTAGTTTCATATAAATTTT
Source organism: Ochropleura plecta (assembly GCA_905475445.1). NCBI lineage: Eukaryota > Metazoa > Arthropoda > Insecta > Lepidoptera > Noctuidae > Ochropleura > Ochropleura plecta. The sequence continues at coordinate 2,691,809 of FR997735.1, forward strand.
ACTTTTTTTTTAAACTGTTGTTTAATTCAGATAATCAATCTTGTTACTTTGTTACAGAGAGATGGCTGTCCAAAGATTGTGAACTTGGGTAGTTCAAAAACTGATCTGTTCTATGAAAGGAAAAAGTATGGGTTTAGAAGACATTAGTTTACCTAGAATAATTATAATATAATTGGTATGTATTTAATGTGAAGAGACTATTATCATACTTGAAAGTGTATGGGGAAATTAAACTGTATATCCCATAAGTTGTCTGTGATTGTCATCATTCATATTCAAAAGGCTCAGCATAGACCAAACAATACCTTAAAGTTAAGGATTTTATTACATTGAATAGTATACCCACAAGTGTCTCAAAGAGCAGGCTTCGCTGCACAAGAATATCTGTGGATCATTTTTAATGTCTGTCATCAAATTTTCATTCAACATTTAACCTTTTGACCACCACAGTCATGACATAGCAAAACAAAATGTGTTTATTATGACTTTTAAATGTACACACAACCACACATCAACCTACACAAAACCATTTTAACCTGACCTCTACTATGGTGTGTAATCCGTAGTAGAGAGATCAGGTTATAATAGTTTCAAATAGGTTGACCTGCCGTCGTGTGTACAATAAGATGAAATTGTAGTTTGGACTATACAATTTCAAATTAACAATAAATCCTTTGTTTTCTGGTACTTTTTGGTTTGTGTCAAACTGGGCTTAAACAAAAATGGTTTGCAAATGTTTGTAGCATTCACTGTATAAAAAGTGTCTATGGCATTTACTTGCAGCACACATAATTATTAACTGAGAGAAAACAAGTGAAATAATATTGTTTTGATATATGTACTCCAATAAAACACATTGACACCCTCTTATTATTTATTTCTGTTTATATCTCTGATTATACATCTATATGACTTACTTATGTCTAATCTATATACATGGAATCTTGCTAAATAACAATGCTAAAATCTAGAACTAATTCAATACCAAAATACAACATCTGTTCACAAACTATTTTTTATTGTCCACTAAACTATTTATAACAGCAATATCTACACGAACAAATACTGGTTTATTTGTCTTTGCAGTATTTATTTATTTTTGTGATAGTTCAATGTTCAAATTGCCTTGTGGAAGCGATAATATGGAATACAATTTAATTACACTTCCATACAAACTACCACTACCAATAGGGTTTAACTTTGTCCCTGAAACACATCACATTCCCCACTTTATTAATGTCCAAATTTACAATCACTAGACCATTTAGACCGTTGCCTACTTCTCGAATCTTCTACAGTTAATGCCTTACATTACCCGATCCCTCTTCTCTACATTGAATGCGGGTTATACTTCACATCTAGCACAGACAGTAATTACAGTCCATAAAACGAAACTGATGCCAACTGTATGTTCCCCTCCAATTTCTTAACCAACTACGAAAGTCACAGGTCAAAGTCAAAGATATATAAAAAACAATTCCGCTGGGTTACACTATGCGCTAACGGTTTGTGCGTCGAAGTCCCTTCTACCCCGTTTAAAACTTTTCCACTATCTAGTGCTTCCCGCACTGGTGATACTGCCCGCCGAAGTGATTGGGTTGGTCCAAATGTTGGCTTCTTTCGAATTGGCGCCTGAGTATGTTGGCCGTGCCGGTATAATGGGCGAGCGAACACAGACACTGAAATTATGATAAATATATGAAAACTTGAATTGGAAAATAAACAGGAAAAAACTTTGATCCATCATATTTTCGGCCATTACGAAATGCAGGAATGCGGGTTGTCATCATTCGAGCCTATATAGACTTCTTTAGCTGGACATGGCTTCACCAGTTCTCCAAATATCGCTGCTTACATTTGGAAGGGTTCTGAAGATATCTGCGACTTGTACCTAAACCAAAAATTCTTATGCGAAAGCCACTTCTGATTCGCCTAGCTAGGCCTTCAGAATGTTGTCCCATCTCCATATTATTTAAGGCCATCTAAGTAAAATAAAGAAAGATACCTGAAATGTCTAAATCACACGTGGTATGGTGTAGTGCTGCAATTAAAATTTTAAATTAATTTATATCATGCTTATAATCTTTAGTAATAATTGGTATTATGCTTTGGTGTGTCGTGTATCATGCATTGTAACAGCCCTTAGGTTTGTAACTGACCTCCCTTCGTTCTTGTTGGAGTATCAGCTGAATCCAAATATTGACCTAGGAACACCATCATAAATTATTAGACTTCGTAGTATTCCAGAGTAAAATCTTTTGCATGAATTACCTCGGAATTCAGCTTAATCAAATTTCAAATTATCTAATTTAGTTTTTATGATCAAACATCTATCAGTGCATTCCAATGGAGATGTTTAAAAATGAGGTTTTAGACGGTCATCGAATGGTTTTGGCAACCTCCGTCTTTTTCAAATCCTCACAAAAAAGCTTTCCTGACATGTACTTTCTAATTTATTATTTTAAGTAGTCTGTTCCCGTCCCACGATTCTCTCCTCAAATTCGGACTCCAAAGTGCCAGTATCTTTGTTTATCTACCTATACTCACGAGTTAACATCCTCCAGCTTCTTCAATAGCCTCTCGTTTTCCCTGCTCAGCATTTCTTGGTCCCTCAGCAGCGTGTCCCTGACTCCGAACAGTTCGCTGTTCTCGGTCCTCAATGCGGAGTTCTCTTCCATATGCAGTTGAACGAGATCTACCAGTTCTGATTGTGGAAGTTGATATAGTTTGTTTGGTTCTATTTGGGTTGGCGTTCGGCGATGACCCTGACCTGAGACAGAATAATTAAAAACAACGGTTAGGTAAGCATCGCAGGTACCTACTACAAAAAATTGTAGCCAAGTTTCACTTGGAACTTCAATGAGGTACACGGCGCTAGAATGGAAGAAGTTTAAACCAGATTTTCTAATATTGTAGAAAAGGAAAGTTAAATAACTGCTTCCTCAAATATCCTTCGGAATCCTGCGAATTTCATCAGGTTCTGCCCTTTGATACATGGCAATCGGGAAGATTCCGCCATCAGCCAGCTCCAGTCTTACTGAATCAGAAAAAGTTCCTTAATAATTTCTTACTATAGGCGTCCAAGTTGTAATCCGTCTGCACGTGCAGTGCGGTTCTCAGATGCTGATTCTCTGCTTGCAAAGCTTCTACTTCCCTCTTCAAACTTAATATTAGGGCATCTCTTGCGTCCTGAAAATAAGCAAACAAGACCTTTTCAGTGGAAAAGGAGTTAAAAGTTGAAAACGTGGCTATAAAAAGAGACTAAACTTTTCAGGCTTCAAAACTTGCTTGAACTCTCCAAGCAAGTTTTGATAATGTATCCGCATAACAGGCCGTTACTTACTAGTTCATGCAAAACAACGGCAGAGGTTGCCTTAATGGTCATCAAGAAGCCAATGCTTACCATCTTGACGATAGGTTTCGTTTTGATCTTCTTGGCGCGAGCTGCGTACCGGAGTGTGTTAATCGTCTCGCTGAGATTTGATCTCGTTGGTGCTATGCAGGCGATCTGGAAATATCAAAATGAAACATTAAATTGGCTTTTTGGAAATGGTAGTAATGGTTTTTGTTTTTTTACGAATTTGCATTATTAGATACATAAACTCACATCTTTTTCCCATGGAGGTAGAAACCACAGAACGCCATCTGCTACGATGCATACATACTCTACTACTTTTGGCTCGTCCACATTCATACATTGTTATTCTTACCATAAGTGTGACTCCATTTCCTGCGAGGCTGTCCGCTAAGAGTTTGGTGAGCTTGCTATCCCGGTAAGGTATATGCCCTCGTTTCTTGCCATCACTCAACTGTGCTATGCAGTAACCTATAAGAAAATATTCAGTGTCATCTTTTTTGGATTTATTTGGTCATTAATTTTGGCAGGTTCTGAATTAGACATGTCAAGGTAGTTTCCAATTAATCAGTTTAACCATAACACTGTCCAAATACGGTGCTTCTGAATAACTGCCTCTCAGCACTTCTGTGGACTTAATCATCTGTTCTGACTTAATCAATCTGATGCTGCGATTACCGTGGACACATAATCATTTGCCATCGACTCGAAAATAAGAAGATCGATCTTAACTTACCGAGAACCATGAGACTCCTATTAATATTATTAGCCTCCTCCAACGTCTTCCCAGTGCTATGCGTCCGCTTGGTCATCTCACTGCCGGCCAAATCTACAAAGTTGATCTTGCCGTGCGTGGAGCAGACGACGCCGGCGTCCTCGCGCAGATCTCTTCGCACTCTCACGCAAAGTAATGTGTGCGAGCGAGAGGAGTTCGAGTTCATCGCGTGCGCTCCGACGGCGCGGTTGCGCATGCCTGGTAGCGGATTGAAGAAGAGATTTTAAGTGGGCTGTTTACAACAAGTTGGATGGTTATAATATGACTACCTACTTAATTGGGGCGCCTAAGTCTCACTTTCAGCTGGCCATTGGGGCAAACTAATGTGATTGTGAACAGTAATTTAAAGTTAAGTGCCATGATGGTCAAAATTATGAGGGTTTCTATGGAAACTACTCTACACAAAACTTCAATATTTGCTGTAACTGCGGGCTTTTGAAGTAAGTGCACATCTGAGCTTTCACAGTAAGACAAGCATCTTCAAATATCTCGCAAAATGTAAATGAAAAATGTTCTGACGAGAAGGCGAAACACTGAAAAGGACCTTACTAACCTTCTTCTAAAACTGCAAACAAGTCATCAAGCGTTTCACAGTCTACTGTAAACTGATTCTCCACGTAGAAACTCCTGCTGTCCTTAGACCACCGCACTTGTAGTGGTTTTCTAGAACTGCCCGGGTTTAGGAGATCTATTACCTGTAAGAAAACAACTTTTGTTAAAATTATGATCTTATGTAGGTACAGACGACGGCACATCAAGCTACACAATCCATTTTAACCTGATCCCTCCACTACGGTGTGCGATTCGTATTGGAGAGATCAGGTTATAATAGTTTAGTATAGGTTGACCTGCCGTCGTCTGTACCAAGAGAAGAATATGATACTTACAAATTATGCAGTGGTTCGCTGTAGCATGGTGCGGGTGACATTAGATGACTTTAATTATGTTTAAAGGCGCTCCCTCAACGGGGTCATTCGCCTACAATGTAAAATTTCAAGGTTCGATTTTGGACAGCAACCGGTGAATTTGAATATATGAGCGAATCTCTCGGTAAGTAACCGTCTTTCCGGGGTTGCGGGTTGTTCGAAAGAGATACCGCGGCCCCGGAACGTAAAGGGCAATAGAAGGAACATGGGTGGGTTTTAGTCAGTAGAAGTCTGACACTCCCCCCCGCTCCGCCCAGAGCGGGGGAAGTTATTTGATTTCACACCCAAAAAAAAGTAACCGTCTTTGGATACATACCTTTTCATTGTATATTTCTAAAAAAGACGCCTTCAGTATGAAGTGTGACTCCGGTCTATCGCTGATCAGCCGGAACAGGTAGATGAAGGAGCGGACCATCAGCCCGTGTTCGGAGTGGAAAGGACTGGCGCCACTCTCCACCTGAGAGGATCAAAATGAAGGTTTTATTGAACTAGTCTTTTCAGTCCAGTCGCACTGGAGGTATCATGCGTGATGGCTGAGCTTTTGGGCCCTAGGTTCCATTCACACGCCTTCGGTTTAGCAGTGTTAGGTATTAATCAGTAGGAATTTCTCAATAATTTTTAATCACTCTAATTTCAGACAGAAATTGACTTTAATACCTACTTAAAGTTGGATGTACAAGTGCAGATACATTACAGCCCTGCTTACCGCGTCGGGAACGGGCGTGATTGTATATTATTGATGACTGATTTGTCATATTTATATTGAAGCGACAACAATGTGTAAAAGAAGGTCACAGCGTCTGCAAGTGCCTCATGGTCGCAACTCATCGATACAAAGTTGTTTTAATGTCTAATTGATTTACAAGCCAACACTTACATTGTTGCATCGTTACAGGTTGGTAAACACAAAGTTATAAAGGCTCATAAACTGAAATATAGGCTAGCTAAGTTATCGACAGTTATAGCAGACTAGCTTTTGCCCGCAGCTTCGCTCGCGTTAAATTCGGGGTATCACAGTTCCCCTTTCCTGATTTACAGGTACCTACTTCCTGTAGTTTTTGCCCTTGCGCCTTATTTATTGTAATAGCAATGCTAAGTTTTCCCTTTTCTTCCCTCTTTTTCACTCATATCTCCTATTCCGTCACTAATATTATAAAAGCTAAAGTGAGTTTGTTTGTTTATTTGTTTGTTACGTCTTCACTCCTAAATGGCTGAAACGATTTTGATGAATTTTGGTACAGAGATAGTTGGGACCCTGGAGACGGACATAGGCAATTTTTTTTTTAAAGTGTGAGCTGAGGGAGTAAGAGGGAAGAAAAGGGAAAAGTTAGCATTGCTATTACAATATATTAGGCGCAAGGGCAAAACCTACAAGTAGCAGGTACCTGCATATCAGGAAAGGGGAACTATGTTACTCCAAATTTAACGTGAGCGAAGCCGCGGGCAAAAGTTAGTTATATAAGTATATAAATGCGCAAAACTGGACAGGTTACTACCCGGAAAAGTGGTTAGGTTTCACAACCAGTGAGTTGATGCCAGCTTAGTGATTTATGGGCGTCGGCGACGGGAGCCACGAGACGACTCCTGGCCACGATGGCCGGCAGCGCGTGCCTGTGCATGGTGGGTAATGGGTGGCTCGCCGTCCTGTCTTGTAACGATAGGCCAGTGTCTACGGCGTACATTAAAGAGATGCCAAATAATTTCCAAAGGGCCGATGGCTACCGGGGCTGCGCTGCGGGATTGTACGAAACAGCTACAGCGGCCCTGGACCCTAAAGGGTTAAAGAGGGTAATTGGATGGGTGTTGGTCTATAAAAGTCAGACAATCTGTTTGGCGGGCATTTTGAGAGACTGTCTCTTGTAATTGATAATTGACGTTCAAAAAGTGTTAATATCAGCCTAATTTAAATACTTAAATGACTTTTGATTTTGAATCCTTTTGGCGGGAATCCAGAGCGGAAGGAGTTATTTAATGATATTCCAACAGAAAAAAATCCTAGTAATTTTTGGTTTCCTTCTTATTCATAGTAATCCCAGAAAAATGGCAGTCAATCAATCAATGATCGGTCCATAAATAGCAGTCCACTGCTAGTTAGGTATGAACCTCTCAAAAGCTGCGCTACAATGTCCTCTGTCTCCTGCAACCAGATCATTTCCAGGATCGTAGCAGATATGATGTTTTTACGTACTTTCTGAGGAAATATACCCTTTTAGCCGATAGCGTGAAAGCAAGTCTTCATCTGTATATAGGGTAGTGTCTTATTGGTGTCGGAGTTTATAGTTAGTATAGGCCTGTGACTTGGTAAGGGAAAATTAGTTAATTTTAACAACAATCGTTTTGAAGCTGTTTGAATGCATTGTATATGTAGTTATGTGTACATCGCGTGACATCACATGTTACGCGGCATGGTTTTACCGTGATTACGATTTTAATTGTCGCCCGTTTGTGACAAGCTTATTGTGTGACTATGTAATACTTTGTTTACAATAAATATGTAGTATTAAGTCATTCCAGACTGCTAGAGTAATAGGTAGCCGTTAGGTGCGAAAGCGATGGGATATCTATTTACTTGTGAGGTCGCAAAATACAAAACCCCATGAATGGAAAACTTATTTGAAAGCAAATCGCGATCCTAACGCGTATGAAGGCGCTAAAATATCGTAGTTCGATATTAAATCAACCAATACACGCGGCAGCTGGTGTCTCAGATCCAACCTGTACCTGTGCTGGTTCTCCCCAGGGACGCCCTAAGCCGAGACCAATCCCACATGGGGTGCCCTTAATGTGTAGTCGCTTAGTTAGTAATTATTTTGCCCTGGCTGGAGGCCTTAATTTCAAGGCATCCACAGGAATTGCCTGGTTAAGCCAATATCAACTTTCTAGGTTGAGCTGCGAGATGCCATTCACAAAAAATAAACTGTCTGCCAGTTACCCACCAGACACCCGTCTGGTCGGAGGATCCTTCCTTTTCTATAGGGGATGAAGAGCCTTTACACCCTGTTCTTCGTACTCCTGAAGTATTGATGTGAGTGTACACAGTAGATACCTATACACTGTTGTCTACCTCATTGGGAAGATAGGCGTGAAGTATTAAGTTCAATAGTTAATTCACAGAGGGGCCTACCAGGGCCTCCGCCTGCCGGGGTTGCGGGTTTGTCGAAAGAGAAACTGCGGCCCCGGAACGTAAAGGGCAATAGAAGGAACATGGGTGGGTTTTAGTCAGTACAAATCTGACACTCCTCCCCGCTCCGCCCAGAGCGCTTTAAGTTATTTGATGATTTCCCATCTCAAAAAAAAAATAGTTAGGTAGGTAATTCAAACACATGACTCACAACATGCATGTCGCGTGCCGTTCGTTACGCTATTGTTTTAGCGTGATTACGTTTATAATTGTCGCTGGTTTGTTGTGAAGCTTTGTTGTTAATTTATGGATAACTTTATTCACTTTCCAGTGTCGTAGTTAAGGCCCTCCCTCTTTACTGCTACGTTTTTTCTCAGCGGGCACTGGTCGGGTGCGGACAGGTTGACTTCGCAGCCTCGAAATAGCAATTTATTTTATTTAAGAAAATTGTGCCCAATTCAAATTTTATTATTTTATGTAACTTTCAAAAACTATTTCGTGGAGTAAATTCATAGAAATACCTACTTTGAAATCTTAAAATTTAACCCTGTCGCATTCGTGTTTATCGAGACAACTTGTTTATATCATGTTTTGTTTTTGATACAGCTATTGGCAGGGGTCGGAAACCGGTTGAAATTCTTAACCGGTTACGGTCATTGACCCCAAACCGAAATCGATTTAGGTTAAGGTTTGCACTTTACCGGTTTTAACCGGTTTTTGCGAGAAACCGGTTTTTCATGAATTTTGGTTTTGAAAGTGAAAATTAACCGGTTAAAAACAAATTTGAACACCCCCCGCCCCTGCCTCTTTCACAAGCACGGTCAAGACGTTGCGATGTCATTTAGTTACAAAATAGTCGCATCAAGTCGCATGCAAGTTCGCAACGTCGTCGCTGCCACACGGTGGCCACTGTGTGGGTCGAAACTATGATTTTAGTGACATAGGCGTCAATTTCGTTTTTTTTGCGTTTTCTGTATGCGGATGGATAGAACTCAGCTTCAATAATAAATATCTCTTGACGTTTTTCTCTAAACTTAATAGTTTGGGCAGAAAAATGAATTTTGTTTTTTTTTGTATGGAACGGATCAAATAAAATCAAATTTCTGCTAAGTACCGTTAGATCCCGGTTTGCAACGTTATTTTTCTTATACCTTGTGTCATTCACTATCATTTGATGCTATGAACATTTGCATAAAGTTGCAACTCTGCCTAAAAATGATGATTGAAAAAATGAAAAAAATACATAGAATAAAAAGCGTTATTTTCGTACGTTCTTTTAGTTAAATTTTAATATGAAATACAATGACAAAAATAAAATAGTAAGACAAAAGACGAATTAATACAGGTAAGTTCTTAATCAGTAACAAAAATACATTTAAAAGATCTCATATGTACGCTTAAATTGGTAGGTACTCGTAATAATATGTTATTTTTAAAAGAGGATACGAATGTGCTCTTTTAAGTAAAAATGTATACTTACTTAGGAAAAAGGTAAATAGTAGTAAAACGTACATAATAAAGCTACTTACAAAAGATACATAGTAAAGGTTTAGTAAAGGTACACAATAATACACCTAATTAGGACTAAGAATATACAACACTAATACTTACAAAAAAAAAAATCGATACACTTACAATCTATCAAAATCTTATTCACTATCGCTAGGACTATCTTGTAAATTATTTACATCAATAAAATCTAAATCGGATTCTGTTGGAAAACTCATCAGAAGCTCTTTGACTTTTGGAGAGAGACCCATATTTTGTCTTTTCATTTGAGGTCTTAGACTTGTGATCTATCGTATCTATATCTTCGTTTGTCGCCGTTCTACTTACTTGTCTAGAATGGCTCTCTCTGTAATTCCAAAAATGTTTATTGCGAGCCTCTCCTGCTTCTTCCGACAGTTTACCGACAGGTATGGCACCAAAATGCTTAATTATGTCAGCCCCATGTACCAACAATTTGTGAACACTGGATGCCGTATAATACCATGGATATTCCTCACCGGACACGGAAGTTTCGGGAGGTTCCTGAACATCATCGGGCGGGAGGAAGCGCCCGGGTGTCACCATTGTGACGATCGCCCGGAGAACACGGTGGAGCACACAGTGGCGGTCTGCCCAGCGTGGGCGGAGCACCGCCGTGCCCGAGCTAGAGGCGATCGGCGGCGGTGACCTCTCGCGTCCGGCCCAGGTCCAGGCCATGGTCCAGAGCGAGAGGGAATGGGAAGCGGTCATATCTTTCTGCGAAGCAGTAATGCTAGCAAAGGAGGTGGCCGGGCGTTTGAGGGAGAGATCATCTACCCAACCCAGCCGCAGCGGGAGACGCCCCGGCGCCGGGCGCCGCGAGACGACTCCCGGCCACCGTAGATGCGGGCCTGTGGACGGTGAGCAATGGGTAGCTCGCCGTCCGTCCGTCGATTGACGACAGGCCGTGTCGACGGCGCGTTCTTATTTCACGCGCGCCTCAAAGAGATGTCAGCAAAGCAGAGGGGCTTGCCAGGGCCTCCGCCTGCCGGGGTTGCGGGTTGTTCGAAAGAGATACCGCGGCCCCGGAACGTAAAGGGCAACAGAAGGAACATGGGTGGGTTTTAGTCAGTACAAGTCTGACATGCCCCCCGCTCCGCCCAGAGCGGGGGAAGTCATTAGATGATTTAACACCCGAAAAAAAAATATAAAAATAACATGGATATAAATTAACATACATATAATTTAGCAGTATCATTACAATATTCGAAAAAAATTGTAAGGGCCACGCGCTCTCCAGATGCCACAGTCTGAAGAATCACGTGAAACCTTTCAATTAACTCTAAACTAATTCCTGTTATGCGGGCTGTTGTTGGTGGATCTCTAAAAAATCTTTTAGCAGTATTGCCATCATTTTTTGTGCCTACTCCTTGCTTGATAATATCAATGAGTAAACCGGTTTCACTCTTAAATGCTTGTTGCTGTATAGCGCTCTTTTTGAGCATATTTTTTTCTTTATCATCGCCCCTGCAACTCCATTTTTTAAACTCCAAACGATAAGCTGCAAAGAAAGAGGAATGACACTTTATAAAAGGAAATTAAACATAAATGAAGCAGAAAAAGGATGTAGTTAAAATATAATATATACTAACCGATGTGAAGTAAGCACTCTGCTTCTTATCCAGGCATGTAAAGATGACAATCCATAATGGTACATATCTTCGTTTTTTTCTCTTTGAGCAATTGATGGTAAATTGTTCATCTCGGACGGTTTTGCTTTGCAAATATCACAGACAGACGATGATGTCTCTGACAAATATGAAGTAATTTTGCCGTGTATCATCGTCATGATCAATTTATGCGTTACTTCAATTCGACTGAAGTTCATCTATTTCTTTTTCTATGCAATTTTTTGTACTTACCACTGTTGACTGTGTAACTTGTGTAACAATTCTTTGGTAAATTTAAACATAATCGGACGGCAATAGAATGCTGATGAGGGTCGGTCGTTTTCCCAAACAATTGTGCCATCAGATTGTTGAAGCCTTACAGGAACTAGACTGGCCATGAATATAGTTGAATCATCAAAGTCTATTTCCGTCTTTTGTTTGTAATTAGTTTGACCTGAGGTTCCATCAAAACCCCATTTGCCTATAAGCACTAAATCTTTTGCCGAGCTCAAATCCAAAGCAATCACATCTAATAGCCTCGAGACCGTCAAGTTGAGTAAAGCTTGCAGTTTAATAGCAGCTCCATCTTTTGTTATAGTTACGTTTTCTTTTCCTGGGTAACATTGTGACTTTTCTTGCTTAATTTCATAATAAGAAGAGTATAAGTCCGACCCATTTTTACTTGCTGCTCTCTTAGACTTATATACTGCCATCTACTTAATTTAAGAGAAACCAACAAAGACAGTGCCTTATCGGGTAAATATTGATTACTTTTCACTTTTGCACTTAAACACTCCTTACCTTTTTATAAATCTTCTGGGTTATTTAACAAATGATGCATTATTTTTCCTACATCTTCATTTCCAGTATTTCTTAAATTAGCATTTGTGGTAGCATTCAGTTCTTCCGGGGATATTGAAAACGATTTGTTGATTTCATCAACACGTCTCCGTTTTTGTCTGGATCTCAATTCTTCGAAAGGTTTTCGAGGTGTAAATGTAGATGCTGAAGCTTCTGCTGTAGATGGTGGTAGATTTTCAACATCTTTTTTATCACAAAACTCAAACATTCTTTGTTCAGTGTCAACAGGTTCAGGTATTATTCCCGCAGGCCAACTTATTGCACTTTCCAACCAATCCCCATTTTTTCTAATAAACTCTGCCAACGTGCGGTTACTTCGCTCCCACCTTGCATTTATATTTGAACAAAATCGCGTACAGATTTTTTGGAGTTCAGCACTGTTTTCTTCAGACACATTAATTTTTTCTTGTAGAAATTGGAAAAGGTTTGAACTATTCGACAATGAGTGCAGCTGCTCTCTTAAAATCATAAATAAATCTAAATTATTAACTAAACCTTCCATTATAGCCAAAAAGGTATGATCACAATCACTGGATGTTAGAAGTAGTACGAATAAACGAATACTAATTAATATAAAATAAATGTGGGCTACATTTATTTTATATTAATTAGTATTCGTTTTTATACCAGTGACAAACAGATAACTTCTAATTTTTCTGCTTCCTATTTAATGAGGGTTTATTAACTAATGATCCTCATTAGCATTACCATAATGGCTAAAAGTGAAAAAAAATCTAACGCTACTTAGCAGAAATTTGATTTTATTAGATCAGTTCCATACAAAAAAAACACAAAACCCATTTTTCTACCCAAACTGTTAAGTTTAGAGAAAAACGTCAAGAGATATTTATTATTGAAGCTGACGAGTTTTATATACAGAAAACGCAAAAAAAAAACGAAATTGACCAATATGTCACTAAAATCATACTTTCAACCCACTGTGTGGCGTAGGTTTGCTCGACGCTTTGTTTGCGGGCGCGCAAAATACTAAGCAAGTCGAAACATGAATCTACCCGCACCATTTAAGTTCTCCGGTTGTATTTGACGTCCTCAGATCAAAAATTTGTTTTTTCCTAATTTTTTCTGGGGTACTAAATGTATTAATGTCACTATAACTTGTTGGAAGTATTAAAAAAGTAGACGAAAAATATTTACGAATTACGGAATTAACCGGTTAATTTGGGTGTCAAAACCGTTTGTGCTTATGTAACCGGTAACCTTTATCATTTGGGTTACATATGAACTGTTCACTTGTTTAACCGGTTAATGAAGGAACGATATATTTACCGGTATTTTATCGAAATTAACCGCTCTTTTTAAACCGGTTCAGAGCCCTGGCTATTGGTAATATGTTTTACTTCAACAAAATAGTTTTACATGTTGTTTTTTCATATATTTAATTTTGTAGATTTCCAGACGTACAAAAATTTTCTTCCTCTCTATGCTGTGAATGTGCATGTATAAACAGGGACAGCCCGTGATGTAGGTCAATGAAGTTATTAACAGAGCTAATTGTGCCTGTAATTCTCGAAGGGTTAGGCAGAGGTGTACCCAATTATGGTACACCCACATTTTGCTAGTTAAATTACGTTTAAGGGACTTAAACGTAGGCAACGTACGTTAATGTACTTAATAGAGGGCGAGCCTATTGCCATCAAACGGGCACGATCCAGACTGCGTGGTTGCTAAATCAAAAATAAGCAACCCCCGATGGAAAACCCCAATAATAAGTTGTCCGACCCGAGGATTGAACCCAGGATTTTAGCGGCCGCGCTTGCCAGCACTCCACCAACGAGACAGTAAATTTATGGAGTCTCTTAAATTGTGATAGTTATTTCCAGAAGTCCTTGTAAGTGTTAGATAGGCCTGAGTATTGCTGTAAATAATCACGTAAATCACATAAACCTCTCAAACCAAGTGAATCATTTTTTTTTTATAATTATGCTGGATATCACAACACTTATAGCGGCTGGGATTAAACAACTTAATTCTGTGCTGTTAGGCTCAGCAGGTAGGCTGGGCCAACCTGCACTGGGCCCATGTGGCAATATAACCCAGTTCTTACAAACAGGGCTGATTTACTAGTAGTAGAAAGTTCTAGGCTGATTATTAGAATTACACAATATCAACTGCGTGGCCTTTCTCCTTCTAATAAGAATAATAATCACGTAAATAAGCACAAAAATCACGGAAACGGTAAAAATAAGTTGCCGGTCGAATTGAACACCTGTTTACGAGGTCAGTTAAAAATTCAACTACCCTCCCAATGACGCGATGACGTGTCATTTCAAATTCTACCCACGCAATTCCTGCAACCATAGATGGCCCGCTTATCTATGAATCTGTCGCAATCATAACTCATCAATGCACCACACACACCCATGGATATTTCCTCGTGTGTGTATATGTGTGCACGATCGATAGTCCCACGAGGTCGGAATCGACTGTCATTCCGAATAGCTGTTATTAACTCCTGTTCACACTAAATAGTAGAGTTAGGGACGTCTGTTTGTACAGTTGTATGTTATTTTCTGATTTCTGTGATAGGGGTTCGATTTATGGTATACGTGTTGCCAGACTTTGTATTTGTTACCGAAAATCAATCTTATTAATATATTGAAATAAACTTAAGAGTATTATTTACAAACTGTAAATAAACATAAACTAATAATAAAAATATGTACAAGTATAAAAATGCTAAAATAATTAAAGGGCGTCAAAAAATTCGTCCGCATCACAGTCAACAGGAATAGTGCCCAGAAGGCTGGCAGTTACCGCGTTAGATGGTAATGCTATTTTTTTGTGCAAAAAACAGGTCAGCCCTCATGGTCATGAGAAGAGACGACCAATTATCTTATTTATTGATATTTTTATTTATTTATGTACACACAAAACACATTTAATGGAAAAATACATACAGACAAAAGAGCACAAAGGTACCGCATATTTCTTTCAGAATTTTATTCTCTTCCAGCAGACCACCAGATCTTTTTTCCGACACACAAATTAAAAATCGGCATTGTTATTCGATCGATCGTCATTTTAAACACAAATTGTCATTGCTGATGGAAAAGCTAAACAATGCTACTACAAATGTCTTACAAGTCTTATTAAAGTTATCTAGATGATTTGGAGACTTTTGGGTGAACCGTTGTCTAGTCCACTAGTGCTATGTCGTATTATAAAAAAATCTAGCCAATAGAATTCAACGTCTCTGATGTGGCTGTCAGATAGGGAATGCAATCTCCATTTTGGATCTCGACCGGCGCGGCGATACGACAATATCGCGATTTGAAGAATGAGATTCCTTCTTCTCAAAAAAAATGCCTGGAGATAACGAGATTGTATTCCCTACTCTTAGCAAAACATAGCTCGTTGGGAAAGACACGATCGCTTCAACCTTGTTCCTAGGGTGGCAGATTTTAACTCTTCCATAATATAAGTGATGACTTACTAGGTTTTACAGAAAAACATAGGATATTACAGCAGGTCCAGAATACTGAAGACACGCTTACCAATCCTGGAGGTCCAGTCAAGGTGTGAGTCTTCCCACTGCCGGTCTGCCCGTAGCAGAAGGCAGTACATGAAAACCCTTCCACCGCCATCTCTAGCAGCCTCTTAACACCGGAATATTCCAGAACATCATCCTGATTGAAAACAAAAGAAACTTTGATTGTAAACAGTCGTAAATAAATAAAAAGTGATCTATTCATTGATTGCGGGACCTATTCTGTGTGCAAAGTGCAAAGATATAAACAATGCATATTTAAATGTCTGATTATTTTAAGTATGTCCTTATTCTAAAATAATTAAATGAACTAGGCTGACAAAGAGCCAAATACCCAAAAAGATTATTAAACATTTCGTAGAAAAAACAACTCCCTACTTTCGACCACCGTAGACGTGGGTCTGTGGATGGTAAGCAATGGGTAGCTCATTGTCCGTCCGTCTACAGGCGCGTTCGTGTTCCACGCGCGTCTCAAAGAGATGTCTACAAAGCAGAGGCGTTGCGGGTTGTTCGAAAGAGATACCGCGGCCCCGGTACACAACTTGAACAAGACACTTTTTCGCTCCGCTCAGAACGGGAGAAGATATTTGATAAAAAAAAAAACGGAAGACAAACAATGCGGGGGGCATTGTATGACATCCGTTTTTTTTTCTGAGCGTCAGCACGTCCACCGATCCCCGCTCGTTTTCGCATCCTGCGACATACCAGCGACCCCACAAGGTCATCTAATGCATGCATATGCAAAAGAATATATCAAAATTGAACACTGACCTGCGTCGCCTCAGGTTCGAAGACAACATTGTAGGAGAAGACCTTTGCCTTTTGAGAGGGGGTGGTGTTGTGGCATATCACCTGGCCTTTACCGGGGAATTCTAGCAGCGTGCGCTCCCCGCAGGATCGCTCCTTCTCACTGATTGGACGGACTCTACGGAAAATATGAACAGGCTGCAATTATGTAGGAAATCAATATCAAAAATGTTTATTTGTAAGAACATAATCCTGCCATATTATGAGGAACAAAAATAATTATCAAGGCTTATATTATTAAACTATTAGTAATCATGAATTAGTGAATTATAGGAAGATAGTTAAATACGTACCTACTAACACAAAGTTTGGCTTTAAACAAAAATCAAATAGGCTAAGGGGTCGTCTTTCGCGTTAATACCTACTTATTCACTGCCGCAGCGGCCAGTGTAACCAGATAAACTTATTTAAAAAGTTTTCTGAGGAGAATCTCAGTCATTACAAATAAACGGAGCTATTTTTTATCTGTTAAAAATTATATATGACTGCCCGCCCCGTCCGTTCGCCTGCTGCCTAAGAAATAAGTTTTATGTTCAGGGAGTATGTAGGGATATCGTATTATCCAGTACTAACTAGGCTCAGATAGGCAGTCGGTTCATGTAAAATAGTGCTATTCAGCTACATCCGGTTAGGTTTGAAGCCGACACATAGTTCGAAAAACGATTGATTATTCCTGCGCGGTCAACCCCCTATTATTATGACCCGAATAGAAACAAACAAAACCGATTATATTTATGATGATCACAAATCAAATAGGTACCCCCAAAAACTATAACACTAATGATTCCAACATTAAAATCACATAGCTCAAACCGAAATCTATGATTTACAGCCCAAATCTTTAATCTTAGACAAGTTTTTTACATTCGTTATTGAGTTTGGGAACATCGATCAATCGAGGGCGGAGTAGTACCTTCATTTTGAAACTGATTGTGAGAAAAATATTCAAGGATGTAAGTACTAGTACGATGGCTTGTTTTGTTAATATTGTTTACTTACTTCACAATTGATGATTTTTAATGAGAAAATTCTCCAAAAAATGCCGCTCTCTGAGACCGCAAGTACTCTTTGTAATTGTTACGTTAATACAATTAATAATCGCTTCACATAAAATAAATTCTGTTGTCTTTACCATAGTAAACTATACTAAACAACACCATTAAAATTTTGAAAATGTTTTTTTTTTAACCTAGGCATTGAAATCTCAAATTCGATGTCAGATTTAATCATTGTTGGAGATGGTTTTCTGAATAATACTTAAATAATATGTTTTTAGTGTTTGGTTTTGTTCAGGTATGTATAAGTGAAGATTTGTAATTGGCTGTCAGTCTTTTTTTGCAAATTTTCTCTTTAGCTGTAAGTCTTCCATGTTTAACAAATAAATATAATTTTGAAGTAAGTACAGCAGCGCTTTCACATAATCCTCATTTTAAAATGAACAACTACTTTCAATATGTTGCATCAATGTTTCGCTCTACACATTACCAAGGTGCTATTCGAAAGAGTATCGATTTCATTACAATCAAAAGAACGTGTCAACAACCCAAATACATATAAAGTTAATGTTACCATCGACAGATAACAGGGTTTTGCTGTTTGTTTGACAATTATTTGGCGATTTATAGTTTTTGAATTGTCTCTCTAATTATAGAGGTGCAATTCTTATCTACCATACGTAGTTATTTAATTGTTGATTGACGTGACGCATTACAAATCCTAGATTATTATCGAAGCGTAGTCATTGACTCATCGTAAATTGAATCTTTTTTATTACAACTAATTAATAAGGGCGCAGTCACGTGTGTAGTCGTGATTTTTGATGGAAGAAAGTGCCTGCGCTAGATTGGTCTAGTTTATAACAGTCACTGGGATCAATCATCAGGCGAAGCCACTAGGAATACAAAATCCAGCTCCATGAAGACCACCGTTGCGAAGGGCTATGCCCCGCAGAGGTAAGAATCTTCACAGACGGATCCAAAACAGGTACTGGCACGGGAGCCGGAGTCTTCTCAGAGGACCTCAACATCCACATAGCCGTACCTCTGGGGGTCCACAACACGGTGTTTCAGGCAGAATGCATGGGCATCTCCCTAGCCGCGTCAGCCATCACGGCAAGGAAGGTTGAGGGCCACTCTATTCGCATACTTTCGGACAGCATGGCTGTACTGCAAGCACTAAACAGCCAAACAGTCAATTGTGGGCTAATACATGAGTGTCACCAGCGCCTAAATAAGGTTGGTAATCTCAACAAAATAACTATCCAATGGATCAAAGGACACAGCGACTCCCGAGGCAACGACGCTGCGGACGAACTTGCTAGAAGGGGATCGAGCATGGTACCAGTGGGACCCGCACCTATCGTGCCACTACCATTTGGGTACCTACGTACACTGGTAAGGAAACGCACCAGAGAACAACACCACAAACTGTGGCTGGACCACGGTGAGTGCAGGCAGGCCAAGGAAGCTCTTCCTAGTATCGACGGCCGCTTCACTAAACAGGCGCTACGGATGACAAAACCACAGCTGCGAACAATTACAGCAGCCATTACTGGCCATGGCTCTTTTAATAAACACCTCTTTGTCTTAGGAGTCACAGACAGCCCACTGTGCCGAGCCTGCATGGAGGTAGACGAAACAGCAGCCCACGTGCTTCTGCACTGCCCAGAGGTTGCCCCATACAGGGCAAAGTACTTCGGTAACCCAGGTACTCTTCGCGAGATCGTCAGCAACACCAAGGCGCTGCTGACGTTTTTCGCGGAGCTGGGGTGGATCGAATAATATTCCCACCCATACGCAAAATACGCGCCTCAGACGTGGAGTTGCGGACACCAGCCCGTTATACAATACAATACAATACAGGCGAAGCCACGCTTGCCTAGGCTGGTCCGTGGGTGCATAACCATCCACTAAATACGAGTTTCCTCCATGCCTTGAAAAGCACGTTAAGGCGTTGGTCTCAGCTGCGACTTGTAGTCAGTGGACCAAAAGCAAAACATTCAGTCAAATATTTGGTGTTAGAACAAAATATTCCTAAATAAACTAACCTGACAACGACGTTGATGTTGTCCTCATCAGCATTGAGCGTGGTGCTGGAACCTCGCGTGCTGACGCGATCCAGACTGCCTGCTCTGCTGCTGCCGCTGTAATAACACAAAGGCTTAAGATATATATTATAGGTATTAGGAAATAGAGTTGACTACTAAAACCGCTGTGGCCATTCCTTGGGTCTATATAGGGTGAAAGAGATACTGCCGTATAAACGGCATCCATGCATTCAACGTTGGGGTCAGCTATTTGATCATAAGCAGTATTTTAGGTACATGAAGCAGCTTATGAAGGAGAAAGGAGTAAATGATGCCGATGCCGTGACGTCTGATAGGGGAGAATGGAAGAAGAAAACGTGTTGCGCCGACCCCAAATAGAATGGGACAAGGGTAGGAAAATGATGAAAATGATGAGCTGCCTAACTGACCCCTACAACCCAGTTAGTACTGGGTAATAATATACCCCTTGGTAAGACTGGTTGTCAGACTTTCGGGACACTGACTGTCTCTAACGACTGTCAAAGATCTACAAATGACAGCCGGGACTGACAGCTCAACATGCTTTCTGAGATAAGGAAGAAACTTGGTATGTTACGGGTGTTCACCCTTCGAGCAACTGCTATTATTTAGCGACGAACTCCTCTATCCAGTGGGTTCATCATTATGAATTAAATTATTTACTTATTTACCTATGAAAACTTTCGAATGGGATTTCCAATGATATGAACTGTATAAGACGTGTTAACCGATTGTTCCGGTGTCCCTTTCAAACTGTATAGTGTTGTGGCTTGTATAGGTTGCCACCTACTTTTGGTATATGCATTGGATATAATAGATATAGAAAAAAAAGTACTGTAGTATTTCTAATTTCCACTTTATGGTGCCGTTTGACAATTTATTTTTCATTTCTTTAGCCATTTTTACCAAATAATTGTTCTGACTGAAAATATCCAGAGCATCTTTACATTCAAAATTAAAATTAAAATAATTAAATATTTGGTTTTAATCAGGTTGAGAGACTTTGCTTCTTTCATTCCGACATTTGGTATTCATCACGCAAAATAAAGTATTTTTGTGTACATACTTATAGTTGCCATAAAATAAAGAGTACAAAACCTGAATTACCGTTCAGTACTTTAATAATAAAGTAAGGGTGGCAATACTAGTTGTGGCCCATAAGTAATATTTTCGGGACGTAGGCAATCTAGGTGGAAAAGGATGTTGATGTTGTTGATGGATGATGTTGATGGATGATGCTGTGCAGGTACGTATAATATTAATGCTCATTTCATCAATAACTTGAAATTAAAATATGTATATGGAAACTAAAAATCTTTAAATATGGTTCAGGACAAAGTACTATAAATTCCAGACAGGAGACACGTATATTGATCTATATTTTTTTTCATTAAATAAGTTAGACAAATAAAACAAATTGTCGATGTTCATTGATGAAATTGCTACTTTATGGCCAGTAATATGCAAGGGTCGTTTGTTTAAAGTCCAATTGACCTCGATATCAATGTTAACATCTATTAGAATTAGATGGTCGAACTCCGAATGGACATTTTTCTCTATAAACTGTTTTCATTGTACACATGACGACACATCGATCTATACAAAACCAGTTTATGCATCGTACGGGAAATCTAAGGTGTACGATCCGTAATTGAGAGATCTACATACCTAAAGTGGTTTTTTCTAGTTTGATGTGTCATCGTGTGGACTCTTTGATATTAGAATTTGCCCACATTTTTTATGCATGAACAGTAATAGCGCTAGCGGAATCGTTTAAGTAATAGATGGTTATGTCAGAATATTGAATTCGTAGTCAGGTTTGCATTCTACAAAAAGTAACTGTTTTTTTTTTCATTTATTTTGTACTCATCAAATACTTAATACGAAGTCAAATTAAGACAGAACAGCACAAATGTACTGAAGGTAGGTACTGCTTAATTTATTGGTAATTTCTTCAAGCAGATCTGCGCAAAGAAAGTTGGATAAGATATGTAGATGCATGTCTATTTTGCTCATTCTAATCATTTAAGCTTAACTTTAAATATTTATCGACTCTTTTGAAAAACATTATATAGATTTTAAAGGCAAAAACCTTCGTTTGGGTTCGTAGATCGCGCACCAGATTTATAAAACATCTTAGAAGATTTTCTTGTCAAGAAAATGTGGCATAATGATTGTGCTCGTTCTGGGGATTTAAATTGGCCGGTTATACAGAATCCTAATAGGATCCTTACTTATAATATTATAAAAGCGAAAGTGAGTTTGTTTGTTACGTCTTCACGCCTAAATGGCCGAACCGATTTTAATGAGTTTTGGTACAGAGATAGATGGGACCCTGGAGACGGACATAGGCTATTTAAAAAAAGTGAGAATAGGGCGAGAAACAAGAAAGAAAAGGGGAGAGAAAAGATATTTTTTTTTCGATCATCACGCGGTTTAAAGTTAGCGTTAGCCCAAAGTAACTAGCCTACCGGGGTTGCGGGCCTGCCGGGGTTGCGGGTTGTTCGAAAGAGATACCGCGGCCCCGGAACCTAAAGAGCAATAGAAGGAATATGGGTGGGTTTTAGTCAGTAAAAGTCTGACATGCCCCTCCGCTCGGCCCAGAGAGTTATTAGATGATTTACCACCCGCAAAAAAAAGCAAAGTATCTATGCCACGCGGACGAAGTCCCAGGCGGAAGCTAGTAATAATATAAATTACGTATTTTTATATATTTTTTATGTGTTTATTTAGAAATATTTAAATACGTAAACTTATAAGTAAATAAATCAACAAACGATAGATTACGCCACAATGGTCACAAAGAGACAATTCACAATATTAACTGCATCATGACCTTATCATGATTCTGCTAAAGCAGCCATTTGACATAGACCCCCTGAGCGTCTAAAACCATTTTCACGTTGGGGTGGGCGCTAAACGTGCTGATTTTTTCCTCTTCACGTGGAGGTGGTGGGTCTTGGAATAAGTACTGTTTTAAGACGTTATGGTAACCCTACTGGTAATTTTTGAATTACTTTAACATAAAACATAATCACAATCGCATCGAATTTAATACTCAGTCATTTGACCATAACACTAAGGAAATGTGTTCGTCCAAGTGTTTCCGTTGCGTGGTAATCAGAGCTCTCACGCCATGCCACCATGATGGATTATGGTTGACGGTTGACTTTAAATAAGAAGTGGGTAGTATTATATTAAGAAGCAAACACGAGCTTTTTTCATAAATATAAAATAATACTAGCTGGCGTCCGCGGCATTGCCCGCGTGATATCGAAGAAAAAGTCTCCTATGTGTTATTCCAAACTATAATCTACCTCTGTGCCAAATTTCATAAAGATCCGTTTAGCCGTTTTGACGGGGAGGAGTAATAAACGTCCATACATCCTCACAAACATTCGCATTTATAATATTAATAAACATAGTAGGTTTTGTCGCACAAGCCGGTATCCGCTTTATTTTTCTTAATTGTTACCTTTCAAAATAAATCAAAAGTGAATACTGGATTTATTGGTGAACCTATTTTAGTGATAGTGGATTATGGCATGCGGCGTCATTTAAACCACATACTGAAAGATCGAAAAAGAACACATAGAATGATAGAAAATTAACAACGAGTTGACCGCGTTAACTTGAGTGAAGCGTGTCTTTTTTTACTGTTCACAAAAACCAATTTGTTTACCTTTTTTCCTCTTTACTGTAACATTGCTTTAATGAATAATATAATACTTAGTTAAAACCACTATCATTAATTACACTTGGCTACCAAAACTAAGCGTAGCGTGATTCATATTAAGGCAGGAACACACTGAAAGTTCTTAGAAATGGCTAAGGCGAGTGTCTCACCGTCGTCGGCGGAGAAGCGACTAGCGATCGAATATTAGCTCAAGAAACGTCCAAGACATAAAGTTTGTGTGCAGTGAAACAGATTTATACCTATGTATATTACTAGTTGACTGCTCAGTGACGCCCCCATGCGGGCACCACACTCACTGTGGTTTTGCCTGGGACATATTCAAACTAAAATATAGTCTTACTAGCTGTGCCCCGGCATGCGTTGCAATTTTCTACCTTTCTACGGTAGATAGGGTAGGTAACTTGAAAGATAGGGTAGGTAGCTACCCTACCTACTCTATCTTTCAATTTGGATCAAACTGCACACGGTGTGCAAATTTAATTTAAAATCGGTTAAGTAGTTTAAGAGTCCATCGCGGACAAACAACGTAACACGTGATTTGTATATACCTATATATTAAGAAGAAGGGGCGCACATTACCTCAGAATGTGGAAAGTTACGAAGGATTCAAAACATTTCTAATCCCTGCAAGGTAAGGTGCTACAATTTAAGTTTACTACCTACCTAAGTAGAGTAACGTCTATATATATTTCTGAAACAAAGGACCAAAGAAAAGCTAACTTGTCTGTAGAGTCCCAATACTTCTTAAATCACTCGACTAAATTGGCATTTTAGATTATTAGAAGAACACACAGCTGCATCGGTAAATCATCATCATCTACCTAGCCTTTTCCTAACTAAGTTGGGGTATCAGATACAGCTGAATACCAGTATTTTTAACCGACTTCAAAAAAGGAGGAGGTTCTCAATTCGACTGTATGTTTTTTTTTTTTTTTTTATTTTTTTTTTTTTTTGTGTTTGTTACCTCATAACTCTGGTCTGGGTGAACAGATTTTGATGATTCTTTTTTTATTCGAAAGCTGGTGGTTGTCGTTTGGTCCCATAAAAAAAATATCAAGATCCGGCCAGTAGTTTTTGAGTTATCTTTAATAATGCGGATTAGATTGACTTCGTCTACGTTGATGATATAATTTTAGAGGTTGTCGAAGACAAATGAACAAAAAACGCTATGCACTATGATTTGGAAGGTCATCGCAGTTTTTTGAGGTGATTGTATTTTAATTTGGTGATAGATCTTCAGTGATATACAACGGAACTCTTCAATAAATGACCGCAAATCTGCCGTGATTGCTGCAATCACATGTATAAGTATGGGTTTCGCCAGGGTAGGCAGGCGAGTGGGAGCAGGGTGCCCGTACCCCCTCCCCTCCCCTCACCCAGTCATTATGAAACATAATCAATCATTAGATCAAGTATCAGCTGTATCCCCTAGGCGATGATGCATATGATTTCTGAATTGGTTTTAAACTAAAGCATAATTTAGATAGTATTAAATACTATAGCGTGATGTGGAACTAAGGCACTTGTCTCACCGGCAACGATTAACGAGTAACGAGTAGAGCTAGAACTAGAAACGAGTTAGCGAGACGTGGGGAGCAAGTGCGTAGTTCCGATATTTGTGTAGCTCGGCTATAAGCGAGTGTGCGAGTGAGGCGGGCGATTACTCGCATCACTCGCTCGCGGCAGTCAAGCGTACAGTCAGTCTTGCGGCCTCATACGCGACCAAATGACATGACCACTGGTTGCTCTCTCGGCGTGATTTCTAATCGCTTGGCGAGTATCGCCGAGTGAGTGTTATCTTTCATAGCTCTTGTCGCTCAGCGACAAACTAGTGAAGCGAGTGCTCGCCGGCAGTGTGAACAGTCAGCGATCAACTGTTTGTATATGCATCTCTTTTATTCACACGGAAAGTATTCTATTGTACGTTTCTTGAGCGAGAAAATAGCCGATAATAGTTAGTCGTTTTCTCGTCGTTGGTGAGACAACTGCCTAAAGCTTGTATTTAAGACGGGACCTACGCACTAAAAAGCTAAAAATAACCGTGTTTGCGAATTATATCATAATACTATAACTAAAAATGCTGAAATAATATCGAATCGTAATAAGTACGAGTGTCACGAGAGAGTCACATTTTTACTTGGTTCGTAACTTGAAAGATAGAATAGTTTTGGGCCCGATTTTTTACAATTATAGTTACTTAGTTTGATATACTGAGTGCCTGGGGGTATAAAATAGCTGCTTAAGCAGAATCACAATAGGATCATAATATAAATTACGTAAATATTCGACACCCTTTTTTTTGCAGATGTGAAATCATCAAATAACTTCCCCCGCTCTGGGCGCTCTGGGGAGAGTCACTGCTACTGACTAAAACCCACCCATGTTCCTTCCATTGCCCTTTATATTCCGGGGCCGCGGTACCTCTTTCGAACAACCCGCAACAGTGTGCAGGATTGGTGGAATTTAGAAAAATAAAATACGGATGCAGGTCGTTAAGCTATTGGCTCCGGTTGTCATTTGTAGATCTTTGACAGTAGTTACAGGTTGTCAGAGTCATGAAAGTCTGACATCCAGTCTTACCAAGGGGTATCGTATTACCCAGCACTAACTGAGTTTTGGAGGTCAGATAGGCAGTCGCTGCATGTAAAAACTTTTTTGCAAAAAATAAAACCGACTTCCAAAAAAAAAGTGGAAAATAACTTTATTTCCGGAAGTCGGTGGCTTTTGTTGGTTTCGTTGACTTTTTTGCCACCGACTTCCGGAAATAAAGTTATTTTCCACTTTTTTTTTGGAAGTCGGTTTTATTTTTTGCAAAAAAGTTTTTACATGCAGCGACTGCCTATCTGACCTCCAAAACTCAGTTAGTGCTGGGTAATACGATACCCCTTGGTAAGACTGGATGTCAGACTTTCATGACTCTGACAACCTGTAACTACTGTCAAAGATCTACAAATGACAACCGGAGCCAATAGCTTAACGACCTGCATCCGTATTTTATTTTTCTAAATTCCACCAATCCTGCACACTGTTGCGGGTTGTTCGAAAGAGGTACCGCGGCCCCGGAATATAAAGGGCAATGGAAGGAACATGGGTGGGTTTTAGTCAGTAGCAGTGACTCTCCCCAGAGCGCCCAGAGCGGGGGAAGTTATTTGATGATATCACTCCCCAAAAAAAAACCTGCACACTGTGCTAACAAAAACATAACTACACACTTGCAGTTCGCTAATTTGTGTCTAGTAGTTCGCTCTGGCTTATCGCTAATCGTTGTCGGAGGGACATGGGGCTTCGACAGAACTAGTTGAATATTCAAATAGTTTAGGGTGTGATTGACAGCTGCTGCGCCATATCCAATGGACTAAATGCCAAGGGCTCTCTTATTGACCGCCCGCGCCGGTTATATTAATGAGGCTTTCGCTCTTTTCACATTGATTGGGCGTTTCTCAGTAGTCGTTAAATTGGAGTTTGCCGTTGATTTAAAGTAGGGTCGTGAAGGTCATTGTGTACGACCAATACGTGACCAATATCCTGGCCATGACCCCTCTAACCCGAACGATGAGCTGAAGACGACACTGATTGGAGGACGCGGCACAGCAGACCCTATGCCACGTGCCTCGTGTTCGATCCCTGCACGGAACAAAATTTGTGTGAACGACGACAGGTAGTTGTTCTGGGTCTGGCTGTTTGTGTATGTGACTTTAAATGTTTGTAAACGTACTCACGATACAGAAGAAATTATTATAGTGTTGGGCAACTTTAAAAAAAAAGAACGAGTGTCACGAGAGAGTAACATTTTTACGTGGTTCGTAACTTGAAAGATAGAATAGTTTTGGAACCGATTTGTTACAATAATAGTTACTTAGTTTGATATACTGAGTGCCTGGGGGTCTAAAATAGCTGCTTTAGCAGAATCACAATAAGATCCTTTAGAGGTATGAAGAACAGGGTGTAAAGTTCTCCATCCTCTATGGAAAAGGGAGGATCCTCCGACCAGACGGGTGTTGTGTCTGTTGGGACACTGCCCGACAGTTGCTTGTCGGGTGTTCGAATATATGCTAACTTCGTGCACAACTTTACTTGCGCGATGTAGGATCTCGACGTTTAGTTATTCAGTGGCTGTATAGATGGCGCTGTAGTACTTTTTGCCACTTGCATCTTTATGTCGCCACAATCCTTACTAATATTATAAAAGCGAAAGTGAGTTTGTTTGTTACGTTTTCCCGATTTTGATGAATTTTGGTACAGAGATAGTTGGAGGCGGACATGGGCTAATTTTGAAAAAAAATACATAAGGCGGAGAAAGAGGGAAGAAAAAGAGAGAGTAAGATATTTTTTTCGATCATCACGTGGGTTAAAGTTCGCGTTGGCCCAAAGAAACTATGCCACGCGGACGAAGTCGCGGGCGCAAGCTAGTAATAAATTAACCATTCGTAAAATGGTCTCAAGTGACAGTTCACAATGTTAACTCCGTCTGTGACCATTTTAACCGTATAGTTCGGTACGGACCCCTTCGGGGGCTCGACATTCAAACCTCCGCTGGCTCGGTACTAGCCCCGAAAGGGGTCGAACATTTAAGTCATACGACCTCCTCATTATTTTTGTAAATATTTTATTTTCTGGGTAAAAAATAATATGGGTGTGCATTCATTAAGATAGTAGAATAAAAATCTCATATGTAAACGTCATTAGAAGTTCTTTAATTATTGAGCAAGTTTCTTAATTAAGTCTTATAAAATCCAAATGCGTAAATTACGATCATAGCCATTTTGATGGCAGTGTAGGTCGACGCTAAAAATCATAAAAAAATGGTTTTCGGACATTTATGCTGCACATTGTTGGGCCTGATTAACGTGTCCTTTTATTACGTGCAGAAATCATTCGTAATTGAACTTAAATTAGCAGTGGTAATTATACATTTTGAAATCTAAAGTCGAAGTTTCGCGCCAATCGTGCTTGTTTACATTTTTCATTCCACATTATATCACACGGACGCGAATAGATTCTATAACAAATGAGACAAATATCATTGCAAATATTATAAATAACATGAACATGCCCAGATCTTATCGTAATTTGCAATAATAGGACCATTAACACGTAATATTCATAACCACTACTAAATTCACTTTCGAAAATGACGTCCATTTTCTTTTTTTTTTATTTTGTGATGTGTAAATGCGATTATTTCAATCGATTATTTTCTTGTAAATCAATCAACTCGAATAATTAAATTAAAGAATATCAGAAATTGATAGATGAAAATAAGAATAATTTTGTAATACGTGTAAAATACTATAAATATTGATAATAATATTTTTTACGCCACTAAAACCGACTCAACAACAAACAGTAGAATCTGATCTATGGCTAAATTCGCGCCAATTTTATTTTCAGATAAAAATTCAAATAAGGAATGCGCTCGCTGTTCGAATTTATATTAAAATGTTTATTTGCTATTTTATTAATAATTTGATTTTGTACCTACTATTTGAATGTGAATTGCAAATAGAAATAAATAAGGTTGAATATAGAACGCCCTTATTATGATCTTGGTAGGCACAGTAAAAAAAATCAGCCAAGATAAATTATATTTGTTCGACAAAATTGTTTGTAGTATGGTTGGATTAGTTATTTGGAAAGCGTTTTCATTCTTTCCTAAAACATGGCTCGTAGGCCAAAGTGTTCTTGGAGTGGAAGCCTTGGGGTAAAAATGGCCTAGAGGGAGACCACAATTGAGATGGAAAAAAAACCCCGGTACACGACATCAAGAAAACTCCAGGTTCAAAATGGGTCCATTTTGTACCTGGAGTTTTCTTGATGTCGTGTACCGGGGTTTTTTTTTGGGGTGGGAAATCATCAAATAACTTCCCCCGCTCTAGGCGAAGCGTGGGGGAGTGTCAGACTTTTACTGACTAATGTCCACCGATCGATGTTCCTTCTTTTACTCGGGGCCGCGGTATCTCTTTCGAACAACCCGCAATCCCGGCAGGAGCCTACCGGGGTTGCGGGTCTGACACTCCCCCCCGCTCCGCCCAGAGCGGGGGGGAGTGAGGCGCCACGGCATCCTCACCTACCACCTGACGCAGATCCTCACCGGGCACGAAAGTTTCGGGACGTTCCTGCACATCATCGGGCGGGAGGAAACACCCAGGTTTCACCAATGTGACTATCGCCCGGAGGACACGTTGGAGCACACAGGCAGTCTGCTCTTTTGAGCGGAGCACCGCTCTGTCCCGGAGGAGATGGTGATGTTTGAAGGAGAGAACCTCAAACCAAGCCAGCCACCGCGGGAGACGCTACAGGGGTCGGGCGCCGCGAGACGACAACGACTTTTTGTTAAAAGTTTAACAGGAGCGGATATTTGATGATTTCCCATCCAAGTGGCGCAAGACCGATATAAATGGCGGAATTTAAAGGAGGCCTCCTTTAAATTCTTAAAGAAGTTCCTGAGAAGTTTATGAGAAGGCCTCCTTTAAATTCCTAAAGAAGTCCTTAAATTCCAAAAAAGAGAGATACCCTATTTAAAAATACTTTTTAGGGTTCCGTACCTCATCACTACATAGTATAAAACAAAGTCGCTTTCTCTGTCCCTATGTCCCTTTGTATGCTTAAATCTTTAAAACTACGCAACGGATTTTGATGCGGTTTTTAGTAATAGATAGAGTGATTCTTAAGGAAGGTTTTAGTATATAATTTGTTAAGTTTTTGTATTTATTTCTGTGTACATTAACTATATTTGTTGAAGATGTCGGCAAAAAGTATGCTGTCTGGGAGCTTTCAAAGAAAACGCTGCCTAAACCCTTTAAGATATAACAAAATAATGTATGGTGTAATTGTGTATCTTATATAGGTCCACAGAAAAGTCAGCGGTGACATATGTCTATATCTTAAGGATAACATACTATATCCATTTTAATACTTTAACAAACAATTATAAAGCGCTAACTTGGAAAGCTATTTACACAAATACAGTATTAATCCTTATCATTTTAAATAGGTTGGTTGGCATGAACATTTCATGAAGATTATTTTTTCCTTTTACATCATGCAGATTAAATAAATACTTTAGGAGATATAGCAAAATCAAAATAACGCGCAACAAAATTAATTTCATGTCGCCGTGACTAGGCTGGCCCGCTCGGGCGCGGTGTAGGGAACAAGTCGCTCATCGCTGAGTGCGTGACCCGAACACGGGCAGACGCGTGAGCACAGAGTACGTTGAGTTGACACGTTCCTTACAAACTAAATTGAAATCCTTTATTTGTGAACATATAGGTACAATAAGATCTAATTACATAAAATGTAATAAAACATAGGTTTTATGAAGTTTCATAATACATAGGTACCTACCTATTAGTTAGATTCGTACCATTACCTATGGACGGACGGACAGCGAAGACTTAGTAATAGAGTTTTTACCCATTGGGGACGTAACCTTAAAAATGAGACGTACCTAATTTTAATTATACTTCGATTTTGTTATTTTTGCTATAGGCTGCTTTTTATCAACACACCACGCGGGCGAAGCCGCGGGCGGAAGCTAGTAATAAATAAAAGAACCCAAATATCAAATCTGTGGTCCCTTGAAGCTGTGAAAAAAACAACCCTCCAAGTCTACGTAGAGAAAAGATATGACCGTTTATGTCGTCAGTTTGTACGGAACCCTTGGTACGTGAGTCCGACTCGCATTTGGCCGGTCTATTTTTAATAGGCTGAAGGTCTCCTTATACCTTTCTATTTTGTTTATCCAACCAATACTTTTAAGTGTCAATATTTTAGAGCCCCGATGTGTACATGTGTACGGAGTCCCTGTATGTCTAAAACAAGGCTCTACTGCGGAGGCATGGCTTTCTAGGTGCGGTACGGTATGGTTGTGTCTGCTGGGCTGGGCTGCCTGACTGGCTACCTACAGAATTAGCATGACCTACAAAATTGGCCGCCATTTTCATTTATCGTCATTCAAGACAGCCAAAATCTTTTACCGCGAAACCGTTTGACAGCAAATGTACCTGAAATCTGGGCGCATAACAAAATAATTATAGCATAATAAAAAAGCACGTGACAAAATGTCTTTCTTTTATACCTAATAGGTATCATAGAACAACTATAATATCTATAGTAGAATATTATGCCACCTCCATAGGTAAATTCCTCAATGGTCCCAAAACTTTTGTTAAAGTTTCCTCTATTACGATTATCGATTAGGTTGAATGCAACTTTTTAATCGTAATGATGAAACTTAATTTTACGGTCAGCACTAAGAAATGTCATATTGCAACACTTTTTGTAGTATTTTTTGTCGAGATTTGTATCGTGTTTTTTTATTATTTTATAAGTAAAATGGCAAAAATAATAATGCAGATGGAATGTCACTGTTTTTATTTTAGATTTCCGATGTTATTATCAAATGGTTATCTTGTGTATGTACATTATTTCCAGCGTTTTTAAAGTACCTAATTTTTGGAAGGGTGTAGTAATATGCGTTTTACACA
The DNA here is from genome assembly GCA_905475445.1 of Ochropleura plecta. Taxonomy (NCBI): domain Eukaryota; kingdom Metazoa; phylum Arthropoda; class Insecta; order Lepidoptera; family Noctuidae; genus Ochropleura; species Ochropleura plecta. The sequence goes on from FR997735.1 coordinate 2,723,549, forward strand.
CATTTTGCAATAGATTGACGCCGTTTTATCGACCTTGTGAGGTTTTTGGAAATATAAACCTCAAACTTATCGTATGAAACAGCCGCTGTGATTTATTTTTAATAACAAAATTGAATGCTGTAAATTGATGAAAAATCTTGAATTTCATGACAATTCGCGTCACCCCACCGATTCAGCTGATGTGTCATATGTCAAAATCCTGTCGTGCAGAGTGGTTAAGAATTTTATTATGATTCTCCTAAAGCCGTCATTTTAGACCCCTTTGTTGTCGGTTTCAGGAAGGGTCCGTTTAAACCTTGTATAAGATGTTTACCTACGGTCATACCACTCTTCAGTAGTTCACGGTCAAGGTTCAAAGCACCTAGGTACTCATACAACTTATAGAAAAGCGTTTTATTAATAATTCAATCCGATTGATGACTTGTTACGTTATGGCGGCGAGCAATGATACAAATTGATTAATTACTGCGCCTTCATAAGGTCAGTTTGTATTGTTGGTTTCCATGTATTATTTGTGTTAGTGAAATACACTGATTTGTAAGGAATGAGTCATTAAGATTGTGGGTGGAGTTTAATCAATTAGGTTTCATTCAAGTAAGTTGACTTTTAAAGAAAGTGTTTCGCAATAATTTTGTGATTCACGGTTTTACTGAAAAAAAAATCTGGTCTAGGGCAAGGACTAAATGGCTTATGAATGTTACTAGCTGGCGCCCGCGGCTTCGCCCACGTGATATCGATAACAAAAAAGTATTCTATGTGTTATTCCAGACTATAATCGAACCTCTGTGCCAAATTTCATCAAGATCCATTAAGCCGTTTTGACGTGAAAGAGTAACAAACATTCATGCATCCATCCATCCATCCTCACAAACATTCGCATTTATAATATTACTAGCTTTTGCTCGCGGCTTCGCTCGCGTTTAATTCGGGGTAACACAGTTTCCCTTTTGCTGATTTGCAGGTACCTGCTACTTGTTTTTTTGTATGCCCTAGCGCCTTGTTTATTGTAATAGCAATGCTAAGTTTTCCCTTTTCTTCCCCCTTTCTCCCTCATACCTCATCTTTAAAAAAAAAATAGCCTCCAGTCCTCCGGTCCATTTCATCAAAATCGGTTTAGCCGCAAAAGAAGGAACATGGGTGGTTGTTATTCAGTAAAACTCTGACACTCCGCCCTGCTCCGCCCAGAGCGGGGGAATTTATTTGATTTCCCATCCGCAAAAAAACACCTTGCTTTAAGTGCTCACGCTACCTCAAAGGAACAGTAGCAGGGTGTGGTCGTGGAGCTGTGTCGCGAACTATTCCCCAACTTCTATCTTGCCCCAAAAACATGCAACCGATACGACCTCGGCGCTGCTACCGGCGACGCTGTAGAAATGGCGTAGTTCTAGGCCATTAAATATAAAAAATAGTCGTGCTAGCGACACGAAGAAGAAGGAGACCACCGCAACCTTCACATTGCAGAAAAGACGAGAGAGAGAGTTTGAGGATCTCTCCCTTAAACAGCCAGCCTCCTTCGCTAGCATAACTGCTTCGCAGAAAGAGGTAACTGCTTCTCAATCCCTCTCGCTCGGGACCATTGCCTGAACCAGGGCCGGACGCGAGAGGTCGCCGCCGCTGATCTTCTCTGCGAGGACACAGCGGTGCTCCAACATAAGGGGCAGACCGCTACATTGTGCTCCACCATGTCCTCCGGGCGATCGTCACTACGGTGGCACACCCGATTTCTCGCGGTCTCCGCGGTTCCTCCCACTCGATTTATGGGGTATTTTACGGGGATAAGTTCTCACTTACCCCCGTCACTTTGTGACACTGTCATTGAGAGGAATAGAAAGAAGGAAACTGGGTTTCTTCTGTGACCTCGTAGTCAATCTAGAGAAATACATGACATAGCTCTCCTGCCCTTGGACCAAAACCAATTCCGGAATATAACAGTAAATCGATATCTATTATGAACTTTTATATTTTGTTGGAAATTTCATTTTCATGAATGAATAGCAGGATCATTAGCAGCAACAATTTGGATCAAGGTTTCACGCATCAATACTCCATTAACTTCTGAATGGAAAGAGTTAGTCGCTTTACAGTAAGTTTAATTCGTTTATAGAGGTAGTAAGTGTAATTGCTAAAATGTAGGTTTACGTAATTAGTGCGGTTAGGACTAAACTGTTTTGAACTAACAGTTCGTTGATGATGTCAGCTGTAAAGGTGGGAGGATTTTTATTTGATAATTTACCCTTAGCGTTGGCGATAGGCACGTGTTCTCAATGAAACAAACCTTCCAGCTACAGAGATATAAGGGGTCAAAGTTGCAACAATTTCACTTTTTTTTTTCATCCAAGTTATCATTTTTTTAAACTTTGCTTTAACCCGTTGAATGTCGTTAAGTTCCTACGGGGGAAAACGGTGTAGCTATCGGTTTAAGGCCTACGTCGCTAAAACTTTACCTATAAATTCGTCGATTTTGGGAGCGTTTTCGCGCATTTTTTGCGACATTCAACAGTTAAAATAGCTCGACGAGTCCCGTACTATAAAATACATCCATCAACACAATGTTTTCAGTGAGTTCTACCGTAATTCTTCAAAAAAGTCGTTTTCCAGCAATCATTTTTTGCAAAGAATAACTTAGTTTGGTGTACGGAATGCATGGTTGATGGTTTCGTGAAGGTTTGGTTAACACCCTGTGTATATGAGGGAGAATTCCATAATGTTCCATGAGATGTCTAGTAAGATCACGAGTAATAGAGAAGTGTGGAAGAAGAAGAAGACATGCTATGCCAGGGATGGCCAACTAGTCGATCGCGGCATAACAAATAATACAAATACGTCTAACAGATACGCGACGTAATCACCAAAAGTCTGCGCGTAGGTATTATATTGTGTGATTTTTAATTAAAAAATACTACATAGGTAATTGGTAGATATAGATCTTGGGTGTATTCAAGTCGGACACCCCTGTGCTATGCCGGACTCCAAATAATTGACGACACGGTTGGTGTAGTGGCCGAGAGATCGACAGCTGCGCTGCGTGTCGCGGGTTCGATCCCCACACGGAACACATATTTGTATGGCGTACAGATAGTTGTTTCGGGTCTGGCTGTTTGTGTAGGTATGTGAGTTTAAATGTTTGTAAGCGCACCCACGATACAGGAAAAAATCGTAGTGTGGGGCAACGTTTTTTTTTATAAAGAGAAATAGAATTTGGAATGTAGGCAGGAAAGTGTTGGGGTTGTGTTCTATCAAACTCTCGGTTGATTTGAAAATAACTGGATAACTAACAAATGGCGAGGACAAAGGACATTCTGTATTTTAATACAGAGCACATTATTTTATTAACACTATTCTGATTACAAAGAGCCTTTGATAAACTAAAGTTTCAGACACATAAACAAGGCAAGTTTAAAGAGACTTTTCATGAATACAAGACTTAGTAAAGTATAAAAACTTTCATACTAAACTTAGTTCTTACCATTTAGACAACAGTAAGAACATTAAAACTCAAAAGTCAAAGGTGTTTGAAACCACTTACAACAATATATAATTCAAAGAAATTTTGATACTTGTCAAAGTGTAAATTAGATAATGATAGTGTAGAATAGGTGTTCTCTAATTACATCCTTACTAATATTATAAAAGCGAAAGTGAGTTTGTTTGTTTGTATGTTTGTTTTTTTTTTATTTTGGTACAGAGATAGTTGCGACCCTGGAGACGGACATAGGCTAATTTATTTATTTTTAAAGTGAGAATTGTGGGAGAAAGAGGGAAGAAAAGGAAAAACTTAGCTTTGCTATTACAATAAATAAAGCACAAGGGCAAAACTACAGGTAGCAGGTACCTGCAAATCCTGAAAGGGGAACTGTGTTACCCCGAATTTAACGCGAGCGAAGCCGCGGCGCGGGTAAAAGCTATTTAACTATAAAAGCGATTTCTAGTGATGTAGCCACGTTGCGTGTTTCACCCCACTATGATTCATTACTTCAGGAGCGAAGGAAACTTGCGTACAGCCTAGTTTGTTACTCATGCTTTTAATCTTCGGGTTAAGTGGAAAAGAGGAAATCGGGTAGTTTTAGTTAGTAAGTTTTAGTCATTTATGTAGATTTTTCTCTGACTAATTCTGTGAAAGTGGTTTTAGGTAATAGGCAACCTACTAGTACTAACAGCTGTTACCCACAACTTCGTTTTTTTGATGCCTACTAAGGGACTAGTTACCATTTGAAAAACGTATACTTAGTTTTAATTTTTTTTGTAGGGAGCCTTCCCTACAAAAAAAATTATGGTCATGTTAAATACAGACAATATTTAACATGACCATTTTTGTGCAAATCTTTTTAAGGTATCTACTAGGTATAGGATATACCATTTGGTTTTTATTTTCTAAGTCTTTTCGTAGGGAGCCCCAATAAGTTCACTACGTCCTTCCCTATGTACCAGGCTTACTTTTTTGGTAAATATTATAACAACCAGTTCTGTCGTTTCTACGTGAAACAAAATAATATTATAGTTTAAAAAAAAGATTCCGGCATATTGAGAACCTCCTCCTTATTTTAACCGACCGACAGTGACGTAGGTAAACCCTTTCACTTGATACCAATATCATGAAATAAAAAACAACTTATCTTCATCTTTAGTAGTCTGCTGTATTGGATTTAGAATTAATTATCACTTACTCATGCATTGTATGCAAAATTTCAGAAAACCAGGTAGTGGGTCAAGCTTAACTATAGTTAGGTACAGGTCAACTTAAAAGCGGGTTTAAAAACACAGGCAGAAAAACATGGCTATAAACGGATATAATATCAGCATGGTATTTGCCGAAGACTTTGTACTATATATTTATAATAACTTTAACGAAAGAAAAATGGGGTGGGGCGCGACATTCTGTGAACCGATTATCGACTAAGTAGGTACTCGATATTTTAATTTTCAGTTGTTTTAATTTTAAATTACGCCATTCATGAAGAGTTCAGTCTAGATAGACACACACTTTTCGACGTTAAAGTATAATGAATGAAAACGAATGATTTAAAATTGAATTACATTACCCTCTTTAATAGGCTAGGTTATATAGAAAACGGATTACTTAGATAAGAAAATTTCGACACCCACGACACGACAAGTCATCGTCGCCATTTTAATGACGTCACATTTACCTGTAACTACAAAATATAATAATATAACTTAGTTTGACGAATCGTTTCATTTACAACAGGCATTTGTGCAGAGGTTAGTTTTTGCTGCGAGTGCTGATTTTGAGTCGCGACCAATCGAAGGATTCTATGATTGAATCATAGGAATGAGATTTTAAAGTAGAATCCCGAACAGTGCCGAGGGATTCTAAGACGAGATGCTAGAAATTTTACTCTCGTGTCACACAACTTAAAACTTCAGGAGCAAGAACACATATTACTCTGATCTTATCGAATCAGAGAATGATGACGTAGCGTAAATAACAAATTGTTGGACACCTTTTGCAAGTTGTTGCTCAGAAGTTAAGGGTATATTTCGCTTAAGTAAACCCTACGATGGGGTACCTAATTCTCCTAGATCCACTGTTTCTACAAATGATTTCGTGGCTAAATATTATTAGCTGTTCGGATCGGTTGATTGTCGATAAGTGACCACGCAATACCTATTTCCACCATACCTCGGAGAGCACGTCAAGCTCTCGATCTAGGCTATCAGTTCAAGATATTTGACAGTCGTTACAGGTAGTCAGTGACTCGAAATTCCAAACCAGTCTTATTAAATGAAAATAAAACGATATTTTGGTTTCGAAATCGCCTTCATAGTTTAGGAATCTGATTTAATTGAACTTATCCGCACAGACTTCACAAAAAACACTGGCCACAATAAAAAATAACCGAACCTTTTGAAAAGTTTCGCGTTATATATAAACTCAGGTAGGTACAATGTATACAAAATCGTAACAATATGCAAAAAGCCATTTATGCGTAGGTATCTATTGTACTTATTATGACGTCAGCTTCGTCTAGACCGGAGACCCTAGCATGGACGCGAAGACACCACGTAAAATTAAACGTCGACTTTTCTACCCAATTTTAAATATCCTACGTCCTACTAATATTATAAATGCTAATTTTTGTGAGGATCGATGGATGTATGGATGTTTGTTACTCTTTCACGTCAAAACGGCTAAACGGATCTTGATGAAATTTGGCACAGAGGTAGATTAAAGTCTGGAACGTTTATGAGTATCACGACAGGTGTTAAGTGTCAGTAGAATTATTTCCCAAGGCGTGGGTAATGATAATGTTCAAGAGTACGCACCTAGCCTTGATCGTGGAAATGCAATATATCTGTCTCGAATTACGTCGATCCATTCTCACTAGTATCTAATTAGATATATAAAAATTTTCTTGTGAATTTCTGGTATAGATCAATTGGATATTTGTATACTTTATTGTACACAATTTATACACCGCTGTTTTACAATATTACTAATTACTAGAAAAAACAATGAAATAAAGATTTTTTTACCCGACTACAGCAAAGCCGTTAGCCGTAACAGGGTTATGATTTTGACAGACTGTGTATGTACGTATGTGTGCGTAGAAAAGACGTACCCGACTACGGCTTTTCTTTTTGCTCTGTTCTTGTTGTATAGTAACCATGTTTAATTCAGCATCCTAAAAATATTGATTCATACTTTTTAGCATCATTTTTTTTATCGTAGTCGGGTTTCAGTTACTTGTTATTTATGCCATCAGATCGTCCGTGATTGTAAGAAAACAATTATTAATTCTTCAGCGTTGTTTACTTTATTTTGTAGTGATTACCATGATATGGAGCAAGTAAAAAACTCTTTTTTTTTCGTTTTTCTATTCTAAACAGTACACTAACCAAAGCTTTCAAAATAATTTTTCAACCCTTTTGAAAAGTTTTGGTCAAAATCGCCCGACTGACTAATGACATAATCTTACCTGCCATTCCTGGAGCGACTCCGTAAGCTATCATCGTCCCTGCCCCAGCCCTTGGTGAGGTTTGGCAGGCCGAGTACACTGCTGCCTTTTGCCATACCAATGCCAGGCTGGTCTGTGCTTCGAGCCTTGCGTGTTTTTGGCTCTTTATCTGGTAGAAAAGGAAGAAGTGTTGTCAAGTAATGTGTAGCGTATTATGTTCTTTCTCTATAAAATATGTTAAAGTTTGTGTATTTAAAGACATACTACATAGTATACATTAATAACATAAGAAAAAAACGACTCCAAAAAAATCACTAAATATGTACCTAATAAAAGATAACTGATAGACAAGCAATATCGATATAATTCATATGGGGGTCCCATTTGAATTTAATCTGTCTTCCGGAGTATACAACCGGTCCTTTGGATTAAAACAAGATTAAGAAGAAAGGCCTACAATCGACGGAGAAATCGCGTAACAAACACGAAAAAAACATACAGTCGAATTGAGAACCTCCTCCTTTTTTTAAGTAGGTTATAAAGAGGACAATCAACAGAGGTCGAAAAACTGAAGTAACCAAGAACGAACTCGGAAAATTTAAATTTTGGTGGGTAATTAGATAGGTATTGGAATTTGTAGCCTAGTTAATATACGAGGGAATTTTCTTATGTGCGTATAAAATCATACTGACTAGGTATGATGGTACATGAACTTACATTTTGTACTGCCGGCGAGTGTTTCAGCCGACTTGGATATACTCCTCGACAAAGCTGTAGGAGGGGCCCTCATGGGGGTCGCCTGACGCTGCTGGTACACCATATCGGAACTCCCTGGATGGAACAGTCGGAGATTCTTCAGCGCCATAACTTACAACAACCATTTTCCCTTCTGATCAACATTTGAAACGTTCTATCAGTTCCATTAACGAGAATAACAGCCAGAGTTCGATTTTCAATAAAAAAAAAACACCAACGATACAAAGAAGCGTATGTTTTTGATAACAATTTCACATGATGCGGGCAAAGTTAGTACTTTTTTTAGAAAGTTAACAAGTCGTACAAAAATACAAAGCTTTTATAAACAAAATTTACGTTACTTTAGGAACGATAATTAGCCTCATAAATAAATAAGTAACACTGTCTATTGAGCCTATGTCATAATAATCGATGTTTCGTCGTTATGTCAATGCCGTGTGAACAAAAACGTGTCAAACCAAATAAAAAAATTAAGTAACGTAATAAACACTCCACTTAATTTAACTATGTCAATACAATATTTAGTTTAGAGATTAATAAAATTGTTTTACTAATGGCGCGAACGGAATAGCGGGAAATATTTTTCTACAATATGGCGGACCCTACTGTCACTTACGCGCGCGAGGCACAGACTGAAGTGTTTTCAGCCAGAGCTATAAGGGTTGTTTTAGAACTTATTTGTGTGGTATGTTATTGAAACGTAGTAGCTTTCTTTCAATGGTGATTTATGTGATTATGATAAATTGTTCTAAGCGCGTTTGGAAACTAAATTTTGGATCTGTTTTTAAAAAATACTTAGATATATATCCGAAATCGTGGTGATGTTGGATGATGGATTATCACTTTACATTGAGTAGGTATGTGGCATACATAGTGGGTAACGAGTTTTTATTATATTTAGTTTCTTAACGTAAAACAAATTTGAATACGCGTTAAATTCGCTGCTACCTGTAGTGTTTGCCCTTGCACCTTATTTATTGTAATAGCAAAGCTAAGTTTTCCCTTTTCTTCCCTCTTTCTCCCTTTTTCTCACTTTTTAAAAAAAATAGCCTATTTCCGTCTCCAGGCTCCCAACCATCTCTGTACCAAAATTCATCAAAATTGGTTTTGCCGTTTAGGCGTGAAGACGTAAAAAACAAACAAACTTAAAAAAGGATAGTAAGGATCAGTACGTAATCCCCCAAACTTTAATAGTAAATCCACATTTAGCCAGTTATGTTTAAGTCCCAAGTAATTGAGATGAGTTTTGCCATCCACCGGGCACAAATCCGAACTCCATGGTTGCCACTGAAAAATCTATCAAATTCATTGCAACAACGGGCTAACCTTGGCATACCTAATATCTTGGCCTTTGATAAACGGGGTTACAATAAAAAGGTACGTTGCCTTTTTTTTTGTAATTTATTACGCGGTTATTTTTTTTTCTATTTATGGTAGAGAGGTGTCATATTTTTTTGTATTGCCCTTATATCCCATAAACTCCACTCCTTACCCTAAGGCATACTACACCGGAGTTGCGGGTTGTTCGAAAGAGATACCGCGGCCCCGGAACATAAAGGGCAATAGAAGGAACATGGATAAGTTTTAGTCAGTACAAGTCTGACACTCACCCCCCGCTCCGCCCAGAGCGGGGGAAGTTATTTGATGATTTCCCATCCGCAAAAAAATATACTACAAACAAACCGGTAAGGTGACATTTGTGGACGAATCAAGATTGTGATGTGATCCGCGTGAGCACGGAGTATATGTAATTATTGAGATCAATTAGTAAAGATTTAGATGTTCAACATTTTCTTTTTTATAAGTTTTTATGCGGCATTGGCTTTTGCGATTTATAAAAATGAAAATGGCTAGAATTTTCAACGAACTAATTTAGTTGACGATTTTATTAGATATCGAACGAGTATTGGTATCTAAAAGAAGTTCACGCGATATGCGCATCAAGTGTTTTCAGACCATATTCAATAGTGTTTGTTTTGATGACCATTAAGCACATGAAACAGACAACTTTACTGTAATTTGGCATGAATTTTATTTACCTTTCAGGGTTTTATCGATCGACATTAAATGTAGTAGGTACTTATATGCTAGTATTTCCACCAACAATGTTTTGTTATTTGTAAAGGTACTTATCATTCTAAAAGTTGTTTTTTTTTTGCGTAGGTCATTTTAATCAGTCATTTAAATGCTAAGGCTCCAGCACCAGCGCACGGTGTAAACGCAAGTTAACGCAACGTAAATGCTTATTTTTGAATTAAGAATACAACTACTACCTGACAGCAGTTTAGTCAAATTCAGTACACTCAGTTTTGCGACTGTACTTTTCTCATGTTGTTACGTGATTTATCAGTTAATTGTAGGCTGATTATCGAAATACTTTTTATAATCGAAAAGGTATAGGTACATTTTCCCGAAGGGGTTCTATATAAATTGTATCTGTATTGGTAATTTATCTTCTACAGATATTACATATTTTTTCTCTTAATGTATATGTATGACACTTAATCTCGTTCTCAACTCACACTCTCACAACTCATATTTAGCATTTAGAAGCAATAGAAAATCAATACTCGATAAGAAATTGTGTGAGATTCCATCATACCACAACTAAAAAAACATTTTTAAAAAAAAACTAATTTCTAAAATACACCAAACAGATGAGAAATTGTAAAAAACGTTGATGAATCAAGCAAAAGTCACCGACTTCCCAAAGTAAACTAATTTACTGTTTTTTTTTCAAATAATGATTTTCGGTTTTATTATTAATAAATATGGAAATATTAAATGAGAAACAGGATGTTTTAATTTCAAAATCAACTTTTTTTTGTTTTTAATGAAATACCCCACACTAGGAATTTCTCCTGTATCGTGGGTGCGTTTAAAAACATTTAAAGTCACATACACAAACATCCAGACACGAAACAACTACCTGTAGGTCATACAAATATTCCGTTCGGGGATCGAAACCACGACACGCAGCGCAGCAGTCGATCGCTCAGCCACTGCGCCAACCGTGTCGTCTAATATAATTTGTATATATTTGTATGTGTGTATTTGTATTTGCTTTAAGTTTACTCCGTGCACTCGTGCTTGAGCCTCAAGGGCCTCAAAGACTTAACTGACAATGTTCCTACTTCAATATAAATATTTCAGCAAATCACCTTATTTCATAGTTCCACCAAACTAAACCACGTAACCACGTGGATGTACCCATTTGTAATATAATGTTTTGGCCCAACAACATAATTACAATCATTAAACCGTGTTACTAATTTGACAGAATATTTTATTCCTTACAGCCTATAATTTGTTGTTGATTCTACAATTACATACAAAAATATAATATATTTAATTTAATTAATGTTTAGGTAATTATTTATACAGTGAAGGACATAGAGACAGGGACATATTAGAGATGGACCGCCATCTCTAATAGAGGTCAGCTACTACAGTTGATGATATACTACAGTCTACAGTCTTCTCAACATCCATATAAAATACTGGTATTTATCTGTATCCAGCTAGGCTGGAAGCCGACATCAACAAGGTTGGGAGAAGGCTATGCAGATACTGATTTTTGCCCCGTTCCAATAAACGGAACGGGGCATTATTGCAGAGTATTTACTTCTACGTTGTGTCGGCTATTTAATATACTTACATTTAATTGAGATGACTAAGCGATAGTCGGTTTAAACCGATAATTGGTTTAGGTTCTTCTGCTTTAAATTAAGCCCATTCGGAGGCCTGCGTTTCATTTCTGTTTTCTGACGTATCTCTCCAGATTCTGTATCCTAAAAGGAAAAATACGGAACCCTTATAGGATCACTTTGTTGTCCTTCTGTCAGTCTGACTGTCACGACACTTTATCTCGGGAACGTATCGAGTTGAAATCAAAACCAAGCATTCAAGTTTGTGGTTCCTTGCAGTTCAGCTGTGAAAAAATCAACCATCATACGGAAATCTCGGTGCGTAATTCCGACTCGCACTTGGCTAGTTGGGAACTACACCATACAGCTGCTTATTTATTGCTAAGAAATTACTAACTAGAACTAACAAAGATATGAAGATATCAAATACAATGAAGAAAGGAAGAAACAAAATTTTAGTGTTTTTTAGAGAAGGTAGTTTTAGTTTTGTTAATGACAACAGTGACTGCTCCATTTGCCAAACTAAATTATACTTTTTGCGATATTGGTGCATGATGTATTCACTCAATGCGAGCGACTCAACTGCTGAAAATGAAACGCCACGGACATTGCCGACGCACCGTAAAGGCTGTAAGCCACCCAAGCCGAGCTCGAGCGAAGCCGCGGACAAAACCTAGTTATTTATATACCTAATTGGTAGCAATAATTTCACATTTAAAATCTAAAAAAGAATTTAGCCTTTCTAACGTCTGTTGTCAGGTCCGAAGTCATAGCCATTACACCCTGCGATGACCGACACAAGGTCGATCTATTGTCTCGCCTGACAATTCAGATTGCTATCCATCGTTATGTATAGTTATTTCACACTTTACTTCTGATTGAACAATAACAGTGATCCTTATCAGCCTTACAATAAGGTTGGTGTTCGGTTGCTGTCACTGACAAATCTGTCAAATGACAACGATCTTTAACCACATGAAAATAAGGTTGTTTTTGGATTGCCACTGTCAAATGTAAACAATGAGTGAAAGGACTGTAGGTACTCCGAGCTATCAATCATGGCCGTTATGTAGTTGGATCACGTCGAAAATTACAATAAATGGCTCGTATGATTGATTAACTGAAAGATATTGATATTATTGGTGCGAAGGATTTATGGAAAAAAAACTACTTAAATATTTTCTTATAAGTAACATGAATACTTACTATTTATTAATTATACAAACTGAGTATTTATAAAAACGGTACTATACACGGCATCCCTGAAAGTTAGGATCAAATTAAATAGGAGCATGGACAAGTTCCTAAATGTGCAAGCAGTTCCAACTGGTTGGCCAATAGGAAAATACTCCTCCGCATCCCTTCCATCCAAAGAAGACTGGCAGCTTTACAACGTTGAATGGCAATGCTAATTGTTTATTGTTGGCTGCTAAAAACTGCCCATATGGTCATGAAGTCACAATTACACTTGAACTTGCCTGGCCTGTTAGCATTCGGTCCTGCCTGTTTTTTTATCGTTTACTTGCTTCCGCCCGCGACTTCGTACGCGTGGCATAGTTACTTTGGGCTAACGTTAGCTTTAAAACGCGTGATGATCTAAAAATTATCTTTCTCACCCCTTTTCTTTGCTCTTTCTCCCCCTTTTCTCACTTTGTTTTAGCCTATGTCCGTCTCCAGGGTCTCAAATATCTCTGTATCAAAATTCATCAAAATCAGTTTGGCCATTTAGGCTTGAAGACGTAATAACTTTCGCTTTTATGATATTATAAGGATTATGTGATTGTCAAGTCGAGCTATTGTTTTATTTGCTGTTCTATTAGAAAATTCATAATAATACTCGTAGAAGCGTTAGTTTTTACATTCGTATCCAGTTTCTCTAGCGAAAAAATATCAGAATGAAGGGAAGGCAAAGTCCTGAGACAGCCGTTAAACTCGTGGGTAGGCACTAGAAATATAGTCTAGTGACTTGTTAGGTTGTTGTCTATAAACTCCTCAAGTAATACACCGTGCGAAGTTTTTTTAATACTACGAAGGCTTGCGATTGTCCGATTTGATCCTGATTTTCGCGATGAGGAGGCCTAGGGTGGAGCACGGTTGCCTAAAAGGAACCGATTTACTCGAACTTTGAAGTTATCATTATAAATATAAATTTTATTATCCTTACTATTTTTACTAATACTTATTATAAAAGCGAAAGTGACTTTGTTTGTTTGTTACGTCTTCACGCCTGAATGGCTAAACCGATTTTGATGAATTTTGGTACAGAGATAGTTGGGACCCTGGAAACGGACATAGGCTAAGTGAGAAATGAGGCAGAAAGAGGGAAGAAAAGGGAAAACTTAGCTTTGCTATTACAATAAATAAGGCACACGGGCAAAAACTACTGGTAGCAGGTACCTGCATATCAGGAAAGGGGAACTGTGTTACCCGGAATTTAACGAGAGCGAAGCCGCGGCCAAAAGCTAGTAATTTATAATGAACAGGAAACAGATATACCAGCAGTGGACTCCACGATTGGTGGATCGCACACAATGTATGTAGAAATGTTTTCTTTAGATATAAAGCGACACTGCACCTCGATTATCACAAAAAAACCCCATCGCGATCGCTTCGTGCTATCGATCGTCAAAATAATTGCTGGACTTTATTATTGTTTATGTTTTCGTTTACAATTAATTATTCACGGTTCGAAGCGAATAGGAGGGTGGCAGGTTGTTGACACCTCTGCCCTTTGTCCACAGATTTTTGGTAAAATATTGACCTCTCTGGTTGTTTTTATTTTTTCTTTTGTAATGTCAAGTGCTTTAATTGTTGTCAAGCAGTATTTCCGGTAAATTGTCTATGTTCGTTATACGAAGCGCACAGAGAAAGCTTGTTACAACATTTATGTTTTTTTATTAATGGAGTAAATGGTGATCTTCACAGAAAACTATTATTATATTACTATTGTTACCTATATAGTGTCGTATACCAAATTTTCTTTCGATTTTCATGGGTATCACAAGGGCTCCATCAAACCCGTACTGGCTAAAGCCACTCCGCTGTTCCCTCGCACACTACTACTAGTGCTGGCCCTCGATTAACACCGTCTGGGGACGGGCGACGTGCTTATGTGAGATTTGCACCCAATAAAAGAACACCGCCATCTTGTTTTTTTTTTTCAAATAAACGTTGCCAGCACACACTAGGAATTTCTCCTGTATCGTGGGTGCGTTTACAAACATTTAAACTCACATACACAAACAGTCAGACCCGAAACTACTATCTGCAGGTCATACAAATATTTGTTCCGTGCGGGAATCGAACCCGCGACACGCAGCGCAGCAGTCGATCGTTCAGCCACTGCGCCAACCGTGCCGTCTTTGCCAACTTCTCACTTTTTCTTGTTGGGTCTTCGAGTTGTATGACGTTGGCGACTCTTCAGCGGTGGCTTTCGTTTAGTACTCTATCGCATGTCTGGGGAGAGCGGAAAGGTTGGTAATACTCCTACTGACTACAATCACACCGGTGTTCGCTCACACACTTGTGTCAGGGGGCATCGGACTAGTGCCAGCTCGATGACCAGCGGGCGTCGTCCTGGGGAGACCCTATCGTATGTCTAACCCAACTTAGCAATTACATGAATAACCCAATTCACTTAATTCCATCACCTCTTCTCTCTCTTGTCTCCACCACTCTTTCGTACCAATCCAACGTCACTATTCCGATTAAATATTATCGATTAGCCGTCAATCAATTCCGTTGATAATAGCCTTCCGTTTGATTCGTCAAAACAAATTGCCGGCATCTGGGTCACACACGATTAGGGTTGCCATTTCGAAAATTGAAAATTCCTGACACAAAACTGGACATTTGTAAGAAAACCGAAAAATGTACTTTTTAAGGTTCCTAATTTCATACATTCAGTAACTCCGACTTTTCCCCCAAGGAGGTTGGCAGCAACTACGGAACTTTGCCTGCTACGATTCAACATGCATTACATGTTATTATCTTGTATATATAACCAACTTCAAACAAAATGAGGATTTTCTCAATTCGACTGTTTCGTTATTGTTTTTGTTACCTCACAACTTTCGACTGGCTGAACCGATCCTTTCAGATGTAAAGCTGGTGTTTCCCGTGTGGTTCCATTTAAATTTTGCTTCGTCCCTTTCTTACAACTGTAGGCCTAAAATGGCTGTGTTGGCAGAATCAAATAGGGTAAAAATATTAATTACTTACGTTCAAATTTCCAAAATGGTTTGAGACGCAGTTATTTTTATGACAATTTTACGAACTGAAACGTAATTATTATCCTATTATGATTGTGCCAAAGCGGTCATTTTAAACCCCCTTATCTTACACGTTTGTCGGTTATTTATTTTTAGTACTCTAATAACTTTTCTGTTAATTTAAAAAAACTATAAATCGAAAAGTCCTTGTGCTTTATAAGATACTAGTTTCTGCCCGTAGTTGATAAGGATGGATAAAGTCTCGATAGGCAACCCGAAAGCCTGACTTCCTGAATTATCCGGACAGATACCGACGGATGGTAACCCTACACGCGAGTAGTGTTAAGGGCTGATTGAAGTCAAAGCGTGGCCCAATAGCCCGGGGTTTTTGGTTCCATATTAAAATAGGTCGTTAAACTAAGCTAGCCAACCTTTTTATAAAAGACTTCTAACGACTGGCAGCACGGAGGTTACAAAT
The DNA here is from genome assembly GCA_905475445.1 of Ochropleura plecta. NCBI lineage: Eukaryota > Metazoa > Arthropoda > Insecta > Lepidoptera > Noctuidae > Ochropleura > Ochropleura plecta. The sequence continues at coordinate 2,739,558 of FR997735.1, forward strand.
TTAATTTGAAAAAGAATATAAGAAATTGGTGTTGTTCATTTTATTTTGCAATTAGTAGTTCTAGTTCGTTGTGGGTTTTACAAGTTTTTTAGTTATCTGAAAGTAGTACTTAACTAGCTCATGTTGTAAAGATCTGCTAAATCAAAATGGTCAACCCAAATTGTTGTGTCAATTGCCTTGATCCCATCAATTTACTTGGTGTAAGCAGCGTTATCATTACGCAGTGCGTAAACTATAGCTTCCCATAATGTAGAATCTTCTCAGCTACCTTGACCCTAGTTTAAGTACAGTTTCCAAAAACTTGGCCAAATTACTGACATCAGAATAACCGGGGATGTTGCACAATCACACGAAATAAGTAGCTATGAAAAAAAATTGCGTATTGACATAAAAAAACAACTATGAATCACATCGCATAGTGCCAATGTCACTGTACAGGGAGCGCTGGCCGTCACGCGCATGCGAACAAGAGTCGGTTTGGGCGGGAACGACATTGTCATCCGATCAAAAATGACAAAAACCGCGAATTATTTTACAGGGCCTCGGTTTGTAATTGAATGTAATTCTACGTTTAACTATGGCAATAACGGTAATTTGCATTCTATATTATACTACAATAAGTGACAGCTGTGGGTATACTTACGACTTCATTATTTGGTTCGCAGTACTTAAATAAATGAAGGTAAAAGTACCTATTAGTGACTTGTCCCGCGGTCTCGTCGGTATAAAAATAAAAAGTAGCGTTTGTGTTGTAGGATCAACACATAATCTACTTTTTATCTACCCAGTAATTATTGATATACTAGTATAAAAAATCATGATTTTTTCATAGGAATTTAAAACGTTCAGAAATTCTTCAGTATTGCTGAAGATTCACCGAGGCGGTGTCGCCATCGTTCTACACGAGAGCCGCACAAATCTATTCAGCCAATATAACTGATGTCTAATTAATTTTAACATTTGTTGTACAAAATCATATCTGATGTTGATCAGTAATTGGCATCCTTCATTATTTACTCTATGATTTCCGGCTATAAAATCAATGATGGGTACTTTTTGACCTCACCAAACAATTAAACTACACCTACATTTGGATTTATTATGTTCGACGCTAAAAGATTTAGAGGTATCCAGTATCCTTAAAGCCATCAAAAACTTTAAGGATTAACTTAGGTACTCATTTAATTCTGTACCTATCTAGAATTAAATGAGTAGTAGAGAATATAAATTTTGTTTTTTTTTTTAATCTAAAGCTAATATTTATTAGTATTATTCTCAGTACATTTATCTTGTTGGTGTTCGTTCGGGTTGACGAAGTGAGGCGAGATGGGATGTTGTTTTCTCCATAGTTCGTATCTCTTATCTGACGCACTTTATCATTGACGCACTGTAATGAAAGATAACTTGTTAAGATTCAATCTCATAAACAATCATCAAACACATGTATAGGTACGCGTATAAAAATACTACTAAACCTAATCAATCATGTTTCAATCTTACTTGAAATAATTTGACGATAGAGTGCGTCGCTACGGTTCGTTGGTTTTCATAGCGGCACATACAAACAGCAGTCAGCACAATGACGTGTCAGACGCGGTTCGATGCCCAGCACTTTTTGATTTACTTGTTTTAATTAGTTTGTTTCCATTTGGCCACGGTTTTTGTAGAAAATGCATGATTATAGAATACTGCTAATCCTTTTTTTTGAGGATGGTAAATCATTAAATAACTTCACCCGCTCGACTCTGGGTTGTGCGGGGGAGAGTGTCAGACTTTACTGACTAAGACCTACCCATGTTCCTTCTTTTGCCCTTTATTCCGGGGCCGCGGTATCTCTTTCGAACAACCCGTATCCCGCCCCGGCAGGCGGTGGCACACCTGCTTTGCTGACATATCTTTGAGGCGCACGTGGAACACTAACGCGCAGTCGACACAGCCTATAGTCACTGGACGGACGGACGGTCAGCTACCTATTGCTCATCGTCCGGCCGGGAATCATCTCGAGGCGCTCGATGTCCGGAGCGTCTCTTGCGGCGGCTGGGTTGGTTTGAGGTTCTCTCCCTCAAACGCCCGCCCACCTCCTCATGTGGTACCTTACGTATATTTTATTGGCGAAGTTAATTTTTATGCAGGATCTTGCAAGGCTCATTCCGTGCATTCGGCATTGGAAATGAAAACCTGAGGTCGGTATTCCGGTTATGGGCTTGCTAGTAAGAAGACACCTATGCGATGATTTGAAGAGACGAGTTACAGCGAGAGATACTGCTCCGCTGGTAGGTACTTTGTCAGCTTAAAACAGCAAAACAAGAAGACTGGGACAACATCCTATAACACAAGGTTATTACTCTCATCCGTTCCATGTGATTCCTCCACATGGAAGCAGCCATTCGGGGAGAAAAGACAAAATACAGTTTTTTTTATACGTCTTTGTTTCTATCTTTTTACAAAGTCCTCTTAAAAAGTAAAAATATAACTGTTGAACAAAACATTACATAGCTAAAGAATTTTGAATTTAAAACATTAATATTCGTTAAACAATACCTTATTTATAATATACGCAAAGAGCGAACATTCTTGATTTTTTTTTTGTTTCATGTATAAACATAGGTACAAAACTAAACTTCAGAATTGTGTTTTTGATGAGAAGTGTATTATAAATTAAATGAAAATGAAACTAAATGAGACTTAACGGCAGCAAATACGCAAACAAAAGCTAGTCGTAGTAAGCTAAAAACAGGGCACAGATCAAGACTCTGTAACTGTTACTAAGATATTCCTGTCTAAAAACCCAAAACCCAAACCGTCGTATTTTCAAAACGTCCAATGGAAACAGTTCAACTAGTTTTAGACAATAGCGCTTCCCCTTCCTGCTTCAGAACCTGCGCAGATTACAAGCACTGCTATTATTTAATTTTGGTAACATCATTCTCAAGATAATCATGTAAACCAGGTTTTCTTTACCAGAGACAAAGTAGCTGTAAACTATTTGTCATGAAGAGTGAATGACACTTGATGTGGGCACGTTATGCACCGTGGTGCGTATCATGTCAAAGGACCTCATGAGAGTCAGTTTGTTCAGGGCATATAGTTTCTTCCAAAGAGATGAAAACAAGGAATAAAATACCTAAATCATTGGTTTGACAAACAAACGAAAGTTGAAAAAAACCGGCCAAGAGTCGGACTCGCGTACCTACCGAGAGTTCCGGACCAACTTACAAGATAAACGGCCATATTTTTTGACTGCGGAGACTTAGAGGGTTGATTTTTTTTTATGAGGAGCTTGTGGCTAAATAATAACAGCCGCTCAGGTCGGTCTTTAGGTCAAGTCAAGGTTGGTCTGTGGATGTGTGACCACCCGTTACACACCGAGTTTCTTTTACTGTCGTTACAGATAGTCAGTGTCCCGAAAGTCTGACAACCGGTCTTACCAAGAGGTATCGTATTACCCAGTACTAACTAGGTTATGGATGTCAGATAGGCAGTCGCTCCATGTAAAATACTGGTATTCAACTGTATCCGGTAAGACTAGAAGCCAACATAATTGGGAAAAGGCTAGGCAGATGATGACTTAGAGGGTTGATTTCAATTTTTTCTTTGGCGAGTTTACATGTTGTAAATCACACAATATTTTAACATCACGCAGTAGCTTAGTAGTTGTATACTGTTATTCTTGTAATTTGTATGGTGTACATAATAAACAATATTCTATCTATCTAGGTATGAGCATAATTGGCGCCGTGAATTCAGACAAATCCTGTCTGCGACATTGTTTGAAACGTGTACGCTGCTATCATTAACATCTGGCCTTTAAACTGAGCGATGGCTTCAGAGCCCCATGCAAGGCCCTCGCAAAACAATCAAATACTTTTTTGACTTAATTAAATAATTGCAAAATGGTTTCGCACTTCCTGGACTGGCAGAAATGAGAAGAATAGTCATGAAATTGGACACTATGAAGCGAATTAGTTTAAGTCCAGTATTTTAGTTGCTGGTTATTGATTTGCCTGCGTCATCATCTGTCTAGCTTTTTCTAAAATATTTTGGGCTCGGCTTTCAATCTTAGGTATCGTTATTTAACCACGCTCCTCTTCCAATAAGTGATTTAAAAGAAATGAGCTGTGCCCAGCGATTTCAACCGCTGCTCACTTCCCATGTAAACTTTTCCACCCTGTTTGACCCCGTTTGGGGATGAATTTTGCAAAATTCCGTCTTAGTGAGCACCTCCCCTAATGCAAATTTGACACTCCTAGAACTTGCAGTTTCTGAGATTTCGTTATGAGTGATTCAGTGATTTTCGCTTTTATGTATATACATAATAGCTTTTGCCCGCGGCTTCGCTCGCGTTAAATTCGGGGTAGCAAAGTTCCCCTTGCGCCTTATTGATTTGTAATAGCAACGCTAAGTTTTCCATTTTCTTCCCTCGTTCTCCCTCATATCCCACTTTTTTAAAATAAAAATTAGCCTATGTCCGTCTCCTGGTTCCCAACTATCTCTGTACCAAAATTCATCAAAATCGGTTTAGCCATTAAAGCGTGAAGAGGTAACAAACAAACAAACAAACTCACTTTCGCTTTTATAATATTAGTAATAAGGATTAATTTCGTGAAAGCAAGCCAAAGCAAAATTTCAAATCAATGCGGTCAAGGAAGCGCGTTCTCCCATGTAAACTTTACCACTCTGTTTCACCCCCTTTGGGGACGAATTTTGCAAAATTCCGTCGTAGTGAGCACCTCCCCCATGTCAAATTTGACACTCCTAGAACTTGCAGATTCTGAGATTTCGTGATGAGTGATTCAGTGATTTTCGCTTTTATGTATATGTTACGCTCAAAGATCGAAAACGCTCAGTGAACGGATAAATAGCTCACAACGCGTTGTGGTCACAGTAATACATCCACATGGCGGAATTCGTGTTATGGCTCTAATGAAAACGCATACGACGCGTCGGGGCAATCACAGAAAGTCCAAATAGCAAAATTCGTGTCGTGGCTGACATGCTATTCGATCTCAACGCGTTCTGGCAATGAAGAAAAGACATGACATAGTACAGTTGCGTATTCTTTTGGAAACAATAGAAAAACCAATAGACAATATCCTCTAGACTAATGTTGTTGTTCCTTGAATTGATTAAATGCTAATTAGCAAGTCCTTATTTGCAATTATTGCTCTAGAATGAATTTCACTCATATTAGGTATAAGTACTCAGACTTATTTTATTTATAAAAACTTGTAAAAAAGCATTGTACAAGGGCGGAATTACTGCCTTGGGCATTTTGTACTGGCAGTCAACCAGTTAAGGCGATGCAGAGACAAAAAAGGAGTAAGTGCAATGTAACAGAAATGTACAAAATGTTATAATAAACTAGCTTTTGCCCGCGGCTTCGCTAGCGTTAAATTCGAGGTAACACAGTTCCCCTTTCCTGATTTGCAGGTGCCTGCTACCTGTAGTTTTTGCCCTTGCGCCTTATTTATTGTAATAGCAAAGCTAAGTTTTCCCTTTTCTTCCCTCTTTCTCCCTCATTTCGCACTTTTTTAAATAAAATTAGCCTATGTATGAAAACCGATTTTGATGAATTTGGGACCCTGGAGCCGTCTTCAGGGTCCCAAATTCATCAAAATCGGTTTAGCAATTTAGGCGTGAAGGCGCAACAAACAAACAAACTCACTTTCGCTTTTATAATATTAGTATAGATACCTACACATATTATGCATAGATAAGCAAAATGCAAAAGGAAAGAGAGGTGGAGCTACAAGATATGAAGAAAAAGTTACAACAAATTCACATTGAGGCGAGTCAGCCAACTTCTGTAAGTGTTCGCGAGCTTTACCGACTGACTACAACCCATCCATGTTCTTTCTTTTGCCCTTTTTTGTTCCACGGCCGCGGTGTCTTTCAAACAACCCGCAATCTCGGTGCAAGCTTTAAGCTTAAATGTGGAATGGTGGTCTGTGTTAGAGATCGTTGTAATTTCTCTGTGGGCGTATTAACCATAATTATGTCACAAAGAGCGTTTGCCCATCTGGCCTTCACATATCACAACCTGGTTGCTGCACTGGAAACAAGCTCTTCAAGTCTTTTGGTAAGACTGGTAGCCGAACTTTTAGTATTGCTAACTACCACTAACGACAGCAAAAAATCTACGAATGTCCTACGTATGGGTCACGGACTTCGGTATGTGTTACAGTCAGTAAATAGGATAAATAACCAGGCTCGTCAGATAGAGTTGAAATAAAACCATGACATTATACAATGTATACTAGCTGCGCCCAGCGTTGTCCATTTGCTGCTCAGGTCCTTCTTATCACTTAGGGGTATGAAAAATAGTAGTCGATTCTCAGATTTACTGAATGTGCATAAAAAAATCATAAGAATCAGTCGAGCCGTTATGGAGGAGTATGGAAACGAACATTGTGACACGAGAATTTTATATATTAGATATAGAAAACAAACAGTTAATTAAATAAATTTAATTTAATTTAAACACGTCCATCGGTTTCTAAGAAAAAGTCAACTTTATCTGACGAGGCTGCTTAAATTGGGTAGATATCTCTTTTGCTGACGGTATATGACAAACATGGAACAACAAGGATTTCACAAAATAACTAGAATAATAAAAAACACGTCCTGTAAATAAATGACAACTTGCAAAGTTTAAATCACAGCTTAACCGCTTAGCTCTTTGACCCCGTTCCATGACCCCATATTTTGGAAAACAAAGTCAAAAAACTCTCGATCAATGGTGCAGGATACATGGGTAGCTATGGGTAGCTGCACAATACCGACCCAGTGCAGTCACTTGAAAGATAATTTACCTCTGACAGCGTCAACCCAAAACCAACCTTATTGCGAGAAGGATAAAGATCACTGTAATTTTAACAGACTTGTCTGTGGTTGCAAACTAGTGGCAAGCTATTGGGCATATCATCAGGCCATGATAAGTTGAGGAGTAGTACACTCATATTTTGCAGTTCAAACCCAGATAAAAAAGCCACTTAGGAAAAAATTATAAAACGAGCACAAAAACAAAGTGCCAGTAGTTTACTGTCACTTTGTCTAAGAAACGATAAATGGACTGTGTGAAAGATGGAGAGATTAGAATGGAATTAACTCATCAACAATCTGTTCTGTTACTGAGAAATCAACCTATTGAAATGAGATTAAAGAACACTATGACACTTTGATGAAGCTGATGGTGCCGTTACAGTTGTTAGGTTGAAAGGGTACTGGACTGGTCATATCTGCCGCATGTCGGAGGACCAATGGACAAAAATAATCATTTAGTGGACACCATAAAGCAAGAAACGCGACAAACCCAGAAGATGGCGGGATAAGCTGGGCTCTTTCTCAAAAGATTTGGAAGGAAGGAACGGAGGTCTTTACTCTGCTGTGGCACAACAGAGGCTTACAATCATAATAAAATTAAATGGTATTCACACTAAGGTTAAAAAACTGCAAAAGGACTGGAGGCCCTAGGCGGATGGGCAAACAAAAAAACAACGATCGCCATAATTATTATAAGCGGGGGACGTATGCGCTGCAGCCAGTCTGCCATAACGCGTCCGCGCATCCACCTGCGCATAGACCACAAATATTTAATAAATACTTTTTAGTTGAAAAACTTTTTTTTATAATGTAAAAGCTGAAAAAAGTTTTTCGTTGATAGAAAAGTTTGGTTATCTTTTTTGTGATTTTATAGAAATACGGACACAAATGATGAACTTTTTATATTTGTTGTTTTAAGTTTGAAACAAAATGGAACGGCTCGCGATTCTGGTAAGTTCAGTTTTATTGTTGCAAAAGTATAATGTTTAAAAAAGTTAATACAGCCAAGACTTCTGGGAAAGAGCTTTTTCACTGTCCGTCGCTCGAATGAATTTAGTTTTACATCGAATTGAGATCAAGACCTGTTTTTCACTTCAGGTAACTTTTATAAATAACTTAATTGGAGTAATTTTAAAAAGCTATTTGTTTGGGACATTTACTTCGATTTATCTTAGTTATTTTTTTAAACGATTGTCATTTCGCAGCAAGACCATTAAAAAACTCTTTTAGATTTTTAAGCGTTCTGAATTCAAATTGCAAAAAGGAACACGTTTTTTTTCTTCTTCTTTTTTGTTTCTTTTATGTTTTAAGGCCGTTATTCATCTATCTAACCAAACTAGGTATGCGTTTTTGTAATGCTAGATATTGGTAACCGTTATATCCAATAGCACTTGCAGGAAAACACGCATAAAATTAACAGTAAGACGATTATTGTTAATGGAGAAAAGGCAATAAAATTCCCTAACGGTAAACGGCTATTCTATTCTTATTATGATGCCAACTGCTCGTCTCATAACACTATAAGTCTTAGGCCAAACATTGATGAAAAGAGTATTTTTCAGCTAGTCTGCATGTGCCGCGTCACTCACGAAATTCGTTTTTTCTTAGGATTTTTACCATTTACAGGTCAGTAGTACCTACTCGTAAGTTGATTATTAAAATCAAAATCTCGACTACATCAAGAGTTATAACCATAATAATAATATGTTACCGACATAATATTATGTATCATTAAATCCTATTTTTAAGTTTTACGTGAAATAGCTATTTTTGGGACCCACGCTTGGTGGGTTCCGTACAAACTTGCGACTTAAACAGCCATCCATATCTATTGACTGACATAAGTCTCATATAACTTATGTCAAAATACTACCATCCGTAAGCAAAACGAGTCGTTTTTTGTTTATTGGAACCGGGCGTTAGAGATATGATTTTTATTGGAACCGGGCGTTAGAGATATGATTTTTATTGGAACCGGGCGTTAGAGATATGATTTTTCCAAAACTCCAAGGGACCACAAACTTGAGTACTTATATGGTTTTATTTTCTACTTGATACCTTCACGCGTTCCCGAGATAAAGGGTGTGGACAGACAGATGGACAACAAAGTGATCCAATAAGGGTTCCCTTTTGAGGTACAGAACCCTAAAAAGATAGGTGACCGTAATCTATTACTCCAGCCCATTGAAGGATGGCAAAACTTCCATCTGCCCAATGGTCGATAATGTGTGGGCATTAATGCTAGCTATTTATTACCTATTTAGTATTCATAGCTATAAAATATAGCAAGAAAGAAAAACTGTTTATGAGACTCGCTCAGGAAAAAACAATAAGTACCTACTTTTTTTTATATAATAAATCTGAAAAATAATATTTAAAAAAAACAACAAAATTGGGCCTGTACGCGGCCCTAACACACACAAACAAACACTATTTATAGCACACAAACAAACACCACCTAACACACACAAACAAACACTATTTATAGCATTGGTTTGTTAGGCTACAGTCTGAACTAAAATAAATAATCCTTACTTATCCTTACTAATATTATAAAAGCGAAAGTGAGTTTGTTTGTTACCTCTTCACGCTTTAATGGCTACACCTATTTTGATGAATTTTGGTACAGAGATAGTTGGGAACCAGGAGACGGACATAGGCTATTTATTTATTTATACTTTTTTAATATATTTTATTTTAAAAAAGTGGGATGTCAGGGAGAAAGAGGGAAGAAAAGGGAAAACTTAGCGTTGCTATTAGAAATCAATAAGGCGAAAGGGGAACTGTGTTACCCCGAATTTAACGCGAGCGAAGCCGCGGGCAAAAGCTAGTAATATTATAAAAGCAAAAGTGAGTTTGTTTGTTTGTTACCTCTTCACGCTTTAATGGCTAAACCGATTTTGAGACGGACATAGGCTTTTTTCATTAAAAAAAAAGTGGGATATGAGGGGGAACGAGGGAAGAAAAGGGAAAACTTAGCGTTGCTATTACAAATCAATAAGGCGCAAGAGCAAAAACTGCAGATAGCAGGTACTGTGTTATACCGAATTTAACGCGAGCGAAGCCGCGGGCAAAAGCTAGTAATAAATAAATGAAATGTGTCAAAGAAAAGGGTCAGTGTTAGTTTTAACTTAAGTACATACTTAACATTTATAGGTCTATAATATATAGTAGCCGTTCAGGTCGATTCTTAAGCTAAGCTGCGCTTGCAATTACATACCGAGTTTTCTCTGGGTATCAGAAAGCACGTTAAATTGTTGGTCCCGGCTGACATTTGTAGATATTTGACAGTCGTTACAGGTAGTCTGTGGCCTGAATGTCTGCAACTAGTTTTACTAAAGGTTATCGTATTAACCTGTACTAAATGGCTGGTTGAGGTCAGATAGGCAGTCGCGCCACGTAAAATATTGGTATTCAGCTGAATCTACTTATTGGGTTGTGACTGCCCCTCCATCACCATGAACCGCGTGACTGGCAAATCATTGCACTATACCCTTCAATTGTTTTTTTGCGAATGGGCTATCGTCAACGCTCCGCGAGGAGCGGAAGTAAATCAGACTTGTACTTACTAAAAACCCGTCCATGTTCCGTCTTTTGCCCTTTTTGTTCCAAGGCTGCGGCATCTCTGTCGAAATTACCCACAGCCCCGGATACGCTACAACCACGAGCTATTTAAATAGAGCTAATTAAAATTTTGACATGACTATGTCATGTGATATTTAAAACATTTTTAAACAAACACGCGTAATGTCTATGTCATAATTCGAAGGCACACAATGCCAATCTTTTGTCTCCATTAGCCCAGGGTCATGCACAATTATAAACCGATTATTTCAACGGATGTGTGGCTTTGTAGCTCTCTGGCTCCTAAACAATGCAAGCGAGCTCTCCGGCTAGTTCGAGTATGTTTGTTTGTGTTATATAATTTGTTAAAAGTCCCAGTTCTCACGGTATGGAGACAAGTGTAAATAGCTTTATTGTTTACGTTTAAGGTCGGAATTTGGAGCGTTTTTAAGATTTTTGGGGAATTGCTGTTTAATAATTTTCCATACGGTAGGAATTTCACGGAAAAAGCTCCATGTGACCATGGAGATGATTTAAAAAATTATTAGTCTTTGAATTTGAAACACTAGGAATTTCTCCTGTATGGTGTGTGCGCTTACAAACATTTAAACTCACATACACAAAAATCCAGACCCGAAACAACTACCTGTAGGTAATGCAAATTGTTCCGTGAGGGTATCGAACCGCAGAGGGGCTTGCCAGAGCCTCCGCCTGCCGGGGTTGCGGGTTGTTCGAAAGAGATACCGCGGCCTCGGAACGTAAAGGGCAATAGAAGGAACATGGGTGGGTTTTAGTCAGTACAAGTCTGACATGCCCCCCCGCTCCACCCAGAGCGGGGGAAGTCATTGGATGATTTCCCACCCGAAAAAAAAAAAAAAAAAAAAGGGTATCGAACCCAGGGCACGCCACAATAGTGGCGGTAAGTCCCCTCTTTGAGGAGTGGCTGGAGAGGCGTCATGGCGTCCTCACCTTCCGCCTGACGCAGGTCCTCACCGGACATGGAAGTTTCGGGAGGTTCCTGCACATCATCGGGCGGGAGGAAGCGCCCGGGTGTCACCATTGTGACGATCGCCCTGAGGACACGGTGGAGCACACAGTGGCGATCTGCCCAGCGTGGGCGGAGCACCGCCGTGCCCTCGTAGAGGCGATCGGCGGCGGCGATCTCTCGCGTCCGGCCCTGGTTCAGGCCATGGTCCGGAGCGAGAGGGAATGGGAAGCGGTCACCACCTTCTGCGAAGCAGTAATGCTAGCAAAGGAGGTGGCCGGGCGTTTGAGGGAGAGAACATCTGCCCAACCCAGCCGCCGCGGGAGACGCCCATGGCGCCGGGCGCCGCGAGACGACTCCCGGCCACCGTAGATGCGGGCCTGTGGGCGGTGAGCAATGGGTAGTTCACCGTCCGTCCGTCGATTGACGACAGGCCGTGTCGACGGCGCGTTCGTGTTTCACGCGCGCCTCAAAGAGAGTCAGCAAAGCAGAGGGGCTTGCCAGGGCCTCCGCCTGCCGGGGTTGCGGGTTGTTCGAAAGAGATACCGCGGCCCCGGAACGTAAAGGGCAATAGAAGGAACATGGGTGGGTTTTAGTCAGTACAAGTCTGACATGCCCCCCCGCTCCGCCCAGAGCGGGGGAAGTCATTGGATGATTACCCACCTGAAAAAAAAAAAAAAAAAAAAAAAAGGGTATCGAACCCGAAACACACAGCGCAGCAGCCAGTAGCTCAGCTACTGCGCCAACCGTGCCATAGCACCGTCAAACTGCCAAATTCATCAATCAAAACGGATACCCGAACCGTTTTCCATTTTGCACGTGGTACAAGTTCAAGTCCTCGAAGATTCAGTGACAAGATCTTAATTGCTAACACACACCACACGTCTGTAGAACCAAACCTGTCTTTCTAGTCAATTACCGAGCTTAGAGTTACTAAGAAGGCAATTACTTGTGTCGGCATAATTTGTAAAGAGTTCCTCGCCTTGATAGACCACCCACTAGGTCCAATAGCTTGGTAAAACCTGCGGGATTCCATTGGATGGAAGATAAAGAGAATTTGTCCACTTTTTTGTATACTTGCTTAAGGAAGACCCACGTCCAGCTCTGGATATCTTTTGACTTATATGATGGTGATAATCTTCCTTTTTGGTGTGGTAAGTGCCAAAGCTGGTGTCAGAGTTTTTATGCTGCCAATAGGCCTCTTTTGCGGAGGGGAGTGTAAGACTTTTACTGAAACACCCATGTTTCTTCTTTTGCCCTTTATGTTCCGGGGCCGCGGTATCTTTTTCGAAAAATACGCAACCTTGTCAGGCGGAGGCTCTGGCAGGCCCCTCTGTTTTGCTGACATCTTTTTGAAGCGCGCTTTGGATGCGAACGCGCCGTGGCCTGTCATCACTAGACGAACGGCCGATGAGCTATCTATTGCTCCCGTGCCAATAGGCCGTTGGTTTGGCTTTACAAGCTATCTAGAAATATTTTCAGGCATGCTGGTTTGGTCTCCTCATGATGTTTTTCTTTAGCACAGCACATGGATCCGTAAATCAGAGGTGTGTGCTGGGTTCTAAGTCGAGACCTAGAACTTCACAGTCTTGGTAGACATCTATGCTGATAATTATGGGCGGTGATAAAAGAGTCTAGTCCATTCCGTTCTATTGAGATCTACGTTTTGGAAAGGGCAGTTAACCTAACTTACTATAATTCCTTGAAAATATTCAATGCCTGAAATTTTTTTTAATTAAAAAACGTTGCCCCACACTAGGAATTTCTCCTGTATCGTGGGTGCGTTTACAAACATTAATATTCACATACACAAACAGCCAGACCCGGAACAATTATCTGTAGGCCATACAAATATTTGTTACGTGCGGGAATCGAACCCGCGACACGCAGCGCAGCAGTCGATCGCTCAGCCACTGCGCCAACCGTGTCGTCGTCGTGTCGTCGGTTCGATTGAAATTATTGGTTTGAGTTAACCCCCGACCAAAAAGAGGATGTTATAAGTTTCAAATATTATGTGTATTTGTGTTTCTGTATGTGGTATCATAGCTTCTGAACGGAGGAACCGATATGATGTTTATGGCATTAAGTATAGGCCTCTGTTTTTTATGAAGCAAATATAAACGTGTGTTATGCAACACAAACACAATCACGCATCTAAAAAACTCAGTAGTCATCTTCCTGTTCTAAATTATATGCAAACAATACAAAATTAGGTTGTGTCCTTCATTTTGGACGATTTTCTCTTTGTGTACGATCGTGTGTGATATCATACTATTGTTTTTAGAGGTCATAGGTTTGTTCAGGGCAATTTTATGGTGTTTTTTTGCATATATTTGAGAGAACAAACAATGCGTAAGGTTTTGTTGTAGTTTAAAAAGCATGGTAGTCATGTAGGGTCGTTTATTCCAAGGTGTTTGTAGTACATAGGTTAAATTAAGCAGGGGATTGGCTTTGTCATCAAGTAGAATAATCAATAACTCATAAGATAAGTTGTAAGGTCAATTATATCAACCCGGACGGAAAAATGTATGGTCCGTCCAAACATAATCTTTGAATATTTTGTGAATATTTTCATAAAATCATTGTAAGTTTATTAGCACACATATTATATTCTCAATAAAGGTCTCTTTTGTACAAGAATCTACAGAATAAGATGATTATAACAAAAAACATACTTTTCTTTGAGTTCTAAGTTCAAAAATATTTGTATTTCTTATTTTTGATATTAGGCTGTTAGAAAGTAAGACGCCGCTAAACATAGCGGCGTCTTACTTTTGCTTTTTCTTCAACCTGAGAATAAAAAGCGCGGAAAAAACTAATTTAATCTTAGTCTCATAGCGATTAATGACAAAAATACTTTTCGTTATGTTATTATTTTCTCTGTAAGTGTATTGTAAAACGTTTTTTCATTCACGTGATAATTTGTCTTTGCTGTTCTCGGCTTTATAACACCTTCGCCTAACGGCACGTGTGTTCATTCCGCCTCGAACGCAATCTCAAAATACCTAAAACTTAAAAAAACAGGTCATTCCAAAGCGTGACCATAGGTTATGAAGCTATCATTTAATATTTTTTCCAACTTCATGAATGACTCACAACATTGTATCTATGATTCTCAAGACAGACAGATAGACAAATTACGCAAATCATATTTACATTAATACAATTACGTCTAGTTTTTCACAATTACTTGTCGACGCGGAAACTGCTGGACAAAAAACGACGAAACAATCCACTCGTAGTTAACGTAGCGTGATATTGACTGATCTTTATGAGATAATGCTTATGAGTGTTAATGCAGTATTTTTTACGAAGCTCTTTTGTTTTAGATTTGTTTTTATTCTTTGTATTTTTAATTACATAATATTATTCACGTGTAGCGGTGTCGTTGGGTGATTTTTTCCGATGGGAAATCATCAAATAACTACCCTCGCTCTCGGGGGGGATCAGACTTTTACTGACTAAAACCCATCCATGTTCCTTCTTTTTCTTTTTGTGTTCCGGGCCAGGGTATCCATCCTTTGCTGACATCTCTTTTAGGGGCGCGTGGAATACGAACGCGCCATCGCTACGGCCACAGACCCGCGTCTGCGGTGGCAAGGAGTCCTCTCGCGGTCGTTGAGTCCTTCCGATATAATGTAGATAACATTGTAATTTTCTAGCTCCCCGTTACGTAGGTCTTAATCATAACTGGCGAAATTAAGGTGTACTACTCCTCAGCCCTTTACCCTTCTGGGATTACAGGCATGACGTTATAATTATCATTCTCTAGGTTGTATTTAGAATAGTTTTGGAAATAATAGAAAGAGCATTTAAAATTATTAAAAGACTAGCTGGCGCCCGTGGCTTCGCCCGCGTGATAACGTTAAAAAAGTCTTCTATGTGTTATTCCAGACTATAATCTACCTCTGTGCCAAATTTCATCAAGATCCGTTCAGCCGTTTTCACGTGAAAGAGTAACAAATATCCATCCTTCCATTCTCACAAACATTCGCATTTATAATATTAGTAGGATGTAGGTGGACGTGAAAGAAGCAAATCTTGCAGAATATGTACTAAATTTTTCTATTTTTTTTGTTCCAGATATTATTTGTCTACGCCATAACCTGTCTCCAATATACCTCAGCAGAAGAAACAGTCTTATCAGACGTCTTAACACCCATTAAGACTGAAAGCACTGATGCTGACAAACTAAAACGACAGAGCAGAAGTTATTATGACTACCGGTATGGAGCACCCAGACCTTTATACGACAGGCTAGAATACTCCAGACAAGAATACGACAGACCGCGATGCGGACGATGCGATGATCGAAGAGATGATAGAGACGACGATGATTACGATAGACGAGATAGATACGACGATGACAGACGCGGACACAAGCCAACATACGGCAACAGGTACGACAACAAAAAGAATTACGACAGCGACGAAGATAGATACTCAGACAGAAAGAACGGACAAAAAAATGGAACAGAAGAAGAGAATGGTGACAACAAAAATTCTTACGACGATAAAGACGGCAGACCTAGCGGAGGCAGCCGAAGAGGGAGTGATAGAGACAGGGATAGGGATCGAGGTCGAGACAGGGACCGCGATAGAAAACGAGGAGGTGACCGTTACGATGACAGAGATAGATACAGACCAGACTATTACGACAGATTCCTGAGAGAACGCGATCCCTATAGAGAAAGAGATTACTATGACGATTATAGAGGGAGAAGACCATCGTATGATAGGTACTATCCTAGCTACGATGATGGATTGAGCAGATACGATGGGTATGCTGGAGTTAGGAGGCCAGCTTACGATGGATATGATGATGGCTATGGCGGATACGGACCGAGTGCTGGTAGGGGACCGCATGACAGGTAAGGGACTTTCGATATTAGTTTTATAAAATTAGGAAGGACGAAAGATGTTAACACACCTTTAAGAAACCTAATATTCTCGACATAAATGCTTGGGTACCTACCAGTAGCGTGCCTAAGAGCCAATAGTACTGTAAACCCATAAGGCAAGTGGACAGCGCAACAGCATATACTGCCGAACTCAGCCGTCCCACAAGAGATGTTGTATAGGGAAACCAATGCAGCCTTGAATCGAGCGCCCCAGGAAAACAGTATTTTCGACGAATTCTATTTTCCCTTGATTCAATACTATGTCTCAATCACTACTTTTGACATACAGGAGTGCAAATCTTATGCACAAATTGCGTCCTGTTTCCCATAACAGCAACGAACAATCTCAGTGCCAATCGAACCGTTGAAAATGACATTATTATGTGACACATTAGTGGAACTAGACCATAAAACTAACGATTGCAAAGTTCGTTCACACATAACTAACAATACAATTGTCCACTACACTGAAATAATGTCGAACACATCAATACATGACGCTTTCACCTAAAATTCAAAATGGCAATACGAATTATGGAATGTAACGGTTAAAATGGCGGGTTATTTTCCCGCCTTTGTTGTGCCATTGTTGTTTTATTGAACTTTATGTGATTATAGATTTGAGCTTGTTAAATTATTTGTTTGTTGGGATATTGAAACCTTTGTTACATAGGCTGCGAAATTCGAGTTAATTTAATTTCACGGTTGTAGCTTTTAGTAACTCAAACTATTTGATTTATTGTGTTTTTCCAAGTATGTGTGAATGTAACGACTTACCAAGATATTCGTTAACAAAAAGCATTTCATTCTCACGAATGAAAACCACATTACCTACTACAATAACCCACAAACGTAGTACCGTAAAGTCTTTGGCTAGATAATCTCGGGATTCCTCTAATTCCGTACAATTATCCAATTTGCAGACAATCAGATGTTTCGCGGGTTTGCATTAACAGTACACAGGTACTGTTAGGTTAGTTGTTAGGACGTTTTTGTTGACGGAATTAAGAATAGGCACTCTGAAAGCGATTGTCGCTGATGCAACTGTTACTTCTTGATAAGAAGTGGATAAGACTTCTTGGCTTGAAGAAATCCCTTGTAAAACATTACGGGAAAAAAGTTAGGAATTTACGATTTGACTTAGTGAAAAGTGCTTTCCGAGGCCTTGTTATCTAACTTCAGATAACTTCAGCAGTGTAACCTTCGTTATTTATTTAGGTTAAGGTTCGTGATATTTCCCCAATGGACTATGCGCTCTATTTAAATTCTTTTTGATTTTAAATAACTTAGTCGGGGCCGTTTTTAACCACTACTAGTTCTTAATCTAGTGTTTTAATTTAAGATAAGAGTTTGTCGTAATCTAATTATGAAAACACTGCCCCCCAGTTCATATTGAAATCCTATAACGTGTATTTCAAAGGCGATAAATATCTGGATGTATATCTCTATCGACATGCACGCAGACTGCAGCGGTGTATTGTCTTGTCAACTACGGCTTGATCATTTAAAATGCAAAAAAAGGGTGCTCGTATGCCGTTTGACTAAATGGACATTGTTTTTAGATAGATAGATACTGCTGAATTTATGAGACTGTTTTATTTCTGATAGACCGTCTCAACTTTATTCATATTTTTGCTAGAGAGAAAAGAGGCCTCTGTGTATACGTACAAGTAAGTAGCTACAAACGTTTAGCAGTGGAGTGAATACCGTTGCCAGAATATTGTCTCTGTTTGCCATTTTATTTTCCAAATTACCTTTCTTCTTATCTATAAAATTCTCGTGTCGCAATTTTAGTAGCAATGCTCCTCCGAAACGGCATGGCCGATTTCGAACTTTAAAATTGTTCCTATATGTATTTTAGGTAGGTCTGAGAACCGGTCGTAATATTTTTTTATACTTTTTATACCCCTAAGTGATATGGGTGCTCCTCTTCAGCCACACAACTTGAAAATATATATATTTTAGTTGCCCGGTGTGCGAATACTCTTAATTCCCTAAGCGGTATTTGTATTTTTACTGCCACCATTTTGTTTTTCCGTTGTCTGGTCACGGGTTGGCGGTTACTGACCATTTGTTTTCATTGTATTCGAATTTTAAACTGAGGTTGAAGCACCTATTTTTTTGTTTTTATATTTAGGTATGTGGTTTTTGATCTATAAATAGAGTAAAATACTTATTGTAGATTTAACGGAACGAATTGTATTCGTGAATATCAAGAAAAATGACTAACAACACGCTCTTCCCATTGTTGCCTTCTCTGAATCCGAAAGATTCTATTATTGAGAAATGAACACCCACCAACACATTTAGTTCTTTTTCCTTTAGCCTCTACTAGCCTTCTTGATGCCTGATTTCATTTTGACCTTCATTTTGTCGGTATTATAGTCTAACTTGAGCGAGTTTTCCTTCCTCTCCTGCCAGTTTTATAAGCCTTTCCACTTTCCAGACAACAAGAATATAAAGTTATCAGCCTGCAAAACTTAACTCGGAGTTCCCTCAGGGATAAACTTCTGTAATAAAGTTCGATTCTTTGTTAGTTTCAGGCCCTGGGATGAAACTTACCGCGGGCAGGCAGGATGGGACGCGGGTGGAAGGGGCTACTATTTCGCGTCCGGTAGACCTGAATATTCCAGGTAATGAATGGGACTTTCTACTCCTTTAGATCAACGAAACTAACCCTAACCGTGCAACTTTTCTCGGCGTTTTATTAATGTTAATGTAGGCCTATGTGAGATAAAGTATTTTACTTTTGATGGGTATCAAATGAAAGGATATGCTGAGATTAAGAATAAGTACTAATTTAGAGAGCGTGATTTTTCAAACTATAATTTACATTAACTCGTGTATAATATTACATTAACTAGCAATATTCTTTTGCACTTTTCAGACCTCAAGACACAGGCTACCAAAGTGTTAGCTACTCCGGCTACGGTGGAACCTACCGCGACCCTTACGGTCAAGGGGGCGGTGGCTACGGCCAGGGAGCTAGCTACAGCCCAGCTGGATACGGCCAAGGAGCTAGTTATGGCCAAGTAGGTGCTGGTTACGGCCAGTCCGGGTATGGACAAGGAGTGTCAGCAGCCGCTTATGGACAAAGTTTTGCTGGATATGGACAAAGCGGTGGACAGGGCAGTGGATGGCATAGTGTGGGGGAGAGGAGGCCTTATAGAGATGAGAGGTGAGAGAGATCTAATTGGTTTTTTTTGTAATAAAAATAGAAAACGTAAATAAACATGATTAGAAAAAAGTAACAGTATCATCACTTCGTCATTGTGCTTAGGATTTTTCGATCTATGCGAGAGTTGGCTTCCAGTCGCACCAGATGCAGCTGAATACCAGAATTTTACCTAAGGCGACTACCTCGGTCTCAGTTACTGACGGGCCTGTTGGTCTAGTGGTTAGTGGCCCTGACTGCTGAGCCGGAGGTCGTGGGTTCGATTCCCACCCAGGACAAACTTTGTGTGATGAGCATGATTGTTTGTTCTGTGTCTGGGTGTGATTTATCTATAATATGTATGTATTTATAAATTATATAAGTATGTATATCAGTTGTCTGGTTACCATAACGCAAGCTCTGCTTAGCTTGGGATCAGATAGCCGTGTGTGAGTTGTCCCAAGATATTTATTTATTATTTATTTATTTATTTATTTTACTGGGTTAGACCCTTTTTTAAGTCTCCTTGGCAGATTTTTGGACTAGGGGCCAGGGCCACCGCCTGTCGGGATTGCGGGTTGTTCGAAAGAAATACCGCAGTCCCGGAACGTAAAGCACAATAGAAGGAACATGGGTGGGTTTAGTCAGTACAAGTCTGACACTCCCCCCCGTAGTTATTTGGTGATATCCCATCCGCAAAAAAAAGATATTCGGGCTTGTGACAACGGGGCGGTACTTTCATACAAGCTTAAAAGTTTGGCTGGCCCTTATGACTCCTCATGTTTCTGAACAGCCAGCTGGCTTTATGGGCTTGCCGTATTGTTGGCCTCTAGGCATGCTACTCCTGACTACCCTCCTCCAGTTACTCCTCAGCCTCAGAAAATATCTCTGTAACTACTGGATGGGTAGCTACCCATGTACGAATCGAAGCAGATGTGAACAAACGTGGCTTAAGTTGTATGATCGACCTTTGGAGCTTTTCCCTTTTAGCAGCGACACCTACATTGATCTTAAACTTTTATGACTTATAAACAACGAAGTTGTAGAACAGGGGGCTTCATACGACCGCTTCAACAGAAACATGATATATTTTAGGAATTGTAACGTAATTCATACTATTTTCCTATTATGATTACTTAAATCGATGATGTCATACTCATTATTGGATGATCATTTAAAAAAGTTAAACTACCTACTTCTAGCTGAGGTGTTTTCCTATCCTTCTTTGCCAGGGCTCCATCAAATATATCTAAATATGTGTATTTCTTCTCCTTTCCAGCGGCGTAAAGAAACTGGATAACCGGGACAACTACAATCAGGACACAAAACGTAGTCAGAACAGCTACGAGCAATCTAGCCGTCAGCCAGCTAATTATGGCCAAACGGCCAACTATGGCCAGAGTGGCTATCAGCAAGCTTATAGCCAGAGCAGTAGCACCACTCCAGGAACCAGCTATCTGTTCCAGAGGGAAGATGAACAAGTCACTGTAAAAGTGAATGAGACTACCAAGACGCCATCTTAGATTTTTCGTGTTCTTTTTTTAAATATTTCATGGTTGACTTAAGTTTTAAAGCCAGTTGGCCACTAGAGAATTTTGTGTCGATTATTAAATTCTCTTTTGGTTAACGTCTTACTTTTAAAAGTGATGTCTTTCTATCGATAGATCTAAATATCGATAGTTATAAACGCGGGACTATTTAAACTTAAAGCTGAATAAACTTCATAAATAACTGGTAAATCGCAGTCATTTCAATAAAAATCTAGGCCAGCATATGCTGACTTAGTTAGTAGTGTAGTGCCTAAGGCCGTAAATACGTATTGACGTTTATTGCAACGTCCAGTGGGGTATTTAATGATGAACTGCGAGGTATTCTTTAAGAATACAGAGTCGAGTCAAATTTCATAGAGAGTTGTCTGTTGTCGGCTCTGCGCTGACGATATACTCTTAGAGAATAGCTCTACGGCCCATGGTAACGTTCGTCTGAATTTGCGACCTTAGGCCCATTGTCTCGGCCGTTTCCACGGCGCGTTAGTGTTCCACGCGCGCCTCAAAGAGATGTCAGCAAAGCAGAGGGGCTTGCCAGGGTCACCGCCTGCCGGGGTTGCGGGTTGTTCGAAAGAGATACCGCGGCCCCGGAACGTAAAGAGCAATAGAAGGAACATGGGTGGGTTTTAGTCAGTACAAGTGTGACACTCCCCGCTCCGGCCAGAGTGTGGGAATTTATTTGATGATTTCCCATCCGCAAAAAAAGGCACATTGTCTCATTCAAGATTCCCTCCAATTAAGTCAACCAGGAAACCTCCTCACACAAACCTACACAGTGATGTGTCATTAGCGTCTTGTGTCAGGTTGTCGCCTCTGACACTGCCCCATGGCCTGACACAGCTCTAACGTTAGCGTGTTGCGTTCCCACAGTTAGACATTTAAATATATTTAATTATTGATAATTTTGTCATGTAATAAACGTAGTTTTAATATGGGCTTTGTTTTATTTTGAACCCTAGCCTTTGTTGAATCCTGGGTTGTGGGCTGGTTCGAAAGAGATGACGCGGCTCCAGAACACAAACGACAGAAGAAGGAACATGGATAGGTTTTAGTCACTATAAGTCTGACACTCTCCTCCGCTCCGCCTAGAGTGGGAGGAGTCATTGAATGCCCATCCGAAAACAACTTTTGAATTTAATAAAAAAAAATAAAGTGTAGAACGAGACCCAATTACTAAGACTGTATGTTCTTCTGTCACCAGGCTGAATCATCTCATGAATCGTGACAGTTAGACAGTTGAAATGTTCACAGATAATGACACTGATGCCGTTAAAACAACAAATACACACATCAAAAGTATCTAGGGATCAACATATATTTTTGCAATAACTTTTCTCCTGATTGATATTAATTAAAATTTTCTTTAAGGATTCATCAAATAAAGTGTTTTCGTTTGTCACAGTAACGATAAACCAAGTCACCTTTGCATTAATAAAGAAATTTGCCATTTTCCTAATAAAGGGATTTTTGACATTTGAACCACTAACATTAAAGTTCGAAAAAAAGACTGAAATAACAGTTTTCTTTAAAATTTTATTGGGTAACTTAAACAATTAATAATCCGTGTTTCTACCGCGAACACTAACAACACAAGAACATCGGTTTGGCATACTCAAAATGAGTTCATCCAAATCACGCTGTGGAATGGCCGCCCATGTTCGTTGCAACAACAAAAAAAGGTCTTCTTGCGACTGGATACCCTCCATATTCGGCAGAGCTCTTCTCTGTAGCATATCCCATGCATGCTCAATCGGGTTCAAGTCTGGCGACTGAGCAGGCCAGGGCAGGACATTGATGTTAGCTGCGGCGAGAGTCTGTCTTACAACTCTTGCGGTGTGCGGTCGTGCATTATCATGCATTAACTGAAAAAAGGGACCGATTTGCACTTGTAGAGGAACGATGACGTCTGATACAATCGTCTCAGCATAAATTTGAGCGTTGAGGTTGCCTCTGATCCAAATCAACTCAGTTCTTCCGCCGATCCAAATACCCGCCCATACCATGATGGTTCCACCACTATAAGGATGGACTTCCTGGCAGGATTTTAATCGCTGTTGGCGTCCAGGGGTTCTCCAGTGTCGTATACGTCTTGTATCCGGTCTCATACCAAAACGAGACTCATCAGAAAAGCACACGAAACGCCATTGTTCTTCTGCCCAATTTCTGTGTTCAAGAGCCCATTGATATCGAATCCTACGATTGTGCATTGCTATAGGTGGTACCCGTAGCGGTCTTCGGGAATGAAGGTTCACTTCATGCAAGCGGTTTCTGACTGTTTGGTCGCTAATTAAGTTCCCTGAAGAGTGATGAAGCCTCACGGCTAACATCATGGCGGTTATTGTTGGAGCTCTTCGAGTTAAGATTTGAATGTATCGGTCTTGTCTCCGTGTGGTGCAGCGATACCGTCCTCCATGGCGCTCAGCCACGGTACAAGTGCTTCGGTAACGTGTCCAAAGTCGACTGATAACACTCTGACTTGTATTCAGAGCTAAAGCTACATTACGTTGCCGGGAACCAGCTTCTATCATTCCCACGGCTCTGAGCATTTCTTCCCTGCTTAAATGACGTCGCCGCTCCATAATAACGTTGGTTTTAATCAGTAGTAGGGAAACAGTAGCACTAATAATGTCTTCAATGCGTTGTATGTTTTTATAGGGAAAATATTGACAGCTTATTTTCATCTTTTACTCGAATTTGATTGAGAGTTCCTGATTCAAATTATGAAATGCACCAAAAAGGATCCATATAAATTTATAAAATCATAAATTTATTACAAAGCCACATCTCAATCTCAAGAAATCCGCATAAAAATGCTTGATCCCTAGACACTTTTGATGTGTGTACTAAAAACCAGAAGAGCCTAGAGTTCAAAACGTCGTCTATGTGACAGATTATATTTGACTAACGGCAATATTGTAGTGAATTTATGGTAGTGTAGCCCCTCGATTGCTTGCGAAAACAAAAAAGGCGCCGAACTTTACTCGTGGAAACAATTGTTTCCAAGTCTTCATTTTTGTTAAACGACTTAAAACTCTATTAATATGACGTTAGAGTCCTTTCAAAACCTCTTAAAATCATAGACTAGGAACAGATCTACCGAATGAACGCAAGTTTATAACACCCATAGACAAAATTATATTTTATCTTTTGAAGTGAAATTGAAGTCACCATTTTATATAGTTTTCGTTCGGTTTTACATTTCTTTTTTATCAAATTATTAAGCCTTTTATGGATTTTTTTTTTATTAAAACGATGAAATAACTAAAATACTTTATGAAAATTTAAAAAACAAGTACACTTATCGATCTTATTTTGCTATAAAACCTTATTTTAATAGAAGTAGGCATTTACTTGTTTTCAAACTTTCTAGTTATTTATAAATATAATTATATTAAGAACTCGAGAAATAATAGACTAATATTTATTGTATAACTCATTGGCTACACAAAACAGTATTTTTATTACAATAAAACCTATCCAGTCGGTAGTAAATTAAGTTTTTGTTACCACATGTCACAGCGCGTTACGCGAAAGAGTGCGCCGAGCAAAGTTCGGTTTTTTTGTTTGGAAACGATCGTTTCCAGAAGCAATCGAGTGGGTAGACCCTCGTTGTTCTTGTGGTCGGGAGAGCGACTGCTGAGAATGAAGTCCTGGTCGATTTCCGAGTCGGGCAAAGCCATAAAGGGTATTTTAATCAGGAATTTCTGAGCAGCAACCAAACTGTTGCCCATGGATGTACTGCTAGTTAAATACCTACAGTAGGCCAGGTACACTTCTACCTAACCATTTGGAGATTACAAGGTGAGATGTTGTGTTGTAGTATGGCACGGTATTCATAGTATGGAATGTTAGTTACTTCCCCTTATCATGAAATAGTCCATCTAAAGCCTCATTCATTAAAAAAAAAAAACAAACGTGTCTATTGACACAGTTGAGTCAAACGTCATTTTGATTAATCTTGCGTCAATAGTGATAAAAGACAGTTCATTACAAATCGCAGTTATCTGTCAATCTGTTTTTTTTTTGTTTTTGTTGCTTAGTTACCTGTATTTAGATCACGGGCTCACTAATAACTACATACGCTGTTAAATGATAAATGATGTTTATTATGGAAGTAGGTTTTTCTACAAACACGTTGACTTAATAAAAAAACTAGATGTTGCAAACATAAGGGCTGCCATGGTTGTGAGTTTGTGAGTTACCTTTATCTCTGATAAGTAGGTAGCCGTGCCAAGGATTCATTCACATATCCTTGTTTAAGTCTGGCTCAGTTTTGTGAATGCGTGGAATCGAACCGCTAAATTTTAATCTACCTCAGTTTTACCTAGGTACTAACCTTTTTTTTTTGTCGAGGGGAAACCTTCAAAAGGCGACCGGTCTTTGGGGACAAAACCAGACAGTGTGGGACTTTTACCGCACTAAAACCACCCGGTGATCACCATCTGCACATGAGAGGAGGCCCCGTTTCCTCTTTATTGACCTGTCCGGAGCCCCCTCTGAGCAACGCCTGTTAAGGCACATCCCTGGGGCGACTACACATAGGTCACCCCTGAGCCTCGCTGTGCATGTAGGTATGCACGACAGTACGTGACCACGGTGCTGCCGGTCATCTCCGAGATCTCTTACTGAACGCTCAAAGTCCCCACTCTGAACGCCCGTGACCCCAAAGTCCCACCTGCTTTAAGTGTTACAGTTGGGGTTTCGGCAGAGAGACGGTTGCCTCCTCACATTCTTCTCCTACTGGGATCTGCATTCTCACGATCCCGTTCAGCAGCCTCCTTCCAGTTTTACCTACCTACCTTACTCATATCGAACATTCGTTAGCAGCGCCTACCTCTAACTGCTTAAAAACAGGTTGAAGGTTATAAAGTGGATTTCAATAAGTTCTTTTTCTATCTTTTTATTGTAATGTTTTATTACCTATCCAAAGTCCAAAACAAAATAAGAAGTAAAGCACAATCATTTTCTTGAACGACAGCTTACGCCATCTGTTAGGAGATAGAAAAACTATTCAGTTCGCCATCAACAACAATTGCGAAACGGGTCACGTTGATTTTGTTCAGCTATTGACGAACAGATGGCGCTATACTTAAAAGGCGCTGAGCACATAATCTCAGAGTAGAAGTTTTCTTTTTAATTAGTATATTTTTGTTATGGCCAGTGTAGCAATCACTGTAGATACTCTGTATGTCACGTTGTGTTACGGATAGGGTTTTGACAAGTCTGAAAATGTGACAACCAGTCTTACCAATGAGCATCGTATCCAATAAGGGCTCATTCACACGAAGACGATTCGTTTTTGTCGAATCGACTTTTTTCAAGATTTTTACGCATTTTTTACACCAAACGACTAGTCAAAAAATTTGGCGAATGAACCTCAACTGGGTTTTAGAGGTCAGATAATAATCAATCACGCCATTAAACTTATTGATATTCAATTGCATTCTGTTCAACAGAATGGGGGTCGCTCATTACCTGCAGATGCAGACAGATGTGTTGCTGGGGAGTTTGTTCCGCCACTTCTTCCCAGCTAAAACACTAGGAAGTGGCGAAGGGCAGGGCGTTTTTGTGGGATTGTCTCTTGTAATGTGACGTTCAAAAAGTGCGGATTATCAGCCTAATTTGAATAAATGACTTTTGATTTTGCTGGCCTGTTGTGCAATTTATTTAATTTTTTACTAAAATTTCGCTGCACGTAGCGATTTATCAACATACTATCGCAGCTCATATTATTTATTACCTCTTGTAGTAAGAATGTGAATTACCTACATATTGATTGAAGCAATTAACTCAAGATATGATAAAAAGATTACTTTTGATAACAGATAAGTGATCGCCGATCGGCCACTTGGCATCGGGTTCTTGTAAGGAAATTATCTTACCATTTTTAATTATTTTTTCAAATTATTATTACCGGAAAAATAACTGTTGTTTAAATATCGCAACTTTGATGAAAAATAGAATCGCGAGTGAAATTTAAATTGATTTTTGGCAGCTGAATAGAGGAACATAAAAACAAATGCAATAATTTATTCTTTTAATGGGAACTTCTTTTGAATAAATAATTGCATTAATTATGTTATAAAAAAAATAACGATTACTTTTTACTTAACCACTATTTTGCTGCCAAAAACACATTTAAAATAATGTCATATTACTAATAGGTCGCGATAATTCGGATTCGTTGCAACAATGGCGGACTCTGTGCAAGTGGCGGAACAACCCGCATCAAATCAAAATTCAGTGGAAGGCACGCAAATACTCGTGGAAGACACGCAAGTGCACGCGCCAAACACGCAAGTCACGGAAGTGACCGTGGAAGTAACGCCAGAGAACGAGCAAGACTCCGGTGTGCAACTGAAGAGGGACTTGCTGCAAGTTGTTGCTGATAACGAACAGGCTGCCATGTTGAAGAACATGAATGAGTGAGTCTTTGCATTTTTATTGATTAAATTTTTGATCGAAATTAATTTAAGTACATCTTTTTTTTTGTGATAAAAGGCGCGGTTGTGGCTTAGAAAGTTTGGTGATGCAGCAATTTTTTTAATCTATGGTACAAGTCAGTAGAGTGTTAAACACGACGACAAGCCCATGGGGCGGGCATACTGCTCTAAAAGTTTTATGATCTGTGGTTCTAAAACCCTAACATCATGAATTCATGATGGAGGTTATAACAGCAAGCTAAGCTTTTAAGCATGTATTAAAGTAAAATGCAGTTTAGGAAAATTCCGCAAAAGAAAAACCAAATTATTCAGCAAAGATATAAAACTGAAAGCTGTAACGTGTCACGTTTGAAATATTTTATTGATTTACGCCTACACGTCGGCAAATCCTTGAGAATCCGTTCCAAATCATGTAATTATGTATTTTATCATTAAAAGACGTTTATTATCGTTATATAGGTACGTACGTAAGTGATAAAGTAAGTATATAAAGTGTGTTATTTACAAGAAAAATGTTTATAGGTAACAATTTATCGAGGATATTTTTCGATTGGTTTTTATTGACGTTGAATCATTGTCATTTGCACAAGTTGAATACTTAATTATGTTGGTATAATGTTTAATTTGAATTGATTGTTATCGAAGTTATCTTTTTTCAAGGTCTTTTGCAATTTTGTGACAGTCTGTTGGTAACGAGGAATTTGTTGGTTTGATTATTCAGCTAGACGTCTAGGTATTTTTTATCATTATTTCAGGTAGAGCACACATAAATTCTTTAGCCTTCCTTAATCTATGTTAGTATAATTGACTAAGTGCTCAATAAGGCCTTATTTCAGCCTTACTAGCGACTCTGCCCAGAAAAATGACAAAATATATAGAACAAATTTTCTTTTAAAATTACCATAAATAAAATCTCTGAACGGTTCGGTGTCCTATCCACCTTGTATGTCCAATATATGATTGGCAAATAAAACAAATGAATTTCTAAGTATTTACAATCAACAGCATCTTCAGGAACGTAAGCACAGAGTACATTAATCTATAGGGCACGTAAGTCAAAGATGGCGTTCTCCAAGGTTCAATTTTAGGTCCGTTTATGTTTCCCGTGCGATATCTGACAAATTCGTCTTCTCACAACAAGTGTGTAACGTTCAGTTTGAATCATGTATTTTTTTGCTTTCCTTAATGAAATGTCGTACAGTCATGTGAATACCAGGAACATATTGTTCTCTTTCAAAAATGGTTTCTCATAAAACTGCAATACAGAAATTAAGTAAGAAATTAGCTGTTCTCTTAAACTAAGTGATGGTTTACAAAACAATGAGACTTTTAAAAACGCATTTTATTTTTAAAACTCATGTGCGGTGCGATAAATAAATTCGTGTCACGCTTTTGAAAAAATTATCTTCGTTTTGGCCCATAATTTGTGAATGTTTATTGTGTTTTTTACGTTTTCGTTTACTTTGAAATGGCTACCTTAAATTATGACCATTTGCCTTATTCTCCAAGCTTAACACTAGAAGATTTGCAGTTCAATCAGTATTACATAGATAGGCAGTGCGCTATGTAACACATAACATTACATGTTTGATTCGGCATGATTAGGCAGTCACAGAATAGGAGATACGCCAGGGGTTTAAAATGGCCGCTTTAGCAGAATCATAATAGGAAAATAATTTGAATTACGTTAAAATTCTTAATATGGTCACAGACGCATTAATATTGTGAATTGACACTTTATGATCATTATACGAATGGTAACGTAATAAATATTATTATCCTACTATGATTCTACTAAAACAGACATTTCAGAGTCCCAGGTCTGCGCTTTTATTTTTCCTAAAACGCACAGAATTCTACTGTTGCAGCACACATGTTTGTCAATACTTCCGTATGTTCAGAAACATCCCTAATTTTTTCGTCTCAAGCAAATATGATTCGTAGATGGTAGATGCCGAAAGAAGTTTTCAGTACCTACCAGCCGAATGAAAGCCGTGTATGAGTCCTTATTGCTTTGGGTCAGGTTAATTATTTAACAAATACTGCTGCTTAGAAACTTGCGGCTTCCGAACATAATGTGTAGCACCGCTGATGAAAGAAAACAGCTGTCCCGCACAAAACAACAAGCCCAACTCGACCCAAATGTCACAGTGACATCTGTCAAAGTTGTCCAGTTTGATGACCTGAATCTCAATTTTTTTTCTGATGGGATCATCGAATGATTTCTCTCACTCTGAGCGGAGCGGAGACAGTGTACCGACTAAAACCTGCCCATGTTCTATCTTTTGGCCTTTGTGTTCCTTGGCCACGACATGCCTTTTGTACTAACTCGCAGCCCCTGCAGAGGGTCTAACGGGCCCCTCGCATTTATAACCACATATTTATGGGACACGCGTCATAAGTCCCTACCAACCTAACCAAAGTTATTTAATTCCCAATAGGCCTGTCATAAATTAATAACCGAAGCAGAGCTCTATTTACAAACCGTTTGTAATGCGTCCACTTCAATGAACAGCGATACAGTTCGAACAGTCTTCAATTAATATAAATTGCTCATATTCACTGTGGCGACTGATTGCTATGCGCCTTTCTGTTTATCGTAATTACTCCGTTACTTCACTTACGTCATATCTTGCATGGATATAGTTGAAAGTCGGGGTATATGCCTCCGGAGGATAGATGCCCCGATTGTAATTACTCGATTCATGGCTTGAATCGCTTGTTATTTAATCGATTTTCTATCGATTAAAATATTGAAACTGTACTGTAAGTTTACCGGGTGTTTTGGCTCTGTGTGTGAGTGGAAGGCAAGGCGCGATAAAATTTTGTGGGGTCCTAAACGTAATTTATGGTCCGCAAAAATCGCTACTACTCTAGAATATCAATTATAATGTTTTTTACTCTTCATGAATGTGTAGATGTAGAACCAAAGTACTTTCCAGTTTTACAAGTAAAATATTTTGTTTTTTTTTTAATGCATCCTATCCCGACCCTATCTAGCAGCTGTTGCTTTTGGGTTTTATTAAAAACCAACTAGGCACATCTATTAAGATGTAGTTGGTTTAAATTGGGCTGGCCACATCTTCAGGTATGCTTCCGAATATGTTGAACTTCTTAATGATGAAAATGCAGGGTTAGCCAACGAAATTGTTTTTTTTTTAAATATTTTTAGTCCCTTGTCTGGTTGCATGTTGTTTAAGACCATAAAACACATTGTTTTACTAAGTTATTTTCAGTCATTAAAATTCAATCCATACAAACCACTCGGTTCATCTAATCTTATTGATTATTTTATTAAATAGTTATTCAGACGGATTTAAGACACCATATTAATGGTTTTAATGATCATAGTTTTGTAGATAAAATTCGTGAAATAGTGAAATTGGTATCAATAATTGGAATTCACTGAAGATATCTATTTCATAATGTTATTTCACGAACATTCATACCTCAAACTAAATAAATTGTTTAGCAACAAAATATTGATTGTAGGAGTATTTTCTTTACCAATTTCCTTAAGCTCTTGTCGATTTATGCCAATGTGCTGTAATGAACCGAATCTAATCTAAATTGTCTTGAGATAGTACCCGATAGCTAAACGTTGGAGAGATAATAAATGAAGGTAATTTACATAATCTTTCTACGTGATTCAACGTTTACGTACAGGCAGTAATTAATTTGGCTATCTACATTCTTTAGTATTTGTTACATAGTACCTACACATGCTGGATGTTAACCTACTAATATTTAAAATGCGAATGTTTGTGAGGATGGATGTATGGATGTTTGTTACTCTTTCACGTCAAAACGGCTGGAAGGATCTAGATGAAATTTGGCATAGAGGTAGATTATAGTCTGGAATAACACATAGAATACTTTTTTTTCGAGCATCACGCAGGCGATGCCTCGGGCGCCAGTGTAAGTGTTTCCAGTAATTTACTAGTTTAAAAAAAGACCATTCCACAAAAAAAGTTCAATAACTTACTGGACCTTTTTTAGGGTTCCATACATCAAAAGGGAAAACGTTACCCTTATAAGATCACTTTGTTGTCCGTCTGTTCTGTCTGTCTGTCAAGAGCCTTTATCTCGGGAACGCGTAGAGATATGAGTTGAAATTAAAACCATAAACTAAAATCTGTGGTGTGCGTTCGCGCAGCGGAATGTTGTTGAATTTAAAGATTTTAATTATGCAGATATTTAGTGTATGACGTCGTGTAATTGTGTATGGTAAAAAAAAAATTGTGCACGCAGCCATTGTGGAGAAATTCACCAAAAACTGATTCCGCTGCGCGAACGTTGTCCTAGCGGAACTTTTTTTGAAAAATAGACTTTAGAAGAAAAGAGATGTGTCTAAAAATTAGTGTGTATTTGTGTATGTATGAATAAAATTTGTGCATGCATAAACTTCGGAGAAATTCAAGTTTCCGCTGCGCGAACGTTTGGCCATTAGCTAGTTTTCATATAAAGCGCTTACATAGAGAGCTGTAGATTTTTACATACGTTGTTTTGAATCTATACTAATATTATAAAGCTGAAGAGTTTGTTTGTTTGAACGCGCTAATCTCAGGAAGTACTGGTTCGAATTGAAAAATTATTTTAGTGTTAGATAGTCCATTTCTTGAGGAAGGCTATAGGCTATATAACATCACGCTACGACCAACAGGTGCTAAGCAGCGTGGGTGAAACCGCGAGGAACAGCTAGTTTGTGTATATTTGTGTGAAAA
The DNA here is from genome assembly GCA_905475445.1 of Ochropleura plecta. Lineage (NCBI taxonomy): Eukaryota > Metazoa > Arthropoda > Insecta > Lepidoptera > Noctuidae > Ochropleura > Ochropleura plecta. The sequence continues at coordinate 2,771,698 of FR997735.1, forward strand.
ACAGATTAAGAAAAAATCGTAGGGCTTAAAAGATAAAAATATAAACGTAAAATACGCTTATTAGGTCTTAGTTCTTAAAGTATGCACTTTGGGGTCTAGATTGTCACGTTTATACAAACCTTGTCTGTGTCTGCAACATGTTGCCAAGTATCAATGATGTTCCGTTAGTAATTAAAGAGTTATAGGACCATTTACCATGAATAGAACACTGTTTACAAAGCAGTCAAATATCACGACGTTCTAAAGGAATTGCATGGTAAAATGTATGCCAATAATTAGTGTATTCATTTAACTATTCACATGCAAAATTTCATGTCATTAAATTCAGTAATTAAAGAAAAACAATTATAATACTGACGAAGCATCGAAAACCAACATAACCCGACCAAGTTCGGATGGCTACAAAAAAGCGGCCCTGCCATATATCTTACCATGCAATTCCTTTTTCCACAAATTTTATTCAACCACATCCTTAAATATGGCCAGACCTTTCACCATTCTGGGATATCCTTACTATCCTTACTAATATTATAAAAGCGAAAGTGAGTTTGTTTGCTTGTTTGTTGGTTACGTCTTCACGCTTAAATGGCTAAACCGATTTCAATGAATTTTGGTACAGAGATAGTTGGGACCCTGGAGACGGACATAGGCTATTTTTTTAAAGTGAAAAAAGAGGAAAAAAAGGGAAAACTTAGCATTGCTATTACAATAAATAAGGCGCTAGGGCAAAAACTACAGGTAGCAGGTACCTGCAAATCAGGAGAGAGGAACTGTGTTATTCCGAATTTAACGCGGGCGAAGCCGCGGGCGAAAGCTAGTAATATTATAAAAGCGAAACTGAGTTTGTTTGTTTGTTACGTATTCACGCCTAAATGGCCAAACCGATTTTGATGAATACAGAGATAGTTGGTTATCCCCTTTTCTTCCCTCTTTCACCCTGGAGACGGACATAGGCTAAAAAAAGTGAGAATCTTTTCTCACTTTTTTAGCCTATGTCCGTCTCCAGGGTGAAAGAGGGAAGAAAAGGGGATAGAAATATATATTTTCGATCATCGCGCAGTTTAAAGTTAGCGTTAGCCCAAAGTAAATATGCCACGCGGACGAAGTCAGGGGCGAAAGCTAGTGCTTTTATGTGTTGCCATTTGCGGTTTTTACTTTGATTTTCTATTGCACCTGCAGGAATTTGGCAAAAACCTTGGGAAATATGCCAGTTGGAAAGTTGATGCAAATATGGTATATTACTAATGAGTGAATTAATACTAATCAGTATGATATAATGTATATGCAAACGATCGTATAGTTCGCAATTAACCCTTTATCACCCAATAAATTGGGATTTATTTAATGTTATGGATTGGAGATGATTACAAAAGAGAATACACGTACCTACTTATTTCTGGATTTTAATATTTTTTACCAAACAAAACAAATTTACAAAAATAAAGAGTGTTGCTTTTAGGCAACATTGAGGTCGACATTCTCACTTGTTTGGAATTCCGAAAACCAGCCAACCGCCTTCTCTGCTTTGCTGACATTCCGAGCCGACTAGCGAGCGTAGAACGCGCCGTCGCGTCGTCGGCACGGCCTGTCATCCGTCACTAGATGGACGGGGCGGTGACCTATCCATTGGTCACCGTCCACAGACACGCGTCTACGGTGGCCGGGAGTCGTCTCGCGGCACACGACGCCCGGAGCTTCTTCTGCGGCGACTGGGTTGGTTCGAGGTTCTCCCCCTTAAACCTCCAGCAGGGTGATATGGTTAGAAAGGAAAATTTTCCATTCTTCTCATACTTCTTTTCTCTTCTTCTACAGAGAATTACGGAAAAGGAAGACATGCATTTTATTTAGAGTCTTCTTAAAAGGGTCCTAGTGATGGTGATGTAGAAACCGCGATGATTTCAAATAAACATGATTGGGAAAGTATTCACTTCTAAATAATTCGTTCGTTGAAGGCTGAAGCTCTCTCATTTCACATTTACAAACTCATATGCCTATAGATTACTGAGATAAAGACATTGATATTAATACACACATGGCTCTTTTTCGGATGGGAAATAATCAATTAACTTCTCCCAATCTCGGTAGATCGGGGGGGGGGGGGGAGTATCAAACTTTTACTGACTAAACCCCTTTCCGTTCATTCTTTTGCCTTTCGTGTTCCGTGGAAGCGGCACGCTAGCCTAACATAAAAGATACATTTAACACAAGATTATCAATAAAGTGTTTGCCAACTGTTTATCTAATATTCAATCAATGTGTATAACCTCCGACCTCCTTGGATTAATACCATTATACTCACAGAAAAAAAGTAAGCTACCTTACGGGGTCACATTTACCAATGTCTACCAACACGTGTGCGTAAGATAAAGCCCGTAAACCGTTCTAATAAGTGTGTTGTTTGTGTAGCCCAGCTGTAAACGAAAAGTTGTAAAGATAGTAGTACTCGAATAGATAAACACAGAATTTCTGTGTCGTGCTGTGTCAACTTATGAAATGTTTGAAATCTATAATGTGTCCAACGAATCATCAGTTATTTCTAATCTTAAATATTGTGTCAATGCTTGTGGAAGAGATAAAATTCTCTCAAGTGGCTCAGAGAGGTGGAGAAAAGTGTGAAGTGCTGGTATTACAGCTGTATTATCGCGTTACGATATCTTCAATTTGAAATGATTCATCTCTTTTGCCACTCTCTTGTTATTTTCATGATCCACCCAAGACAGTCCATCGACCATTTCTATGCTAATCAACGGATTTGTTTTCTAGTTCCTAGTGATATGCTGCTGCTCTAAATATTATTATCGTTCTTATCTGTTGCTATGCTCCTGTTCATTTTATTTGTTTTTACAATTATTTGACCTTCGTCTTGTTCTTGTTCTATTGATTTGCTTGCCTAATTAGTTTTTAAAACTGTGCCGTTGTTCTTGTCAAGTTCTTTTTGGATTATCTACTATCTTTTAAATAAGTTAGTGCCCCATTTAAAACACATTATAAAATGTTGGCTGATAATTAACCACTAATCCTCTTATCAGTATTTTACTGATTCATGATTGTTTTGCTTTCGTTATGATCCCTTATTTCTTCATCAAGGTTCTTAACCTTCTACCCTAAGTTGGAGTCATTGTACCTTATCAAAAGTAAGACTAGTCTTCATCGGAGTATTTATTTATCTGCCCACACATTGTGTGCTTAGCTGGAATACACAGAACACATTGATGACACAATGCGCTCTCACTTGACCGGGCCGCGGCGGTTCAGTACCGTGCCAACCTCCGCGGAGTTTTCATGTCAGCCGCCAAAACGCTGGCCGTTAGCGACACTAAACTTTTTAAACTTCGAACTCGTTCAAATAAGAATAAAAAAATTAAGCGGGAAAAGTGACAAGTGGAAATATTGTTGCAATTTGCTTGAGTTTGAAATAATCGTGTGTGGATATTGAAATCTATGTGTTTTAGATAAGAAGTGATAATAAAATCGATTGGCACATGTTGTAAGGTGTATTGCAGGTTATTTCTCGTGTTGTGATGCACCGTGGGGTGTCGAATGTTTTGGAGTAAGCAAAATTCGGTTTGAGCAAGGTGAGTCGTGCATTATTGCGGTCATTGACTTTGAACTTTTTCAGACATGTTTCGTTGAGCGAGTTAGTAAGTGAACCGATGATAATTTTGAGTATCGCGAAATGCGATTGCGATTACAAGCATTGGTTTTTGAAAAAATATTTAGTTTCTACATTCTTTACTTTTATTTTGAATAAGTAGAAGTTTAAAAAAAATATATTATCATTTTTGAAAATAAAAAAAAAGTAATGTTTCTCATTGGATTTTATAATCAACAGTAAAAAAATACCTCTGTACTTATTTTTCTATTCCTGTCCACTTTACTGTACCTATTCAGTTTATACACATTAAAACATATATACCATAGAATCATAGATAAAGACTAATCAAGCGAAGCGAATAAGGTTTCTATACATTTTAATGGATAGGTACCTCAATCCTTCTGTATCTAAAATATATATTTTTTGCTTCTCCTACTTCTTTCGACCTCCCCAACCAAACATAATATCGCTACAGTATCTATAACACGTTGTTCATCTGCTAAAACTTCCGCACTTGTTTACTGATTGTTTTCATCTGCCAACAATGTTTTCATAATGCGGCTCATTGTTTATAGATTATGGTTATATTCGTCATCACTAGGCCCTACCTTATAGTTACGATGGGTCTATCGATCTACCTACAGATTAACCAAGAAATATCCCATGCTGAAAACTAGGTTGTGAAGTTCAGATAGGCAGTCGCTCCATGTAAAATACTGGTATTCAGTTGTATAAGTTTAGACTGGAAGATGACCCTAAAATGGACGAGAAGATGATCTCCCAGGACAACCAGTTCAGACCTACTTACCCGCTACCTTTTTTCCGCATGTATTTGTGACGACAACATACCCAGTTTTCTTTCTTTCTTTATTGATCTAAAGGTGTATGTGACGTATGGCAATGCGGATATTCCAGCCTTCCTAATATTAATGGCTATGCAGATATTGTCATAGCGTCTGACCTAAATTGTTCTATAATTCACTAGAAGCGAACAGTTGTGTTTTCCACCTCTTTGGTGCAATCAACAAGGAATGACGACGGGCCTGTTGGTCTAGTGGTTAGTGGCCCTGACTGCTGAGCCAGAGGTCGTGGGTTCGATTCCCGCCCAGGACAAACTTTGTGTGATGAGCATGATTGTTTGTTCTGTGTCTGGGTGTGATTTATCTATAATATGTACATGTGTTTATAAATTATATAAGTATGTATATCAGTTGTCTGGTTACCATAACACAAGCTCTGCTTAGCTTGGGATCAGATAGCCGTGCGTGTGTGAGTTGTCCCAAGATATTTAATGGGTATAACTCCAAAGTATCAGAACATTTTTAATAAGTAGGAAGTGTGAACTCATGACTAACTTCCAGTGTAGTTTTAATAATTCAGCGATAGGTACAATTCAAAGACTATTCATGCAAATTTAAGATATACAAATACTACTTTTTCGTATGACTTGCGAAATACTTATATCATAATGTAAATCTACGTATTTCTAAAAAGACGTATAGAGGTAATCACGGCATTGTTTGCCGACCGCATACTCACTTAGCATCAAGTGAAACAAAAGTTAAACATGAGTCTAATAATAACAAACAAATAACAATAGCAGTAGGAGAATAACAGGGCTGAGGATATTCTATATAAAGTGTAAAAACAATACCATAGACTTCTAGGACAATTGAGAATATTCTTCGGAATCTCCACAATCAATATTAATTATTCTCAATGGATGTGATTGAAGCAAGAATAAGGTTTGTGATTCATCATGTTTGTTCGATAATGTAAATATTATAGTGTTGTCATTGTCTACGTGTGTCTTAGAAGTCATTGTTACCAGGCCTGACGAGTTCAGTACTCGAGGAGAGCCAGAATTAAATGTTATGCAAAATATTAAGTGGAAAAGATCAAGACTTGGATGCAAAACCCACCCTCTCGCCGGTAAAAATATGCACTAGGGTTTCTTGATGTTTACTGATGGACGCTAATAAATACTCCAAACTTATGTCTCAGTTCTAGGCTGAAACAATTAAGATGGCCAACAACACACTAATAAGGAGAAGCGAACTTAGTAGGTATGCCATGCATCCAAATTAATACTCAACTCGTGTTCTAATAGCATTGCTAGGAAATCGGTAATTATTGGCCTGCTCCTATCCCAATTTATTTCCCCGGAGATTATACTACCGGGATAGAAAGGTACTTTTGACGTAACACAGATAATACAACGTCTAAAAAAAGGAGCACTAATACTTATAGGTAAGCACATATATCATTTAAACTACACAGTGAAAGAATCATAATTAAAATCAATACAACTTTTTTTTCGTTTTACCGTTACTTCACTGTTACGACCAATGTTCAGGTCAATACGTCGAGAAAAGTAAAAAAGACAGACACCCAGTGTGTCTGTCTTTTTACTTTTCTCGACGTAAGTATAGACAGAGAATTTTGAACGTTAAATCTTGTAACCTCAATTTTCAAAGTTTGCTGTTTAAGCATATTTTAAGTTTACAACACTAGCAGACACCGAAAAATTGGCGGGATATGAAACTCAGGAATGAAAAACGTAATTTTTGGGTGCGTTAGTCAGAGAACAGCGTATAAATAAAGAGTTAGTGAGACAGGAAACTGACTAAATATGCTTCGGTATTAATAATTTGTCATTATAAACAACAAGAAAAAAAGATGAGTCAAAACACTTTAGCATAGATAATTTATGTCTATTTCCTACAAAATTAATTGAAACGAACTGCTTCCGACAAATTCATGCTTAAAACGTCAACAAAATTAACTATTAAAATTTCTGCTTTCAAAATCCTGACCTATGACCAAACGAAGTTTGCCTAACAAGACTTGAGCGATTTATATCGCTTGATTGTCCTCACCATTGCAATGTATCTCAAGTCTTTTGATACAGATAATACTGCCAATGCCTCCATTATTTCCGTAAGGTTCCAAAACGAATTAATTTCCATGGTCTAATCGTAGGTTCTAGTCTAACCACAGAAGCCAAGCTCGCATTAAGCTAAACAGGTTATTCTCTGAAAAAGATGAGAAAAAACATCGCAAAGCAACCTAGAAAATAGAAGAAATGTTTCAACCACCTACCTACCCAGGAGCGTGGTGGATTACTACCCACTGCCTCTAATAAAGAGAGAGCATGTGGCCTGCATTGGGAACAATTTAGGCTGATTATGCTACTAAATCAAGAAGCTCCTGTTTAGCTAATGACAGCCGCTAGATTCAAACGTCATTCCGTCCGGTCCGCAGATGAATGACCACCCATACTGAATGCTAAGATTCCCCCATGCCTCGGAAAGTACGTTAAGCCGTTGGTACCGGCCATCATTTGTAGATCTTTGGCAGTTGTTACAGCTAGTCAGTGACCCCAAAGTCTGACAGACCAGACTTACGAAATGCAGTACTAACTAGGTTGTGGAAATCAGATAGGCAGTCGTTTAATCTTCAGCTTAGTTCCCTTCAAATGGTTGAGCTGAATGGGGCTGATCCATACGTCATGTTCGTGAACGGGCGCTGTCAGTTGGGACTGGTCATCTTTTAGCTGCCACGGTATATTTTTAATTTATTTGGGTTTTTAATTGAATTTTGCTTTTACTCTGGACGCTTTTACTGTGCACCTCTTTTTACATCGTTCTCACATATTTGTATAATCTCAACATGAATGATGTAAATGCGATTTTGTAATAATATTATAATTTAAAAGAGTGTCCATGGAGTTTCTTGCCTATTCTTCTCATTTCTTGCTTTGGAATGGGCAACTACAGTACTTTCACAAGTTATTTTGCATTGTGACGGGACTGTAGTTTCAACATTTTGTTTCTTGACATTCAAAAGTGCCTGTAATGGTCTAATTGAAATAAAAGCTTTGAGTTTGAGCTTAACTGAAAGCCGACGCCAACATAGTTGGGAAAAGCATAGGCAAATGTGGGAATTCCACTAAAATAGTATCAACTAATATAATGACGAAGATAGATCTTCACCACTACATTCCCCACGTGATTTCCAGAACGAATCCAATAGTTTATTTAGTCAAATATTGGTGTTTAAAATCCACCAAACAAATTAAATGGTCATGATATGAGCATATAATTGACCATTCTACAAATGCATTCCTATCTTGCTAATGTTGTCAATCGAAATCACTTTCACCGGTTATTTGATCTGTTTGAATGTGACACTAACAGTTATGGAGATTAGAAGGAGTTAGTTAACGTCAAAGTTTATTATTTTCTGCTGCATAACCCCAAAATGAAAATAAAAAACTTTGCGCCTCACTAGGAATTTATCCTGTATGTATCGTGGGTGCGTATACAAACATTTAAACTCACATACACGATATAAGGAATACAAATACATATTTCTTCCGTGCGGGGATCGAAGCCGCGGCACGCAGTGCAGCAGTCGATCGCTCAGCCACTACGTCAACCGTGTCGTCAAATTAATTTTGTATCGCGAATGATTCTTCAAACACTCGTTTTTGTTTTTATTCAATCTGCTTCCATTCATTGAAAAAATACTGAGTTAATAATGAACTTTACTTTTCACTTATTTCTTTATCGTGTGGTGACTAACGTTTCAGAGTTTCTATGCCGCCCGTAGGCTTCTGATTATGAGGAGTGTTGTGGCCAAAGGCAAACCAATTTAGTACAAAAAAAAAAATCGATACATTTTATCATAGCTGCCTTTTAAGATGAAGTCCTTCGTCAAAGGCTAAGGTGCAATCCACTTTTTATGGAGAAAGGCTAGGCAGATGATGATGACTTTACATAAACATAATTAGCATAATAACATAGTTATGTTGGGGTCGGCTTCCAGTCTAACCGGATGCAGCTGAATAAAAGTATTAAACAAACTATTAAGATTGGTTGTCAAACTTTTTGTAGAGTACGGGAAAAGCAATGATGAGTTCGTTTTAAAGAGAAACTATGTCGGTATATAGGTTGTGATATTAACTATGTTCTATTGTATATTAACCACACTTCCTAAACAAAATTCTATTCTATTAACGCTCATTGATTTTCCCTACATTCTGTATTGTTTTCAGGCAGCGTTATAAGAGGCTACTCGCTTACCTTAGCTGGAAACTTTTATTTGTATTCAATACTGTGTATCCTTTGTGTTGTTAGTCTAAAATACAGAATATACATTTCTGCCTAGATTATTCTGTACAAGGCTGCAAAGTTTACTGACTTAGCATTAAGGTCAAATTTAACAAAAAAAAGTTGGGTAAATTATCTGCAACAAAATTCATAAAAAATAATTATATGTTATTCGTGACCAATACATTCCCAGAATCGTGCAGTATGTTTTAAATACATTTTAATTACGCATTCATTGGTAAGTAGTAGTCTACAATACGTGCTTCATCGCAATTTTCTATGTATGTGGCAACATAATCTATTACAATAGGCATAGGTAATTAGGTAATAAAATTAAAATACAAAACTTTATAAAGAAGAATTTGTTTATAGGAATTTCCTTAATGTATTACAATTATTGAAAAGGTATGAACGCAAACGTACTTCTATGTTTATCTAAAATTTTAACCTACTAAGTAGGTTAGATACTACCTTTTCTGTTCTATTTTCCACCGTAATCCTTACTAATATTATGAAAGCGAAAGTGAGTTTGTTTGTATGTTTGTTACGTCTTCACGCCTAAATGGCTTCACCGATTTTGATGAAATTTGAGATAGTTGGGAACCTGGAGACGGGCATAGGCTAAAAAACGTGAGTAAAAGGGTTCCCCCCTTTTACTGTGAGTAAAAGGGGGGAACCCCGGGGAGAACTTTTTAAGAATACTCAATGAGAATGTGCTTTTCTTACAATTAATATAATATCATTGCAATTAAGTAACTAAACTATCATTAATGCTGTCAAACTACAATATAGTTAAGTTGTCTCAGTCACTTTAGTCAATTTCAGAAAGGGAAACGTTATTTGACAGGTATAAACAAAATTTTGGTGATTTTTAGAGTAGATTTAGTTTAGTTTGTGACACCAATGATCGTATTGAAATTAAAAGATTGATTTAGGCAAACCACATCAAATTCTTCAGCTCGCCACGCATTCCAGATCAGATCATCACACCAGCGCGGTCTGGCTCGACAACGATTTCCTTCATCACGCGTCCAGTGAGTGATGGCCTTTGCCCACCTCTCCGAGTTCATTCGCGCTATGTAGACAGCTCACTACCACTTTCGCATCAACAACCTGAGTTGCGCAGGGTGGTGTTTCTAACGCGATCTGTATCATAACAACTATTATGCCATTGCTAGCTGGCAAGTCTTGAGTCTGGACTTCTGCTGTTCAGTAGGCGTCATTGTATTACGATATTAAATTCGTACCTACATATAGATACAATGGAAAAAACCGGCCTACTGTGAGTCCGATTTGCGCACGGTTTTCGACTTACGTACCTACGTAATTCGACACGGTTGGCGTAGTGGCTGAGCGATCGACTGCTGCGCTGCGTGTCGCGGGTTCGATCCCCGCACGGAACAAATGTTAGTATGGCCTATAGATAGTTGTTCCGGGTCTGGCTGTTTGTGTATGTGAGATTGAATGTTTGTAAACGCACCCACGATACAGGAGAAATTCCTAGAGTGAGGAAACGTTTAAAAAAAAATATTTCTTTTGACTACATAGATTCAGAGCGCTAATTTTTCACAACACCAAGGGACCAAAGACTTGAGTACATGGTTTTAATTTCAACTCGATACTACCACACGTTCCCGTTCCGTTTTTACTTACCATGTAAGTATGTAATAATTTTACCGAGAGAAACCCGTTTTATGGCCCCAAACGATTAACTTGCCATTTCTCATTGATTGTTCATTAAAATAATCTAAAAGCATAATTACTGGTTCTACAGATAATTTATTGCCACTTCGAGCAAAATAATAATAAATCGCTCGACGCTCGTGGTTTCATAACTTTAAAGTTTAGTGACTTGACGCGTGTAAACTAACATTAGTTGTCGACACGATTTCCGTTAATTAGTTACTTAACGTAGATATTTTATAATCAGGGTAATATTAAATTTGTTTAAAAGTGTGCTGTTGTACATTTATTTTTCATTATTTCTTTAAAAAAGTTAAGTTGATGGAATGGAATATCGACGAATTTAAGAGTTTGCAGTAATTGTAGTTTATCAAATATGGCTGTCATATCCTCTCAACGGGTCTATATGAACTCAAGCTTTTGATCAGGGGGTTAAAGCGTTATTTAAAAAAAAATCTTATTCGAGTTTTGGAAAGAAATGGCATCGTGTATAGCTTTGTCTCTTTCCCATACTGTAATGATTATAGGTGTAGGACCATTTATTTTTTATAAAGAAAAAGACATTGATCCTGAAATACAGTTCACGCCCTAAATATGCTAGAGTCAGAGAAGAAAACATATAAATTCAACAAATACGGATAATTCCGGTAACTCAAAAGAAATAGTCAACACGTTTAAATATCCTGTTGTTTGTGTAGTTTAAAAACTTAACATAAAAGTTTTATGTTTTTGTGTTTTGTGTCATTATATATATATACTGGTTTATCCAGGGTTCCGTACCTCAAAAAGAAGAAATGGAACCCTTATAGGATCACTTTATTTATCCATCTGTCTGTCAAGACCTTTTAACTCGAGAACGCATCGAAATGTGAAAAAATCCACCCTAGGTATGTAGTCTAAAGATATGGTCGTTTCTGTCGTGAATTTGTACGATACCCTCGGTGCGCGATTCCGATTCGCACTTGGCCGGTTTTTTTTTACTTTGGTTGAATAACCAAATATTATAATATATGATATTTGGTTTTTTAAGAAGTTTTGTAAGAATTGTACAAGAAAATACAATTATATATAAATATACACACATCAAAAGTATCTAGGGATCAACATATATTTTTGCAATAACTTTTCTCCTGATTGATATTAATTAAAATTTTCTTTAAGGATTCATCAAATAAAGTGTTTTCGTTTGTCACAGTAACGATAAACCAAGTCACCTTTGCATTAATAAAGAAATTTGCCATTTTCCTAATAAAGGGATTTTTGACATTTGAACCACTAACATTAAAGTTCGAAAAAAAGACTGAAACAACAGTTTTCTTTAAAATTTTATTAGGTAACTTAAACAATTAATAATCCGTGTTTCTACCGCGAACACTAACAACACAAGAACATCGGTTTGGCATACTCAAAATGAGTTCATCCAAATCACGCTGTGGAATGGCCGCCCATGTTCGTTGCAACAACAAAAAAAAGGTCTTCTTGCGACTGGATACCCTCCATATTCGGCAGAGCTCTTCTCTGTAGCATATCCCATGCATGCTCAATCGGGTTCAAGTCTGGCGACTGAGCAGGCCAGGGCAGGACATTGATGTTAGCTGCGGCGAGAGTCTGTCTTACAACTCTTGCGGTGTGCGGTCGTGCATTATCATGCATTAACTGAAATAAGGGACCGATTTGCACTTGTAGAGGAACGATGACGTCTGATACAATCGTCTCAGCATAAATTTGAGCGTTGAGGTTGCCTCTGATCCAAATCAACTCAGTTCTTCCGCCGATCCAAATACCCGCCCATACCATGATGGTTCCACCACTATAAGGATGGACTTCCTGGCAGGATTTTAATCGCTGTTGGCGTCCAGGGGTTCTCCAGTGTCGTATACGTCTTGTATCCGGTCTCATACCAAAACGAGACTCATCAGAAAAGCACACGAAACGCCATTGTTCTTCTGCCCAATTTCTGTGTTCAAGAGCCCATTGATATCGAATCCTACGATTGTGCATTGCTATAGGTGGTACCCGTAGCGGTCTTCGGGAATGAAGGTTCACTTCATGCAAGCGGTTTCTGACTGTTTGGTCGCTAATTAAGTTCCCTGAAGAGTGATGAAGCCTCACGGCTAACATCATGGCGGTTATTGTTGGAGCTCTTCGAGTTAAGATTTGAATGTATCGGTCTTGTCTCCGTGTGGTGCAGCGATACCGTCCTCCATGGCGCTCAGCCATGGTACCAGTGCTTCGGTAACGTGTCCAAAGTCGACTGATAACACTCTGACTTGTATTCAGAGCTAAAGCTACAGTACGTTGCCGGGAACCAGCTTCTATCATTCCCACGGCTCTGAGCATTTCTTCCCTGCTTAAATGACGTCGCCGCTCCATAATAACGTTGGTTTTAATCAGTAGTAGGGAAACAGTAGCACTAATAATGTCTTCAATGCGTTGTATGTTTTTATAGGGAAAATATTGACAGCTTATTTTCATCTTTTACTTGAATTTGATTGAGAGTTCCTGATTCAAATTATGAAATGCACCAAAAAGGATCCATATAAATTTATAAAATCATAAATTTATTACAAAGCCACATCTCAATCTCAAGAAATCCGCATAAAAATGCTTGATCCCTAGACACTTTTGATGTGTGTAACTGTATTTTCTTGTACAATTCTTTAACGTGAAGTCAGAATAATATACCTAACCACTTAGACCATAAACAATCACATACATATGTTATCTGGCATTGAACGGAATGCCCTCGCCTGTCTGTACATATCTATAGTCTATGGATATCTGACTCAACAGTTACGTATCTAATACAATGGCTTTCTTTATTTCATTTTGTTATAGCGACAAATAACATAACATTTATTGTTTAGACTTGCATGTTTAACGGAGTATTACCAGTGTTATGTTAAAGTAAGTATGTACCTAATCAATGACCCATAAGGCACAATTTCTAAAGATCCTGAGGGAAAGTGGCATTGGCTGTGAAAATGTAACCATTACTTACAACTTTCAAGTTGTATTTTTTTATTCTAATTTGTGCGATAGGAATTAGTTCACGAAAGAATGAAAGAAAATGGCGTTTAATCAGCATTATTAAAAAAAAAGACAAACTATTTTAAATTAGCTGGCGCCCGCGTGATTTCGAAAGAGAAATTTCCTGTGTTATTCCATACTAATTTACCTCTGTGTCAAATTTCATCAAGGTCCGTTCAGCCGTTTTGACGTGAAAGAGTAACATACATCCCATAGATTTTGTATATTTATTGTTCTTTTATTTTTTTTTGAAAATTACTTCTTACGTTTCACAACATTAATGAAGCCTAATTAATTCAACGGTATCAGCACATTCTTATCGCCGCCCAAATTGTTTATTGGGATAAATTTCTTTTTTTTAAAAAAAAAAAACGTTGCCCTACTCTAGTAATTTCTCCTGTATCGTGGGTATGTTTACTAACATTTTAATTCACATACACAAACATCCAGACCCGGAACAACTATCTGTAGGCCATACAAATATTTGTTCCGTGCGGGATCGAACCCGCGACACGCAACGCATCATATCGCCCAGCCACAGCGCCAACCGTATCGTCAAAAAAAAAATTAAAATAGCAATGAGAAATGGTACAAGTTAGTGTGACAAAGTAGATATTATCTTTTTGACATGAATGTAATGTAATAGTTTCCATTTTTATTGGCACTTAACAATTTTATAGCCATTTGCCTTTAAATGTCGTAAATAACGGCCTTTTCAATTTCCTCCACAGAAACGCATGTAGGTACTGGTCAACGTGAAAACCTTTATAGATTAGGTGTTGATGTTTATTGTCTATTGTGGTTTAAGTTGCTGATCGAAGAGGTTGTTTATGGTATGGGGACGTGCTGTGAAAATTACATTCGTAAAAAGCCAATTCAAGCCATGATGTTAAATGTAATATAACTACTCATTAATATTGCTTTTCTCTAATGGCTTTTATCTTCTGCGTTGCATAGTGTAAGTTTCACATTTAATTCTCATCTCTGTCTAGACTTTTCTCTACAACACAGTGTGTGAACCAATCCTTTATGAGTTGTCAACCATGCATTCAGTATAGTAAACTTCACGCAGAAATTATTGCTGGTTTGTGTAAACTTTTTTTTTTTGGCTGAATAAGTACTGTAAGAGGTTTTATACCTTAACCAATGCTGGCTGATTGGCCATGACGTTCCAATACTCAGGTCGCTTTAAAAGAAGGAACTAATATTTTTTTTTTATTTAAAAAGAAAAGTTCCTAAAAAATACAGCTATATCTGTCGAGCCCGATTACTCTTTTGCTGATTGTAGTACATACAATAAAATGTCCAGTGCCAAGTCTAGAAAGTGATTTCAAAAGCTTTAGAGATTATAATTTTGAAATTTTACTCATAAATCTTTAATCCAATTCATAAAGTAATAAAACAAAAAGTTGTAATTATTCAAACAATATGATTCATTTAGTTTCTCAGTTGTTTAAACAAGTTAAACCGTAATCCGAAGGTTAAGTTTACGCACGTGGTTTCGGGTTTAATCATAGTTTTACAAATTCGCGGCAAGAAACAGTAGCGTTGACGAAATTAACAACCTAATTTTAACTAAACTTCTAGGATATATATGTAGTTACCTACACATCTATTGATAACTAGCTTTTGCCCGCGGCTTCGCTCGCGTTAAATTCGGAGTAACACGGTTCCCCTTTCCTGATTTGCAGGTGCCTGCTTCCTGTAGTTTTGCCCTTACGCCTGATTTATTGTAATAGCAAAGCTAAGTTTTCTCTTTTCTTCCTTCTTTCGCCCTCATTTCTCCCTTTTATTAAAAAAAAATAGCCTATGTCCGTTTCCAGGGTTCCAACTGTCTATGTACCAAAATTTGTCAAAATCGGTTTAGCCATTCAGGCGTGAAGAGGTAGCAAACAAACTCACTTTCGCTTTTATAACATTAAAGTAAGGAATTAATGGATCAAGAAGATGCGGTCCATATTTTAATTTATTTACATGACTGCCTTTCAACAAAATGTTGGTTCAGTATTGGTATAGTCTCCCTTCAGAATCTATAGGCGTGATTTTGTCTCTACGGCGGAACAAAACATTGTTAGAAAACAGTTTACCAAAATCTTCATTAATCAGAGAGGATTTAACAAAGATAAATCTTCCTTTTTAAAAAATTAGAAGAACACGCTAGACCAATGAGCCTGGGTCACTTAAAGAAACTTACAATGCTAGGACACTAAAAACACTAGCTTAATGAAATAAATTGTGTTTAATGGACAATAAATACTCTTTAAATTAAAGTAATAAAATTTACGAGTAAAGAAAAAAAAACTGTTTTAATACCTTAATTTAAGAAGTATTTAATTGCAAATTTAGCTTTATTAACCTTGCATTCGAAGTTTCTAAGTTTTATGGCTTTTTAAGTAACCCGGTTTAAGTAACCCGGATTTACTGGTGTAGAGTGTACTTGTATATCATTATAATCATACGGTACGCGTTAAATTCGGTAGCGCCTTATTAATTTGTAATAGCAACGCTAAGTTTTCCCGTTTCGTCCCTCTTTCTCCCTCATATCCCACTCTTTTAAAAAAAGCCTATGTCCGTCTCCTGGTTCCCAACTATCTCTGTACCAAAATTCATCAAAATCGGTTAGGCCATTAAAGCGTGAAGAGGTAACCAACAAACAAACAAACAAACTCACTTTCGCTTTCATAATATTAGTAAGGATCCGAAATTTTCATTGGTTAACCCTGTTAAAATCAAGTTTTTTTTGCAAACCACAACATCACAACAAGTTGTATTAACTATGACATATAATTGACACTCAAATCGGTTCTCAGGAGATAACTAACAATCATGGGAAATACTACTGAGTGTAAAAAACATCTCTTTCCCATACATAATATACAGTCGCAATCGAAAACAGGGAAGGGGAAACGAATGCAATGAATTCTTCCCATCGTTTTCCTTATGCCTTCGTCATGTAAACTATATAAGTAAATAATGTAAATCTTGTTTACATGTTTGCATTATTTAAAACCATTAAAGACTAATGAGTATTGTTTACGCGGAAACGAAGTCATCTCTGTTTATAGGACTTACAAGTTTTTAGGAAAATCATTGTCCTGATTTTTACCCGACTGCGGCAAAGCATAAAAGGAATGGTTATGTGTTTGACCTGTATGTTTGTGTCATTGTGCGTGTGTGTGTGTGTGTGTGTGTGTGTGGATATCTGACTACAGAAGCTGATTCAGTCATCAGTTTATATCAATGACCTTTGTACCCGAACTATTTCGAATTTTCGTTGCCTCAATCCTGTCAATTTTTCATTGTCAAACTATTTATAGAATAAAAGTTTATACCGATATACCTGAAATAACTCGATGGAAAGATTTATTTAATAATTGATATATAATTTAATGTAATACTTATATGTGTATTACATATAAATAAATCAGCTGACTTTTCAACTTGATTGCTTATTTTGAAAGTTACAGTTTTGATAGATCATTATAATAATCAAAGTAAAAAAAAATGTCCCAATAAAAGCAATTACTCATTGGCGCGAGCTTATCAAAGTGTTTTCTCACTTACATTTTAGGTGAGGACATTTGTAATGATGCCTATCTGCTAAACCGTCACGTACACCCAAAGGATTCATGACATCATTCTGTACATGACTCAAGAAACGCGAATTTTGAACTGTCAACAAGGATTTTGCGATTAAGACTTGTTTCTCCAAATGTGTCGGGTTATAAAATGCGATTTAGGCGGATTGTGTTGGCAAAATAATCCTAAACTGTGTTGTTTAGAAAACATTTTCATATAGGTGATGTTACTACTAGCAGAATTTTCCTCTATCTATTGCTGAAAATTGCATTAAAATCCGTTGAGTAGTTTAAAAGATATATATATGCAAATAGACAGCGGAAGAGACTTCGTTTTATAAATAGGTACTATGTAAAGATGCTGTTACCAAATAATATTTAAAAAAAAAATCGTCTTTTTCATTTGCCAATATCCTACTTCGTAACTAAGTATATAATATTATAAATGTTTGAATCGAATGTTTGTGAGGATGGATGTATGGATGTTTGTTACTCTTTCACGTCAAAGCGGCTGAACGGATCGTGATGGAATTTGGCACAGAGATAGATTACAGTCTGGAATAACATATAGGGATTTTTTTATCATCACGCCGTCTAAGCCGCTGGCGCCAGATAGTCTAAACTTATTTTAATAATAATACTATAAAGAGGAAAAGTTTGTTTGTTTGTATTGAATAGGCTCCAAAACTACTGGACCGATTTTAAGCATTTTTTCACTAATAGGAAGCTACATTATCAGTTAGTAACATAGGCTATACAATATCACGCTACTACCCACGGGAACGGGGCAGCAACTAAAGACGCGGGTGAAACTGCACAAGACACATTATAGTGTTTAATAATAAAATCGTAAAACTAAACACTCCTAAAACTACGCGTGCATATTCACCGGTGGACCGCCGCCGCCGGCTGCCTACAAATTGAGGACATCCAGGAAATGAATTCATACCGCGCCGGAGACCCTGAAAAATTTACAAGCGACTAATTGACAATGGCTTACTTAAATCTAGACAGGATACCTAGCAATTTTCGTTGGAGGGTCGTTGACTTAACTGTTAATTGAAGTAAATAAAGTTCAGTTACTTCTGTCAGTCTAAAATCTAATGATGAGAAACTAGATAGCAAATCATTACATAGTATAAAACGTGCATATTAGCTTAGATCTTTAAAACTATGCAACGGATTTTGATACAGTTTAAGCAATGGATAGAGTGATTCAAAAGGAGGGTTTATATGAATTATATACTAGTATATTAGTATCTAGATTGGTGGTACAGACGCCTGCACATCAAGCTACCACAATCTGTCAGATTTCTTTGATAGATTTTCGACTTTATTTCTATAGTATTAGGTTCAAGGTTCATTGGGAAAAATTGACAGTTTCGGGTAGCTTGACCTGCAGGCGTCTGTACATGAGTCGCTAGTGCTACCCTACTAATACTACTAATATTATAATCCTATTATAAAATATTATAAATGCGAATGTTTGTGAGGATGTATAGATGTTTGTTACTCTTTCACGTCAAAACGGTTGTACGGATCTTAATAAAATTTG
The DNA here is from genome assembly GCA_905475445.1 of Ochropleura plecta. NCBI lineage: Eukaryota > Metazoa > Arthropoda > Insecta > Lepidoptera > Noctuidae > Ochropleura > Ochropleura plecta. Next base: position 2,790,253 of record FR997735.1, read on the forward strand.
GCACAGAGGTAGATTATAGTCTGGAATAACACATAGCATACTTTTTTTCGATCATCACGCGGGCGCCAACTAGTGTTAAATACAAGTTAAAGGGATTTTGGGAAAAAAGTACTTCTGCCTTTGCATGCCATATCGTAGGAACCACGAACGACAAAATGACGGGGTAGAAATATTTCTAAGGTGTATTATTATAGTTAACAAATACACGCTTTCTCTTATCCTTTTCCCTTTTATTTGAAACACACGACAATTAAAACATAAAAAGTAACTTGACTGCCGTATTAGTTTTAGAATGACGTCATCGCTATCATGACTTGCATTCGAGAAGTAATAATACTAGAGACGGCAGATAAAGAATGCAAACAAAAAATTGAACTAGGAACCTCTTTATACTAAACACTTATTTCAAGCAAATCGCGAACTTAACGCGTTCGAAGTTACGGGTAACAGCTAGATTTTATAAGTTCTACATGAAAAAAGGCTTTCCTTCCTTTTTTCCACTGTTCACTATCTAGTACTATTTCAGCCCCCCATTAAGTTGGAGTCCATCTCATCACGTCATCTCTTACCGTTCTATTCCGATTCCTGTAGGGTTACCATGACATCTTATAGCAGTTCTTATTCCTGTGTGAGAAAGAGACGGTGCTAGACACCCTGTATAGCTCTGTCTCTTTCCCTCAGTGGAATAAGTTCTGCTTTAAGACGTCATGGTAGGGTAGCTGTTAATCACAGTGCTTACTTTTATCATGATTATAAATAGTATTTCTGTGAAGCTATTATGGTGCGGGACATATTTAGCAGTGGGCAGTTATGGACTTGTGATGGGCTATGTGTTATGTGGCTTATATCCTTCATCATTACGTGAGCTTCCGCTATGCAAAGTTCAACCATAATCCACTGCATTTTATAACGTGACTTATACCGTAACAATTGGATGTGTGTTTGCAAAGAAACGTTGCTTGTTATGAGCACCTTTACTGGGTGTGTCATCACGTATTCAGTCATCCATTTAGATTTTTTTTTGATAATCTGGTAAAAAGCGCTAAGTGCGAGTTGGACTCACGCATCCAGGGATCCGTACAAACTTGCGACATAAACGCCCATATTAAGACTTAGAGGTTTGATTTTTTCACATCTGCGAGAGACCACTTGAGTATACGGTACCTATCAATACCGCGTCGTGTTCCCGTGATAAAGGGGGTTGACCACACATTTTTACCGTGAAAGTACTGCAGTTTTGCTAGCTTTTTTTAAATAATATTTTTGCCCTTGATCCTTCCACCTTTTGCTCTATCAACAGCCTGCCCCATGCATTGACCATTACCTACCTTCATTATAGCCTTCACCCACGCAAATGATACACCCATTTAAAACTGCAATGTGCTAGCCTCGAATAAAACATATCTTTTCAAAATCTTCTACTTACAAACTAGTATCGCTATGTAGATAATAGCTCCTTCTAAAATATTCTAGACTACGTTCGATTATAGCAACTTATCCCAGGTTAAGGACCGGTATTATGAAAGGTTGATATGATCACGACTTTTCTATTAACCGTGTGTAGTCGTGCGGTGAATTGACTGTTGGGGTCGCCTTCCAGACTAACCGGAAATAAGATAATTTTACATGGAGCGACTGATTATCTGACCTTCAATAGCCAGTTAGTATTAGGTAATACAATACGCCTCGGTAAGACTGATTGTTAGACTGTTATGCTTTGACTACCTTTAACGACTGTCAAAGTTCTACAAATGACAGAGCTGAAACCAACGGCTTAACAAGCTTTCCAAAGAGAAAACTCGTTATGTACTTAATGGGGCTTGACCTAAATAAAGAACGATCCCAGCAGCTGCTATTATTTTGCGACGAGCTCCTCATGGCTGCTAGTCCACTACTCATTAATAATCTACCAACAAGATAATGTACCAGACATACAGAGAATGTCTTAAAGCAAATTCATGCTAAAAAAATTGTCCTCCGAATAAAGAAAGTTTTCACAGTCTAGTTTTTATTTCTGATGATAATTATTATGTATCTGATGATAATTATTATTTATCTGATGATAATTATTATTTATCTGATGATAATTATTATGTATCTGATAATAATTATTATAAATCTGATGTCATCATTATTTATTTCGAGTTTCTGATATTTCGGCGATGTTGCAAACGCCATGATCACAGATGAACTGAAGTTATTGCGGGTGGGTGTTTATGAGCAGACAAAACGAAATTAAAAAAACCGGCCAAGAGCGTGTCGGGCCACGCTCAGTGTAGGGTTCCGTAGTTTCCCGTCCATCACAATAAGTGTTCCCACTTATGAGTTTAAAGGTGGAGGAGGAAATTATTTTGTACAACTTTTTGTCTTTTTTGTACAAAAACTGTTGTGTCAATCAAGTTCAAAATGATTTTCATAGAAAGTCCTTATAAAGTTCTACTTTTCAGATTTTTTTCATATTTTCTAAACTTATGGTTCAAAAGTTAGAGGGGGGGGGACACATTGTTTTTTACTTTTGGAGCGATTATTTCCGAAATTATAGACATTATCAAAAAATGATTTTAGTAAACCCCTATTCATTTTTAAATACCTTTCCAACAATATATCACACGTTAGGGTTGAAATTAAAAAAAAAAATCACTTCCCACTTTACATATAGGGTGGCTACCCTAATAAAACATTTTTTTCCAATTTTTATTTTACCACTTTGTCGGCGTAATTGATATACATATTGGTACCAAATTTCAGCTTTCTAGTGCTAACGGTCACAGAGATTAAGCGAGGACGGACGGACGGACGGACGGACAGACAGACATGGCGAAACTATAAGGGTTCCTAGTTGACTACGGAACCCTAAAAAAACACGGTAAATATCCCGTTTCAAATGTTAATGATAATGTTAGTGACCCTGTCAGTTAAAGAATTATTTTGTATCTGATGATTATTATTCAAATCATCGTTATTTGAATCGATATGTCTTACCAACGAATTTGTTTAGTAAAGGCTGCACCTTTACGTCATGTTGAAGCATGTGTCACGATCTTGTGCATACGCAGAATGAGGTCATATACCTAGAAGTTGAGAAGGCTTTTGTATTTATGTGCTAAACTTAATGAAATACATATGGATAGTTGGGAATTTTCCAAACTATCCATATATATTAGCTAGGCATTGACATTGCTAGGCAGATGATTAGTATTTTTATATTAATACTAGCTTTGGCCCGCGGCTTCGCTCGCGCTAAATTCGGGGTAACACAGTTCCCCTTTCCTGATTTGCAGGTATCTGCTACCTATAGTTTTTGTCCTTGCGCCTTATTGATTGCAAAGCTAAGTTTTACCTTTTTTTTTAAAATCATCAAAATTGGTTAAGCCATTTAGGCGTGAAGACGTAACAAACCAACTCACTTAGGCTTTATAATATTATAAGTAAGGATTAATTTCATGAAAGCATGATTATGCAAAATTTCAAGACAATACTGAAAAGGAATCCCGTTCTCCCGTATAAACTATGCCACCCTGTTTCACCCCCTTAGGGGTTAAATTATGCAAAACCCCTTTTAAAATTTGAGACTTCAAACAGTTTCTGAGATTTCGTGATTAAAGCACACAGTTTTAATTTGGTTTTAATGTTGTGTGTACAGGCAAGTGACAAATAAACCTGTTTTATTTCTTTCTTTCTTTGCAATGGTTAATTAAGTACCTAAACTAAATTACATAGAACAAATTTATCCGATGTTTTTCTGAAATAACGATGACAAGGCGGTTCTTTTGTAAATTTTTTACATTTTTCATTGACTTATCCTACTTCCTAATAATATTATAAATGCGAATTTTTGTGAGGATGGATGTATGGATGTTTGTTTCTCTTTCTCGTCAAAACAGCTGAACGGATCTTGATGAAATTTGGCAAAAAGGTAGATTATAGTCTGTAATAACACATAGGATAGGAGATAGATAGGAGTTTTTGATATCACGGGGGCGAAGCCGCGGGCGCCAGCTACTAGTCAACTAATCGGACTGACTGCGTCTAGTTGGTATAACAAGAATTCAAACATATGAACTTACACGTGTATGTTTCCACGTACTCCCATTAACGGTTTATCCTGAAGGGGAAATAAATGAATTTAAAACGCTTCTAACAGTATTTTGTTATTACCGACGGCGACGTGATATTGTAAATATGCTTGTGACCTAATTTAGGTGATTTACCTACCTGGGCGTTACTCATGCTTGACAAAAACTGACGAATGAGGGTTCTAGGAAAAATGCTCCAGAAAACACATTCATCGGTTAAGCTAACTCCAACGATTAATTTGACTCATGGACAGTCTAGCATGTACCATAGATATCAGGAAGGAGTTGTTTTTTTATATTTCTATGAGTATCACGCTAGGATCCCCAAATTATAAGGGACTGTTTAGAGAGAATGCATAGGTAGTTGTTCAAGTCAAACACGGCGCCGACAAATTTAACCAGTAGCAGTCAGCCACTCAGACGCAATCCATTTCTGGACACCTAGGCTTTTTCCAAGCTGGCCTATAAAATCCTAAACTTGAATAGCTTGCTCCTGCCTCATAGTTCCTTCATAGGAACCAGAGGTGGCCTATGTCACGTCAGACTTCAGCAATTAAGGTTTTCGGAATTTGAGGATTAGCCGTTAAATATATCTCATCATTGTGTCTTTCAAAATATTGTCTTCATAAGTTAATCAAAACCCGGTAACACCAAACCATAGACACAACCATGAAATCCACTTTTTTTAAGTCGGTTTTTTTCTTTAAAAAAAATAATTTCTGTTTTTTTTAGTTGCGGTAGGCGGCCGTTTAAGTATTACGTAAGCAGATTTATTACAATTATTTACCCCCCCCCCCATCCCCCTTGTCAGCAAAAGTAAGCAAAGCACTTACCCCCTCCCCCCATGCTTACGTAAACATTTTCAATTTCTGTATTGTTTTATTTTAAATATTATAATAATTATAATTTTAAAAATAAGAAAATAGATTTAGGATATGTAGAGATTAGATTTTATTGATACGGTATTCAACATAGAGTAAGGGACAAAAATATTATAATCTTACAAACATTATTTGCGGGAATCCCCGAAAATGCGTTTTTTTTTCAAGCTAAGACAATGTGAGGGTTGCCATTCGGTAAAAAAGTAAATAACTACCGATGACGTAATCATCATCTTGACTCCCCTACCACCATGTCATCTATACATATAATCTATATACATATAATAAGACTGTAAAAGATCGATTTCTGTACATTGAAGATTTTTATGAAAAATTGTTACAGGGGGTCTTAATTACCGTTATAGAAGCCAAAACAACAATTTTTAAAATTTTTGTCTGTCTGTCTGTCTGTCTGTCTGTTTGTCCGGGCTAATCTCAGAATCTACTGGACCGATTTTGACGGGACTTTTTTTATTTGACTCAGTATCACCTGGAGAGTAAACTGGGATATAAATAATCACGCCGATGAACTTAGGGGGCAGGCAGGAAATTGAATCTCAGAATCTACTTAACCGATTTTAATGGGACTTTTTTTTATTTGACTCAACATTACTTGGAAGGTAAAGAAGGATAGAAATAATCACGCCAATAGACTAAGGGGGTAGGCAGAAAATTGAATCTCGGAAACTACTGGGCCGATTTTAATGGGACTTTTTTTATTTGACTCAGCATCACTTGCAATAATCACGCCAATAGACTAAGAGGGTAGGCAGGAAATTGAATATCAGAAACTGCAGGACTGAATTGCGAAAGTGAGTTTGTTTGTTTGTTACGTCTTCACGCCCAAATAGCAAAACCGATTTTGATGAATTTTGGTACCTACAGAGATAGTTGGAATCCTGGACACGGACATTTTTTTAAGTGGGAATAGGGGGAGAACGACGGAACAAAAGGGGAGAGAAAGAGTTTTCTTTTTCGATCATCACGCGAGTTAAAGTTAGCGTTCGCTCAAAGTAACTATGCCACGCGGACGAAGTCGCGGGCGGAAGCTAGTTCAAAATAAGCAAAGCAAAGACCCCCCCGCCCCCTCATAGTGCTTACGTAATACTTGAACGGCCCCTATGATGGTATCTCCCACAAATTATTATCGAGTATACTTTTCCATGACTACTAAGAGATATTAGCATATTGTCCATACACAAAGAAAAAAGAAGAAAAAAAAAGGCTAAAATGGTTTTCTCATGTCATTGTGAGAACTTGACCATATTAAAATGGGATTACACTTGAAACACCAGTTTTCCGAGAAGAATCAAAAGAATCGGTTCACAAAACATAAAAAAATACAATCGAATTGAGAATCTCCTCCGTTTTTTTGATTCTTACTAATATTATAAATACGAATGTGTGAGGATGGCTGAATGTGTGTGTAATGCTTGTTACGCTTTCTCAACAAAACGGCTGAACGGATCTTGATGAAATTTGGCACAGAGGAAAATTATGGTCTGGAATACATACATAGAAATACATACATACATAGGATATTTTTTTCGATATGCCGCGAGCGTCAGCTAGTCCTTACTTCCTTACTATAATATTATAAAAGCGAAAGTGAGTTTGTTTGTTTGTTTGTTTGTTTGTTACCTCTTCACGCTTTAATGGCTAAACCGATTTTGATGAATTTTGGTACAGAGATAGTTGGGAACCAGGAGACGGACATAAGCTATTTTTTTTTAAAAAAGAGTGGGATATGAGGGAGAAAGAGGGAAGAAACGGGAAAACTTAGCGTTGCTATTACAAATCAATAAGGCGCTACCGAATTTAACGCGAGCGAAGCCGCGGGCAAAAGCTAGTCGCTTATAAAATTTTCTATGCAACAAACCTTGCTGTTAAAATGTAACGTAATAATAAATTAAGTTACACTGTAATGCAACAGCCATAACTGCAAATGACGTCATAACAACATGAACTTTCAAACGTCAACTCCATTCCACCACACATTTAGGAGACTGGTTGGCGGATGTGCTATGTAGGTCGCGGGCGTGGTTGTGGGTGCGCCACCGTGGGTTGATGGGTTGGCGACTCTTCCTATAGGTAGCTCTAAAGTTTCCATTGCTGCTATGTTCTGACCTGTCTTACAAAATGTCAGTAAGTTTTGTTTAACTCATAGATATTTGATGTTTTTTATCTCCTTACTAAAGTAACCGCTGCCATCGTTGACCATAGATATCAGAAAAAATGCTTTTAATATTTATATGTCGTTGACCCTAAGATAATAATATCTATGATATCCATCCCGCGTGCTCTATGGATTCTTGGTACCTTATTACAATTGATACTGTAATATAAAGACTATCGAATTCAAGATTTCTATCATTTTGTATACGCACTATAGGAGCACTGCCTCGTTGGTCGAGTGGTCGCGAGAGTGACTGTTGATCATGAGGTCCTAGGTTCAATTCCCGGGGTTGAGCAAAGTGTTTTATTTAATTTTTATTGAAACGAAGTTCCTTATCGCGCGTTGCTAAAGGGGGTTTGACGGAAAAAAAATTAAGACCAAAAGTTGTAACGACACTTTTGGCTATAGTTGTAAGCCGTGTGGCGTGCGCATGCTTCTCTATCTGTCTTTCTCTCTCTCACTCTCATAGAAAGCAAGCCAGTGATTTTCGTTTCGTCTTTCTATTTCGCATTGAACAGTGTGGTGTTACGACGATTATTTTTGTTGGGTGTATACAAGTTTTTTGTACAAAATAAATAATAACTTCGTTCCATCCGGGTGTCCCTTGACACCTCTCAAGTTTTTTTTATTCAAGAGGTACAGCAAACAGTTACAACATAAAACAGAAACAAGAAATACACAAAACTTTTAAGACAATGTTGCAGTCCACAACGCTGTACACAGATTAACTAAAGGATACATTGCAGTAAAAAAAATATTGGGCATATCCATCATTAAAATTTCTCAATAGCAGCGCCGGAGTAAGGATTTGTGCCTGGTCGATGACAATAGCCTCGCCAGCCCAATAGTCAGTGGTCTGCTGCCACTATAAAAAACAAAAACGATTTAAGTACTAAAAAGTGTATAACGTACACAAAAACTTGGCCAAAACAACAGGTTTTGATAGTACAATAAATACTGTATTTCTTTTTAAACTTCTTACGAGTAAAACTACACTAACATTGAACACACCTATTAAACTCGAACTCGCGTACGCGAGGAGGTTCTGAACAAACTTGCGACATAAACGGCCATATCTTTGAATGCTTAGACTATTTTTCTGTTGGAAAATCATCAAATAACTTCCCTTGCTCTTGGCGAAGCAGAAGGGACTCAAATCAAATCAAATCAAAATATTTTTATTTTACATAGGCTTACATGGGCACTTATAAAACGTCGAGAAAAGATGCACGGTTCGGGTTGGTCGTTTCCTATGGAGAAGAACCGGCAAGAAACTCCATGGTTACTCTTTTAAAATCATTTAGTTTTACAATGTTGTTGTTGTTACAGTGTTAGTACTTAAGTATGAGAGGACAGTGTAGGCCCGACAATAAGTCATTGCTTACTTTAAAAAAAGTAAAATAAAATAATACGTTAACAAAAGTTAACAAGCGTCTAAGAATCTCGACTGTCAGACTTGTACTGAATAAAACCCACCCATGTTCCTTCTATTGCCCTTTATGTACCGGGGCCGCGGCATCTCTTTCGAACAACCCGCAACCCCGGCAGAGACTGCGTAGACTTAGAAGGTTGATTTTTTCACAGCTCCAAGGGACCACAGATTTAAGTATATAGTTTTAATTTGAAATCAGTACCTTCTCTCGTTCCCGAGATAAACGGCCTTGAAAAACAGATAAACGGGCAGTAATCCTATGATAATCCTTTATGGGTTCCTTTTTTCATTTTCAGATACAGAACCCTTTAAAGAATAACTGTTGAACTCTTAAATAACCCAGTTGCTAATACTCGCTATAACATCTACCGTCTCCAATTTATGCCATACTAGATTTTGCCCGCGCCTTCACTCGCGTTAAATTCAGGGTAACACAGTTCCCTTTTTCTGATTTACAGGTACCTGCTACCTGTAGTTTTTGCCCTTGCGCCTTATTTATTGTAATAGCAATGCTAAGTTTTCCCTCTTTCTCCCTCATTTCTCAATCTTTTAAAAAAAAAAACTAGCCTATGTCCGTCTCCAGGGTCCCAACTATATCTGTACCAAAATTCATCAAAATCGGTTTTGCCGTTTAGACGTGAAGACTTAACAAACAAACTCACTTTCGCTTTTATAATATTAATAAGGATTGCCTTTACAGTGCCCATGGGGACCGATGACATAAAAATGACGGCACAAGGCGCGGCGGTTTTATAACTGTACTTGCTGCCTTCCGAGTTATTGTATCAACATACCAACGTGTGTGTATGTCGATAAAAGAATGGGAACTGTTCTTTCCTTATTGTTCTTAGAACGTTTTTTTGTCAGTTCATTGCAGGAGGATATAGGGTTGCCGAACATTCGGAATTTTAGCTTAATTTAAGGAATGCTGAGGAATTTTGAATTGTCTAAATTGAAAAAGAAAAAAACCACCTGTAGGTATACACTAAACAAAAATAATCGTCGCGACACCACACTGTTCAATGCAAAATAGAAAGACGAAACGAAAATAACTGGCTTGCTTTCTATGAGAGAGAGAGAGAGACAGAGAAACACGCGAACGCCGCACGGCTTACAAGTACAACTATAGCAAAAAGTGTCGTTAAAACTTTTGGTCTTAATTTTTTCCGTCTAGCCCCCTTTCGCAACGCGCGATAAGGAACTTCGCTCCAAAAAACCATAGTCTGTTGGGTGTAAGAATCGGGGTTGCGGGTTGATTTGAAATAGATACCGCGGCCCTGCAACACTAAGGGCAGAAAAAAACTTGGATGGGTTTAAGTTACTACAAGCTTGACACCATTCCGTTCCGCCCAGAGCTCAATCATTTGATGATTTGCCATTAGAATAAAAATGGTTTAAGCATAAATTCTTAAAAATTATGAAAATATATTGACGTATATAGGTACCTTACGTTTACAATGCGCACTTGGTGCTTAGACTTTACAAATATTGAAGACGAAAAGCACTGGATCTACACGTCATTTTTTTTTTAAATAAAACTTTGCCTTACACTAGGAATTTCTCCTGTATCGTGGGTGCGTTTACAAACATTTAAACTCACATACACAAACAGACAGACTCGAAACAACTACCATCAGTCATACAAATATTTGTTCCGTGCGGGGATCGAACCCGCGACACGCAGCGCAGCAGTCGATCGCTCAGCCACTGCGCCAACCGTGTCATCTTTGCGATTTATTTTTGAGTTGTCTATGTCTGGCAAAAGCTGTTACGGACAAACGGAAATTATTGAGGAATTCCTTCAAGAAATCTTCTTTGCCAAACCGCATCTAGCAGTACTTAAATCGAAAGTTTTGTGAAATGTATAACCTTTTGAATGTGCATTTAAACATCAGATAAGCGATTGTAATAACGTGGAAGGCATGTTGGAAAAGGAACTGAAATGTGAAAGCGAAGCTCATGAGCTTGTGAACTGAGAAAGTGCGGAGTAGGTCGTAAATAATATTACTTGAAATAATACACAGTAGGACAATAGAAGAAGGTTACATGGTGTTTAGACTACACATGAACATTTACAGATACTTAAGCTAAACACACACACAGTACAGTACTGTTTCTCCTCCTTTAAATCCATCCAAAGGTTTTCTTGAAAAGATCGCTTTTAGCGATAAGACCGCCCATTCTGTCACCCTATTTATAAGTTGTTTAGTGTTATTCTTGTTATTTGTATGGTGTGCATGATAAAGAATATTCCTGCTATTTAAATTATTATGTATGTTTTGTAAACTATTGGCTTAACTTTTTTTTGTCCCTGGCTTGAGGCCTTAAATTCAAGGCACCCACAGAATAGTCCTATTGAGCAGCTAAAGACCTCATAGGAAGACCTGCAAGATGCCATTAAAAAAAACCTTTTTGTTTTTAGTATTATTGAGTTTTTATACCAAAAATTGTTCAGTAGTAGTTCAAAAGTCGTGGCTATATAATAATGGTCGCTCGAATCAATCTTTAGGTTAAGTCACACTTGTCTAGGTTAGTTTGTGGATGGGTGGGCCACTCATTACTTATTTAGTTTCACAGCTGTTACAGTCAGTATCCCGAAAGTCTGACATCCAGTTACGAACGTGTCATCGTATTACTCAGTTCTTTTTGATGCTCCATGTAAAATACTGATATTAAGATACATCCTATTATTTATTTACTAGCTGGTGCCCGCGGCTTCGCCCGCGTGATATCCTATGTGTTATTCCAGACCATAATCTACCTCTGTGCCAAATTTCATCAAGATCTGTTTAGCCGTTTTGACGTCAAAGAGTAACAAACATCCATACATCTATACACCCTCACAAATATTCGCATTTATAATATTATATATTTAAGTATGATTAAGTAGGATTTAATCATTTATGTACACACATGAGAAAACATCATAAAAAAACATAGAGTACAAAGGCACAGCTTATTTCAAAAGAAAATTCTCCCAGCAGGCCTGCGAGAGGAAATATGAAGAAAGAAACGTAGACAGTAGTGTGTGAGAACAGGAAGAGAATAGTAACTAAAATATGAATGATATGATGATTAGACTGAAAATCGACCCCAAAATAATTAGAAATAGGCAAGGCGGATGATGACCCCAAACCTTCGAAGTCTAGATGTAAACCCATTTGATAGCAGTACCCCCTTTTCCCAGTCCCAATCTTTTCTTTAGGCCCATTACAATTCATGAGATGATCAGCACACATGTACAGAACTTTTTTGTATGCCAACGAGTTTGGGCTTGGCTGTGTACCTGACAGTACATCGACTTATGCTTGACCTTATAAGGGGAGTCGTCAAAAACCATAAATTATATAGACACTTAGTCATCCGCTCGCGAATGTCACTGACATTTGCTTTTTTCGGCAATAACTCAACTTTCCAGACAAGTCGGTTCAGTGAAAATGTCAGAGTACCTTGGATTTTTAATACCAAAAAAGAATGTCACTTTATAAGGTTTTGGTAGGACCATTTCACGTCATAATTCGATACTTATAAAATTTAAGTACTACTGTACTGTTTGTAATACAATATGTTGATTTGCATCCTCGTCAAAATTTAGGAGGTGCTAGTAAAAGTCATAAATAATCAATGAATATTACGGTACCTGATCAATAATAATATACGGCGCTTTTATGATCTGTCTCTGTGTGTTTAAATTTAACAGTATTACAGAATATTTCACTTCAAAAGTAGAGAATCACCTACAGAACACACAGAACAGTGTGCGTGAGCGTCGGCGCATACGTATCATACAGCGGCATGCACGCACCTGTGTGCACTTACCGATTTCTGAAAATACGAAAAAAGTAAAAAAAAAAACCTACTTATTTTATTATCGATTCGGGTCGAGAATCATTAGCATAGTTACGTCCTTGAATTTGACGAGGATGCAAAACAACACGCTGTATAACAGTTCGATCCATGGAGTTTCTTGCCTATCTCCATAGAGATCTACGCTTTGGAATGGGCAACTACAGTACTTTCACAAGTTATTATGTCTTGTGACTGGGACTGTAGCAGTATCTTTTTTGTTTATATGACATTCAAAAGTATCTGTGATGATCTCATTTAAATAAATGCTTTTAATATGAATTTGAGTTTGAACTAACACAGAACAGTTTTTTACTGAATGTGCAGAGAAGTACATACGGTATGTACTTAACAAATAGAAACTGTTTTAAAAATAGAACCATGTTTACCTGAAGTATCAAATGGTGCCAATTAGGTATTAACTGCCTTAAACCTAATTAGGCTAATTGCGCACTTCGCAGGATTCATCGACTTAACACTTGCTTAATTCGTGGCTATTTTTAGTATCTATTCCAGCACAGTTGGCGCAGTGGCTGAGTGACTGACTGCTGCGCTGCGTGTCGCGGTTTCGATCCCCGCACGGAACAAATATTTGTATGGCCTACATATAGTTATCCGAGTCTGGCTGTGTGTATGTGAGTTTAAATATTTGTAAACGCATTCACGAAATACGAGAATTTCCTAGTATGAGGCAACGTTTATAATTTACTAGCTAGCGCCCGCGGCTTCGTCCGCGTGATGATCGAAAAAAATATCCTATGTGTTATTCCAGACTATAATCTATCTCTGTGCTAGATTTCATCAAGATCCGTTCAGCCGTTTTGACGTAAAAGAGTACCAATCATCCATACATCCATCCTCACAAACATTCGCATTTATAATATTATATAAATAGTAGGATTTTACTTTTCTTTTCCAGAGGTGTAACTTATTTATTATGATACAACCCCATTTTGCCATTTATGTTTACGTATTTCAATGTTTGTATCCGCCATCTCTGACCGATTTCAGAATAATGTTTTAATTAAATATGCTAACGAAATGATGATGTGCGAAAATTATAATTTATATATTGTTGCAAAATAAATTAAACATACGGCCTTGATAACTCGTTTGAACATCTGAATAAATTTAAATAAATAAAAACTGTGTTGTATATAGCTCTAATATTTCTTTAACCAAGTTATTTTAATTTTGCAATACACATTTTCAGATTCTAAATCTAATTTATGTACAAAAATAAACTAAGATTAAATTAGATTTATTTCCAAACATATCATTAAGTGTGCTCTAATTGCCCATTCAGGTTAATTTCTGTAATTAAAAACGCTCATTTCGTAATCGCTTTAAAAGCAAACATAGAATTTGCACAGCAATTACTGAATTGATAACACTTCGCTAAAATATTTATGAGATAAGAAGTTGGGAAATAATATTTAAAAGGCAACTTACAAGAAAATTCGAAATTACTATAAAAATACAACAAAGATGTTTGGATCTTTGAGGTAATCTTTAAAACTACTGATATGATTCTGAAAACTCTTTCACCACAGAAAGAAAGAAAGAAAGTAAGTTTATCTGGCACATGCCACAAATGCACAAAGATTAAGAACAAACAACATTAAACAAAGAACATAAACAAAAATATATAATATCATTTGGACTAGTTAGTTTATCCTAATGCCTTCATAATATAATATTATAAATGCAAATGTTTGTGAGCATGAATGTATGGATGTTTGTTACTCTTTCGCGTCAAAACGGCTGAACGGATCTTGATGAATTTTGTCACAGAGGTAGATTATAGTCTGGAATAACACATAGGATACTTTTTTTTCGATCATCATGCGGGCGAACCCGCGGGCGCCAGCTGGTTATATATATAAGTATATCAAGTATTTCTTAAGAAATAAGCAGTATATACCTTTGTTCTCAAATTTTAAATGTTTTTTTCCTATTCTCTGTATGATACCTATATAAATTGTTAAATAGATAAAATTATAAAGTATATTAAATAGTATTTCTATTTATAGATCTCACAAACTAAAAGATCAATGCGTATCTCATCTTCAGTTTACCCCTGAAGGATCTAAGCTTGATGATGCTTTATTACAAAATAAAATGGGACTAATCTGCATCGTAATCACTCTGATAACACAAATTTATCTTTTGTGCAAATCATAAAAGCGCGGTTCTAAAGCGAATTATTTTTTAAAGACGTAAGCGGCCTTGGTTTTGTAGATAAGTGGAAGATATTTAAAATTAGTGCAATCAGTAGAAATAATTAAAATAATTTGATCGCATCAACGGATATGAGCGGTTGAACTAAATATGTATTTTCAATTTTGACATGTAATTCAAATAATTTGATGGCATCAACGGATATGTGTTATTTAACTTCGTAAGAATTTAAAACTTACGGCTAAGTTTAAATAGATGAGATAATTAAAATGCTATGATACTTTTGCCATAACTGAAGGGTTACCATGACATCTTATAGCAGTTCTTATTCCACTGAGGGAAAAAGATGGTGCTAGACACCCTGTATAGCTTTGTCTCTTTCCCTCAGTGGAATAAGTTCTGCTTTAAGACGTCATGGTAGGGTAGCTGGTTTAAGGAACCTAGACAAAAATAAGGTTAATCCTTTTTATGCGGGGAAATCATTAAATATCTTCCCCCGTGAGCGTAGCGGAGGGGAGTGTCAGACTTGTAGGTACTGACTAAAACCCACCCATGTTCCTTGTATTGCCCTTAACGTTCCGGAGCCGCGGTATCTCTTTCGAACAACCCGCAACCCCGGTCTGCCTAACCCTTCGGTCGGAATTAGTCTTTTGGAGTTGTGAAAAAATATATACTCTTAGCCTCAGAGGATTATTTTTCTCACTACAACAGCTTGCGACATAAACGGCCATGTCTTTTAGTCAAAAGCTATGGCCGTTTATATCGCAAGTTTGTTTGGAACCCTCAGTGCGCGAGTTCGACTCGCACTTGACCGGATTTCTTTTTTTATTTTCTGGATAGATAAATATTTGCCATTTCTTCATCCTTATATTTCTAGCCTTTTCCCAAATATGTTGCGGTTCGTTTCCAGTCTAGCTGGATGCAACTAAATATCAATAGATAAGTTAATATAGATATGAGTCGTTCGTAATTAAAAAAAAAAAACTTTTTAATTGTCTAGTTCTCTAAGTAATTGCACAAAAATACTAAGCCAAAGTAGGTTGTACTGAACAAAACAAAGTTTTTAAAAAAACACAATATAGGAAACGTTAATTAATTAATTAACACAATCCTTAGGGAAATACTCTAACTATCCGCAAACTAATAAGGTACAGTCAACAAAAGGAATAAGTAAGAGGCTCGTCAGATACAGATTAATTAAAAGATATAGAATATTAAATTGTTAGAAAAAAAAACAGTTCATTAAATAAATTACATTTGAGTTGAAGATGTTCATCGATTTGACGACACGGTTGGCGCAGTGGCTAAGCGTTTGACTGCTGCACTACGTGTCGCGGGTTCGATCCCCGCACGGAACAAATACTTGTATGATCAGCAGATAGTTGTTTGTAAAAGGACGCAGGATACCCTAGCGTAAAAAAGAAAACGTTACCCCAACGTATTTTTCTTTTTAAATATGTATGGGAGATGAACCATCGGTTTCCCAGAAAACATTATATCTGACGACTGGTTACTTAACTATTTTGCTTACTGTACATTCATTACTAAATATGTATAAAATTAGACATGACATTAACGATGATGTAATTCAAATTGTGTCAAACGCGGTATTGATCCGTAATAGGGAATCGTATTAATAGGACGAGAATTATTGTTCCATTTATTTATTTGTACACATATATATATATATATTTTAATTTTTTTTAACTGCGTAGACTTAGAGGGTTTATTTTTTCACAGTTCCTGAATCCGTAATAATTTCATATTCGCAATTGTATCCGAAACTGGTATTAAATTCTTCCTATTGTATCCAGATCGGAAATTTTATATCCAAACATGTCTGGGACTTATCATTCTCCTTCCTATCAATTAGCGATATGTCAATGATTCATACGTAGGCAATTTAGTTACAGGATTAGTCAATAAACAAAGTTGGTAACGATCCAGGGTGCGCTAAGAGTTATGAAGGCTTAGACACAGAAGCCTGGCTCCACAGAAACGTGTTATGCAAATAAAATAGATAAACCACTTAAAGAACTTGCGTTAGTCTAGTTCAAGGTCGGAAGTACCGCACGGCTAGGTCATGGACGATAGGTAAGAAATTTAGATCGTGAAACATCGGGAGTTTTGAATAAAAACCTTTGGGATATGCAGCCAATTTTCAAAAGCTTTTTCTTTTTGACGCACGACTATTTTAATATGTTGTTTGCCAAAACTTAGCCTTTTCTATCGCGTCTTCCCGCCCGTGGTAGCACGGAGGTCTTGTCTGTATATTTTTCATCCATTCTATTCATCATTCCATCCGTCTATTGACGACAGGCCGTGTCGACGGCGCGTTAGTGTTCCACGCGCGACTCAAAGAGATGTCAACAAAGCAGAGGGGCCTGCCAGGGCCACCGCACCAGGTTGCAGGTTGTAGGAAAGAGATACCGCAGCCCGGAACGTAAAGGGCAAAAGAAGGAACATGGGTGAGTTGCATTCAGAAAAAATCTGACACTTCCCCTTGCGCCGTCAAGAGCAGGGGAAGTTATTAGGTGATTTCCCATGTTTCCACCTTTGATAATGACGTAGTAGTTTATAATTGCTACTAAGTAAGAACTCGCTCACACTTTTCATCAACTCTCACACATCTCGACACTCGGCCATCAACAGCAAACTCGTCGTCACGGTCTAGAACACTAGAATCTCGATCTGCACACAAAGATTCCGTAAGGTCAACGTGTGCTGTATCTAGAACCGCGTAGGATGCCTGTCGCCATACCTCGGGCTATAAACTAATAATGTTTGCCATAAATAACTGTGAAATATTGACTACATTTAAATTGGTATTCTAAATCTTTATAGCTTTTGTTTTGATGATGAGATCTTGAGTGCGTGGGCCTTATGTTCCAAGTCAAATGCAAATTAATATTTTGATCATATGAAACTAGAATCAGACACATCCTACTAATATTATAAATGCGAATGTTTGTGAGGAATGAGGATGGATGTATGGATGTTTGTTATGCGATGTCTAAGGCGTTTAGAGGCCAATTTTCAAAATTCTCTTTTAAAATCAAAAGAGTAAGACTCATATAAGTAAAGTAAGACTCATATAAATTTTATTAATGTGTTCCATCCTTACTAATATTATAAAAGCGAAAGTGAGTTTGTTTGTTTGTTACCTCTTCACGCTTTAATGGCTAAACCGATTTTGATGAATTTTGGTACAGAGATAGTTGGGAACCTTTTTTGAAAAAAAAAAGGGTTGTGAGGGAGAAACAGGGAAGAAAAGGGAAAACTTAGCGTTGCTATTACAAATCAATAAGGCGCAAGGGGAACTGTGTTACCCCGAATTTAACGCGAGCGAAACCGCGGGCAAAAGCTAGTAATACATATTTCTTCTTCCAATTATATGAACGTTATGCTAATAGAAAAAGGAATTCTCGATAAGAATGTGTGTGAGATACCTACCACTACTAAAAAGGTTGAAATAAAAACTCCAACAACAACTAAAAAAACACTAAAATGACAGAAATAAATTTTGAACCTCCTTCTTTTTTTGGGGTCGGTTAAAAATTGTTTTTTCTGTCTAAGTTGTGTCCAAATGATAAATTGTTATCACACAGTTCTGTCCGCATTACATAGGTCCCCTTCACCGTACCTAAATATCAAACGATTTTTTGTCGATAATATAATATCACATCACATTGCAACTCACTTCCTGCCTTTCACATCTGTCGAAAAATTAATTAATAGCTTTAAAAAAAAACTTTGCATTAATTACTTAATCCTACAGACTACTGCAAAAGTAAGATACTACTTTCTACTAATAAAACTACTAATATTAGGTCCTTACATATGAAATTGGCGTTTTGTATGGAAGGAACAAAAAGTCGAATATTTTTTAATATAATATATTTAATTAATCAAAGTATGAACCATTGTTTTCAATGCACTTTTGCCATCTTATAGGTAGTTCATTGATCCCTTTACTAAAAAAACCAGTCGGACGGGAATCAATAAAATCTTTGAAGGCGATTTGGACTGCCCCATCGGAGTTGAATTTTTTCCCTTGCAAAAAGTTATCCAAATTGCGAAAAAAATGGTAATCTGTTGGAGCAAGGTCCGGGGAGTACGGAGGATGTCTAAGACATTCCAATTCAAGCTCTTCTAATTTGGTAGCCGTCTGTTGCGCAGTGTGTGGTCTGGCGTTGTCGTGAAGCAGCAGTGGCGTGGAGCGATTGACCAGCCTTGGTTGTTTAGCCGCTAGCTTTTCCATCATGGTTTGTAATTGCTGACAATAGACATCAGCTGTAATAGTCTGGCCAGATTTGAGAAAACTGTAATGAACAATACCGGCACTAGTCCACCAAACGCTTACAAGTAACTTTTTTGGGGTTAATTTTCGCTTGGGGCAGGATTTGGCTGGCTGGCCAGGATCCAACCATTGCGCTGAGCGCTTCCGATTATCGTAAAGAATCCATTTTTCATCACAGGTAATGATTCGGTTTAAAATACCTTCATTGTTGTGCCGGTTCAGTAATGTAACGCAGCAGTCGACGCGCGTTTGCCGGTTTGCTTCAGTCAATTCGTGAGGTACCCACCTTTTTAAGCTTTTTAATCTTCCCAATTTGCTTCAAGTGAATTAAAACAGTTTTATCACTAACATCGAAGCCTGCAGCTAACTCGGACGTGGTTTGCGATGGGTCCGCTTCCACAATAGCCTTCAATTCTCCATTATCAACTTGGGTCTCAGGCCGTCCACGGGGCTTGTTCTGCAGGTCGAAATTTCCAGAACGAAAACGTTGGAACCAAAAACGAACTGTGTTTTCTTTTGCAACATGACCGCCATACACATCATTCACCCTTCGAGTCGTTTCCGCAGCACTAGTGCCACGGCGGAACTCGTACTCGTAAATAATGCGATATTTTAAATTTTCCATTTTGTAAAATGAGTGACGCAAACAGAAAAAACAGAAGAAAAAAAACAAATGAATGACGGTCATCGAAGCACAAATACATGAGTAAATAGCTGTACAAATTTGAATTTGGAATTCCTTACCAAAGAGGAGAAATTCGTGATTAAAGTGGCCAGTACGAAAAACGCCAATTTCATATGTAAGGACCTAATATTATATGAGTAGGTAAGGATGTATGGATATTTGTACATTCATACATACCCACCAAGTTTCGCATAACATCCTTAAAAAAAAAAGAGAGGTTCCAAGTGTGAGTCGGACTCGTGCACGAAGGGTCCCGTGCTTTTGAAACATATATTTTATTCTATTTGTTGTTATAGCGGCAACAGAAATACATCATACTGTGAAATTTCAACTGTCTAACTATAACGGTTAATGAGATAGGTACAGCCTGGTGACAGACGGACGGACAGCGGAGTCTTAGTAATAGGGTACTGTTTTACCCTTTGGGTACGATATAATAAACATGCCTTCATTAGATTTGAGTGAAACAGTAAAAAAACTCTTTCCTTCAAATCTAATGAACGAATTTTGATGAAATAACTCTCACAGATAGTGAATAACCTGGACTTGATTGGATTAACACACAGGCTAATTTTAACGCCGCCCGTTACTGTGATTCCTTGGAATAAATTTCGCAATACACGCGGGCGCAGCCACGAAAAACGGCTAGTATAACTTATCTTTACAATCTCTATTATATGATTGTGATGCTGATTGACCAAGAGTGGTCTAATTTGGAAGGTCACCTTCAGAAACTGCATAAGTGTGTTGTAATCATTGATGAAAGAAGAGTACCTAGGTATTAGGTAATGGCGCCATTTAAGTATATTATTAAGTTCGTTGAGTTCGATTCAAATGCAATACTTTCTGCGATAGATTTATATTCTTTGACACTATAATATAAAGTAACGTAGCATCATCATCGGCTTCCAGTCTAACCGGATGCAGCTGAATACCAGTATTTTACATGGAGCGACTGGTTCTCTCACCTCCTCAACCCAGTTAGTACTAAGTAAGACTAGTTCTCAGACTTCGGATCACTGACTATGTGTGACGACTGTCAAAAATAAACAAAATAAGACCGGGACCAACGGCTATGTATCAACGATGTTATATTGGATAAATAATGTCTATACATACTACTGTAAATCATTTCATTTAAAAAAAAGTGTGTGTGTCAGCTCCGACGCACGACTGGAGTTAACTCCTTAAGTACAAAAAATAAGAAATATCATAAAAAAATAATAATAAATAATTAAAAATATCACTGACGGACGACAAATTTCATAAAGCGCCATCTAGTAATATTCAACTGTACGTCTCAAACGAGGTCATTCATCAGTAGATTTTACAACTCACATTTTTCTCATGCCGAGCACCTTATATATGAAAATCGATTCTTAAGGAGTAAACTCCAAAAACTTGGAAGAAAACAAAGACGACATGGTTGCCGCAGTGGCTGAGCGATCGACTGCTGCGCTGCGTGTCGCGGGTTCGATTCGCGCACGGAACATGAACACGGACCATCGGCATTTGGTTGGCCAAACAAGATGGATTAGTAACTTGTTTGCTTAAATTGCGTTTCAATAACATTGGTAATTATTAGGAACTTCCGCATTCAGTCACCCGCCTCCCAAATTAGTACAATATTTCCGGCGTTTTCCTTGCAGGAACCCACGTATTATGTACTATCGATTGGTGATAACATGTCATTTTCGACGAAACCCGATAAGTGTGATCCTCGCTAAGCAGGATAGTAATTAGTGGGTTTAACGTGGACTTACGTAAATTGCGAGGAAAATATGGTAATACAATGTACACACCACGGCACATCAACCTACACAAAACCATTTTAACTTGATCTCTCCACTACGGTGTGCGATCCGTAGTAGAGAGGAGGCGAGGTTAATAAAGTGAAGGAAGCATAGCCGCCTGCGCCTCGACTCCTACGCAGAGACCTATCCCTTGCCTGTACTGCGACGCCACACCGCCGCCGCGCCGCGCCGCTGACGCGACGTCGCCTCGACTTACCAGTGAGCGACGCGCCTTACAGATATAGCTATATACTCGCCCTTACTACATGGAACTAACTGAGAAATGTGGATGTACTAGGTACACCTCTGCCGCCCCTGATTACAAACATGAAGTTATGTTGTGTTGTCTTAAAATATAAGTACAATTTGAGCCGTTAACTGGACTCTTGACTTCTTGTTTCGACCGTTCAAGCTTGTACCACTTTTTGTTTGCGTTTTCTAGAACTTACTTATAATTTAATATAATTACTTACTTATAATAAAATATAATTTAATTTTGGTCCAGAGATAGTTGGGACCCTGGAGACGAACGAAAAGGGGAGAAAGAAGGAAGAAAAGGGGAAAGAAAGATTATTTTTCGATAGTCACGCGGTTTAAAGTTAGCGTTAGCCCAAATTAACTGTGCCACGCGGATGAAGTCGCGGGCGGAAGCTAGTCCTTACTAATATTATAAAAGCGAAAGTGAGTTTGTTTGTTTGTTTGGTACCTCTTCACGCTTTAATGGCTGAACCGATTTTGATGAATTTTGGTACAGAGATAGTTGGGAACCAGGAGACGGACATAGGCTATTTTTTTTAAGTGGAATGTGAGAGAGAAAGAGGGAAGAAAAGGGAAAACTTAGCGTTGCTATTACAAATCAATAAGGCGCAAGGGGAACCGTGTAACCCCGAATTTAACGCGAGCGAAGCTGCGGGCAAAAGCTAGTAATTAATATAGGACTTTTAAAGTCAGAACGCATGACAGTTGGACAGCAGACTGGTTTGGGAAGTCTTTGTGAATACTGCAGGGTACTCTTATGACACGATCATGACACCCGATCCTTTTGTTAAGTCCGTCTATCTTGTTATCTACATGATATACTTGTATTTTATGCTTCAATATTTTGAGCAGATATATTTTTAAAACAATGGTTACGACGTTTACTATTTATGATGTTTTAAAGTATCAGATTTCAAGAACAGCCTTGATATTTAATAGCTTTAGTGTATTTTCGGAGACTTTCGAATTTAAGAGATTTTTAGCCCTATTATGGTAAGTATAAACGTCACTGACCAAAATGTGTGATTGTAATTGGAGTTATTATATACACAGGCCCTAGGATAAGCGTGCGGTAGAAACGTTACCTAATGTACGTATATTTTGATGGACTTAAAAATAAAAATAAACCGGTCAAGTGTGATTCGGACCCTCGCACCGTGGGTCTCATCTCATACAAACTTGCGATAGAAACTACCACAGCTCCAAGAGACGGACGGACCGCAGAAAAAAAATTTTTTTTTGCTCCACACTAGGAATTTCTCCTGTATCGTGGGGTAAACATTTAACACACATACACAAACAGCCAGATCCGGAACAACCATTTGTAGGTCATACAAATATTTGTTCCGTGCGCGGATCAAACCCGCAACAAGCAGCCGCAACCGTGTCTCCAAAATTTAATTTTGTTTTTAATTTGAACTCGATACCTGTACGCGTTTCCGAGATAAAAGGTCTTGACAGACAAGCTGATAAACGGACAACAAAGTGATCCTTTAACCGTCCGTAACCGTTTTTTTCTCTTGAGGTACAGTACCCTAAAAATAAGTTCAACCCAGAAGTATAGAACGCAATTTAATTGCTAAAACAGTAAATCTAGACTAAAATATATCATTCATTTAGGCCCTATTCTTTTCAATATCTTTATAAACGATATCACATCATGTTTCAGACACTCAAATTTCTACCTTTTTGCAGATGACGTAAAAATTATGAAACCAATTGTGTCTCATCTGGACTCAACACTTTTACAGGCTGATCTTGATAGAATGGCGGACTGGTGTAGTACAAATAAAATGAATTTAAATGTGTCTAAATGTCATTGTATGCATTTCTCCCGTAAAAGAAACACGCAAACTAACAATTACATATTACACCAGCAAACATTACAACAAGTGGAGGAAGTTCGGGACCTGGGAATTGTTTTCGATAAACAACTAAAAGGAGAATGCCCATTCGAGGCCCATAGTGGACAACAGACTAGAGAAAAAATAATGTATGCATAAATTTTAGCATAATAAAATATGTTTTTACTTTCTTCCATTTATGCGCCACTACAATCCACAACAATTCTTTTAAAAAAGTAAGTTTACTGATAAAATAAGCTGTATTTTCCTATTTAACGCTAGCAAATATTGCCAGCAGCAAAAAATATTTTGAGTATTACGACTAATGAATCGATTCGAATCGATTTATGAAAAAATACTATAACCCCAATATCTTACCCACGAGACTTTACGGGTATTGTAATTACTTGCTTTAATAAAACCAACTTATGGAAATATAAAAAAAACAGATTGTACCCTCTAAAAACAAGAATGAGGATAATAAATCAATAATCGGTTTAGAAAAAAATAATCGATTTATTGTTTTTTTTTTTCGTGGTAGTGACAACACTGAACTGAATTTGATTCTGACACTGACAGTTTGCTTGTTGCTTCTGCCAAATGTGGATGTTTTGATTTGTGAACAAAATAGCAACCTACCAAGTGAATTACCTAATGAGAACTGCTATCTTTTCTCTTAGCTATAATTTGATAAAAATATATTAGGATCATCCCTCCTATTATAATTTAATTACCAAGTATTGACAAACAGAAGTTTTCTTATTATCTCACACTCAAAGACATTATTATATGGAAAATAAACCCCAAAATTTTATTTGTTTTTAATATTTCTAAAATAGTGGCGTCAATTTGAATATATTTTTTAGATATCTAATACAGTTACAATTTTATAACAATTAACTTTTATTGTAATATTTGATGTCCACCTTGGGCCTAGGACACCATGGAGGGTGGGCATTCCCCTTTGATAGACACATAGCAAATATAACTTCAAAGGCATTCAAAATGCTCGGTTTTATCCTGCGTAATAGCAAAGAGTTCTACAAAGCCTCAACTCGAATTAAATTGTATAACTCTTTAGTTCGCCCATTGCTTGAATACAATAGTACCATATGGAATCCTCACTACGAAATTTACATTAAACGCATTGAAAGCGTACAAAGACGTTTTCTACACCATCTCTGCTACAAAGATCGTCTGGCACGAAAAATCAGAAACTACAGCCTAAGACTACAACACTACAAAATGTCTGCTCTCGTAGATAGAAGGAAAGCTCTAGATCTGACATTCCTCCACAAATTGTTTCACGGGGCTGTCGACTGTGCTGACCTTCTTGGTAAGCTGCAGATAAGCGCACCATCTCGCCTACCGAGGAAATGTAGCTATAACCTCTTCAACGTGCCAGGTTCTAAAACCAATCTCGGTCACTTCGCCGTTCTGCCAAGGCTCTGTAGAAACTATAATGAATTGTCGAAACACCGCAGTCTTGATATTACTTGTAAGATGTCGGTATATAGAAAGAATTTACGACTCATATTGTCAAAACTATAATGTCCCTAACTGTATTTGGTCAGATTATAATAATGTTTTATTTTTTTGTCTTTTGTATTTAATTATAGATCTTTTTTATTCTCTTATCTTTTTCCAAATTTATTGTCTTGTCAAACTTTTTTGTAACTAGTTTTTAAGCGAATGCTGTGGTTTCCTGTAATTGGAGGAGCACAGTAATCAGCTCCTATTTGTATTTTTTTTTTGTAATCATGTTATTTGTGCATTCTCTGTTGGAAATCCAAATAAATAAATAAATAAATTCCTACTATAATTATTATAAATGCGAATGTTTGTGAGGATAGATGGATGTATGGATGTTTGTTGTTACCCTTTACGTCAAACCGGCTGAACGGATCTTGATGAAATTTGGCACAGAGGTAGAATATGTGATTACGCCAGTTAGTTAAATACATAAATAAATGTGTATTAATTCAGAATACTCTTTTTGTAAGCCACCATGCCTTCTCCTCTCCTTCAATCTGTGAACAAAGTGTTCAAAGAGGATGTGATGTGACACCAAAACAAAGAATACTTGTGCAGTTCGAAAAACACAACCATCGTTATATTTACGGTAATATTCTACACATTAGCCTAATATTTAAGATTGCTTTCCAAAAGACAAAATGCTACACTAAAAGTTCGTATGCAAAGTAGACTGTGACGCGTGCCAGCCAATTTCCTGCGAACCACAATGGCTTAGATCAGATAGAGCTATTTTCTTGTTAAGTACACTGCTAACGGTTTGTTTAGGGTTGCTGGGTTGCTAGGTAAAGTAAAGTGTTTGCACAAGGTGTTTGTGAAAACCAAAAAAGTGCTGAAAAAAGTTCGCGACCAGCCACATGACAGTGACTAGGAGTTCCGTGTGTCGAGAATAGAATCGAGTTGTGTGTGAGTGACAGTGGTTTAATTAATTGTATTTTTGTAATGTTTTTTAGTTATTATTGTTATTTTTTTAATTAATTCGTTTTATTGTCTTCCTGTGCGGGTCTGATAAACAGTTTTTCTCTCTTTCTTTGAAATGGGTTCCGAGTGCAAAAAAAAAAATAAGAAAGAGGGTAGCACGTTTTGTCCATTTATAAACAACTACTTCTTCTGGCTTCGCTCGCGTTAAATTCGGTAGCGCCCTATTGATTTGTAATAGCAACGCTAAGTTTTCCCGTTTTGTCCCTCTTTTTCCCTCATATCCCACTCTTTTTTTAAAAAATAGCCTATGTCCGTCTCCTGGTTCCCAACTATCTCTGTACCAAAACTCATCAAAATCGGTTTAGCCATTAAAGCGTGAAGAGGTAACAAACAAACAAACTCACTTTCGCTTTTATAATATTTGTAAGGACTACCGGCAAAAACTTCAGTTTATCATGACATGTGCAACTGTATCGAAATATCGCGAACTCGAGAGATGTAAGTCTCCCCTGTCAAACGCCACGGCATCATTTACTCCTTTCTCCTTCATATCATTCCTTACACAATCCACGCATCTTTTCTTTGGCCTTCCTCTCCCTCTCCATCCATCAACATTCAGATCCATCAGTCTTTTGGTAATGACATGTTAAGTTATGTATCTCGTAAACTTGTAAATAACTATGTTATCGTTTAACTTTACATAAACGATCGATTTTATGTTTATTAAATTTATTATGACACAGTTAATCGTGTCAACATAGTAATTTAATTACCAAAGTCACGTTTAACTCTAACGAAATGATTTATGATTAGGAAACATCGTCATCTCATTTTCTGCCTACCCTTTTTTGCGGACGGGAAATCATCAAATAACTTCCCCCGCTCTGGGCAGAGCGGGGGAGAGTGTCCGACTTGTACTGACTAAAACCCACCCATGTTCCTTCTATTGCCCTTTATGTTCCGGGGCCGCGGTATCTTTCGAACAACCCGCAACCCCGGCAGGCAGTGGCCCTGGCAGGCCCCTCTGCTTTGCTGACATCCTTTTAAGGCGCGCGTGGAACACGAACGCGCCGTCAACGCAGCTACCTATTTGCTCACCATCCACAAACATTTGATTGACATCGAATACGCTATTCAATTTCTTAAAATCCATCAAATAAACACTGGTGGCTAATATACCAGCTCACACAAGTATGACCACTTGTTCGAATTGATAAATTATCAAGCACATATTTGTATGAAGGGCTTAACTATCTTTCCCTTAAGCGCCAACCCTAAGCTCTCCAGCTTACACGTCAACAGTGTTTGTAAACAATCATTTATTGAGTACATAATGTGCTTTCACTCAGTCTATCTAGACAGGCTGCAATCTAGCGTGTCTAATGTTCTAGGAAGGTAACGTCTTAGGTTGCGCTGATGAAAGGTACAGTTGACAAAACAGATGGACCTCGAACATAAATATTCTATATAACTGCAAACCTGAACTGGGGCTGTGATAGTAGAATCATGTTACGACCAAATTCTATCTCTCAAAGAGGACTGAGTCCCAGAACTACGACCAGATCAATAACTAGGTACATAAATAATACCTGATGTAGTGGTGGTGGATCGATCAAAGCGGCGCGCAATGATTTTTGACAAAATGGTTCCACATGACGAGAACCTCGTCAAAGCCGAAAGAGATAAACAAATCATGTATATTGACTTGGCTCGCGAGGTTGTCGACATGTGGGATGTGGACTCAGCTGTGGACTCAGCGATCATTGTGCCGATCGTCGTTACAGCCAATGCCTTAATTGCCAAGAGCCTCGACCCACACCTGAGGAGGCTCTCGTTAGGTAGCTGGATTAAGGCCTTGATACAGAAAGCGGTACTCTTGGACACGGCTCGTTTTGTTAGGAGGTTCCTTTCCCTGGAGCCCTGACCCTGTAGCTTGGATCCTGTTCCCGATACCAGTGGGCTACTATTTTTTTAAATATTTTTAAATGTTTTAGAAGTAAGAAATATTTAAAATGTAAAATTGTATGTTTAGAATAAAAAAAATCACTTAAGGCTACATGAGCGCTTATAAAACGTCGAGAAAAAGAGCACAGTTCGGGTTGGTCGTTTCCGATTTAGAAGAACTGGCAAGAAACTCTATGGTTACTCTTTGATAATTTTAATTTGCTAATAATTTAAAAGAACGTATTATTAAAACCAACCTTTTGTGATAACAATTAAATAAACTAAAATAATTAAACTAACAAACAACACACTATGAAAGGGCATCAAAAAGCTCGTCCTCAGCTGATAATGATGTGCCCAAGATACTGGCCGCATCGTATGGCGACACTTAGCCTTTGCCCAAGGTAAAAGCCAGCCCTTAGGTCATGGGAAGCGTTGACTAAGGGATTTGATTTTACGCTTATAAAATCACTAGCTTTTGTCCGCGGCTTCGCTCGCGTTAAATTCGAGGTAACACGGTTCCTTTCCTGATTTGAAGGTAGGTATTTTTCGTTGGTAACAAAGAGTGTGTGTACCGATTTTTAACTTCCTACCCTGAAAACTGTGAAAAGTCCCATATAACATTTCACCCCCTCTTTTAAGGGGTTGGGGTCAGATTTCTGAAAAATAAATTATACACGTTGTTTTTGTTAGTGACAAATAGTCCGCATACAATTTTATTTAATTTGCTTTCTACCTTGAAAATTGCGAAATGCTCCATACAAATTTTAGGGAACTGGGGGATTATAAAGAGACAAAAAAAAGCATATGTCCGTCTCCAGGGACCCATCTATCTCTGTACCAAAATTCATCAAAATCGGTTTTGCCATTTAGGCGTGAAGACGTAACAAACAAACTCACTTTCGATTTTATAATATTAAGTAAGAATTCAAGTTTAAAGGTTTTAACAAAATTAATAAATGAATTTGAATTTGATTTTGTGCTACATGAGACATACATTTTTCGGATATGTCCGTCCGTGTATCATACAAGATACACGTTGATGCTGTCGGTACCTTTTCATACGTATAGTATTATCACAATATATCAATTGTTTGTTGAAGGTAGAGTGGTACTCAGCGCTTCTGGAAACGTTCACTATTGAACAATATCTAATCCATTGCCAACACCACTGAGACGGCTAATTGAAAATTATCTATCAATCAAGGCTGTTGACATAATTAACGTATTAGTCATTGATTAGGGAAAAGTACTAAAATTCGTGGTTAATAAATACATGAACTATCCTACTATAAATGCGAATGTTTGTGTGGATGGATGGAGGTTTGTTAGTCTTTCACGCAAAAACGGCTGAACGGATCTTGATGAAATTTGGCACAGAGATAGATTATAGTGAAATAACACATAGGATATTTTTTTTCGTAATCACGCGTCGAACCCGCGGGTGCCAGCTAGTTTTCTATACAGTAGAGACAGGAGAACTATACGATAAGAGTTATTAAATCTCACGCAGTCGAGCTCATAGCTAAATAACCGCCGCTCTAGTCGATCTTAAGGTTAACCCGTGCTTGCTTCCAAAGACCGGATTAGTCCGGTAAAAACCAATTACTTACCTTAACTTATAGTCCCGCCTGTCATTTGTAGATATTTGACTGTCGTTAAAGGTAGCCAGTTGGCCGAAAGTCGGACAACCAGTCTTACAGGTGGTATCGAATCATCGAAGACCAGATTTATATATGGAGCGAAAGCCTATCTCATCATCATTTTCCTGCCCTCGTCCCATTCTATTTGGGGTCGGCGCAACACGTTTTGTTCTTCCATTCTCCCCTATCAGACGTTACGGCATCATTTACTCCTTTCTCCATCATATAATTCCTTACACAATCCATCCATCTTTTCTTTGGCCTTCCTCTCACTCTCCGCCCATCAACATTCAAGCAGCGAAAGCCTATCTAACCTCATCTAAAACACAACTTCTTTCTTCTTATTTCTTTTTTTAAATTAAAATATATTTAATATTAACAAACATTTAAACTCACATACACAAACAGCCAACCCCAGAACAACTACCAGTGTAATATATATGTGTGGTCATACAAAAGGTAAATATCCTATATGGCCCTCCTAAATATTCCCTCTTTAATCATGATCAATTTACTTTACTTTATCATAACGCCCTTCACAATCAGCATCACACTACAGACCTACATTTTATAAAACTAATAGACACGGTAACTCGCTTTTATTACAAACGTCGACTTTGTATAGGCGCCAAGGGAGCCTGGTCGTAAAAAGATCGTAATTTATATCACTTATCCATAGCACACGGATACAGTGACATCATAATGTCTTTACAATGTTTATACGACTTTGTCGGCAGCCTTGAAGAAAGGAACGAAAATAATTGAATTAAAAGATTACTTCGGTTAGGGTTGGTCCTTGTGTTACCGTAGCCTATGCAGTGTGTGTAGTGCAGTGGATCATTACTTTTATTTACTTTGTTTGTTTTTGACGATTGTCTGGCAGTTTGATTACTTTAAGCGACCTACACAAATGTCCTTTTTTGGTACTGTTCGTCATGTCGTTGAGCTCCTTGAGTCGAGCTACACGATAACTGACAAATACTTGTACTGACCGGACAGGTCTACTCAATCTGTATGGTGCTTTCTTCAAAAGACCATTTCAGACACTAATCTGCATAGTCCTCATGTAAGTTGACCCAGATTTTTGTCTGTGAGTTTGTTTCGGCTGTTTCTTCGAAACACCGCACCGTCCTCATCTGGTTTTTAAAAAAGACGTGTAAAAGTGTTTGTGAAAACCTACTTGCAAAATAAACATCATTTATCAGTCTACGTCGGTGACTTTTGCACGACATAGGCTGGTCTCCAATGGGACAACTGATGGTTCTTATGTAGTAAATAGCGAGGTAAACAGCGGCGATGGTGGTGTGACGATCTAGTTTGCCGAGCGAACATGGCCAGCGATTACACAAGATACTTTAAAAAATGACTATTTATCGATGTTTTTTGAAGTTTTTTTTGCTGCCTCTCTTTTGTCCCACTGTTGGACAAAGACCTCTCCTTTCTCCTTCCAAACCTATCTATTCTGTTTTATATATTGCCATGCTAATAATGTAAATAAGACCAGATCGTCAAATTGAATTTTAAATTAAAGAAATAAAGTATTAAATTACATTACGTTTTAGTTACGAAATTAATCAAATAAAAATCTTTCATATTTTGACAAAAGGTTTGTATGCAAAAAATATCGGCAATGTCACATATTTTTAGGCTGGGTATTTTTTTAGTTTTTGGTCTAAAAACGCTATCTCGTATTTCTCATTTTTTGAGTTATGTCATCCTTGTTGCAAATGATGAAAGATGGTAGATCAAGTCGCTCAATTGCAGAGCGACTTGATCTACCATCTTTCAACATCAATCAAGATCATATGCGTTTAATAGTTATTTTTATAAGATCATTAGTAACCTCGATTCAATCATTAAAGCCAAATGTCAAACCAAGAGCCTATTCAATTTAAATGCGAGCGTTATCTACACAAGGAATTTCATATCGTTAATAATTTAATTTGGAAAAATTTCGATAAGGACATTCATTTTGTAATAATCACAGTCCTATTTTTGCTTGGTTTTCCTCCTTCCAAAAGACATTAACAAATAAAAATGGGACCTTTTTCTTATAGTCGCGAACCATCGACATGGTCGAACCCGTCATCTTTTTCGTTGCCGAGAACCTCAAAAGTCCAGAGTAGGGCTATTCTCTAAGAATAAAGCGTCGAGCTTAGCGCTGCCGCAACGTTAAGTTTCATAGACAGTCGTCTGGGGTCGGCTCTGCGCTCGTCGCCGTATTCTTAGAGAATAACCCTACTGTAAACGTTAATCTTACACATCGTATACCTAATTTCACGTTTCCAGTCCATTCAGTCAATCTTCTTTATACAAAATACATACTAAGAGAATTGTAAATATTAACTGATGGTCAAGAAGAAAATTAGATTCATCATCTGTGTGACTTATAAAAGTAACCACAGATTATAAATAATCGTCATAGATAACGTGGTAGAATGAAACAGGAAAAAGTTTAACCTCTAGAGCCCCAGCGGCACAAAAACGTGCCAGTAAACAAGTATTACCGTTTAGCCCCGCTGGCACAAATTTGTGCCACCAAACCCCGACCGATTTAAAACTGTATTTGTAGTAAAGATAAGTCTTAAAATCAGATTACGCTTACGATAAGAGCCCGCCCGGCGGTGCTTGACGTATAGTTGACGTAAATAATGGCGGTCCTTGAGAGGTTAAGATCAGAAATAGACAAACGAATTGAAACAGAAACTAATGCTGACAACCCTACTAGTCGGCTCAACCATTCAATTGATACAGCGATTAGTATTCACCGCATGATCATAAGCATGATGGATTCAAATGAGCGCTTAATTTGGCATGAATAACGGATTGAGCCATGATTGGTGATGCTAGAACGGGCCAGCCTTTTTATACGGAGACATTGTTTCCGTGTGCACTTCAATTGTAAATATAACACTACAGCTGTTACCTGTAGCTGTGGGTGAATATCAACAAGTCCATATTTTTGTCAATTTTGGTGGCAAAATTTTTTCTTAACTTTTCGTGAAACTATTGACCTAGGACAAAAATAGAAGGTTCAAGCTTTAGGAATCTTCATGAGGTCCGAAAATATCTTGGTAACTTTTTGAGATATTTGAGTTCAAAGATTAGTGTAGCCACCAAAATTGAAAATTGTCCACCAAAATTGAAAGTTGACCACCAAAATTGATATTGGTCCACCAAAATTGAAAGTGCTTAAAACAATACATTAAAAATCAGTTTTTGTCACAAACTTAAATCTCACTGATAAAGCTCAATGACCAAAAAACTCCATCAGTTAATAAAACTCAGTCTTGTTATAATAATATTTCGTTTATTCAGTTAAATACATTTTAATATTTTTTTTTAAATATTTCTAAATAAAATAGAAAATAAAAAAGAAACATTTAAAAATACAAAAAATAGTAGCCCACCGGTATCGGGAACAGGGTCGAAGCTACCGGTACCGAAGTTCCAGAGACAGGAACCTCCTCACAATACAAGCCGTATCGAGGTGAACTGCCTTCAGAATCAGGCCCTTGATCCAACCGCCTAAGGAGAGCTTCGACAGATGTTCGTCGAGGCTCTTGGCAATCAAGCCATTGCCCGTTACGACAATCGGCACAATGATAGCCGAGTTCACATTCCACATGTCAACAACCGCGTGTGCCAAGTCGAGATATTTTAGTTGTTTTTCTTTCTCAGCTTTCACGAGGTTCTCGTCATGCGGGGTGATTACATCTTATCACCACTATGTCAGGCTTATTGGCGACAATAGTCCTGTCAGTAATGATAGACCGATCCCAGTACAGCGTGACATGGTCTTTCTCGAGAACTGGGTCGGGCACATACTTGTAGTACGGTACCTCAGATTCCACAAGATTATATTTCAAGGCAAGTTGCTGATGAATAATCCTAGCTACTTGGTTGTGCCTATGCAAGTACTCGCCGTTAGCTAGACGAGGACAACCAGAAATAATATGTCCGATGGACTCACCCGGATGGGTGACATGGTGGCATGCCCGACACACATCAACCGTCCCATCCTTCATAATATATTTCCGGTAGTTGTTCGTCAACATAACTTCGTCCATAATCGCACAGACAAAATCTACAGTTTCCCCAAAAAGGTCGCTGAATCGTAGCCAGGATACGGATGCTAGAAAATTTACATCGGGCCCATGAAGAGCCCGGTAAAAGCGCCCGTGAAGCTCCTTGCCTTGCCATACTTTCTTGCGGTCATCGGTAGTAAGTACCACAATATTTATTATTTATCTGATGAACTCGTAATGAGAACTATGAGGGTAGACTTAAAAAAAAAAAACTTTTTATTTTGAACAAAATTACCTGCCATACTACAAAATTTTTCTCAGCAAAACTAAGAAACTAAAACATACTAAACTCTAAAATAAAACATGATTAAATAACAATATTAAACCGTAAAATATATAAAGAAAAGATATTATAGTTTTTAAACATGAACCTTGTCTCGTCTTTATTACAAAAAAAACAATATTAAATTAATTAATACTTAAATAAGTATTTATAATTGTACACGTAATTGTATAGGGATCGATCCATCATCACTGACAGGACTATTGTAGCAAATAAACCTGATGTGGTGGTGGATCGATCAGAGCGGCGCGCAATGATTGTTGACATAACGGTCCCACATGACGAGAACCTTGTGGAAGCCGAAAAAGATAAACAAATCAAGTATATTGACTTGGCTCGCGAGTTTGTCGACATGTGGGACGTGGACTCAGCGATCATTGTGCCGATAGTCGTTACAGCCAATGGCTTAATTGCCAAGAGCCTCGACCAACACCTGAGAAGGCTCTCGTTAGGCAGCTGGATCAAGGGCTCGATACAGAAAGCGGTACTCCTGGACAGGGCTCGTATTGGTAGGAGGTTCCTTTCTCTGGAGCCTTGACTGCCGGTAGCTTGGACACTGTTCCCGATACCGGTGGGCTACTATTTTTATATGTTTTTGATAAGAAATATGTAAAAATATAAAAAAATATGTATACAAATAAATAAACGATAATAATACTAATTATAATACGGTTTTATTGTACCTACTCTTTCGGCATACTTAAATGGACTCAGACTGAACTTGATGCCCTGGATAGGAGAGTCCATACACTGCTAAACGCAAACCGGATGCATCACCCGAATTCATCGGTAATCAGACTGTACATCCCTCGGAAGTGCGGGGGTCGAGGCCTATTTAACGCGAAGACCTTCCATAACCGAGAGGTGTGCAGTCTCAGTAGCCATTGCCAGTCGACCTTAGAGTAGTGCAGAAAAATAGCATGGCATGTGCACTTTAATAAATAGAACAAACAGAACAGAAACAAATAGAATAGTAACGTATACATATAAATGAACAATGTGTAGTGAAAAACTGTCTTTATATGTACAAATAATATATAAACAGTACATACTTAAATTTTGGTGGCTTATTTTCAATTTTGGTGGTGAAAATCGCCACCAAAGCCACCAAAATTGAACCACCAAAATTGAAACCAGGCATAAAAAAAATCTTAAAAAATACAGTTATTAAGATACAAAAGAATAAATATCACTGATAAATAAGTTACCCAAATCACTACCTACAATACGTAGCTTACTATTAAAACACTAAAAAATCACCAGCAAATCGATCCACCAAAATTGACAAATTCTTGTCCCCTGTTCGACCCAAGATGAATACTTCGTTTTTGGCGAGCAATTACAGCACTAAGCACAGACCTGTTACGCGCCACTTCCCGCGCACGACTGAGAAATACAGAACATAAAAAGCGATTGATCGCACACGCACGAATCTTCATGATAATGTAAATTGAAAAAGTGCTACCAAAATTATGATTTTTGCTAGGACAAACTTGAATCGAGTATCCTGTGCTTTTAACATCAATTTTATAATATGATTTAGATGTTTTTAGATAGTGTGTCATAATATGCATTTACCAATGAAATAATTTGTTTTTTACTTCACTTTAAATTGTTCCTTTGGTAAATACATTTATATCAAAAAATAGAGCTAGGACAAGCCACCAAACTTGAATTTTAAAGTTATTTATTTTTCCTAGCCTCCATAGGTAAGCCTATTTAAAAAAAAATTGTGGCCCTAAGTGGAATAAGTTAAGTAGTTCACTAGAAAAAAAATTAAGAAACATCCCATCATTTTACACCATGATTCTCAACGTGGACACGTAAAATTAGCGCCTGGGATATTCACCCCTGTACACTTGTGTTCTTAGGAGTTTTTTTTTGCGGATGGGAAATCACCAAATAACTTAACTACTCTAGGCGGAGCGGGAGGGTCAGACTTGTACTAACTAAAACCCACCCATGTTCCTTCTTTTGCCCTTTATGATCCGGGGCCGCGGTATCTCTTTAGAACAACCCGCAACCGCGGTAGGCGGAGGCCCTGGCAGGCCCCTCTGCTTTGCTGACATCTCTTTGAGGCGCGCGTGAAACACTAACGCGCTGACACGGCCTGTCGTCAATGAACGGACGGACGGACGGTGAGCTACCCATTGTTCACCGTACACAGGCCCGATTCGTAACACCTATGTATACACTCCCCCCCGCTCCCAGAGCGGGGGAAGTTATTTGATGTTTTCCCGCCCCAAAAAAAAAGGTTACGAATCATATCGGTCATCATAATCGAACATTTTTTTTTAATGTGTCACAAAATGCGTTATGTGTATGTCACTATGTCCGACTTTGTTATAAAGGATTTTGTATGAAAACCAAACTTCGCTGTGTAATTGCTTCATTATAAACGGTTGGTCAATATAGGCGGAGTCATAATAAACGGATTCTACTTTAATTAAATTGTACTTTTTCGTCGTTTAGGCTAATTTAGCGCCAGTAGTCTTAATATTATTTCTGATATGAAGTGATAATAGTTTGATCATATGTAACGATACGATTGTAATCAGTGTGTAATTACGTAGGTAGTCTGTGTTTTTAATTACGTATTGATAAATATGTATTTAGTATGGGTTTACTGGTCATTATATAATGTATCAGGTTCAAATTTCCTTTGTTATGGATATAAAAAATATAATAATGGTTGTCGCTGAAAAATTGAAAATTTCGAGACGAAAATTTTTTTTCGTGGTCTTTTTAAACATTTTTTTTCTGTAGTACTAGACTACTTTTGTAAACTGTGTTTAAGTTTTTTCTTTATGTATTTGACTATACACTGTATTTATTTGGCCTATGATATGTACAGATACGGCTAACTTTACGACGAAAATCTAGACTTTCACAGAGTGTTTGCTTTGTACGGAGGCGCCTTAAGCGCCTCGCTTCTAATGCTTGAGGTATGAGTTCAAATCCGTATAATACATGTCTAGGTGAATGCTATTTGAAAGTACATACAAGGACTAAGTTCAATATAGAAGTTACCTCAATTCCATGCTGATTGAAAAACTTTCACTGGCAACGCGTTTTACGCGTTAACTATACTTAATTAACTTGGCGCATCTTAGTGAAAACTCTCGTATGTAAGCAGTCCTGTAAGTACTGAAGCTGTTAACTATCTAATTAAACACACACGACTGAGTAAGTCGGAGATAACGGATTCTGTACATTGGATAACTACAAAGTTGTTGCATTTAAAAAAAAACACTAAAATGACGCAAAATAAATTTACTTCCGGAAGTCGGTGAATTTTAATTGATTTATAGATTTTTTGCAACCAACTTTCGGAAATAAATTTAATTGAATCAATCAATCAATCATTTATTTTGTAGAAATAAATGATGTGATAGGTTTACAGGTAGTAAGTCTATAAGAGATAAGTTCACTATGATTCTCATATAATACCTGTAGACACCTTAACTTCCGTCTTTTTTTACGACTGCCCCAAAAAAGGAGTGTTATGTTTTCAGGGTTCATGTATGTTTGTATATGTAGGTATGTGAGGTTTTAGTGTTTTTTTAAGTCGGTTTTTTGTTTTAATCTTTTAAAAGTGTTCAATCATCAGAATTAGTTTCAAAGCTTTAAATGAACAACACACGAACACTATCTCTTCACACTACTCCATTTCGTAAGTGCATCAAACAACTTCGTCCAGACATCCGTACGTTTTACAAACAAAATGCCATCCTGAACTTGTATATTTATAACTTTGAGCTCTTTATTTAGCGTGATTGCAGCCACAAGGTGATTGACTCCTATAGTCGATTTTGGGACTTGCTTTACCAAAATAGTCCTCAACAACCATGCTTGAGCTAAACATACAAACATATCCTTCTCACGGGAATTTGCACCTTAAGTTTTAGTCTGTAAGGTAGATAATAGAATAAATACTAATGGTATTGTAAGGATACTCATGGAACAGAAATATGCGAAGAGAATTCTTAATTTACGTAATTGGGCACGTTTTCGAAATGAATGTGAATTTGTTAATGGACCAAAATCTGGGTGCTTTAGTCTAGTCACGATTTCCTAAGGTTTTAATTGATTTTATGTAGTTTCCGATAGCGGAAACCGCTGTTATGTGTATAGCGGTAAGAAACGGAAAACAAACGATTTTGCTAAGTAAGGCTCAGCAGTTCTTGCCAGGGTTGCGGGTTGTTCGAAAGAGATACCGCGGCCTCGGAATATAATGGGCAAAACCAGGAACATGGTCGGGTTTTAGTCAGAACAAGTGTGACACTCCACCCAGACTAGGGGACATTACTTGATGATTTCCCATTCGCAAAAAAGGCCTAGCACTTCCATAACTATTTGTGTGCATTACAAATAGGTGAATTTGATTCTAAAAGCAACTGTTTTTTCATTTATGTAATATAAAATGAGCCTCGAAATATCGTCTTTACTTCTAAACTGTACTAAGTTCTTTAAGCTCACAGCTGTAAGCTGAATGAAAGTTCATTCAGTACTTAAGTACCACCTAAGTGAAGTCACTTAGGTGGTACTTACGCATTTTCGCGAGCTGTTGCTTAACCGTAATACTATCATAGGTGTGGAGTAGTTTAGTTTTATATTATCCGTGCAGACCTGGATAAAAAGCCTAGGTATGTGTTAATCCAGGGTAGGTATAAGCTGTCTTGATACCAAATTACCTCCAAATCCCTTTAGCCGTATTAGCGTGAAGGAGTAACAAACATACGCACACATATACAAACTTTCGGCTATAAAATATTAAGGACCCGTTTGTCGTTATATGTCTATCATTAATAAATAAGTTTTACCTTAAGAGTTAATGTCACGTGCTGACAAAGCGTCCATGTAAAACCTGTCAAAATGGGTAACAATAAATAATTGTCGGATAAAAGTTAACTGGCGATTGAAAAATCCTAATTGTATTAGCAGTAAGACCCAAAGTAGATTATCAAAATAACTTCCATAAAAGCTCCTTAATCCTTGCATTTCTTTGCGAAAATCCAACCTTTTAACCCTTACTTGACCTAGTGTCATAACTAAAACAGTTTGTGTTCACGTTCAGTGACCGCTAATGAAATAGGGCAGGCAGGCAGGCAGGTGGACGCACGCGATGTCGCTTTTATTAATTGAGCGCGGATTTGCGGAAACACCACTATATGCTATTCGGGGAGCGCTTGAGTGGGCAATGTGCTTTGAAGACTGTTATAGCTTACTTAATACTGTGATTTAAGGGTCGAACTTAAGCTTGCTTCTAAAATTAATGAGATTTAATGATCTTGCGGTAAAGTTGTAAAGTTATTTAAAGACTTAAGAGTGAAGTGAGCAATGTAGTTTTCAGAATGTTCTGGGGAAACTTTGGTATTTCAAGGGTTATTGGCAGGGTAGTATTTATAGCTATGATTTTGCTAAATTGCGATAAAGAGTTATACTTTAGTTACACAAGGTGACGCTGTCAAACATTACTAATATTATAAAAGCGAAAGTGAGTCTGTTTGTTTGTTACGTCTTCACGCCTTAATGGCTAAACCGATATTGATGAATTTGGGTACAGAGATATTTGGGACCCTGGAGACAAACATAGGCTAAAAAAAGTGAGAAAAGGGGGAGAAAGGGGGAAGAAAAAGGGAGAGAAAGATTTTTTCGATCATTCCGCGTTCGTTATCGCAAAAAAAAATCAATCAAATATATACAGGACATTATTTCTCATTTTGAGCATTTTCTACATCATGTAGAATAATAACCTAGACCCTACAGGTTATCAACCTCGAATCGGAGGCTAATCTATCTCGCTACCTACTTAAAAAGCCATTTCGAAATTCGTTCTTAAAAGGACTATGCCCAAAAATCATGCCTTTTTTAAAGCCACACTAACGCCACCTTTTTAGATCCGAGTTCCGTCTTGAGTTAGGCTGATCTATATCGCATTTTTAATTAGAAAAACTGAAAATATGAGTTACTTTTATCTATTTATATCTCAGTTGTTAGTGACAATGACTAATTAAAGCCTATATAATACGAATAGTTTTAAACGGGACGTGAGAAACCAATTACTGGGTCAATGCAACGGACGGCGCTATCAACTCAGTAGGTACTAGGGCTGAAATGATAGATATTTCTATGTCTGTAATGTGTTCATGTGCAACTCTGTCAATGACGTCAATGTTACACTGATATAATCAACAGAACTGTATCTCTGGTTTACGTCCGTTATTCGATTACCGATATCGATAATTTGTGATAGGTAGGTTTTGTATACGACTTTTTGCAATTACCGTGGAAACGCAAAGCCGCTTCGGATGATACTAGTTTAATGTGTTTGCATGCGATTCGACGTAAATGGCCACATTCGTCTTATGTTGCCATACAAAATACTACTAGATCACTTTATTAACGCTTAAAAGTTAAAGGATTTTATTGAGCAACTAGCTTTTGCCCGCGGCTTCGCTCGCGTTAAATTCGGGGTAACACGTCACATGTAAAGGGGGGGGAGGGGGTCGACGAAATGTGACATCGTGTGACAAGGGGTGGGGGGGGGGTCCTATTTTTGTGACATCACATTTCAAATTTAATAAATTGAATCGCGAAATTTGAAATATTAAATATTTTTTTAGTTTTCTCTATAAATTAGGTATTTTTAGATGTACAATTGCAAATTTGTGACGTCACACTAGGGAGGGGGGGTCTCACAAATGTGACCACCTGTGACAAGGAGGGGGGAGGGGTCTAAAAATCATGAAATTCGTGTTACGTACTTTATGGATTGCCCCTATTTCTCCCTCACATTCCACTTTTTGTTAAAAATAATAATAATAATAGCCTATGTCCATCTCCTGGTTCCCAACTATCTCTGTACCAAAATTCATCAAAATCGGTTCAGCCATTAAAGCGTGAAGAGGTAACAAACAAACAAACTCACTTTCACTTTTATAATATTAGTAAGGATTTTATTTACAGGCCAACTAAAATAAACAGCTATTTGAATAGAGCATAACACAATAAACATTTTTATTATCACACCTAAGTCGTAAGTCAATTAACCGAGAAGTTATTGAACCATAACATAATTATCTGAGATCACCCAGACTGGGCTGATATTTTTGTTGCTTTTGAAAGTAGCCATAAACTATAATGGAGGCTGGGTGGTATCCTTTGACCCAGTTCACGGTTTTCGATTAAGCTGAAATTTTGCATAAATATTTAGTTTGGATGAAAATGCATAGTTAGCTAGTTCACGTCGTTCTCACACACTTTTCAAGATTTTCGTATTTCTGCAACGACTTCTTACAACATAAGAAGCCTTTTTTTGCGGATGTGAAATCATCGAATAACTTCCCCCGCTCTGTGTGGAGCGGGGGGGAGTGTCAAGTTTGTGGTGACAAAAACCTACCCGTGTTCCTTTTTTAGCCCTTTAAGTTCCGGGGTTGCGGTATCTCTTTCAAACAACCCGCAACCCCAACAGGACTTTAGTAAGCCTTACAGTAGCTTAATTTAATCAAAAACAATCCTACTTTTTGTACCTCTCGTGGCCCCCTTTATTAATGCTAGTCTCATCCTGATATTCCCATCCACCACCACTCTGGTTGTTCAACAGACAGGGAAAGTACTTTCTACACCCAAAAACAATAACAATTTCAAAAAGTCTCAGTAACCAAACCAAGTAAGCACCAAACACAATCCATTTTCTGTAAACCAACACCACCGCCCTCAAAATTCCACGAAAGCCACGCTACCTACCCACATTCATTTGATGAGTAATCGTTTAGTCTTGCTGGAATCGTCCCGAGTCCTAATGTCATGATATTTAAGCATAATGTCAAGAAAGTTGACATTCCCGCAAAATATCACGATTTGAGCTAATTGAACCGCAGACCACTGCAGTACGACAGTTTTGGTGCTTGGGTCTTAGTACCTACCTTCGTAAAATATTAATGTTGTAGTAAAGACGGTTTTGTGACTTTCTACGTTCAGCAGAGCATTAAGTACCTATTTGAAGCACTTGCAAATACATACTTACATATGATACTGGATCAATTATGATTTCCATGACTAAAAATTCCATTATTGAAAGTACTGTAATTACCAATTTTAGTTGTAAGTTATGATGAATTAAAATTGTTGTCAGGTAGACGGTTCATCTGCTATTTTTATCATATTTTTTTTTGCCGTTGTCCCATTCTATTTGGGGTCGGCGCACCACGTTTTCTTCTTCCATTCTCCCCTATCAGACGTCACGGCATCATTTACTCCTTTCTCTTTCATATTGTTCATTACACAATCCATTTATATTTTCTTTGGCCTTCCTCTC
Source organism: Ochropleura plecta (assembly GCA_905475445.1). Lineage (NCBI taxonomy): Eukaryota > Metazoa > Arthropoda > Insecta > Lepidoptera > Noctuidae > Ochropleura > Ochropleura plecta. The sequence continues at coordinate 2,832,457 of FR997735.1, forward strand.
CCTCTCCATCCATCAACATTCAGATCCATCATGCTTTTAGTCACATGTGCTTCGTCCTTCTCATTTCACCACTTACCCTGTAAGACAGTTGACTATATTTTGTTTAACTGTTTTGTCTTGTGCGAGTTATATAAATATTGTTTCTTTCTTTAATAACTATTTAGTAATAACAGCCATTCATCTTACCGCACACCTAATTATCATTTTTTTCTTAACTTACTCATTAGTCGTTAAACTGACAAAGCACGAACACAACTATTAATTTGTCGGATACAAATAAAGAGTTGTGTACAAACAATGCAACTCTTTCTATATAATTATTTACCGTTCCCAGGGTATTAATGATGTTGTAAACACGATAATTAAGCACCCTTTCCGTCCCCAGGCTCATGACACCTATTTAGTTGAATGTTAAAAGTGGTCAAAGATGGGCTACAGTCATTTTTATCATGCGTGTGTCAGTTCGTCGATGCTGGGCTATCAATGTGATTTTAGTGATTTCTGTTATATTGTTTTTGTTAGTGCTAAGCTGTCCAAAGCATGGTAAGTGTTGATTGAATAGGTAGAGAATTTGTTTATCTGAATCATTTTCCTGCCCTTGTCCCTTCTATTTGGGGTCGGCGGAACACGTTTTCTTCTTCCATTCTCCCCTATCAGACGTCACAGCATCATTTACTCCTTTCCCCTTCATATCATTCCTTACACAATCCATCCATCTTTTCTTAGGCCTTCCTCTCGCTCTCCGTCCAAACTGATATATTAATGGTCGGAATTAGCCCTTCCAGCCAAAATATAATAACAAAGTTTAAAGTTACTGCTTTGGTTGTTTGTAATTGATTGCATGTTTTGCTTAGTTTAATAATTTTGACAAAAATGAAACATAATCAAAGTCTTCCTTTAGTTTTTGTAAAATCAATCTTCAACAGAGGTTTTCCTGGCGGAATAAGCAATGAAAAATAAGAATGATAAGTGAAACGGAAAATTTGTTTTTATTTTTGACAATTAAACTTTACACGTGGCAACATGTTGGTTTTTGCCTGTGGACTGTACCTAATCTAACCGAAAATTATGATAATTGCCATTATCTAATCCATTTCCTCGTTTGTCCACAGGCTCTTGCGGCCGGTGTCAGTGTCAGGCATGATGGAGCACGCGCTGGTCCACCGCGAGAGGGTCGGGGTGCAGGACTTCGTGCTGCTGGAGGACTTCCGCTCGGAAGCCGCCTTCATCGACAACCTCAAGAAGCGGTTCAACGAGAATATTATCTATGTAAGTCTGTTTATAAATAATAAAGTGAGTAGCCACACTGGGGCGCAGTCCTCCTGTAGGTGAACCGGGAACTTTGACGACTAATATTCTCTTTTTGTTTCTAGAACATCCTTTTCGTCATTTCCTCACTATGGTACCTATTTGTTTGCATTTACCGTTGTGGGAGAAATGGTGAACAAATATATTAAATAACTAGCTGGCGCCCGCGGCTTTGCTCGCGACATATCGAAAAAAAATCCTATGTGTTATTCCAGACCATAAGCTACCTCTGTGCCAAATTTCATCAAGATCCGTTCAGCCGTTTTGACGTAAAAGAGTAACAAACATCCACACATCCTCACAAACATTCGCATTTATAATTTTAGTAGGATTACATTAAATTACATAATTTGCTTACACAGGTAACGTGGGTAAAACTTTATCTCGTTATTCAAGGCCATTACTACTGGGTCTGGTTTTCGCTTCCAGACATGGAGTTGCAGACACCAGCCCGTTATACAATACAATACTGGGTCCCCTTTTTTGGATAAGAAACCATCAAATGATTAAACCGTTGTAGTCTGTTAATCGTTGTAATGTTAATCGTTGTAGCGTGAGTGTGTGAGTGGAAAGGAGCGTCATATTGTACTGAATAAAACCTATGTTCTTCCTTTTGCCCTTTGTTTTCCGCGGTATCACTTTCAAACCAACCCATAGCCTCGGCAGGCAGTGACCCTGACCGGCCCCTCAGATCAGTTTGGAATGACTATAATTCTTTGTTCTTTGAATGAGTTCACAAAAGTTGTATTTATTTGTAATTAGTTACAAAGTATAATTTAACCGTTATTGTTATTGTATACACTATCGCATTAGGTAACCCTGTAAAGATAGTCGTAAGATAGAGAATAAATAAATAAATAATAACAATATCCTTCTCCACAGACGTACATCGGCAACGTGCTCATATCCGTGAACCCCTACAAGCAGCTGCCCATCTACACGGAGGAGAAGACCAAGCTCTACTACAAGAAGGCTTTCTTCGAGGCACCACCACACGTGTGAGTCTTCTTTACAAACTATCTCGTTTAGAAATATGTAAGGTTTCTATTGGAGACTTCATCATTATCTATATGAGGTTAGTCTAACAACCACCTTCACCCCTAGGCGTTAGGTAATTTTATTTTGAACTAGCTGCGCGCCTTGGTTTCACTCGCGTGGTGATAGAATATACAATATATCTTTATGAATTGTAGTCTATGTATTATTCTGATATGTAAGTTATATTATTGTAAAGTTTCATTAAAATCAATTCAATAGTTTTTGCGTGAAAGAGTAACAAACATTTATACATCCTCACAAACATTCGCATTTATAATATAGGATAGGGATAGACCAATGGAGCAACCTCATACGAAGGAGTAACTGAGGTTTCTGTTAGACCCATGTTCTACTGCCGTTATTCCTAGTAAAATATATTTTTGTCTAGACACGCGTTGCTTTCTAGCCGGTGTAGTGATTTAGGTATCTACTAAGATTTTTTTCTACATTATTTCAATGCACGATTATTTTTATTTTATGATAATCTTTGTAAGTCATATTATGGCAGGATGTACTGGAACCAATACTGTAACATCTTTAGCACCATTTTCTAGATTACAAATAAAAAAAATGTGAAGTCGATGGGAAGACCATCCTATCCGCCATGATTTCGCATATTTAAAATGTTGCCATATTATAATATACTAATCACGCATCATGTAGGTACCCATGTCTAGACTTGGCAACCACGCAGGCTCCGTCTGTTGAAAGATAAAATACATATTAATATGCGATAATATATATCTTTACTAGCTTTTGCCCGCGGCTTCGCTCGCGTTAAATTCGGGGTAACACCGTTCCTCTTGCGCCTTATTAATTTGTAATAGCAACGCTAAGTTTTCCCTTTTCTTCCCTCTTTCTCCCTCACATCCCACTTTTTTAAAATAAAAGTTAGCCTATGTCCGTCTCCTGGTTCCCAACTATCTCTGTACCAAAATTCATCAAAATCGGTGTAGCCATTAAAGCGTGAAGAGGTAACAAACAAACAAACATACAAACTCACTTTCGCTTTTATAATATTAGTAAGGATATCTTTAGGTTCGATAATATTTGGACTAGCATAGTATAACAGATTGGATAAGATCTAAATTATTTTATTACAAATAGTCAATAAATATTGATGGACGGAGAGGGAAAGGTAGGCCAAAGAAAATATGGATGGATTGTGTAAAGAATGATATGAGGGAGAAAGGAGTAAATGATGCCGTGACGTCTGATAGGGGAGAATGGAAGAAGAAACGTGTTGCGCCGACCCCAAATAGAATAAAATAAATAAATAAATATCTTGGGACAACTCACACACGGCTATCTGATCCCAAGCTAAGCAGAGCTTGTGTTATGGTAACCAGACAACTGATATACTTACTTATATAATTTATAAGATAGTTAGACACAGAACAATCAATCATGCTCATCACACAAAGTTTGTCCTGGGTGGGAATCGAACCCACGACCTCCGGCTCAGCAGTCAGGGCCACTAACCACTAGACCAACAGGCCCGTCAAAAAAAAGAATGGGACAAGGTCAGGAAAATGATGATGACAAATAGTCAATAATATGTCTGTTGATAATTAACTACTTATTGCTTTACACTGGATAAGTTCTACTTAGCACTAAAGAGTAGAATACTTACCAGTAGGATCTTACAACTAAAATTAAAAAATAATGCAAACGTATCTTTATAAAGTTGTAAGCATAACCGGTAAATTAACCATCAAGTAAATACCGAAACGGTTTAATCACTGAAATTTTGTAAGTATGATATGACACTTAATAGTCAAATAAAAAAATATTCAAATAGCAGGGTCAAATCATACAATCCAACAGTCGGACACTCAAAATTGAATCAGTCCTTTTGACGATAAATTTGGCGTTTTCAGTAGCGTCCATCAGCTTCTGTGCTGTGATGAGCAAATAACGGGTCAGGCAGGACACTAAGACGACACGGTTGTTGCAGTGGTTGAGCAATCGACTGCTGCGCTGCGTGACGCAGGTTTGATTCCCGCACGAAATAAATATTTGTATGACCTACAGGTAGTTGTTTCGGGTCTGGCTGTTTGTGTGTGCGTGTGTGAGATTAAATGTAGTAGTGTATATGTATGTGCCCCCTTTTTATAAATAAACGATTTTATTATTTATTTACCTGTTTATCCCTCCGGGAATTAATGACATAGTGTTCTGTTATCATTAAAAATAATATTGTTTAAAAAGCATTGGCCAGTAAACTATCCATGAGCGTAGGACGGTCCATTCCCATTTTATCTCCGACCTACGCACCTTTATTGATGGCACTTACACAGTCAACTATTTCTGAATACTGATAACAGTAGATAAAATGACACAAACTTTCTCATTGTACTTTCCCACACGTCAAATGTCAGAGATAACCTCGTTGATCCATTCATATCTTTGGATCGCCTCTCAGGCATTCCAACGACTAATCCAGATGATTTTTGATAAGAGAAAATGCGGTACGACATTTGGTTCAAAAATTCTGGTGATTAAAACCCTGACTATACATAGGCGAATAGTAAAATTTTGTGGAGGGTCAAACGCCTATCTAAATACGATAAATCCTTACTAGAAGCGAAAGTGAGTTTGTTTGTTTGTTACGTCTTCACGCCTAAATGGCCAAATCGATTTTGATGAATTACGGTACAGAGATAGTTGGGACCCTGGAGACGAACATAGGCTATTTTTTTTTTAAAAGATTTAGTTATAAGGGAGAATAGGAAAAGAAAAGGGATAACTTAGCATTGCTATTACAATAAATAAGGCGCAAGGGCAATAATTACAGGTGGCAGGTATCTGTAAATCAGGAAAGGGGAACCGCGAATTTAACGCGAGCGAAGCCGCGGACAATATCTAGTAAATCATAAACCAGTAACAGTATTATTCCTTCCAACCAAACAACAAATGTAACGAATATATAATATGTACTTTGTGACAATACATTGTCTATAACAAGCACCTCGATACTATTTATTATTGAGCTGATAATGGCCACTTATCTATGTGATAACAGTACCTAATGGTTATTGGGTGTTATAATAAACTCTACGATAAACGAAAACCGAGGTTAAAAATATCCTCTCAGCAGCATTTGAACGATCTTTGGTAGATTATTCATCACCATTTTTTTATAATTGGGTGTGTAAATAATTAGAAAAGATATAAAAGGAAGTGATAGTAGCATATACCTATTTTTTCTACACTTACTCATTCTTGCGCTGTAAGTCATTTTAATAACAATTTTTCTGTTACAGATTCGCGATCGCAGACAACGCATATCGGTCCTTGGTATATGAACACAGAGAACAATGCATCTTAATCTCAGGTACATAAGTTGTATAATTTAAAGAAGTATTCAAAACAATACAACAAACTTAATGTAAGTAATAATGTTAAAACTAAAACTTTTCTGTCCAGGTGAATCCGGTTCCGGCAAGACAGAGGCTTCCAAAAAAGTCCTAGAGTACATAGCAGCAAGAACAAACCACCTACGCAACGTCGAAACAGTTAAAGACAAACTTCTACAAACGAATCCGCTACTAGAAGCCTTCGGAAACGCTAAGACCCATAGGAATGATAACTCCAGCCGATTCGGAAAGTACATGGACGTACAGTTCAACTATGAAGGCGCGCCAGAAGGAGGACATATCCTTAACTATCTGCTGGAGAAGTCCAGGGTAGTATCCCAGATGTCTGGAGAAAGGAACTTCCATATCTTCTACCAACTGCTAGCCGGCGCTGACCAGGAATTGATGAAGCAATTGAAGCTACAAGGAAGACCTGATGCTTACAAGTACACGACTGATGTGGTAAGAAGTAAAATAAATTATGATCCTACACTTATCATGTAAATCAGAGGGTTAGTGAGCAAAGAATATAACGTAACAGACTGTTGACGTAACACCGAAATAACAATGGGCTCAACAGACTACCTTGTAGGATCCCAAACATTTGAATCAAACATTTATTTAAAAATTGATTCACTATTCTCATAACTGAAGTATTCGGTGCATTATAACTTAACTGACAATCAATATTTATACAACACCTAAAATTAAGTTTTAACTTAAGATTTGCATGGTCTAAACAAGATCGAAAGCTATTATCAAATCTTAACACTAAACAATTTCACCGTTTTCTAGGCCAGCGCAACGAACCAGCGCAACAACGACGCCGAACAGTTCAGGACAGTCCAAGAAGCTATGAAAGTCATCGAAATTGGCCAATCAGAACAGACAGAGATATTCGAGATTGTTGCCAGTATCCTCCATCTCGGAAACGCGAAGTTCGTATCGAATGACAAGGGCAACGCTGAGATCCTGATGCATGATGCTAACACGACCAGTGTGGCTGAGGTAAGGATATAATCATTTTAAGGTTTAAAGCAATCGATACTAATAATGAAAAGTTAATATTGTCCATTATTGTGGAGCTTCAAATTTTATATGTAATAAATTTTTGTTGCGTCGGTTAAAAAATCAGATACGCTCTATTCTTGATATGTATGATTTCCGTATGGGACCAAAAAAGCAAGCAAGGAAGCTCGTTACCAATAAAGGAAGTTGTGCCTTATTTCATAATTGTGCAAATATTCCAATTACAACATGTGATAAAAAGTCCTACAAAAGCACGCGTTATGACCGTTTTGTTTAACTAAATTACTTTGCCTATATTTGTAACCTTGAGACTTCTTTTTCCTGTATGTCTTGTAAAAACTACCATCGAATGTTTTTTGAGGTGGTTTAATACTGACTTGACATGGGCGAAGCCAAGGTGTAGAGTTCCTAGCGGGGAGTCAAAAGATCGATCCTCGTAACGGATGTGTACTTTACCTTGAACCCCTATAGTATGTTTTATTTTTTTTGCGGATGGGAAATCATCACATAACTTCCCCCGCTCTGGGCGGAGCGGGAGGGAATTGCAAGTAATGACTAAAACCCACCCATATTCCTTCTATTGCCATTTACATTCCGGGGCCGCGGTATCCCTTTCGAACAACCCGCAACCCCGGCAGGCGGAGGCCCTGGCAGGCCCCTCTGCTTTGCTGACATCTCTTTGAGGCGCGCGTGGAACACTAACGCACCGTCGACACGGCCTGTCATCAATAGACGGACGGACGGTGAGCTACCCATTGCTCACCGTCCACAGGCCCGCATCTACGGTGGCCGGGAGTCGTCTCGCTGCGCTCGACGCCCGGGGCGTCTCCCGCGGCGGCGGCTTGGTTGGTTTGAGGTTCTGTACTCAAACGCCCGACCATCTCATTCGCTTACTGAATCCTTTGATTGAAATCTGAGCTTATATTAGACTAGCTTTTGCCCGCGGCTTCGCTCGCGTTAAATTCGAGGTAACACAGTTCCCCTTGCGCCTTGTTGATTTGTAATAGCAACGCTAAGTTTTCCCTTTTCTTCCCTCTTTCTCCCTCACATCCCAGTTTTTTTTCAATAAAAATTAGCCTATGTCCGTCTCCTGGTTTCCAACTATCTCAGTACCAATTCATCAAAATCGGTTTAGCCATTAAAGCGTGAAGAGGTAACAAACAAACAAGCAAACTCACTTTCGCTTTTATAATATTAGTAAGGATTTCTAGAAAAACTGATAAATGGACAATATTACATTGCCTGGCGTAGTGGTTGCAAGCATGACTACAGAACATGAGTTGTTGGGTTCGATTCACCGGCTGAGCAAAGGATTAAATGCAATGCCAGAGCAGATGATTTAATGATTATAACTCAATAATATTTGTAACGGTCGCGAATCATATTTTGATCAACATACAATCTGACACTGACCAGTGCAATTTTGCAATAAATTTTGATTTACTTGCAAGTTACCTTACCGCATCCTTCATAATGTCTTACATCCTTCTCAACTCTCATAACAACATCCTCAGCCTATATCCCAAATCGCCAAACGGTTCAGAACAATAGTATTTATGTTAGATCCATTAATTTCGCGCCATTGTTCGGCTCTGTGTGTTTATATACTACTATTTGACTGCCATTGTCTTCCCCTGAAGGAATGACGTCATTCAATTCTAGGTGTTACTACACCCGAAAGTTTAACCTCGAGATTTTTGTATTAATGTACCTCATACTTATCCATGGCTCAAGTTGTTGAGCGTAAAGTTGTGTTATCAGTGATGTCTGAATCTTAGATTTCTCAGGCCTTGCTGCCCTAATTACTAGCTCTATATATTGAGATTAAACAGAACCAAACGCTACGACTGGAATCCCCGAAGGGTTAGGCAGTGATGTACAAACAAAAACAAAAAACACTATTATAGAAAGGGTTGATTGCCCTCTGGTGCGGTACTGGAACAACGGGTTCCAGACCAATAATGTTTACTATTAGATAAGTTTTATACTAACATATTATTTTTATACCTATCATTACTAACAATTTAAGGATTTTTTTGTTTTCTGAAATAAATGCTTAATAAATAAATAATTAATCGGGCACAAATCCAGACTCCGTGGCTGTGACTATATAATATAATTAAATTACTTAATTTGACACAAACATGTTAAATTTATACAGATATACAGGACATTTTATAATTTTCTTAATGTTATATTAAAAAGAATATGATATGAAGGAGTAAGGAGTAAATGATGCAGTGACGTCTGATAGGGGAGAATGTAGTAGAAGAAAACGTGTTTCGCCGACCCCAAATAGAATGGGCCAAGGGCAGGAAAATGATAATGATATTAAAGATATAGACGGGCCTGTTGGTCTAGTGGTCAGTGGCCCTGACTGCTAAGCCGGAGGTCGTGGGTTCGATTCCCACCCAGGACAAACTTTGTGTGATGAGCATGATTGTTTGTTCTGTGTCTGGGTGTGATTTATCTATAATATGTATGTATTTATAAATTATATAAGTATGTATATCAGTTGTCTGGTTACCATAACACAAGCTCTGCTTAGCTTGGGATCAGATAGCCGTGTGTGAGTTGTCCCAAGATATTTATTTATTTTAAAGGCATCTGTGTCTGAACTAGATAAAAATATTTTGTATCTCAGACATCAGCGCTCTTCCTTAAGATGGCCATTACATTAATAATTCATTTAGACATTTAAATATTAGGATATCTCTACACAGAAGTAAATTTGAATAAAATAAACAAAAGGGTGTGTGGAGTATTATACTCTCGGTGAGTAGAGTGTGAAAGTGTATGAAAAAGTGAGGGGGTGAGTACCTATAAGAGTTTACTATTTCAATATTTGTAATAACTTTCTGTTTCTGCATATGAAAAAAAATGGATTGTGTGGTTTTATGAAACCACGGTAAAAGTGAAACACTTTTTCACATTATAGACATTTAAATGTCCCTACTCCGCGGCCAACCATCACGCGACATGCAACACACAGACAAAAAAGACGATGTAATAAAAGTTTCACTTTAAAAACTGATGAAACTGAAAAATTACTGATAAAATACCCAATAAAACTGTCCGACTCAAACCCAGGATTCATGCTCCGCAATCGCGCTTGCGACCACTACACCAACAAGAGCAAAAATAACTAGTAGCTTAGCAAAACTCAGATGCCAAAGTTTAATACATTACGAATAGTCTTGCTAGATCAACAAAACATTACGATAAAAAAGTAACAGGACCTTAATTAGGTACCACACTTATTTATTGCACCTCGAAGGAATTTTAAGAAATTCGTAAAAAAATGTCATCACACATGCTTTAAAAAATTGTTTGCTCACTCAATTGTATCGTCAAAAACGCAAAGAATTTTATGGAACTGTCAAAATGCGTTCCGCATTGTAACCCTGCAGAAATATCCATAACTAAATTGCTCTTATTACAAAATATAATATTATATGATTAGCTTTTGCCCGCGGCTTCGCTCGCGTTAAATTCGGGGTAACACAGTTCCCCTTTCCTGATTTACAGGAACCTGCTACCTCTAGTTTTTGCCCTTGCGCCTTATTTATTGTAATAGCAATGCTAAGTTTTCCCTTTTCTTCCCTCTTTCTCCCTTATATCTCAATCTTTTAAAAATAGCCTAAGTCCGTCTCCAGGGTCCCAACTATCTCTGAACCAAAATTCATCAAAATCGGTTTACCCATTTAGGCGTGAAGACGTAACAAACAAAGAAACTCACTTTCGCTTTTATATTAGTAAGGATAGGAACGAAATCAAAAGACATGATTTCTGTAAATGATCCCAATGTTTCTAAGACCCCTGCTTTCCTTGACACCAATCGGTTACAAAATTGTAACTGAACTCAACTCACCTCATATAAAACACAATAGATCACTGACTAGCAACACATTTTGCCAGACAATGATTTATTCGAAGTAACAACGGTTTTTGACCTAACCCGTTTGCGATAACGATCTTCAACGGAAAGATGATGTAGCGCTACAATTCGTATGAAAACGTCTCTGTTTGTTGCGATAATGTTAGTGATAACCCTAGTTTTGAGGAATTGCCTCAGTTCGTGGTGTTTTGGTGTCACTGGTCAAATCTTGAGCGTGTCTAGGTGTACTTTAAATTCAAATACAAATATTTTATTTCGGGCATCCTTACTAATATTATAAAAGCGAATATGAGCTTGTTTGTTATGTCTTCACGCCTAAATGGCTTAACCGATTTTGGTGAATTTTTGTACAGAGATAGTTGAGACCCTGGAGACGGACATAGGCTATTTTTATCTATTTTTTAAGTGAGAAATTAGGGAATAAGAAAAGGGAAAACCTAGCTTTTCTATTGCAATAAATAAGGCGCAAGGGCAAAAGCTACAGGTAGCAGGTACCTGCAAATTAGGAAAGGGGAACTGTGTTACCCCGAAACTTAACGCGAGTGAAGCCGCGGGCAAAAGCTAGTCGTCCATATTTGGTTATTATTACAAAATGCTTAAAACCTATATTAGTAAAAACAGTCTAGCATCGATAATGATACGAGTATGTTGCATTATAAGCGAGGATCAGTTAAATTTCACACTGTCTGTCTAGTTCAGAACCCACATGAATGCCTGCATTATTTCTGAGTCGACTTTGTCAAGGACTACATTCAGGATGCTATTCGTGCTACCCCGCACTCTGCGTAGCAAGGAAGTGATTCTCTTGCGTATAATAGCATGAAAGCCATCTTTCATTATTTTTGAACCTGGACGGTCTAGAACTCTGAAATCATGCGCTGAATCCATGTTAACAGTGTCGATGCCCTGGCGATGTTTCCACATCTCAGTCACCAGTGGTGACTGAAAGAGAAAAGGAATACCTACTAGCAGTGTTATCATAGCATTTATTTTGGGTTACGCCTTAGGTACACGTACGTACGTACATTTTTCTGTATTAATAGACAAAAATGCCTGATTTTCGCAGCATTGGGGACTCCCATCTATCAGCGTATACACTCAAGACAGTGTTAATTGGTATTTTACGCAAGATTTTAACAGTAACGTTCGAATCATTGCAACAAGAAAGTATAATGATTCATAAACTACCTATTGGATTCGAAATCTTATCTAAAATACTGTTTTCCCTTTATTGATAAAGCCGTTTTCCTTATTCAGTAATCGAAATGATTACTTTCATAGAAACAATAACATTGTTTAAACTAGCCTTGACTTCGTCCGCGTTGGGGTTAGAATTACAGACGGGAACATACTACCAGGATGAAAGCATCTGGGGTTGCGGGTTTTTCGAAAAAAATACCGCGGCCCCGGAGTAGGTACACAGGGCAAAAGAAGGAACAAGTATGGTTTTAGTCAGTATAAGTTTGAGACTTCCTTCCGTGGGCGTTCTTTCCGTGTTCCATGGGCGGAAGCCCGGAGAAAAAAAAGTATAAAACTATTTTAAGTTCCAAGTTGGTTTCTGATCAACCAGTATCACTGTTTGTGTATTTGTAGAAATCTGTTCAAGTGATTTACTTTCGCATTCATTATAATGCAATATTAAGATCGAAAATCTAGGAGCTAAATTAGTGGTTAAATAATATTTGCCGTTCGGGTCGACCGTCCCGGCTGTCATTTGTAGATCTTTGATAGTCGTTACAAAGTTTTACAATCGGTCTTACCAAGGAGAATCTTTGCACCAAGTTATTAACTAGGTTGTGGGGGTCAGCTAGGCAGTCGCTCCATGTAAAATACTGGTAGTCGGCTGAATCTGGTAAGATTGAAAGCCGACTGACAATATCGTTGAGAAAATGCTAAGCAGATGATGACTAAGATCGAATGTATACGTCGAAGTGCGATGACTAGTTATTTGTTTTTATTTTTTTTTATTTTGTACTATTTGATATATGATTTGACTATTATTGAGGTCAATGTTGGACAATGACTCCTTATAATCAAACACGGTAAGTAGTCATTTGTGGGAAATGTTCCTTCGTCATCTGCCTTGCCTTTTTCCAACTATGTTAGGGTCGTCTTCCAGTCTAACTGGATGCAGCTGAATATCAGTATTTTATATGGAACTACTGCCTATCTGATCTTCAGAACTCAGTTAGTATTAGGTAATATTGTACCTTTTTGTAAGACAGGTTGTCAGACCTTTGGGACGCTGACTATCCGTTACGGCTATTAAAGATCTACAAATGACAGTCGGGACCAATGGCTTCACGTGCTTTCCGAGGCACGGATTAACTCGGTATGTAAAGAGTGGTCACCCATCCACAGACCAACCTAGGCAAATGCGGCTTAACCTAAAGCTCGCCAGTGCAGCGGCTGGTATTATTTAGCCACAAGCTCCTCCAAATGTCCTTTCAATTTGTGTTATATAATTTCTTTAATGCAGTATTACAACACTTAATCGTTCTATATTGTACCAACATTGTGTAAACATATTGCACAAAATCGTTTTAGATTATCTTGTAACATTTATTTGTCATTTGTTGTGTGCAATATCGAATATGTCCATTTCCTGATACCATTTTATTTCTTTTATAAATACGATCAGAACATCAGCAGTGAAAATGATTCTGTAAGTCAAACTGAGACGTATCTACTCTCTGTAAGATTTAAAATTATAAGAGATACTAGCTTTTGCCCGCGTCTTCGCTAGCATTAAATTTGGGGTAACACAGTTCCCCTTTCCTGATTTGCAGGTACCTGCTACTTGTAGTTTTTGCCCTTGCGCCTTATTTATTGTAATAGCAAAGCTAAGTTTCCCTTTTCTGCCATCTTTCTCCCTCATTTTTCACTTAAAAAAAATAATTAGCCTATGTCCGTCTCCAGGGTCTCAACTATCTCTGTACCAAAATTCATCAAAATCGGTTTAGTCATTAAGGCGCGAAGACGTGATAAACAAACAAACTCACTTTCGCTTTTATAATATGTATTAGTAAGGATATTAAGCTACAAAAATAAACATATTTCATTTCAATTAGTAACAGAAGAATCCGTCGATTCTTCTGTCATCTGTTCGTCTATTGCAGACTTTATACAGTCCAAATACGATATCATCCATATTAACAATCTCACCTTCTTTCACAGCTCTTAAAAGTAAGCGGTACAAAACTCCGCGAAGTCCTCACAAGCCGTACCATCAGCGCCCGCGGCGACGTCGTGTGCACTCCCCTGGACGTGGAACAAGCGCAGTACGCGAGAGACGCGCTGGCCAAGGCTATATACGACAAGCACTTCAGCTGGCTGGTGTCCAGGCTGAATGCATCGCTGGCGCCAAAAGACAAGGATAGCCAGTCCTCTGTCATTGGAATCTTGGATATTTATGGATTTGAGATCTTCCCGAAGAATAGGTGAGTTTTAATTTTAAAATACATCATCTCCGACAATTCTGTACCTGCTGGAGATGCAGTGGTTGTGGCGTAACTTGTTTTAAGACCATCAATAAGTTATGCCACAACCACCGCTTCTGTTTTCTGCTTCTAGCTTTTCCCAACCGCCTTTTTAAATTCCCTACCTTTCACCATTTCTTAGCCTTTTAGATGGGAAGGAGAAGTTTTTTGAGGAATACGGAACTGGGTAAAAGGCAACTCAACCTTGATAGAAATGGAAGGATTATCCCACCAGATGGATGTTATGTCCGGTGGTGTTTTTTAGGGTATGAAGAACAGGGACGGGAGTTTGCGTGTCACTTATGATGAGACGTTCAAATTGTGATGTAGATTTCACTACTGTAGTAAAAGCTGTTCGAAAACTAACTCAACCCTCATTCTTCTATAGTTTTGAGCAGTTCTGCATCAACTTCTGTAACGAGAAGCTGCAGCAACTGTTCATCCAGCTGACCCTGAAGCAGGAGCAGGAGGAGTACCTGCGCGAGGGCATCGAGTGGGAGCCCGTCGAGTACTTCAACAACATCATCATCTGCGACCTCATTGAGGCCAGGCATACAGGTAAACAGCAATTCATTTTTCTACCAGGTCCCACTATCATCATTTGGTCGGCTTACAGCCTAACCGGATGCAGCTGAATACCAGTATTTTACATGAAGCGACTGCCCATCTGATCTCCACAACCCAAGGCCACAATGGTTCCCTATGTGTTAAATTCTCGTAATCTGTCTATTAACTTAACCACAAAAACGTTTGTTGACTGTTATCAATGTATCATTTACTTTTTCCCAAAACACATTACCGTTTATTCGAAACTACGACTATATTATTCTTATTTGTAAAACAACAATCACATGCAGCTAGTATAAGCGACAAGAAAAATCCCAGGAAATATCAACATATTTGCTGGGTTTAAAATATAGATAGTTTTAAATAGAACAGTTTCAAACTATCTTTTATCCTGTAGGCTTTATCTCGATCCTGGACGACGAATGCCTCAGGCCTGGAGACGCCAGCGACCTGAGCTTCTTGGAGAAGCTGAATCAGAAGCTGGAGCCACATCCTCACTATAAGTCTCACCGTCGCGCTGATATCAAGACCCAGAAGACTATGGGACGTGATGTAAGTACTAACATTTCTTTAAAACTTAACCTCCTTATGTCGAACTTCGCCAAACTGGTAAAAGAAGGGAATCTTTATGAGAAAAATGGGAATATCGTGTCTTCATTGGAGGTATCACTCAAAAACATCAGTGTAGCTTCAAAAGCCCCCTCGATTTCTCCAGAATACCATTATCACATCCAGACCACTCACACACACCACAGTCTTTTGGACCACTTGGCAACAACTTTTCCTCTTTCAAACAAAAAAAAAATAATATCCAGACTTCTTCAAGTAATCGGGAAAAATACTTTAAAAAACCGGTCAAGAGCGAGTCAGACTCGCGTTCCGAGGGTTCCGAAAAAAAATTGCGACATAAAACGTTATATCTTTTGACTGCGTAGAGTTTTTACTCTTGCACAGCACAAAGGAACCACAGATTTCAGTATATGGTTTTAATTTCTCGATAACTCCACGCGTTTCCGAGATAAATGGTCTTAACAGACAGACAGACAGACGAACGGACAACAAAGTAATCCAATAAGGGCTCCGTTTTTTCCTTTTGATGTACGGAACCTCAAAAAGAAGATTCCGACGAATTGAGAACCTTCTCCTTTTTTAAAATCGGTTTAATAATCCTTGACACACAATCCTGTGCTCGAAAACTATGTTCTAAGAAGGAAAATGAGGCATTACGCAAACGTGCTCATTATATAAAGGAACCAAGGTTCTGACCGTCTAGCTGAGTAGAGTTGATTAAATGTAGGTAGCATTAAAATTCTGGGTACATAGTACGTATTTATTGTATGTGCTGTGAATTTGTTGACTAATTGGCATAGATAGACGATGTTTTCGAATTTGATGTTGCCATAACAAAAGTCATCAAAGTAAAGTACTCGTTAATACGATAACCCTTGATAAGAATGGCTGTCAGACTGTTAAGCTACAAACTACCTAAGGATTTTTTTTTCTTTAATCGATTAACATAATTTTCACGATTGAAATATTCATGGAAACCCCATGAAATAGGGTTAATAAACACATTACATCTCCAGTTTCTACCGCGCCTCAATCGGACAGCACGTTAAGCAGTAGTCTTGTCATTTGTAGTTCTTTGATAGTCGTTACAGTTAGTCTGTGGTTCGAAAGTCTGACAACCAGTCTTACCATTGAGCATCGTGTTACCTACCTAGTTATTAACGACGACACGGTTGGCGCAGTGGCTGAGCGATCGACTGCTGCGCTGCTTGTCGCGGGTTTGATTCCCGCACGGAACAAATATTTGTATGGCCTACAGATAGTTGTTCCGGGTCTGGTTGTTTGTGTATGTGAGTTAAATGTCTGTAAACGCTTTCACGATACAGGAGAAATTGCTAGTGTGGGACGTTTTTTTAAAAAAAAAAAAACTGAGCTGTGGAGGGCAAACAGGCAGTAGCTATCCGGTAAGACTGGAAATCGACCCATACATAGTTAAAGAAAGAACGTTTTTTTTTTAAATTCGCCCCATACTATGATTTTTTCCTGTATCGTGGATGCGTTTACAAACATTTAAACTCACATACACAAACAGCCAGACCCGAAACAACTATCTGCATTTCATACAAATATTTGTTCCGTACAGGGATCGAGCCCGCTACACGCAACGCAGCAGTCGATTGATCAGCCAATGCGCCAACCGTGCCGTCAAATATTTATTAAATATGTTTATTTGGCACACGCCACAAATGCACATGAAAATATTTTTCTACAATCTAAACAATTAAAATAAAAAAAGACAATGTGATGTCTCACGGCTACGCTAAATAGGCCCAGCAAACTGCTAGTTGGGCTAAAACTACAGGTAGCAGGTACCTGCAAATCAGGAAAGGGGAACTGTTACCACGAATTTAACGCGATCGATTGTTGAGCGGTGATTTATAATTAGGAAACATCGTCATCTCATTTTCTGCCTACCCTTTTTTGCGGATGGGAAATCATCAAATAACTTCCCCCGCTCTGGGCGGAGCGAGGGGGACTGTCAGGCTTGTACTGACTAAAACCCACCCATGTTCCTTCTATTGCTCTTTATGTTCCGGGGTCACGGTATCTCTTTCGAACAACCCGCAAGCCCGGCAGGCGGTGGCCCTAGCAGTACTACCCAGTTAGAAAAAGGCTAGGTAGATAATGTGAAAGGATTTATTCGTAGAGTTGCATCCTAAAACATACACCATTCATAAGGACCCAAATCAATTAATGAATGATGTCACATCATGAGGTAATTTGAATGACATTAGGTGAGAGTGCATGCCAAAGACAAACAATGGCGGCATTGTGTTGAAATGCTTTCAAATATTATTATAGAATGAATTCTTGTCGCCTGCTAGTTCGTGAGGTGTTGTGGTCGAGTTTAAACGTGGGTTATCTAGTTTTTTTTTTTATGGTGGTGGCGAGGTCAGATTACAGAGTTTGACCAGTGATGGATGGCGGATGGTGGTCAGTGTGGACTCAGCTTTAGGTTTTTTTGACATTCAAAAGTGCCTGTAACGTTCTAATTGAAATAAATGCTTTGAATTTGAGTTGGGTATTCGAAGTATGTAAATCGTAGTCTTTACTCTGCTTGTGAAGTTTTCAAGTCTAGTGACGTTAGTTTACGAATATAAACATTGGATAAATAACTACAAAGTTCATATTCCTATGTAAACTGTTTCTTAATTTAGCAAAGTCCGAGTGTCCTCTGTAATTTTCTGACTTTGTTGTCAATCTGGTAGGCTTACCTATCTCTATAAAATTAAAACAATACGTTATAGACAAAACAAGACGTCATAGTAACATCCGTTCATGAGTCTCCTATTTCCTTTCCATCCTACTCAGACCCACTGTATTTTAACGTTTAATTACCAAAACCATATTTGTTATATGGTTTTGGTAATTGAAAAAAACCTGCCAAGTGCGAGTCGGACTCGCACTGACAGTTCCGTGCAAACTTGCGATATAAACGGCCTTTTATTTGATTGCGTAGACTTAGAAGGTATCACTCAAGACATCTTGTAGTTCATTTCACCCAATGGCTGTTTCTTCTCGATCCTCAGGAGTTCTGCCTGGTCCACTACGCGGGCGATGTGACGTACAACGTGCATACCTTCCTGGAGAAGAACAACGACCTGCTGTTCCGGGACATTCAGAGTCTTATGGCCAGTAGTAAAAACACCATCGTCGCTAGCTGCTTTAAGGTAAGTTTACTAAAAAAAATCTTGACACTGTTATGTCCTGTTTCCGCTGTTGGGTATTCAAGTTTTGCAACAAAAAAGAAAAAGATTCTGAACTGAGCGTTGTAAATCCAACAGAATACTTTTATTTAGATGTACAGTTAACAAAAGAGATAACTAACCAGTCAGTTCAGTAGAATTTTTCTTAAAAATCCGTGAGTATTTTCGGATAATGTTAAATTTATTTGATCAAAAACAAACAGCTCATTAAATAAATTAAATTAAATAATTAGAGCACTTATAGACGTTTATCGGTTGTTAAAAATGTTATTTTGAAACGGACATGGTCACCAATATCATTTATTATAACATTCAAAACGGGTTATTTACCATGATTACTATTTATTTTGAGCTTCGAAAAAAATGTTGCGAAGATTTGACCCGTTTTAAGTTTTTTAATCATTTGGTTCCCGAATGTTAAAGACTGTTTGACTTGTATTTTTTTTTTTAAATTTTTAGTCTGGTTTTCTAAATCATATTGCTGATTTCAGGACGTCAACCTAACGAGCAAGAAGCGTCCCGAGACAGCGATCACTCAGTTCAAGAACTCGTTGAACGAGCTGATCAAGATCCTGAGCAGCAAGGAGCCGTCCTACATCCGCTGCATCAAGCCTAATGACGTCAAGGGGCCTAGTAAGTACTAAGTACTTTACTTTAATTGACGTCACGGTTGGCGCAGTGGCAGAGCGATCGACTGCTGCGCTGCGTGTCACTGGTTTGATCCCCGCACGGAACAAACATTTGTATGGCCTACAGATAGTTGTTCCGGGACTGGCTGTTTGTGTATGTGAGTTTAAATGTTTGTAAACGCACCCACGATACAGGAGTAATTCCTTGTAGGGCATCGGTTATTTAAAAAGAAAAAAAAAGTGAATGTGTAAGTGGGTCAGATGAATGTGTAAATGTAAAAACTAAATTTACAACAGCATATAGGTATTAGGAAGGCACCATGAAAAGTAACTGCAGTATCATCAATTTACTTGATCATCATCAGAGTCGTCAGTCCCAAAACGGTGTTGTTTGCCCCACAAACGATGGGACACTTGATATCGTGTGATACTTATCCTGTTGTTAGCATATCATCTTATAGACGCTACTGGAAACGCCAAACTCGACGCAGTTTGGCTGGCTTAATTTAAATTGTCATCGACACGCTGAGAAGAAGCCGTTTATAATTATTAACCGGTTCTTTTCATGGTGAATCTTTTTAACCTCTCAAGGACCGCAATTATTTACGTCAACTATCCGTCAAGCACCGCCGGGCGGGCTCTTATCGTAAGCGTAATCTGATTTGAAAACTTATCTATACTACAAATACAGTTTTAAATCGGTCGGGGTTTGGTGGTACAAATTTGTGCCAGTGGGGCTCAACGGTAATACTTGTTTACTGGCACGTTTTTGTGCCGCTGGGGCTCTAGAGGATAAAAGTCTACTTTAGGAAGAAAACTGAAGTCTTATTTTATGAAGCTATCGAGATATATCGATACGATAAGTATCGTCTGGTGGGGTAACACCATGTGTTTGTTTCCAGTGCAATTTGACGACAAGCTAGTGTCTCACCAAGTCAAGTACCTCGGTCTGATGGAGAACTTGCGCGTGCGACGTGCCGGCTTCGCGTACAGGAGGACCTACGAGGCCTTCCTCGAGAGGTATTTATCCTACTAATATTATTGTTATTTATTTATTTTACAGATTACAATGTGGTCCAGTGTGTTAGCAACAATATGACTTAGCCTATGTATGTATGTGTAAAGTATTATTAAGTATAATGTACTAACATAGGCTAAGTGATATTGTTACTAATTTGCCTACAGTTAACTTATACAGTATTAGTATGCTTACTTACTTAATAATATTATAAACGTGAAAGTTTGTATGGATGTACTTATGGATATTTGTTACTACATATTACACGCAAAAACGACTGAATTGATTTTAATGAAACTTTACAATAATATAGCTTATACATCAGAATAACACATGGGCTACAATTCATATATTGTATATTTTATAACCACGCGAGTGAAACCGCGGGGCGCAGCTAACTTACAAACAATATATTTATAAATAAACTAAAACTATTTCTCTTAGATAAAAGCTACTACACAATTGAGAATACTTCAAAGATAAATTCCACCTAGAGAAACGAAGATAATTGGAATAACCAAGTAAAACCTAATACATCTATTTACCTTATCTACCGTGCAATATCTTTAATTACTTACTATTTAGTTAATGAAAAATTACAGCTAATATATAAATAAATATATAAAATAATTACCTAATAAATAATCTAGAATATTAATAACTATTAATAATAAATAAATATATAAATAAATGTATAATATCTAATAATAAATAAAATTAATATAAATCTACACATAAATAATATTTACTTAAATATCTTAATATAAGATTTTCTTCCTTAATTTCAATATGTTTTTAAACAAAAAGCGCTTCATCCTCTCCTCTAAAAACTAACTTGCTGTGCCCGACAGGGTCCATAATTGTTTCTCTTTAATTACCTACCAGCCTTGTATACATTATGGGATGCAATAAAGTATTGAGTATTGAACTTAACAAAATAAATCTACTCTATTATTAAAAACTTAAATTGCTTTTAAGAAGGTTCCCTCTTCTTTTAAACAACAATCTTACAAATAGTTGTAGCGACACAAAGATGCAAGTGGCAAAAAGTACTACAGCGCCATCTATCCAGCCACTGAAGAACTAAAAACGGCAAGATTCCTACATCGCGCAAGCAAAGTTTACGCGAAGTTAGCATATATACGAGCACCCGACAAGCAACTGTCGGGCAGTGGCCCACCAGACACGACACCCGTCTGGTCGATGGATCCTCCCTTTTCCATAGAGGATGGAGAAATTTACACCATGTTCTTCATACCTCTAAATAGTAATGGAATCAGGACTTCGCATCATAAAATTGTTAAGAGTACCACCCTAGTGGTGTAATCGTCAGACTGCTAAGTCATAGGTCTCGAATTCGAACCCCATCGAACCACATGTGCGTTAAGTATAATATCACTTGCTTCGGTGGACGGAAACATCATGAGGAAACCAGCATGTCTGAAAGATATTTCTTAACGGCATGTTAAACTAAATTCCCATTTAGTTTGTGGACCTCCGGGTCCACAGGCAGCATATAAACTCTGACACCAGGTCAGCACAACATAGTAGTAGTCAGGTTATCACAACATTCGCTATGTTGTATGTGCTTAATATATGCTTAAATCTTTAAAACTACGCAACGGATGTTGTTGCGGTTTATTTTTAATAGGTAGAGTGATTCAAGAGGAAGGTTTATATGCATAATACTTCACGCTATGACTCTTAGGAGGTGAGCAGCAGGTGAAACCGTTGGGCGGGTCGCTAGTAAATAATAATTCATTTATTTCCCACCACAAATTAACAGATTACATGGATATTGTTTAGTAACTAATTTAATAAGAACATACAATAATATAGTGGGAGACTGGTGCATAAGCTAGGCTTATGACCTGTGTTATAGGACACCAGGACCCCACCCCGAGTAACAATGTCGGGACGTAGGTACTAAAACAATACACCTTTAGTTGCGGCAAGTACAGTGTTGTGGGAAGTAAGTTATATAAAGGTGTGTGTGTGTGTATATGTGTGTGTTAAACAATAACCACACGATAATGTAAAAGAGATCATCAAATTCAATAGCACGAAGACTATGCTAGTAGCGGCACCCTTCGAAAACAAACAAACTCTAAACCCTGGCTTCTTTTTGGGATGAAAAAGATGGCATTACATGAACCTAAACAACTGCAGCAGCTTCACCAATTTCTCTTGGAATTTTTCCGTCAGATACAAGTGCCTGTCTCGCGATACGTGGCCGCATCACCGCGGTCCCGCGCGGGATGGCGTGCAGAAACTTGTCGACGTGCTTAACTTCGAGAAGGAGGACTATAGGATGGGCAAGTAAGTAGCTACACATATCTTTATCTGTTAGTAATAACAAGTAGTATATAGTACAAGGGTGCTTCTTTCTTCCGAAACTGGAAAGAAGCCATGATAAAAAAATGAGATTTTGACGGGATAGGGACGGTCTCCGACATTTGACGACACAATTGGCGCAGTGGCTAAGCGCACCTCTGCACTACGTGTCGCGGATTCGATCCCCGCACGGAACAAATATTTGTATGGCCTACATATAGTTGTTCCGGGTCTGGCTGTTTGTGTATGTGAGTTAAAGTTTGTAGAAGCACCCACGATACAGATAAACGTTTTAATAAACGTGCCCCACTCACGCGTACAAGTCTTAAAAAAAGGATTCTGCTAAACATGGTCGCTGTTGATAATGACCAGGGATATAACTGTAGGGAATCTTAATAAGTTTTAAACTTCACCAAAATTTTAAACCACTCTAGAAAGAATCGATCTTGGAACACCTTTTATTTTTTGTTTAATCTTTAAGACTTGTACAGTGTGTATGGAAAAGGTATGGCCATATCAAAGCAGACATGGTCTGTGAACACACTGTGTGATTCGAATCTTTGATGCTCTATATTATAGTCGAGAGGTCGTGAGGAGCTCGTGGCTAAATAATAGCAGCCGCTCGGGTCGATCTTTAGGTTGAGCCGCGCTTGCCTAGGTTGGTATGTGGATGGGTGACCACCCATACTGAGTTTCCTCGGTGACTCGGAAAGCACGTTAAGCTGTTGGTCCCGGCTATCATTTGTAGATCTTTGACAGTCGTTACAGGTAGTCAGTATTACAAAAGTCTGACAACCAGTCTTACCATTGGGTATCGTATTACCCAGTACTAACTTTGTTGTGGACGTCAGATAGGCAGTCGGTCCATGTAAAATACTGATATTCAGCTGCATTCGGTTAGACTGGAAGCCGACCCCAACATAGTTGGGAAAAGGCTAGGCAGATGATTATATTTGAGAAAAGCCATACTAATTAAGATAAAGAACCACTTGTTCCTAACCACTCCAATGAAATTTCAGCACAAAAATCTTCATCCGCTTCCCGAAGACGCTCTTCGAAACTGAAGACGCGTACCAGCTGAAGAAGAACGATATCGCGACCATAATCCAGAGCAGATGGCGCGGGTACTGGCAGAGGAAGCAATACATCAAGATGAAGCAAGCGGCCATCATCATACAGAAGTGGGTCAGGAGGTTCCTCGCGCAGAAGCTGAAGGAGAGGAGGAAGAAGGCTGCTTTGGTTATCAGGGCTTTTATAAAAGGTGAGGATTATGATGATGTCAGATTTTTTGAATGGTTGCCTAAATTAGATTTTCCTGAGGGTTTATTCATGAAAGCTGGTTCAATTTAAGATAACGTTGAACCTAACGTTGAACCTTGAACTAGAAAAAAAATGTGTCCCGTCACGAGACGCCTGACGCCTGGTCATTATTTTGTAAAAGTAATAAGCAGATAGAACAGATTGTGATAGGAACTAAATATGTCATTGAAAACATCATTATTCTGTTTCATTGTGGACTTACGAAAAGGACATCGTTTTCGTGTTCATCATCGTTTATGAATTCGAGGATCGAAGGCACTTGGAATGAAACTGTAATTACTGGCCCCGTGTGGTAACGCATCCATTTCCAAACCTTGGCAAGGGTTGCTTAACCTGGCCCCCTGTGGTAACCCATCCATTTCCAAACCTTGGCAAAGGTTGCTTAACCTGGCCCCTGCGGTAACGCATCCTTTTCCAAACCTTGGCACAGGTTGCTTAACCTGGCTCCCTGTGGTAGCCCATCCATTTCCAAACCTTGGTGAGGGTTGCTTAACCGGGCCCCCTGTGGAAACCCATCCATTTACAAACCTTGGCAAGGGTTGCTTAACCTGGCCCCCGTTGGTAACCCATCCATTTCCAAACCTTGGCAAAGGTTGCTTAACCTGGCCCTCGTGTGGTAACCCATCCATTTCTTAACCTTGACAAAGGTTGCTTAACCTGGCCCCCTGTGGTAACCCATTCATTTCCAAACCTTGGTAAAGGTTGCTTAACCTGGCCCTCGTGTGGTGAATAAAAATCTAATATGCGAGAGAGATGCCTTAACGCCGGATCTAGTGGGAGAGAATCGCACAGTCGATTGCGCATGGCGACGCGTCGCCACACCGTACCGCACCGCATATAGACTGTATTTAAATACCATCATATAGCGTGGCGACGCCACGCCAGAAATCGGTTTTACGTGCGACTATGTTTCACATCAAAAAATGTTTTTGAGCAAGCAGACTTGAATCATTTCTTAATATTAGGAGTTCGTGCCTAAATAATAAAAGTTCTTCCGATTAATCTTTGGGTTGATGATTACCTAGGTTGTTCTGCAGATTGGTCGTCATCCATTACATGGTACAGAGTATTTCCCGCGTCTCGGACAGTAACTTAGCTTATAGGTAGTCAGTGACCTGAAAGTCTGACACCCAGTCTTAACATTTCGCTGCCCAGAACTCAGCGTATTATTATTTGGACTCATTCGCTGAGTTCTGGGCAGCGAAAGTTTTAAAACCAGTACTGACTGGCTCGTGAAGTTCAGATAGGCAGTCGCTCCATGTAAAATAGTGCTTTTAAGCTTCATCTAGTTGGACTACCGACCCCGACATAGTTGAGAAAAGGCAGGCAGATGATCATCATAAACATCAGTAACCAAATCCTCTCATTACCAGGTTTCATCACCCGCAACGGGCCGGAAACTCCGGAGAACCGTCGCTTCCTGGGCATCGCCAAGGTGCACTGGTTGAAGCGCCTGGCGACGCAGCTCCCTGTGCGTGTGCTGGACGTGTCGTGGCCGCCGAGCCCCGCCACGTGCCAGGCGGCGTCGCGCGAGCTGCACCGCCTGCACCGCGCGCACCTGGCGCGGAGGTACCGCCTCGCGCTGGCGCCGCAGGACAAGAGGCAGTTCGACCTGAAGGTGCTGGCTGAGAAGATGTTCAAGGGTGAGCGACCGGTCTTCTTCCTTAAATATTATTTTGTTCATCTTATACACAGACTTCTGTAAAAGGACTTCGGGGAAAATCGGAATGCGAAATTCTACTAAAGCCTTACGCTTAATTACTCCCGTGGTTGCAGGGTCGAAAGAGACACCGCAGACCCGGAACAAAAAAGCAAAAGAAGGAACATAGATCGGTTTTAAGTCAGTACAACTCTGACACTCCCGCTCTTCTTCTTTTGATGATTTCCCATCCGTAAAAAGGATTGAACTGCCAATCTGGTTACATCTCGAGTAAGGACATAAAAAACTTTTTATCCCAGTAGTTACTCCTCGTGGAATAAAATCCAACCTCCAAACGAGCGAAGCTGGCCATACTGATCAATCGAACCATCAACGTCTAACAGTCCATTTGAGAATCAGACCCTTCACCATTCATATGCAAGTTTTATTTTACTATTTCTTTTATCTGCTCCAGGTAAAAAGAACAGCTACCCAAGCAGCGTGAGCGAGCGCTTCAAGGAGGATAGACTCACGGGAGAACATCAGACGCTAAGGAACACCTTCATGGCCTCGCCGTCCTGGCCCACTGGCGAACAGCTTATTGTGAGTGTGGCGAAATCATTTCTACTGAACGACACCCTTTTTGATAAATCTTAGAGAAGTACCAGATCTTAGAATTGGTATGGTCATAGTTACATACTGAGCTTAATTAGTTCATTGACTTGGGCTCTCGGAAGTCTCTGCATCCTCTTGGGGCACCGCATACACCTCACGAAATCCAAGCATGCCAGTTTTCGCTGCAATTGCTTAAAAGATACGCTTCGTAATTTTCTCAGCAAACCCTGTCATTATGGGAATCCGTCCGTCATCTTTGGGCGTCCGCCATCTTTGAAAGTCCGCCATATTTGATTTAGAATGACGTCACTTAGCTTATCCATTACCATGCAAGTATGCAACCTAAAACGTAACGAATTTGAAGGAGCTGGAGTGCCAGGAAGCGGTTTAAATTTACCTACTCCTTAGATTTTTATACAGTAAGTTAGTTCGTTAGTTGCAGGTATACCTAAAGAAAACGTGTTAAAAATATCTAAGTAAGTAATTTGTTCCTCCCCTAGTATTCATGCGAGGCCGTGAAGTACGACCGTCGTGGGTACAAGCCCCGCGAGCGCGCACTCCTCGCGTCCGACAAGGCGCTGTACGTCCTCGACGCCAGCAACCGCAAGACGTACAAGTTGAAGCATCGTCTGCCGCTCGACAAGCTCAGGGTTGTCGTCACCAACGAGACCGATACCTTGGTGCTGATCAAGATCCCGCAGGAGTTGAAGAAGGATAAGGTGTGTAGTAAAACTAGCTTTATTTTTGTACCAATCCGATGGTAGGTAAGAGGTTTAAATTGCATTGATACCCCTGAGATAACGCTGAAATGTCTTATGTGAACACTTTTTGAATTTACCTTTTTCTTCAATCTGTAGTCAGACTCAAGTCAAGTTTGTGCGAACCGCCAGCACAGCGCGCCAATCTGTAGAATTCATTGCCGGCTTGTCTATGTCCCGATCATCATAATATAGAGATGTCTTCGAAGTTCGAATGAATTCAGTTTCTTCTAGGGTTCTAGGCAATCGTACTACACTTTAGCACGCGTCATCTCTTCGTAAACCTACTAAGTGATAATAAAATCTCTTACCCAAAAATATTGGCCCATCTCTGCTTTTCTTCAACAACTAGGATCATAGTCATTACAACTCAAGAAACCTGTCGATTGCACTGCCAAAGACAATGGACGCATGCAATTTTTTTTATTTATTTGAAGTTTGCGAGACCAAAAATGACCATCATTCCAAATTATAATGTTTGCATTGCAGGGAGACCTGATCATCTCTGTGTCGCACCTGATCGAGTCGCTGACCATCATGACGGACTACACCAAGAAGCCCGAGCTCATCGAGATCGTTGACACCAGGACGTAAGTAACTCCACTCTGCACGACAGGATTTTGACATATGACACATCAGCTGAATCGGTGGGGTGACGCGAATTGTCATGAAATTCAAGATTTTTCATCAATTTACAGCATTCAATTTTGCTATTAAAAATAAATCACAGCGGCTGTTTCATACGATAGGTTTGAGGTTTATATTTCCAAAAACCTCATAAGGTCGATAAAACGGCGTCAATCTATTGCAAAATGTGTGTAAAATACATATTACTACACCCTTCCAAAAATTAGATACTTTAAAAACGCTGGAAATAATGTACATACACAAGATAACCATTTGATAATAAAGTCGGAAATCTAAAATAAAAACAGTGACATTCCATCTGCATTCTTATTTTTGCCATTTTACATATAAATTAATAAAAAAACACGATACAAATCTCGACAAAAAATACTACAAAGTGTGTTGCAATATGACATTTCTTAGTGCTGACCGTAAAACTAAGTTTCATCATTACGATTAAAAAGTTGCATTCAACCTAATCGATAATCGTAATAGAGTAAACTTTAAAGAAAAGTTTTGGGACCACTGAGGAAATTACCTATGGAGATGGCATATTATTCTGCTATAGATATTTTAGTTGTACAAATATCTATGATATCGATAATAAAAGAAAGACAACAACATTTTGTCACGTGCTTTTTTATTATGCTATAATTATTTTGTTATGCGCCCAGATTTGAGGTACATTTGCTGTCAAACGGTTTCGCGGTAAAAGATTTTGGCTGTTTTCTTGAATGACGATAAATGAAAATGGCGGCCAATTTTGTAAGTCATGCTAATTCTGTAGGTAGCCAGTCAGGCAGCCCAGCCGGCACAACAATACCGTACCGGACCTAGAAAGCCATGCCTCCGCAGTAGAGCCTATTTAGACATACAGGGACTCCGTACACAAGTACACATCGGGGCTCTAAAATATTGACACTTAAAAGTATTGGTTGGATAAAAAAATTAGAAAGGTATAGGGAGACCTTTGCGTAGCAGTAAGCGGTTCAGCCTATTAAAAACAGACCGGCCAAATGCGAGTCGGACTCACGCACCAAGGGTTCTGTACAAACTGACGACATAAACGGTCATCTTTTCTCTACGTAGACTTGGAGGGTTGTTTTTTTCACAGCTTCAAGGGACCACAGATTTGATATTTGGGTTATTTTTTATGAGGTACGGAACCCTAAAAAGTATTTTTAAATAGTGTATCTCTCTTTTTTGGAATTTAAGGACTTCTTTAGGAATTTAAAGGAGGCCTTCTCATAAACTTCTTTAGGAATTTAAAGGTGGCCTACTTTAAATTCCGCCATTTATATCGGTCTTGCGCCACTTGGATGAGAAATCATCAAATATCCGCTCCTGTTAAACTTTTAACAAAAAGTCGTTGTCGTCTCGCGGCGCCCGACCCCTGTAGCGTCTCCCGCGGTGGCTGGCTTTGTTTGAGGTTCTCTCCTTCAAATATCACCATCTCCTCCGGGACAGAGCGGTGCTCCGCTCAAAAGAGCAGACTGCCAGTATGCTCCAACGTGTCCTCCGGGCGATAGTCACATTGGTGACACCTGGGTGTTTCCTCCCGCCCCATGATGTGCAGGAACGTCTCGAAACTTTCGTGTCCGGTGAGGATCTGCGTCAGGTGGTAGGTGAGGATGCCCGTGGCGCCTCACTTCCCCCGCTCTGGGCGGAGCGGGGGGGAGTGTCAGACCCGCAACCCCGGTAGGGTCCTGCCGGGATTGTGGGTTGTTCGAAAGAGATACCGCGGCCCCGAGTAAAAGAAGGAACATCGATCGGTGGACATTAGTCAGTAAAAGTCTGACACTCCCCCCCGCTTCGCCTAGAGCGGGGAAGTTATCTGATGATTTCCCACCCCAAAAAAAAACCCGTCACACGACATCAAGAAAACTCCAAACTCCTTTTTACCCCAAGGCTTCCACTCCAAGAACACTTTGGCCTACGAGCCATGTTTTAAGAAAGAATGAAAACGCTTTCCAAATAACTAATCAAACCATACTACAAACAATTTTGTCGAACAAATATAATTTATCTTGGCTGATTTTTTTACTGTGCCTACCAAGATCATAATAAGGGCGTTCTATATTCAACCTTATTTATTTATTTTTGCAATTCACATTCAAATAGTAGGTACAAAACCAAATAGCAAATAAACATCCAAACTATAATATTATAAATGCGAAAGTAACTCTGTCTGTCTGTCTGTCTCTTCTTCACGCCTAAACCACTGAACCGAT
The DNA here is from genome assembly GCA_905475445.1 of Ochropleura plecta. Taxonomy (NCBI): domain Eukaryota; kingdom Metazoa; phylum Arthropoda; class Insecta; order Lepidoptera; family Noctuidae; genus Ochropleura; species Ochropleura plecta. The sequence goes on from FR997735.1 coordinate 2,862,082, forward strand.
TTCAATGAAATTTGGTACAGATATAGTCTGGGACCCGAGAAAGGACATAGGATAGTTTTCATCCCGGAAATCCCCCGGGAACGGGAACTATTAATCCACGCGGACGAAGTCGCGGGCAAAAGCTAGTTTTAATATAAATTCGAACAGCGAGCGCATTCCTTATTTGAATTTTTATCTGAAAATAATATTGGCGCGAATTTAGCCATAGATCAGATTCTACTGTTTGTTGTTGAGTCGGTTTTAGTGGCGTAAAAAATATTATTATCAATATTTATAGTATTTTACACGTATTACAAAATTATTCTTATTTTAATCTATCAATTTCTGATATTCCATAATTTAATTATTCGAGTTGATTGATTTACAAGAAAATAATCGATTGAAATAATCGCATTTACACATCACAAAATAAAAAAAAGAAATGGACGTCATTTTCGAAAGTGAATTTGTAGAGGTGTAAAAGTAACGAAAAAAATCGTACCCGCATGTATTCGTTACTTTAACAATTAGTACTCGTTACTATCGTATCGTTACTTTACTCGTTACTTCTTACATCTTAAATCATGATATGTTACGTTAGAGCAACGATTTGAGTCGTATTGCGTACGCGTACAGTACGACATCGCAATACATTACGCATCAATTATAATGTAAAAGCAACAAATAGGTGTCCAAAATTATTTATTGACAATAAAATAATACAACATTCTAACGATATAAATCACCATAAAATAAAAGTAGTTTTGAAAAAAAAAACATGTTTTAAACCAAATTGAAACAACAATAGAAATCTTTTGTTCTTAGAATATAATAAACAAAGAAATAAACTATAATAAAATAAAAACATATTTTAAACATTTAACATCTGCAACTTACTCGTCGCGTCATTCATCATCAACGGCAAAGGAAAAGGCAAAAAAGGCAAAGGCATCAACGGTATACTTGCGTGAACGGAAACAGTGTAGGTACCCATACGAAAAGTGCGAGTAACGAAACGCATTCGTGAGTAACGTTTCGTTACTTCGTACTAGATGGCGCACCCGTTACTCAGTACCGAATACATACGGTTTGTCACAGCTCTAGAATTTAGTAGTGGTTATGAATCCTATTACGTGTTAATGGTCCTATTATTGCAAATTACGATAAGATCTGGGCATGTTCATGTTATTTATAATATTTGCTATGATATTTGTCTCATTTGTTATAGAATCTATTCGCGTCCGTGTGATATAATGTGGAATGAAAAATGTAAACAAGCACGATTGGCGCGAAACTTCGACTTTAGATTTCAAAATGTATCATTACCACTGCTAATTTAAGTTCAATTACGAATGATTTCTGCACGTAATAAAAGGACACGTTAATCAGGCCCAACAATGTGGAGCTTATATGTCCGAAAACCATTTTTTTATGATTTTTAGCGTCGACCTACACTGCCATCAAAATGGCTATGATCGTAATTTACGCACATGGATTTTATAAAGGTTAATTAAGAAACTTGCTCAATAATTAAAGAACTTCTAACGACGTTTACATATGAGATTTTTATTCAACTATCTAAATGAATGCACACCCATATTATTTTTTAACCAGAAAATAAAATATTTACAAAAATAATGAGGAGGTCGTATGACTTAAATGTTCGACCCCTTTCGGGGCCAGTACCGAGCCAGCGGAGGTTTGAATGTCGAGCCCCCGAAGGGGTCCGTACCGAACTATACGGTTAATAAGACTGTCCATCTAAGCAAGACCAACACAACCAAGTCCTATCCATTTTTATGGTAGCTTACAAATGAGTCTATTACAATCTGTAGCGACACAAATATGAAGAGGCAAAAAGTACTACAGCGCCATCTATGCAACCACTGAAGCACTAACGGCAAAAATTCCTACATCGCGCAAGCAAAGTTGTACGCGGAGTTAAAATATATACGAGCACCCGACAAGCAAATGTCGGGCAGTGGCCCACCAGACACGACACCCGTCTGGTCGGAGGATCCTCCCTTTTCTATAGAGGATGGAGAACTTTACACCCTGTTCTTCATACCTCTAAAAATTAAATACCCCAATATAGTTTGAAAAAACAAATCATGTTTAGGCTAGCAGTTGGTCCTGGTTATCATTCTTGGATTTTTGACAATTGTTTCTACGAATAGTTAGAGCTCTGAAAATCTGAACAGGGATATTGTATCGCGCTATGGAGGTCAAATAGGCAGTCGCTTCGTGTAAAATATTGGTATTCTGTAAGTAAAGGCAAGGTCTTTACCTAGCTTTTTCTGAACTAGGTATTTTGGGGTCGATTTTCAGGCAGTTACAGAATACCTTTTTTTTTTTCTTGGCCTCCTGTTTTCATTCTTCAACCCGATTTTTTTCCTAACATTACTATTCTAGATTCATATGTATGTATTACCAACATAACATATGAATCTAAAACAGTAGTGTATGTAGACCCAGAACCATCCATGGTCTAAACTTTCTGTCAATTTCCAGCATCGCGCATGACTTGGTGAACGGCAAGCAGGGTGGCACCATAGAGGTGCAGAACGGTCCGCAACCCAACATACACCGCGCCAAGAGCGGCAACCTGATCGTTGTATGTATACCTTTACTTTTCTTCTTCAATGCGTACGGTAATTGTAAAACTAATGGCGCTAGTGTAGCTAGTTTCAATCATAGGTGTAAAATCTGTGAATGTATCGCAAATAGCTTAACCGTATTTAGGTAGATTGGCACTTATGTAAGGTCACGTCACTGAGCTATGACAGCCCATCCCTATTATTATTAAATTGATATTCGAATAGAACTGTCACATCTACAGCGATATCTTAATTACTTGAATAAACTCGCAAAGTAGATATTAAGTAGGCGAAGGGGCATGGAAGCAACTCTGGGTCCTTGATACTTCAGAAATTTAGCTTACAGCTATTAAATCATTTATTTTTATTTTTTTAATTTTCAGATTGCAACACCCTGAGCGGCCAAGTATTGCAACAAACTAGTTACTACACGAAACAACGATGTTACTGTACGTAGAATTAAGTTCAACTATTCCATTTCGTATTGCATAGTATTTATTGTTAGCACCAGTTATTGTGATGTGCCTACCGCATTGTAAATAGCTATAACGTTCCTTACAGGAATACCTACCCGCAAATTGTATTAAAAAAAAGTAATACTACCCTACTTTTGTCAACTTTATTTAAAATCAGTCTTTTAAAATCAGTATTTTTGGCTGAAACCTTATTATAGAATAACTGGGTACAATTATTCTCTAGGTATGGTGGGCACATTGTACCTAAATATAACTATGTTTGGTAATTTTATCTTGGCAATAAGTGAAGCGAACAACAACTAGTTACAGTTAAGTTTTATAATTATTATTTTGTGTTTATGTACTTATTTTTTATTCTTTATTTTTATTCGAAGTTATTTATAGTTAAGTGCTCTATGTATAGTTTAAAAATAATACAAATCCTTGTTGTTTGATACCTAGAGTACATAACTGTAACAAGCAATCCAATTACAATTTTATACCCAATTATGTTTTTTTATAAATTATTGATGAAAGTAAATAATTATGTATTTATGAATACGTTTTAATATGAAGTTTTTATGTATTTGATGTGATATAATCTTCATGAGATTTACGTACAAAGTACTTAGTATTTTTTGTATGCCATAAAACTTAGGTATTGTCAGAAATGTGTCAATTATTACATATTAATTAGAATTTTAAAAATCCTGCACAGGGGTATTCTTGTAAATAAAATCTTAAATATTTACTTGCTGAATATAAATAGTAAGCATAGTCGTACCAAAGGTATTTTCAAAATTATTGAGAATGAGAAATGGCTAGTTTAATTAATATAGAATGATAACTATCACTTCTAGGCATATTCTCAGAAAAAATATTATATTTATATTATAATTGACACATTTCGTTTTGTTTGTTAAAATGGATAAGCTGAATCAAAGGTGCCTACTATAAGGAAACAATTTGAATTAGTGTTACAATGAATATATTTTATAAAAATAAGATCATTGTGGGTGTTCTTTAGTTCGCGTCGGCCATTGCCTTCTTACAGAATTTATGAAGGCCTATTGTGTATTTAAATGGCAGGTTTTGGTTTAATTCGTCGTAAACAATTCTTGATGGGTACGCAATAGGCCATCGTGACAGAATGGCCATATTTTTAAGGTACAGGCTATTAAGTGCCTTGTTTATATAAGCCAGTTCCTTTGCAGTCATTTTAAATAAAGGTATTTTAGTAAAAAAGTGCGTTTTTATTTTGGAATCATCCCCTTTTTTGCGGTTGGGAAATCAAACCCACCCATGTTCCTTCTATTGACCTTACGTTCCGGGGCCGCGGTATCTCTTTAGAACAACCCGCAACCCCGACAGGCGGTGGCCCTGACCCCTCTGCTTTGCTGACATCTCTTTACTAAATTATTTATAAAATAATTATCTTGCAGGTAAAATCAAAACACGGTAAGAAATATTGTCTAAAACTATGTTGCCAGTACAATGACAATCAACACCACAGATCAAATTAAAATAGATTTCTAATATTATAAATACTGTTAATAAAATACTGTATATAAATAGTGTTTTTTACTGTTTCTTGAAAAAACTGCTAAACGGATTTCGATGAAATCTGGCAGTTTGTAACTTGGCTTTTTATCCCGGTATTTACCGAAATCCGTGCGGGCGAAGCCGCGGCTTATTATAACTTTGAGTTTCTAATCTTAAAAAAGGGACGCCTTTGTAAAGTTTTGCACCGCACATTACTCGTGTTGGTTGGTATCATCTGTTGATTAATAATGCAATGGGGTTGGCATTCTAGTTGGGTTACCAAGTTACCATTGTAACCCAATTAGAAAAATTAAGAATTTGTAATTCATGTCATTACATGAATTACAAATTCTTATAAATGCCCGACTGTTCAAGAGCTTTACAGTCTAGATTGTTTTCGTCTACTAACTTAAACAAATCACTAAAGGCTTCTTACTATATTGACATTTCATTGTCTTCGGTGAAAGTTGTCTTTGATAATACTCCGTTTGAAAACAATCTGTCATCTCCAATCGCTTCGTGAAATATTCAGACACATTTTGATTGCCCTAAAGGGTAACTTGCTGCGAAAATATAGTTGACATTATTCGAGAAGACAAGGCACACAGGTTATATGAGAAGCCAATTTTGAAAATAAAATGGCCTGATTTATTATGTATTTAATACATCTATATAAATTATTTACAAAATACAAATTGAAAAAAATATGTAAGTACAAGTATAAAAATTGGACGAAGAGTTAAAAGGCGTCTAAAAAACCATCCACATCGCTGTCTATAGGAAAAGTGCCATGATTGGACATGGTAATGCTGGCTTGATGGTTCTTTGGTCAAAAGGGCCAGCCTTCTGATCACTTGAAGAGTCGACTAATCGCTTCGAGATATCCCGAAATAGCATTTTTATATGATATATGAGTGTTTAAAGAATTGTTTATGCACCGCAAAAAATAAAATACAAAACCATATTTCATCATATTATAATTATTTAAAAAAACATTAGGTACATTTTTACAATTATTATTATCATAAAATGTGATAACAACAATCCAGAGTTACAGTGACAGACAATCGTCTCTCGCCTACTTCAGTCTTTCTATAAAACGAAACATCTCTGAGTTAAAACTGTGAACTTATAACTGTATACTAAAGCGCATAAGTAGCCCGCGCAATTCAAATTTTCTAACGTTTTAGCAATTTATAGATCAGTTTTAGGTTGTATTTTGATTAATATATGAATCTCGACCGTTACAAATCTGATCTTTTACAATACATCCATTTCATATGCACACAAACATTTTATGGTCGCGCATCATTATTTATTTAGAGATACAGCCTGACACTATAGTGCAAATTATAAATTATTTGCAAAAAAAGAAGAGAATTTGAATTTGCGGACTACCCCGGCGCTTTCACCTTAACCTGTCTTTATCATTTATTTGATCAATATTTTTAGCAATACATGATATACCAAGATCTAGGCCGTGGCCTTTCCGCATTCCGCCCCCAAATATTCATTTGCATGTGTGTCTGGACGGTGATCCAAGCATTCACTGATGTTACAACATCCCATCAAACATTATAAAAAACATTTCTGAATCACAAACTGCCCACACAATTTACAACATAAATTCGAAGTACCCCCGAATAAGCACACCATATAAAATATAAAAAATGACGATTATCTCCGAAACTCCGGATTATTTACACGATGGACTCGCGTCTTATAGCTAATATAATACAAGGGAACATAGTCTTTCAGCCGGTGACTTACTAAGATACTCGATATTGCGAAACTACGTCGAAAAAGGCGAAAATTCACAAAGATTTACGGTTTTCATCATTATATGCCTGGGCTTTTCTCAACTTTATTGGGGTCGGCTTCCAGTCATACCGGATGCAGCCGAGTTCCAGAATTTTAAATGAAGCCACTTTAACGGTACCTCTTGAATAACCACTGGACCGGCCAAAGTGATTATAATAACCACAAGAACTATGATGTATTGCGTACACGGTGATTAGAGTCACCTAGCGGAAAAGTTCCGAATTACGTCGAATGCCGTCTCTAACGAGTGTTCGTGGTACAGTTAAAAATTACTAGATGGCTCTTTATTAAATTTGTCGCCCGTCAGTGAATTTTTTCTGAGATATGGCAACTTGAAGTTTAGAAAAAAAAATATTGAAAGTGACAGTTCGAAGTGCGTGACAAGTGGGTGCCGTGTTGTGTGTTAGTGTAAACAAATATTTGGTAAGTTTTCTGTGTTTAAACCTTATTGTTATTGTTATTTTACATCAAAATAAACGTGAAGATATTTCCTTTGCGAAATATGCATTATTACGACGATCTCAATACGTTTACATAGTATAATTTCGTTGGAAAAGTTTTTGTTTTTGCGCGCCATGTTTGTTTGATATTTCTCTGCATAAAATGTATTCTAATAGTTAAAAATAATAGTCTAAAGTTAAATAACTGCTATCCATCCGAGACTTCTTCACTATTAGCACATTATTGGCAATTTACAAACGCAAAATCATTCAAATATCTTGAAATATTTTGATTACCGGACCGAGGTCAATGACCTCTTGATAAAAGTGCATAACTTTGTTTATTTTTTTTATGGCAGAAAACTAAATATTTATATTAAGTTATTGGTGTCATTTTAAAAAGTATATACTGTATTATTATCATAAAAAAATATGTTCACCAGTAAGCACTAAATTTTTCGTAAAGCTCGAAACAATAATAAATACGATGTTTTTTTGTTATATCCTCAACTTTAAACTGTTTTTTCGTCCTTTATTATTAATTTTAGTAATTTACTTAAATTCAAATAAAATGCTGTATTCTTTGAGAAATGCGTGGGTATTTTTTATTTGAATGTAGCTATAGTAGTTTTGCAGTAATAACCGTTTTTGAAACGAAAGAAGAAGAAAGAAGAATATCTTCTATTGACATTTCTAGCACGGCCGTGTGAGCCGAGTGTCACCGCGCGGTTTGGACTGTTTAGTGGTTAATAAATCAGTTTAATAGGACTGGTTGTCAAGACTTCCAGGCCATTGATTATTTGTAACTATGTCAAAGATCTTCATATGAATGATAGCCGGAACCAAACGGCTTAACGTGCTTTTAGAGACACGGAGGATACTAGGTATGTAATGGATGGTTACCCATCCACATACCGACCTTGGCAAGCGCGGCTTAACCTCAGAAGTTTTGAATTACGGTTTTGTTTTCTTTTGAGAAAGAATATATCTTTTACAGAAAAAAGTACCAACTGATTTGAGTTATGCAATAATAGGTAATTTAATTTTTATGCATCCTCACGCCTTAACCCTTGTATATTGTCAATTTTTATTTAAACATGAATATCATACATAATAAGTCTTCACTTTTGAATTTTCGCTTTCTCGACCAAAACAATATCTCTCATTAAAATGCAGGGAAGTATATTGTATTCTATATACATTTCAACGAAATTCATAGAAGATACGTCTTTAAAAAACGTAAATAAAACTTCGCATATATTTACAGATAATTGTTTAAAAAAACTAACGCAGCCGCTAACGTTATAAGTTAATCTTTACATCCAATAATTTGTGAATAGACAACATGATATATATATTAGTTTTTTTTTACTAGATCACCTGCCAGTGATTTGAAACTCATGAATATACATACACACTTACATAATATAAATGCCAACTAAGTCAGGCCCGATATTGCTAGTTAGGACCTATTATTCGAACGAAGAGCGATATGCATGGATATGTAAAATTTTGTAAAAATAAAAAAAAAGTTGACAACGCATGCATATCTAGCCCGATTTGGTATAAATATTACGATTATTTCCAGTCAATGGCACTTTTGCAAAAACTATATTTATTCCGAACCATTTTATTAACCTTTGAACTGCTGATGTGGGGCCGCTCCGGCCAGCAACAATAATAATAATAACAAAATCCTGGGACTCCCTCGCATGCGATGCATACGCTGCTTGCTTCGAATTTAGAGACGCCAGGGCCGTGAGAAGTGGTGTAGTGTTTTTCATTTAAATATATTTAAATTGCATAATAAATTTAGACCTCAAAATGAGAAGGCCGCTCTGACCCCTACGTCAGAGATAACCTAAAATAAATCACGTCAGGTTAAATAAATAAACACAACTATACATATCGCCCTAAATCAGCAACATATTTGGGACCCAACAAGAACCTAACATTAAATATATAAAAAAAGTTTGCGAAACGAAACAACTGAAATTCAAAACAACTCAATTCCGATTATACATAATCACAGAACTCGTAGACTTACATTAATTAAATGTATAAACACTAAACAGATAACACTAACAGAATGCTGCTTACCCACCTTTTAATTATAGCTATGACAAGACATTAATGTTATTATTGCGCAGATATTGCATTCGAAACTATTTCTACTGATAATTCTTTTGTTTATTATGACGAGTGGTTGCGAGTACAGCGAGTTTGACCATATTTTATTAAGGCCTTAAGCATCACGTTCAAACCTAATTCCGTCATTAGCAGCTCGCATAGACCAGACATTTATTTGATAATGATCTCATTATGTTGTGTTTGATGTTTAATTCTCGATGACCTCAACGAAATAAAAAGCGCTCGAAATGTTTCGCAATAACAGTAAAATCGCTACAATCTACGGACTTTTAAAATGTTCTGTCAACTGTATCAAACATGTTCTAATAAATTCAATATTCGATTTGTTTTGCAAAGTCTAAAACGCTTACAAAATGGCAGTTTTTATTAGTCAATTTGTCTGTTAAGCGAGAGGTTTTACTTCATGGTGGAATGGGATTGCTCTTATTTGCATTTAATGTTGGCAACACAAAGATTGTTTTTTTTACTGCTGGCACACACACCTTCAGTCTCAGATTATCAAAGAATATCTAATTGGGTTGAGGATAAAAGCAGAGGCAAGATAGAAAAGAGATCATAGCCTTAGGCACTTTGTAATCTGCCTTACATGACTTGGGAACAATGAGACTCGCCAGTCTTCATGGGAGGAACATAGTGCTGCCAACCATCAAATATGATCATTTTTGTTACAACCACAAGGACTCATAACAGAAATAAAACAATTCGTTTCGCTAAATAGAAATTAAACAACTGTTCTTATTTAAAATTAATTATTCTAGTTTACATTATTTACAAACATATGCACAGGACGCCTGACATCCGTCCGCGGTAACTAGCGCTATGCGATACTTTGGTTACTACTATTTTATCATACATTTTGGTAAGCGTTACGTTCAACGCAATAAGTTACAATTGCTTCACAGGGTTCCGCACCTTTACAAACTTTACTAAATTCAATTTTCATAATAAGATTATATTTTTATTAAAAACGTAGAAATGGAAATTTATTCAGACTATTCACTCCAACATCCATTGTTGGGACATCAGATTTGTTGTTATAATTTTGTACTGAATATTCGCAAATAGTGCAAGAAGCATAGCATAGTGCTAAAGTTTCTTGAAGAACACAGCCTTCATCTTAGGAGCTAACCATACATGAGATTGAAGCTAATATTAGACTAGGCACAAAATCGCACTCGCACGGAACCCACACTTCGTCACACACCACAGGCTACAATTTATACTAGATCACATCGTCAAAATTGGTCTAAAGTAAGCACCGTTTCTTCCTTTTTCGAAAGTATCTTTTGCAATGAATTCTGTACTATTTCACTTGTCCCAAGGCCTCTTGCGGCGGCTCGGTAGGTTTGAAACCACTTTCAGATTTGTAAGGCTCACTTTTAAAGTCTTGACTGTCGTTTTTGGTTTGGTCTTTGTCCTCAGGGTACCCTCCGTAGGGCTTCTTGCCCTGCGTGTGGTCCTGCTCGCGCATCTGCCGGCGACGCTGCTTGGACCACAGCTCGTGGCAGTCCTGCCACGTGGGCAGCTCGGGCGCAGGCATTCTGGAAATAGGCGGACAGGTTAATGGTGTACCTAACTAGTGAGGTGTAGGGACGCATAGCTTGATCTCGTAGAGGTTTCCGGTAGATTGTGCATCCTAGTGTCAGTCATAATCTTTTCTGGGCACTATCAAGTGTTCCTCAATATAAATTAACCGAAGATATGAGCCCAATCTGCAAATCGGTGAGAGGTATGTCTGCATGAAGGAATGCCTGAAGGCCTGTGTATAGTTTATCACAAAAACCATGTATGTGTGGACTACGCACGAACGTACACGTATGTAGTATGTACCACGGAGCATACGTGTATTGCCCTGAAATGATTCTGTTGGATGAAAACAACACCAATTTGTTATGATAGCACTCATTCACTCCATACTTGTTGAATCTGTCTTATGTCAGTTCGCGAGACCGTCGATGGCAGCTTCTACCAAACATTCTAAAACCTGGATGATTGAACAATATACATAATCAATACTCACGGGGTTTGATAATCCCATTTGGTATAACTAAAGGGATAAGTTTTTTATTAGGTCTTTAACTCCTAACATATTCCCAGCCTATTACCAGGTATTACTACTAGATTTGTTTAAAGGAACTACTGCGTTTCGAAACTTAAATTGGCCGCCATTTGTAATAATGTCGTTTGTATGCAGTCCCTTTGAACAAACCTTTAACATAATTCTAAATTCAGTCATTCAATCATGTTATTACACCATTGTATTCATATTTCATACATCATCCCTTGTTTTTTTTTTTGTATTTTTCAATCATGCAATTGATATTTGGATTTTTTGTATTAAATAAGTTAAATAATTAGTTCAAATAAGTGTTGCTTGCTCATCAATCTGCTGAAGTGATTATATAACTTCTCAAGTTACTTGATGAAACATGGATGGATGTAAATTGATGGATGATAATGATCTTTCTTCATTCGATTCTGGAGTCGCCATTTACGACCAAATTCCAAGGTAAATGATGAAAAAGTCATACTGAGAATCTGCATGCATTATGACATGATTATACTATTTTAATGTAGACATGCAATGAGATAAAAGGTGAAAAACATTTCTTCAACAAATATGTTTGCTCTCGCTTAACCTTCATAATTTCGCGCATGGGCTAGCATACTTAAACTACCATCAATTAATCAATACTTTACTCAGGACACCAACTTTATAAAAAACACATTGATTGTCGCATGTAGGGTTAATACCTCGTTGGAGGCTTTTAAGATCTATCCGTCACCTCTTGCTGATCCTATCTAAATGTGTCTGAATGACTGCCCATGCTGGACGATAGGACTTTACCAAATCCATTTCATGTGTACACTTCTATAAACGGACCAAGAATTATTGTCCTTCGATGGCGAGATTTGTATAAATACCAACAACTGCATTATAGTTCCCTTTTCGGTTTTAGAGGTTAACCTTAATGGAAAAATTAGTTACCTATGGAAAATCCCAATAACAATACACGACCTGGGAATCGAACCCAAGACCTAACGCTTAGCAGTCATACATCCGACCACGAGACGACAGTTTTCATTACCATTCAATTAATTTCAATACATGGTATTATTTGGGCAGGTTTCGAACCAGCGACACATAGAACATCTTATGCAACAATCAGGTAATCGTCACTTGGCAACTAGCCTCTCGTCAGTTGAAGGCATCATACCTACAGTCCTACAATGCCAAGCAAAAAAACCAAAGTCAAACACAACTCACTGCTCTGGCACCACATTCTTCAACCAGGGGCTTTTCAGAGCATCCTCGGCAGTGATCCTCCGGTCAGGGTCCAGCTCCAGCATCCGGTCCAGCAGCGTGAGAGCCTGCGGCGGCATGAAGGCGAAGTGTTCGCGCACGCAGCGCTTGTGGAACTTCTTGGGACGCAGAGTGTGCCACAGTGGTAGGTTCACCACGTTGGGCCACACGCCCGGGACCGGAGTACCGCACACGCGAGAGATCATCTCCAGCTGCATCATCTCCACGTTCGCCTGTCGGGGAGTTTGTGTTCATAACTAATACTTGGCTTTTAGATATCGCTATTAGCGATAAGACCGCCATTGTAACCCTAGTTTTAGCACTTTTTTGTAAAACAGTTTTTTTTTTTAATTTTGGTGTGCAATAAAGCATATTCTATTCTATTCTTTCAGGCTCATGAACGAGAAAAATGGAACATCAGATAAATTAATCAATTATTTGACGATAATCACCCACAAATAAAATATACACACACTACATAATATCACGTATCACGCCTGTATCGTGAGAAATTACTGATGGACCATGAAATAACATTTTGCAATGGAACACAGGACACCCCAAGTCCAGCAAACACTCGACCAATGAGGCAGTTTACCTGGAACAGCGGATGCTTCAGGAACAATTCGCCCAGGATGCAGCCCATGGACCAGACGTCGACGGCCGGGCCGTACCGCTCCTCGCCCAGCAGTAGCTCGGGCGGCCGGTACCACAGCGTGATGACCTTGTTGGTGTAGGGTCGCTGCCGGTCCTCGGCCGACCACAGCCGCGCCAGACCGAAGTCGCCGAGTTTCACTTCGCCCCTGTTGAAGTTGTAAGTGGTAGTTTAGAAAAAGAAACAATAATACAAGAAAGGGAATCCACAATATCACCATATGTGTTGTATTAATCTGCTGGTTGACGAAAATAAGCAGCAATTTCCATTAATCCAGCTTATACCTGTTTCAGCAATCTTATTTTCTTCTATTTATATCATAGTTATTAAAAGGATTTGTGCAAATCCAGAGTCAAAATTATGGGACAGCATTACCTTTGTCTCATTCCACATTCTTGAACATAAATAAAAGATAGACAGTAAATCTAACATTTTTGTAAATGTAACTTAATCTCTGATAAACAAGAAATATAAGGGTAAACACCAAAACAAATACAAACTCACTTATTATTCATCAGTATATTGCTGCACTTGATGTCTCGATGCAGGAAGTTCTTCCGGTGGCAGTATGCCAGCCCGTCCAGCAGCTGGCGCATGATGGACGCGTTGTGCGACTCCGTGAAGTCTACCATCTTGGACTCCAGAAGACCCATTAAGTCGTGGTCCATATACTCGAACACGAGGTAGAATGAGCCTTTGTCCTGAGGAAAAATCAAGATTAAGTAAAAAACAAGATTAAGCTTCTGTCTCTTTGTGAAAGGATAAAAACTGTAACATGTCTCACGCTGTTTTAGGAGCAGTGGTGATGAAAGAATTTGCAGGAAAAACAATTATGTCTGACTGGGACCTGCTGACATGACGAGTATGGAAGACTAGCGCCCGTGGCTTTGTCCGCGTGATATCGAAAAATAAGTATCCTATGTGTTATTCCAGACCTCTGTGCCAAATTTCATCAAGATCAGTTCAGCTATTTTGACGTGAAAGATAAACACATCCATCCACCTCACGAATACTCGCATTTATAATATTAGTAGGAAGTTATGCTGCGCCAAATAAATTTGAATAAGGGCAGGACAATGATGATGCATGTGCTTTACTGCTATTACCACCAGCCTGCCACCGACCTTAGACACTTAACAGAATTGCAACCATAAAAACAAGCAAGCCTTAGTTGACCTTCCAATAATTTCAAGACAACCTCGATGACGCCTCACTGGTCTACTGGTCACAAGCGCAACTGCTAATCATGAGGCCCTGGGTCGAATATTCAAGTATGCGAAGTGATATTTGGTGCTTCCATCAGGAATTTCTCAACAGCAGCGGAGTCTGTATTCGTGCCCCATTAATGGCACTAGGTACACCCCTATTACATAGGACCTGAATATAACTGGTGAAATGTGGGTATTAGGTATACCTCTGCCTAACTCTTCGAAGATTACAGATTAGGTACTGTTGTTACAACTACAAACCATCACAAAGAAGTGACCTAGTGGCTAAATAATAGTAGCCGCTCAGGTCGATCTTTAGGTTAAGCCGCGCATGCCTAGGTCTTTCTGTGGATGGGTGACCACCCGTTACATACCGAGTTTCCTCCGTGCCTTGGAAAGCACGTTAAGCTGTTGGTCCCAGGCTGTTATTTGTAGATCTTTGACAGTTGTTACAGCTAGTCAGTGTCCCGAAAGTCTGACAACCAGTCTTACCAAGGTATCGTAATACCCTGCACTAACTGGGTTGTAGAGGTCGGATAGGCAGTTGCTCCATGTAAAATACTGGTATTCAGCTGCATAGTTGGGAAAAGGTTAGGCAGATGATGATGACAAAGAAGTGACCATACCTTTCTAAAGTCCATAGCATCCTGCTTATCCGTAACGATTTCTCGTAGATTAACAATATTCTTATGGTTGAGCTGTCGTAATATCTTGATCTCCCGTACGGCGGTGATGGGGAAGCCTTCCTTTTCGTTTTCAAGACGCACCTTCTTGAGCGCGACAAGTTGGCCTGTGTTCTTGTCGCGTGCTTTGTATACTTGGCCGTAAGTACCCTCGCCAATTTGGGTGATAACCTGGATTTACCACAAAAGTAGTTAGATTAGAATGTTTTTTGGAACATTTATGATCTAACATATTGCTAAGATTGGCATAACTGCAAAGTGAATGAAGTTATTGTATGTTATTGAGGGCATACAAATTCAAATTGTTGTTCTTGAGGGGTAATGAAACACTGCTGCAATATTCGATTTCTGAAGAGATTGTAGAAAGAAGACAACCACCATTTTCTTTCATTTGCTATGCAAGTGATTTAAAGTTTACTTATCAGAACACCAACAACCATTCGATATACTAGACTCCGAATAACACGATACCCGACTTGTGTCAACTAATGTAATTTGAGCAACATTCAAAAAGTTAATTTTCTCATATAATCTGAGTAACATTGTAATTCTGTATATTACTTTCAACGGCACAGTCCTTTATAATTATGATTATTTAAATTGAATGCAGTCTCCATTCAATGTAATTAACCAAAAGAAAAAAAAAGTTATAAAAAGTAGCGTCACCTGGAAGCCATCGACGCACTTCTCGCCCCAGTCCTTGGCGTGGTGTGTGGGCGTGGCCACGGGCACCACCTTGGAGCCGCGACGCTTCAGGATCCGCGGCCGCTTCAGCTTCGAGCCCGACTGCAACACACCGATAATAACTAACAGCTGATTCGGGCATTACCGCGTGCCAGACCAGTCATCTTTAGTCTCCTGCAGGTATCAACCGATGAAAACTGCTTGCATTATGTATGGACTAATAAAACTTTCGCTAAGTAAGGCTTGTACTTCTTATATTATGACGGCACAGCAAAACGCAATTCTGACGACTAAGATGTAAGGTTCCAAATTGCATGAAGCATTTCTGTTGTCGGTGGGCATAACACTCGAAGAACGCCTTTATCATAAACTAGCTTTTGCCCGCGGCTTCGCTCTCGTTAAATTCGGGGTAACACAGTTCCCCTTGCGCCTTATTGATTTGTAATAGCAACGCTAAGTTTTCCCTTTTCTTCACTCTTTCTCTCTTACATCTCACTTTTTTTTTTAAAAAAAGTAGCCTATGTCCGTCTCCTGGTTCCCAACTATCTCTGTACCAAAATTCATCAAAATCGGTGTAGCCATTAAAGCGTGAAGAGGTAACAAACAAACTCACTTTCGCTTTTATAATATTAGTAAGGATGACATCAAGCCAGTAATCCCCGAAAAGTCTAGACCCTGTGGCTGTTACTGAAAAATTCCTGATGAAAAACCCAATAACACTAGTCCAGACTCGGTAATCGAACCCAAGACCTCTTGCTCACCAGTAGCACTTACGACCACTATACCAATGAGGATGTCCATCTTGAAATCATAATCTATCAATCGGCGATGATTTTCTGTTTTCAACTAGCTTTGCAGTATTAGCAGTTTGGTTCGGCAGGCTGCCAATCCGATCGATTTATAGTTTTTTTTTGTATTTCTTAGACTAGTATAACAACACTACATACATTATCCCTGGCATGCTTCCTGCTGCTGAAGACGTGCGAGTAGTGGTCCCGGCGCGACGTGGGTGGCGGGGTCCCGCCGTCCAGCTCGTCGCCCGACAGCTCCTCGGAGCCCGGGATCACTGTGATGCCAGTTGGTGGACGTTGTTACGTTCATATAATGTTGTCACACAGAATAATAAATATAGCTACTAAGCTTTTGAGACTGATTGTGTAATTATTTCCATTTTTAGTTAAACTAAGTTCAATTTGACTGGCGGGCGTTTTCTGTAAACTTTAAGATTCAAAAATTGCTGATTTAAAGCCTAATTGGTATTTATGAATTTTTATTGTACTTTGTGGTCATTTATCTCAGTTATAAAAGAGAGATAATTTTTAAAAAGAAAATTATACACGCCACTAAAGACGCAATCTTAAGTACAATAGGTACCGTTAGTTAACAAAATTTAATATTTACTATGTTAATGATAATCTAGCTAGTTCATCAAATGAGCTTATGTACCCCACTGTTTGTGGATTCCACTATAAGTCGACCACAGATAAATCTTTCGATTACTCATTAATGCTTTTTTACACCTATTAAATACCATTATGAATTTGTTATATAGAACTCAGTTCATATTTTTGTCTCACGATTCTCAAAAAAAGGAACGAAATTATTAATCCACAACTACCTCAAAATGTTGTAATTCTAGTCAATAAAATACGCTATGAAGGTACTTACCAGGTGGCATAGGTAGGTTCATGATGCCAGTTCGCTTTGGTTTATCTGGCTTCTTGACCGGTGAGGGCGACGGTGTACTTAGAGGGCTCTCGTTTGCTAACGTCTTCAGATCTTCAACCTGAAAAGAAATATTATATAATAAAACCTGCATAGTATGGTATTAAATATGCTTAGATGCTACGGATAAGTAAGTAGTCCTTATAATTTGTCCTTGTACACTTTGTCCTCTTACATCTGTCACACCACATCCCAGGTCCAGTTGAAAACCAGCGTCAGGCACTAGGTGCTCGGCAGATTGCTGGACCTATTTGGCCCAGCCGTGAGACATACCTTGTCTTTTTTTTTTGTTGTTGTGACAAGTGCTAAATAAACTATGTTTTCGTTTTGTAGTTTCACTAAAAATTTGTCATTATTCTACATTGCTGGTGGTAAAACAAAGTCCAAGAAAACTTAATTTTCAAAGTTATGCGAATTTATGAGGCCTTCCTAAGTTCTAGGTAGAGATAAGAGTTGTGTCCTTGCTAAGAGCCGAATGATGAGCTCGTTTACCTGAGTATTAGGCGGCATGGGTAGCTTGGTGAGGCTCCTGGGCTTGGGCGGCGCGGGCTGGCAGCTGTTCTGGTAGTACACGCTGTCCACCACGCTGGGGCGCGGCACCGGGCTGCCCGACAGCGGGGGGGTTAACTGCTTCTAACAAACAAACAAATCGTTGTAATAAAACATTATCTTTAGTTTGCATATAAATGTTTACATTATAATAACTGTTTCATAGACAATAATAAATCTATAAGTTTGTGTCTGTCACTACCATTCCAGCTGCATTATGGATATGATGATGGCTGCACCTAAAACGCCTCAAGAAGGTACAATCTAAAAAAACATTACGTCTCCAATTTATTTAAATAAAATTCAAATTAATACAAAATAATATTCAGCCGAATTGAATCGACAGCTTTATCAGTGGCAGTTCGCTGTTATGAAAAAGTCAAAACTAGGTTAAAGATCAGCTCCGTTTGAACATCAACTAAGCAGAACAGTCCGCAAAAACGCCCTTCGTTCATTTAAGTGTTTTAGTTGGGAAGAACTGGTGGAACCAACTCCCAAGCAACTCAATTGTTGGTCAGAAAAACAATGCATGTCAAAAAAGAGTATACAGACCTCATTAGCAGCAGCAGCAGGCTCAGCGGGCGGCGGAGGCGGTACGGCCTCGCCGTTGGGCTCGCTGCTCTCGGGTTGGTCGGCGCGCTCGGGTCGCTCGGGTCGCTCGCTGCGCTCGCTTGGCTCGCTGCGTTCGGGCGGCTCGGTGGGCTCGGGCGGCTCTAGCGGGGCGCAGAAGGCGCCGAACTCTGGCGGCGGCAACATGGGCGCGGCCGTAGAGTCGTCGCCGTCCGGCATCGGGATGTCCACCACGTCGGCACCCTCTCGCGTCGCCGAGCCGTTCTCTTTGGACTGCTGGGATGGATGGAAAAATGTCAAAGTATGTACGTAGTTATTGTTTGTCTATTAAACCCAGAACGTCGACTAAAGTATTTTAAAACAAGATCAAAAATAATTGCAATCTTAAAATATCTACGACGATCATCTTTAAAGACCGTGTGAAGAATGATGTTCCTTTTTAGACATAATTGTTGAGACTGTTGTCTTTTAGCGTATATTTTTAAGTAGATTCATAATCCTTCAAAATAAGTTATCTAACCTGTGTAAGACTATCGGAGGTCATGTTGGACAGCTCGTCAATGGTGAGTACCTCAGGGTTGTTGATGGACGTCGTGTTCGACAGCGCGCCCTGAGACTCTTCCTCCTTCTGGTTCAATATCTCTTGAAGTTTCTATAGAAGAAACAAGCGTTCAATTCACAAAATACATCTAAAAAAGCCGAAATAGAATTGTCCAGAAAATTGCTAATGCATTTGGGCAACAGTTAAAATTGTATGACTGGGGTGGGGTGTGTTTCACCGAACAGGGACAAAAAGATGGCACGGACTGTCTAATATGAAGAGGATTTTTCAAGTCACCTTTATTGTCGAAGTAGCAACATTTTAAAATTATATTTCAATCACAACCCAGACTTCCCAAATGTTACAAAATTGTATGCAATGCTATCTGATGAACTTTAATAGTGCTTACAAGCTAACTTGAGGAAACAATAAAATAATTGAACATTAAATTGGCAGTTAATATTGGTTTTTATGCTTACCTTTGCCCTCTTATGCTTGTCCTTGACTAGTTCAGCAAATAGACTGGTATCACTGATCTTCTCCTTGAAGTCTATCTTGCGTTGCAGCATCCTTGGAGGGCTGGGTGACTCATGCTTAATCCTGTTTAGAGCATTTATTTATTAGTATTTTATGGAATTAAGTAACATTGCTTTATGGAAAGGGCATGTCCAACAGAACATGGTTAACAAGTGTGGCTGATTCAGGATTCTTACGTTTCAGCAATGACTGTGAAGTACCATGTGATGTGACATGAGCTTTAACCAGTCTCCTTTTGTCGTATAGAATTCTCTCGAACGCACGACACATGAATTCAAATCGTAAACAAGAAGTGACATATTCGCTCATACCACCTACATCCTACTAAAAGTAAGAATACGGTACTAGTCACGAAGTCCGGATTCCTGTCCCGTGGATGGCGATAGTCTCGTCACATGAAACTGGCGACATGAGGGTATGCGCGGGGCTGTGGACGCTGTGTGTGTGCGGCTGTGTGCCGTCTAGCGACGAATGGCCAGATGGACAGCGTGTTCATATTTCACTAGCGCCTAGAGAGAGAGATGTCAGCAACAGATCAAACATGGGTGGATTTCAGTCAGTAAAAGTTCAACACTGACTCCACTCCGCCCAGAGCGAGGGAAGTTATTTATCTCCCATCCGAAAAAAGGGGTATTCTATTAAGTATACCTCCGCTAAACCCTTCGAAGATGACAGGCATCCTGCTAAATGGTTATAAATGTAAATCAAAACCATACCTATGCCTATCTCTAGGTGAAGGCTCCCGGTGCTTGGCGCGGTGTCGCGGCGGAGACTGTGTGGAGCCGCGCCGTCGGTTGCGCGAGCTCGAGCGACGGCGCTTGAGGGAACTACGGCTATGCGACCTGGGTAGACAAAATATTGTTAAAAACATGCTGTACGGATGGATAAAATTACAACAGGGCCTAGAAATAATTTGTTAAAATAAGTGGGGTGGAATTCTATACATATAATACAGTTCATCCTTGGCTAAGCGTAACACGTTGCAAGTCTCAGAGTTATCTAATGGACCAAATACGTAGCCCTTATTACTGCATTAATTGATCATATATTTTGTTTAAGTATTTCATTCCAATTGGCTGCTTATCCAGTAGGTACAAGAGTGCGGTGTTACCGGTGCGAAGGCTTGACGTCCCGCTCCCGGTGCCGGTCCCGCGAGCGCGAGCGGCGGCGCCGGTGCGGGCTGCGGCGCCGGTGCGCGCGGCGCGGGCTGTACTCGCGCGAGCGGGACGACACCTCGTGCACGGGCGAGTCTGGGGGACACGAGTACGTTAGTAATTGTCATTGAAACGCTTGACGTATACGATATTGTGGAAATTTATTTCTAATGATTTTTGTTTTAAATCACTGCCAGTTATGATACTGGATACCAAATAATTTTTAAAGAAAAATCATAGAGTTTCTTGCCGGTTCTTTTCCATAGGAAAGACCAACTCGAACCTAAAAAAAAAAACCGGCCAACCCTACACTGAGCGTGTCGGGCCACGCTCAGTGTAGGGTTCCGTAGTTTATTTTTTTGTTTGAAAAAAGATACGTTCAGGATAATAAAATATGTAAACGAAGTTAAAAAATGCTTGCTACGATTATACTACAAAAATTATTTTGTACAACTTTTTGTCTTTTTTGTACAAAAACTGTTGTCTCAATCAAGTTCAAAATGATTTTCCTAGAAAGTCCTTATAAAGTTCTACTTTTCAGATTTTTTTCATATTTTCTAAACTTGTGGTTCAAAAGTTAGAGGGGGGGGGGGGACACACATTGTTTTTTACTTTTGGAGCGATTATTTCCGAAATTATTGACATTATCAAAAAATGATTTTAGTAAACCCCTATTCATTTTTAAATACCTTTCCAACAATATGTCACACGTTAGGGTTGAAATTAAAAAAAAAATCACTTCCCACTTTACATATAGGGTGGCTACCCTAATAAAACATTTTTTTCCAATTTTTATTTTACCACTTTGTCGGCGTAATTGATATACATATTGGTACCAAATTTCAGCTTTCTAGTGCTAACGGTCACAGAGATTAAGCGAGGACGGACGGACGGACGGACAGACAGACATGGCGAAACTATAAGGGTTCCTAGTTGACTACGGAACCCTAAAAAGGGGAGATTGCCCCCCCCCCATCGTATAGTTTGAAAAAAGGTATACCTTTTTCGACGTATAAAAATGCCCATGTAGGCCTTTGTGAAATAAAAATAATTTGATTGATTAGATTGACTAGGTCAAAATGTATGAAAAAGCAATTCTCTTTACCTTTAAAAAACTACATTTCTTACTTATACGACTGGGAATTGGGCGTCTTTATTCCGTGCACCCTGTACTACGTAATTACTTAAATAATGCTGTGGCTTAGTCTATGTAACTCTCCTTTTTGCTTGGTCACAGTTTTGCGAAAGTGACAAGAATACCGTTTAAAGATCTCTCAGCCTAACTCTTATATTGAAATCCACAAGAATCTGGCTAGATAAACTTACTACAAATACTCGACTTTTTAACCGAGGGAAATTCGATCAGGTTCAAGATTCCCAACCTTGTTTATTAGCAAGGTCACTTTATATGACCTTTCATTGTATTCCAATTAATAACAATCGTCATGTATTCTACGACACAGCGTAAATAGGTCAACAAGATCGTTTTCAATTTATGATACGTACAGATAGATTGGACGAAGAATAAGGAATGGAATTCAATCAGAGCCCTTTAAACGTCAAGCACTGGGTTGGACAATATATCAATAATTCTACCATATTATGAATTAATTTGCATTAGTCACTGTTAATCAGGTCTATGCTTGACCTTGTTTCAGCGTATATTGTATCGAGAGTAAATAGAGTAGAGCGCTGGAGCGTCTACCGTGCGTGCCAAACGTTAAGATAGTGAGATGTAAGATCTTCAACTCTATACGCAAAGCCTAGCGTTTAAAATCAAGTGAGTGCATGAGCTTAAGAGTCACTATCTCCGTGAATTAAATAAATTAATTAATTATTTTGTATTTGCTTTTACTATCATTTTTTTTTTGCTAAATCTCGGCATTTTATTGTACTGGACCTTTTGCCCCAGCCGGGAGACACAACATACATATTTTGTTAATCCTTACTAATATTATAAAAGCGAAAGTGAGTTTGTTTGTTAGTTAAGTCTTCACGCCTAAATGGCCAAACGGATTTTGATGAATTTTGGTACAGAGATAGTTGGGACCTGGAGACGGACATAGGCTATTTTTTTTGAGAAAAGAGGGAGAAAGAAAGATTTTTTTTTTCGATCATTATCATCATTTTCCTGCCCTTGTCCCATTCTATTTGGGGTCGGCGCAACACGTTTTCTTCTTCCATTCTCCCCTATCAGACGTCACGGCATCATTTACTCCTTTCTCCTTCATATCATTCCTTACACAATCCATCCACCTTTTCTTTGGCCTTCCTCTCGCTCTCCGTCCATCAACATTCAGATCCATCACTCTTTTAGTCACATGTCCTTCATCCCTCCTCATTTTTTTTTCGATCATCATGCGGGTTAAATTTAGCGTTAGCCCAAAGTTATTATGCCACGCGCAGAAGTCGCGGGCGGAGGTTAGTTGTTTATTTTTAAGTTTTTTTTTATTTTGATTTGGGCGCATTTGTGACATGAGACAAATAAACATCGTTTTCTTTCTTTAAACTCGAGTGAGTGTTAGTGTTGTGTGGAACGCGTATTACCGGACACCATGATGGGCGACTGCACGCGGTGCTGCTCGTGCCAGTAGTCGCGCCGGCCGCGGTCATACTCCTGCTCCGTGTCCGAGTCTATGGTCACCGTATCGTGATACGGCGGCGCTGATGGCGTGTGCGGCGTTGTGGATTTCTGTCTTCTCCTGTGGAAATACAAAAAATATTAGGGGCTTCTTCAATTAAATATCATTTCTACTAGGTCCAACTTAATTTGATAGCGAAACTCTACAAACATAGCTGATATGGGAAGACCTAAAACCCTCTAACAAAATATTTTTCTTTTTTGTTTTCACTGTGTTGGATGCATTTGCATGACATTTGCAGTTTCGCTACACAAATTTAAATTCACCTGGTAAAATGTGAGGGCCATTCAGATATGCTCATTCAATAAGAAACCCAAATTGTTCAGACAGATAAGATATTTGAAACCACGAAGCGTAACACATCAATCAGCTAAACTACCATGCTTCGTTAAAATGTGATGAGATCTTTCATTTCGTACGACTAACGACGGACTATTTATCAAGTATTGTAAATCGTTTAGATTTTCGGCCAGAAATTCTGAACTTGACCTACTGTTAGGTTTTTCGGTAAAATACTTACAAAACTTAGAGAATAATGGTCGATGTTTGAAACCACAATGTCCTCTATCCAGAGACAACCCGATACTATTCCTTCGAACATTTGAATGATATAGGTAAGGGCCGTGAAAGCAGTGAAATACCAATACTCTTATGTTTTAGAATTTCGACCGTAGGCGCTGTACTGTAACCCGAGGAGTAGCTATCGAGCTTATAGTTGCGTTTTCAATATTCAACGTAAAGTGCGAGCCTATCTATGTATAACGTTATTTCATATTTCCACTGTCGTCTTACCAAGACCATAGGCTACGTTTCCACCCAAGATGAGCGAGGATCTGTAGCGAGGGCTGTGTAACAAATAAATAGTAAACCTTTTTTTCATAGCTTGAGTTAAGTTAGCTATGTAATTGGTTAGTGTTTCATACACATCCCTCGCTACGCTCATCTCTGATGGGAATGCAGCCTTATCCTACATTTTTTAAGTAATCAGTAAGCATAAGACACAACCTAGAACTAGAATAACATGTCACGGATATTTTTGGAAGGCAACCCACAAGTTGGAATTGAATATTTTACATTTACATCCTTTAAGGTCATTATTACTTCATTCCCTTTTTTTTGGGGTGGGAAATCATCAAATAACTTCCCCCGCTCTGGGCGGAGCGGGGTGGAGTGTCAGACTTGTACTGACTAAAACCCACCCATGTTCCTTCTATTGCCCTTTATGTTCCGGGGACGCGGTATCTCTTTCGAACAACCCGCAACCCCGGCAGGCGTTGGCCCTGGCAGGCCCCTCCGTGCTTCATTCCCTTACTCATAAACGTAAATGACATCCTTATAACATTCGCTAGGCAAATTACGGAAATTTACGCAGAGATTGTAACTTTATCTCACGGGAATCTTTTGCCGGACATTTAACGGACATGGATCGTAATGAGGTTTGGCTATGATTGTCAGTACACATGAACTCACACCTTGCTATACGCTTCGTCACAATGTTTCTAGGGCTACGTAACTTCACGCTTGTAATCCCCGAAGGAATCGGCAGAGGCCTACTTAATAGTACCAACACATTTCTCCAGTTACGTTTAAGTCTAAACTCATCTCAAGTAATAGAGGACTGGTATACTAGGAGCAGCTTATACACGCTACAAGAGATAACAGTGGCCATTTATTTACATACTAGCTTTTGCCCGCGGCTTCGCTCGCATTAAATTCGGGGTAACACAGTTCCCCTTTCCTGATTTGCAGGTACCTGCAACTTGCAGTTTTTACCCTTGCGCCTTATTGATTTTTAATAGCAAAGCTAATTTTTCTCTTTTCTTCCCTCTTTCTCCCTCATATCCCACTTATTTAAAAAAAAATGCCTATGTCCGTCTTTCTCTTAGCGTCTCGTTAGCTCTTTAGTAACCTTTTGGGAATAACACTACCTAAATTTAATTTAATACAGAACGAAAATTACACACCTTAAAACTGATGGTATTTCCGAGTAAAAAGTGACTCAAAACTGTAAATTTTCTTTCGAAAACTTCGCCCACTAACTGGGCTAAGTTTTATCAGAGTTTGAACATACTTTCAAAATGTCTGATAGAAGAAAATAAACTAAAGTAAGTAGGTATGTATTCAAATTATTGATTCAACTACTTTACTAACAATTATTTACATTTGGACATTAAAAAACTAGGATACAATGTTACTAAAATTATTAATCAAAATAATGGAAGTAGATGTCACCTTAGTTTTTTTTTTTAATAATTATTAATCAATACGAGTAGTGTCTACATAGGCATGTGTCACCTTGGTTCTCAAACACATCTACTAGATCCATAACGCAGAAAATGACGCGTAATCCCTAAGGATTAGGCACACAGTAGACTCATCTTTCATAGGGTACTGTTTAAAATGTTACAATAAAATACCTCCACACATACTACAACTGAAAGAGACGAAATTTAAAGCTTGTATAAAACGCACACTATGTAGGCAAGCATATTATAAGTTGGGGGACTATATTGAAGATAAGCTCAATGCTAGCTGCTCCACAACCACTGAAGTTATTGAGGTAGCTGCAGAAGATTGTAAGACTATCTTTACAATGTATAGAATCAATTTTCTAGTATTGTATAATAATTATAAAGCCCATTATATGTAAAATTCCGCGAGCTAGGCATCGATCCGCAACTGCCAAGTTGGCAGGACCACTAGCCCCTCTAAATATCTATAAATAAATATTCTAACATGATGATGGGCCGGACTATACATATGTGATTGAGTCTGTGAGGTGTCGCTTACAAGCGCAGGTGAAAGCTAAATGAAGCGGCGTAAAGTATTCCTTATGGTAATTAGCGAGATTAAAACTCTATGCGTGATGCTACAGCAAGGCCGGACACGGTGCCCGGTAAGGGTGGAATGTGGTGACGTGTCGTGAAAGTTCCATCTTTCCAACATCCCTAAGTCATTTCAAGCACCGTCTTCAATAGTCCTGTAGTAGAAACTCCCTGAACTGACATTTTTTGATTAGGTATCGAATATTATCAAAAACTTAGGAGATGAACTTACTTTTTATAATCGAAAGGGTAGGTATACTCCCGAAGGGGTCCCATAGGAATTTTATCTATATTGCTCGAGTAATTTATGAATTATAAATAATAAATAAATAAATATCTTGGGAAACTCACACACGGCTATCTGATCCCAAGCTAAGCAGAGCTTGTGTTATGGTAACCAGACAACTGATATACATACTTATATAATTTATAAATACATACATATTATAGATAAATCACACCCAGACACAGAACAAACAATCATGCTCATCACACAAAGTTTGTCCTGGGTGGGAATCGAACCCACGACCTCCGGCTCAGCAGTCAGGGCCACTAACCACTAGACCAACAGGCCCGTCTTTAATTATCTTCTATAATATGTATTTTTCTTCTAATATACATTATAGATGTTATAAATGATATTCTTATATCTCTTAGTATCACTGAAAAAT
Organism: Ochropleura plecta; assembly: GCA_905475445.1. NCBI lineage: Eukaryota > Metazoa > Arthropoda > Insecta > Lepidoptera > Noctuidae > Ochropleura > Ochropleura plecta. The sequence goes on from FR997735.1 coordinate 2,888,815, forward strand.
GAAGAATCGATAAATAAAGATGTCAGAGGCTAGATATAAGATATTAAAGCCAAGATTTAAGGTAATTGATGTCAAAGGTGGACTTGTACCACTTAAGCCGTGGGCAAACGCAAGTTCTTCAATAAAAACTATATATGGCAATAGAAGAAACATGGGTGGGCCCCTGGCCAGAAGCCTTAACTTCGAGGCATCCACAGGACTGTCCGGTTAAGCAGACAACGACCTCATAGTCGAACTGCGAGATGCCATACAAAAAAAAGACATGGGTGGCTTTTAGTCAGTACAAGCCTGACACCCCCCCCCCCGCTCCGCCCAGAGGGGGAAGTTATTTGATGAATTCCGATCCGTAGAAAAAACAAAAACATAACTTTCTATATGTGGGTGTACTATTAGGTACTGCTCTGTCTTACCCTGCGGCAATTATAGGCGTGATGATGTTATGTTTTATGTAGTTCCCTTTATACCTATATGATATATTTTTTTAACTTTGCCCCACACTAGGAATTTGTCCTGTCTCGTAGGTGCGTTTACAAACCGACGGTTCCTACGTACATAAGGTTAAGTCAAAAACCGAGGTTTACAGGAGAGCGTAATTTGTGTTTAACACGCCCTAGAAATAATTCTATGAGCAATAATAAATACTTTTTTTCTACAATATTTTAACAGTTTTAAGAGCTTTATAATGCTATTTACACATAAGTATTTTATTTTATCACGTTTTCTTGGAAAAACTGATAGATGACCGTTTCTACGACACTTATTCGTTGTACTTATAATACTTGTTCTCTTATACGATTTCTAAAACAAGGTAAATAAATTAAATAAAAATCGTATGTCAGCATGTGCCCAAAAAAAAATGACATTTTCGACACGTCTTTATGTACGCAGGGACCGTCGAAACATTTAAACACACATACACAAACAGCCAGACCAGACAACTACCTGTAGGCCATACAAATATTTGTTCCGTGCGGGAATTGAACCCTCGACACACAGCGCAGCAGCCAATCGCTCAACCACTGCGCCAACGATGCTGTCTATTTCCCCTTATATCACGATATTGCATCGGTATGTCACAATTTGAGCATAACTCACATGTAGAAACATGTTACCAGTCTATGGACCTAAATTACTAATATCCGGATGATTCATAAAATTTGCGCAATGTGATAAGAGATTGATAAGTATTGTTTACTTTCGTACCGATGAGAAACTATGGCAGACTTGTTGTGTAAGTCACAGCTTTGTGTGTACGCATTTTTGATGTTAAATAGCACTGAATTTGTCCGAAAGTCCATTAATATTACATGTCCCTTCATTCGATTTAATTACTCCAGCTGATTAGGAGCATATTAGCTGTGGATAGCTAGTTTAATTTCACTATGGATTACGGAACATTAAACAAGCAACGATTGCACAATGTCTCGGAAAAATCTGGTTGTCTGAATTTACGCAGTTTGGTGAAAAATCAATGAATTATTACCTAATGTATAAAAATCACAAAAAAAAACAGTAACACATAGAAAGTTTAAAAATAAGACAGTAAAGGTTAGCAACAATTTCCATGCATTTAAATATTTAAATTAATAACATAGATTATGGCGTAAAATTATTATAGGTATGTTACGTAAATAGGAATATGGTCTGGCATGCAGTGGTAAGTCAATCAATACGAAGTGCAGATAAAAATGACCCCTTTGACAGGGGTATTAATGGCTAGCACAGTGTGATATCTAACCCATTTCTTTAAAACAACAAACGCATGACCTCCCCTGTTGTAACTTGGACCACAAAACTACTGACTACTTGAAATTCGCAAAAAATAAACTTTGTATACACGACGGCACATCAGCTTTCACAAAACCATTTAACCTGATCTCTCTACTACGGTGTGCGATCCGTAGTAGAGAGATCAGGTTATAATAGTTCAGCATAGATTGAACTGCTGTCGTGTGTACACTTGCGCGAACAGCTGATCAGCATGTATAGGAAAACAAAAAAGTAAACTAGTAGTAGTAAAGTCTAAGGCGCGGCGCAAACGTGGACACTTTTGTGTCTTGTATCGGATACAAGATACCCAAAAATTTCTATATAACCAGTATGAAATCTGTCGCTACAGGACACAGCAACTTCTACAACTTTATAGGAATCGGTAGCTTGTATCCGACACAGGACACAAAAGTGTCCACGTTTACGCAGCGCCTTAAAGTCATAGAACAAAGGTTGTTCACTTTTATAGTCTAAGAGAACACTGAAGATGTCCTGAAGTGATTAAGTTACACCTTGTATAACATAGCTGAATACCACAACATAGTTGAAAAAGAGCAATTACTTGAATCACCCCTTACTTTGTTAACCGACTTAAAAAAACAAGGAGGTTCTCAATTCGTCAGAATCTTTTTTTTATGCGATATATTTAGTTTTTATTCCGCGAAAAAGATCCAGGCTTGGATGCAGGATGCGGCACCGCCACCTTTGAATAGTTAATTACGTTAATTTTGATTGCTTTCCCTGCTTGTGAATATTTTTAGGCGGGAGAGACAGCTACTAGAGCAGATTTTTTAAATAAATATTTTCTTTTCTGTATATCCTAGGATAGACTACCCACCTATACGTAGCACTGCTATGATAGACAAATAATGATGATCAAAATCTAGGTCAACTTATAATCATATGACTGGAGTTTGATATCTTGTAGAATCAATCAGAAAGAGAAACAAAATCAAATGTTTAACAATTAAACTTTTCGAACTTAGGACAATACTTTTGAAGAATATCTATGACTAGCTTTTGCCCGCGGCTTCGCTCGCGTTAAATTCGGTAGCGCTTTATTGATTTGTAATAGCAACGCTAAGTTTTCCCGTTTCTTCCCTCTTTCTCCCTCATATCCCACTCTTTTTAAAAAAATAATAGCCTATGTCTGTCTCCTGGTTCCCAACTATCTCTGTACCAAAATTCATCAAAATCGATGTAGCCATTAAAGCGTGAAGAGGTAACAAACAAACAAACAAACAAACTCACTTTCGCTTTTATAATATTAGTAAGGATAGTAAGGATTGTTTTCACTAAAACTTACTGGCACCTAACTGAATGCCTAAATTTATGTATTCATTTAGTTGTTGCTTAGTAACTGCTTAAGCAACAACTCTGCAATTCAGTGACTATGAATGCCAGTGAGGAGTAGTGCAAAATATAAGCTTGTCATAAACATTTCAAGTTCACACTAGTTATTTTTGCATAGAATATCAGTCTTCAAAACTTTAAATCTTGCAGTTAGATATTATGCAAAATAAAGTAACACAATTACGTTCATAAACAAAAGCTATATAATATTATATTATCTCTACCTACACACACATTTTATCTACAACAACACATAAGTACATGCTCAATAAAAATGTCACTCACAAATCACAATTATTCTGTATAGGAGGATATGATCCTACTATGTGATGGACATGGACAGGCATCCAGGTGGGGCTAGAAACCATAGCAACCAATATCCCTTGGTTAGTTATAGAATATCTAAACACTTGACAACAAATTAATATAATAAATTATTAAAAAAATATATAAATTTATTATATTATATTGTTTTGTAATATAATTATAATATTGTCAATATTGACTTTTAGTAGACCCACATTGTAGCAAACATGGATTAGTTAGAAAATGGAGGGCTAACACATTTATCTAGAATACAAATCACCTTTTGTTAAATGATAAATATGTTACATGAAACAGACATACTTCTGCCATAATGAGCCAACCCACAATCTCTCTTAATTCAGTTGAATATGTACACACTAAATGTTATTATTAATTATTGCTATTTAGTGAAATCACCCTTATATGCATCCAAATCGTATGCTTAGGACATATTTAAAAATCAAAATTAATTGCTTGAAAAAAAGGGAAAAATTTTGCTCTGGGTTTGTACATTTTGGTAGAACTAAACTCACGCAAGTCTATCCTATATGACCACAGATTTTGATGATTGCATAAGTGAGTTAGAAAAAGATGTGAAAAGCTGAACCCATTGCCATCATGGAATTAAAGGTAAGAGAAAACAAAGAAAACTGGTGGGTCTTGTTCTATGGCATCTAGATTTGGATAATAAAATCCACTGTAAGCAGTCCATTCCCTTACTACTGTGTGTTTCTATAAAAATGACAGTACAGTCAAGGGTAAAAATATGTATACAGTGTAATTCATTTAACGAGATTGACATTTTTTCACATTCCAACATTAAAATAGATTAACCTACAAGAAACTCATTCTAAAATATGTTAACTGTACATTTTTCTTCCCCCTTGATTGTACAAACCAGACTGATAAGCTGTGGCAGTTTCATTGATATCATTCTAAAGATCCAAATTGTAATACAAATTAAATTTCGGAGCAGTCCCTGCAGTTTAATGGGTTACAGTTGTTAATAAAAGGAATATTTCTCACCTGACAGGCGGTGATCTGTCCCGGTGCGGTGAGTAAGGCATGGGCATGGTGCGGTGCAGCGACGGCTCCCGGATGAACGGCCGGTGGCGTGGCGACTCATGGCGCATCAGGGGCGTCATCGACGGCGACACCGGCGAGCACGAGCCCCCATTCCTCAGCGGAGACGACCCCTTCTCCCACTCACTCACAGGCACCTGCTGGTACCTCTGAGGACTTGCAGGCCTTATGGGGAGCTCCTCAGGCACATTATCATCTGGAGACACACTCTCCAGACTCGCTGATCTTGACCTATTCTTTGACTTCTTCTTCTTCTTTTTCTTATCTTTTTTTCGCTTGTCTTTCTTTTTCTTAAAACTACCATGCTCCTCAAACTCCGGTTCCCGTTCATCATACTCTGTGCGTCTCTTCCTTGGCACAGATGAATCCCTCAATGAATACTCCTCAGCAGCCCGACGACTCGTTGTTGTCACTGATATTGTCTTGTTATCTACAAATGTACGGATGGAATGGGACTTCCTCGTCCTATCAAGATCATCAGCGATATGCCTGCTGATTGAGCTTGTTTCACTATCAATCTCACCAGCCTCTGGAGCTGATAATGCCTCCGAACTGACGTCAGAATACTCCACAAGAGGTTTGAGAGAATTGACTGTAGCATAAGATTGTTCATGGGAACTACCTGAATGTGACTTATGTTTCTTGTGAGCGTGTTTCTTATGCTTCTCCTTGTGGTGCTTGGTATGCCTCTTATCGTAGCCTCGATCCATGGCCGACTGGGGCGGCGCCCCCGCCGTGTGTCGACACTTCACATCACTTCAACTGAAACATAAAAACATTTTTATGACAAATATCTTATTATGATTGACCAGAGTAAAGCATTTGAATTAGACATGATAAGCAATAAGCTGTACAAAGTTCATCTTATCGCAGAAATAACACAAAAATAAAATAAAATTATGGTTAGTACATACCTACAAAACTTCACAAGGTTGATGTAAATAAAAGTACATGATCGGTGATTGTCAAGCAGTACTAAATGGTTGACTGTACCCGCAAATCTAAGCACGTAGACAAAAATTATGGAGGTACACAAACAAAAAAATCAGGAGTTCCTAAATCAAAATAGTCATCACTTTAATCACTACACAACAACTGGTTACTGCGAAAATTAATTTCAAAATAGCAAAATCTAAAAATAAAACAGTCGTAAGCACTCGCGATTTTAGATAATTCCAAAAAATTATAAACAAATCACGGCACTGCACAAGCACATGCAACAAGAATGTAGGATAATGGACTTACCTGACTTATAAACGGACGTGCGTCCGTCACACGCACAACAAATACTTTTGCAATATCATACGAATTGTGTAAGCTAAGGTATTAGTTTCTTGTATATTTTTTAGTTTCAGCAGGCTTTCTGCCCGTAATATATAGTTATCTTAGTTCTTTACTCTTTATATAATCTTATTTCGCTAATCATAATCATGAAGAGCGCATAATTCATGTAATTACATCGGATTTATATTAGGACCAAGAACGTCGATTTTAGTCAGCCATTTGCTTTTTTTCATTCATTTTCTTTCATCATCGTTTAGTGTTGTACTCATTTGAGCTATGCGGTTATGTTGGTACAAACTCGGCGGAATGACAACTTTATTCGGTGTGTAATTCTTCGAATCGATACTATTTTGTTTTAATCGTTATTTTCAAAAGATCATATTATTTTACATTGATTTGGCCCACGATTTAACACTTATGGCAAAAAAAAATCTTTTTAGTAACATTGAACTCAGTATGCTGCAAATCGCACAAAAAAATATTTTACTAAACCAAACCAGTAGTAAATTTCGTACAGAGCACAAGGTTTTGAATACGTCCTCCGATCATATTAAAATCATTTTGTGATAATGCACTAACATTAAATTGTTTTTTGTTTTTAATTAGTATAATGTTGTGCTTTATATGGAGTGAATTCATTTTATAATTTACTGTTCAAATTCAAATAGAACTAAATTAAAGATACAAACAATTGTAATAGTAATAGGTTTGTTTCCATAACACAAAAATTCCAATTTATGTGGTTAAATCGATTTAATCATGTCTTTTCCAACACTATTAATTTTGGCTTGTGTTGGCGGAAAATTCGAAATGTGCCAATTTCGCATTTTTAATGGTCTCTCTTACTTGAAGTAGTTTTTGGAAAAATAATTTAATTTATATAAGATAAATTCCCACAAGTGTTAAACATAAATTTTAGTAATAAACAAGTTAATCTCATAATAATTAATAAGTAAACAATTTTAACTCATGTGCATCCGCCGGAAGTGATTCTTTCCGTTTTGCGTTGCATCGTCTTCTGAATTGTAATTGTCCAAAGATTATAGGTAATTTTATGTTTTTAAGTTCTATTAGTGAAAATAGACCTAATTTTTTTTTTTTTTTAAATACTGATAGACACATGTTATTAATTTTCGTTGACTAATGTTTTCAGTATATTAGAATGTACTCTGTGGTTTTCTCGAAGTTAGTGCTGCGTTATATGGAAAAAAGATGTGCCTAACTTGCCATTTAAAAATTTTCCCATCTTGGTAGAAAGTGATTGTTACTTTTATTTGTTGTTGAATTCAAACGTGATATGCTTTAGTACATACGATAAAATTAATTAGACCTGTTTTTTTATAAGAGATCATGAAAATATTATATTTTCGCATTTTAAGTACATGTTCGTTAATTTCTTTGGGTTTTATTCCTTTTTGAACACTTTCATACGGCAACTCTGTACAGTTCGCGTGCGATTTGCGTCCTAGCGCTATAGCATTTATTTTGCTGATAATTTTGTAGAATACAAAAGTAATAATCAAATAAAAAACTAATTTATGATCAATACAGTGTGTAGTGATTTATTAAGATAACATCTATGATAATATTGTCACGAAATTAGTCACAATGACCCCTGAGTTCACGGCTGCTAATGCTAGTACATAGTGATATTACCCAATATGGGATAGAAATTACAAACAATTTAGCAGTTAATGTTGTTTATTTAATGTATTTAGTTTTTGTACAACGTCTGTGAACCTTTGATAGTTGGAAGTAAATCAGAATATTGTATTATGGTTACAAATGGTCATTTTAAAGTCATTGAACCTATGCGCGGCGTGGTGACACTGTGCAGTGACTTGTGAATCGGAAATATGTAAATAAACATGAACGATATAAGCTTGAAAATAGTGGAATCTCCGAAGAGCCACGGTGGTGTTGATGTGTCTCCGTCGGGGGATGCAAGTGCCGAGAATGAAGTGGATCCGCTGGCTTTAGACGAGGCCGAAGTTGACCGAGCCAAGGAGCCGGTATCTCTGGACGCGGTGCTTGAGAAAGTTGATGAAGCAAAGGCGGGAAGCTGTGATGATAATGCCAAAGAAAAAGTGATTAGTGAGAGCCAGAATGGAAGTAGTGTTAGTTTCGTAAATGTCCAGTCTGAGAATGAGAAAGGTAATGTAGGTTTTTGTCTAAATTTTCAAAAATAATGCTTGCAAATATCATGCAATGCTATTTAAATAGCCGATTTTATGGCTTTAATTTCAGACAGAAGCATCTTAAACCTTGTATAAATAAAACTACATTTAAAAGCATTCCAAGAATGCAATTGATTGCATGCACAGTACATCTATTGTGGTAATTTGTTCCATTTGAGCTGTTTTACTTTTCTATTATTCACTGCAATTGCAATATCAGACACTGCACTTGACTATCATAAAAAAGTTATACAATTCTATACTTAAGTGCAGAGATCAAGTAGACTCAATTGAAGGCATTTATTTTAGATTTAGAAAGATACCTACTGCTATTTTTTGCATTGTGGATAACTATAGTGAACTGTGGTTACTGTAACAACCTAAGTTTTCTAAACCCAAAGGTCAGACAAGTAAATTCAAAAGCAATTCAATTTCAAAGGGTTATAATTAGCTTGTTTAGATCAAAGATGCACTTGCTTCATTTAAAATAATGGCATTCACATGCATTGAATCCAGGTATTAAACTGGCTTTCAGCTGCATCTGGTTAGACTGGTACTCAACCTAAATTTAGTTGATAAATTCAAATCCATTTATTGTTTGTCACAAGTGAAATATTAGTTCTTATTATTATTAAAAAATAGCTCGCTGTAACATACCTTAAAGGTGTACAATATTTAATGCATCTTTAAATATTTGGTTAACATTAAAATAATATACCATTTGAAGTCAACATCCATCATCATGGATATTAGTGGTTAATTCAATATGCAAAATACGCACCTCAGACATGGAGTTGCGGACATCAGCCCGTTATAGTTGTTAATTCAAAATATTTTACAAATTAAATAATTGAATCATACAAATTAAAATATTCATTCAAATAAACTTATTCATTGATGTCATATACAACATTATTTTTAGTTTATGCGAAAGCCGAAACACCTGTCCAGTATTTTTATATAAAAAATCTATGCACAAAATTTCAAAACTGTATCATGAAAAACCACAAAGTTATAAGCTTGTTATGTTACCTGGATATGTCGGCGTACGGCGTACGGCGGCGGCGGCGTCCCCGCGCCGCGCGCCTTGCGTTCATTGATAATAATAATGTCTCAGTTTGTATTGTAGGTAATTAACTGGTGATACATTTTCCATCACACTGTCTGGCAGGCTTTGGACTGTCGTAATGGTCAAGTGTAGGGTAGCGCTTGCGAAAAGGTACTTAGTGTCGCATGGTGTCCATATTTTAAACTTTTTTAAATATTTTTGGGAAAAAATATAACATGATGTAAAAATGATTGGAATCGATTCAGTTACTTATTCTGAACAAACTATATTTAGGTTTCCCATATACTAAAAATAATGTTGTAGATTAAAATAATTAAAGTCTAGAAGATGATCCAATCACCAATTCTCTTCTTTATCCCAATTATTTAGGGTTGACACAGCATGTCTTTGTCTTCTATACTTATTTATTACTTATTTTCTCATCAGAGTCCACATTTCTTGTCCTTCACACAGTCCATACATAGTTTACTTGGTCTTCCTATATGTATCCACATTCTTCTTCATGACATGCAAACTGCATACCAAGACAGATAATGTAATATGGGAGTCGAAATATAAAAACAAATTATATAGACAACAATGAACTTTATGGTGCTTAATTTCTGAAGGCAGATAAAGTTTTTCTTAAATTGGTTTGTGAAGGATTCATTCATTCATTAGCTCAAGCTAATATTATAAGGTTAACATCCTGAACCCCATAGATTCATCAAAGTCAGCCGTTTATATATGGAACTAGCGGACCCGACAGACGTTGTCCTGTCTACACGTCTTTAATTTGAAAATTTCAAACTTTTTTTAATAAGCTAATAAGCTGTCTAATTTGACACTGCGATGGTAGCGCCGTCTGTCGGATCCAATGTAAAACATTCCAAAATCAACAACTACTAATAAATTAAAAATTAATTAAAAAACCATTGTCCAGCGGACAAAATTGTGAATCTAAACCATTCCCAGATCCCCTTGAACACACACAAAAAATTTCATCAAAATCGGTCCAGTCGTTTGAGAGAAGTTCAGTGACATACACACTCACAGAAGAATTATATATATAAAGATTTAAAAATCTATTAATCACAATTCAGAACATTGTGAATATCTGTGATTGTTGGTCTCTTGGTGAATCCACAAAAATTAACATGGGCATGAATATCATATTAGACTTACTGATATTGTATCACTAAAACAATCCAAATCTTTCAGAGGTATTGATCAAAGAAGAGAATAGTCCCACAGTGGTTGCGGAACCCTTGTCCCCAGAACCCACAACTCAAACAGACAATGAACCTGCAACCATTACTAAACCCGTCCCGGTACCAGAAGTAATTGTTGAGAAACCGGTTGCTTTGGAAAATGTGGTTGTAGAACCTGTGGTCCCAAAAAAGGAACCTAGTCCTGTGAAAGAGGAGCTTATGGTTGTTGAGGAAGCGAAGAAGTTCGAACCAGAAGCTGACGCGGTTATGACCGAAGTGGTTACAGTTGAAGAGAAGGTGGAACTTAAAGCGGAGAAACCTAAACCAAAGCCAATGAATGGGGATGTTCCAAAGGTGAGTGAAATAGTACTAATTATATTTAATGAATTTTTAATCGGAAGCATTGTTATCACATCATATGTGTTTTTTGTTTTAAAGAGTAATACAGAAATGGAGTGATAACCCACAGAAATGAGTCATTATTATTATTACCCTTTTGTTACATGTTCTTTCTTATTGGTACACTCGCCATAATTTGTATAAATACTGCTTTTATCGCGGTAAAAATCTATAAGGCGTCAAAGTCATCATCATTTAACTGCAGAGGGTTCAGCAACTGTCTTTTCACTTCAAAAGTTGGCACATCTAGTGATAGTACTTTCTTACATGCCCACAAGATTGGCCTGCCCCTGGAAAATACTACTTTTCCTGATGTTACGGTTTCTGAACAGTCTGCTTGCCTTATGGGCTTGCAGTATCGTTGACCTATAAGTACGCCACTAGGGACATCATGACCGACATCACTCCATTTGTATTTCTGTTTATTTAGTACTGAATTCGTTTACTTTGTGCTATTAGGAGTAATCGAAATTTTGGACAATACTTCAAATTGCTGTTAAAAGCCCATATTGTTAGTATGATATCATGGGTCATTCAGATGTAAACAAATACACCTTATAGTTCGAGAGGGAATGGGAAGCGGTCACTTCCACACACATGTCAGCAAAGCAGAGGAGCTTGCCAGGGCCTCCGCCTGCCGGGGTTGCGGGTTGTTCAAAAGAGATACCGCGGACCCGTAACGCAAAGGGCAATAGCCTTCTATTGCCCTTAACATGGGTGGGTTTTAGTCAAAAAGTAAAGATCTGACACTCCCCAGCTCCCCTGCCTCCCCTACTGCGCCCGTGGAAGTTATTTGATGATTTAGCACCCCAAAAAAAAAACCTTATAGTTTCAAGCTAATAGTATGTTTGTGTATGAAACCACAGACCACGGAGACGTGTCCTGCGGTCCAAGCTTGACGCAGCATTGTCAATGCTTTTCACACCAACCAAGCATGTCACAAATGTCATGTCGTAAAGAGACAGAAGCCTTATAATGCAGTCCGTGACAAGTTGTAGTCTCCTTCCACAAATGCCATTAAATAAAAAATTGAATTGAATTTTATTGACAAGTTGTGCTCAACGCAGTGCCACGAATCTTCTTATCTGATCTCGTCTTTCACTCACTAAATGTCGCGTAATTTATCCAAAATAGTTTTTGTGAAATTGAGATAACTGCATCGTAACTTAGTATCCGTTGGCATGGCCATTTTTTTTAAATCGTTATCAAATGATTTTTCCCGCTCTGAGGAGTTTCAAATTTATACTGACTAAAACCCATACATGTTCTTAATTTTGCCCTTTGTGTTCCGGGGTCGCGATATCTCTTTCGAACAACCTGCAGGCAGTGACCCTCACGGGTCCATCTACTTTGCTGATATCTCTGAGGTGCGCGTGGAACGCGAACTAAGACTAGGACCAAAATAAGAAGTCTCCTAGTTATATTCGAAACACATTGGTTCAATAGCCTTTTGCCTTAAACTGTCACAAAATGATGATATCACAATATGTCTCACGCGTTGTAAAGTAAAACGAAATATTTCAAATTTTGTTTTTACAGTAAAATATGACCTTAAAATGTTCACAGTTGGCTAAACAAACAGTGTTAATTTGTTACGAAACCAATAATAAGTTCTTCACTGTGATAATGTCGATGTGGTCTTTAATAATAAGCTTCTATTTAACTTTCGTTGTTAATAAATTGGTTAGTTAGCTAGTTGTATATATGTATTAGTCAAATCTTGCAATTGAATTTCAAACCACTTCCACCAAACAGATTAAGCTGAAATTTTGGTTCACACCTTTGGTTCTGGTGACGATACATTTTTATGGCAAACAACTTCATTCTGCAACTAGGATCCCGTCCCCACGAGAGAACTCGTCAACAGTTAATAGCAGGGACGCAAAAAGTTGCAAAAGCGTTCAATGTTGATAGATACACCATTTTTTTTTATATAATACATGTTTAAAAAAATCAAGTAAATTAAAAAAGGAATGCTTCGTTAGTCTGAGGTGGAGGGTCCATTCCTAGATAGTGCAATACCTTTGGGAGATTATAAGCGAGATGTTAAAGAATGATGTATAAGAATACGTTAAATTAAAAATAACAGAATCGATACCTTATGCAGCATCTATCTAGCCGGGGCTGCGTGTTGGTTCGAAAAAGATACTGCGGCCACGGTACACAAATGGCAAAATAAGGAATTTGGATGGGTTTCAGTCAGTACAAGTCTGACTCTCCCTTGCGCTCCGCCCAGAGCGGGAGAAATTATTTGGTGATTACACATCCGAAAAAAAAAATGCAGAATCCATCAGAAAGTTCCTCGCGTTTACGATGTTAGTCAAATGGAGATAATCGTTCAGATAATGGTGACACCATTCTGTTAAATACTTTAGAAGTATATAATAATATTAATCGATAAAACTTAACTCTGCATTTGACCCAAACCGCTTGTGCATAAAAACTTGTTGCAAAACGACCTTCCCTGACACTTGATCTCAACCAAGGTCATGTTGGCCAAGCTGTTGGCAAAATTGAACAATATGGCGTTATTGTGCTCCGTCTGTGCCAGCCTCGTAATAATACAATGTTATAATTTATTCAGTACTCTCTGTAGATCTAGAGGAGCTCGTGGCTAAATAAATAGTAGCCGCTCGGGTCGATCTTTAGGTTAAGCCGCGCTTGCCTAGGTTGGTCTGTGGATGGGTGACCACCCGTTACATACCGAGTTTCCTCCGTGCCTCGGAAAGCACGTTAAGCCGTTGGTCCCGGCTGTCATTTGTAGATCTTTGACAGTCGTTACAGGTAGTCAGTGTTCCGAAAGTCTGACAACCAGTCTTACTAAGGGGTATCGTATTACCCAGTATTATATTCAGCTGCATCCGGTTAGACTGGATGCCGACCCCAACATAGTTGGGAAAAGGCTAGGCAGATGATGACGTTTTTTTGAAGATGATGAGCACGCGACAAACTTCTTTAGAGTCAAATAGTTTCACCGGACACTATGTTAGAAGCTTCAGTAGTGTGTGGAGGTGTGTTTGGAACCGGGTTGGTCAACTTGTATATGTCACAGTTTGACAACACGGTAGGCGCAGTGGCTGAGCGATCTACTGCTGCGCTGCGTGTCGCGGGTACGATCCCCGCACGGAACAAATATTTGTATGACCTACAGGTAGTTGTTTCGGGTCTGGCTGTTAATGTATGTGTGTTTAAATGTTTGTAAACGCACCCACGATACAGGAGAAATTCCTAGTGTGGGGCAACGTTTAAAAAAAAACAAGTTTTATTGTGAACACCGTATAATTCTAGGCACATGATGTTAAACCAATTTTTTGTTAGCGGTAAGATACTCACTCCCGCGTAAGCACGTGAAACCGTTGGTCCTGCGCCTGATCTCTGTCTAGTCTTGTTGGAATGCCGTCCCATCGGACTATGAGAGTGAGGGAACAGAGAGTGCACCTGTGCGTGCGCACACACTTGTGCACTATAATATCTCCCGCGCCGATGGCTAATCTCCGCTAAGATTGGCCGCCATAGCCGAAAATGGTCAGAACATACGTGTATATAGTGTCTGTGATCATAGAACATATTACTATGTTCAATGATCTCATGAATTGAAATGGACAGGGTCAAGTAAGGTCACAAATTAAGGTCATGGCACTGTAGTTATCCCACTTATAAAATCCGAAAGTTTGTGTATGTATAGTTATTTTTTAAATTACTCTTTCACTCAAAAACTACCGAACTGATTTTGATGAAATTATTCACCCAGATAGTAGATAGCCTGGATGGACAAGCGGGCGAATCTGCAGGAAACAGCTAGTTTGGAATAGAACAATCTGAAAATTGGATTTACAATATAACTTTCGTGGTTTCAAAAGCGGTCCCAATAAAATGTATTCTAGTCTTCCTATTAATTAGGACTGGCTGGCGCCCCCGGCTTCGACCGCGTGATATCGAAAAATCAAAAATCCTATGTGTAGAGAGGTAGATTAAGTGTGTTATTCCAGACTATAATCTACCTCTGTGCCAAATTTCATCAAGACCCGTTCAGCCGTTTTGACGTGAAAGAGTAACAAACATCCATCCATCCTCACAAACATTCGCATTTATAATATTAGTAGGATTATTTTGTGACAACGGTGACTATTGTACAGTTAGTAGAGGTCGTGGGTTTGACTCCCGCGTCGGGTAAAACTAGGGAACTGTGGGTGTTCTTATGACCTCTTCCTAATTTCTCAAGGATTACAAGGCGTAATGTTATGATAATTTTGAAGCATTCCATGAAGTACCATCAATGCCTTTATTTATGTTCGTTTATTTATTTTTAAACAGAATAAAATAAATAAATAAATATCTTGGGACAACTCACACATGGCTATCTGATCCCAAGCTAAGCAGAGCTTGTGTTATGGTAACCAGACAACTGATATACACACTTATATAATTTATAAATACATACATATTATAGACTAGCTTTTGCCCGCGGCTTCGCTCGCGTTAATTTCGGGGTAACACAGTTCCCCTGGCGCCTGTCACTTGGCGTGAGTTATTATATATTTCACTGTCTAGGTAAAACTCAATCAAATGAAAAAATCCCATCAAATTCAGTCCTGCAGTTTCTGATATTCAATTTCCTGCCTACCCTCTTAGTCTATTGGCGTGATTATTGCAAGTGATGCTGAGTCAAATAAAAAAAGTCCCATTAAAATCGGCCCAGTAGTTTCCGAGATTCAATTTTCTGCCTACCCCCTTAGTCTTGGCGTGATTATTTCTATCCTTCTTTACCTTCCAAGTAATGTTGAGTCAAATAAAAAAAAGTCCCATTAAAATCGGTTTAGTAGATTCTGAGATTCAATTTCCTGCCTGCCCCCTAAGTTCATCGGCGTGATTATTTATATCCCAGTTTACTCTCCAGGTGATACTGAGTCAAATAAAAAAAGTCCCGTCAAAATCGGTCCAGTAGATTCTGAGATTAGCCCGGACAAACAGACAGACAGACAGACAGACAGACAAAAATTTTAAAAACTGTTGTTTTGGCTTCTATTACGGTAATTAAGACCCCCTGTAACAATTTTTCATAAAAATCTTCAATGTACAGAAATCGATCTTTTACAGTCTTATTATATGTATATAGATAGATAAATCACACCCAGACACAGAACTAACAATCATACTCATCACACAAAGTTTGTCCTGGGTGGGAATCGAACCCACGACCTCTGGCTCAGCAGTCAGGGCCACTAACCACTAGACCAACAGGCCCGTCAATATATTACAATTTTTTATATTTCATAAAAAAATACCGGTAATATAAGCTACTGGCGGCTGGGCTTATTTCTGTTATTGTTAAAGAGGATTACACAGCTACAGATAAAAAAATAAATAAGAAATTCTGACGCATCGGCACAATACAAAATCCATTTATATGATAGTACTCTGTAACGTAACTTACAACTGTGTAAAGAATTTGACGTCTGTTTAATGTTATTGCACAAAATGTTGGCCGCTACTTCGTCACCGACGCTATAATAATATTCATACAAATATTACAATAAAACCCTTTTAATTTAGTCTTGAGAGAGGTTCATGCGGGGGTAGTCAGATGCCTGAATCAAATCAAATCGAATCGTAATATTTTTATTTCACCAAGGCCTACATGGGCACTTATAAAACGTCGAGAAAAGGTGCACGGTTCGGGTTGGTCGTTTCCTATAGACAAGAACCGACAAGAAACTATGGTTACTCTTAAAATAATTTGGTTTACTTACTTAAGTATGAGAGGATAGCGTAGGTTCTACAATAATAATAATAAAGAATTTCGAACAACCCGCGTTGCCATGAGGTATTCTGTTCGTTGTTGAAGTCAGATAGGCTGCGTCTTGTAAGCATAGTAGAATTATGTGTGGTATGGTAAATAAGGTTCAGTATCCTAAAATCTTAGGCCATAAAAAACATCGATATTGACCCTTATCATAACCCCTTTATGGTGTCTATCTTAAAAAGACTAACATGTGTTTTTTTTCTAGGAGGAACAAGGTACAAAGAGACGGTCCAGCGAAGAGGTTGACACGGAATCTCCATTAAAGAAACTCTGTATTGAAGTAGAGAAGACGTTCCCCCAACACGACACGATGATCAACGACTACATACAAACAGCAACGAAAAACAACGTAGATGAAATACAAAGGCACACAGAACAATTACTGTCAGAGATACAAACACTTAGAGAACTCGCTCAAAAGAAAGAACATGAATGGAACAATATATTACACCTGAAAAAAGTCAAAGAGGAGATACTACTCCGACTTTTAAGACGAAAACAGGTGTTATCCTTTGAAAAATCCGCGGAAATCAACGGCGCAGAACGGGATAGGGATCCATTCGATTATCTTAACCAAGCAAAGAATTTGGCCATAGATAAAAGTGACGAGATCTCAGGGCTAGCGCTCAAACAACCTGGCTCAACCCTCAGTCCAATGATGCAGTCGCAAATGATGCCAGTCACTTCGCATTTCAACCCCATGGCGGGGCTCCCACCGCCCTACGACAAAGCACACATGTCGATGCCTAAACCAGTATTCCCACAACAAATGATGATGCCTGGTCATTTGACCGGGTTCCCTAGGGATATGAATGGGCAGCTTCCTGCTAGCTACCTTCCTATGGGTCGACAAGGTCCCACGAAGGACGTAAAGTCCATAATAGCAGACTATAGGCAGAGGAACCCGGAAGTCACGCCCAGAAGAGGACGCAGAATGAAGTCTATTCTAAATCCTAATATGATGAACGCACCCCGACCTATAGCACCGAAACTGGATGGTATGAACAATCTGAACAACCTTAATATGCTGTTTAATAATCTAGATATGGTAAGTGCTTTTTTTATTTCATTTTAGTGCAGTTTTTAGTTTGATTGGAAATTGTTATCAATTGGCGACATTTTGCTAGTCGATCGTAAATTAAGAAAGAATCACAATTTATCAACAAACATGTACTAAATCATCATTTTCCTGCCCTTGTCCCATTCCATTTGGGGTCGGCGCAACACGTTTTCTTCTTCCATTCTCCCCTATCAGACGTCACGGCATCGTTTACACCTTTCTCCTTCATATCATTCCTTACACAATCCATCCATCTTTTCTTTGGCCTTTCTCTCGCTCTCCGTCCTTTAGATCAATCACTCTTTTAGTCACATGTGCAACAAACACGTACTAAATAACATATTAATATAATGTCCACATAAACCATAGTTTACTCAACGTTCATCATTCCTATATTTGCTTATAGTGCGAATTTTCATAACACATTTTGCATGAAATAATCCAACAGATCAAAAAAGAAAATTCTTAATTTGAAACCAACATTTTCCACCCCACCTTTGGTTTTTGTCATTAAATGGTTTCCCCATTAAAAAACATTCTTACAATTTCAGACCCTTTCCAATTTATGACTGTTCGGAAAATAATTAAAATATAAACGACAAGGTCCTTCCTAGAAGTTAGTCCTTTCGTATCACGATTCACATTTTGTAAAGACAAAATAATTAAAAAGTTTTCTTGTAGTTAAAACACCTGAAACAAGTTGTAATGAATCTGTATAGTAAACTTATCAAAAATGTAAGCAAAATAGTTAACAATAAATGTCTGTGATACATATGTTTTTGTCAAGTCTTGTGAAAACCAAGTTAATATAAACTTCGTATATTGTGTGTTAACGCGGAGTTATAGTGCAGTGACATGATTTTTCAGTACTCATCATATTTACCGAAAACAAAAACAAAATGCTGTTTTTATACACTACTCTCCGTTTTTATTTTTTTTAAAACGTTGCCCCACACTAGGGAATTCCTCAAGTATCGAGGGTGCGTTTACAAACATTTAAACTCACATACACAAATAGCCAGACCCGAAACAAGTACTTCTAGGTCGTACAAATATTTGTTCCGTGCGGGGATAGAAACCCGCGACGCGCAGTGCAGCAGTCGATCGCTCAGTCACTGCGCTATCCGTGCCGTCAATACATACAAATACCTTTTCCTTTATTTTTCGAAAACCTATCAATCTCGTGATCTTCCGTTCTTCAACTGATTCGGTTCTTAGACCCAAGTTGTGAGATTAAAAGTTCCAGGAAGTTTCGCGAAGAAACCCTGAACCTCGGTTTGACATTACCAATCTCAGCAACGTTGTGATCTAGCGCGTTCAAAATCAAAATAATTTTATTTCACATAGACCTACATGGGCACTTATAAAACGTCGAGACAAGGACGCACGGTTCGAGTTGGTCGTTTCTAAAGGAGAAGAACCGGCAAGAAAGTCCATGGTCACGCTTTTAAATTCATTTGGTTTTACCCTCATTGAGAAATAGCGTAGGTCGGATACCCGGTACATTACAGTCGAAAAACATATCTATCTAGCTACATCATAGTTCGGACCTAGCATAGACTATCGTTAGAACTTGCAGGCGAGTCAATAATCTAATTTGTAATTGTGTGCCTTGACCTCAATTGTCAATGACTGTCTGAGACATGGAACAGTACTGGCCCACAAGTTATGGCGGATAGTCGCTCATTGTGGGTTGATGAGGGGTATTGATCTATGTTCACGGGTTTTTAAGGGGTTTTTCTAGCTAACAAATGCAGTAACTGGGCTGTGGAGAGGTCAGACAGTGAACTCCATCTATAAAAATAGATAAATTTTAAGTATCTGTTTGTAATTTCAAAATATCATCTTTTTACTGAATGTGTATGAAAGTCCATACGGTACCGATAACAAAAACACATTTTAGGGTTCTGTACGTCAAAAGGAAAAAACGGAGCCCTTATTGGATCTTTGTCCGTCTGTCTGTCAAGAACCTTTATCTCGGGAACGCGTGGAGATGTCGAGTTGTTGAAATTAAAACGATATGTACTCAACTCTGTGGTCCCTTTGTGCTGTGAAAAAATCAACCCTCTAAGTCTATGCAGTCAAAAGATTTATTTATGTCGCAAGCTTGTACGAAATCCTCGGTGGTCAAGTCTGACTCGTACTTTGCCGGTTTTTTAATTCGTGCTCACTTCAAAGAAAATAAATACGTTCCTTGTTTCTGATTGGCTGAAACGACGCCTATTCTGATTTGTCTAGCAAACGTCACCAAAATGTTTATACCGCCAAACGTTATATACGTGTTGTACGGTTCAAATTTATCGGATCTTATAGAAAAGAATCGGCAAGAAATGCCATGGTTCTGTCTTCTACAATATTTGTCATATTACAGTAACTCAAATTACCATGCCATACGCCGCCGCGCCGATAGCACATCGTTAATAAAAGGTGTACTTTCCCATAGGCATTAAAAATTGAAACTGTTTACCGCGAATGGCGGCGCATCGATATACTGTAGGGCTGGTTCGGGTCATTGTCCTGCATGGAGTCTTGAGGTTATATTCATAAATAAACAGTTGACTACCTATGGCTGCTCGAACGAGCAATTTTACATGAAAATGTGGACATTGTAGTTTTCCTTCGATCATTTATTGAACAGAAATTATTGCTGGTGTAGTACTTGTGTGCCTATTAGACAAATATTGGTTTTCTAAGGGTTTCATAAAAAAACTGAACCTTTTTTTTGCTGATGAGATACCGTCAAATAACTTGCGGAGGGAAATGTCAGACTTGTACTGACTAACACCCACCCATGTTCCTTCTATTGCCCTTGTTCCAGGGCCGCGGTATCTCTTTCTAACAACCCACAACCCCCAAAAACGGAACCCTTATTGATCACTTTGTTGTTTGTCTGTCAAGGCCCTTAATCTCGGTAACGCGTGGAGGTATCAAGTTGAAATTAAAACCAAATTTGTGGTCCCTTAGAGCTGTGAAAAAATAAACCAATCCGTCAAGCTTACGCAGTCCAAAGAAATGACCGACTCGCACTTGACCGGTTTTTTAAGCTAATCGCGGACTTAACACGTACGAATTCGTGGGTTCCAGTTATAGTAGACGATATACAAAACTAGTTGATACTACATGTAGCATAAAAGTTATATACTTTAATAATACCATGCATCCAACCCACGATACGTAAGGGAAAACACACTTTATAAACATTAATACAAAGTACTTTTTCTAGCACATAAAAAAGCTAAGATATCCATTAACCTTTACGACACGAATGTCTATAGGTGAGTGACAGCGCGTTACCTTGACCTAATATATGTACGCTAGGATTCTATCGGCCTTCGATCAATCAACTAGTCGCCAGCTATTAATATTAATTATTGGTCATTTTTAACTAGCTGCCCCCGCGATTTCACCCGCATAGACCTGGATAAAAAGTAGCCTGACTGTTCATTCAGGGTCCAAGCTCTCCCGGCCACCGTAGATGCGGGCCTGTGGACGGAGCAATAGGTAGCTCACTGACCGTCCGTCTATTGACGACAGGCCGTGTCGACGGCGCGTTAGTGTTTCACTAGCGCCTGAAAGAGATGTCAGCAAAGCAGAAGGGCCTGCCAGGGCCAACGCCTGCCGGGGTTGCGGGTTGTTCGAAAGAGATACCCCCGGAACATAAAGGGCAATGGAAGGAACATGAATGGGTTTTAGACACTTCCTTCCGCGCCGCACAGATCGGAAGAAGTTGTTTTATAGTTTCCCATCTGAAAAAAAAGCTATTGGGATATTGCCGCTTCTTGGTGGGTGAAGTCACTAGATTTACATAGTATTGTTTCTTATAATAGCGATCTGATTGGAAGGTATAGGGATCTATAATATAACTTACAAGTCTTGCAACTGAATTGATTCATATTCCACGTACTATGTGTTTAAGAGGTGGTTCACATCACGAACTTAACCTTAAACATTTAGACATTGGTTATTAACTGATGTTGCATAGATTATAGAACATAAATGCAGTCTTGTATCATCATCATCTTCCTGCCCTTGTCCCATTCTAATTGGGGTCGGCGCAACACGTTTTCTTCTTCCATTCTCTCCTGTCAGACGTCTCGCCATCATTTACTCATATCTCCTTCATATCATTTCTTTCTTAATCCACCCATATTTTCTTTTGACGGGCCTGTTGGTCTAGTGGTTAGTGGCCCTGACTGCTGAGCCGGAGGTCGTGGGTTCGATTCCCACCCAGGACAAACTTTGTGTGATGAGCATGATTGTTTGTTCTGTGTCTGGGTGTGATTTATCTATAATATGTATGTATTTATAAATTATATAAGTATGTATATCAGTTGTCTGGTTACCATAACACAAGCTCTGCTTAGCTTGGGATCAGATAGCCGTGTGTGAGTTGTCCCAAGATATTTATTTATTTTGCCTTCCTCTCCCTTTCCATCTATCAATATTAATATCTATCACTCTTCTAATCACATGCGTTTCGTTCCTCATTACATGTCCATACCATGCGCTGCGTGTCGCAGGTTCGAAATATTTTTTCCATGAGCACGGAACAAATATTTGTATTACCTGCAGGTAGTTGTTTCGGGTCTGACTATATGTATGTGAGTTTAAGTATTTGTAAACGGACCCACGATATAGGAGAAATTCCTAGAGTGGGGTGTATACTTAAAAAACAATTACCTACTGTAATTTGTTCAGAGTGGACGCAACCGCGATTGCTGAGCTAAACCTTGGTTTGATTTCTAGGAAAATTCTCATTAGCAGCTACTCAGCCTGGATTTATGCCTGGATGATGGTAATGGGCTCGCCCCAATTACATGGGACTTAAAAGTAGCGGGCGAAATGTGGGTGTACTAGTAGATACACCTCTGAATATTCCCTCGGAAGTTTTAGGCGTGAAGTTATGTTATGTCCCCACTGGTTTCGTACAGCTTACTCTCAGTATAAGTCTAAGTCGCTTGCAAACAAATCAGTGAAATAAACAGAAGGACGGATCTTTCGAAAGTGAACTTATTTTTCATTTTCTTGTTTGTTTGTAGCAGTCTGTTATTTTTGCAAAAATGTTGATATTTTTTAAACATAATATGGTTTAAAAAATATCAACATTTTTGCAAAAAAAGATGGTGACTTCCGTTTATTTCACCGCGAGCAAACCCGCGGGCATAAGCTAGTTTGAATAATACAGTGGTGTTCAAAAGTACCGGCCGCGACTAAAGTGTTGAAGTAGGTGTAATGCAGCCTTCTCTGTCTCACAAGGAGAAGGCATTTATACCTTGTGGATTATTAACATGTCTCAATACTTTTAAACTTCATTTCAGAATCAAAAAGCGATGCTAGAACGGCTCCAACAAATCCAAGCTGGTGGTCTACCGAACGGGCTGTCTTTCAAAGACGTGCTCGTTCAATTCGCCAACATGCAGCAGGCCAACGCAGGCCTCATGCCTAACAGACCACCGGAGACCATCACCAATAGACCTGAACACCATATACGACCTGAGAGGAGAGGAAGACCGGAGAGAAACCATGAGGATGCTCATATATCAGTCAAGCACGCAGAAAGACTGGCTTCCCCAAGTCCTAGATTGCCACCACCACCGCCTTACCCCGAAATATCCTTATTACCTGTTACCACAAGCCAGGAATCAACACAACAAAACTCCTTACTCCATGGCATTCTCACAAAGGTATCTATTTTTTCCAAACATATCATTTTTATGGCTTGTAGAAATACTCATATCCCAGCTTCCATTAATATTTTCTTTTTTTTGTATATGGCAATAATGCTTGCAAACTAGCTTGAAATGAGTGTTGCCAACCTTCCAGCAGGCGTTACCTGCGTCTCAGAGTTACTCCCCGACGTTGGCTAAACTCCTCATGTCGCCGGAACGGAAACAGAGTGCGCCAACGTTACCAACTTTCGGTCAGGCCAAGGTACCACTAATGTACGACATTATAACAATTGGTGTGCTGATTGGCCTTGATCATTCCAAATTCAAAATTTAGTCTTTAAGTTATGATATGGTTTTTAAAGAGTTTGGAGTTGTGTTTTTAAGGTTCTGGCACATTGGTTTTTGCTCCACACTTACATTATTATAGCATTATCTATGGTAACTTTTACAAATTCGAGTCTTAAAAAGATAATAAATTAATCTTGTGCCTTAGACATAGACATAATGTGCCAAAATCTTGACTACTGTTTAAATTATTAAGGGCAAGTTTCATAATTTTAAATAGTGAACATAATTTTGAGTGCAACCACTCAAGTATAGTTGTACTAAATAAATTGCTCTTAACACTTTACAAATAAAACTCCATTTCTTTAATATATTAAATTATTTGATTTGATTTTTGAGAGTCTGGCAATACTCATTGAAACATACATGCCACCTCATAATCATAAACCATAATATCAAATAAAACATTAATATTATGAGCAATACGTAATTAAGTATTTATACAAATAAACTTATATATTCCTGTAGGCAAATATATTATTTTGAACCCATATCTATTATTATATTATGTTAAAGAGGATGCAATAAGGTAGCCTACGAAATTCAAATTTGCTCAAGTTTTTTTGCAATGTGCTGGTCAGTGTTGTAAGTTGATTAAACATGGCATGATACGCGACTGTGAGACATTTAATGACATTGAATGACTATTTCATGAAAACGGCCATTTTTTTATTTTATTTAAAACGTTGGAAAACGATACAGGAGAAATTCCGTGGCGTGGTTGCAAACATTTAAACTAACATACACAAACAGCCAGACCCGGAACAACTATCTGTAGGCCATAAACATATTTGTTCCGTGCGGGGATCGAACCCGCAACACGCAGCGTAGCAGTCGATCGCTCAGCCACTGCGCCAACCGTGCCGTCCATTCATTCAGAGAGGATTGAAATGAACTCAGAGTTGAATTGAAGATTTTACAGATAGTTGTTCCGGCTCTGTCTGTTTGTGTATGTTAGTTGAAATGTTTGCACCCACGCCACGGAATTACCCCTGTATCGTTTTCCAACATTTAAGGAGAACTTCCTAGTGTGAGGCAACGTATTTTTTTTAAAGCGATAATTGATAAAATTATTATAAATCTGTACATACGCAACCGTAACACATTGCTGTCACCTGCGAATTGCAAAATTACGTAAGAAAAATTTAATTTAGTGAGCTAGTTTGGCGCTTGCCTCTTAAATAGTCAAAAATATTATAATCATGTAACAGAAAAATGTAACCATAAATTTCTTATTTATTTACATTAAAAGCTTTTTGGTCTAGCTTTTTGGCATAAACAAGAAAGAAAAAACAAATTCAAATCATATTCTGGTAACAAAATAATAATATATATATCTCTAGTTAATTGGTGCTTTGTTTAAATCCAAATGTTAGCTGTTTAGAGACTAACCTCACTAGTGCAAAATGGCATGGAGAATAAAATCAAAACCGGGCAAGTGCGAGTTGGACTCGCACACCGAAGGTTCCGTAAAAACTTGCGACATAAACTGTATCTTTGACTGCGTAGACTAAGAGATTCTTCCAACTCCAAGGGACCACAGACTTGAGTATATGGTTTCAATTTCAACTCGATACCATTACTTATTCCCGAGATAATAAATAATTCCGTATTTTTCCTTTTGAAGTATGGAACGTTAACAAGACAAGCTATGCAATCGAAGGGTTGTTTGCGAGAGTTCATTTTTCCATCACTACACTACTGGAAAAAATTAAGCGAAAAAATATTGAAAACTACAAAATTTAATTTAAGTGTTAATCCAAAAAAAGTAGACGACACTTGGAGCTATAATATCCTTTTTTTATTTCCCGTGCGACCATTTCTCTCGAAGTTACGGTTTGTTGAAAACTTCCCAAAAAGATTTTTTTTGATCCCTTAATTTTTTCTAGTAGTGTATTTCATAAAACAGTCATTAAATGGGAATAAATGAATTAAAAGGGGAGTATTGATGATTTTATTAATTACGTTTCTGTAAATACATACGTGTTATTGTCGCAAATCATATATTATTTAACATACAGCCTGACACACGCTAATTACAAAATAATTTCAGAACAAATGATTTTTCGCGGGTCACCTTGGCGCATACACCATAATACCGAAGGAAAATCTTTTCCCGCCATTCTGCATTAATGAGTTTACTTCCTAAGACGGTAGTGGCCGTCTGATTGGCTAACATGACTTAACCGATCTAACCGATCGATTGAATATCTAAACTGTCAAACAATATTATATGTATTGGCTTAGGGCGTACATTACAAACCTTATTATGATTGGAGTTTATTCTACTAACAGGGTATATAGTCAGGCTAGAGGGTAACTTGCCAAGGGGCATCGTATTACCCAGTACTAACTGGGTTGTGGAGGTCAGATATGCAGTCGCTCCATGTAAAATACTGTTTATAAGCTGCCTCCGGTTAGACTGGTGGCTGATATATGGAAAAAGTCTACTAACAGCAAATATAAAAGTATAGCATTATATACAATGTGTCCGTTCATGGACTAGCGATATTCTAGAAACTTATGGAACGAGTGCTTTAATATACTATTACACTACACACATTTTGAGATATTCTCTATGCGTGTACAAAAAATAATCATATCTCTCAATTTTTTGGTCTTACTGATACGAAAATGTAAGTTTATTCAGAGGGCAACAATATTGTCTATCGTTTAAATTAAGAAATGATGAGCTTACATTTTTCTAACTTTAGAAAACAAAATTTAAGTCTTAAAAAATGTGCAAATCAACGAAAGTTTTGTAAAAGTTTTTGAAAATTAATAAATTTGAGTACTAGAATGTTTGTTATATAAGTACATAGAATATCTCTAGTCCGTGACCATATTGTATATTATTTAAATGTACCTAGTTATTGGGTTAATGTCAAGTTCTCTATATTGTCTAGTAATCTGATTCCAAAGCATGCTATTGGATACAAATTGCATGACACACTAATACATTTGGGTTCTTTCAAAAGTTACTTGTTTCTTTAACTGTCGATACTTAATTACTATATGCATAAAGCTACACCCTCTTTCCTAAAGTTAGGGAGGTACTCCACAAAGCCTTATTAACTTTTTAATAATCGGGATAATACAAAAATATAGACGAAAGTCATTTCTAAATCTGCAATCAATAAAATCTATATACTTCTAAGCTTCTACATACAACACTGAAAAATTGGAAAACTGCAAGACGTTAAACACAAAATTATATAAGTACATAATTATTAATATTTTTTTAAAATAACCATGTTACTCTTAATAGTCTTACAAAACAATTGAAGCTACATCTTGGCTATTATTCTAGAACTGCGGTGAGATTACGATTACGCCGGTACAACCGACCCCGCCGCCGGAACCTCAGCCTGAGAAACCTGAGGAGGTGGTGCAGCTGGTGAGTTGCCCTATTTACTTAATAGATATAATTGTATGTAGCCTTGACGTTACCTGAAAGTCAATTATATTGGCAGTTGACGTAAATCGATCGACTTTACGGAGAATTTACCTGCAGTAAGTAAAGTTACAATGGCTATGAATATGATTGGTTCGCACAGTGTGTTATTTTCCCATAGGTAGTTGCGGACATGTTGGTTTTATTTTCATGTTACACCTTAATAAAGCGTTGGTAAGAATACTCGTTTTGATATTTCACTTTGTTTTGAAGATAAAAAAAATTTGGCGAATCTTCACTGTCCTTAAAAAGATTTTCGTCTGTATTTTTTTAATAAGGCTGATGCTACACAGTTCGTTGCATCGTCGCTGCGCAGTCGATGAATGAGCGTTACGCGAGCGCTGTTACGTGTGGCGCTCATTAGTTGAAATCACAGGGTTGCGCCAACGCACCGGTAACGCCCGTCTAGTATCAGCCTAAAGCTAATGTGAGATTAAAAATACAGATGAATTGTTGGATTGAAAAATTAAGTGTAAAAATGCTAGTCCCTAACGACAAAGAAACGAGAATAATAACGTTTGAGGTACATTCCTGTGGTAAATATTAGGTAACCATAAGATATATAAATAATAGCTTTTGCCCGCGGCTTCGCTCGCGTTAAATTCGGGGTAACACAGTTCCCCTTTCCTGATTTGCAGGTACCTGCTACCTGTAGTTTTTGCCCTTGCGCCTTATTTTATATATTTTTCCCACTTGCTCCCTCATTTCTCACTATCCTAAGTCCGTCTTCAGGGTCTCAACTATCTCTGTACCAAAATTCATCAAAAGCGGTATAGTCATGTAGACGTGAAGACGTAACAAACAAATAACAAACTCACTTTCGCTTTTATAATATTAGTAAGGATATATTACATTCATTATCACCCGTCATTCAAAACCACATTTTTTGGTTTCTGCATCGGTGGCATAAATATGACTTCTCCCGTTCTGGGCAGAGCAGACGAGAGTGTCAGACTTGTACTGACGAAAACCCATCCATGATCGTTCTTTATCCTTTTGTGTACCGGGGCCGCTATATGTCTTTCGAACAACCCGCAACTCCGGTAGGCAGTCGCCCGTCAGGGTCCCTCTGATTCTGATCCACCCTGATAGACTATTGAAAGTTCCCTAATAACTATAACTCTTGACCAAATTCAATTCAAAGGACCATTGCAACTAAAAGGAAAAAACCCACTAACCTACCTCTACCTTTTCCAGGACGACGAAGAAAGTCCCGCCTCCGAGGGCGAAGCATCGGGCTCTCCCTCGGGCTCCGGGTCAGGCCGGCTCGTGATCGACGAGGGCGGCAGCGAAGCCCCAGCAGAGGGCAGCACGGAGCAGGCCGACAACAACGACGACGCGCCGCTGTGCCAGGGATGTCGCCGGAGGGACGCGCAGTTCGTGTGCGCGGGCTGTGCCAACCAGTGGTACTGCAGCCGCGAGTGTCAGGTGAGGGCGGCAAATGATACGTTGTGATTGAAGGTACCAAGAAAGCAAGCAAACTAACTGCCTTCTTGGTCTCTTGGTTTGCCAAGCTTGACCCAAAAGCTCTTTTGGTATTGAGATACAATTTTAAAGAAAATATTTTCAAGACAAATAATAATTATTCAGCTAAGGAAAAGCAGTGTCTTATGTATTTTTTTGCGGATGAAAAATCGCCAAATAACTTCCCCCGCTCTGGGCGGAGCGGGGGGGAGTGTCAGGCTTGTACTTACTAAAACCCACCCACGTTCCTTCTATTGTCTTTTGCTATGTTCCGGGGCCGCGGTATCTCTTTCGAACAACCCGCTACCCCGGACTGTCTTATGTCTCAGGCGCGATTTTGCATTCGAATATAACGAAGGATTTCTAGTAGTCTTGAGTGCAGCGGGGAAATTCAAGTTTATTCAAAAATACACTATTTCGATAATAATTCATTATGTCCGCGACATCGCTCACGTGGAGTTCGGTAATTGTCCACGTATTGCCTGGATTAAAAGGAAATGTGTTAATCCAGGTTATAAACTATCCCTGTGTCAAATTTTATCCAAATCCGTTCAGTAGTTTTTACATGAGGGATAACAAACATCCCATATGTGGTGCATGCTAACGAACGTTTGCACTTAAGGAATTAGTAGGATTATTTATCAATAACATTTAATAGTTAAAAAAATAAAAAACACGCTTTTAGCACGCACTAAAAATTACAAATTTTAAATAGCCTGTCCGCCATCTTGGACGTCCACCATATTGGATTTAAGTCACGTGACTATTTTTTTTTCGTAATCCTGACAACAAACCATTTCATTTGAGACCCATATCATGCGGGTGGATTTCAAGCAGCCAGTCCGCCATCTTGGGGAGGCCGCCATATTGGAATGACGTTTCTTAGGTAGTCATGTATTGTCATCAGAACTTAGAGTGTGTGCAAATTTTCATCCTAATCGAAGACCGGGAAGTGGGTCAAATAAGATTTCAAGATTCTCTTACATAGGTACATAGTTACAAGTGAAGCTAATAAAAGCGTGATAAAAACTAATATACTCTTTGTTCCTCCATTCCAGGTGGCCGCATGGGACGAGCACTCAGAGATGTGTTCGGGGTAACTACTAGAAGTATAGTATATAATTATATACAGTATAACGTACTCCGTCTATATACCGTATATAAATATAAAATGCATTAGTATATAGTTGTATTGTACAGTGTAACGCGGCGCTTGCGAGTCTCAACACTAAAATAGAAGTTTGCCTTAATTCGAATAGAGCATAATATATATATTATATATATTGGGAATCTCTTGTTTGTTCTGTGTATACACAAAACGACACGTCAAGCTATAAATACCATTATTCAATGGCATCGCTTTATATAAGTTGCAGTTTTGCACTGTTAAGATCGCTTCTCTCGGTTGGTTAATAGTACATTACTGCCGCGGTCTATAATGACTACTTTGCTGGTCGCGCTGATGATGGCCGACAGCGCAGCGTAGCGCAGCTCCAGGCCGACACAGCGCGGTCAGCGTGCAGCACGTGATGGACGAGCTGAGATAAAGGCCGAGACCGTAGGTCGAGGCCTTTACAGCGAGGACAGCAAGGGCTGCAATGATGGCCAAGCTGAAAGGCCTAGAGCGTAGCTAGGCTAGCTCGAGGCAATCATAGCGTGACCAGCGCAGCAGTCATTGTGGGCCAAGGTTTGTATAGTGCTTTACTCAAAAATGCAAGTACCTAATCTAAATAAAACCAGCAAGTAATTTAAATAAAAAATATATTAATTAACTAGAATTTTAATTAAAATGACAATTATGAAAAGTACAGTTACTAAAATTCAACACCGACTTTCCCGGTTTGATATTACTGATAGTTTGCGATAATTCTAATGCGGTGTTTGACTGCTGGATTATTTCTTCATTTATTACTTCATTTATTTCATTATTTTTTTCTTTAGGTTCTTGATCAGATGTTGAAGCTTCCTGGAACTCGTAAGACGTTGTTCGTTTTAAGTTTATACTTTGACCGATTTTTTGTGTAATTCTGTTTTTATTCTCCACCGATTCTTCTATATAGCTCTCAGCAACTCGATCGGATTTCCATCCTCCATGCCTCTTTAGTGTAATAAGATTGGCCCCAGTATCGGCAAGAATAGTGGCCGATGAACGCCGGAAACAATGACCTGTAAATTGTTCCGGATGGGGCAGTTCTAAGTACGTAGCAATTATTTTGGGCATTTGAGCAATTTTGTGCCTCCCTATCACTTGTTTGGTGCATTTGCAGTTTTTATAATTTTAAAAAAATCGGTTTGTTTTTACGTCAACTGGACGTAGTGCATAATATTTTTGCACCACTGCAAATGAGGCGTCACAAACAACGAAAGTACGATCAATCTTCGTTTTTGTATCTCGCAACGTAATTATCATTACGTTGATGTGAGTTTCAATGTCATTAACGGTGATATTGGTAATTTCGATGCATCGACATGCACCGTAAATGCCAAAAATAAGAACTACCTGTAACAATAACAAGTACGAGTATTAATTATGAGAATGTGTACAGTACTTTGGGTTTTTAGATATAAATACTTACTTTCACCGCTAAGTACTCAGAGTCGGGGGCTTCATTTATAAACTTTTCTACATTTTGTGATGTCAACCCTTTTGATTTTTTACATTTATATCCGTCTGACTGTCGTTTTAGCATACTCGTTAAATTGTGGTAATTTTTAATGTTCAAATTGAGAACCATGCACTTTAACATTGAATAGGTATTCCAGAGAGACGAAAGCTTCATTTTGTTGGAAAGATCATTGAAATACGCAAGAAAAACATTTTCGGATAAAGATTTATATTTCCTACTGATTTTCCACTGCACAATTTTTTCATATGCAAGCTTATATTTTTCCTTTGAGTTTCGCGGTATCAAATTTTCAACCACTAATTTAGCTTCATCTTTAATGTCTGGCGGTGTTAAACACATTGAATCGGAAGAATTTTCGCTTTGAGAGCTCATTTTTAGCAAAAAAGTCAGTAAATAAATCAAAATTTTCGCTAAACCGCGCTTTTGTTACTTCTTTGTTTTTTTTTTTGATCAATGGTAGTTAGAATTATACAGCCTAATATGGAATAAAATCTTTTAAATCGTTTTTTTTTTTACCTTTAGACGTACAAACAGCTGTGTTTTAAATAAAATCTTTTTGGAATTGATTTTTTAAAACGTTGAAACGTCAAAATAGCGGTCGGCAAAACATTGCCGGCCTGTTAGAGCGGCCAGCAAAACTTTGCCGGCCGCTCCTTGAAACAGAACGGCAAGGTCGACTTTGCTCAAACAAGGTTGTCAAAATAATGACAACATTACATGCATTTTTGAGTAAAAATTAAAATTGGAAATGCAATATAAGGAGAGACATTAGAGGACGCGTAAGCACAGCCATGCGTGGAGGTGTGCACACCAGCTGTAGCACACCGCCTGCTACAGCTGAGCGGTGCGGGGCGGGGCTGTCTGCTAGCTGCCCCCCCTGCTGTCCCCGGACCCCTCGTTCCCTGCGTCCAGTGCGCCCCAATGTTGAAAGAAGCGATCTCAACACGCATCCTCAAATTTTAGGAAGTGGTCAGTAAGATAAAATAAATACTCAATTAAAATTGCGGGACTCTATCAACCATAGAAAACGCTACTTTTTTAAGTTGTTTAAGACAGTATTTCAGTTAGGGTGCGCGGGCGCCAGTTTAGGGAACAAACGTTTTCATCAAAAACGTTTGCATTTCATACAAAATCGCGATTATAATTCAAAGAGCAGACAGGCAGCTTGTGTATACTTACGGATTTCCTAAACGCAAAAAAATAAACAAATTACCTATTTTACTATTGATTATCTCCTTCAATTTGCCGAGGATGCAAAACGACAGCTTGTATATACATTTCCCGTGCAATGAGAGATCCAGTTATAATGGTTTTGTATAGCTTGATTAGTCGTGCATACAGTGCGGTCGTTTATATTTCGAGAAACTTTATTTATTATTCTCACTCAAATTGACAATAGGCCAGTTTCAAAAAAAAAAAAA
The DNA here is from genome assembly GCA_905475445.1 of Ochropleura plecta. Taxonomy (NCBI): domain Eukaryota; kingdom Metazoa; phylum Arthropoda; class Insecta; order Lepidoptera; family Noctuidae; genus Ochropleura; species Ochropleura plecta. The sequence continues at coordinate 2,921,289 of FR997735.1, forward strand.
TAATTCGTCTTTTAGATTATTCAAAAATAAGGGACGTATTTTTTATTTGTAAATTAGAATAAAAATTACAAAGATATAGCCCATTAAAGTTACGTGTGACGTCACGCGTTGCTGCATTTTTTTGCAATGAGTGACGTCACACGTAACTTTAATGGGCTATTTTATTAATTACTTTGGCCCTGGATACTACCCTATTGTATTTATTAATACCATACGAGATGTGCTTGTCGCGCGATCTAAGTATGGTTTGTTGTCAAATCTGTCGTTTAAAACTTCGTTTTTTTGCGGTCTGAAACAATTCGTTTAATATTTTTGAATGTTTATCAATTCAATTATGTCAATCTTTTTATCTTAATCATTTATTTGAGGTAATTATCTGAAAATTATGAAAATATCAGATATTTTCCTATGAAACATTTAAATTACTCGGAGTTTTTATTTTCTTACAAAATCAACAGTAGGTTGTAAAATAAAGGCAGCAAGACGATCGCACCCTTATTGTAAAGTTCCCAAGGTTGAATTTCATTTATTGGTGGCCCACAAGTCGTGTTAGATGACCTGGCATCTCATGTAAAAATAAAGTAATATTTCTCGACTTTAAATATTGTAATGAAATTGTTGGGTTATGTTTAATTTAGACAATCGAGCACGTTGATTACGGATTTAGAAGAATAGGATTCCAAAATTGGAAGATTAAAAGGTTACCTGATAAGTAAGGTAATTATTACAATTTCTCTAATGCTTAATATGAAGTTTGTTTTTTTTTATGTCAGACTTTTACTAACTAAAATCCACCCATGTTCCTTTTTATGCCGTTTATGTTCCGGGGCCGCGGTATCTCTTTCGAGAAACTCGCATCCCCGTCATAATAAGGTCCTGGGTTCGAGTCTGGGTTGGGCGATGTTATTGGGGTTATCTATCAAGATTTTATCCAGTTTACTTCTTTAACCGGTACTCCATTATCTTCCTCAAAAATATTCAATATTATCAGAGGCTACTTAAAAAAAATTGATCTACAAGATCTATTACGATCATCTACCCGTCATTTTTTAAAAAAAACGGTGCTTGTTAAAAGTTAATTTATTTATTATAAATCAGTTTTCTTATAAACTCATTTCTATTTAAAAAGACAGCTAATAATACTTTTAATTATTTTTTGCGGATAGGAAATCATCAAATTCAAACCTCAGACTTACCGTCTAAAACCAACCCATGTCCCTTTTTTTGTCATTTATGTTCCGGGGCCGCGGTATCTCTTTCGAACAACCCGCAACCCCGGCAGGCGGCGACCCTGGCAAGCTACTAATACGAAAACAATCTAAATTAAACATCACTCAACAAAATATATAGTGTCCTAAAAAAGATATTCCTAGTAGAAAAGCCGTATTAGTTGTGTCATAAGCCTAATATTCGTTTGATAACTAGATTTAAGTATAGGATATACAAGTATTTATGATTTCAACACCTACCTGTTAAATTATTCCTTCTTTATGGGAGCACTGAATGGCTGTATTAGGAAAGAAATACCAATGACTGACATTTATGACGTCGATGACATGGCCGCCATTTTATTTTGGTGTTACCAGTTTATTGAATTAAAATAGAGCTTAAACATAAGTGGCGAAATGTTGGTGTTCTATGTCTGCTTACCCTTTTGGAATATAAAGACGTAATGTTATGTTTATAATAGTTGGTAAATATTTTTTAAATTATATTTTGATTTTACAGCGTCTATCAAATGACGTCACAAATGTCATGCCGCTATTTCTGTGTCTAAATATAATTATGTGCTAAAACGACCACTATAATTTAGAGGATAAGGTGCACATTTGTGTATTTATTTTGTTCCTAAGGTTAACAATGAATTTTGACTTAATTTCGTATCCAATCGTTTTGACCAACACTTTTGTGCAAGAAAAGCATAATAAAATTGACTGATTTTGCAAATCTATAGAAAAACTAAAAAAAATCGTTTCTATTGTTAGCTACCAGCTAAATGTTTATTTATTTATTATTTACATATAGGGTGATTAAAAACTATGACATTGTTATCACAGAGTGTACATACAAAAATATCCTTCAGTGATTTTTCGTCGCAATATTTTTTTTGCCTAATAAATAATGGTAGACACAATTACTCGAATGGTTTCGCATTTCACAGTTGTTATCAAAAGCACGTAGATTTAATTGCCTTTGTTTTTTTGGCTTTTTGTAAGTGTCTCAAAATATTTTTAATATAAAGAAATTTAAGTTTTATAACAATGCGAAACAGTTCGTGTTTAACATGGAAGGCTGTACCATAAAATGTATTAAAGGTACACCTCTACGTAGTCCCTCAGGAAATATAGGCGCGATGTTATGTTCATAAATCAATATGATTTTTACTTTCACAGTATATCTTGTCTCATTTTACTCGCAAGTAAGAATACACTGCCTTAACAAAAAAACAGCCAATCACGTACACCCACTACCGTAAAAATTAGGCCATTCCTTAAACCGCTATGTATAGAAAATACAGTGTTAGATATATTCATTATTTATGAATGAATAATAACAGGTACCGTGTGTGTTCTGAATTATTCCAATAACTGTAAGATGGTTGCATAATTTTCAAATTAGCCTATAATGTATTAGAATTAATCGATTTTTGTAAGAAATATCTATGTGTAAGTTTATAATGCCTGTTTTCACACCGAAATGTGTGATAAATGCCGCTCTACCAGCGCACTATTGGATTTTACAAGTTCATGTCAGCGCAATAATATTGAGATGGATATTTAGTGTTAAAATTCACCGCTTGTGTCGATCTTCAGGTTAAGCCGCGTTTGCCTAGGTTAGGCTTTGGATGGGAGAGTACCCATTACGAACAGAGTTTCCTCCGTGTCTCGGACAGCACGTTAAATCATTTGCCCGAAAGTTTGACAACCAGTGTTTCCAATGTCATTACCCAGTAATAACCGAGTTGTGGAGGTCAGGCAGTCACTCCATGTAGTGGAAGCCGACCCTAAGATAGTTGGGAAAAGGCTAGACAGATGATGATAGAAGACGGGCATTAGTGATTATTGTATAGAATCCTGATTAATCTCCTTGTACATAAATCAAATTCGCTTATTTTCGGGCGTTTCCGCTTACTACGAACTATTGACCAATCAGCGTTGTGAATTTTAATTTATAACTGCCAATACATTATACATGTTTCTTTTTTTTCTAATTTTTTGTTTAATAAATGGTATAATTCAGAACACAGCGTGCCTGAAGTGTGTATTATATAAAACATAAAGCGAAATACTATAAGTTAGCATATAGTTCGTAAGATTAATGTAATTATGTGAAAAATAGTTCTTTTGGACTTATTTAAAACTGAAATAGAATTCAAATTATTTTATAATAAGCTTGATATTGGACTGTGTGAAATATCTGTATGGTTTTTTCTCATTATTCGAATTAACAGGCGACTAACTGTGTTGTTTGCTTGCATGTAGCAAATGAAACGCTTCGCTTCAAACAGTCTGGGAAGTTGATTGATTACCAACTTATGTCCGTATATAGTTATGTGGACACAGAGTGCCAATATGCCAAAAAAATTAGTTCCCTGGCTGTACATGTACATTGTAAACATTTCTTAAATACACAGTTGGTCCCGGTAACTAATAAGCTCATGACTGTTTACACTAGGTCGCTCCCAAGTAAAAGGACGCTGATGGATTTTCAACGTTTTGTTCAGGACTCTTAAGTCGAAAATCCAACAACGTGCTTTTATTCAAACAATCATATTGCTATCATCTGCTATTAATAATGACCAAGGGAATAAAAACTCTTTCACACAGTCCAATATGTAATAACAATCGAAACATAACGTAAGGGTTTATTTTCTACAATAATAAACATTAATCGAGTATTATATTGTAATATAAAGGAGCGTTCTAATTTTCTACACTATGTGCAGTGCCAAAATATATTCTTTGGGTAAAGTTGACAATGTTCTTTGTGGATTGATCGAGCTAAACTAGCAATTTTGGTTAAAAACTATGCCTCTTTAGGAATTTCATCTGTATTATGGGTGCGTTTACATACACATGCACCCAGACTCGGAACAACTTTAATAATTATATAAAAATTGAATAACATAAATAATTATAAGATAAATATTTTTGTACGGCCGTTTTGGAGAAGAATGGCAACTTAAATGTGACACGAGAATTTTATCTAGAATAAAAAGTTCTTGTTATTTTATCTTCTTCTAATATATAAAATTCTCGTGTCACAATGTTCGTTCCCATACTCCTCCGAAACGGCTCGACCGATTCTTATGAAATTTTATATGCATATTCAGTAGTTCTGAGAATCGGCCAACATCTATTTTTCATACCCCTAAGTGATAACGGTAGCCCTCTCCAGAAAAAAGGCTGACCAGCGGGTGGATCACACACACACGGCTATTGTCTATATAAAATCGTTACAGATAATTAAGACGATACTAAGACAACGTATCGTTACAAGTAGTCAGTGTTCAGAAAGTCTGACAACCAGTCTTACCAAGGGGTATCGTATTACCCCGCTCTATGTAAAATACTGATATTCAGCTGCATCCGGTTAGACTGGCAGCCGACCTCAACATAGTTGGGAAAAGGCTAGGCAGATGATGATGACTAAGACAACGTATCGCTTTAACATAAAATACCTGTACATACTCCGATCATTGTTTTATAACTATCAGGTACATATTGGCTTGCTTTGCGTACCTTGAAAACATACTTATTTTACAACGTAATGAGGATGAACTACTTTATTTTATATTCAATATACTTTGCAAACGGAATATTTTAAGGTCGCGAACTTTTATATCGTTAATGGCCTGACAATGTATGGTACATTGTCAACTTTACCCATTTATTACTAGTTTATTTTCAATGAAACCTGAGTTATTCATTTATTTACAGTTTATTTTTATCTTAAGGCCTCTTAATGAAATAAATTGTTGGAAAATGTATCCCACGGAGGGATTGTTTTTGTTTATAATTTAAGTTTACCGGATTATCTGTACAAATGGGGCATATAGTGTTCAAATACTATTTTTAAACTGTGGCGTTAAGATAATTATCAATATCTAACTCAAATAATCGCATTGTCTATGATGCTTTCCACAGTGGGAAACCCCCTTGACAGAAAATTGACTTTTTAGTATTATAAGGCGGGAATCTCACCTTGTGATAATAAAAATAGAAAATATTGTTTACGGATCATGCCAAAATGTGCTATAATACCAGACACAGTAAGTTCCAATAAGGAAATCGCAAAAATTAAAAAAAATGCGATCAACAGAGCCCGCTAAACGGGATCATCTAGAGATAACCTTTAACCTTTTGGACGCCATTGTCACATATTTGTGACATACAAGCGCGTTCCCTGGACGCCAACGACACAAATATGTGACAAAAATTGAGGTAAAATGAGATGCTTGGCGTGAAGGTCACGCGCATGCATTTATGCCCTGGCGTTCAAAAGGTTAAAGCTGGAAGGTTTTACAAATCATATCTGGAGGGCATATTAATAGACTATCAGCTGAGCAAGAGATCATGGATTTGATTCCCTGGTCGAGTAATGGTGTTATTGGGGTATTCCATTAGGATATTAACACACTGCCACGCACCACGCAGCGTAGCGCGTGAATGCGTGTTTTAACGTTGCTTGTAAGTATTTCCGTTTGTATAGAAAACACGCACAGTCCAACACACAGAAAATGCATCCACGCGCGTGGGTGCGAAGCGAGACGCAAGGTATGGCACACCGAGTCTCGCAGTGCCATGCGTGATTTTGAACGGCTTTGAATGAAATGTGTCAGAGCCGCCGTGAATCCACAAAACGCAAGTTTTGTGGATTCACGGCGGCTACGCTACGCGCGTTAGTGCGTAAAAAACCCGCACGATGATGCAGATCTGCACTCCCGTAAGTACGCGCGTACGTGCGTTGACACGCAACATTCAACGTGATGCGTGGCAGTGTGATAATCGCCTTAGGATATTCTCAGTAACAACCACGGAACCTAGAATTGTGCCCCGGTAATAGTCTCGCTCATCGTATGGGACTTAAAAACATAACTGGCGAAATATGGGGGGTACTAGATATACCTCTGATTAACCCTTCAGGAATTAAAGTCGTGATGATATGATTTATTAGTAGGTTTCGTTCACTTGCACTAAATGATTAATTGTTTAGCTATGTAAACCACTTTTACACAAGATTGAATGTTGCCTCTTTTGTGTATTTTTTTGCGCCGTTAGACTTTGAACCTTCGATGCTGTCCTTTGGAAATACAATAGATCGTATTTTTACAGTCCTTACCGTGTGTGAAATTTCCGCTTTTAAAGACATGCGGTATCAAAAAATGCAAAAACACGGTTTCGGTGGTGTTCGATCAGGGAGCCTAAAATTGTCGGTTTGGCAAATCATAATGAGATAATATGAATCGCTCTTTTTTATTTAATGGCATCTTGCTGGTCTACCAATGAGGTTGTTATCTTGTGAGCGCCTGTAATTTAAGGCCTCCAGCCAGTGGCAATACTTATATACTAAGAGACTGTACACTAAGGGCACCCCCTGTGGGGTACGAGCCACGGCTTAAGGCGTCGCTGGGGGAGAACAGTAAAGGGATAAGCTGGACCTGAGTCCCATTATTTGGGAGGATGATTTTAGTTTACTGACTGGGGAGGGGGGTAGTGTGAATCAAGTTACAATTCGTAAAATAGTCACAAAATCTTCCTGCCATTGATCCATTCTATTTGGGGTCGGCGCAACATAATTTCTTCTTCCATTATCTCCTTCATACCATTCCTTACACAGTACATCATCATCTTTTCTTTAACCTTTATCTCCCTCTTCATCCATCTACAAAGTGACTACATGATATTTACTGCGTCTGTGATAATTTTAAGAATTTTACTGTGATCACGACGAGAATCTCGACATCGGCTTGCCATTTAATAAAATAGAATAATATGACAGCAAATAGTCTTCGATCAACACTACTACTTGACTTAGAAGGCTTTCATTGCGCGGCTGGGCCTAGACAAGTACACGCATAGTAAGTAAGGCTTGTCTCTGGAGCACCAATAGCAATCTGGATCTTGTTCCTAACGCCAATGTATATTTTTAACGTGATTCATATTATTATGTCTGCTAAAGCGGCCATTTTACGCCTTTGGTTGAAGTAAAGGTTCGTCTGTTCGAGCCCCTCCAAGTATTTTGGCTTTAGTGTTGTTTAGTTGAAACGCCACAGTGTCTCAGTGTCTTCACATCGACTCGTATGCTCGTGTCTGTAACGCTAGTCACGTTTTTTGTTACCTTAAATAACTGTTTATGTATTTTGTAACTTATGTGTTATATAAGAATAAATCACTACTGTATTTGATGATTGTGTTTTTCTTTTCAACCCTTTTTTGATAGCCTAATAAATGCAAGTAAAAATCTTAAAGATTAGAGGTAGTCAGAAAATAATGTCGTTTATAGTGGTCTCTCAGCAAATATAAATATTTTTGTTTCACATAGGCACTTATAAAACGTCGAGAAAAAATGCACAGTTGGTTGTTCGTTTCGTAGAACGCAAAAAAATATCCTAGTGCGGGGGCAAACCCACACTAGGATTTTTTTACTGTATCGTGGGTCGTGGGTGCCTTTACAAACATTGAAACTCACAACAGCCTTCATAAACATCTTTCAAACGTTTTTTTTTTATATTAATCATTAAAATACATCCAAGGTATTCAATAAATCCATCAGCACAATGTTTCGAGTTATTATTTTGACTTGTGTATATATATAATTCCTATAGCATGATTTAAGACCCCAACTACAATTGTTTTTCAGCACACATTTACGTATTGTTACTGAGTTTGATGTACAAAATGACTTAAAAGCGTTTATTATTTTTATTTTGTAGAAAACCTCACGGAGACAAGAGATTGGGCTTTGGGGACAGTACAGACTAAGGAAAAACATTATACAGAGTGTTAGGTTAAACGAGGGACTTATTGAGGGAGGGTATTCAGTACCTATTCGATTCTCGTCCCAAATATGTAAAAAACCTATAACCTTAATTTCTGACGTAATTGTCCAATAAAATACATTATTCATGAACACTGAGCGCGAGAGAAGGAAACTTGTAAACAGTGAAGTAAATCACGCGGCAAAATACCTACGCGCCGATTCTACCGAAAAGGCGTCCTAAGCCAGGTTTAAAGTATGAAGGGAAAATGGATTATACCTAAAGGTCATTGACACGCACACATGTTCTGCGATAGTATTAAATCGCTAGCGCAAGGGTATATACACGTTGCGAGACTTATGCGAAATTTTTGGTAGGGTTCTGTCTTTTATTTATTAGTGTTTTTTTTTTGTTCATATTTTTATTAGTATCATGTAAGTATGCACTATTGTGGGTTTGAAAACGTCCCTCGTTTAAACTAACATATTGTATATATATATATGGCGCCTTAATTAAAGCGCTCTTGTTGTATTTTCAACAAGAGTGTATTTTAGTTACAGCCTGGCATATTAAACAAGTCTCGCTTACTAGTGCTCAGGTAATAAATTAAAATCCAGTCTATAAAAATAATCAATTTTAATGAGTCGCAGTTGTAGATAACATACAAGATAACATTTATGTACTTACACATGTATCCAAAGCGCTAATTATAAAATATGATCAAATAATGGAAGTTTAAAAACATAATATACTTAGGTTTTTTAACAAGAAATAATAGCAAATGATTTCATTACATGATTGACAACGTACTATACACTTAAACAAATATGTTTTTTAACACATAAATGAAATATGAACTTAACGAAAGTGTAGAAATGCCGTAAAAGACGGGAGCGTTCGATTTGCAACGTTCGGTTTCACTATGAAAAGTTGAAAATCCAACGGCAAGCTGAAGTCCTTTATGTTATTTCATATTTCATTATAACAACAGGGCGTAGTCATGTTTTCTTAAAACTATCGATTGACATCCAATAATAACTAAATTATGCATTGATTACAACGTAATTTCAAATATACAAGAAATAAGGCACAAAAGAATCTTGACTAGTTTTGGCGTGTTCAGAAAGTAAACAATCGAATTTGAACCTTGTGGTAGGTAATGTGAAAATTACCATATTCGTATGAAGAAATATGAGCAAGCTTTTGTTTCAAATATGAACATTAATGACATACAAATTAGGACCACATTTAAATATGAACCTTTTTCAGTTGCAAGTAGTTTCCCTATTCGCAAGATTTAGTGTTACCACTAAGCTCATACTGGCCGGATATTTTTCAACATTAAAATTCCTTAGATCACACACAAGTGTATGTATTTAAACTCTGAACACGCCTTAATAATAAAAAAAAAACAAGCTGACGAGAAAATATTTGGGTAATAATTAAAACAACCGGAAATGCTGACTACAACCGGCTCAAGTCTATACATTAAAAGTAAAACATACACCGAACAAATATACAATCATACATATTGTTTTCCTAAACTCGATTAGACACCAGCACATCGTTTGTTTGCGACAACAATTATATTACTTACTTAAAAAAATAAAAATTGGGCACGTTTTTTTTTTAAAAATAGTCAATTTATTTTTTTGCGTTATGATTCTTTTGATAAAAGGCAAAAATGGTAAATCTTTCATCAATAGATGAATGATTTATACTTATTACGTATTCCTTTACTTAATTTCATATACAACTTCAAATAATCGTTTGCGACAAAGAGGACATAACGCAAAAAAATAAGATTTTTATCTTATTTTTTTGCGTTATGTCGTCTTTGTCGCAAACGATTATTTACCCATTTTTTTAATATCTTTTAATCAGATTTTTCTGTAGATTTGATGCCATAGTTTTATTTCAGTAATTAAATCAAACAATCGGTGGGTTTAATTTTAAAATAAACTGTATGTTTTAATCAAATTATTTTTTGGGACAGTTTCAACGCAATTGCAGTTGCAAAACAACTTCTTTTAAATTTTAATTCATTTTTTTTTTCTTTAAGCAGTATTTGAAATAGATTTGCATTGATGAAATATTAAAACAACATGACTATCAATTTAATATATGCGTCCAACTTAGCATGTACACACGACGGCAGGTCAACCTATTCTAAACTTTAATGACCTGACCTCTCTACTACAAATCGCACACCCTAGTAGAGTGATCAGGTTAAAATGGTTTGGTGTAGGTTGATGTGCCGTCGTGTGTACTTTTGGTGGAGAGGACATCGGCACTAAACGGTTCCCACGAAACTTAGAAACTTTACATAGATAATTAAACAAAAAACAGCTGTTCTATATAAGGGGTAGGAGGGGGGAGGGTAGAACAACATAAATATTTTATAGATTTTAGCATCGGTGTCCCATCCACACCGTTATTTTTCTTTGGTTTTCTCTTTTACAACAGAATTACACATTGCATAGACATTACACATAAGAATACAAAATATAGCACCGTTACGGATAGACCGGACAATATGTACATTTAGTAAAGTATTTTAAAAAACTTCATTTATAAAAATATGTTATAAACTAAAGAAGATTGAGCAGTTTTTGAACTTCAAAAGCTAAGGTATGGCTTAAACACACGCTTAACTTTAGGAAGTGTTTAATAAAATATTGTTATTTAATATTCAGTATAGAGGTTGTTCAGAGCCAACGTAAATTGCCTGGTGAAACTTTTCAACCCAATAATTTTCTAAAGTTTAATTTGTTTAGAGATTAGAGGAAGTTGAAAGTTGCGCCTGTTACAGAAAAAATGAAAGGGAGTCGTTTGTCTTGGTATGGACATGTAATGAGGATGGATGATGGACATGTGACTAAAAGAGTGATGGATCTGAATGTTCATGGACGGAAAGCTAAAGGAAGGCCAAAGAATATATGGATGGATTGTGTAAGGAATGATATGAATGAGAAAGGAGTAAATGATGCTATGACGTCTGATAGGGGAGAATGGAAGAAGAAAACGTGTTGCGCCGACCCCAAATAGAATGGGACAAGGGCAGGAAAATGAAAGAAGGTGGTTTTCATCAGGTTCGTAAAGTTTCACCAATGACTTTAATTTGAACCTGAAATGTAGTCTAAAAATAGAAAATCTAGCTCTCTAAATATAAGTAAGGTAGTATTTTATACGAAAAAGTTTATAGGTATGGCTAATCAAAGAATATAAGTTCCTAACTCTGTAAGTAATTTTATAGATTAAAGTTGCATATTTTATAGAAATATATCTCTTATGTACGTAGGACTGATTCATTGTATCCGACCACGCTTCTTGTAAAGAAAGAATCGATTTTTTACATTATCTAAACAATTATACATTTACAAAAATACAACAAATTATTATACATTGGTAATTCTTACAGAATGTACTAAATTACTTGTAATTTTTAATAAAGTGTGTACAAGATATAAAATTGACATCGATTTACATTAAGAATACAAAATATACATAGGTACTTTAGTAATTCATGCTTAACACAATGAAAATGTGAAATGCCATAAGTGATTAAGCGCGTAATTGCATTTTCAACTCTAAACAGTAAGCCAAAGGTTGAAAATCAAACAACACGTAAATTTCCACTAACGACATTTCAAATTGCCCTCAACGACATAATTTGAAGACATACGACATAATAAAAATACCCTTATAAACACAACTTCGTTGTTCTCTTACTTTGAGATCTACAAACGATACTTAGCACGTACTTAGTCTAAACTTTATTTCTGTCAGAGTCGCACAACTAACAAACTGTAGGTAAGGGGTAGGAGGGGGGAGGGTAGAACAACATAAATATTTTATAGATTTTAGCATCGGTGTCCCATCCACACCGTTATTTTTCTTTGGTTTTCTCTTTTACAACAGAATTACACATTGCATAGACATTACACATAAGAATACAAAATATAGCACCGTTACGGATAGACCGGACAATATGTACATTTAGTAAAGTATTTTAAAAACTTCATTTATAAAAATATGTTATAAACTAAAGAAGATTGAGCAGTTTTTGAACTTCAAAAGCTAAGGTATGGCTTAAACACACGCATAACTTTAGGAAGTATTTAATAAAATGTTGTTATTTAATATTCAGTATAGAGGTTGTTCAGAGCCAACGTAAATTGCCTGGTGAAACTTTTCAACCCAATAATTTTCTAAAGTTTAATTTGTTTAGAGATTAGAGGCAGTTGAAAGTTGCGCCTGTTACAGAAAAAATGAAAGGGAGTCGTTTGTCTTGGTATGGACATGTACTTAATGAGGATGGATGATGGACATGTGACTAAAAGAGTGATGGATCTGAATGTTCATGGACGGAAAGCTAAAGGAAGGCCAAAGAATATATGGATGGATTGTGTAAGGAATGATATGAATGAGAAAGGAGTAAATGATGCTATGACGTCTGATAGGGGAGAATGGAAGAAGAAAACGTGTTGCGCCGACCCCAAATAGAATGGGACAAGGGCAGGAAAATGATGATAGAAGGTGGTTTTCATCAGGTTCGTAAAGTTTCACCAATGACTTTAATTTGAACCTGAAATGTAGTCTAAAAATAGAAAATCTAGCTCTCTAAATATAAGTAAGGTAGTATTTTATACGAAAAAGTTTATAGGTATGGCTAATCAAAGAATATAAGTTCCTAACTCTGTAAGTAATTTTATAGATTAAAGTTGCATATTTTATAGAAATATATCTCTTATGTACGTAGGACTGATTCATTGCATCCGACCACGCTTCTTGTAAAGAAAGAATCGATTTTTTACATTATCTAAACAATTATACATTTACAAAAATACAACAAATTATTATACATTGGTAATTCTTACAGAATGTACTAAATTACTTGTAATTTTTAATAAAGTGTGTACAAGATATAAAATTGACATCGATTTACATTAAGAATACAAAATATACATTGGTACTTTAGTAATTCATGCTTAACACAATGAAAATGTGAAATGCCATAAGTGATTAAGCGCGTAATTGCATTTTCAACTCTAAACAGTAAGCCAAAGGTTGAAAATCAAACAACACGTAAATTTCCACTAACGACATTTCAAATTGCCCTCAACGACATAATTTGAAGACATACGACATAATAAAAATACCCTTATAAACACAACTTCGTTGTTCTCTTACTTTGAGATCTACAAACGATACTTAGCACGTACTTAGTCTAAACTTTATTTCTGTCACAGTCGCACAACTAACAAACTGTACGTAGGTACAAGATAGACACCCGTTCAAAATATAGTACTTAAGTATTTTTTTGCGAAAGGGAAATCAAATAACTTCCTCCGTTCTGGGCGGAGCTGGAGCGAGTTTCAGAATTTTACTGACTAAAACTCACCCTCATCATGACATCTTTAAGCCTATATGTTCCGGGGTCGCGGTATCTCTTTCGAACAACTCGCAACCCCGGCAGGGGTAGGATAATACGTACTAAGTTACGTTCTTAGATCATCAGTAGGCCTACCATGACGTCTTAAAGCAGAACTTATTCCACTGAGGGAAAGAGATGGTGCTAGACACCATGTATAGCTCTGTCTCTTTCCTTCAGTGGAATAAGTTCTGCTTTAAGACGTCATGATAGGGTAGCAGATGGGTCACTATGACGCCTTACGATGAAAGACCCAGCGTAGCTCGAAAATTAAATTATTGCACTTTTTTTTAATGTTCCATGTCAATGTCAAATAGAATGATCACTTCACTTATTTATTTAATGGCGTTTGTGGAAAAAGACACCACAATTGTGCCAATATCACGTAGGTATTATGGTAGACCATCAAACGCTGGAGATTATATCAGTAATAACTAATAATCATTGTTGTATGGAACACAGCAAAGAGATTAAATACAAATCCTTACTAATATTATAAAAGCGAAAGTGAGTTTGTTTGTTTGTTTGTTACCTCTTCACGCTTTAATGGCTAAACCGATTTTGATGAATTTTGGTACAGAGATAGTTGGGAACCAGGAGACGGACATAGGCTAATATTTTTTATAAAAAAGTGTGATGTGAGGGAGAAAGAGGGAAGAAAAGTGAAAACTTAGCGTTGCTATTACAAATCAATAAGGCGCAAGGGGAGCTGTGTTACCCCGAATTTAACGCGAGCGAAGCCGCGGGCGAAAGCTAGTTTAATATATTTCAATAAACAAAAAATAATCATTTTTCTGCACAGATATTTCAGACACAGTGTTCTTCAGAAAAATAGTTGTTATAATTTTACAACTAAGACGTCATAGTAAATCACCCTGGACCTTAATCTATTTACAGTATATACCCCTTTAAAGGTTTGGTGAAACCTGTCCGGACAGATTGCAGTGTCAGGAATCTGCCCATAGCAGTTGGTTAGGACCCTTATTCTTAAATCTGTATAGTTTTCTAAGGGTTCCGTATATCGTAAGAAAAAGAACGGAAGCCTTATAGAATCACTTAAGACTCTATCTCGGGGACGCGTGGAGGCTTCGATTTATGTCGAAAGCTTGTACGGAACCCTCGGTGCGCTAGTCCGACTCGCACTTGACCGTTTTTTTCACACTAACAGTGAACAATTCCCAATAACAGGTAATAACTTTTAGACGGATATTGGGTAACTGTCTCCAGATTCAGAATTCATGATCAAGGACTGATCCATTTTAATCATTTATTTGGCACTACCTCGTTGATAACGGTTGAAATAGTTAAAAAAAACTTTTTTATCCTACTCCTTCTTTAGAAATCGAAAAAAAGTGTTCTAAATACAACTTCAACACCTGCTTGACCCAAATGTGTGGAACAATGATTTTTTTCACGATTTGATGTTGGTCCCATAGAAAAAGTTGTTCATTTTGATGATCTATATCACAGTATAACATGGCCTCACTTTGTATTAATTTCCCGTACAGTGAGAGATCCGTACGAACTGGTTTCATATATCTTGATTGTTGACCGTGCGGACAAGCTGAAGATTTTTGGCATAAACTATCTTCCTTTCGTACATTTTGTAGATTCCATTATTTTATTACAAGACACAGTTTTGGTGACAAGTTTACCAAAATTTGCTTATTTAATTTTGAGTAGAACACACTTATTTTATAAACATCGATTACGTTTATTTTTAATTACGACAGATTTTATAATATTTTTAAAAAGAAGACCTCCGAAAAATTTGAAGTAGTCGAGTCTTTTTACCAAGTAACCATAAATCCGTTTTTCTGTCTTCAATAGACAGTAATATTTCCCTCCTATTCAAAAGCTATCTTTTACTTCAACACCATAAACAGTTTCCACTTATTTCCTCCTTAACACTGACTTTGTGCTGCAAGGGTCTATTGGCGCTCCAAAGACATTGACAGCAGGAGAACGCTGATTTAGTGGCGGTACTTTCACATTTAAGCTTAGCATAAGTCCCGCACTAACCAAACTACAATGAGGCCTTTAAAAAATACAATAGAAGTTTAGCTTAGGTCCTTGGTTCCATGCAATAGGTAGTTGGATCCATGCAATAAAGCTTCTGGTAATAAAGCTTAATCTATTGGCTGATGGTAAAATTGGTGTAAGTATAAATAAAACAAGATGGCGGCTTTAGTTCAAAAATAACTTGCGAACTAGATGCTCCGTCTCGTTCATTTGACAATGAAAACGACGTTGCTGTCTCTTTCCAGCTGCTCTTCGATCTGCAAGGCTGACAGGCCACTCTGACAGCAGAGCTCGTCTAGGCATACTAAACCGTTGTAGGTGCGCACGAGTGGTTGACTGTGGTCGCTTAAGATCGAGGCCGTGTCATCGTTGTTTAGTGTTATTGGGAACTGGAAAATAAAGATATCTTGTTTATGGGAAGGTAATGTTGCTTTTCACAGAGAAGAAGCCACGGATGCGAACACTGGACGATACCGTCGACGACAGTACAGGTGGGCTGTGGTGACATCTTAAGTCAGGGTTGTGCATTTACAAGGTTCAGTCGGGTTACCAAGTCGTTTCTGACGTCGTGCGAAAGAGATGGCGCTAGTCGTCTTCTGTAGCTCCGTGGCTTTCCCATACCGGAGTAACATTGAAACAACAGCGCTGTAAGACCTCAAGTCCCCTAATTTAAACTGATCAGCAGAACCGCTGTTAAATATCACGGTGTTTGCACTTTTGTAGTTCATCGACGTATTATAAATAAGGTCTAAAATGACTACCTATATCATTATAAAATCCTTCTCACCTTATACACCCTTCTAATCAGCCCTTCAAGTACTCCAAACAGCACCAGCTTCCTCTCGTTGATGGCCATCTCCTGAGGCTTCATCCTCCTGCAGAGATCTCGGATAGTGCTACCGTACGACATGCCCGCATACATGCGGAATATGTCACTGACTTTGGGCAGCTGACGGGCTGGAGAAAATGGAAAGGACTATGTTTAGAAAGGGCTTTTTTTTAAATAAGTGGCAAGGTTGTTCCTAGCTCGGTTATTAATGGATCCAGCTTTTAGTTGTGAAGGGCCATCTGTGAAGGCCACTTACTTAAAAAAATAATGTAATCACTGCAGTGCAAGTCCTAATCCTCCGTTTAATTTTCCAATCAACTGTAACTTGAGTTATCATGGGCCAATCACGCCTATATTTTTTTTCGTGTGTAAATCCTCGATAACCCTCGGTCTGTCAGATTTCTACCGACTAAAACCACATGGTGTTCCTTCTCATCACTTCTTACTGGAGTGCGGGGACACAATTGCATTCTACACAATTACCCCAGCAGAATCACGCCTATATGCATCAGGCATCTACGCTTGGGTCACCCATCCCGAGAGACGGGTACTGGCCCAAGTAAACATATAATAATGTCGTACAGACAAGGCTTAGTTGCCTTGGTAAACCGTTTAATAAAAAGGTGAGACTCACTATTTCTTCACCTAGAGAACAATTAAATATGCACGCCGAAATTAATGGTACAATTTGAAAAGAAATGTTGTTTATTTGATTTAACCATTGCAAAGGAAACATGGTAGGTAGTTTAAAAAATATAGGTAATAAACACGCCTGGAAAAACCATTATAACAGAGATAAATAATAGATGCTTGGAAAACCCGCACGAATAATTTAAACATTGAAATGTATGGAAATGCGTTACTTTTACTTACGTGATCTCGCGCAGAATTCCACACACTGTCGCTGTAACCCTGCGCATCGAGTCAGCTGCCTTAACTTAGGTGTTGCACTGTACACCTGGAAAAGTGGAAATTATAAGACGAGAAGAATGAACAAGACGTCGTAGTGAAAGCCCAAGTACCCAACTAAAGCCCTGTATCGCAACTGGGACATCATTTTTGAGTTAGGGATCCGCTTGATCTGTTTTTTAGGGACCTCATCGAATTCTAAGTCCTGCAAATGAATGACAGTAACATGAATAGTAAGGTAACTTCCCCGTTCTGGGCGGAGCGGGGGGGAGTAACAGACTTTTACTGACTAAAACCCACCCATGTTCTTTTCTTGTCCTTTATGTTCCGGGGCCGCGGTATCCCTTTCGAACAACCCGCAACTCCGGCAGGTAAAGCAGTATTATTTTAATCTTATTCCAGTGTGGGTAAAAGATGGCGCTAGACAACCTGTTCAGCCCTGTTTTTTCCCATCCTGGAATGACTGCTTTAGCTGATATTGATCTGATATAACACTTCGATTTACAATAGAATTTAACCGAGGATTGGACATGCAAATTTCCCAATGGCGATGTGTCCCATGGCTGTTTGTGGCGAAAGCTTTCGGAGAAGAATGTTCCCTCCTAATTCCCACCCCACTCATCGGGATTACTTTAATTGGATGGGCATCATGGAGATTCTTGAAGTTTATATCGTAAATAGACAATTTGATACTTACAGCACAATACTGAAAGATGGGTACAAGCGTGACCACGCCGTAGTAGACTAGATTCTGTACACACGCCCGAACCAAACTGATCTCTACATCTGTGAGCGCCGCGATCTTCGAGACGTGGTTGAACCCGTCTATGTAGGGCAGGATCTGCAACAATTAGAGATAACTTGTTAGTCGGAAGAAGTTTTCTATAGAAATGCGAAATCAGGTTTATGGATTCCGTTTATATTGGGTAATTAAAAGTCGTGACCAGAAATAGACAGTTTCCCGATTCAGCCAACTAGAAACGTCTATAGTTGTAGGGCAGTAAATTAGAGGGCCCCTATGTTCAGCAGTATAAATTATAATAAAAATGCCCTGGCTGGAGTCCTTAATTTTCTAGGCATCCACAGAAATTGCCCGGTTAAGCAAATGTCAACCTCCCAGGCTGAACTGCAAGATGCCTTGATGATTCATAAAAAAAACTTCGTAATAACATAACGAGTAACCAGGAAGCGAGACGGCGCGTCGGCGTCCAATTTATTTAGTAGTCAAATAAATCATGGAATTTTCCGCCATTATTTTTACGTACAGTCAACTGAAACTTTGAACTTGGCCTTCAGAATCTATTTTGATTAAACGACACAAACATGTTGGTATTTGTACAATCAAACGATAAATGAATCGAACTTTGTAAGTCACATCACGAACACTTAATGCAAAAGGTTCAGGAAAAAAAAAACTCAAAGTGGAAGTAAGTCTAGACATATGAGTGTTTGGGTTGAATCTCATCTGGCAGAACTAGAGAACCAGAGTGCCAGCATGCTTTTTCTCGCTCTAGCAAATGATAGTTCTGAGCGAGTGAAAAGGATAGGAGCATGGAAAAGTGCGAGTTCCGTGCTGGTGGATGAGGTTAAACTCTTGTACAGTTAGTACACATCAATGTTCGCCAGGAGGCTGGAAAAGCTAAAATGGAGCAGATTGACAAACATTGACAAAGGTTCCATAAAAGTCGTTGCAAAAATACGCAACAATTTGAATGCGATTTATGTAAATCTACGCTTCAGATGACGGACATAGAAAAGGCAGTATTGTGGAGTACGCTGGCTATTTCATATCTTGTTTCAGCTATACAATATTTTGATTAATCCTAGAACCCGCCCTTATCTTAAAGAACGTTTTAAGTTCCTTCGCATGACACACATAATAGATATATGAGGTCATCGGAAAACCTGAGACTGGAGATGGGTGCATTCTACTAGCTTCTACGAAAAATCCTTTACAGTTCAATGCTTTATAAGTTGTTTAATGTTATTCTTGTTATTTGTATGGTGTACATAATAAAGAATATTCTATCTTCTATCGATAGATAGTATATAGAATATATAGATATTATCTATTTAATAGATAGATGTATCTATCTATCTATTTGCCGCCATAAGCACAGAGGTCAAAACTGTGAAAATTATGTTAAAAATAAGCCTAACGAAACAAAAAAGATCAATCTAGTAAGGTTCGTTTTTCAGCATGCGCCCTTATCTAATGACGGCAGTGTCTTTATAGAAATTTCTATGATAGGCATTGAAACGAATGAGTTCTTACAGACGTAAATTACAAAGAGAAGCGTGACAACCCAGTTAGGACTGGTGTGAATAATACCCCATGGTAAGACTGATTCTTCTGTATCGTCTCTGTAATGATCATAGTACCAAATCTTCATAAGCGGTATTCCTTACAGTTGGCGTAGGTCCAGCCATGGAGCTTTTATAACAAATAGTTGTAATGTTTGCATAACCTGTTTAGCGTGTTGTAAAAATAAGATCAAGTTTTAGTTCAATGAGTGGTTGGAAATTGGGACATGTTGTGATGAAATGCACTGCTAGATATCGTTTGTTTTTGGGAGAAGCACGCCACGAAACACGGCGACTCTTAAAGCCAAAACAAACAGACTACTAGAAAACTTCCAAAGCAATGTAGCTCGGTGCGTTCGGGAGACAAGATTCAACTGTTATATATCCCGTAACGAAATCAATGAAGAGAACGATAGTAGTGCAGTGAGCGATAAGGAGTAAGAAAACCATATTTACCACTTCCCACCGATCATCAAGCGGGAGACAGAACGGGGCTTCGTTCACGTTGCGCAATGAGAAACGAAGATCTTAGCAATTAAAAAGGGTTAACCCAACCCGTGAGACGAGAGACGGGACTCCTGTCTATCATCGGGTTGGGCAGTCCATCATTAGGGCAGACACTATGTTTTTAGAGTACCTAATACTCGCATGCTTATGATAAATAAGTTTGACAGGGAAATCATCCCAGAAAATACCGACATTTTCGTCTATATTTGACCAGAAATCACATTTACACTCAAACAATTTGAAAGTTTGAAACCCCTGTTGCGAGCGCAGTCCGAGTCTTACGTTCCAAGGGCGAAGCGGCAATGAAGGGGCGACATCAAAAACAACGTCATGCGTCATAATAATGAATATTTTAATTAAAATGAATTACCTACTCAAATGTTCATTTTTTTCTTACTATTTTCTGGCAGTCAGGACAAGTGGAACTGGTCGCATCTGGCGCATGTCGCAACAAAATTAGGCCAAAGTAGCAACTTATTGGGTTCTGAACAACAGGACCCGGGCGACGCGGTAGACCCAGGAGGACATAGCGTGACGAGCTGGACTTTTACAAAAAGGATTGGGCTCAAATAGCATACGAAAGGAAAAAATGGGAGGAAGGAAGGGAGGCCTTTGCCTTGCAGTAAGACACATCTGGTCATTGGTTAGATGAAAAGTACTGCCGGTGTAAGACAAATAAAATTACACGACGTATAACTAAATAGAAATTTCACACACGGCAATATCCCAAGATATACGAAAGCAGATCTGGTAAGCTAAAATCATATCAAAGTCCAAGAGGACTTTGATAATAATAATTAGGTAGGGAAGTAACCCTACCTAATTATTTTAAGCTAGCTGACGCCCGCGGCTTCGCCTGCGTGATATCGAAAAAAAATGTATCATATGTGTTATTCCAGACTGTACAAGTCTCAAAAATATCTTCATGTAAAATAAAACTAGGGTGCCCAGAGTAAGACAATTTATTGAAAGAACCACCGCTGAGGTCGTGTTCCGCAGGAAAATCTTAACACCGCGATTCAAAAAAGTGACGTCATTGCATATCGCCATCTATTATTCTAAAAGCGGTACTAAGTGACAGAAGTTTTTTATATAAGATTAGACATTCCGCCCACCATGGACGGCTCCGTCCATCAACCTTAACATGACTATAATAAACATAAATTAATTATTCAATCATTCATTATAACAATAGCCTAGGGTCTTATATCTGCGAAACAGTGCATGCCATACGTAACTAAAAATTAAACAAGGTAAAACAATAAAATATGCAAGTTCATTCAAGTAGAAACGAAAAGTATATCATAAAATGTGTATATAAAACAATACATAAAAATTCATCAACGAGATGGTTAACAATAACTAGACGTTCACAAGTAATATATAATTACATACACAGATCTTTTAATCTTATTATTTTAAAATCGTATAGTTACAACGTGAGTAATGTTGTCCAAATCTGAATGTTTATTTTATTTTGTTGAAGTTCCTTCAATCTTAAAAATCTCCTGCAATAAGCTATCATTCTAATTAACCTACCCAATTTAGAAAATCTAGTAAATAGACTATTATCACATACTATCGCAGTTGCATGACATTTTTTATCTTTCTTTCTTCAAGCGTAGTTTCTTGTATAATACTTCTATTGTAGTCTATTTTTTCATTCTGTAACCATACTGGCTCTTTTTTACAGAGTGGCATATCGCTACACTCATAAGGGCTTGCTCCCTGAGTTGCATAATTAACTGAATTTTCCGACAACGACACAATATGTAACCATTGACTACTATATATAATGATAAGTCTTTTGGAAGCACGATTCGCGATGAACATTTTCCAACGACTACGGTGCCTGCTTAACCAAGCCAATACGACGGATGGAACAATACGGTTCATTGCTAAAGGAAATACAGTACCTTCGTCCTGAGCTAACTGCTGCAATGGTTTAACTGCTAAGCTAGGCGCCGATGATGTTCCAAATATTACTCGTAAATTACGTAACACCTGAATTTCGTCATCTAAATTCGCACACCATGATATACAATGAAAATCTGTGTGACCATCGCATAGCTTAATCTGTCTGTACACCTTGACGATGTCCGCTACCAGACAGATAGGTTTACAATGCCAACGCATGATGATATGACGAAGTTCAGGTTGTAGACGAGGGCCCACCATTAAATCGCGAATAAGAGATACCCCATTACTACCGACACTTGATGCGTCAAATACGCGTACCGTATGTAACTTTGTTTTACTTTTATCATTACGGATGACGGCATGACGAGGTAAGCACATAGAACCTTTTAAAAGAAGTGCATTCTCACCTGTATGAGTAGAATGCAATGTAACTATAGGTGTGTGGCATGTCTCGCTTTGGTTGATTTTACCTACTTGACCAGATAAGATCCATCCTAGTTTGGTATTTTGTGCGATAGGATGACCAGGTGGACCTTTGATTAAACCTTCTAACAAAATCTGGCCATAAACTTCGGCACCTAAAAGCAAATCAATCTTGTTCGGAGTATCGAACAAAGGATCTGCTAAAGCCAAAGACGAGATTGTGGTCAAAACGTTTGCCACTACCTTTCTTTCCGGTAAAATAGTTGTTAGTTTCTTTAAAACATAAGCTTTAATAGTCATCATAAAACTAGGGTCAACGCGTGATTTGACTTTAATGAGGACCATCGAATTCAATGAAATCAATGATTGATCACACCCTATACCTGAGATTGAACCCTTAGTTGGTATTGTTTTGAGACCCAAGAGCTGGACTGCAGACTCCGTAACAAAGGAAGCCTGAGACCCCTGGTCTAACAGGGATCTTAAAACTATAGCAGTACCGCTCTTTGATTCCGCTGCAATTAGTGCAGTGGCCAATAATATTTGACTATGACTTTTAGCAAAACAACTTACAATATTAGTGGAAATACTCTGGGTACCAACAGGAAAGCTGGTCTCTGCAACTTGATCAGTTTTGTTAATATTATGAACTGATTCGGAGATATTCTTGAGATGAAGAAGGCTATGATGCTTCCTTTGACATATACGACATCTAGTGGATTGGCGGCATGCATATACGGAGTGATTTGCTCCTAGGCAGTTATAACATAAACCATTTGTTTGGACAAAATTACGACGCTTATCTAAATCGAGACTGGCGAACTTTTTACAATTAGCAATCTTGTGATTATCTTGACAGCAAATACACACTACAGTTGAAACATGGAGCGATTTGAGTGAAACATTACGATTGTACTGATGACGTTGATCTTTACTGTCTAAAAATTCTAATGATCTAAATCTCTGTTCAAGGAAAGATGTAAACTGATACATTGTAGGCAAGTCATCTGAACAATCACTAATTTTCATTTCCCATTGTTTACGAGACTCAGTATCTAATTTTAAACTCAATATATAAATAACTATAATATCCCAATGCTCAACCATTATGCCTAAATTTTCCAAAGCATGTAAACATTCGTTAGATGTATCCAATAATTCCTTAACTGCGCTGGAAGATTCGGTAACAATATTTTTCTGATTCATAAAACGTTTAATTATGCAATTCACTAAATATTTTTTATTATTATATCGATTCTCTAATTTAGTCCAACAAATTGCATAATTACTACTAGTAATAGGAATGTGCCGTAAAAGAACTTCAGCCTCTCCAGACAAATGCGACTTCAAATAATGCAATTTCTGAACGTCGTCCAGAAGGTTATTGTTGTGTATTATGGATTTAAATAAATCTCTAAAACTTATCCACTGAGAATAACTTCCGGTAAACATAGGCAATTCAATCTTTGGCAATTTTACAGTACATATCTCCCTAAGACCCTTCGCAGAAGATTCAGGCTCTTTACTTAAACTATTCGAATATGCAATTTTCTTCAACGCTTCCTTCAACTCCGCTTTATAATCAGTAAATAATTCTTCTGTGTTTTCATACAAATTTGCTACGTTATAGTTCGATTTTTCGAATTCAACGGATTTGACTGATGATACAATTTTAATGTGAGTTTCAGAAAACGTTGACCAATTAGCTTCTAAATTTTCCAATCTAGTTTCTAGGTATGAACTGGTCACTCGCTCCTTAGGCGATTTCTTAAAATTAGACCTTGCTTTACTAATTGTAGAGTTTAAATTAAATTGCACATTACTCAAAGCTTCCATGTTGAAATCTTTGGTACAAACTGTGTTCCGGAACGCTATGTTGAAATCGTTGAAAAATTACAAGTCTTTGAACTTAATACACATCGCTGCAAAATTGGGCATAGATTCCCCGTAGTTCACTTTTTCTTGAAATTATTCTAAGTCCAAATTGGTTATTGAAATTTTCTAAGTTAATAAGATCGAAATTTGCATAACGGTTAAGTCTGAATGTTGAATGAATTTAGACACTGATAATATTTGTAAAGTACTCACAGATAATCTTCGTTTCAAATCACTTCACTATCACTCACTTTTACGTAGCTCGTCGCAATGATATGTGGGGAACGCTCCCCCACACCGCAGCTGCTGCTCACGCCAACACGAACTCTTGCTTGCACTAGCGCTGACCGTTGTGTACCATTTCTAGTACATATGCGCTTAAGCGCCTCCTTGGACGATCCGCTGATGCTGCACACCACTGGCCGCGCTGACTTCACTTGCAGCAGGTTGACTGGTCAACCTGACCTCACCACCACAACAGGGACTATGCACACCAATCCTTTATCCGGCTCGAAGGACCATTTGTACAAGTCTCAAAAATATCTTCATGTAAAATAAAACTAGGGTGCCCAGAGTAAGACAATTTATTGAAAGAACCACCGCTGAGGTCGTGTTCCGCAGGAAAATCTTAACACCGCGATTCAAAAAAGTGACGTCATTGCATATCGCCATCTATTATTCTAAAAGCGGTACTAAGTGACAGAAGTTTTTTATATAAGATTAGACACAGACTATAATCTACCTCTGTGCCAAACTTCATCAAGATCCGTTCAGTCGTTTTGACGTGAAAGAGTAACAAACATCAATTCTCACAAACATTCGCATTTATAATATTACTAGCTTTTGCCCGCGGCTTCGCTCGCGTTAAATTCGGGGTAACACAGTTCCTCTTGCGCCTTATTGATTTTTAATAGCAACGCTAAGTTTTCCCTTTTCTTCCCACTTTCTCTCTCACATCCCACTTTTTTAAAATAAAAGTTAGCCTATGTCCGTCTCCTGGTTCCCAACTATCTCTGTACCAAAATTCATCAAAATCGGTGTAGCCATTAAAGCGTGAAGAGGTAACAAACAAACAAACAAACAAACAAACTCACTTTCGCTTTTATAATATTAGTAAGGATAGTAGGATAGTAGGATTTTTCATCTTACGGCTAGAAAACAATGATGTCTGGATGTTTGTTAGTGTTTCACGAAAAAACTGCTGAATGGATTTGGCACACAGATAGTTTATAACTTAGATTGACACATAGGATAACTTTCAACCTTTTATTACGAGGCTGTGGATCAATTACCAAAATCCGCTAGGGTGAAACCGCGGGCATAACATCCAATCCAAGCCGTAAGCAGCTCATAAATTCATACTTAATTTATGAACTACATAGATATGTACACATTCACGCCCGCCACATACCTACTCCTGAACATGTAAATCACGTCAGTACGCACGCACTTAGCAGCAGTATAATAACCCGCATAGTGATGAGAGGGTTGCCACCTTTTTTTGTCCAAATAAAGTACATTTGATTCCGAGTACCGTTTGAAAATATATTACTCATTACTTTTAGCCCATTATATCAAATAATTATTTTCACTGAATATCTCCATAGCGTCTTTAAAGTCAAAATTAAAATAAATAAAAGCATATTCTGTCGTTCTGTTTTACTCAAAATTTTTGCAATAATATAATATAATTTCTGTATATTGTATGTCAAAAGAAATCAAATCAAGAGAAATAAAGTATTTTCGCGAACTTTATAGTTAGTATAAAGTATAGAGTACAATTAGGTACCTGAAATAACGTACAATATTTTATAATAAAGTACGGGTGGCAACTGGCAACCCTAATGAGACTAATAGTGCATCTGATTAGCAACCGGCCCACTTCGAGCGTACCTAGCAACAGAGCGCATCTGTGCACTCGACCGGCGCAGGCGCATTTCGACGGGTGCAAAGTAAAAAGAGTCATCTACAAAACAGCTACTTTTCAAGAGAGCGCATAATAGAAAAAAATGCTCCCATTTTGTCAATTTTAAACCAAATTTATTGAAATTTTCATCATTGCTTCGTTATTTAATAATATATCCACATGTATATTTCATTTCTTCTAATTTTGTTTAATTTACGAGATATTGTAGTTGTCTGCATCTACATTGCGCTTAAAAATATGACAACTGTGTTAACTACCACTTGGTCGTTTCTACGCGGGAATTCAAAAATTTAGATTTAGTAAAGTATGATTAGTATATTTTAGTAAATAATGAAAAGTGTAACACTTCCTATTATTAAAATTAGTTAATGACCATTTTACATCTTAAATACACCAAGTTCAGAACATAACTGCGCAGATGTCTTTTTCTACGTCGTGGCAGATAGCCGTTTATGCGTCGTTTCGTAACAAAAAATATCAATGATAACCTATTTTCATAATTACAACAACTAAATATGATTTAACTTCAAAATAATAATAACATTAAACTTGTATTATGAAAAATACGTACCAGAACTGTAGTTTCACGGTTGTTATCGATAAGTTGTAATAGATCTTCTCGGTTCATAATAGCGCATTGTCGTCTCGTTTTACCCAAATTCACCAATAATTTACGTCTTTCCATGTCTATTGTGAACTCAAACTGTTTACGGTGAGAAAGTGTGTGTAACAAACCAAAACAAACAAATATTCGTGGCGGCCGGCGAAGCACATGTCATCTGACTGATGACGAAATATGACTGACCGCTGGCCCCCCGCGCGTCCCGCGTACAAACGGCCAGCGGTAGTTATCCGCATCTACATCGCGCAATTTCACAAAACAAGTGTAGTTGTCTTCTTTTACGTGACAAAAGTACCAAAAATAAGGCGATATTTGTATTTTTGTTTTTGCTATGTTGTAGAACATGATATTTTAAGTTAGTTTTTGCAAAAAATCAAAAATCTCAAAATTGCAGTTGACTTTTTTTACTTTGCACCCGTCGATTTAGGCCCCTTTCACGGCCCCGGGCTAGTAACGCCTTCGGGTGAGCATCTATCGTCACCATCGTTCTGCAAACTAGTCAGCGTATCTAATGCTATAGAATGACTTTGAATAGTCTTAAATGAATTTAAGAGATTGATCAATTTAATTATTATAACTGAATAAAGCCATATTTCTTACGGTCTCGATTCATATTTATATCAACATATAACCTAACAATTACCTGCAAAATGCAAAAAAAACCGGCAAGTGAGACTCATACATTGCAATCACGCAACACGATATATGTTTAAAAAGAATATGCTCACAAATAAATAAAAAATATAATGAATACCTACATATTACAAACATTACGCCTTTAATAAAATTTTGATTAACTAGCTTTTGCCCGCGGCTTAGCTCGCGTTAAATTCCGGGTAACACAGTTACCCTTTCCTGATTTGCAGGTACCTGCCACCTGCAGTTTTTGCACTTGCGCCTTATTTATTGTAATGCAAAGCCAAGTTTTCCCCTTTCTTCCCTATTTCTCACTTAAAAAAAATAGCCTATATCCGTCTCCAGGGTCCCAACTATCTCTGTACCAAAATTCATCAAATTCGGTTTTGCTATTAAGGAGTGAAGACGTAACAAACAAACAAACTCACGTTCGCTTTTATAATTTTAGTGAGGATAAGGATATACATATAATGCACATTTACATAACTAACATTACACCTGTATAAAATATGGTATAATGTATATTTACATAACTAACATTACACCTGTAATTCCCAAAGGATTAAATGTTTTGTGAAAAATATCGTGATACATCTCAAGCATTCTGTCCATTTTAGCCTTAATCCCAATATTTATACATCTCATATTTGTTGTGTTTGACGTCTCATGATAACGATACCGCAGCACATGCGCCTGATTACCGTCTGTCCTAGATGCTGCATGGCAACAGCGCACAGGCGCAAGCGCAGCGCGACGTGACTTATACGTGTGTTTTCATTTGTGAAATTGATATTGCTTGACTGGTATAAGTCGGTTGGTATATTCAATAGATTGACTGAACGTATTTAAAACACGTGCCTATAAAAAAAACTATGCGTCTTCTAGGGTTAGGAAGAAAACGAATCCCAATAATCTAAAAAAGAAAGAAAAAGTATTTATTTGATAAGGACAGGACTCATACAACAAAATTAAATTAAAAGAAAACAAAAAGGTTTTCATCGTAAGCGACTAATTTATTTATTTACTCGATGGCGCCCGCGGCTTCGCCCGCATGATATCGGAAAAAAAAGTATCCTTTGTGTTATTCCAGACTATAATCTACCTCTGTGCCAAATTTCATCAAGATCCGTTCAGCCATTTTGACGTGAAAGAGTAACAAACATCCATACATCCTCACAAACATTCGCTTTTATAATATTATAGTAGGATAGTAGGATTTTTCATCTTACGGCTATCAAGACCTATAGCGAAATTAAACAACAAAAACAATTCATACAACAACAATAATAAACATAATTTATTTATTTAATTAATTAATTAAGGAAGTCTTCCGTTGTCATTCAAAAGAAACTCGTCGACATCCTGCGCAAAGTTGGTCACTTACTGAACAACAGTAGTCCAATCTCAAGATTTGTTGCAGATGTTGGAGAACAAAGAGCCATACTAAAGTGGGAGTGGGCTGGGCACGTAGCGCGAATGCACCCAGAAAAGTAGGCCAAGATAAGACGCGTGATGGTGGAAATCGCCGTCGAAGTAGACCGCGGCGGAGGTTGTGGGACGTAGTGAAGATCTGGTGTTATGCGGGGCGAACATGGCCAGGATAGAGTAGAGAGGTTTGGAATTCGAAACGGGAGGCCTTTGCCCAGCTTTGAAACAATTGAGAGGTTACCAAAAAAAATATCGAACAAAGTGGATAATTAAAACCAATCTCTTATGTTCTTTTATTTATTTAAACTTCATGTACAATACTGACGGTCTTCGCGCTGTGATTAGGAAGAAAGTTGGGTCACTTATGAGGAGGGTGCGGGGGAGTCACAACTGCAGTATCCTGAAGACTATAGCTGATGATGTGCCCCTGTGTTAAGGCATTTCGTTCGTCTGATGATCGATTAGAGTTACTTATCTCTCTATCGGTTATCTGCATGGGGCGGGTTGTCTCAGCGCAGGGGTCTTTATGAGTGTCAGGGGAAGTTCTATTTTGCTACCCTGAGGCGAAATATTAGAACCTAGTGCCTTTTGTATTCCCGTAAGTTCATTTGTGTTACTAACGATAGTTTTTAAGTCTGCATGTATACTAATACTAACTGTTGGATCAAGATGTCCGTAAATTAAAGATTGAATTGAATTGAATAGTGGTACATAGGCGGACTTAATGCCATAAAAGGCATTCTCTACAAGTTAACCTTTGGATTTAGTACGACAACATTATAATTTATTTTCTAAAAAAGTGATTCTGTTCTTTCTTTTTTAAAAAACGTTGCCCACACTAGGATTTCTCATTTGTGCGTTAACAAACATTTAAACTCACATACACAAACAGCCAGACCCGAAACAACTACCAGTAGGTTATACAAATATTTGTTCCGTGCGGGGATCGAGCCCGCGACACGCAGTGCAACAGTCGATCCCTAGACCACTGCGCCAACCGTGCCGTCAAACATATGTGATTGTTGAAACATGTTTTGGCTCAACAGAATACATCTCAATTAATCACATCAAGCAGTTTCCTACGGTATCAATCTAATTGATGGCTAGGTAATCATTATAAATTAATGAAACATGCAACCGCATGCGCACCGCATCGGTTCCAACGAACGCGTGCAGTTGCTAACGTTACATTTATATGACGTAGTACCTTTTAGTTTAGAGTTACAATACTAGGAAACATGTTTACTGGATAAACTGACAGGTACTTGGTGTGTTGGAAATTGAAAGAAGTCACGTTATGATGGCCTAAACGTGTAAAATAAATCCTATTACATTTAAGAGTGAGAAGGTCGGGATAATTAAATGATAACCGTTCGGGTCGATCTTTAAAAAATAATTCCGTAAAATAAAAACCAAACTACATTAAACTTTATTTTTCCAGAAGCTGGCGTTCCTTGAGATACCGCCTTTACTTTTAGCTCGGCGGTATTAGCTTAGGAGAACCTTCTTTGAATGCAATCCAGTTATTTATTTATTTATGCAGAATGTCTGAAATACGAACAAGCTTTTTCCACTTGTACTTACCACTTCACTGTTCCCCAAAGTCCCAAGACACACACAGATTCTCAAAGGTCAAATGTGAAGTGAAACTAAGTGAATGAAAGGAATCAATCACTTAAAGCTATCAAATCAGTCTCAGGTCCCGCCCCTCAATCTCATAGTACACTCTTGGCATAAACAATATTGTCTGTGCTTTTATAAGGTCTGCGTTTACCATTATACAGCGTGTTGTTTTGCATCCTCGTCAAATTCAAGGACGTAACTATGCTAATGATTCTCGACCCGAATCGATAATAAAATAAGTATGTTTTTTTTTTTTACTTTTTTCGTATTTTCAGAAATCGGTAAGTGCACACAGGTGCGTGCATGCCGCTGTATGATACGTATGCGCCGACGCTCACGCACACTGTTCTGTGTGTTCTGTAGGTGATTCTCTACTTTTGAAGTGAAATATTCTGTAATACTGTTAAATTTAAACACACAGAGACAGATCATAAAAGCGCCGTATATTATTATTGATCAGGTACCGTAATTTTCATTGATTATTTATGACTTTTACTAGCACCTCCTAAATTTTGACGAGGATACAAATCAACATATTGTATATTGTCGTGTTTACATGCATGTAGCATGGTCATGGAGAATGTAGTCTTAGAGCATGGTAGTCTTGCTACATACTTGCATTAAATAGCAAATGGGAACAATATTACTACAACCAAAACTTTTCTATTTAAAACAGTTTCCTTATACTGGTGATCAATAAATGAGACAATCTTTAAACACGTGGCGACACAGTTGGCGCAGTAGCTAAGCGTTTAACTGCTACGCTAGGTGTCTCGGATTCTATCCCCGTATGGAACAAATATTTGAATCCTACTTATAATATTGTAAATACTAATGTTTGTGGGAATGTATGGAGGTTTGTTACTCTTTTTCGTCAAAACGGCTTAACGGATCTGAATGAAATTTGGCACAGAGTAGGTAAGGTTATAGTCTAAAATAACACATAGAATACTTTTTTTTCTATCATTACGCGGGCGAAGCCGTGGGCGTCAGCTAGTACACGATAAATGTAAGTTCGTCCTAGTGTGCGGTAACGTTTCTTTACAACAACAAAAAATCTTATACATATACTATATTTAAAAGAAGTAATATGTTTTCATCTTTGCAGAGTCAGAAAACAATGTATTTCTCTTATTTGTCTTACGTATTGGGTTACTTTCTCAACGTGTGTGTTAAGGGAAAAACATGAAAAGTCAATTCGCACTGGCAGAACCGTTAGGGTGGTCTCGAGGGATGTGACGTATCCCTCATTTGATTCTGCTGGCTACTATTTAGCCTAGAGTAAGTAAGTCTGAATCTGTGTAATGTGTAATGGTTGGTTTTCAAAAACCCCAGGCTCTAGAAAGGAGAGAGAACTTTGTTGTGTTAGATATACAACGTATCATCTACAGCAGGGATGGCCAACCGGTCGATTGCGATCGACCGGTCGATCGCAGCTAATAGTCCAGTCGATCGCGGTAAGGCAAACAAATTTATAAATGACTAGCTTCCGCCCGCGACTTCGTCCGCGTGGTATAGTTACTTTGGGCTAACACTAAAAAAAAATCTTACTCTCTCCTTTTCTTCCCTCTTTCTCCCGTTTTCTCACTTTTTTTGGCCTATGTCCGTCTTCAGGGTCCCAACTATCTCTGTACCAAAATTCATCAAAATCAGTTTAGCCATTTAGGCGTTTAGGCGCAACAAACAAACTCACTTTCGCTTTAATAATATTAGTAAGGAATTTTTATAAAAAAAAGACTACATTATGGTATAGATATAGATACTGAACTATACTTCTATTTCATTAAAAAAGAAGTATGCTATTGGTATATTGGATAGCACAGGGTTTCTAGGTAGATATTTGGTCTATTCAGGTTGGCAACCCTTGATCTGTTGCGGGTTGTTCGAAAGAGATACCGCGGCCTCGGAACGTGAAGGACAATGGAAGGAACATGGGTGGGTTTTAGTCAGTACAAGTCTGACATGCCCCCAGAGCGGGGGAAGTCATTGGATGATTTCCAACCCGAAAAAAAAAACCCCCTGATCTACAGTAATAAAACCGGCACAAATCCTACTCAATCGACGCTGCAAACACTTGTCTTGTAATCTGACTGTAGATACTTTTTAATAGTAGACGACATTATGATCATATTTAACTTGCCATTGTTAGTTACTATCACGTATTGATCAAATGTGCATTTCAAACCAGCCCCCCCCCTCCCCCCAAAGATTTAGCACACACCTTTGGTTCTAGTGACAGTGCCTAAATTTTTTAGCAGACACGACCTTTACCGACAGCCAGAAGCTTCTCCCCTGATTAAGGGGTTAAGGGGTTGTTCGAAAGAGTTACCACGGCCCCGGATGGGGTTGTGGGTTGTTTAAAAGAGGTACCGCGGTCCCGAAACATGAAGGGCAAAAGAAGGAATATGGGTGGGTTTTAGTCAGTACAAGCTTGACACTCCCCGGGGTTGCGGGTTGTTCGAAAGAGATACCGCGGCCCCGGAACGTAAAGGGCAATAGAAGGAACATGGATGGGTTTTAGTCAGTACAAGTCTGACACTCCCCCCGCTCCGCCCAGAGTGGGAGAAGTTATTTGATAATTTCTCATCCGTAAAAAAAGGGATCGCCTTCCCAAGAGATAAACTTTGTACACACGTTCAATGTTGATTGATAGACCCAATTTTCTTGTTTTAACTTTTATACAATGTGTCCGACCATAGACTAGCGATATTCTAGATACTAATGTAACGACTGTTTTAATATACTAATAAGATACACACTTGGGTCTAATTCACTTCCCCGCCTTTTGGCAGCCATTTTGAGATATTCTCTATGCGTGTACAAAAAAGTTTTGGTCTTACTGAGACGAAAATAGGTTTATTCAGAGGGTAATAATATTGTCTATCGTTTAAATTAAGAAATGATGAGCTTACATTTTCGTAACTTTAGAAAACAAAATCAAAGTCCAAAAAAAATATGTAAATAATCTAAAGTTTTGTTAACATTTTTATGAAAAATAAATGGTAGTTTTTTTAATCAATAAATTTGAGTACTAGAATATTTGTTATAAGTATAAGTACATAGAATATTGCTACACTGACACATAGTATAAGCTTGTTTTTTTTATAGTACTGTTAACATTCTGGAACATTCCTTAACTAACTATGTACCTGTTTACTTTAAAATGACAGATAACACACCATAACAAAATACATTTTCCTTATTTGCCAAACAATACATAAATTAACGATATTTACCTATATTCTGTAAGTAAAGACCTTGACTCCACCGACCTATGACTCCATTTATAGACGAGTTATCATACAATAGACTGAACTGTCTAACCTAACAGCGAGTGAACTGTGACCATTCATTTCGTCTATTTAGGTCATTGTAAGGGCCCAGCTGGATGTCCTTATTCCATGTTCCTTTTTTGCTCTTTGTATTCCAGGGCCACGGTATCTCTTCTGAACAAGCCCGCAGCTCTAGCAGGCATCGTGATGGGCCCCTTTGACTCAGCAATTTCGAGCGATTTATAGAGTTTCTTGCCCATTCTTCTCCATAGAGATCAACGCTTTGAAATGGGCAACTACAGTACTTTCCCAAGTTATTATGTCTTGTGACCGGGAGTGTAGCTTCAAGATTTTGTTTCTTGACATTCAAAAGTGCCTGTAATGGTCTAATTGAAATAAATGCTTTTGAGTTTGAGTTTAGAGATGTCAGCAACATCTCTTTTAGGCGAGCTGCCATGCCTGAGATGTACCTCGAGTTCTCGACGACATGTAAACCCGAGTCAGAGGCAACTAGGTACGCAAACAACTACTCGGACTAGCGCACCCTACAAAATTGCGACATAAACGCCCATAACTTTTGACTGCGCAGACTTATAGGGGTTTTTTTTTTAATAAAACGTTACCCCACAGTAGGATTTCTCCTATATCGTGGGTGCGTTTACAAACATTTAAACTCACATACACAAACGGCCAGACCCGCAACAACTATTTATAGGCCATACAAAAATTTGTTCCGTGCGGAGGTCGAACCCGCGACACGCAGCGCAGCAGTCGATCGCTCAGCCACTGCGCCAACCGTGTCGTCAAAAGGGTACATTTTAACTGCTCCAAGGGACCACATACTTGAGTACCTATATGGTTTTATTTAATTTCAACTCGATACCGATACAATACAGACAGAGAAACAATAAAGTGATGATCTTATTATAGCTCCCTTTCCTCTCTAAAAAGAATAGGTATAGGGATTACCTACTACCGATATACGTATTGTTATCTTATCTCCAAATTCGGCGGAAATACCGAGTTACAGTGAACTGCTCCATGATTTCCAAGAACTATTGATAAAAAACAGTAGTGCAAAATAAACAACTGAACTGTTTATTTTGTAATCACGAGCTCCAAGCAGTTACAAGATGACCTCATCAAAATATGAGACTGATAACTAATTCCCATGCCGTACTGATAGCGTGTGGTCTAAGTGAAAGTCGCTATCGCCTATGAAATCTAAAATCATTTTGGATGAAGAAGTTTCTGTCTCAATGTGTTGTCTAAGGCCTAAGCCGCCCCCTGCCGGGGTTGCGGGTTGTTCGAAAGAGATACCGCGGCCCCGGAACGCAAAGGGCAATAGAAGGAACATGGGTGGGTTTTAGTCATCTGACACTCCCCCCCGCTCCGCCCAGGGCGGGGGAAGTTATTTGATGATTTCCTACCCCAAAAAAAAGGCCTAAGCCACGGTATCCATGTGGTTTATAGTTAAGACTAGCTTTTGCCCGCGGCTTCGCTCGCGTTAAATTCGGGGTAACACAGTTCCCCTAGCGCCTTACTGATTTGTAATAGCAACGCTAAGTTTTCCCTTTTCTTCCCTCTTTCTCCCTCACATCCCACTTTTTAAAAAAAAAAATATTAGCCTATGTCCGTCTCCTGGTTCCCAACTATCTCTGTACCAAAATTCATCAAGATCGGTTGAGCCATTAAAGCGTGAAGAGGTAACAAACAAACAAACAAACAAACAAACTCACTTTCGCTTTTATAATATTAGTAAGGATAAGGATTTACTGTCGTTGTCATATATTTATGGAAAGAATTGGAATTTTTTGAGGAGATGTTTTTATACAGCTGGGATGAGATCAGACTAGATTTGGTAACGTGTTTTGATTCCCATTTATTTTTAGTTCCTTTTCTTACAATTACTGAGCAGCTCTCGATTGTGAAATGTTTTCTTCAGAGGAAGGACGAGCCTCAAAATCATTTCGTACATAAATTGGTTACCAAAAATTTCTTCACTTTTTTTTTAAATTATTACGCATAGTCAGTAGTCTCAAGATTCATGCTTTCAGAACACTTGCTGTTTCGACCTTCTACCCGCTGCCGCCCACAACTTGGACCACACAACATACACGTGGAGCGCTCAGCGTGCCATAACTATGCGCGTGCGCCGAATGCAATTAACGGCTTTATTTGTTTATTCTCGTATTGTTTTCATTAGTATTTATATCCCAGTCTATTCGTATTAGTCACAAGGAATATAATGACTAGAAAGTTAATCGTAACGTTTTCGAGTAAAGGGCACTGGGCAGTGGTATCCAATTTGAATCTACGGCACGGTTGTAGATTGTAGGTTTGAAACCAAACAGGCATTTTATTTTGGGTTTTAAATGGTCTTGACAGACAGACACGCGGACAACATGTTTTGCCTTTTAAGGGAACCCTAAAATTAAAATTGAAACCCAGTAGGTACACGAAATTATCCTTCACCATTGTTTACTACATCAAAACAGATCACCTGAAATGGAATAGCTGTTGATCACACCACGCTTACTCGGAAGCGAAACTGACACCGAAATCCACTCCTGCGCTTACAGAAACATACGGCCAACAACACCAGCCATTGGCTACCTACATTACAACATTCATTGATGGTCCAATAAGAACGAAACACAAAACTTAATAGCTGTTTGTTGTTGTGCGCTACGGGGGTCTACAATGGCAGCTTTTTTTTTTTTTCAGGTGGGAAATCATCCAATGACTTCCCCCGCTCTGGGCGGAGCGGGGGGGCATGTCAGACTTGTACTGACTAAAACCCACCTATGTTCCTTCTATTGCCCTTTACGTTCCGGGGCCGCGGTATCTCTTTCGAACAACCCGCAAGCCCGGCAGGCGGAGGCCCTGGCAAGCCCCTCTGCTTTGCTGACTCTCTTTGAGGCGCGCGTGAAACACGAACGCGCCGTCGACACGGCTACAATGGCAGCTTTAGGAGATTAATTTGTAGGATAACTAGCTGTCCCAGCGGTTTCACCCGCTGCTCACTTAGGGGTATGAAAAATAGATGTTGGCCGATTCTCAGACCTACCCGATATGTACACAAAATTTCGTTTAAATCGGTCCAGCCGTTTCGGAGGAGTAAGTATGGGAACGAAAATTGTGACACGAGAATTTTATATATTAGATAATATGAGTCGTGTTAACATTTTTAAAATAGCCACATTGTACACAGTTTAATACAATGAATTGTCGCTTTGTGATCATTTTTAAGTGATTTTTTATTATTATTCGATTTTGCGTTCATTTTAGGACCCGTTGATCTTTTGTTGCGTGGACAAAATAGGAACTATCTCCACCGTCTCGGATCGAACCCCCGACACGCAGCGCGGCAGTCGATCGCTCAGCCACTGCGCCAACCGTGTCGTAAAAAACATATTGGAACATAAACGGCCATATTTTTTTTGACTGCGTAGACTTAAAGTTTTGATTTTTCCACGACCACAAGGGACCATAGACTTAAGTATACTGTTTTAATTTCAACTCGATACCTCTACGCGTTCCCGAGAAAAAGGGTTACGACAGACAGACACAACAAACTGATCCTATAAGGGTTATGTTTTATTTCCTTATGACTTACGGATCTCTAAAAAGGATTTCATAGAGTCATTGAACTAAAGTTAATCTGTTTCATGGGTTTAGACACGACACGGAAGTTATTGTGTTTATTATGTTACCCTAGCTAACAGGCAATGGATACCGCAGTACCTAGTACTAATACAATAATCTTAGTGAAAAACAATTCTCATATTATATTTCAACCTTGAGTAGGCAGGCACGTGTTAGCTAAGATCCAGTACAACTATGAATGCAAGTCAAGTGCATTGTTTATTTATATGTTTATACATACATATCTTGATCATTTTATGGCCAATTAGTTTTGCATACAAATTAGAAGGTGGCTTGTTGAATAAGAATTGATCTGGCATTTTCCGTTGATCTCAAAAGGTGTAATGTTGTTGTTTGGGTGTTCTTTAAGGCGCGGTAACAAGCTAATGTTTAGGTATTCGCGGAAGTGTGGCTAGCTGCCTACTGGGCATGGTCTGACACAAGTACACGACAGTACTGCATCGAAAGAATAGAAATAAGGTAGAAAATATTTCGGTGTTTGATTTTATTTGAATATCATGTCCGCCAAAATGTAGATCATTTTGCAGTTTTAATTGAATACTTATAAAAAAAAATACAGTTCCGTGTTTGAAAAATTTTAGATATCTCTTTAGTCTATAAAATTTCCTTTGTTATAGATATAAAAAAAATGATGGTTGTCGCTGAAAAAAATGAGAATTTCGAGACGAAAATAATTTTTTCGTGGTCTTTTAAACATTTTTTTTTCGTAGTACTAGACCACTTTTGTAAACTGTTTTTGTTTAAGTCTTTACTTTATGTATTTAACTATACACGGTAAGTTTTGGCTAGTGGCATGTACAGATACGGCTAACTTTGCAACGAAAATCTAGACGTTTTACGAAGTGTTTGCTTTGTACAGCGCCTTAAGAACTGTATACACTGAATGATATTGGCCTCTCCACACCCGTGCTCGAGACAGCCCGCGATGATAAGTCTGTAGTCTTAATAAAACCATCCCTTTTTGCGGATGAATCATCAAATAACTTCCTCCGCTCTGGGCGCGGGTGGAGTGTTGTTTTACATGCTCGTTGTTAGCACGTTATAAATACTATAGCTTTTGTTTTAAGGTTGAGTTTGTTCTGGTGGAATGGTGTTGTTCAAACTCTTTTGAAGCGCTCACTGTTTGTTTTCCATTTGTTTTTCTTTATGTTAAACTTGGTAGAACTAAGTCCAGTACAATAGTGTCTGGTATTTGTTAGGTCTTCATTTTGTTTCTTTTATTTCATAAGAATACAATTTATTTGTGAAAATATCTTGTTATCAAATGTGTTCTGTCTGTTTTTCCTAATAAATAAAATAAAACGACTAACAATTTTGATAAAAGTTGCAATATTTTATTTTTATTTTATTTTATTTTATTTGGAACAACAAACAATTACATAATAAAGCATAAATATACACAAAACTTAAAATTAACAATTATGTAATCAACAGCGTTATTCACAGCATACATGCAAAGTAATAATAACGCGCTTCAAAACAAGCTAAAAGTAACAAACAAATAAATGAAAAAAGAATACGGTGATTTTAAAACAATAAGTGTATCGATTTTGTATGAATATAAGACCCACAATAATTTAAGGAGTAAAGGATAAGATATCTAATTCCTTGATTGCCATATGAGTTAACTTTCGGAATTCTCCACGAGTTGCACAGAATAAATCGATATCAATAAAGTGTTTATTATAATTATCAACAAGACGTCGCAACGGTGCTCGAACGCCAGCCTTTGTTCGACATGCTCTCACTGCAAACAACGGTTGCTTACGCACTGCCCGCAAGTGTGTTCTTCTAGGAACTAAATAACAAATTCTGTTGCATATATCAGAACAGTCATACGTGTTCATGCATAGGTCGTACAGGAGCACAGTCCCAAGTAATGTTCGCCGGCCAGTTAGGCTTAGAAGATTATATTTCTGTAGTAAATCGACATAAGACGCTGAAGAGTGAAAGCACCTGTAACTCATAGATTTTAAAAATTTCTTTTGTACCATTTCTAGGCTGTTAGAATATTTCATGTAAAAGGGATTCCACACCGCAACTGCGTACTCTAATTGAGATCTTATTAAGGTTTTGTATAAATAAAGGTAGGTCTGAGGGCGCACAAATTCAGTGGCTGATCTCATAACAAATCCGTACATACGCCAAGCCTTGTTAATAATACTATTGATATGTAAATCAAGATGAAGTTTATCATCAAAAATTACACCCAGATCTCGAACCATAGCAACTCTTTTTAAAGTGACATCATTTAGAGAGTAATGGAATCTGAAGACTTTTTTGTTTTTAGTGATGTTCATATAACAACATTTAGGCACGCTAAGTTTAAGCTTATTACGCACGCAGTATTCGGACAGACTATTTAAGTCACTTTGTAAAGCAAGACAATCGTTAACGTTTTTAATTGGCCTAAATATTTTTAAGTCATCTGCATATAAAAGAAATTTTGAATTTTGAAAACAATTGCCTATATCGTTAATGAATAAAATAAATAAAAGGGGTCCCAAAATCGATCCTTGAGGAACGCCTGATGTTACTGCTATAGTAAATGATTGATAGCCATTAATCACTACACGCTGCGTCCTTTTGGAAATATACGAAGAAAACCACCTTAACAGGTTTCCACGTATGCCATTAAACGCAATTTTTCGCAGCAACAGCTCGTGGTCGACCTTATCGAAAGCCTTCTGAAAATCAGTATAGACTGAATCAACTTGGATACCAGCATCCATATCATTAAATATATATTCTGAATATGCTATAAGATTTGTTACCGTAGATCTTCTTTTAACAAATCCGTGTTGTTGTGTAACAATAGTATTGTGAAGCAACGGATAAAGTGCACTATGTAAAAGTTTTTCAAAGACCTTCGATAAAGTCGACAATATCGATATTGGGCGATAGTTCTCGACGTCATCTTTAGGGCCTGACTTGTGCACCGGTGTTATGTTAGCCTGCTTCCAAGCGCTTGGAAAGATTCCTTGAGACAGGGACCGATTAAAAATAATTTGTAAAGGAACGCATATGTTCTTAGCAGTATTTCTAAGAAATATTGCAGGGAGTGCATCGGGACCAGGCCCTTTTGATATATCGAGAGTTTCCAGGTGTCTCAATACCTGCTGAACTGAGAATTGTATGTTATCTACAGAAGTACAGCCCTCAAAACAATCTTCGTTTGAGCAAAGATCATTTGAAAAAGTGGAAGGTTCATAAACAGATTTAAAATAAATAGAGAAGAGATTACAAATTTCATCAGGGTTGTTAGAAGATTGACTTTTGAGATGCACAGTAGAGGGGATTCCTTTAGATGACTTGCGATTAGAGACAAATTTCCAGAAATAATTAACATTGAGTTTAATACTGTCCTCAACGGTATTCATATACCGGTCATAACAATTTTTACACTCAACGTGAAATCGGGATCTAAAAAGCGAAAATTGTTCATAATCTGACAAATTATTGTATCGTTTCCATTTAATCCAAGCTCTGCACTTGTTCCTAAATATATGTATAAGAGCCGGTGAAAACCAAACCGGAAACCTCGATGACTTTGACGATGTTAAAGGAATATGTGTTTTGATAACCTTAAAAATTATACTGTAAAAAGTCTCTAGTGATTTATCTACAGAGCAGTCACGCAAAGATAACTCCCAGTCTATTTCGGATAAATTTTGGTTAATTTCATCAAAATTAGCTTTAAAATAGTTAAATCTTCTCATATTATTACGTTTCATATTACTGTTTCGTGTCTGAAGAGGAATCAATACATAAAACGGAGGATGATATTTATCAGGAGGCAATAAAAAGTCATGAGTTCCACACACTGTGCTGTCACTGTTACTTATAAAGATATCGAGTATATTGTTGCACATGTTTTTGTATGTGTTGTACTGGCGAGCGTTATGCATGGACAGAAAATTACTCACAGTGTCAGCAACAGGGGCGTTATTTCCGCAGAGATGACCAAAGCTGGAGTGGTTACTGATGTTGGTATCCCAGTCAAGAGCTGGCAAGTTGAAATCACCCACAAGATAAAAGCGCTCAACATCTGTATCATCAAGGTAGGCATCCAACATTTGAAAGTAGGCATTATAGACAGATTCCGGAGTTTTTGGTGGTACATAAGCTGTACTGATGATATGCATTTTACCCCTATTTATGCTGGGTATTTTAATAATAACATGTTCAATATTGGCATGTAGATTTATGAAAGGTTCGATTCTAACGGCACGTAATGATTTGTGTATCGCCACCAGGGTTCCACCTCCTTCCTTCTTACCAGAGGCTTCACGATCGCGGTCGCACCTATGTACAGTATAGCGATCATCAATAAATTCGGCATCAGATATCTCCGGTGTAACCAGGTTTCCGTTAACACAATAACGTCGTAGCAATTAGCCAAAATATTTATGTATAAAGTATGCAGTTTGGTGCGGACTCCCCTACAGTTCTGATAGTAAAAAGTAAGAGACTGATCATCCATTATCAAAGAAAAGTCTACAAATAAGAATGACAATATAAAATATAAGTAAAGCTTTCATGAAAACAAGTGAATGGTGCAACACGATAGCGGTGCAATATGGGCAATATAGTGGCACATAAAACAAAATTATAATAATACAAACATAAACTGGTAATAACTTAAAAACCGGTTGCAGTTTGATAAACACTAAGTGAGTAAAATATGCGTTGGCAAAGCAATCAATAAAATAGACATAATACAGTAATGAAATAATAAATATCTGGATATGGCAAAACAAAGATATGGAAATCGATCGATATGGTTTGAAATTCTGAATGCTGACAGTGTCAATGTGTAATTGAAGAACCAGCCGCCGGCGAGCCGGGTTTAATTTTTCCCACATCTTGCATAGACTTGATGGCGAATGCGCGCGCTCCTTCCTTTTCTCTAGCAAGAATGGTGCCGTTCTTGACCCACACGAACTTGTAGTTATGCTTGGCGGCTGCATTTCGACATTCCCGAAACAACTGTTTATTTTTCAGTGTCAAATGCTCATGAATATAAATGGGTAGTTTTGAGTTTGAGAAGCCAAGCAAATCTGCGTTCAGGTTCTTAAATAATCTACAAGCGCTGAGAATGTTGTCTCTGAGTATACGAGAGGTAAACTTCACAATAATGTTTTTGGGTCTATCGCTTTGTTCATGAGCATGGGGGACGCGATGTACAGCAACTATGTCTTTCTGAATTATTTTAAAATTTATTTTAGATCCGATGTTTTCTATTAGAGTAACCAGATTTTCCCCTCGCCTTTCAGGTATGTTACACAACTCGATATTGCAACTCCGAGCGCTTTGTTCCATATAGTCTACCTTAGCAACTAGACCAGCCATTGTCATTTGCAAGTCCGCCATATTTTCACTGTGTCGTTTCAAAACAGCAACCTGCTCCTGGATGTCAGTTTGTTCATCCATAGTATGTTGAACTGACTTACGTATTTCGACTAGTTCTTGTGACAGTGCATCATGTTTCTCGTCTTGTTTTTTAATGCTTTGCTTGATGGACAGCTGTTCTGAACGGAGAAAACTTACATCGCTTTTGATTGTAGTGGTAACTTGCGTCAAAGCAGCTAATTCTGTTGTAATATTGGCAACGCTATCAGATATTATTGATAATCTGGCATCCATGTCGCGACGCCACTCGCTCAAAGTATTTTTTAAATCTTGTGACAATGCACTAATCGCCTCAGAAAATTCTGACTCAGGTTGTTTCCGCTTACGGTTATGTTGCTCATCACTTGCTCCAGGCGTTCTATTCAAATCAGTGTCCGAAGAACATTTAATTTTAGTATCGGATGAACTCAGCATGTTAAAACAAAAAAATATACGATGCACTTGTCACTACTTAACTTGTAATATTCTTGTTCCAAATAAGCGACGAATGCAAATTCTGGCGCTTATACGTGCTCCATAAACGAATCCACAGTTGTCAAAAACAAGTATCTTCCAAACACGATAAAGATGTGTGATATGTGTCACCGGCCGGCGTAGCACCAAAGTAAATAGAGGGGAAGTAGGCTATCTCCGGCCCAATTCGCGATATAATTGCCTATTGTCATAGGGTTGTCACTTTTAGCTAAATTTTAATTCAGTACCTATAAATTGGCAAGGGTCGAGAAGTTGTATTTTTTACTTTTATTTTAAAGTGACTAAAATATTATAATTAAACAAAAAACACCGTAAAACAACATTCAAAACTGTCTGTCTACTCTCTGCCTGTCTCTTAGACTATAATCAAATCTGTTGTTATGATTCGAACTTTGCTTTATATGTATTTAAATAATTTAAAATTAGTCAATAACTTATTTTTAATTACGATTTCATAACTTAGGTACTTAGTTAATATACCTACAATACTGAGAAATCGGCACAACTAAACGTAAACAAAGCAATAGCGGTAAATCAGTTGACAGATCAAAAGTACAAACATTCTAGTGGGAAAGTAGACCTACCTACCTACCTACTTCGCGATAACTCGCGGTACTTCTTAGCGATAAGACCGCCATTGTAACCATAGATTTAACATCTTTTTGTAAAACAGTTTTATTTCGTAGATTTTGGTGTGCAATAAAGTATATTCTATTCTATTCTATTCTACTTCCTCTGTGTGATAGAAAACTAATATGCTAATACAACAAAAAGAAGTCAGTAGGTAGGTATCTCATTATGAAGTAAAAAATTGAATTATGCTAGAATAAGTGAGTAGCTTACCTTTCCTGTTCAATAGGTAATTTGAACTGAGACAATTCTGGAATTGATGAATTATTAAGACACCCAAACACACACCAATACTTTCTCCCGCGGTTATCAGACATTTTTTATTCGTTTAGCGGTGCCGAAAAGCCGTGACGCGCGAACCTCGTGCAGTGTTAGCCCCGACTGGCGCAGCGCGAAAGGAGCCGAGATTTTGTTTAGTGTGCGTGCGGCGACGCATAGATACTACGGCGCACACATACAAGCCGCGCGCTACGCGTTTGTATGAAGTTATCGTACTTCCCCTCTTTATACTATGGTAGCACGCTGTTATAGCTCTTAGGCCTCTGCCTCGAATCTCGCGGGCAGCGGGGCGGCGGCGGCG
Source organism: Ochropleura plecta (assembly GCA_905475445.1). Taxonomy (NCBI): domain Eukaryota; kingdom Metazoa; phylum Arthropoda; class Insecta; order Lepidoptera; family Noctuidae; genus Ochropleura; species Ochropleura plecta. The sequence continues at coordinate 2,965,766 of FR997735.1, forward strand.
GCGGCGCGGGAGCGGCAGGATCTTACGCGTATAATCAAATGGACCGGCCCTCGAATACAGCGGTGCAGGAGCGGCGCGGGGGCGGGCAACGAGCGGTGCACTCCAGTCAAGCAGTGACCGCCCGCGTTGCGCGTCTGCATTGGAGGTATAGTGTTGTACATTTTTTTTTGTGACGTATCAAAATGTCTTCGGACGTGCAAGAGCTAATTATTTCGGCAATCTTTGAGAGGACACCCATATGGAACAGCAAAGATGTGAACCATAAAAATAGAAGAATAATTAACCAATTATGGGAAGAAATAAAAAACGAACTGAATGTTAAAGTTAAAGTCTGTTCTTCATAATTTCGATAAAACTCGCCATTTATTTTCCTTGCCCTATAGTAGGGATCCACTTCTTTTGCCCACAATAAATCGAGCGTTAGGAATAAATTTGAATCAAAAAGATGTCGCCGTTTTTCAGACATTTCGTTCGCGAATAAAAACAAATATCTCGACAACACAACCACGAACACAACACTACACCGCTATAGTGCCACGCGATCTGCCCGCTAGTTTGGAGAACAGGTATGCGTTGCCCGCCCCGCTGCCGCGCCGCCGCCGCCGCCGCCCCGCTGCCCGCAAAATTCGAGGCAGAGGCCTTACGCGTGTCGCGTAACCGCGATGTTTCCGTGCACTAACCGCAATGTTCGAAGAACCACACAATGATTTGCACTTTTAGTCAAAGTTTATTTTATCACTTTTTAGAGTTGTTTATGTGTAGGAATTGCACATATGGATTAGTTCAATGCATTTATGAGTAGCTAGCTAAGTTTAGGAGCACTTAATCAATTTTAACGATTTATCAAAGTAGGAGAACAGTAAACTTAAACTGTGTACTTGATGCGCGTTTACGAAGATGATATGGGGGTTTTAGATCAACTGGATTGCGGGAAGGTCAATAGAAGGAACATGGGTGGGTTTTAGTCAGTACAAGTCTGACACTCCCCCCGCTCTGCCCAGGGCGGGGGAAGTTATTTGATTATTTCCCATCCGCAAAAAAAAACCCTCTAAGTCTAAACATATGGCTGTTTATGTAGCAAGTTTGTACGGAACCCTTTTAAGTAAATAGATTATTTTATTATAAAGTGTGGGTGTATCTCAAAATCAACAGAACAGCGGGTATCATCAAGTTTTGTTTACATTTAATAAATCAATCGTGTTGTGAGCTCTTCAAACGACGTGCTCTCCAACAAAAGCATACATTTTTGTTGATATTGAAAATGTGAGCCAATAAACCACTCAAAATGATTATCTATTCTGTGACTTTGATATAGCAAACACGTGGATTTACACCATAGCAGTTTAAGCTTCGATTTTACAACACTATAGATATTACGTAACATCACGCATATCCTTACTAATATTACTTATAAAAGCGGCGAAAGTCAGTTTGTTTGTTACGTCTTCACGCCTAAATGGCCAAACCGATTTTGATGAATTTTGGCACAGAGATAGTTGGGACCCTGGAGACGGACATAGGCTATTGAGATATGAGGGAGAAAGAGGAAAGAAAAGCGAAAACTTAGCATTGCTATTACAATAAATAAGGCGCAAGGGCAAAACTACAGGTAGCAGGTACTTGTAAATCATGAAAGGGGAACTGTGTTACTCCGAATTAAACGCGAGCGAAGCCGCGGGCAAAACCTAGTAATTCCATAAGAGCAGAAAACGAAAATCAACCCTCTAAGTCTACGCAGTCAAAAGATATGACCGTTTATGTCGCAAGTTTGTACGGAACTCGCGGTGCGCGAGTCTGACTCGCTTTTGACCGTCTGCATGAAAGCAAAAGACCTCGGTAAGACTGGTTGTCAGACTTTACGGGCCTACCTATTAGCTGTCAAAAATCGACAAACGATAGCCGGGACCAAGAGGTAAAACGTGCTTTCCGGGACACGCAGGAAACTCGGTAAGTAACCCATTCAGAGACCACCGATCACCATAGTTGTAAAGATTGATCCGAGCGGCTCATATTATATAGGTACACACGACGACAGATCAACCTATACAAAACCAGTTTAAGCGGATATCTCGTCGTACGGGAAATCTACGGCGTACGATTCGTAGTTGAAAGATCAGCATAAAGTGGTTTTGTATAGGTTGATATGTCGTCGTGTGTACGAGGTTCTCGCACGTGCTACCATTCCGAGGCACGCAGGAAATTAATTCGGTAAGTAACTCATTCACCATAGATCACCATAGTTCTAAAGATTGATCCAAGCGGCTGATATTATATAGGTACGAGGTTCTCGCACGTGCTACCATTCCGAGGCACGTAGGAAACTCGGTAAGTAACCCATTCACCATAGATCACCATAGTTCTAAAGATTGATCCAAGCGGCTGATATTATATAGGTACGAGGTTCTCGCACGTGCTACCATTCCGAGGCACGTAGGAAACTCGGTAAGTAACCCATTCACCATAGATCACCATAGTTCTAAAGATTGATCCGATCGGCTGATATTATATAGCCATGAACTCCTCGCACGTGCTACCCGCTCGTTAAAACAGACACGAGCAGTCCTGCCGTTAACGAGCCGTCACACCATGACCCTGACTTATACCGGTCGCCACGTGGGAGACAATCTATTGGAACAGTTATAACCAGAGGTCGGGTTATTTATGTACAGACGACGGCAGGTCAACCTATACTAAACTATTATAACCTGATCTCTCTACTACGAATCGCACACCGTAGTAGAGAGATCAGGTTAAAATGGTTTGTGTAGGTTGATGTGCCGTCGTCTGTCTGTACTTGCATCGAAATGAGGATGTTAATTATGGATCTTCCCGGGATTTCTAATGGAAAATCCCGTGTGGCTAACAATATTACAGATAAATAATAACAAAAAGAATATTCGTTTCATATTTAGTATTCGGCATATTCAACATGTTTACCGAGTATTCGTCGTCGGCCGAATATTCGGTCAGTTAGGTCTTACTTTATTGTGAGAAATTAAGCAAGTTTTTTTGTGACATGCATAAATTACAACATTCCGGCAGATTATAATTATATTATCTGACAGGGGAACATTGAAGAAGAAAACGTCTTGCGTCGACCCCCAAATAGAATGGGACGAGGGTAAAAGATGATGACTTTGGTTAGAAGTTCAGTATGAAGACACAATATTATAAATTACAATAACTTAAATAAGAAGACAGGATAATAAAAATACAACAGCCAAAATCAAAAAGCAAATGACATTTCTACCATTGAATAAAAAAGGCAAAATATAAACGTACTAAGAAACTTACGTAGGAAAATATACCTCTGTTTAATATTAAGTCATAGAAACTTCCAAACTAAATTAATAACCTCCCACAAGCAAGTCAAAATCTCCAGGGTTCTAGTTGAAAAATTAATGTCTCAACATAATGTAATATCATATCAAAGAGGGGTAAAGCTTTAAGGAAATTGGGATTCGTAAAGACCATTGACATTCAGAAAGCAGTAACGCTTGTGAGCCTGAATTACCTGACCAACCGGTTATTTTGTAAACAGGGAATCGAAAAGCTTTCCTCCTTAACGGTATTGAATCAGATGAGGTAGAGAATGGGTGCGTGTGTAGGCGAGTAGGTAGATTTTGTCGTTGTTTGGATTTGAGGAAAAAACTTTTTAACAAAAAAAATTGGTTGTTTGTAAAGTAGGTTTACGATCGAGATGTTTACGTGATAACGTCTTATTGGTGATATAAGTTATCACCAGTAGTGACATCTAAAATGAAATTAAGTACTAATTTAAAGTTTTTTTTTCGAGCCAAGTAACAGATGGCGCTACCATCTTTATGAAATGTCGCTTGTGAGGTTTTGGTGTGACACAAGTTTCTGAACATGTCACCCGACTAAAACGATTTTAAAGACGTTATCACGTCAAAAAACAAGTGGAAAATAACTGTACTTCCGGAAGTCGGTGGCAATAAAATCAACGAAATAAACAAGAGTCACCGATTTCCGGAAGTAAAGTTATTAGTTATGGTATGATGATATTTCACACAATTTTTAACGAGTTTTCATTTTCCATTGTTACTAAAATAAATAGGCTCAGTTGATCTCAACTACCAATGCAATATTTAAATAAAACTGATATTATGAGACCACCTCGGAAATATATTTCGAAAAAAAAAAGAAAAATATAATAAATCGGTTTAGCCATTTAGGCGTAAAGACGTAACAAACAAACTCACTTTCGCTTTTATAATATTAGTAAGAATTTCAAATGAATTAAAATGGGTGAGCATTTAGTTTTTTTAAAGCAACTGTGATAAAAAAAGCATTGCCCGCTCTCAATACAACCGGTACCTAGTGAACACGTTTTCAATAAAAAGTTCGAATAACCGAATACAAAAGACACATGGACCTTTACATTTAGTTTTACGACACGTGTCAAAATATATTGGTCAACGGTTTTAGTAGAAATGACTCACAATTTTGTTTACAATGTGTTACCATTCGTATTGTTCTTAAAGAATATCGAGCGACTGAATATTTGTTTTTTTTTTCTTGTTTTTATAGTCGTAGTGTTTCAGTGCTTAATTGTATCACGTGAATTAGTAGTTACGCATGTTTTTAATTATTTTTTAGGGTCCGTTCCTCAAAAAAACCTGAAACCTTTTTGAATCGCTTTCTTCACGTCTAGCGCGTCTGTCTGTCAAGACCATTTATCTTGGGAACGAGTGGAGGTTTCGAGATAAAAAAATGCCATTCAGTTTCCACAGACCATTCATTTTCCTGTCACAGACAGACAGGACAAACATACGGATAACAAAGTGATACAATAAGGGTTCAGTTTCTTCCTTTTGAGGTACACGGAACCCTAGAAATAAAATGTTCGTTGAACTTGTTTATAAGAGTTTCAAAATTTTCTTTGTTCTCATCTTTCGTGAACTTGAACGTGGTATATACGTCGTAGCCCTCGGAACCAATCAAATTTATTAGCAAGCTTGCTTGTACATCGGATGCTTCTTTGTGAACTCCGGATGCCTTTAAAAACACCATAGACTGTTGGAACCACTTGCGCCATGCTTCGGTACGACTTGCCGGTCCACCCTCCAAACATAATTCTGCTGGCGGACGCGCATTTTCCATTATTATTTTCCATTATCATATATTATTATATGTATATTCTTTTTCCTTGTCCACTAATAACACTGTAAATACTTTGAATTGTCTGTAACTTTCTTTATAATCCGTTTATTTAGTACCGCTGTCACCATGAAGTGAATGATACGCAAATTCGATCAAGACTGCTTTATTAAACATTACGGGTAGCACACATAATTGGTTTTGCCCGAGTACCCACATAACACACAATAGTACCCATATTTCCAATCAAGTTCCCGGTAAAATTAAAATTGTTTTCACTGAAATTGCACAACTCCTTTGGGAACCATTTTCTATGGTATTTCATATAGGTACCTAGTTACAGTTTTCGCCTGAAAAGTCTCGCATTTAAGTCTGTGTTTTGTTAATACAGGTTGAATACTTACTAATATAATAAAAGCGAAAGTGAGTTTGTTTGTTAACTTTTCACGCCTTAATGGCTAAACCGATTTTGATGAATTTTGGTACAGAGATAGTTGGGACCCAGGAGACGGACAATAGGCTTATTTATTTAAAAAAAAAGTGGGATATGTATGAGGGAAAAAGAGGGAAGAAAAGGGAAAACTTAGTTTTGCTATTACAAATCGATAAAGCGCAAGGGCAAAAACTGAAGGTAGCAGGTACTTGCAAATCAGGAAAAGGGAACTGTGTTACCCCGAATTTAACGCGAGCGAAGCCGCGGGCAAAAGCTAGTTTCCTATAAATTATGATGTATCAATAACTGAGAGTCAGTTTTAGCAAGGAAATCAGTACGATTAGGTTTCTATGATGTCTCATTATTAACGTGAAAATAAGCTTTAGAAGAAAACACGTCAAATTGTGAAAACGGTTGAACCCTAATTGAATTATTGTCATTTTAACTACATATTAAATTTAAACATACGTGTTTGTGACGCTTATTTACCGACCCTGAACTAGTATGTTTTCTCGTTTTTTTTTTAAATCAGTTTATGGTTGATCCCTATTTATAACTTCCTGCTCGTGTGACGTTTGCACGCATTCCACCGGCAAAGGGCGATTAAAAAAGGTTGACAATCTATCCTTACTAATATTATAAAAAGCGAAAGTGAGTTTGTTTGTTTGTTACGTCTTCACGCTTAAATGGCCTAAACGATTCTGATGAATTTTGGTACAAAGATAGTTGGGACCCTGCAGACGGGCATAGGTTAAAAAAGTGAGAAAAGGGGGGAAAGAGGGAAGAAAAGGGGAGAGAAAGATTATTTTTTTCGATCATCACACGTGTTGCGTTAGCCCAAAGTAGCTATGCCATGCGGACGAAGTCGCGGGCGGAAGCTAGTAAATAAATAAAGCTTGCACGAAACCCTTGGTACACGAGGCCGACTGACACTTGGCCGGGTGTTTTTTCAATAAAATCCCACAAATGTTTGACATGTTATTCAAGCACAAAAGATCCAAACAACTTTCAAAGTACCAATGAACTCAAGTCCAATCAGTTCAAAACCAAGTCTTTTGGCACACACTAAACATTTTTCCCTCTAAAAAACTTTGTAGAGCTTGACGGAACTAAACTACCGTATTGAAGGTCAGTTGAGCGTAAATCTTGACCTTGTGATAATGTGTGAGTAGTGTCTATTGGTACGAGTATATCGCGCGTGACCTCAACATGCTATGTTGGGCAATGATAAGGCTTTGGAGGGAGCTTCGGGTGTGAATTTATTTCGTTTTAAATCTTGGTAGAAAAACGTCCATTCCATTTAACGTTCTTCGTAAACCGCTTGAAATAAGAAATATTGATGTCGCTTTGTGTGGTGATACTAAGCATAGGTCGGACTTAGGGATAAAGCCCGCGCTAATGGCGGGGCCCCACAACCAGCTTCAGTCCGGTTTGCGCGCGAAAGTGTTTGTATCTCCCGAGCCACCTTCACAAAATGATAGTAGACGGTTGGCGCAATGACTAATTGGCTGATTCGCTGCTTGTCGCGGGTTCGATCTCCGCACGGGCCAAATATTGTATGAACCACAGATATTTGTTCCTGATTTGGCTTTTTGTGTATTTGAGTTTAAATGTACAGGGACAATTCTTAGTACAGGGCAAAGTTTATTTAAACGAAAATCTCTTATGATCGGATGCGAAACATATTCGATTAAATCAAATTCTAGACAACGATATCGGTAAAATAGTGAGTCGCGGTGGCCTTCACACTGCTTGAACTAATACAAGTATATGCATATTCATTGTTTATTAGTTCCATGTTCCATGGTAGCATAACGCAGCGCAGGGATGCTCAACATTTTTGACAAAAATGAAATGATATTCTGGATTATTAATTGGGGTGTCGGATTAGGCTGTTAAAGTAAATAATCCTTACTACTTAATATTATAAAAGCGAAAGTGAGTTTGTTTGTTTGTTACGTCTTTACGCCTAAATGGCAAAACCGATTTTGAAGAATTTTGGCACTTACAGGGATAGTTGGGGCCTGGAGAAGGACATAGGCTATTTTTTTTAAAGTGAGAAAAGGTGAAGAAATTTTATATGGTGTTTTTCGCAGTTTTCACGGTAGGAAGCTAAAAATCGGTACACACACTTGCAAATCAGGAAAAATACCTGCAAACCCCGTGTTACCTCAAATTTTACGCGAGCGAAGCCGCGGGCAAAAGATAGTACTTATATCAGTACGTGAATTAATAATTAATTACAATAATATTATTTAAGCTTAAAAGAAGCAGGGTTAGGTTGGGGTATATGGGAAAAGCAAATACTGTCCAATAAACAAATATGTAGATAAGTAGGTACTGTAGAGGTCTAATAACATTGATCAAACCTTGTCTTGACAGTGCAGGCTGGTTTGCAAAAACGTTCGAAAACTCAAGTTTTTAAATAGAGAATAAAAAAAAAGAAAATTACGTTGGAATTATGTGACATGTGTTGATGAAATTATGAACGAAAATTTAGTCTTAAAGTATTTTATACTAGCTAGCGCCCGCGGTATCGCCCGCGTAATATCGAAAAAAAAAGTATTGATGTGTTCTTCCAGACTATAATCTAGCTCTGTGCCAAATTTCATCAAGATCCGTTCAGCCGTTTTGACGTGAAAGAGTAACAAATATCTATACATCCTCACAAACATTCGCATTTAGAATATTAAATAATTAGTAGGATTCTTTCAATTAAGTACGTCCCTATAATATTACCCCACATACTACAGTACCTACTTCTTTTCTGGTTTTGTAACTGAGTTTTCAAAGAAATTAAAACAAAAATGCTTTTACTCAGCCCTTACCTAACCTGAACTAACCTCATTTAACGATATTTTATGTTGTTCATGAAAGCTTAAATAAACCGAGTACCCATTTACCCAAGAGGTACATTCGATATTAAAGCGGGTTGTGTACCTTTGACGATAAAACCCATTAGAAATCTAATCCGAATTTATTTTGTTCGGAATGTTTTGAGTTCAGACTTCAGTCGAAAGGATTTGTCATTTAACACGATTTACTGGTAAATAGGGTCGGTTCGTTTATTTTTAATGAACCAACGATGTCAACCTAACAGCTGGTCATCAATGGAGAAGAGTAGCAAGGGATAGAATATAGTGGAAGTTGTTAGAGGCTAAGAGGCACACTGAACTACGGGACATCTTATAAGTGCTACTACTCTATAAAAGACTTCTTATTGAATAAATCACTGCTCCAATATGATTCCCCTCAGTCATGATTGTGTTCAGTAGCCTGTTTGATCTGTACCCTATATCTACCTTAATTCGTTTTGTTTGGTTTCAACTTTTAGTTTTTGTGAAATATTAATAACTTGTTAAATAATTTATCTACCTATATGACTATTGTATGCCCAAAGGGCAGGACATAGCTGATCTATCAAATTATTTAAGACCTGTATTATGTATAAACCTGTGATCCACAATAAAGAAATTGAATTAAATTATAAACATCAAAATGAAAACATGTTGTAAAATGTGTAACCTAGTAGTTCAGAATTAAAGGCTTATTATTATTATTATAGCGATGTCAAGCATGAAGAGCCTAATCGTGAATCGAACGGTGGGCAGTCCTCTTAATAGTGAATAACATTAACATTTTTGTTTTTTTTTTTCTAATGAACGTGCTTGTGAATTCTTGTGTAGGTACAAGAATTACTTTTTTTCACCTTTTCACGTATTATTTAATGTTTATATTTTTTCCTTTTTTAATGGTTGTGGTTTGCACCGTAGAATAAAATAAGATTAATTGATTTAATTAAGCTTTTAAGTTAATTAGTATTTCAAATTAATAAATAAGTAAAATCCGTTTTGTGAGGAACTATAGTTCCTACTCTATGTTTAATGCTTGCCGTGGCAGCATTTAATTAAGGCTACACTACATTTTGTAAAGATGTGAGCGTTTTAACATGTATGTTGGTGTAGCTTTGTTGGTTGTCCTTAAATAAATAAATTCACACGCACGTTCATTAGAAAAAATCGAGGAAATAATTTCCACAGTTATGAGACCTTTTCTTTCTTTTTTGCTGATGAATAACTGGTTGGATGATGAAATCATTAAATAACTTTCCCCGCTCTGGGCGAAGCGGAGGGGATTGTAAGACTTTTACTGACTAAACCCACCAATGTACCTTTATTTTGCCCTTTGTGTTCCAGGGCCGCGGTATCTCTTTCGCACAACCCGCAACCCAATTGACCTAAAACCCCCATATTGCATCTTCATCAAAATTGTTAGTCGTTTCATTTTATTTATTAAGAAAAAGAAACAGAACAACAATAAGATATTTTCACAAATAAATTGTATTCTTATAAAGTAAAAAGAAACAAATGAAGACCTAACAAATACCTGACACTATTGTTCTAGACTTAGTTCTACCAAATTTAACATAAAGAAAAACAAAAACAAACAGTGAGCGCTTCAAAAGAGTTTGAATAACACCATTCCACTTGGTAACAGCAAATACAATAAAGAGAAACTAGAACAAACTCAACCTTAAAACAAAAGCTGTAGTATTTATAACGTGTTAACAGTCTGTCTTCGATATGCTTATTCCATGCTAAGTCAGATCTCTGTACAAACTTGCGCCATAAAGAGCAATATATCTTTTGACTGCGTAGACTTACACCCATATTCTAAGTTGTAACCTCGAAAGCTCCTCGACTCACTCCTCCGTCGAGGATACCTCAAGGCGTTCCTCGAAAGATCCTCGAAATCGGTATTCACAGTCGTCAGTGTGAGGAAATGTTGAGGTCCCTCGAATGAGTGGGAGTCGAGGTGATACGTCACAAATACGTCATTATTTGGAGGAATATCTTGTTTGTTATATTGGCTAAACTTATTTTGAAATCAGTCTGTTAGCGCGTTATCCGTGGTTTTCAACTAGATAGAGCATAGAGTAGACTAGAGAGAGTAGACTATAAATAAACAAACCCTAATAATTTATCAACTTGAATCAAAAACCATATCTTGGGCAAAAAATATAGTGATACTTGAGAAGTGGATGGTTTGGGAATATTAAATTTTTCATCAGCAGTATTTCATTACTATCGGTGCGTGTTATTCGCTGTACTTCTTGTCTTGTTTTAACTTGCTCGAAATGGCTGGAACCGGGAGATAGTTTTTTAACGAAAGTGAATCATATATATCAATTATCAATCGAGTCATATATTTCCATTTGTGATCCACACACTATTTGCACGTTAATTGAGAGCCAACCTTTGCGATTGCAAAATATTCACTTCACCGTTTTGCCTACTGGGATTTTTATTGGTATACTAGCTTTCGCCCGCGGCTTCGCTCGCGTTAAATTCGGTATAACACACCAAGCAGACCTGCAGTTTTTGCTCTTGCGCCTGATAGATTTGTAATAGCAACGCTAAGTTTTCCCTTTTCTTCCCTCGTTCTCCCTCATATGCCACTTTTTTTTTAATAAAACTTAGCCTATGTCCGTCTCCTGGTTCCCAACTATCTCTGTATCAAAATTCATCAAAATCGGTTTAGCCATTAAAGCGTGAAGAGGTAACAAACAAACAAACAAACTCACTTTCGCTTTTATAATATTAGTAAGGATGAGTACAATCAATGCATCCTATAAACCCCAGGAAATCCAGCAATACGTTGAAATTTAATCTTTACATCAGCTTGCTCAGCAACATTCGGAAAAGAAATTCATCACAACATTTTTAGTGAGCCGAAATCTAATTTTATACTCATTTTCGTCATAACACTCAATTGGATTTTCGGCATCTCGTAAATACCGTCTCGATAAGTAATCGTAAGGTTTATGGTATAAATATTCAATAAACTCTTCAAAAGACAAATTATGAAAATCAGATAAAATGCGCGTGTTTTGGTTATAATTCCCTTGATAACTACCTCAAGGAAGCTTCAAGGTAGATCGCGACGTACCTTAAATTTGACAGTTGTTTCCTCAAGTCAAATTCTCCTCCACTGAGGAAACTACTTAAGATGAGGGGTAAAATCGCAACTATGAATATGAAATCACCTCAGTGAGTTTGAGTTAAGTCGAGGAAATCATGAGATTACAACTTAGAATATGGGTGTTAGAGAGTTGATTTTTCACAGCAAAAAGGGACCACAGAGTTGAGTATATGGTTTCAATTTCAACTAGACACTTGCATGCGTTCGTGACATAAAGGGTCTTGAGAGACAGATGGACAAAAAGATCTAATAAGAGTTCCGGTTTTTTGAGGTACTTCTGTTTTTAAATATTCAAACTATACCCTACCTGATATGCACACAAAATTTCATACAAATCGGTCCAGCCGTTTCGGAGGAGTTTGGTAACAAAAACCGCGACACGAGAATTTAATTTTATATTTTTAGAATAAACTCACAACACAAATAAACATAATATATATTCCGATAGGTTAAGATCACACTCTTGTCAAACGTAGTCACTTTTATAGAGGGCTGTGAATGATTTAAAAGGCCTTCAGCCTGCATATTTCTTTATTCAAGATCCGATGAATATTTAATTTTTCCATTGATTCCAGTAAAGAAATGTGCCTTTCACTTGATTTTTTCTCTTCGACTTACAGTAATGAAGTATTTTTTGCATTAGTTTAATAAAGCGACTACAAAAAAGCATTGTTTAAAAGAACGACATTACTAACACGAATATTATGGATGACAAGTTTTCGGATTCTGTACATCAAAGGAAAAAATAGTGTGTTTTTTAATGAAACCACGGGAGAAGTGAAACTTTTTTTCACATTATAGACATTTAGACGTCCCTACTCCGCGGCCGACCGTCACGCGATATGCAACACACAGAAAAAAAAGTTTGAGACGATGTAATAAAAGTTTCACTTTTAAAAAAAGACAGACTTGATGAAAGACAGACGGACGGACATTAAAATGATCATTTTGTTGTCCAGCCCGTCATTTTGTCAAGAATCTTTATCTCGGGAACGCATGGAGTTGAAATTAAAACCATAAACTCAAGTCTATGGTCCCCTTGTGCTGTTAAAATCAACCCTCTAAGAAGTCTACACAGTCAAGAGATATGGTTGTTTATGTCGTTTGGACAGAACCTTCGGTGAGCGAGTCTGACTTGTCCTTGACTGTTTCTTTTTAGATTTTATCAGATAATACATTCTCATGACGATGTGGGAATTTTAAACACGTGCTAATAAACATAATACATGATAATATCTACATTCTCAGTATCACATGTAATACGCATTATTATGTTGTTTTGCCGCTACTCAAACTGGGTAAATAATTGTCTAGGTCAGTTTCAACAAACTAAGTAGTTTTTTTCTGCGCTCGCAAAAAATATAAATAATGTTTTAAAGACTTGCTATAAAAACTGTTAATGTAACAGGAAGTATCAAGATTGATTAGCTTGTAGAATAACTATGAAGACAGCGAGTTTTTATTTGATATGTCATTGTTTTTTTTTTGCGTATTGGAAATCATCAAATAACTTCCCCTGATCTGTGCAGTGTGGGGGGCGGGAGAGACGTTTGCTGACTAAAACCCACCCATGTTCTCTCTTTTGCCCTTTATGTATCGGGGCCGCGGTATTACTTTCGAACAACCCGCAACCCCGGCAGGCGGAAAACCGGAGAATGTTAAGATGATTTACCATCCTTAAAAAAGGTACCTACCTATATGTTTTGAAGCAAACGAAACTTTCCATCGCAATTATTTCCGACTAGCTTTTGCCCGCGGCTTCGCTCGCGTTAAATTCAGGGTAACACAGTTCCCCTTTCCTGATTTGCAGGTACCTGCTACCAGCAGTTTTTGCCTTTATTGATTTGTAATAGCAAAGCTAAGTTTTCTCTTTTCTTTCCTCTTTCTCCCTCATATCCCACTTTTTTTAGCCTATGTCCGTCTCCTAGGTCCCAACTACCTCTGTACCAAAATTCATCAAAACGGTTTAGCCAGGCGTGAAGAGGTAATAAACAAACAAACTCACTTTCGCTTTTATAATATTAGTAGATAAGGTTTCCACTCACAACACAACATACTGTCAACATCCATTTTCGTACCACAGAATTTGCCGTAACCTTGTATTTGATTGTGCCCACAAATAGACAAACAAAAGAACACCTACGAAAATATTTATGACAGGAAGATCTCGTTAAAACAGGTAACGGACGCGGAACAAATAACAATGATGTTATCACCTACTAACGTTTGCGCGTGGCTTTGATTACGTGGAGGTCTAAAATTTACCCATGGGATTCTACTGGGATAAGGGGTTATTTTTGGGGTGGGAAATCATCAAATAACTTCCCCTCTGGGCGGAGCGGAGGGAAGTGTCAGACTTGTACTGACTAAAACCCACCCATGTCCCTTTACGTTCCGGGGCCGCGGTATCTCTTTCGAACAACCCGCAACCCCGGCAGGCGGAGGCCCTGGCAGGCCCCTCTGCTTGGGGTAAGGGGTAACCCACGCGTACGACTTACCAGGATAGAAGAAATATCTATTATTTATCGCATACTAGCTGGCGCCCGCGGCTTCACCCGCGTGATATCGAAAAAAAAAATCCCATGTGTTATTCCAGATATAATCTAGCTCTTTGCCAAATTTCATCAATATCCGTTCAGTCGTTTTGACGTGAATGAGTAACAAACATCCATACATCCATCCATCTTATCTCATCATCCATCCTCACAAACATTCCCATTTATAATATTAGTAGGAAATAAGTAGGATTACCGTGGCTTCACTTGCTTGGGCCCTATCAGAATATCAGCGCTGCGGCATGGCGCCATATTGCAGCCCCATGCTGAGATAGGGGCCTTATGGCCTCATATATTAATTACTAATTGAATTCCTTAATCGTTTTTAGTTTTTAGTTTATAGTTTCGCCATGTCTGTCTGTCCGTCCGTCCGTCCGTCCTCGCTTAATCTCTGTTACCGTTAGCACTAGAAAGCTGAAATTTGGTACCAATATGTATATCAATCACGCCGACAAAGTGGTAAAATAAAAATTGGAAAAAAATGTTTTATTAGGGTAGCCACACTATATGTAAAGTGGGAAGTGATTTTTTTTTTAATTTCTACCCTAACGTGTGATATATTGTTGGAAAGGTATTTTAAAATGAATAGGGGTTTACTAAAATCATTTTTTGATAATGTCAATAATTTCGGAAATATACGCTGCAAAAGTAAAAAACAATGTGTCCCCCCCCCTCTAACTTTTGAACCATAAGTTTAGAAAATATGAAAAAAATCTGAAAAGTAGAACTTTATAAGGACTTTCTAGGAAAATTATTTTGAACTTGATTGACACAACAGTTTTTGTACAAAAAAGACAAAAAGTTGTACAAAATAATTTCTGGACTAAGTTTGTAGTATAATCGTATATGCAAGCATTTTTTTTAACTTCGTTTACATATTTTATTATCCTGAACGTATCTTTTTTCAAACAAAAAAAGAATTATTGAAATCGGTTCTCGAAATCCAAAATAACCACCGAAATCGTCTTGCACGTCTTTGTATTAATTAGTAACCCAATTCCCCGAGAGATGGCGCTGTAGGTACTTATTACATTGGATCGGGTATTACCGAATTGTTCGGTTGGTCTCTCCTTGGCATTGGCGGTATCTTATAACTACATAAAACTTTTATTAAGAACATGCTAAGGCAATTTAGAACATAACTAACATTCATTTTTTAACACCATCAAAATGTTAAGGTAAAAACCAGTTCATAAATGGTTCGATAGATGGCGTTGTGTAATGACGTAATTTTTTTTAAAGTCGATTTTAAGATTTTCCGTGCTTTCATGACCTACCGTGGTAAAGTAAGTTGCACCTTAAATATATTCGTAATTTTATTTATGAGTGCATAATCTAATTAGTCGTCGAGGTTTGAGCGCTCCCCTTTCAGCCCCTTTGTGTTCGCGCTAAAAACCGTCACAAGTCGGAGCCGGAGCGCCTGCCGCGGACTCGCGGAGCGTGCAATGTTGCACGCTCCTCCACCTTTAAACTCATAAGTGGGAACACTTATTGTGACGGACGGAAAACTACGGAACCCTACACTGAGCGTGGCCCGACACGCTCTTGGCCGGTTTTTTTTGAATTAATAATAATAAATGATTTGTAGATTTGATTGTAGTACCGGGGTTTAGGTTGAGCGCCCCTGCAACGTCGCACGTCTAGATTGTTGTCAAGCAGTTTACACGATTCTATAAATACGAGGTGCGATCACACCGCTGTGTTATATTTAGAGTTACTCTTCTATTTAGCAGGGTAATACGAAGCGGTTAGTATAAACCGGTGTGTTTTGATAGGCTATCGTTGACTTTAGTCCGATTTTTCAAGTAGGTATGTTTGTAAATACAGTACGAATGTGACCTAAATAGTCTTCAGTATAAGACAAAAAGTTTTCAAATTAACTCATGTTAAAACCTGAAGTGATTTTATTTAGTCATTTATATATTACTATATTTTTAGAAACTTCGATCAAATAACTTCCCCCGCTCTGGGTGGCGGGAGTGTCAGACTTGTACTGACTAAAACCCACCCATGTTCCTTCTATTGCCCTTTATGTTCCGGGGCCGCGGTATATCTTTCGAACAACGCGCAACCTCGGCAGGCAGTGGCCCTGCCAGGCCGTTATGTGGAACACTAACGCGCCGTCGACACGGCCTGTCGTCAATAGACGGACGGACGGTGAGCTACCCACTGCTCACCCTCCACAGGACCGCATACAGGGAGGTTCAGGAGACCAATGAGCAGTCGTAATGGACCTATCCACTTTGGCAAGCGGCATAACATGAAGAACCACCAGTGCGGCTATTATTATTTAGCTACGAGCTTTTTGGGACACACATCATAATGGACATAAAAGGTTAGTTTATTAAACTACCGACCTCCATGGTAAGCAGTGTTAGTAGGCCAAGCTCGTTATAATATACCAAAATCGGCAAATAGTAGGCGTTAGATAGACACATTTATAAATTGTCAGTTTGTTTGTGTATGACACTGATGGTACCTGTCACTGGCCTCTTTGAGCATTAGCCACCCTATCCTTCGTTTCTTTGGTCTTCATCTCCTCTTTTACCTGCATGCATATTGATACTCAAAACTCCCCTCATGTCATTTTCACCATTCGTCCGCTTCATATGCCCATACCCAAACCAACCAATGACTTTCAGACTTCATCTTGTGTACTCGAATCGTTTCTTATTTTATCAATTCGCGTAACACCACACATCCCCCTTAGTATTCTTATCTCAGCCACGTG
This sequence comes from Ochropleura plecta, assembly GCA_905475445.1. Classification (NCBI taxonomy): domain Eukaryota; kingdom Metazoa; phylum Arthropoda; class Insecta; order Lepidoptera; family Noctuidae; genus Ochropleura; species Ochropleura plecta. The sequence goes on from FR997735.1 coordinate 2,982,588, forward strand.
TAAATGCCTTTCTTAAACCTTTTCTGGTCGACTTTCTGATCCGTAAAAGACAGCAAGGGGCCTATAACTTTTAAAATGGTCACAGACGTTGTTAAAATTATGAATTATCTTTGTGACTATTTTACGAATTGTAACGTAATTCATATACCCTATTATGATTCTGCCAAACCGGCCATTTTAGGACCCCTGTCGACCCCTGACCATGACGTCTTAAAGCAGAACTTATTCCACTGAGGGAAAGAGATGGTGCTAGACACCCTGTATAGCTGTCTCTTTTCCTCAGTGGAATAAGTTCTGCTTTAAAGCGTCATGGTAGGGTAGCTGGTCTTAACCTAAAGTATTTAAAAAACAATGGTTAGTCATTGTTTTTTAAACGTTTCGATTAAGGTTAAGGGATAAGCGGGCGACAAAATGGCGGCAGGTAAAGAAAACAATGTGTATTCCCTTTTGATTTTCTCTTCATTAGATTCCTCTTTACCTACATTAGATTCTCTTTAGATTTTTTTGTTAAAAAATGAAATTTTTGTTTAGGCATGTCTCCTTAAACTTTCCTTTAAAAATATTTCTATAAAATCTAATATCGATTTTTTTTTGAACATGACAAATACATCTATCATAAGGAAAAATCCAGCCAGACAGTTTGGCGATACGAGTCCCCAACAAAGACTATTTGGATACCGATACAGTTATCAAAATAGTATGCAATTTAGTACATACTCACCTTGTATCTAATCTAAGTAGAAGGCTGCTCAAAGATAAAGATTTGGTGCTAAATCAATATTTATTATCTGTGTCTATACCGGAATTTTAAGAGGGGTTAGTGACCCTTTGACATGTAACGGTTTAAGCGTAAGATAGGTAGTTGCTATGCTGATTTTGTTTGAAACAGATTCTTTTAGAAGACGTTATTTTTATTATGAAAAGAAAGTTACAGCATTTGCATATCGCACACCTAAAACCGGCCAATAGCGAGTCAGAATCGCGCAATGAAGGCAAATTTCAACAACTTCCTAGGTACCAAAATGAGTATGACAAACTGATAACACTAAATAAAGTAATAAACATATTTTAGCTCTTACGATAAAAATTCCAAATGAAACTCGACTAACACAGTTACACCAACAAAATATCTCGCTTAGATGCGTTCCCTTCGAATGATTCGAGCATTCCCTTTCCAAGGTCGCTAGGGCAGGCGAGCCAGCGATGGCTGGGGCCCTACCAGTTACCTGAAGGTCGGTATTTCAATGGTTGTTTATTAGGAAGCACATATTTGTTTATTGGACGTAGTCCACGAACAGCACCCGTCCGAATAGCACCGGCGCGAATAGCACCGAGCCTAGTCCACGAACAGCACCTATCAATATTTTTGGCAGGTGCTATTCGTGGATACAAATCTATTTTATTATTTGTGTCCACGAACAGCACCTACGGCTCGGCAGCCTAGTGCTGGGATGCATTTGTTTAACAGGACATTATTAAATGAAACATATCGATAAAAATCACTAGAACGTTTATTAAGAAATATGTCTAGGCGACATTTAAATAAAAGAAAAAACAATAAAAAGCCTTATGATAATAATTATTAATCTTACAAAATAATAAATCTGTAACACTTTCTTAATTTTTAATGTATCACAATCAGTCTTTTCAGATCACCTCACCTTTATTGCAAAATTAGACTTAGTTTAATCTTACTAAATAATATCACTTTCTTATTTTATAATATATCACAATCAGTCTCCACATATCACATTTATTGAAAAATCTGCAAATACAAATATTTCGGTCTAGGCGACATTTAAATATAAGAAAAAACAATAAAAAGTCTTATGATAATAATTACTAATCTTACAAAATTATAAATCTGTAACACTTTCTTAATTTTTAATGTATCACAATCAGTCTATTCACATCAAAGGTGATGAGAGTAGCGATACTGTGTAACGTGCAAAGACACGTGACACAGTATCGCTACTCTACAATTCTTATAGGGTGCAGCTTGTCGTACCCTTGCGCATTGCGAGCAAGCAATTTTCGACCGATTCCACCCATCGGACGCCATACATTGGACCTTTGGCTGATAGTGCGTTAAGACTGTTTATCGTGTAGCCGTGATTTCTTGTCACTGTTCTAGCGACGCGACAATGCGCCGGAGCACACGAAAGTATGACGAATTTAACCGAACGCTTCCGGAGCTTGTTTACGTAAAATTGCAAATAATATTATTAGTTCGGATAGCTCGGCAGGGCACAAAGGGACGTCACAAGAATAGTTTATAATAGTTTGTATCTGTATGTTCCGTGCTAACAAAAGGTGTAGTAGATTTATTAGTGAGTATCTATAAAACACAATAATGGAGCCTGTTGCCGGTAGAAGTGATAAAAATAGTAACATTAGCTACATTTCCAGTAGAAAAGGAGCGCCATTACTAATACATAGTGATAGACAGTACAGAAAATTCAAAACATATAAAAATAATGCTAATGTGTTATGGCGGTGCATAAAAATATCGTGTAGAGGGTTCCTGACGCTTGATGGCAATGAAGATGTAATAAAAATTACAGAACACACCTGTGAACCCATGAGCAGTGCCCAGACAGAAATAAAGAAAAGTATGGATGAACTTCGACAAGAAGCTGCAGCCACCGATGGTCCTATTCCTACGTTATACAAGAGCAAAATAAATAAACTACTCGATGAAGGTCTCAACTTAGTAGCCGATTGCCCAAATTATAAAAACATTAAGTCTAGTCTTTATAACATAAGAAATAGGGCTTGTGGAGTTAGCCGACTAAATGCAAAAACCGCGGGCGAGGTACAAGTAAGTAATCTTCTAGCCGCCATCCTATTAATATTATTATATTATATTATTAAAGTGAAACTTTTATTACATCGTCTCAAACTTTTTCGTCTGTGTGTTGCATGTCGCGTGACGGTCGGCCGCGGAGTAGGGATAAATATCTACTACAGAATGCCGCCCGGACCCGCCGCACCGTTATGTCCTTGCATTTTAAAACTGTAATATCTTCCTTCGGAAATATTCGTTTAAATTACATGCTGTAAAGGGCCATATTGATCTATATTAAATGGACAATTTATTGAAAGTACTTAATTGGATAAGGATTAATGCTGTATTGCTTAAAATCACTTCGTAAATAAGCCATTTTTTTCCGTAAAATGTAAGGTATTAAAAATGGTTATTGTGGGTTATTCTTAAGAGATAGACATATACCATCGCGTACTTTTTTGTTGATCTTTTTAAGGTGTACAATACTGTAGTACATTATTTTAATTTATCTCGTGGGGTTCAGCCAGCGTTTGCAATGTAAGCGCAAAAAAATGTGTTTATTTACGACATCACATTAGAAACCTCTTCATTTATCAGTGTTTCTCTGCAATATTATGCATGTATTATACATATAAACCTTCCTCTTGAATCATTCTATCTATTAAAGAAAACCGCATCAAAATCCGTTGCGTAGTTTTAAAGATTTAAGCATACATACCAGACAGACAGCGACAGCGACTTTGTTTTATAATATGTATATAGATGGAATATTATTCCATAAATTTTTAGTTAAATGTCTATAATGTGAAAAAAAGTTTCACTTTTACCGTGGTTTCATAAAACCACACAATCCTTTTATTCTTTTATTTTTTTATTCACAATATAAAAAATTGCAATTTGAAATATATAAATTTAATCAGTAGGTAGTAGTTCACATATACTATGAAGTAAAAAAATTAAAACAACTATTTTTTTATTTTGCTAAAACTGTACGTTGAAAGTTAGTGTTTTAATTTTTTTCTAGATCCGTGATTTTGTTACACACAATGATATATCTACCTAATTTGTCTATTTATGAACACCTTTTCTAGGTACTTTCCCCATATTATTAAATATTTTTTTTAAATATTATTTGTTTTTTATAATTATATTTATTAAAAATGTAATTTTATGATATTGCTTATGGATTATAGGAGTATAATAGTAATAATGTTTGGACATCTATATACAGCACCATTTAATCCTAAACTAAGCTAATCTATTTATTTTAAGGTACCCAAACAATATTTGGACTTCTTGTTAGCTGATTACTACGATGGGAAAAATCGAATTCTACTATTCGCCACGTCAAGAAGCAAAGAAGAACTTGCCAAAACACGTCATCTGTATTGTGATGGAACTTTTAAATCTGCGCCGAAACCTTTTCTGCAGATTTATAGTATCCATGGTGATATCGATGGTGTCGTTAAGCCGTTAGCATATGCTATGCTTCTAAATAAAAAAATGTCTACATATAAAACATTATTTCAATTATTAAAATCTTCGATACCAGCAATGACTGTAGATTTTTTCACGAGTGACTTTGAAGAAGCCGCAGTGAGAGGAATACTGTCTGTATTTCCCAACGTAGCAGTAAAGGGATGTTACTTTCACTTTAAGAAGGCGTTAAAAAAAAAACAGAAGGAGCTAGGTCTTAACGACAATAGTATATATAGAAAGCACGTTGCTCTATGTACAGTGCTCCCTTATTTGCCACCGAATGATTTAGATGACGCTTGGCTTTACATTATGAGTGAGAGTCCTCAAGATAGTAATATAACAAAATTTAACGACTACATGATCACACAATGGATTGACCACAAATTTTGGTCAAACAAATGGTGTTGTTATGGCCAGACTCACAAAACGAACAATTACACTGAGACTCATTATTCGGTCATTAACAAATCAATTAATAAAAATAATAAGAACTTACTTAATGTTTTAAGAGTCTTACAGGAAAATTGTAAGAATTTCACTGACATACGAAAAAAATTTGCTACTTCTAATTCACAAAAAAATGCCGCAAAAAGAAACCAACTAATAGACAATATTATAAAAGAATATAAAAGTGGATTTATTTCTCTTGGCCACTGCATGGAAAAGCTGCGATTTTAAGGCTTTCTATTTTTAAATTTAAATTAGAATAATGTAACACCTGCGCAATCGACGGATAGTGAAGGACAATATACAAAATGTTCACGGAGCGCTGTTATTAGTACATCAATAAGGATCTAAGGCTGATTTTGCTGATTTTTCAATAAATGTGATATGTGGAGACTGATTGTGATACATTAAAAATTAAGAAAGTGTTACAGATTTATAATTTTGTAAGATTAGTAATTATTATCATAAGACTTTTTATTGTTTTTTCTTATATTTAAATGTCGCATAGACCGAAATATTTGTATTTGCTGATTTTTCAATAAATGTGATATGTGGAGACTGATTGTGATACATTAAAAATTAAGAAAGTGTTACAGATTTATAATTTTGTAAGATTAGTAATTATTATCATAAGACTTTTTATTGTTTTTTCTTATATTTAAATGTCGCCTAGACCGAAATATTTGTATTTGCTGATTTTTCAATAAATGTGATATGTGGAGACTGATTGTGATATATTATAAAATAAGAAAGTGATATTATTTAGTAAGATTAAACTAAGTCTAATTTTGCAATAAAGGTGAGGTGATCTGAAAAGACTGATTGTGTGATACATTAAAAATTAAGAAAGTGTTACAGATTTATTATTTTGTAAGATTAATAATTATTATCATAAGGCTTTTTATTGTTTTTTCTTATATTTAAATGTCGCCTAGACATATTTCTTAATAAACGTTCTAGTGATTTTTATCGATATGTTTCATTTAATAATGTCCTGTTAAACAAATGCATCCCAGCACTAGGCTGCCGAGCCGTAGGTGCTGTTCGTGGACACAAATAATAAAATAGATTTGTTTCCACGAATAGCACCTGCCAAAAATATTGATAGGTGCTGTTCGTGGACTAGGCTCGGTGCTATTCGCGCCGGTGCTATTCGGACGGGTGCTGTTCGTGGACTACGTCGTTTATTGACGCAAGTAAAATACAATGTGGAGCGAAGTGTGTTAACCTTTATGTTACAATCTGTGTAAACACACTTTACCGCAGAATAAAATAATTCCGGAGCGCATACTTTTTTTGGTTTAAATGTAGGTAAAAAAGTATGTGCTCCGGTTAACATAGTTTATTTGCCATGAATGTCGTGCAACTGCCAACGAACGGTTTGCGCTGTAGCCTGTACCTTTGTCATTTCTATTAGCGAGCGAATTTAAGATTTTAATTCAGAAGAATTCAATAAATTTCATCTGTGATCCAATGCCGATTTTTTTTAACAGTATAAACAAATATTTTGAAGACTGTCTGTAAGGCATAGTGTGTATCAATAAAACTGTAGCACATAAAGAGCATCCGCCATCTTGTAATTTAACAAGCATATAAAATTTTCACGCGATGAACCAATGGCCACTGAATGAAGTCATAAAAACATAGTAAAATCATGTAAAAATAATGTTTCCGCGTTAAAAATTGTTGATACTGTCTAAGTCAACTCATATTTCGAATCTCAGGATGAAGCACGAAAGATAAGTCTTTGTGTTTATGGTCAACTTCATGTAGATATAGCCGCCATTTACGTTTCACAGACATTTAAAAAAATCTTTACTTGAGAAGACTGTTGCCCCCTCCCTCCTGACAACGTCAGCAAGAGCCACAAAAACCAGTCTGAAGTATAGTAAATATTATGGCGTTCTAAGTTCGAATCCTTACTAATATTATAAAAGCGAAAGTGAGTTTGTTTGTTTGTTTGTTTGTTTGTTACCTCTTCACGCTTTAATGGCTACACCGATTTTGATGAAATTTGGTACAGAGATAGTTGGGAACCAGGAGACGGACATAGGCTAACTTTTATTTTAAAAAAGTGGGATGTGAGGGAGAAAGAGGGAAGAAAAGGGAAAACTTAGCGATGCTATTACAAATCAATAAGGCGCAAGAGGAACTGTGTTACCCCGAATTTAACGCGAGCGAAGCCGCGGGCAAAAGCTAGTTTGGACATAAATAGCACTTGAACCAGTTCGCCAACGATAATCATTCTTCTACCACTTTTTTTTTAAGCTTAAGGTTTGGTACCACAATCTTTCATCACTTTAGAATGTGTAGAGTGCACTACGCAATAGGCTTAGTATAAAAGCTATAAAAATCAATTGGGGAAACTAGGTCGTTCTGTAATTGTTATAATTAGCTACCAACTTTAATATGATTTAAGACTTCCTGCTATGAAATAAAATGTTATTTAAGTTACATATTTTTGGCAAACAATCTGGCTTCATTATTTCGATATTAAGAGCCAAGATATTTAAAATAACAGTATCTAAATATATGATGGTCACATAATGTGGTTTGAATAATAAATTAAAATATTTTAAAATGGGCGTGTTATTTTCTGCTTTATATTAATTTTATGTCAAGCTACGTTCGTCCAAAAGCCGTTCAATAATCCTGTTGATGTTGACAAGACAAGTTATGAGTGTCCAAACTTGAATAGAGTAAACTTCACTATTAACAATCAAACAAAAAATTCAAAATTCGAATAGCGCCGGCGCTAGTGCTGTGACTGGACCATTTACATAATCGACTAAACTACTCGCCACCGTTTATTAATCGACTAACAAGCAAAACAAAACAATGAACCGTAATTACGGATTGTGTGATAATTACAATTAATTGCAAGTTTTTTTTTATAGATTCCCTTCTGATTTGAAATTCTGACACATCTATTATGCGTGTAATTCGTTGAAGGTCTTCGGATTTGTTAGCCACCTACTTGTTGAATTTGGGATTCTGTCTGGTATTTCGAAGCCCCTAATAGGAACTAACAACCGGCGTCTCCTAAAGACATTACGGTGAATACACCACGGTGTAATAGTAGTAGATAGAAAATGTTTAGACATAATAAAAAAAAACTCTAGATTTCTAGAATAAATAGAACATAACATTTCGAATGGCTTTTACGATCAATGCAGCAAAGCACAAGTATAAAGTAAGTAAGTACATAGATTTATTTTATTTTAATAGTCCAATTTATATCAGTTTTAAACGTTATTTAAAACAGTTTCTGCCATCAAATAATTTTTCGCGGGCGGTGATCTCATAACACATTGTTTTGCGAGAACCGTTTATTTACTACGAGTGTTTTTACTTTTACAAGTGTTATTGTATCAGTATGTAAAATACCTATTTTTATAGTATGGCAGCCTTGAAATTGTTTGAATAAGTATTAATAGCTGAGAAACCGGTGTTTAATTCGTAAACACGTTATAAACTGGTAAATAAGTTTCAATTTAATTGTTATTCTTGTTTTTATCTCGAAGCTTGATCTATAAAAACGATTAAATCGTGTATATTAAAAACACAACGCGTGACTGTAGATTGGATGCATCTATTAACATGAGAAGTAAAAACAATTTAAGGAACTGTTAGAGTAACGCTTCGAGAGTTTAAAAGAAGCTTAGCATTTTTAATTACTTGATAATTTTTATTTACATGTAACATCACACGACGGCACATCAACCTATACAAAACCATTTTACCCTGATCTCTCTACTACGGTGTGCGATCCGTAGTAGAGAGATCAGGTTATAATAGTTTAGGATAGGTTGACCTGTCGTCGTGTGTACATAGTTCTCCTGACCGTTTTTCGGATACGGTGGTCAATCTCAGTGGAGATTACCCATCTCTGCAGGAGTTATTATAGTGCAGGGTTGTGTGCACAGGCACAGGGGCCGGGCAGGCCCCAGGTGCACGCCCTGTTCCCTCACTCTCATAGTCCGATGGGACAGCATCTGTCACGACCGGAGAGAGATTAGGCACAGGACCTACGCCTAAGGTGCGAGGCACGGGGCTATCATACCGCCAACTTTAAAACTCCAGGCTGATACTGAGAATTTTCTTAATGAAAACCCAATTACACTTTTTGCTCGACCTGGTAATCGAACCCAAAACCCCGTGCTGATCCCGCGCTTGCGACTAACATGTATCAATTAAACAGACTGTGTAAATAAAAGGCTGAACTATTGAATACTAGCTTTCGCCCGCGGCTTCGCTCGCGTTAAATTCGGTATTACACACCAAGCAGACCTGCAGTTTTTGTTCTTGCGCCTGATTGATTTGTAATAGCAACGCTAAGTTTTCCCTTTTCTTCCCTCGTTCTCCCTCATATCCCACTTTTTTAAAATTAAAATTAGCCTATGTCCGTCTCCTGGTTCCCAACTATCTCTGTACCAAAATTCATCAAAATCGGTTAGGCCATTAAAGCGTGAAGAGGTAACAAACAAACAAACAAACTCACTTTCGCTTTTATAATATTAGTAAGGATAGCATTAAAACTGAATACTTTAAAAGTCCATTTTGCGTTGTCTTTTTATTTTGATTTCATAGTTGGCTCTTGTCTAGACGTGTTAGCCAATATTTCATAATATTTACGTCTAGATATGTGTAGAATTTTAAGTCTTAAAATAATTAAATAAGCATCGCACGCCAGATGCTTACTATTTTCGTCGATTTTAACGATCCTTGATCGACAACTGACCATAAATTAATTTTATCGATTCTATTGTCTGAAATGACTATTGGGCATTTTTTTAAGGGGTTTATAGACGACCAAGATTTTTTCTAGTGTTGTTCCTGACTGCATCATTGTCAATATTTTAAACTATTCGAATAAATCATAGACTCATTTCGCTGTTATAAATTTTGAGCTAATGCGTGGCCAGTATTAACGCATAAAGCATTAACTTTGTATTCAAACAAAAGACAATCATGTACAACATAAAACGCTAGACTGCATGCGTGCGTAGGTGGCAAATAAAACTAGAACAACTCCAGCACGGTCTGGATCAAGCCTTTGCTTTAAATGTACATATTCAAATTAGTCTATCAACGCAAGAAAACTAGCTCCTAATAAACACGTATCATGATGTCACTTGAGTCGAGAATATAGCTTCCTAAATGGTTGAACTCAATGACTGCAAACGGGCAACTTTACACTAACTAATTGGGCACAGTTTTACAGGAATCAGTCGCTATTTTGGTGTGCAATAAAGTATATTCTCTTAGAATTCTCTCTCAGAATACATTTATGGGCTTGTGGTGTATATACAATGTGTCCGGTCATGGACTAGCGATATTCTAGATACTCATGTAACGAGTGTTTTAATATACTATTACGATATACACTTGGGTCTAATTCACTGCCCCGCTTTTTCGGCAGCCATTTTGAGATATTCTCTATGCCTATACAAAAAACAATCATATCTCTCAAAGTTTTGGTCTTACTGAGACGAAAATAGGTTTATTCAGAGGGCGACAATATTGTATATCGTTTAAATTAAAAAAATGATGAGCTTACATTTTCGTAACTTTAAAAAAAAAAAAACTCCAAAAAATATGCAAATCAACGAAAGTTTTGTAAATTTGTAAATAAAAATGGTAGTTTTCTTTTTAAATCAGTAAATTTAAGTACTAGAATGTTTGTTAAATAAGTACATAGAATACCGCTAGTCCGTGACCGGACACATTGTATATCAAGAAGATGCCTGATTGCACTTGTCGCACCAAGACTGATAGCGAAATGAAGCAAAAATCCTTGTGAAACTTTGTGTAACAATAATTTAGGTACAGACACTCCACTTTAAATATGACCATGAATAACAAAGATTTATGCAAATATTAAAATGATATTTCATATTATTAACATGTTTTTGGATAAAGGCATGTAATATATTAATACAGAGTTCACATTGATAAGATAGTAGATAAGAATATACCTAGTCAGTCTAGACTGCATAGTATAGATATTATACGAAGGTCACGCCGCGCTGCCGTTATTAACATGTAAGTATGTGAGTTGTTGATGGCCCCTTACAATCCTTAGTATATCTTTACTAATATTATAAAAGCGAAAGTGAGTTTGTTTGTTTGTTTGTTACGTCTTCACGACTAAATGGCTAAACCAATTTTGATGAATTTTGGTACAGAGATAGTTGGGACCCTGGAGACGGACATAGGTTATTTTTTTTTAAATATTGAGAAATGAGGTAGAAAAGGGGAAAACTTAGCTTTGCTATTACAATATATTTATTGTACCTGCTACCTGTAAAGCAAGGACAAAAACTACAGGTAGCAGGTACGTGCAAATTAGGAAAGAGGAACTGTGTTACCCCGAATTTAACGCGAGCGAAGCCGCGGGTAAAAGCTAGTAATATTATAAAAGCCAAAGTAAGTTTGTTTGTTACGTCTTCACGCCTAAATAGCTAAACCGATTTTGATAAATTTTGGTACAGAGATAGTTGGGACCCTGGAGACGGACATAGACTATTTAAAAAAAAATGAGATATGAGGGAGAAAGAGGAAAGAAAAGGGAAAACTCAGCATTGCTATTACAATAAATAAGGCGCAAGGGCAAACACTACAGGTAGCAGGTACCTGTAAATCAGGAAAACTGTGTTACCCCGAATTTAACGTGAGCAAAGCCACGGGCAAAAGCTAGTATGTCGATAATGTACTTTTATGAACTTTTTGTTGTTATGACAAATTCGGCATCTATGGACTGGAATATGTCTTATTATTATTTATATATAAAAATATAGACCTTTATAATGTTTTCTGCCTGTAAGATGTATTTTCTAACATTTCCAAGTTTTGGTAATAGATAAATGCAATGTTCAATGATCGATTGTGTCAATGATCTTAATATTCGATATTCAACGAAAACAGTTCATATTTTTTCCTGTAAATGACTTTTCCGATTACCAACTGCTACTGCTTGGGGCATTGAAATTAGAATATTTATAACGATTAATAAACAGGTTTCAATTTTGCACAAAGCACTTTTTTATTTATAGATCCCATTCATCGTCATAAATATTACTAAAGGGAAAGCCATTCCTTTAGACCAATTATTTCAATATCTATTATTTATTTATTTATTAAAACTTTATGCACATGTATAAAAAACTCTGTACAAAGGCGGACTTAATGCCTTAGGTATTTTCTACCAGTCTACCTTAGGGTGATGCAGAGATTATTAATGTCTCAAAACGTGGCAACTTTTATGCCACCTCTATTACAGTCAAAAAGTTGCTCGTCTACGCTCTAACACTTCCAAATTTAGGTTAAGCACGAGCAACGGCTCATTACGACACATAGCAACAACCATATTTATCTTAGGACACGCTCGACATACAAATTATCTTTTTATATCTCACATTATAAACCGGCTGTGTTTAGAAAATTATATTGTAGCATTGCAAAGTTTTGTGAAACATATGTTCAGTTTATTGTTGATTTTGAGTTCTAAAACCTAGACTTTTGGGTTTTTACGACACTTAAAGAGTTAAATACTCAATTAGAAACGGTTTTTTCAAAATTAACGAAAACACACGCGCCTGAGATTTTATATAAAAAAAACTCATACGACCAGCGCCGCAGATTCCATTTATGAAATTCGAATACAAATCGTTATCTAAAATTGGAAATCACATTCAAATCAGCATGAATGACGGCGCGAAAGAAATACAAAAATATTATGTTAAAGATCAAGTTGTTATGTTTTTTATCCATATTTATCTCTACGTGGGTGATAAAAATAAGCTCAGCCGTCATTGACAATCTCGTCTCGAATATTGGATCAACATCGTGTTATTATGACATGACATAGTCAGTTCGAGATATTCCGGAAATCCAAGAACTAGAAAAGATCAAGAAACGAACTTGAAAGCCCTACGAATACCTTAAAACGTACATAAAAATGAGATAAGTGATTATCATAAAAAAGTGATGTGATATACGTATACTTATACCAACTACAATAGTGATGTCCAACAACCCAGATTTAGTCGATTCCTACTTTTAGCAACGAAAAATCGACTAAATAAACGTTTCCATATTAAGAAGAACCGCTCTAACAATAAACACGACACCAAATTCAGCTGAGTATTATGCTGTGTGCGCCGGCGCCTAATGACCTCGATATGGTACAGGGCCATTTATTTGACGAGGTATGGCCCCAGGCACTGGTACGAGTACCTACTATTTATCGGGTGCACAGTGTATTTAGTATTCAAATGATAAACAATGGGTGTTGTGAATGTGGTGTGCAGATATTAATGGTTTCGTTAACGTAATTTATTGAAGAGTTTAATATTATTAATGATGGCTGACTTTTTGGTATAAATGTGACAACTGCGGAATTGCAGCCATTGCTCTTCTCATTTATCATATTGATTGATAGTGGCATCCTCTGAGATTAAATTTAATTGCGAACGAAACAGTTAAATCAAATTTATTGTTTTGGAAATGTCAATATATTTGCATTTGTATACAAATTAGGTTATCTTAAACCTGTTTGTCTACTTTGCAAGCAAATCATATTTGACAACCAGTTTTCACTGTCTTCTATATTCAAAACTAAACCTACAAAGCGAACACAACAAATTAATTTAGACAGCCTGTTTTGTTTTCTATACTCTTCGTTTATTCTCTACTAGCTTCCGCCCGCGACTTCGTCCGCGTGGCATAGTTACTTTGAGCGAACGCTAACTTTAACTCGCGTGATGATCGAAAAAGAAAAATCTTTCTCTCCCCTTTTGTTCCGTCGTTCTCCCCCTATTCCCACTTAAAAAAATGTCCGTGTCCAGGATTCCAACTATCTCTGTAGGTACCAAAATTCATCAAAATCGGTTTTGCTATTTGGGCGTGAAGACGTAACAAACAAACAAACTCACTTTCGCAATTCAGTCCTGCAGTTTCTGATATTCAATTTCCTGCCTACCCTCTTAGTCTATTGGCGTGATTATTGCAAGTGATGCTGAGTCAAATAAAAAAAGTCCCATTAAAATCGGCCCAGTAGTTTCCGAGATTCAATTTTCTGCCTACCCCCTTAGTCTATTGGCGTGATTATTTCTATCCTTCTTTACCTTCCAAGTAATGTTGAGTCAAATAATAAAAAAAAGTCCCATTAAAATCGGTTTAGTAGATTCTGAGATTCAATTTCCTGCCTGCCCCCTAAGTTCATCGGCGTGATTATTTATATCCCAGTTTACTCTCCAGGTGATACTGAGTCAAATAAAAAAAGTCCCGTCAAAATCGGTCCAGTAGATTCTGAGATTAGCCCGGACAAACAGACAGACAGACAGACAGACAGACAGACAAAAATTTTAAAAATTGTTGTTTTGGCTTCTATTACGGTAATTAAGACCCCCTGTAACAATTTTTCATAAAAATCTTCAATGTACAGAAATCGATCTTTTACAGTCTTATTATATGTATATATATTTTTATTGTAAAAAAGAGGCAGTTTTGTTGAGGCATTTACAATACAATTTGATCTTCCCGCTTGCAATTCAGACTGTCATACATCTACCACCTTGAAGTCATATGAGAAAAGTGGAGGGACTAGCTGGACAAAGTCCTCTAGATCGGAAGAACTAGAAGTCGTGGGGAGAAGCCATTGTCCAGTAGTGGAATGCCGCAGACTAACACTACCACTGCAGTAACGGTGTCATTGGGTCTATAAGAACCGGTTAAAGATAACATAGCAATTAGATGTCCTGCCACTTAACCGATACGAGAACTAGTCTGGCAAGTTTTATTGAAGTGATGTGTAATACGGCAGAGAGTATGGCCTGCTCAGTTTTTGTTTTTAAGTGGGTTCCGTCAATGTAAACATGATTATAGCTTTCGAAGAGCCGAGTTTATTTACCACAAATTAATGTGTAAATATCATGATTACCTGACCTTGCATGTGTAACTGATGATGCTGTGAGAAAATGTTCGAAGTTTTGTACTTATTTCGTCAAAACTGCCGCAAATTAGATTTTATTCAATACTAGCTTTTGCTCGCAGCTTCGCTCGCGTTAAATTCGGGGTAACACAGTTCCCCTTTCCTGATTTGCACCTGCTACCTGTAGCTTTTGCCCTTGCGCCTTATTTATTGTAATAGCAAAACTAATTTTTCCTTTTCTTCCCTCTTTCTCCCTCAAATCTCACTTCTTTTTAAAAAAAAATAGCCAATATCCGTATCCAGGGACCAAACTATCTCTGTACCAAAATTCATCAAAATCGGTTTAGCCATTTAGGCGTCAAGACGTAACAAACAAAATCACTTTCGCTTTTATATTATTACTAGCTGTGCCCAGCGGTTTCACCCGCTGCTCACTTAGGGGTATGAAAAATAGATGTTGGCCGATTCTCAGACCTACTGAATATGCATATAAAATTTCATAAGAATCGGTCGAGCCGTTTCGGAGGAGTATGGGATATTGGGAACGAACATTGTGACACGAGAATTTTATATATTAGAAGTAAGGATGAAGCGTGCCCTACAATTTGGATAAAAGGCAAAAGAAAACTTTCCGAGGATGACATTGAAGAAATCAACTGAAATATAAAGAAATTGCATCTGGATGAAGTCAACCTACCATCATTTTTCGCCGAAGGGCACATCCAGATTTCGCTAGGTACGTTATAAGCCTCATGTAACAGGGCGCGAGTTAACTGCTGGGCACGAATCCAGAAACCGTGGCGGCTACTGACAAATTCCTGATGGAAAACCCAATAACTCTTTAACAGAAGCGGTATAGAACCCAGGACATCATGCTAAGCAGTCACGCTTGCGACCACTGGACCAACGAGACAATAAAACAACAAGAAATCTAAGTAACCAAATTTTACGTGCCACTTTTCTCATTTTATAGTCTCTGGCAACATTGAATAGCCATAAACTCAAGCAGAAATATCGATGCAATCACCACCGCAACTAGTGTTGTTTTAACAAATCGTCTATCCATCGACATCGCATTAAACTACATAATGAATCAACAGCCGTATCGTGGATTCTGTTAAAACTGGTTGGATTTCGTAACGCACTGAAAATAAAACGCATAGACTGACAACCCGTTAGTTTTGTTTTCTTAACGTAGTATAGGGCTGCCGGTTATATCGATGTTTTAGTCTTTTTGTCTATTGCCTGCGATTTGTGTTTATTTTTAAAGACCTCTAGAATGGAACATTGGAATTTGTGGTTGAAAAATAGAGAAAGAATTATTTTGAAAAAAGAACTGCTTGACAGTTGCTGGCAGTTTTAAATAGGAAGGTTAACTTCAACTCTTCATTAATGGCTTTTGTGGACAAGAGATACCTACCACAATTTTGCCAATAACATGTGTAAACTGGTAAGTTATTAGCAAGTAATCACAGTAATTAAAAAATATAAAAACATGAAAAGTATTTCTTTGCAGATTTAGATTATCAATTCATGACAGAAACAGAACAGAGACAACAAGTGAAAAAAAAAACGATAAAAATAGGAAGGCTAGACTACTAAACTAGAAAGTTATGTGCTTCGGTAATCTTCGTGTTTCTGAATTGACACGAACGTCGCGCTACTAAGAAAAACCCGCCGAAATTTTGTAGTTGCGCGCTTTAATTTTTGTTTTTACGTAAATAGCCTTTTTTTAAGGATGGAAAATGGAGAGAGGTTAGTGTTAGACTTTTACTGACGAAAACCCACCCATGTTACTTCTTTTGCTCTTTATGTTACGGAGGGATACCTCCGTTCTGAAAGAGATATCTTTCGATCAACTCGCAACCCAGGCAGGTGGTGGCCTTTGCGCAACTGAATCTATGATGTGACCTAGGGTTGAGCACGCTTGTTTAGCTCTAGAAGAAACTAATTAACTCGAACTTTGAATAGATCCAGATTATAATGATCAGAGAACAGAGAAGCCGGCTGCGAATTGCGTAGTTTTTACTCTGCAGTCCAAACAATACGTCACACAAACACGTGCTAGTTCAATATTTTAATGAATTACGTTGTCCTGTAAACACAAAGGTTGGCATCCCTGGCCGGTCGGCACGCGTCCCAAAATATTCTGTGTACAATATCAGCGGGTTCGACGCACTCTTTATCTGTATGCTACATTTATAACTACCGCATTTACACCGAGTTCAATAATAACATATTCTTACATCCTTACTAATATTATAAATGCGAATGTTTGCGAGGATGGATGTATGGATGTTTGTTACTCTTTCACGTCAAAACGGCTGAACAGATCTTGATGAAATTTGGCACAGAGGTAGATTATGTTCTGGAATAACACATAGGATACTTTGTATTCGATATGACACGGGCAAAGCCGCGGGCGCCAGCTAATCCTCACTAAAAATTTAAATGAGAATGTGAGTTTGTTTGCTTCTCACACTTGACCGGAAAGGTTGATGTAGTACCTAGTAGGCATAACATAAGCCATGACGGTTTTGTGGATGGTGAGCAATGGGAAAATAGCTCAGCGTCCGTCCGATTAGTGACGACACGCCGTGCCAACGGCGCATTCGTGCCCACACTCAAAGAGATGTCAGCAAGGCAGAAGGGCCTGCCGGGGTTGCGGGTTGTTTGCATGAGATACTGCGGCCCCGGAACACAAAGGGCTATAGAAGGAACATGGATGGGTTTTAGTCAATAAAAGTCTGACAAGCCCTTCCGCGAACAAAAACAAGGGTAAACCATGACGCAGTTAGAATTAGAACTCAGGATAGTTTTATGACAGTATCCCCCGAATACTGAAACGTCACTCAAAATTTAAGTACCACTTAAATTTAACAGAAACTCAAAAGTGGCGTTTGACAATACAAAATCTAAAGTTTAAGAGCTGCTCATATGTTAAGCAGCCCTCAAATTTTGAGTGACGTTTCAGTATTCGGGGGTAAGTCTTTTACGTGTGATAATCTCCAACAATCGTATGAGTGATACCGCGAACAAAACCTAAGTCTCGTGTTCTTGTATTTTAAATAGCCTGTCTCTTCTTCTGGAAGCGGTCCGCTATTTTTTTCTAATTCATTTCGATGTGGGATCCAAGACAGTCAAATTGTTTCCATGGAACTTTGTCACTGTCGATTCTAACTTTCAGGTGTTGTAGTAGCTTGGGAATAGGAAGCTTGTTAAGATTTTCGCTTCTTCGATAATGTAGACTCTAGTGTCCGTCCAATAATAGGCGACTAACGTAACCTAATACCTAAATATTATTGCACCTTTGGAACTTTAACTCTCAGCACTGAGCAGAAGTTAGATATTCGAATAGTGCGTCTTTATTTCGGCAATCACTTAGGTGCCACCTAGTATAAGTGAAAGTGGATAAATCTGTGACTTTATTCCTTCTGTTTATGAGACAGATAGTACCTACGATACCAGTGCCAAAGTAACTAAAATAATGCAGTTGAAGTGAAATAGTAGCGACATGGTTCCATTTCCTAGACATATTTACGAAGGAAATAATAGTAGAAGTTATTATTCGAGTGTTTACACACATGCATGACATTAAGTATTTTATGGCACTTGTTTTAGAAAGTCCAGAAACGTTTTAAATAACAAAATGAAAAGCACAGACTTGAATAAGGCTTCAGTTCTGACCTATTACCGGGACGAATTCTGTTTTAAGCCATCTAGGAACCCATTGAAATATGCACACAAAAATTCTTCCAAATCGGTCCAGACGTTTAGAAGGAGTTAGGTGATATACACACATAAAGTAAAATTCTATATAAAATATATATTAAGGTGATGAATAGAATTATTATGTCATTCATGTCAGTTAAAGGTTATTGAACCGAACACATTGTGCGCCCAACTGATAGCTACAGAACGGTAGATTTACATACGAATCGATTAAAATCAGGACAAAATTATGGTAAGCAAACCAATGTTATTTAAAGTGACAGTGAATATAAAATTAATTTCTTCAGAAGGTTCTGAAGAAATTAATTTAATATTCACATTCGCATTTATTACTATATATTATATAATATATTTATTGAGGAGCTCGTGGCTAAATAAATAGTAGCCGCTCGGGTCGATCTTTAGGTTAAGCCGCGCTTGCCTAGGTTGGTCTGTGGATGGGTGACCACCTGTTACATACCGAGTTTCCTCCGTGCCTCGGAAAGCACGTTAAGCCGTTGGTCCCGGCTGTCATTTGTAGATCTTTGACAGTCGTTACAGGTAGTCAGTGTTCCGAAAGTCTGACAACCAGTCTTACCAAGGGGTATTGTATTACCCAGTATTAACTGGGTTGTGGAGGTCAGATAGGCAGTCGCTCCATGTAAAATACTGATATTCAGCTGCATCCGGTTAGACTGGAAGCCGACCCCAACATAGTTGGGAAAAGGCTAGGCAGATGATGATTCGCATTTATTACAATTAGATTAAGTATTTTATGAATAATATGTTGATATTGAGTCCTGAGTATACGTATAATCTGGGACAGCACCAAAAATAATCGTTTCATAACCTTTTGAATTGAGAATCGACTACAATGTTGTCATAACAAAATTACTACCCTATCAATAAAATAATTACCAGCACCAAAATTTTATTCAAACTAGCTTGTTCGAAATGTCATGCGTCCGCTAACGAAAAAAGTTTATTGCATGCATTGAATTTATGATCTTCTGAAAGTTGCTGATGATAAAGTGTTTCGAGTTTTTATACCAGTTCTTACTTTTAAATGACATAAAACTTAAAACTCCGTACTGTCAGGTCCGTCTGAATATTTTTTTTAATAAGTGGCATTTGAATATAGGATTATAGGTATATTGTTGGGTAATATAATATTACCGTAATATTCAATGGTACCTAACCTAACGATTGATTTTTTGTATGCAAACTGGGTACATCGTTAACTGATGCGGTATTTACAGTTTAACTGAGTGCATTATTAATTGCTATCCTCATTAAATTATCCGGAAATGTTTAGGTAGCGAGTGCAATGACCGCGCGCAACATTTTGGCACAAGTGCCGACCATGGACTGATAGAATAGGTACTTTATTCTCATAACACATTGTTCCACGACACTAAAATTAAACTTAACAGCGATACGGCGCGAATAACAGGCGCGAATAACAGGCGCGATTGATAATAATTATATTGTGAACAAAACAACTGGGACGCATCTGTTTTTGTGCAGAACAATTTAAAATGATTGTGTTGAAATTAAAAACTGAGATACTTTGATAACATTGTTTCGTTAAATGCGTGATGGAACAGAGAGAGTTTTTATTCGAATTTCACAATAATTGTTACTTATTCGTACTTACTGACTATTTTAGAGATGAGACATCTAAAATCTTCTAACTTCAACTAAATAAGTCGGATAGTTTTTATTAAAACATATAAAATTTTTACTAAAAGTCAAAGAGTCTAGTTTGCCATTTTTTTTTGAGTTCTTTAGCATAGGTACGGTATTAAAAAAATATTTAGCATTCGAAATCAGAAACGAAACTGGCCGAGCATAACACAAAACAAATGCTTAGTCACACATAAGTATTTTTTCAGAGAAAACAATTATAACGTTGCCAATACTGAGTACGTCAATAAGCGCCAAAGAAATTTACTACTTTAAAGAATTCGAATAGTATGCAAATGTTGACAGATGTGCCTCAGACGATGACCAAAAAAACTAGTTTAACCATAAACATCTAAACGTTGCGTAAGATTTTAAGCAGTTAATGTTTGTAGGGAGGATAAACGATTTGAAGAACCTTGTGTTTTCCTTTTAATACTCGTAAACAGAATAAACACAACATCACCTCGATTTTAGTCAGTAAAAGTCTGATACTCCCTTTCGCTCCGCCCAAAACGGAAGGTGCCATTTGACGACGTGAAATATGAAAAAAAAAAACACGTAGGTATAGACGCCTGCAGGTCAAGCTACCCGAAACTGTCATTTTTTCCCAATGAACCTTGAACCTAATACTTTAGACATAAAGTCGAAAATCTATCAAAGAAATCTGACAGGTTGTAGTAGCTTGATGTGCAGGCGTTTGTACACCCACAATTTGCCAGTTATGTTTCAAATCGGTATGTAAAATATATATGAGTATAAACTAGAATGGTCCTTCTTTTGCTCTTTATGTTCCAGGGCTGCGGTATCTCTTTCGAACAACCCGCAACCCCGGCCGGCAGAATCAAACCCTGGGGTCACATTGTCGCAAGTGCTAGGTTAAGCATTAGGTCCAATTATTTAAACATTATCGCTTGCACTAAACCAACGACAACACAAATTGTTTGTAATTGTTTAAAAAAGGAATAAATATAAAATTGTTTACCTCCTGAAGTGTGTATCCATTTCATTCAATTTTACCTTTTTTTTAATTGACTCCTTAAAACAACAACATTCATTAATGAGCGGAGCAAGGAAGTTATTTTCCAAAAAAAAAACATTAATTATACCTTAGGGCTTAAGTACATTACTGTTAACCACTAATTGGGACAAGATAAACAATTTTGTTTGAAAACATTTCAACGTTGTTAGTTTTTATCAGTAACTCAATAAGTAGTTTCTTTATGATTTACATTTAAATTAGAAAACAGCTAATTAGTGTAGTGTAGTTAAGGGGGCGTCCATAAATTACGTGAGGTGTTTAAGGGGGGGAGGGGGTCGAGTCAAATCTCATCTAATCTTACGTTGGAGGGGGGGGGGGGTCTCGGCAAATATCACGCAATTTTTTTTCTGATTGAAACAAAAAAAAATTATACTATTTTGCTCCATTTAATCCAGATTGTTGATTTTTATTACACTTATAATTAAACTCTCAGCAATATTGATTACTAGTCTTAACTAGTCGTAAATAAAAGCACGAAGCAAATTTTTTTTTCTTTTTACAATAACAATCCAACGCGTTTACGTAAGAAACCCACATTTTGAAAAATCTCACGTGAGATTGGGGGATGGGGGAGGGGGTTGAATAAAATCTCACGACATCTCACCAGGGGGGGAGGGAGGGACAGAAAATTCAAAAAAACACCTCACGTAATTTATGGACGCGCCCTAACTAGCGTTTGCAAGTGGCGTCACACACGTTTATGTCACAAACTGTCCATTGGGAACGGACTATAATTGTGCTTTTACGATAAGAACCAAATGCCAAATTCCATCGAAATCCATCCAGCCGTCAAGGTGTGAAACCTTGACAAACTTGCGTCAAAAACAGTCATATCTTTTGACTGCGTAGACTTAGAGGGATTATTTTTACACAGTACAAAGAGATTACAGATTTGAGTATATGGTTCTAATTTCAACTCGATACCTCCACGCGTTCCCGAGATTAACGAACTGACACAGACAGAGAGACCGACAACAAAGTAATCTATTAAGGGTTCCGTTTTTTTTTCTTTTAAGGAACCCTAGAAACAATCCTTACTAATCCTTACTAATATTATAAAAGTGAAAGTGAGTTTGTTTGTTTGTTACCTCTTCACGCTTTAATGGCTAAACCGATTTTGATGAATTTTGGTACAGAGATAGTTGGGACCCTGGAGACGGACATTGGCTATATTTTTTTAAAGTGGGATATTTATTTATAAATAAATAATATCCCACTTTTATGATATGAGGGAGAAGGAGGGAAGAAAAGGGAAAACTTGGCTTTGCTATTACAAATCAATAAGGCGCAAGGGCACAAACTGCAGGTAGCGAGCGAAGCCACGGGCAAAAGCTAATTAAAATATAAAAGATCATCATTATTGTGCTCAGGTTCACCTAACAGACTTGATGATGCCCAAAATTGAAAAAAAGTGTAGGTAGTTGTATTTTTTTTTGTTAGCAACACTAACCTACATCAATTACTGACCTATAAAGTTTGAACACGTTACGCATTCCATCAGTTGCGGATAATCAAGTTGTCAAGCAGACGCCGCGGCCCCGACCGCAAAATTGAGTTTGCCTATAAGATAAGCTTCCTTATCAGATAAAATGGGGTCTAAAAACCTAGCCTAGATCTCTAAATAAGATGAAAATACGTGTAGAGTTTTACTTAGATGATTTATCTGAAAGATTCAGCCAAAATGTGTCAATGTTGATGCCTAGCGAAAGTTTTTTGTTAAACTTAGTAATAAAAAAGTGACTTGCTCGAAAATAGTAACTTAATTGAACCATAGATTTGTTAATTAGTCAGAAGGACAGCAATAGTTGTTCCGGTTCTGGCTGTTTGTGTATGCAAGTGTAAATATTTGTGAACGAACCCACGATACAGGAGCAATTCCTAGACCACGTTTCAAATATATATATACGTATATATCTTTATGTATATAATTCTTCTGTGAGTGTGTATGTCACTGAACTTCTCTCAAACGACTGGACCGATTTTGATGAAATTTTTTGTGTGTGTTCAAGGGATCTGGGAATGGTTTAGATTCACAATTTTGTCCGCTGGACAATGTTTTTTTAATTAATTTTTAATTTATTAGTAGTTGTTGATTTTGGAATGTTTGACATTGGATCCGACAGACGGCGCTACCATCGCAGTGTCAAATTAGACATCTTATTAGCTTATTAAAAAAAGTTTGAAATTTTCAAATTAAAGACGTGTAGACAGGACAACGTCTGTCGGGTCCGCTAGGCTAGTATATATAGAAAATCAGTTCAACAGCGTTATTCTCTGATAACAGTCATTAGATTGTCCTTGAACCTTTGTACTCTTTTCGGGAGGGGAAATCATCAAATAACTTCCCCCACTCTGGGCGGAACAGAACCCAGCCATGTTCCTTCTATTGTCTTTTATGTTCCGGGGCCGCGGAATCTCTTTCGAACAACTTGCAACCCCGGCAGGCAAGACCGATGACCCCTGCTATAGTTTCCTGGCAGTTTATAAGTCCATCACAAGACCATCTTCGGTTCCTTGCGGTTTATAAGTCCATCACAAGATCTACCACAGCTTCGGTCCTTCGTACACAAAGATCTGCACCCTTCAGAACTTAAATGTGCCGGACACACAGAACTGAGAGATGTCTAAATTGCTACGTACTGGCCGGACTAAACGAAGGCGGTCAAAGTTATCGACATGAGAAAAAAAGATAATAGGTAAGTGTATCTTACCTGATTTGTAGTCAGATCCCACTGGTCAGCGACGAAGGAGTGTCTGCTGTATAGGAAGACAGGAACCTGGTGGTCTTTGACAGGAGTTGGATCGCTGTTCACCCTGACGACTGTGAGATGAGTGGTTGTGGTGCCAACTGTGGACAAAAAAGTCAAGTGATTAGAAGAAGTACTCGAAGGATACTCATTG
This sequence comes from Ochropleura plecta, assembly GCA_905475445.1. Taxonomy (NCBI): domain Eukaryota; kingdom Metazoa; phylum Arthropoda; class Insecta; order Lepidoptera; family Noctuidae; genus Ochropleura; species Ochropleura plecta. The sequence continues at coordinate 3,006,573 of FR997735.1, forward strand.
AAAGCTAGTGAGATATTTTTGATAGAAAAACTCAATAAAAAGGCCCGACTCGAGAATCTACCTAAGAACCTCTTGCTCATCAGTAACGCATGCGACCGCTAGACAAAGAAATCTTGGCGATAAGCGTTTTATTACTTAGGCTACGTCTGGACAAAACTAGAACGTTCGTTTTACTAACCTACTCGCTAGGTGACTCGCTAGGCTCTAGGCGCTAAGCAAGCCGCCTGTCTGTGCGGACGTAGCCTTAAAAATCTATGATAATCTAAAACTTTTCGCATTTAAACTGCAGTTATGCATGAAGTGCGGAACAATGAGGATACAAGAACTTATGGCAAAAAACGTTGCCATAACCGATGTTGTTAGGTGCACTGAAGTATTTAGTGATGCGAATGATTTGAATCCTAACTAATATTAGAAAAGCGAAAGTGAGTTTGTTTGTTACCTCTTCACGCCTAAATGGGTAAACCGATTTTGATGAATTTTGGTACAGAGATAGTTAGGACCCTGGAGACGGACATTTTTTTTTTTTTTTGTGTTTTCTATAATACTACAATCTGTCTCCATTGTGGGACATTCAGTGGTAGGTGGGTTGGTGCTATTGCTGGCGCGCTTGGTATGTGACCTTTGTCACATCCTCATTGTTCTTCAGCGATGTTCACTGGGACTGTATCAAATCTTGAGGTATTTTACGCTTTAAACGCCGCGCTTTGTTTTGGCTTGCCATTAATGGTCGGGCTAGGTTGTTTGGGTGCCGTTCAATCCGTTCTTTGTAGTTTTTGGTATAGCGTGTAATTTCCTGTTTCACAGAGGGCAGGCGTAGGTCGCGATGTAATAGTTCGTTGGGTACGAACCAGGGGGCGTTGGTTATCATACGGAGTGCTTTATTTTGAAATCTTTGTATGATTTCGATGTTTGAATGAGATGCAGTACCCCATAGTTGTATCCCGTACGTCCAGACAGGCTTCAGTATTGCCTTGTATAAAAGTAATTTGTTTTCAAGCGATAGTTGCGACCGTCGCCCGATAAGCCAGTAAAGTTTCCGCGTTTGAATACCTAGTTGCTTTCTCTTCATGAAGATATGTTTTTGCCAAGTGAGTCTTTTGTCCAGGTGCAATCCAAGATATCTCACATGATCTGCCTGAGGTACTGCAATGTTGTTTAATGTGACTGGAGGACAGGATCCTCTTCTTAATGTGAAGGTTACATGGACGGATTTTGTTTCATTGGCTTTTATTCGCCACTTTTTGAGCCAGTTGGAGATGTCATTTAGTCCTTTTGGAGTATTTGTGATGCTATTTTCGAATCACTATGTGTAGCTAGTATAGCGGTATCGTCAGCAAAGGTTCCAGTAGTTAGGGATTCAGACGTCGGCAAATCCGCAGTGAAGAGTAAGTAAAGAATCGGGCCCAGCACGCTTCCCTGCGGAACTCCTGCTTTTATGGGACATAGATCAGACAGGGCTTCCCCTTGTTGTACTATGAAATGGCGTTGCTGAAGAAATGATTTAAGTATTCCGTATAGGTAGTCTGGCAGTACACTTTTCAATTTAAAAAGCAATCCCTCATGCCACACACGGTCAAACGCTTGGGAAATATCCAAGAATGCACTGGCGCAGTAAGATTTGCTTTCGAGTGATTCCATGATCTTTTTTGTTAGTCTGTGCACTTGGTCGATAGTGGCGTGCTTACTGCGAAATCCAAACTGGTGATCAGGAATTAGCTCCTTTTCCCTGAGTATAGGTAAAATTCGTTGTAGCAATAGAGATTCGTAAATTTTGGATGGAATAGGTAGTAGGCTTATGGGCCTATACGATTTTGCTTCTCCGGGTTGTTTATCTGGTTTCAACAGCATTACTATTTGTGCGACCTTCCACTCAAGAGGAAAGAACCGAAGTCTGGTCACAGAGTTGAATAGTGACGTAAGGAAAGATATGCCAGATTCAGGTAGTTCTTGTAATATACGATTTGTAATAAGATCGTATCCTGGTGCCTTTTTTGGGTCCGATTTTTTTATAATTCGTGTTACTTCCGCTTTTGTAAATTTAAAAGGCATTTCCTGTGTATTGTTTGGCTTGTCTAAGTGGCCAGTAATTTCTGCTGCATCTTCCGGTGAGCCGTCATATGGATGAGGAGTGAAGACGTTTGAGAGATGTTCTGAGAAGGTTACAGCTTTCTCTTGGTCTGTCCGTGCCCAAGTACCATCAGATTTTCTTATAGGAGGAGAGATATTGACGGGCCGTTTTAGTTTTCTAGTGGCTTTCCATAATGAATAATCTGAGGAAGCAGTAGCATCTAGGCTGGAGAGGTAATTATAAAATCCATCATTACGATCTTTCTCTAGGATGCGCTTTAGCTGTCTGTGGGCGTGATTGAGTTGTTTCTTGGTAACAGGGTCTCTAGTTGTTTGCCAGCGTTTTCGTATGCTCCTTTTTTCGCTTACTTTATCGAATATGTGTTTCGGTATGTGGTTGTCCATGTCCCCAAAACGTATGCTTCGCGTTGTAGTCACCTCCAGCAATAAACCTGTTTCCAAGAGATTGGAAGAAGTTACTGAACTCCGATTCTTTGATAGTGAATCTCGGTGGGCAATAGAGGGCCGATATTGTAATGTCGCTAATCCAGTCCGTTATCACGACGTTTGTTGCCTGGATGTAGTTTTTCGAGTTATGTTCTAGTACGTGGTGTTTGATGTTTGACCTAATGAGAACGGCCGATCCCCCATGTGCTTTGTTATCTGGGTGGTCTGTATGGTACATGTTGTATCCTGGTAACCTGAAGTGGCTTTTGGATGTGAAGTGGGTTTCTGAGATGAGTAAAACATCTATGTGGTGTAATTTAACGAATATTTTTAACTCTTCCGAGTGGTTTGATAGGCCATTGGCATTCCATACACACAATTTTAGTGATGTGAATGTGGTGACATTTTTGAAATTAAATCGGTTAACGTTTGGGTCATAATTAACATTTGATTCATCAGGGCAACAAGCGTTTCTGTAATGGTTTTGATTTCATTTGTTTTTTGATTTTCCTCTTTTGTGTTGCTTGTTTGCGGCTTAGGATGTTGAGTCCCTTCCTTTGTAGCTTTGGCATACGATTTTTCCTCATTGCTTGTTTTGTTTATAGGTTCTTGTTCTTTTCTAGTGTATCCAGGGTTCTTTTTGACTTTGGTCATTGGTGGAGGATATCGGACTTTCAACAGCTCTTTATAGACCGTGCAGCCTTTGTAGTTAGCTGGGTGGTTTCCCTCGCAGAGGACACATTTAACCTCTTTTGATCGTTCTTTTCGTAAGCAAACTGAAGTGTGGTGTGAGCCTGCACATTTCACGCATCTGGGTTTTCTATTGCAGAACTTTTGTGTGTGGTTGTAATCTTGGCAATTAGTGCATTGAGGTATTACTCGCTTTGGTCTAGGTGCTTCAAACGTTATGCGACAGTGTAGTAGGTATTTAACGTTGTATATATCTTTGTTATTTTCTCGTGGTTCTAGTTCGATGTTCCACATTGATAACGCCTGTTTTGTTCTCGAGTTTTGGATATTCCAAACATTTAAAACCTTATGGTCAAGCCCCTCAATAGCTATTTTTATATCCTCTTTATCTGTGGATGGGTGTATATTTTTTAACACAACTCGAAAACTGCGGTCTTGTTTTGACTGGTAACTATAGAATTCTGTATCTTTGGCCTTCAGTTCTTTATAAATGATGGAGTATGTTTCGGCTGATTTCGATTGTATTTTAACTCTGTCGCCTCGTAATACCTTGATTTCATACTCTCCTTCTGCTACGTCTTCTAATAGTTTCAGTAATGGTTGTATATTGCTGACTCCGTCAATAAAAAGTGGAGGGGGTCTTATCGGTTTCTCTGTTTGTATTTCAGGTTTGTCTGCTTGCTCAGTATCTAGCTCCTTAAAACTGTTTGACGTTGGTATTTTTGGTGTAGAAAGCCAGTAGTTTAGTTTTGTTTGTTTATGGCTACGAAGAGTGTTATCAGGGCTTGATCTTTGTCTTTTTCCAGTTTTGACTTGAGTCCACTGTTGTTCTTGGGTTGCAGCTGAGAAGTTGAACTGAGGTGGTACAGTTTCCGTGTGGATATAGTTCTTACTTCCCACTGATGCACTTCTGACCCTTGAATTCATCAGGCTGGGATGGAATGCCTGTTGCATAAGTTTGCGTTTTCCAGTCGTATCTTCTACCACAGGAGCCTGGTCACCTACACCTGTGGAGGTGTTATGTCGCAAAATTGTGTCCCCCCCAGATACTGTGGGACTGCCTGAGTTGCCCCTAGGGCTCTTCTCAGGGAAGGACTCTCCAGCACAGCTGGTACCCTCCTGGGGAATTGTGTTTTTCAGTCTTGCTTCCATTTTTGTTGTGGCACACATATTGGGTGTGCATCCTAGCCTTTGGTGAGCCAACACCTATATACAAGGCAGTACATTTGGTTTGTTATTCGGAGTACCTTCTCCTAGACCAATAGCCTTCCACGGCTAACGAGATTGGTCTTCCCGGGTCAGAGCTTTGTTTAAAGCGGCGGCTCCTGCTCGCCTCTGTCGTCCAACTGTCATTAGGTATAGTGCCATTTTTTAGAGGTTGCTCCGCCATGAGCAACCCCAGCACCCTTCCAGCTGAACCGCCCAATTGCCCGCGGCTGCACAAGGCAGCTAACTACCATATCTGGCAGCCGTTTCGCTATCCGCAGCCTGCGACGCGGGTGGCGGCATAGGGCTTATGCCTCTGGGAAGTTACCCAGCACCACCTGTATAGAGACGGACATTGGCTATTTTTTTTTAAAAGATTGAAAAATGAGGGAGAAAGAGGGAAAAAAAGGGAAAACTTAGCATTGCTATTACAATAAATAAGGCGCTAGGGCAAAAACTACAGGTGGCAAGTGCCTACCTGCAAATGAGGAAAGGGGAACTGTCTTATCTCGAATTTAACGCGGGCGAAAGCTAGTAATCGAAAAAATTGTCGTTTTGGACTTTACTCAATAAAAATAGTTGACACAATAAATAACGGTCTCAAAAGTTAAATGTATATTTATCTCAATATCCGTCTTAGAATATTGTCCGAAGTAGAATTTAAAATTAACTTTAAATTGCATTGTATAATTGTTGTTGTTAAATTGTATAAAAAAAAAGGTATAAATGGGATCAACAGAAATGTGGGAAGGCCTAATCAATTCAAATGGCACACCATCTGTTTAAGTGCGCTTAGCCACTAATTGCTTAAAACATGTAGCTTAAGTACAAAATACACTATCTCGTTAAATTATTTCAATTACTCTGATTTAAACACATTTACCGGGAATGCTTTACACATAAAAACAAATTTCTTTAATTTAAAATGTTTGCGTGCGTGCAACTAAGCACAATGTGCAGGCAAAAAATATAAATCGCGCGTTGCTAAGTGCATTAGAGGTAGTGAAGCGAAAGCGCGTGCAATTGATTAGAAACATCGATAAAATACAATGAACACTATTCAAATATGATCAAAGTTTTAAAAATTCAGTATAAGCTGGCTTTTTATTATTAACTAGCTTTTGCCCGCAGCTTCGCTCGCGTTATATTCGGGGTAACACTGTTCCCCTTTCCTGATTTGCAGGTATCTGCTACCTATAGTTTTTGCCCTTGCGCCTTATTTATTGTAATAGCAATGCTAAGTTTTCCCTTTTCTTCCTTCTTTCCCCCTCATTTCTCACATTAAAACAAATTAGCCTATGTCCGTCTCCAGGATCTCTGCACCAAAATTCATCAAAATCGGTTTAGCCATTAAAGCGTTAAGACGTAACAAACAAACTCACTTTCGCTTTTATAATATTAGTAAGGAATTAAGGATTGACCCGTAGATGCCGCATACCGAGACGTTTTATCATTTTTGTGATAAGGTGCAGTTTTGTCTTCCGCAAATTGGAAAACAATATGTAAGTATTCTACTTTTATTTAAATGCGAAAGTTCGTGGAGAGATATATGGATGTTTGTTTCACTTTATACTTTTAAATCTTATCTCGGGAACGCGTGGAGGTATTGAGTATATTCTCAACTTTGTGGTCCCTTTATGCTATGAAAAAAACCAACCCTCTAAATGTACACACTCAAAAGATATGTCTGTATATGTAGTAAGTTTGTACGGAACCCCTCGGTGCGTTAGTCTGACACGCTCTTGGCCGGTTTTTTCTGTATTGATTCTAGAAGTAAGCGTGATCGCAAAAAAAGAAAGCCTTAATATACAAATCTCTTTTGAATTCAGGAACGAAGCAGCCACCGATCAAATTATACAGTCGTCACTGGAATTCTACAGTCAGCATTGGAATTATACAGTCGTCATTGGAATTATAAAGTCGTCATTGGAATTATACAGTCGTCATTGCAATTCATTTCGATTTTTCTTTTGTTTCGAGTTAAAAAATGAATCGTTATAATATGTAGAACCTAACCTATCCTAATAACCATATAATTCTTAGCAGTAAAACGAAGGTTATCGCGATAACGTACAGTAACTAAGTGCATACGGACTGAGGAGAATTACTGTGACCAATGCAATTTCTTTGTTCATGAATATTTTTATAAAATAAATGGAAACAAGGAATGATTTATAATTTTGTAAAAATAAGTAATATTTTTTTATTCATATTGTAATCTATCACATTGCTATTTCTGATAAATAAGATAAGTAATTCATTCAAACAAATTCATAATGTAAACAGGTAGGTAGATAAATAAATACCTAATCAAAACAAAAAAAAAACAGTAAGTAACGTAAATACGATTCTGATTGTTTTGCCATAGTGTCACAAAACTACCTAGGTTAGTTGCTTAAAAAAATATGACCCACATAAAAAAAAAACTATCACTTAAAATCGTTAAATATTATATCGTATTTCTTTGGCCTACATAATATTACGTCAAAATTGCGTGGAATCATAACGTTAAAATTCGTAAAATGGTCACAAAGTAACAATCTTTGTGATTATCTCTCGAATTTTAGGTTGCCATTTTCATAATTAGAAATAAATTCATTTTTTGAAAAAATAATTCCAACGGTCCTCCCATCACCATTCCATCACTAAATCATTATCTGCCTAGCCTTTTCCAAACTATCTTGGAGTCGGTTTCCAGTCTAACCGGATGCAGCTGAATACCAATAACTAAATAACCTCTATAACCTAGTTAGTACTGGGCAATACGATACCCCTTGGTAAGACTGGTTGTCAGAATCTCGGGGCACTGACTATCTGTAACGACTGTCAAAGATCTACAAATGACAGGCAAGGCACTGTACATAGCAAACACTTTATAAAAGTCCTGATTTTCGTCGCAAAGTTAGCCGTATCTGTACATACTACAAGCTAAAAAAATACAGTGTATAGTCAAATACATAAAAACAGTTTACAAAAGTGGTCTAGTACTACGAAAAAAAATGTTTAAAAGACCACGAAAAAAAAATTTTTCGTCTCGAAATTCTGTTTTTTTTCAGCGACAACCATCATATTTTTTTTATCTATAACAAAGGAAACATAAAAAACACATACATGTCTAAAAACTTTTAAAACACGGAACTGTATTTTCTTAAATATTCTATTGAAACTGCAAAATGACTTTTTCGAGATTTTGGCGGATATGATATTCAAATAAAATCAAACGCCGAAATATTTTCGACCTTATTTCTATTCTTTCAATGCACTACTGTCGTGTAGGTACTTGTGTCAGTCCACGCCCAGTCTGCAGCTAGCCTCACCTCCGCGAATACGTAAAGATTAGCTTCTTGCCGCGCCTTAAGGGTGGTCACCCATCCACAGACCAACCTAGGCAAGCGCGGCTTAACCTAAAGATCTACCCGAGCCCTACTATTATTTAACCACGAGCAACTCAATCCCATCTCTACAACATCTATCGATAAACAATAAAAATAAACTGTTAGAAACACAACGAGTGTATTGAGAAACTTCTTCATTGCGATGCGTCTGGAGTTACTCTTCTCACACAAAATAGATCGTTCATTGTTCAAATCGCGTGCACTTCTATTTATAGACGAACTCTTGTGGCGCCCTGCGACTTGACTCTGATTTAATTCATGTTTTTATAACATTGGTTGTTTATTCGCATCTATGTGCTTTATTTGCAACCTACAAAAATACATAAAATAATAAAAAAATGTATTTTTATGGATTCTTTTTTACAAATTGCGTTAGAAAATAAAATTATAATATTTATTCATAAAGTATCAAAATAAAAAATAGGGCGTCCAAAAATTTATTCACATCGCTGTCAACACGAAAGTACCCAGGAGGCTGGCAACATTACCGCGTTGGATGGCAATGCAAAAATGTTTATATTAATTCTATCCATGCAATATCTCTCCGTAATCCTGAGAATAACAGTAAAAAACAAAACACACCACTTATTTCAACTTTTAAGTAAATGTTTTTTTCTTTTTTTCATATTTTAAATAGGTATGTATTACTTTTATTATTCCTTAATAAAAAAGTTATTAATTAATTAAACTGTCACAGAGAAGTGAACAATAATTTACAAAATATTGTAATGTATCTCATATTTTAAGACTACCATAAATAATAGCGACATACATAAATGAACTATGCAACATACCAGAGATATTATTTTACGATAGTGTACATTAATGAAGAGTGGCTTAGCATAAAAAACTGTGTATCTCAGAACGTTTATAAATCACTTTTAATCCAAATGAATTGGCACGAGACGCTGAGAGAGAAAAGCAATTGTTTACGTTTCAATTTTACACGTTTTTCTTTGAATTTAGTGACTACAGATGCGGTGGAATGGACTACAGAATCTGTGGTTACTGCCCCGCTCCTGTGAGTAGTAGCGAGATGTTATATAGCTTATATCCCTGGTGGTTGATAGTGTCATGCTCACTTTTAAATGTCTCGCTGATGGTGGCGAGTGTGTCGGGTCATTTAGCTCCCTTCAAAATGGTTGAGCTGAATGGGGCTGATCCATACGTCATGTTCGTGAACGGGCGCTGACAGTTGGGACTGGTCATTTTTTTAGCTACCACGGTCATTTTTAATTTATTTAGATTTTAAATTGAATTTTGCTTTTTATTTACTCTGAACGCTCTTACTGTGCACGTCTTTCTAAATCGTTCTCACATATTTGTATAATCTCAACATGAATGATGTAAATACGATTTTGTAAAAATATTATAATTTAAAAGAGTGTCCATGGAGTTTCTTGCCCATTCTTCTCCATAGAGATCAACGCTTTGGCATGTGCAACTACAGTACTTTCACAAGTTATTATGCCTTGTGACCGGGACTATAGATTCATTTTGTTTCTTGACATTTCAAAAGTGCCTGTAGTGGTCTAATTGAAATAAATGATTTGATTTGATTTATGTTACTCAGTAATAGTATATATAGCTTTAGAATTGTGAAGGAGTTTTCAAATCGGATGAGTAGTTTTTTAGTTAAATCGTAGCAAGCAAACAAACAAACTTTACGTTTTTCTAATATTGGTTTAGATGACCACAACGCAACTATTTGTAGGCCATACCAATTTTTGTTCTGTGCTAGAATCGAACCCGCCACACGAAAATTGCAAGTAAATGAACATTATTTAAAATACATTTAGAATTTCAATAATAACAATCAGAGTGAATGAAGGTACAACTAATTATGAATGTCAAGTAAAAATAATAAAATATGTCGATATAATCAATCACAAATTTATATTATCATAAGTTAGAATGTCATGTCATGAATGACTTACTAATTTAAATATTAAAATTCAGGTTTCAAGAATTATAACGTCAGACCATAATCTACAGAATAAATAGCCCATAATCTACTTATGCGTAAAATGCCGATAAATCGGCTTACTTGACGTTTTTATCAGCACAATTAATTATCGTTATTAGCCTATATATAAATACTAATACTAAATGCAGGGCTAAGCCCCCCCTTCCCGGGGTTGCGGGTTGTTCGAAAGAGATACCGCGGCCCCGGAACGTAAAGGGCAATAGAAGGAACATGGGTGGGTTTTAGTCAGTACAAGTCTGACATGCCCCCCCGCTCCACCCAGAGCGGGGGAAGTCATTGGATGATTTCCCACCCGAAAAAAAAAAAAAAAAAAAAAAAAGCCCCCCTTCCCTGGCGGTCACCTCCTGCGAAGCAGTCATGCGCCGCGAGACGACTCCCAGTCACCGTAGATGCGGGCCTGTAAACGGTGAGCAATGGGTATCTTACCGTCCGTCCACCGTTGACGACAGGCCGTGTCGACGGGGCGTTAGTGTTCCACGCGCGCCTCAAAGAGATGTCTGCAAAGTAGAGGGGCCTGCCAGGGCCTCCGCCTGCCGGGGTTGCGGGTTGTTCGAAAGAGATACCGCGGCCCCGGAACACAAAGGGCAATAAAAGGAACATGGTTGGGTTTTAGTCAGTACAAGTCTGACAAACCCTCCCGGTCCGCCCAGAGCGGGGGAAGTCATTTTCCTATCCGCAAAAAAAAGCCCCCCTTCCCTCCACCACCAATTTATTATACTTAATTTAAATAATATCTTGGTAAGTATAACAGAACAGAATGCGGGCAGTTAATGTGACATAGCACTTGGCAACATATGTATATTTATGCTACTGATAATACTAGTTGTAACTCGAGTACCACTACCTACATATCAATCTGGCCTAAATATTGAAATAAGTAGACACATATATCTAGTATAATAATATTTAATAAACTATGTAAACTACTCAAAACAAAATAGGGCCCACCTCGAATCAGTCACTATTTTGGTCAAAATAAAGTTATCTAAGTAGTTGTTGACAAAGTTATGCATTGAACCGTCAAGCTGACATGTTTAGGAACCCCTATCAATGTTTATTTCGACAACATTCATATTGGTTTCAAGAGGGTAGCTAAAAAAGTGAAGTACTCGAAAAAATCGTCGAATGCACAAATTCTCAGTCACTTAAGTTTTCAGTCTACACTAAACAGTGTTGTGGAATACTCACGTTTTTAACAATTTTGTTTGGTTTCTGTGTTAGTTGTGATCACTATGCCTGGTCCTCGCCGTCATATGGACATGGAAACCGCTGCAAGAGCAGTATCCTTGCTTCAAGAGGGACAGTCTCAGAGGTCTGTGGCTATCCACCTCGGTGTTTCGCGACGAGCAATCCGAAATGTTTGGGAACGGTATCAGGAGACCGGAAGTGTAGCTAGGAGACCTGGCACAGGAAGAGTTAGGGCTACGACTACCCAGGAAGACCGATATCTAAGGTTAACCGCACGACGGGAGCGTACTGTTACCGCTCGGACCTTACAAACTCGACTACGGCAATCCACAGGGACGAGAGTCAGCGACCAAACCATTCGGAATCGGCTTCACGAAGATGGACAACGCTCTAGAGTACGCGCTATTCGACTGAAACTAACGAGGGCTCATCGTGCAGCACGATTAAGGTACGCCCGGGAACATTTGGAATGGACCATGGATAACTGGAGGAATGTGCTTTTTACGGACGAGTCTAAAGTGAAGTTTTACAGTGATGACAGACGGATACGCGTGTGGAGAAGAGAAGGGGAATGTTTTTCTGAACCATGCGTCCATGGAACAGACCGATGGGGGGGTCCCAGTGTTATGGTATGGGGTGGAATTAGCTTACACGGCAAAACAGAGCTGGTAATTCTCAATGAAGGTACCGTAACCGCCGCCAGTTACATCGAGCGAGTAATCCGGCCACATGTCATCCCGTTTTCACAAAGAGTGGGCAATAATTTTGTCTTTATGCATGACAACGCTCGCGCACACACAGCCCGCACCACACAAAGAGCCCTTTCTGAAGCCAATATCACCGTTTTGCCATGGCCGGCCATGAGTCCCGACCTCAACCCAATAGAACATTTATGGGATCAACTCAAAAAAAGCCTGAAAGAAAACTACAGTGATGTTAACAGCCAGCAGGAGCTCATTAACGCCCTGAAAGTCTGTTGGGAACAAATACCGCATACAAACGTGACTCACTTGATTGAAAGTGTACCAGATAGGCTCAGAGAGTGCATACGGAGCAGAGGAGGACCCACTCGTTATTAAAAAATAACAAGCACCATAATTTTTTTCAGAAGACGTGTGCTTTACAAGATCATGTTGATCCTTTATTTTGTGTAATTTTTCCTAAAAACTGTTATTTGTGTTTTTATTAAAGGAAATAAACAAATGATTCCATTGTTTATTTTTACACTATTCCTGAATGCCCACTTGACACTTGTACATTCATAAAAACTGAACAATTACGTTCAATTTTAAGTTACGGCATAAAAACATGGTGGGCCCTATTTAGTTTTGAGTAGTTTATGTAGGTACTAGCTGCGCCCCACAGTTTCACTCGCGTGGAGATAGAATATACAATTTATATTTATGAATTGTAGGCTATGTGTTATTCTGATATGTAAGATAGGTATATTATTATGAAGTTTCAACTAAATCCATTTATGTAGTTTTTGCTTGAAAGAGTAACAAATTTTGTAAGCTTGTGTCCGCCACAAGACACAAACGTGTCCACGTTTGGGCAACGCCTTAACGTTAAGCTCGACTTGAGCAGCTACCCTACCATGACGTCTTAAAGCAGAACTTATTCCACTGAGAGAAAGAGACAGAGCTATACAGGGTGTCTAGCACCATCTCTTTCCCTCAGTGGAATAAGTTCTGCTTTAAGACGTGCGTGGTAGGCCTACAGGTTATTATTAAGCCACGAACTTGTCTTTCAAACATAAATATTAAAACTTTCCCTGCGTTGTAAATTAAGTGCTACCTATGCGTGAAGTTTGAGTGGTCTACTATCTAACAAGAGTGAAGGTAGCTGGTACGCCAGGAAGCGATAGCCAAAGATGATAACGGAATCAATAAATTTTCCACTGACTGAGACAAAATTATTTAAACTAGCTTTTGCCCGCGGCTTCACTCGCGTTAAATTCGGGAAAACACAGTTCCCCTTTCCTGATTTACAGGTATCTGTTACCTGTAGTGTTTGCCCTTGCGCCTTGTTTATTGTAATAGCAAATCTATGTTTTCCCTTCTTCCCTCTTTCTCCCTCATTTATCAATCTTTTTTTTTTTAATATAGCCTATGTCCGTCTGCAGGGTCCCAACTATCTCTGTACCAAAATTCATTAAACTCGGTTTAGCCATTTAGGCGTGAAGACGTCATTCAAAAGTCAGTTCCCTGTTTTTCTACGCATTTCATTCAACCTTTATAATATACCGCAAGTTAATACTGATCTTAGTTTAAACTGGGCTGTTATTTTGGTGTAAACGCTGACCACATGTTTTAGGCCTGATTTGCCCATTTTGTGAAGTTTTTTTTTTTCATGCTTAGACTATTATTGATATAACATCACGTTACGACACTAAGGAGTTGAGTAGCGAGTGAAACCGCTGAGCACAGCTAGTATAATAGGTATACTAGCTGGCACCCGCGGCTTTGCCCACGTGATATGGAAAAAAAGTATCCTATGTGTAATTCCAGACTATAATCTACGTCTGTGCCAAATTTCATTAAGATCCCTTCAGCCGTTTTGACGTGAAAAAATTACAAACATCCATACATCCATCCATCCTCACAAACTAAAACAGTTAGGCAGAGTTATACAGCTACCATAAACTAATAAAAGTAATGCCAAAATCCTTTCGAATATTATAAAAGCGAAAGTGAGTATTTGATTGTTTGATACGTCTTCACGCCTAAATGTCTAAACCGATTTTGATGAATTTTGGTACAGAGATAGTTGGGACCCAGGAGACGGACATAGCCAATTTGTTTTTTTAGAAAGTTTAGATATGAGGGAGAAAGAGGGAAGAAAAGGGAAAACTTAGCATTGCTATTACAATAAATAAGGCGCAAGGGCAAAAACTACAGGTAGCAGGTACCTGCAAATCAGGAAAGGGAAGGGAACTGTGTTACCCCGAATTTAACGCGAGCGAAGCCGCGGGCAAAAGCTAGTAGTTAATAAAACATAAAACAACAATAATAAATTATGTCCACGTAATTAATGGGTATGTTTAAATATTTAAATAATATAACACGAATAATTCATAAATTTTATCACAAATAAATAAAGCAACTGTAAATAGTCAATATTACAATAAAAAAAGTATTCAAAAGTGAACACCTATGCATAAGAATAAGCAGAATTATAATTCATATATGTATAAAGATTTAATAAAAAAGAAAACACATATTTATAAATAAACTAGCTGTGCCCAGCGGTTTCACCCGCTGAGGTTTAGGGGTATGAAAAATAGATGTTAGCCGATTCTCAGACCTACCCAATATGTACCCAAAATTTCATAAGAATCGGTCGAGCCGTTTCGGAGGAGTACGGTAACTAACAATGTGACACGGAAATTTTATATATTAGATAGGTAATTAAATAATAACACTTAAATTGTTAAATGATAAAACTTCTACATGGAAAAATTACAACTATCTCCTAAAACAGTGCTTCCTCTCCTGTACCCTTTTGCTGTGCCCTCCAGGGTCCATAATGATCTAAATATTATACAAACTACCACCTTTTTTGCGTTGGAAATCATCAAATAACTTCCCCCGCTCGGGGCGGAGCGGGGGGGAGTGTCAGACTTGTACCGACTAAAACCTACCCATGTTCCTTCCATTGCCCTTTATGTTCCGGGGCCGCGGTATCTCTTTCGAAGAACCCGCAACCCCGGCAGAAGCATACATTTTGGTAAAGCAATAAATCTATTGGTGTGTGCCAATTCTTTTCTGAATCCATGTGAAAAAACGCGAGACATCAAAACGGACCTAAAACCAAACTCCTGGTTGCTACTGAGGAATTAATTGAGTATTAGATTAAGTTAGTAGAAATCCGTTTAAGATGGCCCCGCCTACACACCAAAGTAATATAATTATTAGATAAGCCTTAGATCCGGCATTATAGGGATTGGATTACTTCTTTGTACTAAAATGATTGTGTAATGCGATCAGCGATCACAAATCCAAATTAATTGTTCCTCTTTACCAACATCCTAACTAATATTATAAAAAAGCGAAAGTGAGTTTGTTTGTTACTGCTTCACGCCTAAATGGCTAAACCGATTTTGATTAATTTTGGTACAGAGATAGTTGAGAACCTGCAGACGGACATAGGCTAATTTTTAAAGTGAGAGCAATGAGGGAGAAAGTGGGAAGAAAAGGGAAAACTTAGCTTTGCTATTACAATAAATAAGGCGCAAGGGCAAAAACTAGGTACAGGTAGCAGGTACCTGCAAATCAGGAAAAGAGAACTGTGTTACCCCGAATTTAACGCGAGCGAAGCCGCGGGCAAGAGCTTGTAAATACATAATTTGGCCAATGGTGATGTCCCAGAAAAACGTTCGTGTTCCACGCGCGCCTCAAATAGATATCAGCAAAGCAGAGGGGCCAGAGCCACCGCCTGCCGGGGTTGCGGGTTGAGATACAATAGACGGAACATGGGTGGGTTTTAGCCAGTACAAATCTGACAATCCCTCCCGCTCCGCCCAGAGCGGGTAAAGTTGATGATTTCCCATCTGAAAAAACTGCGTTCAATCTAACATATTCAATTGTCATACACATAAAGTACGGCCAACGAGAAGCGATACGAAAGGTCTTTAACCTAAAGAACAACTGTGGCGTTGACAATCTAATATTTATCTCTTTCCATCTTGTGCCTTTGTCGTAATGTCTCGTTCTCCCGGCAAAAACATGATGTGACAACGTTAAGACGGGTTCGCCAACATTCGGGCGGCCATTTTAGATGGGGTTTTAGCATGGGTTTTGTTTACATTTGGTATCGCTTCTCGTTGGCCGTACTTTAGATAGGTATATGCTAAAATACATATCTTACGGAATATTTATATGTCGTCTCTCAAGTCATAATGATTCGTTATCACAGTAAATGTTAATAAATACAGTAAATTACATAAGGACATGTAATACATAGCTCACGTGATATCTCAAGTAGGTAAATAAATAAGTTGAGTACATATTTACTTTATTTAGACCTGCTGCCCTACCATGACGTCTTAAACCAGAACTTATTCCACTGAGGGAAAGAGACAGAGCTATACAGGGTGTCTAGCACCATCTCTTTCTCACACAGGAATAAGAACTGCTATAAGATGTCATGGTAACTCTTCTGCTCTTTCCAACGTTACGTATGCTATTATTGAAATACGATGTTATTACTTGTATAACGAGCTGTGCCCAGTGGTTTCAGCCCCTTAGTGTCTAGCTTAATATTATATAGTCAACTAGATGGCGCCCGCGGATTCGCCCGCGTGATATCGAAAAAAAAAGTATCCTATGTGTTAATCCAGACCATAATCTACCTCTGTGCCAAATTTTATCAAGCCCCGTTCAGCCTTTTTGACGTAAAAAAGTAACAAACATACACACATCCATCCTCACAAACATTCGCATTTATATTTATATTACACTAGCTGTGCCCAGCGGTTTCACCCGCTGCTCACTTAGGGGTCTGAAAAATAGATGTTGGCCGATTCTCAGACCTACCCGATATGTACACAAAATTTCGTTTAAATCGGTCCAGCCGTTTCGGAGGAGTATGGGAACGAAAACTGTGACACAAGAATTTTATATATTAGATATTACTAGATGCGCCCCGCGGCTTTGCCTGCGTGATGATAAAAAAAATCCTATGCGTTATTTCAGACTATAATCTACCTCTGTGCCCAATTTCATCAAGATCCGTTCAGTTGTTTTTTCGTGAAAGGATCAAACATCCATTTTTTTTTTAATTTTATAGTAGGATTAATTTCGTGAAAGAATGCAATATTTCAAATCAATCCGGCCAAGGAATCGTGTTCTCTTATACAAACTTCGCCACCCTGTTTTACCCCTTTAGGAGCTGAATTTTGCAATATCCTGTCTTAGTGAGCATCTTCGTCCTAAGAGGATCCCCCATGTAACATGTGAGACTCCTGATACTTGTAGTTTCTGAGTTTTCGTGATGAGTGAGTAAGTGATTTTCTCTTTAATATAAATAAATTCTCTTTAATATAAATAAATAGATAAGGGTGACTTGCACCAATAAAACTGAACACAATCAGTAAATCGGGCCTTAAACATCTGGTCAGCGTTTACACTAAACAAACAACCCAGTTTATAGTAAGATCAGATTAACTTGCGGTTTATTTTTAAAGGTGAATGAAATGTGTTGAAAAGCTGGGAACTGACGTTTGAATTTTAAGTGTGAACGCGGTTTTATTCTTCTTTTTTTTTTTCAAGCTCAGCTAATAGTCGTTTTCTATCAAAATTTTGTATCTAGATCAATAATAACGGTCTATAAATAAATAGCAAATCAAACAAACCAAAACTGTTTTCATGAAGTTCTAGTGAAGTTTTGAATTTCGCAAAAACTAGTAAACCCTACTAATATACAGCCTTACCTCGTGGACACCTGAATTTAATAAAAACTCGCACATTGACCACGATAAGATTAAAAGCTTTTACGATTATTTATGTTATCAACCATTGATAAAGTTCAAACTGTTTCTAATTTTAGTTACTTCCGTTGTTAGCCGATCACTTTCCGCGTTTACCGATATAGTTAACGATGAAACAAAGACCTAACAAGTGCTTAATTATTTACTTAATCGCAGTTTAAAACATGTCCAGGCTGGTAACGGAAAATGATGCAATTGGCCTCAACTGTTGCGAAGATTTCATCATTATAATCATTATCTACTTATTGAAACTTCCATATTGGGGCAGATGGCCAAGAATCGTCTCACAGTTGCCATAGGTACTCCTCGAAACAGCTAGACCGACTTTTGTGTTTAAACCGTTCGGCCATGCCAGTAAAATATACAATTATTATAGTATTGTTGATATATTTGATAATATTGATGCAAGGTTAACCAAATATAAGTCAACTGTCGATTAAAATTTTGCAGATTAATCCATGTTTGCAGAGCCATCGACAAAGGCTGTATCTACAGCTGATAACGGATAACAAACAAAGCCAGACGAGTGATTACACCATGTAATCGCAAAATAAAAACCTATGGAATATGTAAGTACTTCACGAAATAGCTGATAAGAAGTTTATGAATGCAACATTAGTCATGGCGAAAGGTATGTTTGTGATGTACATATAACGGACCGAGCACATAACGAAAGATCCGTCGACAACTGAAGACAAACAGAGGATGTTCAGAAGGTATTAGGAGAATCTGGAGTCAACCTGTTTGCTAACGAGACTCTTTAGGGATAAGCAGACTAGTTCCTAAATATAATCATTGAAGACGTCACGGTTTAAGATCAATATGATGATAAGAATGAAAATATGTTTATTTGTCAACTGCCACAAGTGTACACAGCAAACGATAAAATTAAAAATGATAATCTAAGCTATAAAAATATAAAAAAACCTTGTGTGTCTCAGGGTACGATTATACTACTATCTTTAAAGCACTTACTAAATCATTAGTAAAGAAAGATCAGCTAAGCAGCCCAGTTAGGGAACAAGAACAACAAAAAATAATAACATTTTGATAGAAAAGGCCAGCCTAGTAATCTCCAGGATTATCAATGAATGATTTAGTTCATTTATTAAAAACTAGCTTTTCCCCGCGGCTTCGCTCGCGTTAAATTCGGTATAACACAGTACCTGCTACCTGCAGTTTTTACCCTTGCGCCTTATTGATTTGTAATAGCAACGCTAAGTTTTCCCTTTTCTTCCCTTGTTCTCCCTCATATCCCACTTTAAAAAAAATAGCCTATGTCCGTCTCCTGGTTCCCAACTATCTCTGTACCAAAATTCATGAAAATCGGTATAGCCATTAAAGCGTGAAGAGGTTGCCAACAAACAAACTCACTTTCGCTTTTATAATATTAGTAAGGATTAAAAGTAAACGTTACAAACTTAAAATGGCATTATTATTTAATTTTGACCTTGACTGTAGTCTACACGTGTTGCCTGTTTTTTTATCAATCAGTCGGCCTGGCGTATAGGTACTGCATCTGTTTATTTTTTGGTTACTATATTATTATTATGCAATATAATAAAACTGTTATCTCTCGCGTGATAACGGGTTATCGCTTCACTGATAACGATGTATCATTAGTAATTAACTCTGACAGATTTTTTCTGTTATCTACAAAGAGTTTGGTAATTTCCTGTGTTTCTGGAGATTTATTGAATTTCCTTTTAGTTACGTGGTAGTTATTTTATCTGTTAATTTTCGGAATTTGTACGGGTGAGCTGCGATATAACTTATATATTGTTGTTACTAAGCTTCCAATTTTACTTTATATTAATACTAGCGACCAGTGTAGCGTGCAATATAGATAATATAATACATAGAAACATTCCTCTTGAATCACTCTATCTATTAAAAAACCGCTTCCAAATTCGTTGCGAAAGTTTAAAAATCTTCTAGCAGATCAGGACAGACAGACAACGGGAAACGACTTTGGTTTAGACTATGGAGTGATTAAAATAGACAGATATTAAATACCTACATAAATGTCTTTTTGTATAAAGCACAAATTGACAAGTTTTCCTGCGTGACAAGACTTTACATGACAAGAAAAGACGCTTGCATATACACAATAAATCGTTTGTGACAATGTATGCAAATTTGCAAGTTATGAGGTGTCTATGAATTAATTTTCCTAGTGTTTGACAATACATGACAATACTTTCATTGTTAAAACAAACGACACGCTCTCTACTCAATTTGTATAAATTACGTAAATAAAGTTGGTTGTTAAATTAAAACAATTTAGTAATAGACCAAGGATAGTTCCTTAGGGTACAACAATTACCGCTGAGAGTAATTGCTCCCAGGAGTGGCAGAGAATGAAAACGGGTTTTAATTAACATCCTTATTATCTTTAAGGTAAACTTAAAGAATACAACAACATCTAAATGAGTTCCAAAATGTACAGATCTACTTGACGACGTAGTCAAATGCCTTTGACAAATCAAAAATACAAGGAAGGGTAACAGGATATTTTCAAAAGCTTGTGCGGACTTTTATGATTTAATTTAATTGAATCCAAAGCATACTAGAATAATATTAATAAGAGCAGTCAGCATGATTTTAAAAATCATAATAATATGCTAATTATTAGTGATTCATTTTAAAACAAATGTGTTATAAACATGAATGTAACAAATTACTAGGTAAGGAACGTTTGACAGAAATTAAAAGTTCCTGTCGGTTCTAACAGGAAACTAGAATCGTTACTACTATTCATTATTGTAATTATAATCAATATTTACCTATATGATTAAAATGTCGGACCGCAATTTGTATGCCAATCTACGGCAAAATAAAAGACGCAAATAAGGATAAAAATGAAATTTAATGGCAAAGTAACCACGTGGTTATAGTCACGATTAAACCCGGAACATTTAACAATAAACTTAGTTTCACATTTGTATGCAAATTAAATTAATACAAGGATGAGCAATTGCGTGTCAGTTGTAATTTATTATCACTTATGTACACATGGAGAATGTCGCTAGCAACACATAACTTTAAATTATTTAACAGTAGGTACCTTGGTACCTACATATTTTTGGTGTTTACGATCATTCTATATTTTCTCATACAACAATTTCTAAGTATTTAAATGGCCTTATTTGCGGTTGTGAAATCATGAAATAATGTCATCAGACTTTTACTGACTAAACCCGACCCAAGTTCCTTATTTTGCCTTTTATGTTCCGGGGTGCTGTACCTCTTTCGAACAACCTGCAACCCCGGCAGGCGGTGGCCCTGGCACGGGGGGGGGGGGGGCTGCTAGGATCACCGCCTGCCTGTTTTTAATTTCTTACTTATTGCAGTAAAGACCAACCGTGCCATCTCAAAAATATGTCCATAACATTCAAGTTCTTCTTGAGAACTATGCGTATAGCTAACATCCGCGAACAAGTATATGCTAATTACGTTAATAAAACGTTCAAATCTATAAAATACGAGTTTCGACACTTGTGTCAGCGCTAACATTGGGATATTAGCACTTTCGTGTGTTTACATAAGCTTTATTGTAAGTATCTTGGTAAACAAAGAATGGTGTTGCGTTTCGATATACATTAAATAATCGTTCATATTCTGTTTAATCCTACAATCCCGTATTATTAACCGACGAAAAAAGGAGGTTCTCAATTCGACATGTATAGTTTTTTTTATGTATGTGTTACTGTAAAAGCCCGAACTACGGAAAATCTTAAGATTTGCCAGTAAAACCTAAGATTTACCGATATGACTTGGTAAATGTAAGTAATTATTATAAAGGGATTATTTTTTCGGACTTTTGCCATTCTAATTCAGTACATGTACAGTCCAATGTGGACTGGTTAATGTTGGTTTTAGGAGTAAAACTATGATTAATCAATTCTTCGTCATTTATTTCAAGTTATTAGTCAAAAACGAAGGTATAATCCTAACCTTTTTAATGATTTTCATTTCAAAGTTGTATTAATAGAATTAGGAACAAGTATTTTTTTTTAATATTTGAGATACTTCTAATAGTAAAAATGTAAAAAACTGAATTTGTATGTTTCTTATTATAATTTGGTCTTTAACAAACAATTAATACAAACAATGCTTATGTCGCAGTCATCTGGTCGAATCTGCTACCTATTTGATAGTATGACTAGCGCGTTTATTGAATGACGACATTTAATTGAATGTCTAGGCCGAACGTTGATTGAACAAGCGTCACTCAACGTCCAACTAGATAGCTGATTGTAAGATAGCCCTTTGAACAGAGCGGATGTAAAATCATTCAGGTGATTGAGTTACTATTAATACTAATATTATAAACGCGAAAGTGAGTTTGTTTGTTTGTTTATTTATTTGTTTGTTTGTTTGTTACCTTTTCACGCTTTAATGGCTAAACCGAATTTGATGAATTTTAGTACAGAGATAGTTGGGAACCAGGAGACGGACATAGGCTAACTTTTGTTTAAAAAAGTGGGATATGAGGGAGAACGAGGGAAGAAAAGGGAAAACTGAGCGTTGCTATTACAAATCAATAAGGCGCAAGGGGAAAAACTGCAGGTAGCCGGTACTGTTTTATACCGAATTTAACGCGAGCGAAGCCGCGGTCAAAAGCTAGTCTCTAATATTTACAACTGATTACCACCTGCCCCAAGATAGGTCGACGGCTCCTATTTCTGGGTGGTTTAAAAAAAAAAACCACGAAGGCTAAGGCGGGAGCTCCGCTCCGCTACGCTCCCGCCTTAGCCTTCTAACCTAACCTATCCGAGTCGGGGTACTGAGTCGTGAGTGCGAGGAAGTGATGAAGATTTTTTTCGACATTTACCGTTCCTTGAATGCAAATCCTAAGATTTACCAAGTGAATGATGGTAAAAGTTCGAATCCCAAACTTTTATGGACATTTACCATTCATAGTCGGTAAATCTTAGGTTTCACTGGAAAATCTTAAGATTTACCGTAGTTCGAGCTTTTACAGTAACATATGCATAACTTTTTACCACCATCAATTTCCTGACCTTGTCCCATTCTATTTGGGGTCGGCGCAACACGTTTTCTTCTTCCATTCTCTCCTATCAGACGTTACGGCATCATTTACTCCTTTCTCCTTCATATCATTCCTTACACAAACCATCCATCTTTTCTTTGGCCTTCCTCTCGCTCTCCGTCCTTCAACATTCAGATCCATCACTCTTTTAGTCACATGTGCTTCATCCTTCCTCTTTACATGTCCATACAAAGACAAACGACTCCCTTTCAATTTTTCTGTAACAGGCGCAACTTTCAAACTTCCTCTAATAAACTAACAACTAGAAATATTAAATTTTGTATTTTGTTGGACAGCCCAATAATGCCGTTGAATTAGATACTCATTTACCAACACGTTATCTTCATAGCGCAGTAATGAGTTCTAGAAAAGGTTAATTGATGTGATTAGGTACGTTAATGACCCGATCCGAGAACTGTCACTGCTCCGTATCAGTGACCGTTCTCGGATCGGGTCATTATTTTTAAGTTCCAATATTTACGTAATATACATAATAAACATTTGTGTCAATTCTGTTGTCATAAACGAAACTTAAACTAATCTAAAAAATTGGTTGTTTGTAAAGTAGGTTTACGATCGAGATGTTTACGTGATAACGTCTTATTGGTGATATAAGTTTTTCGAGCCAAGTAACAGATGGCGCTACCATCTTTATATCTCGTGAGGTTTTGGCATAAGTTTCTGAACATGTCACCCGACTAAAACGATTTTAAAGACGTTATCACGTCAAAAGAAAAGTTTATTGTCTAAACTAATTGTTATTACTAACGCAACTGTCATTCGATGCCTTTTTGTAATTTCAATTCGAGTTCAATTTTGCCTAGTTTGCGGTATTTTTTTTTATGACATACCACACTGAAAGCTGGTTCCAAGTGTCTTTATCCTACTAGCTGTGATGCCATAAACATATTTATTTATTGTATTTAATATTAACTTCAACATTGTTTATATAAATAATCTATATTTTTAAGTGAAATAAACTAATGTAAATTTGTTTTGAAAAACGTCTTATTGGTGATATAAGTTATCACCAGTAGTGACATCTAAAATGAAATTAAGTACTAATTCAAAGTTTTTTTTTCGCGCCAAGTAACAGATGGCGCTACCATCTTTATGAAATGTCGCTCGTGAGGTTTACAAGTTTCTGAACATGTCACCCGACTAAAACGATTTTAAAGACGTTATCACGTCAAAATCACTATGTATGATTTGTTGATTTCTGTCAAACGACGTTTCCTAATTTGAAATATATTAAAGTGTTACAACTTAACTATAATATAGTTAGACAGTATTAATGATAGTTTGGCGACTCAATTTAGAGAAAATCACAATCGCAAATTAACGCTTTTCACGAAAAAATGTGGCTGTCAAGCTAAATCGGACTATATTTAATCGTGAATTAAATGTTGTGGAATAAAATTAGATGTGGTTAGGTATGTCATTTAATCTTAGTCTAGTTTAATCCGGTGGTTCATCAGAATCGGCACCATTATGACAATACCCAATAATCTTAGTTTTTTTTTCGATCTTTATCGATTAAGGACCTGTTTTCTTAGAACATAGGTCCGATACCTATGTTCTAAGAAAACAGGTCCTTCCCATCGAACCGACATGTCAGTTTAGTAAACAGGGTTATGGACGAGAAGAATGTGCATTATTTTTAAAATGAGAACGCTGCTTTATCAACAGTGATGTATTTAAATTTATTAGTGTAAGTCACCAATAGAGTTTTACGACAAATACTTAGGTACACTTACACTTAGGTATCTAAATAAGTTTTACAAAAACTGATGAAATAGGATGAAATTAATTTTGACGTTTGCTTTAATGAATTCAAAAGTTCTGTGAAGTTGACAAGACAAAGTTGGCGTGAAAATTTAAGTCGGTTCAGTAACCAAAGAAAAAAACAAGATTACAGTACTTACTTCTGGAACTTGGCGCGTGTAGAAATTAAAATTTAAAAAAGAATTGCTGTCTCAAATAATACACACACAATCACATAAAAAATTCCTTTTGATTTTGGACATGCATGGCAAAAATGATCGATGTTGGTACTCAATATTGGCATTATGTTGCATTTTATTAGGTTGGTATTACACCACAATTTTTCCAATGTATAAATGAACATTATCACATCTTCGCACAGTTGATTAAAATAGGTATATAGCAGCTGACATTTATGACACCCTATTGTTGTAAGTCCAATTTATTTGAAGCTCTCGCATGTTATTTATCGTAATACAAATACGGTTGAGTTTTCGATACCGCAGCAGACGTTGACCTGGGCAGGCACATAGCAACAGCTATAAGAAACACGATATTCTCTTGTTTGAATATGTTATGTATTCAATTGAATGGACGGAAATTTCTATTTTGAGGCACCGGTTCATTGTAGGCAGTAATTTATTGCTAATACATATTTATGACACCATCGAAAATCCATAAATTATGAGTATCAATTGATGAAAACAAACAGGCTCAACAAGAATCGAAAAGAAAACCTTTAAAAGGGTTATTACAATAGAATATGCACCAAACAGGGGTAATTTTTTAAACGGCAACATCGGTATTTTTTACAAAATATTATTTAGTTTTGGCGCTTGACTAAAACCCGTTTATTTTAAATAAAACATGAGCATATTTTCTATTTAGTAAAATAATATGTTGTTTTGAAATACATATACCTAGTAGATTTTACGATGTACTTAACGTTATGATAATGAGGTAACAATACAAGCGAAAATGAGTTTGTTTGTTTGTTACGTCGTAACGCCTACATGGCAAAACCGATTTTGATGAATTTTGGTACAGAGATAGTTGAGACCCTGGAGACGGACATGGACTAACTTTTTTTTTAAGTGAGAAAAGAAAACTTAGCTTTGCCATTACAATAAATAAGGCGCTAGGGCAAAAACTACAAGTAGCAGGTACCTGCAATTTAGGAAAGGGGAACTGTGTTACCCCGAATTAAACGGGAGCGAAGCCGCGAGCAAAAGCTAGTAATATATGTCACTGTGATAAACAAATATAGATACTTGTTTTTTTTTTTGGGGTGGGAAACCATCAAATAACTTCCCCGGCTCTGGGTGGAGCGGCGGGGCGTGTCAGACTTTTACTGACTAAAACCCACCCATGTTCCTTCTTATGCCTTTAACGTTCCGGGGCCGCGGTATCTCTTTCGAACAACCCGCAACATTATAGGTACTTGTTAAACACTATTTTCGTCCCACGGTGTTACCGGGCGGCGCCGCGGTGAAAAACCATATTTGAGTTGTTTGCTTATCCCATGTTTCGGGGATAAATGTGGTTAATCCTGAACAAAATCTATTTTGAACCCAATTCCATTCAAACCTGTGAAGCCGTTTGAGCGTAAAGGAGTAATAAACTAACAAACTTTGGCCTTTATCATATTAGTGTGATTGTGCGTATCTGAGGAAACTTTAGCAGGTTAACAAGTGCCCAGAATGGTAAGGTACCTACTGATCATTATTTTCCTGCCCTTGTCCCATTCTGTTTGGGGTCGGCGCAACACGTTTTCTTCTTCCATTCTCCCATATCAGACGTCACGGCATCATTTACTCCTTTCTCCTTCATATCATTCCTTAATACAATCCATCCATCTTTTCTTTGGCCTTCCTCTCGCACTCCGTCCTTCCTACTGAATTTTAATTAAACAAGTTTTGTGATTTTGGTCAAGCGATATGGGGTAGTATGAATTCAGAACAACAAAGAAAATTAATTGTTCTTACTCTTTGAACTTTCAGGTTAATTATTAATTAATAAGCGAGCTAGACCGTTTCATTGTAACTTTGTCAAAGAAGTTTATCGAAGTGTTTCATAAAAATGACAAAGAGAAACATGTTTGATCTCGAATTTGTTTGAAGGCAATTTCTTTATAGCAGTTTTAATAGAAACTATTATGGGTTCTGCTATGTGGTAATCAACATAAATGTCGCGTAAGGTTTAAAATCGACTCGCCTAAATTGGGGTGTGAGGTGGTTGGAGTGGCACTACCCCCACCATCCGGAGTACGTACGTACGTAGTTTTTTTTTCATGAATTCCACGATTCAATTTACGCATTTTGAGATAATTTTGACGGATGCAACGTTAAACGTCACAATTTACGTTCCGTTTTACGTTTGTAAGTGATGCTATTTATTTGAATTTAATTTAAAATACTTCGACGCAGGTTCGACAGCTAAAATTGCATGGCGCTAGAGATAAACACCCTGGACGCAGTGAGAAAATGTTTCAAATAGGGTGACTCGATTTTAAAATAGGGTGACTCGATTTTAAAATCGAGTAACCTAACCACAATCTTCTATTTTTATGAATCGAGTGAGAATTTGACTATCGAGCGCTGACCTTGTTTTTGTTAAATCCACTAATAGCATTTATCAGTAAGATCTCCACTTGATTCAGCAAAGAATTCAATACACGATCTCGACAAAGCATAGCAAGGAAGAGAGAAGTTTATTTATTCAAGTGGCGTGGGATGTACCGGATGATGATACCAAATCTGGCACAGAATTTGGTCGTAGCGTCTATCACTCCCGAGATGAACGTTTGTTGTAACCGTAAACACTCAACTAGAATTTTAGAACATTTTTTAAATTCAAATCATTTTAATCTGGGTTCACACAACTCGCAACTGGACAACTGAAATCCCCGATGGGTTACACAAAATGTGTTCGTATAGTACATTAATTTCGCCAGTTTTATTCAAGTTCCATGTAACGGTGTAATGCCTGTCGCCATTGACCGGATACTAATCCAGACTCCATTTATTCTAGGCATGTAAGTATCAATTTTACCTGTAAGTGTGCACATCCTGCGGCTGTTGATGTCCTGCATCACTTGCCGCATCACACCGCTGAGTGCCTTAGCTTCGCCAGAAATAGACTGTTTCGACAGCCATTCTGTTTCCAGCTCCATGGATAACTGTGAAAAAGAGATTATTAACATTAATGTCATATACTATTCGCTTGTAATGATTTTACAGGATACAAAGTCTTGAGTTTGGAAGCAGAACTTCATAACGGGAGTCCGAATGAAAACTTACATTCAAAACCTTATTTCAAACAAGATCCTTGTTTTTGTACCTTTTCAATATATTTAAATATGTCCCCATTTCGAACTTTCCTCCATAATGGTCAAGACATTAGGATTGCGATTGAGAATAAATGAATACTGGAAATGTTCAGTTTGAGTTTATAAGCAGAGAGAATTAGCATTTACTTGTTGTGGGGCATCCGAAACGATTGCAACAGTATCGCTATTCCTTTTGGAGACATCAAAATCTTATACATATGAATGCCGAAACGACAAAGTCATTCACTTCTTAATAAAAATCGGAGTGTACCATTTATATTTACGTGTTGTTGAGCTATAAGCTTTTATCATATCATTATTCTAGTTGGGTCAGATGGTGAGAGAGGTCAAATGGATCTTGTGTACGTAGTCAGAACAGTGACGCCAAACTCATAGCATAGAGGACCATTAGGATACTATTATTATCGTAATTATTTAAGTAACTGTTATTAAGGCTTGTCGGTCCCCGGAATCGCTGCAAAGACTCCGTAAGATCATTTCAATTTTGGGGTCGCCTCTATTTGAGAAATTTCAAGGACTGACATTTCTGGCAGTCATCACATTTGAAATGTGTGTTCGAATAATATGGTTATATGGATATAAGGAGGTTGATGGAACCTAAAAGCAGTTAATAAACGATACCAGTGTAATAGACGATAGCCATTTGAAAGCCTAGCGAGCAGGTGGGTGACTGCAACTTATGAAGATGTATCTTCTTATCGATCTGACTAAATGAGGATAATAATAAGGATCATCATCTAGTAATGTCTAGAAAAACGATGTTTTTTTTAATGGCACCTCACAGTTCAACCTATGAGGTCGTTAGGGTTCCGTACAAACTTGCGACATAACTGCGTAGACTTATAGGGTTGATTTTTACACAGCTCCATGGGACGCTGCTTAACTGGACTATCCTGTGGATGCGTTGCATTTAAGGCCTCAAACTAGGGGCAGAAAAAACATGTCATAAGCTGTGTCCACATACCAGGTATTCTGTAAGTTTCTTGACAAGAGGCTCGAGGTGCACCGTCCTGGCCCACGCGTCGCAAACAAAGCAGAGGTTGAAGTAGTACGCGTTGCGCGCGTATTTCTTGTTGTCTATCCGCACTGGGAAGCCCAGGATCTTCGACCCGAGGAGGGTTCTGGGAAAAGAAATATAGTTAAACGTTTTTATGATACGGTAAAAACAATCAACAAAAGTTTTACAGCTGAGGTATAGTTTTAAACTGTCATAACAACTGGTACGTTTTATTTCGTACTAGCTTTTGCCCGCGGCTTCGCTCGCGTTAAATTCGGGGTAACACAGTTCCTCTTGCGCCTTATTGATTTGTAATAGCAACGCTAAGTTTTCCCTTTTCTTCCCTCTTTCTCCCTCACATCCCACTTTTTTTAAATAAAAATTAGCCTATGTCCGTCTCCTGGTTCCCAACTATCTCTGTACCAAAATTCATCAAAATCGGTGTAGCCATTAAAGCGTGAAGAGGTAACAAACAAACAAACAAACAAACTCACTTTCGCTTTTATAATATTAGTAAGGAAGTAAGGATAAGGATTATATAGGGTTTTTTTTATTTAACCCTAAAAGAGCACACGGGTAGCGATAGGTGGAATACAATCAATTATGAAAACTACACACACAAGCCCACAGGAAGCTTTTATCAAGATTATTATTATATTTACTATTGTGTTAAAGTCCAAGTAGAGCCACACAAGACAGTGATTTTGAATGAGCTTGTTAATTTGTTTCTATGCAGGCAGGTGCACGGAAGCTAGTGGAGCTGAGCGGAACGGTAGCCATTATTCGATAGGCAGGTAAGTATCGCGTGCATTAATACCGTTCCGTAATTATAGGGTAGTATATATTTCACATAGGCAAGCACGTTATTAAATTAGGGAAACGCAAGTCTCTACATAAAAAAGCAAAGAAAATCGTTTAAATACAAATCATTAAAGAATAAGATTTTAGTTTTTTTACTTAAGTAAGGTTAAGATGGAAAACGTTGATATTGTACAGAAAAACAAAAATTATTTTTATTTTACAAAATAGTCGTCGAAACCTTATGTTACAAATTATATATTTATCATAAATTGTTACATTGTTGTACCGACAGGTAGGTAGGTAGGTAGATATGCAAAGTATTTATTGAATAAAATGCAAATGAACAACGACAGGTAAATAAATAAGTACGAAAATCAGGTAAAGCTGCCTGAAATCAATTAACTACGCTCTTTCTTAAGTAACGACCAGTAAAATAGACAATGTCGGGTGAAAGATGGAGGAGAAAATAAACAGCTGAATCTCAGCATTCTTTTTATGTCTATACAAATAAAGAAGTGTAAACGATAGTTATAAGCAAGATTCAATGATTTGTTTACAAAATATTGCATTTTTATGTCATAGTTTTGAAACTACCCGCAAAAATACTTACACTGTCAAAGTGCATCTCTGAAGTTGTACTTTCGGTATGATATAATGACTAACTGTATCAAAGATATCTTTCGATATATAATTTTCTGGCACTTGGCATGTTATCTTCGGCCCAGCGGTCGGATGGAATTCACACAAAAATATACAACGAATCGGCCCTTCCTGCCCACAACCTTCGTAATACTTCACTTTGCCATCCATCGTAAACAAATAAATTTCAATCAACACATCACTCACATATTTCTATTTACACTTTAATAATACACACATAAACACACAACGACGGAACTTTTAAGAAGTAAAGTGACACACTAAATTTATTTTCATTAACGTAAATAAAAACTGTTTCCACGCACTAATTGATACACCCACTCCTTCCGCGTTTTTTAATCGACTGACGTAATTTTATTGTGGTTATTTTGTTGATAATAAAATGACGTTTTGATTTAGTGTTGCCAGTGGTGAAACTCAAAATTACCCTTCTGAATTTTCGGTTGGCTAGAAAGATGGATGCTTTTTTGGAACTGTGGTAATAAAACATCAATCTGTCAATACTATTAAGAAATCCTTCTGAAATATAATCTATGGATAAAATACAAACAGAATGTATGTAGAAAACACTTTCTGTTTCTGAACGAGCACACACAGTACAATTAAGTGAAATGTCATTCATCTGATGTCATTTTTCTATTTGTAAATATTTAGGTTTTTATAATTAGGTTTAAAATGGATAAACGATCTTGCAAACTATTGATTGCAGCGACAGGTAGCGTAGCTGCCTTAAAAATACCGATTCTAATAAAATCCCTTTTAGAAATACCCGAGGACGAGTTGACTTATGTTTTTGAGGTTATGTTTACATAGAGTATTTAGTGTTTTCAGAAAAATTACAAAAATTTCACTAACATTACTTTTATATATTCATAGGTGCACCTAATAGTTACGGAACATGCGAAACATTTCTTCAAAATGTCGGAACTTCCTACAGATGTCAAGGTTTACGATGATACCTTGGAGTGGCAAGCCTGGAAGTCGAGGGGTGATCCTGTGCTGCACATAGAGCTTGGAAAGATGGCTGACATCATGGTGATAGCTCCATTAGACGCCAACACGCTGGCGAAAATGTCACAAGTAAGTGGGACATGCATTTTTATTGAATAACGTTGGAAACAATACCAAATTGTTTGCCGACGAATATTTTTGTCTTTTATTGTTTTTATTTTACAATTGTGTTTCAATTTTGGTGTACATTAAAGTGTAGTTGTGTATATGTATAGGTTTAAATGTGAGACGATTTTGCATGTGTGTGATCCCTGAGTATTAATAGGTAAAAACTGTTTGTTCAAGTTAGTAGCAATAAATCCTTAGCAGCATTACCACATATCTTTCATTATAACTCCCAGCAGTCTAAAGTGAACCTTTTCTCGAAAAATTCTAGTCTATTTCCTGATGCTTTTTAAAACTTTTTTTTGGCATCTATTATCTCCACTGCGATCAGTACCTTTTCATTTGATATTGAAACAAAAACACATTCCATTAAATTCCAGGGCTTATGCGACAACCTGCTAACCTGCACAACTCGAGCATGGGACATCTCAAGACCACTTCTTTTCTGTCCTGCAATGAACACAAGGATGTGGGAACACCCTATCACTTCTCAACAGGTGGCAACACTGAAAAGCTGGGGCCACATAGAAATACCACCAATCAGCAAGAAGCTAATGTGTGGTGATACTGGTATCGGAGCTATGGCTGAAGTCGAAACCATAGTGGAGAAAATCAAAAGTGTTGCCAATGAGAAATTCAATGTCACATTTGATTGAATTTTTTTTTTATAAATTTTGCAGTTATGATTTTTGGTGGACTGCAAAGTTTTTCTGTCAGTTTTAAAACGCTTTTAGGGCTTTTTAGGCCAGAGCTAGTGTTGGGTAAATTGAGCTTAGCAAATTTAACTTAATTGCATTCATCAATTTAGTAGGGTGTTTGGAAAGCAAAAAGAAAAGTTACAAGAATGTAGGTATGTACTTCTGCTCATTTTTTTATACGTTTTTATAACTTTTATATTGCATTGCAACATTATTTGCACAATATTTTTTCATGACATGTACTAATGCTAATAATCACTATAATTTGTAGACTTTTATTTTTAATATTTCTATTACTTGACCTTTCTCTTTTTTTTAATAATAATTTTATTAGGCTGTGGGCTATGACTTATTACAACATTGATCACTGTTTGTGAGCAGTCGAAAGGCTAATATTCCATTTTAGCGTAATTTAAGAGCTTTTTAGCCATACAAAATTAAGGACCAAAGAACTATGATCAAATTATTTTAGCTTTATTTTCGGATTAGGTTGTCATAGACCAATGGCCATTTTTTTTAAATCACTCTGTGGTCTTACTAGCTGATATAAGGAATATTGTTATGGTAAGGTACCTATAGGAATATCTTCATTTTTTAAAAATGCATAGAATAAAATAGTTATAATATATTGTTTTAATGCTTATTTAGTTTATAGTTTTGTTTTATCACATCCATAATGCTGTACAACGAAGGAAAAAGTAGATCTTTATGTAACTATTGGCTTTCTATACCAGTGATTTTGTCATTGACATTGATCTGCCCAAAATGGCCGCTTTAGCAGAATCAAAACAGAATAATGACATGTATTAAGAAATGATTCATTGAACAATGTAGGGCACAATGTAACAATTCATAATATTACTGCATCTGTAACTATTTTAAGAATTTTAACGTGATTCATAAATTAAGATTCCGCTAAAGCAGCCATTTTTAGCTCCCTGGACCCATACTTTGTAATACAAATTTTAAAAAATTGTTGAATTATTTTATTTTGCTGCAAAGCCAATATTATTGATGATTAGTAATGTTCATTTATCGTTAGTTTTATTGTTGCTTAGAACGACCGTTTTCATACTATCGTATTTTATTTTATCGCATATCAGCATACGCGCATGTTTTCGCGCCTTATTTCGTCTAAAAATAAATAGAACACGCGTATTCTGGCGTGTTTGCACAGGTGGAGAGGTATCCCTCGCGGGTTGTCGCTTATAAGCGCGTCAACGCTCGGACCAGTTGCGCGTGTGGCAACACACATGCCTACGTGCATTTCCAGAAACAAGCATAAACGCGCCGAAAATACGGTAATTTACAACCACCCTTAGCATCAAATATCAGCTTGTTTTTCTCAGAAACTGTATAATTATGTCAATTAAAATGATGAAAAATTTAGATTGGGTATCACTGCAATTCCAGTTTTGTGTTAAAGTTAATCCACTGCCTTCATAAAAGGCAAGGATTTTTTTATATTTAAATGTTCAATATTTAGATTTAAGGTGCTACTAAATGACACATTATGATTTTTTATTTGCAAAGTTAAATAAAATCACTGTTAATTAAATGTATGTTTTATTTATTGCATCCGAATACTGTCACTAATGCTATCGTACATGCGATACTAACATAAAATCAGAAATCGAATACAAACATACGATAATTATACACAAAACGTTTCTATAAATTTCTACTAAACTTAAATAGTTCCCGAATACACATGAAAGTACAAATAAAATATTTATTAGAAAAGATTTAAGTAAATATATTGAAAGAACATACAAGTGATTTCAATGCTTATTATAGGGTTACATTTCTCAAAACTGTGGGAGTGTAGGATTAAAATGGTGTTTATAATCTATTTAAAATGTATGTAGCACTCGGAATATTTAAAATCTGTAGTATGAAAAAAAAGTAAAAACCTCACAAGGGATATTATAGTTTTATAATTATCTTGAATAGGCACATACTGTACACGTTGCACGTTTATAATTAATTACACTTAATTACAGAGAAATACTATTCAATAAATACAGCTTAATATAATAGGTAAAGTGTACAAATATAAATAGTATAAAATAGAAAGATTGTACCTAGATTGCTAAATCATTGCCAAGAAATAATATTAGAAACAAAACGCCAAGCTATAATAAAATAAAATTAAATTCATATCCTAAAAGGGGATAGAAAAATTCATCAAAAACTTTAATTAAATGTAAATAATTAATTACCTGGCAATTCTGAAGTGATCTATGGTCTATTTTACCTCTATGGTGGGGTAAAATGGTGGGTAAAGTTACCTATTATTAAAACACTATCATCTGTATTCGGGAAATAATAATATTCAAAATGTTTAACTTGAGAAACCGTATCAAGAATAATACACAACATATTAATAATTAGATTCAATATTAAAGCTGTCGTCCAGTTTTGCATTCATTTCCTGAAATGAAGATATTTTTGTGCGGGTTTAGAGAGACACATGTTTTTGGAGTAAATGAAAAAGTGTAGATGACGAATTTTGGCATTCAACTTTATATGAAAGAAGAGGCTTAACTTGAATTATACGTCTGGATTTGGATTTTGACAAGCGTATTCCTAAAGTAACTACACAACATAGGTGGCAATGGCATTATGTGTATCTATCTAAACAACCATATTTCGCAGTCATAAGTGAATTCAAGACGAAATGGTATTTTTATTTGTTTACTCCCAAAACAGCATTTTTTCAAAGAAATGATCGCAAAACTGACCTGCAGGAATTTGTGCATGTAAACTCGTTACTAAACATAACCCTGTATATTTTATTTATACAACTCCCGAACGAACGAATTTAATCAATTTGTCATGACTTAGCGAAACAAATATTTTAAATCTAATGTGCGGATAAGCACCTCTATTTATTAACGTAAGCCTGAGTGCGCAGCTATTTAAATTATTCAAATAACATACCTAATAGTAAAAAAGATCAATTTTTAGATCGTTCATTACAAAATCATATTTTTCTTTTAGTGTATTAACTAATTAACGAAATTAATTATCATTGAATTGAATCATCCCAAATCAAATTATAGTAGTATATAATTTTATTGAATTATAAGTATAATTTTAATCGTTACGCGCTAATATAAGTGCTCAAGCATCAATATATTAAATATTCACTGGATCAATTAAATTATTAAACTTAAATAATCGACATTACAATGTAAAAGTACCGATTTCAGGCATAATATTAAATATATACGTACCCTAAAAATTATATTGCCCGCTTACATTCTCAAGTAACTTGAGTTAATACATAATAATATAAAAAATACAATATTTACATTATCTATTTTATGCGAATACAGTTCTGAAATTGGAACTTTCACAGGCAAAAAAAGAAACATATTTACAATGATAATTAACATAACTTATTCGAAATTTCAATCAGAATATTACCAGATCAAAAAAAGCCAATTATTTTATTGGGGAAAACTGTTTGTATACAAAACTTAATCTAGATGGAATAGTATCATAAATAATTACAGCTATAGTGTCATGTTAGGACTAATCAGATACATAATAGAGACACAATCGTTTCTGTTGTGTGGCGATAATAATACAAATATGTAGTATATCCTGATACGACATCTAACGACTTTAATATGTATTAGTAAGAACGTAATCTAACTACCAAGTGATAGGAATTTGAACTCAACTGTAACACAATAGAGTTCATTTCCTTATATGCACACAAACACATGCAATTTAATACAATTAGCTTTATACAGTTCGTAGCCAGTAGATGTCGTATCGTGCAGTAAAATAAATTTGAACTATCACAAGTAGGTAGGTAAAAATGCTATATTATAAATGCGTATGTTCCATACTATAATATTAAATATTACTAAAAATCGTTTATTGGTTCGTAATTATGTATATGTGTACATATATAAGGACACTGTTATTAATACCTATACTATATTTAAATCGAATAATCGCGTTACAAAACCTGTGCGTCTATTTTTAAAGGCCATTTTTGATCTAGCGGGACTAACTACCCATAGCTTTAACTATTTTACTATGAAATTCAGGTGTTTGTTGGTCCTATTCTTCGTATCTGCAGCTGAGATTCATGAAAAAACTATTTTTTTGCATAATTTTAAGGCTCCAGCTATGGGCGTGTAAACGGTACTAACTATTAAATATTACTAAAAATCGTTTA
This sequence comes from Ochropleura plecta, assembly GCA_905475445.1. Lineage (NCBI taxonomy): Eukaryota > Metazoa > Arthropoda > Insecta > Lepidoptera > Noctuidae > Ochropleura > Ochropleura plecta. The sequence continues at coordinate 3,042,685 of FR997735.1, forward strand.
TTGGTTCGTAATTATGTATATGTGTACATATATAAGGACACTGTTATTAATACCTATACTATATTTAAATCGAATAATCGCGTTACAAAACCTGTGCGTCTATTTTTAAAGGCCATTTTTGATCTAGCGGGACTAACTACCCATAGCTTTAACTATTTTACTATGAAATTCAGGTGTTTGTTGGTCCTATTCTTCGTATCTGCAGCTGAGATTCATGAAAAAACTATTTTTTTGCATAATTTTAAGGCTCCAGCTATGGGCGTGTAAACGGTACTAAAAGCTAAGCTTCCGTATAGAAAATAAAAAAACTCGTGTAAATGGTATCGTAGCAAAATACTGGTTTTCGCTGTCGCGCGTGGAATGGTATGAATCGTAGGCGTATCAAAGTTAGTATACTCTAACATATATTGCACCCAGTTTTCGGGGTAATTATTTATAAATGGCAACACTTTTAACGGTTACAAAAATTCAAATTGTCTGTTTCCATTGGACGTTTATAACTCCGCACCTTTTAGGCCAAAAACTACAAGCCAATAACATTGAATATATTTAAAAAACGTTTTTAAATGAGTGCAATATACGCGCAATACAAAATAGGCACATCGTTCAAACGACGGTTTCGTTTTGTTTGTCGAACATGGCTCGGGTGTACTTCGAAATAACTTCGTAAGTAGACTTGATGAGCTCGCAGCGTTCCTCAATCTCACAGTCCGTCGGCGCAGGCGCCACTCTGTACATCGACTTCTTCCTATTACTTTCAATATTAACGGGAAACTCAGTCAGATTATCCTCGATATTATAGATAGCTATCGACTGTTTTGTGTGGACCATCTCTAGGTCCTTGCGCTGTTTCTTTTTGTCAGTATTGCACCTAGCGTTGATGGATTTGACGGCGTTTTGTACGGGGGATTCCAGTGCATCACTGGAGTCAAGTTCGTATCATACGTCCAGTTCTTCTAGTCCTTTGGAGAGTCGGTGTGAGTTGATGCGGCGGCGGTGGGAGCGTCGTACGGCGTCAGCGCGGCGGTAGGGCTCGCTCCGCAACCCATGTAGGATGTCCTCTAAGGCTCCGTTGTACACCTCGTCTTGGTGAAGCAGCTTCTTTTCGCCGACGGCCTGAGATTTCGTTTTTAATTCGTTGATTACAGCCTCCTGTTGATAGAGAAATTATTAATATTTTGATAACTTTTTTATTTTAATATTTGGGATAAAACCGTGATTCTAATGACGATTGCTACAATGGCGGATTTAAAAGTCATGCTTAGAGCTGCTAAATAAAGAATTTATATTCTACGAATAATCAAGCTAAGGGAAATAGGGTTTTAAACCAATTACGTTTAGGTTGATTTTGAAGTGATGGATTTTCTATCTACTATAACAGCGTGTTAGCCGGAACTTAGATGATTAAATTTGATACTAAAGATTGAATACAAATAACCAAGGAGCGAAAAAGTTTGTAGCACTAAATATTAGGTTTAATTATAACAAGTAGCTTTTCAAGTCTACAAGAATAAGAAATAATATATCTATAATTAGCATAATAAGTAAACACATTCCCTGTTAAGTCCATGCAAGTGCAGCGTTAAGACAAAACATATATTTACACTCAATTTCTTTTGAAAGGTCATCGAACTCACAGGAGTTGCCAGACAAAATAATATTTACCAATTTTCTGTCTTCGTGTCAAACAAAAGAATATCGGTAGAAGAACGCATTTAGAATTATCACATGCAAGATCTAACTTAAAAAACCGACGAGTGCGAGTCATACTGGCACACCGAGAGTTCCGTACAAACTTGCGACATAATCAGCCTTATTTTTGACTGCGTAGACTTAGAGAGTTGATTTTTCACAGGTCTAAGGGACCATAGACTTGATCTATATGGTTTAATAAATTCATTTCACACATTCAAAGACAGTTCTTTTAAAAGTATCTTGACAGACGGACGGACAACAAAGTGATCATTTATGGTTTCCGTTTTTTCCTTTTGAGATACGCAACCCTAAAAAACTAACATTAGAGCCCCGGCCTCCATTTTGTTTTCAGAGCTCGATATGCCAACTCTTTCCTTTTGTCTGACAAGTTTTTATGTTAAATACGAACAATGATAATGCATGACAACTCAATAAAGAAAAATAAAAAACGCACGTAAAAAATAAACATAAACGGCTTCAATTGCTCTGAGTTTAATTATCGTATCGGCTTAACCTAAAGATTGACGCAAACGGCTGCTATTATTAAGCCACGAACTCCTTTAAGTTTCAATGAATATAGAAATAGTAATAATATAGGTTCGTCATAAAATAATAAATAAGAACTTGTAACTATAGAAAACAGGCCCGTATATAGCCTCTTTTCTTGGCCATAAATAGAGCTGTATTTCTATAGTTTTCTTTTGTTTCTTCTAAAGGTAATATCTAGTTCTAAATATAAAATTACGCCCATTCCATGCACCATTTCAAAACCTACTCACTACCCTATTATATAATGACTATATTTCTTTGGCGCACAAAAACAGTAACAACATACAATCCATGCACTGAGATGACGTAAGTGTTAAGAGTGTATAGTGCGATGTGTTAATACCTTTACTACCCTCCAACAACCGTGTTTAAGATATAAACAAATTCCAACTCCAATTTCACACTTCTATTCTAGGGTTATCTTGTTCATTGTGTTTGACGTCAAACGAATACAAACAACATTGAATACCGACTGTTACCGATTGTGAATTATTCTTGAGGGCTTAAAATGGCCGAATTTTAATACAAAAATCTCGTGAAGAAAGTTTCCAGTATGTTTGTGAATGGGGTACAATGGTGGAGGATGACCATAGACACTATGAAAAGAAGGTGTCTGGTTAGAAGAAAAGTAAAAAAGAAAGAAAGAAAACCTGTTTATTAGACTAGAACAGGACACAATAACAATAAAATCAGCCAAGAGCGAGTTGGACTCGCGCACTTAGGGTTCCGTAGAAACTTGCGACATATACAGCCATATCTTTTGACTGTGAAGACTTAGAGGGTTGATTTTGTCAGGGCTCCAAGGGACCACAGATTTGAGTATATAGTTTTAATTTCAACTCGATACCTTCATGCGTTCCCTAGAGGGTCTTAACAGACAGAGAGATGGACAACGAGTTCCGTTTTTTTTCCTTTTGAGGTAAAAAATAAGTTAATCAGCTAAATTGGTCCTGTATGAGGCCAAAAGGAAGATGGACAAAAGGGTAATAGAGAAGTATGGAAGAAGATATGCTGCGCCGAAAACAAGAAAATTGGGATAAGAGTAGGGGAAGTATGATGATGAGCAGAATCATACATACTGTGATAATATGAATCACGTTAACATTCTTAAAATACATGTGTCACAGTTGAAACTATGAATGGTCCCTGTGGGACCCTTTGTAATTTTACAAACTGTAACTTAATTCATAGTATCATGCGATAGTGATTCTGCTGAAGAGGCCATCAGCTGCTTTCAAACTAAATTATTGTATCAACACCGAATTTTAAAAGAGTGTGTTTTTTTTAAAATATACACTACTGGGAAAAATTATGGGATAAAAAAAATACCCAAATTTTTGGGTAATTTTCAACAGGCTGTAACTTCGAGAGAAATGGTCGAACAGGAAATAAAAAAAAAGGAAATTGTAGCTCCAAGTGTCTGGTTTTGGATTAGAATAGAAAAAAAAATTGTTCCACTCCTATAGACCAAAAAAAACACTCAAAAATAAAATTTGTTTTTTTTTGTTGCTGGTATTTTTAAGATTACTCAAAAACCCCGGAGGCTATAAACTTTTAAAATTTTAGACCTAAATTTTTCCAGTAGTGTAGATTAGATTAACCATTCTGGCTGGAATTTTGTGCATCCAAATGGTCTTTTTAAGCGACCATTTTAAGCCCCCTGATATAAGTTTTCATGCAAAATCTTAAAACGAATCTATCTTCTGTCTAAAATCCGTTTTAATTTTCTAGCTGCTTTCAAACATATAAACACCGTATGTTGCTTTATTTTTTAAACAAACATTAGTGAAACCTTTTGTATGTTGTAAGTATCGTTTAACTCCAAAAAACATATCCAGAACAAGAATCCATAACCCGTGCAATGGCACACCTCTATCCCAAATAGTCTAGAAGACCTACCCCTACTTCAGTGAGGGTTACTATGGTCGTGTGCATGCTAGGCGCGTGGGGGGTTAACAACCAGTCCGGACTTGCCCCAAATCATGCTGAATCTTTCTCATGGTCATTAGTCACACTTTGGCCCAGTCTTGGTGTGTAATAGTAGTAGAGGCTGTTATTTAGAAGTGTTTAACCGACTACAACGGAAAAATAAATAAACGGGTTCCAAAAAAAAAGCGGGTGCCCGTGGTAAACAACGTTTTTTATGGAAATCGGGTTTTTTTTTGCAAAATAGTTTTATTTTACTGTTCCGGGTAACTTATATTTATTTACCATGTTTTTGTTTATACTGTTATTGTGGGATTCTTTTTTATCTGGTAGATGGCATCCTGTATTACCGATAACGAATAAGGCCCAGTATAAAAAAAAATGTGAGCAATTAATGTATGTTATTGGGTTCAGACATGAAACTGCAATGAACGAAAATACTTCCTTCGAGTATTATAGCACCGTGCTTTTTAACCGACTAAGGCCAAACAAAAAGGAGAGTTATGATTTTATTGAATGTGTCCAACCCACACACAAAACAATGTTTTTTTTTTAATTCAAGCGTAACATCTTTTGTTTTATGTACATTGAATTTCCGAAAGAAACCATTTTGTAAGCCATCTACATCCATTACATACCAACCAACCCCACCTGTGGTTAGTACACACGCACACTCAAGTGTCCCCGTCAGTGTGAACTGGACTTACTCCTATAAGATAGGCCTTTAGCCTGGGCCCCTGGAGGCCTACACGGGCTCTAGACTGTGCCTCAACTGTGACAAGTGTTGCTGCAATAGGCCTGCGCTGACAGTCGCGTAGTTAAACCTCTGTGAGAAAGTTTACGGTGTTACCATCACCTACTACGAGTTTTTTTGGTAGTTTTTTATTTTTGGTTATGTGGCAATACTGGTAAGAAGTATTTTAAATTAATAGCTTGGATTACAAAAAGTGAAATATTTATAATGTGATGAGTAGAGTAATATAATTTTTGCTTTGGACTGTATTTTTATATTAATTATCGTCTATGGCAGCCCTTTGTAGGTTTTACTAGACATGGAAATAAAATCGATTTCTACCAATGTTGCCACATTAACCGTTAAATGTAATACACCACCACCGCTAAATGACATGTTACATCATGTGTTTCAATGTATAATGTAGTCTACCTGTCACCTCAAATATAACAAGATTAATGCACATACTCACTCACATCTTTCAGTAACAGATTGTAAGTGAAATAAAATCAAACAGCTTTCTTAATCACCTTTGAGAGAAAGTTAGCAAAAAAAAAGTTTATAGAAAACCAAAAATTATATTTAAAAAAACTTGGCTATGGTATTTGGATTAAAATAAACATCATCATCTATCTAGCCTGTTCCCAACTGTTGATTAAAATATTATTGACATAAAAACATCGGGTCACTAAAATTTATTCTAAAAGTAAAGTAAGTAAAGTAAAATTCGCAATTATTAACACAAAAAAGCGACATCTCCAAAAGTGATTAAGAAATCTAAAAAAGTAAAAATAAAAAAAAAAAACAAAATTAGTGGAAAATATGAGTACATTATGGAGAAACAGTCGAGTCACGGCTACTGTAGACAGAATGCATCAATAAGCCACAACACTTTGATTATTGCAAAGACTATCTTAAATCCGCTGGATAAAATGTTACTTTTAAATGGAAACAAACATAAATGAAGACAATATCGGACACTCACATTAAATAATAAACATGGTAATTATACCGTTTCAAATTGAATGCATGAATGTTTTAAAGGTAATTTTTGTCTGCCATTATAAAATTTAAAGCCTGCTCTACACGCGTCTGCAGATGTCACGTTGCAGTATAGACAGGGTAATTTACTCGTTTGTGGTAGGTATTTAAAGACGGCAAAGACGTCTGACACCAATGTGACAAACGCGTATGTGAAGTGTGTGTGCGAGGACTTGACAATTGCACACACACACACACTTACACAAAACATGATGCAACCCCTGTTTATTATAGTGGAATAAACATACTGATCCACATGGAATAGCTGAGATTGGTAAGAAAGACCGGCCGACGAGGCCGACGCGGTTACAAATCAAAACGAGGTAAATTACTCTCTTAGTTAGCCCTAATTGTGTATACATCCAGTGGTGACTGTTTTAAACTTGCTGTAATCAAAGTGTATTAGGCTTACAACTCTACGACAAATACTGTCCATTCACCTTGGAAAGCGTTATGTAGAGCCATCGAAGCGAATCTAACAATTAATGCAACATCGAGGTTTTAGGGGCTAAGCGCTGTTTAGTTTTAAAGAGTAAAATGGAGTTAGATTTATTTTTCAATAGTTTATCTCTTGTATGAGTAACCAATCAAGCTATTCAAAACCAGTTTGTGTGGTTCTCTCATTGTACAGGAAATTTATACAAAATTAGGCCATGTTATACTGGAAATGAATAGTTTGATATGTCCCCGTGTCTACTGGTATTTTATAAACATTCAGGACTAGTCAGTTTTTATTAAATATTCTAGATTCTACAAAATTGAAAAACTGCTTTAGCACTTTCAATTGACATTTCAACATTATTTTTATGTGTCATCAATTAAGCAATTTGTGGAACTGGCAATATGAAATTTAAGCAGTCCGATGACTTTTGCGCTAACTAAAATGACGTGTGAATTTGGTCATTCTGTTATTGTTTATTTAAAAAAAAAAAAAAATTTTTTTAAATAAATTCCTCAAGTTCCATCACGAAATACACTTCCCATAAAAATGTAGTCCTTCCTAAACAGCGCTCAACCCCCCTAGTCCCCCGCCCACGCGACAACCGTCCGTACTGCTGGCCACACAAGGTCCACAGTGGCATACCTGTTGTTTCTTCTGCATGATCTTAGCTTTGTTAGGGTCGACATGTTCGGCCTGCTGCGCAGCTTGCTCCAGCCTGCGACGTTGCTCGTTTTCGGTGTCCGCTTGCTGTAATGGTGGGCTGATTAGTTAACTATTGAATTGGTTAGACAGAACACGTCACGAGGTACTCCCGGCCATCGTCGACTAGGAATGGTAAGTAATGGGTAGCTCGCCGTCCGTCCGACGACATGCAAAATTATTTTAAAAGAGTAACCATGGAGTTTCTCACCGGTTCTTCTCCATTGGAAACGACCCGAACCGAGCACGTTATCTGGGCGTTCTATAAGTGCCCATGTAGGCCTATGTGAAATAAATAGATTTTGATATTTATTGAGGCCGGGGAGACAGGTCGAGTGTCCTACGCGCGCCTCTAAGAAATGACAGTAAAGCAGAGGGTTTCGGGTTTTTCGAAAGTGATAGGAGGCCTCGGAACACAAAGGGCAAAACAAAGAACATGAATAGGTTTAAGTCAGTACAAGTCCACTCCCTCTAGCTCCGCCCAAAGCGGGAGAATCTGTCAGCCGTCACGGTTTGTTTTAATTAATTAATAATTTATCTATTTAACTCTTGTTTTTGCTTTTACTCTGGATGCTCTTAATGTGCTCGATTTTCTACGTCATGGATTTATAATCACAACATGAATGATGTATCCATGATTTTGTAAAAATATTATGTTTTAAAAGAGTATCCATGGAGTTTCTTGCCCATTGTTCTCCATAGAGAATACGCTTCGGAATGGGCAACTACAGTACCTTCACAAGTTATTATGTCTTGTGACTGGGACTGTAGCAGCATCATTTTTTGTTTTAATGACATTCAATAGTGCCTGTAATGGTCTAATTGAAATAAATGATTTTGATTTTGAAGCCATTTAATAATTTCGAATCAGAAAAAAAAAATAGTTACATACCTTGAACGCCCTCGTGAACCTGACGAGCAGCGAGAAGAAAGCGTTGGCGTCACAGCCGCGCGGCGCCTCGCCGAAGTACTCCACGCACATAGCGAACGAGTCCTGGAACAATATACATTTATTATATTATTTTTGTGAAAATACGCAATTAATTTTCAAAAAAAACTATATGGGGTCGTTGTTTCTTATTCGACTACTTTTAAGATGAGACACCGAACGAAGTCAGAGGCCATTGTCTCTTTTTAAATTCAGACATATATGCGAACCACGGTCTTTATAAATGATGTTTATTTTGCAAGTAGGTTTTACAAACACTTTTACACGTCGTTTTTTTTTAAACTAGACGAGGACGGTGTTTTTACGAACAAAATCTGTCAGCCGCCATTTACTCCTAATGTTAGATAAGAATACAGGTTTACCTATGGATTTATTTATATATTCACACAAAATTAGTTTTATGAATAGTTTTTATGCATTTTAATTATGCACTTACTTAGGCGTAAGAAAATAAGTTTAAGGGGAAAATATACAAATCCATGAAGAGACCGGTTGTACTGTATGGGTCAGAATGCTAGGCTGTAAAAAAGGTGGATGAAAAACGATTGCATGTAGCGGACATGAGAATGTTGAGATGGATGTGTGGAGTGACAAAAATGGATAAAGTAAGGAATGAGAAAATGCGATGAGAGAGAGAGAGTATATAAGAGGAAGTTTGAAAGTTGCGTCGGTTACATAAAAATTGAAAGGGAGTCGTTTGTCTTGGTATGGACATGTAATTAGGAGGGAAGAAGCACATGTGACTAAAAGCATCACTTTTCACATCACATTTGTTTATCAACACGCGGGCCCCGGCTAGTAATACATAATTTTCCAATGCTCTTGGCTCCAGGGCCAACAATGTATGGGCGCAGAGCAATGTCCCTTTAAAGTGTTACCCGTACCTGTGCATGTTTGGTCTCTGCCCTCAATCTCCTCAGTTTATCAGCCGCATTCGCTAGGAAGTCCCTGAGGACATGTGGGGACGCTCTCAGTCCGTCCCTGGCTTCAGCCTCCTTCCTCACAGCCTCCATCCCGCGCTCCAGCTCGCACACGTCTCCTGCTACGTTCTCTAGCGATACTAGAAATAAGATAAACAGAAATGGTTTAGTTTGTAAGCGATTATCTTAAGCAAGAAGGGTTAAATTCGCTTGATTTGGAAGTATGCAGAAATTCAGTTTCAAGTTTCCAATTTTTTTTTTGTTTTTTTCTTTTATCTAAAAAGTGAGTGCTTGAGTGTTAGCTGCTAGTGACGGTCTGCGCAGGATCATACCTGCGGCTCTAGAAAATTCTTACGTAAAGCTGCATCGTCTCAGGGTGAGGAGAATGAGGAAGGGAGCCGGAGAGTGAGGAACACTCCACCTTCCGGTGGTTCTACTGAGGATCAGGACGGTAGGAGGAGGAGAAGGTGGACGAGGTTGGAGGAGGAGGAGCAGGGGAGGCGGAGGATGTGGGTTAGAGGTTTCATTATTAAGAAAAGTAGAAAAAAAAAATGAAAACTTACCTTGAGCAGCCTTATCAATATACAGCAGCTCAGTATCAAAGTTCATCAACTCTGGGAAATTCTGTCTGATCGTCGCAACAATATAATGCAGCAACGATACCCTCTTATCAGTCGCCTTCGTATCCATCAACGTATCTAACGACTGCAGCTTGAAACCGTACGCCGGCCCCCTCTTACTACTATTCAAATAGTTCCCGAACGCAAGAATAATCTCCAATACATTGCGTAGTTTATTCGAAGATTTGACTGAAGAAGACCCAGAAATAATGGCATGGATTTGTGGCGTTATTAAGTGTATGTTGTCGAAGAAATTTCCCATATAACTCATGATGGATAGTTTTGCTGATATTCTTTCTACTTTTGCTAGTTGCATCAAGAATTTGTCTTCTTCCGTGAGTTGATTAATGGGTTTCTTTTCAGCTACGTATTCCTTATAAGCTTTTTGTTCGGCTTCTGTGGGCACCATGCGTTGAAGTATCTCGACACTTTCTAAAGGTAATTGTTTGAGGTCTAAGTTGTTCACGGCTGCGATTACTTTCTCAACTGGCGTGTCGAGTTTTCTTCTTGATATTGCTAAAAAAAAGATAGTTGGTTATTTATTTAATTATTTATGCACATAAGAGAACACAAGTACAGCAGGCCTGCGAGAGGAAACTTGTGAAAGAACCGTACAAACTTGCAACGTAAATGACCATATCTTTTGACTGCGTCGACTTATAGGATTGTTTTTTTCCCAGTTCTGAAAGAGCACAGACTTGAGTATATGTTTTTAATTTCACCTCCACGCGTCCCCAAGCTAAAGGAACTACACAGACAGACAACAAAGCGGTCCTTTAAGGATACCGTTTTTTTTCCTTTTGAGGTAAAAACCCTAAAAAAGATTGTCGATGATCCGCTGAAGCGCATACTTTTTCTAAAAGATATGTAGACGGTAGGTACCGGGCCTGTGGACGGTGAGCAATGGGTAGCTCACCGTCCGTCCGTCTATTGACAACAGGCCGTGTCGACGGCGCTTTAGTGTTTCACGCGCGCCTCAAAGAGATGTCAGCAAAGCAGAGGGGCTTGCCAGAGCCTCCGCCTGCCGGGGTTGCGGGTTGTTCGAAAGAGATACTGCGGCCCCGGAATGTAAAGGGCAATAGAAGGAACATGGGTGGGTTTTAGTCAGTAAAAGTCTGACACGCCCCCCCGCTCCGCCCAGAGCGGGGAAGTTATTTGATGATTTCCCACCCCAAAAAAAAAGGTAGGTAGGTTCAGTTTTTTTTTATTTGAATTTATAGTTACCTATATTCCTGAGCCGCGTATGTTCCAGCAGCGACACAGTGTCAGGTTTCCGGAACCGTTTGCTGGGGAAGGACGCGAGTGTGTCCGTGTCCGTGTCCAGCTGCGGACAGGCGCCACCGATGCGGAACTTCTCTTCGAACTCTGTGAAGTTTATCCTTCGTCGGGGTCGCTCCTCGTCGAGCTCGTTGAAGATTGTTCCTCGGACCTGTGAGTGGGAGGGAGAAGTTGAATTGTAGTATTTTTTTTTAAATAAAATAGGTACCTATTTTAACATATATAACATAAATCTTATTAACAATAGGCTGGTTTCCAAGGAATTTGAGTTTGTGACCCTAATAAATGACAGGAACTTAGCCAGTTTCAGTTGTTGGCCTAGTCATTATTTAAATATATATATATACTAGCTGTGCCCAGCGGTTTCACCCGCTGCTCACTTAGGGATATGAAAAATAGATGTTGGCCGATTCTCAGACTTACTATGCATAAAAAAATTCATAAGAATCGGTCGAGCCGTTTCGGAGGAGTATGGGAACGAAAATTGTGACACGAGAATTTTATATATTAGATATATATACTAGCTGCACCCCGCGGTTTTACCCACATAGACTGGGATATATTTAAACATCATCATTTTCCTGCCCTTGTCCCATTCTATTCGAAACACGTTTTGTTCTTCCATTCTCCCCCTATCAGACGTCACGGCATCATTTACTCCTTTCTCCTTCATATCATTCCTTACACAATACTACCTACTGGGATGTATATACATAATGTTAAATTTCTTGAATCACTCTATCGAAAGCTGAAAACTGCATTAAAATCCGTTGAGTGGTTTAAAAGATCTAAGCAAACAGACAGCGGAAGCGACTTTTAAACATAAATATTGTGGATTGAAAAGGGTTTATATTTCTATACCTTTTTCAATACACAAAATTTATGCTCATGACGAATATGCATTCGGACTCATAACTATGATATCATAACTAGATTTTTCATCAATGATGATGATTCATACACAATTTTTATGTTTCTTTAAAAACCAACTCACTTCTCTCAGGATTCTATAATTGGATGTGTGGCAAAAATATTGAAGTGGTTGAGACTCACCTGATTAGGCTTGAGCGCGATCCAATTGAGCGTTGGCAACTTATACTTAGTGTCCACCTTCCTCTTTATAGTCATAGCATCTGTATGCATAGGAGGCGCCATCTGACCTGGAGCCGGGGGCGCGGGCGGGGGCGCGGGCGCGGACAGCGGGGGCGGGGGCGGGGGCGGGGGGCAGGGCGCGGGAGGGGGCGGCGCGGGCGCGGGGGGCGCGGGCGGGGGCGGCGGGGGCGGGGACTTGAACGTGGGCGTGTCGCCGTTGGGAAGGGGAGGGGGAGGGAGGTGACCGTTCGTTGTGCCGTTGCACATCGCGTGTGTTGATATAGCACCCACTGGAAAGCAAAGGTATATTTCATTTAATATAAGTATTATTAGCAAAGCTGACAGTTTGTTTCGTCACTTCGTGTGTTATGTTAGGAAGTTATGATTAGGAGGCTATTACATGTCAGTTGTGCCCAGCGGTTTCACCCACTGCTCAGCTCCTGACACTGGCATGGCAAATGAAATGACTGCTATGTTGCAGCACCATGCTGAGATAGGGGGCCTTTTAAACTCTTTATTAAGACACAACTTATAGAACCTTAATCGACAAAGTCACAACTATATAGACTAGCAACACCGACCATATTTCGTTCTCAAGATTGAAGAATGCAAAGCAATTTAGTCATTAGAAGTTCAACATATTGTATTCACAAGGTTCAAAATCGTAGTAAGACACTCACTGGAAGCTCCTCGGGGCAGGGACTTGGTGAGAGACTCCAGTTCCTGCACCTTGGACTCCAGCATCGACTGACGGTTGCGCGAGTCCTGTTGCGCGCGTCTTAACGTTGATACCTGGAGAGAAATCATCAGACATGTTAAATAAGTCTTTATTTCGATCGCACATGATCTAAAACTGTTTTGTGATGGTGATTGAAGGCTTGCGCCCATGGACGGTACTACGACAAGGGATTTTTACACGACGAAGTAAAATAAACTATTACACTATTATATTAAAGATGAAATTTCAAGCCTGAACATCGCATTGCACTAGTTTTAGTAGCTACGACGATTATTATTGAAATTTCAACTATAATTTCTGTAAGTTAAAGTATATTCTGCTTTGTCAGATAAGAATCACTAGCAGACTCTAAGAGGGCAGCCCAAGAGGATTTGGGAGTGTTTTTTTTACTGAAATATCTTTATTAGGATCTAACCGACAACAACTCTATTTATCCTCCTTAAAAAGAGTCAAATTAAATTAGTTAGAGAAACTCAACGGACGCCATACTTCAAGTAATTACAAAAACAAAATCGAAAAGAATATGACCCTCTAACCAATCTAGCCAATCACATCTGTGGAGTTTCACTAATAAATTTAGTTTGACCCATAAACACTAGTATGCCGAATCATACCTCCTCCACGACTTGTCTCCTGGCTTCAGCGAGCTGGTCTCGCTCGGCTCTGACGGCGGCCAGTTCCGACTCCAGTGTGGCCAGCTTCGCTATCGCCTCTCTCTCTAACGCCGCCATTCGTTCGTGTGCCTTGAACAATACAAGGAAAGAAAATTGTGAACAAGCGAAATACTGTTTCAGCCGACATTTTGGGTCAAGTGATACTCCTGCAAAACCATCTGCTGTCCACTATTTCGTATGCGTGGAAATGTCGTGCTATTCCAGATTAAAATCTATCTCTGTGCCAGTGATTACATCCAGATCTATTCAGCCGAATTTAGGTATCAAACATCCATCCATCGAAGGCGCGTTAGTGTTCCACGCGCGCTTCAAAGAGATGTCAGCAAAGTAGACGGCCAGGGACACCGCCGCACGGGGTGAAGGGCGAGGAGAAAGAGATACCGCGGCCCCGGAACGTAAAAGGCAATAGAAGGAACATGGGTGGGTTTAAGTCAGTACAAGTCTGACACTCCCCCCCCCTGTTCCGCCCAGAGCGGGGGAAATTATTTGATGATATCCCACCCAAAAAAAAAAAATTGTAGACGGCAAAAAAATCATGAAAATTATGTCGTTTCTGTTCTCAAAAGTGCATTCTATTAAAATGCTTCCTGATTGTCAGAAATCTAGAGCTAAACTTACATGTCCTAACTCATCTTCTAGTTCGTTGACCTTCTCCAGGGCGGCGGTCTTGGTCTCGCTGTCCTCCATCAACGCGGCCACGTCGAACACGTTATCCAAGTATGCTGAGATTTGAACCTGAAACCATTTCGGAAGAGTATAGTAGAATAGGGCTAAGCTTCATTTTTTATTTAAAAATATTCATAGAAAATGGAGTCCGCCTTTGTTAAAATAATTTGTGAAAAAAGTGTAGCAATTATAGCCTTTTGGTGTGGCCATCGGACTGTCAAGTCGTAAGTCTCGAGTTCTAACCCAAGACACGCAACTCTGATTTATGTGCGTATTGTATAATTAATTATTTATTCAAAGGAGATTGAGCACTTATAGTCTCACTTTTTGACGCGTAAAGCCATTAGAGTTAATGTATAATTAATTATGTTATTTTTAATGTTTTTTTACCTAAATTCATTGAAATCATTTGTGGGGTTTCTATTTTAATTTTAATTAGTATGTACATATTTAATAAAATAAATACGTCATTTGTTGCCTAATAGTGAAGCGACTCCTTTTTCAATTATAATCGATCGATTAAACACTAACATAAATCATAGAACAACAAAATAATTAACATTTGCAACTAAAAAGTATTAAGAGTTGTCCTTATTATCATTCTTTAATTCTGTTACTATTTTTTTCCATTAAATACAATTTCTAGGCAAAAATAAAACAATTAAGATATAATCGATAATGTTATGATGCCCCGTAGTCTATTGTTGTGTCACAACACTATTCGGTGAAATGTCAAACAAAATCGGTGTTTTCTGTTTACCGTGTTAGCTGCCGGTTAAGCCGAGAATATTGTTTAGGATTTCTAGATCAATGTGTTTAATCAAATATCTTAAATAGTAAGTAATACTCAATTAATATGTACCAAAATAATGCAAAATATGTGCCAGTTAATAACGTTTCAAAACGAATTGTTTTGAGATGTAACATAACCTCAAAAGGTATTAAACATTTTTTTTTTCAAAAACCCCACAATATTTCATTTTGAATTTAACCTTGTTTTAAAGTATGAAACTACCCCTTTTTTGTGTCTAATTTTCACTACTATACTGTGTCAAAAGTTGCGCAACCAAGTGCCATAGTAGGCTGCGCAATCTCCTTTACGCACAAGTTAAAACTGTACAATGGCGGACTTAATGACTTATCTTTCTCTGCTTTCACGAGGTTCTCGTCATGCGGGACCGTTATGTCAACAATCATAATTATTATTATTAGGGCTTACATTATTATTATCTATTTTTCTTCTTCTTCTTTTGATCAGAACAGATATGCCAGAAGATTATTTGCCAGACCCTCTTCCCTAAAAGAACCATACTGGCATTCTACAAGATGTAGAATGACTAACCTGTAAATCATCGCTCTCACACAACCGCAGCCTCTCGAGATAGTCGTCCAACTTGAGCGCAGTGAACTCGTACTGCAGATGTACCCTGAAGTTCATGTCCTCAACCGAATGGACGATTATGTTCACGAACTGCATGCACGCCACCTGGTGGATGAGAACAACATCAATATGGTGGTAAGACTTGATATGAAAGAAATAGGGCGATGGATATTAGTTAGGGGAATATTTGGCGCAGATTATGCATAACTTTATATTGATGAGCTTACATTGGTTGAAATCTCTGGATCTCCAGAGTCTCATCAGTGATTTTTACGTGATGCTTTAAAATAGAATAACCTTTATTGCGCATCAAAATTGCAATGGCGGTCTTATCGCTGACAGCGATATCATAAAGACAGCCTTTGGATGTATATACTTCGATTCTAGGCCGAAACCTAAGCTCATGGTTGAGGTAAATATAGTCATAAAAACATGATCAGTTGGAAATCGAATCCCAACCATGCAGGCAGCACGCACAAACGTCGTGCACGCCTCCCCAAACATGGCACTCATTTCATCCACATCTTTACATGAAAAATTTCGAAAAACTCACCATAAACTCAATATGAAAATTATCATAATTCATAAAGTACTCCATGAGCGTGTGGAACCGCCTCGGTTCTCCGACCACCTCCTTGAAGTTGTCGAAGGCAGACAGTATGATCTGATGGCCGCCCTTCACCAGGCATATGGCCGCCAGGAGTTCCAGGACTAGAGCCTTGGTGCGGAGCGAGTGGTGGACCAGTGAGAGGGCTATGCTGTTGATCGCTTCTCGATGCTGAATTACCATGTTGAAGCCATACTGGAATTGGAAAAAAAGGATGAGTAATCAATCAAATCAAAATCATTTATTTTAAGTAGGCCTACAGTCCCAGTCACAAGGTATAATAACTGTGAAAGTACTGTAGTTGTCCATTCCAAAGCGTAGATCACTATGGAGAAGAATGGGCAAGAAACTTCATGGATACTCTTTTAAATCAGAATATTGTTACAAAACCTGGTTACATCATTCGTGTTAATATGGTAAATTCTGTGAGAACGATGTAGCAAGACGTGCACATTAAAAGTATCCATAATAAAACAAAAAGAAATTCAAAAAGAAATAATTAATTCAAATAAGCCCTGGCAAACTGAGAGATGACCAGTCACAACTGACAGCGCCCATTCACGAACATGACGCATAGATAATTTAGATCATATAATTTAGGGTCGATGATATAATATACGTATTTGAGTGATGATTTGTATTAGATGGCCAAATGATATTTATTTTATAAGTAGGTTTTAACAAACTCTTTTTACACATAGGTATTTTTTTAAGTTGATGAGGCCGGTATTTCGTAACCGACTACTCTGAGAAGAAACAGCCGAAACAAACTCAGAGGTCATTGTCTCTTTTAAGGTCCAGACAAAAATCTTGGTCAACTTACATGAGAACAATGCATATAGTATCTGAAATGGTATTTTAAGAAAATACTGCGAGCAGGACATTCCAACATTAAAAAAAAAATACCGCAACAATCCCAGAAATATTTTTATTAATGTTCATTTATTGTCTCTAAAATGTGAGGACAATACACATTGACATACCTTATTATTCATGATAGCCCTCATACACATGATGCAGACATGTATATCATCGGTGGAAGCTCCCATGTTGAGCCTGGCCGCGTGCCTGGTGCGTCTCCTGGCGACGGCCGGGCTGGCGGCGCCCTCACACTCGGCCTCCGCACTGCGCGCTCGTCTCCTCCAGGAGGCTGACATGGTGGACCCGGTCTCTGTTGGACCGCTGCATTCTGATGTTGTGGTGTTTACTGGGGATGATGAGAGACTAGTTGGTGAGGCAAAGAACTGGGACTCGATTTAAATTACATGCAATAGGTAAGTATAAGTTTAAGTATAATCTTTATTACACAAGAAACGGTTACATTATTTGTGAAGTCCCTGACTCCTGTGCTAGGTGAAAGACCTGTGTTACAGGAGCTAGTGCCCTCTCCCAAAGGAGATTTTACAGTGTTATGTGCAACAAGATTAACTAAACAATAATATTGAAAAAAAAAACACGAATGCCGTGTCAAAAAAATGAACTAAAAATAAAACAATCACAGAATAATTAAAAAAAAAAAGTGTGGGTGTTCATTTATTTTTCATACCCGCCACATTGCATTTCTATATATATTTTACAATGATGCAAGGATTCTAATGATACCCCATACATGTAAATCAGTTCAGGCGTTTAGAAGTTATGATGGAAACTCACGTAGGTATGTACATACAAACATACATGAACCCTGAAAACATAACACTCCTTTTTTGAGGCAGTGGTGTAATTAAAGGTGAATGGGACTGGTTTGAAATAAACTAAAATATGCAGTTCATGGCTCCGGACAGTACGCATGAATTGAAAAAATCATATTGGTATTTACCCGGATTTGAACCCACAACCTCATGCAATCAGAGTGAAGCGCTTAACCTCTGGGCAATCACGACAGTTTAACGCCCAAAAATATTACAATCGTAATAAATGAATGACCATTTTTATTGTCCTATATGACTTCCGTTTCCTCATCGGCCAAGCTAAATCCGTGAAGTCGATTCTAACCTTGGTTGATCCCATCGCTGGACTGACTCCTGGCGAGCGCGATCCTCTGCTCGTGCCGCATCATGCTGAGCCTGAAGCTCAGGTAGTCGATCAGCACGTCCAGACCTTGGTTCTGCTCGTTCAGGAACTCGCGCACCCATCTGGAAACGTAAACGTAATAATGTTTATAAATGGTCACAATAATTAACTAGCTAAACTCTGCAGACGATATCGATGAGTTTCACTAGCTTATTTTATTTAACCCTACAGGGTCGTTTCTCCCGGGGTTGCGAGTTGTCCGAAAGTGATACATTATGGTCTTAGGAAACTAAATAAAAAACCGACTTTTACAAATAATAAAATCTCAAAAAGGTCTAAACTACTTCATATATTTTATTTGGTTTCCTCAGCTAAAATGTGAAGCTTCTACAACATTATAGAGTTCGCGCAAGATCACTGTGCGCAAATCCCTTCCGCACTTCTAATCAGTTTCGGCATAATGATTACGATTAATTACTTTGAAAACCAATAAAATTACACTATGCCAAAAGTGATTAAAAGTGCTGCCAAGGATATATTTTTCGATCTGATCTAACGCGCGTAGTATATTCCCGCCCTCTACTTATGGTGAGATTTATTCAGCCCCAGTTCTCCCTGTCAGGAAGAAATACGCGAGCCTATCCTTAAACGGCACATAATTTCCTGGCTGCCGTCCAAACAGATATGGGAGTGCACTATATTCGATGTCTCGATGGCCCGTGAGTTACACGCGTGCTTGTAGTGGTAAGGCTGCTGTCTCGCTGCCGATGAAGCGATTATGTTCTCGCTCCAGAAATGGATAAGAGATTGAAAGTCCCGTGTCACCGGGGTTGCGGGTTGTTCGAAAGAGATACCGCGGCCCCGGAACATAAAGGGGAATAAAAGGAACATGGGTGGGTTTTAGTTAGTACAAGTCTGACAATCCCCCCCGCTCCGCCCAGAACGGGGGAAGTTATTTGGTGATTTCCCACCCGCAAAAAAAGGTCCCGTGTCAGTAAAATGTATATAGACCACCTGACCGTTTTCGACCACGGCAGCCTATTTTAACAGAGATTAGTCATCTGCATGGGAGATATGTGCACAAGTGTGTGCGCAGGCACAGGTGCACTATTTGTTCCCTCAATCTCATAGTCAGATGGTACGAAAAAAAAACATAAATATCTGTAAAATATATATCCCTATCGCAGCTATCCCTATCCTATCGCAGGTCTGCTGGAAGAGATTTCTTTATGAAATAAGCAGTACCTTTGTGCTCTTTTTTTCCTTATGTACTTTTTTATATAATGTTTTGTGTGTACATAAATAAATAAATAAATATATCAAATATGTACTTTCAATATTACAAAGAGGTAAAGTTTGTATATTTTTACTTTGGTTGGTCTAAGGCGAAGTAGACCGGGACGTAACGCACCGGATCAACGCAGGATGGATGAAATGGCGACAGGTCACTGGAACAACTTGTGACCCACGGATGCCCCTCAAGTTAAAGGGGAAAATATATAAGTCCGTGATTAGACCTGTTGTACTGTATGGGTCAGAATGCTGGGCTGTAAAAAAGGTGGATGAAAAACGATTGCATGTAGCGGAGATGAGAATGTTGAGATGGATGTGTGGAGTGACACGAATGGATAAAGTAAGGAATGAATATATTCGAGGAAGTTTGAAAGTTGCGCCTGTTACAGAAAAATTGAAAGGGAGTCGTTTGTCTTGGTATGGACATGTAATGAGGAGGGATGAAGGACATGTGCCTAAAAGAGTGATGAATCTGAATGTTGATGGACGGAGAGCGAGAGGAAGGCCAAAGAAAAGATGGATGGATTGTGTAAGGAATGATATGAAGGAGAAAGGAGTAAATGATGCCGTGACGTCTGATAGGGGAGAATGGAAGAAGAAAACGTGTTGCGCCGACCCCAAATAGAATGGGACAAGGGCAGGAAAATGATGATGGTTGGTCTAAGGAACTACTGATCACATTCAAATAACTAAAGGGAAGTTAAATTATCTTCAATTGTAATAAATATATTAACGAAGTTCCCGTAGGATAACTATTTAGACCATACGGCCAACGAAGCCGCAGGCAAAAGCTAGTGCGTAACATGTTATGAATAATAGGATTGATAGCTGCCTGTCCACACTGTCGGCGAGACATTGGTGAAAAAAAAAACAACTCGTGGCCAGAGACTTTATTGTAGCTGTACTCGCTTCTTACTAATCGCCTGCGGTGGGACTGGTGCCTTACGCAGCTGACGCTACTATTTCTGCTTCATTCTATAGTTGCGTCCACGATATAACTAACGTAGTTTACAAGTCTCAATGGTAACAATAAGCTTCGGCGTTCATGTCATCTGTCACTACTTTTTTTTGTAACAACTGTCAAATATCTACAAATGGTAGCCGGGAACAACGGCTTAACGAGCTTTCCGAGGGACGGAGGAAACTCGGTAGGAAATGCTGTTATTATTTAGCTACAATCTCCATTCTTCCTTAAAAATTAATAAATCTAAAGAAGTACTCACTCTATGTGATTTGTTCGTAAGGAAATCTCCAAGTCCCTGAGGACTTGCGTCGAGGTTGAGTCGCCGACCATCTTTCGTTTCTGAAAAATAATGAAAGTAAATCGTTAATAAAAAATTATACGAATAAAAAAATACGAATACCATGACACTACATAATTATTTTGCCTATTATAGATGACGTAAAATTCACAAGATAAGCCTTTTAAGGCACCGTAGATGCGGGCCTGTGGACGGTGAGCAATGGGTAGCTCACCGTCCGTCCGTCTATTGACGACAGGCCGTGCCGACGCGTTAGTGTTCCACGCGCGCCCCAAAGAGATGTCAGCAAAGCACAGGGGCCTGCCAGGGCCACCGCCTGCCGGGGTTGCGGGTTGTTCGAAAGAGATACCGCGGCCCCGGAACGTAAAGGGCGAACGAACATGGGTGGGTTTTAGTCAGTCCAAGTCTGACACTCCCCCCCGCTCCGCCCAGGGCGGGGGAAGTTATTTGATGATTTCCAAACAGAAAAAAAAGCCTTTTAAGGAATGAGTTCCTACTTATCAAAGCTACAAACCGCTAGAATTGTGCCCGGTCGAATGTTGGCAATGGGTTCGCCCCCTTTTATAATTTAAATTCCATTTTAAATTCCATAAAACTAAAACATAACTGTCAAAATTTGTCTGCACTTAAATACACCCCTATGCCTATCCTTTAGAGAAATATAGGTGTTCTTAAGTTATATCAACCGACACCAATCGATTGCAATCAAAATATTTTGTTTCACATAGGCCTACATGGGGACAACATCGAGAAAAATGGACGGTTGGGGTTGGTCGTACTCTATGGAGAAAAACCGACAAGAAACTCCATAGTTACTCTTTTAAAATAATTTTGTATAAGTTGTTATATTGCAGCGTTAGTACTTAAGGACAAGACAGCGGAGACTGGACGATAAGTCGGTGCTTACTTAAAAAAACATACAGTTAAATAAAAAGTTAACAAGCCCCTAGGGATCCACAAAGCCTACAATGTCCACTCATTCACAAACAATCGGTATAAAACCTTATTCCCTTATCTAGAACAATCAAAACCGATACTCCCACAACGGATTCCCATAAATAAACAAAGCTTAAACATTACAAACAGATAACAATGCCGCCAGCTAATCACGAAGTCTACAACAACTGAACATCCGGAGAAAGTCGCAGATTATGCTCCTCCCCGTGCACCCTGAGACCTGACTGAAGGTATGTTTGTATGTGTAGACTGTAGATCACGACTGCACGAGCAGACGCTAACATCATATGGATCGAGAAAGGTCAGGTATGCACCATACGTTGGTAAGGTAAAGAGGATTTTTATGAGGGATGCCTAAAGATTTGTATAAACAGAGTTTTCTTTGGTAATCTTTTTGAAAACGTTGCCCTCTCTAGGAATTTCTCCTGTCGTGGGTGCGTTTAAAAAATTTCAACTCACATACACAAATAACCATACCCGGAAAAACTACCATACAAATATTTGTTCCGTGTGGGGATCGAACTCGCGATACGCAGCGCAGCAGTCGATCACTCAACCAATGCGTCAATCGTACCGTCAAAGTAATTCCATGTTACACTTCCTGAAATATATTTTGTACAAAGTGAAATGAGTAAGTAATTCAGGATTGTAATAGGTTTCTGCCTGCTCCCATGGGAAAAAGGCGTGAGTTTGTGTATCTAAATGAAAATACCTGAAATAGCCACCACGAGTACCTAGCGGTAAAAGTGCTTCTCTTACCTACAATCAATTCCGCTATTTATGTATATGACCTTACTGACGTGATTGTATAATGAGTAATGGAACGAAGTTTTGGAACGAAGTTCGTTATCGCGCGTTGCGAAAGGTGGTTATATACGGAAAAAATAAGACCAAAAGTTGTAACGACACTTTTTGCTATAGTTGTAAGCCGTGCGGCGTGTGCGTGTTTCTCTGTCTGTCTGTCTTGCTGTCTGTCTCTCTCTCTCTCTCTCTCTCTCTCTCTCTCATAGAAAGCACGCCAGTTATTTTCGTTTCGTCTTTCTATTTCGCATTGAACAGTGTCGCGACAATTATTTTTGTTGAATGTATACAGGTTTTTTGTACATAAGAAATAATAACTTCGTTCCATCCGGGTGTCCCTTGACACCTCTCAAGTTTTTTTATACGCTGATACGAAAAAACTAAAACTTCTCATCATCCACTGCTGAGTATTCTCCTCTTTTTTCTCTAAATAGGTTTGCGTTTGGGCGCAACTCGCCCGAGGTGAAGCAATGATAGGGTGGAGCACGCTTGGCTATAAGAAACCTATTCACTCAGCCTCCATTCCTGTCTCCCATACTTCCCGTTTCCGTATTTCCCTTATTTAGCTTTTTGGCCTTTTAGTGATATAGCCAGCATTTTTTATGTCAAACTAAAATAATGCTGAATCCTCCGATACAAACGCTTATTTTCGTTGGATCCCAGTTTTTGATCCCACTTTAATATTTTTGGCGTTGGATCCCACAAAACATTATTATATATTTCCGTTGAATCCCAAATTTGAAAAATACTAAAAACATACATTTTATTGCCACTGAATCCCAAAAACTATTTCCGTTGGATCCCAGATGTTTAAAAACATCTGAATGCGGGTACATCCAACAACAAAATCACAACAATATTTTAAGGCGAAATTTTGTATGTATGTTTGTTATTCCAACACGCTCAAACTTCTAGACTGATTTGGATGAAATTTGGGTATGTGGATAGGTTATGTTAGAATAACGGGTGCCTGCCGTTTTTCCGAAAAGATTTGGACAAAATTACATTACCCAAACAAATTATAGGAACCGGGAACTAGGTTTGGTTATGTTAAAACTGTGACCTCCTACGCACGAGCCGAGCGAGCGGAGCGAGCGGTGCCGCGGCAGCGGCCGGCGAGTGCCACAAACGACTTGCATTTATAGAAAAAAGAGATTGTTTTTAGTTGTTTACCCGGAACTGAACTATTTAGATTAGGATAATTACTTATTTACAAAAAAAAGGTTAGGTTAAAACTGTGACCTGTGTGCCAGAAACGGCCACATTATATAAAAATAAATATGGAAAAATTATGACGGCAGTATTTTTTTTTGAGCTAAGAGGCGCTTGTTTTGAAGGCGTTAATTTTTATTTATTAAAAACATCACAAATAAACCTGATCATTTTTAACTCATGCCAGTCTAGTACTATTTGGAGTACATCATTTGTCTCATTTATTCCCCAGTGGCAACAATCCTAAAAAATCCAAAATACACACACGGTGTTTTTGAAATAATTAATAAAAGTAAATCACTTTTCTTCTGAAATGTACACATGTTGTCATAAAATGGGATTCAATGGTAATATCAAATGGGACCCATCGTTAATACCTAAAAAATGGGATCAAAAACTGGGATCCAACGAAAATAAATCGATACAAAGACGCTATCACAATTTACTACCCTCCCGATATTTAGTCCCCCTATGGACCGTAATACAAGTGCTCCATATCAAGCGAAAGTTCACGTATACCACGAGGAGATAAGACAATCTACGTCCATATATGTTGTGCTAGCATTCATCTTGAGTCTCGCCTGTATCTGCATTCTGTACGCCAATTGACGATGTGGTACAAGAGAGGCGATACAGCGTTTTTGTTGATCTTAAGTTTATCTGAAGTAATCATTATCAATACGAAAATTGCGAACAGGTTTGCCTTTCTTATAACGGTTGACCCTATGCTGGCAATATTTAAAAAAAACTGCCCAATGTGTAAGGTATTATTGGCTATTTATATATAATCCTTTTCAAATGCCAAGTGAAAATAAAATCCCCGACATTTTTTTTATAAAATGTACTAAAATTGGAAAACTGTCATGGCAACACAGAAACGCGGGCGGCGACACTCCGGTCGCTTCAGGTAGCAACGTGATAAACCAACAATTATTTGAGGATCGTACATACTAATGGCGAATATGGTGTTGTCACGTTTTAAAACTTTGTTATTATTTAGGGAAATGGTTGTAGTTTGGTACAAAACCACGCATTTTCAAATTCATTATTATTTGCATGAATATTCTGTTACTATTTTATTTGTGAATTTCATTGGTATAACCTATAATATGATTCTTTGGGATAGGACCGGATTTTTTAACATACCTGATTCTCGCGACTATCACAAAGATGGACCTCTTAATAGGGTCAAAATCGAAATCAAAATATTTTTATTACACATAAGCCTACATGGGCACTTATAAAACGTCGAGAAAATGTGCACGGTTCGGGTTAGTCGTTTCCTATGGAGAAGAACCGGCAAGAAACTCCATGGTTACTCTTTTAAAATCATTTGCTTTTACAATGTTGTTGTTATAGCGTTAGTACTTAACTACAGTAGGCCATGAAGTTATATTTATTTATTTAAATTTCATGTACACACGACGGCAGGTCAACCTAGTCTAAACTATTATAACCTGATCTCTACTACGGATCGCACACCGTAGTAGAAAGATCAGGTTAAAATGGTTTTGTATAGGTTGATGTGTCGTCGTGTGTACAATAGTGGACATAGGCGGACTTAGGACTTAATGCCATAACCGGCCATAACGCATTTTCTACCAGTCAACCTTTTATACGCTGTTAAGCTTGATTAATTCCATAGAGCTTCTGCCCATCACCTCCACCAATCACAGTCAAAGCACGACGCTACAATATGTGAGTCAGACATGATTACAGCCTGAGACGCGATCATGCGACCTTTTCGGTAATGCGACGCGATTGCCGTGCGACCTCAATAATTAATATAAAGCAACAGGTCAGAGATTATCACCTCGCTCCACTAATTTACATGGAAGATAGTAGAAACGGGCGCTTTTAAAAAATAAAAAATATAATAATAATAAACCACATCTCGGTGCATACCCATCTCGGCTTTTAAAAAATATTCCCTGAGACTGCACACCTCTCATAATTTTTTTTTAAAGAAATATTTAAAAATATATTTGTAAGTGTAACGAATGAATAAAGTGTTATGTTGGATGCTTATAAATGAGAGTCCGTTGGGTAAGATACTGGTTTATTGGTAAGAGACACAGGACAGGAGACACACACAGTAAGACATCACAGGAAGCAGTGTGGCGGAGCGCCGCAGACCACAGATAATACATTTACTAGTGAAGACCATATTAGTAACATACTAAATAGTGATGTTACAACATCCCCCTTGTTGAGTTCAAATTAGACCCCTGACTGACAATTAATATAAGTGCTATGCTATTTAATTTTATACAAGACAACATGCTTAATTATACTTATAGTTACTTAAACTTTACTTATGACTCTATTTATAATTTAACTTAATCCATTTCTTCAATTAACCTTCTGGTAGGTTTTACAATACGACCTGACCTAGTTGTTACATTTGAGGATTGCTGAGATGAGGATTCTTGATGCCTAGACTCCTGTCTGTCACCTTCCTCTCCCCTTTGTGACGAGTTGGATTGCATGGGAGGGTTAGCACAATTATGAGAATATTTATGTCTTAAGTGTATTCTATTCCTCCTATACCTAACTCCATTGACATCCTCAACAACATATGATCTATTATTTGACAATCTTTGCTTAACAATAGCTTGTTCCCAGTTGCTACTTGGGTTTCTCTTAAAATAGACATGATCATTATGATGTAACATAGACATTGACTTGGCATTTTTATTGTAGTATTTTGACTTATTTTTATTATTTTTCTTGACAGACTCTTTGTAATCTTTAAATGTTACCACTTTTGGCTTCAACTT
This sequence comes from Ochropleura plecta, assembly GCA_905475445.1. NCBI lineage: Eukaryota > Metazoa > Arthropoda > Insecta > Lepidoptera > Noctuidae > Ochropleura > Ochropleura plecta. The sequence continues at coordinate 3,069,014 of FR997735.1, forward strand.
CTTATATGATGTTGGAATGTTATCTCTTAAGTTCCTAGACATGAGTAACTGTGCTGGTGATGAAAAATTATTTTTACCTGTATTTCTGTATTGTAACAATGCTATGTATGGATCTGATCCATTTTCTTTGCATTTTCTTAGCATGTTTTTTATGATTTTGACTGAACTCTCTGCTTGTCCATTAGACTGTGAATGATATGGGCTAGTTACAATATGTTCTATGTCCCATTCTTCCATAAAATTTTTAAAATCAACTGACTGAAAAGGAGGTCCACCATCTGATACCAGTGACAATGGTATTCCATGACGAGCAAATATGGACTTTAAATGAGTTATTACATTTTTTGATGTACTGTTGTTATTTAATAATGCAATCTCTATAAATTTTGAATAATAATCAGTGACAATTAAATATACTAAACTATCGAAATGCATTAAATCAATACCGACTTGTTGCCATGGATATTTGCTTATTTCATAATTCTGTAGTGGTTCCTTTTGGTTACATGGTTTGAATTTTGCACATACTAGACATTGTTCTACTAAATTCTTAATATCACTTGACATATTTGGCCAATAAAGAGATTCTTTAGCTAAGTTTAGACATTTATTTATACCTTGGTGACCTTTGTGAATTTTTACTAACATTTCTTTATGCATTGACTGTGGTACTATTAATTTTGAGCCTTTGAATACTAAATCTCTAATTTTATGGATTTCTCCTTGTATATTCCAGAATGGTTTTATTAATGGACTGACACTATTTTTGGTTTTTGGCCAACCTTCATTATAATACTTTATTAATAGCTGCAGGGTTTCATCTTTCTTAGTTTCCTGAGCCAATTTTGTGCTATATTCATCTGTAATTGCTAAGTTAGCATACATTAGATTGACATGACAAGACATTTCTGATTCATTTTCAGGCCTATAATGTTCTTTCAAAGCTGCTCTTGACAATGTGTCTGATATGAACATTTCTTTGCCTGGGACATGTATAACTTCTAAGTCATATTTTTGACAAGTTAACATCATACGCTGTAATCTAGCTGGGACATCATGTAATGGTTTTTTAAACAGATAGACTAATGGTTTATGATCAGTGTGAACTGTGACTCTGTTACCATATACATATTGGTGAAATTTTTCACAACCAAATTGAATTGCTAGCAGCTCCTTCTCTATTTGAGCATACCTTTCTTGGGTTTGAGTTAAAGTTTTCGAACTGTATGCTATAGGTTTATTTTTTTGTAAAATGACTGCACCTAACGCTGACTTTGACGAATCGACTGACAAGACTAATGGAATCTTGGGATTATAATGAGCTAAAACCGGTGAATTTGTAATTTCATCCTTCAGTTTCCTCAGACATTGACTATGATTTTCATCCCAAGTCCAGACTGCATCTTTTTTTAAAAGATTTCTTAACATTTGTGTTTTTTCTGACAGGTTACTTATAAAAGGTCCTAGGTAGTTTATCATACCTAGTATTCTCTGTAACTCTTTGACATTTTGTGGTGTAGGCATGTTGACAATTGCTTTGACCTTCTCAAGATCTGCCCTTGCACCATCTTTACTGAAGACATAACCTAAAAAACATACTTCTGACAGTGAAAATTTACACTTTGACTTGTTAAATTTTAAATTGACTTGACGAGCTCTTTGCATGACTTTATGTAATCTTTCATTGTGAATTGACTCGTTTGGACCATACACTAAAATATCGTCAATAAAAATTAGAACTCCTTCTATATCACCAAACAAATTCATCATGACTCTTTGAAATATTTCTGATGAGGCATTTATGCCGTATGGTAATCTTAAATATTTATATCTACCAAATGGTGTTTGAAAGGTACATAATTCTGAACTATATTCATCTAAACGTAGCATCCAAAACCCTGAAAATGCATCTAAATGAGAAAAACATACAGCCCCTTCGAGCTGAGACCTAATCTCATCAATTGACTTGAGTGGATAATGTTCCCTCATGATATTTTTATTTAAATTTCTGGGATCAAGACAAATTCGTAACTGACCTGAACTTTTTACTGTTACAACGACTGAATTAACCCACTCTGTAGGTTTTGTAACCTTTACTATGACTTGCATTTTCTCCATGCGATCCAACTCCTCACGCAGTTTCCCTTGTAATGCGAATGGGACTTTCCTGGGCGGATCCACACATGGTACTGCATCAGGCTTGAGTTTTAGATGACAGACTGGAGGCAGACAGCCAAGACCCTGGAATACATCATTATATTGTGTATGAATTTGTTCACAAAAGTCTTGTTTTGATACTGAAAAGACACGTTTTATTATACCTAACTTTTCACAAATTGGGAGACCAAGGACATTTGGACACTCTATATCTGGTATTATAAACATTATGTTTTCAACAATGTTCTTATTGTTTAAGCAAAAATTACAAATTAAGTTGACTTTGCCTAAAATCGGAATGGATTTTCCACCAAATCCTTTGACATTTATTTGACATTTGACTAGTGAGAATTTTGACAGCTTATTTTGACTTTTAACATTTTGAAATGTTTGTTTTGACATTATATTGACATCTGCACCTGAGTCTATAATGCATTTGACTTTGGTATCTCCTACCAATAAGCTAATTTCCCACGACTGCTTTGAGTGATTCAAAGTATTGACCACTGATGATCCATTGTGTGACTGACTGGACGACTGTGCCTTATTGTGAAATCCCTCAGACATGTGACTGATTTCATCATTGAGACTCTGACATTTTTTCTTTTGACTTTTTGACTGGACATTGGATCTCTCAGACATGTGATTGTTTTCATCATTGAGATGTTTATTTTTATTACATCTCTCAGACCTATCACAGCTTTCATCATTGAGATGATATGAGTTGGGACTCCGACTATTTGACTGGATAATAAATCTCTCCGACATGTCACTTTTCTCATCATAGGGATAGATGGATGGATGTGATGTCTTACTGTGTGTCTGTGTGTTCCTGTGTCTCTGACTGAGTGACTGACTGTGAGAATGACTATTATGACTTTGACTCGACGTTTGATTGTGATTATTTAGACTCAACATTTGACTTTTATGACTTTGACCATTATGACTTTGACTATTCAGCATACCTACGAAATAATCTTGACTACCATTATCTGAATTAAACGATTGCAACTGACTGACTTTTTTATTTTTGTGACAAAATTTAGCAAAATGATTGTAAGATTTACATGACCTGCATTGAACTCCTTGAGCTGGACACTTGTAGCGATGAGACTGCCCACAGCGGCTACATGTCTTCGAGCTGCCTGAAGCTGAAGGTGACTCGCGACTGCCTGAAGCTGGCTTGCGACTGCTTGAAGCTGACTTGCGACTGGAAGCTCGCTGTCGACCATCTCCTCGACTACGGCTCCTCCGACTGAGATGCATGACGTTTTCACTGGCGATGCTGCTCCCTTTGACTATTTTCTCAGCATCCTGCTGTGCGACTATGAGCGTCCTCGCTAGCTCTTGCATTCTCTGATATGTTAAGTCATGTTCTTGCAGTAACCTTTGACGCACATGTGACAAGTCCAAATTGAGGTTTGCAATGAAAATATCTTTGATGAGCGATTCCCTGAGCGTGCCAAACTCACATTCTCTGCTTTTATTCTCCAAATCCATGAGGAATTCGTCGATGCTTTCGGATTTTTCCTGCTTACGTGTGAAGAATAGGTATCTGCACATCGTGATATTTTTTCTCGGCTCGAAATATTTATCAAATTTTGTTTTCACCTCTTCAAGCGTGCTGCCATTGATTGTTAGGTTAAAGGTATTGAAAATGTTCAGACCTCGCTCACCGATTGAGTACAGTAGAATGGCTATTTTGCGTTTCTCAGTTGCTTTGTCAAGGCCTGTCGCTAGTAAATATAGCTCAAATGCTTGCGACCATTTTTTCCATGATTCAGCGTTGTTATGAGCTGGATCCGACGATATATTCAACTGCTTCACACGTGTTTGAAAATTTGTCTCACCATCATGGCTGACGTCCGCTTGGTCCGGCATTTTCTTCGACGACCTCGACTTTTTCTTGAATGACTTCTTCTTAAATGACTTCTGACACCATGTTATGTTGGATGCTTATAAATGAGAGTCCGTTGGGTAAGATACTGGTTTATTGGTAAGAGACACAGGACAGGAGACACACACAGTAAGACATCACAGGAAGCAGTGTGGCGGAGCGCCGCAGACCACAGATAATACATTTACTAGTGAAGACCATATTAGTAACATACTAAATAGTGATGTTACAACGAGAATATTTAATAATATAATAGAAAATATATGAATTTAGATTTGTGTGATGTTGATGACAGAAGACCAGTATTAGTTGTCAGGTGACAAAAAACGCGTTTGTAAGGTTTCGTACGTTCAAAAGGAAAAAACGGAATACTTATTGGATCACTTTGTTGTCCGTCTGTCTGTCAAGACCATTTAATTCGGAAACGCGTGGAGGTATCGAGTTTAAATTAAAACTATACATATATTCAACACTGTGGTGAAATTGTGCTTTGAAAAAAACATCTCTCTAAATTCACGCAGTCAATAGATATGGCTGTTTACGTCGCAAGTTTGTACGGAACCCTCGGTGCACGAGTCCGACTCGCTACTGGCCGGTTTTTTTGTAAGTAATGTATGCAATTATCAAAAAGCTCTAAAAGAAAATCACATCAGATACAAATAACGTGAAATGAGAAAGTCACTGAGCTAGCGCCATATTAAGACTTTATCTGTCAATTGTCACTTGAATGCTGGCAAATTCTCCATTTATAATGATGCGCAGTCTTTGCCCCTTTGTGTCTTGAGACCAATCTAAAGCCTTTCAAGTAAATTTTATAACAACAAATAATATCAATAAACAAACTTCTTCGATGTAACAGCTATTACGTCATCAAAATGGCGCGGGCTCAATTACCTTCTCACTGTAAACGCACTATATATTTCCTTCTTTACAAATCTAATTAAAAACATAACTTCCATCATGCCAAACTTCCACATCCGTCTCCGAAACCTCTCAGTCCTCACATAATAACTTTACATGGTGCCTCGTGATCTTGGAGCCCCGAGGTCAAGTGGCGCGCCGTTGGGGGCCTCGCCTATCTTTTGTTGTATCTCATCGGGATTTACTGTTAGGCACACGCTAGCTTAATTGCCAGTTTGGTTTTTGTTGGAATGGTGTTTCTGGCTGGACATATTAATTAATGTCTCTTTAAAAAGTCAGCTAGCCTTTTCCCAGCTTTTTTTGAGGTCGGCAACCAGTCTAACTGTTAGGACTGGATACTGGGTAATACGATACCCCTTGGTGAGACTCTGCCGTGCTTGTGATATATACAGTAAGTGACATGGAGACACTTTCGAGAAAAAGGTGGTAAAAGTTTTTTTTTGTCTTACTGTAATTATGCTTAAGCTTATTTGATTTTCTATACCAAATTTTCAAATTTTAAATATACAGAAATGTAGGTCTCAATCTCTACATTCCAAATATATACTTAACTCAATATCAACCAAAATGTGACTTACTGTAATTATCATAAGCGCGGCAGGACTGGTTTTCAGACTTTCGGGACCCTGAGTATCCGTAATGATGTACTGTCAAAGATTTACATATCCCGGATCAGCAGCTTAACGTGCTTTCCGAGGAATGGAGGCAACTCGATACATAACGGGTGGTCACCCATCCATAGACCCACCTAAAGCGGGACTTAACCCAAAGATCGACCTGAGCGGCTGCAGACTTATCAAAATTTCATCTAAATCGGTCCAAACGTTTGAGTGTGAAACAGTAACCAACACACTCACACATGCCACCTTTCGCCTATAAAATATTAGTGTGATGTTGGTACGGTTTAGTTTCAGATGGTCTCAGCAGATTTACTTAGAAACATTTAATAATGAATAAATGAAGCCTTAACCAATGTGACTGCCGAAATTTTCGACACGTTTTCAATCAACTTTTGAATTGGGCCAGTCCATTTGAGGGCTAAAAATATTTGCTTTGAACAGAATTTTATTAGGATTATAATGAATTACGGTACAATTTGTAAAATGGTTACAAAATGACGATTTTTTCTGCCAAAATTTATCTGCGTCAACTTTATGATTTTTAGCGTGATACGTGTTATTTTCCTATTAAGATTCTCCTAAAGCTGCCATTTTAGGCCTCCAGGAAAAACGACTGGCCCAATGCAAAAGTTGATTGACGTATATGACGTGAAAAATCTCTAAGTTTGCCATAATCACTTACTCAAAACTGCCGCAGTAGTTTACAATCGGACCATACTTTAGAGTGCATTATAATTGTAACATTACAATGGGTATCTTCTTACATTGCTTATATCATATTCTACAGTGATATCGCTTCTCACGAAGTCATCAATAACTTGACTGTGTGAGATTGGAGTATTTGGTAAGTATAGGCTAGTTTACTAAAAAAACATTTTTTGTCCGTCTTTTAGATTATTCAAAAATAAGGGACACGTATTTTTAAATTAAATTAAAAAAAAAATAATGAGGTAGATGCGCGCGCGTTGCTGCATTTTTTGCAACAAGTGACGTCACACGTAACTTTAATGAGCTATATCTTTGTAATTTTTGGTCTAATTAATAAATAAAAAAATACGTGTCCCTTTTTGAATAATCTAAAAGACGGACTAAATAGAATGTAATTACTTTGACCCTGGAAACTACCCTATTGTTTTATTTCGCAGCTTGTTCATGCCTTAGGCGTTGCCCGCATGGATTGCGGAAAATGTCTCCCGGGATGATAAGTATTCTACGTGTCCAGGTTAAGAACTATTATGTGTGCCAAATTTCATTCAAATCCATTCAGTAGTTGTTGCGAAGAGTAACAAAAAAATCCAGTACGTGTTGGTGGATGTCACATAGTCCTAAATGGAGATGTGTTTCTAAACACTGAGGCTGGGTCTGGGTTTAAACCCACCACCAACAAACCGTAAATCGAGGGCAATTGCCATATCAGATTGTTCCAAGGCCAATGCAGTAAAAGTTTACGTATTCAGAAAGTATTGGTCCTCATTAGCTGGTACCGAAAGACCAACACTATTAAAAATTACCTCAATAACAATAAATTAAAAAAAAACAACAAATATAGTGCTGAAAATCAGTAGGTAAGTATCTACGGTTTGCACAAAATTACGTACTTGAATATATGAATATCACGAACCCGTGAATGGCAGATCGCAAATATAATATTAACTAATAATAGAATACTATATTACTCAGAAAACAGAAACTGTATATATGTTGCCTACGATTATATACTCATGTACAGTCGGCAAAAGAATGAAGTAACCAGACTCGTCAGATATACCTGACTTTTTCTCAGAAGCTGACGGACATCTTCAACTTGAATTTAATTTATTTAATTGACTGTGTATTTTCTATTTAATTATACATTAAGGGGCTCCCTACGAAAAAAGTTTAAAAATGGTGCCTAGTATCTTAAAGACGCAAGAAAAAATCCCTAAAAAACATATGCAATACTTTGATTCATGCTCTTGAATTTTTGCAGATTAATGCACAGGAAAGAAGTTAAATCACAATTTGCACAAAATTAACCATTTCAATATTTTATTTCAGTAAACAATATATGAAAAAAAAAACTGCAAAATTTCTGCATTTATATTTTTGTTGCCTTTTAATGTTAATATTGGTAAAATAAGTAAGTAATTAAAGTATATTTTCACACTTTTTTTTAGGGAGAGCTCCCTAAAAAAGGTCTTAACGGATTTTTAAGAAAATTCCATTTTTATCTCTTTTGCTAACAGTACAAACTTTTGACGTGTCGGAATCACTTACGAAGTGTGAGAAGTATGGGTAAATAAAAAGCGCCACACTGGCGCCTGTTGCTCGTGTTTTTGTCGCCATTACTGAGAGTACCTAAAGATGGGGGCACAAACACATAGTATAGTATGTTACAAGAGCTATTCGACTACGAAGGAGCTGACCTATGGATATATTCTTCACAATGATGAAGAGATGCCAAAGTAACTAGGTCTTGTCTGTTACCTTTACGCCCTCACGACTGAAGAGAGTGGGAAGCTTGGCACACTGATAGACAAATGACCTGGCTTAGGACATAGGATACATGCGGTATTTTTTTTTTATTTATTTATAACCAACTTACAACAACAGTTAACACCACACATACAAGTTATCGGTTGGCTAACAGTCGCAATTACAATTAACAAAAATAATAATATTAAAAAAAAAAATTGGTTGTTTGTAAAGTAGGTTTACGATCGAGATGTTTACGTGATAACGTCTTATTGGTGATATAAGTTATCACCAGTAGTGACATCTAAAATGAAATTAAGTACTAATTTAAAGTTTTTTTTTCGAGCCAAGTAACAGATGGCGCTACCATCTTTATGAAATGTCGCTTGTGAGGTTTTGGTGTGACACAAGTTTCTGAACATGTCACCCGACTAAAACGATTTTAAAGACGTAGGAAAATGAGACATGCTTTTACGGTAAAGGCTCACTTTATTGTGTCGCACTCAAAGGCAAAGTACAGTGTCTGCTTATTAACTACATACATATAAAAACTATCTAAGGTTACATATACTTACATACTAAAGACTTACACACACTACACCTCCGGGGGTGAAAGAAAAAAAAATACACATACATAGTTTTTATTTTTTTTAAACATTTTCTTAATTATGGAACAATTTCGTCCTATCCTTATGAACTAATTCTATTTTATTTTGTTTTAAAATTTTTACATTGGGCCCCATGTCCTCTATTACAATGTAAGGGCCTTTAAAAATATTATCCAATTTTTTCGTTCCTTCATTTTTGACTAACACTAAATCGTCTTTACTATATGTTACTGGATTACATTTCTTATCATATGCTAATTTTCTATTTTCCTTACTAAGCTCTAAATTAGTTTTAGCATCTTTAAGTGCTATTTGTAATCTATATCTTAAATCTAAACAATAGTCATTAGGATTATATAATGGATCTAACCTATTACAACTCTTAATATTATTGGGTATGTTACACGACCTACCGAAAATGAGTTCGAAGGGCGTGTACTTCGTCTCTGAATGGACAGTATTGTTATAACTGAAACACCAAAACGGTATCCAGTGTGACCAGTCGTAGCCGTTATTGCCTGAGTAGGTCCTTAGAAAAGCGCCTAAATGCTTATGAGCATTTTCAAGTGAACCGATTGATTGATGATGGTATGCTGTTGATATTAATTTTTCTATCTTTAATAATTTGCAAACTTCAACCATAGTGCTTGAAATAAATTCTGAACCTCTATCAGTAGCTATTACTTTAGGTATACCGAAACGTAAAACAAAATTTTGTATAAATGATTTTGCTACCGTTATTGTTTCTTTATTTTTTATAGGGTATGCTTCAATAAATTTGCTTAATTCACATTGGATTGTTATAAGGTAACAATTTCCATCTTCATCTTTATCCAAAGGGCCTACTAGGTCTAAAAATATTTTTTCAAATCCTGACGACGCAGTTGTTGTGATTGTCATCGGCTGTTTTGTGTTCCTACTATACTTAGTCTTTTGGCATGTAGGACACTTTTTTACAAAATCAAGAACATCTTTATAGATACCTGGCCAGAAATATCGTCTTTTGATGTTGTTAGTCATTCTACGCACACCAGCATGTCCACTAGTGGGAAGCAGGTGAAAGTCATTTAAGATGATTTTTTTTTCATTATCGACATCTATTCTTTCTATTCCTCTTAGTATGCATACTCTCGGACCGGTCCAATCTTTTAATGTTTGTATTTCATTACACAAATGTTTTATAAACTCTTCATTTTCATTATTTTTAACGATGCATACTTCTTGTACATTTATACTCTTGCAAAACTTCTCTAACTTAGTCACAAATTCGGCTCGCGAGAAATGTGCTCTGAAGTTAAGGTTTACGCATAACATCATTTTATTAGGAATATAGGCGAGACACTCGTCTTCAGCTCTTATCATATTATCTCTTCTATATTTATCTACTTTATCTTTTTCTAGCAAAATCATCTCTACAACATCACTCGGCTTCTTTAATAATTCCACGACTCTAGGCTGATCAGACCTTTCGTCAGTAGGTTTACTAATTGGCGGTGATACATTCTTACTCTCCTCATTACTTCTCTTTTGTGCTCTAGTCATGATATTAACTTCAGAAATTCTATCATTCATACTCTTTAATTCGCTAGATGTCACATTTACTCTAGATAATGCATCCGCGACTACATTATCCTTTCCTTGCACATACACTATTTTGAAATCATACTCCTCTAAAACTAAACGAAACTTCAACAGCCTGCTAGAGGGATCTTTCATACCAAACAAATAAATAAGGGGTTTATGATCCGTCATAATAGTAAAATGTCTGCCGTATAAATATGGTCTAAAATATTTCACTGCCCAGACTATAGCAGTAAGTTCTTTTTGTATTGTGGGATAGTTTAATTCTCCCTTGTTTAAAGGTCTACTAGCATATGCTACGGGTCTTGAGTCCTTGTTGCACAAAACTGCACCAACAGCTACACCTGATGCGTCTGTTTGCAAAATGAATTCATTTGATTCTGAAAAGTCTGGGTACTGAAGAATGGGCGGGCTAATTAGCTTTTGTTTTAAGACCTCGAAAGAGTTTTGACATTCTGCTGACCAATTAAAATCTACATTTTTTCTGCTTAATCGGTTTAATGGTAATGTAATGTCAGCAAATGATGGTACAAATTTACGATAGTAATTGCAAAAAGCTACAAAGCGTTTCACTTCGTCTACGTTTTTTGGTACAGGGTAATTTTGTAAAACTATGGTTTTTTCAGGATCGGGTAAAACCCCATCTGCTGAAACTAAATGTCCAAGATATAATATTTCCTTTTTCAAAAATTGGCATTTACTCGGATTTAATTTTAAGTTTACTTTTCTTAACCTTTCGAGTACATCAATCAAATTTTTATTATGAGAATTTAGATTTCGCCCAAATATAATGACGTCATCAAGGTAAACAAAACATTTATCATACGTCAGGCCGGACATGGCTATAGACATTACTCTACTAAAATTGCTACAGGAAGTTTTAAGTCCCATAGGAAGACGCTTTAATTGATACTGACCCGAGCTAGTGGAAAAAGCTGTATATTTACGGCTCTCAGGACATAATTTTACCTGAAAATAACCTTGATTTAGGTCTAAATGCGTGAAATACATTGAGCCTGAAAGTGAGTCTAAAATGTCGGTGATGTTCGGTAGCGGGAACTTATCATCGACTATTACATCATTGAGTTTTCTGTAGTCCACTACTAATCGCCACTTTTTACAGCCTTCTGATTTTTTGGGAACGAGTAGCACCGGACTGTTCCATTCACTTTTGGCCTCTTCTATTATATCGTCCTTTAACATTTGTTTTATTTGACGATCAATTTCAGGTTTCATCGATTGGGGCAATCTATACGGTTTAACGTATGTAGAATTAACGTTTGGTTTAAGTGTTATTGATTGTTCATATACGTTGGTGGTTGCTAACTTATCTCCTGGCAGAAAAAACACGTCTGAATATTTTGTGCAAATTGTTTCGATCGAACACTTTTCTTCACAATTGAGATGATTTAATTTTAACGACGAGAGTAAAGTTTCGGCTCTATTAGCATTTGCATTAGTTTTATCAAAAGAAAAAACTTGATACTCGTTTAAAAAGTTAACTTCCGGAACAAAATTATCTAATTTAACTTCTTTATCTGTAACGTTAAGTATTTTGACCGGTATCCTACCATTCTTAGGTCTAACGATAGCCCCTGCTAGAAAAATATCTTTTTCTATCTCTCTCGAGCAAACAACACAATCATCTTTCACATCAATACCTAAATGTACGTAATGGACCGATTCACTTCGGGCCGGTAACACTAGATTATTATTATTAGTAAACGTTAAATCTGGTCTAGACGAGATAGGTAAATAAGTAAATTTACCTGCATTATTAACAACTAACGTGTTGGAAGCTAAATCAATATTACAGCCATAAGTAGAAAGAAAATCTAAACCTAAAATACCAGTTGCCTGAAAGGGCAAATTTTCAAAAACATAAAATTTATGTATGAACGTGTCATTATTTTCTGACACAAGTTTTAAGGTTACACATCCCAGGGAGTTAATCTGACCCCCAATTCCGTTTATAGTAGTGCTATTATAACTTATGCGCATCGTTTCGGGTAATTCCTTTTTTCCTATAATTGATATCGACGCACCTGTATCTACCAAAAAGGAATATTTTTTGTTATTTGAATAAAATGTCACAAATTGACATCGTCCCTTACAAGCTAAAATATAATGATTAAAATCGAAAAAACTGCTTATTATTCACGTACTGGGAATTATCATTAGAGCTTTGGGAAACAAGCCCTTGCACCGATTCTTGTGTTGGTTGTATGGGTTGCGCGGAATAAATATTATTTCCTCGCCGGTTACCACGATGATTATATCGGCCATAGTTAAAATTCGACTGAGAAAAAGATCTACCGCGGTTAAAATTTTGAAAAGGTCTTCCGTAACCTCGGCGGTTAAAATGATTAGTATGACCATAATTACGGCCACGTTGACCTTGACCTCTAGGTCCTGAAAAAGGTGTAAACCTACCTCGACTTCTTCTGGAGTACTGCATAACGTCCGGTTTAGCGGACGTCGAGGGCGTTGATACCTCCTCGTCCTTTGCACCCTGTATGGCGTCCTTGAGGTGGTCATAGTTGCGCGCGGCCATGATTGTGCTCAGCCTTGAATTTTTCAACCCATCTGAAAATTTCTTAATAGCCATCTTTTCATTTAATGGCTTTAAAATAGCGAACTTTGACGAGTCTCCGTCTGCCTGTGAGATGGTTAAGTCTGTAAAAAGTTGTTCTAATTCTGAACCATACTCGTCAATTGACCTAAAACTTTGGTACATATTTTGGAGGCGCGACTGAATCGCGGTAAATGATTTTGAAGTTAACAAATGTTTCCTTAAATCCTGTACTAAAGCGGAAACTGTGTCATAGTTGTTCGACAAACGTAGCTTAGCGTTTTCAGATAATCGACCTTTTAGCACAAATTTTATTAAAAGTTTGTTTTCCGAAACGTCTATCATATCCGCATACATTTCTACAGCATCAATCAAACGTTTCGTGGTCTCCTCCCTACCATCCATGAGTGGAATTAAATTACACGCTGTTCGAATATCAAATTCCATTTTTATAATTTTTATGTCGCTAGGAGGCGAAACACACAACTCACTTATATTTAAAAATATACTCTTAATTTTATCAAAGGTGGTGGTCAATTGCGTCACTAAATTGGGCTTTAAATCATGCGTTAACTTAGAATACAATAATTGCGCTTCACTAAATAAATCCTTAGCCTCTTTTGACTTATTTATTGCAATAGAACCTGTAAATCTAGCTTGTCCTTTCTTTATTAAATATTTACGAATGTCCACCAAATCTGCATATATCCTATTGAAATCGTCGGTCATAATCTAAAAATAAAACACAGCGGAATGCAATGACATATCTTAACAATTAAATATCTTCCTACGGTTCTCCGGTTAAAATTTTGAAAAAAACATCTTTTTCTCCGCTTACTATCTACCAAGAATACAATGCGATAACATTCCACATGTGGCGCGAGGTATCGAGTTCGGTGAGTCGCCGTGCAAGATTTATGAACTGTTACATACTTATAATAATAACTTACTTGTTAACACATTTAATGTTATGCAATATAATTGCAATTTATTGTTATTTATGGATAAAGTTATAGTAAAATAGCACTTCACTAACTTTATTAACACTACGCGGCGATTGTTTTTATGGTAGACACACTTTTTTTTTTCTTTTACGCGGATATGCCGGCGTCACTGGGTTTCTTGATGTAGGTCTGCCTGCGACATATGGACCTGCGGTTCATCTGCCTCTCCATCCATTTCACGTGTACCTTCTTATAAAAGTGGCAAAACACATAACACGCCGCTGCCAGCAGGAGGACAGTAATAAGAGTCAGGAGAATGTTTGTGGTGCTGATGCTGGAGTAGGCTTCGGTTTTTGCACCATTCTGCCCATTGCCTGCGGCCGTCTGCGCGATTATAGTTTCTTCTTTTGTTTGTGTGGCTCCCATGATGTAGGAAACAAATCGTTTTTTTTTTTTTTTTTTTTAAGCACTGTTGTTAATTTTTCACTTTTACAGTTCGAATTCAAATAAATTATATAATTGTTTTTAAATAGTCTCACGGTTTACTCGCGTTTTCGGCAGGGTCGCCATGAAGTGACGTAGGAAAATGAGACATGCTTTTACGGTAAAGGCTCACTTTATTGTGTCGCACTCAAAGGCAAAGTACAGTGTCTGCTTATTAACTACATACATATAAAAACTATCTAAGGTTACATATACTTACATACTAAAGACTTACACACACTACAGACGTTATCACGTCAAAAACTCGTATCCCGGTAGTACGTATCTATGGACTTATTTACGAGCTGCACGCAGGCGAGACGGCGGACATAAGCTAAGATAGTAGCACAAACTACTATACCTACTTAGATCATTAACAAGACGTGTCCTCCCGTGGTTGTTTCAAGAGTTAGACCGAAGACCGACCCAAGAATCAAACCCAGGACCTCATTTTCAGCAGTGGTACTTGCGAACATTAGACCAAACGACACAGTTAAGCTGAAAATTAAACTTTTTTTTAATATTGGTCGCCACGCTAAGACGAAGGCAAAAAGATTCTAATTCATTAATATGTTATTCGATTAGACCGGAAACTCCGGAAACAATTAAGTGAAGTCCTCAATACATGATTGAGTTCTATTTCCAAACCATATTCACAAACTAAACCAAACTTAACCAACACCTACCCAAGGACCAAAATCGTTTAACTATACAAAACACGTTTTTTTATAACTGAACTACACTATGTACTTGAATCAAGTGCTTGTAAAACACGGATCAATCAAGTCTGTATGTTTGAAGCACCGTTGTTGCTAACGGTACCTATTTGTAAAAAAAAATGTTGATTTATTTTTGAAGATAACTTTTCCTGCTATCCCTACGATGAGCTCTACATCTGTACATATGAGTCATCATCATCTGCATAACCTTTTAACAAATATGTTAGAAGTGTCAACGTTATCTATCCAATTTTTAGGGTTCGTACCAATATAGTTCCTATGCTGCCTAATATTTTTTAATCGGGATCGTAGTTTTCGAAGCAAGTTATCATTCAGCCACCGGCCAATAAAATGCCTACATCCTACTAATATTATAAATGCGAATTTTTGTGAGGATGTATAGATGTGTGGATGTATGGATATTTGTTTCACTTTTACGTCAAAACGGCCGTACGGATCTTGATGGAATTTGGTCTTTATTGAAATTGGGACAGAGCTAGATAATAGTCTTAATTAACATATAGAATTTTTCGATATCACGCGGGCGAAGCCGCGTTCGCCAGATAGTTGATTATAAAAGAAAAAACAAAAGAGGTGTTTTATCGGTATCACATACTAACGCGCGGAAAGAGGAACGTTAGCAAATAAAAATTTCCTGTGAAAGCAATTTTTTTTTAATAGCACACTATTCGTAAATCATTTTTATATATAGATTGCAATAAACACTAGTATCACAGTTGTTTCGATCCTACATTATCATGTGAAGTATCGACACGCAGCCGATGTAAACACCTGCGTCTCCCCTTTTACGAAAAAGCTGCCAAACCACAGCACAGGTGTTTTGTATGCCAGCTTTACATACTGCACGAGAATTTATTTAAAATATCGCTCTTGGTTTTACAATCATTCAATCATAAAGACAATCTAAAATTATAAAGACGATAGTTTGTGTGTGTGCGTGTGTTATGTGTTTGTTACTCCTTTACGCTCAAACGCCTGAACCGATTTAATTAATTTGGTATAGCTAAATTAACACATAAGCTTTTTATCCCAGCTAGTATCATTATATAGAAATATCTTTTGCCCTTTTAGAAATATTTTTTGCCCCGGAACACTCCGGGGTCGCGATATCTGTTTCGAACAACTGCAACCCCGGCAGATGCAGAGGCCCCGGCAGGCCCCTCTGAAGCTCTTACCACTGACGTGCGGTTTCTGTTCGTCAGCTGGATATTCAGCTGCCAAGGTGCGAGTAGTATTCAGCTTTTTGCATTTCGATTTGTATTTAATAGCACATGCTCGCAGCGCCGACGTTGCCCGCGTTGAATTTTGGTAATTGTCCTAGGCAATCGTTCTACCGGGATAAAAGTATCCTCTGTCTGTGCCAAATTTCAGCCGAATCCAGTCAGTAGTTTTTGTGTAAAAGTGTACTACACATGCATATGTATATACTCACCCACTTTATCATTTATAATAATAGAAGGATTAGTCTTTTGAAACTTCTTCAATACATGGTCCAGCGGTTGAACTGGCGGAAGTCACTACCGTGATCACGCGATTAGTACCTAGACTACGTAGTAATCACTAGGTTACCTAGTTAATAAATCATGTAATTTTTCCGCGAGACAGTGCGAGATGGTAGGAAAATAGTCGTTAATGTGCCCACGCAGCTAACTTGTCATTATTTGCACTATTGCTTTTGCGATCCTTGAGCTAAATGTTTATACCGTAATTTGGTATTCAACGACTGAGTAGAATACTAAATTCCGATGTTTTATTAGCTTTTTGTTATCCATCTGTAATCATGAAGTAAAATACGGACGAATTTATCGAAGCACCAATGAATGTTTAAGTTCAATTAATAGTAACTCGAAAAAACATAGTTAATTATACATATATTGCAAGTTTAAATAAAAGCTTGGAACAAATATAATCAACGACGATCATAATGAGACGACGACATGTACAGTGGGCGGCATCAATTGGGTACAATAGGAGTATTAAAAAAAATCGAGAAATCTTCAAAATCCAATCACTTACATCGGAACAAGAAAAACAATATCTCGATTGATTTTCTCCCATTCCTAAACAAACAGTATAATCTGAATCCGCTGTACATAAACAAAACTCTATATATGGTAATGAAACTTGTACGTACATAAAAACTACTACATGATTACGCTTAGCTAAGGGCTTTATCACACTAGCGATTTGCAAACCAGTGTCCAGCTAGGCAACTGTTTAGAAGAAATCCCGGGACACCTGCAGGTTTCGCCCATATTCTATCCAAGATTCGATTTTGTACCGAAACAAGTAAATCTGAACGAATACGGTCAGGGAGCACTATAACATGCCCGTTGTGTGTACGTAACGAGTACGCGACGTCTTTGCCGCATTTGCGTGACGAGAACGATTGACGTAAGTGTACAAGACAGAGGGAAAAGAGCGTGCATTGTAACAACGTGGAGAACGCGTACCCGTGGCTTGGTCGCTTCTCTACCGCAGAAAGCCAATTTACAAATCGCTGAAACTACGGAAAACTCGTCGCGTAGGTGCAATTAGATCGCTTCTTAACCGCAGAAAGCCTGATTACAAATTGTTGGAGGGATTCAAGTATGTATTCAATATTGTGAAAATTTTGAGAACATGTCGCGAACCCGCGTCTATATCGCTTGTTAGTCGCAGAAAGCCAGTTCACAAATCGCTGAAAACACGCTGTATAATCATCAGTGTGACAGCGCTCTTAGCTTCTACAGTACAGCAACGGGAATCTGTTTGTTTGTCCCGAATCTAGAGGTCATATCAATAACTGGTAATAGTTCAAGTTTACTCTGTGCTCAAAAGTGGGCCAAATATGACGTGCGTCATTATTACTATTAAATATGTGAAGGTTTTCAATGTGGAGGGTCTTAATAATTTTTACCAATACGAAATTACAAAGTTTCAGAACACTTCAATGAGAAATAGTCAGTCACTGCAAAAATGCAATTTAATTGTAGATAAGAAAACTAGAAATAATGGAAATGGTACAACCGTTAATTAAATTCGTCATAAACCAGACAACAAAGAATACACGAATTAAAAAAAAAAAACAATCGTTTAAAGCGAAAATATCCCTGATAGTGCTTTCCAATTTTGTTGTTCAGTGTAGATAGATCCATGATAGCACAGACACTGATAACTGAATCAAACGACTGAACGACGTCTTGGTTTCGTATCAATGGCATGACTGGCTACAGTGACTAGACTAAACTCCTAAACGATATCACGCTAAGAAACCCCAAAGAGGTTAGGTTGAAGATGTGCCTACAGTTCACCTGCATTTTGTCAGTTTAGTTTAAGCTTCATGTATAAGCAGCCACCTAGCACATCGGGCAGAATGCTTTCAGGGTTTTACTGAAATATTTCTTCTAGAAAACCGAATAATACTTAACCCTAACTAGATTCGAACCTGGAAGTTGCTTGGCAGTAGTGTTTGCGACAACTTAACCAACCTGGCAGCCCAGTAAACGACAGTACTAACTCGCAATTGAGAAGCCAATAAAGTTGTGGACAGAATTCTTAATAGATACCGAGTTTTTTATAAGATTCCCAGAGCATTAAACTAAACCTTAAAGGGCAATACCCATTAGTTGTAACGATCACTTGAACAGAAGCTTGGGAAAGGATTGCCTACAAATTAGAGCTGGCTAGCGATCCCTATCGATAAAACGTGATGTATTGCTCATTGTTCGCGACATGTAACGGGACTGGCTGCTCGAGGGCTTTCCTATGTTGTTGTGTAGGAAACATGGTGTTTTGACATTGGAAGTTACATGAGCTGACTTAAGCAAAACATTGAGATATACTATTTATAAATCTGGCTGAGATAGACTGGTTTTTAAGACGACGAATTAGGTGTCGTAAGTCAACAAGAGTTTAATGCTTCAAAAAAAACTATAATATAAATAGGCGACTGGGACAAGCTGAATGCGAAGGCGGAGACTTGATATAAATTCAACTAGATTGAGTCCTATGTCCTATCCAGCAGCTATGAATGTGCTAAATAAATGGGCAACAGATTAAACAAGAAGAAACTAATTCGTTGAATCATATTAGAACTGTGATGGACTTGATATTGAAGGCGGTATTGTACTAAATTGGGAAGAGGCATAGCCGAACATTTATGAAACGGTTGGCGGTTGGTGAAGTGTTGTGTACGTATCGCGGGTTCGATCCCCGCACGGAACAAATCTTTGTATGACCTACAGATTAAGGTTCCGAGTCTGCTCTGTTTGTGTATGTGAGTTTAAATGTTTGTATACGCATCCACGATATAGGAGAAATTCATTCATTCGTTTTATTTAAAAGAAAGAAATTGCGTATTCCAGATTATATGAATATGTAGAAATAGAACCATAGTCATTACTCTTCAGCAAAAAATATAAGTTCGAAATAACACCAAATCAGGAAAATGCAAGCCTGTATGAGTTTTAGTACACAATAGTGTCGTACCCACAAATTGCCAGCGGCCACAGATCTCTATCGCTAGCTAATGCCGCTCATTGTTTACATTACAGACTGTAACGGTATCGCCGAATACGGAAAGCTTAGCAACTTTGTTCCAACGTTTGTGCAGTATCCTTTGACGGTGAAGAGAACAATGTAGTGGGCTTGTCGCTATAATAATATCATCTACAAAAGTACGTAAAAGTCTTAACTGTATTTTGCTTTTTTTTTGGGGTGGGAAATCATCAAATAACTTCCCCCGCTCTGGGCGGAGCGGGGGGGAGTGTCAGTCTTTTACTGACTAAAACCCACCCATGTTCCTTCTATTGCCCTTTACGTTCCGGGGCCGCGGTATCTCTTTCGAACAACCCGCAACCCCGGCAGGCGGAGGCTCTGGCAAGCCACTCTGCTTTGCTGACATCTCTTTGAGGCGCGCGTGAAACATGAACGCGCCGTCGTTCGGCCTGTCGTCAATAGACGGACGGACGGTGAGCTACCCATTGCTCACCGTCCTCAGGCCCGCATCCACGGTGGCCGGGAGTCGTCTTGCGGCGCCCGGCGCCCGGGGCGTCCCCCGCGGCTGCTGGGTTGGTTTGAGGTTCTCTCCCTCAAAAGCCCGGCCACCTCCTTCGCTAGCATTACTGCTTGGCAGAAGGAGGTGACCGCTTTCCATTCCCTCTCGCTCCGGACCATGGACTGAACCAGGGCCGGACGCGAGAGATCGCCGCCGCCGATCGCCTCTACGAGGGCACGGCGGTGGTCCGCCCACGCTGGGCAGACCGCCACTGTGTGCTCAAGTATCATTATGAGCTTACAAAAGTCATAAATAAGGGTGGGTCTCGATTGGCAATAATATTAAATAATTAAATTCATTAGATGGATGAAAAACCATTTAACTGAACTTAAATTAGATAAATCAGAGCGACGTAGCAGCGGTGAATTAGCAGTGATTGTTACACTATAAAATCATTTGCTGCAATTTTTTGAATATGGCCTTATTCGATTCTTCCCTCCCAAGTCAAATTTTGTGCAATATTTCGTGTTAATTATCATTAAATCTAAGTAGTAAAATGTTTGCTGTTTGTATACCGTTATCCCAAAATCGATAATGTCTCTAATTTCTTTCAGTTCCACCAAACAATGCATTTGTTAAAGATCGTCTTGTGCGATAAGACCGTCTTATGCACCAGGACCAATCTAGCTAAACAAACCAGTTCTCGCGGATCTTTAATTGCAGGGAATATCAGTACAAAGCGGGGCCATCTTATACTAGACATGTAGCTTAAATGTGTCGCCGTGTGTACACTAGACTAGACACCTCTTTTTCCGTTTCGTTCTATGAGGTATACATATAAAGAAGTATAAATAAATATCTGTCTGTATGTACATACCCTGTGACTCCTGGAAGCTTTCGGATCGAGGTACGTTCTAAGCTTGTTGAGGTAGTGTGCTGGCGAGTCCTTGGCCTGCACCATGTCCTGATCGCAGATGATCTCCCATTTCTTCTCCAGGTCGTAGTTGCGCAGAAGTTTCGCTTTGTCCGGAGGGAGGTCCATTGACGCCTAAAACAAGAGATAGGATACGTTAAAATTTTGTTTGCAAAAGTAGGCTTAAAGGTATGACAAGCCGTATGTTTGACAAAGTTTCCAATCGGTAAAACCTGTTTTTTTTGGGGACGTTAACTCATCTAATAACTTCTCCCGCTCTGGGCGTAGCAGGGGGGAGTGTCGAACTTGTATTGACTAAAACCGACCCATGTTCCTTCTTTTGCCATTTATGTTCCAGGGCCGCGGCATCTGCTTCGACCAAGCCACAATCCCGGCAGGCGGTGACCCTGGTAGGCCCCTCTGCTATCGGCAAAACTTTAAGGGATGAATTTGCAAAACTCCATTTTGCTTCTCATCGCCATACAGTAAGTGAGTTAGGCTTCAATGTGAAATTTTAAGAATTTATTCAGTAGAAGTTTCTCTAAAAGTCTCTTAGCGTATCGATGGCAAAAAGTCTAAAGTCTAGCCCAAAACTCAGCAACGCATATTCGCTTTGACTGATGCAACGATCATCAAGTGCGCCTGTGATCGGGCATGCGGTGCAAGATGGAAAATGGGCAGTTGTCTATGGGAAGTCGCCGCATATGAGATTTGAGCTGTCTATCAACCCTTCTGTAGATATTATCTATGGTCCGGCCGATTTAATGTAACATATTAAAGTTTTAACGCAAGACTTCCCATGTGGACTTTTGGACCATGAAACTGATCAGATCTATTTTCATCAACAAATGTCTATAAATACCGGGCAAGTGTGAGTCATACTCACACACCGAAGGTTTCTTACAAACTTGCGACATAAACAGCCATATCTTTTGACTGCTTAGACTTAGACATATGATTTTTCCACAACTCCAAGAGATCACAGACTTCAGTACACGGTTTTAATTTCAACTCGATACCTTCACGCGTTACCAAGATAAAGGGTCTTAACAGACAGATAGATGGACAGCAAAGTGATCCAATAAGGGTTCAGTTTTTTTCCTTTTGAGGTCATCATCACGCCTCATCATCAGCCTTTTCCAACTATGTTGGGGTCGGCTTCCAGTCTAACCGGATGCAGCTGAATATTTTACATGGAGCGACTGCCTATCTGACCTCCACAACCCAGTTAATACTGGGTAATACGATACCCCTTGGTAAGACTGGTTGTCAGACTTTCGGAACACTGACTACCAGTAACGACTGTCAAAGATCTACAAATGACAGCCGGGACCACCGGCTTAACGTGCTTTCCGAGGCACGGAGGAAACTCGGTATGTAACAGGTGGTCACCCATCCACAGACCAACCTAGGCAAGCGCGGCTTAACCTAGAGATCGACCCGAGCGGCTACTATTTATTTAGCCACGAGCTCCTTTCCTTTTTTTCCTTTCGAGGTACGGAACCCTTGAAATCCCATTAGTATTTACATAACAGGCCTATGTTATATAAAAGCACATTGTATTCAATCCTGATGGATTCAGTATCCGAACAAGGATCGCTAACATTGAACCAGTTTCCAAGATATTGCCTTTGCGTCGGTAACGGTATCCGCTGACAAATAGGGCTGATACTAACTGGTAAATTATACATATTTTATGATCCTCGTGTGGGTGGTTTCTGAATAGGATCTGAAGAGTAGACTGTACCCGGGGTCGCGGGTTGTTCGAAAGAGATACCGCGGCTCCGGAACGTAAAGGGCAATAGAAGGAACATGGGTGGGTTTTAGTCAGTACAAGTCTGACATGCCCCCCGCTCCGCCCAGAGCGGGGGAAGTCATTAGGTGATTTCCCACCCGAAAAAAAAAAAAGAGTAGACTGTATGAGAACGTGTTATTGTGAACATATAACATAATATGTGTATGTATGTTCACCGATTACTCAAAGACGCCTGGACCGATTTGCTCAATTCTCTCAGGTGGTCCCATATCAATTTTATTTATATTGCTTAGGTAGTTTATGAGTTATCTATACTAATATTATAAAGAGGTAAAATTTGTAAGTTTGTAAGTTTGTAAGTTTGTATGTAGGGGGTAATCTCTGGAACTCATAATCCAATTCTAAAATTTTCTTCTCTGGTAGAAAGCTACATTATTTCTGAGTGCTATAGGCTATAAATTGTTTCTATAACATGTATATTAACCGAGCTATCACAACTTTTGTCTAACAAGTCGGAAAAAAATACCTCATGAAACAGAATTATTTGCGCGCGCTGCCTAAACAGTTGCTTAAAATTAAAAACAATGTATGGCTACCTGGTTCGTCTTAATTATTTCAACAAAAAAGTCCTCAATACCATATCTCTATCTTTCATATTTTGTCTTTTATACCTACTTCTTTTATTGCATTAAAAAAATTTTTTTTCGGCATACTTACGTTTGGTTGATTATTTGAGCAACAAAATATTAATTCTTATGACAATAAATTATGTTAGTATCACAAGAACATCATACAGATAAGATTTGCCATTTACAGTATATCAATTGGTCATACAGTTTCGGAGATAATATATTATAAAATTACTAAAACGCAAAATGCCCCTAGCATATCTTTCATTGTGCAGACGTTTTACCTATTTGCCCATAGATAGCGTTCTGCAATTACGTCATTTTTCTGAATCGCGGTGTTAAGACTTTCCGTGGATTGATGACCCTCTCGATCTACAAATGGCAGCCGGGACCAACGGCTTAACGTGCTTTCCGAGGTACGGAGGAAACTCGGTATGTAACGGGTGGTCACTTATCCACAGACCAACCTAGGCAAGCGCGGCTTAACCTAAAGATCGACCCGAGCGGCTGCTATTATTAAGCCACGAGCTCCTCTAAATATTACATGTCAGTTGCTTATTGTTTCGTTCGTATGGTTGTTGTTGTTGATAGATACCTCATAATCGAAAATATCGTAATTTCGTTGTACGTTTGTTTTGTATGTTCGTAGTTTCGTACTTCGTTCTATCGTAATAATCGATACGAGTTATTCGATATTACGATTGTTTTGTTTTGTAAAGGCGGACGGTGTTCGAGTCGCTCTCCCTTTGTTCATAATTGTCTTCAAGTCTGTGCGTAGTTTGTTGAGAGCATGCCTAAAAGGAAATCTCAACTGTCCCGGCAGACATCACAGACAAGAGCCGCTCGAGTACGCCGTACGAAAGAATCTGCCCCTGAAAATGAGCAGCGCCTCTCGAGAAATAGAGAATATAATTATTTCGCAAGCACGCGCTAGAGAATCTAGCTCCGAGCGCTCACAGCGCCTCGCTAGCCAAAATGTGAGGACGACGCGGGCCCGTGGCAATTATATGTTGGTCTATCAAGAGTGGTATCATCCGAAAAGCAGATTAATCTGTTACCGGAAAATAAAACAACCTCAAACATTGTATATAGAGAGGCTTCAAATTAAATAGATACCTAACTTAAATAAATAAAATAAGTAAAAGGCGACTAAGGGTTAAGTTACCTTGAGCAGAAAAGAGAACTTCGGTAATCTTTGAAGTTACTGATCTGATTCCAAAAAATATTTTACTAATAAAATTAAAAACAGTAATATCAATCGAGTGTAATCTTATGTTAAAACAAAAAAAATTCCGCGGACGAAGTCGCGGGCAGAAGCTAGTCGTCTATAACACATATTTTTTTCTCTATGTCTATATTGATGATCTGCTAATCTTTGATCATCTTCAACAATAGAAAAAATAAGATAGAAACTCGATAAAAAATAAGAGATTATATCATATTAACATAACTAAAAATACTGAAATAAAAAACTTTTTTGTAAAAAATAAAACCGGCGTCCAAAAAAAAACTAAAAAGTAGAAAATAACTTTACTTCCGGAAGACGGTTGCAAAAAAAGTCAACAAAAGTTATCGGCTTCCGGAAGTAAACTTATTTTCCATTTTTTACTTTTTTTGTCGAAGGCGGTTTTATTTTTTTATGACAGACATAACATACCTAATCCTACAGCCAGGATTGTCTCTTCACGAGAGAACTTCTCAACAGTTAAAAGTAGGGGCATGTAACTTTGAACACGCGTTTAGCATTGATCTATCAGCTTTAAACGCGTGTACAAAGTTTAGACCGATTTTTTTTACTTATTTTTTTACTATTATAAGCGATCCGCACCGGCTTTGCACGGGTACAATGTAGGTACCAATACATATATAATACCTTGCATGACTATCTATTTAAAAAACCGCATCAAAATCTGTTGCGTAGTTCAATGATATAAGCATAATAACATAGGGATAAACAGAAAGCAGGAAACGACTTTATTTTATTATACTATGTTATAAAGTCTGTCTATCTATAGGATATTTTGTTTAAAAAAAAACGTTTACCCACACTAGGAATTCTTCCTGTATCGTGGGTGCGTTTAAAAACATTTAAACTCACATACACAAACAGCCAGACCCGGAACAACTATCTGAAGGCCATAAAAATATTTGTTCCGTGCGGGAATCGAACCCGTGACACGCAGCGCAGCAGTCGATTGCTCAGCCACTGCGCCAAGCGTGGTCAATAAATAATAGGAGCTTTTTAAGTTCGATGATTTTGCTAGATTCAACCTCTCATCTATTGCAATGAATTCAACACCATATCCTACAGTTTGATATACTGCCAACTAACAGGTGAATGTTCCCGACTGCACACTTGATCTAATACAATCGCTGAGTCGAATCTAATCTGATTAAGTCGTTCCGACGCTTTGCAGTGAACTCAAGACGTGTCGAGAACTACTAGAGATACCTCACTTAAGATTGAAGTATACTTGGGTAGTTGAAGAATGCTTGAATGTTTGGAGTGCTTGCTAATTTTCAAATTTCGGAACAGAAGATATACCTAGTAGCATAATTATATCATACTAGTTTTTGCCCGCGGCTTCGCTCGCGTTAAATTGAGGGTAACACAGTTCCCCTTTCCTGATTTGCAGGTACCTGCTACCTGTAGTTTTTGCCCTTGCGCCTTATTTATTGTAATAGCAAAGCTAAGTTTTCCCTTTTCTTCCCTGTTTCTCCCTCATATCTCTTTTTTTTTAAACAGCTGGTAAACTAAAGCTCACCAACCAGCTCACCTTACTAATATTATAAAAGCGAACGTGAGTCTGTTTGTTTGTTGTACGTCTTCACGCCTAAATGGCCAAACCGATTTTAATGATTTTTTGGTACAGAGATAGTTGGGACCTTGGAGACGGATATAGGCTAAAAAAGTGAGAAAAGGGGGAGAAAGAGGGATGAAAAGGGGAGAGAAAGATATTTATTTTTTCGATCAACACGCGGGTTTAAGTTAGCGTTAGCCCAAAGTAACAATGCCACGCGGACGAAGTCGCGGACGGAAGCTAGTTATCAATGTTTCTAACCGATAAGTTCGCGAACTCACCATCGACGCTGCGTAGACATAAATCGTCGACTTTCCGCTATCGTAAATACAGCTATTTATTACAGTACTGACAAAAAGGGATTATTTATCACGACTTAGGTTTTATGACGGCGGGTTGACGGCAACCTTGTGTCTGAAGTTTATGTAAAACCATCACTTAGGCCTCAGGATATTGTAACTCAGTAATAATAAAACGATATAGATAATGAGATCCTGGGTTCGATTCTCGGGTAGGGCAGTGTTGTTGGGTGTTTCTATAAATAATTCAGTAGCAGCCACGGAGTCTCTGGATTTGTGACCGGGTGATTGTAACAGACTCGCCCCCCGTTATATGAGACATAAAAATATAACTGGCGAAATGTGGGTGGTATTTATTATTAGCCAATGAAAAACCTCTATCTGATCATTGAAAAACCTCTATATGATAATTGAAAAAACTCTATCTGATCATTGAAAAACCTTTATCTGATCATTAAAAAACCTTTATCTGATCATTGAAAAACCTCTATCTGATCATTGAAAACCCTCTATCCAATCAATGAAAAACCTCTATGATCATTGAAAAAACTCTATCTGATCATTGAACAACCTATACCTGATCATTAAAAAACCTACATCTGATCATTGGAAAAACTCTATCTGATTATTGAAAAACCTCAAATCTTGCTATTCATCGAATAAGGGCTATCTGGTTATTTATCTGAGGATTGTAAAATTGGCTCTTAGTAAAGATAGCTTGTCAGGTTCCTACAAATATACATAACTAGAGGATTCTCATAGACAGGAATTGTGACCGAAATATTCGGCATTTTTAAGCGAAAACACAGAATTATACGATTAAATTAAACTTTCTAATGAGATAACAGTTTTATTGCAAACTAGAAACCGAATTGACAAAGATGACGGACCATGGAAGTGAATAACTTTTATTTATAATAATTGAAACGGGATATTTACCATGTTCACTATTTATTATAATATGTTCAGTGTGGTTTCCGATACATAATAATATTTTGGATTTTCCGATACATAAATATTTAATAAGCTAGAAAATGTGAGAAAAGGGGGAAAAGAGGGAAGAAAAGGGGAGAGAAAGATATTTATTTTCGACCATCACGCGGGTTAAAGTTAGCGTTAGCCCAAAGTAACTATGTATGCCACGCGGACGAAGTCGCAGGCGGAAGCTAGTTATCTATAAAGACGGCAAATAAATCACGTATTTATTTGCTGTATTTATTCTATTCTGTCAACATCTGTGAAATTTTCAGCAACTATCACGCTTCATGAGATACAGCCTGGCGACAGACGGATGGACAGCGGAGTCTTAGCAATAGGGTCCCATTTTACCCTTACCTTTACAAACTGAACATTGCTGTTCAAAACTCGTGGTAACCCTATCAACGTCGGTATCAAAACTCGTCTACGCATAGTACATATAAGTATACATAGGCTAAGGACAAACTGTTTAAGTGCTCTCTGTACACTAATTGGTAATGGCCAAACTAAACTAGACTAAATTGGACAGTTTGGGATTCGCGCCATTCGGCCTAGTCTACACGATGTAGGGGCCAGATGGCTTAGAAAGTTAGGTCGTTTAAACTTGTTGTTTTAGGAGTTTTCTTTGTATCATGCTTGTTTTGACTAAAGTTCAAGTATTTCGTTTTAAAATTTTCATATTATTAATCTATCCTATTTTCTAGGGGTTAGAACTTCAAAAAGATCATTGAAGATAAGATTTCTGTCATTTGTAGATCTTCGACAGTCGTTACAGATAGTCAGTGTCCCGAAAGTCTGACATCCAGTCTTACTAATGAGTATCATATTACCCAGTATTAACTGGGTTGTGTAGGTCAGATATTGGCATTCAGCTGTAAGAAGCCGATCCCAATATAGTTGAGAAAAGACTAGGCAGATGATGAAACTTCAAAAAGTCTTCATTACAAACAACACTGCCTTGTAGGTCTAGTGGTCCCAAACCAATTCAAGGAATCAGGGATGATATCAATGGGCTTGCTTTTCAACATGGTAGTGGGTACTGAAATTTGGTTGTACTAGAAGGTGGTCCGTCTATCCTTTTTGAGGATTGTATTGTAGTGTATAACGGGTTGGTGTCCGCTACTGCACGTTCAAGGCGCGTATTTTGCGTACGGGTTTGATCGGGATTATAGGTGTGTATAAGAAATTGTATAAAATCTGGTTCTTCCGACGTCACAGACAGATGTGTTCATGAGGAGTTTGTTCCGCCACTTCTCCTTCCCAGCTAAAACACTAGGAAGTGGCTAAGGAAAAGGCATTTTGGACGACTACTGTCTCTTGTAATATTGACGTTCAAAAAGTGCTGATTATCAGCCTAATTTGAACAAATGACTTTGATTTTGATATCATGTATGAAAACAGAGTACCCAATTCTTGAGCAGATTAAAATCTCCAAAAGAGTAAAGATTTTATTTTTGATTGTAATCAAAATCTTTCCAAAAGGTGAAACTTATCAAAATGCTAATATCGAATCACTTTCGCAAGATCGAGACGTCACCCTGTCGATTCGCAAACGTCCATCAATCGTAAGCCTGGCACGTGCCAAGTGGACTTGACCCAGACCTGTTCGGAAAGCTTAAGCATCATCTGACTCAACATCCAACACTTGAAGAGCGTTACGGAATACAGAAGCACCTGCGGTTTTTTAAACGGAAGATGATGAGGTTCGTTGATTTGATCCTATGTGTGTAGTCTTTTGGACCCAAAATAAAAAGTATTTATTTCAAATAGGCCAGTTACAGACACTGTTGAACTGTCGATACAATGATAACAATAAAAAATACGTGTGGCACTCGGGGACTGCCGCGGTAAAGCTATTGCATAGCATTTTTTAGCAATAAATAAAAACAATCTAAATGAAATATTTAAAAAGTACTTCCAATGAGAAGTAGTCACAAAAAGAAACGTTTTTTTATCAATTTAGACAATAAATGAAAAAATAAAAACACTACACGAATCACAATATCTATTTTTCCTTCAATAGTTCATGCAAATTATGGCCTTCTAAAACAAAATGGCGCTAACGCGAACCCACCCCTGAAGGTCATAGCGGAATAGGTCTCTCTCTCTCTGTCTCTCTCTCTCTCCGTACCCGTCGGAGTGGGGAGCGTCATGATTTTCTTCGTTACGGAATTTCTGGATTCGGTCCCCGCGCTCAAGGCCCGCGATAGAAGCTATGCAATAGCTTAAAAATTAAGCTACAGTCCCAGTCACAAGGCATAATAACTGTGAAAGTACTGCAGTTGCCGATTCCAAAGCGTAGATCTCTATGGAGAAGAATGGGCAGGAAACTCCATGGCCACTCTTTAAAAATCTGGATATATATATACACATGCATAAGCCTATTTCCCCAGGGGGTAAGCAGAAGATTTAGAACGCCACGATTCTTACATACTCCTTTGGATTCATCCAGAGTCATACAAAAATAAGGGCATGTTAAGAAGTGTCATTGTATGATCCTCATTCCAAATCTGTTGTTACCAACTTCCCGTGGGTGTCAAAAGACGTGTTCAGGGTAATGAACACAAATGATCTTATAACCGCACCAATTTACGTCGTCTGGATCGCTCAGATTCACATGCGTGTGGTCGTTCAGCAAATCCACTTAGTTACCAAGCCTATATTTCGTTAAACCCCAATAATTATCAACGACTAAATTAATAGGCTTAATAACATTTATGGAACATGCTCACACCCATACATATAGCCTCCATTACCCGGTTTATTACTGCAACATTGCCTATCGCGGCAAATGAGACTCATCTCCTATGATTCACTACTTCAACTCCTGCAATTTAACCAAAACTAGACCTCCACACCTTTATTGTAAAGATATAAAGGTTAGTTTCAAGTGGCTGGAGTGATTCAACATCTCGGTGGTAAGATATTCGTATTAGCATAGACGGTGTGTTCTCAATTATGATACTATGGGCGTGATCCCACGCAATGGAGTCTTAGGTGTGCTCTTTAACTTAATTTGTTGGTAGCAAATACCGCTGTCGACATTGCGAACTCTGTTATTGTCAAATAGTTTGGCTAGCTGACGACTAAAGTTGAAACCGATTTAAAAAAGGAGGTTTTTAATTCGACAGAAAGTTTGTCTTTGTATGTTTGTTACGCCATTTCTCCGTCATTATGGGCCGATTTTTAAAATTCTTTTTTATTTGATGTTATACTTCCGAAGGGGGGAGTGGTCCCATATGAATTTGATCTTATTGCTTTCTATAATACAATTTTTCTTCAACCAAATGTATAATATGGACGATATGTTAATAGCAATGAAATATGAATACTCGATCAGAATTTATGCGATCCACGACCATAATACCACAACTAAAAAGGCTGAAATAAAAAAACTTTTGAGCCATGAAAAAACGACTTCCAGAAAACACTAAAAATACTGAAAATAAGTTAGGAAGTTGATGTGCAAAAATCAATGAATCAAATAAAAGTCACCGACTTGCGCAACTCAATTAATTTTCCGTATTTTAGTGTTTTGTTTTGGTAGTCGGTTTTTTTTTTCAATACAGTTTTTAGTTTGCTACAGATTTTGGCTGAAATATATATACATATATATACTAGCTGTGCCCAGCGGTTTCACCCGCTGAGGTTTAGAAGTATGAAAAATAGATGTTAGCCGATTCTCAGACCTACCCAATATGTACCCAAAATTTCATAAGAATCGGTCGAGCCGTTTCGGAGGAGTACGGTAACTAACATTGTGACACGGAAATTTTATATATTAGATATATTCAAATCAGGTTTTAAAATACTTGTCGATGCACCCGAAGATAAATATGACGGTTGTAGGTTTTGGAACAGGAAAATTAAGCTTCAAAAAGATTGAGGCAGAAGCTCACGTACGGCGAGTAATTTTTACAGAAACAAGTTGATGACCTTTAAGTATGTATTATATTCTTCTCTTATTCTTTGTGTACTAAGTATGAAATAAGGGCAAATAGAATTATAGATACATGTTATATTTCATTTTGGCATAGTGGCTGAGCGATCGACTGCTGCGCTACGTGTCGCGGGTTAGATCCACGGAACAAATATTTGTATGGCTTGCAGATAGCTGTTCCGGGTCTGGCTGTTTGTGTATGTGAGACTGAATGTTTGTAAACGCACCCTACAGGATACAGGAGAAATTTTTAGTGTGGGGCAACGTTTTTTCATTTTTTTAAATGAAAAAATACATATCTGTGTCTACATATCTTATCCAACTTTCCTCTCGCAGGTCTGCTGGAAGAAATTTCTTATGAAATAAGCTGTACCTTTGTGCTCTTCTGTCTTAATGTAATGTCCTGTCATGTATTTTGTGTGTGCATAAGCATAGCAAAAAAAATTCTTCATCTTCTGCTCTTTTTCTAAAGGGCTGCTTAGAATGACAAATTTAGAAACAAATTGTTAATAATTCGCAATTAAAACTCCAAAACCCCGTGATTCAAATAGGAATCTCAAAAAAATAACTACCAATAAAAACACGGAATCTAATTTCTCAATCAACGAACACATTTTTCACTTAACGTAATTACTATGGTACAAAAAAGTAGCTGATCATGCAGGTGAACGACCTAAGTATGTGTTTGTGGCATGTCAATATTGGACATCATGACAAGACCACTAAATGAATAGCCATGTTGAAAATGTTGAATAAATTAAATACAGTAGGTTCTATATTCTCTATAGGGATCTTAGAAGTGCCTTTGTATGTGATAGGGAAATGCTGGAGACGAAAGGTAAAGAATCAAATACTTAAATGATAAATGATGTTTATTTTGCAAGTAGGTTTTCACAAACACATTTACACGTCTTTTTTTTTAAACTAGATGTGGCTGGTGTTTCGTACCCGACTACTCAGAGAGTAGTAGTAGTAATAGTCTTTTTTAAGGTCCAGACAAAAATCTTGGTCAACTTACATGAGGTGTCTGAAGTGGGCTTTTTAAGAAAACACCAAACAAATTAAATGGACCTGTCCAGTCAGTGCAAGCATTTGTCAGTTATCGTGTAGCTCGACTCATAACTCAAGTTGCTCAACCAATTTGTAGCAGCTATATAAGACATTGGAAACATTGGATTCCGCACAAACAATCTCTCACCGCTCCATTCCGTCGAGGGTGAAAATGGTTTTTCATAATAATTTTGCTATACAAGCTCTGTCATAATTTCAAATAACTGAAACTGCTACCCTACCATGACGTCTTAAAGCAGAACTTATTCCACTGAGGGAAAGAGACAGAGCTATACAGGGTGTCTAGCACCATGTCTTTCCCTCAGTGGACGTCTTAAAGCAGAACTTATTCCACTGAGGGAAAGAGACAGAGCTATACAGGGTGTCTAGCACCATCTCTTTCCCTCTGTGGACGTCTTAAAGCAGAACTTATTCCACTGAGGGAAAGAGACAGAGCTATACAGGGTGTCTAGCACCATCTCTTTCCCTCAATGGACGTCTTAAAGCAGAACTTATTCCACTGAGGGATACAGACAGAGCTATACAGGTAGGCCTACTGATTCATCATCTGCCCAGCGTTTTCCCAACTATGTTGGCGTCGGCTTTCAATCTAACCGGATACAGCTGAATACCAGTATGGAGCGACTGCCTATCTGACCTCTACAACCCAGTTAGTACTGGGTACTACATTAACCCATGGTAATACTGGTTGTCAGACTTTCGGGACACTGACTATCTGTTACGACTGTCAACGATCTACAAATGACAGCCGGGACCAACAGCTTAACGAGCTTTCCGAAGCACGGAGGAAACTCGGTATGTAATGTAACGGGTGGTCACCCATCCACAGAACAACCTAGACAAGCGCAGCTTAACCTAAAGATCGACCCGAACAGCTGCTTCTATTTAGCCACAAACTTCTCCAATAACTGAAACTGATAGAAAATTAATTTAAAACCACCATAAACTAACATAACAGCTTCACAAAGTCAAGCCTACCATTGACAAGGTCTCAAGATGTTTCGGACCTCTAACTATTCAAGAACTAAGTCAACATTCGCCCTTGAGGAGTCAGCAGAATTGAAGTGCCATTAGTCATGGTAGGCTATTAGCTATCAAGTTCGAAGAACGGTTCTAGTGTACTTTGGAATTATGTTTATAGTTTATTAATAACTGATTGTTTTAGCTGAGTGAGTCATGTGAGGGAATCCTACTTATATCCCACTTCCCAATATCCTGGATAACATATCCAAATGTCCACGAACTGAAGACGCGGCCGCGGGCATGTAATCCTTACTAATATTATGAAATCGAAAGTTTGTTTGTTTGTTTGTTACGTCTTCACGCCTAAATGGCCAAACCGCTTTTGATGAATTTTGGTACAGAGATAGTTGGAACCCTGGAGACGGACATAGGCATTATTTTTTAAGTGAGAATGTTGGGAGACATAGGGAAGAAAAGGGGAGAGAAAGTTATTTTTTTTTTAGTGTTAGCCTTAAGTAACTATGCCACGCGGACGAAGCCGCGGGCATCAGCTAGTAATCCTTATCCTTGCTAATATTATAAAAGCGAAAGTGAGTTTGTTTGTTTGTTACCTCTTCACGCTTTAATGGCTAAACCGATTTTGATGAATTTTGGTACAGAGATAATTGGGAACCAGGAGACGGACATAGGCTATTTTTTTTTTAAAAAGAGTGGGATATGAGGGAGAAAGAGGGAAGAAACGGGAAAACTTAGCGTTGCTATTACAAATCAATAAGGCGCTACCGAATTTAACGCGAGCGAAGCCGCGGGCAAAAGCTAGTAATATTATAAATGTGAAAGTTTGTGAGGACGTAAAGATGGTTGTTACACCTTCACTGAACTGAACTGATCCTTATGAAATTTGGCATACAGACAGTGTATATTAAGGATTAAAACAAAAGATACTTTTGATTCCAGTCGGACGACCCCGTGGCACGATTACCGAACTTTTTTTGTTGTTGTTGGGAAATCATCAAATAAAGGAGGGGAAGAGAGGTGACCAAAGTCATGTTAACCCACCATTTTTTTTTTTCGGCTGGGATATCATCTAATGACTTCCCCGCTCTGGGCGGAGCGGGGGGGCATGTCAGACTTGTACTGACTAAAACCCACCCATGTTCCTTCTATTGCCCTTTACGTTCCGGGGCCGCGGTGTCTTTTTCGAACAACCCGCAACCCCGTTAGGCGGTGTCCCTGGCATGCACCTCTGCACACAGGCAACGCTGAGGGCAAGAGCTAGTTTTAAATAAGTGTAATGTTTATATTCCAAAATTCATATCCATCTGCTACGCCACCAGATCAAGCCAGTTTCCGTGCCTTCACAATATTAAGACAGATAGATAATTAAATCCTACATTATAACTGCTTTCTAAGTTATTAATGGTTCTCCTTATAAACTGTATTCCTACCTCCTGGTTCATTTGTCATTGTAGCTGTCACCGTGGGCATTGTACCTGTTATAGCAAGTTCAGAAATAAAGCCAGATTTATTAGTAGTTTATTACTAAAACAGTGATTTTGGACATAATTTATTTTCTGTTAATTGTTTGAGATTCGGCCTCTTTTGGTCGTATAATGGCGATATAAAAGGTTTGAAAGCATTCGCGTTAACCGTGATTAATGTGCTGTTAATAGCTATTTTAATTTTTGAGAACTAAACCGTGCCTCTGTTGTCTTTGTTTGTTAAAAGAACATAAATTAATGTTCTTAGTCCAGAAATGATAAATCAGAAACACGGTACGGTTAGCAAAAGCCAGATATAGTCCGTTCAAAACTAATTTATTTAATGAAATGTTTGTTTTCTATTAAATAAATTTAACTATATTCGAAAGCATTCGAGAGCCTGGTTACTTGACAATTTGGCTAACTGTACTTAATATAATGACTGAGTTTTTAATGTACCTATGTTTCTGATGAGGTAAGACAGTTCTACTAACTCTATTTATAACTACATTATTATGATCTAATATCATAACACAGTGCAATATAACGATGGCTTGTTGATTTGTAATAAAATTGCTTCATTATTTCTTGTGCAAGGTGGATGAAGCAAATGGAGTATACAAGGGTCGTAGAAGGTGGCGTTCTGTGGTGTCTGCCTGCCTTAGCGAAAAGGGCGTGATATCCTTACTAATATTATAAAAGCGAAAGTGAGTTTGTTTGTTTGTTACCTCTTCGCGCCTAAATGGCTAAACCGATTTTGATGAATTTTGGTACAGAGATAGTTGGGAGACGGACATAGGCTATTTTTTGTAAAAACTTAGCATTGCTATTACAATAAATATGGGGCAAGGGCAAAAACTACAGGTAGCAGGTACCTGTACCTAAATCAGGAAAGGGGAACTGTGTTGCCCCGAATTTAACGCGAGCGAAGCCGCGGGCTAAAGCTAGTTCACAAGAAAAAAAAGCAGAAACATTTTTTGCAAAAAACAAGTATTTTTATAAATACATATTTCTTGTGTCTCTACAGAAGTCGATTGAGTCTGCAGAAGGATACTTCTGTAGACTGAAAGGTAATCTTCTTCGACTTCCTCTCAAGAACCTAGGAACCTAGGCTAATATAGGCAAATACAATGATGATATTCAAGGCTTCTGCACACACGCGCGGCGCGGCAAGCGGCGACAAAGCTGTGCCGCAGAGCCTCACACACTGGCGCGGCGCGGCAGGCGTTATTTACTCGATCTTAAGCTATCGAAAAATTCTAACCTATCCCTTTTGATTTCAAATCACCGTAGAACATTTACTATGAAAACGCATGCCACCGT
The DNA here is from genome assembly GCA_905475445.1 of Ochropleura plecta. Classification (NCBI taxonomy): domain Eukaryota; kingdom Metazoa; phylum Arthropoda; class Insecta; order Lepidoptera; family Noctuidae; genus Ochropleura; species Ochropleura plecta. The sequence continues at coordinate 3,105,123 of FR997735.1, forward strand.
TTACACTGCCGCGGCGCGACACGCGATACGCAAGTTTGGGCTGCGACACGCCGCGACAACTCTGCGGCAGAAAAACAAAAGACGCCTAGAACATTTTGTATGAAGCGAGCTCTGTCGCAGCGCCTGTGTGAACGGCGGCGCGGTGCGGCAAGCTGCGGCACGCTGCGGCATCGACTCGGTGATCGACTACTCGATCCTCTCTATATCGAAAAGGGGTAGGTTAGGATCCTAACATATCCATTTTCTCGCTATAAAAACCCTTAATAGGTGTCCGCCACCCTGGGGACCGCCTGGGGAGAGCGGAGGGGTCTAATAAACTCGTACTGACTAAGGTGTCGTCCTAACGGACTATCGATCCTACGATGACACGATGCGTTCTCGTCTCTCTCTGTAGAGGACTATTTAACCTATATACAAGTATGGCAAGATTTAGGGCAAAAAAAATCACTTCGATAATCTCGTAATTTGAAAATGTACTTTTTTATTTGTTGAGATATTTTCACAAACTTGATTTCAAATTGCAGGTGTAGATTTAAAACGTGTATTTCAGTTTGTTTCAATTTCCTAAGACGAATTGTTTTCTAGTAATAGCGATAAATTGTTGTTTGTTTAAGTACATTTTTGGTATAATTTACTAAACTACTGCTATTTTTATTAATTTTTGTTCTAGGATCTTTTTATTGTTTAGTTCAGGTATAATATTATTTAATGTGTCGTATAGGTAGTGTAAAGAATGATAAATGCGAAATACTTATGTACAGTGAATTATATATTTTGTTATGTCGACCTGTATTCGTCAAAAAGCCAAAGTCAAATTTAGAAATTAAATACGCCTGAGAAAGAGCAATCCAGTCATAACCATAAAATACCATATGATAGAGTAAAACGGTGCCGGAAACGTAAGAATATGAATTATTGCGTCGGAGCGGATCAACAACGGTGCCAGTACATCTACAGCTGGGGCGGTCGAGCCTCTTTAGTGTTAATGTCTCTTCTTCTCTTCTCTTCTTCATGTTCAACGAGATTAATTTGTCCTATATCGGAACTTTTCCAACAACGCTTGGTAAAACCTGTATTGATTTGACGTTTACCAGAAATCTCGATAAATCCTGTATGCCATTTGTTTCGTACTTTTCGTATCACAGACCTATATCATCAAAAAAGTTGATTCAAAAGGGTATTTTTTTGTTTATATGATTTACTTCCTGAACCCGATGAAAGACAAATGTTGTGACATAAATATACTTAACGTGTGATGTGTCACACGTATATTATTCTGTAATACATATTTACGTATTCACGTAAAACCCACGGCCGTGTCCATTACACAGCCACACACCTATTTTTTTTTTGGATGGTCATGGAAATCATTAAATAACCTCTCCCGCTCTGGGCGGAGTGATGGGGAGTGTCTGATTTTTACTGAATAAAACCCATCCATGTTCGTCTACCTTTTTTGACCTTTGTGTTCCGAGGCGCGGTATTTTTTCGATTAACTCGTAAACCCGGCAGGCGGCGGCCTTGGCAGGCCCCTCTGCTTTGCTGACATCTCTTTGGGGCGCGCTTGGTTCCGAACGCGCCGTCGACACGGCCTGTCGGCACGGTGAATCTCCCTACCTATCTGTAGTCAGGTTTCATAAAAATATGGCATCTTAATTTAAATGCTCATAATAAGTGATTACTAATGATAAGTGTTTTTAATTTCGTTTTCGACGGATTTTTGTTAATCCTATCGACTGAAATTTGGTATGCGGTAACCAGTAAAAGTGACGAATAGGTATACTTACACCGGTCTCATAGTTCAAATTTTTGTAAGCAACGTTTACATATATTTTAATAGATCGATAAGATCTAAAATTGAGTATGGAAATGGAATAATTAGTACTTATTAATCGATTAAACAAAGTAAAACAAGTTATTTACTGCAAATTATTTATGTCATTACCTACTTTACATTTGACAAGTTTGGTCATGAACTGACAAATGGTAGACAGGTAATTAGCACGGAGGTTTTAAACAAACTGCAATGATGACATGTGACTCAAATAGTGTTCCGAACGAGATAGCTTTCTTGATATCCTCGTTTTACAATTGCTAGTAATAAATAAACATTGAAATAAGATTCCGCATCCAGCATAATTCTCACTATTACACCTCTTAAAGTAACGCATTTTTTAAATTTTGAAAGTGGAAGCTTTCACTTTAATACAAAAAAAAAGAAAATATGTTTAAAAAAAGATGTTCATATGTTATGATCATACAGTTTCTAAGATATGAGTGACACGAATGCCATGATGATATGTCATTCATTAACATTTTTAAAAGTTGCAGCTAAGGAATACAATTTTTTGAGAAATTATTATTTTATTATATTATATATATATTATATTAAACCCGTTTTTATTTATGTGCCAGTTCAACTATCTAAGTGATTAACAACTACTATTTTTTTAAACATATTTTTACTGACAATGACGCTTTCCACCCTTGACTCTTTATCACTTGGTATAAGTATTTTCCCTTTGAATTAATTAAAATAATATAAACTTTGTGCCTTTGACATAAAGTTCATTTTTTTAGATAAAATTCACATAACAACTGGAATTCCAGTTATCTTATAAGTTCCTTGGTAATAAATCAAATATCAGTCAGGTGCGTTCCAAATACAGTGAAGGGTTCTGTAGACGGATGGATTTGTTACGAACTCATAGAAATATTTTTTTTTTTGCAAAAAAAAAATTCAATCGACTTCTAAAACATGGTATTGCAAATCGACTTCAAAATAAAGGTTATTTGTTTTTTTTAACAAATCTTGGCGTCTAAAAGATTAATGAAAGAAATGATATTTGTACACGTTATGCGACGATGTCAATCCTATCATACTTTAAAAAATATCTACTTATTAAATTAACTACACACACCGGCACAATTAGGGGAACACAAAAAAAAGGTTGATTTTTTCTAACATTGTCGAGTGTTTTCATAAGTAGTTTTTGTTTAAGTGTTAATAACTTCATAACAGATTTTTTTAAGAACCCCCAAGTTTAATTTTAAGTGTTTTGACAAGAATTTATGGTTGTTTAAGAATTTGCTCACTTAACGTTTTGTACTCATTCTGATAAGAACTTTAGTGGATGCTGCGAATAGGGACTGTGGGTCATTTAACTGTTTACATTTGAATAGTGCACATTGTTCTGATACAAAATGAGTGATTTACCAGCAACTTCTGTGGCTAGGGCTGTAACCATGATCGAGGAAGGGCACACCTATCGCTCAGTCAGTCGCGCACTGGGTGTATCGACATCGGTGATTCATCGCGTCGTCCGACGTTATAGGGAGACTGGATCGTTCGTGCGCAGACGAGAACAGGGCAGAAATCGAGCAACTAGCGCCTTGGATGACCGTTTCTTGGTCATGCAGACTTTACGAAATCGTCGTCAAACAGCTGTCCAGACCCGAAATCGTTTAGCAGAAGTCCGTAACGTCAACGTGAGTGAAAGGACTGTTAGAAGACGGTTGAATGAAGTTGGCTTAAACTCGTACGTGCCAGCAAAGGCCCCAAAACGCGAGGTAGCTCATCGTGTAGCAAGATTAGCATTCGCTCGACAGCAGCAAGATTGGACTAATGAGTGGGGCCGTGTTTTGTTCAGTGACGAAAGCCGATTTTGTGTAAATTTCGTGGATGTGAGGGAAAGAATGTGGAGACATCGAGGGGAACGTTATCACCAAGCAAATTTCACTGGAACTGTGTCGTATGGGGGAGGGTCAATTATGGTATGGGGTGGCATATGTTTGGGAGCCCGCACGGAGCTAGTGATCATCAGTAATGGATCGCTAACTGCACAGCGGTACATTACAGAAGTCTTAGAACCCCATGTCATGCCTTTTGCCCCATTCATAGGCGAAAATTTCATTTTCATGCATGATAACGCACGCCCTCACACTGCGCGTATAGTGAGTGACTACCTTAATGAAGTAGGCATCACTCAGATGTCCTGGCCAGCGCGATCACCGGATATGAACCCGATAGAATATGTCTGGGACTACCTGGGAAGAAAGGTTCGACAAAGAAATCCAGCCCCTAATAATGTGGAGGAACTTAAATTAGCGTTAGTGGAAGAGTGGAACAATTTGTCCCAAGAACTCATTGATAACGTTATCCGAAGCATGGGAAATCGTGTACAGGTTTTAATTAGATCCCGTGGCGGCAATACCCGATACTAAAACTCCTTTTTTTTGTCATTTTTGAAAATGTTTACAGATTTCACTTTTAAGGAAAAAACGTTCAATTCTCATTTTTTGACATTTTTGTTTATTTCTTCACGTTGAAGTATTGTGTGAGTCACTTTAGCGTTTATTTCAGTTAGTTTGAGTGCAATTTATTATTGATTAACTAAAAAATATATGTGCTACATAAATTTGTTAAGAAAAACGACCTTTTTTTTGTGTTCCCCTAATTGTGCCGGTGTGTGTAGTCGTAAAAACAAAAGCAAATGAACCACATCTTATCTAATCTAATTTTATTCACCTTCGTACAAATTGTTTTCACTAACCATTTAGTTGATTTTAATAGTTTAATAAGTGAATACTTTTTTAGTTGAAAGGGTTCCGGTTTTGCCAATTTGCTATGGAACCCTAAAAAGCGTCCCTCGTCCGTTTTCTTTTGTGCTGTATTTTTTTTTCTAAGCGCACGTTTCAAGATAGTAGTACAAAGTTATGTTCTGGATTATCAAAATCAAAAGTCATTTATCAAATCAGGCTGATAATCAGCGCTTTTGAACGTCAAAGTTAACAAGAGAAACACCTCCAAAACGACTGCATTTCAGCATTTTCTAGTGTTATAGCTGGTAAAAAGAAGTGGCGGAATAAACAAAAACATCTGGCTGTCAAAGTGGAAGAAGTAGACTAATAAATTTATTTTCTGCAAATCGATATCGGTTGCCCCACTAGGGCTGAGCAAAGCTGTGTCCTCGTAGAGGCAGTCGATGGCGGCGATCTTTCACGTCCGCCTCTGAGAGGGAATAGACAGCGAAGCAGTTATGCTTGAGGAAAAGATAATCAAACCAACCTAGCTGCCGCGGGAGACGCTCCATTCGTGTTCCACGCGCGCCTCAAAGAGATATTAGCAAAGCAGAGGGGTCTGCCAGGGCCACTGCCTGCCGGCGTTGCGAGTTGTTAGTTGCGCTAATAACAAAAGGTCCTAACATATTGATTCGTAGGGCTATTCGGTGTACGAACCTATATAAATGGGTTAATTATACCAAAAGGTTACCAGATTTCTGGAGCGTCCTGCATAGTAATCCGTTCAAGATGGTGTTAACCACCGAAGATGTTTACGCAAACTACGCTAATAAACTACTGACCCCCGACGTAAGTGCACGAGGAAACACTCAAGCACGCAAGCTCTCCCCAGGGTGGAGGACGTCTAATGCAGATTTCCATTACCAGAAAAAGAATAGACCACGATCCTAACCTAACCTAACCTACCCCTTTTCGATAGGCTAAGACCATGTATTCGATCATCGAGTGGATGCCGCAGCGTGCGGCAACGCGCGGCCGTTCACACAGAGCGCCGCGACAGAGTCCGTTTCATACAAAATGTTCTAGGCGTCTTTTGTTTTTCTGCCGCAGAGTTGTCGCGGCGTGTCGCGGCGTGTCGCAGCCCGTCGCGCGGAGTGTAGTTTGTCGCTCGATAGCGATAGTTTGCCGCAAGGCGCGCCGCGCGACAGAAAAACAAAAGACGCCTAGAACATTTTGTATGAAGCGGGCTCTGTCGCAGATTATGTGTGAACGGCGGCGCGTTGCGGCAAGCTGCGGCATCGACTCGGTGATCGACTACTTGATCCTCTCATTATCGAAAAGGGGTAGGTTAGGTTAGGTTAGGATCCCAACCTATCCATTTTCTCGCGATAAAAGCCCTTAATTGGTGTCCGCCACCCTGGGGACCGCTTGGGAAGAGTAGAGGGGTCTAATAGACTCGTACAGGCTAAGGTGTCGTCCTAACTTACTATCGATCGTACGATGACACGATGTGTTCTCGTCACATGATGAGACTGTATAATCTGTTTACATTACAAACCAGAAGACTGTTTAACCTGTTCACAAGTATGGCAAGATTTAGGGCAAAAAAAATCACTTAGATAATTACGTAATTTAAAAATGCACTTTTTTATTTGTTGAGATATTTTCACAAACTTGATTTCAAATTGCAGGTATGGGTATAAAACTTATATTTCAGTTTGTTTCAATTACCTGAGACTACGCGTTTTCTAGTAATAGCGATAAATTGTTCTGTGTTTTAGTAGTCTTTAGTAAATTATTATTTTTGTTGGTTTTTGTTATAGGATTTTTTTATTGTTAAGGTTAGGTATGATATTATTAAATGTACCTATTGTAAAGAGTAAAGAATGACTATGCAGAAATGTTTATTTTGTAAGTGTTTTCATAGTTTAAATAAGAGAGACACGGCTTCAAAATTTTCAATCGTAATCAAATTTGCCATGAAAAACGGTTCATACCTATAAAAGGCGGGCCCTAGCTAGAACGTCTTTTAAAATGTTTCTTCGACTCTGCCCTCAAACACCACAACCACCTGATCGCTTTTTTCTTAAAGGGTTTTAGATTTTAGCAATTCTCAGTAGTGTCCGTGATTTGAATTAAGTTTCAATCGAAGATACGCATTATTTAATTCTTAGGCAACGATGTATGGAGCCCGAACAATGTCCTTTAGCCTTTCATTTCACGACCTTTTTAGTAGTGCCTGTCTCTCTCAGTTGGTCTAATTGAAGCTCGCAAGCAAGACGACGACGCCCAAAACCGCCGCGATGTTTCCTTGCACATTTCAAGGGGCAGCGGTATCTCGAAGTAACGTCTGCTACCTCGAAATAATGTCTGGTCGTCGTCGTCGTCTGGTTTTAGCCCACTTCCCCAGCTGAGTGAGAAGTTGCAAAATGTATAATTTCGGAATACGGGGAGACAATATCATGTAGAATAAATACAAAAATTACGGCAACTTATCCAATTACCAATCTTTCTCTCTTTTGCGCAATCGGGCCTGAGGAATTAGAGGCGGTTTGTTTGATGCTAATATGGAAAAAATCGAATCCTTAATCGCCAAAAACCCTAAATGTTTTGGTCGCATTAAGGGCAAAAAAAGTGGTAATACTAACGTACTGCATTACATGGGCTCGTCCGCGGAAACCGGTGATGGTATCTCCAAGCTCTTTTCTTATCTAATATCTTCAGTCTACCTTCCAAGAACTTGACAGAATCTGACGATTTACTAGCTCCGTGAACCTGAGTACGGTCAGCGTAAATCTGGTGATGGTACTCAAGTTACTTAAAGGTTTGGACCCATCTAAATCTGGTGGGCCTGATCTGATAACCCCCCTTTTCATAATTAATTGTGCAAGAAGCCTGGTAGCACCGGTCTGTGTACTGTTCGAGCGGTTTGCTGCGTGAGGTTGTTGTCCCGAAGGTGTGGAAATCGGCATTTATTACACACATTTTTTAAAAGGGAGATTATTCCTAAATACAGAAATTGTCTAAATTATGTATTTTGTCTAAAGTTCTTTAACGAGTCGTACACACGGAAGTTTACGCAGCTATGCAACGCCATTAATTTGGTGACGAACAACTTGTTTTCTTTAGAAAACGGTCAACTGCCTCCAACCTGATAATATCCAATGAAATTATAACCACTGCGATGGCCGAACGATGCCAGGTTGATGCGATATACACGGACTACAGCAAGTGTTTCGACCGTATAGATCATCGGATGCTTCTCCAGAAGCTTTATTCCGCAGGAATTCACGGCCATCTATTCCGGTGGTGGCTGTGGTATTACGTGGACACGCGTCTGGATGGAAATCTGCCCCATCAGGAGTGGCCCAAAACTTAATCTTAGGACCCTTGTCATTTACAATATTTATTTTGGACATAAAAGACTGCTTTAGAAACTCACATATCCTACTATATGCAGATGACAGAACAGATCAGGACAGGTCTTAAAGTCAGTACGCACATTTTTCGATACTGAGCTACCTTAGTCAGACCTGAACAAATTCGCACGATTTTGCAAAACGAACAAAATTACAACTTAATGTATCCAAATGTTTTCACTCGTAGTATTCACTCGCCCGAAATCTATTATTGGTCCGGGTTATAAACTAGATGATACTTACATTAGTAAAACAATAAACCAATATCAGAGATTTTGGTGTAGTACATGATAGGAAGCTATTTCTCCCTTGAACAATTTTCTATTATTTTAGGCTTTAGAGATTATGAAAGTTTCTTACACCAAGACATTTCTGTACATAAACCACGTTTTTAGTTTTGCCATCCTTTGCAAAAATATAAAGGTTTCATGGTTTCGACACTCTTGAGCACGCAACGTAGAGTTGTCCATGGGAGAAAAAGTCTTTTCAAGATGTACCCCCGCAACTTTTTTCATACATTTTTCCGATGAATTAAAACAATAACATGAATCGAACACGTGTAATGACACCATTGCGCGATCAACGCCATTTATCTACGGAGCATAGAAACAGCTCGACATTTATAGTACTGAATTGATGCCGACTTTTGACCAATAGATGGCGCTGCATGTCCGAAATAAATTTTATTTTTATTTTTTGTAATAAAAGCTATCCTATGTCCTTTCTCAAGTTCCAAACTATGTCTGTACCAAATTTCACACAAATCGGTTCAGTAGTTTAGGCGTGAAGAAAGGACAGACAGACTAAGACAGAGTTACTTTCGCATTTATATTCGCACATTTATAATATTATATATATATATCTCTCTTCTCTCTTTTTAGCCTTTTTCGACCATTTTGGTTACGTCTGCGACTTTACTTTGCTCTCGAAGCCATTTATTCGTTTTGCGGTCCATCAATGACACTCCTACCAGTTTTCTCTCAACCGCCCTCTGGGCTACTTCCAGTCTGTTGATGGTGTTTCGAGTGAAAACCCAAGTCTCAGCACCATGAGTAAGCACTGGCAGGATGCATTGATTGAATATTCTGGCTTTTTGTTTAGGAGAGATTTTCATCTTGAAAGCAAAGTCAAGCTTCGAGTAGGCAGCCCACATGACCCTTATTCGTCGGTGGATCTCGTAATTTTGGTTGTCCTTACCCATTCTGATCTCCTGTCCTAAGAAGACGTACTTATTTACTTGCTCTATGGTGGTTTGGTCAATGGTAATGTTGATGTTATTACTATCAATATTTGTCATTATCTTGGTTTTGTCCAAGTTCATTTCCAGACCAACTTGTAGTGAGACGTCACTTAGTTCCTAACACTTAGTTCATATGTATATATATATATATAATATATTAGTTTGGATGTACAACGGCGAGCTTAACCCAGAATTGGGTTTAAAACAAAAACCTTAAAACAATTTAAAGTTCTCAACTGTTTTCTAGTGCGTAGCCACTTTGTACGTTTCTCAAGTGTGGAATATGTGATCTACAAATCTCGTATTCGAGAATCTAAGTGATATCTGTTTTTTTAGTCAACATCTCAAACGGCTCGGTTGATGGTCTCAAACTACTTAGTAAAATAGTTCTTCGCACAAATCAAATTTTTGACGGGCCTGTTGGTCTAGTGGTTAGTGGCCCTGACTGCTAAGCCGGAGGTCGTGGGTTCGATTCCCACCCAGGACAAACTTTGTGTGATGAGCATGATTGTTTGTTTTGTGTCTGGGTTTGATTTATCTATAATATGTATGAATTTATAAATTATATAAGTATGTATATCAGTTGTCTGGTTACCATAACACAAGCTCTGCTCAGCTTGGGATCAGATGACCGTGTGTGAGTTGTCCCAAGATATTTATTTATTTATAAAATAACCAAAGAAAACGGCCGTTACTCCATGTACCATCCGCATCGACTAAATACAGGCACAACGCCTATTGCATACGTAGGTACCTAGTGTTCTAACTTTTAATAGTTAACCATCATACCTGGATATAGATTTATTTTGCACCAGAGCACACAAAATCAGAAAGACTTTGAACAACGAGTACTTTATAATTAACACTTGAAACGGGATATTTATCATGTTTATTAAAAATATATACACATTTATAATAAACATGGTAAATATCCCGTTTCAAGTGTTAATTATAATATTAGTAACCATGTCAGTTTAAAGACTTATATAACGAGTACCTACTTTGGTGACAACCATAAATAAAACCTACAATTTTGTTTTTGATATTGCACGACATACCTATTAACTGGTCAGCGCAAATGACGTATAGTAGTTATTAGCATGTGGAAGATTGTAATTAGCAAAATGTTAAACTTAACTGATATTTACGTTTGTTACACCTGTTAGAACAATGATATTAAATAAACAGCGGTTACAGTTCAAATACGCATTTATTTATTTCCTTTGAGCGACTACAGGTACATCATTTCATGAGGATATCAATCACACAATCGAAATAAGATTACAGCTAAAGAAAAGAAACGGTATAGACATCTAATTAACAACATAAATATCCAATCATATGATTAACAACATAAATATCCAATCATATGATTAACAACATACATATCCAGTCATTTTAATACATAATCATAATCAAATCCAATAACGGTAAATACTTAGCTTATATCACAATCCCTCACTGGTATCACTATCCCTCAATGGTATCACTATCCCTCACTGGTCTCACTTGATCACCCGCGATTTTCCAAGAGGCCCAGAATCCGTCGGCAAAACCCCTTACACCTCGTAAACCCCTCTTCTAAGTCCCCATCTGAACTCTGATTGGTTGGCAGTGGTGGTGTGTTGATACCGCCATCCAATTGGTCGATCGCACGATGTTAGTACCGCAAAACTCCACCGATGCCAGAGCCGCCGCCTGAGCAACAACGCAAGTCTTCCACTGCCGTAACTATGCGCTCTATAGCGCCATCTTTCGTCAAATGCGTGTAACTATTCACACGTTTGTTATTAGTCTCTAAGTTTTCTTTACAATGAAATAAATAAATAACGTCTATGGGACCGGTCACTGTACGTGGTGCGCATTTGTGCAATTTTTCGACTTATTACGTATCTGTCATTTGTTATTGACCATATTTGTCAATTGTAAAATAATCATGGAGCTCAGCAGAAGTAACATCAAGATATCGCCCCTTATGAAAGTGTGCGAGGAAAAACCGTGGTGGTTTTACGGGTTGTCTTATCTTGCAGGGATTGTACGATGGTATGATGCGTTCTCCCCGTACTACTCTCTACTAAACATTGCATGTGCTTGCGCGAAGAAAAAGATGAGCTCGTGGCTAAATAATAGCAGCCGCGTATTTTTTTTTTTTTTTTTTTTTATTTATAATGAACTCACTCTTGACCTCGATCTCGCCTGATGGTAAGCGACAGATGAGGTCTACGATGGAGCGAGCGAGCCCAGAAGATGCCTATTAACTCTTGTTTTGAAGGCAGACGGGTCGTATGTGGTAGGGAACACAGAAGCTGGCAGAGAGTTCCACACCTTGGCCGTGCGCACAATAAAAGTTGAGGAAAAGCGCTTAGTACGACAAGACGGTATATCGACCAAGTGCGGGTGGTACCCTGCCGTTCGTCTGGTAGCCCGGTAGTAAAACGGAGATGGTGGGATCAGGTCATGGAGCTCCAGCGCACACTCTCCGAAGTACAATCTGTAGAAAACCGACAAGCTGGCAACGTTACGCCTATGCGCCAGGCTGTGAAGCTTGGACACAAGCATCTCATCGCCTATGAGCCTTTTGGCCCTGCGTTCCACCGAGTCGAGTGCAGCGAGCTGGTATTTTGCCGAGCCATCCCATAGGTGGCTGCAATACTCCATACAGGAACGGACCTGTGCTTTATACAAGTTACAAAGCTGTCCCGGCGTGAAGTATCGCCTCACCTTATTTAGGATGCCCAGCTTTTTAGCTGCAGTCTGTGCTTTTGACTCGATGGTTGGACCGAAGTTGAGATCTGACGTCAACTCCATGCCCAAGAGCTCCAGACGGTCGGTAATGGGTACAGATGTACTTTGGAAAGTAGGGGATAAATTAAATGGGCTCCTTTTGGCTGAGAAAAGACAAGCCTGTGTTTTCTGAGCGTTGAACTTGACCAGATTGTCATCACCCCATTGGGAAACAAGGTTTAAGGTCAAATTCATCCGCTCAACCATGGCCTCTCTAAGAGTAGCTATCTCATCCCTACCGGCTTTTGCACTGGAAATGTATCTCTCTGAGACTGTGCTGTCGTCTGCGTACCCAACAGCTCCTAGCTGAAGTAGGTCGTTGATGTGCAGCAAAAAAAGAGTAGCAGAGAGAACAGACCCTTGAGGAACACCGTATGATTCTTTCGAAATCATTTGGTTTTATAATGTAGTTGTTTCAGCGTTAGTACCTAAGTATGGGAGGAGAGCTTTGGCCCGACAACAAGTCATTGCTTACTTTACAAAACGTAAAATAGTATAAGAAGTTAACAAGCTTCTAGGAATCTATACGGTCTAAAATGTCGACTCATTCACAAAGAATTGTTTAAAATATCTAAACATGAAATAATAGAAACTATAAGTATGAAACAAGTGACGCAGATGTTGCCATCTGTACAAAGATTGTATAAATTTGTGATTTGATAACTATTGTAAAAAAACTGATAATATAGATTTAAAAAAAATAAGATTGAGAATACTTAGAGCCATCCACAAATTTGTGCCGTTTTTGAGCTAGGTACCAGGGAAACCAAATGTGCAGGAGGAACTACAGCCAAACTTCTCTATCTTCAACGTAGTCTTTAATTATGAATAGATATGCTTTTTTAATAAGGACACGTTTGATGTAATTATTAACTTTCCATCGATCAGTTCTGAAACTGAAATTGGTAACTTGTTGTGAAAGCGTTTACTGTTTATTAGAAATGACTTGCTAGTTTTTGTCAATTTGAATTTAAGAATTGCAATTTTGCGGACATATAACGTACATTCGAAGATATAAAGTCGGTTGAACAAACGTTTTGAAAGACATTTCATAAACTGGGGTATTCCAAGACGAACCGTTCTAGGGCACGCCTTATCCACCGCGTATTCTGAACCCTTTTTCGTCGCAAATTTTATTACGAATGAGAAATTTGAAGCCGTGTCTGTTTTATTTAAATTTTGAAAATACTTACAAAATAAATATTTCTTTATTTATCATTCTTTACTTTATACGACACATTTAATAAAATTATAGATAACCTAAACAATAAAAACATCCAGAACAAAAACCAACAAACTTAATCATTTACTAAAGACTACTAAAACACAGAACAATTTATCACTATAACTAGAAAACGCTTAGTCTAAGGTAATTGAAACAAACTGAAATATACGTTTTATACCTATACCTGCAATTTGAAATCAAGTTTGTGAAAATATCTCAACAAATAAAAAAGTGCATTTTTAAATTACGTGATTATCTAAGTGATTTTTTTTGCCCTAAATCTTGCCATACTTGTAAACAGTCTTCTGGTTTGTAATATAAACAGATTATACAGTCTAGCCACAGACAGAACTCATCATGCGACGAGAACGCATCGTGTCAGCGTACGATCGATAGTCAGTTAGGACACCTTAGTCAGTACGAATTATTAGACCCCTCTGCTCTCCCCAGGCGGTCCCCAGGGTGGCGGACACCTATTAGGGGTTTTTCTAGCGAGAAAATGGCTAGGTTGTGATCCTAACCTACCCCTTTTCGAGATATAGAGGATCGAGTAGTCGATCATCGAGTGGATGCCGCAGCGTGCGGCAACGCGCGGCCGTTCACACAGAGCGCCGCGACAGAGTCCGTTTCATACAAAATGTTCTAGGCGTCTTTTGTTTTTCTGTCGCGCGGCGCGCCTTGCGGCAAACTATCGCTATCGAGCGGCAAACTACACTCCGCGCGACGGGCTGCGACACGCCGCGACAACTCTGCGGCAGAAAAACAAAAGACGCCTAGAACATTTTCTATGAAACGGACTCTGTCGCGGCGCTCTGTGTGAACGGCCGCGCGTTGCCGCACGCTGCGGCATCTACTCGATGATCGAATACATGATCTTAGCCTATCGAAAAGGGGTAGGTTAGGTTAGGTTAGGATCGTGGTCTATTCTTTTTCTGGTAATGGAAATCTGCATTAGATGTCCTCCACCCTGGGGAGAGCTTGCGTGCTTGAGTGTTTCCTCGTGCACTTACGTCCCGACGTAAGTGCACGAGGAAACACTCAAGCACGCAAGCTACAGGGTACAGCATAATACTGCTGACCCCCGGGTCACCAGTATTATGCTGTACCCTCCGCTGCTCTGGTGTTTTGACCAGCAGACGTCTGCTGCGGAATGGGTAGGCGCTCGTTATCTCAACGTAATCTAACGGTGTGATCCATCCCGATCTTAGTATTTGAGACAGGTAACAAGCCCGCACCTCGCATGCGTGCACTTGCATATCTACCACTCTCCTGATTAGCGGAGCACTATTTTTGCGAATAATCCCGCGATACCCGTCGGTACGTGTTTGCGTAAACATCTTCGATAGTTAACACCATCTTGAACGGATTACTATGCAGGACGCGCCAGAAATCTGGTAACTTTTTGGTGTAATTAACCCATTTCTTTAGGTTCGTACACCGAGCAGCCCTACAAATCAGTATGCTGTACCGATGGCTCCCTTTCTACAAAAATTACAAAATCGAGACACTCGGTTTAGCAATCCTGTATTAATGACGTAAAAATGAAAACATGGCTGTACCTATGTATTTATCTGTGTCTGAGGTGCAAGGTCCTAATGATGGTTTCTGTATTAGATACCTACGACCTTTTGTTGTTAGCAGTAGCCATGGCGCGCGTGGAACACGAGCGGAGCGTCTTCCGGGGCAGCTGTGTTGATTTGAGAATCTTTTCCTCAAGCATAACTGCTTGACAGAAGTAGGTGATTGCTTCCTATTCCCTCTCAGAGCAGGACGTGAAAGGTCGCCGCCGCCGACCGAGTCTACGAGGACGCAGCTTTGCTCAGCTACTATCTACTATCTTGAAACCTCAATTAGAAAAAAAATAACAGTACGAAAGAAAACGGACGAGAGATGCTTTTTAGGGTTCCATAGCAAATTGGCAAAAGCAGAACCCTTTTAACTAAAAAAGTATTCACTTATTACAAAATCAACTAAATCGTTAGTGGAAACTATTTGTACGAAATTGAATAAAATTAGATTAGATAAGATTTAGGTGGTTAATTCGGTTTTGTTTTTACGACTAACTAAAATTGGTTTAGGAAGTAAGTTGATATTTTTTAAAGTATGATAGGATTGACATAGTCGCATAACGTGTACAAAAATCACTTCTTTCATTAGTCTTTTAGACGACAAGATTTGTTAAAAAAAAAACCTTTATTTTGAAGTCGATTTTCTATAAAATGTTTTTTTTCCAAAATTTATTATTTCTATGAGTTCGTAACAAATCCATCCGTCTACAGAACCCTTCACTGTATTTGGAACGCACCTGACTGATATTTGATTTATTACCAAGGAACTTATAAGATAACTGGAATTCCAGTTGTTATGTGAATTTTATCTCAAAAAAAAACTTTTTTGCAAAAAATAAAACCGACTTCCAAAAAAAGACTAAAAAGTGGAAAATAACTTTATTTCCGGAAGTCGGTGGCAAAAAAGTCAACGAAACCAACAAAAGCCACCGACTTCCGGAAATAAAGTTATTTTCCACTTTTTAGTCTTTTTTTGGAAGTCGGTTTTATTTTTTGCAAAAAAGTTTTTTATTTCAGCATTTTTAGTTATAGTATTATTAGAAGTCGGTTAAAAAAACTTCCCTCGATTTCGCCAAGATTCCATCATCAGATCCCGACTTGGTGACTATGGGAGCAATTTGGAAAGCATAGGCTTTAAATTTTTTTTTGTTGATTTTTCAATAACCGCTTGTCCGATTTCGATAAAATTTTCATGGGACCATTTGGGAAGTATAACCTTTCCAACAAAAAAAGAATTTTTGAAATCGGTTGGCAAGCGACGGAGTTAAGCGCGAACAAACCTAAAAAAAAAAAAAAAAAAAAAAAAAAAACATACAAACATCCAAATTGAGAACCTCCTCCTTTTTTAGAAGTCGGTTAAAAATGAACTTTATCTCAAAGGCAAAAAGTTTGTATTATTTTAATTAATTCAAAGGGAAAATATACTTATACCAAGTGATAAAGAGTCAAGGCTGGCAGGCGTCATTGTCAGTAAAAAATGTTTAAAAAAATATGAGTTGTTAATCACTTAGATAGTTGAACTGGCACATAAATAAAAACGGGTTATAATAAAATAATAATTTCTCAGAAAATAGTATTCCTTAGTTGCAACTTTTAAAAATGTTAAATTTATATATAGAAACTTTTATTTATATTTAGAAACCGTATGATCATAACATGAACATCTTTTTAAACATATTTTCGTATTTTTTGGTTACAGTGAAAACTTCCACTATCAAAATTGAAAAAATGCGTTAATTAAAGACGTGTAATAGTGAGGATTTTCCTGGATACGGAATCATATTTTAATGTTTTTTATTACTAGTAATTATAAAACAAAGACAGTGTGTGCACACTGAAAGCTATCTCGCTCGGAACACTCTTTGAGTCACATGTCATCACTGCAGTTTGTTTAAAAGCTCCGTGCTAATTACCTGTCAACCATTTGTCATTCGATGATTAAACTTGTCAAATGTAAAATAATCGCGTAAATAATAAGCACTAAATAACTTGTTTTGCTTTGTTTAATCGATAATAAGTACCAATTATTCTATTTCCATACTCATTCTTAGATCTTATCGATCTATTAAATAAAATATAATATGTAACGGTGTACGTATAACTAGCCGTCACTCTTACTGGTTATGTACCAAATTTCAGTCGATAGGATAAACAGAAATCCAACAAAAACGAAATTAAAAGCACTTATCAGTATTCACTTATGAGTATTTAAATTAAGAGGCTATCAGATGCCATATTTTTATGAAACATGTCTATAGATAGGTAGGGAGATTCACCGTGCCGACAGGCCGTGTCAACGGCGAGTGAACCACGCGCGCCTCAAAGAGATGTCAGCAAAGCAGAGGGGCCTGCCAAGGCCACCGCCTGCCGGGTTACGAGTTATTCGAAAAAATACCGTTCCCCGGCACACAAAGGGCAAAAAAGGAAAATGAACATGGATGGGTTTTATTCAGTAAAAATGAGATACTCCCCCAGAGCGGGAGAGGTTATTTAATGATTTTACTATTCACAAAAAAAATCGGGGGCTGTGTCGTGGACACGGCCGTGGGTTTTACGTGAATACGTAAATATGTATTACACAATAAGAAACGTGTGCCACATCACACGTATATTTATGTCACAACATATTGTGTTCAGTGATGGCAACATTTGTCTTTCATCGGGTTCAGGAAGTAAATCATAGAAACAAAAAGTTACCCTTTTATGACAACTTTATTGATGATAGGTCCGCGAAACGAAAAGTAAAGTAAACATTTCTGCATTAATCATTCTTTACTCTATACGACACATTTAATAATATTATAGATAACCTAAACAATAAAAAATCCTAGAACAAAAACTAACAAAGAAAATAATTTACTAAAAACAAACAACAATTTATCGCTATTTCTAGAAAACGCTTAGTTTTAGGAAATTGAAACAAACTGAAATATACGTTTCATACCTACACCTGCAAAGTGAAATGAAGTTTGTGAAAATATCTTAACAAATAAAAAAGTACATTTTCAAATTACGAGATTATGGAAGTAAAAATTTTTCGTCCCAAATTTTGCTATACTTGTATCAAGGTTAAATAGTCTTCTACAGTCTCGTCGCAGACAGAACTCACCATGCGACAAGAACGCATCGTGTCATCGTACGATCGATAGTCCGTTAGGTGGACCTTAGTCAGTACGAGTTTATTAGACCCCTCCGCTCTCCCCAAGCGGTCCCCAGGGTGGCGGACACCTATTAAGGGCTTTTATTGCAAGAAAATGGATAGGTTGGGACCCTAACCTACCCCTTTTCGATATAGAGAGGATCGAGTAGTCGATCACCGAGTCGATGCCGCAGCGTGCCGCAGCGTGCGGCAACGCGCCGCCGTTCACACAGGCGCTGCGACAGAGCTCGCTTCATACAAAATGTTCTAGGCGTCTTTTGTTTTTCTGCCGCAGAGTTGTCGCGGCGTGTCGCAGCTCAAACTTGCTTATCGAAAGGAAAATCTAAAATCTAAAACGCAACGTGTCGCGCCGCGCCAGTGTGAACGGTAGCATGCGTTTTCATAGTAATTGTTCTACGTTGATTTTGTCGCAGCTTGCCGCGCCGCGCCTGTGTGCAGGAGCCTTCATTGATAACACACGGCAATATACCGCGATGCCGTCACACATTGTTTTCGAATCGATTCAGTAGAGCGAATCGAATTCGATGCAAATAAATGCGTGACGATCACGACTCCCGGACTTAGTGATGTAAAGTCTAGATCGTGAATATATCGAGATTACGTGGTTAATCGATACCAGAGCGAGAATTTACTATTGGTACGAAAAAGTTAGTGGGAAGGCAAAGATGTATTTAGAATTCTCTGCATTTTTATTGTGATCTGATTTTTGCAGCGACACGGTTGAAGCAATGGCTTGGCCATCGACTGCTACGCTACGTGTCGCGGGTTCGATCCTCACACGGAACAAATAATTGTATGACCTTATAGATAGTTGTGTTCCAGGTCTGGCTGTTCGTGTATGTGAATTAAAATTTTTGTATACTCACCCA
Source organism: Ochropleura plecta (assembly GCA_905475445.1). Classification (NCBI taxonomy): domain Eukaryota; kingdom Metazoa; phylum Arthropoda; class Insecta; order Lepidoptera; family Noctuidae; genus Ochropleura; species Ochropleura plecta. Next base: position 3,123,909 of record FR997735.1, read on the forward strand.
CGACACAGGAGAAATTCCTAGCGTTTAAAAATAAAAGAAAAACATGGGACACAAGTGTCCCTGTGTGAGGGGTTGGATGCCTTGGTGGATGTCAAAAATGTATTCAAATATACTGTTCCAAGACATGGCCGGCAAGAAGATATCGTGATCACTTTGCAAGACTTTGGCACAGAGTTAGATTATAGTCTGAAATAACAAATAGAATACGCTATATATACGTGTTGCCGGTTCGATCACCGCACGCCACGGAACAAATATTTGTATGGCTTACAGATAGTTGTTCCGGGTCTGGCTGTTTGTGTATGTGAGTTTAAATGTTTGTTAATGCACCCACGATACAGGAGAAATTCCTAGTGTGCGGCAACGTTTTATTAAAAATAAAAATAAACTTTTCCATCATCACGCGGGCGAAGCCGCGGGCACCAGCTAGTAATATATATATATATATATATTCATCACTTTTATGCTAAAACAGACAACTGAGCATGAGGTACGTGTTCGATTACCGGGTTAAAGTAATATTGAGTTTTTTGATTTGGAATTTCTCAATTTCAGTCACGAAGTCTGGAAGTGTGTCCAATTGACGGCAATAGGCTCGCCCGCTATTACATGGGACTTAAAACATAACTGGTGAAATAAGGGTCTACTAGGTACACCTCTGCTTAATCCTTCGGAGTTTACAAGCGTGATATTTTGTTAGAATCTTTCTACCATCTCTGAAAATTCCTCACTCCGATTCCATCTGACCCCAAGCGAATGTCTGCTAGACATGCGTCACAGACAGGCGCTAGCGAAATAATTAGATTTTCTACTTTCTAATTAGGTACGGCGTGGCGCCGGCGCTTCCCGCCTCATTAGACGCACATGCTTGTAAATAGACCATGAAAGTGCATGGACTTGGACCAACCTTATGGTTTGTTTTCTTTTTACATCTTCATTTTTTAAGGGTTCCGCACCTTATAAGGAAACTAGCTTTTGCCCGCGGCTTCGCTTGCGTTAAATTCGGGGTAAAACAAGTTCCTTTCCTGATTTATTACTACCTGTAGTTTTTGCCCTTGCGCCTTATTTATTGTAATATCAATGCTAAGTTTTCCATTTTCTTCCCTTTCTCCCTCATATCGCAACATTAAAAAAATAAATATTGCCTATCTCCGTTTCTAGGGTCCCAAATATCTCTGTACCAAAATTCATCAAAATCGGTTTAACCATTTAGGCGTGAAGACGTAACAAACTCACTTCCGCTTTAATAATATTGTAGGAACACTTACTTGGTCACTTCGTTGTCTGCCTGTCTGGTAAGACCCTTTATTATTATTATGGGTGTAAGGTTGCGGGTAGATTAGTGCTTAGATTTAAATTATTTGTGTACAATCATCGGGGTGACATATTCCTTATAGAAAAAACCCTGTAAATAAATAAAGATTAAAAAAAAAGACCCTTTATCTCAGAAACGCGTGGAGGTATCGAATTGAAATTAAAACCATATACTCAAGTCTGCTGTCTCTTTGTCCAATCAAAAAATCAACTCTCTAAGTCTACGCAGACAAAAGATATGGCTGTTTATGTCGCAAATTTGTACTGAACCCTTGCGTAAGTCTGACTCGCACTTGGCTGGTTTTTTTATAGCTTTGCTAGTTCTATGACTGTAAGAGCGCAGATTGACTGTTTTAATTTACTTGGTAGAGTCGTAAATACTCTAATTTAGACTTCTCTAAGCACTTGGTAAATAATAACAGAAGATCCGCAAGGGACTAATTATAACATATCGAGACCACTCCGTGCCTTGGAATCACGTTATTCTGATGGTCCTAGCTGTCATTTGTAGATGACTAAAACAGTCATTAGCGTTATACACTTATTCAAAGCTTTAGAAGTCGGTGACGAAAAAAGACTGAATTTTACAAACAAGAGCTTAGCAGGTTTGCTGGTAGAAATTTCTTTCGAAATAAGCTGTGCTTTTGTACCTACTTTGTTTTTTTTATGTTTCCTTATGTTTTCTCCTGTGTGTATATAAATGATTAAATAAATTAAGTCACTGTCTTTGAAACCAAAGTTATTATAGTTTACCGTCTTTGAGTCATCTATATTAATTTGATTTTTACACATTTATATTCTTAACAGGATGACACACGAAAGCAATTCCCCAAACTCGTTAAGTATACGTAACTTCACAACAAAATTCTCATAAAATTTCGTTTTATTGTTTTTCTCATTTTAATACTTCATCTTCCGCCTGTGTTCCAATCATCCAGAATGACTCGTAAAGTCTTGAGAGGATCGTAAAGCATTCGCGAGAAGACTGTATTATGTGGTGTCTGTGGCCAGGTGTCAATGTACCTTTGTTGGACTTGGTAGCCATAGACAAACGGTAAAATATGATACTCTTTGGCATGTTTTCCCAGAGTTTAGACCTAAAAATGTCAAAGGTATGACACGTTTGCGGCTTCGAATGAGATACTGCGGCCGTCGAACATTAAGGGCAAAAGAAGGAACATGGGTGGGTTCATGTCCGTTAAAGTCTGACAATCACCCCCAGCTCTACCTGCGGAAGAAGTTATGGCACGTAGTATGGGTATGGCATGGCGCTTACTGGGCTTATTAACAATAATTCTTATTCTAATTAGAATGAGTCACTGCAAATTTCAGTGAACATATCGCTATAAAATATTGATGCCGAAATTAGTCAAATATTAAACAAGGAGTAAACATCGAAATTCGTTTAAACGTTCACATCTCATCTGTGATGCTTCTGCAAAAAGAATATCACAAAATATCTTAATATTCAGCATTGCAAAATTAATTCCAAAACCCCATAATTACACATTACCAAATCATTCAAATTGAGGTTAATAATAGGCGCGGGCGCACCAAAACGTACAGCGCAGTCTAAACAATGCAACAAACTAGTAAATGGTAGAACAATACCAATTTAAACTAATGTTTCCTATTTCCACTCAGTCACGGTCAATTCTTTATTTCAAGCCACACATATTTACTGAATGAAACGACTGTGTAAACTTAAAAAAAAAAACTATATTTAGTTAACCAGAGACGTGAAAGAATTAAACCCATAATTTATCGATACTCTTTTCAATATTAGGTATCGATAAATTAAACCAGATTTATCGACGTCGATAGAGCTTGTTATTAGAGAAATAAATCGTCAATTTATAGTTATTATCGGATTGTAAAGCGATAATTCAATTTTGAACTTTGTTATGGACGTTGTATTGAGATTCTTGAGAAAGGCAACGTAAACTACCAATGTAATATTATTCAAATATCTACTGAACTAGCTGAATTGTAAAAGCTATGAATAGGACAGGAGTTCTTAGTAGTTATAACTGTACATCAAAGGAGATATTTTCATTACGAAATAATAGGAAACGACAACGACGCGTGTTTACTCACAACGCGAGCGGATTCATTGAAACCAATGATTCAATATTCTATAATTAAGTTGATAAACAGAATATATTCATACATTTTTCAAGAGTGACATTGTAATGAATCACAGTAAAGACAATGAGGAAACTCGTGGTGTACGGGCAGCAGCTCCGCACACTGAGATGTAGTATGTAGGTGGACGAATCACACGGGATGTGTACAGGAAAATAAAATCACTGTTTTGTGTCCGTAAATGATTGACCGTTTATTATGTAAACATTAAAATATATAATAGCTAAAGTAGGTGAATTGTGGCGGGCGTAATAGCCTAGTCAGCGAATATACGTAAATCGGTGAGTTAGCCACTGCTTGTTCAGGTAAAAACTAAAACAATTAATATCATGTGGCGATGCTCGTACATCCTGCCAACTATAAAAGTACAAATAACAAGTAAAAATACATTATCAAAAAGTAAGTAAAGTATGTAAGTTATTAGCAGGTTCTACGCTCGCTTCTAACTGGTATTGGCGACGTTTCGCGATCCACCTGGTTGCTGTTAGGAAGATGTCCGGATACCTCTTCTAGTGTATCTGCCTGTGTTTGTCCTCTCCCAGGAAGGTCCCGTTGAGTATGACTTGGTACCATCTCTATGTCTTCCGTGTGCGCCTGCGTTGCTGTTCTGCTTCCTTGAGGTAGATGGAGGCAGCGTGCTTTTATTTGAAAATATACCCATATGCTGAATATTGTGGCAGAGGTTATCATACAGCCGTATAGGACGTAGTGATGTTGCTCCGCCTCCACGGTGTTAGCTAGTTGGACGTCCTGTTGTTCTTTAACCAGCTCAATTTTTCTCTTAAGACTCTTTATTTGTTCTTCATGTGTTTCAATTTCCATGTCTGTTATGTTTGTAATTTGACTGTTGCTTCTTACTAGTTCGTTTAGGTTTATCTCTGGTAAGTAGATCTCTTGCTCATTTCCTAAATCCATTGTGCTTTGCATATTGTAGTGCGAATGAATTAGATGCTTATCGCCGCGCATCATGCAACCTGTTGCTAAGGTGATTATGCCTGTATTTTGTAGTTTCTGTGACGTAATACCAGCTGGACAGAAAATGCGCATAGTGCCAAGCCCCCTTGCTGTGCAGTTTTTTCCATTCATTGCTGCAACTTGATACCTCAGTGCGGCAGTTTGATACTCCTCGATTGTTTATTATGTCAGCTTCGCACATTTTTGTGGCTGTTTTGATACCATATATCGGTAGGTCAAGGTTCCATAGCAGCAGCTGATTTGTGTTTACTTGTGTGCATGATGAAAGATGTTGTTGATCCAGTGGTATCATCATGTCCATTTTCAAGTTGACGGCTATGTATTGAGTTGTTGGTAATATATTAATCATGGAGGCTCCCTTTATGTTGCGGATTGGGATGACTTCGGTTAGTTCATATTGTTCGTCTGCTACTAAAGGGATTTTCACTTCGAAAATAATAAAATCTTCGGTTAGTTTTCCTTGCACACTTGCTAGTTTATACATTTCTCGGATGCACTTGAATTTGTTTGAGCAGGGTAGAGATAATCCTTTTGGTACTTGTCCCGATATGATGTTCAACTGTTTTTCGAATGCATCGGGTTTCAGCAAGTGAGTGTCGACTTTGCCGTGGCGAAGATCTGTAACTAGGTTAATCAGCATGTCTTGTATTCTCCGCAAGTTTGCTACCATCATGTTTGCGGCAAGTGCAGTTGCAGTAAGGAAAGTAGCTTGGTCTTGTTCAGATTTCAGCTGTTGCAGCGAGTCTCTGAGACTTTTGTTGATGACGATGAATTGTCGGTTCATTACTTTCTCGTTCCTCTTCAGGAGGTTGTATTCCCCTTCGATTATTGAAGTATGTTGTTTGTAGAGATTGAACAAGTGGTCTTCATTACTGTGTAGTAGTTTGATGTCGTTGTGGTATTTTTCGGCAAATTTGTCATCAAGTACACCAAAGAGAGAGTTGGCAATGTTTCCAATTCCGTTTATGAAGCCTCGCTTACTGCGTCTTCCATGGTCAGATTGTAGTACTTCGTTGTAGTGGTTGAGCTCGTTTAGTTCGTGCTCTAGTTGTGTGGATATAGTCAAGTACGCTATATTTCGCTGGCAAAGTCCATGTAGTTGCTGGACGTATTGTTCAACGGCAGAAATGCTTTTCCAGTACGTCGACATGTTGTAGTACACCACTAGTCTCCATTCGTCTTGTATTATCTGTAAGTCTGCGGCTTTGTCAAAGTATACAAGACGGGTAGGGTCTAGGGTTGTTACATTGACGAGTTGTTGCATGGACGGTGTCACACACGTCCCCATGAGTACTAGTAACGTGCTTAGGTACTTGAGGACGTTACAGCTGGAAACACCCTTCCGTTCCTGTCTAGGGTTCCCCCGACGTTGTTGTTGTGATGTTGATGAATTCGCCTCTGGTTGTTTATTGTTCGAGAGTTTTGTTGGTCTGTTTTCGGTATTATTCCCTGTTTCAATGGGTAACCGGGACAATTTTGTTACGGGTCTCTTCATTATGTTGGATTTAGTTTTGAGTGTGACGACTCGGACTAAGTTGTCTGGTCCAGGGTGCGTGTCTATAACTCGCCCTAATAACCATCGGGTGGGAGCCACTTGTTCTTCTTTTATAAGGACGACGTCGTCCACTTCAATGTTGTGTGTTGGGGTTTGCCATTTTCCTCGTAGTTGTAACGTTTGTAGGTAGTCTTTGGACCATTTCTTCCAAAATTCCTTGTACATGTTTTCTGTCAAGCGCCATCGTAAAGTTAACTGGCTGTTATCACCCTCTGACGTCATGGGAGGTGCCAGAACCGGTCCACCGACTAAAAAGTGGCCTGGTGTCAAGTAATCGATGTCGTCGAGGTCATTTGTTAGAGCGACAAGTGGCCTCGAGTTGAGGCAGGCTTCAATTTGTACTAGCAAAGTATTAAATTCTTCGTACGTTAGCTTTTGTTCACCAAGAACTCGTTTAAGATGGTGTTTCATGCTCTTGACTGCAGCTTCCCACAATCCTCCCGCTGTTGGCCAAGATGGGGCGTTAAAGTGCCATTCAATGCCACTCTCGGAAGTGCTGTTCATGATGTCGTCGTTGATTAGAAGCTGCATAGCCTCCTGGCGTTCTTTGGCTAGTGCTTTTGCTGCTCCGACAAAGTTTGTTCCGTTGTCACTGTACATGTGTTTTGGCGTTCCTCGTCGTGAGCATAGCCGCTTCAATGCTGCGAGGAATGTTACAGTGCTGAGATCTGACACCAGTTCGAGGTGTATAGCTTTTGTACATAGACAAATGAAGATCGCGATGTAGGCCTTAACTGTTTTAATGCCGCGACCTTTGTTAGCCTTTATTTCAACGTGTCCCGTGAAATCCACGCCTGTGTGTGTGAATGGCCGTGACGGTGTAACTCGAGGTGTAGGTAAGTCTGCCATTTGCTGATTGCTGCGTAGCGTTTTGTAGCGATGACAGGTGACACATTTATTAAGTTGCTTCTTGATTGGTTTCATCCCGCCAAGTATCCAGTATTTGTTACGAAGGTGTCCCAAAGTGAGCCTGGCACCGCCGTGGAGAGTGTTCTTGTGGGCTTGGTCAATCAAGAGTTCTGATAGCTTGTGGTTGCTTGGTAAAATTATCGGATGTTTTTGGGAGTTGCTTAACTCGGCATGTTCAAGTCTTCCTCCCACTCGAAGAATGCCTTGTGCGTCTAGTATTGGGCTCAAACTCAACAGTTTGCTTGTGGCCCGTACCTTATTGTGTTTGTATAGGTACGCTATTTCATCGCCAAAGGTATTGTTCTGTGCAGTTTTGACGAGCAGGTTTTGAGTGTGCACTATGTCTGCTGTAGTTAAGTGTGACATACGGTTGGCTCGTGTTGCGTCACGCGAGTTGTTTATGAATCGTATGATCCAGCTGATGACTCGTGTTGCATAGGTCATTGAGCTATATTTTTGCAGTAGTTGCTCGATGAGTGGCGCATGTATTGTTTGTGTTGCGCAAGTTTGACCTAGTTTCTTGTATTCTTCGTTCGTTGTAAATATTCCTTGTTTGGGTATGTTGTTGTTTTGGAGCCAAGAAGGGGCTTTCCACCACAGTTCGTGCCCTATTAAGTCTGATGGTGAGATTCCTCTGCTGGCGCAGTCCGCTGGATTATCTTCGGACTTGACATGTTTCCAGAAGTTGGATGGAGTGATTTGAATTATTTGTGTGACTCTGTTGGCTACAAAACTCTTCCAGCGACTCACGTCTCCATGTAGCCAGCCAAGCACCACCATGGAGTCTGTCCAGCAATGTATGGTGGCTGTCTGCGAGTTAATCGAGGTTTTAACTTTTTCGATCAGTCGAGCTAGTAATAATGCGCCACATAACTCCAGTCGTGGCAGAGAAAGAGGGTTTTTCTGTGGGGCTAATTTTGTTTTAGCTGCTACTAGCCTGATCAACTGTTGACCTTCTTTATCGGTGGACTTGCAATATATGACGCATCCGTAAGCTCTCTCGGATGCATCACAGAAGCCATGAAGTTCGAAGGGTTGTTGGGTGTCGCCGACCCAGCGTGGAATGGTTATGTCGTGGATGTGTGCGAGCTGATTGCGGAATTGCTCCCATTCTTGCTGTATATTTGGTGGGAGGTGATCATCCCAGCTCATTGCTGTTGTCCAAGCATGTTGAAATATAAGCTTGGCTTTCACTGTAACCGGTGATAGCCAGCCAAGTGGGTCGTACAGTTTTGATATGTCCGACAGGAGTGTGCGTTTCGTGTTGACGTCACGTTTGTTGCAGAGTGATATTTGTTTGTAAGTAAACTGATCTGTGCGCGGGTTCCAAGTGATGCCTAGAGTTTTGTTTGTGTCTGCGTCTTTGAAGTCGAACATTTTCTGGCTTATCAATTCTTCTGGCAAGCCTTCGAGTAGGCGCGTTTTGTTGCTAGCCCACTTTCGTAAGTTGAACCCACCGCCCTTCAGCATTGTTATAAGTTCACCCTGAGCTTTCTGTGCTGTTGTGAAGTCGTGACATCCGCCTAGTAAGTCGTCCATGTATAGTTGATTGGAGAGAATAGCCGCCGCCAAAGGGTACTGCGCGCCATCATCCTTGACCAATTGCTTTATGGTTCGCATTGCCAGAAAGGGTGCGGACTTGGTGCCGTATGTTACTGTAGTCAGTTGGAACTCTTGTAACGGCTCTGTTACTGCATCTCTCCACACTATTTTTTGCAAGTGTTGGTCTTTTTCTTGAATACGTATTTGTCGGTAGAATTTCTCAATATCCGCTGTGTACACGTATTCAAACGCCCTCCATCGTAGAATCATAGCTTGCAAGTCTTGTTGTAAGTTAGGCCCGCATTCCATCAATTGGTTTAGACTGTGTCCCGTGCTAGTGGTTGCTGATGCATTGAACACCACTCGCAGTTTGGTTGTCGTTGAATCAGGTCTCATTACTCCATGATGGGGTAGAAAACAGCTCGGTGTGTCCGGCTCTGTGCACTTTTTCATATGTTGTAGAGCTTTGTATTCGTCGATGAAAGCCTTGTAGTTAGAAGCGAGGGTTTCGTCTCTAGCTAAACGTTTTTCCATTTGCTTGAATTGTGCGACTGCTTGAGGTTTTGATCGTCCCAAATTGTGTTCGAAGTTGGTCTTCATGGGGATTCTAACTTCGTATCGCCCGTCTTCTAGTCTTTTTGTTGTGTCAGTGTACAGTCTCTCGCAGTACTCCTCTTCGACACTTGTAGACTTGTTGTCCGATGTTATCTCTTCAATTTCCCAAAAGCGAGAGATATCGTTAGTGTCTACCACGACATGACAGTTGAACGTGTTCGTGTTTCCAACTAATACCCAGCCGAGCTTAGTTTGTTGTGCTATAGGTGCGTATATGTTTCCTCGAATGATGCTGCTCATGACTATGTCGCCATATACTCCGGCATCAAGCAGAATGTCGATTGGCCTTGATAAGTTGAAATGTGGGTCGGCCAGGTTAATATTTTCTATGTGAGGCCAATCTTGTTTTTCGAAGGAGTAGTTAGGTAGGTTGTTGAGTAGTTTAGCCATTACTAGTGCCGGCGTTGAAAACTCGTAATCTCCGTAAAGGGACTGACAGTCCAGCTGAACGGTCCCGTTGCTCTGGCTGGCAAATGTTCCGATTCCCGACACCGTTGAGTTGTGGTTGCGTCGCGGAAGGCCAAGTCGTTGCACAGCAGATTCTGTTATAAGGTTTAGTTGGGAGCCTTGATCTAGAAGACATCTGAGTACGGTGTAAGTTCCATCTGCGGCCTTTACTTTGAGTTGTACTGTAGCTAGTAGAACTTCGTTAAAATTTCCTGACACGTGATTAGTTTTTCGCTGCGAGTTAGTCACGTTGTCGGTCAGTTGACTTGACGACAGTGTCGCTGACGTAGTATCACGGGTTAGGTCATGAAGCGTGGTGTGATGTGCGCCGTTGCATACTTTGCACCTTTTTTGCGAGTTGCATTTCTTTCCGTTGTGCGGATACATGCAATTTTTGCAAATATTCAATTGCTCAATTGTCCTAATTTTTATGTCTGGCGTCATATCTTGAAATGCTTTGCAGTAGAGCAAGATGTGATTGGTTTTGCAGACGGGACAATTTCTGTCAGAGCTTGTATGATTTGCCTTGGGATAGCGTCTGTATCTGTTGTACGCATCCCTTTGTACTGTTGTCGTCGGACTCCCTTTGTTTGGAGACGCGTCGGCATCTGTTTGTTTGTTTGGTTTGCTTGTTTTCTTCACCACTGATTCCAGCGCCGTGAACTTTCCTTCGATGAATTGGATAAATTCTTTGAAATCCGGAAGCCCTCTTGGACTTTTCCTTGCCTCCATGTAATCAGAATAGGTCTGAGTGTCCAGTTTTCCCGTCAGGATATGAACCAAAATCGGGTCCCATGATGTCGTGTCGATGCCCAAATTACGCAACGCGTGCACGGTTTCGAGACTGGTGTCGTGTAGGCGCTTCAACTCGTAAGCGTTTTGATGTTGAATCGTATGTTGACTCATCAGAACATGCATTTGTTTGGTGAAGAGCAGCTGCAAGTTATTGTACCTATGGTGGAGAATTTCCCAGCAGGAGTCGTAGTTGCTCTCGGAAACAGGCAAATGTTGCACAAGGCGTTCAGCCTCCCCTTTTAGCTTCCCTTTCAGGTGCTGCATCTTCTGCCCCTTCGAGAGGGAAGGGTTGTTGTGGATAGCCGCAATGTATAGATCAAGGAATGACGGCCATTGTGTGTAATTACCAGAGAATACTGGTATTTCGATCCTCGGCGCGCTGTCCCGTTGTTGGACAGTGAGGTTGAGCTTGCGGTTTAGGTCTCGCTTTGTGCACTCGTACGTTTCTTCATACTGCGAGAATTCAAGCTCGTAGTTGACGTCGCTACCGACGAGAATGTTGTCGAGCTGCCAGTGTACCTCGTCAATCACCCTCCATCGAGATTCGAGGGTCCTGAGCTTGTCTTCTATATCCCATTTTTCGATAATGTCAGCAATACACAAATTGCTGGTGAAACGAGAGAAGGCTCGGAAGTTGGTTGCTTGTTGATTTTTGAGCTCGTCTGATTTTGAAAGGACTCCAGTGTTCTTGTTCTCTTCACCTTGGTGACTCGCGAGTTCCGAAGTGCAGGTAGGCCATGTTTGCAGCTTACGTTGTATGCTTGAGTATTCCGCCTTGACCATGTCATACACCTTTGTAGTGTAATATATGTCGGTCTGGTCTGTGGCGCCTTGTAGTACGCCATGGTTCATCTCAAACTCGTTCCAGTGCGCCTGGAGGGTATCCAGTCTACCTCGGATGTATGTTGCGGTTTTGCGGCCAGGGCCATCCTTTCCGAAGTTGACACCAATTTTACGGATGCCCTCTGCGATGATTCCCTGCCGCTTCAGAAGTTCTTGTTGTCTAGCGTCCATAGTTGTTATACGAGTATGTATGCGTATTGTTGATGGACGTTAGCCCTGTTAACTTCACTGTTGAATTGTTAGGATGTAGTTCCCGAACCACCAAATGTTGATGTTTCCTGTGGCGTTACAGATTCGAAGGAATCTCTCCGTACGATATTGAGCGCCTTCTCAATCTGACTGGGGCGATCCGCTTGTGGAAGACCAGTCAAACCGATTCGCTATCGTAAGTAGAAACACTTCGTTCCTGTACGGCTTGTAGTACTGTTTGCTCCAGGAGTGGCGATCCGGCTCGAAGGACCAAAAATGTACGGGCAGCAGCTCCGCACACTGAGATGTAGTATGTAGGTGGACGAATCACACGGGATGTGTACAGGAAAATAAAATCACTGTTTTGTGTCCGTAAATGATTGACCGTTTATTATGTAAACATTAAAATATATAATAGCTAAAGTAGGTGAATTGTGGCGGGCGTAATAGCCTAGTCAGCGAATATACGTAAATCGGTGAGTTAGCCACTGCTTGTTCAGGTAAAAACTAAAACAATTAATATCATGTGGCGATGCTCGTACACGTGGCTTGAATTATAACTCGAGTCTACCACGACGACTTGACGTAACTGTGTTAGAAATCAGATGTAGATATGGCCATTTAAATATGTATAAATAAGACCACCGTGTCTCTAAAATAGCCGCCATAAAAGGCGATTACGAGATAGGAATATCGAATATTATAGCAATGAAATAACCTCAATGTATAATAATTGCGTACGATACGACGTATTGATACTACAACCATTAACTTCATAAATCTCTATCCGTTCACGGTGATTGCAGCAATTTTCTTTCTTAACGTGGATGAACTTTGGACATTCAGTTGACATAATGATGAACAATTTAGTATAGAAAAGCTATTTCGAAAGATTTGCACTCACATATAGAACGAAGCTAACGTCGACGTCTTAGAAGAGTTATAAGCAAGAGAATTAATTGAAGATTAATTAATGCAACTGTTAGTAAATCACAAAGAATTTTCTGAAAAGAGTTCATGGGTTATTCATTCATAATTTCTTACATCATTTGTCTTAACTAGGATGCGATAAAACATGCACAAATGATCAGAGTCTATAACAACAAAAGGAAACAACATAATTACATTAGAAAGGAAGTAATTAAACGTTTCAAGGAATCGCATCGATACATTCGCGGCTTCCCGATAATTTGTCGATAACTATGGCCCAGCACTGGCCGATGAATCACACGAAGACAAAATAAACTCGGTACGAATATAGCCCGCGACCTTCGGGTTAGTCAATCACTAAATACTTGACGAAAGGGAGACTGAATCGAAAATTCGAAACAGCTTCAAATTATACCCCTGACATAAAAAGTTGGAACTTGTTTTTGATAAAGTGGACCATAACTTGTGTTATGGAGCGGGCGGTACCTGACGTACCTGTAAGCCAAGTTCTGTTGCAAATTAAGAATTATTTTTGACTTAAAATAAGTTAACGCTCTTCTGTGTTTGTAAATGATTTTGGATATTTTTAATCTTTCTATTAGTCAAAATAATAGTAAACCAAATTAAAGCAGACACTTTTGATCGTCAAACGTTTTTCTACATCGTTCTCACATATATGTATAATCTCAACATGAATGATGTACTCATCCATGTTTTTTGTAAAAATATTATGATTAAGAGTGTCCATGGAGATTCTTCTCCATATAGATCTACGTTTGGAATGGGCAACTACAGTGCTTTCGCAAGTTATATAAGTCTTGTGACTGGGACTGTAGCAGCATCTTTTTTTGAAATAAATGCTTTGAGTTTGAGTTTTTATGGAAACATAATTGTATAAACAAAAAGAAATATAATTAAAGACGACAAATCTATTATAACAAACAGAACATGTAAATTTATAACTACGACATTTTAATATACAAAAGCATAACGCATAAAGCTTTCAATCTTTAAACAGAAAAAGAAATTCATGCAACCCAACAAACAGATACAAATCTGCCAAGTCGTTAAGGAGATAATAGCAAGACAAACGTACTTTCCAACAATATTGCACACTAATGGTCTATTTGGACGACATAATAATACGCTACAGTAAGCACTCAAGAATCGAGAGTTGCTTATTGACACTTCCTGATAATAATGACGCACATCCGGTAGTAAAGTAAACTGATATGCAAAGTTTTGTTTACATGTTTGTGGAGAAATTTGGAGAAGATTATGGAACAGCAATTGCAATTTATTTGAGCTTGGGGAGTATAAGTGCAACATGAAGAAGACAACAATAGTAATTTAAAAAGACAATCACACTGATTAGATTACTATATAAAAACTAGTAGAGGATTTCGTGAGAAGCAATTTCCGTTCGAAGTCAATACGTCTTCTGGAAGGAGATTTTGCAACATTTGATGTAACTGTCGTTACTGTAATATATTAGTTAACACAAATAGCGTACCTAAACTAACGATAAATAAGTTGCTTTCATAATTCATTATAAACAGTCACGACACTCAACAATTAAGATTAGTAGCGGGGTTTAAGTTTTTGCATTCAATAGAACTTATATTTTCACGTTTTGTTCATAACAAAAATAAATTTAATAACCCAAAACTTATTTAGCTCATATTGGGCAGCATAATACACTTATCTACCATCCCAGACACAACATTGAGAAAATCACGAATTTGGCTATACCCAACCGTGAACTCGAAAATGATTTAAACCTTTTTTGTTTATAATTAACACTTGAAACGCGATATTTACCATGTTTGTTATTTTTATCGAATTTTCGAATTCATCCGTGATCATGTCGTTTGCAACATCGCCGAAATGTCGGAAACTCGATAAAAATAACAAACATGGTAAATATCCCGTTTCAAGTGTGAATTATAATATTAGTAACCATGTCAGTTTAAAGACTTATATCTTTTTTGTTTGTTGTTCCTATTCAATTAATTTTCAAATCATATTAAATTCATGTCAACAACTTCACAAATCGATATTTCGCGTGCAACTATGCCGATCGTCGACGGTTGCGTGACGGTTGCTCTGAGAGATCATCCGATTCTTGGGCGCTACCGTCCCGGGAGCAGTAATTTTGATCGATGTGCTAGATTTTCGCTTTCTACAATTTTACGTGGATGTTGTGTAGTGTAGTGAAACTTGTTTGTTTTGGTATTGTTGGTTAATAGCGTACATCCGCAAAATTCACTCGATAGTCAAAGTTAATCATTTTCGACGGAAAATAAAACAATAATTTGCTTAAATTCTAGATTCAAAACTGGTATCATATGATAGGAAATTTCATTATCTAGTGCTTGGTTAAAGCATTTTAAAATATTTGTGTGGTTTTTCCATAAGAACAGTTTTTATTCAACCCTTTTTATAAAAAAACTGGCGGTCGACGGTCTATGCCAGATACTAGTAAAACCGAAAATTATAAACTTCTAAAAAAATCACTTTTAAATAAACAATAACATTTACTAGTGTATGGTTTTACAAAAAATACAATTTATTTAAGTTTGATGCGTGATTGCATGATGATAATGACACAAGAATTAATAAGCGTCTGGAATTCATTTCATTCAGCAATATCAGACTGACAATATTATTTTCCAGTTACTAATAATATTTTGTGTCTGCAAACTTAATAATGCTGAACATGAATAATATGCATCGTGTTACAATGCGTATGAAAAAAACCTTTTTGGTGTAAGTCTTCCTTGAAGAGACAAACTATCCCAGACACAATAACAGAAGTATAAAGTCAGAAGTATTTTGAGGAGCTCGTGGCTAAATAATAGCAGCCGTTCGGGTCGATCTTTAGGTTAAGCCGCGCTTGCCTAGGTTGGTCTGTGGATGGGTGACCACCCGTTACATACCGAGTTTCCTCCGTGCCTCGGAAAGCACGTTAAGCCGTTGGTCCCGGCTGTCATTTGTAGATCTTTGACAGTCGTTCCAGGTAGTCAGTGTCCTGAAAGTCTGACAACCAGTCTTACCAAGGGGTATCGTATTACCCAGTACTAACTGGGTTGTGGAGGGCAGATACGCAGTCGCTCCATTAAAATATTGATATTCAGCTGCATCCGGTTAGACTGGAAGCCGACCCCTGGCACCAACAGCAATTAGTAAAACCAGGCAGTTTACAGCTCGAATTAAACAAAACTCCTGTATTCTTCCAAAACGACAATAAAATACGAAGAGTCCCTTCATTAAAATCCAAAGAATGTAAAGGAAAAGAAACGCGTGGAGTTTCACACGACGTTGAATTGAATGAGGAATACACATGACTCACTGCCGATCCGAAAATAGCGACCAAAACGGTTTTAGTCCTAACCCTAATCTTTCAATTGTATGCTCATTCGACAAATGTAGTTTTTAAGTAACTATAAATCAATATTCGGTTTGTAATGTGTTTCTTGTTATTTAGACGGAAGACGGTGTATATATAGATCTTTGATTCACCCTCGCATGATGAATAGGGAAAATTATAGACGCGGTTACTTTGAAACTGGCTAGTCACAAAATATGAATGACTAAATACTTAATATCAATTCCACTAAGTATGCATTCAGAGCAAAACAACATTGAACTTCAAAATAAGGAAAACTAGACAGTTTTTGTTACTAGACCAACTTTACACCAAATACAGACAATAACTTTGTTGCTAAAGTTATTGTTTTAAAACCTCAATGATTAATTTATGACAACAAACAATAAAGGCAGTATCTCAAAGCTTTACTTCCTCAAGAAAAATTAAGCTTCAAGCATATCTGCATCGTGAATCTTACAACTAAACTCACCGAACAGACAGATCGACGTCCCAATCCTTTCTAATATATACGACACATTAGCGACAGGGTCAGAGCATGGTTTAGCATGCCTGCATACCATTGTCGAATGGCACTACGGGTGGGCATTGACAAGACCTTAGGAATGGTTTAAGCTGGGATCATTGACATTTCCTAAAGATATTTTACAAGAAATTTTGTCCTCAAATTCTTAGAAAACATATATTCGCATTTGAATTCTAAAGGTTCAGGAGGAAAAGGTCAAGGAGAGGACTCGTAGCTAAATAATAGCAGCCGTTCAAGTCGATCTTTAGATTAAGCCGCGCTTGCCTAGGTTTGTCTGTGGATGGGTGACCACACGTTACATAACGAGTTTCCTCCGTGCCTCGGAAAGCACGTTAAGCTGTTGGTCCCGGCTGTCATTTGTAGATCTTTGGCAGTCGTTAAAGATAGTCATTAGTCAGTGTCCTGAAAGTCTGACAACCAGTCTTACCAAGAGGTATCATATTACCCAGTACTAACTGGGTTATGGAGGTCAGATAGGCAGTCGCTGCATGTAAAATACTGGTATTCAGCTGCATCCGGTAAGACTGGAAGCCAACCCCAACATAGTTGGGAAAAGGCTAGGCAGATGATGATGAATTCTAAAGGTTCAAGTTCATCTAAGGTTACATTCTTTTACCGTCTTGTTATATATGCCCCTACAGCTCTCTGAATATTCAAGTATGATAATCTGATAATGGCAAATGCAATTGATTGTTAAGTGTCTTGTTTACAGACAATAGCTACTTGCTTACTTACAGTAATGGATATTTAGTTGTCTATAATCTGCATTCAGAAACAGCTTTAAACCTTATAAGGTAAAGACCACAAACAGATACTAATCTATGTCATGTAATATGCAAAATGTAAATGCTAAACTTAATTATGTAACAGACGGAGAAATTAATGATTAGATTGCTATACGATACGATAAAGATTTTCTTGAAGATTCGCCGTCTAGCTTGCTTAGAACAATGAAGTTATCATAGAAGAACGGTAAACACAACAATTCCCATTTTATTTTGCCAAGTTTGTTTTACTGGTCTCAACCGTGAACGAAACGTTATTTTCATCTGAAAAGTTCAGATCAAAGGTCTCCTTTAGAAACACAATCTTCAAACCGACATACAAAAACCCGAAAAAAATATGGAAGCTCTAGCTGGCACTCGCGGCTTTGACCGCGTGATATCGGAAAAAAAATCCTATGTGTTATTCCAGACTATAATACTCTGTGCCAAATTTCATCAAGATCCGTTCAGCCGTTCTGACGTGAAAGAGTAACAAACATCCATACATCCATCCATCCTCACAAACATTCGCATTTATAATATTAGTAGGATAGGATTCAACCCGAATAGCCAAAGAACTGCAACAATTTCTACAAATAGACAAAAATAACTTCCAAATACTGGTAGTCCAAAATTTAACAACATAACCATGCCTCTTAACAAGGGAAAATTCCCAATAGTGCTATGAGAAAGCCGGCATGTGCATTCAGTTCAGTAAACCCATAAACGTATTTTAGATGTCTAGGCCAGACCAAGTTTATGTGTATCTAATTCTCCATACCTTTGTAAACGATACCTTGGCTACCATTTCAGGTTCAGAAGTAGCATTCCTGTTAGGATACTGTACTTAAACTTATTTTTACATTTTCTTAATAGTCCAGTTAAACGGATGTGATGGATCGAGCATTAGAAAAGAAATACGAGTAAATGGGAATGAACCGAATCGAGTATTAATTTTAATACAACTCTACGATCTGCATTGGTTTATGAGTCTAAAGTGTAACCGATACTTTGACATTCAGAGGTGACATTCTTGTGATCTAGTCAAAGACCTTAAAGACAGTATTAAAGTTTCAACAAAACATTGACGAAAAACGAAATCAAACACGACACAGAGGACATGTTGACAACGTTGGAACCGTAACTTCGATACTATCTGATCAGGTTTTCTGTTTTTTTTCCTTTAGAGGTAAACTAGCTTTTGCCCGCGGCTTCGCTCGCGTTAAATTCGGGGTAACACAGTTCCTCTTTCCTGATTTGCAAGTACCTGCTACCTGTAGTTTTTGCCCCTTATTTATTGTACTAGCAATGCTAAGTTTTCCCTTTATCCCTCATTTTTCACATTAAAAAAAAAGTTAAGCTATGTCCGTCTCCAGGGTCCCAACTATCTCTGTGCCAAAATTCATCTTTTATAATATTAGGTAGGGATAAACAGATATCGCAGGAACTGGGTAACCACCTTTAATACCACGTACCAATAAACTTGATTTATTAAGTGAGCAGTCGTTTTTACGAGTGTCCTTAGTTTTCCTCTCCACTGTAAACCATACCTAAGCATCCCGTGACTGCGGTCGGTTCAGAGGTGACATTCCTGTCCTTATTCTGTCTTTAGTCTTATTTGTGGGGTACACGAACAATGGTGTTGGCATGATATATGTTAGGGATCTTTGGACTCTTCGATTGGATGGGAGGAGGACTGAATTGTTGTGCAGAGATGTATATTAATGATGTATTTTGAAAGGTACTGATGCATATAATTATCTTGCGGTTTTAAATAAACAGCGAAGTTAATATTTCAACCGCTAAATATGCTGACAGCTTGTCAGATTGTATGATGACCTATCAGTTTCAGTATTATCTGGTACACCAACTATTTTTTACTGTAAATATGCTATGCCTATATGCTATGAAAGTTTGCGATTTTGAATGGAATAATGTTTTTTTAGTCTTATGCAAAAACTACTGAACGCATTTTGGTGCAATTTGGCACACTGTCACACAAACACTTAAACAAGTCCACGCAGAAGTCGAGGGTTATTTTTCGATACAAAAGGAAAGTCCACTGATAGAAAAAAATAATATTTTTGAAATATATGATGAACTAGCTTTTGCCCGCAGCTTCGCTGGTGTTAATTTCGGGGTAACACGGTTCCCCTTCCCTGATTTGGAGGTACCTGCTATCAGTAGTTTTGCCATTGCGCCTGATTTATTGTAATAGCAAAGTTAAGTCCCTTTTCTTCCCTTTCTCCCTTATTTCTCCCAGTTATTTAAAAAAAAAATAGCCTATGTCCGTCTCCAGGGTTCCAATTATCTCTGTACCAAAATTCATGAAAATCGGTTTAGCCATTTAGGCGTGAAGAGGTAACAAACAAACTCACTTTCGCTTTTATAATATTACTAGCTTTTGCCCGCGGCTTCGCTCGCGTTACCTTCGGTAGCGCCTTATTGATTTGTAATAGCAACGCTAAGTTTTCCCTTTCCTTCCCTCTTTCTCCCTCACTTCCCACTTTTTTTTAAAAAAAATTAGCCTATGTCCGTCTCCTGGTTCCCAACTATCTCTGTACCAAAATTCATCAAAATCGGTTTAGCCATTAAAGCGTGAAGAGGTAACAAACAAACAAACTCACTTTCGCTTTTATAATATTAGTAAGGATAGTAAGGATTAATAGTAAAACCAGTAAATAATATTGTTCTCTATGCCCTAGAAGGGACCGATAATAAAGACACAGTTCTCGATAAAGCATAAGCTTAGTACAGATACATTAGTCAAGTCGGACATAACCATGGCGCCCCGTGACTCTAGCATTGATTGGCGACCCTTCACTTGCATTACTCACTATCGATTTGGTTTATTTGCTCGATTCAGAGGACTGTGATTTTACTATTCGTAGGCACGAATGGTTACAAGCTAGTCTGGGTCTGGCAAACGGCAACACGTAAAGCAAAAATTGAGCCGCAAATGTAAAAAGAACATATTCTATAGTTTTAAAATCCATTGAATGAATAGCCATGATGAATGATATGAAGGAGAAAGGAGTGAATGATGCCGTGACATCTGATAGGGGAGAATGGAAGAAGAAAACGTGTTGCGCCGACCCCAAATAGAATGGGACAAGGGCAGGAAAACAATGATGATGAAGAATGAATGAGAGAAAAAGAGGGTGGATGCTGACTATCCACATACGATATAAGTAATTAGGTTTTATACAACATCACGGCGATATTCGTCGGGCAGTAGCCTACCTAGATACATCACCCTAGTCGGAAGATTCTACTATTTATATGATGAAGAAGCACAAGAAGAAGATAAGTAAGAAGTAGAAAATAAAATAACCACAATATGCAAAACGAATTTGAAACAACTTCAGAAAGTAATTTATGTGAATGTAACAGTCCCTACTTGTAAACTGCCTCCACCATTTTAAGAAACAAAATTACCCAACCGTCAAATGAGCCAACCATATTTAGACCAATACGATGGGAAACGAACACAAATAATTTATTTGAACATCCATTCTCTGTTTATCGCAGAGATTATCAAACTAATGAATATAAATAAGACGTTTTTATTGATTCACTGCGTATTTAGTTTAAACCGACATCAAAGCTTACGAAAGGCAAATTACTATTCGAAATCAGCAAGGGCCGGATTATTGGGCCGTTAACGTGAGTGGCAAACTGTGTATAGGATGGAGTAAATTGATTGATTGTTGTTATCTTTGTGAGCTTCATAGATAGCCACACGATTAGACAGATATTTGATTTCATGGTAAACCGCAGTAGATTTTGCCTCTTGATAATTTTCTTGTCATTATTCTAATCTATCTAGTCTACCCAGCATGCCTTGTTCTTCAATGCTTATCCATTACTCGTCATCTCAGCAGTCACCCAATTTCTAGCCATATCATAAATTCTAAACCTACTCTCCTAACCACCCACATTCATACTAAAATCATTTCTTAATTTAGCTCCACCGAAAAAACTTATATGTTCAAGAGTCGGCAAATAAAGAAAAATAATATACTGTTTCAGTTATTCGTTCTCTCGTGAAATTCGTAACAAGTTCGAGAAAACTTTGTTAGGAGTTTTTTTTTATATCATGGTGTTAGTAACGTTATGACAGCAACAGTTGATTCTTCTTCCATTAAAGAGCGTTTATATCTTCTTCCAATATTGTAAAAAGACGTTCCTCGATGACGACCATTATACCATACAACGGCAGTCCGTCAAATATTTCGCCTTTACTAAATCTGACTTCTCATCCATTCAAAAAGTAAAAGCCTTCTTCCTCACAAGGAGCCACTGGAAGCAAACTGCAACAAATAAAACGCCATCAATCAATGGCAACAGACAACAATGGGCTTTTCTGCCGGTTCTGACGAGTGACGTCACACTGCGGTATTTTGGTCACTGTGTTATGTTTGCAAGTAAGTCTGACCAAGCAGTTTTGATAGTCATCAAAACATTGGTGTTCTGGTTGATAGAACTTGAGTATTTAGTAAGAATAGCTGCTGGGAGTGTGTCAACCTTAAAATTTTGTTTTGTAGCATAAGTAAAACTTTAAGTAAAGGTCGTAGGGTTTGGATTGCGGTACGTACCCACTGCTGGCTCCCTGACCCATGACGATAGACAAACCAATACATAAGCATAACATGGGAAGGTGTAGAACATTTTAAGGTTCGGTGTACCATAGAGCAAGTCGTCGAACGTGATATTTAACAAGCAATGGTAGAAAAAAAGGCAAAAACTGGAAGCCTATTAACACATATTTGCAGTTCTCTATTGACAGTGTCGAGGCCTAAAAATGCAAATAGGCACGATTCCGGTGCGGAACCAACGAACCGAGCTGTTAAACCATTCAATGGAGGTTCATATTACTACTGTCAACGGCTATTGAAACGGGACAAGCGGTTCAGATATAGGTGCATTGTTCTAGGATTTCAAAACGGTTGATAGATTTTAGAACCTGGTAAAAACGGCTTTAAAAGAAAAAGCCGATGCAAAAATAAAACATCCAGCACTTCTGACTCGAGATGTTAAGAAGGTTGTGTAGACTTTTTCATCATCAGGTTTTCCATGGTATTTAATGTCGGACGGCAAATTTATTATCCAAGCTTTGGTCCTGTATTTGACCTACTAAACGCTCATGCCATAAATAAACATGGCATGAGCTACCTCTACCTAAGTAGTTTTTAAAGTTTAGTTAAAGTAATTATGTCAATCTCAGGTATCCGGTTCGAAGGACCAAAAGATCAGGAACTGTTAGTTCTTGGTGCAAAAAATCACTTTATAATTCACAAATACTCTCTAGTACCTAAAGTTTTACCATTTTGCAACCCTTAGAGCATTAGATCAATAAACTTATTGAAGTTCATAAAAATAAGAACAATACCGGAAGCAGGGGAGACACGGGTATATGGGGGCACGGTCGGCAGTTCGATGGCCGACCACAAAAACTTAATGCTTCGATTGTTCACGTACATCGCATATGATGCAAATGTGACTAATCTCATTGTGTCATAGAAGCGATTATGTGACGCTATGCTATGTCACTGTGGTATGACAGACAGTGGAATGTTAAGTTTTTGCTGAGGAGGTTACAATGGTATGCAAAATGTTTCTTGTAATGTCTTTATGGCTGCGCTAGTAAAAACCCCTTTGAATATCGCACTCACTGATTATTCCGCTTGTTATTTATTATGATGACCAGCGTGTTTTTAGGGATCCCTTCCTCAAAAGAAAAAAAACTGAACCGTTATTGGATCATTTTGTTGTTAGTCAGTCTGTCAAGACCCTTTATTTCAGGAACGCGTGGAGGTATGGAGTTGAAATTAAATCATATGTTGAAATTAACTCTGTGGTCTCTTAGAAGTGTGGAAAAATCAACCCTCTACCGTCTACGCAGTCAAAAGATATGTCTGTTTATGCCGAAATTTTGTACGGAATTCGTTGCGTGAGTGTGACTCGCTCCTGACGGGTTTTTTATTTCATTCTTGAGTTATTGTTGACCTTAGACATTTGATTTGTACTTTGTTTCTTTGTTTGACGGAGACTGGAACGTCAACACAAATATATAATATTATACACAAATAATATAATCAAAAAGTGATTACCAGAGCCTAGCCTGTGCCAATTTTACTGAACCTGCATTTTGAATAGTCTTTTCGGAATAATATTTCATCTTCGCCCCGATAGTAGATTTTGTAACTTTTGTAGTGAATTTCAAAATAGGGGTCGATGTTTTGCAAATGTTCATATGAATAAGCAATATTAACAATAATATTTATTATGAATTAGTGCCATATCTCTCAGTATTGCTACAACGATGGTGGCACATACAGGTCCTTCAGACATTGGAAGGTCTCCGCAAGAGCCTGCAGCAGCAATCAGCTCTGCTGGCGGTGCAGCGGACGCGCCTGGACTCCCTATAGCCGCCAAACTGTGCCCTCCCGTCCCAAACTCCTAGTTGAAGAAGAGCAACACAACAGAAGACGCGTGCTCAGTTCCCGTCCAGGACGTGCCAGTGACTTGGCGTCTGCTGCAACAACGCCGCCTGTGCTGTGTGTGCTGTGTATTTTTAAAACTGTTTTTATTTTTTATACTTAATATTAAAGTTTTAGTATTTAAGTTTATTTTTTAAGGCATAATGAGTAGCAATAGCAGCGATGTGGTAGGTAATAGTGCTAGTCAACCTTCGACATCGCTGATTACCCTGGAGAGATGCCCGCTCTGTACCCAAGCACGATTTTTCAAAGGTAAGCGGGGTCTGAGTGTGCATATTGGTAAAGTACATAGAGTAAATACACTCACCTCAGACCCTGTCTCAAATCCTCCACCCCCTTCATCAGCTACATCCACTTTCGACCCGTTCTGGAAAACCCTTTGCAAATTCAAAAACTCTGTTCCTGTTTTAAAGCGAATACCCCGCGGCGCTAGGCCTATAGTCGCACAAAACCTAGCTGGTTGCGTAAGCCTTGTAGTCCGGGAAAACTCGCAAAGTGCTTGGGAACAGTTGCTAACCTTCCCTTACCGTATTCTACACGTTCAAAAAAAATTGGCAAACAAAAAAACTTTAACGGCTCAAGTTAAAGATAATTGTAACATTTCGGCTCAAAATTTTGATACAAAAATACCGACTCAAGGATATACCTCTTCAAGAGGTATAACCCATCTAGTGGAATCTAAGTTGGGGGAAGGTGACATTAGCGGCGCAGCCAGGATTCTCTTCAGTAGTGATGTGGTGGCACCGTGCTCTCCAGAAACTCTGACAGCTCTGGAGACAAAACACCCTGCCCCAGCGGATGCCCTTTCTTTTCCCGACCCTCCTGATTCGGATCTTCACACCCTCACCATTACAGGTCGAGAGGTGGTCACAGCCGTTTGCTCCTTCCGGAGTGGATCCGCCGGCGGCCTGGATGGGCTTAGCCCTCAGCACCTAAAGGACCTTATCTGCTCAGGCGCTGGAGAAGCTGGTGAGTTGCTCCTGAGGGAGCTTACGGCTCTGATTAACCTCATGCTCTCCGGAAAGGTGAACGAGGCCGTCATCGACGTTCTGTATGGTGCAAATTTATGCGCCCTACATAAAAGAGATGGCGGCATACGCCCCATTGCTGTGGGCACTACTTATCGCCGTATGGCAGCCAAGATTTGCTGTAAATTTTATGGTGAGGTTGTTTCGGAAAAATTTCAGCCCCTGCAGCTAGGTTACGGATCCAAAGGGGGCTGTGAGGCTGCCGTACATGCTTTATCGACCTACCTAAATTCTGGTAAAGGTGAGGTCATCCTGAAGGTTGATATAAAGAATGCCTTCAATTCAGTTAATAGGGATACCTTGTTAACAGCAATTAAACAAGAATTACCCCAAATTTACAGTTTTCTTTGGCAATGTTACAGACACCCATCTAAATTATTATATCGGGACAACCTCTTGAAATCTGCTGTTGGCTGTCAACAAGGTGACCCACTTGGGCCAGTGATTTTTAGTTTAGCTATCCACCCAATCATTAGACAGCTAAATTCCAAATTTAACGTTTGGTACCTCGATGATGGAACCTTGGGCGGCGATGTGGATACAGTTTTAAGAGACCTAATTTTTTTAAAAAAAGAACTTCATTCTATTGGCCTTGATCTCAATCTTTCCAAATGTGAGTTATATTTAGCGGACAGCACCGACAAAGAACTGACTTTATCAAAATTCAACACAATAGCCCCAGATATCAAAATTATTGATAAAAGTTCTCTTCGTCTCCTTGGGTCTCCTATCTTCGAGAATTCCTTTCTAGATTTTATTGATGAAAAAATCCAAAAATTTAATGATGCCTCAGAAAGATTGCTCCAAATTAACATGCATTCGGCTATTACTATAATTCGTTACTGCTGTTTTGGCCCTAAATTAACATATTTCCTACGTGCTTCCCCTTTATGGAAGCACACTCATCTTTTGGACAAAATGGATCAAATTATCAGACATACTTTATCTTTGATTTTAAATGTGGCTCTGGACGACCGAGCTTGGGCTCAAGCCACTCTTCCCATTCGTTTGGGAGGACTCGGCGTCCGTAAAATTTCTAGTATTAGTCTACCAGCTTTCTTATCCTCGGTCCACGGTACTGAAAAATTAATCAGGAATATCCTGGCTTCCACACTGATTGATTTTGATGTGCCGTGCTTCTCCGAGGCTAAGGATGCTTGGAAAATCGCTTGTCCGAGCACTGAACAACCCGACAAACCATTTTCTCAGAGACAGTGGGACGAGCCGCTCTGCAGAGTAGTTCAGAATAATCTACTGAACACGTCTGCTACTACTGCTGAGCGTGCGCGCCTTTTGGCTGTGAGCAAGTGGGAGTCGGGTCTTTGGCTTAACGCACTACCGTCGTCGAGCATAGGCACTTTATTCGATGACACTACTTTCCGCCTCGCTGCTACCTTACGTTTAGGTGCTCCTTGTTGTTCTCCTCATCGCTGTCATTGTGGTGAAGTAGTCAACAGCCTTGGACACCACGGTCTATCATGCAGCCGAAGTGCGGGCCGTTTTGCGCGGCACGCGAATATTAATGACATCATCCGTCGAGCTCTTGTCACCGTCGGCGTTCCAGCTGTTTTAGAACCCAATGGCTTGGCACGCGACGATGGCAAAAGACCGGACGGTATGTCTTTGTTTCCGTGGAAGTTGGGTAGGCCTTTAGTGTGGGACGCAACGTGCGTCGATACTCTTGCGCCATCCCATCTTCCTAGCTCTTCGTGCTGCGCTGGCGCTGCTGCTGCGGCTGCAGAGAACCTCAAGCGGCGTAAATATAGTAACCTTATTGGTAACTATATTTTCGAGCCGTTTGGGGTTGAAACTCTGGGACCGTGGGGTCCTTGTGCTCACAGCCTGTTTAAGGAAATTTCAAAACGTTTGGTTGACACTTCCCGTGACCCAAGGGCTGGCTTTTACTTTGGCCAGAGGCTTAGCGTTGCCATACAACGTGGCAACGCGGCCAGTCTCTTGGGGACGTTGCCAACTGATAGCGTTGAGGACGAATTTTTTGACGCTATTTTTTAATTTATTTGTAAGTTATTTAGTATGTTTAATATAATGTTCTAAAGTGATATGAAATAGCTTGAATAGTTGTGATATAGAGGTTTGAACTTTGTTTCTTAAATTAAGCCGAACATTTTCATTACACCATAATAATATTGCTCTTGTTTCGCGATAATTTGGTATTAAGTATTTATCGTATGAGTAATTTTATACTCAATAAGTGCACGTCCTGGCGTTTCCTAGTCTCCTCTGCATACTGTTTCAACAATCCTTACTAATATTATAAAAGCGAAAGTGAGTTTGTTTGTTTGTTACGTCTTCACGCCTAAATTAGTGTTGCCCAAATGCAAGAACAAGACGAGACTTAGCCAGTCTTGGTCTTGGTCTTGCGCCAATACACCTGGTCTTGGTCTTGGTCTTGCGCTCCCAGTCTTGGTCTTGGTCTTGCAGCAAGAGTCTTGCAAGTCTTGCAATTACCTATTAGTCTATTACTATTTATTAAAGTTTATTTTAAATCTTAGAAAAACGTATTAGAATTGGAACATTGTGAGCTTGAATTAACATAGCCATAGTAAAGATCAAGCAGATTAATAAATTACAGAAGATTTGATAAGAAATTTGAAAAATCAACTGACCTATATGTCGTTTTTCATGGAAGTAACTGTTTCTTAATAATAATAGCTTATAATTAATAAACAGTTAAGTACTTCCACATTCCAAATTGTTTTTTTCATGTCTTAGCAAATAAGCTTACATTTGCAAAAACATGTAATAAACAAATTAATTACAATAACTTGACTGTATTTTAAAGAACAATATCTGTCTAGAAAGATTGAACTCTCAACTTATATGAAATTTAATATTGCGTGATCATTATAATGTATTCATTTTCATTCTAAGCACTCTGAAACTTATTTATTCTTTGGAACACCTGTAGGTACTCTTAAAATTCGAAATTATTTTGCATGAGTATACCTACGCCCTGTGGCGGCCATAAAATAGTGTCAAATGTTGTGATTTCGGCGCGGCGGCAACGATTATTGTATATGATTTCAAAAGAAGCCGCCGCCCGGCGCGTGTATCATAACCATGTTCTTCCGAAAAGCGGCAAATTTCTTTGAGAAGTAAGTACACACGACGACACATCAACCTATACAAAACCAGTTTATGCTGCTCTCTCAACAACGGATCGTACACCATAGATTTCAAGTACAATGAGAGATCCGCATAAACTGGTTTTGTATAGGTTGATCTGTCGTCGTGTGTACAAAACCTTTGATGCCGCATTATCAACGTGCCGATGATTAAAACATAACTATGCATGCACTCAGTTTGATTTTAATGGATATTTTTTTATTCGCAATGTAGGTATGTTTATGGTATTAGTCGTAATGCGCATAGGTCCAGTTTTTCATATTCTTTGATACAGTTTTTTGCGTCTCATAGAATTCCTAAGCGTACCTATACACCGAACTGTTACACCTAACTACTCCGTGAAATAGCGCTAAGTCCTAGCTGCAAGACGCAAGAGTCTTGCAGGCTATGTCTTGTTCTTGCTCAAGTCTTGCACGGTCAGTCTTGGTCTTGGTCTTGCTAAAAATACGCGGTCTTGTTCTTGGTCTTGGTCTTGCAAAAACGCAAGAACAAGACCAAGACTGCAAGACCAAGACTGAATTTGGGCAACACTAGCCTAAATGGCCAAACTGATTTTGATCAATTTTGATACAGAAATAGTTGGGACCCTGGAGACGGACGTAGACTAAAAAAAAGAGGAAAGGGGAGAGAAAGATATATTTTTTTAGATCATCACGCGGGTTAAAGTTAGCGTTAGCCCAAAGTAACTATGCCACGCGGAAGACGTCGCGGGCGGAAGCTTGTTATTTTATATAAACGGCCCTTTCACAAATTATCTATTAGATGATCATTGAAAACTTTTCTAACATTGTATCTTGAAAAGAACTCATAAATCGTAATTTTACTAATCTTAATTTTTTTCCTTCCAGTGTTCAACATAGAAAGCTACTATTCCTGATCTCGTTAGGGTGTGCAGTGTGGCCTACACCTGCAGCCGATCTGCAGCAGTAACGACAAGCATGTGGGTGCGGGTTCGACGCCCGGGTCGGACATAATGGAGCGATTGTCGCCGCCCGTTAGACGCCCACCTCGGTGCCTCGAACGTCGTCGTTAATATATTATTAACTTGGTTCTAGGTAAGCGATTGATCTCACAATTTAGGAACAGGTTGGAAATAATGGCGGAAGATGTTGAACTCGACACCTAGGAACCCTCCAGGTGGTTCCAAGACATCGAGAGAGCTGGCCAGATTAGGAGTAGGGTCCTCTGCTAATAAAAACACACAGTACCTAATTCTAATGAACAACTACAGTACATTTACAAGTTATAATGCTTTGTGATTGGGACTGTAACTAGTTCATTTTGTTTTTTTGTTACAATAAAAAATGCCTGTAATCCTTACTAATATTATAAAAGCGAAAGTGAGTTTGTTTGTTTGTTACGTCTTCACACCTAAACAGCCGAACCGATTTTAATGAATTTTGGTACAGAGATAGTTTCCCAACTGATAGTTTTAGTTTCCCCTAGAGACGGATATTGGCTATATTTTTTAAGTGTGAAAAGGGGGCGAAAGAGAAAAGAAAAGGGGAGAGAAAGATACATGTTTTTCATCACGCGGGTTAGAATTAGAGTTAGTCCAAAGTAACAATGCCACGCGGAAGAAGTCGCGGGTGGAAGCTAGTGTTCCATAAATGCTTTGAGTTCTGAGTTTCAATCAGTCAAAAGTCGGTAATTTCGGCTCGTATCATCCCATGTATCCATAGACGACATCACGCCAAACCAAAACGAAGATGGCGGGACGTGCTTTGCTGCTGCTATCAACTGTACAACAAAAGAGAAGAATGAGGTGGAAATTTTGAGGGAAGGATTTCGACAGTTTCGGCAGTTAATTTCTTAATTAGTTTTGACGACACGGTTGGCGCAGTGGCTAAGCGTTTGACCTCTGCGCAACGAGACGCGTATTCGATCGCCGCACGGGACAAATATTTCTGTAGCCTATAGTTAGTTGTTGTTATATTGTTCCAGGTCTGGCTGTTTGTGTATCCAAGTTTAAATTTTTGTTAACGCATCCACGATACAGGAGAAATTCCTAGAGTGGGGTAAAGTTTTTTTTTTATATATTTATTTTCCTAACTAACAAAGCGCTCATTGAATCCTATAAGTATAGAATTCTTCAGCTGTTAATTTATGATTATGCATGATAACTAGTCACTTTTTATTCAAATTCGAATGATATCAATAATGATGCCAATGAATACAATTTGTTTTCTTTCTTTCTTTATAAGAAGAAGAAGAACAGGATGCCATAGGGATCTTTTGTGACCTCTCAAAAGCATTTGATTGCGTGAACCACGAAACCCTTCTCTTAAAACTTGAACATTACGGCCTAGGGAAACTTGCCCTTAGTTTAGTTAAATCGTATTTAAATGATAGACAGCAGCAAGTACAAATAAATGGTGTCAATTCAATGGGTTTAAATGTAAAAATGGGTGTACCACAAGGATCGATATTAGGTCCCTTCCTCTTTTTAGTATATATTAATGATCTACCCCATTTGTTTAAAAACCAACCACAAATGGTGTTATTTGCTGACGATACTTCTTTAATATTTAAGATAAACAGACGTGCCTCAAATCTTGACGACGTAAATAATGCCCTAATGCAGGTACATAATTGGTTTACCGCTAATAATTTAGTATTAAATGGGAAAAAAACGAAGTGCATAAGATTTGCTCTACCAAATGTCAAAAACAGTGAGTGTGACATAGTATTGAATCAAGAGAAACTAGAATTCGTCGAAAAAACTGTTTTCTTGGGAATAACACTCGATTCAAAGCTACAATGGGGTCCGCATATAACATCTCTTGCAGGACGCCTTAGTTCAGCAGCATATGCTGTTAGAAAAATCCGGCAGTTTACTGATGTAGATACCGCGAGACTAGTCTATTTTAGTTATTTTCATAGTATAATGTCATACGGTATTTTACTTTGGGGACGGGCTGCAGACATCGAGTCTATATTTATTCTGCAGAAAAGAGCCATCAGAGCCATATATAACCTACGTAGGCGAGATTCTTTAAGGGAACAGTTTAAGGATATTAACATCATGACAGTACCTTGTCAATATATTTATGAAAACATCATGTATGTCAGGAAAAACTTGCATCTTTTTAGTAAAAGAGGTGACAGACACAATTATAATACTAGAAATAGGGACCAATTAGTTCAACCAGGTTTCAGGTTAGCTAAAGTAGACTCATCTTTCATGGGGTACTGTTTGAAATGCTACAATAAAATACCTCCCCACATTCTTCAACTGAATGAAACGAAATTTAAATCTTGTATTAAACGCACACTATGTAGGCAAGCATATTATAAGTTGGGGGATTATATTGATGATAAAAATGCTTGGCTCAATGCTGGTCCTGCTCCACAAGCATAGGGGTAAACTCAGTATCCGAAGCTATAGTGGAAGCTGCAGAAGATTGTAAGATTATCTTTGCAATGTATAGAATCAATTCTCTAGTATTGTATAATTATTAAGCCCATATGTGAGTGCTATGTATTATCATTGACTTGACGAAGCCCTGGTGGTTGATAGTGTCATGCTCACTTAAATGTCTCGCTGATGGTGGCGGGTGTGTCGGGTCATTTAGCTCCCTTCAAAATGGTCGAGCTGAATGGGGCTGATCCATACGTCATGTTCGTGAACGGGCGCTGTCAGTTGGGACTGGTCATTTTTAGCTACCACGGTTCATTTTTAAACTTATTTAGATTTAAAATTAATTTTTGCTTTTTATTTACTCTGGACGCTCTTACTGTGCACGTCTTTCTATATCGTTCTCACATATTTGTATAATCTCAACATGAATGATGTAAATACGATTTTGTAAAAATATTATAATTTAAAAGAGTGTCCATGGAGTTTCTTGCCCATTCTTCTCCATAGAGATCAACGCTTTGGAATGGGCAACTACAGTACTTTCACAAGTTATTATGCCTTGTGACCGGGACTGTAGATTCATTTTGTTTCTTGACATTCAAAAGTGCCTGTAATGGTCTAATTGAAATAAATGATTTGAATTTGAATTTGAATATATTATCATCATTTTCCTGTCCTTGTCCCATTCTATTTAGGGTCGGCACAACACGTTTTCTTCTTCCATTCTCCCCTATCAGACGTCACGGCATCATTCACTCCTTTCTCCTTCATATCATTTCTTACACAATCCATCCACCTTCATCATATCCATCACTCTTTTAGTCACATGTGTTGTCTTTCTTTATATCCACGCATGAAAAATGTTTTCTAAAACACTAGCTAGCCTAACGATTCTTTCTACATTAGAATAACAGAAGCTACCCCATAATCAGTTAGGTAAAGGTCGAAAAATATCGACCGGCTTAAATCTGGGTTACCCAGTAAATTTCTAAG
The DNA here is from genome assembly GCA_905475445.1 of Ochropleura plecta. Lineage (NCBI taxonomy): Eukaryota > Metazoa > Arthropoda > Insecta > Lepidoptera > Noctuidae > Ochropleura > Ochropleura plecta. Next base: position 3,155,878 of record FR997735.1, read on the forward strand.
GCCGATGCGGACAAAGCCATACTACTGTTCTAAGCTTTTATTTATCAATAGCTTTGGTGAATCATTGGAGGAGCTCGTGGCTAAATAATAGCAGCCGCTCGGGTCCATCTTTAGGTTAAGCCGCGCTTGCCTAGGTTGGTCTTTGGATGGGTGACCACCCGTTACATACCGAGTTTCCTCCGTACCTCGGAAACTACGTTAATCCGTTGGTCCCGGCTGTCATTTGTAAATCTTTGACAGTCGTTACAGGTAGTCAGTGTTCCGAAAGTCTGACAACCAGTCTTAACAAGGGGTATCGTATTACCCAGTACTAACTGGGTTGTGGAGGTCAGATAGGCAGTTGCTCCATGTAAAATACTGATATTCAGCTGCATTCGGTTAGACTGGAAGCCAACTGTTATTAAAATGTCTTTGACTCTTGGTATCCTGGGCCTAAAATACCCCAAGAAATTAAAAGTTTACTCTGCAATGTTTCCAAAATCAGTTCTTGTTGATATGTCTATCTAGATCCTACTAATATAAAATCGAAAGTTTGTAAAGATGTCTGTAAGTATCTTTGTTGCTCTTTCACGCAAAACTACTGAATGATTTTTTGATGAAACTTCACAATAATATAGCTCACATATCAGAATAACACATAGGCTACAATTCGTAAAGATTATGTATAATTCTATCACCACGCGAGTGAAACCGCGCGGCGCAGCTAGTACATAATAATAATGTACACATCTTCTTGGGGATACTTGTACGCAGATGAGGTCCCGTTTTTCCCCGTTTCGCCATTTTTGATTAATCTAAACTGTTGAATTTATAATTTACGTTCGGATTGGATCCGTCGAAACTGTATAATGATGGCAAAAATTAAGATTACTCGCAATACCCAGCCCGCTGAGGTTGATTTGATTCGGCCTTACCTGGAACAAACAAGAATTCAGAATTAATTTTACAGTTCACTGTGACGATTCTCACGGTAGGTATATAAGGAATCAAGTTTCAAATTCTGATTATTTTATTTGATGACTTCATGCTGAGTTTCAGCAAAACTTTACACATTATCCGTCAACCATTGCTTCACCCATAGAACGATATTAAAGTAAATTTACAAACCATGTTAGTAACAATTATTTATTTCTACAAAGCCTTTTTTTGTTTTGTTTGATGGTCGTGATGCATCTACCATTTTTAAAAAAAAAACGCCAATAAAGTCATGTTTGTTGTATGTGTTTTACTACTAAAACTCCGCTGTCCACCCGTCTGTCACCAGGATGTATCTCATGAAGCGTGATAGTTAGCTGAAAATTTCACAGATGTTGTATTTCTGGTGCCGCTATAACAACAAATACTAGTATATAGTATGGTATAGTATAGATAGTGTATATGTGTATAGTATACTGTAGTTTTTAGTATTTATCATCATCTGTAAAAATTTCAACTGTCTAACTATCACGGTTCATGAGATATAGCCTTGTGACAGACGGACGGACAGCGGAGTCTTAGTTATAGTAATAACGACGATAAATGACGCAATAATTTGTTACATGGAAAGACATTGCCATTGCAAGTAATAATATAATAATGTAGTAATACATCGTGTAGATTACATTATACTACATACATAAAAAATTGTTTGTTTGTAAAGTAGGTTTACGATCGAGATGTTTACGTGATAACGTCTTATTGGTGATATAAGTTATCACCAGTAGTGACATCTAAAATGAAATTAAGTACTAATTTAAAGTTTTTTTTTCGAGCCAAGTAACAGATGGTGCTACCATCTTTATGAAATGTCGCTTGTGAGGTTTTGGTGTGACACAAGTTTCTGAACATGTCACCCGACTAAAACGATTTTAAAGACGTTATCACGTCAAAAAAAAATGAGCAGTATTTCAGCCAAGTTGCCAGCGCGTATGTCACGTTAATTGTCTAAACACGTCTCATTTGGGTCGCCAATTAGCAAAATAGGACGTAAAACAATTAAACCAAAGAGAAACTGAATATGAATTGTGTCTAAGTTTCGTCTAATTAAGCACATTTGTGTCGTATTACAGTCTTGATGAGGAAAGTGTATTATTTAAATGCTTTAACACTATTTGATTTTTTGTCTTGACTATTTTTTTGGGGGGTGGGAAATCATCAAATAACTTCCCCTGCTCTGGACGGAGGGGGGGAGTGTCAGACTTGTACTGACTAAAACCCATCCATGTTCCTTCTACTGCCCTTTATGTTCCGGGGCCGCGGTACCTCTTTCGAACAACCCGCAACCCCGGAACAACCTGCAACCCCGGAACAACCCGCAACCCCGGAGTCTTGACTATTTGCATGGTAATAGCGTCATTGGTAAACTTGTGTAATTATTTAATAAATATTTTTGTTTGGTTTTGTGAATCAAAACAAAGAAAAAGCCCAAACTAGAGCACGTGCGTCGATTTTTGAATCGAAATTACAACTTTTACAATATTTGCAAAAACACCATCAGTAGCATCGATAGATATGAATCTTCTTATATATATGAAATTCTCATGTTACAGTTTTAGTTGCCATACTCCTCCGAAACGTAAATCATATATTCAGTAGGTCTGAAAATCGGTCGTAATAAATTTTTGATACCCATAAGTGGTGGCTGTCTTCAGAACCTTAGCAGCGGGTGAAACCGCTGGGCACAGTTAGTAAATTCATAAAATTATGAAAATATTCAAACTCAAAGATTTTATTTCAATTAGACCATTACAGGCACTTTGTAGGTCATGAAAACAAAAAAAGATGCTGCTACAGTCCCAGTCACAAGACATAATAACTGTGAAAGTACTGTAGTTGCTGATTACAAAGCGTAGATCTCTATGGAGAAGAATGGGCAAGAAACTCCATGGACACTCTTTTAAATCATAATATTTTTACAAAATCATGGATATTGAGATTATACATACATGTATACATGTGAGAACATATGAAATATATTGTTTGTGAAACGGTGTTTAATAATCCTTATTCCACACGACTTTTTTCAATTACCTATACGAAGTAAAATTTTGAATACACAGATATACATTCCAAAAGGGCCAGTAGGTAGCAGTAACTAGATCAAAATTACAAGAACCAATTAAAATTCTTAGTACCTCAGACATAGCTAATGATGATGTCAGTCATACTAAGTGAGTACCAATTGCGCCTAGTTCAAAGTACCCATATGGACTACCCATATGGTCTGAATGAACCCACATTACGTGTCAAATCACTTGTATAAATACCAAGGTGTATTACTAAAATGGCGTGTCTACGTGACTCATTTGTTATAAAGTTTGTGATAGAACCAATAGAACTAAATGTTTTTAATTCTGAGAGGTATTGATAGTATGACAATATTGTGATAAAAGGCGTGGAAGTATGTTTAAATATGGCTACGGGTATGGTTATGGAAGCTTGGTGTTGGCGTCAAAATATGCAGAAGCAAGATGTATTGCCAAGGTATATGTATAATACTGCCAGGGTTGCAGGTTGAGAGATACTGCGGCCCCGGATCACAAAGGGCAAAAAAAGAATCATGGATGGGTTTTAGTCAGTATAAGTCTGACACCGCTCAGCCCACTCTGCCGTGGGTGAAATCATTTGATGATAGCCCATCTCTACAATAAAAAGAACGCTGCAAATACAAGTTGTCCCTGAAAGTATGGATGAAATCGATCAGAGGTATGGACAAGGTAATTACTAAACATTTTAGCTCTGAGCACCTTTTTTGGGTTAAAAATTACGACCTACTACGACCCGGTCCTGCTTCGAACGGGTGCAACGTACATACTAATATACTAATATTATACATATAAAATTTACTGTTCAATCAATCTCTCCATTGCTGAACTGCATTAGATCCGTTTAGAATTCGTTAACTAGTTTAAAAGATCTAAGCGAATAGACAGCGGAAGCAACATCATCTTATACTTTGTAAAGATAGTCACTTTTCGTTGCTTAAATCCCTTAGCATAGTGCAAAAAATCTACCTGAATGCGACCAGGTCAAACTCTTTCTGTTGTTTTGAATCCCTGGCACTAAGTTCTAATGAGTTGATTGATTAACTAGCTAAAGATATCCAGCTAACAGTCGTTACAATCCTCTCCACTTCAGTTAACACGATGTCACCACTGTAGAAGAATGAGGAACAGCGTTTCTCAATACTCCTTAGAAAAAGGGAGAATCTTAGGACAAGATGGGTGTTTTGTCTAATAGGCAAAGTTGGATAGCTTGCGCGATGTTTTTCTTTTCTTTTGATACTTTAAATTGCACATAAAAATGTGGTTTCGTAACAATCACCAGATTTAAAAGACTGTCCATGGAGTTTCTTGCCCATTTTTCTCCATAGAGATATACGCTTTTGAATCGGCAACTACAGTACTTTCGCAATTATTATGCCTTGTGACTGGGACTGTAGCTTAATTTTTTTTGTTACCATTGTATCGACAGTTCAAAATTGGCTGTAACTGGCCTACTTGAAATAAATCCATTTGAATTTTGTATTAGTACTTCCTTTCTGTTATAGATGGCGCTGTAGTACGTTTTGATGGCATACTTGGTACCGCTGACCGCTACACTACTGGTATTTGAGAAGACAATGTAGGTACACAAAGTCATTCTTCTCAATGAGAACATTTTACGTACAACAGTATTGTCTAAATGAAAGTATACAGTGATCAATGTAAAACTTCCGTATCTCAATTCTTTTGGTAGACAGCTCCTGACACGTGTTTACAAATGTTTGAGTAAAGTGTTAAGAGATTGATTGATCATCTTTACTTTATCTCAAAGTAGATTTTGATCAGCCAGACGTTTAGCTCAATAATGTTGGCCACGTAGACAAGCATATTCTAGAATGAAATCGAAGACATGGTGATACTACGGATCCGCACTAGGAACGCAGAGGTGGATTACGACCTAGTTCCTCGTCACAGAGCTAAGGTAGAAGTGGAAACGTCATATGCTGACCACATCATCATCATGTGAATAGTCTGTTCCCAACTATGTTGGAGTAGGCCTCCAGGGTTATCGAATGATGAACCCTGTGAATCCAATACACTATATCTGCAGTTTTTTTTTGGGGTGGGAAATCATCAAATAACTTCCCCCGCCCAGATGAGTGTCAGACTTGTACTGACTAAAACCCACCCACGATCCTTCCATTGCCCTTTATGTTCCGGGGACGCAGTATCTCTTTCGAACAACCCGCAACCCCGGCAGGGCTATATCTGCATATCCTATATCTTTTTGCTCGTTACATGGTCCTGCAAATTCTTTTGGCCTTTACCTATAAAAAAATCTAAGATATCGTAATACAAAAAAACACTGTATTTAACTAAAACTAAAGGCAAAACACGGTAACGGAAGATGCAGCATAAAATGTTTTTGAGCGTTTTCTAACAATTTGTATTTCGTAGTTACAGTATATTGGATTCACAAGGTACTGAAGCTGAATACCAATATTTTACATGGAGCGACTGGCTATCTATCTGACCTATAAAACTCAGTTAGTACTGGGTAATACGATACGTCTTTGAAAGAGTCAAGACTTTTGGGCCACTGACTATCTGTTACGACTGTCAAAGATTTACAAATGACAATCAGGATCAACGGCTTAACGTGGTTTCCGAGACACGGAGGAAGCCCGATATGTAATGGGTCCACGGACCAACTTCGGCAAAGTACGGCTCAACCTTGAAGATCACCTAGTGCTGCTAGTATTGGAACGAAGTTCCTTATCGCGCGTTGATAAGGGGGCTAGACGGAAAAAATTAAGACCAAAAGTTATAACGACACTTTTTGCTATTGTACTTGTAAACCGTGCGGGGCGTGCACGTGTTTCTCTGTCTCTCTCTCTCTCTCTCACACAAAAAGCAAGCCAGTTATTTTCGTTTCATCTTTCTATTTCGCATTGAACAGTGTGGTGTCGCGACGATTATTTTGTTGAGTGAATACAGGTTTTTTGTACATAATAAATAATAACTTCGTTCCATACGGGTGTCCAAGGGACACCTCTCAAGTCTTTATTAATTTCAACTCGATACCTCCACGCCTTCCCGAGATAAAAAATGGTTTTGACAGACAACAAAGTGATCCATTCGAGTTACGGAACTCTAAAAAGCGACAATCTAAACTAAAAAGCTCATATAACAAGCGTTTTCCATTCAAACAACAATAAAATACGTAAAGCAGTATTCACACAACACTGGTTGCACTTGGAGGGCGATTGTAAAGGGCCACCCACTCCCTAAATGCCCACACTGTAGTGAATACCGCTGAAACAATTGATTCGTCAAGTTCGTCCGTCTGTGGCGACTGCTACGGGACGAGGGATAAGCTGATAGCGATAAAACTCTTGGTTCATTGAAAACGTTTTGAGAAATGCAGTAACTTCTCAGTTGATCTTTGCTAGTCGATGTTTTTGTTTGCGAACACTGAAAATGTATCAGAAATTATTTGAATATGTGGATGCGAAACGTACGAACTAAAAAGACGCAGATTTCAATAAAGCGCGATGGATTAATAAGCTAGTCATATTTATATAAGTCAATCGATCAAAATGTATATTTTTTAATATTGTAATTGCAATTTTTGCTTATTACTTTATGTAAGCCGAAATTAGTATAATTATTTTAATAAGAGCTAAATTATATTAAAAAGGAAATTGTGGTAAACGATGTAGCTGGCCGCAACAGTCACAGGCGATTGAACTGTAGTAGAAAATTTTAGGAGTTTAACTTTTTGGAACGAAGTTCCTTATCGCGCGTTGCGAAAGGGGGCTAGACGGAAAAAATTAAGGCCAAAAGTTGTAACGACACTTTTTGCTATAGTTATAAGCCATGCGGCGTGCGCGTGTTCTCTCTCTGCCTCTCTCTCATAGAAAACAAGCCAGTTATTTTGGTTTCGTCTTTCTATTTCTCATTGAACAGTGTGGTGCCTCGACGATTATTTTTGTTGAGTGTATACAGGTTTTTTTGTACATAATAAATAATAACTTCGTTCCATCCGGGTGTTCCTTGACACCTCTAAAGATTTTTTTTCGACAAGTTCTAGTTGAAATTAGTACCTACTGTTTTTTAATAATTATTAAAGTAAAGAAAAGAGTACATGCAAATTCGCTTTTAAATCCGCTTCTAACCACACACACCACACTGAAGTCAACCCTTCAGGTCGACGCCCTATGTAGTGGGCAGGGCTGAAACTTTCAGCGTGACACGGCTGTGTTACTCAAACGTGTCTGTTCTGTTACTTTCTATTACGAGACAAGCTTCTGTACGAAAGACTTCAGAATAGGAATAAATAGTTTCTTTGGTTATGCTTTAGTCTGTACAAGGTGTTACATAATAAACGCTTTACCTCCCGTGACTAGATCTGTGCCCTGTTGATGGTCCGAGAAACCAGGACCATCAACAGAGCACAGATCTGGTCACCGTAGCTCATACATCTGCCTACCTTTTCCCAACTATGTTAGGCTCGGCTTCCAGTCTTACCGGATGCAGCTGAATACCAGTATTTTACATGGAGCGACTGCCTATCTAAAATAAATAAATAAATATCTTGGGACAACTCACACACGGCTATCTGATCCCAAGCTAAGCAGAGCTTGTGTTATGGTAACCAGACAACTGATATACATACTTATATAATTTTAAATACATACATATTATAGATAAACCACACCCAGACACAGAACAAACAATCATGCTCATCACACAAAGTTTGTCCTGGGTGGGAATCGAACCCACGACCTCCGGCTCAGCAGTCAGGGCCACTAACCACTAGACCAACAGGCCCGTCAAATCTGACCTCCATAACCCAGTTAGTACTGGGTAATACGATACCCTTTGGTAAGACTGGTTGTCAGACTTTCGGGACACTGACTATATGTAACGACTGTCAAAGATCTACAAATGACAGCCGGTACCAACAGCTTAACGTGCTTTCCGAGGCAAAGAGGAAATTCGGTATGTAACGGGTGGTTACCCATCCACAGACCAACCTAGGTAAGCACGGCTTAACCTAAGGATCGATCTGAGCGGCTGTTATTATTTAGCCTCGAGCTCCTCCGAGCACCATGAAAGTAAACAACTCATGTGCCACAAGTTCTAGAAATTTGCAAATTAAATAGTCTTTTTATCAGCTGAAAACAAAAAAACGTTATCAATTTTGAAAAGTTATTCAATTTCATGGTTTCGACAGTCCAGAGGTGTCTCGAAGTCTGGTCACCAGGGAGGTGTTGTGCTTGTTATGTTACACCTTGTATAAGTGACTAGGTTTCGCCGATGTCTTCGCTCGCTTTCTGGTCCCACGGAAACATTTTAGATACAGACAATGACACGCGGAATAATTTAGCTTCCCATTATCGGTAGTTCGAAGATTAACCCTTCAAAAAAGTAAATTTAGCTCTATATAATATTAGTAAAGAAGATTTCAAGGCACACTAACCAATTCCTGATCTTCCTTCCCTAATTCCAATTTATTTAGAGTCGGCGCAACACATCCTGTTCTTATTATTCGTCATCTCATTAGACAGCCCCGGAACATAAAGGGCAAAAGAAGAAACATGGATCGGTGTAAGTCGGTACACGTGTGAGCGAAGCGGAGAAGTAACAAACATACACACACACAAACGCCTTTATTGCATGTAGGATCGCTTGGTAAACTGAAAGTAACAACAGCCTATTCAAATACAGAGAGCTAATAAAGCTTAACACACGACATTTCTATTAAGAATGCATGAAACAATTTCACCCCTGTCAGTCCTCCAACATGGGATGGGATATGATCGTATTTGTAACGTCACTTGACGTGAAGCTGGCTTAATGTCGGCACTCCGGCTTTGGAGGGCTGCACTTAAGTGTGGAGCTGGAGTGAATTGATTTATAAACAACAATGGGATTTTAGGAAAATATTTTCCCATGTTGAAGTGACGAAGTCGAATTTATATGTAGATATATCTTAGCAAAACTTACATCAACGATTGCAAAGTGGTTGTGTGGTTTGGTTTGAAGATGCCTAGTCAATGATTCCGTTTCTGATACAAATTAAGTAGATATAAATATGGTACGATAGGCTAGGGTTTTAACAATTTTTAATCAGTAGAAAATTAAAAGTTTTTTAAGCAGTTAATATAGGCTCCATTTAGAAATAACACAAAAATCTTGTATACGATCCGGAAAACTGACACTGAGGTCTTGTTTCCCGCGGCCCCGGAACGTAAAGGGCAATGAAAGGAACATGGGTGGGTTTTAGTCAGTACAAGTCTGACACTCCCCCGCCGCTCCGCCCAGAGCTGGGAAAGTTATTTGATATTTTCCCATCCGCAAAAAAAAATCTTGTTTCGACATATTTTTGGTTTTACACCCAAAGGTTGCATTTAAATACTGCCCAAATAAAACCGTATCCTAAGACCACTCATTTTATTAATACGAGCAGAAAGTATAATTATACACATTTCCCTCACATAAATAACCGGAGTTATCATCAGGGACAGCCGACTCCATGTAAACAAACCCTGCGGGGTGCGGCAAACAACAGCCCTTAAAATATGCGCATAATATTACCACAGACTCACATTAATAACGGGGAATATAGAGAGTCAAGACGGTGTAGACTTGCTGTTTTGATTTCTGGATTTTTTAAACGATTAAAAAGTGGTTTAATACATGTTATAGTGCGGGCCTGTGGACGGTGAGCAATGGGTAGCTCACCGCCCGTCCGTCTATTGACGACAGGCCGTGTCGACGGCGCGTTAGTATTACACGCGCGCCTCAAACAGATATGAGCAAAGCAGAGGGGCCTCTCAGGGCCTCCACCTGCCAGGGTTGCGGGTTGTTCGAAAGAGATACCGCGGCCCCGGAACGTAAAGGTAGTAATATAAGGAACATGGGTAGGTTTTAGTCAGTACGTCAGTCAGTAAGTCTGACACTCGCCCCCGCTCCGCCCAGAGCGGGGGATAATATTTGATAATTTCCCACCCCAAAAAATAAAACATTTTATAGCAATGCAAATTTATATTATCATCATTTTCATTCCCCATGGTTGGTGCAGCATATCTTCTTCCATAATCTGACGCCATGGTTGGCGGAGCTGCTGAGCGATTGACTGCCGAGTTGCGTGTCACGGGTTTGATCCCCGCACGGAACAAATATTTGTATGGCCTACAGATTGTTGAACCGGGTCTGACTGTTTGTGTTATGTGAGATTAAATATTTGTAAACGCACCCGGGATACAGGAGAAATTACTTGAGGATATGTTCTATAAAAAAACCATATCAGAAGTCACACCCTTTCTATCTATAATCTATATTACCTATCCTTCACACATTTCACCCAAAGTTTCTTCGGGCGTCTCTTTAAACGTCAATATTAATTTATTCTTAGGAAAACCCAATAGTCATTTAACTAATATTAGAGACAATTAGGAACGCCAAATTCTTCCCATATTTGCCTGACTTTGTGACTACAAGAGTGATTGAACAACTGCAAATGCGAACAACTAAGCTAGCCTAAATTGTTTGTACTAGCATAGCTTTCCAGTTTCCAGATGTGTCTAAAATCTGGGCGTTACACGAAACATCTGCCGTCCGACTTTGGTGAGTTTCTGAAGCACGAGACCAACTAATTCAACTATACTCCTTGCATAAAACTCGGTTTCTTTTCTCATAAAATTCGTTTCTCGTGACTTTGCGAACATTGTAAACTATACAAATTAATGGACACATCTGGCGCAGTAGCCTCTATATATAAATGCATCTATATTCGGTCTAGGTCCTGCGGGGTTTGTCAGTAAAAAACCAGACAGGCAAAAGTATTGCTGGAGAGTTTATTTCACCACTTCTTCCCAGCTGGGACCTGGCTAAGAGCGTGCGTCTTGGGGAACAGTTTTACTTGATTATGATGTTCAAAAAGTTCTGATTTTCGGCATTACATTACATTTGCAAAGAGAACACTCAGGTAATCATTGCAAAAACAGTACCTGTTTTGAAACCCTTGAACTTGGCCTCCAATAACCAAAAGAATCAATATACGAAACAAATGGGTCCAAGTATATTTCGCAACAGTATAGGCACATATTTACATAGAATATAATTTAATAACTTGTGTAGCAACCAGTTATCAGGACTGGCTGAAAAGCCAAGATCGTCACGTCGTAAAATATACAAATTCATAGACACGGCCGGTGCGAGTGCGAAGCTCTATGATACGGCACGTTCATGTTTTGCAAGTAATCTATAAGTTACCACATTTTACTGACCTATATCATTACACATGTTATTATTTTCTACTAGCTGTTGCGAGCGGCTTCGCCCGCGTCGACGTCGAAATGTATCGCAAAAAGAAGTTAGCACCGGGTTTCAAAGTAGCCTATGAGTTAATCCAGGTTTCCAATTATACTATACTATGAGAAATTATATCAAAAACCCCTCATTAGTCTTTTCGTGAAACAAAAACAATGCTCACAAACTTTCGCTTTTATAATACTAGTAGAGGAAATAATATAGATGTCCTGACCGTTTTTTGCTCACGGCGACCCATCTCAGCAGAGATTAGCCGATGCGAGAGATATTATAAAATTATATAGTATACCTATTATGAAAGCTCGCGAATACATTTGTAAGAAGTTGGTAGATTCGTCTCGTGATTAAGTTGTGGTTGATGTCTTGTTATGGTCTCTTAACTTTATGTAAATTTGTTGTATGTATGAATATAAGTATTTATATATATTAATATTTTTAAATATTTATTTTCTAATATCTTTTATTTCTGCTATCGCACCTACTGTGTTTTGTCTCTGCATCACCCTAAGGTAGACTGGTAGAAAATGCCTAAGGCATTAAGCCCGCCTTTGTACAGTTTTTACTTGTGCATAAAGTTTTAATTAATTAATTAATTATAGTGCACAACAGTGTGCACAGGCACAGGTGCTCTCTCTGTTCCCTCACTCTCATAGTCCGATGGGACGGCAATCGGACGACCGGTGGGAGATCTGGCACAGGACCAACGGAGGAGTAGGAAATAGGGTGTAATAAAAAATAATAAATATCTTGGGACAACTCACACACGGCTATCTGATCCCAAGCTAAGCAGAGCTTGTGTTATGGTAACCAGACAACTGATATACATACTTATATAATTTATAAATACATACATATTATAGATAAATCACACCCAGACACAGAACAAACAATCATGCTCATCACACAAAGTTTGTCCTGAGTGGGAATCGAACCCACGACCTCCGGCTTAGCAGTCAGGGCCACTAACCACTAGACCAACAGGCCCGCCCGTGTGTATGTAAAGTTACCGTGCATGTTGCATGCATTATTGTTATATATTTTTCTTGCTTATTTACTTTATGATAAACAACTGGAAAACTATTTTGCTAAACGTCATATATCTACCTCTTTGGCCAGAACATCATGAATATCATATTCGTGACATTTGCATAAGATAAAATCAGCTCAAAATCAATAGTATAAAAAAAATCTACGCGAAGCGGACGCAGAAAAGGTCTGCAGGCACAAAATTTACAATGGAAAGAAACAACGGTTCATTAAGAGTATAATAACATTTTACGCTTCTTAATACTTTTCACAAGAACCCCGGACCTCATTAAAGAGGCCCTTAATTTCGCCACACGCGCACAAAACAGTATACGTTTTACAACTCCCAAAATGCATAATAAATCAATACTGACCCAGAAAGCCAGCTTCCAAGAGCTTAAAGTATCAAACATACAGTACAAAAAGTTATGTTATAAAGTTGCACTCTAGATTACATTAATATAATATAACATCAAGCCTCTAGCCCCCGTAAGGTCAGGCAGTGGTGGACCTTGTCAATTTTTAGAACTAATTCAAAAAGCACTACCTCTCTCCTTAAATAACAATATGAAATATTTCTTTGCTCTTCATGATTATTATTTTATATGTATTTTTATATAAATATTAGTTTTTTATAAATTTAGCTATGCGTTTTGTAAAATTAAACACCACAGACCACCTGCAGTACTGTCTCTCCTCCTTTAAATCCATCCAAAGGTTGTCATCAAAAGATCGCTTTTAGCGATAAGACCGCCCATTGTGTCCCTATTTATAAGTTGTATACTGTTATGCTTGTCATTTATATGGTGTATATAATAAAGAATATTCTATCTATCTATTTATCAGTGGTGGACGAACAATACACCTACATAGCGTCAGGTATGTTAAGCCCCTTGTTACAGGAGGTTATTGCCGTCGGCTAGGACTTCTTGGGTGCTACCGAAAAAATTCTGATGGATATTCCAACAACACACCTGACCTGAGAATCGAATCCAGGATCTCTTGCTAGCAGAGGGGCCTGCCAGGGCCATCGCCTGCCGGGGTTGCGAGTTATTCGAAAAAGATACGGGGCGGCCCGGAAATATAAAGGGCAATATAAGGAACATGGGTGGGTTTTATTCAGTACAAGTCTGACACTCCCTCCCGCTCCGGAGCGGGGGAAGTTATTTTTATAAAAAAAAGCTCTAAATTAAACAAACATAATTATATCAATATAAAATTAACATACATACTATTAAAATAATTAATGTTTACGTGTAAATTCCATATTGCCGGTCCCCCCTATTGCCATCAACCTAGGAATCGAACCCAAGACCTGGAAGACCAAGACCAAGACCCTGATGAGCCATGGGTAGCTCACCGTTCGTCCGTCTATTGACGACAGGCCGTGTCGACGGCGCATTAGTGTTCCACGCGCACCTCAAAGAGATGTCAGCAAAGCAGTGGGACCTGCTAGGGCCGTCGCGGGTGGGTTTTATTCAGTACAAGTCTGACACTCCCACCCGCTCCGCCCAGAGCGGGGGAAGTTATTTGACGATTTCCCATCCGCTAAAAAGAAAACCTCTTACTCTACAGACGCATTAACGACCACGAGGACCAACGAACCTCCAAAATAATGTTTAGGGTACCAATTACATTAATAGTGTGAAAGTTGCGCCTGTTACAGAAAAATTGAAAGGGAGTCGTTTGTCTTGGTATGGACATGTAATGAGGAGGGATGAAGGACATGCGACTAAAAGAGTGATGGATCTGAATATTGATGGACGGAGAGCGAGAGGAAGGCCAAAGAAAAGATGGATGGATTGTGTAAGGAATGATATGAAGGAGAAAGGAGTAAATTATGCCGTGACGTCTGACAGGGGAGAATGGAAGAAGAAAACGTGTTGCGCCGACCCCAAATAGAAAGGGACAAGGGCAGGAAAATGATGATGATAGTGTTTTATAATATCAGCCACGCGAAGTGGTCATTTGTTTTCGTTCACGGTTTGTTTGCTTTCGTGACATGATAGTTAAAAGGGCTGGGTTTTAGTTCCGGGTTTAACAAGGGAAGGTGGAGTGGCACAGAAGTTTATTATAGCTCGTTAATTTTGTGGAGCTATTATCATTAGCTTTAATTTGTATGATATGAGGGTACTTTTGTTTAAGTTTTTCCATCAGGAATTTCCCTGGAGTGTGGATTAGAGCCCGGTTTCCGAAAATAGAATGGCCGTCTTACTTATGTAGAATAGAACATACTTTATGACACACCGTAATTCAAACATAATTGTTTACTGTTCTATCTTCTCTTCATAATATATAAAATTCTCGTGTCACAATGCAGACGTCGAGCCGTTTCGGAAGAGTATAGACCCCTCCGAAACGGCTCGACCGATTCTTATGAATACTTTTTTTGCATATTCAGAAGTCTGAGAATCGGCTACTTTCTATTTTTCATACCCCTAAGTGATAACGGGGACCTGAGCAGCGGGTGTAACCGCTGGGCACAGCTAGTTAATATACATTATCCTACTATTACATTAATATTACCTTACACATTAATATCCAGGAGTGGGAAAGAGCAAGCTAGAAAAAAAAAATAGAAAAATGTCTGAGGAGCATAGGAACAAATTTTGTGACACGAGATAGAATTTAGATAATCAATTTTTTAAGTTAATTTAATTTTCACACAATTTCATTTATTTTAACGTTAATATTATAGTCTTATTTTTTTTGTAAACTTTTTGTTGTCACTATGGTGAATGCTGCGTATTCCTGTAACATGCATACATACCAGCACTTTTGTATTATTGCATAGTTCCTTGTAAGTTTTTCTATGTATTGCTGTTGGTGTACCAAATAAATAAATAACTTCACTATTAACTGGATAGAAACAAGGGTATAAACTCATTTGAGAATAAAGTTGCAAACCAAACAATTTTCAAAGCGTTGTTTGTTTAAAAGCGTTTTATTTTCATTATAGTCAACTGCTACTTATGGCACATTTTATGTGTATAGAAACTCCTTTGTTTGTATAATTCCATTGGCGTCCAATGTTTGTTATTGATAGTTGTTTTTTTTTTATCTTTATGTTATTGACTTGGCTGTGGTCTTTTGAGTAACTACATGAGGAATTTTTAAATTAAATATCATAAATTGGAGTCGCTTTTCTTGTAGACGCGTTGTTGTAACTACGCAACTGATTTTAATGCGGTCTTAAACATAATTTAGAGAATTTATTCCGAAAGAATTATGTGTACCATTTAATGAGCTATTGAGAAATGAGGTGAGATATTTGTTTATTTCAAATCACGTTCACGTTTAATAAAAGGGGTGAATAACCAATCTAGCCAGGGCTCATAATCTGCGAAAAACCAATCTAGCTAATCTGGGAAAATTCGTTTTCTATATTTTTACCGAACAAAGTTCGATCGCTTACATACTTATTATTTAACTCATAAATAGTAATGAAATTTTCATCTTTTGTCAAGTCATGAAAACCGTGCAAACCAAGGGTGTGACCTTAGTATGTTAATATTCTTATCTGGAGATTTTCATGCATTAGCATGAAAATCTCCATAGTACTTACTCCATTTTACTCCATAGTATTGCCAAAACAATTTGCCAAACCGTTTATTTGGCTGCTGAGACTTTCTGCGAGCGAAATTGTATCGAATTTGCAACAAGACTAATAGAATGTGCATGTGAATTTCTACTACAAAGCTTGTGCAAAGCAAATACCTTACGTGTTGGTCTAAGAAAATCGATAGTGGTTGCATAAATAATGTCAACTCGCGGCCACTTATAAGCTGTATTAGATTCCTCAGTAATCGTAACTTGCGGAAAATTACAAGCGTTTGGGTTTTCCGTTCATACTTTAAATAGATTGCAATTTGCAATCGGATAATTTAATTTAGCATCTGTAGGTTTTAATTAAAAATAGTGGACGTTTAATCTTGCATAAATCCGGTAGAGTTCAACATGAGTATAACTGTCCATTTGCTAGATTCTGATGATTCAGAGTTTTGAATAGTTGCAACGATTGAATCGATTTAAACATTGATTCTTTCAATAAGCATAATTTTTACACCTATGGAAATCCAACTATTACCGTTGAACAAATGACCAGAGGTACTATCTATCTTTCAAACCCCTCTCCAGAAAACGAGCTGAGCAGCGCGTGAAACCGCTGGTAATAATATAATAGTTTATTTATCCAAATCATAGACACAGTTCAAAACAAAGTGACAAAATACAATATATCATGGTTTTGTGCAGAGATGATTATGGGACATAAAATTAGTCTATGCATACTAAAAAATTATGAATCCTGCCTCTTAAACTAGGAGACCTGCTACCCTAACATGACGTCTTAAAGCAGAACTAATTCCACTGAGGAAAAGAGATGGTGCTAGACACCCTGTATAGCTCTGTCTCTTTCCCTCAGTGGAATAAGTTCTGCTTTAGTAGGCCTACTGTATCTTTAATTCAATATTTTTTCTTGTACAATTTAAATATGCATGCGTTGTTTACCTTTAAGTGATTGTTACACTAATAGGTATTACTTTTCGCATGTTAGTTTAAGCATAAAACAAGTGTGGACAATTATTGATGAACCAATTAAGGTTCAATTAAGGATGGTGACCAGGCTTAACGTGCTTCCCGAGCCACGTAAGAAACTCTGTACGTATAGACGGTAACCAATCTACAAGCAAGCGCAACTTTATCTTTTTTAAGACCGCTCTATCGCATTAGGTTTATGAACAAATAAAATAAAAATCTTCACTCGACTGATGATATTATATAGCCACGAGCTTCCGATATCAAAAAGTATTTTTCTCATTAACAGTTAATATCATGCACATAACCAACAAAACAAACATGACAATATCAAGCACCAGCCGCTTCCACGACGTGCTAGCGGTTGCATTCAAGTTGTATTGCGTACGCGCATCACGCGACGCGCTTCCTTCCCGTCTTCTGGCAACTGTGACTGGAGAAACTGGTTGGAAATTAATATTTGTCCAGTGGGAATTGGGGAAACCTGGCTTGGGGAATAATATGTCTGGGAAAAGCAACAGTGGTGATGTCTAGTACTAGGAAACTTATTCTCATGGGAAGGATAATTAATTATCTCTTGTGTTACGGTTATTAATATTCAGAACTTAACCGTTGTTTTAGTAAATAAGAGAGGTATTTTTTTAACACGTTGCATAACAAACAAAACAAATCTTTTTCGTCTTTTAATATTCTTCTAATCCAGCCGACTACTCCCTACTACTTCTAGCTTGAATTACTTTGTGAATGATACCTCAAAATAGCATAGCATAACATTCTTCGTGTAATCTTCGAAAGTTAAAGGTTGACCAAATAGTACACCCACTTATCGACAGTTATTTCTTTATTTATGTACACACAAAACACATATTATGGAAAAATACATACAAAAGAGCACAAAGGTACCGCTTATTTCATTTAGGACAGATTGATCAGAAACGTAGACACAGTAGAAAAAAAAATTGGCTCTAACTTAAACAAACATATTATCCTTGTAATATATCTAATATTATAAATGCGAATGTTTGTGAGGATGGATGGATGTTTGTTACTCTTTCACGTCAAAACAGCTGAACGGATCTTAACGAAATTTTTCACAGAGGTAGATTATAGTCTGGAATAAAACACATAGCGATTTTTTTTCGATCATCACGCGGCCGGAGCCGCGGGCGCCAGCTACTATCAATATAGAATAAAACATAGGGTAAGATACCCAATTATTGGCACTTTAAGGATCCCTGTTCAAAGAAATCGTAAAAACTATCTTTATGAAGTGTTGCCAGAAAAAGTAATATATGTAAATGGTAGAAAAATAGTTAGTGAACGTCTTTGATCAAATGAAACGTCTGCTAGATACCGCTTTAATAACGTTTTTATATCTTTTAAAAAATAACACTATTTTCCCAATTACTGGCATACTTTGACCAATTATCTGCATAGGCCTAGTCCCATTTATTGGCATTCAGACTGTTTAATATATATACCTATGTCAAAAGAATTTGTTGTTTTTGTGTCTTTAGTTCCGAGGCATTTACTGTAGTCCACTGCATCTTCATTCCATGGACAAATCCCTGTTGCTCTAAACCTGTTGATAATAGTTTGCGGCTTTATGCTTTTTTCTATTGTGGTTTTAAGCAATGGCACAAATTGAATCTTAGTTAGTGCTTGAGATGGATTAGTTCTACGCCATTCTAAGACAGTTTTTTGCCATTCTGTTTTTAGAGGCTTAAATGCGGCGACATCGGCAGGTTGTAAAAGCCTTGTACAATTTGGGTATAGTGCAATTAGAACTATCTGCAAAGTCGAACACAGTTCACTCACGGTGTAAGTTAAATGAGACTTGTGACCGTCTACAAAAAGTATGATTGGAAATATTGTGCCTATTTTGACCAGATGGGGATGTAAGACGTTCTTAATATATTCATAAAAAATATCAGTATTCATCCACCCATTCTCACTAAGACCCACGCCCCAATCTCCTGGAATTTTAGAAGTTATTTCTGCAGGTAATCTTTTATTTGGAAAAATTACCATTGGTGGAGTAAGATTCCCATCTGCACTAAAAGTAAACATCACAGTCAACGAAGTTTTTGCTTGGGCGTGATCAACTTCATAAACGTTTTTGTCTCCTTTTGAACTCAAAACTAGACCTGTTTTTGGGCACAGCACAAAATTCGTTTCATCTCCATTTAATACTCGTCTTGGGTCAGAAAGTATGTGAAGCAAATTATTTCCAACAAAGTAGTCGTTGATTTGCCGAAACCATCCCCTAACATCTTTTTCTGACACCGTCGAGCTGGCCGCTGTAACTGCTTCTGGTGTACGGAAAGCAAGGGTAGGATGTCTGGCTAAAAATAATTTAAACCATTTCTCGCCATTTTTAAAAGTGGACGTCCGATTATTTTTTTTTAGAAATTCCGAAACACTTTTGATCAAATCCTCTTTTCTCTTTGGGAAACCTTTTTGGCTACTAACTTTGATCCAGTTGACTAAAGCCTCTTCTTCCTCGTTATTTAAAATTGTGGGTGGGCCTGGTTTACAGCCATGCTCTGGATTTTTTAACCGGAATTGTATGGTCGAACGGGGCACTTGGAAGGTTTTAGCAGCAAGTTTTTTGCTCATGCCTTTAGCAATTTCTACAAGGGCTTTTCGTAAATTTTCTTCTGTATAGACCTTTCGCTTTATCTTATCAGTCTTTACTTTGTTAATATTTTTTGTGCGAGGCTTCATTTTGAAGATAACTGAAAATATTTTTAAATTATTATTGGCACCCCAAAGACTAATTATTGACACTGCTGCTAATAAATGGTTTTTCATATCATTGGCAGTGGGACAATATTTGGAAAAACATGTTCTTAACTTGCGACATGCATTTATATGAAATTTAAATCGAAAGATAATAAATATAAAGTATATTCTGCCATAAAAGTTAATTTATCTTATTTACCTAATATTGGCACATGTGCCAATAAAAAGGTTTGACTCATATTATGTGTACCAAATGTTGGCACCGCAAAAAAATATACAAAATGGGTTTAAACATTAAAAATCATGATTGAAAATGCTAGCTAAACATCTAAATATTCGAATTGAACAGTATCTGTAACCAAAACTCAAAAGACTTACGAAAATTATTGAGATTAGTGAACCTCTTACCTTAGCAAAAGCACAAAGTTTTGTTAGTTTATTTTATTCGTGTCCGAGCACGACAAACAGGTGTTCACTGCGTCGGCATTTTTAAAAAGGAACAATTTCTGTGTTGCCAGTAGTACAGAAAGTTAAACCTACTATTTATTACACGAAAAAAATACTGTGTGCGGATACTAGTAACCTTATTATTGTTAAATAACTGCAACGTGCCAATAAATTGGTGGAGTGCCAACAATAGGTGGTCTTACGTGCTGTGAAAATCATTGGGAAGTAGGTAAGATACCCAATTATTGGCACTTTAAGGATCCCTGTTCAAAGAAATCGTAAAAACTATCTTTATGAAGTGTTGCCAGAAAAAGTAATATATGTAAATGGTAGAAAAATAGTTAGTGAACGTCTTTAATCAAATGAAACGTCTGCTAGATACCGCTTTAATAACGTTTTTATATCTTTTAAAAAATAACACTATTTTCCCAATTACTGGCATACTTTGACCAATTATCTGCATAGGCCTAGTCCCATTTATTGGCATTCAGACTGTTTAATATATATACCTAGGTATGTCAAAAGAATTGGTTGTTTTTGTGTCTTTAGTTCCGAGGCATTTACTGTAGTCCACTGCATCTTCATTCCATGGACAAATCCCTGTTGCTCTAAACCCGTTGATAATAGTTTGCGGCTTTATGCTTTTTTCTATTGTGGTTTTAAGCAATGGCACAAATTGAATCTTAGTTAGTGCTTGAGATGGATTAGTTCTACGCCATTCTAAGACAGTTTTTTGCCATTCTGTTTTTAGAGGCTTAAATGCGGCGACATCGGCAGGTTGTAAAAGCCTTGTACAATTTGGGTATAGTGCAATTAGAACTATCTGCAAAGTCGAACACAGTTCACTCACGGTGTAAGTTAAATGAGACTTGTGACCGTCTACAAAAAGTATGATTGGAAATATTGTGCCTATTTTGACCAGATGGGGATGTAAGACGTTCTTAATATATTCATAAAAAATATCAGTATTCATCCACCCATTCTCACTAAGACCCACGCCCCAATCTCCTGGAATTTTAGAAGTTATTTCTGCAGGTAATCTTTTATTTGGAAAAATTACCATTGGTGGAGTAAGATTCCCATCTGCACTAAAAGTAAACATCACAGTCAACGAAGTTTTTGCTTGGGCGTGATCAACTTCATAAACGTTTTTGTCTCCTTTTGAACTCAAAACTAGACCTGTTTTTGGGCACAGCACAAAATTCGTTTCATCTCCATTTAATACTCGTCTTGGGTCAGAAAGTATGTGAAGCAAATTATTTCCAACAAAGTAGTCGTTGATTTGCCGAAACCATCCCCTAACATCTTTTTCTGACACCGTCGAGCTGGCCGCTGTAACTGCTTCTGGTGTACGGAAAGCAAGGGTAGGATGTCTGGCTAAAAATAATTTAAACCATTTCTCGCCATTTTTAAAAGTGGACGTCCGATTATTTTTTTTTAGAAATTCCGAAACACTTTTGATCAAATCCTCTTTTCTCTTTGGGAAACCTTTTTGGCTACTAACTTTGATCCAGTTGACTAAAGCCTCTTCTTCCTCGTTATTTAAAATTGTGGGTGGGCCTGGTTTACAGCCATGCTCTGGATTTTTTAACCGGAATTGTATGGTCGAACGGGGCACTTGGAAGGTTTTAGCAGCAAGTTTTTTGCTCATGCCTTTAGCAATTTCTACAAGGGCTTTTCGTAAATTTTCTTCTGTATAGACCTTTCGCTTTATCTTATCAGTCTTTACTTTGTTAATATTTTTTGTGCGAGGCTTCATTTTGAAGATAACTGAAAATATTTTTAAATTATTATTGGCACCCCAAAGACTAATTATTGACACTGCTGCTAATAAATGGTTTTTCATATCATTGGCAGTGGGACAATATTTGGAAAAACATGTTCTTAACTTGCGACATGCATTTATATGAAATTTAAATCGAAAGATAATAAATATAAAGTATATTCTGCCATAAAAGTTAATTTATCTTATTTACCTAATATTGGCACATGTGCCAATAAAAAGGTTTGACTCATATTATGTGTACCAAATGTTGGCACCGCAAAAAAATATACAAAATGGGTTTAAACATTAAAAATCATGATTGAAAATGCTAGCTAAACATCTAAATATTCGAATTGAACAGTATCTGTAACCAAAACTCAAAAGACTTACGAAAATTATTGAGATTAGTGAACCTCTTACCTTAGCAAAAGCACAAAGTTTTGTTAGTTTATTTTATTCGTGTCCGAGCACGACAAACAGGTGTTCACTGCGTCGGCATTTTTAAAAAGGAACAATTTCTGTGTTGCCAGTAGTACAGAAAGTTAAACCTACTATTTATTACACGAAAAAAATACTGTGTGCGGATACTAGTAACCTTATTATTGTTAAATAACTGCAACGTGCCAATAAATTGGTGGAGTGCCAACAATAGGTGGTCTTACGTGCTGTGAAAATCATTGGGAAGTAGGTAAGATACCCAATTATTGGCACTTTAAGGATCCCTGTTCAAAGAAATCGTAAAAACTATCTTTATGAAGTGTTGCCAGAAAAAGTAATATATGTAAATGGTAGAAAAATAGTTAGTGAACGTCTTTAATCAAATGAAACGTCTGCTAGATACCGCTTTAATAACGTTTTTATATCTTTTAAAAAATAACACTATTTTCCCAATTACTGGCATACTTTGACCAATTATCTGCATAGGCCTAGTCCCATTTATTGGCATTCAGACTGTTTAATATATATACCTAGGTATGTCAAAAGAATTGATTGTTTTTGTGTCTTTAGTTCCGAGGCATTTACTGTAGTCCACTGCATCTTCATTCCATGGACAAATCCCTGTTGCTCTAAACCCGTTGATAATAGTTTGCGGCTTTATGCTTTTTTCTATTGTGGTTTTAAGCAATGGCACAAATTGAATCTTAGTTAGTGCTTGAGATGGATTAGTTCTACGCCATTCTAAGACAGTTTTTTGCCATTCTGTTTTTAGAGGCTTAAATGCGGCGACATCGGCAGGTTGTAAAAGCCTTGTACAATTTGGGTATAGTGCAATTAGAACTATCTGCAAAGTCGAACACAGTTCACTCACGGTGTAAGTTAAATGAGACTTGTGACCGTCTACAAAAAGTATGATTGGAAATATTGTGCCTATTTTGACCAGATGGGGATGTAAGACGTTCTTAATATATTCATAAAAAATATCAGTATTCATCCACCCATTCTCACTAAGACCCACGCCCCAATCTCCTGGAATTTTAGAAGTTATTTCTGCAGGTAATCTTTTATTTGGAAAAATTACCATTGGTGGAGTAAGATTCCCATCTGCACTAAAAGTAAACATCACAGTCAACGAAGTTTTTGCTTGGGCGTGATCAACTTCATAAACGTTTTTGTCTCCTTTTGAACTCAAAACTAGACCTGTTTTTGGGCACAGCACAAAATTCGTTTCATCTCCATTTAATACTCGTCTTGGGTCAGAAAGTATGTGAAGCAAATTATTTCCAACAAAGTAGTCGTTGATTTGCCGAAACCATCCCCTAACATCTTTTTCTGACACCGTCGAGCTGGCCGCTGTAACTGCTTCTGGTGTACGGAAAGCAAGGGTAGGATGTCTGGCTAAAAATAATTTAAACCATTTCTCGCCATTTTTAAAAGTGGACGTCCGATTATTTTTTTTTAGAAATTCCGAAACACTTTTGATCAAATCCTCTTTTCTCTTTGGGAAACCTTTTTGGCTACTAACTTTGATCCAGTTGACTAAAGCCTCTTCTTCCTCGTTATTTAAAATTGTGGGTGGGCCTGGTTTACAGCCATGCTCTGGATTTTTTAACCGGAATTGTATGGTCGAACGGGGCACTTGGAAGGTTTTAGCAGCAAGTTTTTTGCTCATGCCTTTAGCAATTTCTACAAGGGCTTTTCGTAAATTTTCTTCTGTATAGACCTTTCGCTTTATCTTATCAGTCTTTACTTTGTTAATATTTTTTGTGCGAGGCTTCATTTTGAAGATAACTGAAAATATTTTTAAATTATTATTGGCACCCCAAAGACTAATTATTGACACTGCTGCTAATAAATGGTTTTTCATATCATTGGCAGTGGGACAATATTTGGAAAAACATGTTCTTAACTTGCGACATGCATTTATATGAAATTTAAATCGAAAGATAATAAATATAAAGTATATTCTGTCTGTTTATTAAATGTTAAAGACGATAAAAATGACAAACATTGCGAGACAGTCAGTACATATAGGTATAACAAACGTTTCACAACAGCTGAGTCACTCATATTGAGCGAGTTGAGCGAGTCGAGCGAGCGAGCGTTGGATTGCAGACAAAAGGTGTTTCAACTCCAAGCCTACAAAGCGAAGTCGATATTAAAGGGCATTAGACGTGAGATACTGTATTGTCATGCTGAGAAGTGATTGTCGTAGTATCTGTGTTGTAATAATTGGTAAGGTGAAGGATGAACAGAGGGACCTGCCACCGCCTGCCGGGGTTGCGGGTTGTTCGAAAGAGACACCGTAGCCCCGAAACATAAGAGAACATGGGTGGGTTTTCGTCAGGGTTCTAAATGATCCAGATGACGACACGGCTGGAGCAGTGGCTGAGCGATCGACTGCTGCGCTGCGTTCGATTCAAGCATGGAACAAATATTTGTATGCCTACAGATAGTTGTTCCGGGTCTGGCTGTTTGTATATGTAACTTTAAATGTTCGTAAACGCACCCACGATACAGGAGAAATTCCTAGTGTGGGGCAATCTTTTAATTAAAAGAATAAAAAAACTATGATTGTTTTATGATCTTTGTTCTATAAAATAATAAAATTATCGATAATCCTTACTAATATTATAAAAGCGAAAGTAAGTGTTTGTTTGTTACGTCTTCACGCCTTAATGGCTAAACCGATTTTGATGAATTTTGGTACAGAGATAGTTGGGACCCTGGAGACGGACATGAGGGAGAAAGAGGGTAGAAAGGGGAAAACTTAGCTTTGCTATTACAATAAATAAGGCGCAAGAGCAAAAACTACAGGTAGCGGGTACCTGCAAATCAGCAAAACGGGAACTGTGTTACCCCGAATTTAACGCCAGCAAAGCCGCGGGCAAAAGCAAGTAATAAATAATTAATTCTAAACGATACAATTCAACTCTAAAAAAACATCTCAATACGAGACCTAAGAAATCAGAAAGTTATTGTGGTTGGCGATCAAAACCTTAGCTCGAAGTACATTGCTGCATGTTTTACATGACGAACACCAAAAGTGACGTCAACATATGACATCAATACGTTTTTGAATAAAATCGACTTATGCAGCTGGAATATAAAGTGGTATACATGCATTCAACATACGTAAGCACTTTGTGAATATTGTTTATCGTTGGTATCTAAGTAACTAGTATTTACGTATATGTATAGTCTAACTTTGCAACTATTCGATAAAAAAAAATACTTGATAACGAATGGTGCTAGGTGGCCCTGGCAGACCTCTCTGCTTTGCTGACATCTCTTTGATGCTCGTGGAACACTAATGATAAATAATGATTTAAGTTATACTGCTTTCAGTTATACTGACTTTTCATTGCATCGGGGTTAGGATTTCCACAGAGGACATCGAACGTACCAATACACATCGCATAGACTCAAAATCGAAAAAAAAAATAAAGTACGGCGATTATGCGATTATTAAATTTTACTAGATACCCTGCCAAAAAGCTTCAGTTTTTATCGGAAAAAGTGTATTGTTTCTACGACTTTCGCATATGCAATTACGCAATTGCTGGATATTTCTGATTATAATCCTTTTGCTTTATGCAAATAGTTTTACCATTGAAACAATGTTTGAAATTTCTTTTCATATGAAAACATGTAAGAAATTGACATTTCTTACGCAAACAAACTTCTATTCGATTTATACTGAACTATGACATTGGCAGCCTATAAAAAGTAAACAACAATGAGTTATTCATCAACCGGCCATATGTTCCTTACGCCACTCACACAACCGACCGATTCCTATGAATCGATACTAGGAATCGGAACTCTCGTAAAAAGGCAATTCCATTTATGAAGTCACGATATGATTTTATTATGATTGGATAGTCCTTCACTGCGGTTGTACCATTTTGTATAATTGAGTTGTGTAAGAGTGCACTTAAAGTGTCTTTGGAATACATGAAACTTATCTGGAATAACCTAATTTTGTACATCAGCAAGCGGAAAGATTCAAAAGGATCGCATTTAGATGGATTTCTTGAAAGTAGGACACCACTGCAGCTCAAGATGGCAGATTGATTGAGAAACAAGACGAATGACAATTTGTAATTCCCTCACGCATATAAATTCAAGTACAATGTACATTAACATTATACATATAAGTGGAATCACGATTATGTGACTACACCACGATTTGAACAAGTAACAAAAGAAAATATTTTTGTCAAAAATGGTTTTCTTGTGAACTGGCATGTAGAAGCCGAATATTGATAGAAACGATAGGAATGGGGCCAGGTCAAATGCGATTAGGGATATAAAATAGTATTTTAAGAGTTCCGTAATCAAAAGGAACCCTTATGAGATCACTTTACCCGTCTGTTTGTGTGTCTGTCTGTCATGACCCTTTTTTCGGGAAAGCGTGGATGTATCGACTTCAAATTAAAACCATATACTCAAGTCTGTGGTGCCCTTGTACTGTGAAATCAACCCTCTGAGTCTACGCAGTCAAAAGATATGTTTATATCGCAAGTTTGTACAAAACTCTCGATGCGCGACTCTAGCTGGCTCTTAGCAGGCTTTCGTATAGTAAAGGTCACTCTTGAAGAACCACTAAAATCCTCTAGGTATATGCCCATTGAATATTTATTTGGGACGACCATCCTTACTATCCTTACTAATATTATAAAAGCGAAAGTGAGTTTGTTTTTTTGTTACCTCTTCACGCCTAAATGGCTAAACCGATTTTGATGAATTTTGGTATAGAGATAGTTGGGACCCTGGAGACGGACATGGGCCATTTTTAAAAAAAAAAGAGTGAAAAGGGAGAAAGAGGGAAAAAAAGAGAAAAATTAGCATTGCTATTACAATAAATAAGGCGCTAGGGCAAAAACTACAGGTGGCAGGTACCTGCAAATCAGGAAAGGGGAACTGTCTTATCCCGAATTTAACGCGGGCGAAGCTGCGGGCGAAAGTTGGTATTCTATAAGGCCATGAATGATATCATTCCAATTGGCTACCAGAGCACAAATGGCCATATCAATTACGTTGTTGTGTAATCGTGTACTTGTACATAAAAACAACGCTTGAATCTACAAGGTAAGCATTTGGCAATAACAACAAGTTTATGTACGTTTGTGATTCACATGTTCTGACCTCAGTAGGTATTATAAAAAGTAGGATTTCGTCATCGAGATTGGTAACGTTTAATAAATGCCCTGGCGGTGTAGTGCGACTGGCATGTTCGAGAACAGATTTACTGTATTTTACGGGCTCTTGAGGAGACCCAAAGCATCATTCCTGACTCGATAATGTGCATGTGATAATCAGTTAGTGTCTGTTTTATTTCGCTGTGTGTACTTGCTAAGGCGTCATATTTTGTACTCTTTGTCAAATTGTAATTGTACGCCTCATTAGCGGAGCGGAGGCAGTGCTCTACTCTCGACATGTCAAAAAACCCAGTCATTCGAAACTTGAATGACTTTTTTCTTACTAATATTACACTTACAGGATAATATGAGTGCACTAAAATCGAGTTAAATAATCTATCAAGCACATATGGTATTTTTTATGAACAATTATTTTGTTTAACATAGTAAATAATAACATTAAAATCAATCATTCTTGGACGTCCGTCAGTCTGTGTTTATGGATCCATGTATGTGGCAGAGAAATTGGTCGAAAAATTTATCGTACCAGAATACTTTTTTTCTTATTATATAAAGTTATACCCTGGGCTGATTCCTAATTAAAATTAGCGTTCTAAGTACTGTCGTTTAATTATAATTTGTAAAAAACTAAAATACGACTGTGTATTTGTATATTATATCTATATATACATTTATTTTTTAGTATATTTCTTCCTCACCTTAGAGTTATGGCGCCACTATATATTTTTTTTATATTATTGTTTTTTTTAAATGTGAATATCCGCTATGAGGCGTGCACTTTTGGATTTTCCAAATTTTTAATTTTAATTATCGACAATTAGCACTATTACCTACTATTCAAAATATTTTATCGAACCTGACTACAATTGCTACCTGTAAAACCCGGTATATTTTAACACAGTGCAAACGTATAGTGCAGGCACATTTTAATCTTGTATTGTGATGAAATAATTTAATTTAACAATACATTGTAATAATTACATGGGTTAATACCTGAAATAAACAATTAATTAAATAAACACCCTTTACGGTGATTGGTGAACCTTGTTTTGGGTTTCATGGTACTGTAGAGGTCTGATAACATTAATCAAACAAGCTGGTTTGCAAAGACATTCGAATACTCAACTTCTTAAATATAGGATTAAAAAAGAATAGAAGGCTTTGCCTTGTTTTTTATTTTGTGACATGTACCTACTGCTGAAATTATGAACTAAAATATAATTTTAAAGTATTTTATCTACTTTGAATTACGTATTTACATACCTATACAGTACAGTACCAGTACCAGTATCAAGGATGAAGAGTTAAAACCGGAAGATAACACAGTGTTCTGAGGCTTAACTTTGGATGCTAAGCTTCAGTGGGGCCCTCATATAGATAAGTTGTCAAAAAAGCTTAGCTCTGCAGCATACGCCGTTAAAAAAATTCGTGATTTGACTGATTTAGGGACAGCCCGTTTAGTTTATTTTAGTTATTTCCACAGTGTGATGTCGTATGGTATTCTCTTGTGGGGCCATGCCGCCGATATTCAGACAATTTTTATTTTGCAAAAGAGGGCAATTCGTTCAATGTATAAATTAAGTCCTAGACACTCCCTCAGAGAAAAATTTAAAGAGATTAACATACTAACTGTGCCCTCTCAGTTTATTTACGAAAACCTTTTGTACGCGCATAAAAATATAAAATTGTTTAAAAAATACAGTGATATCCACGACATAAATACAAGGAACAAACACAAATTTGTTGTTCCTGCAACGAGGCTCAAAAAAATAGGGGGTACGTTCACATGCCAATGTATACGTTATTATAATAAACTACCAAGCGATATTCAAACACTAAGCCTCAATAAATTTAAATCTTTTATAAAACGTAAGCTATATCTGAAAGCTTACTATAATATGAATCATTACCTTGAAGATAAAAAGGCTTGGGATTAAGCTGCTCCAATTTAATTTGCTCTGTGAGTGTCAAGATTTTCCTTTGTTTCACCTATTTATTGTTTATTCCTTTATTTTATACAATTTGACATTACTTTGTTTATTTTTTTTTATTTTTACATTTCTTTTTATTATTATTATTTGTGACATTTTATTTTCCTTATTATTTTAATTTATGACATTTTATGATTTCATTATGATCTCATTAATTTAATTTTGTATTTTTTTTTATTTGTTTATTGTGAATGTGAAGACCATGTGGATTATTTCTTTTATTTACTTTGTTTTTTGACGATAGTCTGGCAGTTTGAGTACTATAAGCGACCTACACAAATGTCCTTTTTTTGGTATTGTTCGTCGTGTCGTTGAGCTCCTTGGGTTATGAGTTGAGCTACACGATAACTGACAAATGCTTGCACTGACTGGACAGGTCCACTCAATCTGTGTGGTGCTTTCTTAAAAAGACCATTTCAGACACTATCTGCATGGTCCTCATGTAAGTTGACCAAGATTATTTTGTCTGGACCTTAAAAGAGACTATGACCTCAGAGTTTGTTTCGGCTGTTTCTTCTCAGAGTAGTCGGGTATGAAACACCGGCCTCATCTAGTTTAAAAAAAAATGACGTGTAAAAGTGTTTGTGAAAACCTACTTGCAAAATAAACATCATTTATCATTCATTTATCATTTACCTACGTTTCTTTGAACAATGCTACACGGCCATTTTGATGTGATATTCTAGAAGTATTTCCTCTAGTGACGAGGTTAGTTTTACAGGCAGGCCGAAAATATGCAAACACAAGCTAACAACCATTCTACAACCATTGTTCCATTTTTTTTACATATACGGCCTATGAAAGTTTTAAAATTAATTGTTTACTATGCATGTTTTATATATATCTTTCCACTATTGACAAAAATGTGGAACATTCGTTGTAGACAATAAATGATTCCTAGCATGTGTTTACATCTTTTTATAGCTGACTGTACCAGGCATTGATCAATGATCATTATTTTAACAACATACAATCTGTAGTCATACGCCAGATTAACAATTAGAATATTGTGTCACTAAGAAAAAAGTACGAGTATGATCACTTTGTTGTCCGTCTGTAAAGACCCTTTATCTCGAGAACGCGTGGAGTAATCTAGTTGAAATTATAACCATATACTCAAGTCTGTGGTCCCTTAGAGCTGTGAAAAAATTAACCTTCTAAGTCCAAAGATATGGCTGTTTATGTCGCAAGTTGTGTAATCTTGTTGAAATTAAAACCATTATACTCAAGTCTGTGGTCTCTTGGAGCTGTGAGAAAACCAACCTTTTAATTCCAAAAATACGGCTGTTTATGTCGGAAGTTGTGCTTCTAGAACCCTCCGGATTTCTTTACCAATACTTATAAAAAATTTAAAGTCAGATCACGCAGGCCGTATCTCCATGACAGTATTCCTTCAAAGAATTAGCATCCACAACAAAGTAAACAAAATGAAAACAGCTCATATATTGGCATGACCGCAACTCAGTAATATCCGAGCGAGAGCTATCAGAGTAAGGAAGTCCACTGCAACCTATTTCGTTCCCCTTACTGCGACAGGGTTCTATCATGCGACGATGGCGTGGAACAAGGATGCTGAACAAATGGGACGCGTGCCATTATTGGCACGCAAAACAATATTTTGGGCATACCACTAAACGGTTTGCATTTTTGTTCAATATAACAAAGTTCACTATGAAGTATTATAAATTCACAAATTAACCCGAATGAGCCTAATTCCTTTTGGTAGCAAATGAAGAGTGTGTTGTTGTATTTAGTTTAATTATCCTGCTATAATATTACTAATATAATAATTATAAATGCGAAAGTGAGTTTGGTTGTTTGTTTATTTTGAGGCATGAGGGAAAAGAGGGAAGAATAGGGAAAACTTGCTTTGCTATTACAATAAATAAGGCGCAAGGGCAAAAACTACAGGTAGCAGGTACTCACAATTAGGGAAACACAATTCGGGGTAACACAGTTTGTGTTACCCCGAATTTGCTCGCGTTAAATTCGGGGTAACACAGTTCCCCTTGCGCCTTATTGATTTGTAATAGCAACGCTAAATTTTCCCTTTTCTTTCCTCGTTCTCCCTCATATCCCAATTTTATAAAATAAAAATTTGCCTATTTCCGTCTCCTGGTTCCCAACTATCTCTGTACTAAAATTCATCAAAATCGGTTTAGCCATTAAAGCGTGAAGAGGTAACAAACAAACTCACTTTCGCTTTTATAATATTAGTAAGGATGAGAATGTTTGTGAGGATGGATGGATGTATGGATGTTTGTTACTCTTTCACGTCAAAAAGGTTGAATGGATCTTAACCCTTAACCACCTACCCGGAGTATCTCAGACTCCGACGAAGTTGTTTTTGTTTATAACTAGTCGCATACGCGTCTTTAGATTTCAAGCGTCTCTGTACCTTCCGCCCTCTACCCTCAGTGCCGCGCCTGCGCTCTTCGACGCTACACGTGTGCGCGATTCCTCTCTGGTGAGTATAACTTTTTTTTTGGAGTCTGAGAGACTCCACGTAGGTACTTAAGTGATTTTTTGTAACCACATGATTTTTATTGTTTTAGTGAAAAATTACATCTAATGATAGAATTATTGAGCAGTGGTTGGAGGAAGAACTTCACAGTGAAGACGACTTACAAAATGAAGAAAATAGTGACGCGGATGTAAACATTGGTGAAGATTTTGTGTCCGGAGAACACTCCGGATCAGAATCAGAAATCGACGGCGAAGATGTGACAGATTTGGTGGATGAAACGACTGACGATCCGCAGCAAAGCACGCGATCAGAAACGCAAAACCCAGTACTTGTGTTACATTTGCAAAAAACCTATTTGCCTTGAATGTTCAAAAAAGATATGTGAGGTTTGCCGCGAAAAGTTGTAAAGTCCAGGGCTTGCAATTTTCTTTAAATTTTGCCTTTTCAATTATTTTTTCTGATTAGATTTAAGAGTTGATTGTTAAATTTTTATAAATTAACGGAGAAAAGTTCCTACTTTACGTTTATTTTTTTATAACAGATCTCATATCATAAGAAGTAAATTTTTGTTTTTTTTTAGATGTCTTTAAAAGATTAAGCTTTTTTTTATAAATATATTTGATTTTTTAATATTTTATAACTCTTTTCATTAATAAAAAACTATTAAAATAATATGTTTTTCATTTACTTATTGGTTATTGTTTTATTTCTTGACAGCCTAGCAGTTTAGTGTATGGAGTCTGAGCGACTCCAGGTAGGTAGTTACGTGACCGAAACAAGGGGTAGGTAGCTAAGGGTTAATGAAATTCGGCACAGAGGTAGATTATGGTCTGGAATAACACATAGGATTTTTTTCGATATCTCGCGGGCGTATCCGCGGGCGCCCAATAAAAACTAATTCAATGTTATTTATTGGCATGTCTATGGCCACATTTCTTTGGCAGAATGGCACGTTGATCCAACAGTTGGCCACCCCTGGCGTAGAACTTGGTACCTTATCTAAGTAAGTGTAGACCGACATCCTGCTTAGACCAATCACTCGAGACTGCAAACGTCCGCGTTTGTGATTTTGTAATGAAACTGGGCCGTGTGGTTTTGTATGCTGATTTTGTTAGACAAGTTTATTTTATCATGCTCTTCCTTGTGTGTGTTGATGAGTGCGTGTTGTTGCGATTCGGTCGTAATTACATCAACCCTGCAATCCTCAAAAGGTTTGGCAGAGGAGTAGGTACCAGTAGGTAATAGTACTCCCACATTTACGACACGGTTGGCGCAAAGGCTGAGGGATCCACTGATGCACTGCGTGTCGGATTTCGATCCTCGCGCGGAACAAATATTTGAATGGTCTACAGATCGTTGTTCAGGGTCTGGTTGTTTGTGTATGTGAGTTTAAATGTTAAATCAATCAAATCAAAATATTTTTATTTCACATAGGGCCCACATGGGCACTTATAAAACGTCGAAAAAAGATGCAAGGTTCGGGTTGGTTGTTTCCTATGGAGAAGAACCGGCAAGAAACTCCATTGTTACTCTTTTAAAATCATTTGGTTTTACAATGTTGTTGTTACAGCATTAGTACTATTAGAGAGAGGACAGCGTAGGCCCGACAATAAGTCATTGCTTACTTTACAAAAAGTAAAATAAAATAATACGTTAACAAAAGTTAAGATGCGTCTAAGAATCTACAAGGCCAACGTTTGCCAAATGTTTGTAAACGCGCCCACGATACAGGAGAAATTGGTGGTAAAAAATTAAAACATTACACCAGCCATATCCTATATAATAGGAGGTGAGCCTATTGCCAACAACCGGGCAGGAATCCATATTTCGTGGCAGCTACTGAGATATTCCGGATATATTTATTTTG
This sequence comes from Ochropleura plecta, assembly GCA_905475445.1. Lineage (NCBI taxonomy): Eukaryota > Metazoa > Arthropoda > Insecta > Lepidoptera > Noctuidae > Ochropleura > Ochropleura plecta. Next base: position 3,189,628 of record FR997735.1, read on the forward strand.
CCTTTTAAAGCCAAATAAATTTTTAAAATCCTGTGACATTTTCACCGCGTGGGAACTCCAAACCATTTTTGTTAACTACACTGCCTAGCATAATAATCGTAGCAGTAGCGTGACAAATAGATTACAGTCATACACATCGTTGCAAAATAACCCACCCATCCGATATAACTGTCACATGACGAGCAAGCTCCGTCACGCCACGCTATTGTTTCCAACAAAATTGCCATTTGGAAAGCGAAAACATTGCGCAAGTCTGAAAGAGGAAACTAGCAAATTATTTATTTCAACGGAATAGGAAAATGGGCAAATAAATATGTAAAATGTGTAATAAATTTGCGGCGAGGGTTTCTCTCCAGATCTAAGTGTAACATAATGTATGTATACGCAAAAATATTGTAAAAGGATTCGGGACTTATTTTTGTAATAAAACTGTACCTACTGTAACTTATGCATTGCTTATTGATATATATATATATATATATTCCTCAAAATCATGGAAGAGTTCGTCGCTAAATAATATTATTACTAATATTATAAACGCGAATATATGTAAGTATGTTTGTTGCTCTTTCACACAAAACTACTGAATGGATTTTGATGAAGCTCTACAATAATATAGCTCACATATCAGAATAACACATAGATACATCAATAAAATTCATAAAAATATATTGTATACTAGCTACGCGCTTCAGAAAGCACGTGAAGCCGTTAGTCCCGGCTGTGATTTGCAAATCTTCTCAGCGCAGCGGCCCTACAGCTTGACAAACAGTCTTACCAAAGGTTTAATGCTATCCAGTACTAATCGGGTTGTGGAGTGCTCTCCACAACCCGATAGGCAGTCGCTCTTTGTAAAATACAAGTATTCAGCTGCATCCGGTTAGACTGGAAGCCGACCCTAACACAGGTGGAAAAAGTCTACGCAGTTAGTTTAGTCTTTTAATTCAAAGTCTCAATCAATGTTAACTTCGAAAACTTGAAATTGTTTTAAAAAATAACGATTGATAAACTCAAGATTCTTTATTTTGCACTAACAACTTTACTTTTCTAAACATTAAAAGAAAACCTAGCAAGCCAATTATAAAACTCCAAGAAGTTTTCAAGACCAACAACCGTTCATTAAGTGGAGCAAAAATAGGTTTTGATCATTGACGTCATTCGCTCCAGGATATTGCGCGAGGAGGACAACACAATGGCTTTTAGGCAGATTGCTCCTGTTATAAGACTTTATTGTGAGTCGTCGCTAAGAATAGCAGGGATATAGCGGGTGGGCGGGGTCTTTAAGTCACTTTGAATTTTTGAGGATATTATGAGAATGTCATTGTGGTCTGGAGTTCATAGGTTAACTAGCTTTAAGGTTCTCTACTTTCAGCCGTGGAAGATTGGAAGTTGCGGGTTGTTCGAAAGAGATACCGCGGCCCCGGAACATAAAGGGCTAATGAAGGAACATCGGTAGGTTTAAGAGTTCAGAGCGCGGGAAGTTATTTGATGATTTCCCATCCGCAAAAAAAGGCTCTCTACTTAGCAGAAGATTTCAGCGAATCTTAGTTCTTAAAGACTAATCAACAAAAATGTCTACTGCTAAGAAGTTGCAAACATGCTTTTGCTCTCCAAATCGCTGTATTTTTAATGCAAAACAGGCTAGCCTTTCAAAAAACATTGCCCTATACTAGAAATTTCTCCTGTATCGTGGGTGCTTTCACAAACATTTAACACATACACAAACAGCCAGACCAGGAACAACTACTTGTAGGTCGTACAAATATTTGTTCCGTGCGGGGATTGAACCGAACAGCAAGCAGTAGCTCAGCCATTGCGCTAACCGTGCCGTCAATTTGGCCACAACAAGCCTGGGCCCCAAGTCTGCTATTTTCTATAACTTAGTACTTATTCCAACACGATTCCACTGTCATTTTGCTAAAAGTTCGTAATCTGCTAAATTACAATGGTCGATCATTGGTCGGCCAGTGGTCTCGTAATGGAATGGTAGTAGAATGACATTGTAGTATTGCCATTATTATAAAACCCGTTAGTAGAAATGATTTTCGAAAAACTACTACCACATTTAAACGTTTATTCAAGCCAGATTTTATTTATATGTATTTTTCCTGTCCCGATGCATTTTATGTTAACACGTTTAGATTTGTAATCAACTTAAAAAATATAAAATGATGATTTTTTAAATGATCTTCAACATTTATTTTATGTTTGTGACACTGAAACTTGTCAGTTGACAATATTAGAAATGTCATTTCATAACTTTGTTTACATTTGCATCATAGTGATTCGCTTCGTTTTCTATTAAAATCGACGTTTTTGACCATGAATACTGACTCTGCTGGTGATTCTCCTATACCTTACGACCACGGCTTGAATATGGATTCCGCTCTTGCTGATAATGACAACTCCCACGATAACATAGATTTGATGTCATATTCGAGTTCTTCACTGTGAACTGTTGCAAGTGGATAATATGTACGCTGTGTAAATAAATTGTAATTTTAACATATCAAGATTGCGAAGACACCTTTTGGAAATCGTCGAAGTTCGATCTCTCGAAAAACATGGGTTGGACATCAACAGGTAACTATAATAAGTTTTACAACTGTAATGATAAATGCAAATATGATTCAAAATAAGGTACCTATTCATACATGCTTGCAAATAAATACTCACATAATATTGTTTTTTCTTTTCCAGTCAGTTACAAGACAGTGATAGTTTGGTGTGCCATGCATGTTGGACCAAAGCATGGAATAAAATCAGTCAGGCAACAAGTCAACACTCAACAGTCCACATTTTGTTATTGTTATCCACATTCATATCTCTATTAGCTGTGGCACCTCTCTTTTAAGGCAAAGGTCATATTTGCTGAACATTGATACACCACAACGGTAAACCAAATAAGGAATCTGATTGCATATCAAATTGCACCAATAACAAACTATACTATTTTTAGAATCCTATTGAATGCAGTAAGATTGCTCTGAAATGTTAAAAGGCTAACATTATATAATTTTTTTTTGCAGCCTGTCTGTGTGATACTCAATTTTGACAATGTTTTAGTTTATGATGAATTAAATGTTTTCTATTAATATATTATTATTGTTTTATTTTCAACTATCTGTAATATTTAAATAGTATATCTTTTATCAATATATTATTTGGGGGGCATACTAATATTTACATTCAATGTTGCTTGTGGGCACTCAGGGCCTTAAGTCACTATAGCAGCTTGGCATCCCTCTTTATGTGTAACACAATTTTTGTAAAACAACTCAATAATGTTTTAGCTGTCACAGTCAAATGTGATATTAACGTCAGTAAGCAACTAACGTTAACCGTATAGTTCAGTACGGACCACAGAGTACATTTTATATACGGACCCCTTCAGGTACTTGACATTCAAACCTCCGCTGGCTCGGTACTATACTGGCCCCGAAAGGGGTCGAATATTTAAGTCATACAACCTCCTCATTATTTTTATAAATATTGTATTTTCTGGTTAAAAAATAATATGGGTGTGCATCAGTTAATAATAATAGTTTATTGAAAACAAGTCCTTACAATATGCTTAATGTCTAGCTGTGGTTAACAATGATTGAAGGTGTACAAGACATGAAACCCTGCCTCCTAAACTAGGAAAACCTGTGACTTAGGAGACAGTGTTCTACTGCCACTTGGATACTATAAACCCTTTTAGAAATTAAAATTAATGGCTAGTAAGCTGATATCATACAAAAGCTTTTCTTGCTTATTTAATGGAAAATAGAAAATAATATAAAAAAGAGTAAAACAATTAAGGGAGAAATTAAATTAAAACTAAAAAGTAAAATGACTGTATGATTGGTTTTGTCGGTGTGACTGGGTAATGTGTGTGTTATGTGTGTCGAGTGGGTGTGTATGTGACTGGGTATCGTGTGTTTTGTGTTGTGTGAGTGTGATATGAGAAGCCTGAGCATGTGACTTTGGTGGTGTCGAGTGTGAGACTATGTTTGGGGTGGTGCAAGCTTGGTGTCTCCCGATGTATTAAGAAATTAGTAATACTATGTCAGAGGCATTAGAAGTGCCTCTCTTTGATTGTAGTCCAGGAGAAACAGCATACTCTTCAGCTTATCTTTTACCCCGTGTTTGCTTAACCTTGCTATTTGTGCAGCCTTATTAATATTTCGGTACACAAGAGAGCTCAACACGTAGAGCTGTCTTCTGGCAAACGTAGTTCTATGACTAGGGGTTGGGCAAACTATTGTTTGACCACGCTTATTTGAGTCTGGTAGTGGTACCTGGTTGTGCTTCCAGAGTGTGGTTCTGAGAACAAATAGTTGCCTAACTGTCAAAAGTTTGAGCTCGGTGTAAAGCTGATGAGTGGGATAGCGAAAGGGCTTTTGCAACATAACCTTGAGTACTGCCCTTTGTGCACGCTCCAACTCAAGGAACCTAGTTTTAGCCGATCCTCCCCAAGCCAGAATACAATAACCGAATTAAGATAATAGAATTAAAAACTCTTATGTAAACGTCATTAGAAGTTCTTAAGTTATTGAGCAAGTTTCTTAATTAACGCTTGTAAAGTCCAAGACCGTAAATTACGATCATCGCAACTTTGATGGCAGTGTAGGTCGACGCTAAAAATCATGAAAAATGTAGTTTTCGGACATGTAAATCCACTTTATTGGGCATGATTAACTTTAATAAATATTCTTTAGCATATTTCTCCAATCAATACTCCACAAACACGATGGATAGCAAACACTTTTTGTCAAACCGAGCTACTAAAAGCAATGACTGCACAATGACGTTGTAATGGTAGATCACTGATCAAAGGAACTGTCAAAATTTTAGCAGATTACCGAATGCGTCAGTCATTCGTTTGTCATTATGCACGAGATTACCATTCTAAGCAATTTCTTTCAATGGACTGTCAGTGACTGACCAGTGGAATGTCATAATGACGACATTATATTAGTAGATTACCAAACTTGTCAAAATCAACCATTATGCGATCAGTGATCGACCATTCTGACACTATTGTAATAGCAGACTTAGGCCCCTGATGTAACGTGATGATGTGGCCATTGGTGAAGCACGCTGGCATAGAAGAAACCGATTTATTCGAAATTTCGAACTTCGAACGGATCCAGATTATAATGAGAACTTCAAGTTTACGTATACCAAAATGTATGTGAGTTTAAACTACATAAGACCAAAAACAGTGTCTGGCATATTAAAATGGACAGTCCATTCTTTGACAGACATTTTTCAATCAAACCCAAATCCCTATCGCACGAAAAAGCGAAAGTTCCTTGACATTTTCCCAACCCGAATGAAGAATGACATCCAAATGGATGATTTTCTATTAGAGCACAATCGTTACAAGTTCGTAAAAAGCGAAATACGGGTTCAACCGAGCGACAGAACAATTTGTTAGGACCGTCTGCTACAGACTTTCAATCTCGTTGAGTGTATTGCACATCACTACATGTATCTGATCTATAGTATACGTTAGTTATAAGTTACATACAAAGGGGTACTTACTTATTAAAAAGTAAATTTTTGCATTAGTCTTTTCAACAAGAGGTTAGTGGTGTTTAAAGCAAAGTTTTTTGTATTTATTTTAGTCTTGCGTTTATTAAAAAAAATCGGGCCAAGTGCGAGTCGGACTCGCGTCATAAACGGCCATATCTTTTGACTGCGTAGATTTAGAGTTAGGTTGATTTTTTCACAGCTCCAACGGACTACAAAGGACATGGCCGGATCCTGCCCTGACAATGCACAGTAATAATTATATGAAAATTCCTTTTAAAATAAATAAAAAATAACCGCATTAATTACATTTCCCTAAAATAGGCGAGAGTAAAAAATATATATATTTATATATAATGTTTGTTAATTGATTGTGTGGTTTTTTATTCTGACATTGCATTGACTGACATTTACATTGTCATCTTGCGTTGATTTTGTCACGTATAATCGTACTATGTTACTATTCCCTCGCCTATTCTCGGATCATAAAACATAACCGATTGTAAAGCCCTACATGTAAGCTTTAAAATGACGTACTGTACATCAATGTACATTAATATTATTTTGTTAATAATATTAATGTACATTGATGTACAGTATATATATTATTTTGTTAGGGCACAGCTCTATACCAATTCCGGCAATGTCATTTAAGTTTTGGTTTTAATTCGAACTCGATACCTCCAAGTTCCCGAGATAAAGGGTCAAACTGATCCTACAAGGGTTCCATTATTTCTTTTTGAGGTACGAAACCTCAAAAAGACTTTACGTCCATGCTGTTCAACATGCACCAAGCATAGACCATAACAAACAGGTCATAAACGACTTCCACCACTTACAAACCATTTTGTTCAGGCTCCTAATTGATGCTAATACCATATTTCCAATGTAAATTACGTACAAAGCCGTTTTACGAGTGTCATTACTTGATGACGGTGACGTCAGTAAGATGCTCGTGAATCTAAATACAGTTGAATAGGTAATCGTGGGAACTATATCTTATTTGGAAATGTTTGTGGCTAAACTATACTGTAATGGAACTATAGTATTCTATTTTGGATCACGTTTTATTTTCCTTTATTGGCCAACCAAAAACTTACGCTGTAAATATTTAAAGCATTTCTTACAGGTTAGCACAGCATGCCCAATAAACATAATAATTTATGAGAGAATAATATATGATTTTAATAAACAAGTTTAAAATAATATTACATGGTAGAATTTTATAAAACTAACACAATGTAAAGAAAAATTTGATCAAACAAAACAAGCGCAGCATCTTATCTGTAGATAAGATACAATAAGGTGGAAAAAAAATATTAATGATTTAAACACATGGTGGGATACAGCTCATTCATTGAGGAATTATAAGTCTAAAGTCCGCTAAACGGAAATAAAATAAAAAAATATTGCTGTTTATTGTTTGAAAATTACACAGACACCATGATTTTTATTACTGCATTTTATAGTACTAGCGGGTCTAAAGGTAAATAAACTGCTAAAAGTGAATGGGTGGTTTCACTATTTACGACCTGAAGAAACGCTACGTGCGAAATACACATATTATATACTAGCAGTTCCCCGTGACCGCTCGTGGGCGTAAAATAATTATAAAAATATTACTTCCTAAATTGAATCGAATTTTGTTAACAATTTCATGGGATTCAACTTTGCGCACGAATTTTTTAACTTATTTAAAAAAAAAAGAATTACTTCTTATAAAATCAGCTATCTACCCGTGAACGTCAAAATCGGATTAACCATTTCGGAGATTAGCCGAAACAGACAGACAAAAATTAAAAAAAAAAGTTTTGTCTTACCTTATCATTATACTTTCCTATGCATTCAGTAGAAAGCTATTATTCTGAAATTACAAACAGACTCTTACATTTTATTTATTTGTATAGATATTTCATATGACCTATGACATTAAACTCCCCAAGGGGCTTCAAGAAAAGGTCACAGACAAACAATACTATTTATTGAGCCTGCTACGCATATCAAAGACCACAATGTGGGACGTCGGATGCCAAGCATTCGCCACAGAGCAATGACTGATGCTGCTATCGCAACTGTCGATGTATTCTCTAGATATAATTGCTCATTGCAGTGTTAGGGTTACCCCAAAATCTCTAGATTGCACTTTGTACCTTACCACCCTTGTTTCTACTTTTGTCTTTTATGTTCCGGGGCCACGGTATCTCTTTCGAACAACTCGCAACCCAATATGTATGTACTTAAAAGGATATGAATACTTAAAAGACATGTGCAACTACCAGGGTAGATGGAAACAAAGTAGGTATTACCAGAATGTGGAAGTCGCAGAATTTCGATCCAACTTGAGAGGACCCTATGTAAAACAGCCGCTGAATCATAAAGGTATTTGAGGTGCAGATAGTAAATTCAGTAAATTCCGGCGACCATAGCCATCTCAATATTCCTCTGCACGGACTCCAAATAAAGGTCCACGAAAAAATAAACCAGTAACAAAGAGAGGCAGGAAACAAAACGAAAAGGTCGCTGGGGCTGGGTGCCACATGTGATGACGTCATGCAATGGCCGCCATGCCAGTCAGCTGGCGGCCTGGCGAGTGCAACGTTTGATGTCCCGATGAGCTAACGAATTGAGCTCATCATTTAGTGCTGCTGTTGCAATGCGGGTTTAGATTGTAATCTCTTAAGATTTGTAGCGTTAGTTAGATTCGAGATAAAACCAGGATAAGTAGTTAAGTAGGTGCTTTGTAGACGATTTTATTTATAGTTAAATGTTTATTAGTCTTGATCGGTTTCAAAGAAAATGAAATTGTGGAATGTGTGCAAATGTGCATGTTTTTTAAAGGGGATAGGTACTATTAAAATGTCTACTAAGTCTTTACTTAGGACTACTATTAATTATTTAGACGTTCAATTCATGAAATTTGGCAAGAAAACCCGTCTACATAGGACCAGCTTTATTTGTCAAAGTTGCTAAGGAAAATTATTTTATTATATTTTTGGCTTTACTTTATTATGGCTTTTTCCACGGCCATATAGCCAACCACATGTACACTGACATTTCCCTAACATACAAGAAATGTCGTCGGTCGCTACCTAATTTTTTTATGGTTTTTTTTCAATGTACGGTCCCCGTTTGACATTTGGACGTTTCGCGAAAATGTTCATTTTCCCATAAAAAAAATACGATATAAATGGCAACGAAATAGGTTAATGGTGATCGCTCAAGCTTGTTATGCATAATGGACAAGCAGAGCTTTTATAACTCGATAAACTTTTATCACAAGTTTTCTCAACTTTTTCTCGACCAAGAGCGGTCCTCGCGCTCCGAGGGTTGCAAACATGTAAACTTGCAACATATACAGCTATATCTTTTGACTGCGTAGACTTAGAGGGTTGATTTTACGACACGATACAGGGTCTTGACCAAAAGGCAGACAGAAAGACAAACAGAGTGATCTAATAAGGGTTCCACTTTTTCCTTTAGAGGTACTGAACCCTTATCCTTACTAATATTATAAAAGCGAAAGTGAGTTTGTTTGTTTGTTTGTTTGTTTGTTACCTCTTCACGCTTTAATGGCTACACCGATTTTGATGAATTTTGGTACAGAGATAGTTGGGAACCAGGAGACGGACGCTAATTTTTATTTTAAAAAAGTGGGATATGAGGGAGAACGATGGAAGAAAAGGGAAAACTTAGCGTTGCTATTACAAATCAAACAGGCGCAAGAGCAAAAACTGCAGGTCTGCTTGGTGTGTTACACCGAATTTAACGCGAGCGAAGCCGCGGGCGAAAGCTAGTAACCAATAAAGATAGTGTTGCTTTGATTGAACATCTGATTCGAGGTTTTTCAAACTGTGAAGTAAAAAAAAAAACAAACATTATTTTCGTTTTCATTTATCAAAATCAAAAGTCATTTATTCAAATTAGGCTGATAATCATCACTTTTTGAACGTCACATTACATGAGACAGTCCCACAAAAACGCCCTGCCCTTCGCCACTTCCTAGTGTTTTAGTAATACTGCGACAAAAGACTTCCAAATTAAAACTGTAGAACAGCTAGGCTAAGTTCTTTTAATTAAAGCTAGTCCGAGACGTTCATGTAAGTTCTAAGCTAAATTGGCGAGCTCAAAGTTTTTCAATTAAACTTGAACACATGGGACAACGACGAAGATCGGGTTTACGCAGAGATTCTTTGATAAGACTTTAAAAGTGTGGACTGCGAAGAGAAGTGGAAACTATAATTGAATAGTGGTGTAACAGAGTGGGTATTTTACCTACGTTTTCTCTCTGCATCACCCTAAGGTAGACTGGTAGAAAATGCCTAAGGCATTAAGACCGCCTTTGTACAGTGATTTAATACATGTGCATAAAGTTTTAGTCAATAAAATAACTGAGTAACACAGTTACATGGTTATGGCTTTTGTTTGGACAATATCCTTACCAATATCATAAAAGCGAAAGTGAGTTTGTTTGTTACGTCTTCACACTTTAATGGCTTAACCGATTTTAATGAATTTTGGTACAGAGATAGTTGGGACTTTGGGACCCTGGAGACGGACATAGGCTATTTAAAAAAAAAGTGAGATAAGAGAGAGAAAATGGGAAGAAAAAGGAAAAATATATTTTTTTCGATCATCACGCGTTTTAAAGTTAGCGTTAGCCCAAAGTAATTACTAAGCCACGCGGACGAAGTCGCGGACGGAAGCTAGCATAACAATAATCATTGCTTTATTGACGTTGTCCAACAGATCCATATAGGTGATAAAAAGTGTATCAAATCAAGCATTTAAGGCGGTTACCAGTTTCTATTACTTTTTTAATTAAGGGCATAATTTACTTAATACTGAAACTTACCATATAGTAACACATCACGTCTACCACGTGTAGAACTCAATCAAAAGATGCGTAGTAAAGTATCGACTGCGTTTTTTGTTAATGACCGTCGAGGTCATCGACCCGGCCACAGTTCAGTTCAACACCGCTATCTGAGAGTTATCTCAGACGAGTGACGTCACCGATCCTGATGTCTAGGATGATAGGGAATTAATTTTAAAATTAATCTTACTTATTATAAATGCGAATGTTTGTGAGGATAGATGGATGTATGAATGTTTGAATCTTGATGAAATTTGGCACAGAGGTAGATTATGGTCTGGAAAAACACGTAGGATACTTTTTTTCGATAACACGCGGGTGAAGCCGTGGGCGACAGCTAGTTAATTACAGTTGACTGCATCAGAGTGCTCGTGGGTCATCTAAATGTCGCACGGAGTGATCTTCCAGGTTAAACAACGCTTGCCATGTTGGTCTATGGATGGGTGACCATCAATCGCAGTCTAAGTTTCTGCCGTGCCTCGGAAAGCACGTTAACCTGTTGGTCCCGACTGTCATTTGTAGATCATTGACAGCCGTTACAAGTTAGTTGCCAAAGATTCTAGACAATCCGGTCTTACCAAGAGGTATCGTATTACCCAGTAGTATCGAATAATAAGTTAAAACTAAACGACACAGTACTTGGTCTTTTGGCCTCCCAACAAAAACAGTCGCAAATCAAATCTAAAAATCCGCAAACTTTCCTCCTGTCACACACACTGTGGGACACTGGCGGGGCAGGAGTGTGGTTTTAGTCGGTTCGAGTCCGGCACTACCTCGACTGTCTCACAATTTGTGAGATAGTCGAGGTGTCCGCGGGGATTTCCCACTCCTGTATCGAATAGGCAGTCGCTCCATATTGAATACTAGGATTCAGTTGCATCCGGTTAGATTGGAAGACGACCCGAATATTGTTCTTGGGATAAAGCTAGGCAGATGGTGAAGATAAGCAATTACTGTTAGTTATTGTCATTCATTATTGTCTGTTAATTGGATATTTCTTGGCACTAATTAATGAGTTGTTCCTTCTGTTAACTGTTGAATGATGTAGGATCTGCAGTATTGATAGCAATAAAGGGAACACTGATAGTAAATTACGTCATGTTCTCGTTAGTATAGTAACACTATACAACAAACACTGCAGTTATATTTTTGCACTTACATAAAAAAATTGTACAAGAGCGAGTCATACTGGCGCACCGAGGTTTCCGTACAAACTTGTGACATAGGTTTTTTCACAGCACAAAGGGACCACAGAGTTTAGTATATGGTTTTAATTTCAACTCGATACCTCCACGTGTTTCTGAGATAAAGGATCTTGACAGACAGACGGACAACAAAGTGATCCAATAAGGGTTCCTTTTGAGGTACAGAACCATAACAGCGAGAATTTACAGCAAAAAATAAACGGTATTGAACTTGACTATAGACAGATGAACAAAATATACAAAGCTAACATACTGTACAGCAAAATGATTGATATAGGTACTTTTAAATATTACTAAAGCCCCGTTCCAATAAACAAAAACGAGTCGTTTTGCTTACGGATAGTAGGATTTTGACATAAGTCTCATAGAACTTATGTCAAACGACTCGTTTTTGTTTATTGGAACGGGGCTTTAGACGTTAAACGAAAATTTGCATAAAATACTGTATTTCTACGTATAATTATTAATACACAACATGAAAAATCTCTTCAATTCATGAATGAGCAGTCTCAAAACTAAACGTGACTAAACTATCCTTAGCCCTGGCCAGCCAGCTTAAAAACAACGCCATCATCACACAAACACAACAACTACAGATTTTTCTACAACATCAACAACGTCAACTAAAGCCCCGTTCCAATAAACAAAAACGACTCGTCGGAACGGGGCTTAAACCGAAGCAGTTCAAATCCTTTCGAGTCCCGGGGATCTTTACCCTCAAGCTCAAACGCGCAAGAGAAGCTAACAGCGACAGACACGCGATGTGTCGTGAGTTCGAGACAGGATTACCACTTACCACCCGTTAAAGTCTTTAAACTAAGTAATAAAAGACAGACGTGTTAAGCACTTACCAGCTCTTTTTACGATGCTATAGATTTGGAATGGCATGGATTTGAAGGCTTTATTTCTTTGTGATCTAATTTGTTGTCTTTGTCCCTTAATTGGTAGCGTATAGGGTGTCTGACAGAGATGTCACGCACCCTACGCTACACCCTATATATGATCCCTCGATCATATATAGGGTGTAACATAATAAACATAAGACCATATGAATCCCTCGTAGAGGCGATCGGCGGCGGCGATCTCTCGCGTCCGGTCCTGGTTCAGTCCATGGTCCGGAGAGAGAGGGAATGGGAAGCGGTCACCTCCTTCTGCGAAGCAGTAATACTAGCAAAGGAGGTGGCCGGGCGTTTGAGGGAGAGAACCGCAAACCAACCCAGCCGCCGCGGGAGACTCCCCGGGCGCCGCGAGACGTCTCCCGGGCACCGTAGATGTGGTCCTGTGGACGGTGAGCAATGGGTAGCTCACCGTCCGTCCGTCTATTGACGACAGGCCGTGTCGACGGGCCGTTTGTGTTTCACGCGCGCCTCATAGAGATGTCAGCAAAGCAGAGGGGCTTGCCAGAGCCTCCGTCTGCCGGGCTTGCGGGTTGTTCGAAAGAGATACCGCGGCCCCGGAACGTTAAGGGCAATGGAAGGAACATGGGTGGGTTTTAGTCAGTAAAAGTCTGACACTCCCCCCTGCTCAGCCCAGAGCGGGGGAAGTTATTTGATGATATCCCACCCCAAAATAAAAAAGACTACATGAATCTTGCGTTTAGTTTGTTAGTTCTGAGACTCCCCACTCCCCCACGAACTATTTGCTATGTTTTAAAGACTTTCAAAAGTACGTTTCAATGGCCTAATTGAAATAAACCGATTGCGGATCCAGGTTGACCGCTGTTGGTATAATCTGGAACTCCTTTAGAATAATATGCAGGATATGCCCCACCTTCTGACCTGCCCATCCTGCACAACCACTTGCAACCATCAGGATTTAAACGAAGTAAATGTTAGAGCTGTAAAGGTGGCTACATACTGGTCTTACACAATATTAACCTGCAAGAGTTACATAGACACGAAAAGCAGAAGATTGAAATAAATATTTAGAATCAAAAATATGTAATAAACCGGAATAAGTAAAGTATTTTTGAGTAGGTGGCGCCCGCCGCGGCTTAGCCCGCGTGATAATCAAAAAAAATTATCACGTATTATATGTTATTCCAGACTATAATCTACGTCTGTGCCAAATTTCATCAAGATCCATTCAGCCGTTTTGACGTGAAAGAGTAACAAACATCCATACATCCTCACAAACATTCGCATTTATAATATTAAGTAGGATTTGAATTATGTAGCTGGTCCTAGGTTCCACTCCATCTATCACTGCAAAAGACTGTGTGATTATAAAACATTGTTACGAGTCAAACAATTGAAAGTTATATTTATATAAACTTTTATCTTTATTGCATTTCATTGCAATACTCCGATGACATTACTAGAAAAATATTCCATTTGTCATAATAAACGATCGATCGATTTCTTATAAACTTAGAATTAATAAGAAGTCGATGAATACTTAATGACAGTCGAAGCTAGTCATAGGTTTTATGACGAATTAAATGAATGACAAACACTCAAAATTCCCTAATGATGCAAAGAGGTCATTGGGCCATGAAGTTCACATTCCGCAAATGAAGTCGCAGTAAGGTAATGTATCAATTGTAGAGAAAGCCAGAGTTGTGACTTTTAAACCTAACATCTTAAATCAAACATGCCTGAAAAACATCTCTCGACTACATGCGGCATGTAAATCCAATCCGTTGGTGGCATAAAAACTCTAGATGTCAGGTTAGGCACTCATGATCATTGCTCTGCAACTATCCCAACTTATTCGGGGTCGTTTTAGCAGTCACCTTTTAGCCAATTCATCCTACACAGTCCGGGGTTGCGGGTTGTTCGAAAGAGATACCGCCGCGGCCCCGGAACATAAAGGGCAATAGAAGGAATATGGGTGGGTTTTAGCCAGTACAAGCCTGACACTCCCCCCCGCTCCGCCCAGAGCGGGGGAAGTTATTTGATGATAAACCACCCCAAAAAAAGAATCCTACACACAGTCCATGCATCTTTCTTTGGTCTCCCCCAACTCTTGCGCACGAATACTACATTTCAAAATCAATCGGAATGTTTCTTGACAACCAGTAAAAACCACAAAGTAGATACCTCATACCCTTTACCGCGCCCATCGTAAGGGCTTACATCACACCAACCAAGGTTTCTTTCGTAATGTTTTTACTACGATCCGTTGATTCTACTCGCCATAGTATTTCGTGGATACACGTAATTTCACGGTAAGTGACCACAGTGGCTATAGACACGTAATATTTTGTGCAGTCCGTATACAGTTCTTTAATAATCATTTTACTTTTGACAGCAGTAATGTAAAAGCGACCTTATTTATAATAAAATAAAGATTACTGTAATTTGGACGAAATTGTCAGCAGCAGCAAACACGTAATTTGACGAGAATTAAGAACACCGTGATTTCAAGTGATCAGGGGGTCTAATATGGCCAGTACGCAGAATCATATGTTAATAATATGTATTACGCCACCATTCGTAAAATGGTCACAAAGTGATAATACACACTATTAACTGTCTGTGACCATTTTAAGAATTTTAACGTAATTCATTATTATTATCCTATTATGATTCTGCTAAAGCGGCCATTTTAAAACCCCGGTGGGAAAATAAATTGATATGGACTGCACTTTTGTTTCGACACGACACCTGTTCGACCGACAAAGGTGTAATGAGCAGAGCAGTCATTTGTCATTTCAGGCATGTATGTTGATTCAGAGAAACATTTAGCATTCTGAGAATGTTTCTAGGTGCTTAACCTTACTCTTTCGTTTAGATCTTTTCGTGGAAGGACCAAATTTTGTTTTGGACTTAGAATTTTGGCTTAGGCAGATCGCTGAACACGTGAAGACTCAAGGTTTATCATTCTCCTGCTTTGTCTGCCTTTTTCTTCCACACTTCTTATTACTCTTAATCTTTGCAGTCACCTCCTTTCTTGCCAAATCATCCTACACACAGTTCATTCACCATTTCTTAGATCTCCCTCTACCCTTATAGCGATCCACATTCATACACAATTTTTTTTTTTTTTTTAAACTTTGCCCCACACTAGGAATTTCTCCTGTGTCGTGGGTGCGTTTACAAACATTTAAACTCACATACACAAACAACCAGACCCGAAACAACTATCTGCAGGTCATACAAATATTTGTTCCGTACGGGAATCGAACCCGCGACACGCAGCGCAGCAGTCAATCGCTCAGCCACTGCGCCAACCGTGCCGTCATCTTCACTACATTTTCCTAATTCCTCCTCATTACGTGTTGATAAGTCATAAAAAAAATACGATATAGCATGAGAATAACTCTTGCTTTCCATTGACCGTGAAACTACTTTAATGATTATCTTCATAATTAAAACTGTAATTGTAATAATAGTCCAACGGTGTGTGAGTCGACCTTCGGCGGGTCTAGGCTGTGGCGCCGCTCGCGCATGTCGGGTAGGTACGTCAAGTGTAACTGTCCACACTCGATGCACTGTGGGAATGTTATCTAAGTAATTATACACGATAGGTATGTGGGTACATGCGGTATGTGAACATCTGTGATGCGCCAGCGACGCGCTACGCGACCTGCATCTACATATACTAGAATATTTTGATGCAGAAATTAAAGGCAACTTTCTTTTTCGCCGAATTTTTTAGCTGAATTTTATGCCTGCATAAATTCCATAACCTATTTAGTACTGGGCAATACGATACCCCTTAGTATGACTGGTCGACACTTTCGGGCCAAAGACTACCTGTGACGACTACCAAAAATCTTTAAATGACATCCGGGATCAACGGCTTAACGTGCTTTCCGAGGCATGTAAGTAACTCGGTATGTAATGGGTTGTCACCCATCTACCAAACCGAATTTGACCGAAGCAAGCTTTATACCCTTATATGAGAATTATTTAATCAGCTGGGACACCAGCAGCAACAGGAGGGGCAGGAATAAAAAACAACAACAAATATTAAAACAACAAGAATCCAAGTTTAGTATTGCATATTTGATCTAATATACAATCATAAAGTACCTGCGCTTGAAACATGAATATTTATGAAATCTCAACTGGTTATAATTAGCATTGAATAGAAACCACAACAATGAGATATTTTAATAACTTTACTGTCAGACTATTTACTAACATTGAAAAGGAATCTGTTTCATTGTGTCAATATTAGAGAATACTTGGGTGTCTACTCTTATCTCAAAAAAAGGACTGAAGGACCTTTTTGGAAAATTTGGTCCTTAGTCGAAGAAAAGAAGTTTTTTTTTTCTAAATCAAATAGATTACACAAAAGGAACTAATAATATAAAATGACTCTTTCCCAAGTCGGTTCATTACGCCAGATGAATAACCGGTAATCATAATAAGTCGGTTAGGATATTCCCTATTTCTAAACGGTGAGGTCTGCGTGTTTATTTCTGGACGATGAGTACGATTTTGGGCCTTTGGGGATCCTGTCCTTTGTCTCCAAGTTACAAGAGCTGAGCGGACGCTACTGAAGTCTTAAAAACGCAGTCAATTTCTGGGAAACTGATTTTAGACAGCTATTAAGCCAGTCCAGAAGTTGCCCTGCTTGGAAGCAGGGTATATTCCTGTCTTCTTTAGCTTCCCGACCGATACGATAAGAACAAATAAGTACATAAACTAAACGTAATATCCTTACTAATATTTTAAAGCGAAAGTGAGTTTGTTTGTTTGTTACGTCTTCACGCATGACCAAACCGATTTTGATGAATTTTGGTACAGAGATAGTTGCATTTTTTTTTAAAGTAATAAATGAGTGAGAAAGAGGGAAGAAAAGGGAAAACTTAGCTTTGCTATTACAATAAATAAGGCGCTAGGACAAAAACTACAGGTAGCAGGTTCCTGCAAATCAGGAAAGGGGAACTGTGCTACCCCGAATTTAACGCGAGCGAAGCCGCGGGCAAAAGCTAGTTTTCTATAACTATTTGAATAGTCATCAACGTCATCATTCAGTACTTATATCGCACGCCATAATTATTATTATTCGCATGTTTTCCGTGCCGCTGACCCACACAATTCGACCTTGCATGGACCTCGCAGTAATTAATAACCCATAGTTTTTGCCCTCAAAGTGGAACAGATTACGTAAGTAAAACTATGTTTGGACTGTGGCTTGTGCCGTGTCAATCTGTTCTTTTTTGTTTTTTCTAAATTCGGAATGTCACATCTGTTACTTAAGTGACCAGGTGTTTTGAAATTGTTAGTTTGTTTTTCCAATTCTTAAATTCCGGTTTGAGAGAACATGTTTCGCTGACTGATCATTTTTTGACTTTGTAATTATTATTGGCGAATCAGTTTAAAAAGCAAGATTAATTCAAAAGAAAATATTAATATAATTAAGTTCCACGCTTCTGTTTTTGAAATTTAAATTATGACGTCGACTTTTTTTTTACTTGCTCCAAGGACAAGGCATCTGCAGTCTGCAACTAATGACAGCAGTTTCCAAGCAAAAAGTCGTCCCTTCGTTCAATTATCTAGGTGTTTAATTATTACCATCTCACAATTAGTCACGTCACGACACAGTTGGCCACACGCCATCATTGTTGGTGTTCACTTACCTTGCAACATGATACATGGTGTTGTGTTGACAGTTATCGGATCTAATGACGGAACGCCGTGTATCGGACCATGGTCGTGTAACTGCGCAGTTTGAAGTTAAATGGGAAGCGCAGTGCTAATATTTATTTTACAATAATAAAAACTAATTAACATATCTAGAGTAGTTGCACTGTAATGTAGAGCAAGCTGCATGGACATCCTGTCTAACTTCGTACTATTTATTATTATTATGAGCCAGATGTGTCCCACTGCAGGGCAAATGCCTCCCTTCCCTCCTCCCAGTTTTTCCTTTCGTATGCTATTTGAGCGTAATCCTTTTTGTAAAAGTCCAGCTCGTCACGCCATCTCCTTCTGGGCCACTTCGTACTAATGCAAAAAATCAATAAAGAGGAGATTTGTCTTATCAGAGGCTTCCAATGGTTACAGATGAAATACAACTCGTTAATAATAATATTTTTATAACATGATAGTTTTTTATATTTTTTTTTATATGTAAATAAATAAATGACAAGAAAATATATTGATGATTTTGTTTAGAGAAAGACCAAAGAAAAAATGAATTATGTGAGGAATGATTTGAAGGAAAAAGGGGTAAATAATAGGGCGACGATTTGACAGAATGAAAGAAAAAACCATGTAGAACCGGCTCCAAGTGACATGGGACAAGGACAGGAAGATGATGTTGGCTTTCTTTTCAGTGTTGTTTTGATGTGAAAAATGAAATTAAAGGTTCTACAGAAACTTCTCTTTCAATTGTATCCAGCTTCTTACGGGCCAGTTTTATTGAGTGGCCAGCCTCCAAGCTGGCCACTCAATAAAATAATTGAAACTACAACACTCAAAAAAATTGCTAAAACTAAGCTTATAAAACGCTTATTACGCATAATATGACTATTACGCCTCCATACTAGTACCCACATAGAAGTATTGCTATAATTACATTACGTGACCTCATTAGAACAGTAAATGGCTATCGTTAGTTCCGACCGACGCAAGCGCATCCTTCCGATGCATTTAACGGACGTTTGGGAGCGGAAACTCCTAAAATGGAGTTAATTTATTAAAAAAATATTCGAAGCATATTACAATTGGCGTGTAAATTACTTTTTACGATATGATGACGAACTTAGTGGTTGTCCGTTTAGGGAAAATTAAAACTTTATTTTTACTGCTATCGCAAAAATTGCGGTTGAGTTTTTAAAAACCCATAGCTGTGCCCGCAATTTCTAATACATTAATATTATTTAAGTATACAGGAAAAATCCAAATCCATATTCATAAAATTTAACAGTCAATCAATATCAAAATATTTTTATGTCACATAGGCTTACATGGGCACTTATAAAACGTCGAGAAAAGCTGCACGGTTCGGGTTGGTCGTTTGCTATGGAGAAGAACCAGCAATAAACTCCATGGTTACTCTTGTCGCAAGTGAGAAGATACAACCTTTAAAAGAACTTTACTAAGCAACACCCTTTTAGACACAGACCCCAATAACCAGAACCGCTTGCTACTTCAAAAATCAAATGCGATTTCCTTTCCTTAATAACGTCTGACAGGGGTTTTAACATGGTAGCGTTCTCCCTTCACGTTTTGCAAATTTGCAAACTCATTCACTTTGATGAAGTTGCTTGGCTTTCTTTTCCTTTTTGCTTAGAGTTTGCTAGTAAACATTATGACTTATTTTCCTTCTTTCTCATTTAGTTAGTACTGTTTTAAGATGATGGAAAATCACAGCGTAAAATTTAAGTTTGTGTAAGTTAAGTTGGTTGGCGTACGCTTCAAAAACTCAGGAAGTACTGCAAAAATATTTTAGTGTTGGATAGCCTATTGTCGAGGACAGCTATAGGCTATGCAAGATCAGGCTACGCCATTAAGAAGCTAAGCAGCGGGTGAAACCGCTAATAAAAATAAAACGGGAAGGAAATGAGTGATCCAACTCTAGCTGCGGAGGTCAATCTTGGTTAATGCACACGTATCACGAACTAATACAATCACCTCAACGAGATGCTGGGCATCCTAGAAAGTCAAGAGAAAAGAAAGGCTTATATATTAACATGGCAAGGCATGGTAATGTCTTCTGGGTCGTACCGATACTAGAGAAGAATGAGAATTATGCTATCAGATCGTTACAACATATGCTATGCTATGTTAGAAAGCATATGCCACTATACGGGAGACGCGAATATCATGACCAGCTGCAGCTGAAGAATCTAGGATTGGTGATTGTTTTTCTTAGTACCCTAGCTTTAATAACGAACTGGGGTTTTTCAGGGCTTGGTTTTATAAAGAAATACTGTACAAAAAATAACATAAAGATCCCCTAGCAAATACTTCGGAAAACAAATAATGGTAAGGCAAAATGTACAGTGGTATTTGAAACGATGACATAAATTCCGTGAACTAATAGTATGTTAAATACGGCTATTACAAGGAGAACCAGAATCGAATACATATTACGGCACAAACGAACATATTAACACTATAAATCTTCAAGTTATTACTTAACCCATAATATCGTTGATATTATACTTGGTATAGAAACCAGATGTGGGTGGCAAGCAAGTTTCGTCTTTAGGTACGTCGCGTTGGAGTTAAGGAGATTTTCATCAATTCCGTCAGTCTACCTCAAGCACTCAAACTTCTTGGTAATGCGGCTCTTCCTCAAGCAATGCCTCGCAAAAGCAGTTTCAATACCAAAACGTACAATTACCAAGCAATTTGCCTGTCAATGTCTTGTAAAACAGTTAAAAAGTCGTAATATCAAAGAGGACGAGTGCTTCTAAATCATAACAAGTGCTTCGAAAGATTTATTGAAACATTAATCGTGGACACCCGACTTCTGTAAAGGCGCGATTATAAAAAGCAGTAAGAACACGTTCTTGATATCTTGCCGCATCGATTTGTCGCAGTGAATGTACCGATTGGTTCTGACAGGGTACGATGCGTGTCGCATTCGATTGTAGTGCGTTTGATATCATTACGGCGCCTACATACCGTTTGTCGCTGTTGCTTTTTATAGCGTCTGCGATTTGCATGTCTGAGTCAGAGACCTTTGAGCTTGAAAAGTCAGTCAGGTGATTTCAATGACTCTGGAACAGAGAAGGACATGATTTGTTTGTCATAAAAAATCCACCTTGGGGTAATTTACAATTTCCCTGATGACAGGGTAGCCAACGTCATGGTGACGCCTTTGGTTGACGATTACAATTTTCCAGGTCTGATGACCGTGATGTCTGATGAATGATGATTTGTGGTTTACCGAACCAATTTGTAGTTTGTTCTTCCCTTAAGGAAGAACAAACGACAAACTACTGGCTAAAATGGAAGAGGACTTCTATGTACGATCTGATGAGTATAATTAACTTATTTTCCAATTTTCAATTACTAAATCTGAAGTTCTGAACCAAATCTCGTATGCATAAGGAAACAATTCAAAATTTGTTAAATTAACTTATTATTTGTAACAGGAAGTTAATAATGAACTCCTGAATTATTTAATGCCCAGCGTTATCCGCAAGACCTTGGCAATGCTTTATTTTTAGCGAATGTGTATACCTAAACTCATTTACTACCTGCGCGCAACACTATTTAAAGTACACAACCGACTTGTTTTTAAAAACACAGAACAATTCTTGAGGTTGCAGTTCCTCAGATTAGAATAACTTCAATAGATACAATTTATAACATAACATCACGCCTGTAAGCCCTGAAGAGTTAGGCAGAGGTTGACTAAACGATCATCTAGTATTTTCCCTGGCGAAATTGTCAAAACTACATTTCGAAGACATTCATTGTCTTTCACAAGGCAACACATTAGTGTGTAAAGGTTTTTCATGCTTGAATGAATGTGTAACAAAGAGTGTTGCTTTCATTCAACAAGTCAACAATCACGAGCAGTAAATATCACTTTCTACTATTTTAAAACCGTATGGAAGTTTTAATAGACTCCCACCATTTAAATCCCCCTCAAACACGTATCATCTAATCCCCATTCCATCTAATATCTGTTATTTGTACCAAGTGTATGTGGTGGAGGCGCCGAGGCACCCCATAGTCGTAGGAATGCAGCCGAGTCATGCGTCGCACGAGTGATTAATAGAAAACCTGTATGACAAGGCGCAAGACGGGATACGCAACTTACCACGGTTTTAGAAATACGCCGCTTATCATATAGCTGACGTAGGTAATTGCATTGGTGGAGGGACTTATAATCAGTAAGGGATCTGATCAGTCTTCACCATACGAAACCTTTGCGAATGGGCAAATAGAATCTATGCTAGAGAGCATTGATTATATAGCTATTAGCTCATTTGCGTAAAGTTTGTCTTCCAAATGTGGCTTTTAATGGACTTTGTATTTGATTAAGATTGCAGACAAGTTACTGCTCTTCGATATCAAAAAAATCATCATCATTTTCCTTCCCTTGTCCCATTCTATTTGGGGTCGGCGCAACATATTTTCGATCTTCCATTCTCCCCTTTTAGACGTCACGGCATTTACTCCTTTCTCCTTCATATCATTCCTTTCATTTTTTTTTGCCGATATCAAAAAAATATTATTTTGCAAAGAGATGCATGTGACAACAAGTGTTACAATAAGCAAAACAAAGAAGGAATGGTTTGCGTAGAAAACGACAATTTACTTGGGAAAGAAATGATGTGTGAGGAAACTGCTGGTAGAAAAGCACGTGCTGAACAAATTCCCAAAGAATTAGCGTAGGAGGAAGATGTTGCGCTTTTTGAGCTAGAAACTAATAAAGTGTTGCCTATTTGAAAAGATCTAACAACAACCTGAGAAAGATAGAAAAAAACTGAGAATTTCATGGCAAATTAAGAGGGCAGTATAGGTTAAATCGGAGAAAGCGTTTCATAACTATAATATCTTTCAATAGCCTCGAACTACGTTTCAATAAAAATAGATTTATTAGCGAGATTACACAAACACGCAGATTCTTTGGCCTTTTTCAATGATTACCTTCTACAGTTCTAGACAAATATGGCAGCTTCCGTCTGCATCACATGATCGGCCACTTAGCAAACGAGATGTGTATTTAGTTAAGGATAATCGTTATACAATGCATGCATAATGTGATCGTTTACAAACCGATTCAACGTCGACTGTTATTCTATACAACAGCAGATATAATAAAAGATGGCTTACAATCTCGCAGTGTTATGTCAAGAGATGTGTCAGTAATGTTTATATTATTGCAACACTGAGATTGCGAATGCAAGCAGTGTGTGATGCGATGAGAGAGTAACATTTTATTTATCAGTTTCGGAGACCGAACAAATGGGCGTCACCTTCTATAAAGTTGCTACGAATAGGTGCAGTTGAACTATACATTCTGATGTTTGGAGTTGTACTGGTTGAAAATAATGTAGTTTTTGCAAATGTTTCATGGCAAACATGAATAAACAGATAGAACATATTTTGCTATCTGTTAAATCTGAAACCTTGCCCAGCAGTGGGATGATGCAGGCTCACAGTATCAATATCAGTAAAGTCTTCAAGTAAGTAAAGAAGTGTCTTTCGTTCTTCAATGCTGTTCGTTCTTTTAAACTCTTGATACCCAATCCAGTACGCCTATGGAATAAAACCTTTTAAGTGCTAATAAAAATCCGATTCAATCAACTCAAGCGCACAATTTACGTTGGTCGGTCGGGTACTCGGAGAAAGTAAGTACTGGATAAGATCTATGAAATAATGTGACGTACATGTTTTGTAGGATGTAATTTAATGTCTGTGGTACGTGATTTGGTTATCATCAAATACGTATCAACATGCGCGATGGTCCTTAAATGATAGATACTTTTAAATTGCTGTTTCGTTTTTGCTATAGTGTTTTAATTGAAGTTTTGTATATACTAGTTTGCTGTAGAACTGGGGGCTATGAGGCACAAAACAGAATTTGTCTACATGGACGACGTATTTCTATCAATTCCCAAACGATAGAACTGATGCAAACACTGATAAATGTATGGTGTCAAAACGGGAACAGCCCGTTTGAATAAAATATTCCAAATAGCATCAACACCACTCAACTCCACGGTCTACCACGCATCACCCTGACGAGTTAATGACTCGTTGATTGCTGCTCCCAAGGCCTCGCAGTGACCCTATTTCAAAACGACCAGACCCAATGACTCACGGACGTCATTTGTTGGTTAAAAAGTCGACCATATGACCTTGCTGTAATGAAGAGTTCCTGTTTTTGTATCGGAAGGAATCGCCAACCTTTGTTTACTTTTGTTGATTTGACTTGTAATGTGATCAAAGTCGGATTGATAAACGAAATTGGGGTTGGAGGTCATCGGGGTTAATTTCGGTTGGAATGTTCAAGTAGTTTAATAATGTGTGGGTGTGTGGGAACTTGAGCTTGCGAGTTCCTAATGTTAAATCTATTTTCATCCTTACTAATATTATAAATGCGAAAGTGAGTTTGTTTGTTTGTTACCTCTTCACGCTTTAATGGCTAAACCGATTTTGATGAATATTGGTACAGAGATAGTTGGGAACCAGGAGACGGACATATGCTATTTTTTTAAAAAGAGTGGGATATGAGGGAGAAAGAGGGACGAAACGGGAAAACTTAGCGTTGCTATTACAAATCAATAAGGCGCTACCGAATTTAACGCGAGCGAAGCCGCGGGCAAAAGCTAGTAAGTAAATAATTACACATATTGCGAGCATTTGCTAATCACTTATCTCATCAGATCTTTTTGATAGAGATGCTTTTCGAAAACTACTATCTGTGTAATCACGTTTGCAAACTTCTGGATATTCAGTCAGTTAGACTTATGATAGAGTATTTATGATTCAACATTTCCTCGTCCTGAGAAGATCGCTAATTTATTCATTAACCACTTTAAACAATTGGGATTCTAGAACAAGAACGTGAATCAAATGATGATTCATATTGACCAGATGAAGAAGATAATTTTAAAGACTGTGAAGTTCGCGATATTCCGCTGGATGCAGGCAGTGTTGGACTACTCGTTGAAGAGTTTTTGGAACAGTTCAGTGTACACTCTTATATCTCGGACTATAACAATCACCTAATACTACTTGCAAGTTCTTGCTATGTTCAAACGTCGTCATTCACATAATGCCGGAAGAGAAGTTAGAAGCGGCTAGTATTTTTAGTTTCTTCAACCATGACAGTTAATTTTAGGAGTCTAAAAATACAAACAACAATATCCTACACGAAGCTGCCACGAACAAGTTACGCGAGTAGTGTGGGCACAATCGCCTCGTGTAGCTGATGGCACAGTATAAAGGAAACCAGTAACCCAAGTAGGCCCTAATTTCCTACGATGGAACAGAGCAGATGTATGCGATGTGTTTAGGGTGAGAGATCGTTGTGAAATCCAATGCGGTTGTTAAGGATGTCAACTAAACTCTTTGTTACTTTGCACTACACATAAAACGTACCTAAAGACTTGTCTCGATGCGAAACTGACCTCTAAAGTCTAATGTATGCTTAGAATTCGTGTAAACTTTTTGCATGAATTTAAATCATAATCATTTTAGTGCGGAATCTATCATTGCCAGACATTACACACTTCTCTCATCAAGATGGTTCCCTCGACAATGAACGTGTGTCAGAGTGGTTCAGAGTTGAAATACTGGATGTTAATTCGAATGCGTCGGTTGTGCTGATAGTACAAAAATAGCCGGCCATCAATGGGGCTCTGTGCGCGATAAGGACGCGGGTGCAGCCCCCGACTTGCCCGTCGCCGCGACGTATAGTCGCACGCACATTATTTGTGAGGAAGTTGATTAATTTGTTGTGTGATGCGAAGACGGAAGATTTGATACAGCTGTTCAATAAATTTTTTTCGGAAGGAAAATCAAATGACTTCTCCCGCGCTGTGAGCGTAGCTGAAGGGGGTGTCAGTCTTTTACTGACTAAAACCTATATATATATACGTTTTAAAGTGAAATTTTTATTACATCGTCTCAAACTTTTTCGTCTGTGTGTTGCATGTCGCGGAGTAGGGACCTCTAAATGTCTATAATGTGAAAAAAGTTTCACTTTTACCACTGTCCTTTTTTTTGTCCTTAATGTTCTAGGGCCACGGTATCTCTTCTGAACAATCCCGCCCCTGCTGGCATTAGCTCTAACGGGATTTTGCATGACATCTTTGCTGTTACATCACTTGGAAGAAAGTTATGTTCTCTGATTTGAAATTTAAAAAAAAACAATCTGAACAACTGTGATGTTTTTTTTCATCAGGTATATAATCACACTTACAGAAAAAGTTTATAACTTCCAGTAAAAAAACGTTTTCATAATACTATCTGTATTTAACTTGTATTTTATCTGTTCTGCAAAGGAAGTGGGGTTTTCAAAGGTCATATTCATAACATTGAACCAATTTAATAACCTATTTTTTGCCACTGAACTTTTTTTATTTTTAATGCAATGTTAATCAATGCAGTGATATGTTATCTTTCCTTGTAAATAGTTAATTAAAAATAATTGCAATTTGCATGCATATTTAATTAACACTTTCTATAGAAAAAAAGGAATTCAAACATAACTGGACACCTATTATCCTGGAAAGGTTAGATAGAGAAGTTCCTCCGGTACACCTACATTTTTAACAGTTTGAGAAGAAAAACATTCTTTAATTAAATCAAGCTTTTTGAAAATATAATATAACTAGCTTCCGCCCGCGACTTCGTCCGCGTGTATAGTTACTTGGGGCTAACGCTAACTTTCACCCGCGTGATGATTGAAAAAATATATCTTTCTCTCCCCTTTTCTTCCCTCTTACTTCCCTTTTCTCACTTTTTTTGCCTATGTCCATCTCCAGGGTCCCAACTATCTCTGTACCAAAATTCATCAAAATCGGTTTATGGTTAAGACGTAACAAACAAACTCACTTTCGCTTTTATATTTTACTAGCTTTTGCCCGCGGCTTCGCTCGCGTTAAATTCGGGGTAACACAGTTACCCTTGCGCCTTATTGATTTGTAATAGCAACGCTAAGTTTTCCCTTTTCTTCCTCACATCCCACTTTTTTCAATTTAGCCTAAAAAAAATTAGCCTATGTCCGTCTCCTGGTTCCCAACTATCTCTGTACCAAAATTCAACAAAATCGGTTTAGCCATTAAAGCGTGAAGAGGTAACAAACAAACTCACTTTCGCTTTAATATTAGTAAGGATAATATTAGTAAGGATTTTGTTCAATAATATTAATTAATTGACTAAGTAAGTTCTTATGTTTACTGTTACAAGGTTGTCACAAATTATAATTGTTTATTTATAAAATACTAATTGCCCTGATGTGTTTCTTATTTTATCAAACATAATACAATTAATATTAAAATGTAATTGTTTGGTTCATAATATTTAAATATATTTATGACTGTTGAATTACCATTAAATAACAACATTTAGTAACTCAATTACCTATGTTTTCCTCAAAAGTTACAAAAACCGATTCCATCCATTCATTGATTTAGAACCTTCTTTGAAAATTTTAATTGATGCGTTACTTGCAGTTTTGTGTAAAGTAAACCATTGTTTTAATTATTGTATAAAAGGCTGATGTCCGCAACTCCACTTCTAAAGCGCAGTTTTTGCGTATTGGGAAATTTCATTTGATCCACCCCAGTTCCCCGAGCAAGGCTAACAAAGCCTTGGTGCTACTGACAATCTAGCGGGGAGTACTAGGCGAGGGTTTTAGAGCTCTTGTACTGTCAGGTCAGAAATATTAAGTTTGTATGTTTTGTTACCATTAAATTGGGTTAAAGAAAACCAAACTGGGTCTAAATGTTTAAGTTTTTATTATTCCATTCACGTCCCTGCCAAACTAGCTTGAATTTATATAATTATAATAATCATCTCAGCAATCTTCAAAAAATTACCCAGTACGGCCAGTACTAAGTGTGTTTTGGAAGTCAGATAGGCAGTTACTCCATATAAAATACTTTTATTCAGCTGCATTCAGTTAGACTGGATGCCGACTCCAACATAGATGTTGATTATTCCAAATTTTTACGAATGAATCAAAAGTGAGCGTATTAGGTTTGCAGCATATGGTGTTCTGTAATTCCAGCCTATCCCCATTGGAGGAAATCGTAACATGTATTTTAAAAATTCTTCGTTTCATTCTATAAATATCCAAGCAGATAACATCTAAATACCTAATGATAACAATACATAGCTCATTGATCTAGTACCAGGAACGAAAACATTAACAACACAAACAAAACCCAGAAACATGACAAATACATAGATTATTAGGAAATGAAACATTTCTTTGGTCTTATCACACTGATACTTGTGTCAGGAACTTACTGTCACAGGGTGATAGTATGTTTTGAAATATGAATGCTGATAACACAGTTGTATAGTTAGAACTTTTTATAATAGGTTCTTGTTATCGTCACTGTTCTTGAAGACAGTTACCGTTTAGAAAAAATTGGTTGTTTGTAAAGTAGGTTTACGATCGAGATGTTTACGTGATAACGTCTTATTGGTGATATAAGTTATCACCAGTAGTGACATCTAAAATGAAATTAAGTACTAATTTAAAGTTTTTTTTTCGAGCCAAGTAACAGATGGCGCTACCATCTTTATGAAATGTCGCTTGTGAGGTTTTGGTGTGACACAAGTTTCTGAACATGTCACCCGACTAAAACGATTTTAAAGACGTTATCACGTCAAAACAAGCATTCAGGCACATGCCAGAAATTAAATAGTTTAAAATATCATACCAAATTATGACTGGATATTGAGAATGTGTACCAAGATTTATGTAAAAGACATATGTAAATATATAATTAAACTGTTTTTTGTTCAGAATTATAGATAGTATTTAAGACAGAATGGCCCATTTACAGTTTATAAATTTAAGAACTCTGGCCTAATGTTTTTTTTTTTATTATAATTCAACATATTATTGTTCTAGAAGCTAGATTTTTGTAAAAAAAAAGCAACATGGCAATCCCTAACTTCTGGTCAGAGTGCACTAAGAATACTTAAAAAAAATACAATTTGTGGTTGTTGTTTTAATCAAATAGTACCTTTAATTATGTCATCATACCATTCAATATTATTTGGTTTCTTTTTAAGAAAATCTTGCAATATGAACTGCATTGAAAAGCTAAGATGTTTTTTTTACATTAATTATAAACTGTTATTGAAACAGTGGCCATATATTATGGTAGCTCATTGTGTGAGGTTACTCTCATCATTTCTATGCAGGAGTGTGTTTCTCAGTTGCAAGATAAACTTGACAGAATCATTGAGTGCTACTTTGTAAATTGTTTTTATGAAACATTTATAAATGATCAAAGAAAATGAAAATTGAACTGACAACTTTTAACTTATATTTTTGTTTAATCAGTTTTCTTGTTTCAAAACTTTGATTGTAATTTAATGCCTTATGACAATGGTACATTAATTCGAACTATTCAATAACTAAATATAGATCCGACAGCCTAGCTCTAATGGACAGTATTATTAATACTACAGGAAAACATAACAAAGACAGGAAACTGTGCTAGCTACAGTTACACTGTCAGTCCGCGCACAGTTTTATGTTAAATAACTTTAATAGCTACCAGGAATCACTTGCAAATGGTCTCGAGTGATCCTTTTAGTCACAAAAACACGTTTCGAAAACAAATAAGAATCACGATAACTTGTCGCAATGTCGCTTAGGCCCACCCTTGCGACACATGGACCCATTATTAGCCGACCTATCATGCGATCTTTCTCAGAAATATAAGTTTCTTCGACGAATATTTACTACGATCAAGCACCACGTTGTTTACAACATATTGTTTAAACATTGACGCGAGCGTTGCAGCCGCGTAATAAAACGTCTGCCGTTCACACGGTAAACAATGTTATGTTTGTAAACATAATGCCGGCAAATTTCGGTGCCAACACTCACCAAAACTTTGACGAAACGGTTCTCCAACTCGTCCCGGTCCGGCATCGGGGGTTTCGTCCGGTTCCTTGTCGACGGCTGCCGTACATGGTGACTCTTGGCCGACGCCACCGGCCCGTCCAACATTGTCTGCTCCCTTGAAGTTATCAAACCCATTTTACACTGAACACACAATCACTCAACGCGCACCACTTAGAACATTTTTAAACTGCATCATGTCATTTTTTTTATCACAGACAAAAGCACAAAAACACGATTAGTAATAAATCAACAGGTCACATTACACGCTCGCGAGGAGGCGCAAAACAAGTTCGTCGGCAACTGCGGGCAACAACAAAGCGAAGGCCGAAGGCCGACCAAACGTATGAACTGTCAGTGACGTGAAGTTAGCAGGAAGCGACTGATAAGCACGCGTCCAATCAGAATAAGAGTGTGTTCAAATACTATAATTTTTAACAGCGACTTGAAAGGTCGCTGTCAACCAGAGATTAAAAAAGGGTATAATAATATTAGTGAAAATACCCTTTTTAAATTTTGAAACAAATAAAATGATTTTCTGCAAATATAATTAATCAAAATTTGATGTGGCACAAAAATAAATATTTGTAAAAATCACATTATTAGCTTCAATAACTCGTTTGAGAATATTGACTTCTGTATGGTTTTAAACGCATCTATCAAAATTGACATTCAGTTTCTGCTTTTAAATTCATGAAGTTTTGAACACGTAACTTTTGTCCGCACTTTTAATGCGTTAAAAAAGAACTAATAATAAATAAACCACCATGTATGGAATAAACATCATCGCATATAAAATAATGGGTTGCACGTAAAAAAAAACGTTTTATAACTCAGATGCTACATCTATCGGTATGCAAGATAACGTAAATATTAGTCCGTCTTATGAGACCTAACTTTTTATAGCGGCATTTTCCTGATAGAATGAACGGTAAATGTCTGTTCACCGGTTGTATCACTCAATACTCACTCGAAGATGATAAATCATCTGCCATCAAGCCGCGGCGAAAAGCTAGTTACGATAAACGACACATTTTTAGCTCTTCATAGTTCAGCTGCGAGACTACAAGAATCTGGCGAATTACATGTAGTGGAGCGCCGTAAGGTTTATATAAACCTCGGAATCCAGGGCCAGTCAATGAATTTTGATATAAACGTTGGAAATATGTTTTTGATAGTATATAGAAAAATGTTAAAAAAAAATGCGATCTCAATTTTTTAATTATTATTATTAATAATTATTATTTTTTGGAGTTTTCTTTCATTTATATTAGTTTGAAGTTATATTTTAAATAGAACAACTATTACAAACTTGATCTTGGATTTCTAGGGACTGCAGGTATACCGATGAAGAGTGGGGAGGGGAATAGAGGGGATAACAGCTGCTGAAAAAATTCATAGCAGTCGGGGGACTAATCTGTAGAATACTTTCTTGCATAAAAAATCCCCCGACTGCGAAAAATTTTTTTTGTTGAAACTAACATCTTGTTTTTTTCTTTTTAGTTCATTTTTTTGACATGGCAGTCGTGTTTTTTATTTTTTTTAATTATTAATTTTTATTTTAAACCTTTTAGTGATAAGTTTTATAAATTTAAAAATATATCATAAAACACAATATAGTTTGTAATCATTAAGTAAGAAAAATGGAACTTTTAAAGGATGTCGTGTTTTAAATGTTATCTGTATTCAACTGCCTTTATGTATCTGCTTCGAAGTTCGAACCTAGCTACTGAGCCAATTAAGTTTAAGTTTGTTTGGCACACATTATTATGATTTTCCGGGATAGAAATAGATGATTTATTATAAATCTACTCGTCACTAGTTCTTCTAATTGCCACTAGATGGCGCACCTTGTTTGTTTTTAACGAATCCACTATGGGATATTTTTTTTATCGACAGTTTTGATTAACAATGTAACATATTTATGTTTTTGGAATCCACTCATCAAATCCTAGACGATAATCACATGCATTAACAGAATAAATAATAAAAAAAATATGTGGGTGTTCAATAATAATTATTGATCATACCCGCCACATTGAATTTCTTTACTTTTTCAATAGCCTATGTTACTCGGGACGATGCAAGGATTCTTACGATACCCCATACATGTAAATCGGTTCAGGCGTTTAGAAGTTATGATGGAATAAACAAACTCACATACACACAAACATACATGAACCCTAAAAACATAACACTCCTTTTTTGGGGCAGTCGTGTAAAAACTAGAATAACCGAAGATTTGAAGTACCTGGTGACCCTGATTAGAAAGAACAAGAGCCCAACCAAACTATTAGAGATCAACATACTGCCTTTACAAAAAATATTCAAGTTGGTGGGCCACTTCATTTGACGTCAAAATCGAAGGTCTGATGTATCTGATGAAGAACCCTCAGCTGGTCTAAGCTGTATTAGAGATATGGTAATGCCCTCTTCTACTATTAATCGACTGTCATTGCAAAAATCCAGCGTAGTGGGACACATCTTCTAATTTAATCTAGCCTATAGCGTCCCACTGCTGGGCGAAAGCCTCCCCTTCTTCTTTTAATACGCATTTAAATAAAATTACGAAAACTCTGGACAAGACTAGACTGGCTTTTATTTAATTATTTATTTATAATAAGCACACCGACAGCACGGTTACATACATACAAATTGAAATAAACTAACATCTAAAAACTGCATTTCAGCAACCAAAACCACGTAATGTTATACCTGTTGTAACTACCTATGTTTGTTAAGCGAGATAATAGCCCATACTGGTATTAGTAATTGGACGCTAGTGTCTCATTTTAGGCTGTTGTTGATTGTGCAACACATTCATTCAACATTGACAATGCTGACTTCTGCTCTCTTCTTTTTGGAGCGTCAAATCGACCACCGATGTAACATAAAATAGACGTACAGACGGACTTTTATCAATGACTGGAAGTCTGTCTCTACTGGAAATATTTTTATACTGTTTGTTTCAGGCTCGCCTACACTACACTTAAGTATTATTGAAATATGCAACTTTATCAAGCCTACAATTGATTGGTTATTGAATCTACGTTTTCCAAGTGGCAATTTTCCATCGTCAATGGGTAGCGGTTCTGGCGACAGTTTGGTGCAATGGTGTCATGGAGCACCTGGTTTTGTACCCTTGTGTACCCCCCTTCAACGGCCAAGTCACGCAACATTAACTATAATAATAAAGAAATCGCAGTAAGGAACCTTAGAGTTGGCACGACTTTGTCTAGAAGGCTGGTGTTACATGCACTCTTGCTTTATACGGTGCCCCCCAAAAAATAAAAGATCTTCATACGTTAAGATATAACTCTTTTTTGCAGCTTGCTTAGAATGCAATGGTGACAGCTGTACTAATCCTTCACCTACAATCTACATCACCGAGATCGACGACGACGACAATAATGAACAATGATGTAATAATGTTTATAGTTGACGATAAATTATTTTTGTAAGTCATTATTTTTACGACAATCTAATAAATTAACATTGAAGTTACTCTGCAAACATAATTTATTACATATATTTTTTTTTTTTACTATAAACACTTTTTCCCCCTTCCGCCTCTCATTTTTCAGTAAATTGTTGTTAAAAATTGTTGTAATCGAGATCGGTCAAATTATTTTTTTACTTTTTAGTTTGAGGTTTTAATAATGCAGTCTAACACTTGATATACAGATTCATTGACTGGCCCTGGATTCCGAGGTTTTACCATTTTTATGCCTTACGGCACTCCACTAATGGTCGCCATTTTCATTGAAAACACCAAAAGCGAAACAGTTTGACAGTCACGCAAGAATTAGGTTATTCAATCCAGATGCACACTATTTATCCAATCGTCTGCTTATATCTGAACGAGCATTCGCCCGCGGCTTCGCTCGCGTTAAATTCGGGGGTAGCACTCCTCTTTCCTGATTTGCAGGTAATTTGACCTGCTACCAGTAGGTAGTTGTTGCCCTTGCGTCTTATTTATATATTTTAATAGAAAAGCTAAGTTTTCCCTTTACTTCCCTAAGATCTGCTTGTGTGATTGACAATAACTAGATGTAATTTTATTTGCGTTTGTTTGTTTAATATTTCCTTGATCTGTGATCTTGTTTCACAGAGCTCAATATAGTTCCCTGCAGGCAGATACCAGCATGATTTGTTAGAAAGTAGGGTTGATAAATTAAAACACAACATTGTTTTTATATAATTTATTGGTTATATATCATTTTTATGTTTTTATTCGTAAAAAATTATAGCGGTAACGAGAACAATGTTATTGCCCGTGTTTTAATAAAATAATATACAATACACCAATATTTTTGTTAGCACCATTTTTTTTATATTTTTTCAACTTTTCTACAAACATACCATTACCTTATATTGCTACGAATGCATAGTAATAACGAAAAGTTTATGGTCTTTTTAACTTTTTCCATAAAATGTAATTAACTAATATTTAAAAAATCATTAGTTTGATAAATGGTGATCAGACGTAGGTCTACAACTAAATGAACTTATAATAGTCACTGAAGTGATGCGTCGTCCGCGGCGGTTACATAGCCGTTGTCGACGCACAAAGATAATTTGGTCCAGCTTCAACAACATTGAGTTTACACTTTTGTTAATCATTATAATGAATCTCCACATCGTCAGTACAGTCTTTGGTTAGGACAGAAGAGATATTATCAGAGATTATATAACTTAAATTTATAATATCACAAGCATAATAAATTGAAACACTTCATACTTAGGAAGTTCAGTCATACATTCATATGATCTTTGTGTAAGAAAGCTGATAAGATTCATCTATAATTTAATAGAATGATATTTCGCATAATTGGGATGTCTATACTAATAAAAAATAAACTAACACCAGAGTGCATAACGTATAGTGCAGCTGGGGTCGTGAGGCAAACGATCTACAAGCGGTAAGGTAAAGTTGGCGACACTACAGTTAGACACAACCGACAAAGGGTACAATGCACCAAATACTATGCGAAGAACGTACAGTAATGTACATCGTCATTTTGTCCTACTACTTATGTTACACGTACTTTTTAATACTTTCAAGGCATATCTTGCGTTTACTAAATCCACCTTAAGCTAAAACTACACCTTACATTTTAATTGTTACGTTCCGTCGCTCCCGAGTGCGTCTTACATCCGATAAATATTACAAAATACTTTTTACTATATCTCGAGAGCGAAGAGAACGTGTCTATAACTACTAAAATCTTTAAAGGCACAATAAATGAGCTTATGGCAGCATCATGCCTACGATACGTATAAGGGACAACAATTAGAGACCTCCTGTACAACTAACGCAACGCTATGAAGGTCAAACTGAAACAAATCAAACACTACAACAAATGCTTGTAACCTTTGTATACTAATCTATAACATAATTACTCCCTATAGAATAATAACGTACCCCTCCGAAATGGTCCTCGCACTAGTACCGAAGGACCAGATTGGCTTAACTTATAGTCGATATTATGAGGGCGACAACTCCAAGGCTTTAACAACTGAAAGGTTGTTGTCGCCGTATAAAAACCAATATACCATGCAATTTACGGGGCAAAGAAGTCGAAAGACGAAGATATAACCACCACCAACAGCAGTCGCCAAATACTAAATATCATTATGCGGTACTTGCTAACTTATGATACAATACGGTATAATTCTAAGGCACATCAGGGTACTTGCCACCTTATGAAAATACAATGTGGTAGTTCCTAAAGTACACTAAGATTAACCATGCACCGGTAGGTATCCTTTGTACATTAGGACCATTTTCCCGCTAAAGCTTTACCAACCAAGGCTTGGTCCTCGCTGAACATCGCGTCATGCTGCGACAAGCTTAGACTTGGCATCGCATCAGGAACCGCATCGCGTATACAATTTCTTCGCAACACGATTGAGAAGCAACGCAATAATGACACGCAAGGTGAGACATAAGACTTCTATTCGAAACGCAACGCAATGATCAGCTGGGACGCAAAGCTATCAAAATTGTGTAAGCTGGTGTTGACACATAGGTTTTGCAAGTTATAAATGTTAGTTCCTGAAGTTCAGTAGAGAACACTTGGAATTTGGTTACAGTGATTATAGTACCAAACGTAAATTAAAACATGCTTTGAAATCTACTACAATGCGAGAAGTATCTCCATACAACAGGAAACTATCTCCGAGCCTCATCATATGGTGACAGAGCGAGGTCAAACGAAAATTACAATATTTTGAAAAAAAAAAACCTGTTGTGTCCTCAATGACCACAAACGACATCATCATTGTTTCATCAACTAACTAAGCAGCATAATTGCAGAGAGTATCTGCAAAACGTGCTGTTCAGATGACATAAGCACGATAAGGATTAGAAGTACACCAAGATTGCTTTGTACCTTGGGGTGTGGACCATGATAAGTTTCATCACTAAAAACGATCAAATTATCGTTGCTTCTTTACTAAGCAGCAATTCTGCTCAAACGTCGTGTTGTTCTACTAAAAGAGCAGAGTACAATAGGTTTCGAAGTACACAAAGATTTATGCGTGTTTCTTAGGGTGTGATCTTGCAAAGTTCTCCATCACCATAGGCTATCATTGATTCGTCAGTAGCTTATCAAAAATATTGTGAGAGTCACAATTGGTTCAAACAACAGATCGGTAAGTTCGTCGTACACTAACGATTTATGTGCGGATGTTTCGGTATGTTCGTGGATACCGTTACTTGGAGGAGGGGTAGTAGTAGAGCACGGCACAGCCCGGCAGCTGCCAGCGCGACGCGTGCAGCTCGATGAGCTGCAGCAGCGTGCGGCGGATGGACGGCGCCGCGGCCGAGTTCAGGAACGCGTCGCGCACGCCCGTCAGCAGGCGCTCCAGCTCGCCCGGCAGCTGCGACTCCAGGTCGCGCCCGATGTACGTCAGCACGAAGAACAGGTTCTCCGTCTGGAACGAACAATTTATATTCATAGTTCGACACTTTGAAAAACATATTTTCTATTGGTAACATTTAGATCTATCAACTGAAAGAATCAATGAAGACCGAATATGTAATTCATCGAAGACAGAAAAAGTGACACATCTTAGACGTAGTATCAAAATCAAGATAGAAGCGACAAAAAGATTATCTTTTCGTCATATCCTTGATTTCCAAAGATGCTGATGTCGAAAATGTAGTCTGAAGAGCCGTCTTCAGCAATGTTAATTTCTGAGACATGAGTACTGTACTCACGTCGCTGGCGGAGGGCACGGGCTGCCGGATGCAGTCCTCGCAGCACTTGCAGATGAGCGTGAGCAGCACCTGGCCGGGCTGCGCAGACGCACCGCGCCGCTGGATGGCGCGACGCCGCAGCTGGCAGTACATCTCCAGCAGGAACGACAGGAACGCCATGAGGCGAGGCCGCCCGCCACTCACCGTGGAGCCCAACAGCTGGAATAATACAATTAATTAAAACCAGGTTTTTATTTAGCTCGATGGATCATGAGACTCAACGAGTCCCTGCGACACGAGAGACTAACACAGGACAGGATTTTTTAAAGAAGAAGAATATGGGTTTGACGTGCAATGTTGAGTGATGTGTGGGACGCTCTACAACTAGATGAACCGTCGTCATTAAAAAAACCTGGCTGGGAAGATTGGATAGTAGGAAGGTCGTCAGGGTCTGCAACAGTTTGGAATGTATTTCCGGCAGTGGTCTACCATATTCTGTGTTGATTGATATATCAGTTTATTCGTAATAATAAGCATGATAGAAGGAGTAGGTGAGGTGGTAGGAGTATGTGGGGGGGCGGGGGTGTTAAATAAGAAAAGCGTGAGTAGTTGTTACCTTATCCCGGTCATGGTACCACTGCTGGCACGTGTTGAGCAGCGACTCGAGGAAGGTCTCGGTGTTCTCCTGCTCCACCACGGCGATGCAGCGCCGCGCGGCCGGCAGCGCGTACCGCGGGGACTCCACCGCGCGCGACACCAGGTGCCCCACGGCGTCCATGAGCGTGCGCGCGCACACTGCGTTCGGGTCTGATACGAGAACAAACACGTGTGGTAAGCGCCGTGTTTTAGGTCAAACATCTTTATTTATTCGCTCTCTCACATTTCTATCGTTACTGTCACCAATGACGCCGTGAAAGTAATAATCTTTGAAAATAAGACCTAGTAACGTAAGTAAGTCGTGCCCGAAGAAGCTTTAATAAGACAGTCGGAGTTTCGGATATCTACGTAGAAAGATATCATCGGACCCTTCCAGATATGACTTCTAAGGCACTGTTTTGGAAAACTGTCTTCTACTTATGTTGACTCACCTTCGAGAGCCTTGTCGATACACTCCTGTATCTCTGGCGGGAAGTTGCCCAGATCTCCAGCATCAGCCGCGAGCCCGAGCGCCGCCATACCGCTGGCCAGCGCATCGGCCGACGTCAGCGACTTGGAGCGCTTGAGGCCGGGCGTGAACGACTGCGGCCGAATGCTCTTGCCATTGCCGTTCGTGAGAGAAGACGGGGGAGACTTCTTCTTCTCCGGAATGATCGCTTGCTGAGGTTGCAGCTTGAAGTGAACGCGGGGTCCCACCTGGAATGTTTTTGGGTGTTTTATAGGATTGATGTATTGGTGATTCAATTTTAAGGATGTATTTAAGTTGGATAAAGCCTTGTTCACAAGAGATTTTTGATCATGCTATAGTCTCGTTATCGTCCTGCTAGAGAATTTATCCCATGATCGCGTGATAGCCCAGGCACTTTGATTTGGGATCTCCGGATTTGCGAATCGAACGCCCTGTACTGTTTGCGCTCTTTTATTTTACTATTTTGCTTGAGAACTGTTAAGTTCCTTTTCTGTGTTCACGTACGCCGTTAATTGATATTATCTAAATACAGCTTATTTTATTATTCTCAATATTTATGAGTTGTCTTGACTTCCGTACTTCTTTTCACGGGTTGACCATTGAAAGCCAGCGCTGTGCTGTGGGCTCCCATTGCATAGCATCATGCTGAGCCATACTTGTCGCAGTCAAAGCGTGCAGGCTATCTATATAAATAAATAAATAAATAAAAATATCTTGGGACAACTCACACACGGCTATCTGATCCCAAGCTAAGCAGAGCTTGTGTTATGGTAACCAGACAACTGATATACATACTTATATAATTTATAAATACATATATTATAGATAAATCACACCCAGACACAGAACAAACAATCATGCTCATTGTAGTGTATGTAGATAAACTTATGATTTGTCTCGAGCGCATACGTCACAAGGCGAGGGCTGAGTGGGAGTCAGTCGTTGTCCGACCGTCAACCCGTAAGCACGTGGTGGTGCGTTGCCGAGCCAAACACCAGATTATAGTGTAGCCACTACATTTGGCGACGAGAATAAATCAATAAAACGTAAAAAAAAAAGACAGTGGTGCCTGCAGTGAAATAATACTTAGTATGGTGTAGAGAAATATTAGAAAGTGCGTTTACACAACACTTTTAGTTTAGTCTCATTTACATTTACCAAAATAACTTATTTACCTTAAATTACTATATTTTAGACTATTAAGTTATTTGAATTACTAAACAGCCGTTATGATTCGAATATTCGAAATAATTTCATAAATAACGGAGGCGACAACATAGCCTTATAAAATAACTCGCTTGTTTACGCTGAGATGTGCTATGACTCATTACATTGGAACGCACCAGCACTGATAACACGTTTTAAAAACGATTAACTTGGTTATTTTATTAGTAATTAGTAACTATTGCTAAAGTGATCATAATTGAGGTTAATTGAAAAAAAAAAAAAAACATAAAAAGTGATTAGTGGATTTTCGAAGTGTGAAGTATGAAGTGGATCCTCGAAGGGTAAGGCAGAGGTGTACCTAACAAGTAACTTTTTAGATTCCGCCGGCTACGTTAAGTCGGAAGATGTGTGATTCTGTTATTTTGACAAAACATCATTCTTATATTTCTCGAAGAGAAAGGCAGAGGTGTTTGATTGGTGGTTATTTTGAATTAATTTTAAACACAATCAAGCAAGTAAGCTGGCTTAGTGCCTGGTCATTTAATTGGCACAAAAGAAATAGAAGCAGCATAGCTGGTCATTCAATTGACACAAAAGAAATGACAAAGTTATTTTGCATTTTCGTAAAGCAGTTTACTTATACATTAATACTGATCATTTAATTGATATCAACATTGTAATGAGATAGAAGCAGCATAGCTGGTCATTCAATTGACACAAAAGAAATGACAAAGTTATTTTGTATTTTCGTAAAGCAGTATACTTATACATTTATACTGATAATTTAATTGATATCAACATAATGAGATAGAAGCAGCATAGCTGGTCATTCAATTGTAAACGTTTGACATTATTCAGAGAAAATAATATATCCTCAACAGCATTATATATTGTATATAATGGTCATTAAATTGACGTGATAAAAGAGCAGATATTTCTGATCATTAAATTGATATTGAACTAACAATAAACTGGCTGGTTCCAGATATAACATTAACATGTCGTAACTGATGCTTGAGAAGTTCGACTGCGAAGGAGAACCTTCGGTTGGAGCCAGACGTTATTTATCTCGATGTTTCTGGTATTGTAAGTGCAAGAAGAAAAGGGCAAGCTTAATGGATTTTGGCGGTTTAGAACTGCAACAAATATTTTATAATGTTCCTGATGTATTGCAATCGATGAACTTGATACTTACTTTACTCCCAAACAGAGCAAAGTTTATAAAGGACATTAGGCCTTTACGGGGCTGTTCGTTAATTTAAGAATTACTCTTGAATTATAGGGAAGTAAAAGTTAACGTTTTCATGCTGCGTTGAGGATTGATAGAGAAGAAGTTATAGATCAACGGCTTATCGTTGCAAATTGTGGATGTCAATAAGGAGAAAACCATCAGTCAGTGTACACTCAAGATAATCCTCTATGTTCTCTGATGTAGCTATAAAGTCACAGTTTATATTGCTGTTTGTTGCTCGTATTTGCCACCTGACTGTGTGCCAGTATTATTTCATAAATATGGCTCGTTTAGCTTATACTCGTACAAAAGGTCTGTGGGATGCGTTCACTTTAGCTACACAGTGCGCTGTGAAAGGTACTCTAGTCAGGTTCATTTATAGAACTTGTATGTCTGTAGTTTCCATATGAATATTAGTAGTCATCAAGTTTGTGTAAACAATAAGAGTGAAACTAGAGTGTCCATGGAGTTTTTGTCCATTCCTCTTTATAGAGAACTACGCTTTGGGACGTTTTTTTAAAAATTCAAAAGTGTTAGTGACTTGATCAAGTGGTGGTTTTGAATAATACCAACAAATTACATATTATAGAAAGAGTCTCTCATACATGAAAGGAGGAAGGAAATATAAATAATTAAATATAATAATCACTTAAATAATAAACAAGATATGTAAATACTGTTTGACAATTTTGCAATTTTTAAATTGGAATAAGTTGGATATAGTGAAGAGGCCTGCTTATTAACAAATAAATAAATTAGTTCACAGGGTACCGAGTTGCAAGTAGGTACTAACTTTAATGTGGGACTAATGTAAATGTAATATACTATATTAATTATTATACTATATTAATTAGTATGACATTTATAAAAAAGTAAATAATTAGTTAAACTTATCAAATATATACATTTAAGTTTTATGTAACAACAACACACCTTAATGTATGTTGTTTGTATTAAATTTATCCAGAGTGGTGATGGCCTAGTCCGACCAAGGTCGTGGGTTCGAAACCAGGCAGGCTTTATGTGTTGTCACTCATCACCAATGCTCTTTAAACGGTAAAGGAAAACCTCGCGAGGAAACCGGCATGTCCTAGAACCAATGCTACTAAGGCATGCGACATATACCATACACTGTTTTAGTACGGTAGATTACGAGCATCATAAATTAGGCGCATTGGCTATCCATTAAATTGGGTGCAATGGCTATCCATTAAATTAGGTGCAATGGCTATCCATTAAATTGGACGCATCGCTATCCATTAAATTAGACGCATTGGCTATCCATTAAATTGGGTGCAATGGCTATCCATTAAATTGGGAGCATTGGCTATCCATTAAATTGGATGCATTGGCTATCCATTAAATTGGACGCATTGGCTATCCATTAAATGCGTCCACGCATTGGCTATCCATTAAATTGGACGCATTGGCTATCCATTAAATTCGCGCATTCTTGTGGCTCGGAAGTTCGAATTTTACCAGTTTAAAATAGTAATACAAGTGCGGACATAAAAATATATCAACGAACAGGGTTTAACGTAAAAATAGGAGAGCTTCAGGATACAAATGAAAAGTGTATAAAGTATTGGATAAAAATTACTCGACATCAAATTGTCTCATCATTTCAGGCTTATAAGCCTAGTATACCACCACCGTAGACATTTGATTTTTAAGCAGAAAAAAAAGTAATAGAGATATTTTCCAAATTAGTTAGAGGCCACTGAAAAATAATATCGAAAAAAAAATAACTAAAAAGTAAAAAGGAGGAGAAGAAGAAGGAAAAGCGAAAGGAGATTTTCTATAACTCCCAGGAGCAGGTAAGAGTTATGATGTTTGAGGGAGTCGACGGATTCAATGTTGCGAAGGATTGAATTGGACTGGATATGGGAGTGGTGCACACAAGCCTCAGGCTTGGTGCGTCTAAAGGAAAAAGTGTCACAACTGTATTTATTATGAGATCGGGCGTTACTAGGGTTATTATTAGAGGTTTGTCTGTCCGAAGAAATTATGGCAGTCAGTGGCTGAATCGTAGAAGCCACTCGAATCCATCTCTGGGTTGGGCCGCGCTTGCCGGGGGTGGTCTGTGGATGGATGACCGCCCGTCACGTTTAGTTGTGGTCCCGACAGGGGTGTCGTGTCGTATTGCCCGGTACTAGCTGAGTTGTGGAGGCGCTCCGAGTGAGATGCTGGTGTTCGGTTGCATCCGGTGATTTTAAGTCGGCTCCAACATGGCTGGGAAAGGGCTAGGCAGATAATGAAATAAATTACTACCGAGGATATTGAAAATTAAAATAAACTCATAATGACAGAATCTACTAGATATGTATTGAAGTACACAAAGTAATTTTAATAAAAAAGTAGTACAATGTTTTGATAGAAGATAACATGTGATGTTAGAGGAGTAAACTGATGATAGTTATTGATTTACGTTGTAGTTCTCAATTTAAATTAGTTATTTGACAAAGTTTGGAACTATCTGAAAACGAATAAAGCAAGAAGTTGCAAAACAAAAGAACAAAACAAAACATTCTTGGGTTTAAGGTTTTGAAACTTCTGTCACAGAATAGGGTATTTTACTCTATATGAAAGAAATTCTAAAAATATACAATTCAGATAGTTTAGGCAATAAGCAGTCGGAAAATGTTAGATTTAGTTAATAAAATAACGGACAAAATAATTAATTAAGTTCTAACTTAAATAAGTGTGTTATAAACTAA
Source organism: Ochropleura plecta (assembly GCA_905475445.1). NCBI lineage: Eukaryota > Metazoa > Arthropoda > Insecta > Lepidoptera > Noctuidae > Ochropleura > Ochropleura plecta. Next base: position 3,233,139 of record FR997735.1, read on the forward strand.
ACTGATAGATAAATTAAAAAATAGCGTCAAGGAGTTCGTCCTCAACGCTGTTAGTTGGCAGTGTCCCCAGGAGACTGGCCGCGTTGCCACGTTGTATGGCAACGCTAAGCCTCTGGCTAAAGTAAAAGCCAGCCCTTGGGTCACGGGAAGTGTCAACCAAGCATTTTGAAATTTCCTTAAAAAGGCTGTGAGCACAAGGACCCCACGGTCCCAGAGTTTCAACCCCAAACGGCTCAAAAATATAGTTCCCAATAAGGTTACTATATTTACGCCGCTTGAGGTTCGCAGCAGCAGCGCCAGCGCAGCACGAAGAGCGAGGAAGATGGGATGGCGCAAGAGTATCGACGCACGTTGTGTCCCACACTTAAGGCCTACCCAACTTCCACGGAAACAAAGACATACCGTCCGGTATAGTTTAGTTATAAAATAACTAAATTAATTTTAAAATTGATTTCAAAGTTTTCACTTTTTAGTCTGTTGTTTTACTAAGTGAAACAGTGTCCGCCAAAGAGTGTGTCCGCCATGATTATTACTTCATACGGTCATGTAAAGAAAAAGTGACAACTGTCAACTGAGCAACGTTTGTTATTTTTGTATTAAAAAAAAAAAACTTTACATTTTATTTTTATTCAAATAATAGTAATCATACCATGGAAGACGGTTTCGTAAAAAAAAAGACAGTACAAATTTACCAAGAATAAAATATACAACGAAACTGAAAGACTAATAACAGCGCATTTGTTTACATGACCAACTGACGTCATGACCACAGAGTAACATGACGTCAAGAGTATTTGTGATTTTACGCGCGAAAATAGAAATTGTAAAATTGAAATGCAGTTTCATGGCACTTATCGATTGATTAAAATCTTTTAGTTTTTTTGGTGGTTCACTAGGACCCTAGGATCAAAATGAGATACTTTTTAAAAATGGGTGTAATACCGTATTGTAAAAAAAGAACCTACCGTATAACAGTCAGTGACATTAACTGTCAACTGAAAGACGAAAAGGTAAGAGATATGGAAAAAAAAAAAACAAGAAAACCTTTACGTAAAGAATATTCAGATACGAAATGGAAGGCAAAAGAAAGTGACTTGATACTAGGAGATAAAGTATGTATATTTGAAAAAAAAATATAGAAATGTAATCCACAAGCTCCACCTCCGCCAAATAATAAAGACTGATTCAATAAACATTTTGGGGAGGAGATGGAAGGTGGTAAATTAATGATTGAATCAAAATAATTAGTTATGAATTGCAAATTATGTAGTCCTTCTTTAAGTTGATAAAAAATGGTACAATCTATACCAAACCGACTGTTGGTAACTTGAGAAATACTTTATAATGCAAAGCATAAGTATATTATCTATACGTCAAGATTAATATAAATCAATACAGGTAGTATTCTTATTTAAATTCAATAAAGTAAAATAAGGAAGGGATGTAGTGTATGTAGATAAACTTATGATTTGTCTCGAGCGCATACGTCACAAGGCGAGGGCTGAGTGGGAGTCAGTCGTTGTCCGACCGTCAACCCGTAAGCACGTGGTGGTGCGTTGCCGAGCCAAACACCAGATTATAGTGTAGCCACTACACTCATCACACAAAGTTTGTCCTGGGTGGGAATCGAACCCACGACCTCCGGCTCAGCAGTCAGGGCCACTGACCACTAGACCAACAGGCCCGTCAAAATATATATGTATATTTATATTTGTGATGCATCGTTTATGTTTATTCTTTTTTTTTTTTCGTTATTTCGAGTGCTCGTCGTCATTGCGACTAAGAAATATTTTTGCTTTCATTTTTTCTAAAATGCTTATATAATTGCATAACTCTTATCGCGTAAACAAAGCTTTATTGACAATAAAACTTAAAAAATATAATCTAAATGGTTCATTGCATTGTATTGTCAATAACACAGATTATTTTCAATAGTGGTGCGGCTCTCATAGTTAATTAGCGTTTAGTAGCACGCGAGTATCTAACATTGGGTAGGTACCTAATCTTACACATGAGCTGAAGTAGATGAGGCTGTCAGCAATGCTAACTATGGGAACAAACCGTCATATATCAAGATTATCGCCTGTCAATCTTGCGATTATGAGGAAGCGAAACTTATGAAACTATCTCAGGCCTTTTGCCGCTGACCTGTTGGTTATTACCATCCTTACTGCAACAAGTAGGTATGTAGCAACCTAAGTAGTAAGTACAAGGGAAAACAAACCTTAATACCTAATATAAACCCAATTTTTATAAGGACAACATTTTAATTTAGAAACAGTCTACATTTGTATAAAATAAGATAATTTTGCTAAGATCGATATCTCCTCCGATCTGAGGACGGTTAAAGCTGCGGTTTTCTATCAAGCGAAAATATCATTGCAATTTTTGACGGTACTGAATAAAGCACTGTCTGAGAAAAAGCGTCTCTTAACGCGTCCTCGAGTCCAATGGACTGTGGGCGAACTGGTTTGCCCTATATTCTAGTTATATTACCCCGATGAAAATCCTTGTAAGGGGTAACCTTTTCGGTCCCTGGTCCTCCTGCATAATGTTGACACGGTTGGCGCAGAGGTTGAGCTATCGACTGCGGCGCTGCGTGTTGCGGGTTCGATCGCCGCGGCGATCATACAAATATTTGTTCCGTGCGGCGCGCCGCACGGAACAAATATTTGTATGATCTACAGGTAGTTGTTTCTGGTCTAACTGTTTGTGTATGTGAGTTTAAATGTTTGTAAGCGCACCCACGATATAGTATAAAATTCCTAGTATGGGGCAACATTTTTATTTAAAAAAAAATTTGGAGTACGTACCTGTGCATGTGGCACGTTCCCGCTGGAGGCGCTGTTGAGCAGTGCGTGTGGCGGCATGACGGGCCGGTAGTGCGGCGGCACCTGCGCGTGCAGCACCGCCGAGCGCGAGTGCTGGAGCCCCACGCTGGCGTAGCCGATGCCTGGCCTGTAACATCATACAGTAAATCTTAGTACGACGCACGAAGAAGAGGCGTACCCAATGTCTAGCGTAGTGTGGGTACACTTTACTGTTTGTCCTTTTGATAGCCCAAGTTCTGGACCGACTCAATTCAGATAGCCATCGACATACTAAGACGAAGTAAAAGACAGTAGGTACAGCCTACGGGACAGAAAATGGCGTTGCATTGGTACTGTCTAGTCTACCATTACCGGTATCACAGAATAAGTAGTTCGGTGTTAATAGTGAAGCCATGGTACCTAATCTAATTACTTATTAGATTGCAAGTTAATCAACAAGTTAAACAACATTGCAAGTTAAATGACAAATAGAACTTAAAGGGCAAAAAAACAGAATCTGGTTCGAAGGACCAAAAAGCACAAAAATAGTTCCAGTGACTAATCTCATAGTTATAAAACTATGTTCCAATAAAAGCAAATTAATGACAATGAAAGGTTCTGTGTAGAATCTAACAAAAATAAAAATGCAGACAATCATCTATGATCAAAGATGTAGGTATAGGTATGGGTATTGGGCTGTAGGTAGGTAGATAGCATAGTGTCTCTTATTAACCGCGCGCCTACGTTTTATGTAACATAACAGAGATATATGCCTATATAAATAAATGTCATGTACATAATGTGACAAAACGACAAGATCGTTTATCTATGTACAAATTACAATGCCAACCCACCGCAGCCACGCTCATAATTGTTATCTAGGTATTATAGAGCTTAGCAGCATCACGGAGTATAAACATTGTCATTGAAATGTATTACATAAATGTAGGACGACTACCTAGATGAACTCGGGTGAAATCGGCGCTGTTTGGTGTAAGTAAACATAGACACGCGAATTACATGCATTATTTATTTAAGAAGCCTCGGTGGTCTTGTGGTCGTAAGTGCGACTGCTGATCATGAGGTCTTGGGTTCGATTCCTGGGTCGGGAACAGGTGGTATTTGGTTGTTTTGGAGTTCCGTACTTCAAAAGGAAAAATCGGAACCCTTATTGGATCATTTTGTTGTCCGTCTGTCTGTCAAGACCCTTTATTTTGGGATACTTAACTCTATGGTCCTTTTGTGCTGGGAAAATTAACTCTTTAAGTCTACGCAGTCAAAATATATGGCTGTAAATGTTGCAAGTTTGTACGTAACCTTCAGTGCGCGAGTCCGACTCGCTCTTGGCCGGTTTTTTATTAATTTGGCTGTAGCAACCACGGAGTCTGGATTCGTTGATGCGATTGATGGCAATAAACAACTTAAACATTTTTGTCAAGATGTGGATGTTCTATTAATCTATTCGGTACACATTTACCTAACCCCTTTTGGGACTACAGGCGTGATGTTATGTTACGTTCTACTTTCAAAAACTCTTCCAAATCTTAATATAGGAAGAAACCGATTGTATCCACTACCGAGCACAATTTCGGCGAAAAGCTCTGATTCATCGCAAACTGTTAATACTTCAGTTTATAGGTTGTAATTTATGGGCTAAATGTTAACGTAGTAGGGAATAATATACCGTTAGAATAAACATATTATATCTTTGGCACTAAGTTCATAGCGTCAGCATCAAATATTTCCGATTCCGACGTGCTAATGGCTGCCTATATCTGTCCGTGAACTAAACTGTATCTAGCCTTTTTGGCAGAACTTTTTATGTCATAACATTATATTGCATAACAGCGGATAGCATAAAAATCATTTCGCAAAACTGCCAGCTTTAAAGTATACCATTGTAAATTCGGACAAAGATATTCGGCCAAACAACAATTATATTAAATAATATTTACACCTTCATAATATTAGTTTAAAGAAGATTATGCGAAGTGTGTTATGCCAAATAAGTTTCAGAGCATTAAGATTCTGCTGGATGGATGGCACTCGTGTAAAATCACCCGTGTAATAGTCTAGTCAACAAGTGCTTTTTTAGTCAAAACTTTTAAAAGGCTCGGAAAAATATGGTTGAGGGCTCATTCGATTCGGGATCGAATCTAGAAAGTTTTTGAAAAAATTCAAGACCCGCTCGAAAAAATTGCAAAAGTTATTAACAAATTAGTAAACAAAAAAAAAGGGGTTTAGTTTTTTTGGTATATCTCAAAAACTATTTGATATATTTTGATTTTGAAAAAAGATTCAAAAAGAGGAGAAAATTTCCTAAAAAAAACTCCCAACTTGCGACATTGTAGGACCAATATTAAAAAAATTACAGGGAGCTGAAAATACGCCTGAAAACGGGTACTCGTGTTTCCGCAAGCCACGCCCCCTTCGAGCGCTTTAATGAAAAATATTATTTAAACATATTAAATGTTGATATTAAAATTTGAAAAAAATCAGACATATACAGGACAAATTAAAGAATGAAAGGCCGTAGAAAAAATATTTTTATCGCGATTTTATAAAATGTTATCCATAAATTAATTAACAATTTCTTCCGACTGGGCTATAAACATTGCAAGTTGCATAATTGTTAAACCAGAAATCTCAATTTTTTTTCCTCTCGTGGAGCTATTCTTCAAAGATTAAAGAAAGGATTTCCGTTGAGTAAATAAAAAAATTGTTAATTTTCGATTCGTTATTAACAAATTACCTAGGCGGCAAATTAAATATTTAAATAAATGTTACAAGAATTATTTTTTTTCCAATGTCGATGATCATTCGTTTTTCTATTAATAAAAGCTACCTAAAAATATTTTTTTATAAATTTTAATTCTTTTTGTTTATAAAATTGTTATAAACAAACAGATTTAAAGATAATTGAAATTTTTTTTTTGAAAATAGATTCCTCGTAAAAAATTATGAATTTTAAGATAAAAAACGATCCTTAAAAAAAATTTTTATTGCTAAAAAACCGTTTTGTTAATTAACAATTTTTTTTTACCACTTGTTAATAATATTAAGGTACGCTTTTTTTTAAATATCATTATTTATTATCCTCCTTAATAATCAAAAAAAAAAATTAGTTTTTTTATAAATTTTCATTGTTTATTAAATAAACAATTTGTTATAAACAATTAACTTTTTTTGGATAATTTTTTTAGAATTCTTTACACTAAAATAAAACCGACCAATTACCCTTTTGCGGAAAAAAAAATTAATTCGATAATAAATATAATTATTTTTTTTTGCAAAATTTATTTAAATATTTAATTTGCCGCCTAGGTAATTTGTTAATAACGAATCGAAAATTAACAATTTTTTAATTTACTCAACGGAAATCCTTTCTTTAATCTTTGAAGAATAGCTCCACGAGAGGAAAAAAAATTGAGATTTCTGGTTTAACAATTATGCAACTTGCAATGTTTATAGCCCAGTCGGAAGAAATTGTTAATTAATTTATGGATAACATTTTATAAAATCGCGATAAAAATATTTTTTCTACGGCATTTCATTCTTTAATTTGTCCTGTACATGTCTGAATTTTTTCAAATTTTAATATGTTTAAATAATATTTTTCATTAAAGCGCTCGAAGGGGGCGTGGCTTGCGGAAACACGAGTACCCGTTTTCAGGCGTATTTTCAGCTCCCTGTAATTTTTTTAATATTGGTCCTACAATGTCGCAAGTTGGGAGTTTTTTTTAGGAAATTTTCTCCTCTTTTTGAATCTTTTTTCAAAATCAAAATATATTAAATAGTTTTTGAGATATACCAAAAAAACTAAACCCTTTTTTTTTTTGTTTACTAATTTGTTAATAACTTTTGCAATTTTTTCGAGCGGGTCTTGAATTTTTTCAAAAACTTTCTGGATTCGATCCCGAATCGAATGAGCCCTCAACCATATTTTTCCGAGCCTTTTAAAAAGTTTTGACTAAAAAAGCACTTGTTGACTAGACTATAAGTCCAACCTAAGTACCTAACTAGACAATATATTTTGCTGGTGTCACGACATTACAATAAACCATAGAGAATATAACCACCTTTGCAATAAACACTGCTACATATTGTCGCACTAGGCAAAAAGTACTACTGCGCCATCTATGTCACAAATTAAGAACTAACTTACAATTCCTACATCACGCATGTAATGTTATCCGCATGTTAAGAAGTTATTATATTAGAAAAACAACAATTGTTGTCGGGTTTTTCTATCAGTAGCCTACCCGACGACACTCGTGTAGTCTTCTCTTTTCTATGGGGGATGAAGATCTCTCCACCCTGTCCTTCATACCTTGTTCATACCCCTAAACTTTTGGAGTAAAAAATCACGTTTTACAATGGGACTCAATATAACTGCACTCAAAACATAGTGCTATATTGCTATTAGATGCATTGCATAGTAGGTCGCCGGGGTCGCCGGAGTCACCGGAGTAGGAGCCGTGGAGAGTTGTGTAAAGTTAGAACATAAAAACTTCGGTCACTTTGTTGTCCATCTGTCGAGTTGAAATTAAAACTATTTACTCAAATGACTCCTAATAATCTCCGTAACTAGAAGATTCTAGAGCGACGAAGAGTAGAAACAAATGCCTATCGGATTCGTTACAGGTACTCTTACACCCTTTATTAAACAGAGCACTAAGTTTTCATTTTGCAATTTGTGTTCCTGCATTATACATATTTATATTGTGTAGCAAAAGTTGCAGCACTGCCTGCATGATGATGACAAGCTGGGGGTATTGTGTTCTTTCATATTCAAATCACCCAGCCATTACTTTTGAGCTACTATTGTTTCAATAATTTTCCTGACGAAAGACTAAATAGAACGATGAGGAAAAACCTGTACTACCTAAAAGGAGAGGGAGCAAAGTGGTGAAACGCTTAGTTTAAAACTAATATTTCAATTATAACAGTGCCCAACACAGCTGCCATTACGATTGTTATTCATGGTGGACAATGGCTCAGTGGCGCGTGTCCCATAGACATGAGCATAAACCTCATAAATAATAAGTGATCATTGTCGCGATGCCGCCCGTTATGGCGGTCCACTCCTGCGCAATGCCACGCAAATTGTTTCATTATGATAGGAAATGACGGCGAGGATTAATGACGAACTCATTGTGGATTTAAATAAGTAAGCACCTACAGCATGGACAAATCGATTATGAACAGTTAAGTAGTCATATTTTGGCTTAGAACTCCCAGTTCTGGGTAAAGGGTCGAGAGGTTTTTAAAATAGTTATAAAATTCGTAAAACCCAATAACACTTTGTAAACGTTGTTCAAATTGTGTATTGTCTTGTAGGTATATTATGATACATCTAAATGCAAAGCGACTAACGACGTCCCATGACTAAACCCGAGAAACAGCATTAAGAAAACAAGATCTATTGTAGGAATGCTAAAGACAGTCTCTGCTGCCATAGACTTTGAATATTCATCATACACATAACTCAGCACACTACACATAACAAGCATTTACTGTCATCCAACATTACAATTACCTCATTCAACTAATAAGCGCCTACTTCAGGTATGTCATTGAACTTCAAATTATCAGTTTTAACTAAGAATATCCGGGCCTACGCGAATCGACCAATTATTAGGTCGTTTGATTCACAATTTGGTCTGTATAAAATAAGGTGGATGCCAGAAAATTGGCCAAGGAATAAGCTGTACATCAAATCAACCTGAATGCACGGAATTGGTTTTTAATTCAACCAAAATCAAATTAAAAAGATTATCAAAACATTTTTTATAGGTCTTGTCGGATTGCTTTCCCATTGAACTATGATAAAGAGACAGAATGCACCTGTGCCTGCGCACACACTTTTGCACTGTCGATGGTTAAAACCTCCGCTGAGATTAGCCACAGTAGCCAAAAACGGTCAGGAGGACTTTTATTTAAAAGAAGGGCGCCCGTTACACCTGATGCAGGATGCTACTACATTTTTTCCGAAGAAAATAATCGCAACACTTGTCATATCAATAATTAACCCACGATTCTTGCGGTCGGTGCAATTCTCCTCTAATCAGGGGTATCGCTATTCTCTATTTACATCTTTCCTTTTCATGCAGTTCTCTAAACGCTACCCTAAACTCTTCAAACACCTCTTCCGTCGCCCTATTTCCCATCAACAGACGGTGAGTCTCGAGACCTAGCATTTCGCAACCGGTACGCTGACACTGGTGCCTGTGATGATGACGTGTCACAGAATGGGCACAAGTGGCGTGTCCTGTCTGTGCTGCACTCCATTGTCGGTTGACAACCAAGTGTTTATCTACTTTAGACCACAAACCCACGTGATAAATTTGAAAACGAGGTGAATGGCCGATTTGTTCACAAGTTCAGGCTTTTTCAATTTACATGATAAAGGAATATTTTGCAAGTGTGAACAGCCTAACTAAGAGATGGATGTGTTCTTTGCTTGAAGATGATTTAAATGATTGAAGCTTGATTCTAAGAACTAAAATCACGCTGTTGTATTTTATTATTGAATTTGCAACCAAGTGCGATTTCTACCAAAGGTTCACTTGGATAAAGTGCTGCTATTCGTTTCTAACTTTCTAATAATGTGCACTATCTAGTTAACTAATTTTCTTCCATTAACTTTCACATCACGCACTATATTAGATTATAGTCCAGCTGTTTGGAATTATTTTCATAAATAACTAACAAGCACTTGAACGATTCGATGCTGTCAGCTGGTAAATGTCTTTGGAAGATTTATAGGACCGTCTTAAATTATTATTCTGACTGAACAAGATCTACATTAAGTTGTGGTAGATGATCATGATTCTGTGATATAAAGCGTTGAATAACTTTTTTGTGACTGATAAATCTCCCTAAAGCTAAACTGACTTATATTTCACCACAAAACGACATTAAAAGTATTAAAATTGTTTATGTCGCTTAAATTATTTTATTACGAGGAGTAATTAAATAATTTTGGCGAAATTTACAACTGATACCTACTTGGTAGTTCCTAGTTTACGTTTACACTCCCAGCTGCCAAAATTCAAATGCTTTCAATATTATAGAAGTTTCGACATATTAAATTCACTCAATCTGCAGCTAAAATTAAACCCTCGAGTGGTCCGCTTTGAAATTAAACGTTATTGTTTTGTTGTCTGCAAGGTTGTTGAAGATAAAGACTGTTGAAACGAAAAAACATTTTACTCATGAAACCTAAATTCGGTAATGTCAAGGTGATAAATACATTATCATATAAATGAGGCGCCTAGGTTTAGGAATGATAGTTGAAAATACATCGGAAAAGTGGCAACAGATTAGACGAGCTACCAGAAACATAGTTTATAATACAAACTCCCGCTAGCAATTCTAAACAGTAATTATCGCTTTGTGGTACAACTTGATACAAACGAACTAGGTTACATTATAAACGAGGCAAAATAAAAAAAAAACGCATCTGTTGGAAACTTTGTCAAATCAATCGATCAAATATTATATAAAGGGTCATAACAGACAATTGACACTGATACGTGTGGTCGGTGTGGGGCTGTGCTAAGGCAATTACGTTTATACAAGACACCTAATACCAGCGCTCGTGTTGCAGCCAGCATTCCGTGACTCACGCTCAATTGCACGCCAGCGCAACTTTTCTACGTACATCACGTCGATGTCTTCACAAATTTTATCGTTATTAATGTTCCAATTTGTTTAGGAAAGTTTTACAATGCATTTGGAATTTACAAGAAAAGGATGTTAAGACACAGTTTCGAATACGGGGAGGGAACTGTCGACATGGCAGCCAAACCACCTGTGTTGACAGAATTTGCATAACGTTCAACGAATGCCAATAGACATTACGAGTAGTTCAGCACATGAATGTGAGCAATTAGTGAAAATGGTAAAACTTAAGCGAATGAAGTCATATTTATAAACAGAGAATAAAACGGTGTGGTACTTCGACCTTGAGATCGAATAATGACAAGTCGACAAAACATTGGAATTGTCTCTAAAGTTAGATGAGAATGACGCACAGTCCGTTCTATTGAATGGATTCTGTTTAGTCTGAGAAGGAAGTCTTTGAGAGAAACAGTTTAAAGAGCTAATACGAGAGCCAAATCAAAGAGCCATCACAAATTATGAAAGTGTTGTGGTGAGTAATGAAAATGAATCGTAGAAGTCACAGATGTGTTTGGGATGTGGCCACCTACGCAATTTTATATTACATACACGCTTCTGCGATGCCAGAAAATTTTCACGTGCTTCCTCTATTAAACACAAGTAAAAAGATTTTTTTTTTAAATCTCCGATATTTGGGTTACATTACAGACAATAAACATGCAGTAACTACGTTTTGTTAGAAAATTTTAAAACTGTTGAGTTCTTAAAACATTTAAGGGGAGTTTACTGGAGACTTGCATGCAGCTTTGACTACTTTGAAAATATTGATCACTGAGGAAACAATAAACAAGAGAAGAAAGAGTTCAGGATGATAAATTATGATTTCATTCATTTCGTTTTTTAAATAGATATTCAAGAAACAACATAAGGCGGCCAAGGTACAACTAAATTCCACTAAATGAACGTTATTTTCAATAGCATATTAACACAAATATGATAATACATCAAAAAAATATAAACTAAGTCAAAAGTTAATAAATGTTTAAAAATTCGTAATAGTAAAATAAACGTAAGAGTTGCTGATAGTTTTGATAAGAACCCCCACGCTTCAACATTATTTACATACGTCTTAAGAACCGCTTGTTTCCAACATTTAGGTATATTGTTATAAGCACGTTTTTACACGTATTTGTTCTGACCAGATATCAGCATCAGCCTTGTGACAACAGCTGTAGCGAATACCAGGATCAACAAAGGACTATAAAACATACTTGTAATGTAGAAAGACAAAGTCCTCTTTACGCCAGTCACCGCAATTACAATCTTGAGTTTAAGTGGCAAGGACAAACGACATGGTCTGATTAAGAGCTATGTCTCTGAAAATATGTATGTACTTACAAGTCAGAAGTAGAGTATCTTCCGCGAACCATTTTCACAAGAAAAGTTCTTTCAATATGGACTAGAAATCACAAGACTATACCACTACATCACACTCGTCATCGCACTGTTTGTTTAAAATCTTGATGTTTACGCGAGTTACAATAAAATTTATCACTATCTTCAAATGCAAATCTCAGTGCAAACTTGGCTATACTGCCGACAAATTACGTCTCATTTCCCTCTTAGCATCACAAGTTTATTAATAGAATCCAGTATCCGCGCATATCCTAACCCAAAGCTTCCACTTTGATCGCTTTTCAGCGCGCGGTGCATAAACTCCTCGGCAAGTGGGCAATTTGGCGGCGGATCACTCACGCGGCACTATTGAGATTTGTACTCAAAAATACGGAGTGTACGAGTCAAGTTCGTTCGTCGGAGGCGTTCGCGTTATAATTTCGTGGTTGTTTGGTCGCGGTCGTGTCGGGAACTCCGCGCGTCTCCCGGCGCGTGCGCGGACTGCGCGGGGCGGCACGCTGTTCGGCCCGTTTTGGCGCGCGCGGGCGTGTTCGCGTCACCGTAGCCAAGAACAAAGTGATAACAAAAACTCTACAATTGATACTACGAGTACGTACCTACGTGACGCGAACATCAGTTTCGCACATTGTTTCACAGATTTTTGTTTTGTCTCTGTTGGAGCTGTGCCAACAGCGACCATCGCTTCCAGTCACGTTACTACAGTTGATGAGAAACAAACTATTCAACACCAACCAGAGCAAGGTCAAAAACCGTGTGGACGACGGAAAATTATCTAAAATATTTTACTAAGACAACTGCGGCGACTTAAACTGGTTGCTAATTTGGCAACTTAAATAGAGGCAAACCAAAAAATGTAGTTCGAAGTGAACCTATAAACAGATAGGATAGGATAATGAAAAAGATCATCGTTTGAAGTCAAGGTTTTACATGGAGTCATTTCCCATCACATTATGCATGGCAATAGACCGCTATGGCTCTATATGGCGGGCATCATGAAGCTAAACTTGTCGGCAAGATTTTATCACACGAGTGGGTGCAGAAATTACGTGTTTGGTACCCGAACAGTATGGCAGCAGTTGGTTGGAGAAAAGAAAACTATAAATAGCGCCTAATGAACATAAAGACTTGGACATTGTTGTATATTAATCACAATATCAAACTTAAAAGAGACGAGGACCAGCTATTACTTAAGGGTTGCACCTCTATCAAAACAGAAGCGCATTTTCCCATGCTTTTATCCTTTTTTGTCGCTCAGATTCGTCATTTGCTAGAGCGACAAACAGAGGTTGATGCCGAGCGCATCGTAGATGATGCAGCTCTCTTGCTCTGTTTGCTGCTAGATAAGTCGCAACCCTTGAGCAGGGCTTCGCACGCTGATTTTTGATTAGTCAAACGATTAGCTTAGCTTATGAAAATAGGATAACACTCACCTATTGTGAAGGTCGGCAGGCTTGGCCATGGTGAACTCCTTAGCGTGCACATTGAGCTTGTTGCCGGAAGCAGATGCGGAGCCACCTGCCGCTGTTGTGGTGGTAGACGCGCCCGAACTCGCAGCCGTGGTCGCCACGCCGTCTGTGCGGACACCTGGCGGTCAACGGTGGTCGTCAAGAGAAGAGGGAGATAGGATAGAAGCTGTGTACTAGGTTATTGATGGAAGACAGTCATAGATGTACAGAAGCCACTACTTTTAATGTAGAAGCTGTGTGTGTTAAGTTGTAACGTGGCTGTGCCATCAGGACGTAATTGTGTTAATTAAGGGGTGAAGTAACAGTGATTTCTTATGATATAAGAGTTCGTAATGGCAGAGGTGTAATAAGAGCAATAAATAGGAAAAGCGCCTCATCCCTCCTATCCGGAAGGGCCATGGCAAACAAGTGTGTATGAATGAACAGATGGAACTTGGCCAAAACACCGTGACACACTGACAAAATATAGATCAACTGGAAGTCTAAGCGTAGACTCAGACCGGATAGATTTCGTGTTAAGAAAAACTCAATAAAATTACATTCAAAGTTCATAAAATTTCCATGGTCGATGTTATTATAAACAAAAAAACTACTTCACGGTCATTCCTGTTTTTAACGAAAACAAATTTAATTATAAAGCACGCTTAAAATGTGGATCAAGACCATAAACCAAAAAGGCGCCAAGTCTATCTAAACACAAGTTACATTTCATTGCTAGAATGTTGCATTCTCTTCAGTTATTTTTATTCCATGCAAATACTCACATATACTAAGTAATACTAGCACAAGAGGCCAGACTGTGTACAAATACAATGCTATCTCTGTTCTAACCACTTATCACGACAAAAATCGGGCGAACGACTTCCAAAAACGTACTGACTGACTAGTGGCAAAACAAAGAGCAATTGGTACCAGAGTACTAAACGCAGTACGAAGCCACACATTGATGGGTAAAGAAATAGATAGCCAATATGGAACACCATTACAAAACCACGTGGTAAACATTGAAAGAAAACATAAGTTTAGTGAACAGCAGTTTTACAACAAACGTCACATCCTCATAAATGTTGATACTAATCGGTGCAGATTGTTGATTCTTTTAACGTTCTTTTGACCTCACGACTCAGTATTTTGAATGCTTCATCTTAAGAGCTTGTTTGAGTCATATTCAGTCACTCATAAAACATTTTACAGAGAAACTGCGTCACAGTGTTTAGTAAAGTTATTATAAGGTTTATTTTCGGATATCGACGCATGTATTCAAAGAAAATACGCTTTGGGCGGAGTTAAATTATCGATAGTTTCTATCATCAGCAGCTGGAGTTAGGTACATTGCTAGACAAATGCTCGCCCAATAACGTACTACTACTACTAATGTACCCATTGACGTATATGGCTTCGAAGGGGCATGGCATGGCCGATACGATGAAGCATAATCGTCAAAATCAGATTTGTTGTGAAATTATTGGGGGGGTTAAAAGTATTTTTAGCTTTAAAACCAATAACCAGGCTTTTTAGAGCGACAGCCCCCCCAATACGACTGAATTATCAGACAGTAACATTGGTTCTTACACCTCCGCATTTATAGACGAAGTACAGTTAGTTTTATTGTGTCCGGTGCACCGCTATCTTCGACTGGTATGTGGGGCTCACATTGGAAACGTATTTTTTTATGAATTGGAGCAGATATCATGCTCTTTAAAAAGGTTTTAAAGAAAATCGATAACAAAAGACTGATGTTTTCCAGTGGAGTAGTTATTTTTGGTCTTTTTGGCCAATACATAACCCACTAACCCAGAAATTTGAGGTTTTTAAGAAAGGGAAGATAAATAACGAAAACATTTTAAACTAAGTAAATACAAAGTAGTAAATAAGGACACCAGGAAACTGTCAAAACCGTATAAACACTGCGAGACATAAACCAGCTCAACTAAAGACCATAAACTATGAAACTATTAAGACTTCAATTTGCTTGAACGAAGTCCTAATAACATCTAACAGAACGAGACGGAAAAAAACGGCAATCACCTAAATCTGAACCAAAATAATAGCAATATAGCAACAATATACAAAATCATCACGAACAATGTACCAAGCGTGTGCGTTTAATTGGGTAACCTAGATCATCGCGCGCCACACGCGAGCCGTCCCGCTCAAATGCACAAAAGCGAAACTTTCATCCAAAGATTTAATTGAAGTACCTATGTATACAGTTTTGACTGAACAACTGAATATTGTAACTGACAATGATTTAAAATGATTTCATTTAGCGTTAAACCCTTTTTTTAATGTTGGCTGCATTGAAGAGGCGTTTGAGAACGGTGACTACGAGTGTGACCACATTTAAGGACGAGGAATCACCTAGCTAGCCAGCCAGAAAGAACGTATGTCCATGCAAGAGCGAAAAACACATCTTGTCGTGTCGCATGTCGATGGCAATCTAAATTCTTTCGGCCCAGAACAAAGCCACGAGCAACAGGAGACACAGGCCATGATATAAAGAGCCCCATCGTTCGTGCACCACATTTACAATCTAGAACAGAGTCAGTCTTTAATGATCTTCACTTGAACGGGTTTGTCTAACTACTTGGTAATTGGTGATATGTGATCGGTTCAAATTGTTTCTGCATCAATGTGTGGTCAAACAGGTCGGTTGGTTACTCCCTAAATCCAGTATATTAATTGAGAAACAAAGTCGTACAACCTCGTTAAATTAACATTCGAATACAGGGTTTTGTTTTTCATGAATGAACGATAAAGTCAGAGGACTCAGAGAATTACCCTAGGGGCGCGACCTACTTTAGGCAGACAACGAGAAGATTATTTATCCAACAACTTTTGAAAATATAGGGCTAGTTTGCACCCGTAAATACAGAAAATCGTAAATGAGGTTAAATATGACAAGTCAAAGACAAGTGTAGAACTAGAGCTGTCAGTTCCACAAAATCGCATGCTTAACTTTTTTAAATTTCTCAACTCAAAGCAAGCTGCCAAGAATAATACAGACATTTTTTATTTACATACAATTATTTCATTGTTTAACGTCGCCAAAACACTCATGTTTTGTGACGGAAATAACATATCCACCGCCAAGATTCAATATTGACAGTACACAAATACAGGCCAGTTTCAAACAATCATCCCGACCGGCATCTTATCTGAACAGCTCAATGCAAATAATTTGGCCATATCAATAACTAAAGCTACTGCTGCTGAATGCATAAACAAACCTGAGGCATCAGAAACTGGTTGAGCAGCAGTCACGGTCACAGAAACCGATACCGGAGTCACGGACACGGGAGAAACGGACACCGGCGACACCTGAGCCACGGGAGCGACTGGCGCGACTGCCACCGGCTGAGATAACGACTGTTTCACGATACACCGAGACATAATAATATCTCACTTTTATCACAACACATAAAACTACAAACAAACATTCGTCTGACAAACGCGTCCCGTCGCAACAAACATTCGACTGTCGACCTGTTCCAAATATGAAATTTGTTTATATTTAATTTTGGCGCCAATTTCACATGGAGACGCTTGCTAGCCAAGTTTGTATTTACATTCAGCCTGTGACTTTCGAGAATCGGTGTGATATCATAATAAAATCGATTACATTTGGGTTACATGAATAAATTAATGATAAATTAGTATCTATTGATTGAAAAGTAGGAACGAGAAAAAAGATAAGAATTGAGAAAACTGTTTCATAATAAAATTCTATACAGTAACGTGAAGTAGAAATAAAACTATTTTTCTGAAAGTTCTGAAACAATGGTAAGCCAACTACCCCAGAGACTTAACTTTATCTCTATGTGCCTATTCTCATAATAAATAAGCAAACAAGCACCTCATAAGATACATTTATAGTGGCATTGTTGAGATGCACAGATCATTTATCATTTACACTAGGACGTTTCCAAACCAAATTGTTCAACTAAGTCCTAACATCGCCATCAAGACTGGTATCATCCAGGATTTTCTCACTTACCGGGAGGCCTGTAGATTTCCAGCGTAGGCTTCCCTTTAGCATTGGTCAGGATCATGCTCCGTCTTTTCGCATTGTGGAACTGAAAAAAAAAAAAGATTTTAAAGGAAAAATGTGAAAGTTTCGACTTGGGCCAATTAAACGAACTAATAAATAAGAGACAGGAAGGTATAGATCCTTAGGTGATTGGATTGATTGAAGGGCCTGATTCAGAAGGCAGTACTCCTGGATACGGCCCGCATTGTGAAGAGGTTGCTGCCTCTGGAGCACTAACCACCGGTAGCTTGGACCCTGCTCCCGATACCGGTGGACCACTATTTTTATTTTATTTTTTAATTTTTTTCATATATTTTATAAGAAACATTTTAAAACTAAATAATAAGGTAAAAAACTAATAAACAATAATAAGATAGAAATGTTACTGTGATGCTACATTTTTGTTTAGGGTTTAATTGTCAGGCTTAGGGGGCGCTGTCGCTGTTAATATTTTACACTAGCTGGCGCCCGCGGCTACACTCATCAACCTAAACACCCATACATCCATCCTCACAAACATTCGCATTTATAATATTAGTAGGATTAACTAATCTGTGGGAATTTTACTGAAAATTACAATGAACGCATTCATTCCGACTTCAACCACTCACAAAAAACAAATCATGTCCAACTTTACCCATTAGAGAACCATAGAATAGTGTATTGATCCCTGCCAAATATATGATTCTCCTTTTCAAAGAAGGAAACTAGTACGATAACTGTTTTAGCCTTTTTTTGAGATAGAAATTATTAAATAACTTGCGAAGCAGAGGGTAGTGTCGGTCTGGATTTTACTGACTCAAACCCATCCATGTTCCTTCTTTTGCTCTTTGAGTTCCGGTATCTCTTTCGAATAACCCCCAACCCACTGTTTGTATATTCTGAATGGACAAGAAGTCACAAATTTACACCTCACTGTCCGAGGATGATGAAACCGTGTACCTAATCATCGACTAATATAACATATTTTAATTCTTTTGTTTGGTTGTTACGTCATATTTACTTAGGTCTAAAATATTAATACGCAGATAAAACTTTGTACTTTGGTTCTAGCAGTTGGAGTAGTACAAAAAAAATACTTTTTAAAACAATGCGCTGGTGCAGCTAGGTAAAATAAGGAGCGGTGACCTTACCTATTCTTTTCCTATTCATTGCTGGAATTACTACTTCAAATGCATTTTAAAGAGATGGGAACACCCACCAGTTTGATAGATAGACAGAATATGTGGTATAGTATGAGAACCGATTAATCCATAATATTTGTATCCCAAAAATCGGTCCCGTTAATATTTATTTAGTTTCTCATTAAGTACAGACGCCTGCAGGTCAAGCTACCCGAAACTGTCAATTTTTCCCAATGAACCTTGAACCTTATACTTTTGAATTAAAGTCGAAAATCTATCAAAGAAATCTGACAGATTGTAGTAGCTTGATGTGCAGGCGTCTGTACAAAAATGTGTCAAGACTAATCGATTACAAAATACAGGCAAAGGCTATCGAGTTATGCAGACAGGACGTAGGCGTCGGAGTAGAGCGTGTCGCGAATTCGCGATCCTACCTACGCGTTAACTGCAATCGTACTAGAAATCCTTAGCACATACCAAGGTCTTGCTAACTAAATCAAACAATTGCACACTAGACTGTTGCAAATTCGTAAAATATAGCCGCCATTTTTAGCTTTCAGTATGATACGCTAGGCTATTTTTGTTCCACGATGAGGCCCTTTGGGACAAGGTCGTTCCTATTACAGTATTGTGTACCTACAGGAGATGACGACCTATTTTCTGCCTATAACAACATACGATCTCACTATTACAAATTAAAAGTAAGTCACAAATATGTTTTACGGAAATAGTTTTAACTTACCTGATTATGATGCATGTTGTGATGGGATTGAGGACGTATGAAGCTCCTCTCCCGCATGATGACGCCAGGTGATGCAAAGTCCTGCATCCTGTAGCTCCTCTGCAGCTCGTTACCAACACCAATTTGAGTCTGCATCTTGCCGATTATGCTAATCGATTTAACGGATTCAAGCACTATGTTTAGATTATCTGTGGTTTTGCCCACGGCTTCCCGCCTTTTATGACAGCTTGCCTTTTATTTTTTAAAAAATACACTGCTTTTTTTCTTTGGTTATCGATGCAGTCGGGTATTTAGTTAAGCATTTTTTTTTATATTTTATTACGTAGTCAGAAATCTCTAATTAGTTAGTTTATCCTCTATCGATTACAAAATTGAATATTATCAAAATAAATACACTAGATCAATGACTAGTATTATAGTTACTTTACGCAATGTCACACTTATTATGATTAAGTGTATTTTTTCTATTTACAATTTTAAAATAAACAACTAACAATACAACGGGCAATACGCGTCAAAATGCGATTTGAAAACAGCAAAGCAATTAAAATAATGTAATAATTATTAGTAAAATAATCACAATTTTTATATTGTGACGTCACGTTAGAGATCACTATTTTTCTCTTTTTATATATGCATATATAAATGTACATAAATTAAAACCCTCTGTCGTGGCCACTGATAGAGGGCGTTCTGTCGAGATTTTTTTCGTTTTTTTTAGTACGGCTTTTTACAAGAAATAGTGCAGGTATATTGTAGTGCCTGACAGTCACCGAGCGATTTTTTACAATTTTTCGAGGGGCCGAGAAGTTACTTCTTCAGCGCCAAACTCGAATCGTTTCGTCGAAGGGGTTCACAGAACCCTAATCTGTAACAAGAAAAAAAATCTGCTTATTTATGGTTGCATACCTTACCCGTTGACATGGCGACAACATGGTAAGCTCTATGGCTCCAGATAACCATGTTCAGCCATCCATATTCATACATCTCTTTTAGAGATATCGTAAAACAAGGTAACAAGCTAATAATATTTTATTAGGACCGCAATAAACATATTTTAATGAAACCATTTTCAATAACAAGTTCTTTTAACTTTTGTCTCTGTATGATGATTCACAAGACTAAGCCCAGTTTCCCAAAATGGCGGCAACACAACGCAGGTTTAAAGAAATATGAATGGATTTATAATGAGTCAGTGGATTAGCTACATTGACACTCCTTTGCGTCATATTTACGTCGTAGATGTAACATGAACTGATGAATTGTAAACGACATTTCAATATAGTTACACGACCAGCATGGCTGTCGTCGATGACGAGAGGGCTTTTGATAATGTGTCGAGCACTGAGACGTTTTCTAAGCTCTTCATCACTGCTATATCGATCCGTTAGTGGACGTACTGAAGGATCTATACACCTTGGTCCCGCTGCAGAACCGCATGCATACCCTGTCTAACATATCAATAGGGGAGTGTAGCAGGGCGATACAATTTCACCGAAACTTTTCATAACAGTTCTGGAACACACCATGAAAACCACATTGATACTTTTGCCTGTTTGAAACCAGCCAAGATTCCGCTACGTCTGAAGTACCGTTTCTACAAACAGTGTTTTCTATCCACGATGACGTGCGATCCTGAAACATGGATTCTTACGAAGGAAGCTGTGTACAGATTGAGAGTTGCACAGAGAGCCATGGAGCGTTCCATACTCGACATAAAGTTTCTAATGTCGACATCCGAAGACGTACAAAGGTCTTCGATAATGAAAACGCGTTATGGATCTAAAATTGAGTTGCGCAGAAAACCTAACACGTGGAGTAAAACTGTGACCTAATGGCGTCCAAAGATTGGTAAAAGAAATTTGGGTCGCCGGCAGTGAGATGGGCAAACGACATGGTACAAGAAAAGTGAGGCCTGTAGCCAGCAGTGCATCCAGGTTCGGTTATGGTGATGATTAAACTTTTAGTCGAAATTTTGGCATTTGTTGATCCAACAAAGACACGTTTTTTTGGGTAGAATACAAGCATTTATGTGAATGGTACAGCGTTTGCATGATTCTCTTTTAAGCGGGTGTTTCGAATCGGAACAAACGCCGCCATCTTTTTTAATAGAATTTCCAAAGACAATTTATCAAGCGCGCTAAAAGATCTTTGCATTTAATGTACGGCGCGTACATTGGGTTATGAACACAGTAATCCAAATTAAAAAGAAAACCGGCGTTTTTCGTTCGTTCTACATTTAACCACATCCGTTTACATAATATCCTTATATTATAGCTATTCAGGTGTGCACTTGAACAGTATCTTTTCAGTTCAGTAACCGGTTTACAAAACTACATATCATTGGCATTGCAATTTGAAGCCAGTTGAAAATAAAGGAAACTACCAATTACGTGGACCTATTACGTCAGCCTTGTATTTACTTTGTGCTGTGTTTTAGGCGTAATTTTCACAATAGTTGGGGCTTGTTTTTGTAGTTTTTGTGTAAAATATTTCGTGAGGAGCTCGTTACTAAATAATAGCAGGGTCTCAGGTCAACTTTTAGGTTAAGAAGCGCTAGCTTAGGTAGCCTGTGGATGGGTGACCACCCGTTACATAAGCAGGTAAGGATGTTAAGCTGTTGGACACAACAGCAACACTGTAACGACTATTTAACTAACATAATATGATGATCTTTGAAAGGGGTATAGTGTTACCCAGTGTTAGTAGTTTTGGAGGTCAGATAGGTAGTCGCTCCATGTAAAATACTGGTATTCAGCTACACCCGGTTAAGCTGGAAGCCGACCACAACATAATCGGGAAAAGGCAGGCAAATGATGATATGTAAAATATTTTGTCTGTTTTTGGCAAAAGGGTAGGAGAGTTATGGCACATCAATAGGTACTACAATTTTTTTTGCAACAGAATTTTAAAAACCAGGTTTTTTACTAGAAAAGCCGAATATCAGCTGCTAAACCATCACGTGGTATACTTCGCCACCCTCGTTAGCGGCCATTACTTCTTCCTGTTTACAGCACTTGGTTACCGAATACTTTTGTTGTTAACCTAAACTGTCCCACTTCTGGGCAGAGACCTTCCCGCATTCCTTCCACTTCAGTAAATGTTTTTGTATGTATGTATATGGTACACTACGTAAGTCCATCCCTCTTATCGTAGTAATACTATCATACACGTGGTTTCATTAAATCGTAGAACACCTGCCACCGGGATTTGAACTGCAATGGCCCATCTGGAAATCTCGTGACCGATTGCGAGCCCAAATTGGCCGCTGGCTGTAGAAATAATCTGGCCTACTGGCGTATCCTTGATCCATCGCAAACACAATGCCAGAATGGAGCCATTTTGTCGGAGATGCCACACCTCCTGTCAGGATTTGAACGAAGTAAATGTTAGAGCTGTGTGGCCTTTTTTTTTGGGTGTGAAATCATCGTATAACTTCTTTGGGAGTGTCAAACTTGTACTGACTAAAACCCACCCATGTTCCTTTCATTTCCTTTTATGTTCCGGGGCCGCGGTATCTCTTTCGAACAACCCGCAACCCCGGCAGGCGTTGGCCTTGGCAGGCCCCTCTGCTTTGCTGACATCTCTTTGAGGCGCGCGTGGAACACTAACGCGCCGTCCGCGTCGACACGGCCTGTCGTCAATAGACGGACGGACGGTGAGCTACCCATTGCTCACCGTCAACCTGTGTGGCCTGACACTTTTGGTCTGACCCAATATAATTTTATCGACACGAAAAGAAGACGATTTTAAGCAAAAATAATCGCTTGCACAATTCAGCCAATGTTCTTCAGTATGAAGCAAAGTTCATTGATATTTCATAACGTCTATGGTTTAAAAATATAGTTCATCTCGTTCAGCTCAATGAGCGTTGCAAGAGTATAAACAAACTTTTTATATGCTTGTACCATTTTATATGCTGCGTAAAAACGAAACGAAACGAACTAGATATGAAAATAGATACTATTTTAATGGGCAAGGCTAAAACATTTGTACTTACTGTTTTGTAAGAATTGATTTCAATAATTTATTAGATCACACAGACTGGTAGACAGAAATTCATGGAAAAGCTCTGCCACCCTAGAAAAAGGTACGCGATCATGGTCTATTTATGGCTATCTAAATTTACTCAGTCCAAAACTGAGCTATATTGGAATCTCATAAAGTCTAACTTATTAACTTCCACTGTAATTAAGTAGATTCAAGTTTTTCTTTCCAACAAGTTTTTTCTGCGTCATTTTCGTCGTGAATATGACGTGAACGTAGAAAACCACACTAGTCTGTCTGACATTGATGGCTCAATTATATGTTGTGTGTGTGACAGAAATATCAATGGAGACGAGCTGAAACTGCAGGGTGCGTTGAACTGCGCGTACGCAGCGGGCGGCACGACTGAGAAATTACTTGTTTTCACCTGAAATCGTTTCGCGGATTCGAGAAATGTTTTGTACAAAGAATACGAAGACAATAATGTGAAGTATGGCGGGAAATTATTTTGATAATATGTTTTTTTAAGGTTTAAGGTTTGGATATCATCAACTGCCTTTGGTTGGACTGGCTGCCTTTTCCCAATTATTTTGGGGTCGGCTTCCAGTCTAACCAGATACACACGAATACCAGTATTTTACATGGAGCGATTGCCTTCTCACCTCCACAACCCAATGAGTAAAGGCCTACAGGGCACGACTGGGTAATACGACTTGGTAAGACTCGTTGTCAGACTTTCGGGCCACTGAGTACCTGTAACGGATTAACGTGCTTTCTAAGCCACTGAGGAAACTTGTTAGGTAATGGGTGGACACCCATCCACGAATAAACGCGGCTTAACTGGAGTGGCTGTAATTATTTTCCACTATTTGACATCCTAAAATTTTTAGCACCTCGTTACAATTTAATAGAAACCTAATTAATATTTATAAACGTAAAAAGTGTATAAAATTAAGTATTGGGTTTTTGGAAAAAATATTTCTACCAAAATGTTCATTATAGAATTGTGTATCTATTAGTGTCAGTAGCAAAATTAAACAATGTTTACTTTACGAGGAGATGCATGTTATTGATATTTTTTCTCATTTCTGCGGCTTTGTTGTAAGGAGATTTACTAAATAATGACTCAATAAAAATAAAAACTAAATCTACAATAATAGAATCAAGATTATAAAGAAATTTAATGTATTTTTTTTGTTACTTAGTTCGTTTTAAATAACTAGTAGATAGCTCTAGAAAACTGTACAAAAACGGCTTGCGCGGCGGTTTGGTCGGGGTGGCGATGGCGCCTTAAAAAGATTTTGCTGTCCGTCTTACCCTTCGAGAACCCTAAAAACCTTTCAGACATCTACTCTATTTGACGACACGATTGGCGCAGTGGCTGAGCGATAGATTGCTGCGCTGCATGTCGCGGGTTCGATCCCCGCACGGAACAAATCATTTGTATTGCCTACAGATAGTTGTTCCGGGTCTGGCTGTTTGTGTATGTGAGTTTAAATGTTTGTAAACGCACCCACGATACAGGAGTAATTCCTAGTGTGGGTCAACGTTTTTTTAAAAATAAAAAAAAATAAAAGAATCTATGGTCGGGCGGGACAGAGGTTTGGCTTACTACTGCATCTACATGCACAATCGTCTGTGGTCGTAGGGCTAACGTCCCATATTATACGTTATTGCCTCAGAGATAGAGTAGACAGTACAATGACTCACCGCTCTCTCGTTGCAGCCTGTCGTTTCGTCCTCTGCACTAGAGACTCGTTCACGTACTCGTATTTATTTCACTGCAACAATGAGAAAGTTCATTTTAATTCGTTATTTAATGTATATTTGATGCAATCGTTTCAGTTGTAACGTGACAGTCGTTACAGGTAGTCAGTGTTCCGAAAGTCTGACAACCAGTCTCACCAAGCGGTATCGTATTACCCAGTACGAACTGGGTTGTGGAGGTCAGATTGGCAGTTGCTCCATGTAAAATACTGGTATTCAGCTGCATTCGGTTAGACTGGAAGCCGACCCCAACATAGTTGGGAAAAGGCTTGGCAGATGATGATGTTTCAGTTGTAACGTCTAGTATGCTTGTTTGAAGAACATTGTGGGGTTCAGGATTATTTATTCATTTTAGAATTTGGATATATCTGAAATTTGTGATCTATCTCCATCGTTTTAGGAAGTTAACTAAAAGTAAACAAATAAACCACGTGACTTGGGGGTGATAAACTTTTTATACTTAACAAAAAAAAAACTATTTTGTGTCTTCTAATAACTTATACTTAATTTTAGAAATGGAATAATCATAAAATACCAGGAAGTAGTAGTAACGCAATTTTATTTCTTTCTTTCTAATTGCAACATCAGATTTTTGCTAAGTTATTGAATTTAAAAACAGAATATAATATAAAAAAGGGTCATATTTTTTCGTAATTTTTTTTGTTGTGATGGTAAACAGAAATCGCTATTGTGTTTAAGGGATTTTGTTTGGGCAGATTCAACCTTCGGTGATAGTACTTCTAAACGTACGTTTGAAGTCATTAGTTATGTTATATATATATCAATCTTTTACGTTTTTAATTTTTTAATGTTACCTATTCTTTTTATAAATTTTTACTTTTTAATATTGTTTTTTTATGTTATTTTTGATTACTGATTTCAATTCTGACTTTTATATCTATGTGTTTGTTTATGTTTTCGAACGTATGGCACTCGTGGGCAGCAGCTGAAAATCAGCGTCAGGTGGCGGCATTGTGTTGCCATCTGGCAGTTTGCTGAGCTGAGGCCCTTTTGGCATTATTTATTTTATTTAGTTTAATTTCAAGGTGTTCCTGTTTTCTTTTTCGTTTTTAATAATGTTAAATAAACGCAATTTTTCTTTCTTTCTTTACCACCCACATTTCGCCTTGTCGGATTGTTCCAGGTAATAGGGGGGACCTTATTGCCATTAGCAGGGAACTAATTCAGACTCCGTGGCATGATGCTGAGAAATTCCTGGTAGAAAAACCCAGTAACACTGCCCAAGCCGAGAATCGAACCAAGAACCTCCGTTCTATTAGCCAAACCATTCTTAACGCAGCCCATCCCTCGTTTATTTGTATGCTCATGTCATTTCTGCTGGCCAGCAAAAAAAATTGCCTTATGTTTAATTTTAATGAACATTTATTAATTTTTAAGATTTTTATCTCAACTGTATCTAACAAGCCTCTGCTTACTTATTAACTTTGCTGACTGTATGTCAATATGGAACAATGACACATTATGTGCGTTATGGCTTCTTGAGCTCTCGATAACCAGAACAAGGTTAATTATTCAATGTATATATGATTTGAAGAAGAATGATTCATCCATTCCACAACTATACTGTTTTTGCTGTAGCACGGTGCGTGTGGTATTAGATGAGATATCACGTTTAGTGAGGAGATGTATTGCTACGATGGGTAGTCCTTTAAAACAATGATATTCAGGGTAGTCTATGTAATATGTAAAATTGTCTGATTATATTCTAGTGTAAAAAAATACGTGTGGCACTCGGGGACTGCCGCGGTAAAGCTATTGCATAGCATTTTTTATCAACTTATGCAATAAATAAAAACAATCGAAATAAAATATTTAAAAAGTACTTCCAATGCAAAGAAGTCGCAAAAAGAAACATGTTTTATCAACTTAGACAATAAATAAAAAAACTAAATATAATATTTAAAAAGTACTTCCAATGAAAAGAAGTCGCAAAAAGAAAAACTAGACCTTGGGTTTGATCCAGCGTAATGTCGATTGACTATCCGATTCTCTACCAAACACGCTATTAGAATAATAGAATCGGGATTGAAATAACTGATTCTTAATGCACTGTAAAGAGAGTTGAAACGAGACTTGATAGCTTGCACAAAAAACTGGAAGAACGCGCAAAAAGTCTGAAACAAGTTGCGTTTGATTCTTAAAGTTTTCAGAACTTCTTTGCTTTCGTTAGGTACTGTAATTCAGGCTTATTGCAGTTATTTTAGTACTAGAAACTTCAGTCTTACTAACTTAATTAAGCTCTAGCTTCAGTAGAATTTAAGCATAATATAACTTATCAAAAACAAATCTAGAGTCAATCACGAATGAATCATTAAAGCATGCAAACACTATGTGAATGAAACAATCATTATTATTGAAATGAAGACGCCGAACACACAAATTTTCAGCGCATTTGCAAAAAAATATCTATTTACTGACTGAATTTAGTGGTATAGTACTAGTTTCCAGACAGTTTTGCATATTCATAGTAGATAATAGAGATGACGCAGTTTATTCAGCATGCCGAGGAATATTTTAGAAATGACACATACCTACCTAGTACCTAATGTGAGCAAGAAATGCTAATTGAATACTCGATAGGTTAGGTTATCGCTTGCTTCTTTTATTTCAACGCTACATCACTTAACATGTTAAAAGAATATGCATAAAAGTCTCAAATGGTTAAATAAACTACAGGGCGTCAAAAAGTTCGCCCACATCACTGTCAACAAGCAAAGTACCCAGAAAGCTGGCAGCATTAGGTACCGCGTTGGACACCAATGTGACAATAACCAAGCGCCATGCGGGAGAGTCCGCGGGCATAGCGCCTTAATAAGTGAATTATAAGATTTTCCTCGGTCTTAGTTGAAGTGATGCACTTGGTTGGTGTCGCTGTGTCCTCTGACATCATCGAGTCACGCATTCATTAAGTATATTATACATGTTTTGCAAGGTCGAGTGTCAATTTTAAAGCGAAAAATTGTAGGGACACATCATCATTTGGCAAGCCTTTTCCTAATTATGTTAGGATGGGCTTCCAATCTTACCGGATGCAGCTGAATACCAGTATTTTACATGGAGCGATTGTCTATCTTATATCTACAGCCCAGTTAAAAAAGGACACACAAGGTAAATCCTAAATGTTTCGGTGATGTCTCCATGGCATTGTGCGCAGTCCACAATACCTTCTCCACTCTCTGGTTTTATTCCTGAGCTACAAGGAAGCCACTAGTCAATCTAGTTGCTTTGATATTTCCAACTTTACAAAGTCATCATCATTCTTTTTTAACTAGCCTCCTCTGTCCCATTACTGTGCAAAGGCCTATCTCCTCCCCTTCCACCTCTCACAAACTCGTCCTCCTTCCAGCCCTGATGGACCCTGTTTAGTTTGTCCCGCCATCTCCTGCCGCGACCTCGTCTCACTGTATCAGGGCACCAGTTTGTCCTTATCCCAGTTTATTTGAGGTCGGCGCAGGATCTCTACTTCTTTTACATTTCTACTGCTCGTCAACTCAGCAGTCACCTCCTTTACAGTTATTTCATGCTTCACACAATTGACAATCCATCTTTCGTTTCTTTGGGAACATGGGAACTCCCTCTTATTCCTGTTACATAGAACCTAAGGTAAATACGATTGAGATTTCCAACACAGCAGACACGCAAAAGATTCATTTGAGAATCAAGAAAAATCAATTTAAAGACGCAAATCAAAATACCTCATAAAAAAAACAGAACAGAATCCATGTAGGCGGAGCATAATGACATCACCATGTTTACTCATGTACACACATGCTTGAGAGTAGCAAAAGATATTATCTCCGAACTCAAGCGTTTAAATCCCAACTGTATCTTAACAAGCGAAGGTTGGTATTACGTTGTGGAGGTTTCCGAAGTTACGGCAGGATGCGCAGGAGATCTGTGGCAGACATTACGAAGTCTGCAAAGGTTCTGGGTCAGTGAGCACGCGCTGCTTTTGTTTTGTCGCGGTATCGATTCATTGATCGAATGGAATTAATCGAGTTTGAACACAATGAGCTTGGTTGTTGAGCGTCCTTGTGTTCGGGGCTTGGATCGTGTTGTTGATTTGTGGTATAACGACAGATGATGTTTGATTCATGTCTATTTTCAGATCTTCAGTAGGTACTTTCGAGCCGATTTTCCTTACGGATACGCTTTTGCCGTATGACTTTCTAGGATTCGAAATATTTGTTCGCTACTGATTTTGCACTGGCTGGACTTTCTATCTTTGGCGAATATTATGATTGTTTTTTTGATTTGTCCGTTGACTCGACCTGCTAACTCATCCTACCCTCGATTCTACAGTATAGTAATTTAGACAGTTCAGTCACATTAATAAATAAATAAGCCTTTATTCAGACCGCAGTTAACAATAATACATAGTTTACTTAATCTAACAACTCTGACGAGTTGGTGACACCAACAACTTGGTCTGTTTGCCCAACTTTGGCAAAGGCCTCCTCCATTTCCCTCCATTCTGCTCTATTTTGAGCTCTCCTAGTCCATATTTTTCCTGCTACGCTTTTAATTTCGTCCTCCCATCTTCGATACTGTCTACCTCGATTTCTTTTCTTATTCCTAGGGTACCAAAATATTATGTTTTTATTCCACTTTTCGATGCCTCTGACTATGTGGCCGGAACATTTCCACTTTAGTTTCCTAATTTCGTATTGTAAAATTCTCAATTTTCGTGCGTTTTCGGATAGTGGTGTTTCTTATTCTGTCAGATTTTCTTATGTTTAGCATGCTTCTTTGCATCGCTGTCTGACATTCACATTGCTAGTGTTTTAATTGCCAAAGCCAAGTGCGAGTTGGACTCACGTACACACAATAAAATAAAAAATGCCTTATATTTACAGTAAGTATAACAAATTAATGTACTTGATGTTGTTTCCTACCTATACTTAAAAGAGAAATTAATATCTATGTAATCAACTTGTTGATTTTAGTGTTAAGGTTTTGCATGTTAATTTAATTTAATTTTAACCAGTATAGTTTTAGGTGATAATAAAGCTACTCAGGTTCAATGAACATTAATGTAGTGCATGATGTGGTTACCTGTAAGAAATTGGTACACTAATCTATGTTTAAGTTTATCCGATGTATTTCCTAATCTGGTTCTGTGTACTCAATTTTTGGTGAGCCAAATAAATAAATAAAAACTTAATATACTTACATCTGATTTTTAATAATATAAAAACACACACACAATATAATAACAATGTTTTTAACGGTCATTCAAATTATAATGTGTAAATTTAAACTCAACTGAAAACTAATTTATTTTTCATAGTATGTTAAAGTTACTTCTGCAGTTTGATGAAAAAGTATCATTTCTCAAAAACGAAATATCAAATTTTTGGTAAGTTTTTTATACGTACTATAGACCTAATTTTTATCAAATGTTTCCTCCTCGTACTTTAGAAATTAGAGAACACAAGGACACAGTTTGTTTTGCTTTAGAAGCAAACATCTTATCAACAATTTATCGACTTGAGGATTTTAGAAGCATCGATGTCATTTTTATGAACTGTCGATATCTCCCCGCGAAGTTATATTTTAGAAGTATGTTTTTGTCAACTCTCAAAAAAAAAACAAAGTCTGTTATTCAAACTAGGCTGAAGATCAGAACTTTTTGAACGTCATTGCACAAGACAGTCTCCCAATACGTCCACCCTTCGCCCGTAGCTTTTTTTCGATAATTTCAAATAACCTACTCTACAAATTTCAGCTTTATATTGCCAATGGTCTTGGAGTAACATGGCTGAGACATACAGACAGAGAGACGGACATAGCGAGTCTGGGGTTCCGTTTTTGCTAGTTCCCAACGCAACCCTAAAAAGGAGCTAAGAACAGATCGAAAAAAATTAAGTTCCTTTCACATGGCACACCTGATGCGCTGACCTTAAGCATGACCTAAGACTACCGTAATTTTGTTTACATATCAAGTAAAAATTGCGAAAAATAAACGAATAGGTAGGTAGATGACATTTTGAAATGTGGGAGCGTCTTAGCAAAGCACTTCTGTATAAATAATACCAAAAATCGTTTAGCACTCTACGCAATACGAAAGTCTAGATAACCTCAATTCACTTGACATGAAAAGGATGACTAGCTTCCTTTTACGTAATTTGCAAAGATCCTTTAATATGTTGTGTGTGAACATGCATATCACAATTTGATTGGTAGTTATGTTATGTAGTACGCGGGCACTCGGACCCCATGGCCCTGTTTGAGCCGTTTGGGGTTGAAACACTAAGGCTGAACCGATTTTGATGAATTTTGGTACAAAATTTGTAACCCTGGCCCTGGAGACGGACATAGGGTATTTTTTTAATAACAGTAGAAATGAGGGAGAAAGAGGGAAGAAAAGGGTAAGTTTTGCTATTACAATAAATAAGGCGCTAGGGGGATTCGGGGGAACTGTGTTACCCCGAATTAAACGCGAGCGAAACTGCGGGCAAAAGCTAGTTAAATTGGTAAATGTGTGAAACTATGTATTTACATAATAGCAAACGATCAACAAGATATAATCGGGCATTGTTTACCATCAGATCATGACTCACCTGTCTGACGGAAACCGGTTCTGTTAGCTGATATTTATTGTCCATTACTCAGGTATGCAAGTACATAGTTGTGTTATTTAATGGAAGAGAGAATTATGATCGGATTGATGGGATTTCTTTTCGGATGTTTTGGCAGTAGGCATTTTTTTGGGTGAACTACATCTGAAAGAGTCCAGTCGAGACCATAGATCAAACTTCTGATAAACATATTTATTGGTAAAAGGATATTACACACAAGTCACAAAGCTAGAACACAACAATTTTCACGCTTAGGAAATTGATGCATAATAATCTATTTTAGCTCTCAGCACTGAATTAATAATAGTACTAACGTGACTGAGTGCAGTGCAAGAGGAGAAAGAAAAGCATTATTTTTTTTGTTGGGTGACACAACCTTCCGGCTCGCTACGTGTTTGCGATAGGGCGCTCCTTGTGGGCGCTTCATCGCTGTCAATGTGGTGAAGCAGTCGACTGCCTCGGACACCATGGCCTTTCCTGCAGTAAGAGAGCAGGTCGTATTGCGCGGCACGCTTGCATTAATGATCTCATCCGTCGTGCTCTTGCCACCGCCGGGGTGCCAAGTGTCTTAGAACCTACCGGCTTGGTACGCGTCGATGGAAAGGGACCAAATGGTATGACCGTAATGCCATGGAAGTTGGGTAGATCTTTGGTGTGACACTTTTTGATGTCAAGAAACACAAGTATAGTAACTTGTGAAACTAAAAAGCGTTTATCTTTATGAAGAAGAATGGGCAAGATTATAGTGGCATATTGTCGTGAGTCGTACTTAAGGGTTCGAACCTAGCCAGGCACTTTATTTTGAGAGACGTTACTTTGTGTTCTTTATTTCATAACCTCTTAAGGAAAAGAACCAAAACACCCATCACTCTTTGAGCCCACGAGGGAAATAATGGCGACATACTTAATCCTACTTGTGGACTCAGGGAGTGAGTGACTTCCTCTGAAAAAGAGGAGGTTTGTGCTTTAGCAGTGAGGGTATTATAATAGGTTGACCTATTAATCGCTGGATCTTACTACAGGATTAAATATTTACAGCCAATAATAATATGCGAAATTCAATCCGCCTTCCGCGTGACCAGTACCTAAGGAAATAGATTACTTTAGAGTCTTAGTTGGTATATCGCCGTGGGAGTTAGTCTGCTGCCTACACCACTTACGATGCAATTTAAACTTGATACTGTTATTTTATTGCCTTCATATAGCGCATGTAAAAGGACTGCTAACACAGCAACGTTTCGTTGAGCTCCTTGGGTTTTGAGTCGAGCTACACGATAACTGACAAATGCTTGCACTGACTGGACAGGTCCACTCAATCTGTGTGGTGCTTTCTTAAAAATACCATTTCAGACACTAATCTGCATAGTCCTCATGTAAGTTGACCAAGATTTTTTGTTTGGACCTTAAAAGAGACTATGACCTGAGTTTCTTTCGGCTGTTTCTTCTCAGAGTAGTCGGATACGAAACACCGGCCTCATCTAGCTTTTAAAAAAAGACGTGTAATAGTGTTTGTGAAAACCTACTTGCAAAATAAACATCATTTATCATTTAACAGACAGAGGCAGAATTAGATGTAGCTGCAAATATAGCTATATACTACTAAAGAAACTAAAGTTTAATTTTTATGCATAAAAGCGAGGATCACTGACTCACTTATCATGAAATCTCAGAAACTACAAGTGTTGAGAGTCTCAAATTTAGCGTAGGGGGGTCAAATTTCAACCAAATTGGGGATGAAACAGGGTGGCAAAGTTTGTATGGGAGAACGCGATTCCTTTGCCGGACGGATTGCCTTGAAATTTTACATTGGCATTCACACTACGATACGAAGCCGAACAGCGGGTGAAACCGCTGGACACAGCTATAATAAAAAAGTTCATTTTAACGTAGGACTGAAGAATCTTTTTCTCCCCTTTTCTTCCCTCTTTCTCACTTTAAAAAAAGCCTATGTCCGTCTCCAGGGTCCCAAAATTCATCAAAATCGGTTAAAAATAGATTACGACCGATTCTCAGGCCTACCGAATATACATAAAAAAATTGCAATAGTTAAGACAGCATAAACATAACCTCTGTTCATCTATCTAAAAAGGTAATAAACTAATGAGTTTGTTCTGCAACGATGTGTCGGAAGCCGTATGAGTCATCCGCGGCGCAAAAACCTCTCGCTGTGGGCCTGTGACTACTTGTGATGGCGGCAAAAACTACAACCCGAAGTTGTTTGTTACCTCTTATAGTTGACTCGTGAATAAAATGAGAGTTTTTACCGCCCGCAGAACTACTTTCAGAAAGACTTTTGTAACTGACGGCGGACTTCATTCGTTCATCGAATGAAGGGGAAATCTCTGTGTTCTATTGTACAGATGATGTTTTTTATCGGGGCCCAGCCTTTGACTACGGCTTTTGCCGACATTATGTAATTTTATCTTCCACCAAGTATCGGCCAATGATGCAGTTATAATTGTCCAAGCACGTCCGTTTGTACAGCGATAACAGCGATCTGATAAGGAAATATTTCTAGATTTAAGATGCGAATAGTTCCTTTTCATTGAAACAAATCCTACTATTATAATTTCATCACCAAATCTTACACCATCATCTGCCTCACACTTTGTTCCTCAAGTCCTCAATAACGTGTACGTTATTGAGGACTTGAGGAACAAAGTAATGAAAATGAAAAAAAGAAAGAATGAAAATGAAAGAAGAACATATCAGATCAGTATCAGTGTCACGTTAGTTTGACAACCAGTCTTACCAAGGGGTATCGTATTACAAAGTACTAGCTGGGTTGTGGAGTTCAGGTTGGCGGTTGCTCCATATAAACTACTGGTATTTTGCAGCATCCGGTAAGACTGGAAGGCGATCTCTACACAGTTAGGGAAAGTCTAAGCTAATGATGAATTAAAGAAGAACACATTATTGAATTTTATTTATTTCTCTTGTTATATTTTTGTTTTCTTACATTTTATTTTTCTGAAATACTTTTTCTTTCTTCCCCAGAGAAAGTTGATCCTGATGATGTTGATAGTTGAAGTTGAAGGACCAACTCTTTATGCTTATTAATGTTATTCCAAACTGGCCCAAGTCTATGCAAATAGCCTAACAGGTGCTGTACAATGCCACGTCGCCTACATATCTGCCTACGAGTACGACTGCGTCAGCGCATACCAGTTGTATGCAACTTATTTACTATACGGTTCTACATTATAATAAGTTGTATGAGAAGAATGATAAGGAGCTTGTAGCTGCAGCGCTTGCATAGATTGGCCTGTGGATGGGTGACCACTGACAACCCGTTACCTCGGAGACCACGTTAAGCTGTTGATCTCGGCTGTGATTTGTAGATCTTTGACAGTCGATACAGATAGTCAGTGTGCCAAAAGACTAACAACCTGACCTAGGGTTATCGTATTACTCAGTGCAGGTCAGGTATACAGTCATCGTCATTTCCCTGCCCTTATCCCATTCTATTTGGGGTCGGCGCAACACGTTTTCTTCTTCCATTCGCCCCTATCAGACGTCACGGTATCATTTACTCCCCTCTCCTTCATATCATTCCTTACACAATCCATCCATCTTTTCTTTGGCCTTCCTCTCGCTCTCCGTCCATCAACATTCAGATCCATCACTCTTTTAGTCACATGTCCTTCATCCCTAGGTATACAGTCGCTCCATGTAAAATACTGGTATTCAGCTGCATCAAGTTGGAAAAGGCTAGTGTTGGCAAATGTTTCTTCTATGGTACGCGGTACATCAAACGATGAGCATACGTAACGCAGTTAGCAGATAGCTTGCTAATTGAATGTCTAGGCAAACAGGCAAACGGTTCATGGCTGTGTTAACATCGCCACGCATGCGAACTACACCCCATTTACATTTTGTGCTAATTTCATTATTCATAGTGCTAGCTAGAGATTTTGTACTCTAAATTAGGTAAGTAGAGTTTATTTTCCTTGGAGTTTATGCATATCATCAGCTTTACAAAACTGATGGAAAACTGCAAACTGAGATCGTTGTTGGCAGATACACTGTTATTAGCCGACTGCAGCGAAACCCAAAAGAGGGTGATGTGTTTCACCTGTATTTTCACATAATTTTTCATGTAATTTGCATCTAAATAAAGTAATTGCAAATTCCATTACAGTACCTACTTACGTTAAAAAATTCGTACACATCGCTGTCAAGAGGAAAAGTGTCCAGAAGGCTGGCAGCATTGCCATGTTCGATTACTTGAATAATTATTTTATAATTTGACATTGAATTTAATCCAGATAATATTTTTTTAACTGACATTACTACTAATTTTAATTCCTCATATGTTTGGCAGAATATGATGAGACCTTTGTTTATATTTAAAACCATAAAAATGTACCTTATTCACTCAATTAAATGCATTTGAATTTGGATAGCAATTCTGAACTTGATCAAGAAAGTTGTATTGTATTTTATTGTGGTTTTGCAGCTGAATACCAGTATTTTACATGGAGCGACTGCCTATCTGACCTCTATAACCCAATTGGTACTGGGTAATAAGATTGGTATGACTAGTTCTCTCCAACAACACGTTTTCTTCTTCCATTCTCCTCTATCAGACGTCACGGCATCATTTACTCCTTCATATCATTCCTCACACAATCCACCAATCTTTTCTTTGCGCTTCCTCTCGCTATAATAGCTGTAGATCCAGTGATCCACAGCTGCTATGACTAGCCCTCAAGGCTGTTACTCATGCCGGCAGGATATCAGTACTTACGCAAACATCTCACGTATCATTGTCTATCTATATCCTTGCGTGGTCTGCTGTATTTCGTATGAATACTGTTGCAGTCGATTTTATTAATTGAAACCTAATAATATGCCTAAGTGAAAACTACAGTCACTATTGGTTGTAGAAGATTGTGTTGCTATTCCTGTACGCGTCGGGGGCTGATGCGCCCCTGTTAGATACTTAGGTCTATTCGTATTTCAAAATGTTATAGACAGAGAGAAATAGACTAGTCAGACTGATCAACGCTAACTAGGCTCTGTGGGATTACCTACCAGCGACGGGACTTTTATGAAGAGGAAAAACAGTTATTTGGAAAGTGAGTTACAATTTATTTAATCATCTTTTTTAAATATTTTTTTTTACTTTGTGTTGTTCTTTTTTTAATAAATTTTGTTTTTATTGATGAGAATCACCCATTAGTCAGATTTATTTTTTCTATACGATACGAGTAGTATTTTTTGTTCTTAATTGCAAATCAGGATTGCATAACTTTTTTTTACGCGAATATTATTCAATGAGAATATTTCTATGGGTGATTCTCATCTCACTTATCACGTTGAGTTTAATTGACTACAATATCTCTCAAATGTCGGTGAAAAGGGCTTTCATGAGCAGCAACTTGAATGTAATTCTATTGTTTTAAAAAAAACCATTGTCACCAGATTTCTAAATCTGGTATTTCCTATTCAAACTTTTGTTACTGCTAACGACAAAATAATTACATGCAAAGATACTGTTTTAAGTTTAACACTAACTGCCGCTTAGAGCTGAATCTATATAAGAGTAACTAGGTTTTGAAGTTTCTCATCTAATCAGACACTGCCTGTTTGATTAGCATACATTGTTTGTTTCACATGCAGATTTGCTGGCCATTGCCATTTATTAAATAAAAACATGAAAATCCAACTGCCTTTTCTTTCGTCCTTTTTTTTGCGAATGTTAAATTATCAAATAACTTCCCCCGCTCTGGGCGGAGCGCGGAGAGTATCAAACTTATACTGACTAAAACCTACCCATGTTCTTTCTATTGCCCTTTATGTTCCGGGGCCGCGGTATCACTTTCGAACAACCCGCAACCCCGGCAGGCGATGGCCCTGTCAAACCCCTCTGCTTTGTTGACATCTTTTTGAGGTGCGCGTGGAACGCGGCGACTATGCTTACAAAACAAAACCAGAGATACTTTGCTATA
This sequence comes from Ochropleura plecta, assembly GCA_905475445.1. Classification (NCBI taxonomy): domain Eukaryota; kingdom Metazoa; phylum Arthropoda; class Insecta; order Lepidoptera; family Noctuidae; genus Ochropleura; species Ochropleura plecta. The sequence goes on from FR997735.1 coordinate 3,270,663, forward strand.
CGTTTTTAATTTGCACGCCGAATTTAAATGCAAAATAAGAGATCAATATTGTATATTTGACAACCGTCTGTACCTTATTTACGCAAATAAATGTTTTTTTTTGATTTTATAAGAATATACTTTACATGACGGCCTCATGGTTCTACTGGTCGCAAGCTCGACTGCTGTGCATGATGTCTTGGGTTTGTTTCCCGGCCCGTCTGCATTTGTACCCGATTTCAGCGCACGACGGTAACGCATCGTGTCATCGTACGATCCTTGCCAATAAGGATGACTATGACTACCGATACAAATAGGTACATGAAAGATCTCAGCTAACTTTCAAAAGGTGACTAAGGTGTGGTCTCGAAAGCGTAGGACGTTAGAAACACTACAAAGAGAAATTATCAGCTTAGACCCTAGACAAAAGTTAACACGAATATTTTGTACCTAGCCTACCTAGGTACATCTAATATATTAAATTCTCGTGTCACAGTTTTCGTTCCCATACTCCTCCGAAACGGCTGGACCGATTTAAACGAAATTTTGTGTACATATCGGGTAGGTCTGAGAATCGGCCAACATCTATTTTTCATACCTCTAAGTGAGCAGCGGGTGAAACCGCTGGGCACAGCTAGTGTCAAATAAATTTACATAAATGGAATCTGTGTCTTGTGGGATTACAGCTAGTCAAGCTACAAATGAATTAACGTTGAAGAATAAAATGCTCTCCTGTCACATGAGCGGTCTGCTCCTCCTCTTACAGCTTACTCTATTTATTTATTGCTCAAATTACAGAAAATTATTAAAAAAAATCGGCCAAGAGCGTGTCAGGCCACACTCAGTGTAGGGTTCCGTAGTTTCCCGTCCGTCACAATAAGTGTTCTTTACCACGGTAGGTCATGAAAGCACGGAAAATCTTAACATCGACTTTTAAAAAAATGACGTCATTACGCAACGCCATCTATCGAACCATTTATGAACTGGTTTTTACCTTAACATTTTGATGGTGTTAAAAAAATGAATTTCAGTTTTGTTCTGAATTGCCTTAGCATGTTCTTGATAGAAGTTTTATGTAGTTATAAGATACCGCCAATGCCAAGGAGAGACCAACCGAACAATTCGGTAATACCCGATCCAATGTAATAAGTACCTACAGCGCCATCTCTCGGGGAATTGGGTTACTAATTAATTCAAAGACAAGAAGTGCAAGAAGTTTTCAGTGGTAATTTTGGATTGCGAGAACCGATTTCAATAATTCTTTTTTTGTTTGAAAAAGATACGTTCAGGATAATAAAATATGTAAACGAAGTTAAAAAAAATGCTTGCATATACGATTATACTACAAACTTAGTCCAGAAATTATTTTGTACAACTTTTTGTCTTTTTTGTACAAAAACTGTTGTGTCAATCAAGTTCAAAATGATTTTCATAGAAAGTCCTTATAAAGTTCTACTTTTCAGATTTTTTTCATATTTTCTAAACTTATGGTTCAAAAGTTAGAGGGGGGACACACATTGTTTTTTACTTTTGGAGCGATTATTTCCGAAATTATTGACATTATCAAAAAAATATTTTAGTAAACCCCTATTCATTTTTAAATACCTTTCCAACAATATATCACACGTTAGGGTTGAAATTAAAAAAAAAAAACACTTCCCACTTTACATATAGGGTGGCTACCCTAATAAAACATTTTTTTCCAATTTTTATTTTACCACTTTGTCGGCGTGATTGATATACATATTGGTACCAAATTTCAGCTTTCTAGTGCTAACGGTCACAGAGATTAAGCGAGGACGGACGGACGGACAGACAGACATGGCGAAACTATAAGGGTTCCTAGTTGACTACGGAACCCTAAAAATGACTTCAACGCCATCTATCGGAAAAATGGCTCTATCATACAAGCACAAGAGCATCGGATAAATGTATAGTCTTAGAAGTAGTTCTCAAGTTTGCTATACATTCACAATGTGAACGCTGTATTAATATTAAAACGAGAGTCTTTCAAAATTTTCAATTTTGGGTTGTTTTGGCACGATACTCTCTTAATTTTACTTCTTGTGGTTAGTTGTCACTGCGGTCGGCTTTGCAAGCATTTTTCTGGAATACCAGCTGTACCCAGCGGTTTCGCCCGCTATTGCTGCGTGATGTTAAATAGCCTATAGCTGCGTCCCGCGGTTTTACCCGCGGGTTAAAAGGAAAGTAGTTTTTATGCAGAACTTGCATCTACAGACCAAAAGAATAATAACCGTGAATTCATAAAGCCCAATCCCGTCTTAGTAAGTATCTACGTCTGAAAATATCCTTTTAAATACATCTTCTCGAACACTAGCTCTTATTAAATTACGACTAGGTTACAAAAACACGCGTGCATTTTTCTCATTTATCGGAACGAGGGATTTCATGTTTTCTGATTTCACCACGGATATCAATAGACAAATTTCTATTGACGGCGGTGATTTTTTTTTAAGAGCAAGGCTGCGCCAAAAGTTTAAATTGTATTTATAAACAAATAGACATTTATTTGAGTTCTAAATTTTAAAATATTTGAAATTCTTATTTTAAAATTAGGCTGTTTAGCGGTCAAAGCGCGGGGAAAAAAAACAATTAAATCATAGTTTCATATTGATTAATGACAAAACTTTTTTGTTCTGTTATTTAATTTCTCCGTAAGTGTATTGAAAACGTTGTTTGATTCACTTCAGCATTTGTCACTGCTGTTCTCGGCTCTATAACACGCTCGCCTAGCGGCTCGGGCATTAAATCCGCCTCGGCCGCAATGACTCATTTATCAAAATGTACTATTTCTTCCTGGGGCACACAGTATGTAGTTTCTGAAATTTCGTGAAGATTTTCTTCTTTATATTTTACGTACCCATAAATACCAGATGATTGGTCGATTATTTCGCATTGTTTACAAGTAGATCGTACGTTTACTGTCAGCGTATTTCTTTCTTAATTAGACAGCCATCTCACTTGATATCTACCAACTACATTTACTAATTACGCGATCTTTAATTTCAGATTAGCATTGCTGTTAACTTTCTTACATATCCGAGTAGAGACAGGTTTTATTTTCACTTTATTTGGTTAATCTTAATCTTATCAAGTCTGAATAATGTTAAAATGCAATATAACTTCATAAACGCGAACGATTACTGTAACTCCGTCGGTCGGTCTCAGTTTCAGGGGTAAACGACCTGAATCAATCGTCTGAGTCCATTCGCTATATTTTTTGTTACCTAACGCTGTGCTCAAGCGCGGGCGCACCACCAAAGTCGATTTTTAGTTGTTATTAAACTGTTCCTGCAAAGAAATATTGCAATGTCAAGTGACTAAAACTATGAAGTTTTGTTCATCATTATTGCTGTTGTTTTGATCGCGTGACGATAGCGCGTTGCAGAAAAGGTTTAGGTATACAAAAATATTTCTACCTTCAAAGTTCTTTGGAATTGCCGATACTAGGAAAAATCGCGCAGCCGAGACATCGCATGGCGAATATTTTCAAAAACGAAAAGTCCGTCCCGGTTGTTTTTGATTCATTAGGATGCGATAACTAAGATTCAGTAGGTATAAGGCTAGGCTAACTTTAGCAATGACTATGTTTTGCTTCCCTACAAACTTCAATGACGCCTCCGCGCTTAGTCATATACCTACCTACCTAGGCATGAAGACAGTATGAATGTGTTTGCAGATTTATCTTGACGAGTTCAAGGATGCCAGAAAATAAGACTTTATGTTACTTAATTCATCAATGTCGTAATATGTGCAATAATGTTGATGTTTACAAAGATGCCGGAGGTAAAGTGATCCACTAATTGACGCCTCCAAGCTGGGAGACATTGATCTTTAGTAGGTGTGTGTCGGTATTTAGGCCAGAGCGTAGTCTGCGGCCTATTGAGAACAGAAGCATAGACAAGAAAATCTATTTTTTATCTTGCTCCTAACTAATTAGCCGACTTGAAACGATGTTTTCACTTCAGCCGAGTTCAGCCGCTCCTGAATCATGTGCAGTCGCTTTCATTTCACTTATACTGCGATTATTTTAGTCGATGGTTTACACTATTTGTTTTTGGTACTGAACACCACTGACGCACGGGTTAACGCGGGTCAATTGTTGTAAACTATGTTCATAAGGTTAATTTTCACGCGGGAAACACACAGACGGAGGAAACCGCGTAAAAGCGCAGCGTGAAACTCCCTCGTCAATGCAGCGTCCCAAAATAAGGCGCAACTAAATATAGACGTAGGAAATGCCTTTTAAACTAGATTAGTGTCAGTTTGTCACTGTGTATTGTAGGCGAGATAAATGTGGGGTTACTCACCAGAATCTTGCGCTCGCATGGTACAGCGTTTGGCGGATACGTGTTTATTTCACTGATATTATTTTGGTTCGCGTCGCCGCTCTTCGCTCGCGCAGATCCCGGTCGTGTGGCGCCCGCCCGGGCGGTGTGCCGACTGGCGGGCCGCGAGCGCGCTCGCAACACCGTGCTGTGTGCGTGTGTGTCGCGACACAGAACGCACACTGTGTTGAGTGTTCAGCAGCGAATGGCCTCACGCGCTACTAAACGGGCCCTTCAACACCATCTTCGTAGGCAAGCCACACACTGCTGCACCATCCCACATACTTTACATTGGTACAAATTCGCATCTGTGTTGTTATTTACAAAGTGAGAATGTGGCACAAAGTCGCGAGCGCACGCTGTTGGAATACCCGTTGCGCACGATTCACGAACTATTCAACCATTGAAATATTTGAATCGATGTTTGGCTGCTCTACATCGGGTGTTGCTTTGGTTACAACGTTGTATTACCGGCATTATAAAAACGTATAATGTTAAGATTCTCCAACCATACAATCCTACACTAATACTTAATTTTGAGAACATTAAATCTTGAACATGCTGAACGAGAGAATACAGTCTTTTTCCACAACGTTTGTTGCAATTTGATCCGTATTTTATTCGTGCTTGAGTACAAAATAAATAATAGTATGTTGTAGGAAACAATAAATACATTGTCTGTAGGTGATACAAGTAGGCTCAATTTTTAAACAGTTCTATAATATGGCTTCGCTAACATCACACTAATAAATAAAAGCATACAGGAATTTCAAAAAGAACACAGTTCCATTTTAAAACATCCTGTATAATAAGAACGACGGTACCATAGTATAAAGTATACTCTTTATACTATGACGGTACGTTTGTTGCAGTGGTGGCTCAGCGATCGACCGCTGCACTGACTCGCTGACACGGGTTCGATTCCCGCACGGAACAAATATTTTTATAACTCACAGATATTTGTTCCAGGTCTGGCTGTTTGTATATTATTATATGAATTTAAATGTTTGTAAACGCACCCACAATGCAGGAGAAATTCCCATATTAGGAATTTCTCCTGTATCGTGGGTGAGTTTTGTGCAACGTTTTTGTTTTAATAAAAGAAAAAAAAACCCAGACATCACAAGTTGACTTTCGCCGTTTATTATGAGTAAGGCTACATTAATTTTCCACGCGCGCCTCAAAGAGATGTAAGCAAAGCAGAGGGGCCTGCCAGGGACACCGCCTGCCGGGGTTGCGGGTTGTTCGAAAGAGATACCGCGACCCCGGAACGTAAAGGGCAATAGAAGGAATATGGGTGGGTTTTAGTCAGTATAAGTCTGACACTCCCGAGCGGGGGAAGTTATTTGATGATTTCCTACCCCAAAAAAAAGACTACATTAGTTATTTTGTGGTCAGGGGTAAGTCACAAGTTAGGGATGCCGCAGTTATCAAATGACCTGATGATACCCAGGTAAATCATGATATGACAGGCGAAGGGAGTGTTTGATGAACTGACTAAAACCCCTCCATGTTCCTTCTTTTGCCCTATGTGTTGCGGAGCCACGGTATCTCTTTAGAACCTATCCGCACCTCCGGCAAACCGTTGCACTTGCAGCGTGTCAATGTATGTACGATCGTCAGATATCGTCGACACTACCGCCATTGTCACAAAGTGAAAGGCTGCCGAAGCTGAGAACACGCTGAAAAAGACACGATTCGCGAGGCTTCATGTAATGTTATTATTATCTACTCCATTTTCAATATTACGTATCATCATTTTCTTGCCCTTGTTCCATACCTACTATTTGAAGTCGGCGCAACACGTTTTCTTCTCCCCTATAAGACGTGACGTCTCCTTCATATCATTCCTTATACACAATCCATCCACCTTTTCTTTGGCCTTCCCCTCGCTCTCCGTCCATCAACATTCAGATCCACCACTCTTTAAGTCACATGTGCTTCGTCCCTCCTCATTACATTATTTTCAATATTACGTACATACGGTACATATCTAAAAACACTTCTAGAATGTACCACTCTGTATAATTGTGTTTCAATTGCATCGTTGGTTCGATGGTAAAGGGGTTAGTGTTACAATAAAACTCTGGTTTCTCACTCAACATGCGTTATCTCATTTACCATAAGAAAATATATATATATATGTTGGATACATCGGCAACCTTACAGAGTTACTCATCCCATTGATTACTGGCGATTTCAAATTCTATTCTATAGAATAGTTTCGAAAAAAAAATATTAGTCCGTCTTTAAGATTATTCAAAAATAAGGGACACGCGACAAGTTACGTGTGACGTCACGCGTTGCTGCATTATTTAGCAACGTGTGACGTCACACGTAACTTTAATGGGCTTTAGATATCTTTGTCATTTTTGGTCTAATTTACAAATAAAAATATCATCATCATCATTTTCCTGCCCTTGTCCCATTTTATTTGGGATCGGCGCAACACGTTTTCTTCTCCCCTATCAGACGTCACGGCATCATTTTTTCGCAACGAGTGATGTCACACGTAACTTTAATGGGCTATATCTTTATAATTTTTGGTCTAATTTACAAATAAAAAAATTTTGCCCTAACTTAGCCCTTTTAACCTTTAATTAAATATTCTGTGACATCTGTTCTTCTTCCTAGCTCTATCCCACTATATTAAGTGAGTTCTGTTCTTCAAATTTTTAAGTGCCAGGACAATCTGTTTATTGTTTTCGGATCGGGCAGTTTTTTTTGCCTACTACATATTGCATACATTTTTCAATGTTCCAACGCTTTTAAACGAAATATTTTCCGCCGCACAAAAGGCTGCCGAGAATTTTAGTCATATAAATACAAAAAAGGAGCTCCTTTAGCTCCTTAGCAGACTGTTCATACGTCTTAAAAATCATTGGATGATAAATGAAAATGTAATTCTATTTTAAGTAGTATAATTTTAAATATGCTTTGAATTAAAATAATGCCTAGAAATTCTTTAATTCAATGGGATGAGCAACTAACAAATATTATATAATTATATTACAATTTCACATTATAAATTTTACGTTAGGTAGGTACAGGTTTTTATATGTTTTTTTAGGTTACATTGTACAACTATAATTGAGTTTTTGGTAAAACTACATTCTTGTGTATTTTTTTGAAGAAGTGCACCAGCCAAATATATCAGAGAGTCTTGTATAAATATCACACATCGGCTTTTAGAAAAGCTAGTCACTCTAGGACAGGTATGAGCGACAAAGACAACACTCTAGCTAGAAAGCCAAATTTTCAGTAACTGTCGCATATTCAACCTTAAATACCTACGCCAGTTTCAGAATAGTAAGTAGTTTTTAGAAAAGCGGTAGTAAACAAAACCAATTTATGCGGATCTCTCATCGTACAGGAAATCCACGATCCGAATAATCTGGTTTGTATAGGTTGATGTGTCGTCGGAATTGGTAGGGTTTTATAGTCTTTGGGTACAGATAATTGGGTGTCACTCTCTCTGGCTTGGCCACCATCAGGGATTTTAATTTTGATAACACAAAAAAATAGTCGTTAAATAGTCGAAATTAGTCGCCAAATATCAGAAATAGTCGTTCACTGGTTCAAAAGTTTTAAGGGTTTATAGGTGGCCGAGCCAGAGAGAGTCTCCCCAGCTTGGCCACATGCATATCTCGAAAACTAGGGCACCTAGTGAAGATCTGTTTTTACAAAAAAATAGTCGCTAAATAGTCGAAATTAGTCGCCAAATATCAGAAATAGTCGTTCACTAGTTCAAAAGTTATAAGGGTTTATAGGTGGCCGAGCCAGAGAGAGTCTCCCCAGCTTGGCCACATGTAAATCTCGAAAACTAGGGCACCTAGTGAAGATCTGTTTTTACAAAAAAATAGTCGCTAAATAGTCGAAATTAGTCGCCAAATATCAGAAATAGTCGTTCACTAGTTCAAAAGTTATAAGGGTTTATAGGTGGCCGAGCCAGAGAGAGTCTCCCCAGCTTGGCCACATGTAAATCTCGAAAACTAGGGCACCTAGTGAAGATCTGTTTTTACAAAAAAATATTCGCGAAATAGTCGAAATCAATTGCCAAGTCACAGAATTAGTCGGGTCTTAGATTAGAAGTTATTATAAGTTCAATTTTTAAAGTATAGTCCAAGAGCTAGACAGAAAAGTCTACGAAAACATTCCAAGAAAAAGATATTTCCATTAATATGTGTAAAATACTTCTAATTTTATTGATCTAAAGTCCTTACAAATGTCAGAGAAAGACAAATTTTAAATTAAATATATGTTTCTATGTTTTAAATGACTAGATTAGAGTGGCGTAAACTTCTTTGAAAACATTAAACCTTGCTCTTGGTCTATTAAGTGTCAAGATGTACAGTCGCGTGCAACTGTTTTAACAAATTATAACGTTAGGCGATTTACGTTAGAATAATAAAACTTCTTCTGTTGTCGAAATAAGAATATAATGATTTACCTAATACATCAAAATTATTGTACCCTCTAGTAAAATTTTTGAATAAGTAATTGAATATACAATAATAATAATCTTAAATAAAAAGATAGTGATGTGCCGGATCGTTTAAAATATAGTTATATCCGCGGCCTATCATTATTTTGGAGTTTGTATAGCTTTTCCTCGGTGGGTTCACATTTTAGAATAACTATATTTATATGTTTTGAAAGAAACATTTCTCCATATGACATCATAGATACCTTCTACTGTCTAGAAACTACTTAAGTATTTTGTACTTGGTTGTACCAATGTATGGAGAAATTATATTCTTTAATAACTTTTTAATTACACACCGACTAATTCTGTGACTTGGCAATTGATTTCGACTATTTCGCGAATATTTTTTTGTAAAAACAGATCTTCACTAGGTGCCCTAGTTTTCGAGATATACATGTGGCCAAGCTGGGGAGACTCTCTCTGGCTCGGCCACCTATAAACCCTTATAACTTTTGAACCAGTGAACGACTATTTCTGATATTTGGCGACTAATTTCGACTATTTAACGACTATTTTTTTGTGTTATCAAAATTAAAATCCCTGATGGTGGCCAAGCCAGAGAGAGTGACACGATAATTGGTAGATATATTAAAAACTTCTTTTTTTATATCTATGGGTACTACCGATGCCACAATATTTGATTCGCGACCATAACAAAATTTGGCATTACTGAGTTTTAATCAATAAAATCATGAATACAACTCTTCATTCCCATTCAATGGCTAATTCATAGACAGAGATAAATTAATTTAGAGGGTTGTATTGATGATTTTAATCATTATTATTCTGTAATTGTAAATAAATACATGAAAATCATATTTAAATCAACATACAACTTACTGAATTTGAATTTCGCGGGGGTTACCCTGGTGCATCTCCCTTAGGCTTGAGTTTCCACCCAAGATGAGCAAGGATGCGTAGTGAATAAAGTGTGTGTAACAAACCAATAGTATTGCTTTTTATTCACTGCTTGAGCTAAGCTATTGTGTGATAGGTAAGTTCCCGCCATTCTCTAAGAATACATCGTCGAGCTTAGCGCTACCGCAGCGTCAAGTTTCATAGAGAGCAGTGCCGGATTACCTTCACATTTTCACAATAGGACTGTAGTAAGTCTGTCGAAATCTTATATTAATTCTAAGAGAAGTTTGTGCAGCTATACACATCATATTTTACAAATAAAGTCGTGGCTTAAATAAGTGAAGAAGAAAATTATATCTATAGGGATTACGTAAAGAAGTTGAAGTTGTGCAGTTGAAGAAGAAAAACTATTATAGCTAAATAAATTAAATATTATATCTAGTTTTTATAAAGATTTCATGAAAGCTGAAAGTGAAAAAAAACATGTTATACAGTAAAATTTTCAGCCAGTGATTTTGACGTTTCGGCTCTGCGCTAATGTATAAAGAGCCTTATGGTTTGGTACATTAGGACAATAAGGGAATAGGAAGGTATATAACACATGCAGATAAAGCAAGCAAAAGATAATAAAACGAAAACAAAAATAAAATCAACTAATATATTTACTAAGGAATGTGCTACACTAAAATTAAACTAGAAACTTAGGACTTAACCCGAAAAATTGATCTAGAAAGTGAATAAATAACTAATTAATACAAAAATAACTCATAAGATTTCAATGTTGATAAATGTTGAATTATTTGTCATTCAACATTGAAGCTTATTTTTAAAAGAATAAGCTAGTTGTTTTATTTTTAACTTCGATGACGAATAAAATCTTACATTACTCAACTTATAAGTTATAAACCAAATGAGAACAAGACAAGTATACTTTGGTCTTAGAAAACTCAAGTATTGGCGATAAGCAAACATACAAATTAAGTTTCAAAATATTGTGACAAAATTAATTTTTCATAATTTAAATGACCAAGGAAACTACAGATTCAGTCTAGCAGGAGAAACCACATAGACATAAAGCTTACCAGAAAAAAAAAACTGAATTTTGAAAAAAGATACATACTTTTTTTGTGCACTATTTAAAATTAGAAATGTAAAATCTACGCTATAAATTATAGATATAATTAGACGTAATCAGGCATAGGTATGAGGCCCGGTCCAGAAGATGCGCATGCGCGATTTCATGTCAACTTTCTCACATTTCAGTACGCTTTCAATTTAAGGACTGCGGTCATACTTCGCGGTCCTTCGCACATTTAATGCTAGGCATCTGAACTTAGCCTTATGCCCGATTTCACCAACTAGACGACACTTAACTTTTGGTATTGGTACCAGAACGTAGGTCCGCAAATCCGTTATACTGCCGGAAAGCTAATCCACGTCAAGGCATCCCAAAAGTTAAATGAATGCCTAAATAAAAGCGGCAATAATGTAATTCCCAACAGGCATTTATTTAGGTTTCGCTTAGTGAAAACGGTGTATAGAATATCATTTGATAAACTTAAATGAAGTACAAAAATGTTGTCCAACTTTAAGTTCAATTACATTTAAGGTGCTAAGCCTACCAATTATAATATATTTTATCTTACAAAGTTCTAACAATTACGAGATAATAACGCTAATCAATTTATTTATAAGACTAATAGGTACATTAATAATTCGCGTATACTTTTTTACAATTTTTTGTTTGGTTATAATGTTTGTGTATCACTTATGTTTGTGAGAATGTGGCATAGGAGCAAACTATGTACGTAATTGCAAACTAATGTATTTTAAGTTCTAGATATGTGTGTTGTGGTTACTGCCTATCCCCTTGCGAAAAAGGCGTGAGTTTTGTATTATGTGTGTCACGTGTAGAGAACAACTATACAATATAATAAACTGTAATAAATAGTCATTGCACATTTTAAAGTAAATACTAATTATTTTATTTATTTTTACACATTTTTTTTATATTTTTACATATTTTACAAAAAAAATCTAAATAATGTAAATAAATCACTAAGATATTGATATTTTTTTAACGGAATTGAAGTAGTTTTTTGGAGCTTTATTACACTTTTCGACTTTTAAATCTCTGTTCTAAATAGTGAGTTAAAAATCCAACAATGCGCATATTTATTATGGTATATTATTTCTAAGTCTTCCCAAAAACTAAATGATACACAGACACTAAATCCAGCTTTATATATTATATTCTAATTACGGTGAATGATTACTAATCCTTACGTTATATATCCAGATTATCTTATAGTCACACAAGCAGTCACATTGTTATTCATAAATTATATGCTAGTCTGTGGGCGCTTCGGTTTTATTTATAATAACCGTTTATATTAGTTTACTGACGTCATTAAAATTGAAATTACTCTGTCCTGTGCCCCCGATTTTACAGGCAACATCGTGAGAAAACTAGAAATGCGTGGGACCCATAGGTGGCATAAAAATACTAGACACCAGGTTAAAAACTAACTACTCGAAAAAGAAGATAGGGTCCTTTTGTATCCTGTTCTAAAAACAATTCCGTGCATTGGAGTCTTTCAACGAACAGTTGGTTGGATATCTGATTGTATGTTCATATAACTTTATACTCCTTAGCTCTCGATAATAAAGTGCATAGTTCAATGGTATAACCTCTGCGTAGGCTACTTTTTTGTCTGCATGGACTTTTTCACTATCTAATAAATGGTTCAGTGGTCCGTGAATTCGTCTGTTTTTGTCATAATATTTTGTATGATAAATCTGTCAAAACTAGAGAATACATTTTGAAAATATGTAGAGATTCCCTTCTATATTGCACGCTAGAATACATTGAGAACATGTCTGCTTAAATTCGAAAGGGCTACATCTAGAAAAGTTAGCTTTGTATGGGAGAGCCTATTAAAATATTAGTTAGCCAAACGAAGTGTGTAAATGCAAAAAGGGCAGCAATCTGATTTGAGCAATTATAATGCGAGAATACTGGGTGTCTTTTATGATTCGATGAAAATATAAAGAGAATTGATTCAATTTTTGCAATACAAATAAAATTTAATTTTGATTTGTGCCCTTTTTGAATTTAAGCAGCGTTGTATTACGTTCAGCTTTTCTTGATATTTCCCTACATAATTAGTTTAACGATTTCGTACATTTTGACCATTAACACGACAAACGTAACAACTCGAAATGACAAGAAATTTCGTTTATCATACGAGGGGGGGAGGGGCGGATTTTTAAGCAATCGCTTGACGGGGTTAAAAACGAATTTTGTGGTACTGTAGCATCAAAATAGTACTTTTAATTTGTAATTTTTGACTAGCAGGTAACGTCAGCAATTCTGTCAGTATCCCAATATAAACAATCACTTTGAGGCCTATGTTTAAATACTGCAATATACACGGAAGGCTATTTCTTAAAAATAAATAAATAATACGTCTAACTTTACAGGCACACATACAGTTTATTTCACTCTTTAACATGTAGATAGGTATAGGTACAAAAAGAATATCTAGTGTTTTCGTTTATTGCCAAAATAGATATATTTTACGTACATTTTGTCATCACACAATATTTTCAAGTTTTCTCAAAGCAATATTGGAACTAGTTTTGTGTTTATTACTTTAATAAATAATTTATAGATGGTAATTGTATATATTTTGTTTTACATAGATTAATAATATAATAAATATGATAAGTCCGATCTAAAAAGAACTTGGTCGTTGTCGCCGGAAACATACTGACGTGTCGTATCGTGTCGTGACGCGTCAGATGGATATCGGTTTCATTTTTAAAGTGAAACTTTTATTACATCATCTCAAACTTTTTCGTCTGTGTGTTTCATGTCGTGCGACGGTCGGCCGCGGAATAGGGACGTCTAAATATCTATAATGTGAAAAACAGTTTCACTTTTACCGTGGTTTCATAAAACCCAACAATCCTACACCCACACTAGGAATTTCTCCTGAATCGTGGGTGCGTTTACAAACATTTAAACTCGCGTACACAAACAGCCAGACCCGGAACTATCTGTAAGTCACACAAATATTTGTTCCGTGCGGGGATCGGACCTGCGACACATATAGCGGAGCAGTTAAACACTTATCCACTGCGCCAACCGTGTCGTCATTTAATACGGATAGGAACATATTTGTATGTCATGTCGTGTCGCGACACGGCATATTAAATGTATGAAACCGATAGTATCTGGCCCCTCACGACACGTGTGTTTCAGCCTTTTTATTTTACACAGTTGCTGTTATCGCCCGTGTTAGTGAGCCAGCACTATTTCCCGACATTCAAACGTAAATGTCAATAAATAAAATATTTGTCTTTGATGCGTATATTTTAGACTTTACATGATGACGTTTACAGTACTGCACTGACATAAGATAAACGAAGTACTACTCATACAAAGATGCAAAACCATTTAAATATTATTGTTACTATGTTTCAGTTATTCATCAATACTATAAAAAGATCAATTAAAAAATCCTTTCCAAGTAATATCACCAATAGTTTAATCTGCACATTTTTAAAACAAAATCCGGTGTATACAATTACTATACTGGTTTACCAACTACAAGAAAGGACCGAAATATAAGCGTAATTTTTTTTAATCATTTACAAATACAAGGGACTTAGCAAAAATCTGATGCTGCGATGCTATTGGTCGATAAGCATAAATAAGTGTCAGGTGCTGTAAGCAAAAATCGTCCTTACGGTGACCAGATCAATTTTTTTGTGTAAGGTAAATAATATATTGCTGGGTCTACCTTCAATTTCTTACGAATGAAAACGATTCTTATCACGTTCGTGGACAGTTTTATCTCACAGGTTACAGCTAATGAGACACTACTTTTTTCATACATTGCCCACAGGCGTATAATATATATTTTTTGTAAATGACGTAGTGACAGTACAAAAGTCGTAATTATACCTGTGGTGACAGTACAACATGCCGTTCTTTATGATAGTATGAAAAATCGGTCGTCCTGTGGCGTAGGTACTGATTTTATGCAAGTAAAAACTGATACGTCGACAGGCGTACTGTCGTATCACTTTTAGCTATATATACGCCTTGGTCGTTACTGTCCACGAACCTGTTATGACATCACAACTTTCTTTTCGGTATTCATTTGGCAAGGGTAAAAATAGGGCAGCAAGTATATTGATGGTAAATCGGTTGGACCCTTTAAAGTCTATTGTCCGACGTGGTGTCGAATCGCGTCTTCCAATATGAAAGACATCTTTTTGGCTTCAAAATTCAAGACTGTAGATTTATTTAATGCTGAGTCTACAGCTAGCGTCTATAGTTAGTGTTTTTACATTGAGTTCTACTTTATTGACATAAATATATGATTTAAAGGCAGTGGGTGGCAACTGGCAATACAACAAAATCACACTGGTTTTATAAATTACATTTTCCGCCAAATACTCAAATGACAGTGAATTTGGAAATAGAGCTCTATAAAGCTTAATTTTAGGGATCATATTGTGTAAAACACAGACTGGTCTGAAGTTGGGTTTTAAATAATGGTGCAGTAAAGCGGGTACTTGAACTTCAGAAGGTTTTTAAAGTAACTCGTTTGATTTTAATACACTATATGATATTGAGTAGCATTAAGTATTTGGTCAGTAATCAAAAGAAAAATACAAAAATCCAGTTCTTGTTTCCAAAATATGTTTCAAGCTTGAGTAAATCACATATAACTTCACCGATCACTAGTTTACAATTAACACTAGAGGAAATATTCACAGCACACACTTCCACGTTTACCGGATACATTGGCGGCCAATGTTTGTTGGCCAATGTTGGGGGTATCACTATAGTTGGCCATGTTTGGTCACAGTCTGGTTCAGAACAGTCACACTGGTGTTCAGCAATCATTTGTTTGGCGACGTGAGGCCCAGAGCGGCTGATAATAACCGTACCACGTTCTTCTGTTCTGTCTTGTCGTTTTCTGTAAGAAAGTAATACAGTTTAATTATACAAAGTAATGCTAGCTATTATATACTTACAAGAGCAAAAAAAAAAGCCCTAAAAGACCTCGCACACTATAATCAAATTGAACGTCACGCGAGCACGAGTGCTTCGAGTTAATTTTACACGTTGAATGCGTTGTGCTAATACAGAGGGCGCCTTCCGGTTTACAAACATTTTCCCCACACTAGGAATTTCTCCTGTATCGAGGGTACGTTTACAAATATTCAAACTCTTATACATAACTAACCAGACTTGGGAAAACTACCTGTGGGCCGTACAAATACCTACACTCTTTTGCCTAAAAAACGGGCACCTAAGGAAATTTACGTTCTAAGGTCGATTTGAGTTAATTAAATGAAATATATGTGTATGCAGGTTTTTTGTACATAAAAAATAATAACTTAGTTCCATCCGGGTGTCCCTTGACACCTCTTCAATTTTTTCTGTTATATTTCGCTAGTCATAATCAAAATCATAAGTCATTTATTCAAATTAGGCTGATAATCAGCACTTTATGAACGTCGCATTACAAGAGACAGTCCCACAAAAACACCCCGCCCTTCGCCACTTCCGAGTGTTTACAGTAGGGATCAGACAAGCCGGTTGAATTATATTCGGTCTCTGTATCGAAATAAACTGCGGGTACATACCATCGACGCCAGTGACGTGTTTCTCTAGGATGAGCTTCTCCTGCGCTACCTGATAGATTCCCTCCTCGATGGTTCCAGAGCTCAACAATCGGTATATCGTAACTGGACGCGTTTGACCCATCCGGTGACATCTGCAAGGTAAAATGAATTCAATCAGTTTATTTGTAAAGCTCAAATATGTGTGGTAACAGGTATTATATAGTTCATTGTCTTACCAAAAGTCGGCGCACAAACTTTTGGTTGGTCAATTATAGGAATCATTTAGAAAAAGTAGCAAACAGATGCTCCTTGTATAGAACATTTGTGATTGATTACTATCTGCAATGGGGATCCATTTGCAAAGCTAAGCGCAGATGGCGCTACCAGCAAGTCGACTGCTGTCAAAAGTGTCAAGTGTTTGGCTTTGTTTTTTGTTAGTTTTTCTAAGTTTCTGTGTTAATTAACAGACTATGCGATGTACTCGGTATCGAACTTAAAAGCAGAATTAAAAAGAAACGGAAGTCACATTTTTACGTCGCAATGCTGTTTCTTAATTTTACATCATCCTACTAATATTAAAAATGCGAATGTTTGTGAGGATGGATTTATGGATGATTGGTACTTTCGCGTCAAAACGGCTGAACGGATCCTGATGAGGATTATAGTCTGGAATAACACACAGGATACTTTTTTTTCGATACCGGGAGGGCGAAGCCGCGGGCCAGTTAGGGAATAAATGGACACCACTGTGTATTTCGGTAACAGATCACAAAAGTCATGTCGACGAAACGCCCTCTGCCGGGAGAAGTCGGAAGTTTGGATCCCCATTACATAGGATACTTTTATTAATTAGATTGATTATAAAATTAAAAAAATCTCGTCACACAAAATACCTATAGACGATACTGATTTTAAGGGTTGGAAACAACTCCACAACAATGCTATAAGATAATAATTGTATTTTCGATTAAAATCGACATAATCACTGTTGTGTGTTCTCTTAGCATAACCACGGTGGAAGACTGGTAGCGACATCTCTGATCAAGATTTTAAAACGTAGCACGTCGTCATCAGCATTTCTGATCGCGATTGGTTAAAATATTGTTCCCCTTGCCCTTCTCCTTGATTATTTGTATTGTGAGACATAATGTCGAATACACATGGAATTCTACTCGTCAACTGAACGGTTGAATTTTATTTGATCAAAAACCCATTGGACCTCATCATCACAACCTCATCCATCACCTTGCACACATCGTGTCCTCACCGCTGCTGCTACAATCACGTTACATTAACACCGCGCGCTCGCGTGCTATGGCCTCAGATTCAACAGTCCAGTCACAAAGAATTTATCAGCCGTCTATATACAGAACCTATTTACCAAATAGCTCAACTACACAATAAACTGCTTATCCCTCAGGAAATGCAGGCGTGAAGTAACGGTACCCACCTGTCCTCAGCCTGCTTATCATTGTATGGATTGAAGTCGATGTCGTGTATGATGACGGTGTCTGCGGCAGTGAGGTTGATGCCGAGCCCGCCGGCCTTCGTAGACAGCAGGAACACAAAGATCTCCGAGTTGTTGTACTGGTCTATTAAGTCTTGTCTGGAAAATTATGTAAAGACTTCATTATAGGAAAAGAAAGGAAAATTCGGAACCCTTATTGGATCTTTGTTGTCCATCTGTCAGGACTCTTTATATTAAGAACGCGTGAAGGTATCGAGTTGAAATTAAAACCATATTCTCAAGTCTGTGGTCCTTTTGTGCTGTGATAAAAGATAAAAGCAACCTTATAAGTCTACGCAGTCAAAAGATATGGCCGTTTTTGTGGGAGTCAATGATAAATCATAAATCACTCCAGCAATATACCGGTTTTCTGAGATGTAGACTACTACACCCCTGAAAACTTCAAGAACATGGGACTTGACACAAGAGGAACCTATAACACTTGCTCTGCTGGTCTCTCTTTGCTTATGCAGCAGAAGAAGTCGGGCTGTGGATGATGTTGATACTTTTGGGAGTTACTACTACAGTTAGGGAACTGCTTTCCACTTTTTTGGAGCTCCTTACCCACGGCCCGATTGTAGTTCTTACTATACATACCTATCAGTAACATTGGTGCTACCATCAAGCCTGATGTACTGGTACCGGCGGATGGTGAGGTAGGGCTCCAGGATGTCCAGCATCATGGTAAACTGGCTGAAGATTAGCACACGGTGCCCGTCCTCCTTCAACCGAGGGAGCATTTCATCTAACTTCTGGAACTTTCCCGAATCTAGGATCAGGTGTTCTGGTAAACCGAAGGAGCGGATACACTGGAAAATTTAATGAGAATATGTTTTAATATTGATGTGGTGTGTGAAGATCTTTGACGGTTTTTTTTAAAACAATGTCCCCCCCCTGTAGTGGGGACTAGGGGACATTTCTCCTGTACAAAAACATTAAATCACACATACACACAGCCAGACCAGAAACTACCTGTAGGTCATACAAATATTTGTTCCGTGCGGGAACCCGCGACACGCAGCGCAGCAGTCGATCGCTCAGCTACTGCGCCAATACCGTCGTATTACAGGTAGTCAGCGACCCTAAAGCCTGACAACCAGTCTCACAAAGTGATATCGTATTACTCAGTATTAACTGGGATGTGGAGGTCGGTCAGATAGGCAGTTACTTCATGTAAAATATTGGTATTCATCTGCATCCAGTTAGTTTAGGTACCAACTCCATACCAAAGAAAAAACTCTTTTTTTTTTTTGAAGTCATTTCTTTTTGAGGTTCAGCATTTTAAATTATGCATTAAGATATATCTCTTATTTTTTATCGAGTATTCATTTTCCATTGTTGAAGATTATCAAAGATTAGCAGATCATCCATATAGACATAGAGAAAAAATATGTATTATAGACGATAAGTCATAAACTACCTAAGCAATATAAATAAAATAGGAGCACATGGGAAGCGACAGCTTTCTAATAAAAAAAGAATCATCAAATTCGGTTCGCCCAGTCAAAAGTTATGAGGTAACGAACATGAAAAAAACATGAAGTCGAATTGATAACCTCCTCCTTTTTGAAGTCGGTTAAGAAGATGTTAAGGAATTTTTAACACCCTTGCTCGAAAAGCTGATGTAATTCCACCGGTTTTAAATATGTAAAGAGGGTCATAAAAAACGCGTGTGTTACCAAAGCAAATAGTTAAGTTATAGTCCATACAAATTCCATAACAGTATTATTTGCCATTTCAAATTTGGAACTGATCGCTGCCGCACGACTCCATCGCCGCGCGGCTCCAGTCAGTAGGCAGCGCTAGCGCGCTGTTAAAATGGCGGGAAAGCAACAGTGTGCATTCACAGATTGAGTTTATTTAATGTTTTTTTTTCTGTTTCCTCGCAAATGTGTTAAAAAACGTCGTACGATATACGTGCGTATTGGTTATAACATGCTCGGCTCAATTACGCCCTCGCCTTCGGCTCGGGCTGAAATTCCGACTCGCATGTTATAACCATCTTAACGCACTAATATCGTAATGTACTATTAACTCACAGTATGATTCAAAGTAAGCTGATGTATCTGGAAATCCGACTTGCACATGAGGTCCTCCCAGGCGTACTGCTCGTTGTTCTCCTTGTAGCCGGCGTCCCTCGCCAGCCGCGCGGCCAGCTGGCGCAGCGTGTGGTCGCGGTACTCGTAGCGCAGCAGCAGCGGGTGGTTGGCCAGCTTGCGCATGTCCATCATCATCGCCATGCCGCTCTGTTCTGTGGTCGCGTGGATCTGGAACCAGAGTTGTGACCATTGATAACACAAGAGCCTTCACTATTGGAATAAATTGTACCACGCGTGTCTCGGTGACCCTCTTCGGCAGTTAAAGAATAGTCACTACAAAACAGTTTTAGAAATAAGCCACCTATATCTGGCAACTTGCCTACCCAAATTGGATTCTATTGTTTTTAATTTATAATTTAATTTTGATCTCATTTGATTTTCTTTTTGTAACAAGTTTCGTTTTTTTTTGTCTTAATTGTATTTTGGTTGTTTCTTTTATTATAAATACATAATTATTATTGTTATCACTCATTATGTAAAAATGTTGGTTAACCTGTAATTGACAACTGTATAAGTCCTATACTATTTTTTTTTTATTTTTAAGATATTTTTATACAGAAGCTGCTGTTGGTGACCTTTTTTTAATAAATAAGTAAAAAATAAAAATTTTCAAATTAAATTGAGGTCTGTATCAAAAGTTACATTTTTATTCGGTGCAGTTCGACATAACTTGGCGGCATTTTCCTGAACTTCTATTTTTCAGTTTTACTTGATTTTGCTGCCCGGTGGTGTATCTCTAAACATACCGGCTCCCAGACATGTGTTAAGCAACCCTGTAACGAGCAGCTCAAAAAATACCCTTACATACATTCTAGTTATTCAGTTGAGAAAAAAATGGCTAATAAGATTAAAGAATGTTCGTCATAGCAGAGGGAACTGCCAGGGCCACCGCCTGCCGGGGTTGCGGGTTTTTCGAAAGAGATACCTCGGCCCCGGAACATAAAGGGCAACAGAAGGAAAATGGATGGGATAATTTCCCATTTGCAAAAAAAAAGAATGTTCGTCTAGAAAATAGTTTAAGGTCATAACATCACACATATACTCCCACATTTCGCCAATAGGCATGACGACAGTATAAAAAAATCGCTGATTCAGTGATGACAAGGGAGAAGTCATATTAAAAAAGAAGTAAACACAGGTTTAGTTTTATTTAAAAATAACAGATTATTAAGATTTTCAATAAAATAAAACATTAAAATACTGCAATCGGCCATTTTGACTGAAACACCGATCACAGCGTATGACGTCACGGTTATGTGATTTATGGGACGTTGTTATAGAAACAATGTCATTTTTATTTAACTGTGACGTCATGCCGACGACATGACACATGCAAGCTGTTTTAGGGCACTATTGAAAATTTATGAGAAAAATGGCTTCAAACTTTGTTAAACTTAAGTTTATTACCGAAATAAAGGCTTTTTTGTAAATAGTAAAAGTGTACCCACATTATGGAAGAGGATTTTAAAATCTTTCGTCACGCCTATTATATTAAAGTCCCGTCTAAAAGGTGTCGTGCCTATTGCCATCAATCAGGTACAAATCCAGACTCCATGGCTGCTATTGAGAAAATCCTAATGGAACTCTCCAATAAAAATTTGCATGACCCGGAAATCGAACAATATACAAATGCTCAGCAGCCGCGCTAGCACCACTACACCAACGAGGAAGTCAGTTCAAGGTATACTTCATGAAGTAATTCAAACTTACCGAACCATCTGTAGCCGAGAAGCTAGCAATAAGATTCTTATACAGTATCCCCTGTCTCTCAGACATGGTACACAGCTCTCTATGGTTGGTCTTCTTCGGCAGGTCCTGTAGGACGTCCCTCTTCAGCCGACGCAGCAGGAATGGCTTCATGATGCGCTTTGCTTGCGTTATCTGACTCTGTTCGAAGGGGAGCTCGTCTTCTTTGTTACCTTCCGTTTTTTTCGTTACTTTTGATTTCTGGAAAGATAAATGATGATCCGTGAATGATGATAATAAATTATAAGGTATGTTGGTGCGCGAGACGACTCCCGGCCACCGTAGAAACGGGTCTGTGGATGTCCGTCTAGTGACGACAGCTCGTGTCGACGGGGCTATCGTGTTCAACGCGCGCCTCATAGAGATGTCAGCAAAAGCAGAGAGGCCTGCCAGGGACACCGCCGCAAGAGGTGAAGGGTTGTTTGAAAGAGGTATCGCGGCCCCGGAACATAAAGGAACATGGGTGGGTTTTAGTCAGTAAAAGTCTGCCACTATTCCATGCTCCGCCCAGAGCGGCGAAAGTTATTTGTGAATTCCCATCCGCAAAAAAAGGTATCTAAGTAACCATGGAGCCTTAAGAATGAAGCTCCAATCCAGTCTGTATTCCTTAATGGCTATAGGTCTTCCAATTTCGAGTGATCATCGTCAACCGCACCATTTCTTATCTAGAGTAGTAGTAGACCACTATCTTCCACAAATCAATTTAAGTAAATATTATAGTTTAAGAACACTAAAACTATGTCATATTTGATTTAAAATGACGTCACTTAACTAACCAAAGGGAGAAATTTAACTACTAATATTTTTTTACATACATATGTTAAAGGTGAAGTTATTTTATATTAGTACTAGCCTTTGCCCACGGTTTCGCTCGCGTTAAATTCGGGGTAACACATTTCCCCTTTCCTGATTTGCAGGTACCTGCTACCTGTTTTCCCTTTTCTTCCCTCTTTCTCCCACATATCTCACTTTTTTTTTATTTGCCTATTTCAGTCCCAAACATTTCTGTACCAAAATTCATCAAAATCGGTTTAGCCATTTAGGCGTGAAGACGTAACAAACAAATAAACTCACTTTAGGTTTTATAATATTAGTAAGGATAAGAACATGTTAAACTTCTTACGGAATTCTTCTGGAACAAGCTTTTAAGGTCGTCCGTCTTGCCGGAGAACATATGCGGCATCACGAAGCACAGCAGAGACATCAGCTCCAAGAGATTGTTTTGAAGAGGTGTACCCGTCAGCAGGAGTCGGTGTTTCGACTGGAAGGGAAAATAAACTTTATTGCTTGAAGAATAAGCATGATTTCGTGTTTTGTTAACGTTTCCAAACCAATTTTAAAGCCGTGATGAGTGGAACGGCCGGCAGAGAGACGGAAGTGTGGAATCAATCAATCACATTGTTTGCTATGCTATCTATATCGCCATTCTCAAATCAAATGGGTTTTTAGAGATGTAATGGCCCAGAGGTTAAGACCTCGCCTCTCTTGTATGAGGTTGTGGGTTAAAGTCCGGGCAAGTCGCAATGACGCTTTTTTAATTTTATTTTTCTTAAAAAGAAAACGTTGCCCCACACTAGGAATCTCTCCTGTATCGTGGGTGCGTTTGTTTACAAACACTCAAACTCATATGCACAAACAGTCAGACCCGAAACCATTTGTAGGCCATACAAATGTTTGTTTCGTGCGGGAATTGAACCCAGGAGCAGCAGCCGATCGCAAAATACATTTTTATTTCAGCAGTTTACTTCTCATCACCCATGAATACGGGATTGCGGGTTGTTCGAAAGAGATACCGCGGCCCCGGAACATAAAGGCAAAAGAAGAAATATAGGTGGGTTTTAGTGAGTAAGTCTGACACTCCCGCCCACTCCGCCCAGAGCAGGGGAAGTTATTTGATGATGACACACCCGTAAAAAAAATCACCCATGAATCATTAATTTTATCTCAACAGTCGAAGTTTGATAAATTAAACATATTAACCTTAATTTTGAGCAAGTTGTCATATCTCTGCGTGGACATGTTCTTCAGCATATGCGCCTCGTCGTAGATAACGTAGTGCATCGGTGTGATTCGGAACATCTTGCGCTCTTCCGGACAACTGCTTACCATTGTGTAGCTGCAAGAGTTAGTTATGAAATATTAGCTTCACTGTGCCGAGCCTGCATGGAGGTAGACGAGACAGCGCCCACGTGCTTCGGCACTGCCCAGAGGTTGCCTCATACAGGGCAAAGTACTTCGGTAACCCGGGTACTCTTCGCGAGACCGACAGAAACACCAAGGCGCTGCTGGCGTTTCTCGTGGAGCTGGGGTGGATCGAATAATATTCCCACCCATACGCAAAATACGCGCCTCAGACGTGGAGTTGCGGACACCAGCCCTTTATGCAATACAATAGCTTCACTTATATAAATCATTTTAGACCTCTAATACTTTAATTTTAGGTCTGTTTCCACCAGACATTTGCGAAGATTCCCAGCGAAAGTAATCAATAGTATCGCTATTTATACAATTAAAAAAAACAGGCAAGTGCGAGTGGGAATTGCACACCGAGAAAAAAGTAACCCTTATAGGATCACTCTGTAGTCCGTCTGTCTGTCAAGACTCTTTATCTCGGAAACACGTGGAGGTATTGATTTGAAATTACTATAATATCCTACTAAAATTATAAATGCGAATGTTTGTGTGTATGTATGTTTGTTACTCTTTCAGGTCAAAACGGCTGAACGGATTTTGATGAAATTTGGCATAGATGTAGATTATAGTCTGGAATAACACATAGGATACTTTTTTTTCGATCATGACGCGGGCGAAGCCCCGGACGCTAGCTAGTGAACCATATACTGTGGTCCTTTAAAGCTGTAAAAAAAAAATTGGTTGTCTGTAAAGTCGGTTTACTGACGATAGTTGAACGTGACAACGTCTTAAGAAAATACTGATGGAATGGTAGCATTTTTCAAAAGAAAATTTTAATTTCATTTATTTTTAATTTTTTATTGAATAGTAAAGCCATCGATTTTTTACTCATCGTGAAATAGTTCTGTTAACTTATTGTTTTAATTTTGTCAATTATAGCATAACCTACAATCGCTGCACTAGCGGACCGATGCTATTCATTTTAATGATGAAAGCACGAATATTCGACAATATATCACTGAATATATAATTAATATCGAAAGAATCATTACCTTTATCGCTGTAATTATCGTTGCTATAAACTATTGACACCACATTCACTTTTCACTGCACTTGATACTCGATCAAAACATGTAAATGTACTATAGTATAGCAGCTGTCCACGCAGACGCATCGCTCACTCAAGTACGAGAGAGACGGATGTCGAACGCTGCTGAACGCAAAGGCCGATTGTGCTTCTTTGTCGCTCGTTCCGCGCTCTCGCTTGCACTTCAAGCCTTACATGGAACGCCTCAGAGCGAGGTAACGCCGCATGAGTCATGTTTTTTCGTGCGTGCAGCCGGCTCTATCGAATTATAAGACGTTGTCACGTCAAAAATCAACCCTCTAAATCTACGCAGTTAAAATATATGGCCGTTTATGTCGCAAGTTTGTACGGAAACCTCGACGCGCGATCCGACTAGCACTTGCGCACCAGTTTTTCTTGTGTTTCCAAAGGGTTACCAAGTATACATCATACGTGGTATGCGTTTAAGCGTCGGTGTGTCCCTTTCTACCCTGTATAGTCAGCCGGGTGCTGTAATAACGCATACTCACGTGGTAAGCACGACGTCAATATTTTCCAACCCTCTGGAGTACTGTATGCGTAGTTGCCGACGGTCCTCTGGGTGTCCGTAGTATTTGCTAACGTTGAGCGCCGGACACCAACGGGCTAACTCGCTGCTCCAGTTATCTGGAATAATACAACTTCGATTTGGAGATCATTTCAACACAGATAAAACCTTTTTTGCGAAGTCGGTGACATTTCTATGGTTCACAGATTTTTTTGCCGCCGACTTTTGGAAGTAAATTTATTCTCAGTATTTTAGTGTTTTTTTGGTACTCGGTTTTTATACAATTAAAAGATAACTCATAAATTACACAAGCAATATAGAGACAATTAATATGAGACCCCTTCGGAACAAGCAATATAGAGAAAATTAATATGAGACCCCTTCGGAACAAGCAATATAGAGAAAATTAATATGAGACCCCTTCGGAAGTATACCCTTTCGATTAAATAATAATTTTGAATATCGGCCCACAATCGACTGAGAAATCGAGTAACCAACATACAAAAAAATTCAAACTGAGAATGTCTTCCTTTTTTTGAAGTTGGTTAAAAATAATATAATTCCTGTTTGTGTGTTCCATTCTTTAATGGTTAAGGAAAGCGTTCTCCACATATGATGGTCAGAATAGAAGTCTAAGTACAGATAATGGAGTTCACGCTACATTATACCCATCCAGGAACAGATAGGTGAAGGAAGCCCCTTTTAACCCAAGGAAGGGTTATGGGACTAACCCTACCTTGGCCCACGGCATTGTCAATCCAAACTCACCCAGTGTAGATGCAGGGACAACCACCAAATGCGTGCCCCTAGCTTGTCCAGTTTCCTTCAAATGTGCCAAGAACGCGATGACCTGCACCGTCTTGCCGAGCCCCATCTCATCTGCCAGGATACCGGAGACTCCTTGCTTGTGCAGGACAGCTAGCCAATTCAGCCCTACTAACTGGTACGGAGCGAGAGTTAGGCTGAAAAGAGGTTTTAATCATTAGTGTTATCTTAGCTGTGTGGACTGCAAATGGCAATTGTTGAACTACTACAATACTGCTGGACAAATGCAGATCTGTGCCCACCGTCAAAGATCTTTTACTGCATCTGTTCAACGCAGAGCTTAGACCGGAGTCAAACATATTCGTGAATATAATAAGTAACTACGGTACTTTCAAGTTACTATGCAAGTTATTATGCCTTGTGACTGGGACTGTAGCTACATCTTTTTGTTTATGGAATTCAAAAGTGCCTGTATCACTCTCATTAAAATAGATGCTTTGAGTTTGTGGTTAGCACAGTGGCCGAGACCGAATGCTGCGTTGTGTATGTGGGTTCGATCCCCGCCCTAAACAAATATTTTTAAGGCGTACAGATACACACATCAAAAGTGTCTAGGGATCAAGCATTTTTATGCGGATTTCTTGAGATTGAGATGTGGCTTTGTAATAAATTTATGATTTTATAAATTTATATGGATCCTTTTTGGTGCATTTCATAATTTGAATCAGGAACTCTCAATCAAATTCGAGTAAAAGGTGAAAATAAGCTGTCAATATTTTCCCTATAAAAACATACAACGCATTGAAGACATTATTAGTGCTACTGTTTCCCTACTACTGATTAAAACCAACGTTATTATGGAGCGGCGACGTCATTTAAGCAAGGAAGAAATGCTCAGAGCCGTGGGAATGATAGAAGCTGGTTCCCGGCAACGTACTGTAGTTTTAGCTCTGAATACAAGTCAGAGTGTTATCAGTCGACTTTGGACACGTTACCGAAGCTCTGGTACCGTGGCTGAGCGCCATGGAGGACGGTATCGCTGCACCACACGGAGACAAGACCGATACATTCAAATCTTAACTCGAAGAGCTCCAACAATAACCGCCATGATGTTAGCCGTGAGGCTTCATCACTCTTCAGGGAACTTAATTAGCGACCAAACAGTCGGAAACCGCTTGCATGAAGTGAACCTTCATTCCCGAAGACCGCTACGGGTACCACCTATAGCAATGCACAATCGTAGGATTCGATATCAATGGGCTCTTGAACACAGAAATTGGGCAGAAGAACAATGGCGTTTCGTGTGCTTTTCTGATGAGTCTCGTTTTGGTATGAGACCGGATACAAGACGTATACGACACTGGAGAACCCCTGGACGCCAACAGCGATTAAAATCCTGCCAGGAAGTCCATCCTTATAGTGGTGGAACCATCATGGTATGGGCGGGTATTTGGATCGGCGGAAGAACTGAGTTGATTTGGATCAGAGGCAACCTCAACGCTCAAATTTATGCTGAGACGATTGTATCAGACGTCATCGTTCCTCTACAAGTGCAAATCGGTCCCTTATTTCAGTTAATGCATGATAATGCACGACCGCACACCGCAAGAGTTGTAAGACAGACTCTCGCCGCAGCTAACATCAATGTCCTGCCCTGGCCTGCTCAGTCGCCAGACTTGAACCCGATTGAGCATGCATGGGATATGCTACAGAGAAGAGCTCTGCCGAATATGGAGGGTATCCAGTCACAAGAAGACCTTTTTTTGTTGTTGCAACGAACATGGGCGGCCATTCCACAGCGTGATTTGGATGAACTCATTTTGAGTATGCCAAACCGATGTTCTTGTGTTGTTAGTGTTCGCGGTAGAAACACGGATTATTAATTGTTTAAGTTACCCAATAAAATTTTAAAGAAAACTGTTATTTCAGTCTTTTTTTCGAACTTTAATGTTAGTGGTTCAAATGTCAAAAATCCCTTTATTAGGAAAATGGCAAATTTCTTTATTAATGCAAAGGTGACTTGGTTTATCGTTACTGTGACAAACGAAAACACTTTATTTGATGAATCCTTAAAGAAAATTTTTATTAATATCAATCAGGAGAAAAGTTATTGCAAAAATATATGTTGATCCCTAGATACTTTTGATGTGTGTATTTTATATACTAGCTTCCGCCCGCGACTTCGTCCGCGTGACATAGTGACTTTGGGCTAACGCTAACTGTTACCTGCGTGATCATCGCCAAAAAAATATCTTTCTCTCCCCTTCTACCCTCTTTCTCCCCCTTTTACTTTTTTTAGCCACTGCGCCAACCGTGACGTCGTTTCGAGTGTGCTGTAAATGTTTGTGAATGTAAACCATTATACAGGGGAAAACGGTGACCCGACTTTGAACCGTATGTACTCACCTTTCATGCAATATGGCGGGCTGTTTTAGTCTGCCCGCACCTGCAGCTACGGCCGACTCCAGCTGTGTAGCCAGACCGACGCACTTCTTCATCAGTCGCTGTATATTATTCCTCGTTGTCAGCAGCTCTTGTGTTGAGTTTAAAAGCTCTGTACTAAGCATCTTGTTGCTGTTGAATTTTTCTACCTGTTGAAAGAAAGCTTTACTTTACAAACTAGTTTGGAATTTTTTTGAGTGAACAAGATCAATTCTAGTCAGTCACAAATGAGAGTTGTTTATTAACCAAAAGAGAGTGAGAAACAGGGGAGAAAAGGGAAAACTTAGCTTTGCTATTACAATAAATAAGGCGCAAGGGCAAAAACTACAGGTAGCAGGTACCTGCAAATCAGGAAAGGGGAACTGTGTTGCCCCGAATTTAACGCGAGGCAAAAGCTAGGATATATAATATATAAAGAAGATAAACATTTGAAACAGGTTGGTGCCTAAAATTGGCAGAAATTAAATATCATCATTTTCCTGCCCTTGTACCATTCTATTTGGGGTCGGCGCAACACGTTTTCTTCTTCCATTCTCCCCTATCAGACGTCACGGCATCAATATGTTACAGGTTTAAGTTCACTCACCATATCTAACCAGCCCTTGAAAGGCCTTAGTGAAATAATAGCGTCTGCCTTCTTCTGAGAGCACCCGCTGAGCAGCGACAGTTCGTGAATATTGCTATTGTTGAGAAACTCGAAGACTTTCTTCTTGTCACCTATCAGGTCATCTGTGACCTCGTTGTCCGAGTCCTCACTGCGGAATAACATTGAACAAAGTTTAATGCAAAATGTGTGCTGGAGATCCAGCGTTTAAGACAGATGCTGAACATGTACACATAAAGTTTAGTATTGCTTGAAAAGGTGCTTACAAAAATGAATAATCAATGATATAGATATGCATATAAGGGAAGATTAAACATGATGGTCCAATATCATCCAGGGTTTCCCAAAACACCTGTTTTTGGGTTGACAAACCTGGTGTACATTTTGCTATATTCATTATACCGGTTGTGCACTAACTCGAAGTCAAAAACGCCTACTTCGCGTATGTCAATTATTAAAACAAAATTGATCCCAAACATACCTGTCATAAACCCTATCATCTTTCCCTTTTCTGACGCCATAGTCGTCATCCTCACTGCCACTGCTGCCTCTTCTCGTCCTCCCCCCCTTCGCCTCCAGAGGTTTCCTCACCACCACCGTCGTTTTCGGCCCACTTGTCACTCTGACTATACCCATATTGGTGTACGGTCGTTGTACGCTCTGTGAACCTGACCCTCCAGGTTTGGAGCCGAAAAATGTGGATGTGGAACTTTTGTCGTTGGTTTCAGGGTCATGCATCAGCAGCTCATCTCTGGAGCGTTCTTCATTCCAGCCGTGTTTTACCAGTGTGTTTTTTACGAACTGCGAAAAATGGAAGGACACATGAATGGGCTGTCAAAATGATACTGGCACAGATTTTGAGAAACTGGTAGACTATCTTAGCTGTTAGGGATAGGGTAGTATCAAATTATAAATCGTCGATCCGCGGTTAAAAGAGGTCTTCTCGTTGATAAATTATTGACAAATAAAATAAGACCCTATGTCCATGCATTGGTCACCCCCTTTATACCTTTGGAAAATACTTACCGTCGAAGATATTTCAGGGAACATATTAAGCATATTTTTAAATCTTCTCTCTTTGACTTCGGTGGGCAATTCCGAATTAGTGACTGACTTCTTCTCAAACCTTAGTAGCTCATCTCTAGAACGTTCTTCATTCCAGTCGTGTTTTACTAGTATGTCTTTTATGGACTGCGGAAAATGGAAACAGACGTGAATGAGGCATTTGTCTCAAAACCCAAGGCTTTTGATTGATTTATCAAATGTCACGTCAGTCAAGCCCATCACACTATCCCCATACCACTGCAACTTCGGAAAGCCAGAATTAATACTGGCGACCACCAGAAAACTGTCGCCGAGACAATGAAGCTCTACGAAGTCCCAGAGAAACAATATAATTGTCTTGGGTCCCGAAACGAAATTACCCCGAAAAAAAGTGGCGGAAGAGAAGCGCCAGTGCAGTCGCGTCAGTCCGCAAAGGCAAAGGAATGTCATGTTATTCGTGTGAATAACAAAAGTTGTTATGAACGACAAGCCAGAAACAGCGATTGCAAAATACCCGGCGACAAAAAACGCGAAATTTTATAGTTTTCATGCAACAAAACACCATCCATTTAAACATTTCCAGAACTTGCTATGGGAGGTATATCAGGAAACATATCTATTGCAAAATACCCGGCGACAAAAACGCAAAATTTTATAGTTTCCATGCAACAAAACACCATCCATGTCCATCATATTTAAACTTTTCCAGAACTTACCATGGGAGGTATATCAGGAAACATATCTATCATATTTCTCAATCTTCTCTCTTTGACAGCAGTAGTTAGTTCCACAGTCACGGCTGGCTTCTTAGCAGGAACGGCTGCATCATCGGAATCTGAGCTCTGCACCCGTATTCGTTTGTAGACTACTGGTCCATTATTCCTATTAACTACTACAGTATTTGGTGCTGCCATCCTAATTTTGTTGTTCTGAGTTTGATTTAGATCTATAAAAAAAATGCAAAGTTACATATATTGGAAATAAGCAAAGGTTATTTGCAGAATAGAAATGAAATATTTTATGCTGATTATGGTAACTTAACAAAGAATGTTGAATTTTGCAAGTTGCAACATTTCTTGTAAATCCTAGTAAATAATTCTGATGATGACATGTTCTCTGATGTCAACATGATACAATGCCTGGTTGCAACTCGCTTCAGTCTTCACAACAAAATATAAGTTTTACATTTGTGAGTGAGAACAAAGCCATGATAATATAATTAATTTAAGACCCACAAAAATGAAAATCTCATGTTTAATTGCTAAAACTGTTCTACACTTACGGCTAACTGTGGCTTTGGTTGGTGGTAATGTAATTAATTATATTGTTATTATTGCCTCTATTCTGCTTATCCTGCAATGAAAATAAGCTGGAAGATAAAGTTAGGCAGATATGCCAACACCATGAGGATTTGTTAGTTTTATATTTCCAGGTATTAGTCGTTTACACAGCAAATTAGTAAATGGTTAATGCAAGAATAAGGGTTATGGAAGTCAGATAGCAGTCACTGATTTAAAATACTGCATAAAGCAGCAATTGCAGCTGTATATGTTTAGACCGGATCCAAATCCATCATATTTGAGGATGACATGCAAAAACATTATTTGTTTTTATACATAATTACTTTACTGAACACAGAACATCACAAATAATAAAACCAAAATACTTTTTGATACAAGTTTTCCATTTCAAGTATGCCTAACCTAAATCAATCATAGAATTCACAATAATTATGACTATGAGAACTGATAAAGACAAAGCCATTGCAATGACATCTATGTTTTCTTCATTGCATAACTGCAACTCACACATAAAATGCAAGAAAACCATGTAACAATGATTTGGAAACTTAAGATTTATAGTTTATACTAAGAAAAGTTGATAACCTATTTCATCAAAATAATCAATACATTAAAATATGTAGTTACTAGATCTTGTAACTCAATCTCTAATGCAATCTTTAGAATATCATTTCACAGTGTGTGTGAATCAAATATGAAATGATGATGTTCTAAAGATTGATTTATAAAAAAACTGCTTAGTATAGCAATACAAGATGTCTGTTTATGCATGGAATAGCTTATAGAAGAAATAAAAGTTCATAGTTAAGCTATCTGTTTTTTGATGTTGTTTTCATTATTAATTTAATGAATGAGAGCCTTGTAACATCCCTGTAATTTAGTAGAAAGTTTGTTTCTAGGCTAGTTCTAAGTGATTTCATAGGATAAGAACCATTGTATATTAATCAATAAAATGGTAAATTCTACCCACACAAGTTTTGCTAGAGCAAAAGATTAAGCGTTTTTTAAATCATTAGTAAATTTGTATCTCCTGGCATGCCCAGTACATCTCATATACTGGTTGGACAGAGGAGTACAAATCAATGTTGTGATTATGTTCAATCATATCCATGGTATCAGGCTTGATAATGGATGAGTCAGCCTTGTTCCCTATTTTTAATAGCGTGAAGATATAACGCAATTTAAAAAACTTGTTATTAAATTAAATACAGTCCTGTAAATGGTTAGAAGGTACAGAAAAAAATTAAGATACATGTGCAATGAAGGGGTTCGATTAAATACACCTCTGGAGGTTTACGGGAATTTCATGGTCAAGGTTAGATTATTTATTAGCAAAATAACCGGTACAGAAATTAAACTTGGGAAACACGGGTCACTGAACGTGGTAATCCTCGTGGTGAGAAGTCACAAGCACGTGCTGCCTTCACAGTGACTTTGACCTACGAACAGAACCTTTTTACTCACGAGAACCAGAAGGAGCCGACGTGACTGTCACTGGACTGCTGGGTCCAGCAGGCCCGTTCGGTTTCCTCTGGAACCTGTACTGTCTCAGAAAACTCAGCACACTCGGGCTTGTACCATTAGACATTGTCACACTTAATCGATCAGTTAGTCAACACTTTTGTGAAAAAAAATCTTACAAGTTCTTTGATAAAAAATCTGGTAAAGATTTACGAAAAAAGTAATCACACCACAGAAGCACGACAAGACAACACTACGGCCATTTTTATCCGCGAGAGTGCAAGCAAGCGATGAGCAGTTTTACGGGCCAATCAGATACAATGTCATCAACTGTCATTACTATTGTTAACCAATTACCGCGATGTAAAAATCATTTTAACAAATGACAACTATTTTTCAATTTTTAATGACGTTATCGAACAATAAACTAAAAAGAGAAAAATGTGGCTATACCAAAAAATAAACTATTATTACGGTTTTCCTTGAAATTTCCAAAAATCCCAAGAATATTTTTAAGTTCCTCTCCACCAACTGGTGGATACAATATTTATTTATTTAAAACTATGTAGCTGGCACCCGCGGCTTCGCCCGCGTGATGTCGAAAAAAAAGTATCCTATGTGTATTCCAGACTACAATCTACCTCTGTGCCAAATTCCATTGCCGTTTTGAGGTGAAAGAGAAACAAATATCCATACACCCATCCGTCTATCCTCACAAACGCTAACAGTACTTACATTAATCTTCCAAAAAAAAAACATTATTAATATCTCTCTAATAAACAGACCACTCCATTCGAAAACGCATATTTTTTCTACGGCCTTTTTCATAGTTCTGGAGAAAACTTAGTTCAAAAGGCTGACCACGGGCTACGGGTTATTCGAACGAAATACTGTGGCCCCGGAACACAAACGGCAAAGGAGGAACGCGGATGGATTTCAATCACTAAAAGTCTGACACTCTCTTCCGCTCCGCCCAGGACCGGAACAAGTTATTTGATGATTTCCCATCCAAAAAATAAGGGCTGTCAAGTCGTGGCCAAATTTGTTGATTTCACCATTTATCAAAGTTGTAGCAGGTCCTATGAAGAGGAAAAGATGTGCGTACCTTAGAAATTGATGCCAACAATATTGGTCAAATATCATCAGACTGCATTCACACTAACAAAATCATTAGCTTGAACTGGGATTCCAAGAAACTATTTACGTTCCCTCCTTGGCCTGCTTCTGTTTTCCACCTAGCATATCATGTATTAGTTAATTAAACCATACAATTTTTACTAAGTCCATCTCTTTGTAACAACTGTATATACTCATACATCTGCCTAGCCTTTTCCCAACTATGTTGGGGTCGGCTTCCAGTCTAACCGGATGCAGCTGAATATATCGTACATTGCTGGAATGCAAACGTATTCAGACATATAGGACCGCTGCTAAAAAAAAATGCGAGCGAATTCACGACAACTGTTAAACATAACTTTAAGTAAAGCATCAGTTACAGTTTTAATGTTATTAACCTGACACGTATCCGTATTATACTTACCCATCGAAGGGGTGGAGCGATAAGTCTTCGTTCATAATTCCTTAAAACGTGAATAGCTTTTAAAGTAACTTCTAACATATGTATTACCTAATAATTTATAATTCAAATCCTTGTATTCTGGGCATGTCTCTATTTTAAAAACGTATAATAAGTACAATAGCTCTACCTACCCCAACCAATGCTGATCTTACTGGACAAATAGCGGTAGGTACATACATACTATGAGTATCAAATAAGAATAATTTATGATCATTTCTTCATAAAGTTTTTTTTATCTTCATCTTAACAAAGTTCATTTAGATCATCATTCCTATCAAGTGATATATGGCAAATTGAGTTCCTATTCTTATTTGAAACACATTGTAGTTATAACACCATTATCTAACTCACTTGGCGTGTGTTCCTTTATATACAATAAGTTATATTATTTTAGTGTATACTATATTAATTCATATTATCATAATGTGCCTGATTCACGTTAACCCTTTAAATTGCATTTAAAACCGGTACAATTAGTGAATCTTATTACCGGTTATTACATTCATTTTAAAAAACATCCCTAAAATTCACTATTGCCACACTGTGTCTAGTGTGTCTGTCAGATTAATAGGTGCGGCCATGTTGATCTGTAGTGAATAAAACTGAGTTAATTTTCTTTTAGGGAAATAAAATTGACACAATATGCCCAAATGCGACCTCAAAACGAGATACATCCCCGCGACGTTCGCCTGGACTCTCTTGTTGGGCACAACATCCCTGTTTTTTTATTTCCCGTAAGTATACAATGTCGTCGATCGTCCGTAAATTCTCATTTTCGGTTTGACAACTTTCACATGAGATTGTTGAATTATTTCTATTAATATCTTGGGACTGTGAAGTTACCCTGCGTGACTGTGTGTGGATTATACCCCTACTATGCCTGTGGCGGTAACGGTAAGAGTATTTTTATTTGATCCTTTGGGACGTTGTAGTAGCCATGCTCCAAGTAATTATCTATCTTATTTACATTACCATAATAATTAATATATCATATCGTAATTAGTGTTTCTCGAAGTGAGTAGCCAGTGTTGTCGTGTCAATGGCCAGGTACTTCCTGTGTGGTTTCCAAATCTGTATAAACAAAAGATGTCTTATTGTGAGGGTTATGAGTCAGTCAACCTTAAATTAGTTTCCCTGTGTCTGTATTCTGTTCTTGCTAACTTTACTAGCTAATTTTCCTGTTGTTTACATAGATATGCAAATTATGACAAAGTTATATAGGAGACAAGCTTGTCAGAAGTTTCATTGATGTTATCTATCTGCAAATATAGCATGATGGTTACATTAGCATCTATTATTTATACACAGTTTGTGGCATTTACACTATATTTAAAGGTATTTTTTTTAAACATATTATATTCACCTTATCAGTGAACTCTTTCTGTGATAGTACACATCTGTTTTACATTGAGTTCATGTTGTTTGACCTCAAAAACTAATAGGTTAGTGTTATGACATATAATAAGGTGCAAAATATAGTTTAAATAATAAACCTATTATGTAAGCTAAGGTAACAGAAAACAAATTGCTTATAATGACTATCTAGACAGTACTAAAAAAGTTTTAATAGTTATCAAACTGTTTTATATCACTTTGTACCTAGAAGTATGCTATTTTATGATTTGTTTACATTTGAGCTATAAAAAGAACACCTTGATATACTTGAGCAACTTTATTATGAAGTTGTGATGTACTATAAATAATATATTGTGCATTTGAGTAAGGTTTTTTTTTTTTATATAAAAAAATATTTGTTTTAATAAAATAGAATCATTCAAAATCTACTATTCTTTTAATGCTAAAAGAGGTTAACTTTATAAGCTTGAATGTATGAGGTAATCCCAGAAACTTTTTACAATTCTTTAACTGCCAGAAAGATACAATAATGCTGGTGCTATAGAATAATTATGATTTATCAAGGGACATTTAAAGTTTTTTTTTTTAAAGAAAAAGATTTTGTAATAAGAGTTAGGTATATTCTGAATCCATTTTTATACCATTCAAATGATCAAAGCATTCAAATGAAGTTACTGATATAATTTGTCAGTTAAAATAATGAAATATTTTCCTTCAGGAAGAAGTAAAATTTGTGATAATTCAGTTCTTCTAAACTTTTATATAATTACTTGGTTTTGTTATAAATACACTATCTTATGTGCCATACAATTTGGAGCAACCAAATCTATAAACATACCTGTGGTGTGCTGGCATAGCTTAGAAACAGATTGAAACTAATTATAGCTATCACATTTTAATTAATATAGGTTGCAAAAGTGAAGTAGTAAAACTTGATGCTTCATTGACTTTACTGTGTTATTAGGAATTTACCAGTAACAGCCCGGAGCTTAGAAGTTGGCAGTATGACTCGGAAAGCATGGTCCTGATCTTGTTCGGTTGTTTTGAATTGCAGTGCCTGCACACACTTGCGCAACATAATATCTCCCTTGCCAATGGTTTTTTTTTTGGGGTGGGAAATCATCAAATAACTTCCCCCGCTCTGGGCGGAGTGGGGGGGAGTATCAGACTTTTACTGACTAAAACCCACCCATGTTCCTTCTATTGCCCTTTACGTTCCGGGGCCGCGGTATCTCTTTCGAACAACCCTCAACCCCGGCAGGTCCAATGGTTAATAATTGCTAACATTGGCCACCGTGTCCAAAATGTCTTTCAAAGTTGAGTTTTTATGTGAACCTTAGTCAAAGGATTTCTGCTTTTAATACACCATAACACTAACTTTTGCCTTTGGTTACACCTGCATCTAATTGAGGAATTATCTCCAGGTATTATTATAGGGATATAAAAAGTATTAATATATTTATGTAATTGAAAACTTTTCAGCAGTTTAGGCATGAAAAGGTAACAGATAGAAAGAGTGAGTTAGTTGCACATTTATAAAATGGATTATAGATGAAATAATAATATAACATTACATTAATCATATTATGGTATTTCAGATGAAATAATCTATGTAACATTTTCTTGGTTCAATACATAATGCTGTGAGCCCTGACCTACGTAAACAAAACTTGTAAAACCTGTAACTTTGCCACTAATTTCAACCATCCATGACCTGATTTTTTTCCCTCAGCTGTACAAAAAAACTGGGTTAAGTTCACACTAACTACATTACAGCAACTGATGAGTAACATAACAGTTAAATATTTTGTAGAAAACAATATAAATGATCGGAACTTGGGTGTCTCACTTGACTGAATAACTGTACAGATATTGAATTTCAATATGATGTTATAAAAAAGAGGTCTGTATCAATAATTTAATCATCCATGCATCCTTACTAATATTATAAAAGCGAAAATGAGTTTGTTTGTTTGCACGTCTTCACGCCTTAATGGCTAAATCGATTTGGAAGAATTTTGGTACAGGGATAGTTGGGACCCTGGAGACGGACATAGGCTATTTTTTTTTAAGTGAGAAAGAGGGAAGTAATGGGAATACTTAGCTTTGCTATTACAATAAATAAGGCACAAGGGCAAGAACTACAGGTAGCAGGTACCTGCAAATCAGGAAAGGGGAACTGTGTTACCCCCAATTTAACGCGAGCGAAGCCGCAGGAAAAAGCTAGTACTATAATATTTGCTGAAGTAACTGTCTGTTTATATGGCCCATTTCACACATTAACCACTAAACTGATTAGTATAAAAATAGGCAGATTGTTGGCCTGGGACCACAAAGACGCAGGATTCTTTTCATCCTGGATATTTTTACAGCACACAAATTTATAAACAACAAGCTAGCTTGTTATAGTGTAGATTAGTAGAAGCTTTATTAAACAGGACATTTACTAGTTGATGTTCATGATGTCAATGTTCATCTTTATTTTACAGTATTGAGAGCAATTTAAGGAGTTACAATGATAATAATTGCTGGCCAAAGATTACTAACTAACTTGTTTTAAGGCATAATTCCGAAGATGATACAAAACTAACCAATCGCGATGATAGACCACAACTAGGGGAATGGTTTCTATTAACTCATGATAAATGGCAATATTGCCATTTATGGAACCGATTCATAATAAAAAGAGATATTGCGAGTCGAGAGAGAAAATGATTTTGCATATCGAGAGTGTGAGCGGTATTAGGAGCAGAAAGTGAAATATTATGAATTGAAGGAATAGATACTGCGAGTAGAGATAGAGAGAAAAAGAATTTGCG
This sequence comes from Ochropleura plecta, assembly GCA_905475445.1. Taxonomy (NCBI): domain Eukaryota; kingdom Metazoa; phylum Arthropoda; class Insecta; order Lepidoptera; family Noctuidae; genus Ochropleura; species Ochropleura plecta. The sequence continues at coordinate 3,309,452 of FR997735.1, forward strand.
AGTCGAGAGAGAGAGAAAAAGAAATGAGTCAAGGGTGTGACAAAAATATATTGCGAATCGAGAGAGTGATAGCGGTATTCCTAGCAGAGAGTGAGATACTGCGAATGACTGGAAAGATATTGTGAGTAAAAACAGCTAGAGAGAATAAAGATATTTCGAGTCGAGAGAGTGAGAGCGGTGTTGAGATGCGAATGGCGGAAAGAGATAGCGAGTTAAAATAAAAGAGTTATTGCGAGTAGAGTGGGATTGTGGACTTGTATCTTAAGGGTTAGAAAAAGAGTTACGAGTAGAGAGAGAGATGAAGATTGCGAATTTTTAAAAGCGGTTTTAAGATATTATGAATAGAGGGAAAGAGATAGCAAGTAAAAAGAGATAGTGGTTTTGTATCTTTTGAAGAGCGTGCTGTTGATCGTACTATCGCGATAGCATCCCGCTCTTCAAATGACGTCTAAACAAAGAAAAGAACAGAAGCATGGAGAAGCAAATGAGGTTCACTCATGTATTTGCAGTCTGCCTCCAATAGTAACCTGTTAACACAAACATATTGATTGCAGATTTATTTTCGTACCATGTTTACCCTAGTTTAGTTCAAGTATTTCCGGTAGGTAAACAGTGTGTTATGTTGTTTAGTAAACTAATGTGTATGCGTTAGTTTAGCTTCTTAATTATATCGTAGGAATGTTTGTATTAAGGTGAAAGCTCCAACCTACCCGCGAAATTCAAATTTTCTTACGTTTTTTGCAATTTTCAGGCCAGTGCTAGGTTGTATGTTGATTAAAATATTACTCGCGGCTGTAAGACGTATGTAATTATAGAATTATAATCATCAAAATCACCAATACAACCCTCCCAGTTCATAAAGGCGTAGGAACAAAAAAAAAACAGAAAACGTCTTTCCTACAGCTTTATGAACTTGGAGGGTTGTATTGGTGATTTTGATGATTATAATTCTATAATTACATACGTCTTACAGCCGCGAATAATATTTTAATCAACATACAACCTAGCACTGGCCTGAAAATTGCAAAAAACGTAAGAAAATTTGAATTTCGCGGGTAGGTTGGAGCTTTCACCTTAAGGGACGAAGCACATGTGAGTAAAAGAGAGATAGATTTGAATGTTGAAGGACGGAGAGCGAGAGAAAGGCCAAAGAAAAGATGGATGGATTGTGTAAGGAATGATATGAAGGAGAATGGAGTAAATGGTGCCTTGACGTCTGATAGGGTAGAATGGAAGAAGAAAACGTGTTGCGCCGATTCCAAATATAATGGTACAGACGACGGCACATCAAGCTACACAAAACCATTTTAACCTGATCTCTCTACTAGGGTGTGCGATTCGTAGTAGAGAGATCAGGTTATAATAGTTTAGTATAGGTTGACCTGCCGTCGTCTGTACAAGGAAAATTATGATGATGTTTGATATCAGTCTGGCTCAATCGTGACATTTAAATAAAAATCTGACTTATATCTTTCACGAAAGGGACTGGGTCACAATAGCAAAAGACAGAAAAAAATGGAAGGGAGGACTTTGCCCTGCAGTGGGACACAACTGGCTCATAATATAATAAATAATATATATCTTTCGGGTTTTTCGTTAAGAGTTGCTTATTATATTTTTACGTAATCTATATATTTATAGGGTTCAGTACCTCAATAGGAAATAACTAATAAAACAAAGGCCTACGTAGTTTATTAAAAAAAAACCGGCCAATTGCGAGTCGGACTCGCGTACTGAGGTTCCGTACAAACTTGCGACATAAACGGCTATATCTTTTGACTGCGTAGATTTAGAGGGTTGACTTTTCACAGCTCCAAGGAACCACAGAGTTAAGTACATGGTTTTAATTGCAACTCGATATCTCTACGCGTTCCCGAGATAAAGTTTCTTGACAGACAGACAGACGGACAACAAAGTGATCCTATAAAGGTTCCGTTTTTTCCTTTCGAGATACGTACCCTAAAAACTAGAGATATTTAATAAAAATCATATTAAAATATTGAAAACAAGCTCAAGATAATATGCAAATTAGACCATAATAAGTAAACCAACATTATTATGCAAATGAAAGCAATTAAACACGGCCAAGATCAAATGTCAAGTCAAGTTGAAATTATTAACAATATGAAAAAAATACATTGATACTGCACAGGATTCTGCATCTAATAACTATAGCATTATGATCCTTATTACAGCAATAGAAAAATTCAAACAACAGCGATAGTTCTTGATACTTTCTGTTATTAATTTACTTTGGAATCTGTGGGAATATAACATGTTTTGACAAATGTATGAATATTTATAAAATTCATTGAGCTCAGATAAGCATTATTATGAATACACTCATACTTTCCTTATGAGAATTCCAAAACATAGAATTTGAAACTGTGTGAAAAATATTGGTAACATCACAAATCGAAATTATATTTAGTTACTGACTGTTGCCTCATGGCCTGACATTATTAAAAAAAAACTTCTCTACATGAATCGTATTTTGTGAACATTTTTTATTCATGGATCCCTTTTTTTGGGAAATCATCAAATAACTTCCCCCGTTCCGTGGAGTGTCAGACTTGTACTAACTAAAACTCATTACCTACCAATGTTCTATCTATTGCCTTTTATGTTCCGGGGCCGCGGTATCTCTTTCGAACAACCCGCAACCCCGGCAGGCGGTGGCCCTGGCAGGCCCCTCTGCTGATATCTCTTTGAGGCGCGCGTTGAACACTAAAGCGCCGTCGACACGGCCTGTTGTCAATAAACGGACGGATGGTGAGCTAACCATTGCTCACCGTCCACAGGCCCGCCTCTACGGTGGCCGGGAGTCGTCTCGCGGCGACGCCCGGGGCGTTTGCGTTTCCAGCGGAAGCTGGATAGGTTTGAGGTTCTCTCCCTCAAACGCCCGGCTACCTTCTTCGCTAGCATGACTGTTTCGCAGAAGGAGGTGAACCAGGGCCGGACGCGAGAGATCGCCTTACTTTTACACCCTTTATTTATACTTTTACTTTCATAAGCATTCCGTAAAAAGTTGCTATATTCAAATTACAAACAGAGACTTCAATTTTGTTTATTTGTATAGATTGTGAGTGGATAAATCTTAAGCACTCTTGATCCCTCATAAGTAGGAAATCTTTTATCTCGACAACATCTAAAGTTTAACTGTTTGTTTTGAATTTTTATCATCACTAGTGTTAAAACAAAAGATTATGTTCTTTTAGTTATCATCTCGGATGTATCTTTAATATAGTTACATTAATCTTTTACAGTTTAAAACAATCAAAACGAAAGAAAGAAAAACTGTTTAGTTGACTCGCACAGGACAAGACAAGAAAACAAAGTTACTTAATTAAAAAAAAAAAAACAACAACGTAAAAAAGATAATTAATTAAATTAGCCTCCAAAAGGCCTCTATCTCAGCATGGTGTATATGTACTTATAGCAAATAAAAAACTAAAGGCTCCTCCAAAGAAGCCATTTTGTCTCAAGATACTGTTTCCCGAGCTATTAACTCACAAATTGGCCATCTTGGTTAAATAAAACGTCTTGGCACATCAGACAATTTACGACAATGACCAAAACCTACATGAATTGCCCGATCCCAATTTTAGTTAGCCGTGCGCACTAAATCTAGTTTTTTTTCTGAGATTCAATTTCGTGAAAACTTTTTAAACTGACTTCAAAAAAGGAGAATTTGAATTAGGAGGAGGTTCAATATTCGACCGTATTTTTTTTTTTTTATGTATTTTCCCCGCCAAGTGTGGACCGATTTTCAAAATTCTTTTTATGTTCGAAATGGTATACTTCCGAGGTGGTCCCATATAAATTTTATTTATATTGCTTAGGTAGTTTCTGTCCGTTATACATAGTTTTTCTCCTACATGTCTATATGGATGATCTGCTAATATCTTTAGTCATCATCATCTGCCTAGCCTTTTCCCAACTATGTTGGGGTCGGCTTCCAGTGTAACCGGATGCAGCTGAATATCAGTATTTTACATGGAGCGACTGCCTATCTGACCTCCACAACCCAGTTAATACTGGGTAATACGATACCCCTTTGTAAGACTGGTTGTCAGACTTTCAGGACACTGACTACCTGTAACGACTGTCAAAGATCTACAAATGACAGCCGGGACCAACGGCTTAACGTGCTTTCCGAGGCACGGAGGAAACTCGGTATGTAACGGGTGGTCACCCATCCACAGACCAACCTAGGCAAGCGCGGCTTAACCTAAAGATCGACCCGAGCGGCTGCAATTATTTAGCCACGAGCTCCTCATGCTAATATCTTTTAGTAACAATGGAAAATGAATACACGATAAAAAATTGCATGAGATATTATCATAAAATAACTAAAAATGCTGAAATAAAAAAAAAAACTTTTCCGCAAAAAAATCGACTTCCAAAAAAGCAACTAAAATTTGAGAAATTACTTATGGAAGTCGGTATTTTTTTTTCCTATATGGACTGTACTGTACATACAAAACAATTTTTTTTCCTATTACTCTTAGTCCCTGGCATTGATCTGCAAACCTCAATGAATCATTGATTTTCCTTAATAAACTTCATAGTTTCATATGAATCAGGATATTTTTAACCAATAAACATTGTACTAAGTACGTTTTCAGTACGAAAAACTGTATTTGTTTATTTTGTTTAGTGGCGATCTTTAGCATCCCTGCCTAATATTATAAACGCGAAAGTTTGTATGGATGTATAGATGTTTTTTACTCTTTTCGCAAAAACTACTGAATGGATTTTAATGAAACTTAACAAAAATATAGCTTATACATCAGAATAACACATAGGCTACAATTCATAAAGATATATTGTATATTCTATTACTACGCGAGTGAAACCGCGGGGTGCAGCTAGTAGTAATTAAATCTAATCGCTTTGCAGGCTTAGATAAATTATAATGTAATCGCTTACCACTTGACTATAGATATAAAGATAACATGACACAATCAAAATGGCTAATTACTCTCAACTGTCCAAATTTGAAAATAATATCTTTTAAAGTGCGTGTATCTAGGTTCGATTGATTTTCCGGGTCGGGAAAAGTGATTTTGGGATTTTCCATCAGATATTTCTCACTAGCAACCGGTTTCTGAATTTTTCCCGGTTGACGGCCCCCTACCATATGGACAGATGACGTGGTGAATGCTGCGAGGATTCGCTGGTTACAGGCGGGTCAAGATCGCACGTTGTGGTGGAAATTTGGGGAAGCCTATGACTACCAGAGGACGTCCATAGGCTAAAATGACTATAGAAAGAAAGAAAATTTCGTCTATTCAGTAGTCATCATTTTCCTGCCCTCGTCCCATTCTATTTGGGGTCGGCGCAAGACGTTTTCTTCTTCCATTCTCCCCTATCAGACGTCACGGCATCATTTTCTCCGTTCTCCTTCATATCATTCCTTACACAATCCATCCATCTTTTCTTTGGCCTTCTTCTCGCTCTCCGTCCATCAACATTCAGATCCATCACTCTTTTAGTCACATGTGCTTTGTCCCTCCTCATTACATGTCCATACCAAGACAAACGACTCCCTTTCAATTTTTCTGTAACAGGCGCAACTTTCAAACTTCTTGTAATAAACTCGTTCCTTACTTTATCTATTCTTGTCACTCCACACATGCATCTCAACATTCCCATCTCCTCTACATGCAATCGTTTTTCATCCACCTTTTTTACAGCCCAGCATTCTGTCCTTTCAGTCATCATTCTGACTTTTCAGATTCGTCTATTCAAAGTATTAAAAAAAAAATACAGAAATACCTTAAAATTAAAACCAAAAGGGCCTTAGCTCGGCATATCGTAAGATGGTACACAAGGCCGTCACCTGACACTGATTTCCAGCTGAAGCCCACATAACGATGGTGCATAATAGACTCGCGTCTTTTACATCATCATCAGCCTAGCCTTTTCCCAACTATGTTGGGGTCGGCTTCCAGTATTACCGGATGCAGCTGAATACCAGTATTTTACATGGAGCGACTGCCTATCGGACCTCCATAACCTAGTTAGTACTGGGTAATACGATACGTCTTGATAAGACTCGCGTCTTTTACAAATGGGATTTAAAAAAGTAGTGGCGAAATGTACAGACGCCTGCAGGTCAAGCTACCCGAAACTGTCAATTTTTCCCAATGAACCTTGAACCTAATAACTTTAGAAATAAAGTCGAAAATCTATCAAAGAAATCTGACAGATTGTAGTAGCTTGATGTGCAGGCGTCTGTACATCATTGGGTACACTGCCTAACTCTTCTAGGACTACATGCGTCATGTTATATTATAACGTGTTATTTGTATGTTGTTTCAGGTGTCAGTACTACCTTTACAAGCACCCATGGGTTCCCGCGTACCAAGGCTTCATAACGTTTTTTGTTTTGGCCAATTTTACCCTGGCCACTTTCATGGACCCGGGAGTTATACCAAAAGGTATTTATTTTTATATATTTACACACCAAAACGAGACGTTAAGATTTGCATTTTGCCTTTTTAATAAACCTTTTGGACCACATAAGTAAGTAAGCAACACGGTCGGGTAGCTGAGACGCCATCGCCAGCGACAACTAAAGTTGTCTCAATTATAATAAACTAAATAATAATCGAGAATGATCCATCGCTAGCGAAAATGCCTTTATTTTGCGGATGGGACTTCATCAAATAACTAACCCCGCTGTGGTGGAGTAGGGGGGAGTGTCAGAATACGACACGATTGGCGCAGTGGCTGAGCGATCGACTGCTGCCCTGTGTGTCTCGGGTTCAATCCCCGCACGGAACAAATATTTGTATGGTCTACAGATAGTTGTTGCGGGTCTGGCTGTTTGCGTATGTGGGTTTAAATGTTTGCAAACAAACCCACGATACAGGAGAAATTCCGAGTATGGGGCAACGTTTTTAAAAAAAAAAAAAAAAAAACCTCTGGATCATCACTACATCGGAGTAAACGTATGGAACAGATGATTTAGGTATTGTTCACAATGATAAGCGTCGTTGTCTTTCCCATCGCCAAAGGCTATTTTGATTATCTCTATACTTCTTTTGCTTCCTCCATATATTATTATTATATTTTCGTACTTAAATATGAAAGTACTTGCTATCTTATTTAGTTACACGAACAATCTATATGTATGTAATTCGTTAGTTAGCAGCAATTTTAGTTTATCTCTGATAACAATGGTTTTTGTTCAATGACTAACTTGATAATTGACAAGCCCTAATTTTTAATCCCAATTTCGCTATTTTATTTGTATTAATCAAGTGCTGTTACTTATGATTAGACTGAAACGTATAGTAGATATAATTGATTTTGGTCGCGATTTTGCGACTGGCTCGCTGGCCTAGTGCCTGTAAGCACGATTGTTGAGTGTGAGGTCCTGGGTTCGAATCCCGGGCCGGGCTAAGTGTTAGAAATTTCTCAGTTAGCAGCCACGGAGTCTTACATATAAATTTATTTACTTACTTATGCTTTTTGTTGCGGATCAGAAACCATCAAATAACTCCCCTCACTCTGGACGGAGCGGGGGGAGTGTCAGACTTTTACCGTATCTCCATCAAACAACCCGCAACCCCGGTTCTTATGCTTCACCTTTTACACCTTTTTTAAAGCAAAAGTGTTGCTATAGTAAATTACGCAAACTAAACATCGCCATAGACAAATATTATTCTAACTAGGAACTTGTTTACGCAATACAAGCGAATCGAGGCTTAGTATACCAAATGAGGTTTTTTATAGCCCATGTGTTTGTCTGTGCTGATTTGTTCGTGCCGTGGAACACTATCTTATCAGTACCTGCGTACAATGTGAATGCCCTTGTGACGTGATTTTAAACCAATACGGTTTAAGGGATATTTGATGCAGGCTGGTGTAACGAAATTGCAAAAATCGATTTATTTAATGGTTTTTAGTATGTAGATGGATGGAAATTTAATGTGTAATTATAAAACGCAGACTTGCTGCTCCACAATAATAAATAAACAAGATTTACCGCCGTGACTCAGGCACGCTGTAATGGTATATTAATGACTTTTTAATATTGTTAGTCATTAATTTTCTAACGAATTCAATTCACCATGATAACTATCTGTTACAAGAAAATATGACGGAATTCATTAAAATACAACCCAATGTTATTAAAAAGGTAGCGGTTACTTTTCCAACTTGATAGGGTAAGAATCAAATTTGATTTCATTCGAAAAACTCTTGGGTACCATTTTTTTGTTAATATATAAATCTTTGCCCCCACACTAGGAATTTCTCCTGTGTCGTGGGTGCGTTTACAAACATTTAAACTCACATACACTAACAGCCAGACCCGAAACAACTATTTGTAGGTCATATAAATATTTGTTCCGTGCGGGGATTGAACCCGCGTCACGCGACGCAGCAGTCGATCGCTCAGCCACTGCGCCAACAGTGCCGTCAATTTATGTTTCCGCGGTATCTCTTTCGGCATAATCCGGTTGTGCAGCTAATGACCTCATAGGTAGAACTGCGAGAAGCCATCCGAAAAATCAAATCAAATCATTTATTTCAATTATGTCATGAAAACAAAAAAAAAAAGATACTGTTACAGTCCCAGTCACAGGACATAGTAACTTGTGAAAGTACTGTAGTTGCCCATTCCAAAGCGTAGATCTCTATGGAGAAGAATGGGCAAGAAACTCCATGGACACTCTTTTAAAAAAAAAACACATACATCATTCGAACAATCCTCAACCCCGACAGGACTATTGGAATGGGGATATTACTGCAAAATTCTGGCGCAAGGGCGCAGCACTAGCGTAAGCAGTAAAAAGTTTTTTGCCGAGACGTAAATGGCCGTAGGACGCCATAATATATATAATTAAAGTACAGATAGGTAAGTTATACCAAAATAATTAACACTTTGACATATTTTCACAGAATATCTGGATACGCGATTGCGCACATGACGGTTTGTTTACTGCATGTGCTAGTGGCGCCCTCTGCGCCGAGGTTTGCGTAATATTCCCTATTCCTGTGCCTAAGCATTCGGGGACACGTATGATGATGTAAAATGAATATTATAATAACGTCAGAAAACCCATTTCTTAAAAATAGCCCTCATAAAAACCAGCCGACTGGAAAATGTACCTTTCTTCGCTTACCGTAAATTATCCAATGATCCTTACACCGTAAGAACATTGACGTATACCTAAGCCTCATTCTACTATTTTAACCCTCTAATTTCATTTCATTGAACCCCATAAAATGTATTATAAAATGTATTATAAAATGTATTAGATTTACATGATTGTAACTCTTGTAAAATCATAATTATATGTTACGGTTGCGATTTATATTTTAACTGGCTGGCGCCCGCGGTTACACCCGCGTGATGATTAAAAAAAAGTATCCTATGTTTTATTCCAGACTATAATCTACCTCTGTGCCAAATTTCATCAAGATCCGTTCAGCCGTTTAGACGTGAAAGAGTAACAAACATCCATACATCCATCCTTACAAACATTCGCATTTATAATGTTAAAGTAGGATTAACATATGACCTGACACTGATTTGTAGCCCGACCCGAGAAACGATTCCTATCTCATGGAGCTTAAAAAGTCATTACATCGTGGGCTCAAACCCGGCCGTTTACATTTTTTTCCCTTGACATCAAAACGTCTCCCAACCCGCACTTTGGACCCCCATGGTACCCAACATGCGGGCCCATATTATATGGCTCACTATCCTCACAGAGAGTTCTGTGTCCTAAAAGTAGAAAACAAATTGACCGACTTTTCGAACTTCTCTCCGTTCTTGCGATATTTTTTATGTTCCAGACCATACCTAGAAACTTTCTAGTTTATTTATTACATCTGAGAAAACCAAACATATTAAGGGGAAAAATGTGTTGTCTTAATTTAAATACATCCCAATATATGGGTAATACATTTTGAAAAGGGGTTTTTTAATGTTATATCATAACTTAACTTTAAATACCTCCACGATCCCCGTACTACGTGTTTGGAGTATACCGTACATCGAGTCTAGAATGAAACGTAATATTACATCCCAAAAACAAAGTTATGTCTTGCTAAACTTGCAAAAGTCGTGTCTTGCGGTTCTATACACCTCTCTTCTATAAAACCATGATGTTCTATTACGTTCCTTTGGCGGTTCTGAACACATCTCTTCTACAAAGCCATGATGTTCTATTACATTCCTTTGGCGGTTCTAAACACATCCCTTCTATAAAGCCATGATGCTCTGTTACAGTCCTCATAAAATAATTAATTGTCCCCAGCTCCACCTGACGAGGACCGGGAGGATGACTTTCGAGCACCTCTGTATCGCAGCGTGGAGATCAACGGTATCACTGTGCGGATGAAATGGTGCGTCACGTGCAAGTTCTACCGGCCGCCGCGGTGTTCACACTGTTCCGTCTGCAATCATTGCATAGAAGTGAGTATGTTTAGAAACTAAGTATTTATTTATCCCTATAGCAGAGATGGCGAACTATCGTGTGCCCTTGATGACACGCGTGCCGTTTACGGTAGTAGGAGACAATTGACACACCACCAATCAAAACGGTTTGCATCTTATTTCAAAATAACAAATATCCACTATAAAGTATTACTAACGCACTTTCATGCGAATATGTTTGGCAAATGTCTCCAGAGACCATTTTTCCAATAATTACTCGGCAAAATTATGTGACGGCACGTCTAGGGCCTCATAGCACATTTATTTACAAAAAATTACACGTTGATCCGTAAACGTTCGCCCTATTGTATAAAAATGTTCTGAAGTTCAAAAAGGATAGTTGGGAGGCTTCCTGCAAAGTGGGTAATGATGTGGTGAATACCGTGGGGATCCGTTTTATATACGGAATTTCCCAAAAGCGGCGTAAAGGCGGCGAGCCGTTTGGGGTTGAAACCCTGGGACTGTCGGGTCCTTGTGCTCGTACAGCCTAGGATATTGCAAAAAGTATTAGTTGAGACTTCCCGTGACCCATGGGCTGGCTTTTACTTTGGCCAAAGGCTAAGCGTCTCCATACAACGTGGTAACGCGGCCAGTCTCTTGGGGACATTACCAACTGACAGCGTTGAGGACGAATTTTTTGTCGTTATTTTTTAGCTTATTTAAAAGTTAGTTTCTTTAAGTTATTTTTGTTAAATGAAACTGATTCTAAATCATATCGTACTTATAGCATTGCTCGACTTTTTGGGGAAGATATAAATCTTTAGATTTTTACTAAACTTTATCTATTTCTTTGTTTCCAGACATTTGACCACCACTGTCCATGGGTGAACAACTGCATCGGACGACGAAACTACAGATTCTTCTTTTTCTTCTTAATATCTTTATCCATACACATGCTGAGCATATTCGGCCTCAGTTTATATTATATTATGAATAATAACAAAACTTTGACGCAGGTCGAGCCAATTGTGTCGTATCCTTTGAAAATTGTCTGCTTATAAGAATTTTTGTAACTAATATTTTGTTTCAGGTTTTTGTCGAAATTATAATGAGAACTAAAAATTAACTCATATTATAGGGAGTAGGGTTCATTTCGAAGTTTTCGAATAGTCTCGTATCTTCGCTGACGGAGAGTAGACCGCTATCATTGACTTTTTTTTTTCGATTAGAAATCATCTAATAACTTCCCCCGCTCTGGGCGGAGCAGGGGACTTGTACTGACTAAAACCCACCCATGTTCCATCTATTGCCCTTTATGTTCCGGGGCCGCGGTATCTCTTTCGAACAACCCGTAACCCCGGGAGGCAGTGGCCCTTGCAGGTGCAATCATTGACTTTATTCAGTAATTTGTGGTGGATTAAACCGTGTTTTTAAAATATCTTCTAAGATGTCGGCTACACAATCAATTTGTATAGGAGCTATCCGGTCAGATAGTTCAATCACATCGAGGGATAACTGATCGTATAATGCCTAGAATCCTAGATTGATAAGTACAGACGCCTGCACATCAAGCTACTACAATCTGTCAGATTTCTTTGATAGATTTTCGACTTTATTTCTAAAGTATAAGGTTCAAGGTGCATTGGGAAAAATTGACAGTTTCGGGTAGCATGACCTGCAGGCGTCTGTACTTGATCGATTTTAAATATATTATTTTCCGTCAATCTTCACATTGATGCTGTAACCTCCATACATAAATACATGATACATACATACATAAACTCACGCTTTTTTTCCTTTGGGGGTAAGCAGTAACCACAGAACACATGCTACGATTATTACATCCTTTTTTTTTTGGATGAACAATCATTAAATAACTTTCGCCGCTCTGGGCGGAGCACGGAGGAGTGTCAGACTTGTACTGACTAAAACCCATCCATGTTCCTTCTATTGCCCTTTATGTTCCGGGGCCGCGGTATCTCTTTCGAACAACCCACAACTCTGGCAAGACACATACATACGACACGGTTGGCGCAGTGGCTGAGCGATCGACTGCTGCGCTGTGTGTCGCGGGTTCGATCTCCGCACGGAACAAATATTTGTATTGCTTACAGATAGTTGTTCTGGGTCTGGTCTGTTTGTGTATGTGAGTTTAAAAGTTTGTAAACGCACCCACGATACAGGAGAAATTCTAGTGGGGGGTAAAGTTTAAAAAAAAATGCATACTCCAGACTTACTTCCAGATTCTCCAGATCCTAGGTATACTTACACACTCCAAATGATTAAAATACCAAATTATCTGCCGATCCTTAACTAGATAATCTCAGTATGGTTATAATGGGTATAATCGCGCTACTAGCGATACCTATATTTGGTCTGACGGGGTTCCACATGGTGCTAGTATCCCGCGGCCGCACCACCAACGAGCAGGTGACGGGCAAGTTCACCGGCGGGTACAACCCCTTCTCCAAAGGCTGCTGGTACAATTGCTGTTATACGCAGTTTGGGCCACAGTATCCTAGGTGAGTAGACATCTTGGATTTGGGTGCTTGCTTAAAAATGCAGGATTTCAGGACGGATCGGAGCTGATAAAATAGTAGAAGGAGAGGGTAACCGTCAAATCGCAACTGGAAATCTGCATCGATATGCGAGCACCCAAAGACTAGACTATTATATTATCTGATGTAATAGTAATAGATTATCTGATATATATATTTATCTGATGGTCAAAATGCGGTATGCGAAGTCTGCTATCCCACGTTGAATTAGCGTGGTTGATTATATTAAAGATAGGAAGCCAGTTCCACCATGAGATGGGAGCTTTATAGACTGACTAGCTCTTACCCGCGACTTATTACGCGTTTGGTTCGCGATTTGATTTGTCTCATAGCCGTTTTAATGTGTCATGACAGTTGTCACAGTTGAGGAATATGGACATAGTGCAATATTGCTCATCCCTCGAAGTTATAAGCGTGATAATATATAGCCGATGTTCTTCTCCAAGTTAAAACCTATAACCTTGCCAAATTTTATTACGATCTGATGAGCCGTTTAGAAGTGAAAAGGGAAAACATAGAGTTACTTTAAGGTGTATAATATTAGTGGGGATCATGCTATGCTTATCCTACAACGCGGCTGAATGTGTCAGACGGAAATCTTCTCCAACGTTTCAGAATGTCTCGAAAGTTACATTATAAAATTGTTTTCTACAATATTTTGATGTAACGGTGATCTTCCCCAACAGTTCTTCTCCAAATGACAAGTGAAGAAAAACTATAAAAACGTTTACGAAACGGAAAATTATTTCTAGCTATTTCGTGTATCCCTCAAGATGTCAGATGGTGCGTCAGTCAATCCACTATAATCAATCTGCAATTATAGCCATTATTGCAATAATAATAAGACCGAATTTTAAGCTTTTCTCTTTCCCAGGCACATGCTAGAAAAGGAAAGGTCTGAAACCAAAGACACTTCTGAGAAAAAACAACGACTTTGACTGTCGCGCCTTCTGAGGTTTGCTTTCTACATTCTCTATGGATTGTAGATAAGTATAAACACGAAGCTCTGGTTGGCTCTAGATAGTTCCTATAGAAAAATTACCTAGTTTCATCTAGATTATTCTTAATTGATACCAACATTAAGTATTTAGTTTTCATTCAGTCAACCGATACCTGTTTACAGATTCGAATATCCAAAAGAATCAAATAGTAATGAACAAGTAAACACAATGATTTGCTCTGAACCAGATCCGAGTAAATTGAAGATGCAAATCCTGCTTTGTGGCAACGCTTAGGTAGTTATCAGTCATATTGGTAGCTTAGGATAGTATACATAAGGTACAATTTACATTGCGGAAGGAATGACATAAAAAAAGTATGTTTTATCGACTTCCCTAAGTAGTAGCTAGGCAATCGGTCGTTAGAATACGTAAACAGGAAGGCGCCATCTATCGGTGGGTTCACCAAATAAAATAAACGTGCAGGTACCATGAACTGACGTGGTACTAACATTATAATTAACACTTGAAACGAGATATTTAACATGTTTGTTATTTGTTTCGTGTTTCCGATATTTTGGCGATGTTGCAAACGCCATGATCACGGATGAACTGAAGCTATTGCGGTTGGATGTCAAAACCACCCTCTTTCTTATTCATTTTTTGCGTTCGGTACCACTAACACCGTCACTCACAAATCGATTTTGTTCTCGACACTCAACCGTATTTTGGTCTCGACACACAAAATTCACTGTATCAAATCGCGATCTTTTTTCACAACTTTTTGGGTTTTTACACAATTAAAATAAATAACAAACATGGTAATTATCCCGTTTCAAGTGTTAATTATAAGGTACCATGAAGTCTTTATGCAATATTATAAAAAAAATACAGGATATCTATTCCTGCATTGAAATAAAATTATAACAATACTATTTAAACTGTCCGGGATATCTTCCGTGGTTTCCATTTGAATGACGAAAGAATTTTTTGGTTGGGTTGTAAAAATAACAGGAATGACAATACTGTTAGGTAACCCCACTGGTCGTATGTTCGTACGACAATTAATTTGGTTAACACGCAGTCAAAAATAATAAAAAAGAGAATTCCCCGGAAAATACGTCAGGTACCAGTTTTTGTCTCACTTTCAATTCAATGCGAAATGCAGAAAGATAGATATGGTGATGGATCTGAATGTTGATGAACGGCGAGCGAGAGGAAGGCCAAAGAAAAGATGAATGGATTGTGTAAGGAATGATATGAAGGAGAAAGGAGTAAATGATGCCGTGACGTCTGAGAGGAGAGAATGGAAGAAGAAAACGTGTTGTGCCGACCCCAAATAGAATGGGACAAGGGCAGGTAATTGAAAAGACCAATCCAACGCAATGTAAATAAAAAAATAAAAAAGCAACTGGCTAACATGCTATTTCATTTACAGTCTAGTCCGACCGTCAAAATACATCTACAAAGGTGGCAAGAAGCGGCGGGAAGCGATGCCGGGTGGCACGCACTCTGCGTCAGCTATATCCACGATAGCCACGGACGCACAGCACCAGGTAAAGACGTACACGGCGGACAACGGCACCGCGCACCGCCCCGCCGGCCCGCACGCACATTATAATAAGGTGAGAGCCAGACGCTTTGCTGACATTGCTAAGCTAAGCTAAGCTATGGTGGGGAGACTTGTGGGTACATGTTTGTGATGTTTAAACGTGATGAACCATGATGGTGGGGAAAACAGTAATGTCTGAGACTCTCGGGTAAAGGCATAAGTTCAGGAAACAACCGCAAGCAGACAGTTTCTGATTTCAGTGTAGGACTAGTCCTCTAAATTAGGCAAGTCGTTCGATGCAATGTAGCATGGTAAAACTCTAAAATCAACATTTTAAACTTAAGTATTTCTTAGTAGCTGGTGCCCGCGGCTTCGCCCGCATGGTATTGAAAAAAAGTATCTTACGTGTTATTCCAGACAATAATCGACCTCTGTGCCAAATTTCATTAAGATCCGTTCAGCCGTTTTGACGTGAAAGAGAAACAAACATCCATACATCCATCCATCCTCACAAACATTCGCATTTATAAAATCTAAACCTCGATTATTCAACCCAGACCCCGGCAAATAGGTGAAACTCGTCTGTAAATGGCGCCACTGCCGCCTATTCCTGTTTTCATAAAGTTATACAGGGTGTCTCTGGATGTATGGATAAAATGGAAAAGGGGCGTGTACAAAGTCGGTTCCAAACTGAGGCCTGAGAATGTCAGTGCATTTTTTTATAGTTTAAAACCAATTCTCACGTTTGCAAGTTACGGGAAAACGCAACTTGTTTTTTTATTTAGTCTATTTTGTCGCACTGTTAGGCTAACACCTCTCACATTCCTTTCCAAATCTCTCGGTATTTGGCTTCCTCTGGCCAATCTTACAGAATCAGTCAAAATCGTCAAAACGGACATCAAGCATATTAAGTGTAAACTAAAGTTTATTAGTCACAACACTTCCACATTACTGTTTTTCCCACGCAAATCTGACATGGTTATTGCGAAAAAAACTCAAATGTGCACCTACCTTTACCAGGGAAGGATATGGGTACAATGAAATTCATGATCTTGTAAAAAAATTAACCTAAGGTCATTGCCCTCCATTTTCGGCCCGGTAATTTCAATAAACCGGTGATTAAGTTGATATGTTTAAATGAGTCTTTATGGAGACTTAAAATTCTGCATTGTGTCCAATTTAAAAAAATCACAACTGTGAAGGATCAATGGAAACTTTTAAGAAGTGGGCAGCATATTTTTTTAAATTATTTTGTTGTATTATGTATGTGTATCATTATGCCATCTCACTAAATTAAAAAAAGGTAGGATGCAAATGTTTTTTTTTTCTAACCAACAAATTTATTAGACTAAATAAAATTGTAGATTTTTACATTCTTAACTAAGTACACTTTCTAAATAATTTCTCATTTTCTAAGTGCGTCTAGCTTTTTATCATCACACGCTTCATGACACGACAACACAGCTTGTTTCATCAAAGTAAAGCAGTAGCATCGTTAGTTATCATGCTTGTAGAGCGAATTACATACCTTCAATTCACAAACATAAGGTCGAAATTAGCACTTGCACATTTTTGTTAAAATCTTGTTTACGTGAATTGAAGACATGATATGTCTGGCTCTCTCTACTAATTTTTCTGAAACTTCAAAGGTAATGTCAAGGTGATGGTACTGTACTGAATCTTTGGTGTAAGGCGTCGTTCTAACTGGCAAGGATGGTACTCGTCATACGATGAAAATGGCCAATGAAACATTGCTTGTTCTCGCGCGATGGCTTGCGAACTTCAAGGATACTCTGAAGAAATCTTTATGTTTGAACCAATCCTGCGACATCGTATGATTCTTACCAGTTAGGATGACGCCTAAGTCAGTGCGTTCTGAAAGATCGAAAATAACCGTCGCATATAGCTGTCCAATATTTCGTTGTTTTGATTATTTAGTGACTACTTACTTATAAATTATTTCTTACTTTTAAAAAAGTTGCTCCATACCAGGAATTTCTCCTGTCTCGTAGTTACGTTTACAAACATTTAAACTCACATACACAAAAAGCCAGACCCGGAACCAACGATATTAGTATGGCCTATACGCCTTACAAATATTTGAAACGTGTGGGATCGAACCCTCGACAAGAATGCGCTAACCGTGCCATCAAATCAAGAACATTAATTTAAAATGTGAATCATTTTTATTAAAATTTAACTTTTTATTGTAAGTTTGCCATATGTCGTTAGTTGGCAGTATTTGAAACTAACTAGCGACACTAATGAACGGAGTAAAAATACAGGTGTTGTTTTGAAATCACAAATAATTTAATTTTTTTTTTGTATAGACATTTTAGTTTAGAAATTCATCAAAACAACGATAAACTTGACGGCTTTTTACAACGCAACCAACTTCCAGAATGCATCCACATAACAACTTACTAATACCGTGGATTTATCTCACTTTTATAATGCACAATATCGAATCTTTTATTTCGATTTGAATGTTTATCTTCTGCACTGTAATTGAATTCTATTTTTTTCTTTTTTCCTTTATCAACTACATTTTAATTATTATTGTTGTATTAAGTCTGTCTCTCTGAGTCTAGTGGTTGTAACCGCGACAACTCCTAGGTTCGATTACTGGCTCGAGCAAAGTTTAATAGTAAACCATATTGGTTGAAGTGCGAACCTTAGAATTTTGGAATACTAGAAGTTATTCTTACTCTTAGTAAATTATAAATATTAAAACTAGTCGAAGTTCATATATTTTCTAGTAATTATGAATGTGTAGAATTTCCAAAATTAGTTTATATAATTTTTTTTCCGACTTTACCAGCAATTCAAACACTTATTTCTCTAATATCATAAATACTTATTTCTAAGTTTAATATAATTATTTATGTATTATATTATGTGTGTTAATAGCTTTTTCTTTAATAATTTACTAATAAATCTTTTTCAATATGTCATGAAGTCAATGTTTTACATCCACACGCTTATTTGAAACTAATGCATAATGCAAATGGCGCTGTTTAACATGAAGTAATATTGTTTCATGTGGTGGTTTCCTTTGTGTCTATAGATTTTTATTGTAAAACTTTTTCTATACCACTTTGTACCTTATGTATAGGCTGACCGCTTCAATTTGACCGTGTCTGAGGTAGCTGTGTTGCGCCATGGTACTGACTAGCGGGCGTTGACACCCCCCCTCACCCCTACACACCGCGCAGCTGCCCTATGCACGGTCTCATTTTAGCAGTCGGCCTATAATTCTCCGGTATATCGATTTTTTCGCAACAAACGAACACGGTCAGAACATTTAAACCGCGTCAAAGAGCTGTTAGTGTTAATGACGTTGACAACTCTTGAAACCGGTTTAGATCGCGTTCAGTTTAGTACATGCATAGGAAGGCAATAAAAATAACTAAATATTTTGAATTATGGTTATGTCCGATTTTTTGTTTTCAATTTACCATTAATTAGTTTTGTAACCTTAAAAATATTAACAAATCGTTTGTTGACAACCCTACCTTTCCTCAAACCGAGTGGTAGTACTGTCCACGCAAACCCCCTCACTTCGAGTGAGTAAGAGCTAGAGTGTAAAGTTGGTGTGGGCGGCGCCCTCGCAGCTGTCCCCGGGCCGCGACGACGCGGAGGCCGAGCTGGACGGGCCGGGCGCGTCGCAGTCGGCGGACTGCGAGCCCACGCCGCCCTCCATGGCGCGCCGGGGCTCCGCCGCGAACTTGTTCCCGCCCGAGCAGCACCACCACCTGCCACCCAGGCCGCACCATTATCCACGACTCAGCCCGCTTTCGAGAAATACCAGGTGAGCATTTATATAGAACTAGCTTTTGCTCGCGACTTCACTCGCGTTAAATTCGGGGTAACACAGTTCCCCTTTCCTGATTTACAGGTACCTGCTACCTGTAGTTTTTGCCCTTGCGCCTTATTTATTGTAATAGCAATGCTAAGTTTTCCCTTTTTCTCCCTCATATCTCAATGTTTTTTAAGAAAAAGGTCCGTCTCCAGGGTCCCAACTATCTCTGTACCAAAATTCATCAAAATCGGTTTAGCCATTTAGGCGTGAAGACGTAACAAATAAATATCTATATATCTAGATATCTGTCTTATTAACAAGTTTAAAAGACACTCTTCTCAATGGCCATTTAATCAAAAATCTGACATAAGCGGCATAATTAAGCAGTTATACCCTAGTGGTAAGACCGTCGTGGTAGTGCCAAGTCATAGATCTCGAGTTCAATCCCAAGAGACGCACCTCTGGTGGGACTCCGTGGCACTCAAATGCGTATTCTATAATTATCACCTGATTCGGTGAAGGAAACCAGCATGCCTGTGAAATATTTATCGACGGTATTTTAAGCCAAGCCAGAGGTTCATGGGCGGCATAAAAATCTCGTTTTTATTTATTTTTAAAATGTATTTATTAGTTTATTTCATATGTATATGTGTATGTGTATTAGTATCAGTAGGTATATACGTTTTTGAAAACAAATACTTTTATATAAATACTAGCTGGGCCCAGCGGTGTCACCCGCTGCTCAGCTCCTTTTCTAGAGAAGGGTATAAAAAATAGATGTTGGCCGATTCTCAGACCTACTGAATATGCACATAAAATTTCATAAGAATCGGTCGAGCCGTTTCGGAGGAGTATGGGAACGAAAACTGTGACACGAGAATTTTATATATTAGATGTCTTCTAATATATAAAATTCTCGTGTCACAATGTCTGAGAATCGGCCAACATCTATTTTTCATACCCCTAAGTAAGCAGCGGGTGAAACCGCTGGGCACAGCTAGTCTCTTTACATAATTTTTGTACCCTATCACAATGTTGTCGTATTTTACCCAAAGGTTGACTGGTAGAGAATGCCTTATGGCATTAAGCCTATGTACCACTATTGTGCATGAAGTTTAAATAAATAAATAAAATAAAAACTGACACCAGGTAAGGCTTCAAGGCAGCGGCAATCGAAAAATCAATCGTACTGCACGTTAGTCCTTATCTTTTCGAGTGATGGCAAACTACTCTGTTTATGTTGGAACTGGAATTGGTTCTGTTGCATTGCCCGCCTGGACGTCAAAATTGATCTCAAGAAAACATAGTACCTGGATTAAAAGCAGTCTTTGTGTTCATAGAGGTTATATGATATCTGTTTCACGCATTTATATTGTTTTATTTGTTTACTTTACATATAATTTTACAGTTTTAAATATTTCTAAAAAACATTTTTTTTAATTATTCATGAAACATAAAAGTACAAAGGCACAACTTATTTCAAAAGATTTTTTACAAGCAGGCCTGCGAAAGGAAATAAAAAATACATATTTGATTAAAATGCAATCATATGTTATCAAATATATTATAATAATTGTTTATTGTATTATATAGGCAGTAGGATAATTGGATTTAGCATTCCATATGAACACGAACTATTAAAATACTATAAAAAACACTCACACTTAAACATAAACTTGATGTTCCAGCCACGGTGGCACCACGACTTCAGGGTACCGGGTGGTTATGGAGCCGGTGAGATACGAAACGGGCTCCAACGGAGGCGCTAGGCCTTCGCCCACCATGCAGCAACGAATCAAGGCGCTGGGTGTCCCCACGCCGCTGGCAGTCAGCAGTCCGGTCAGAAGGTATGTACCACCACGTTTAGCCGGCGGCGGAGACTGAAAGATGCAAGAAAAAGGGTCACACGACATTTTTAAGTGTTATTTATAAAATAGCAACGCTACTGTCACATTTAGAGTGAATTTTAACAAGGTACTTAACACGATTACCACATCTAAATTCGAATGCTAAGACTTTACCTTTTGAACGCTATCACCACAGTCATGTATACATGACAAAGCAAAATGTGTCCAGCACGCCTCGGTCAGGACTACATGACAGACTTTTGAATTTAAAAGGATGAAATTGTAGCTTGGTGCCGTCGTTGTGCATGCTTTCGCATTTTTGACCTGGCGGTCAAATGGTTCCCACTGACATAACTTAAACGAAGTTTAGTTGTGCTGATCGTTTACAGTTTATTTGGTGAAATTGGCCCTCAATGTGACAATGGTTGTCAAATGAAGGTTTGATCAATACCGGTACGGGTAAATGCTATTACAGGTAACAGGTTCGGGCAGTAAATGTATTGAAGTATCTGTCAGACCCTGTCGGCTGTCGATTAGCTAGTTATCCGTATCGGTTTGCTTGAACCTTAGCACGGCGTTTTAGTGTCATTATATGAAAGGAAATTGCGTATCAAGCCAGGCACAAGCGGGTCAATCTCGCTTGTGAGCAAATTCGTATAACGCTGAAAACGCCCTAGAGTCAAAGATTATATTTTAACTGAGTTAGAAAAATGTAAAGTCTCAATTTAAAAAATGTCCTTTCAGTTTCCGCAAATTAATTTAAAAGAATCTACTACTACCCTCGAATTCAAGGTCGACAAATTGAATTTTACACTGTAATACTTTACTTCAATGTTACTAGATCAAAATTTCGATAAAGGATTTCCTAATTGGCTGATTATTGAGAAGAGAAAATGTTCCCATAATGATTAAATAGGTATTTATATTATTTCCCATTGTATCATGGCCTGTTCCCATCATTAACAGAAATGGTTTTGATCCCCTTCTACCTAAAACCGGGAATGCATCGCTTAAACCACGGTACGGCTCAATACAGGAGTATAACTTTGATTTTGACATTTTTATTAGAATAAAACCGTAAATTACCAAAAACCGGTAATTTGAGTTACCAGCTTTAAAAATCTGTCGATCTAAGTTATACTCTTGTCAGTAGTCTGTATTGTGCTTATACGTTTTTGATTTGATTCAGTGTTTATTTGCATGTAAAATGTTTTGCATTCACGTATTAGAGGTTACTAAGTTTGGGAACACTATTAACTGTCGATATTTATTGTCATTGGTGTATATTTAGCTTTGTAAGATGTGAGGGTTGCTTACTAATATATTTAAAATGTGGACATGTTGTGGGTATCCTGAGATTTTTGGGTTTCTTTTGCATTTAAAAATAATTTAACTTTAGCATATTATTTTAAGTTGCGTTGAATTCTTTTGGTTAAGTTTTTCCATGTCTTTTTTTGCTATAATTAATTTTGTACATGCTTATATCTAGCTTTAAATTACTTTCATTGTTATCCCATTTGTACATTTCTTGTCAAACATATGAATTGACAAACCGTATGACAAAAAACAAACATTTTTATATTGAATATCTCAGACTACCCTCAAATAGTGCCACTAAAATATAATTTAATACTTATTTTTGTCCATAGTTGAATATATGTATTTCGTATTTTAACTGGGATTGTAAAGATTTGTTAAGAATGTATATAAACGAAAAAAGCTAAAGAATTAATGCAGTGAGACCACAAACTAAAAAAAAAACATGCATTATAGAGGATTCGACTTAATGATCTCTTTCTGACTACACCCATCTTTATTTTTATGTGTCCCTAAATGGTTTTATTTTGTCTAATTTTTCATCTTGTATGGACACATCACATCTGACATTGTACAGTCAGCATCAAAAGTTGATGACCACATTTAGATTTTCAAAATCACTGTACACCGTATTACACCTAAATCGATTAACATGACAAGCGCCAGAAATGAATGATTATCATAAAAGGGCATAAGTAGGTGACCATCACTTTTCAAAAGTCACTAAACAAAGTTGTAGTAACAAAAAGCATAACATTCTTCGTCTTTAAAGTGTCTGAACAAATTTTTGACAAAAATAGCATACCATCGTTTGTCCCTAAAGTCCCTGAACAAAATGAAATATTTTTTGCGTTTTATGTGTGTGTATTTCGGTACGTATATGTGTTTGGTATATAAATTAAGTGGACACATGCAAATCTAAATCACCACCCTTTTACTTATTATCAACAAAATTAAATTAAATGGTTCAATAAATCAACACAGTTAATATATTTTTTTAAATTTCAAAAAAAATATCTCTCCAGCACGTGTGACAGCTATAAATCCTATTTCAAACTCGACGTAATACCAATATGAATATTAAATGGCATTATAATATTTAGTTTTGTCACTAAAGCGCAATTGATAACTGACACCATATTCTTCTGCCGTCTTTTGTTTTTAAACCAAAAAAGAAAAAGAGGCGTTGACAGCTGCCCGACATCCTTTTTTATGCATTTTCACTCGGTCCAAGTAGGTTGGTAGAAAAGATCTATCCATTTAATTTTTTTTACATGATTTAGTTTGGATAGGACAAGATTGGTTTTAAAACTCTGAAGATAGTAACGCGCACATTTTTAGTTTGCAGTTCAGCTACTTTTGATAATATGTATTAGTAAACGTTTACACGCTACGTATCCGAAACAAAGTAATGTTCAGTAACTTTTGTTCTTTATGATGTTGAGTTATTTTTGGACGTTGCCGTGATTACACTAGAAAACCAAAACAAGTATTTTATATTGTTCAGTGACTTTTGCAAAACTGAATGTTATGATAATTTCGGATATTATAAAGATCGGCAATTTTTGACAAAATGGTGTTCAGTGACCTTTGACGAGTAGTGTTCAGTTAATTTTGAACTTTAATGATGTTCATTCAATACTGGCGCTCTATCTAGTTGAGCGATTTATGGGTGATATAATGCACAGTGATTTTGAAAATCTGTATGTGTTCATCGACTTTTGATGCTGACTGTACCAATGGACAGAAAACTCCCCATAGTCTTTCCTACCTGCCTCTTGCACACATTTGTAATTGTTCCAAACTGAATTCTTTCGGAGAAAAAGATACTGATTTGATTGCAAGTTTCCAATGATGAAAAGGTGATCCTTTGAGTGTCGATTTAAAATGATTAAAAATCGACGAAAATAATAAAAATATTTGTGGTCTCATAGCTTGTACGACACGAAATAAAAACTTTGTGATTTACCGCTTACCGCGGCAGGTGGACCTAACGCATAGAGCCGACGTGTCAACGGTAATTCGTTAACTGTCGTTGTTTGCTCTTGTGTGTGTTTGTGTGTTTATGCCGTTTTTCTCTACAAAACGAATTTGTGGATATTTTTAAAATAGTTCCCTCACTGTTAGATGCATTTTTGTTTTTTAAACCAAATTATATCATCCAAAGATGAAAATCATTAGAGTCACCTTAATCGCGTCAAATATTGTTAACGTCTCTGTTTCGTTGTCAAAGGCATTTAAGCGATAACTTACGCCGTTTTAACTAAAAACAAAATTTGATTGATTTTTTTTTTTGGGGTGGGAAATCATCAAATAACTTCCCCCGCCCTGGGCGGAGCGGGGGGGAGTGTCGGGCTTGTACTGGATAAAACCCACCCATGTTCCTTCTATTGCCCTTTACGTTCCGGGGCCGCGGTATCTCTTTCGAACAACCCGCAACCCCGGCAGGCGAAGAAATTTGATTGAATGAAGTAAAGTAATTGTATTTGTAAAAAAAAATGTAGTTCTGTAATCTATTGTTCCATACGGGATATCTGAGCTCATTTCACGTTCCCAGTGCACTTTTTCGACTTAAATATGTAGACAATATCTTAACGAATTAAATCTTCGACACTTAACGAATTAAATCACACTTACGTGTTTCTTGTGACACTTAACGAATTAAATCTTTGATTTTGCCACATAGTTTTCTTTTTCATTTTCTATTTTCCATAAAAAAAAACCTTCTTAGAAAAACCACGTAGAATCAAGCATCCTTTCTAACTATTTCTTCTTCTAGATTCCAGATTTTCAAAGTAAGTTTTGTAAAACTTTTGATTTAGAGCTACAATAAAAATATCCACTAATTCGTCTACTTACTTTTGTAAATATATTTTATTTGACGTGGCTCTGCACTTTTCGTTTTGTTTTTGCTAAAATAAGAATATTTAATAATACCTAATTGATAGGCTTTTCTGGTTTTACCTTATTTGGAGGTGTCTTTTTTAATATTTTTACTAATATGTATTTTTAGTTATGTACTTTTGGACTATGATTGCTTCGCAATAAAATTGTAAATAATGCGCACATGAAATATCTGGAGGTACTGAAAACTTTGTTTTTGCTTTGTATAATATTGTATTTTTGAGCACAAAGCAGTTTTTTTCCTCTGGCATGATTTTCTGTATTTGAAATTTAGTTACACTGTATTTTAAATAATGCATGCTGAACCCCCTTACCACCTAACTTTATAATTTTTGTATTTTGAGACATATGGAGTATATATTGTAAAATATCCCACAGGATTTTACTATTTTTTTTACTTTTTCTGTAAAAATGGGGAGGGGGACCAAATTACTTGATATTTTTACTCTGCACATGTTTGTAAGCATTTGTCATATAACTTAAAAGATGGTGTAACACGTTTATTGGGAATTCTGTCTTGAATATATATTTTTTTATATCCAAAGTACTTTGCACCTGTTTAGGGTTGAACCTCATGTAGCAGCACGTAATCGCATTTTTCTTTATGAGACTAGCAAATGATGGTTCTAAGAGACAAAAACGTATAGGAGCATAGAAAAATGCGATTTCGTACTACTAGATGAGGCACAACCCTTATTATGCATCTTTTGCTGAACTAGGCCAAAAATGTAATTAGAATAGGCCGTGAATAGGACAGAATTCACCCTAATATGTATGTTAATCACATAAAAATATATACATAACTTTTTTATTTGCAAGCTGTTGTGACACGGGGCGCAGGCGTAGCTCGACACACTATACAATGGCTGATAACGGCTACCAACGCTTGTCTATGGTCGACTTATGATCATAGACTCGTTATGCTCCATGGTAAACGAACGATTGCTAGTCGAACTCACTATAAACTTTTTCCTATATTTTTTACGCAGCTCTTATGTCAGCTAGAATATTTTCTTCTTCTTTCAGTATTTTTCCACTTCTATTAATTTTTGTCCCAATTGTTAGTGTTTTTGTATATTCTTCTTCGTTTTCAGAAAGTCGCTTACTTGAGCACTTAAGCTTGATCTTTTCTATTCATTTCAAGATATAAATGATCTATTTTCATAATGTACAAAGCCATTGTATGTCGTGTCGTTGCTTGCCGGTGTTTTTTTTGTTTTATCCTGATGAAATTAGCACCTTCTTTTGGCACATTGCACTTTATTATGTATATTTGAAATTATTACATTCTCGTTTCATTTCCTTTCACTCGTAAAATTTTAACAAAATATAATAGCATCGATTTAAAAAAAGCTACATTCACATCTGTATTTGAGATACCAGAACTTTCCATAAATTGTAATTTCACCAGGATAAGCATGCAGTAGTTATTGTAGTAGTAGTAGTGTGTATGATATGATAGTGTAACATAGTTGTGGCATGTGGCGTTGGCATGCTCCCCGCAACCGTAGCAGGCGAGGTCGCCGCCTCCGGACCCAAAGTTCTACGCGTTCAGAACCCGGTCATCTCCTCCTAACGATGACCCTACTCTGATCCCACACACGTGTTATATGCTCATGGTTATACGTAGATTAGTTTTTATATATAATTGTGACATTTGGAACGTAGTCGGGATTGCGGTACGGTCTTGTGATAATTTATGTAAATAACCGACCGACACTTTGAAGAACCGCACGTCCGCGGTGAATCGTCCGCCTCTCGATCGTACTCGACGAGAGAGAGAGCGTGCCGACCAACGCGGGCGCTGCGCGTTCACGTTCTGAGCGGCGCAGTCCTCGGGCGGCGGCGCCGGTCGCGCGATCGCACGTGCAAACGCTTCGCCCCGCAGCTCCCTTCTCCTTCTGTCCGTAGGCCGTACGATAACGATAGCGAGGGCTCGGACGAGCTCGCGCGATTAAACCCCTGACGTGAGCGCCGCGCCTGACAGGTCCAACCCGGGCACGCCGACGCAGCCGCGCCGGCCCGACTTCATCGGCGTGGGAGGCCGCGCCTCGCCGCAGCGACGCTTCCTGTCCGAGGGCGAGCTGCTGCGGCCCGAGCCGCCCGCGCCGCACCGCCCCACGGCCGACGACATCCGCGAGCTGGCGGCCTCGCCGCAGCGCGGCAACTACCTGTGGGCCGAGCGGCCGCACGCGCCGCACGCGCACGCGCACGCGCCGCACGCGCACGCGCACGCGCACCCCATGGTGCCGCGCGGCGGGGTGGCCGTGTTCCCGCCGGGCGCGCCGGGGCTGGCGGGGGCCTCGCCCCTGGCGCGGCGGCGCGCGGGCGGGACTGCGCCGGCGCGGCCGCTGTCGTTCGTGCGCGCGCTGGAGGTGCAGGACGCGCTGGAGGCCCGGGCTCCGCCCCCCGACCCGCCCGACCGCGCCTCCGTGTACGACTGCAACTACGAGATCTCCGTGTGAGCGCGAGCGACGCGCCCCTCGCGAGGGACGC
This sequence comes from Ochropleura plecta, assembly GCA_905475445.1. Lineage (NCBI taxonomy): Eukaryota > Metazoa > Arthropoda > Insecta > Lepidoptera > Noctuidae > Ochropleura > Ochropleura plecta. The sequence goes on from FR997735.1 coordinate 3,337,265, forward strand.
GCGACTACAGTTTTATATCTATGTATATTTGTGAGTAATTCGTAACGTTGACCTATATTTAATTGTGAATTTGTCGAGAGAGTGTACATAGTCCCCCAGTGTTGTGATTCCGAGATGACATAATAATTATATAGAAGTATATAAAAGAGTAAATGTATCAGCACCCGAGTGTCTCAATTATTGTGTATAAAATATATTTATAAAATTGTTTTTCAAGGAGCTGTTGTATGTTTTTCCTTTAGGTTTAATATCGACGTGTCAGGTAGACGGAGGTTACGGAATTGACTGATTCGTTAATCTGCCTCAATTTTTTTAGTTCAAACTTTCTGCGGGCGCAGCGAGGTTTAGAAAATGTCGCAGCGTGCGTTTTTTACTTGACGTTTTTTATCCAAAAAGTATTATTGTTAAGTTAGAACATTTGGGCGTAGAAGTTTATGTTATGACTTTTTTCCAATAATCGGGGATGTAGCAAGCTAAGCGATGTGACAGCAATAAACAATGACGATGTTTTGAAAGTAAAAAATGCACGACGCGTGAGGTAATAATGTGCCAAATATTCTGTAGTCACAGGTAGCTTAGAGCACGCGTCTTGTTCATTGTCTTATTGATTAATTTTGATCTTCAACGTGGAAATAATTAAACTTCCTGAATTTTGTTGTGATAAACCCACGTTACTGGTAAATAATTTGCTAAATATTTTTATCCCTTCCTGCTATTTTGACTTTATTGAAAACGTCAAGTCTATTAATTCTTGTAATCTAGTGATAATAATAATACTTTCCTATTTTATGATTAGTGACAAATGATTAGTATATGAGGATTGCTACTGAGCACGAGGTGACGCGGCAAAGTGCCTGCTTGCGAATAGCGAAATGGTGATAAATTCTTATGTCTAAAATTACCTGTGTGTGTAATTAAAAAAAACACGTTTATATCATATCTGCGTGTTTGAAAATGTGGATTGATTGTTGTGTAATTACACCGCACTAAGATTTACTTATGATTAAATATAAATAACGTAAAACGTCGTAATCTCAAGCAACTTAAGGACAAAATGATAGTATTATCATGGCAGCTGAAAAATAAAGGACAAATGCAATTGACTGTTTTATTTTGACTTGTTGCTAGTTCTAATTTTACTCACTAGAGGGACAGGCCAGTTGCTTGAGTTTGCGAATATTAATCTGATCGTATGGCCGTCGCCGCAGATCCTGAGTGAATGATTGAAGCACGATACCTTTTCCTTCAATTTTGGTTGTCACAGAATTTATTTTATACTACAAACAGATTCCATGTAGTTTTTGTGTACACCATTCTTGCAATTTTATTTATTTAAGTTTGATGGTTATAAGTAAATGCCATTTTGTATTTAATATACAATATACTCAATTATTGCCTTAACACAAATGGCCTGTTTCACTACATCCGGAAAAGTACGGTTTCTGTTTTTTTACTGGCAATAGTCGGACAAAAATCGGTTGTATAAAAATATAACTGAGATTGTCCAGTCCGATTTGTTGGTAGTGTAAGTTGAAGGTTCATACCATCCTTTCGAATCAGCTTGCGGTTTCACAGACGATTGATATTATGCTGCCGTTTTTTATCGATGACCGATTATTACCAAATAGTTTTTACATTCAAATCGGTTACCGATAAAAATCGGTTGCTTCTCTAACGGTTACAAATTCATGAGAATTAGAATACTCTCTTGAATTTGTCTGGAAGATATAACATTTCGGGATGTAATGGGACAGTACCTCACTCTACATTGTCTCTGCCTGTAGTCTAGATAATTATTACACTAGAATTTTTCAACTAGCAATATTAAATTATATTTCGCCATTTTATTTTCAATGTGAAACGGATCTCAACTTTCCGAATTTCCTATGTTGCCCAGGACAAACTGTACTTATATTAACTGTAATGTAAAGAGAATATATTATTCTAAATTACACGAGATGTACTGAACACGTTCAAATAGAAGTGAGTCGGTTGAGATTACATTATGTACATAAATAAATAAATATATATTATATTATAAATATCAAAGTATATAAAGCGTATCACTAGTTTTTGATACACGAGTTTGGTTTGCGAACGCTGTTTACAAATACGTCGAGAGTGATACGTTTTAACTTGTATAGAAAAAAATACAATAACTGTCTTCTATTTATTAAGGGTTAAGAATGTAAATATTCATGAGAAATATGTAAAAGAAATATCTAAGGACAATTTTGTATAGAACCTTGTAATAGTATTTGTTGTGAATGTTACTATTGCGTATTTAATAACAACACAGTTTAATTTCGGTGCCAGTAAATACAATATTTTTTTAAACTACATATAAACATATCAGCAACGTATTTTTTTAAATACGTAGCGAAGGTTTTGTTGAACGGCCTACTAGTGAACGTTTTAGTTCTTTTCATTCATTCGTTTGCCTCTCATCACTGCACATTCCGTCTCTCATAATTATTTAATGTAGTTATCGTTTTCCCATAGTTAGTTTGATTGTGCGTACTTAAATTTTCACAATTTGTGCTATAAAAAAACACTGTTGAGATAACAATGCACATGATAATAATAATTTTGTTAATTGACACCTGAGTTGATTAAAGTCCAGATATTATGTCCATAAATATCTTAGAAAGACTAATCTAGTTAGAAGGAATTTTTGAAATAAAATTGTATGATATTTAGGTGTAATAGCAAGTTATTTTGAATTAATTAAAGACGAATAGCATGAATAATTTAGACCGTTACCGTTTTTTTTTTTTTTTTTTTTTTTTTTTTTTTTTTTTTATGCATATGCGGAACAGAAGATGTTTGTGAAACAAATATGTATGTATGCAATATATAAAAAAACACTAGAGATTCATCATGGTCATCAGTACAGCCCGACTTCATCTACTGTTGGATATAGGCTTTTTTGCTTGTGTCAGGCTCCACGTTCGACACGCGGGGTTGCGATAGTCGTGGAGAGGATCCGGCTACTGGGTCTCGAGGTGGCCTTGCACAAATCCGAGGCCATGGTTTTTCATGGCCGCGGAAACACGCCACCGTCGGGATCCCAGTTGACGGTAGGAGGGGTTCGCATCGGCGTCGGGTCGACGATGAAGTACCTGGGAATCGTCCTCGACAGCCGGTGGAACTTCGTCGAACACTTCCGACGTTTGGCTCCCAAGCTCGAGCGGACGGGGGCTGCTTTCAAGCGGCTCCTGCCCAATCTGAAGGGGCCAAACGCCTCCTGCCGTAGGCTCTATGCTGGAGTCGTGCGGTCCATGGCCCTTTACGGGGCCCCGGTATGGGCGCGTTCTTTAGGGCGGCGCGCCGCCCACTACCTGAACGCGCCCCAAAAGGTGGTGGCCATACGGCTTGTCCGGGGCTACCGCACGATCTCCGGCGAGGCAGCGAGCCTCCTTGCCGGACTGCCACCGTGGGATCTGGAGGCGATAGTCCTCGCGCGCCTGTTTGAGTGGCGCGCGGAGGCACTACACCGGGGGGAAAACCCGCTGCAGCGGCAAGTTGCCGCTCGGCGGGCAGACCTCCGGTGCGATCTCATGGTGGCATGGAGAGAGCGACTGTCGCAACCCCGTGCAGGGCACGCCACAATAGCGGCGGTAAGTCCCCTCTTTGAGGAGTGGCTGGAGAGGCGTCATGGCGTCCTCACCTACCGCCTGACGCAGGTCCTTACCGGACACGGAAGTTTCGGGAGGTTCCTGCACATCATCGGGCGGGAGGAAGCGCCTGGGTGTCACCATTGTGACGATCGCCCGGAGGACACGGTGGAGCACACAGTGGCGGTCTGCCCAGCTTGGGCGGAGCACCGCCGTGCCCTCGTGGAGGCGATCGGCGGCGGAGATCTCTCGCGTCCGGCCCTGGTTCAGGCCATGGTCCGGAGCGAGAGGGAATGGGAAGCGGTCACCACCTTCTGCGAAGCAGTAATGCTAGCGAAGGAGGTGGCCGGGCGATTGAGGGAGAGAACATCTGCCCAACCCAGCCGCCGCGGGAGACGCCCATGGCGCCGGGCGCCGCGAGACGACTTCCGGCCACCGTAGATGCGGGCCTGTGGACGGTGAGCAATGGGTAGCTCGCCGTCCGTCCGTCGATTGACGACAGGCCGTGTCGACGGCGCGTTCGTGTTTCACGCGCGCCTCAAAGAGAGTCAGCAAAGCAGAGGGGCTTGCCAGAGCCTCCGCCTGCCGGGGTTGCGGGTTGTTCGAAAGAGATACCGCGGCCCCGGAACGTAAAGGGCAATAGAAGGAACATGGGTGGGTTTTAGTCAGTACAAGTCTGACATGCCCCCCCGCTCCGCCCAGAGCGGGGGAAGTCATTGGATGATTTCCCACCCCAAAAAAAAAAAAAAAAAAAAGGCTCCACGTTCTTTTGCTAGTCTCATCAAGGGGGTCGTCTGCTCATCTTACAGCCAGACGTCCCACACTGTTAGAGAGTTGAGACCCATACTAGAGAGTTTATTTACCTAACTAAACTTCAAGAAATTAAATAACACATTGTTACAGTCAGGATTATAGAATATTATGAAAACACACCGATTTAACACCAAATATCTTTATTTATGATAAAACTCCATAACAAATTAACGACTGATCACTATTCAGATAATGCACTTGTATTTCACTTCGATTCGCTCCGCTGTAAAGCCCAAATCTTACTGCTTCCGTAATCCCGTCGGATATTTATATCCGACCGAACCCATCCTTCGAGAAAGTTCCACTCACACTGAACTCTCGTTGAAACTACCACTGTTTGTATCTTCTCAGATATTTGTCGGCCGAATTGTCTGATATGCGCATAAACGTCATTCAACCTATTACGCAACTCATTTACATTTTTTTTACACTGCGAGGAGCATCAGGGAGAGTTCCAGTGATTAAATCTGCAGGCAACCGTAATTCCCTCCCAAAGTTCGTGGAGGCTGGTGTCACAATCGTATTTTCGTGGACTGCACTACGACAGAACAGAAGAAACGGCTGTATGTACTGGTCCCAATCCCTTTGCCAGCTTTCCATGACTTATGCCAGATATCTCTCTAACATTTCCTCGCCTTCTGAACTTTGGCTACCTAGATCCGATTGTCGTGCTGTTGAACGAGCTCCTTCATAACTTTGCCAAATGTTGCGTATGAAGAACATCTGTTGTTAGCGTCGGATCTGGTCCTTTATTTCGTTGCAACTGCTCGACGAACCGACGAGCCTGCTTCTCATGACGATGAGTGTGTTCCTTTTGACGGCGAGCCTGCTCTTCTTGATGGTCAAAAAACACAAACAGAAACTCAATCACAAATTCACCACTAACCGCTGTCAGTTACTCCGCGATTCAATGAATATAACCCCCTTTTTTGCGTAAGGGAAATCATCCCGGCCGACCGGCCTCATCTAGTTTTTAAAAAAAGACGTGTAAAAGTGTTTGTGAAAACCTACTTGCAAAATAACCATCATTTATCATTTATCAAATAACTTTCCCCGCTCTAGGCGGAGCCTGGGGGAGTGTCAGACTTGTACTGACTAAAATCCACCCATGTTCCTTCTATTGCCCTTTATGTTCCGGGGCCGCGGTATCTCTTTCGAACTACCCGCAAGCCCGGATTACAACCCCCTGAGATCATAAAAAAGTCGTTCAATGGGATTTTAAATTTAAACTAAATGTAAATTCCATCAATAAATACGTTTTTCATTCGCGAATCATGTTTAATTAGTAACATAGGTACAGCCTGACAATGATCAGTAAATTGCAAAGAACTGAGAATTTTGCGGCTTATCCTGGTGCCTTAATTTACATAAAAAGCTGTTAAATTAGGGAGAACCCGCGTTCCTTGAAGTTCAGGTAAATAAACTAATCTATTCTGATCTCTGGTTATAACAAACTAATTCATTAAATTCAATAATCACTAAAGACTCATAACGTAAAAAATATTCGTGCTACAGTAAAGTTCTTTGTAATTAACAAACAGTTAATTCCCATAGACTGACTTTATTTTGTTATTTAGTAACAAGTGAAGGTGCTTTTAGACCCAAATATCATACGATGTAAGTGTACAAAATGTACAAAAGATTTTTTGTTCGACATTTCCCCAAAATCCGAAAATGTGTATTTTGAGGATAGAAAAGGTTTGAAATACAGCTGCGCTGCAACATACCTAAGACTAATGAGTAATTATAATAGTACCTCCTCAAACGTTATTACCTATATGTATGTGACAGTGTTTTATTTTTGTATTTTGATAAAATTTGTGTAAATAATTTTCTTATTTTATTGATATTAAACTCAATTAATCAACTTGCTTGTTTTTATTTCCCCGTTCTGTGCAATTCGTACTTACGTTTATGACAACATGCGCTCGTGCAGGGTCACTAAAGATGAAAGGCGCTGTATGTGTAGCCAAACATTACTAGGCAGGAGTAAAACTAGCAGACTGATATCCGTCTATCGGAAATGATCAGCAACATTCTTCGACTAAGATTCGAAATTGGCGCCATCTGTCTAAACTAGATGTCAAAAACCGATACTAACACAATTTTATGAAAAACCGTAACTTACTCGTTAACCTTATCGTTGTTTCTTTTTAAAAATATTTATTGATTAAAATAAATAATGCAAAAAATGGAACATAATTTAAATAAATTACAGTCAAGAATTATAAATTATATGAATAAAATTAGTAAATTGACAATAAAATGAATGCGTTCTCAAAATCACCAAATGTCAATGTCAAATCTGCATGTTTTTTGACAATAGCAACACAGTTTCTTTTTCAGTCGACGGGTAAAGGGAATGTGAGTTTTGGAAACTTTTATAAAAATATCCATAAATATCTGTGAAATGTGGGAATAAATTGAACAAAATACTTGACGTAAATCAAAAGAGTGTTCCCCACGACAGAATAGTGTCCTTATTTTTTGATATTACTGATAATTTGTCGTTGAAATAGAAAAATAAAGTTCGTGTTATACATCGAGTTTATGGTGGTTATCATGTTAATTGTGCATATTCCTCAGTGAATATCAGTACTCTGCCTATTCGTTATTAGTGATAACATCGAGACACGTAATTGTTGATAGGGATCATCGCTGAGAATAACAGAAAAATAGACAAAAACATAAGCTTTGAAGGTTAGTTTTATTGTTTCCAGATCCACCCAAAATGGGTAAGATTATGAAACCAGGGAAAGTGGTGCTGGTCCTCAGTGGCCGGTACGCGGGCCGCAAGGCGATCGTGGTGAAGAACTACGACGAGGGCACCTCGGACAAGCCCTATGGACACGCTTTCGTTGCCGGCATCGACAGGTATCCCCGCAAAGTGCACAAGAGGATGGGCAAAAACAAAATCCACAAGCGCTCTAAAGTAAAGCCTTTCGTGAAGGTAAGCCTTACTTTTAACTATCTAAAACCTCATTGTTATTGTTGTTTTACAGTCCCATCATCAATGCATATCCACTCATATATTTCGAAATTTAACTTATAAGGTTGCAAGTATTGCTGTATTCTTAACCCCAAAGTTCTACTAGTGATACTAAATACTTATTATATTACTGTTTACACACTGATAACTGATAAAAATCAACTGCCAAGCTTCAATCATCACATGTGGTTATTTAAATTGTTTGTTTATTGAAGTATACTAGAAACTATGATCATATAGAGTGGTAGTTCTCAGTGTATCCAATGTTCAAACAGCTGGTTAATTTCGATATTTTCACAAGGTTGGTACAAGTTGGCTAGTTATTACAACATCTAACTTGATATCTGTCCTTAGTCTATAAGCACTATATAAGTTAATCAAGTAATCTTCCATACTAGGCCGCTAGCTCTTTGTGTTAAGATGAAAAAGAAATTAAGATTTTGGTGTACTGCCAATCTATACACTAAAGTTTGACCTTCAATTCTAGAATTCTTCAATGTGCTATAATGTTTTCAATAATGCATTGTTTCTGTGAATCTAAAAAAGAAAATCATTGACTCACTCATCATGAAATCTCAGAAACTAGAAAGAAAGAAAGAAAAATGTTGCATGGGGGATCTTTTTAGAATCTAGGGTAGCTAAGTTTGTATGGGAGAAAGCAATTCCTTTGCTGGATTGACTTTGTACAGAGGCAATCCAAAAAAAAAATAATAACTAAAACATCACGCTACTCCCCTAATGAGATGAGCACTGTGTGAAACCGCTGGACACAGCTTGGATCATAAATTGCTGTATAGTTGTTAATTGTCTGTTCCCTCAATATGTGAATTATGTCGACACAAACTGGCCATAGACTACAAATGATTTGAAATGAGACTACACTATACATATTCAGCTCCTGGAGTTGATTTTCAGGTTAAACTATGCTTGCCTATGTTGGTCCGTGGATGGGTGACCACCTATTATTTACCAAATTTCCTCTGTGACTGGGATAGCATGTCAAGCTGTTGGTCTTGGCTGTCATTTGTAGATCATTGGAAGTTCTGATATCAATCAGTATTAACTGGGTTGTGGAGGTTAAACGCAGTTTGCTCTATGTAAAACTGTGGAATTCAACTGCATCCAGTTAAATTGAAAGCTGACTCAAATATATTTCGTCTAGGAATACATGATGGAGACTTGTTTAAGAAGTGATGCTATACATGCAGCCAAGCCTCATTTATGATTATGCCATGTTTCCACATGTAGACTATCAGAGATAATATGATTGAAATGCTGCAAACATATAAAATTGAGACTAGACTGACAAAAGATCTATCTGGAATTTTTGATAGCATTTGCCTCTAACTCTTTCCTCAAGATGGTTGAAGTTCAATTTTATTTTTTATTAATATTATGCACACTAAAATACTTTTCTCTTCTTTTCAGGTTGTCAACTACAATCACTTGATGCCCACTCGCTACTCCGTAGACTTCAGCTTCGAGAAGTTCAGTGCAAAGGACCTGAAAGACCCCGCGAAGCGCAAGAAGCTCCGTTTTAACACAAGAGTGCGCTTCGAGGAGAGATACAAGAGCGGAAAGAACAAGTGGTTCTTCCAGAAGCTTAGGTTCTAAGTAATTTAAAAAAATAAAACATTACATCCGTAATGCATTTTGTTGTTTTACTCCACTTTCCAATTTCCCTGTTTGACTTTCTGTGGTCTGATGTATATTATATTATGACTGCTTTGTTTCAGTTTTTACTCGCTGTGAGATAGAAACTTTATGCATCAGCATTGGCTATTGCCATGTTGTGACAGCCATACGTCATCACAGTTACCCACAGCTTGTTTCTGTTGCAGACTGCCATCAAAGCGGATACTATTCCTCAGTCATCTTTGTTATCAGTACGACTTTGATAGCTTTAATTTCGGAAGTATGATGATATAAAAAACCGGCCAAGAGCGTGTCGGGCCACGCTCAGTGTAGGGTTCCGTAGTTTCCCGTCCGTCACAATAAGTGTTCCCACTTATGAGTTTAAAGGTGGAGGAGGAAATTATTTTGTACAACTTTTTGTCTTTTTTGTACAAAAACTGTTGTGTCAATCAAGTTCAAAATGATTTTCATAGAAAGTCCTTATAAAGTTCTACTTTTCAGATTTTTTTCATATTTTCTAAACTTATGGTTCAAAAGTTAGAGGGGGGGGGACACATTGTTTTTTACTTTTGGAGCGATTATTTCCGAAATTATAGACATTATCAAAAAATGATTTTAGTAAACCCCTATTTATTTTTAAATACCTTTCCAACAATATATCACACGTTAGAGTTGAAATTAAAAAAAAAATCACTTCCCACTTTACATATAGGGTGGCTACCCTAATAAAACATTTTTTTCCAATTTTTATTTTACCACTTTGTCGGCGTAATTGATATACATATTGGTACCAAATTTCAGCTTTCTAGTGCTAACGGTCACAGAGATTAAGCGAGGACGGACGGACGGACAGACAGACATGGCGAAACTATAAGGGTTCCTAGTTGACTACGGAACCCTAAAAAAGGATTTTAACTTTTGATTCATAGGTGTGGCCGCTAGGTACCTTATTAAAAAAAAAAGCCGAAATTAGGCAGGCCACGCTTCATACAGACATCTAAGGTCTAAGGAAATCCCATTTAGCCATTATATAGCTCACAGAAATTATAACTCCCTATAGCAATTATGTCACATGATTACTGATATTAATCGCCATAGTCAGGGCGGGAGCTGTTGATAAGCGGCCAGATGCCATCCATCCGCCCACCGATTTAGTTACAATTGCTGTGAACTGACTCATTATCAGGTCTAAGGCCTCGTACAGTCGAGCAGCACTTCGCTGTCGACAGAGGTAACTGCAGGTGCCGCCTTTGGTCGTCAGTATACAATTTTGTAAAAATATTATAATTTAAAAGAGTGTCCATGGAGTTTCTTGCCCATTCTTCTCCATAGAGATCAACGCTTTGGAATGGGCAACTACAGTACTTTCACAAGTTATTATGCCTTGTGACCGGGACTGTAGATTAGTTTTGTTTCTTGACATTCAAAAGTGCCTGTAATGGTCTAATTGAAATAAATGGTTTTGAATTTTTGAGTATGTGCTGAAGTTATAACTGATTTCGAAAGTAAGCACAAGTGAAAAAAAAAACTTGTTGAATATTTTTTATTTTCAATCATGTACGTAAACTTTTTGCTCTAGGGGTTTACCTATTATGATTCTGCTAAAGCGGCCATTTTAGACCCTTGGGCTTTAACCAGACTATTTAAGTTACTGCAAAAGCGTGCTAATTTCTGTAGTGTCTCGAATTGAACACGACAAAAGAAATGCGCTGGCAAGACATAATAGTATGCTATTGGTCCAAAACTTCGCGACGGCTGCATATTTTAGGGCTCAGCGTGCAGAAAAGGTGGAACAACGTTTGTGATATAACCACAGCCCTGCTGGTCCTTTGAGGTAACCCCTCTGTTACTAGGGGTTCTTCGCACTTGGGTAGGTAGATACGTAGTTTGATCCGGAACTTCCAGGTAGACCACTAAAGGTCGTACCCTACAGTAAGATGCTTAATAACTGGTAGTGAGCAGGCTGAGAGGAATTTTGCTGGTTAGCACCGGCACAGATAATATAATACTAGCGTAGCACCGGGCATCGGTCAGGTATCCTTGTGAAGAAACGGTCTGAATTTTAGCTGTTGCGCGACAAATACTGGTTGTATGTGCGGTCGTTACATCTCTTTGAACTTGGTGGAGGTGCTATGCCAGCTGTGGGGTATAATACGATGACCGGGGTCGGTTTGAGGTAGCCTTTAATTGTTCGTCAAGTTCCGTTTAATTACTTGGCGAGGGCGGAACGATGCCTTCCAGGGCACGAATTTTTGCCCGCGGAGTAACTGAGTGTTGGCAGTTTGAAGTACCTGAGAAGCTCGCCACGTGGTTGATGTTAGATGTTGGTAGGTAACACCAATCATCAATTTTTGGGTAAAATTTTTCACCGCCAGAGGATAATCCCTTCGCTGAGATATTTTACGTACGTTTTTATCGCATAATCGCATATTTATGTCGTTGGCGTCACTCGCTTGCTTGTCACATATATTTTGTCAATGGGTTAAATAAAACAATCATATAGCTACATAATCGATTTATTTAAATAAATTATATTCTCTTAAGCAGTCTATTCTTATAGATAACGTACGATACAAGTTAGTTATTATGAATGTTCAACATTAGAAATAATTGTATATAAAATATAAAATGCCGAACTTCTTTTATTGTAACTGCAAAATAAAACGCACTGGTGAACAGATAATTAAATTGAAATTCTCTCCTCTGTTACAAATTGGACCAAATATTAAAAATACTTTTACAATTGTAGCCCTGTATGAGTTGCATGCTGCAAATAAGAATGATAATTTTGCAAGTGATCATTCATCTAGTTTTAGATTTAAGTTTGCATCACGCCTGTATTTAACGAGAAGGTCAGGCAGAGGTGTTCTATTAGATCACCCACATTACGCCAATAATGTTTAATTCCCTTGTAATGGGGGGGAGCCTATTGCTATTAACCGATAATTGTTATAGTTGTAGATCTATACTGTCAGTCCTTTATAGGATCACTTTGTTGTCCATCTGTCTGTCTGTCTGCCAAGATCCATTATCCCCGTAACGGCCCTAATCGAAACAGTTTTGCGAGGCCCCCTTGTGCGCCTGCGGTCGCCGACGCCTAACGCCGCCACTGTGACAAGTTGGGACACGGATGTTTGCATTTTAAGGTCAAAGACCTCTTCTCTATGAGTGCGAGTGGAGTTTCCTCCGTGTCTCGGAAAGCACGTTTACCCGCTGGTACTCGCTGTCATATGAACATCTTTGACAGTCGTTACAGGTAGACAGTGGCACAAGTCTGACAATCAGTCTTAATAAAAGGTATTGTATTTCCCAGTACTATGAACTGGGTTGTGGAGGTCAGATTGGCAGTCTCTTCATGTACCTACAATACTGGTATTTAGTTGCATTCGGTAAGACTGGAAGCCGACCCCAACATAGTTGGGAAGATAGCAGGTTTTAAGACATGTCGGTTTATTCATGTTCATCGTTTTGTGGTGTTAAGGTAATTCATTATAAATATTTCAAGTTCTAGTTTCATAAATTGTTTAGTAAACTCGTTTTGTTATATACTTCTTAAGTGTGTATGATTATTATCATTATGGGTTCTTGTCCAGCGGTGGACAAAACTGAATGTTGGTTGTTGTCAATCCGTCTAGAATTGCGTAATTAATTAGTAATAGCGGTAACAGCTATATAGCACATTTAAATGAGCAAATAATACGTAATGGTGACTTGAATCTCAAATAATTGAATTGTAACATTGAATGATTCGAGAAAATTGATGTCCAAATCGTTTTTATTTCGAGTGTTGTTAGTAAATCGAGTGCTTTGGCGATGTTTTGTTATGTTATAAGATATTAGTTGGATTATTTTAAGAATCTCAAAAATATATCTTTCACATTTAAGAAGTTTTTTTATAGCTTACAAACTCTAATATAAAGAAGAGCTTTTTTACTACAAGAAACAAGAATCGATTCAAAATCAAACAGAATAATCGATTTTAAAGCTCAAAGAATCAATTGCACATCTATGCCACAAGCAGTTTTTAATAAAGTAAGTTTTATAATTGTTTTAATGAATGGTTCGTATTCGCATAGGGCAGTCTCGTTTTGAATCTCTAAGTGCCAAAACGCTATATTAAATTGATTCATCGACAAACCACTCGATTCCCCAACATCCCACCACCACCCCCTCATCACGCAGCAGCCAGCTTCCCGATCCTCTCGTCTAGTTTCTTGATCTCCTTGTGGACGCTCTCCACATTATGTGCGAACACTTCCTGAACACCCTGTAGTAACTCCTTGTTGTTTTGAACCCCGCTAGCTATCGTATTCTGTAGGGTTTCTAGTTCTGTTAAGGACTTGCCGAAGTTGCTCGCTGTGGGGTAGACAAATGAAAAAGGTTTTAATACTTTTTTTTAAAATCTTGTGCCTCCCTAGGAATTTCTCCTGTACTTATCGTGGGTGCGTTCACAAACATTTAAATTCACATACACAAACAGCCAGACCCGAAACAACAACCTGTAGGCCATACAAATATTTGTTCCGTGAGGGAATCGAACCCGGGACACGTAGCGCAGCAGACAAACGCTCAGCCACTGCGCCAACCGTACCGCTAATCCATGCCAATATTATAAAGAGGAAGGATTTGTTTGTATTGAATAGGCTCCAAAACTACTGGACCGATTTTGACCATTTTTTCACTAATAGGAAGCTAATTATCAGGAAGTAACATAGGCTATACAACATCACGCTACGCAACTAAGGACGCGAGTGAAACTGAGGAGGACAGCTAGTGTTTGATAATTTTGTCGCCAAAAGAAATAGGGTGAAGTCCAGATAGATGTTACACTTTTAGAAATAATTGTTTAGTTCCGACTGTAAAAATCTAAATATTTTGTTTTTAAATCTGGTAAGTATTTTGGTTCTTTATCTACAGATTCATGATAAGTAAAAATCTTTGATATTTCTAGAGTAGTAGTGATTTTTGCAGAGTTCTACTTTTTGGGACATCCATCCCATATCTAAGATAGACGCTAAGGGGCCATCCATAAAGTACGTCACATGTAAAGGGGGGGGAGGGGGTCGACGAAATGTGACATGGTGTGACAAGGGGTGGGGGGGTCCTAGTTTTGTGACATCACATTTCAAATTTAATAAATTGAATCGCGAAATTTGAAATATTAAATTATTTTTTAGTTTTCTCTATAAATTAGGTATTTTTAGATTTAAAATTGCAAATTTGTGACGTCACACTAGGGGGGGGGGGTCTCACAAATGTGACCACCTGTGACAAGGTGGGGGGAGGGGTCTAAAAATCATGAAATTAGTGTTACGTACTTTATGGATGGCCCCTTAGTCCATATAAATTTTGAGGCATTATAGTACTCACCCTGGTTATGTAAAGCTTCTAGAGCCTCCATACGCTCCAGGATCTCGGAATGTGATATACCATCTATTTGCTTCAGCAGTTTGTACAGCTCGTTGACCTGAAACACAATTTTAACAGAATGAATGGAGTTAAGGAGGTGTCTATGGTAGCAAACTGGTGTATTTTTACCCGACTGCGCACCGAAAGGCAGGGTAATGTGTTCATCAGTCTATGTATGTATGTTTGTTCCTTTGAAGCACTATGGACTTAACGCCTGGGCCGATTTTTATGATTCATACGTCAATCGATTTCTCTTAGGGTTGCGAGTGTCACTAAAGACATGGAATTAATAAAAAATCACAATGGTGACTATGAGACGCCATATTTTGAAAATGAAAACCAACAAAATAAATATAAATATATCTTGGGACAACTCACACACGGCTATCTGATCCCAAGCTAAGCAGAGCTTGTGTTATGGTAACCAGACAACTGATATACATACTTATATAATTTATAAATACATACATATTATAGATAAATCACACCCAGACACAGAACAAACAATCATGCTCATCACACAAAGTTTGTCCTGGGTGGGAATCGAACCCACGACCTCCGGCTCAGTCAGGGCCACTAACCACTAGACCAACAGGCCCGTCAAAAAAATGTCAATGTCAAGTGAGGTATCGTCGAATAGGTATTTAAAAACATTATTAATGGTAGCATTATTATCCAAAAATTTACCCACAGCTGGGACTCAGGCCTCTCTGCAAGAGTGTGGGCTATTTTGTATTGTTTATCAGTCTGTTGACCGCAACTCCAACATGAGGGTCGATCACAGTATAGTTGGTTAAAGACTGGCCAGGTGATGAAAGGTGATAACGTACCTTAGCGTCCAGTTCAGGGTCAGCCGGTTTGACAGCAGTCTTCAGAGCCTCGACGTTGGACAGCAGAGAGGTGACCCGCGCCTCAGCCGCGGCCAGCTCCCCAGGTCTCAACAGGGATGTTTGAGCTGCTAGCGAAGCTGCTGCGCCGCACAGTGTAGCCTGAGGAAGAAGTGTTTAGTGTTAGATAAAAGAGGATTGATTGACGACACGGTTGACGCAGTGGTTGAGCGATCGACTGCTGCGCTACGTGTCGCGGGTTCGATCCCCGCTCGGAACAAATATTTGTATCGCCTACAGGTAGTTGTTTCGGTTCTGGCTGTTTGTGTATGTGAGTTTAAATGTTTGTAAACGCACCCACGATACAGGAGAAATCCTAGTGTGGGGCAACGTTTTTTATAAAAGAAAAAAGAAATTGCATTATGCTTGTAATATTCGAAAGGTAGGGTAATAGATAGGTGTTCTAACCAGCTCATTGACGGTTAAGTAATTTTCGACCTTATTAAAGTACTAGCCTTTGCTCGCGGCGCCTTATTTATTGTAATAGCAAAGCTTAAGTTTTCCCTTTTCTTCCCTCTTTCTCCCTCATTTCTCAATAAAAAAAAAATGCATATGTCCGTCTCCAGGGTCCCAACTATATCTGTACCAAATCATCAAAATCGGTTTAGCCATTTAGGCGTGAAGACGTAAGTAACAAACTCACTATCGCTTTTATAATATTAGTAAGGGTTAGGTGGACAGAGTGGTTGACCGTCAAAGAGTTTGGTAATACTTAATAAATAAAATAAATAAATATCTTGGGACAACTCACACACGGCTATCTGATCCCAAGCTAAGCAGAGCTTGTGTTATGGTAACCAGACAACTGATATACATACTTATATAATTTATAAATACATACATATTATAGATAAATCACACCCAGACACAGAACAAACAATCATGCTCATCACACAAAGTTTGTCCTGGGTGGGAATCGAACCCACGACCTCCGGCTCAGCAGTCAGGGCCACTAACCACTAGACCAACACGCCAGTCAACTTACAGTACACACCCCGCACTTTGCTAGTGTAGTAAGTCCTTGTCATAAAGAACACTGCTATGCATAACATAAATCTAGCCTCTAGGCTGATAGCAGCTGACGACGCGTTCGTGTTTCACTCGTGCCTCAAAGAGATGTTAGCAAAGCAGAGGGGCTTGCCAGGGCCACTGCCTGCTGGGTTAGAAAGAGATACCGCGTCTTCGGAACATAAAGGGCAAAAGAAGGAACATGGCTGGGTTTTAGCTCCCTCCCGCTCCGCTCAGAGCAGCAGAAGTTATTTGGAGATGTCCCATCCAAAAAAAAGCCTACTACTAAGGAATTTGTAATGTGAAAATTCAAAAACACTTTGTCCACCCTGGGAATCGACTCCTCTACTGTAAAGTTAGCACTTGCAACCACAATATTCAATGATGCCATCATACACTTTTTATGATTTCAATGTTTTTTTTTTATTCATTAACTAGCTTTTGCCCGCGGCTTCGCTCGCGTTAAATTTGAGGTGACACAGTTCCCCTTGCGCCTTATTGATTTGTAATAGCAACGCTAAGTTTTCCCTTTTCTTCCCTCTTTCTCCCTCACATCCCACTTTTTTTTTTAAATATTAGCCTATGTCCGTCTCCTGGTTCCCAACTATCTCTGCACCAAAATTCATCAAAATCGGTTTAGCCATTAAAGCGTGAAGTGGTAACAAACAAACAAACTCACTTTCGCTTTTATAATATTAGTAAGGATAAGGATTTAATTTTGCAAATATTTTCTAGACTTTTTTTTATTTATTGTGAATGTGAGGACCACGTGGATCATTACTTTTATTTACTTTGTTTGTTTTTGAAGATTATCTGGCAGTTTGAGTACTATTAGCGACCTACACAAATGCCCTTATTTAGGTATTGTTTCGTCGTGTCGTTGAGCTCCTTGGGTTATGAGTTGAAGACGAACATGATAACTGACAAATGCTTGCACTGACTGGACAGGTCCATTCAATTTGTGTGGTGCTTTCCTAAAAAGACCGTGTTCAAGTCGGATAATCAGGACTTATGTATGGAAATAAAGACTAATTTGCCACAAACCTGTCCTGTAGCTGCCTGCAATCTCCTGAACGCTTCCTCATCTCTCACTCCTGCTGCCTGCTCCAGTTTGTGTAACCTACAACAACAAAAAAGCAGGGTTATCAGGATCATGTAAGGTTTCTGTGCCACTTATAGTCCTTCCTCCTACTTGGTTATACAATTTCAGGTTTACAGTCCCTCCTCTACCCTCCCAGCATCTCAGATGTTAAAAGATCAGGGAACCTAATCAGGCCGCTTTTATTAACCCGTGAGAAGGCGCGCTATGAGCAATTTGCTCACACAAAAATTTAACTGAACCATTTATGGTCTTACCCTCGCACTACCGATACCGTTTTAAGAACCTAGGTACCTTCCTAACTATTCATCCCCTCTCCCCTGACGCAACTTTCGTGGCGGTCAGTACCGTTGCGAGTTTGCGACTGCGCAGCGAAGCGTTAGTGGAGGCCGTGTACAATCGTGCGGCAATTTGCTCATCACGCGCCCAAGCAATTACTTTGCACCGAACATGCAAGATACATGTGTTCAGCGTGTTTTGAGAAGCACAATGAATAAATATTTTTTTGAGTTTTTGTAATTCAAAAAGTTTTTATTGTGATTTTGATGAAACCTGCCAATTTTTTTTAATAATAATAAGTTGTTTTGTTATTTGCTATAGAAGTTGCATTTATGTTTAATAGTTTTAATTAAAATACTCATTTTCTTATTAACTAAACCTTGTTTTATTCATTTACATACATTATAAGCCAATAAATATAAACTCTATAAAAATATGAACATTTACGATAGCGTGAGCAATTTGCTCACGCGCGCCTCCTCGTGTAAGAAAATTAGGCGCGCCTTCTGACGGGTTAGTGGCATCTGTGATATTTTATTTTATCATAATTTACATTATTTTGCTATTATGATTACCCTGGGGCTGCCATTTTCTGCCACGTAACACAAGGGGTTTTACCCCTTGATGAAAGCCTGATCTTTTAGAATCTATTTTTATAAAAAATATTTTATTTCTTATTGTTAAGTATGTAAATTATGCTATAATTAATATACCTGTGTTCAAGCTGGGCTATCCTAGTGGTGTATGCCAGATTGACTTCAGGCTTTAGCTTCAAATGAGCAGTCATCACCTCTCCTTGTTTCTTCTTATTAGTACTTGTTAGGTATTCCCTAAAAACAAGAAAGTTGCAAGTTCACTCATACAAAACTTCAGGAAACCAGTTTCATCTAGTGATGTGCCGGATCGTCAAAAATGTATATCAGCGGACACGGATATTTAGTGTCAAGATTTATTATAATTATTTAAAACAAAAGAGGTTCTTTATTTTCAATTTTGCAATTTAAGGTGCTAAATTTTGTATTTTTGGAAACAAAAGAGAGAACCTATGTCCGTCTCCAGAGTCACAACTATCTCTGTACCAAAATTCATCAAAATCGGTTTAGCCATTAAGGCATGAAGACGTAACAGACAAACAAACAAACTCACTTTCGCTTTTATAATATTAGTAAGGATATTTCAAACAAATACAGATAACATATTATATTTCAAACAAATTGTAGATATAAATTTTGTTTGTCTTACTTTAATTTCTCAGCCTTAGGGTCAATTTGTTCCCCCTCCTCCAGTTTCAATTCTTCCAGTAATTTCTTGGTCGAGTTTATTTGCACTGCCAGTTTAGTGTACTCATCCTGAAAGTTAAATTTTGAAATTACAGTATTCATTTTTCAATGCAACAAAAATTATTCATGGAATTTCTAAAATGAAAAATGTGATTTTCTTTTTTAAATGAACTAATGCTCTTTATAATTAAATTCACATATTTTGTACCTTTTCACTCTCACTGGCCTTGTCCTGCTGTTCTGCAAGTTGTTCAAGTAACTCTGAGAACTCACAGCGGAGCCTGTTGTAGCGCTCCAGGGGAGTCTCTGGTTCACCTTCAGCTGCTAGCTCCCACTCACCAGCCCTATTATACATAAACCATAAAAAAGAGGTTTTACATTTTTTTTGACATAGGCTGTGTGAGTTTGGATCATTGCATCTTTGTTTGACAGTCATCAAAATATTTTGATTTGATTAGCTTTGTTTGAAAATAAATTAAGGAATTTACTGAATACCTGTACCCAATTCTAGATTTTCTGCTAAGTCGATCAGAAAAGTCCACTGCGCCAGTTAAAAATCTTCCTTTGAACTTGTTGAAAGAATCTTTCACTGATAAATGTAGTTGTTCAATGCATTCGTTTTCTTCCTCTTCGTTGGGATCAGGTTGGTCGGCCTCTGGTAAATCACCGGTTTCATACACATCAGGTTGATCATACGCCTATGAAAAATAATAATTCAGCACCACAGTGTCCACAAAGCAAAATCAATAATTTTCTAAGTCTCGTCTATATTGTACTTACTATTCCTGGAAGATTTTCATATTTAGGATCAGCCATGGTTATTGTACTATTTATTTTCTTTTCAATAGGATAATCTAAATTGAATATTTAATTTTTTCATCAAATGACGTCACTCGACAACGGGACGACCAGTCATTTTTGACAGAAACGTTTCGTTTTGATTGCGGAAATGAAGAGGTTATGGTTTACGAAGAGTTGGTCCATTGTAATCGATTTACAGCATTTGAGTGATTTTTTTTTCTTCAAAATAATTTTATTTACGTGGTTTCAGCTTGATAAAAATATTAGGACAGAGAATGTGAAAAGGGAACGTTATTTTCGTTTCGAAATGAAATGAAGGCACAGACTAGATAGAACAAAGGCATGAGCTGAGCATCGTTCGGAAATTATGAAATGCATGGTATTCACCATCCAGTTCTTCGACAAACTGATTTATTATGCAGCTCAAATACGCCATTTTACTGCTGTAATCTGTTCTTCATAAATTACCTTTTCAGAAAAAGCTGTTTATTGTTTCTTGCAGTGTGTGCTCCGCTTTACCTCAGCCCAGCTGAGCTCGGCTTAGCTTGTGTGAAAGACACGTCACGTCATTATTTTCAACCTACGTCATTTGCAATTGCAATATTCTACTTCTTTTCTTGTTAGTCACCGGTTATTTTTAATATAAAACCACAGTCGAGTGTTGATTCTTTATTCATTTATTGTGTTGTGTTGCTGCAAGTATCGCAGCTGTTATTATTCGTTGTAAGAGTAGAGTTTGTAAAGTGCCACAATGAGTTTACAGTGGACAATTATCGCGACGTTCTTGTACGCCGAAATAGCCATCGTGCTTCTCTTGACATTGCCGATCGCAAGTCCATCAAAATGGCAGAGGTTTTTCAAGTCAAAATTCCTCGCTTACATAAGTGGTCAAGCTTCTATTTACTTTTTGATTCTGATCGGCGTGCTGGTACTATGCCTTCTCGATGCCATTCGCGAAATGCAGAAGTACTCAAACATAGAGTCGTCGGACCATCAGCACTTGGATGCGGAGATGCAAGGTAACATGAGGCTGTTCCGTGCACAGAGGAACTTCTATATCTCTGGTTTCGCGCTCTTTTTGCTGGTTGTTATTCGCCGGTTGGTGCAGCTGATTTCACAGTTGGCGACTTTATTGGCACAGTCTGAGGCGAACTTCCGTCAAGCGCAGAGCGCCACTGTAACCGCAAGGACGCTGCTCGACCAGGCCGGCGCCGGCGACGAGAAGTCCAAGAAGGAACTTGAAGAACTCAAGAATCAAATCAACACGCTTGAGAAAGACCTAACCAAAGAGAAGAAGGACAAGGAGGCTGTCAAGTCCCAGGCTGAGAGCCTTTCTAAGGAGTATGACAGGCTCGCTGAAGAGCACAGCAAACTGCAGAAGAAGCTGACAGTGGCCAGTGGAGGTGACTCCAAGAAAGATGAATAGAGTCAAAGTTGTTAAACTTATGTTCTGAATATAAGCTAGTGATGTATAAAGTCCATTAATCTATTATCAAGTCTCCACATCACTATTTAAAACTTAATGAAGAACTTTTAAACATCTTTCTATCAAATATATGCAATGATGCAACTGTGATTCCAGTAATTTCTAGATCTTTCTATGAATAAATTGCCTTATTTTTTGTTATAAGATGATTATAATCTGAGAATGTTGTTTACATAAAACTAATCAATTTGGAATTCTAGTGTCCACATAATTATTATATTGATAACTAATTAGATACTAATAAGGCATTAAGAGCAATGTTTTGCATTTATTTTTGTTGTAATTACACCTAATTATAAAAAATGTGAAATGAAAGTAGCTTCAATATTGTCTGTTTCATAAGAAGTTTAAAGACATAAAAAAGGTGTGCTAAAAAGATGATTGATAAATATTAGATATTGTTAAGTGTGCATGAATATATATATATTTTTCACTGCTTACTTCCCAGTATGTCCGCAAAGGTATTTTTGTATGAATATAATATGATGTGAGTTGATTTGTGTAACAGAAAGTCTGAATTCTTAATTTATTTGTTTTTATTTTTGTTTAAAATGAAAAAGCACAAGCTGTGCTTATTATGATGCAATATAAACCTTATGATGGTGATTATCCCAAGAAATCATAAAGTTTTCGTGTTTTTCTGATCAATTTACCCTCTTTACACACATTTGATTTAAATCTTGTCTAATATTGACTATGTTGGCCAGTATAACAGGTTTGTTAGGAGAATATATTTGCTATCAAAGTTCAAAGTACACATACCTTATAATACTTGTTTATGTTGCTAATAATAAATGATGAGTCATGGCATTGTGCACATTACGTGAATAACAACACATCCAGCTAATATTTCATCATTTAGTTGGAAATCTTGGCACTGTTTCTAGAAAGAAACTAAAAAGTGCAGATTGGCGACCGTCCCTACAAAATGTTAAAAACTGTATGTTATGAGGCTTCTAATCTATTCACAATAACTTCTACAATTCATCATCATCTGTCTAGCCTTTCCGCAATTATGTTGGGGTACAATAACTTTTTACACTTTACACAAATATTTCATACAATGATAAAGTATATCTTTTATCTTTCACATTATCCATATTGCATTTGGATTGTTTGTTTAGTTTGTATTGTGGTTTACCACAAACACAGTGTAACAAAAGTAACGGAGTAATAGTGTGTATGAACTTTGGCATTTATTCATGACATTCTACCCACATGTGTTGGGTCTCCATTTTGTAACTTACTCTGTGTTTCTGGTACTTGTGTTTTCTTAAAGTAAATGTATGTTTTTGATATTATGGAAGGGTTGTTATGGGTAGTTTAGTATCCAAGTGGGTTTCCTATGTGATTTGAATGTACTCTAATAAGCTATTTTCAGTGTTGCTTCGAAATAAATTTGTATTTTTAATCCCATGTTTTATTTCTAGCAAACACGTTATATTTCTTACTTCCGGACTTTCGGTACTTCTTTTGGGAAAACCATCCGAGCAGACCGCACGTTTTAATATTTTTGTATACAAAGGTATATGTTTTATTTTTATGTAAAGCTGAAAAAAGTACCTATACTTATAAGGGCTTTACACAACACTAAATATCTATATATCTATTTAAATAAGCACAGTAATTACATAAGCCTCGCCGATGATAATTTTCTATTCAGACATTGATTAAATTGTTGCGTCTGCCCGGGGCGTTTGTTCTGATTCGCTCGTCTGCCAAACCGCCAGTTACAAATCTATTTATAGAAAGAACTTCACACAATATGATTCATACGAGGTATCATTTTTGTATTTAGATAACTAGTGGGATGACGACACTTTTGATACATTGTGAAACCGTGATCGCATACGTGTTATTTTGTTGAGTCGGTCCTAGTTATGTAGGTAGAGGGTAGCGTTTTTTTTTTTTTTATGAATGGTTTCTCGCAGTTCAACCAAGGAGGTTGTCGTCTGCTTAACCGGGCGAATCCTGTGGGTGCCTTAAAAAATAAGACCTCCAGCCAGGGTAGAGGGTAGCGTAGTATAGTTATCTTTATAGCTGATAAATTGAAGGCACATGCAACTTCTGAAATAATTTCATTCATCTCTGCTGGGTCGTTGAAAGTGTAGCGATCCATGTCATGTTTTAAAGGTTTGCTAACGACTCAATCGATGCGATTTGCGTCGAACGACAGAATGTCTGATGTGTCGTAAGCCGTGGATCACACTTCCACGTATGACTTAGGTATTTAACAACTTACGTCATAAAGTCACAATTCATTGTCCTACTTTAAATTACCTATTAGTAACGTAAGTTGACCGTTGAACATCGACCTTCCGATAAGCAGTCAAAGTCCGAAGCCAGTTGTCATCCATAACTAGACGCGGACTAGGTAAAAACGTGGAGGTAGGTAATCCTACATGTTTTTTTTGCTAAATACACCTACTTACTCAGATACCTATCAAATAATTTTTAAGTTCCTCAAGGTAACGGTTATGATTGGATGATTTGTAGTTTACAATAGACCACTTAGACCAGTAGTTAGTTCGCAGGACAATCGTATTGTACCTATAGTTAATTATTGAGTAAATAGTAGTAGCAAACTTAGGTAACAACATAAAACTAGGTAGGTACCTAATGTATTAATGAACCGTGATGTACCTATTAATGACTTATTTTTTTTTCGGATGGGAAATCATCAAATCACTCCTCCCGGTCTTGGCGAGGCGGAAGGGATTTAGGTGACAAAAACCCATTATGTTCTTTTACCGTTTGTGTTCTTGCTAGAGCGCGAAACAATGCTATCGACTTTGCGATCGGCTGATCGGCAGCATGCCCGGACCGCTGCGACTCTGCCGCGCCGCGCAGTTCTGCCGGATAAGATTCAAACCTAAAATAAATAATTATGATCTCGCTCTGTGATTCAACGCAGATGCAACCATTTTCGCCATAAAGCTAAAGTTGGGTTGACTTGCCCTTGTGCTTCGTGATTATCTATGATCGCATTGACGTAGGATATATTTTGACCTCCACGCCAGGGAACTATTCGATGGAACTGAACGAGGACGTCGACTAATAAACGCGAAATCCGTATGCATGAATTTAAAACTGACATTCGGTTTGATTCCAATAGGTACTTTAAACGGTCCTAGGACCACATTGCGGGAGGATTATACAATACGCTTACGTGTAGGTACGATTACGTTTCTTAAAAGCATAGGAACTTCCTGACATCAGACCTACACACATAGTTCTTCTTATATTTTTCTCTATGGCAATAAAAAAAAGTTATATAGAGAAGTTATATACTTAATGAAGGGCCTAAATGGATTACGTCAGAAATAGTAGAAGTTGCATGTGGTAAGTTAATTATACAACACGTCATAAAGGTTCCATCTATCTAATGATATTTATAGCAAGTTGTTTTCCGGAACTTTATTAATTTTGAACCCACATCACATCAAACTCCGATAGCTTTGTAATTTCGATATTATGTTTGACACAGTCAGTTCAGTTGGTAGGTAAACAATAGGTAGGTACTTAATTAAATTTTGTCTTTAATTGGAACTTTTTGACAAGGGTCTAATGTTATGTTGAACCTACCCAAAGCTACTTTTCTACTTTATTGGCCATTATTTGTAACCTGTTTTAACCCTAGATAGATAACCATACTGCGAGATACATAAAAGATAACCATGCGCTTGAAAAGCGCAAGATATTCAAATACGTCTATTTCAGAAATTAAGTTAGTTAGATTTTTCATAACTACATCGTTCTAAAGGTTTACTTATGAAAGTTAAAAAAAAAATACGATTATAGTACAGTTTACTTATTATAAGTTATTTATAAGCAAATGAGTAGACCTCAAAATAAAATAACAAAAATCAACAGTCTTCTGGTTATAGGATTAATTCTCCTAAGTTATTATAAAAATCAACAGTTTTTTATTACAATCTAGTCATTTATAATACAATCAGTCTGAAAATAATATCCATCATTATAATAAATAGGTTTATAGACAATTATGACAAACGTCATTCTTGTAATCGCCACAGCAGACTGTCTTTTTGCACTTACTGCAGGTCATTTTCGACATCATTCGTTTTTTTTAGACGTGCAGTAACTGCAGTACCGCCTTTTTTTTGCTAAAGGCTCCCCCTCATCATCCGTGGGACCTCGTGCAACTAGACGCTTTGCAGCTGTGAAGTTTTACAGCTATCTCAACATTCGTCCATTGAACTATTTCGTCGGATATAAACAGATGAAAACATTCCACTGGTTGGAAAATATTTCAACACGTAGGGTGAACTCATCTAATTCTGTGACTCGCCTAATTCGGTGATATTTGGTTTGAGCGCTATCATAGGGCTATACGAGTGAAATCAATGGTTTGAAATATAACCTTATGCCTCTGTGATAAAGTTCAAATTCGTCTGTAAAGTTTGGGGATACTCGAGTGAGCGAGATAGAAACAGCTAACGGTTTTGTCAGTTCGCGCGCGAATCTCGCCGGTTTCGGCAGTGGTTGTAAATTGGTGGTGAACTTTGCTGTATTTATGTAAGTATTTAACCGATTTTTTAGCTTCTTTCTAATAAAATGAATTGTAATTGATATTCCCTTGATGTGGCAGTAAAAAAATCGTCATAGTTCTGCGTCTTTTACGTGTTAGAGCTTATTTTGTTCGTCAAAAATATTAGCGTTTTAGCGGTTGAGTGGTTTCTGTGCTATCACAGAATTATAGTAGTTATGTACAAATATTTGTGTTTTTAACTGAAATTATTGACTTATTTTGAGTGTAGTAGACAAGATTGATGTCATTTTATTACTTTTATCTGGTCTTAATTAAAATGACGACTTTGAGCCAATATTATATTTTGCTATCACGGAATTGAGTGACACTTTTTTTAGACTTGTCACGTAATTGCGTGAGTAATTTACCAAATTTCGCAGCTTTTTTTTATTAATATGAGCTCAAATTTGGGCAGACGCTAAAATCTAAGCAGGTAGGTACGTATTTATTATTTTAATTTGCTTGTTTACTTTCAGATATATCATGGATGACCCCAAGAAGAAGAACAGAAAATACTCGGAGACCGATCTCAAAACCGCTATTGAAAATGTTTTGAGTTCAACAATGACAGTTTACAGAGCTTCGAAGGAGTTTAAGATTCCATGGTCGACATTAAAAGAGAATGTGACGAAGTACAAAACTCTACGAGAGGGTAATCAAGATGCACAGATCGTAATGTCCAAGATAGGAAGGCCGTTTGCGTTACCTGTTGAAATAGAACAAAAGTTACTGGCCTATATTATTGAGATGCAAGAACGTGGTTTTGGTCTTACAGTTACCAAAATAAAGCAAATAGCATTAGCTTTAGCAAAAGCTGCGAACATTTGCTGCACATTCAATGACAAAAAGGGATCTGCAGGTTGGAATTGGTGGGTGAAGTATAAAGAACGCTACGGGTTGTCTTTGCGAACACCGGAAAATCTTTCAGCAGGTAGAGCGATTTGTTCAAACCCGGTTATTTTAGAAGATTTTTATGAAAAATTAGAAAAACAGTTAAATGAACATGACATTCCACCCGAAAGAATATGGAACTGCGATGAAACTGGTCTGATGTTTGTCAACAAACCCAACAAAATTGTGACAAGCATTGGAAAAAAATATGTTTACAACAGAACATACGCAGAAAAGGGTACGACAACCACATTATTGGCGTGCATAGATGCGACAGGATGTTACATCCCCCCATTTATTATATATATTCAAAGGTGTAAGAATTATACCACAACTGACAAAAGGATTTATGCCAAACACCCAAGTACGATTTTCTCGAAAGGGATGGATCACGGGTGAACTATTCCTAGATTGGTTAAAATTCTTTGTTCGATGTATCCCTCCAGCAAGACCCGTTCTATTGATAATGGACTCACACGCCAGTCACGTTACGCCACCTGTACTGGATTACGCTCGATCACAACAAATAATATTGTTTACAATACCTTCTCACACGAGTGCGATTCTTCAACCACTTGATATCAGTGTTCATCGACCTCTGAAAGTAGCCTGGAGGACAATAATCGAAACCCACAAAATGGAAAAGCCTTGCCACATTCCAAACCGCTATGACTTTCATAAATTTTTTACCCCTGCATTTGAAAAAAGCTTCACGCCATCAAACATACGAGCTGGGTTCAAAAAAGCGGGTATCTATCCGTTAAACAGAACAGCTGTGAATCCACTGGCACTTGCTCCATCAAAGTTGACAGACAAACCATTTCCAGAATCGGCAGAAGAGGTCACACTTCATAAAGATGAACAAACTCAAATTTTAGAGGAAATCGTATATTGCAACATTGACCAAGAAAATGGGTCCCTGGAGACAGATTACCTTGTAGATCTTCATTCAGCATGTTCTCCATTAGAATGTGAAGAAAATGGACGTCTAAGAACAGGTGACTCTCTATGTGATCCTCTTCATTCGGCGGGTTTTCAATTTGAATGTGAAGACAATGGGTCTTTGAAGATAGATGATCCTGTGTGTTATCCTCCTCATCCAGCGGATTCTCAATTTGAATGTGCCAAGCTACCTGTCCAGCTTGAAGAAGACGTAATTATGGATGATGTTCCGGGTCAGAATTCGCCTATCATTTATCAACAAAAAATTAAAATAACTGATAGTACAGATATATTTGAGAACGACAATTCTGCAGAAAAAGAATCCAGCAGGCTCAGAAAAGTGAGAATTCCCTCAAAACGTCCTCATTGTAATGACACGATCTCAACTGCAACTGACTTGGGAATTTCAGACTCTTCCGAACACTGTCCTCAAATTACCCCCATTCAAGAAGTTTCATTTGAAAAAGTTGAACCACTTAAACTAAATAAAACATTTAAAATTCGAATTTTAAATGAAGTTATAATTCCAGCTCCGGTACCTAAACAAAACTTCACAGTTCATTTAGATAAGATTTTAAAAGTGCCCAAGTTAGAGCAGAATCAAAATAAAAAAAAGAGAAGGACCGTCCCGCATGCACGATGTTTAACTCCTATGGCTGACAAGGACCTAAACGACGCTGCTGTTCCTAGCACGTCAAAATATGAATCAAAAGTGAAACGAAGTAAGAGAGCAAATAAAAATAATACTGCACCTGCGAAGAAGAAAAATAGAACTGAAGACGACGATTGGCTATGTGAAATATGTAAGAGATGGTACTCAGAAGATGCAGCTTCTAAAAATGGAGCAGACTGGATTTCTTGTTCCTTCTGCTCTAAAACGTACCACGTACATTGCCAAAGTCAAGAATTTGAGGCTATTGAGACGATTTTTAAGTGTGATATGTGTTGCGCCGAAGAATAATTCTAGAAGATGTTACTAAAATGTTTATCTTGTTTTTTTATGTTTATGTTAATTTTATTATAATATTAATATTGTACTACTTAAATAAAGTTAACTTGCCTAATTCTGTTATATCAGAATTAAAGTATTAGCTATCACGGACTTAAAGAGGTCACCACGGAATTAGGAAAGTTGACTTGGTTTAGTAAATTTGGTATAACTCTTAGGTTTTTAGAAAAAAATCTGATTATTTGTGCTAATATTCCTCATAAAAGACTGATTAAAACTCATGCTGAGACTGAATTAAATTAATTAATAATTTATTGGTATTTTATTACTCAAATGCCTTTGTCACGAAGTTAGATGAGTTCACCCTACGCGTTGGACTTTGTTCATATAATATTGACGGCAGAGGTTCTTCCATGACATTGACCTTTAGCAGTGGTCCAGCAATGTTTATTTTTACTTCTAATAACTTTCCCAGCTGGAACAATTATTCTCTGGTCACGCTCTGAAGTCTCAGCAGGTTCCGAAGCAGACTGAGACAAATCTTCACCATCGGACGAAAGATGCGATTCTTCTTCTGGTTCGTTATCTATAAACTCGTCTTCAAAGTCGCTCTGCACGTTGTCTTCGCTCAAATGATCTTCCACCTCGCTGTCACTCTCCAGGGGAACATTTCCGTCATTTTCATCTTCTTGATTCTAAAATGACAATATTTCGTCTTCTGCTAGCGTCCTCTTACTTGTCATAATTACTGCGTGAAGACCGTAATCTAAAATCAAATCAAACACATATAGAAATACACTTTACAACAGAAAATATTAATTACTTACTAATGTTAAAAGTTACATACAAGATAACCATACGCCTCTCGAGCGCATCAACTCTTCATGGCTACTAAAGTATTGTACTTACCGCATAGAAACAGCCGTCCCGCCGTAGAGTAGACCGGCAGCTGAGTTGGTTGAGAAGCACAAGTTGATACACGCACGGAATAAAAAGATATGGCAATATATTGCTTGCGCGGGCGCCTTTGCGGCGTAGGTTATCTTTCTAGGGTTAAGAACAAAGAGGTCACCTACATTCAAAATATCTCAGTTACCGATAGGTCATATCGGAAGGCAAGGCAGCATTCTCTGTCGCTATTCCGGCGTAAAATTAAATTTATTGTCAGCTGTGCTGGCTGAATCGATGTTTTCCTCGGCTCAATGTTACGTAGGTACCTACCGTAGGTAGACTGAGACTCAATCAGTGTTATGAAAGAAAATATTTTAATTGGCGTATTAATGAATACGCATCGGTAACACGAAGTTTCCTAACTTCGTTATATTTATTTATAAATGTTGAATTTATTAAATAACGAGAGGAAAAATAAGCCATATCAATATTTGAAGATGTTGATATTGACTTAAGTACATATTATATGAAAAAAAAAAACAAGAAAGTATTTATGGCAAATTAAGTCTTTATTTAAGTAAAGAAAACGACTACCTAGGTATTATTAAAAAAAAAAACATTATTTTATGAAATATTTGAAAAACTGTATGAGATACAGATAACATCTTACAGTTCATCCCTAATGTAGCTACGGTAGTTCTCATTCTCATTAAAACCTAAGCTGTCCCAGAAGGACTTCTGACCGAAGTCGGTGGTTGACTTCATTTCCATCTTGGTGGGTGACAAGATATCTAGGTAGTCCAGTTCAGGGGCTCCTGGCTTGACGGGTTCCCATTTGGGTCCGTTGTTGATCAGTTTCGGAGTTCTGTAAATAAAATTGGTGATTATATTTTTTTGTAAATGGCATCTCTTATTTTAACCTAGGAGGTTGTCGTCTGCTTCACCGGGAAATTCCTCGGTTTTTTTTTGCCTCGGCCTCCAGCCAGGGCAAAAAAAAACTTACAAACTAAGCAACTAAGTACACGCTAAGGGCACCTTTGTGGTGTAGGTACGAGCTTCGGCTTAAGGCGTCTCTGGGGGAAGACAGTAAAGAGACAGGCTGGATCTGAGTGATGGGTGATTAGCCAGGAGACATCCTTACTAATATTATAAAACCGAAAGTGAGTTTGTTTATTTGTTTGTTACGTCTTTACGCCTAAATGGCTAAACCGATTTTAATGAATTTTGGTACAGAGATAGTTGAGACCATGAAGATGGACATAGGTTATTTAAAAAAAAAAGAGAAAGGAAGGGAAAAACTTCTTATTATATTGCGTCGTCCCATTGTTTCGAGAGTTCGACGTTTGTTTGATACGCTTTCACGCCTAAACCGCTGAATCTTTTTTTAAGTGTGAAATGAGGTAGAAAGACGGAAGAAAAGGGAAAACTTAGCTTTGCTATTACAATAAATAAGGCGCAAGGGCAAAAACTACAGTTAGCAGGCAAATCAGGAAAGGGGAACTGTGTTACTCCGAATTTAACGCGAGCGAAACCGCGGGCAAAGGCTAGTGCTCTAATAAGGTCGAAAATTACTTAGGTCTGTAGGTACACGTTTTTTTTAAAAAAAAGATTGAGTTGTGAGGGAGAAAGAGGGAAGAAAAGGGAAAACTTAGCTTTGCTATTACAATAAATAAGGCGCAAGCGCAAAAACTACAGGAAGCAGGTACCTGTAAATCAGGAAAGGGGAACTGTATTACCCCGAATTTAACGCGAGCGAAGCCGCGGGCAAAAGCTAGTAACTTATATAAATGATGTTTATTTTGCAAGTAGGTTTTCACAAAAATTTTAAACGTCTTTTTTAAAAACTAGATGAAAAAAGTGTGTACAATATAACTTCACGAATGTTAAACCCAAAGGACTAGGCAGAGGTGTACCCAATTACAGTAATATTATACCCGAATTCTATTAGTTAAATGTTAAAATTCAAATAGGTTTCCTTCTTTTGAACTTAATTTTTCGGGGACTGTATCTCTCTCGAACAACCCGCAACCCAAGTGACACGTGTCTTGCGATATCATTTACGGACAAAACAAATGATTGAAGTAGATGTGATCTAAAATTTCAGTAAGAAACAAGTTTCACAAACTTCCTTGTTTTACAAGCTTATAAGTATCCTGCAATGTTTTAAATGTCAAATCTTTCGACTGAATTTTAAAACAGTTAAACCCAATCGTGAGCTATTACAATAATAATATCTAATAATGCATGGCTAGCTAGGTAAGTGAAGTCATTCTATACTAATTGGTTACTATTCTAATAAACAAGTTATTTTTTATGCACCCTTATTATAGAGGTAGCTTTGTTGTGGAGAATACCTACGTAAAAAGATGACGCCCACCTTTTAAAAAAATATCTTTTACTATAACTAGGTAAGCTTGTTTTGTATCTCAGTTTTCTATCCAAAGAAATAATGTTCGACCTTTATCCTTTTATATCGTTTGTTTTTATTGTGTCAATAAAGACAAAACAGATAATAAAACTCGCTCGTATTCAAAGAAAATAACTAAATTATTGTAATCTAATCGAAACGTATCTACTTTCATGCACGAATATAATATCTTATCATATAAAAAATAAACATAATCTAAATATTGTAAGACAGATAATCGTTTCTGAATCGATGTCAGATTTACTTGTATCTTAAGTATGTAGATGTGGACTAAGATATATCAACAACAACTGGATGGGAGTTGTCGTTTCTCAGATTAGGCCTATCCCTTTGTTGCCGTCCCACAGCGACGCCCTAAATCGAGGCTCGTACCCCACAGGGGCAGACCTGCGTGTAGTGTAGTCACTCATTTTAAGTTTTTTTGCCCTGGCTGAAGGCCCTCTCAAGGCATCAATAAATTAATGTTATATTACTACTTGCGCCCGCGGCTTCACCCCTCGTGATATCGAAAAAAAAGTATCCTATGTGTTATTCCAGACTATAATTGACCTCTGTGCCAAATTTTATCAAGATCCGTTTTGACGTGAAAGAGTAACAAACATCCATACATCCTCTCAAACATTCGCATTTATAATATTATAGTAAGCTGGATTGTTAAAGATACGTGATATTAGATAATAGATATACCTACTCACTGCAA
The DNA here is from genome assembly GCA_905475445.1 of Ochropleura plecta. NCBI lineage: Eukaryota > Metazoa > Arthropoda > Insecta > Lepidoptera > Noctuidae > Ochropleura > Ochropleura plecta. The sequence continues at coordinate 3,369,921 of FR997735.1, forward strand.
TTTTATTTTATTAGTTTTAAGACATTTTCCTGCGCCCTAACAGGGTCATGTACTCACTAGTTGGAAGCCTAGCGTGTCACCACTTGTACATTGTGCATTAAATGAATAAATAAATAAATCCACAGGACTGTCCGTTAAGCAGACGACAACCTCATAGGTTGAATAGGGAGATGCCATATTTAAAAAAAAAGTTGTTACCAAGAATCGAATTAAGTGGCGTGCGATTCAAGAGGCATATATATAATAAAGATTAATAACTCTAACACATACAAACAAAAATGGATCAGTAAAGGCTTAAGAAATAGTTGTAAAACTAAACGATCTCTAAGATATCTTTACTACAAAAATAAAACTGTAATGTTCAAAACAAAATATAAAAAATATTCGAATATACTGCAGAAGTGCATCACTAAATCCAAAATTAATTCCAATATTAATTTCATTGAAAAAAGCCAGAACAAATGTAGAGCAGCGTGGTCTGTCATTAATCACGAAATCGGAAGTACAAAATGTAACAATGAGATTTCCGAAATACAATTAGATGAGCAGGTACTGACGGATCCCACTGACATAGCGAACGCTTTTAATAATTATTTTATTGACTCGACAAATACTTCAGGAACTAATAATGTACTTAATGACTCTAATACGGCGTCAATTCCTAATTCCATGTTTCTTAATTCCATGACTGAAGAAGAAGTTAAAAAAGAGATAATGGCTTTAAACAATACTAATTCCGAAGGCTATGATGGAATTAGCACAAAAATAATTAAAGCCTGTAAGAATGAGCTAATCTCAATATTAACTTATCTAGTCAACCTTTCATTTTCATCAGGTACTTTTCCTGATGCATTAAAACTATCAATTATAAAACCACTTCACAAAAAAAACAATAAAAATGACGTGAAAAACTACCGTCCGATTACTCTTATTCCTATTTTGTCAAAAGTATTTGAAAAATGTATGCTCAATAGACTTGTAAATTTTTGTAGCAAATATAATATTATAGCAAAAGAACAGTTTGGATTTCAAAAGCACAAGTCGACAACACAGGCAATATTTTCCCTTGTGAGCAATACTCTAACTAATCTAAATAATAATCACTTAACAACAGGGCTCTTTTTCGATCTGTCACAAGCTTTTGACTTTGTAGCACATGACGTTTTATTAAAAAAGTTAGAAAGTATTGGAATAAGAGGACTAGCATTACAGTGGATTTCGTCTTATCTACGTGACCGGAAACAATACGTTGTCATAGAGAAAGTACATGAAAACCTACTTTCTTCGTTTTCTTCTGACCCCAGGGAAAATAAATGCGGCGTTCCTCAAGGGAGTGTCTTAGGACCCATTTTATTTATTTTATACATAAATGACATAGTACGAGTGACTAATCATAAATGTTTATTATTTGCAGATGACATTTCAATTATTGTGACGTCTGATAAGAAGTATAAATCAATATCTGACCATGAAATTGACATTAATAATACTATTGACAACATTTTAGAATGGCTACGGACAAATAAATTAAAAATAAACTTAGACAAATCTAATTTTATACAATTTAATCAATCTAAACATGCTAAATACAATTTTAAACTTAACGTTGATAGACTGGAAGAAGTTGCACAAACCAAATTCTTAGGTATCATCATAGATCGAGATTTAAATTGGAAAGCACATGTAGACAACTTGTGCAATAGAATCAACAAATTTGCTTATGCTCTCAGACAAGTTAAGAACGTGACAAATAGAAAAACAGCAACAACTACCTACCACGCATATATAGAGTCCATTTTACGCTACGGCCTCATTATTTGGGGAAACAGTACAGATAAAGATAGAGCATTTATTGCACAAAAAAAATGCATAAGGGCCATTTGTGGACTTAAACCCGATGAGTCCTGCGAACCATTTTTTAAAAAGCTAGGTTTATTACCACTTCCCTCACTTTATATTTTTGAAACTTGTAAATATGTATACAGTAATAAGGGATTGTTCAAAAAAGCGTATGAAGTAATAACTCGACCAACAAGGGATCCACACAGACTTCTATTAAAAGATAATCCTAAGTCAGCCAAGTATGCTAAAAGCTGCCTTGTAATGTTTGTACGTATATACAACAAAATACCAAATGAACTAAAATTACTGAATAATATTAATTCATTTAAAAGCAAATTATATAAATGGCTGAATGGACATAACTTTTATGACATTAAAGATTTCTTTGACATGTAAATAATTATTAAATATACTCGTATGTTCTTAAATTGTAATTGAAAATTGTGTTATATATAATGATTAAATTGTGTACTTATGATATTATTTTGCATGCAATGAATACAATTTGTGTTTAGCTAAACATGTGGACATTATACACAAAAACCAGACTGTAACACCTTTATACCATGTTTAAAGCAAATAAAGACTTATCTTATCTTATCTTATCTATACTTCTATAAGCTGAAGATAATATCTACAACGTGTACCAGAAAAAGAGTAATCGAAATCACGAAAACAATGTCAGTTATCCCATACATTTGGGTCACGTAGGTATTGAAGTTTTATCATCTTGGGGTCGGCTTCCAGTCTAACAAGAACAGACTTAATAAAAGCTTGTAATATAAATAACTTGTAGCTCTTACCCAGTGGTAGAGAAGGTGTACACCATGTTGATGAGTCCTTCTATCATAGCGAGGTCCTGAGGGTCGCGTGTCTCCACGCCGGGGAAGTTGAAGATCCGGACCACGTCGTCAGCGTGGCTCACACCTGAAAACGTATATATGTGGTAGAAGCTGTTAAATGAGGTCAAGAAAACGTACAGACAGTCTTCTGTATGCGTTTTACGTTCGACACACAAATGAGAACTGACGATCTTTGTGTGGTTAAAGGCAAAAGCACTAAAAACGAAGCTCATCTGTGACGACCGGTCCGATATCTTCAGTAATATTATAAAAGCGAAAGTGAGTTTGTTTGTTTGTTACGTCTTCACGCCTAAATGGCTTAATCGATTTTGATAATTTTTGGTACAGAGATAGTTGAGACCCTGGAGACGAACAGACGAACATGGCTATTTTTTTTAAAGTGAGAAATGAGGGAGAAAGTGGGAAGAAAAGGGAAAACTTAGCTTTGCTATTACAATAAATAAGGCGCAAGGGCAAAAACTACAGGTAGCAGGTATCTGCAAATCAGGAAACGGGAACTGTGTTACCCCAAATTTAACGCGACCAATGCCGCAGGCAAAAGCTAGCCTTTATAAGGTAGGAAAGCAGGCAGCAGTAGCAGCAAGTAAGCAGGCCAAATGCGTACCAAACGCATTTAGCCTGCTTCGGAATTTTGTGAAAAATTCTCTAAATTGTATTAAAAAACATGGCAGCGTTGGTTACAATGATAGACACGCGCCAACATAATTACTCACCGTAATTTTCGTTATTATGCGCCATCAATGTGGAGATGCTGGTGGCGCCGCGGAAAGCGTACCGGTAAACGTAGGTCGGCTGCCCGGACTTGGCCGCGTGTATCTGCGCAGTCTTGCCCACGTCCATCACGAAGAGACGGTCGCTTAGAGCCTGTGGGATGAAGAATGAACTTCTTAAATTGGTACGTACAGTGTGTTAAAGGACCATGTACACGTACGGTGTGTTGTACGAAAATCCGTCAACCAAGCATTTTGATCCTATATCTAACTAAGGAGCACTGCGCCAAAATTATAGCTGGAATAGGACTTTTTTGGTGCAAAAATCATGGGTTACGGTAGCACTCAATGAAATGCACTCAAAACATTTTACCTACTGATGAATGCGTTGACAGGTGTCGTGAAGATATTTAAAATAAAGTAGGTACCTAAGTAAATAAAACTTGTGTTAAAAAAAAGGGTTGAAAAAATTGGAACTTTGTTGTCTCCCCGTACCCAAAAGCAATTGCAGGCGTGTTTCAGAAAAAAAAAACTCATTAACGAAATGAACAAAACCTTGGTCTTCGTCGGGTGTTTACTTTTTTATTTTAGGTTATGAGAAAGCTTGAGTAGACCAAACGTATTGCGCAACATCGCCGTATATATCAGGCAACAGGCTACCTCAACAGCCTCATTGCTAAATAAAATATAAAAACAACGTGAAGCCCGCTTATGATGACCTCTCTAACATATCTAACGCTTAGTTATTTTTGAACACGAAATTGTCAAAAGACTGATTCCCGTAATCGCCCTCGGCCATTTTGTAAGCTTTCATCAACGTCCCAATTATCTTCGCGCAAATTGTGGTATTTCTAAAAAATATAATAATAATTTAATAGAAGACGTAGTATAACGAAATAATTTAGGTATTTTATTACCTCGAATAAGTTATTTTAATAAATTATAATGGGCTGTTTCTTGGAACAGGCCTTTTTTCTCATTTACAACACCTAAAGCAGTCAAAAAAGAATTATATGAATTTCAGATCATTTATCTATTTTTGGACAAATTATTATATTTTTCTGCGATACGCAGAATTTCTAGAGATATGAAGTAATAAGTGCTTATAATTATTTAAAAAAAAGCTTGTGCTGTTGTATTTTTGGGCGTTTCTACGGAACTCTTGAAACAAAAATATATCCAAAAATAGTCTCCATGACCTTGGATGGGAGTTGTTTGAAAGAGATACCGCCACCCCGGAACACAAAGGGCAAAAGAAACTGACACTCCTTCCACTACGTCCAGAGCGACGAAAGTTATTTCATGACCATCCTAAAAAAATACCTCAAAGGGTCTTTTTTTAAGACGGCACGGTTGGCGCAGTGGCTGAGCGATTGACTGCTGCCCTGCGTGTCGTGGGTTCGATTCCCGCACGGAACAAATATTTGTATGAACTGCAGATAGTTGTTTCTGGCTGTTTGTGTATGTGAGTTTAAATGTTTGTAATGCACCCACGATACAGGAGAAATTCCTAGTGTTCTATTCAAAAAAAGAACGTTGCCCCACGTTCTTTTTTTAAACAAAAAAAAAAAAGGAAAAAAAAATGTTTACCTGAATAAGCTGCGGGTAAGTCTCTTGACTGACTGGCTTGCCTCCCAGATAGTGCTGCTTGATCTTCATCGCTACTTCATTGCGGAGGTGCAGCGGGAGAGTGTCGTTGTACTCAAAGATGTTGGCTGCCAGTTCGGTCCAGCGGGCTTCCAGATCAGGTAGGAGATCCGGGGTCTCCTGGTAAGCTGGAAAAGATGAAATTATAGGATGTAGTAGTGGTCTTAGAAAGGGTGGCAATTAGTTTGATGAAGGTTTTAGCACTCATCCTGCCTGCTGGGGCTGCGGGGTTTTCGAAAGATATACCGCGGCCCCGGAACACGAAGGGCAAAAGAAGAAACAAACCTTTCCGCTCTGTCCAGAGTGGGTGCAATCATTTAATAATTTCCCAGACGTGTAGGTGTTACAGTTTTATAGCAAAGAACTTTGTTTTTTTTTATAGCCGACGAAAAGTGACTATGTTCAGAGCGATGTACTTTAATAATATTTGCTTCAGAACTACAACTTCAATAACCGCACGTTATGTACGGAGCCTCCCAGCTGCGTACTGTGTGGCGAACAAGGCCACACGGCCAATTACAGAGGGTGCAAGAAAGCACCCAAGTCCTCGGCCCCGCGTCTCGAAAAGAGAAGCAAGGCCCGTCAGTTGAGAGAGTGCCCGACCCTCTCTGCCGAGCTCCCTTCGAGCCTCAGCCCTCAGCGCCCCAGCCCCTGGACCGCGCTCAACCACCAGACCCACTTCCCGGCCCTAAGGCCGGCCACTCAGGCTGCGGCGGCCGCAACCGCAACCGCAACCGTCTCACCAACCCCGGCCCCAGCGCCCGCACGTACATCGAGCGCAAGCCCACCCCCGCCCACCACGCCTTTCACCCAACACAACGTTATAGCGAGCACTCTAGGAGTGTTCTACACAGAACGCGCTCTTAAATTCAACCAAGCTATCATCGCTACCCGCGGTGACTTGGTACAACTCTCTGCCGTCCTCGCTGAGTTCGACGACGTAGCCCAATCCGTCCTCAACCTACCCCACTTCCGAGCGTAGGGACAATAATAACTCGTATCATTACAAACACAGACCGCGATCCGTTCCGGCCTCATCGCAGAGGCCCGCCGCGTTAGTTCGATGTTAAAACTAGAGTCCGACCCTTTGCTATAATAGCCAACCCGCGAGTTGAGCTTGTAGTTTTAAAAGTCCCCAAATAATAACCCGACCTGGCCATTTTCATAGTTCTATCATGACCCTCTAAGCCGAGGCTCGACCCCGCAGGGGGTGCCCTTAGAGTGCGGTCATCGATTTCATCATAGTAGCTTAGAGCCCTGGCCGGGGGCCTTAAATTCTTAAGGTCACCACAGGATAGTCCGGTTGAGCAGATAAAAAACTCGAATATATGAGTTTAGCTGCGAGTGGCCCAATCAAAAAAAAAAAAACTTCAATATCGGCTCATAGTTAGTACTGAAGTGACTGTTTATCAACATTCTTTTTGGTATTAACGACGAGGATTTAGATTTCGCAGAGAAGGCACAAGGTACTGTGAAGGTTGTATACTATGGTATAATTATATATACTATGGTATACAACCTTCACAGTACCTTGTAAGTGCAGGCTGGTTTGAAGTGGCGATTACGCAGGTTTTTTAAATTTAGAACAAAAAAAAAGCATAGAATAGGCGCTTTGCGATGATGTGACATGTATTGGTAAAATGATGAACTAAACATATTATTATTATAGTCTAAAATGTTTTATGCTTCTTTTATTACAAACTAGCTCGCGTCCACCCCCCATTTTAGGGAAGTAGGGGGTTAGAAAGAGACAAAAAGTTGCCTATGTATATCCACTTAAAAAACCACGTCAATTCGTCGCTCCGTTTTGCTGTGAAAGACGGATAAACAAACAGACACACACATACACTTTCCCATTTATAATATTAGTATGGATGGATAAACACATCCACACATGCCACCAAGTGACGACAATACAAGCTAGACTAGAAACAGGACGATTAAGACTTACCAGCACCCGGATACAGTCCCTCCTCAGAAGTGACAGACGTGATGAAGGGCACGTTCATCATTTCGCCGCCCCTGGTGGCGTGGTACGGGTACTGCTGGAGAAATGGCTCTCGGACTCCAGGCGCTTCAACCACGGGTGTGAACGGCGTGAACATGTGCACCTTCCATTCCTGAAGAAGTCGGTTTTCGAACATTAAAATTTTGGAAGGACTGTGATGCATATATGATGATATTGTCGAACAGTTATTTTATAATTAAGTTTCAGTTAATGGCTTTATTAATTTATTTAATCATTTATGTAAAACACAGGGAAACATCATAAAAAAACAGAGTACAAAGGCACAGCTTATTTCTAAAGAAATTTCTACCAGCAGGCCTGCGAGAGGAAATATGAAGAAAGAAACGTAGACAGTAGTGCTTTATTGCCTCGAGCCTCGGACAATACCTGAGGAGGCTCTTGTTAGGCAGCTGGATGGAGGGCTTGTTTCAGAAAGCAGTATTGCTGGACACAGCTCCTATACTTTGGAGGTATATCTCTGGAACCCTGACTACCGGTAGCTTGGATCCTGCCCCCAATACCAATGGGCTACTATATACTTCCTTTTAGTCTCATTTGTTTTTGAAGTAATTATAGTAAATACTGAAATAGATTTTCAAAACCGCTCTTTCATAAAATCAAAGGGAGTTTCGGATTCCCAAATTTATCATGGCCTCATCGTCTATAACAGCCTTCTTTATCAATGCATCAAAGTTGAATTAAATCATTTAAATATCCATCGCGTTATTTAATGCCTTTAACTGGTTTGGAGAGCTCTCAAATAGCTTGTAAAGCACCAGAGAACAGCATCCTGGCTGTTCGCCAATATTTTCAACATATTGCGGATGATTGAACCATAGATTGTGAGGCGGCCATATTTTTCTGCAGTAAGTACTTTAAACTAAATTATGCAAATTGGAATTAATTTCTCTCTCTTTCAACTCCCATATAAGCTTCTAATCCTATTGCTGATAGGAAATCTGAATCTAACCTGTGTTTCCATTACCTATCCAACTTTTCTCTCGCAGATCTGCTGAAAGAAATTTCTAATGAAATAAGCAGTACATTTGCGCTGTTCTGTGTTAATGTAATCTCTTGTCATGTACTCAGTGTTTGCCTAAATAAATAAATTGATTAATTCCATCGGCCCTACGGCTTGTGTATACAGCAAGCACCTCCCATCTACTTTTCGTTTCGACAATCTATTCCATTAAACACAAAAATTGTTTCTACGGTCGTTTACGTTTCTATGGTCGACAAACGGACATGATAAAATAGGCAAAGTTGCTACATGCTTTGCCATCCAGGAATGGCGTATAAAAAAAAATTGCTGACATAAAATTTACAAAAAAAAATGTAGCAACTTTCAAGAAATGTCGTAATTATATTGGCGATGAATTCGCTTTTTAATCATATAAATATTCTGAAAGGCTGTAATTGGTTAAACGATTTTTTATCAGTAGTATTTTATGTGTCTTTTTAGGGATTTTATTGTAAATGATTGACTCCAAATAGAATATGCTTTTATGCATCAGTGCCGTGTATTAATTGTAATGTAATACGCACGCGACGACACGGGACGGACACGGGGACGGGGTTATTTTACCATGTGAGAAATTTCCTGAAGACAGGGCAAACCTGCATACGTGATGGAGTCCGCACGGTTTTAGTAACACCCTAATGAGCTGACCAACGGGTGAAACTGCTGGGCGCAGCTAAAACATATTTAAAAAGTTTAGGCTCAGTAATTAGCCACGTTTACATAATCATGGGAGATTTTAATGCTAAAATTGGCCAACCAAAACCAGAAGAATATCTGATAATGAAACAACATGGATATGGTATTAGAAACCAAAGAGGACAAACACTGATCGACTTCGCTCTTGAAAACAAAATCTCGATTTTAAATACCTTTTTCAAAAAGCCACCAAACCGCAGGTGGACTTGGCGTTCGCCAAATACTAAACACAAAAATGAGATCGATTTTATTTTATCGAACAAACCAAGCATGATAAAAAATATCGAAGTTTTAACTCAGCTATTCCTCAGACGGAGAAGGGTTGCTAGAGACAGAGTACAATGGAAATTGTTAGAGGAGGCCTTTGCCAAGAGGCACACTGAACTCAGAGATCTACTATAACGAAAGAGCCAACCACAACACAAAATATGAAGAAAACAGTTCAGGATGAGAGGCTTATTATTATTATATTCCTCAGACCATAGACCAATTAGAGCGACATTTACTTGGACAAAACAAACAAAGAGTAGAAGCAGCTATACATCTTATCCAAACTCTAAGTTGAAAACCGAAGAAGAAATCAAGAAATATAGAGAATGCGTCGCCTACCACCTACCAGATTTATTACGCATTGACGAAAACACTCCAATTCAAACACATTACGATAAAATAGTTAGCATCATAACCCAGAGTCTTCAAAAAGCTAGACAAAACCCAAAAACAAAAAGAATAACGTCCTATTAGAAAGTACTAGAGCACTTATAACAAGAAGACAAATACTACAACAAAACAAAAATAAAACAAGAGCTATTAAAAATGAAATCTCTGCGTTATACAAACTTATAAGCAAACGAATAAAACAAGACTACGCGAGTTACAGATCGAATACCATAGAAAAACATCTTAAGCTAACAGGCAGCACAAAAAGAGCTTTCAAAGAGTTAAAAACTAACAAAACTTGGGTAGAAGGTTTAAAAAAATGGGAACAAATATCAAACAAGCGTAGGGACGTTCTAAATATAGCAACAAACTTTTACGAAACCCTCTACAGCGAACAGAACAAGACGATCGCTTATCAAAACATAGAATACAAAACTAACATAAAGAGCCTAAAAACAACTGAAAAAATAGTAAACCCATTGGCTAACACGGAGGTAGCTGATACAATAAACAAGCTAAAAATTGAAAAAAGCCCCGGCCCAGACCATATCACAAATGAGGCCATACCATTACCATTGACTACACCACTAACACAATTGTTTAACCGCATACTGAAATCGGCCAATATACCTACGCAATGGTCTGAATCAAACATAATATTGATTTATAAAAAAGGAGCATCATATGACATCGCCAACTACAGGCCAATAAGCCTACTGCCGTGCTTATACAAGATCTTTTCGTCTATTATAAATCGAAGAATAAGTGTCATTTTAGAACCCGAACAACCAATAGAACCTTCTCTACCATTGACCATATTTATACTATAGACCTACTGATTGAAAAGTACCAAGAGAAACAAAGAAATCTACATATTGCCTTCATAGACTACAAAAAAGCGTTCGATACCGTAGCACATTCAAGTATCTGGAACGCTCTAGAAGAACAGGGGGTCAATTTTGAGTACATACAGATAATTAAAAGCATATACAATAACAGTTCAGGTAGAGTAAAATTGGAAAAAATCGGCCTTAGATTTCCCATACAAAGAGGAGTAAGACAGGGCGACCCGATGTCCCCGACACTGTTCATCGCTATCTTGGAGCATATAATAAGGAAGCTTGACTGGAAAAACTGCGGCCTATATATCGGTGAAAAGTACTTGTGCCATCTCCGTTTCGCGGACGATATAGTTCTTCTCTCTGAATCAAGTACCCAACTACAGTACATGCTACATACACTAAATGAATACAGCAAACAAATCGGCTTAGAGATGAATCTAACTAAAACGATGTTAATGACAAACAGTAGAGTGAAACCCACAATTTCAGTTGACAACAAAACATTAAATTATACAGATAAATATATTTACTTGGGTAAACAAATCAGCTTTGACAAAACAAACAACGACCAAGAGGTAGAAAGACGGATACAACTCGCCTGGAATAAATATTGGAGCCTGAAAGAAATATTTAAAAGCAATATGGCGATACAAATTAAATCTAAGGTCATGACATCTTGCCTCCTACCATGTTTAACGTACGCCTGTCAAACCTGGAAATTTACAAGCAATATAAGACACAAAATATCTACATGTCAACGAGGCATGGAGCGCAGTATGCTCAACATAAGAAAAATACAAAAAATAAGACATACTAAAATCAGACAAACAACAAAAGCTACTGACGCACTAAACCAGTCTCTCAAACTCAAATGGAAGTGGGCGGGACATGTAGCGCGATTTCAAGACCAGAGATGGACAAGGAGAGTAACGTCATGGACCGGCCCCCTGGGCAAGCGCTGCAGAGGAAGGCCGCTTACGAGATGGCAGGACGAGATTGTCAGGACGGCTGGCCATGACTGGATACAGAAAGCCCTAAATAGGGAGCAATGGAAATCGTTGGAGGAGGCCTTCACCCGAGGAGGGGTTCTGGAAAACAAACCAGATACTGAACAAAACATTTAAAACTTCAAATATATTTAAATTAATTCAAACAAAAAGTAATATAGGTAAAGTTTAGTAAAAAAAACTAATGTTATTTAAGTTTTCCTTTTTCCACGAAATATAAGGCTTTTTTATTTTTATTTTTTAATTAGCCACGTTTATTGCGACATCAGAGGCGGTGTTCAGATTGTCAACCTTTTCAACTGAGAGTGTTTAAAATAAAATGGGTAGCCAAATACGTACAAACATCTCGATCTGCGCATTAACGATGACCTCGGCAGGCCTGTACTTCAAGCAGTCCACCATTTCCTTGTTGCTGTTGGTGGGGCATCCCACGATGACTGCCAGGGCCTTCGCCTTCTCTGCTGGCTTGATAGAGTGTGTCCATTCTGCGAGGGCTGAGCCACTGAAGGCTATGCCTCGGGCGAATGTGCCTGAAAAGAGGTGTTGAAGGTTAGAAACTATGCAGAAATGTGTGGTGCCAGATGTGTGCAAGCCAAGTGGATGACCCAAAACGGGCTGCAGGTAGCGAACTTCGGGCTAAGCTGCCGCTAGAATAGTCAGGTTTAAAGGAATGGCTTGCAGTGTTGATAGTAAGTTTCCCTAAAGACAACCAGTCTTGCCAAGGGGTATCGTACTACCCAGTACTAACTGGGCTGTGGATGTCAGGTAGGCAGTCGCTCCATGCATACTGGTATTCATCTGCATCCGGTTAGACTGGAATATTTGGGAAAAGGCTAATCAGATCAGTCTATTCCGGTCAAACGACGTTTCCTTCGAAATTGATTGAACTGACACAATTTAACTAAATTAAATAGTTTGACAGATATTAGTAACAGTTATCTCGCAGTTACTCTCACTAATCTGAAATTGGCGTTTTTCACCAAAAATAGTGGCTGCCAAGCTAAATCGGACTATCTTCTTTCGCGACTAAAATGGTTTGGAAAACATACAATTATATTTGACTAGCTGCGCGCCGCGATTTCACTCGAGGGGTGATGGATCTTCTACATATCTTTATAAATTGTAGCGTATGTGTTATATAAGCTTTATTAGTGTAAAGTTGCATTGAAATCCATTCAGTATTTTTTGCGTGACAGAGTAACAAGCATCCATACATCCAAACAAACTTTCCCGTTTAAAATATTATAAGTAGGATTAGGTATGTCATTATAATCTAGTTTAATCCGGTGATTTTTTTATAATCAGCAGCATTATATTTCAATTCTGTTAGAATTACGCGCATTATGTCTAAGAGCTTTGGGGCACGCCACAATAGTGGCGGTAAGTCCCCTCTTTGAAGAGTGGCTGGAAAGGTGCCATGGCGTCTCACCAGACACGGAAGTTTCGGGAGGTTCCTGCACATAATCGGGCGGGAGGAAACGCCGGGGTGTCACCATTGTGACGATCGCCCGGAGGACGCGGTGGAGCACACAGTGGCGGTCTGCCCAGCTTGGGCGGACGGAACACCGCCGTGCCCTCGTAGAGACGATCGGCGGCGGCTATCTCTCGCGTCCGGCCCTGGTTCAGTCCATGGTCCGGAGCGAGAGGGAATGGGAAGCGCTCACCTCCTTCTGCGAAGCAGTCATGCTAGCGAAAGAGGTGGCCGGGCGTTTGAGGGAGAGAACCTCGAACCAACCCAGCCGCCGCAGGAAACAAACCGAACGTCGGGCGCCGCGAGACGACTCCCGACCACCGTAGATGCGGGCCTGTGGACGGTGAGCAATGGGTAGCTCACCATCCGTCCGTCTATTGACGACAGGCCGTGTCGACGGCGCGTTAGTTTTTCACGCGCGCCTCAAAGAGATGTCAGCAAAGCAGAGGGGCCTGCCGGGGTTGCGGGTTGTTCGAAAGAGATACCGCGGCCCCGGAACGTAAAGGGCAATAGAAGGAACATGGGTGGGTTTCAGTCAGTACAAGTCTGACACTCCCTTTGGTCTAATTTTATGGTAGGTGTTTTAATTATTTATAAAACCTTAACTACACAGAATCTACATTAGGATTAACATTAATTATGAGCGACCCTAACTAGCTAAACATGACCGCCGAGCTTACTTTAATTATTAATCCCTCGTTTTAGAAAACTCTTGACCCCGTTCTTGAAACAATGGTGTGTTCATTAATGAAAATGGAGCATTTTCAGAATGTGGACTTAGAAAATGCCCATTGTTACACAGGCTGAAATATACATAAGGATATGTCTATCCTCGCGTAGTAACCACAGCGCTCCGTTACTCCAGAATATGTATTTATTAAAACTTTATGCACATGTATTAAAAAAACTGCACAAAGGCGGATCGAGGTTTGCACGTTGTTCGAAAGAGATGCCGCGGCCCCGGAACTTAAAGGGCAAAAGAAGGAACATGGGTGGATTTTAGTCAGTACAAGACTGACACAGGAGTGTCAGACTGACCAGTGAAGTGAGTGTGAAGTGATGCAAAGAGAAAACATAGTAGCTGCAGCTTAAGAGAAAGTGTTATAGAAAACATACACAAATAGATTATAACGATGAATCCTTACTAATAATATAAAAGCGAAAGTAAGTTTGTTACCTCTTCACGCTTTAATGGCTACACCGATTTTGATGAATTTTGGTACAGAGATAGTTGGGAACCAGGAGACGGACATAGGCAAATTTTTTTTTATTAAAAAAAAGTGGGATATGAGGGAGAACGAGGGAAAAAAAGGAAATACTTAGCGTTGCTATTACAAATCAATAAGGCGCAAGGGGAACTATGCTACCCCGAATTTAACGCGAACGAAGCTGCGGGCAAAAGCTAGTACTAAAATAAATACGAGTACAAACAAAATAAAGTAAAGAGAGTTAAACATAAATACTTAGAGAAAAACTAACAACCATTTAATATGGAGACGACTCATCCGGCTTCTTAAGTAAATGTTTCCAAGCTTTTAATCTGTTTGGATTGCTCAATGAAAAGAAAGAAGGTCTTATGAGATGATGAGTAATACCTACAGGAGTGAGGGAGAAGAAGACATGATGCGAAGACCCTGAGTAATTTGGTATGAGGGTAGAAGAATTATGAGTTTCGGATTCCCACCCGTCCCTTGCTACAGCCAGCCATGCTGAGCCAGTAGGTAAAAAGCAGTCTCTAAATAATATCACTCAGATTCAGCCTGTGCCTATGCTGTTCTCCCCCAGCGTACCCCACAGGGGGTGTCCTTAGCGTGTAGTCGCTTAGTTTTTAAGTTTTTTTACCCTGGTTGGAGGCCTTAATCTCAAGGCATCTAGGTACAAGAATTGCCTGGTTAAGCAGACGACAACCTCATAGGCTGAACTGCGAGATGCCATTAATAAAAAGAAGTTTCGGATTACTCAAAGACGGTCTTTGTCCGTGCAACGATGTATTCGGACCTAGGGACTGACAGTTCGTTGAAGAAAGTCAGGTTATTCTTTCTTTCTTTTTAAATAAAACGTTGCCCCACACTAGGATTTTTCTTGTATCGTGGGTGCGATACGAACATTTAAACTCACCGGCCAGACCCGGAACAACTATCTGTAGGCCATACAAATATTTGTTCCGTGCGGGGATCGAACCTGCGACATGTAGCGCAGCAGTCGATCGCTCAGCTACTGCGCCAACCGTGTCATCGTGTTATTCGCTATGTGATGTGACATCCCCGTTTGCAATGTTGGTTTATGGCGATTATTTATCGCTTATAATACCAATCGTATTGAAGTAAGCTTTAATTTTCTATGAAGCGTGTTTTACATGTTTGCCACCAGACGGCGGTGGTTGCATCGGTACAGGAATTTACACTAGGCCTCCAAGGCCTCCAATATCGTAAATTGTTTACGACGCGGCGTGTGAAACTCGTAAATCAGAATAACACTCTGTATTCGTATGTGAGAAACACCTTCAACATAAATTATACTCATCTACACAGTAGCTAGAAAGAGCAAAGATTTTTTGTAACTTTGTGTGTAGGGGGTAATCTCCGGAACAAGTGATCAGATTTCGAAAATTCTTTCACATTTTGGAAGCTTCATTATTTCCGATGGTCATTGTCTTTCAGGACGTTGAAGCAGGTAAAAGCTATTAAGTACACAATAATGATATATAGAGATACGAATGATTGTTTATTCAAAATGCCAGTCACATGTTCGTGTCAGCCTTATTCAGTAGAATTCGGTATTTTTATACGAGTCTGTGGACGGTGAGCAATGGGTAGCTCACCGTCCGTCTGTGACAACGCGGCGACGTTCCACGCGCGCCTCAAAGATGTGTGTGTATGTTAGCAAAGCAGAAGGGCCTACCAGGGCCACCGCCTGCCAGGGTTGCGGGTTGTTCGAAAGAGATACCGCGGCCCCGGAACGTAAACGGCAATAGAAGGAACATGGTGGGTTTTAGTCAGTACAAGTCCGACACTTCCCCCCGCTCCACCCAGAGTGGGGGAAGTTATTTGAGGATTTCCCATCCGCAAAAAAAGGGCGACCGCCTGTCGGGGTTGCGGGTTGTTCGAAAGACATACCGCGGCCCCATTTTTTTATTGTGTGGACTTAAAGGGTTGATTTTTCACAGCTTCAAGGGACTAGACATATTATATGATTATATGGTTTTAATTTTCAACTCGGTACATTCTTATTCTTTATTGCACACAAAACAAATATACACACAAATTACAATGTATAGCTTATGTACAACGGCGAGCTTAACCCAAAATTGAGTTTTCGTACATCATTGCGTTCTCGAGATAAAGGGTCTTGAGAACAAAGTTCAGAGTGACAACAAAGTGATCAGTGAAGACCTCTTATTAACCCATTTATCGATAATATTGCTATGCAATTATTGATAAACTAACAATAATTTTGCACCAACTTTGTTTATAATATCAATGTGTAGCAAAGGTTATCAATGAAGGTAGAACGATAGAGCATCTCTAACGTAGGAAATATTCCAAACTATTTAAATATTGGTGACTGAACAATTTCCATTTTCATTACAAATAACCAATATTCGAATTCTACTAATATTCGCATGTATGAACGGCTGAGAAATTTTAAATCCTAAATAATTAGATTAGTCCTAAAAATATTATGTATTGCACATAATATTTTTAGGACTAATCTAATTACAGAATACCCACACGTTAGTATAACTCTTCCTACACCAAAAGGTTAAGCAAAGGTAGGTATGAAGCCACAAAACAGTCTAAAATTAAAAATAAATATTTTTAAATTTAGGTCGCAAATAATTGTTAATGGATAATATTTTTGTGTTCACCAAAAATCTTAAGGTACATCTATGTATGCATTTCTAAAATATTGATCTTAAACCCGTTTAATTGTTTTACTATAATTAAACTACTCGGCCAACAAAATATGTTACATCATACAAATTCCAAATTAACACCAAGATATAACACTTTTTTATTGTAGTGCGCTGCAAATATTCTATTGTAACAATAACTATTTTATTCTTCCCCGAAAAATACTGATCGTGCACCAAATATTCCTGAATGTTAAAAAAATGCGTAGGTTAGGTTAGGTTAAAACTGTGACCCCCAGTAACGACTTGCATTAATAGAAAATGGATGAAATTCCAAATTAACACCAAAATATAACACTGAAGTAAAACTAAAAAAATTAAATGCTTGTTTTTAAAATTAGGTGTATTACTATTTTTACAAATTTGCAACAGTTGTTAAATAGATGCTCGTTATGACATATTTTAATTAACATATTTTGGTGCACATTCAGTATATTTGGTGGAACACAGGCAAAATTAGGTAAATGAAATGGGAATAAATTGAAGTACTTTTAAATACCATCCATTGTTAATTTGTTGACAAACCAAATCATTTTATGAATAATAATGGTAATTAATGATTTTCTATTCATAATTATGCACAATTTGAATTTTCATTACCTTAATATAAAAAAGGAACCATTACCATCGACTATAAGGAATTCAACAGTTGTTTATTGTTCTCGGTGGAGAAAACAGGAAAATAAAACACGAGTAATTGAGACAAATAAAAAAAAATACCCGAGAGTGAAAAACAATGCAAATTGAACCTAATATTAGTGCGATAAGAGCCAGTTTTGTACATGTATAAGTTTGCAAGTAACATCCAAAAGCTGGCAACTGCCAGATGTGGCCAGTTACATGGGAACGAAACAAGTGAATAAAGTACATCTCGTATTTTCTCAACGAGAAATGTCAGAATAACATGTTTACTTAACTCACAACTTAAATAAGATATGAGTTTTGTTTCGCTGTAGTTTTGTGAGAATATTGAGGAGTAGCTGTGCTCGGCTTCTAAGGGTCTTAGCGTGATGTTATAAAGTCTTCCTCGATAAATGGGCTATCCAACACAAAAAAAAAACATATTTCGAAACAGTAGTTTTTGAGATTAGCGCGTTCAGTCAAACAAATCCTTTAGCTTTATAACATTACTAGCTGGCGCCCGCGGCTTCGCCCGCGTGATATCGAAAAAAAAGTATCCTATGTGTTATTCCAGACTATAATCTACCTCTATGCCAAATTTCATCAAGATCCCTTGAGCCGTTTTGAAGTGAAAGAGTGACCAACATCCATCCGTCCTCACAAACATTCGCATTTATAATATTAGTAGGATATAGTCTGGCAGTTTTAGGGTTCCGTATCTCAAAATGAAAAAAACGGAACCCTTACTGAACGCGTGAAGGTATCGCGTTGAAGTTAAAAGCATATACGCAATATTGTAGTCCTTTTGTGCTGTAAGTCTTCGCAGTCAAAAGATATGTCTGTTTATGTCGCAAGTTTGTACGGAACCTTCGGTGCGCGAGTCTGGCTGGCTCTTGGCCGGTTTTATATAATTACATGTTATGTTCGCTCAATGTGGTTCGAGAAGTACTTCGAATATATTAGAATAGGGATGTTAAACTAGCTGTACTCACGACGACATATCAACCTATACAAAACCAGTCTATGCAAATCTCTCATCGTACGGGAAATCTTTCTGCATAAACTGGTTTTGTCGTTTGTACTAGCTCCATCCTAAAATACTTTTGCGACTTTTAGCCAGGAGGGCCAGGGCCACCGCCTGCCGGGGTTGCGGATTGTTTGAAAGAGATACCGCGGCCCCGGAACATACCTAAAGAGCAAATAAAGGAACATGGGTGGGTTTTAGTCAGTAAAAGCCTGACACTCTCCCCCGCTCCGTAAAAAAGAGACCATTGGATGGCGTGAGTCAACTTTTCAACTTTCAGAGGCGTTATTCAAGTTAGTGGGTACAGCATTTGTAACAATATCGGTTAAAAGTCACCACTATAATATCCTTCACATCTCGATCTCCGTCCGATACTGGACAAGCAAATTCACCAGCAGAGAAACGTTGCCCCATTCCAATTTTTAAAATAACAAAAAAAAAGTAAACAAAAAACGTATCAACCGACAATACAAATAAAAAAGAAAAAAAAATGTCAATCGATTAAAACACTCGATTCGATTTCGATTGACAACTCGAGTTTCTGTTTTACCGTGTCACATGCGTAAAGCCGATATTTGAGTTGCTTTTCGATCTCTTTCAGTGTTCCACAAAGCCGTGTTAGGCTGTCCTGTCAAAAAAGGACCGGCCTTTATGCCAGAGTCAATTCTGGCCCAGCTTTACATTTTCGGGGACGTTTTGCTTAGAAGCGGTGGGCCAATTAGTTCAATTATTGCAGAATGATGTTACTAAAATGGAATTTCGTTTGTAGGTAATGTAGTTTCGGAGGTTAAGTTGTTTGTGGTTTAAATAAATGTTAATTATTTAAATAGTGCCAGTTATTAGCGCTAGGTGAACGATTAGCACATATGTTTTGTTCGGATGGTTAGGTAAGTGATATAATTCGAAATCGAAAAGAGTGTCCATGGAGTTTCTTGCCCATTCTTCTCCATAGAGATCAACGCTTTGGAATGGGCAACTACAGTACTTTCACAAGTTATTATGTCTTGTGACCGGGACTGTAACTTAACATTTTGTTTTTTTTTGACATTCAAAAGTGTCTGTAATGGTCTAATTGAAATAAATGATTTTGATTTTTTGAAAAAAAAAAAAAACTATATTAGAATTCGAATTACGTCACTACTAACCTACGGGAAACTAAACAGGCGAAACAGGAGAAAGGGCCAAAGAGGCCCAGGCCAAACCCCTCTACCTTATTTGAGGGGAATACAGACGTGATGATATATTACTTAGCACATTGTTAATTATAACTAGCGCAATGTCATTGTATGTGTCGTATTTTAGCGAGACCTTTGACCTTTAAAACTGTTATGTGGGAGTATTAATTAAAGCCTTATGATATTTATAGCGATGTAGGAAATAGACTGCGGCGAAGATGGTGCGAGGTTTTGGTCTTGTTTGCGGGAAGAATGTGTCCACAGATCGCAGAAGATAAAAAGGTTGCTGGGGTTGCGGGGTTGTGGGTTGTTCGAAAGAGATACCGCAGCCTCGAAACACCAAGAGCAAAAGAAGAAATATAGATGGGTTTTAGTCAGTAAAAGTCTAACACGGGGAGTGTTAGACTTTGCCCAGAAATCAATGAGGCAGTCAAAAAATATAACATTGTGCTTTTATTAAGGAATTAATGCCTTATTGCACACTGTATGATATTTAATTTCCGATTTAGGTGTACTTAAAATACTGGCTATCATTCTTCCAAATACGGTATCCTTACTAATAATATTATAAAAGCGAAAGTGAGTTTGTTTGTTTGTTACGTCTGCACGCCTTAATGGCTAAACCGATTTTGATGAATTCTGGTACAGAGATAGTTGAGACCCTGGAGACGGACATAGGATAACTTTTTATTTTAACGAAAAGTGAGAAATGAGGGAGAAAAGGGAAAACTTAACATTGCTATTACAATAAGTAAGGCGCAAGGGCAAAAACTACAGGTAGCAGGTACCTGCAAATCAGAAAAGGGGAGCTGTATTACTCCGAATTTAACGCGAGCGAAGCAGCGGGCAAAAGCTAGTAGTCAATAAACAAAATATGCAGGTTCGAAAAACATAGTTCAGTTTTAGAAACTGATGGACGTTTTTAAATTAAATTGTATTAAATTCATAAATTATTTATATCTATTAATTTAATTGCTTAATTGACGCTTCCCATGACCCAAGGGCTGGCTTTTACCTTGGCCAAAGGCTAGTGTCGCCATACAACTTGGCAACGCGACCAGTCTCTTGGGTACATTACCAGCTGACAGCGTTGAGGACGAGTTTTTTGATGCCCTTTTATAGTCTGTTGTTTGTTGGTTTAATTATTTTATTTATTAACTAGCTTCCGCCCGCGACTTCGTCCGCGTGGCATACTTATTTTGGGCTAACGCTAACTTTAAACCGCGTAGTGATAAAAAAAAACTTCCATTCCCCTTTTCTTCCCGCTTTCTTCCCCTTTTACCACTTTTCTTAGCCTATGTCCGTCTCCAGGGTCCTAACTAACTCTGAACCAAAATTCATCAAAATCGGTTTGGCCATTTAGGCGTGGAGACGTAACAAACATACAAACTCACTTTCGATTTTATAATATTAGTAAGTGTTTCATTTGAAAATATCCTGAAAATTTGCTTTGTTGACTGTAAATGCTGTGGTTAGTTAGCCGACCCCATTTATGACGTCTGTATGATATATGGTTTCATCTCATCTCAACGTTCATCTTGCGTCATCATATTGTATTAAGATGAGCCACTATTGACTCACAAATAAGCCTCATTTATCATCCTGTAATTACAAAGACAGACAAGCTTGAAAGTTTATTTAAACTACAGTTTCTCTGTGTATTTTTCTTAATAGTGTGTAATATTTGTTAAGATAACGGCTTGCAACACACGGCGACATCAAGCTTTACTGTGCCAGTATAACATGGCCTAGCTTTGTATAGATTTTCTGTACTATAAGAGATCCGCATAAACTGGTTTTGTATAAGTGAATGAACTTAGTAAGGACAAAGGCGATTCTTTGTTAACTGGAAAAGTTCACATTTATAGCAGGTTAGTTCTCTGTTTCTAGAATTGTTTTCTCAAGATTTTTTAACTGAATGTTCTACCGCATTTCAGTGCTGCTCAAAACTGCGGTTAGGGGTATAGCTTTGAAAATTGGTTTTTAGCTAATAGCTACAAAATTATCATTTTCAAGTTAGTTTTTTGTTATTAGCGGTCTTAAAGGGTGTTAACCTTAGTTAATGATCCAAAGAACATTGGGTTGTATTTTTAAGCTATTGCATAGCTTCGATCGCGGGCCTTGAGCGCGGGGACCGAATCCAGAAATTCCGAAAACGAAAAAAAACCTGACGCTCCCCACTCCGACGGGCACGGAGGTGTGGCTTGAAGGCCGTGCATTGTCTAACGTCGTTTACACAATACGGTCAGTTATTTCAATCTCGATTCTAATGTTCTAATAGCGTGTTTGGTAGAGAATCGGATAGTCAATCGACATTACGCTGGATCAAACCCAAGGTCTTGTTTTTCTTTTTGCAACTTCTTTTCATTGGAAGTACTTTTTAAATATTATATTTAGTTTTTTATTTATTGTCTAAGTTGATAAAAAAAATGTTTCTTTCTGCGACTTCTTTTCATTGGAAGTACTTTTCAAATATTTTTTATTTAATTTATTTAGTTAAATGTGGGACTTACTAATGCATTTTTATTTGTTTTACTGGAGCTTTAATAATAAATTTTGAATGTCTCTTTATCGTGATTAATGTTTATATAATATTTGTACGCCATTGATGGCAAGACATAGCGCTCTATTTATGATAATTGACATCTGTACTTATGTTTACCTATGTTCTACAAATAAAAAGATTGACATGATTTGATTTATTTTGTTGCTGATTTGAAAAGAAACCCGGCCAAGTGCGATTCAGACTCGCTACCGAGGCTTCCGTGCAAACTTGCGACATAAACGGCTATATCTTTGGTTGCGTAGATATAGAGAGTTGATTCCAGAGCCCAAGAGACCACAGACTAGAGTCTCTTGACGGATAGACAGACGGACACCAAAGAGATCTTATAAAAATCTTTATTACCTAATATTTCCTTTTGAGGTACCTACCTACGGAACCCTTAAAACAGTTAAAATATTCATTTTAACCTTTGATAAGGCACGAAGTCATCACTAAAATGTTTAGGGTTTAATGGAAAAACGACCTTGTTAACATGAATAGGAGCTCGTCGATATATAATAGGATTCTATTCAGGTATCCGCGTAGTGTACATAAAATTTTATGGGAACATGAACATTCAGCCCCCATATTCACAAACTCTTCGATTTGACAAGTCTGTCTTTTTTTGGCTTAAAGTTGTAGACATGAGTACGACTTTCCGAATTTAAATCCAATATTCCAATCGAAGCGTTTTTTTTAGTATCGGTCCTAAAAGGCGTGGCGTCGGTTTTCAATGGGTTTTGACAGCTTATGTCAGTTTGACACAGCTACTTTTTTAATTTAAAATTAAATGAAATACGATTCCGGTTTAAATATTTAAGTTTTAGCACAACCATCACTGGAAATAACAATTCTCTTTGCTGATTTGTTTAGCGCATAATAATTTATATTTTATGTGTAGTTTGATTAAAAATCTAGGTTGAGTTAAGATGAGGCTGACTTGCCTTTCAGTATAAAATCCTTCAATAAAAAATAAAATAAAAAAGCTATCTTAATTGTTGTATACAATTTCCCTTTGTGCCCACTGAAGCTAGGTGCTATAAAAGCTCTTGACACATGTAATAACATGTCTTACAGCTATTAAAATCATGTTCAAGATAATAAACGCTAGAAACAACTGTAATGCACGTAATAAAATGTTTTGGCAACAATAAAACGACCCTTGGCAAAAGGTTATACTTATATGTAATAAAAAAGAAATAACAAGGAGGTTGGTGCACTATGCTCTTTCCATTTTCAAAAGAATTTTTGCAAAAGTTTGAAATAAAGAACGTCTATTTTTCGACGCTTTCGTGCTGAAAAAATATCCCAATTACTTTATGCGGAATGCACCAGCTTGCGTTTGAATTGAGAATATATTTGCTGTGTTTCTTTATGAGCCAGCAGCCATTTTGTTTATGCTTTTCTGCACTGCACTAATGGTTAGTTGCCTGTCTAGTTGTTATTAAAATTGTTTAGACTTTATAACGCTATGGAAATTACGAAACTTAATTAAATGTTGATTTAAGAGCTGTAGAAAAAAAATCTTAAAAGGCTAATAAAATAATAATACCAGCCTATCCCGCTGTTGAGCAAATACCTCTTCTCAAGCAGAGAAGGCGAGAGCATTGATCACCACGCTTGCTCAAGATGTGTTGACGATTTCAGACTTATATTAATTATAAGTCTAGTTTTCGTCGCGATGTCTGTGATGACCAAGATGCAGATGAAGCTACAAATGAATTGAAAGTCACATTGGTACTTGCCAAGACAACAACCTCATGCATAAAAGGTCTTAATTTCTGAGTCAACATGACATTCAAGAGCTAATAAGGAATGAAAATCAAGCAGAGAAAATTACATTACGATACATATAGAGTTCAGTAACGTCTGGTCATAAAGTTCTATTTCCTAACTTATGTACTGGGACTTCATTTACAATTCTGAAGCTGTCTTCGATTCTGTGATCATAACTATCTAGATACATCTATACATATATTAGTAGATACGGTTTTATCTACGTGAGCGAAATCGGGTAGCAATTGGTATAGAAGCTCTAGTACGAGAAGAATCACTTCGAAAGGGGTTGGAAGATTTTTGTGTGATGGGTGGGGTGCCCACATTCCGCCGTATTACTTAATTTTCAAAATAACGGCCACGTATTTTTATATGTGGCTGTGGCCTGTATTTAACAATAGCTAGTATTAACACACACAAGTTTTGTGTGTAGGTAAGTCACTTTTCGGAAATATGAGCTATCAAAGATGGCGAAAATAGTACCTAACTTTGTTAGTTAATATCTTGGAAATGTGATGCTTTAAAAGATTTGGTCTTATACAATAATACTTGTTTGTATTGATAGAAAGGTTAATACAAAAATATGTATAAATTTTCATCCAAAATTTTCGTGTCACATATTTAGTTGCGATACTTCTCCGAAACGATTTTCATGAATGTTTAAATGTATATTCGGTAAGTTTGAGAATAGGTCGTAATCTATTTTTCAATCCCCTCAGTGATAAGGGTGGCCTAAGCAGCGGGTGGAACCAGTGGGCACAGCTTGTATAATATAAAAATGGCAGAAGTTAGGGCGGCCAAATATTCTACCTCTGAGAAGGTCTGACGTTTGCGGAAAAATTCATATCCTTGTAAATCTTTTTTTTTTTCGGTAATCCATAATTAATAACTTTCTTTTAAGCCCCTGAAGGAACTGTGACAGTTATGTCAGTACATTATCAAAATTAACCGGATACCAACCGGAATACGCTTCGTGCGCAATTTATTCCTAACGGTATTACTGCACCTTATACCTGAGGCGACAAGGTCGCAGTCTAGACGGAGAAAAAAACGATAAAAAAATATATAAATAGATACAAAAAAAAAACCAATAAACAAAATGTTATTGATTTGCTTGAAGAAAAATATAAGAATGTAAAATACAAAGTAAGAAAAACAAAAAATGCAATAAAATATCTTAACAAGTTAATTTTGCGAATTGAGGATCTAAAATGACTGCTTAAGGTGAAAGCTCCAACCTACCCGCGAAATTCAAATTTTCTTACGTTTTTTGCAATTTTCAGGCCAGTGCTAGGTTGTATGTTGATTAAAATATTATTCGCGGCTGTAAGACGTATGTAATTATAGAATTATAATCATCAAAATCACCAATACAACCCTCCAAGTTCATAAAGCTGTAGGAAAGACTTTTTCTGTTTTTTTTTTGTTCCTACGCCTTTAAAAACGTAAGAAAATTTGAATTTCGCGGGTAGGTTGGAGCTTTCACCTTAAGCAGAATTACAATAAAATTATAATATGAATAACAAGCTGGAGCTCGCGGCTTCGCCCGCGTGATGATCGAAAAAAAATAGTATCCTATGTGTTATTCCAGACTATAATCTATATCTGTGCCAAATTTCATCAAGATCCGTTCAGATGTTTAGACGTGAAAGAGTAACAAACATCCATACATCCATCCACACAAACATTCGCATTTATAATCCTACTAATATTATAAATGCGAATGTTTGTGAGGATGGATGTATGGATGTATAGATGTTTGTTACTCCTTCACGTCAAAACAGCCAAACGGATGTTTATAAAATTTGGCGCTTATTTTCGTTGGATCCCAGTTTTTGATCCCACTTTAATATTTTTGGCGTTGGATCCCACAAAACATTATTATATATTTCCGTTGAATCCCAAATTTGAAAAATACTAAAAAAATACGTTTTATTGCCACTGAATCCCAAAAACTATTTCCGTTGGATCCCAGATGTTTAAAAACATCTGAATGCGGGTACATCCAACAACAAAATCACAATAATATTTTAAGGCGAAATTTTGTATGTATGTTTGTTATTCCAACACGCTCAAACTTCTAGACTGATTTGGATGAAATTTGGGTATGTGGATAGGTTATGTTAGAATAACGGGTGCCTGCCGTTTTTCCGAAAAGATTTGGACAAAATTTCATTACCCAAACAAATTATAGGAACCGGGAACTAGGTTTGGTTAGGTTAAAACTGTGACCACAAACGACTTGCATTTATAGTAAAAAGAGATTGTTTTTAGTTGTTTACCCGGAACTGAACTATTTAGATTAGGATAATTACTTATTTACAAAAAAAGGTTAGGTTAAAACTGTGACCTGTGTGCCAGAAACGGCCACATTATATAAAAAAAATATGGAAAAATTATGACGGCAGTATTTTTTTTTTGAGCTTAGAGGCGCTTGTTTTGAAGGCGTTCATATTTATTTATTTATAAACATCACAAATAAACCTGATCATTTTTAACTCATGCCAGTCTAGTACTATTTGGAGTACATCATTTGTCTCATTTATTCCCCAGTGGCAACAATCCTAAAAAATCCAAAATACACACACGGTGTTTTTGAAATCCTTACTAATATTATAAAAGCGAAAGTGAGTTTGTTTGTTTGTTTGTTTGTTACCTCTTCACGCTTTAATGGCTAAACCGATTTTGATGAATTTTGGTACAGAGATAGTTGGGAACCAGGAGACGGACATAGGCTATTATTTTTTTAAAAAAAGTGGGATATGAGGGAGAAAGAGGGAAGAAACGGGAAAACTTAGCTTTGCTATTACAAATCAATAAGGCGCTACCGAATTTAACGCGAGCGAAGCCGCGGGCAAAAGCTAGTATTTAATAAAAGTAAATCACTTTTCTTATGAAATGTACACATGTTGTCATAAAATGGGATTCAATGGTAATATCAAATGGGACCCATCGTTAATACCTAAAAAATGGGATCAAAAACTGGGATCCAACGAAAATAAATCAAATTTGGCACAGAGGTAGATTATAGTGTGAAATAACACATAGGATAGGCACTTTTTTTTCGATATCACGCGGGCGAAGCCGCGGGTGCCATATAGTATATTGGCAGGACGTTGAAATTCTTAAAATGATCACAGACGCAGTTAATATTGTTAATTGTCACTTTGTGACCATTTTACGAATGGTAACGTCATTCATATTACGAAGACCTATTGGATTTTTATTTAAAATCTGGAAATGTTTCTACAACATATAGACGACGGCAACATTAAAAACCCG
Source organism: Ochropleura plecta (assembly GCA_905475445.1). Taxonomy (NCBI): domain Eukaryota; kingdom Metazoa; phylum Arthropoda; class Insecta; order Lepidoptera; family Noctuidae; genus Ochropleura; species Ochropleura plecta. The sequence goes on from FR997735.1 coordinate 3,397,024, forward strand.
ATATATACGTGTATCTACAAATCGACGACCCAAGATAACAGAGTTCGTGATTTGTAAGTCTATATCGAGTTTCTAAGCTGTGGTGCTCTTTCGTTCCTTGAACCTTTGTTTGTTAAGGCAAAACCGGAGTTTGTTAAAGATATTTTGATTTTATAATGCTAATGACTTGTTTCTTTGACTTTTTAATCATTTCGAAAAATCTATACCTACACAGGTTTTTAATTAATTTCTTGTTGAACTGGTTTTTGGCGTTTTGGTCTGCATACATTCTGGTAACAAATTAATTTATTACAAAACGTATCTTTAAAAATAGCTAAAAAATAATCGTGTTTGTTGTATGGGAAGGGTAATACTGCATTTATTTTATTCCGTTTTTTAGTATTTGTTATTAGCTTATAGCAGCAACAGAAATACATATATCTGTGAAAATTTCAACGATTTAACTGTCACGGTTCATGAGATACAGCTTGGTGACAGACGGAGAGACAGCGGAATCTTAGCAAATGAAGCTTTGCCCATTGGGTTCGTAATCTACAAAAACACATTATATAACGCAGTTTCCTTTTTTTGCGGATTTGAAATCATCAAATAACTTCCCCTGCTCTGCGCGGAGCGGGGGGTAGTGTCAGACTTGTACTGACTCAAACCCACCCATGTTCCTTCTGTCTGTTATTGCCCTTTACATTCCGGGGCCGCTGTATTTCTTTCGAACAATCCGCAACCCCGGCAGGGTAACACAGTCCCTCAAAAGAACAGCTCGTCGCCATTTCTTAGAGCTTTTAATGAGGCACAAGAAGTGCCGTAACAAATACCCCAAAAAACAGTTGTCGGTAGTGTGGAATTCGTTTCCATCAACATATTTCAGTTTTATAAAAACTATCTTACCTCTAGATAACGGTGACAGGTAATGGTAATGAACGCTGGCGCCTCCAGCCGAGCATCCAGTCAGCGTGATGCTGTCAGGGTTGCCTCCAAACATGAGGATGTTGTTCTTAATCCAGTGGAGGGCGAAGGACTGGTCCTTGAGCCCATTGTTGCCTGGGGCGACTTCATCAGCGGTGCTTAGGAAACCTGGAGAACAAAGAACATGGGAAATTAATTATGATGTTTTTTTTTTGTTCATTTTTATATTTATTAAATTAATTACTATATACAAACTATAAATAGACACAAACTAATAATTACAGGGCGTCAAAAAAATTCGTCCGCATCGCAGTCAACAGGTAAAGTGCCCAGAAGGCTGGCAGCATTACCGCGTTGGATGGCAATGCTTATTTTTTGTGCAAAAAACAGGCCAGCCCTCTGGTCACGAGAAGAGTCGACCAAACGCTTGGCGATTTTTCGAATTATTATGACAGAAATACAACATGTCCTTCTTCATGTTTGTATGACGTGTTTGTATGTGAGACTGCTCCTTTGGTCCCGCTGTTGCAAATGGGACTGCTCAGCACGGGGCTCCTGGCTTCGATTCTCGGATCGGGCAAAAAGTGTTGTTGGGTTTTCCCTTCAGGAATTTCACAGTAGCAGCCCGGAGTTTGGAGATTTGTTGCAGTCGTTTCGGAATCCCGTCCCATTGGACTCTGAGCGTGAGGGAACAGAGAGTGCACCTGTGCCTGCGCACATACTTGTGTACTATAATATCTCTCGCGCCGATGGCTAATCTCTGCTGAGATTTACCGCCCTAGCCAAAAACGGTTAGTAGGATAAACGTGTTTAAAAACAATCGAAGGTAGTCTTAGTTTTTGGCATAAAAGCTTGCTTGCTCGGGATGTTTATATGTATGCATTATTATATATTTGTTGTTATAGCGATAACAAAAATACATCATCTGTGAAAATTGACGAGACGGTTGGCGCAGTGGCTGAGCGATCGACTGCTATGCTGCGTGTCGCGGGTTCGATTAACACAAGGAACAAATATTTGTATGGTCTAAAGATAGTTGTTCCGGGTCTGGCTGTTTGTGTATGTAAGTTTAAATGTTTGTAAATGCACCCATGATACATGAGTAATTCCTAGTGTGAAACAACGTTTTAAAAAAAATAACTGTCTAACTATCACAGTTCATGAGATACAGTTAGTTGACAGACGGACAGTGGAATCTTAGTAATGGGGTCGTTTTACTCTTTGCGTACGGAACCCTAAAAAGAACAACAAAACTTGAGAGGTGTCAAGGGACACCCGGATGGAACGAAGTTATTATTTGTGATGTACAAAAAACCTGTATATACTCAACAAAAATAATCGTCGCGACATCACACTGTTCAATGCGAAAAAGAAAGACGAAACTAAAATAACTGGCTTGCTTTCTATGAGAAAGAGAGAGACAGACAGAGAAACACGCGCACGCCGCACGGCTTACAACTATAGCAAAAAGTGTCGTTACAACGTTTAGTCTTAATTTTTTCCGACTAGCCCCCTTTCACAATGCGCGATAAGGAACTTCGTTCCAAAACTATAAAACAATACTTCCAAAAAAGATTTAAGACAATAAATTAAATCCAGAGTAAACAAAACAGGGATGAACAGTTTATTTTATTGAACCGTTTTTATTCTGACCGTTAAAATGATTGGGGTTTGTTTGTGAATTATTCTTCAGCCTTGGACCAACCAGATAAGGGTCGACTGCTTTCCATTAAATATAAATTAGTTTTCTTAACTTTGTTTTTGTGTTTTCTACTAACTTTCTTTATAGGCTCTTGTTTCTGAATTACCGGTAAACCGTTCGGTTTTACGAACTTGCTGCGTTCAAAAGAAATTGAAGTTAATCTTGTTGGAGACTTATTTGTTCTGCTGTTTTGCGTCTAAAAGGTTTACATTTAATTATTGAAACTACTATTATTTACAAAAAAAAAATAAACATTAACTTATAAAAAAAATGTGAAAGCCGAAAAAGACAAACAAATCAAGTATGTTGACTTGGCTCGCGAGATTGTCGACATGTGGGATGTGGACTCAGCGATCATTGTGCCGTTAGTTGTTACAGCCATCAATTGCTTAATTGCCAAGAGCCTCGACCAATACCTGGACACGGCTCGTATCGTTAGGAGGATCCACTCTCTGGACCCTCTTCCCGATATACAGTGGGTTACTACTTTTTTATATTTATTTTTAATGTTTTAGAAGTAAGAAATATTTAAAAATGAAAAATTGTATGTTTTAAAATGAATAAAAAACGTTGCCCCACACTAGGAGTTTTCTCCTGTATCGCGGGTGCACAAACATTTAAACTCACATACACAAACAGCAACTGCTACCTGCAAGTCATACAAAAATTTGTTCCGTGAGGGGATCGAACTCGCAACATCCAGCGCAGCAGTCGATCGCTGGGCCACTGTGCCAACCGTTTATTGCCATCAACTAGGCGAAAATCCAATAACATTTTGCTCTAGCTGGGAACCGAACCCACTGGCTCATCAGTCGCGCTTGTTACTAATTTTTTAAGGTTTAAACCAGTTCTAGAACCTCAAAATGAAAAACGGAGCTCTTTTAGGATCACTTTGTTGTTCGACTGTCTGTCTGTTTGTCTGTCTATCTGTTATGACCCTTTAATTTAGTAACACGTGGAGTTATCGAGTTGGAAATAAATCCTGTAAGTTTACGCAGTCAAAAGAAATGAACGGAGCCTTTAGTGCACAAATCCGACTCGCACTTGGCCAATTTTTTCATTCAAATCCAACTTACCTAGAGGTCCAAGCCTGTAGTTCAGAGTAACCACGACCATATCCACGTCCATAAGGTGGACGGGGTCGTAGAGTGCTCCCTCGCCGTACATGTAGGCTCCTCCGTGGATGAACACCATGACCGGCAGGTTGGCTCCGGGACTCATCTTGGGGGTGTGCACGTTCACGTACAAGCAGTTCTCGCTACCTGATGATGAAGAGGAGATGGTTAAAGAGAAAAAGAGAATGGATAAAAGTACGCGAGTTTAACCAAAGGAACTTTTAGAAAACAACCAGTTTATGCGGATCTCTCAAAGTACGGGAAATTTATACAAAGGGAGGCAATCTTGTACTGACGGGTTTCACGCGATTATGCGCAAAAAAGTGCTTCGTTGCTCAGGAGAGTGAGAGACAGTCGCAACAGCATCCTGAGAACTATAGCGGAGAAATATAGCTTTGCAATTATAAAATTTCTTGTGTAAAGGGTAATTTATACTAACATTAGGCAGTAAGTTATTTATTAAGTTACTAACACTGTATGGATCTGTTGTGTCCGAAATAAAATTAATTCTATTCTATACTATACTGAAAATATATACGATGACGTGTAGTTGTGTGTTTTTTTTTCTTCTGTATTTTTAAGGCTTGCAACACGCCTAATGTGAAGCGATAATACAGCCTGGGATGGAGATAGATAATTCTATCTATCTATTTGTCTATAATGTACACCATACAAATTACAAGAATAACAGTAGACAACTTATAAGTAGGGTGACGCAATCTTATCGCTAAAAGCGATCTTTTCAAGACAATCTTTGGATGGATTCAAAGGAGGAGAGACAGTACTGCAGGTAGTCCGTGGTGTTTAATTTTACAATACGAATAGCTACATTTATGAAAACAAATACTTATATATAATACATATAAAAACATAATCATGAAGAGCAAAAAAATATTTCATTTTGTTGTTTAAGGAGAGAGGTAGTGCTGTTTGACTATAGTTCTAAATAACAATAGACAAGGTTTGAGCGCTCCTTACAGAAACGGGCAGGGCATTCCATAGCCGTACAGCTTGAAGTGTAAAGGATTTATCATAGAAGCTAGTACGAGCACGCTTGTGTAGCAGAAACTGATTTACTCGAACTTTGAATTGATTCAGATTATAGCGATCAGGGAACAGAGAAGAAGAGTTAAGTCTAGATAAACTTCACTTAAGTTTCTTTACATCAAAAAATGCCAATTAATTCAAGCAGCTTCGACTGCCAATTCGATTGCATTTTGCTTTAATAAATCAAAGAAAATATCACTATTTGCCGACTCAGCTATCATGGTTTCGTACGTTTTTTTCATTTACAGTTCAGCTGTAAGTGGCAAAGTTTTGGTCAATAACTGCAACATTAAGAGAAATGGGAAAATAAACTTGGAGATTCAAAAAGAACTTGAGTTCGTAAGAGTTCGTACTTGAAGAATAAAAGTAAATTAAAGATAGCATTATTGGAAATTTATATTACTATTATTTGTTGAACCAATACTATTTTTATAGTCATCTACTGTTTTTACAATCTTCTCGAAGTAAAGGTTTTTGCAATTGTGCACTGTGCAGCTACTCCTAACCACAACAAATGGCATCAAACATCAAGAAATGAGCTTATAAAATTGTAAACGAAATGCAGCCACATCTACAATGTCTCTTTTATAGTGAAAATAAACGACAAGAGCAAGGAGTAAGAATTTATATTTTGCTTAGTGGAAAATACTCTACGGAATTCGCAAATGATCTTGAAATTAGGCAGACTTGAATATTCAAGTAGGTTCTCAACGTAGTTGTGATTAAATGTATGAATAATTTTCAATTCCAAAGGAATAATATGTTTCTAAGAAAGCAGTGAGCAAAAAGCAAGCCAACTGAAGCATGTAATATGAGAAAGAAGAGTGTAGGGTGTACTAATTGTCTTATTTATTTATTCATGTACACACAAAACACATGGTGGAAAGAAATATATACAGACAAAAGAGCACAAAGCTACTGCTTATTTCATAAAGAAATCTCTTATATGGTCATTATCAACCTATCTATGTCTACACTATTATATATTATTGTAGTATAATTAGCTGTGCCCAGCGAGCGCTGCTCAGCTCCTTAGTGGCGTGACGATATGGTAAGTAGTCTATTCATTTTGTGAAAGAATGCCTAAGCAAAATTTCAAGTTATCCAGCCAAGAAATCACATTCTCCCATACAAACTTTGTCACCCTGTTTATCGCCTCTAGGGGTTTAATTTTGCAATATCCTGTCTTAGTGTCCACTTACATCTAAAAAGATCCTCTGTGCAAAATTTGGGACTCCTAGTACTCAGTGATTTTCGCTTTTATATAAATACTAGCTTTTGCCCGCGGCTTCGCTCGCGTTAAATTCGGGGTAACACAGTTCCCCTTGCGTCTTATTGATTTGTAATAGCAACGCTAAGTTTTCCCTTTTCTTCCCTCTTTCTCCCTCACATCCCACTTATTTTAAAAAAGAAATAGCCTATGTCCGTCTCCGTCCTCCGTCTTCAAAATCGGTTTAGCCATTAAAGCGTGAAGAGGTAACAAACAAACAAACAAACTCACTTTAGGAGGATATTGATAATATCATGAGCACTGGGTGAAACCGCTGGGCACAGTTATTTTAAATTCCGCAAAGATTGTACTTGTTATAATTTACCTGTGATTTTCCTTACAAATGGATCGTACTGCAGACAACCGGGGAGGGGTCGGGTGGCATCCCACACACCAACCCATGGCTTCAGTTGTTGTGGTTCCTGGCGACAAAAAATCTTATTAGAAAACAGAAAGACAGGCCGCGAATCATAAACCAAACATTTTAAGTCTTAAAGTTCATGTATGACGTTACTCGTTAGCCGCGCTTAATTCTCATGGTCGCATGGAGAGAGTGACCACAATAGTGGTCATCCGCATACTTATTATCTTGGAACTATGTTTTCATCTGATCATTTACAACCTATTTAATTAACTTAATGCCAACCTTTTTGGTAACAACCAAGCAGTAAAAGTTGCTATTCCGAAGATTGATTCAGTACTGCATTTGACGCGGGCGAAGCAATGTCGCGGGCAAAAGCTTGTGGCAGATATATGATGAAACAGTTCAATAATTTCGGGTTATAGCTGTAACGATGCACGAATCACGGTCGGCTGACAGACAAAGCAATCAATCACACCACAGTTCACAATTCGAATAGCGTCATTAACTCTATACCAACTGTGTAAAGGTAACTAGTATACCAACTAGGCGCCTCAAAGAGATGTCAGCAAAGCAGAGGGGCTTGTCAGGGCCACTGCCTGTAGCGGGGTGCTCGAAAGAGATACCGCGGCCACGGAACATAAAAGGCAAAAGGAGGAACATGGATGGATTTTAATCAGTAAAAGTCTGACATTCCCTTCCGTTCCATCCAGAGTGGAAGAACTTATCAGATGGTTACTCATCCCTAAAAAAAAGACTTAAATTCATCGCGCTTTAGTAAGTTTATTCAATCAAAATCAAAATTGATCGACGCGTTGATCATGGTCAATTCGGGTTGGCGATTTCAGACTTATATTAATTATAAGTTTCACGATATTTTCCTTCACATTTTAATTATGTCTTAGATCATTTTTATCGTATCGGATAATTGTATTTTCGATGCAAAAGTCGCCGTTAGGAAACGTTAACACCGCGCGTTCGTGTTAGGGCTTCGGACTCGATTTGCACGTGCGTGTATCTCATGCTCTAATTACTTGATGATCCATCACAAAGGAAAGCCTAACCAGCAGATGATTTATTAATGTACTGCTGTAATGTACTACTATGTACAGTCAGCAAAAGAATTAAGTAAACAGGCTCATCACTACATAGTATAAAACAAAGTCGCTGTCTGTCTGTTGCTATCTTGTATGTATGCTTAAATCTTTAAAACTACGCAACGAATGTTGATGCGGTTTTTTTAATAGGTAGAGTGATTCAAGAGGAAGGTTTAAATATATAATACTTCACGCTATGGCTCATAGGAGGTGAGCAGCTGGGCGGGTCGCTAGTTAGATATATTTGCATTTGTTTTTCGGAAACCGATGAACGTCTTCAACTTAAATTTAATTTATTTAATGAAATAAGGAGCCTTAAACGGTCGCTTTAGCAGAATCATAATAGGATAATGTGATGATGTGACTTTAAAATTCTTAAAATGGTCACAAACGCAGTTAATATTGTGAACTGTCACTTTGTAAGCATTTTACGAAAGGTAACATAATTATTATTAGGTATAATTATCCTATTATAATTCTGTTTAAGCGGCCATTTTAGACATCCTGTTTGTTTTCTTTCAAATAAATTAAGATTTTTGAAAGCATTATTTTTTTTAAGCTAACTTGTAATCTATCTGATTAATGAGCCTGGTTATGAATCTATTTGGCTGAATGTACTTGTGTTTTGTTCTGGTTTAGCGGGGACATGACGTGACACAATCAACTGTGACGTGGACCTAAGTTTAGATTAGCCATGATTAACTAAGCTTTGGACCACATCTAGCATGGAATGTCCAACAAACAAACAAATATCTCAGTATAAGGAGACGCGTGTTTACAAAATCAAGTCATTTATTCAAACTTCATTACACAAGACAGTCTCGCAAAACGATCACCCTTCGCCACTTGTATTTTAGCTGGGAAGAAGAAGAGGCGGAACAAACTCCCCAGCAACACAACTGTCTGATAGGTTTGATGAACCAGACTTTATACAGTAATATTTGTATATTACTGTATAAAGTCTCAGTGTCATCATACGTTCGGTAGCACACATCAATATACGAAAATAAAAAGTAAATTTAAAGAATAAATGACTTTTTTATTTTATTTTTTATAAGTTTTTAAATAAAGTCGCAAAAAACGCAGACGGAATGAAAGATGTATTTTTATCCAACTCATCAAAAGCATTTGAATATCAAAAGAGTAATTTTAGTGCTGTGACACAAGAATAATACTAATAAGAAATTTACTTCTGATCGGTTTATCCTTGTTTTGACAGAGAGGACTTGTTTTGACAAAAACTAAGCAAAAACTGTTTTAACTGAAAAGTTTCAGAATTAATTCACTACAGTCCATTCATAGATATTGTACTCCTACGATGTTCCTCTGGAGAGAGTTTCACAGTTTAAATACCTAGGACATTTACTCACTGCTGACCTGAAAGACCATGCAGACATGGAACGGGAGCGGAGGGCGCTGTCTGTCAGAGCAAACATGATCGCTCGTAGGTTTGCGCGGTGTTCCAGTGAGGTAAAAATTGCGCTCTTTAGAGCGTACTGTACCTCACTGTACTCATGTAGTTTATGGGCTGACTACAGTAAGAAAACCTACAGCGCCCTCCGCGTCCAATATAATAACGCATTCAGGGCGGTTTTGGGGCTATCCCGAGCGTGTAGCGCATCAGGCATGTTCGCAGAAGCACGTACCGATTGCTTCCATGCTACCATGCGAAAGCGTGCCGAGTCTATGTTGCGAAGAGTGAGGCACCATGGCCGTGCTGGCGATGTTTGCTGCTAGGATGGATGGTTATATTCTGAGGCATTGTAGTAGCCGACATGTGCCAGTAAAAGACCCGCGTATATGAAATGATTAATAATATATTGTGTTTTTTTTATTTTGCTTTTATTTTATTTAATGTTTGTGTAGAATGTAAGAATTTAATTTTTTGTTTTGTCTAATAATTTATTTTAATTAATTTATGAATTTATTTTTAATATGGATGTTATAATGTAATTTAATCTTGTTGTAAATGTGATGAAATGGGTGTAATTTACCTGAAATAAAGTTATTTATTATCCATTTATTGTTTTATATACATATAATTAAATTTTTAAATATTTCTTAAAAACAACAAATAAAAAACATTTAAAAATGTAAAAATAGTAGCCCACCGGTATCGGGAACAGGGTCCAAGCTACCGGCGGTCAGGGCTCCAGAGAAAGGAACCTCCTAACAATACGAGCCGTGTCCAGGAGTACCGCTTTCTGTATCAAGCCCTTGATCCAGCTGCCTAACGAGAGCCTCCTCAGGTGTTGGTCGAGGCTCTTGGCAATTAAGCCATTGGCAGATACGACTATCGGCACAATGATCGCTGAGTCCACATCCCACATGTCGACAACCTCGCGAGCCAAGTCAATATACTTGATTTGCTTATCTTTCTCGGCTTTCACGAGGTTCTCATCATGCGGGACCGTTATGTCAACAATCATTGCGCGCCGCTCTGATCGATCCACCACCACTATATCAGGCTTGTTGGCAACAATAGTCCTGTCAGTGATGATGGATCGATCCCAGTACAATGTGATATTGCCATGTTCAAGAACTGGGTCGGGCTCATACCTGTAGTACGGCACTTCCGATTCCACAAGGCTATATTTTAGAGCAAGTTGCTGATGAATAATCCTGGCTACAAGGTTGTGTCTATGCAAGTACTCTCCGTTAGCTAGACGAGAACAACCGGAGATAATGTGTCGAATTGATTCACCCGGACGGTGGCATGCCCGACATATGTCAACCGTGCCGTCCTTCACAATGAATCTCCGGTAGTTATTCGTCATCATAACTTCATCCATAATTGCACAGACAAAACCTTCAGTTTCTCCAAAGAGATCCCCGGAACGTAGCCAGGCTACGGACGCTGGTTGATCTACATCAGGTCCATGTAGGGCCCGGAAAAAGCGTCCGTGAAGCTCCTTACTCTGCCATACCTCCCTGCGGTCGTTAGTGTCAAGCACTACAGGTTTGCGCCAGTTCTCTTTAGCCAAGGAGAGCGGGGTGAAGCCTTTGTCCACTGCAACCACATCCCGATGCATTCCCACGTCGGTTTCTAGGAAATATTCCCTGAGACTGCATATCTCGCGGTTGTGGAGAGTCTTGGCGTTTAAAAAGCCTCGACCTCCGCAACTCCGCGGGATATACAGTCTCATAACCGAAGAACGTGGGTGATGCATACGAAATGTCGTTAACAATGTACGGACCTTCCTATCCAGGGCGTCCAGTTCTGTTTGAGTCCATTTGAGTATGCCGAAAGAGTACATCAAAACCGGCATGACCCAACCGTTGAAAGCACGCACCTTGTTTCCGCCTGATAAAAGACTATTAAATACTTTTCTCAGGCGGCCAAAGAAGCGTTCCTTCAACGATTGCTTCATGTCAGCAACATTGATGCCCAGCGCTTCCGACATCCCCAAATACTTGTAGGTTTCGGTTGCTGAGAGGGATCTAAGGTTTATGGAATCTGAGAGCTGGGTTCCCACAGATTCCACAATTTCCCCTCGCTTTACATGCATGACCGCACATTTGTCCACACCAAATTCCATCCTGATAGAGCTACTGAAAGTTTCAGTTACCTTCAATAGCTCCATCAGTTGTAAATCGTTGGGGGCAAAGAGTTTCAGGTCATCCATGTAAAGAAGGTGAGATATAACCTGACCACCTCTCCTCAATCGATAGCCCAGACCTGAATTCTCCAGCAGCGTGCTTAGAGGATTCAAGGCTAAGCAGAACCAAAGTGGACTCAAACTATCGCCCTGGAAAATACCTCGCTCTATCCTGATCGGTTCACTATTTCTCTGAATCTGCCGACATCCTGGATAGCGAAGGACTGTACTCCATTGCCTCATACACGAGATCAGGAAGGTGCGCAGAGTTGCATCAATTTTATACAACTCTAGCACCCTCATGAGCCATGTATGTGGTACGGAGTCATAGGCCTTCTTATAGTCTATCCAACATGTCGACAGATGCCTTCGGGAACGGCGAACCTGTTGACTAATAGCCATATCAATGAGGAGCAGCTCCTTAGTACCGCGGGACCCGTTCCTACATCCATTTTGAGAAGCAGACATGATTGAATTGTCATCAATGTGTTTAGTGATTTTAGCTCTCAAAATGGATGTAAGAACTTTATAAAGTGTCGGAAGACACGTAATTGGTCTATAATTTAATATTTATTATATTATTATTATTAATTTTGAAAAGTGTTACACCACAGACTACCTACAGTACTCTTTCTCCTCCTTTAAATCCATCCAAAGGTTGTATTGAAAAGATCGCTTTTAGCGATAAGACCGCCCATTGTGTCACCCTATTTATAAGTTGTTTAATGTTATTCTTGTTATTTGTATGGTGTATATAATAAAGATTATTCTATCTATCTATCCGTTTTAAAAATACATGATGATCCATCTTAGGGATCTTCAATAAGATCACATCTACAAGTAAGGTCAATCACACAGCTCATTGGCAATCCAGATGTTCACTCCTCGGTGGCTTGAAATAATACCGATGAATGTGTATGACTACCATCTGCATGCGGTCACAGATGTTACGGGTCAATGGACATTGGTGCAGAGGAATCCTTACTAATATTATAAAAGCGAAAGTGAGTTTGTTTGTTACCTCTTCACGCCTTAATGGCTAAACCGATTTTGATGAATTTTGGTGCAGAGATAATATTTGGGACCCAGAAGACGAACATAGGCTAATTTTTTTTTAAAGTGGGATATGCCGGAGAAAGAGGGAAGAAAAGGGAAAACTTAGCTTTGCTATTACAAATCAATAAGGCGGAAGGGCACTAACTGCAGGTAGCAGGTATCTGCAAGTCAGGAAAGGGGAACTGTGTTACCCCGAATTTAACGCGAGCGAAGCCGCGGGCAAAAGCTAGTAGACAATAAGGAATGGTTATCAGCTGTTATTATTTATCCATCAGCTTCTCTAAAGCGTTCTACGGGGTGGAAAAATAAGTCGGGCCCTGGAGGGAATATCCTTAAGTTGTTGGTTCGAGTCCCCGGCGAGGCTAGCGAGTTTTAGAAAATCTTTGAATGCAGTTTTGTTTCCTTTTAAAAATAAAGGAATGCGCAAACTTAAGAGTTTAAGGTAGTTTCCCTCCAGGGCCCGACTTATTTTTCCACTCTGTATATGTGTGGAGGGTTGTTATTAGCAACTGTATAATTTACTGTTTTACTTTTTATATTGTAACTTGCTTTTGCCCGCGGCTTCGCTCGCGTTAAATTCGGGGTAACCCCTAAGCCCATGTCCGTCTCCAGGGTCTCAGCTATCTCTGTACCAAAATTCATCAAAATTGGTTAAGCCATTTAGGCGTAAAGACGTAATAAACAAACAAACAAACTCACTTTCGCTTTTATAATATTAGTGAGGATTGTTTTTACTTTTTATTTTGTAATAGTTTGTAAGCCTTCTTAAGTCATAAAATTAAATAAATAAAAAAAGGCTCCGGAACAAAGGGCAAAAGAAGGAAAATACCCATGTTTCTTCTTTTTCCCTTACGACGGTCCCTACGTACATAAAGACATGTCGAAAATGGTTTTTTTATTGTCTTTAGATTATCTATGCGCACATGCACATTATTTAATTTATTAACCTTGTATTAGAAATCGTATAAGAAAACAAGTCTTATAAATACAACAAATAAGTGTCGTAGAAACGGTCATCTCTCCGTTTTTCTAAGAAAACGTGAAAAAATAAAATATTTATGTGTAAATGATATCATAAAGCTCTTAAAATACTGTTAAAATATTGTAGAAAGAAAATATTTTTTATTGCTCATAGAATTATATATAGAGCGTGTTGAACACAAATTACGCTCTCCTGTAAACCTCGGTTTTTGACTTAACCTTATGTACGTAGGAACCGTCGGTTTGTTCCTTTGTGTTTGTTACCAAACTACTCTGCAACGGCGGGACCAGTACGTATGACATTTTGAGTTCATATCGGGTAGGTTGAGAGATGATCAACATCTATTTTTCATACCCCTAAGTGAGGGGGACCTGAGCAGCGGGTGGAACCGCCCCGGCATGCGTTGCAATGCAATTTTTCTACCTCCTACACAAAAACCTATACTGCCTTTAGCTTTTTTAATTTAATTTTTTTCTCGCTGTAAAAACCTTTCTTGGACTTCAACGAATATTAAAAAAAAAAGAATTTGTAAAATTGGTCCAGGCGTTGTTGAGTTATGCGCTTACCGACACATTTTGCGATTTATTTTTATATTATAGATAATGTATTTCCTATCACAAAACCATAGAAAACTGTCCAGTCAACAAAAAAATTATAAGTGACCAAATTCGCCAGTTACAGTTGAAATGTTTAAAGTTAAATTTAATTGACTGATAAAGAAAAGTTTATTAAATAAATTAAATTTGAGTTGAAAACGTCCATCAGTTTCTATGCAATTATTCAACTAAATCTGATACGAACCTAGTTACTTTTCTCTTTTACCGACTTTACACCAACTAACTTTAACCAAAGAGTTTAATTTAGGTAATTTGCATCTCATCTGTGTGTTCCTTCAAAGTTTTGACGTTGAGTAAATAAATTAGTTGCCACTATCTTATCAAACTTGTGCTAAGACTATTTAGACTATTGACTTTGAAACAACAACTTTGATCTTTCGGAAGTTTAAGTTTTAGTCTTGAAAATTATCTAGTAAGTACACGCGACGAAACATGAACCTATACAAAACCAGTTTATGCGGATCTGATTGGCTTAGCGATCGTACAGGTAATAATTTCTGGTGTAACTGTTTGTGTATGTGAGTTTAAATGTTTGCATCCACGATACAGGAGTAATTCCTAGTGTACATACACAAACAGCCAGACCCGGGACAACTATCTGTAGGCCTTACAAATATTTGTTCCGTATGGGGACCGAACCCGCGACACGTAGAGCAGCAGTCGATCGCTCAGCCACTGCGCCAACTGTGCCATCAAATTGCTACAGGATAGATAAAGTTTTGATTCAGAAATACGTCTACACTGTGTTCTCAAGCGAATTCTGATCTTTGAAAAACGATTTTGGATTAGTACGACAGTAAGTTTACTCGGGTTTTTGTAAATAGAATATCAAATTCGGATCTCAAAAAGTATCTGTACAAACGTAATGGTTCATCATTTTCCTGCCCTTGTCCCATTCTATTTGGGGTCGGCCCAACTCGTTTTCTTTTTCCATTCTCCCCCGTCAGACGTCACTGCATCATTTACTCTTTTCTCTTTCATGTCATTCCATACACATTCATATCTTTCACTTTTTTAGTCACTGCACTTCGTCCCTCCTCATTAAATAATGTCCATACCAAGACAAACGACTACCTTTCAATTTTTCTGTAATAGGCTCAACTTTTACAAACTTTATTATAGTTGTGATCATTTAAATCAGATTGAACATTTATAATTCTACAGTAGTGCTGTTTTATAGATTAAACATAACCATGTTTATTTTATTTTATCGCCGATAAAACTAGACACGACAGTTTCGTAAACCTAACATACCTACCTACATACTATTTGCGATTAGCTTAGCTTGTAAACATACAAGAAATGAAAGAAAAAAAAACGCAGGTTTCTTAATTATACACCTTATTGCGATCTCAGTTAGGATCAATATAATTTCGAAGTCAATCATAGGTCAATAAACTTATTGCCAGTACCGGTTTTAAGATTACTGTGATTGCGACAGCAGTAAGGTGGGAGGTTAGATAACTGAAAAGAAACCAATATTATAGTTATAAAAAATAAAATACTACATTTTGATTCAGTTCAAGGGTTGCTTGCGGCGGAGTCGGTGTTATACGGAGAGCCCTGCCAAGGCAACCACCTGCCGGGGTTGCGGGTTGTTCGAAACAGATACTGCGGCACCGGAACGTAAAGAGCAATAGAAGGAACATGGGTGGGTTTTAGTCAGTACAAGTCTGACACTCCCCCCGCTCCGGGGGAAGTTATTTGATGATTTCCCGTCCACAAAAAAGGCGGTGTTATAGAGCCGAGTACAGCAGTGACAAATTCTCACATGATTGATTGAAAAATAAAACTTTTTTATTTTTTTTTATTTACCGGGGAAAGTTAATAAAAACGAGGTTAATCAAAGAGAAAAACAATTGAAGAAACGAATGATAGTCACAAAACTATGTCAGCTAAAAAATCGAGAAAAGACATGATCCGCAACATATGTCTTGGGCCTTGTCTTCTCGAAATGTCAACTATATTTTCACAAGCCAGTTATTTTATCAATTCGCTCGGAGCAATAGTTACCCTTTAGGGGCAATCAAATGTGTCTGAATATTTCACGAAGGGATTGGAAATGATAGATTGTTTTTAAACGGAATATTATCAAAGACAACTTTCACCGAAGACTATGAAATGTAAATAGAGTTGGGCGAAACGGCCTTTAGTCATTTATTTAAGTTAGTAAATGAAAACACAAGCTAGATTGTAAAGGTCTGAATAGTCAAGCAGAATTTATAAGAATTTGTATTTTTATATTATTAAATTTATATTATTCTGGTAACCCTATTTCATATTAAATGTCAAATATTGACACAAATGTATCCTTTTTCTTTTTTTTGCGGGTGGGATATCATCAAATGACTTCCCCCGCTCTGGGCGGAGCGGGGGGGCATGTCAGACTTTTACTGACTAAAACCCACCCATGTTCCTTCTGTTGCCCTTTACGTTCCGGGGCCGCGGTATCTCTTTCGAACAACCCGCAACCCCGGCAGGGAGACAAATGTATCCTTATCCTTACTTTTATATAATTATAAAAGCGAAAGTGAGTTTGTTTGTTACTTCTTCACGCCTAAATGGCAAAACAGATTTTGATGAATTTTGGTACAGAGATAATTGAGACCCTGAAAACGGACATAAGCTACTTTTTGTCTCTTTCTAACCCCCCACTTCCCTAAAATTAAGAGGGTGGTAGTTTGTATGAAGCATTCCGCAATGTTCAAGGTAGGAAGGTAAAAATTGGTATGCGAACTATTTGTCACTAACAAAAACATCGTGGATTATTTTTTTTGGAAATCTGCCCCCAACCCCTTAAAAGAGGGGATAAAATTTTATATGGGACCCTTCGCAGTTTTCAAGGTAGAAAGCTAAAAATCGGTACACCCACTCTTTGTTACCAACGAAAAATACCTGCAAACTGTTTAACCCCGGATTTAACGCGAGCGAAGCCGCGGGCAAAAGCTAGTTTTTAATTTATTTATAAGTTAGGTAGTTAATTCTTAATATAATTAAAAAAAAATGATATATGTTTTGTTTTGTGCCAGCTCATTTTGTGTATGCAATGAGATTTAGTACACCCTATCCTACACATGATAATTCAAACGAATATGTTTGCATAAATAAACCGGCCAAGTCCGAATAGGACTTCCGCACCGTGACTTGAGTACAGACGCCTGCACATCAAGCTACTACAATCTGTCAGATTTCTTTGATAGATTTTCGACTTTATTTCTAAAGTATTAGGTTCAAGGTTCATTGGGAAAAATAGACAGTTTCGGGTAGCTTGACCTGCTGGCGTCTGTTTCGTTTTAATATTTCAACTAGATACCTGCACGCGTACCCGAGATAAAGGTTTTTGACAGACAGACGGACGGACAAAAAAGAGATCCTATAAGAGTTTCTTTCCTTTAAAGGAACGGAACCCTAAAAAGGTAAGGACGCAGCTACAATCTGCTTAATGGCATTAACCTATGATAAGCTACAAATGCGTAGGATCGGCAAACAAAAATTCGAACTAGAATTTTACTATTGAAATAAACCCACTCGTATTTCAAGCAAATGTTTGCTTTGGAAAATTAACAGAAATAATCTCAAAAGGCCATTCATTTATTACGTAATCGTATCGTACGTACGTGTCGCGGGTTCGATTCCCGCACGAAACAAATATTTGTATGACCTACAGATAGATGTTTCGGGTCTGGCTGTTTGTGTATGTGAATTTAAATGTTTGTAAACGCACCCACGATACAGGAGAAATTCCTAGTGTGGGGCAACGTTTTTTTTAAAAGAAAAAACAAATGACAATCGACTGCAAAAAAGAAGAAGGTTCTCAATTCGACTGTATGTTTGTTACGTGTTTTCTGCGTCAATTGTGGGCAGATATTCCCGAAGATTTATTTTCGTTGGATCCCAGTTTTTGATCCCATTTTTTAGGTATTAACGATGGGTCCCATTTGTTATTACCATTGAATCCCATTTTATGACAACATGTGTACATTTCAGAAGAAAAGTGATTTACTTTTATTAAATATTTCAAAAACACCGTGTGTGT
This sequence comes from Ochropleura plecta, assembly GCA_905475445.1. NCBI lineage: Eukaryota > Metazoa > Arthropoda > Insecta > Lepidoptera > Noctuidae > Ochropleura > Ochropleura plecta. Next base: position 3,414,809 of record FR997735.1, read on the forward strand.
ATTTTGGATTTTTTAGGATTGTTGCCACTGGGGAATAAATGAGACAAATGATGTACTCCAAATAGTACTAGACTGGCATGAGTTAAAAATGATCAGGTTTATTTGTGATGTTTATAAATAAATAAATATGAACGCCTTCAAAACAAGCGCCTCTAAGCTCAAAAAAAAAATACTGCCGTCATAATTTTTCCATATTTTTTTTATATAATGTGGCCGTTTCTGGCACACAGGTCACGGTTTTAACCTAACCTTTTTTTGTAAATAAGTAATTATCCTAATCTAAATAGTTCAGTTCCGGGTAAACAACTAAAAACAATCTCTTTTTTCTATAAATGCAAGTCGTTTGTGGCACTCGCCGGCCGCTGCCGCGGCACCGCTCGCTCCGCTCGCTCGGCTCGTGCGTAGGAGGTCACAGTTTTAACCTAACCAAACCTAGTTCCCGGTTCCTATAATTTGTTTGGGTAATGAAATTTTGTCCAAATCTTTTCGGAAAAACGGCAGGCACCCGTTATTCTAACATAACCTATCCACATACCCAAATTTCATCCAAATCAGTCTAGAAGTTTGAGCGTGTTGGAATAACAAACATACATACAAAATTTCGCCTTAAAATATTATTGTGATTTTGTTGTTGGATGTACCCGCATTCAGATGTTTTTAAACATCTGGGATCCAACGGAAATAGTTTTTGGGATTCAGTGGCAATAAAACGTATTTTTTTAGTATTTTTCAAATTTGGGATTCAACGGAAATATATAATAATGTTTTGTGGGATCCAACGCCAAAAATATTAAAGTGGGATCAAAAACTGGGATCCAACGAAAATAAGCGTTCCCGAAGGGGCCATCATCTGCCTGGCTCCTGTCCCGACTATGTTCGCGGCAGATCCCAGCCAAACAGATGCAGTTGCCGCATTTCAAATGGACCATCTGATACGACCTCTTCAAACCAGTAATTAGATACCTATTAAATGTGACAAATGAATACAAGCTGATATGTTTACTAAGATTTAACTGAGTTATGCCAGGACAGCGTAGTGGGATCCCCTCATACTTAAGTAATAACGCTGTAATAACAACATTGTAAATCCAAATGATTTTAAAAGAGTAACCATGGAGTTTATTGCCGGTTCTTCTCCATAGGAAACGACAAACCCGAACCGTGCACCTTTTCTCGACGTTTTATAAATGCCCATGTAGGCCTATGTGAAATAAAAATATTTTGATTATTGAGTCCTTCTGACTTTTCTCGCTCTGGACGATCGAAAGAGTGTCAGACTTGCATGTAGCGACTAAAACCCATTCATGTTCCATTATATCCTTTTGCCTTTTGTGTTCCGGGGCTGCGTATGCTGGTATTTCATACGACAACCCGCAACCCTGCTTAAAGTAACCATGAAATAAAAACTACACTTGCACAATATTATTTCAAGCCTTTTTCTGACATCGTATCTCTCCCGGGAGCCCAGTAAATTATGAAAACAACGTTATTGGATACGGAATACTTTGGTTTCTTGTTTTTACAGCGTTTAATATTAGAACATTGTAACTAATTTGTATTTTGAGCTGAAAACAGATATTCATATAGCAGATATTGCAAAAAAAAAAAAAAACTTCCGGAAGTCGGTGACTTTTGTTGATTTCGTTGACTTTTTTGCCACAGACTTCCGGAAGTAAAGTTATTTTCCAATTTTTTTGTCTTTGTTTTGGAAGTCGATTTAATTTTTTTACTAAAAAGTTTTTTATTTCAGCATTTTTATTAGTTATGGTATAACATAATGATTATATACACATATTTTTTATCGAGTATTCATTTTCCATTGTTACTAAAAGATTAGCAGATCATCCATATAGACATGGAGAAAAAAATATGTAGTACTCAAAGTAATCTAAAATATGTATGTATTTATAAATTATATAAGTATGTATATCAGTTGTCTGGTTACCATAACACAAGCTCTGCTTAGCTTGGGATCAGATAGCCGTGTGTAAGTTGTCCCAAGATATTTATTTATTTATTTTAGATATTTAAAGACGCCTGGACTGATTTGCAAAATTCTTTTTTTGTTTGATAGGGTATACTTCCCAGGTGGTCCCATATCAATTTTAATTTATATTGCTTTGGTAGTTTATGCCCATATTTTTTTCTCTATGGCTATATGAATGATTTAGCTAATCTTTTAAAAACAATGGAAAATAAATGCTTGATAAAAGTTATGTGATATAACATTATTCTGGGGAGTTTGTTCCGCCACTTCTTCTTCCCAGCTAAAACACTAGGAAGTGGCGAAGGGCGGGGCGTTTTTGTGGGACTGTCTCTTGTAATGTGACGTTCAAAAAGTGCTGATTATCAGCCTAATTTGAATAAATGACTTTTGACTTTGACTTTGACTTTGATTCCATAACTAAAAATGTTGAAATAAATAATAAACTTAAAAAAAATCCTTACTAATATTATAAAAGCGAAAGTGAGTTTGTTTGTTACGTCTTCACGCCTACATGGCTAAACCGATTGTGATGAATTTTGGTACAGAGATAGTTGGCACCCTGGAGACGGACATAGGCTATTTTTTTTTAAGATTGAGATGTGAGGAAGAAAGAGGGAAGAAAAGGGAAAACTTAGCATTGCTATTACAATAAATAAGGCGCTTGGGCAAAAACTACAGGTAGCAGGTACCTGTAAATCAGGAAAGGGGAACCGTGTTACCCCGTATTTAACGCGAGCGAAGCCGCGGGCAAAAGCTAGTAAATAATAAGTGGTCATAACTGAAGTACTAACGAGCAATGCACTGCGTCTTTGTTTTAGAACGATTATAAATAAAACGTCTATTGTTAGTCTTGTAGCTGGGCAGTGTGTGTGTGCAAACGTTTACAGTTGCAATTAAGTTTCTATTCTAGTGTTCATGTTTTCAAAGTCAACATTATCTGCCTAGCCTTTTCTGAACTAAGTCGTTGTCGAATTTCAGTCTAGATGCAGCTGAGTACCAGGATTTGGACATGGAGCGACTGCCTATCTGACCTCCACAAGTTAGTACCAGTTAGTACTGGGTAGAACGATACGCCTTCGTAAGTCTGGTTGTCAGACTTACGGGCCATTGATGACTGTCAAACATCTACAAATGACAGCCGGGACCAACAGCGTATCGTGCTTTTAAAGGATACCTCATGCAAATATTGACACTCCTAACACTTTTAGTTTCTGAGATTCCGTGATGAGGAGTAAAAGACAATAAAAGAAATAATGAGAAAAATGATATAAACTAGTTCTCCGTTTTCTGTTGATTCCGCAGAGATGAAAAAGGTTGAATGTTTTAGGGTCACATCCAGTAGGATGTGCGCTTATTTGTTACGTCTTCACGCCTCAATGGCTAAACCGATTTTGATGAATTTTGGTACAGAGATAGTTGAGACCCTGGAGACGGACATAGGCTATTTTTTTTAAAAGATTGAAATATGAGGGAAAAAACGGGAAGAAAAGGGAAAACTTAGCATTGCTATTACAATAAATAAGGCGCTAGTCCAATAACTGCAAGTAGCAGGTACCTGCAAATCAGGAAAGGGGAACTGTGTTACCCCGAATTTAACGCGAGCGAAGCGAAGAGGTAGATTATAGTCTGGAATAACACATAGGATACTTGCTTTTCGATCACCACGCGGCCGAAACCGCGGGCACCAGCTAGTCTAAAATATACTCGTCTTCCAATCCAGAGATTAATTCTCGTCCTTAGAGCACAACAACGTCCTTACAACCACAAAGGATCAATAACTTGCGGAATCTTCAAGGGAACATTTTACTGCCTACCCAACCAATGAAATTGGTTGGTATTATGAGTAATTAAATGTTTTGTGTTTCTTGTGGAGATAGCGACATAAAATAAATAGGTGATCGCCTTATTTTTTCAAGGTTTTCAACACTTTTGATGTGACAAAGTCTCACTCCGCAAGTAGTTATTTTTTTTTTTCAAAAACTAGTTGGCATGTCATTGGCAGTTTATATAAGAGGCTAAAGACTTTTCGATAAGTGCTACAACTATGAGTAAACTGAATATTTTAAAGATAATTAAGAAATCTGGACGTTGACGTATCTGCTGACGTCTAGGATGAAATAAATGAAAATAAAAGTTTGTGTTCAATACCATTTTCTTTTTTTTTTTTAAAGTTTGGCGGTTAGAAAAGAAACAAATAATATTTCATCTGTGACATTTACAGGAAATAAATCCTACTATAATATAATAAATGTTTGTGAGGATGGATGATATATGGATGTTTGTTATTCTTTCACGTCAAAACGGCTGAACGGATCTTGATGAAAGTTGGCACAGAGGTAGATTATAGTCTAGAATAACACGTTAGTAGGATACTTTTTATTAGACATCACGCGGGCGACGCTGCGGGCGCCAGCTAGCTAGCTATATAAAGCTTGTATAAGATACATTTTGCCGGTTAGGCAGACGACAATCTCCTAGGTTGAACTGCGAGAAACCATGTAAAAAAACCATTTTGCTAGAGAGTTAAGCTAATGACTCACATCGTTATCAATCTGGTTCCTTTCATAATATCTAGTTTTAAATGTGCGGTAAATGTTAATAAATCGATCGTAATTAAAACGATAACTAGAAGCAATTATAATAACATTATTTTCTCTACCTTCCTTTTTAAAAAAACAAGTACAGTAATGTACTGCTAGCATTCCTTAGTAGTTGGAAATCTCGAGTCTCATTTAATATTTATTGAAAAGACTCGATTCTAAATATTTATCGTCGGAATATGTTATGTGAAGAGCTTCATGGTTGTATATTCCATCTGCCTAGCCTTTTCCCAACTATGTTGTTCTTCCAGTCTAACCGGATGCAGCTGAATATCAGTATTTTACATGGAGCGACTGCCTATCTGACCTCCACAACCCAGTTAGTACTGGGTAATGCGATACCCCTTGGTAAGACTGGTTGTCACACTTTCGGAACACTGACCACCTATAACGACTGTCAAAGATCTACAAATGACAGCCGGGACCAACGGCTTAACGTGCTTTCCGAGGCACGGAGGAAACTCGGTATGTAAGGGGTGGTCACCCATCCACAGACCAACCTAGGCAAGCGCGGCTTAACCTAAAGATCGACCCGAGCGGCTGCTATTATTTAGCCACGAGCTCCTCCTTCTATGGTTGTATATTCCACGAGAGTGAATTCCGACACGAGTATATTAGGTTAATGTATGGTTAATTTTAATAGAAGTTTCAAGGATTAGACCTAAAACAATGTTAATTAATTCGTCTACGATAACGATATTGTTTTCATGGTCACGTAAACAAATACAAAGTTTGTTGTTAATACGAGTAGTGACAAAGTTACATTACTGTTTTGTTTACATTGATACTTGGTTTTGCTTCCGACGCAAACTTTAATGCCCATAAAAAACCATGTTTTTTATTACCCCCTGAGGCAAATAAATAAGGATTTTTTACTAAGAACACTGGCGTTTCACATCTTTTCTAACCTCTATAAATTATTGTGAACTCGTGTAAAAACATAGTTTTAAGAGCAGGGTTTGAATTATACGGTGTTGCGGGTTATTCGAAAAAGATACCGCGGCCCCGGAACATAAAGGGCAAAACAAACAAAAAACTAACACTACCTCCCTCTCCGCCCAGAGAGGGGGAAGATACTTGATGATTTACCATCTGCGAAAAAGTGTTTTGATTATACCACTCGTTTTTTTTTACGGAAGGTATGTCGTCAAATTACTGCTCCCGCTTTTAGCGGGTCATTAAACTGTTAAATAATATAACAAAATGTCGTACAGAACTAGCTTAGTAGATAATATTTCTAATAAAGTATAACAACTCACCCTGAACCGAAACTTTCCGATCGGAGGTCTCGCATATGGAACACCTTGGAAGCTGGCGTAGGACCGTCCCTTTGTGGACACCTTCCAAGCACCCTGAAGAACCCCATGAGCCACTCTTATAGTGGGGTTTGGAGCTTGAGCGGCAATCAAGCCGACAATTGTTAATAATAAGAATAACCTTAACGACATTTTTTTTAAATAGCAAGATGGCGTCCTTAACGTGCGTGCGTCGGCGCAGGTGGCTGGCGCAGGACTGGCTGGATGCATAGACGTTCTGTTTATAAAACAAGTTGTAGACCTGTTGGCTTAGAATTAAAGCTACATGTAATACACAACAGATAATACATGTCAGCCGAGCGTCCGATTGCGTTTGACCGATTATGTGATGCTGATTGTTGTTCTAAGTTTGATTAGTCTGGTATCTATGGACATTTTCTATACTGTAAAAGTGTAAATATGGCTGCGTTAAAAATGAGAAAAAAAATCATCTTCTAAAAAAACGGGGTCTGCCACATCAAATTTAAATATGCACCTACCTGTTTTTCTATGATATATATTAACATTTGCGAAAAACTGATTTCCGAAACCATCCTAAAAAGTGAAGAATATCTTTTATCGGATTCCAGTTATTTTGTTTGTTTCATTGACTTTTTTGCAATCGAATTCAAATAATAAAGTTCTTTTTTAGTTTTTTTTTGGAAATCTGCTATTTTTTTTTGCAAAATTGTATTTTATTTTCTTTCTTTGTTATTTTAGAGAAGTTTTTATCACACATAATTTTGACTTTATTACGAGATTTTTTTATGATACGATCATCATCTGCCTAGCCTTTTCCCAACTATGTTGGGGTCGGCTTCCAGTCTAACCGGATGCAGCTGAATATCAGTATTTTACATGGATCGACTGCCTATCTGACCTCCACAACCAGTTAATACTGGCTAATACGATACCCCTTGGTAAGACTGGTTGTCAGACTTTTGGAACACTGACTGCCTGTAACGACTGTCAAAGATCTACAAATGACAGCCGGGACCAACGGCTTAACGTGCTTTCCGAGGCACGGAGGAAACTCGGTATGTAACGGGTGGTCACCCATCCACAGACCAACCTAGGCAAGCGCGGCTTAACCTAAAGATCCTCCTCCTTTTATGATACGATCATGTCATTAAAATAGACGAGGAAGACTCGTATCATAGAAGATAACTCGAAAACTACCAAAGTAGAGTTTATATTTGTTATGGGACCAACGCACAGAATGAAAAAAAAAACAATAAAGTCAGACCACAAATCACAAAGAAACGACGAATTAAAAAAAATGCATAAACTTCTCCTTATTAAAATTACGGCAAATTTAATAAAAAAAAACTGTTCATTTCGCACTATAGCTTTAATATTTAATTCTTATTAGAAACGCTGCTATTCGGATTTGGCGTGGCGGGTTTATCCCTAAATTTATAAATATCTAATAAGCGCTAATCTTACATTAATTATTACTTAAACTTTGCGTATTTAAAAATACACGCCCTTTTAAAAAATATTAAACTTTAGAAAGATATTTTTGGGTTAAAAAGGAATATAAAAGAGTACTTAAAGAATAGGTTCGTTTGGCCGCGAACTGGAGACTTCGCTTGCTAGGGATGTCCATAAACCGGTTTTTGAAGAGACTTTTCAAGAGTTGTCAGTGCCCACTTCAACAAGAAAATCAGTATCTAGTGGCTTTTTGATCGTTGTCTTTAGTTGGCTGCTCCATCCACTTGCATTAAGTAATTTAAATTTCAGTTATGAAAAATAGGGACCCTACTATTTGAAAGTAACGTTAAGAGACTCCATACAATAAAAGTTTGAAAATTTACGTTTTTCAATTGATCCGTACATTTAAAAGGCATAAAATATATGCAGTACTTCAAAGTATTGCATATATTTTGATGCTCTTTCCTTTTGCAGCAATATTTTTTTGAATTATTGTTTTTTCAAATGAATACAGACATAAATACGAAATAATTTGACTTCAATTATTTTTGGAGAACCTTTCATTTCATCAATTAGTTTTTATCGTAAAATCTTCAAGTTCCACCCACCCTCACAACAATCTTAAATCTATATATAGATAGAAAATAACACACAGAATATTATGTGTATATGCAAAATGTATGCAAATTGTAATGGAAATCTGTAGAGGGGTGACATCGCAGGCGTGAAAGTGGAATAAGCACACACATACAGGATGTAAACCAACCATCATCATTTTAGCTGCCACGGTTCATTTTTAATTGAATTATGCTTTCTGGACGCTCTTACTATGCACGTCGTTCTGTATCGTTCTCACATATTTGTATAACCTCAACATGAATGATGTAAATACGATTTTGTAAAAATATTATAATTTAAAAGAGTGTCCATGGAGTTTCTTGCCCATTCTTCTCCATAGAGATCAACGCTTTGGAATGTGCAACTACAGTACTTTCACAAGTTATTATGCCTTGTGACCGGAGCTGTAGCTTCATCATTTTGTTTCTTGACATTCAAAAGTGCCTGTTATGGTCTAATTGAAATAAATGCTTTGAATATGAGTTTAATTTTGAACTCTTCAGTAATGGTCTAATTGAAATAAATGCTTTGAGTTTGAGTTTGAATCCTTCACGAAACCGTGAACCATGCATTCTGTACGTCAAATTAAGTAACTCTACGGCAAATCGATTGCTGCGAATCGACTTTTTTTCGCTCAAAACTGATGGATGCATTGTCAGTACGGGGTTCGAGGACCTCCTTGAACCCCGTACTGACAGTAAAGATAATACATTAACCATAGATTTAGGATCTTTTTGAAAAACAGTTTTGTTTTTAGATTTTGGTGTGCAATAAAGTATATTCTATTCTATTCTACATTTAAATGTTGGATTACTGATTATCATACTGACTACACCTCATCTGCTTATAGTCAACACGACTGATTGCAAGATAATGAAAAAAAATAAAAGATACAAAAAACTTGGATTAAAAAAAAAACATGAATACGTTGGAATTTTGACCCCCGTTATCTCCGTAAGTAGTAGTTTCCCAGGTATGTTCTAGAACAAAAACAAATATCGCAATATACATATGAGTATCTTTAGACTTCGTTAAGGGTACTCTTACACCCTTTATATAGTTTACATACGCATATTATTTAGGGTGAACTTCCCAAGGTTATTTCAATGTAGGTCAACCAAAATCAGCTTCCTTGTAACTAAGGGTCGGCGCAAGTGACGATCGCCCTGAGGACACGGTGGAGCACACAGTGGCGATCTGCCCAGCGTGGGCGGAGCACCGCCGTGCCCTCGTAGAGGCGATCGGCGGCGGCGATCTCTCGCGTCCGGTCCTGGTTCAGGCCATGGTCCGGAGCGAGAGGGAATGGGAAGCGGTCACCACCTTCTGCGAAGCAGTAATGCTAGCAAAGGAGGTGGCCGGGCGTTTGAGGGAGAGAACATCTGCCCAACCCAGCCGCCGCGGGAGGCAGTAGATGCGGGCTTGTGGGCGGTGAGCAATGGGTAGTTCACCGTACGTCCGTCGATTGACGACAGGCCGTGTCGACGGCGCGTTCGTGTTTCACGCGCGCCTCAAAGAGAGTCAGCAAAGCAGAGGGGCTTGCCAGAGCCTCCGCCTGTCGGGGTTGCGGGTTGTTCGAAAGAGATACCGCGGCCTCGGAACGTAAAGGGCAATAGAAGGAACATGGGTGGGTTTTAGTCAGTACAAGTCTGACATACCCCCCCGCTCCGCCCAGAGCGGGGGAAGTCATTGGATGATTTCCCACCCGAAAAAAAAATAAAAAAAAGGGTCGGCGCAATACGTTTTATATTTTCTATTGTCAGTCTAAAATGTAACACTGTTGCGGTCTGCCCCGTTTGGGCGGAGCACCACTGTGTCCCGGCGGTGGCCTCTCGGTTCATGGTCCGGAGCGAGAGGGAATGGGAAACGTTTACCTCTTTCTGCGAAACAACTATGCTAGCAAAGTAGGTGATTAGATGTTTGAGGGCGCGTTCTGCAGTCTCCGTTCTCTTCCACCAGGAACTGTCTGATGGAATAAACAAAACCTATCATAACAAAACATTAACTTATTTGCTGCCTTTGGCACATAGATAAATATCTTACAGACAAAGATAGAATTTTCATAAAAACATAAATCGTGTTAATCATGTTATTACCAGGCAACAAATGCCTATAGATACACAGACTAATCATAAACTATTAATCTAATTCGTATCAAAAAACTTATTTAACTACTATTTACACGTACGCTGCGTGGTGTCTTTAACCGTCCTCAGAAATCAGTCCTCGGAGTGTCAGACTTTTGCTGACTAAAACCCACCCATGTTACTTCTTTTGCCCTTTATGTTCCGGGGCCTTTCGCCCCTTTATACATATGTGAACTGAAATTCTCTTCAATGATGGACAATAAAACTTAAACGAGAAATATACTTCAATTCGAAAATGATTTGCTTATTTATTTATTTATTAAAACTTCATGCACAAGTAAAAAAACATTCTACAAAGGTGGACTTAATGCTTTCGGCATTTTCTACCAGTCAACCATAAGGTGATGCAGAGACAAAAACATAGTAGGTGCAATGTGACAGAAAATATTAATATTTTTAAATAAAATAGCACCACGATTTGACTTATTTTGAAAAATAAACAAGCCCGTCCTTCTCATGGAAATTGTGTTTTTTATCGTAGTTTAGAACCTCGCCTTTTCCTTTTGCTGGCGACGCAATGCGATCCCCTTAAGGGTCGCAACCCACAGATTGAATAACTCTGATTTATACAATGGGCACATGAATCTTAAATTAGATAAAAGATACTTTATTTTGCAAATATGGGTGGTAAATAAAGGAAAACAGGATCAGCCATATTTTAACTGTGGGCATGCAAAATGTTAAACAAACTAAAATTAAATAACAAACACCTTCCACGAACTAAAAAAATATTATAGGTATAAAATGCACAAACAAAACACCTTTTGAAAAAACTAAGTACCTACATCGGCATAAACTTGAAATTCCTTTGCAGTTTTCAGAGATGCGTGTCATGGGTTGGATCTCGGTACCTATGACTTATCAGTCGAACGATCACATTACACTACTTATTTTTACACCGAGGGTTCCGTACAAACTTGCAACATCAACAGCCATCTCTTTTGACTGCGTAGACTTACGCCCGGTTCCAATAAACTGAAACGATTCGTTTTGCTTGATGATGATGATGATGATGATAGGACTCCATTATCCGCACGTAGACTCCCATTCGGTCCGTTGTGCGTGGGGGTCCTGGCTAACATAGCCAGCCCAACTCCGCCCAGAAGCACAGAAGTTTCCTGGGGACTTCACAGGCTTCGCGGAGCGACCTCACTGTTCCGAGGATTTGTTCACGTTGAGAAGCCACAGCGTCGCATTCCAGGATGACGTGGGCTGCTGTTTCCTCGGCGCTAAAGCAGCCTCTGCAAAGAGGACTGTCTGTGGCGCCTGTGTTAAAAAGGTGTTTGTTTAAGGGGCAGTGGCCCGTAATTGTCCCTATCAGTATTCTGAGGTTGTTCCTACTAAGGCTGAGAAGTCGTTTGGTTAGTCGCGGATAGACCTTAGGCATGGCCATTTTAGACTGCCTGCAGTCTGTTGCCCGTGACCATTTGTTGTTGTGTAATTCTGTGGATCTTTGGCGAATCCACGATCGGAACAGAGAGAAAGGTAGGGGGAGGAGTGGATACGGGCCTAGCACTACCATCTCAGAACCTCTCTTTGCGAGTTCGTCAGCAGCGTCGTTGCCAAGGGATCCACTGTGCCCTTTAATCCACTGGATTGTGATTCGATTTGATGTCGATATACTCTCCAGGGCGAGGTGACACTCGAAAATTAGTTTGTTGTTTGTTTGCTTGTTTTCTAAAGCTTTAAGCACGGCTAAGCTGTCGGATATGAATCTAATATCATAGTCGTGTATTCCTAACCGCCTTACGGCAGTCGCAGCTTCTGTCAAGGCGACGCACTCGCATTGAAAAATGGAGCTGTGTGTGCCTAGCGGTATGTGGAAATTAATGTTGAGGTCTAGGGAGTGTACGCCAGCCCCTGAGCCGGATTGTGTTTTAGAACCGTCTGTGTAAATGCGTACTTCGTGGACACCTGACTGGTCCCTTTCCTCCTCTATTGTTTGAATGTTGTATTTTTTGTTAAACATGGGTTGATTTGGTGTCCTATCACACGGGGCTGCGATGAGAGGTTGATACTCGATCGCCCGGTCCAGGATGTTAGTGTGGGGACTGCTGTGGTTTTTGCCCCATATGCCTAAGTGCATTAGCCTGATGGCAGCGAGAGCTGCCTCCTGCTGTATGTAGAGGTCGAGGGGAGTTATTTGGAGGGCAATCTCCATTGCCGCAGTTGGCGTGGTTCTCATGCAGCCTGTGATAGCTGAGCAGGCGAGTCTTTGGAACCGTTTGAGCTTGTTGGCGGTGGTCGAGAGTTCAGTTCTCGGCCACCAAACTAGGGCACCATAAGCCAGCATTGGCCTAATCACAGCTGTGTAAAGCCACAGCGTAATTTTTGGAGAGAGCCCCCATTTGTTTCCTAACATTTTTTTGCATTGGTATAGGGCGATTGTGCATTTGTTGAGTTTATGGTCAAGATGCTTGTTCCAGAGGAGTTTGCTATCAAGGACCACTCCCAAGTATTTGACCTCTTCTTTGAGCGTTGGTTCTGAGTTAAAAAGCTTTGGTAGTCTGTGGGGTCCGAGGACCCTCTTGTTAGTGAACATTATTAATTCTGTTTTTGAGGGGTTGACCGAGAGTTCATGTTTTGCACACCAGCCCTCGATTATTCTAAAAGCTTTTCTCATGAGGTCGCATAAGACGCCTTCAAATTTCCCAGATATTAAGATTGCTATGTCATCTGCATAGCCAACCGAGTAAAGACCGCACGCGTTGAGTTCCTTAATGAGCTCATTAACGACTAAATTCCACAGTAGTGGTGACAGCACTCCACCCTGTGGGCAGCCTCTACATACGATACATCGTGTGGTGGTGTTAACAGTAAATTGAATAGCGCGATATTTTAACATGTTATTTATCCATTCTATAAGAGTTTGTGCGACTCCATGCTCGGCCAGTGCCTGGCTGATGCTGGAGAAGTTTGTTTTGTCGAAGGCCCCTTCTATGTCGATAAAGGCGCCCAGGGTTGGATTTTTGATTTTTAGAGCATTACCTATACGCGAGACTACGCTGTGTAGTGCTGATTCGGTTGATTTGCCTGCACAATAGGCGTGTTGGTTGGGGTGTAAAGGTTTTAATATTGATATTTGGTTTCTTATCTTCCTGTCCCCCAGCCTCTCCAGTGTTTTTAGGAAAAACGAGGTAAGGCTAATGGGTCTAAAGGACTTGGGTTGGGTGTAGTCACCCCTACCAGGTTTTGGAATGAAAATTATTTTTACTTCGCGCCATTTCAGGGGGATGTAGCGGTGAGCTAGGCAAGCTTGGAAAACCATGACTAGGTAGTTAGCTAGTAAGTCACCGCTCCATCTAAGCAGAGCAGGGAAGATACCATCCATGCCTGCTGCCTTGAAAGGTAGAAAGGTGTTAATTGCCCACATTATTTTATCTTTGTCAATTACTTCTGACGCTACTTCCCAGTCTATGCTGTTAGTGGCCCTCTCCCTATGCGGTTCCCAAGTTCGCTCGGTGGCGATCTGGCAATCCGGGAAGTGAGTTGCAAGAAGTAGCTCGCTTGTTTCTGTGTCGTTTTTAGTGTAGGTGTTGTCCGCTTTTTTTAGGCAGCCTATTGAGTGGTCTGTCGCTTGAGCGAGACAGTTCTTAACCCTCAGTGCCTGGTTGTTATTTTCAATGTAAGTACAGAAACGTCTCCAGCCGTTTTTACCCCTGAGACGTATTAGTTTTTTGTAGGTTCTACGAGTTTTGGTGTAACGGTCCCAGTCGTCTGGCGATCGTGTGTTCATGGCCCTGTTGAACAGTCTTCTTAGCCTGCGGCGGTGTCTTTCTAAATCGGGACCCCACCAAGACCGCCTGACTCCCTGCCTAGGTACAGTGAGTGGACAAGACTGTTCGTAACTAGAGAAGAGAATTGATGTGATGTTATCTACATGTTGGTCTATATTTGTCACAGTTATTTCCGCCGGTAGAGGGTCTAACTTTCCTAGCTCGGCATTGACTAGTCTAATGAACTTAGATTTGTCTGTATTTCGAGGAACCCTTATTGGCTGTGGTTTAGGTAAGTTATAGTTTATAGTAAAACGGATCCACCTGTGGTCTGAGCATGATACTTCATTTGATACATGCCAGTCAAGTACGGAGTTAGAGATACCTGGTGTTACTATAGTTAGGTCTATTATTGTTTGCGATCGTACGTTAATAAAGGTTGGTTCTGAGCCTTTGTTAAGTAAGATAAGGTTATTGCTAAGAATAAATTCAAGCATTCCCTCACCTCGGTTGTTGGTTTTAGCATTACCCCAGAGAGTGTGGTGCGCGTTTGAGTCTGTTGCGATGATTAGCTCCAGTCTCTCCTTTTCACAGTACTCCACCAGCGAGGCGAGCTCCGGTAGGGGAACGTCCTCGTCGCCTGGCAGGTAGGCCGAGGCTAGTACAATGTCCGGGAGATCTTGTTCTGCTCTAGAAAGCCTAGTTGCTGTCAGGTTTCTTGAACAGAATTCGTTTATTAGCAAGGTATTTACATGTTTAGGAACAAATATGCAAGTTCGTGGTTTACTTACGGAGGTGTCTAGCAGCAACTTGCCTCCGATGTTGGCGAGACCACATATTCTGTCGCCCCTGATCCACGGCTCTTGGATAAGGGCTATGGTCTCTCGTTGGTTGTCCAGCACTCTGCGCAAAGTGGCCGACGCAGTCTGACTGTGCTGGAGGTTGGTTTGCAGGATATTAGTTGCCCCGCAAGGGAGAAGAGCAGAGGCTGCCGTCATCGACCTCAGTCTCCTCCCCCGACGGAAAGCAATCCTCGTCCGTTGTCAGTCCGGGCGAGGGTGGATCCTGCGTTGGTTCCACCTCCATGGTTGCCGTGGAGGTTTCACGCTCCACCGCTACCGCATCAGTCACCATCGCGGAAGGCGGCGATGAGGACGCAGGCCGCAGTGGATCGTGCTCTGGTCCAGGTACAATGGAGGCCTGGTTTTTTGTTGTTGTTTCCGCGGCGAGTTCCTTACGGGGGGCATCCACCTCCAGAAAGCGGATGTAAATGCTCCCCATGAGGTAATAGACGCGCCTCTCCTGTTCTTTAATTGTTTGTACCATGGACTCTGGCACACGGAAGTACAGGCAGGTGCCCTTGGGATCCTGCCGGACCCTCTCGTGTGTCAGGGTCCATGAGTTAATATTTAAGTTGGGGTTCTGCCTCGAAAGCAACTTGAGCAGAGTCGGGGTGCTATCGGTATTGTCCGGTACGAAGAGTAGGCAGAGTGCCTTCTTCGGAATTTCGGATTGAGGCCGAACAGTTAATTTAGTCCCCAGTATCGGGGACGGCATGTTTGCGATGATCTCCTTGAGCCAGGCTAGCGTGAAAGCATCCTCACACCAGGTTTTGAGGACACCCTCAGCGAAATGGGCCCTACCTCGAAAGTGGATCGCGGTATTACCAGTTGGGTGGGAAGGTCCCGGTTCTGTCATGAGCAGTTCCCGGAGCTTTCCCTCTACGTTTGATCGGATCTCCTCCGCTTGTTCCTGTGACAAGTCCTCGAAAGGCTCGGTCATGACGGCGACGCACAGCTCATTGTTCCTGTACGCCGCTGTCGCTTCAGCGTAGCTCACCAAGGAACCGTCCACCATGTGGGAGCGAGCATGCTTGCTCTTCTTGCCTACCCCGGTTGGCGTGACGGTGTCCTCGGGTCGCGTTCGCTTCTGAGCCCTCCCCGAAGGATCCCCTTTGTTGGTTTTGTGTGAGTGTTTTTTACGTCCCCTGGGCCTCATACTGCGCTTTACAGTAACAGTGGCATCCGCACCCGCCGGTGCCGGGGTTGTTTCCGGCACTTTTGCAGGGCAGTCCGCCACGGCACTGCGCGGCGTAGCCTTGGCCGATGTGGTCAGACTCCTCTTTGAGGATGTTGACTTGCGGGAAACTGTTGTCCATTGTGGTTGTTTTGTTGGTGATTGAATGGCGTCTCTAAGAGATGACATGTCGATCACGGTCATGTTATGTGACCCTGCCGGTGGGGCTTCGGCTAGTCCCGTCAGGTCCCTACCAGAGACCGCAGACACTGACGCAGCCCCTGAGGGCGCATCTTGGGTAGCGATCTTCCTTAAGTCGCCGTGAGCGAGATCTAACTTCGACCTTGCGGCTAGGGTAGCGTTTGTGTTAGCGGGCGCATCCTTGGTCGAGGCAGAGGTCGGCGTTATCTTTGACGCAGCCTGGTTTGGCGCATTCTCGACGTTTGCCTTCCCCTTCCCGTCCTTGGACGCAGCCAGTGAGCGTTTGTGCTTGTTAGTGTGCCTACGGGCATCGGAGGACGCAACCTTAAGCGGATGACGCTTAGGTGCATTCTGAGACGCAGCCCTAGGTACTGTTATGTTTAGCGCATCCGAGGACGCAGCCCTAGCTGTGTTTGTGTGTGGCGCATCCGAGGACGCAGCCGTAGCTGTGCTTGTATGTAGCGCATCTAAAGACGCAGCCTGGGTGTTTTTTGGGGGTGGCGCATCCGAAGACGCAGCCTGTGTGTTTTTTGCCTCAGTATCCATAAGTTGGTTTTATTTTAATTCACCGTCGGAGCTCTCCACCCGCCACGGAGCCCTCAGTCGGGGACGTCTCTCGTTATTCGAGTAAACGCCAGAGATACTCCTTCGGTATAGGACCAGCTTAATCAGAAGTAGACGAACCCGCACGCAGCGAGGAGACACGAGACTGTTCACGACACGAGACTATGCCGCAAACTCATCCCGTGGCCCGCGCCGCGCCGGCTGCCCCCCCTCACTAAACCAGCCCTCGCACGACAGCCCGCTTATGGGATGCCTCAGCCGATTGATCGTGGGTAGCTACCCCACGACCTCCCGTGTGAGAGGAAATCCAGACCAAAGTGGTGTGTTGTGTGCAGATTGCTCCACTCAACCACCAGGACTCCTTCATCCCCCCGTACGGGTCCCCGCGCACGGCACAAACACGCGGGAGGTCATTACTATCCACCGTCTGCTCTTGTTCGATGGTGGACACGCAAGGGCATGACCTCGCCACCCCTGCATTTGTCCGCCTGGTGGTTTCTGTTACGTCTATTTCTGAAGGAACTAGACCAAAAACGGGGCGGCAACCACGGGAAGGTTTACCACCAGACTTGCTTTGAGGATCTACACGACTTGCGCTCACCCTCAAAGCCCCGCCACCTTATCTCCTCTGAAGGAGGTGATAAGGTAGGCCTGTATCTATACTACCAAGCAAGCAAGCGTGTCGTTGTGCAACCGTAAAAGCATATATACAAGCCCTCCCCTTCGTTTTGCTTACGGATAGTAGTTTTTTGACTCTCGTACTCTAGTTTCGTCTCGTAGAAAAAAAACCAACCCTCTAACGCCCGGTTCCAATAAACAAAAAAAGATTCGTTTTGCTTGCGGATAGTATCCGCAATAGTATAATATTATACCATCCGCAAGCAAAACGTTAGTAGGCGTTAGAGGGTTGGTTTTTTCAGTTCCAAGGGACCATAGATTTCAGTAGGTATATGGTTTTAATTTCAACTCGATACCTCTACCTATTCCCGAGATAAAGGGTCTTGAGAAGCAGATAGACAATCAGAAAGAAAGACCACAAATTGATCTTATAAGGGTCCCCTTTTTCTCTTATTAGGTACAGAACCCTGAAACCTCCCATAGTTGCAAACTAAATAGTTGGCAACCCTGTTCATTTATTTACAGAAAAAAAAGAAAAGAACGCTGTCGTCGTCTGAGTTATACAGCTTTATTCATTTTGTTTTACAAGTGTCTTACCAGACAGTGTTAGAGAATATTGAGGGTAATTCTGTTTGAAGTTGAGGAGTGAAACTAGAAGTTTGAATTTAGAACGGTGTACACAATTTAACTAAAATAATGAAATTATGTTGATGGCTCAGAATATGGTGATGGCCCAGAGGTTATGGCATCGCCTCTTATGCAATGTGTTGTGGGTTCAAATTGGGGCAAGTAGGTACTGTAGTAAAGTATCTTAGACATCACTGACATCGGTCAAGGAAAATCTAGACTTATAAATTAATATATGTCTGAAAATGCCAACCCGTTTTGAGCAAACGTGGCGGATCTATTCTTGTTCCTTCTCCGTATAAGATATAGGCATATTCCGCCTGCAGTGGGTCAGTAATAGGCTTATAACAATAAGTAATTAAGTATATTCTAATTTATAAAATTCTCATGTCATAGTTTTACTTGCGCCCGCAGCTTCGCCCGCGTGATCGTAAAAGAAAGTATCCTACTTAAATGTTATTTCAGACCATAATCTACCTCTGTGCCAAATCTCATAAAGATCCGTTTAGCCGTTTTGACGAGAAAGAGTAACAAACATCCATCCATCCTCACAAACATTCGCATTTATAATATTACTAGCTTTTGCCGCTTCGCTCGCGATAAATTCGGTATAACATAGTACCTGCTACTTGCAATTTTTGCCATAGCGCCTTATTGATTTGTAATTTCAACGCAAAGTTTTCCCTTTTCTTCCCTCTTTCTCCCTCTTGTCCCAATTTTTTTTAAATTAGCCTATGTCCGTCTCCAGGGTCCCAACTATATCTGTACCAAAATTCATCAAAATCGGTTTAGCCATTAAAGCGTGAAGAGGTAACAAACAAACTCACTTTCGCTTTTATAGTATTACTAGCTTTCGCCCGCGGCTTCGCTCGCGTTAAATTCGGTAGGTATAACACACCAAGCAGACCTGCAGTTTTTGCTCTTGCGCCTGCTTGATTTGTAATAGCAACGCTAAGTTTTCCCTTTTCTTCCCTCTTTCTCCCTCTTATCCCATTTTTTTAAATTAGCCTATGTCCGTCTCCTGGTTCCCAACTATATCTGTACCAAAATTCATCAAAATCCGTTTAGCCATTAAAGCGTGATGAGGTAACAAACAACAAACAAACTCACTTTCGCTTTTATAATATTAGTAAGGATATAGGATAGTAGGCTGTAGGATTGCAAAAAAATACGCAACTACTACTACTACTACGAGTAACGACTGTCATCTACAATTGACAGCTTGGAACAACAGTTTAACGTGGTTTCCAAGGTACGGAGGAAACTCGGTATGTAACAGGTGAACACTCATCCGTGGACCAACCTAAGCAAGTATGGCTTAACCTAAAGTCCCGAGTGACTGCTATTATTTAGCTACGATCTCCACAGGATACAGTCCGGTAGAAATTAGTAGATTAGCTGTAGGACGCTGCCCCTTTTAGGATAATCCCTTTGCGCCATCCGCTGGGCTTACTAATTAGAAAACGGAATTCCTGTTCTTTTCCGAGAAAAAACTTTTTTGCAAAAAATAAAACCGACTTCCAAAAAAAAAAGTGGAAAATAACTTTATTTCCGGAAGTCGGTGGCTTTTGTTGGTTTCGTTGACTTTTTTGCCACCGACTTCCGGAAATAAAGTTATTTTCCACTTTTTTTTTTGGAAGTCGGTTTTATTTTTTGCAAAAAAGTTTTTTATTTCAGCATTTTTAGTTATAGTATTAGGATATAATTCGCAAACACGGTTATTTTTAGCTTTTTAGTGCGTAGGTCCCGTCTTAAATACAAGCTTTAGGCAGTTGTCTCACCAACGACGAGAAAACGACTAACTATCGGCTATTTTCTCGCTCAAGAAACGTACAATAGAATACTTTCCGTGTGAATAAAAGAGATGCATATACAAACAGTTGATCGCTGACTGTTCACACTGCCGGCGAGCACTCGCTTCACTAGTTTGTCGCTGAGCGACAAGAGCTATGAAAGATAACACTCACTCGGCGATACTCGCCAAGCGATTAGAAATCACGCCGAGAGAGCAACCAGTGGTCATGTCATTTGGTCGCGTATGAGGCCGCAAGACTGACTGTACGCTTGACTGCCGCGAGCGAGTGATGCGAGTAATCGCCCGCCTCACTCGCACACTCGCTTATAGCCGAGCTACACAAATATCGGAACTACGCACTTGCTCCCCATGTCTCGCTAACTCGTTTCTAGTTCTAGCTCTACTCGTTACTCGTTAATCGTTGCCGGTGAGACAAGTGCCTTAGTTCCACATCACGCTATAGTATTTAATACTATCTAAATTATGCTTTAGTTTAAAACCAATTCAGAAATCTTAAGCATCATCGCCTAGGGGATACAGCTGATACTTGATCTAATGATTGATTATGTTTCTTAATGACTGGGTGAGGGGAGGGGAGGGGGTACGGGCACCCTCCTCCCACTCGCCTGCCTACCCTGGCGAAACCCATACTTAAACATGTGATTGCAGCAATCACGGCAGATTTGCGGTCATTTATTGAAGAGTTCCGTTGTATATCACTGAAGATCTATCACCAAATTAAAATACAATCACCTCAAAAAACTGCGATGACCTTCCAAATCATAGTGCATAGCGTTGTTCATTTGTCTTCGACAACCTCTAAAATTATATCATCAACGTAGACGAAGTCAATCTAATACGCATTATTAAAGATAACTCAAAAACTACTGGCCGGATCTTGATATTTTTTTTATGGGACCAAACGACAACCACCAGCTTTCGAATAAAAAAAGAATCATCAAAATCTGTTCACCCAGACCAGAGTTATGAGGTAACAAACACAAAAAAAAAAAAAAAAAAAAACATACAGTCGAATTGAGAACCTCCTCCTTTTTTGAAGTCGGTTAAAAACCAACATTAAAAGATGAAATATTGAGTAAGTCTAATTAACGTTATAAGGAAAAGTCTGAAATAATTTAATTAACCCTAAATGTAGCCGACCTCGTATCTTCTTTACCAGTCTTTTTCGTGTTTTTTTAGGGTTCCGTAGTCAACTAGGAACCCTTATAGTTTCGCCATGTCTGTCTGTCCGTCCGTCCGTCCTCGCTTAATCTCTGTGACCGTTAGCACTAGAAAGCTGAAATTTGGTACCAATATGTATATCAATCACGCCGACAAAGTGGTAAAATAAAAATTGGAAAAAAATGTTTTATTAGGGTAGCCACCCTATAATGTAAAGTGGGAAGTGTTTTTTTTAACCTAACGTGTGATATATTGTTGGAAAGGTATTTAAAAATGAATCGGGGTTTACTAAAATCATTTTTTGATAATGTCAATAATTTCGGAAATAATCGCTCCAAAAGTAAAAAACAATGTGTCCCCCCCCCCCTCTAACTTTTGAACCATAAGTTTAGAAAATATGAAAAAAATCTGAAAAGTAGAACTTTACAAGGACTTTCTATGAAAATCATTTTGAACTTGATTGACACAACAGTTTTTGAACAAAAAAGACAAAAAGTTGTACAAAATAATTTCCTCCTCCACCTTTAAACTCATAAGTGGGAACACTTATTGTGACGGACGGGAAACTACGGAACCCTACACTGAGCGTGGCCCGACACGCTCTTGGCCGGTTTTTTTTGTTTTCGGATAGGAAATCATCAAATAACTTGTCAAACTTTTACTGACTAAAACTCAGTCATGTTCCTTCTTTTGCCCTTTTTGTTACGGGGTCGCGGTATCTGTTCCGAACAATCCGCAACCCCGGCACGCAGTAGCCGTGGCAGCCCCCTCTGCTTTGCTGACTTCTCTTTAAGGCTCACCGGGAACACGAACGCTCCGTTGACACGGCCTGTCACCACTAAACGGACGGACGGTGAGCTACCCATTGCTCATCGCCCACAGGCCCGCATGTATAGGGCTCATCTAAGTTTTCATAAACCTTTCCCTACCTCTCTAGCCGCCTCGCCTAGCCTTTCAATCTAACCGCAATCAGATCAATCCAGTATTTTACATGGAGCGACTTTTAAGTCGACTGGGTCGTTGCACGGAGTTTGTGCAAAAAAACGTAAATTGTCTTTTTCTCTAAGAGTATAGTATTGGAGAACCTGGGAACATGTGCAAAGAGTGCTTGTCACCTCTGTATGCCCCTTCAATGTGTGCAAGCAAATGCTCCTTTTTTACACGTTGCCCATAGCTCACCGTTCACAAACCCACGTCTACGGTGTCCGGGAGTCGTCTCGCGGCACCAGACGCCCGGAGTCCTGTGGCTTGGTTGGAGGTTCTTTACCAGTCTTAAGGATGAATTTTGAAAGTGGCCATTGCGAGTTTTTTAGAGCATGGCACAGTTGGCGCAGTGCATAATACTTGTATTGCCTAGAGGTAATTGTTCCAGATTTGACTGTTTGTTTATGTGAGTTTAAATGTTTGGAAACGCATCCACAGTGCAAAAGAAATTTCTAGAGAACAACGTCTTCGTATACAATTTTAGAAATAGCAAAAAAGCATACTATATTTTTTTTTGTTTGCCAACTGAGCCGATGTCGACTATTCGATATAATAAGTTGTAAATGAAGCAAATTAAAGGAAATAAAACATCGGAGGAATTGATAACCACCTCCTATTTCTATTCCTATTTTTAAACAAGTTCCTTTTGAAACTCGTGATGAGATCCTTTACACGAGTGTGCTAATAAAACATGTTTAGGGTTCCGTACCTCATAAGAATAAAAAGGAACCCCTATTGGATCACTTTGTTGTCTGTCTGTCTGTCAATACTCTATATCTCGGGAACGCGCAGAGTTATAGAGTTGAAATTAAAACTATATACTGTGGTTTCGTTTTAATTAATCTGTTCAAGATATTTTTTTGTAGTTACTATTATTTTATTCTTTATACAATTTTTAGCTTTTTTAATATTTCTTAAAAAATAAAACATTCAAAAATATAAAATAGTGGTCCACCGGTATCGGGAGCAAGGTTCAAGCTACCTTTGGTTAGGGCTCCAGAGACAGGAACCTCTCAATGCGGTTCGTATCCAGAAGTACTGCCTCTGAATCAGGCCCTTGATCCAACCGTATAAGGAGAGCTTCGACAGATGGTCGTCAAGGCTCTTGGCTATCATAAAATAAACCCTCTAGTCCACGCAATCAAAAAATTTGGCCGTTCATGTCGCAAATTTGTACGAAGCGTTCAGTGTTCGAGTCCGACTCTCACTTGACCGGTTTTTGTACAATCTGCAGCCTTTGCACTTGTGACCTTGATGTCTCTAATGACATCGTAGCAATATACTGTTTAGAAAATTTAATTTTAAAGTCCATTATTACTTTCTTTGTCGAGAGCTCTTTTTGTACCACCAAGTCACGTTTGGAACGACGCAAGTGGAGAACAACCCATTCGATTACGTCTCCACCTTGTATGTTACATTACAGTGGAGTTTTAAATCCATTTCTGTATGACATAGTGATGTGTGCTCACGAATATGATCAGAAACGTCAATGGAAAGGTAATACTGGGGGATAGTTGTTGTGTTTTAGTAAAGTGGTGAGAGGTCCCTCAAGAAATACAGAAACCGTATAAATTTATGGAATTAATTGCTGCGAATTGTTACGCGCAAGTTAATACACATTTTACAATAAAATTCTGACGGAATACTGAAGGTTTATTGAAGTTCGCATAGGGTTTGCGTCTTTGTTCATTTATAGTACATTACGATATTAGTGCGTTATGATGGTTATAACATGCGAGGCGGAATTTCAGCCCGAGCCGAAGGCGAGGGCGTAATCGAGCCGAGCATGTTATAACCAATACGCACGTATATCGTACGACGTTTTTTAACACTTTTGCGAGGAAACAGAAAAAAAAACATTTCACAATACAAGTACAAAGAAAAGAAAATTTGAGAAAAATGGCGCGAGGATTATTTTCTGCCGTGGCTGCGTGAACATGTTGGCAAAGACACTAGACTTCACTAGAGCATGCAGCCAAGTTTTTAAATTACCGAATAAACTATTTTTTTTTAATTTTAAATAAACTCAATCTGTTGCTTTCGTGGTTGCTTTAAAATGGCGATTAGTTCGAAATTTGAATAGCAACAGCGCGCTGCTCACTAGCTGGTCAGTCGTGCGGCGGCGATCAGTTCCAAATTTGAAATGGCAAATAATACTGTTATGGAATTTGTATAGTCTATAACTTAACTATTTGCTTTGATAACACACGCGTTTTTTATGACCCTCTTTACATATTTAAAACCGGTGGAATTACATCAGCTTTACGAGCAAGGGTGTTAAAAAATAACATTTTTAGGATACTTCAATAGGAAAATACCAAATAAAACCTTAAAGGATCACTTTATTCTCCGTCGATCTGGAATACGTGCAGGTATCGAATCGAAATTAAAATCATAAACTCAAATCTGTGATCTTTTGGAACAAAAATCAATCCTCTAAGTTTACGTACTCAAAAGATATGGTCCATACAAAATTCAGTTTATGTCGCAATTTTGTATGGAACTCTCGGTGCAGGAGTTGCACTTGGCTGGGTTTTGTTTAATGTTAATACAATAAACAAAACCCAGCCAGCCAGCCCAGTTCTATTATGAGCTTGTCAAGGTTATAGTATATTTTTTTAAACACATTTATAATTCTTGTCATCCTCTTTGTCAAGTTTATTGGGCTACTGCTATATAGGTCCCGATTACGGTATGGGCAATACGACTTACGGAATTATAAAGCAATTACGTTGCGGTATGCTCACATTTTTATATTGATTACTAACTTTTGCCCGCGGTTTCGCTCGCGTTTAATTCGGGGTAACACAGTTCCCCTTTCCTGATTTACAGCTACCTGCTACCTGTAGTTTTGCCCTTGCGCCTTATTTATTGTAATAGCAATGCTAAGATTTCCCTTTTTTCCCCTCTTTCTCCCTCATATCTCAATCTTTTTTTTAAAAATTGCTTATGTCCGTCTCCAGGGTCCCAACTATCTCTGTACCGAAATTCATCGAAATCGGTGTAGCCATTTGGGCGTGAAGACGCCGTAACAAACAAACAAACTCACTTTCGCTTTTATAATATTAGTAAGGATTAAGCTCGCGGTCAAGGCGTTAAGCGCTCAAGAAATCTAATATGGCGGGGAATTTCTAATACAAAACAAATCGATCAATGCCAGATCGTTGTTCTACGTTCTCTTTTTAAAAACAATATAAATTCTACGTGTAACTGTCGATTTAAATATCGAGTACCCAAAAAGTTTGGTTGCCAAGCACCTCCAGTACCTACTATCATAGTTATTTATCCTCCAACAGCAACTTTAACACAACGAGAATAAAGACGACTTTTGTAAAACCAGGTTGCAATTCTTCCGAAGCTGACTTTTTAATTGAGTTGAGGACAACAATTTGAATCTTGTGAATAAATAAATAAAAAGTTTCGTTTCTTTTAGTTCGGGAACTGGTAGGTTCACGGATTGTACGTAAATTATAATTAAAACATCGAAAATTCATTGATTTGATTTGATTGTTGAGCTTAAAGTTAAAGGAAGCTTCCCACTACACCCTATCAAATCACGAGCGTCATCATTCTCCTGCCTTTATCCTAAATCATTTGGGGTCAGCGCAGCATGTCTTCTTCTACACATGCACTCTCTCTCTCTCTCTCTTACACACACACACACACACACACACATTCTACATGAATTGTTTAGGAAGTTGCTCTATGTAAAATACGCTGGAAGCCGAAACTAACATAGTATAGTTTTATATTATTTAACATATATACATATTATTTTTGGATATTTACTATTAAAAAAAAACATTAAAAAATACAAAAATGTAGTAGCCCACCGGTATCGTTACCAGGGTCCAAGTTAGGCAGTCCGGCAGTCAGGGCTCCAGAGAGAGGGAGGTAGGAGGTTTCCTAACGATACGAGCCGTGTCTAGTAGTACTTACTGCTTATGTTTCAAGCCAACCACCACCTGAGGAGGCTCTCATTAGAGGTGGTGGTCGAGACTCTTGGCAATTAAGCCATTGGCAGATAATATATAAGATTGATTGATAGTATTGTATTTATTAAAGTGGTAACCCTAATTTAAACTCATATGAGTGTCGAATTTATCTACATTGCACCCGTGCGAAGCCGGGACGGGTTGTTAGTTATTAGTAAAATTCACCCTAAATATGCTAATGCTAATGCTGCCAGCCTTCTGGGCACTTTACCTGTTGACGGCGATACGGACGATTTTTTTGACGCCCTGTAATTTGCCATTTTTTACTTGTCTATATTTTTATTATTAGTTTGTGTACATTTATAGGTTGTATATATCCCTAAATATTGGACAGGCATTCATATTTTTATTTACTAGTTGGGCCTACAGTGTGCGAAAAACCCAATACCATTTTACGTCCAAAATCAAAATCAAAAGCCATTTATTCAAATTAGGCTGATAATCAGCACTTTTTGAACGTCAAATTACAAGAGACAGTCCCACAAAAACGCCCCGCCCTTCGCCACCGAAGCAGCTGACTCTCTTGGTAAACCAGAAAATATGATATCCTCAATTTATAAAATAGTCCAACTTTGGTACTTTACTAAATTTTTGAAACAAATCGTGTAAACTTTTCATTACCTTTCTATCGATATTGTAGTTTTGGAGCACGAACCCATATGAAGTGTTACTGATTTAAAATGACATAGAATAATGAACTCTGTTTTAAACAAAGTACAGTTCAAAATGGGTCTAAGTTAAGTTCCCCAGATTTACGGGACAGATAGTTTTCAGAAAGTAAAGTACATGCTTTAATTTACACACGTTTATGTATTGATTTTCAGACCGTACTTTAGATGTCGACGTTGTTCATAAATTATGGGAATATGCGACATTATAATCCTAACTAATATTATAAAAGCGAAAGTGAGTTTGTTTATTTGTTTGTTTGTTTGTTTCTTCACGCTTTAATGGCTAAACCTATTTTGATGAATTTTGATACAGAGATAGTTGGGAACCAGGAGACGGACATAGGCTAATTTTTTTTAAAAAAAAGTGAGGTGTGAGTGAGAAAGAGGGAAGAAAAGGGAAAACTTAGCGTTGCTATTACAAATCGATAAGGCGCAAGGGAAACTGTGTTACCCCGAATTTAACGCGAGCGAAGCCGCGGGCAAAAGCTAGTAAATCTATACTAATACTAGCTGTGCCCAGCGGTTTTACCCGCTGAGGTTTAGGGGTATGAAAAATAGATGTTAGCCGATTCTCAGACCTACCCAATATGTACCCAAAATTTCATAAGAATCGGTCGAGCCGTTTCGGAGGAGTACGGTAACTAACATTGTGACACGGAAATTTTATATATTAGATTACACTCGAGACTAATGAATCCTATCCAAGTTCCTATTAAAAAAAAATATTATCACCAAACTTTAAAAAAAACAAGTTTAATTATTTTACTAGCTTTTGCCCGCGGCTTCGCTCGCGTTATATTCGGGGTAACACAGTTCCCCTTTCCTGATTTACAGGTACCTGCTACCTGTAGTTTTTGCCCTTGCGCCTTATTTATTGTTATAGCAATGCTAAGTTTTCCCTTTTGTTCCCTTTTTCTCACTCATATCACAAACTTTTTTTTTTAAAAAAAGCCTATGTCCGTCTTCAGAGTCCCAACTACCTCTGTACCAAAATTCATCAAAATCGTTTTAGCCATTTAGGCGTGAAGACGTAACAAACAAAAAACTCACTTTCGCTTTTATAATATTAGTAAGGATGTAACCTTCAAATACTTTTCCAAGACTAGTAACTTTCAAATACTTGTCTTAGAAAAACACATTTGAAATCGTAAGTTAGTGCCACATTCGTAATTGCTTTTTATCGAGCCATCTCATTTATATGATGTCTTGATTTTACACCGTTTTTAGTCCTTCGGTCATAATGTTCAACTTTAATAAAATATTTTTTCAATATACTTCCTCGAATACTGGCACTTATATTGATTGCACTACAATAAAGGCGCGGGCCCACCGCGGTGCACGGAGAGGCTACGCACGTGTATTAAGCTTCACTTTGCAAGAAAATGTATGTGGTTGTGTCCACTGCAACCCACGGAGAGGCTACGCATGAATTGACGTCATTAATACACGCGTGGATTGCTCGAATAGGCGGTTACACAGCTCAACGCTGTCAACGTGGGTCTACGTTTCCACTGGAGTACACGAATATGACCCATGACTATGTACAGCTCGCTTATCGCAGAGCAGTTTTCCCCCGTGGATTGCAGGGGCACGTGTGTAGCCTCTCCGTGCGCCGTGCCACGCTATACATAGTCGTGGGGTTTCGTGTAGGTACTCCAGTGGAAACGTAGACCCACGTTGTCAAACAAATTTATATACGCAGCTAAAATGTGCCGCGTGCCCGTGCTCAGCATGCGCCGCGGTGGGCCCGCGCCTTAAGTTTTCTTATTTATCGCAAAAGCGGCTTTCTTCTTTTCTGATTTCACCACGGATATACATATAAACAACTGCTCCAATCCCTATAGGCCTTCAATTTTAATAAAAAAAAAAGTTGTGTTTATCAACAGAACATGATTCTCGGCTCTATAACACCCTCGCCTGGCGGCTCAGTCGTTAAATCCGCCTCGGCCTCAATGACAAAGTTTACTCACTTGAATCAGAATGTACTATTTCATATTCTTTCTTATATTTGATTTTTCAAACGTGGAAAAACTTCGCCTTAAGTAAGCGATCCCACAATTAACGGGAAGTAATTAAATTGCCCTTTCTAGTAAAATTAATATTGTTTCAAACTGTAATTTTAATAATAATAATAATAAATATCTTGGGACAACTCACACACGGCTATCTGATCCCAAGCTAAGCAGAGCTTGTGTTATGGTAACCAGACAACTGATAACATACTTATATAATTTATAAATACATACATATTATAGATAAATCACACCCAGACACAGAACAAACAATCATGCTCATCACACAAAGTTTGTCCTGGGTGGGAATCGAACCCACGACCTCCGGCTCAGCAGTCAGGGCCACTAACCACTAGACCAACAGGCCCGTCGTAATTTTGTTAGTAAACTAGATGTTATAATAGTAACAACATGCTTTAAAATAATAATTTACTTAATTGCTTACTTTACCCGCACTTATTAATGAACCTGTATTGTAAAATTTTAGAAACGCGGGTTCCTAATTTTGGTTTTTCAATTATAGTTTAAATTGTAATTAGTTGGCAGTTTTCATTCAATTTTAAGTAGATACATCTCAGTTTTATTAAGATAAAAAATAAAGGTAAAATATACTTTATTTTGCAAATATGAGTGCAGAATGTGGTGGTACATAAGGAAAACAGGATCAGCCATATTTTACCTGTTGGCATGCAAAACTTTGGCACAAACACTTTACACAAACTTATAAATAAATAAATAAAATGCACAAACAAAACACCTTTTTGAAAAAAGGAGGTAATTACCTACATCGGCTTAAACTTGAAATTCCTTTTTAGTTCAAAAAATATTTACACTAATATGCTTTAAGGGCTAGAAATTTACGACGCGTTTTTTTTAAATTTTGCTAATGGCAGTTCTTTCTAATTCTTAGATAATTTGTTGTATGTAGCCGGGCTTGTATATATTATCCATCGTTAAATTCGGGGTAACACAGTTCCCCTTGCGCCTTATTGATTTGTAATAGCAAAGCTAAGATTTCCCTTTACTTCCCTCTTTCTCCCTCATATCCCACTTTTTTTTTAAATTAGCATATGTCCGTCTCCTGGTTCCCAACTATCTCTGTACCAAAATTTATCAAAATCGGTGTAGCCATTAAAGCATGAAGAGGTAACAAACAAACAAACAAACTCTCTCTATTCCTGCATTTTTATAAGCGTGTTGGCTTATTTAACCTTTAAGAAAAGCCTAACAAAAATCAGTAAAATACAAACAATCCGAAGTCTGGAGCCAACGCTACTAACCGGGTGCAACTGAATACCAATATTAGGATGTAAGAGACCTTAATCCGGGCTCTGGACAAAAACGAGCTCTAAATCTAGATGAATAATGGATACTATCATTGGGAAAATCCCTGAAAACTACTTGATCTGGGATTAAAACTTGTGAACGAATGCATTTATGCAAATTTTCCCGGAACCAGTTGAACGTTGGATTGTGAACGCGGCACGGACAGATAAACTTTGGCATTTATCAATATTAGTGAGTGTTGGTAGTTGGAGAGTTTGCTGGCAAGTTTCGTTAGGGTTCCCTCTATCTGGCAGAATCTTGATGCTCCGAAATTTATTTGGCATAACACACTTAGCATAATTTTCTTTAAACGAACATTTTAAAGGCATAGAAATTATTTGATATAATTATCGTTTGCCATAATGTTTAAAACTCCGAATTCACAATTGCATAGTTTTAATTTAATTGCATAGGTTAGGTTAGGTTAAAACTGTGACCCCCTACGCCAGTAACGACTTGCATTAATAGAAAATGAGATTGTTTTTAGTAGTTTACCCGGAACTGAACTATTTACATTAGGATAATAATTACTTATGGAATTAAATGGCATTATTTCAAATTCAATTAAATAGTAGTTAAAATAAATGATATTATTTTAAAGAAATAATGATAAATATGATTCCAACTATAAACTTTCTGCGATATGACAATTCTGCCGTTTAATGATATCGATATGAAATATATGCCAAAAGACGATTCTGACTGTGAACTTTTTGCGAAATGATGTTTCTGCTTTTTAAATATTATGGATATGAAATTTATGTCTAGAGATGATTCTGACTTACAAAATTATGAGTTTTGAATGTGATAAATGAGTGTCTGCCAAACAATTTTCTGCGAAATGAAGTTTATGCTATCCGTTGTTATGCAAAATAAAGTTATGACATAAAAAGTTCTGCTATAAAGGGTGGACCCGTTTCGTTAGCAGGTAAGACTTGGCACGGGACTGGCGACGTCACACTAGGGATGTAATGGAGCTCCGTAATCGTAATCGATTTAAAAGTTTCGGATAGTTTCGGATAAAGGCGAAATCTAAACAACAAAAATGGTTTGAGGAGTAGTAAAGACTTGGCAAAGAACCGGCAACGTCACACTAGTGATGTCATAGAGCTCCGTAATCGTAACCGAAACCGAGATTCGGATAAAGGCGAAATCTAAATAAAAAATGGTTTGAGGAGTAGTAAAGAATTGGCACGGGACTGGCGACATCAGGCTAGGGATGTCATACAGCTCCATAACCTTTACATCTGATATCCGAATTCTCTGTGATTAATCTTTATGATGACATTGATGCAAAACTCGAATTGCATCTGAATTTTATTTCGAAGACAATGCGATTTACGGTGGTAAAAGATTTAACCTAAATAAAAACTCGCGTCGTGTGTAACTGAATTTATAAACAAAGAAAAAGCTTTCTGTATACAAAATTGGCATTATTAAATTTAAGACTACGGGGGACACGTAAGGGTGTGTGGACAAATCGGGTCGGATTGGTACAGGATGTCCAAAATGGCCGCCAGATATCACTTGTATCTGTTTCTTTAATGTCTTTGTAAATTATCGAGGTAGGTTTGGATGTTGACGAATGTTAAGTGGCATTATAATATATCGTCGGCTTTTTTTTTCAGGTGGGAAATCATCCAATGACTTCCCCCGCTCTGGGCGGAGCGGGAGGGCATGTCAGACTTGTACTGACTAAAACCCACCTATGTTCCTTCTATTGCCCTTTACGTTCCGGGGCCGCGGTATCTCTTTCGAACAACCCGCAACCCCGGCAGGCGGAGGCTCTGGCAAGCCCCTCTGCTTTGCTGACATCTCTTTGAGGCGCGCGTGAAACACGAACGCGCCGTCGACACGGCCTGTCGTCAATCGACGGACGGACGGCGAGCTACCCATTGCTCACCGTCCACAGGCCCGCATCTACGGTGGCCGGAAGCCAGATATCACTTGTATCTGTTTCTTTTACATCTTTGTAAATTATCGAGGTAGGTTTGGATGTTGACGAATGTTAAGTGGCATAATACTTAATATATCGTCGGCTTGGGAAATGTTTTGTTTTCAATGTTATTTAGTTGTTGCTTGTTTTTTTCTGGTGCCTGATGATTGTATTCTACGCTTTTGTTACAGGAGGCTGGGCTTTTGTAGGCAGGATATGGCTTCTATTCCTTACAATATCAAACGCATTCAGTCTATTTATTTCTGTTGTTTTTCGTTACCTATTTTTAAATCATACTATTACGAAATTGGTCTAATGTTAAAGCAGAAACCATTTTTCCCAGAAATTAAACGCTTTTGTATTTTGGTAAGTGTGCAATAACTGTGTGCTCGGGAATGTACAGACGACGGCAGGTCAACCTATACTAAACTATTATAACCTGATCTCTCTACTACGGTGTGGGATTCGTAGTAGAGAGATAAGGTTAAAATGGTTTTGTGTAGGTTGATGTGCCGTCGTCTGTACAATGAGAAATTCTTAAAGAAAGAAAGAAAAAATTGTTTATCAGATTCGCACAGGATAAGACAATAAAACAAAATCAGTTGAAAAAAAGTAAAAACTAAAAAATAATATAAAAAAAGACAATAATTTGACGACAAGTTTGGCGCAGCAGTGGCTTTTTCACAGCTCCAAGGACGCACAGACTTGAGTATATGGTTTTTGGTGTTTCAACTCGATACCTTCACGCGTTCCCGACATAAACGTTCTTAACAGACAGACAGATGAACAACAAAGTGATCTTACAAAGGCTCCGTTATTTCCCCATGAGGTACGGGACATATAAAAAACTAGCTTTTGCCCGCGGCTTCGCCCGCGTTAAATTTGGGGTAACACAGTTCCCCTTTCCTGATTTGCAGCCTACCTGCTACCTCTAGTTTTTGCCCTAGCGCCTTATTTATTGTAATAGCAATGCTAAATTTTCCCTTTGGATCCTCTTTCTCCCACATTTTTCATTATTAAAAAAAAAACGTTAGCCTATGTCCGTCACTAGGGTCCCAACTATCTCTGTACCAAAATTCATCAAAATCGGTTCAGCCATGTAGGCGTGAAGATGTAACAAACAAACAAACTCACTTTCGCATTTATAATATTAGTAAGGATTAATTAACAATTAATTTGTTTATTTTTATTTGATCACGTTGGATAAGTTTGATGAAAACTTCTGGGACATCAAGGCGTAGTAGAAAAGTACCATTCGTGTTTAACGAACCCGGTGACAACGGGCACTATGGACGGATGGACGGACAGCAGAGCCTTAGTTATCCAAGGCTGTCCGTTGATCCATCCATCTGTCTGTCCATCCGTCAGTCCTTCCATCTTTTATAGGACATTTAAATCGTAATAGGAAGACACTTGATTTTTGTCACGATTGTGTATAACAAAGATTTATTCGGTTTAATTCCAGAATTATTAATTTGTATCAAATTATTTCTTTATTTTTACAGGCATATGACTTAGCTCGCAAATAAGAATCACTCAGGACGGAGAGGCGGCACCCAGATGACTGAAGATACTAACTACTTAATCAAGCATTTAAAAAACGTTTTTCATAATGTGAAACTATTTCTTACTAGCTTCCGCCCGCGACTTCGTCCGCGTGGCATAGTTACTTTGGGCTAACGCTAACTTTAACCCGCGTGATGATCGGAAAAAAATGTCTTTCTCTCCCTTTTTCTTCTCTGTTTCTCCCTTTTTTCTCACTTTTTTTTAGCTTATGGTCGTTTTCAAGATCCCAATATCTCTGTACCAAAATTCATCAAAATCGGTTGGGCCATTTATGCGTAACGGCGTAACAAACAAACAAACTCACTTTCGCTTTTATAATATTAGTAAGGATAAACTATGTAAAAATAAACAAGCTTTTTGATTAATTGAAAAGTGCGAGTGTACTTTACGTTAAAACTATGAAGGTATTCGTTCACACACATAATCCTGCACGCATACTGCGACGACAAGGGCCGCAGCACAGCGGCGCGGGTGACGGGGTCGCAACAAAGATGCACAGCAGCGCGGGTGACGGGGTCGCAACAAAGATGCACATCGCATCGTCCACCACGACCGCGCTCGGACATTCCCCTTTATAATATTAACCAAGTTTAATCTAATATATAAAATTCTCGTGTCACAGTTTTCGTTCCCATACTCCTCCGAAACGGCTCGACCGATTCTTATGAAATTTTATATGCTTATTCAGTAGGTCTGAGAATCGGCCAACATCTATTTTTCATACCCCTAAGTAGGCCCAGCGGGTGAAACCGCTGGGCACAGCTAGTATTTTGTAAAAACCACCATATAAACGAATTAAACAGTTCACTCGCTATATTTCTAGGGGTCTAAAATTATGGTCGCTTTGCCTTTAATAGCAAAACGTATGGCAAGGCTAATGAACGGTCCAACTTGTCGGATTTTCCAATCAATGTTTTCTCTATGAGTTGCGTTTCATACAGACGTTTCCTATATTAACAGTGTGAAGTGAACCAAGTATGTATTTCTATTAAACTCGTGTTTTGCGGTGGATTTGGGTTTACTTAACTTTTTTGTTTTACCGTTTTATTTCTAATACTAGCTTTTGCCCGCGGCTTCGCTCGCGTTAAGTTCGGGGTAACACAGTTCCCCTTGCGCCTTATTGATTTGTAATAGAAGCGCTAAGTTTTCCCTTTTCTTCCCTCTTTCTCACCCACATCCCACTTTTTTTTAAAAAAAATTATCCTATGTCCGTCTCCTGGTTCTCAACTATCTCTGTACCAAAATTCATCAAAATCGGTTTAGCCATTAAAGCGTGAAGAGGTAACAAACAAACAAACAAACTCACTTTCGCTTTTATAATATTAGTAAGGATTAATCATGTGAATGTCATGTCATACCTGTTATTTGCATGGTTACTGAAATGCCGTTATTGTGGTTCCGTACATCAAAGGAGAAAATGGAACCCTTATTGGATCACTTCGTTGCCCGTCTGTCTGTCAAGACCCTTTATCTCCTGAACGCGCCGAGATATCGAGTAGAAATTTAAAACATATACTCAAGTTTGTGGTCCATTTGTGTTTTGAAAAAAAAAAACAATAATCCTCTAAGTAAGACAGAGGTGGAGACCTGTGTAGGTGGAAGTGCGGGCTAAGTAACGTTTATAGATCTCGTACTAAGCTGTTGTTCTTCTTAGCGTGTTCCGTATAACCCAGTTTTTCCTGGGTACTGAAACTAGGGGACTGAAACTGGGTACTGGGTTTGGATGAGTAATGCCCGACCTTTCATTGTTCCGACTCGTTACTGTTCCAATTCGTCACTGTTCCGATTCGTCACTATTCCGACTCGTCACTGTTTCGATTCGTCTTTGTTCCGACTCGTCATTGTTCCGACTCGTTACTGTTCCGATTCATCATTGTTCCGACTCGTCACTATTCCGACTCATCACTGTTCCGATTCGTCATTGTTCTGACTCGTCACTGTTCCGACTCGCCACTGTTCCGAGTCAAAAACCAGTCGTTTCCTAGAAATCTGCTTCGTTAAGGGTTGGTTTACTTGTTGTACAAATAATATTTACTTTGGTTGTTTACGTTTGCTTGTCATAATTTTAAAATCAACAA
This sequence comes from Ochropleura plecta, assembly GCA_905475445.1. Classification (NCBI taxonomy): domain Eukaryota; kingdom Metazoa; phylum Arthropoda; class Insecta; order Lepidoptera; family Noctuidae; genus Ochropleura; species Ochropleura plecta. Next base: position 3,450,174 of record FR997735.1, read on the forward strand.
AACCCTTTTCCACTCCCAAAAATATTTAAGCAGCTGTACAAAACTTTGCTGCAGTCTAAAATAAAAACAAACATGCTATATAATGAAGGAAGCGGTGTAATCCTTCTAATATTTGTTTATTTATTAACCTGACTGTATGCTTACCCTCTAAGTTGTTGACCACTGACCGGCTGAGTGAAATTTAACTTTAAGGCGTGAAAAGAACCATTCATAATTTAATAAATATTTCGGATAAACGTAAGAAATTTTAATTATTAGAATAAAAAAAAACATTAAATTTCCTGTCAATTGTGAATAATTACAATATTGTATTTAAATATTTTTTAATATATTTTAATGTTATGGATGTTTACAGGTATGTATTATAATACTTATATGTGTACCATGTGTATAATGTCTAAACCTTAATAATTATAATAAGGTTTAGACATTCATGTTTTAGATGCTGATTCTCTTCCTGTTCTCACACACTACTGCATACAATTATTTTCTTCTAATTTCCTTTTGAAATAAGCTATGCCTCCAGCTATGTTTCCTTGTGTGTACATAAATTTAAATAAATAACAAACTCAACTTTTCTTTTATTCTTTGCAATCTGCAAGTGCGATTTTGCATGTTGATTTAAATATAGATTCCAACCGTAACAAATATGGCTTTACAGACTTATAATAATTAATATCACCAAAACAATCCTGTACGTTCATTCCACTCCACTACGACTCTTTAATGAAAACTCACTTAATGGGGTCAAACAAGCGTAGAGGTCTGCATTAATTATTTCAATGATTTATAGTTCAGTAAACCCATATTATAAACGGTTTATATTTTAATCAACATACCCCGACACTGACCCAGTAATAATGCAGGACACTATGGAAAATTTAATTCGCGGTTTCACCTCAGATGAAATCAGATGAAAGAGTGATGGATCTGAATGTTGATGGACGGAGAGCGAGAGGAATGCCAAAGAAAAGATGGATGGATTGTGTAAGGAATGATATGAAGGAGAAAGGAGTGAATGATGCCGTGATGTCTGATAGGGGAGAATGGAAGAAGAAAACGTGTTGCGCCGACCCCAAATAGAATGTGACAAGGGCAGGAAAATTTTAATAACCTCAGATGAAATCTCACAACTTTCCATTGGGCTTGTGGCAAGCGTAACTGTTGAGCCCAAGGTCGTGGTTTCCATTTACATACTATTAGGTACACTTCTGCTTAACCCTTCAGTGATTGAAAGCTTTTTATTTATTTATTTATGTACACACAAAACAAATAAATTGAAAAAATAAGAGCACAAAGGTACTGCTTATTTCATAAAGAAATCTCTTCCAGCAGATCTGCGATAGGACAGATAGATAAGGCACGTAGACACAGCGTGAAAAATAACAAATTAAGCATTAAGTTAAATAAACATAACTTTTATTTGATAATTTCGGATGGGAAATCATTAAATTACTTCCCTCGCTCTGGGCAGAGCGGGAGAGAGTGTCTGACTTTTGCTGACTAAAACCCATTTCCGTGTGGTCGCGGACTTTAAGAATACGGCCACCCCATCTCATCCCATGGGTGTCGTAAAAGGCGACTAAGGGAACTTATGACCCAGTGCAGACTATCGAGCACATTGGGTCACTCAAGTGGTGATCGGTAATGCACCAACAAAAGCGTTCCCAAGGACGGTGTGTCAGGTAGGCGGCTGACTATAAAACTTAAGATAAAACCTTGAGCAACATGAATAGAGAGAATGTTCCTTCTTTTGAACTTTGTGTTCCGGGGCTGCGGTATCTCTTTTAATCAACCCGCAACCCTACAAATTAATCTAAATTCATATCAGCCTTACAAACCGATGAGAATTTATTTTCAGAATCGGTAGAAAATTTATGATAACCTTTGGGAATAGTAAAAGTTGCTGTTCCTGACCTTCCTATTTGAATGTAAAGGTTATCATCCACTCTGCCAGGGTTGCGGGTTGCGAAAGAGATACCACGGCCCCGGAACATAAAGGGCAAAGGAAGGAACATGGATTAGTATAAGTCAGTAGTAGTACAAGTTGGACGCCATCCGAAAAAAAAGCATTTGAAGTTCTAACTTGGTTCCTGATTTACCAGTATCACTGTGTGTGTATTTGTAGAAATCTTTCCTTTCGCATTAATTATAACGCAGTACTAACTTATTTGGCTCCTCGATATTTGATAATATCGAGGAGCCAAATAAGTGGCTGATATATTGATATCTGCCGCTCGGGTCGGACGTGGGAAGTCATTTAATGATTTCCCACCCACAAAAAAGAAAGGGTCTTGATAGAGAGACAGACAAACAAAAATATGGACAACAAAGTGATCCAAAATAGGTTCTCTTTTTACACGACTGTTGCCTTTTGAGGCACGGTACCCTGAAATCTCTCTTCAATATAATGTTGCCAAGCAAACTCTTGCCTAGTAGAGGGCGATTACGAAATGAAGTTTGTGTAAATCTTGAATGGAGTTGTCGAGAAATCAGTAGTTCAATGATAAGAGGTACTTCTACCTACAGCTGTTTCTATTTACCCAAATCTTGAGAAACGAGATTTGAAGTCCCTGTTTTTGTACGGAATGTTTATATTAAAGTCAAAATAATAATATTATCATGAAAGATTTTAGGCGAGTTCTGTTTATCTAGAAACACTTGAATTTGTGTGGACAAGATAGAGAATTTTAATGAGGCATTTATTTATTCTGATCAATGAGTTATGAATCGAGCTACACGATAACTGACAAATGCTTGCACTGACTTTGACAGGTCCATTCAAATTTTTGTGGTGCTTTCTTAATAAGACCATTTCAGACACCAATCTGCATAGTCCTCATGTAAGGTCTTTTAAGGTCAGATAAAAATGTTGACCAAGATTTTTGTCTGACCTTAAAAGAGACTATGACCTCTGAGTTTGTTTCGGCTGTTTCTTCACAGAGTAGTCGGGTACGAAACACCGGCCACATGTTAAAGTGTTTGTAAAAACCTACTTGCAAAATAAACATCATTAATCATTTCTCATTTATCAACTACTACAATGAACTTTGCCTCGAACCGGCAAGAACTTGACAGATAGTTAGCTTTGTTCAATAGTTGGAAGCGAATAAAGTTTTCGTGGTACGCTTTGTTCAAGCACCTGGGATGTACTTGTACATGTACTGTGTATATGCACACACAGTATACATTTCACAGAGAAGGTACCCTGTACCTTGTCAGTCTTTCTGACAGCCTTTTCCGTATTTCTGGTTTGCGAATATAAGGACAGAAATACGAACGGAAGCAGCTCCACTGCTCACTACGCGGTTGGCTACAGTGCTACGCTTTCTAAAAATTGCTACGCTTTCATTACACTGCTACGCGGTTGTTTCCGTTGCTACGCGTTGATATCGTTGCTACGCGGACTCTCACAGGCTTGGCTGGAGCGACGATATTCACGCGGTTGCTTCTAGCAGCTGGATGAGATTCACTTAGAATTGAATCGAGTGGTGTATGACTGGGGATACCTATGTGACACGCTTTGTTTTATTTGAATAGTGTATCAAAGGTGCCACTTCCAACGGCTGTTCCGGTTAAACACGATAAATGATGAATGATAAAGGGTGTTTATTTTACAAGTAGGTTTCTACAAACACTTCAGATGAGGTCGGTGATTCGTACCCAAGGTGGGTACTTCGTAGTCTAAGAAGAAACATCCAAAACAAACTCGGAGGTCTTAGTTTAAGATGCGGTATCTTAGACTAAGACCTCTGAGTTGGTTTCGGCTGTGGCCTCAGAACATACAAAAGGGCAAAAAAGGAACATAGGTCAGTAAAAGTCTGACACTCCTCCCGCTCCACCCAGAGCGGGGGAAGTTATTTGATCTGTGAAAAAAGGTAATAGTCTCTAGTCCAGACAAAAATCTTAGTGAACTTACATGAGGACTATGCAAACTAGTCTGAACATTTTAATGTTCAGTTGTCATTTTTGTGGTATGTGATAAATTACACATAAGGGGCTAAACCCCGTACCTACGTCAAAAATATGATTATGACATAATTTTACATGTAATCCAGGAAAAATGCTGAACAGAAATCCTAAAGTTACCTGGATCTGTTGGTACTTAACATGATGTAAGGTAAAAAATTACCTGAAGACACTATGTCTATTATTTTGACGGGCCTGTTGGTCTAGTGGTTAGTGGCCCTGACTGCTGAGCCGGAGGTCGTGGGTTCGATTCCCACCCAGGACAAACTTTGTGTGATGAGCATGATTGTTTGTTCTGTGTCTGGGTGTGATTTATCTAAAATATGTATGTATTTATAAATTATATAAGTATGTATATCAGTTGTCTGGTTACCATAACACAAGCTCTGCTTAGCTTGGGATCAGATAGCCGTGTGTGAGTTGTCCCAAGATATTTTTTTTTTTTTTTTACTATTTGGGTTCAGTCTTTCATCGTATTTTTCTTTAGTCGAGGGGTACGTTCGTAGGTCCTCACCGGACACGGAACTTTCGGGAGGTTCCTGCATATAATCGGGCGGGAGGAAACGCCCGGGTGTCACCATTGTGACGATCGCCCGGAGGACACGGTGGAGCACACAGTGGCGATCTGCTCAGCTTGGGCGGAGCACCGCCGTGCTCTCGTAGAGGCGATCGGCGGCGGCGATCTCTCGCGCCTGCCCCTGGTTCAGTCCATGGTCCGGAGCGAGAAGGAATGGGAAGCGGTCACCTCCTTCTGCGAAGTAGTCATGCTAGCGAAGGAGGTGGCCGGACGTTTGAGGGAGAGAACCTCAAACGAAACTTTTTTGTAAAAAATAAAACCGACGAACTTAAAAGTGACATCAGCATTTTATGATTATGGCTTGTCGACGCAAACACATTTAATAACACAAATCAACAGCAAATAAGATATTTCCTCATATTCACATAAGTTAACCCACTCACGCATTTAATCGTGGCGGCAATACAATGTTTAGAACCAGACACAGTTGGCCGCAATAACCGGACCGGCTGTAAACCGGCGCTATTGCCCCTTCAAAATTAAATGTAGGCACGTAAGCACGTTATGTAACAAGCAACTAAAACCTATCCAAATTCCTTCTTTTGCCTTTTGTGTTCTCTCTTCACACTTCACAAAGCTGTCTTAAACTTAAATATAGAAAAAAAGAAAATAAATGTCCCAGCTGCATTCCACCTTTGTGAGAGAATTTGGTGCCCTTTTTATGGCTGTGAATGTATATATTTTCTGTTTTTTTCTAATTATATAAGCATGGATATTAGTACAGATTCAAGTTCTTCAAATTCTTTGAAATGAAATGAATGTGTAATTTTTTAAGGTGTGTAAAGTTTGCACTAGTGAAGATGAGCAGTTGAGCACCTTAAACTTACCGACCAAGTGTAACACAAGTTTTTTTTCAAAAACCTACATCAAGCTTAGATTAGATATATTTATTTCTAAGTATATGCTACATTTAGATCGTATATTAAACATTGAACACATACTTAGCTTAGTGCATGCAAATCATTATAATTATGCAATCGTGTAAGTAGTTTAATTAAATTAAATTAACTACAGTAATATTGATTTACATTCAATCCATAACATTATTTGTAATGTCTTTATATTAATCCTTTATAATATAAAAATGTATTTCTGAGTTTGTTGCTAAGCGCGAATCTCGAGAACAGTTGTACCGATTTCGCTAGTTCTTTTTTTGTTGGGTTGGTTAATACGTAGGGTAGAAAAATTGCATTGCAACACATGCTGAGCACAGCTAGTTAATATGTATTTAAACTAACATGGTCACTAAAATTATTATTAAAATGCGAAACGGAATTGTTATTTATTTCGAGTTTCCGATATGTTGGCGATGTTGCAAATAAATAACAAACATGGTAAATGTCCCGTTTCAAGTTTTAACAATAAATTAATTAATATGTAAAAAAATAAAATTGTAACGATATTTTGACACACTGTAAGTGACTCTCCCCTTGACATACATTACATTTTCCCACTATGTCATTTGTTCATTACCCTGGGGGAGGTAGGGATCAAGTGATAGTCGTCCGATGAATAGTTAACGTTACACGTTGCCACGTTTGCCCGGGTTCCCCGTTCACGACCTGTTGCTGCTCAATCAATACCCGGGCAAAGTACGAGACGATTTTAAGGTTCCTTTGACGTCATGGTGAAACGACCGAAACATCTCAAACTATGAGATAACTATCTAAAATTCTAAACTATAGCACGGCCGGTGGGTACAAAGATATTTTGGCGTGTGGCTGAAAGAGTATTTAGACTAGTCTATTGAATTGGACTGTCTCCCACCCGTCCCTTGCAAGAGCCAGCCCGCGCTGCTGAGCCAGTAAGTCCAAATCAGCCCTTAAATAATATCACTCAAATCCAGCTTGTCCCTTGCTGTCCCTCAGGGACGCCCTAAGCCGAGGCTCGTACCCCACAGGGGGTGCCCTTAGCGTGTAGTCGCTTAGTTTGTAAGTTTTCCACCCTGGCTGGAGGTCTTAATTTTTAAGGCATCCACAGGATTCGCCCGGTTAAGCAGACGACAACCTCCTTGGTTGAACTGCGAGATGCCATTCATATAAAAAAAAAATGGACTGTCTCGTTGGTCTAGCTTGGTAGCAAACGCGACGGCTTATTATAAAGTCCTTTTTTTGCGGATGGGAAATTATCAAATAACTTGTACTGACTAAAACCCACCCATGTTCCTTGTATTGCCCTTTATGTTGAAGTCCTGAGTTCGAATCCCAGGTCGGGTAAAGTGTTATTGGATTTTTCCACCAGGAACAGTAGCAGTCACGGAGGCTGGATTTGTTCCTGGTTGCTAGCAATTGGCTTGCCCCTTATTACATGGGACTTTTTGACGGCACAGTTGGCGCAGTGGCTCAGCGATCGACTTCTGCGCTGCGTGACGCGGGTTCAATCCCCGCACGGACCAAATATTTGTTTGACCTACAGGTAGTTGTTTTGGGTCTGGCTGTTAGTGAATGTGAGTTTGATTGTTTGTAAACGCACCTACGATATAGGAGAAATTCCTAGTGTGGAGCAACGTTTTAGAAAAAAAACTGGCTAAATGTAGGTGTTTAGGTACACTTCTGCCTAGCTTTTTGGGGATTACAGGCTTGATGTTATTTTGACTTTGCTTCTGCACCGTGTCAATATCAATCGAGCATTAAAAGATCCTTATGTTATACATTGAATGTTTTAAGGGTCTAAAAAGGCTACTTAAGCAGAAACAATAAGATAATTGACGACACGGTAGGCGCAGTGGCTGAGCGATCGACTGCTGCGCTGTGTGGCGTGGGTTCGATCTCCGCACGGAAACTTATTTGTATGGCGTACAAATTGTTGTTTCGGGTCTGGCTGTTTGTGTATGGGAGTTTAAATGTTTGTACCTACGATTCAGGAAAAAATCCTATACGGGAAAAGTTTAAAAAAAAACTACATATATAGTAGGCGGCCATATTATTTTCATTTCTGCCTCTATTTTTGATATAGTTGAGGCTCAAAGACTTACCTACCCATTTTTAGGTTTGATTATGGGTAGGTACAGGTCTTAAAAAAAGGTTGAGAAATCAGAGTAATCGCTACGGTAAACAATTAATTTAGAATGTGAAAACGGCGTCAAAGGGTCTAGTCAAAGTGAAGTTCTGTCAGCGGTTTCCAAAGACATTTACTTATCAAAATACCTTTCATTTCCCTTTTATTTCATCGTCTTTTGACAGAAGTTACATTGTGACTGATGTATATTAAGATGGCGGAAAACAGAGCAACTTGGAAGGCTCTGATGCACAAAGTTACGAGCACTAGTTTTCGTCTCAAGTTACTGGGATTCAAATTGCTGTGATTCAAATTACTGTGATTCAAATTGCTGTGATTCAAATTACTGTGGTTCAAATTACTGTGATACAAGTTGTTTTGATTCAAGTTAAAGAGATTCAAATTAGTGTGATTCAACTTGCATTGATTACATTACTGTGATTCATGCTACTGTAATTCAACTAACTGTGATTCAAGTTATTGTGTTTCAACTTACTGTAAGTAATTTCTCCCATTTCTCCAAGCAAATTCCTCACAACGAGCTCATAAAATAATTAGGTATTCATTCAGGTTTTATTTGTTTTGTTTTCTCAAACAAGATTATGGTTTGGCCTTCAGAACTGAAAAACAATCTTAGTAGATCTCGTTGGCAATCCCTCACGCGTGTGGATGGACATAACAAGTTTAAGTTTTACGAGAAATATACTAGCTCAGTACTTGTACAATAAGTACCTTCTTGATGAAAATATAAGGAACATGTTTTTGAAGAATTTATATTATGAATTCTTTCTAGTAGAACGACCTCGTTACTGTAAGGCGTCGTCCTATTTGGCAAGGATCGTACGATGACACGATGCGTTCTCATAGTGAAAGCGGTAAATGAAACATTGCCTGTGCTCGCGCGATGGCTGGTTAGCTTGAATAAGCGCAGTCTAAACAAATCTGCATTTTTTTAAACTCATCTAGCGACTCCGACCGATCGATAGCCAGTTAGGACGATACCTTATGCTCTTGCGAACCATTGTGGAGCTGGCTGCAAAGAACTTTTCACATTTGCATTCATGACTAGAACTACATTTTACCGTACGTATCTCATTACTTAGTGTTTGCTTTAAAAACTTCAAAGAACTTAAGTTGTTTGTCCAGAAACAATCCTACTTAATCCTATCCTACTTATATTATAAATGCGAAAGTTTGTGAGTATGGATGTATGTTTGATCCTCGTTCACGAAAAAGCTACTGAACGGATCTTGATGAAATTTGGCAAAGAGGTAGATTATAGTTTGGAATAACACATAGGATACTTTCTTTTATTATCATGCGGGCGAAGCCGCGGGCGCCAGCTAGTTTTATAAATGCGAATGTTTGTGAGAATGGATGTATCAGACGGGCCTGTTGGTCTAGTGGTTAGTTGTCCTGACTGCTGAGCCGGAGGTCGTGGGTTCGATTCCCACCCAGGACAAACTTTGTGTGATGAGCATGATTGTTTGTTCTGTGTCTGGGTGTGATTTATCTATGATATGTATGTATTTATAAATTATATAAGTATGTATATCAGTTGTCTGGTTACCATAACACAAGCTCTGCTTAGCTTGGGATCAGATAGCAGTGTGTGAGTTGTCCCAAGATATTTATTTATTTATTTATGTATGGATGTTTGTTTCTCTTTCACGCCAAAACGGCTGAAAGGATCTTGATAAAATTTGGCACAGAGTTAGTCTGGAATGATGAATACATAGGATACTTTTTTTTCGATCATCACGCGGGCGAAGCCGTGGACGCCTGCTAATAGATCATATGGGAGTCAACATTCGACGCAATATCTCGGAAAATGACCTGATTACTTGCATCCCGCAGTTTGACCTGCGTAAACAAAAGATAACAAGTAGCCTTTGTTTTGCGGATGAGAAATCATCAAATAACTTCCCCCGCTCTGGGCGGAGCGGGGGTCAGTGTCAGACTTGTACTCACTAAAACCCACCTATGTTCCTTCTATTGACCTTTATGTTCAAGGGCCGCGTTATGTCTTTCGAAAAAGCCGCAACCCCGGCAGGAAAAAAGTAGCCTTTGTGTTAATACAGGTTATAAATTAAATGTTCAACCAAATCTGTTTAAGAGTTTTTATCGCAACGAGTTACAGACATCCTGCAATGGATCCTAATAAGCTTGAGCATTTCTAAAATGTAGTACTTATAGTAGGATTTATTGCAAAGAGCGCACAGAGCCAAATTACGCCACGTACGTGCTAGCCATGATGGCTACATCATATTAAATTTGAAGCCAATTTCATGGTTATTAAAAAAACCGACTTCCAAAAACAAAAACGGAAACCCTTTTTTTGAAATCGGATAAAAAGCATCATTCGCCCTCCGCCCATATAAAAAGACAGTCGATTGCTTGTCAGCGGTAAAGCGGCTTCTAGGTGTGCCAATAAGGTTGATTTTCGTGGTGTACTTTTTACAACATAAAATTATGCTGTTAACTGAACATATAGCTCAACTTCTTGGTTACTAATGACGTGAGTCATATAATATATTTTCTTTAACTTCAATTTAATAACAACTCTTTTGTTTCATATATTTTTTATACATCATATTTCCACTAGCTGGTGCCCGTTGCTTCGTCCGCATGGCATAACTATGCCACGTGGGCTAACGCTACCATGAACCCGCGAGATTATCGAAAAAAAATATCTTTCTCTCCCCTTTCCTTCCCTCTTTCTCCCCCTAATCGTGGGATAAGGGGGAGAAAGACTAAAGTTTTTTTTAGCCTATGTCCGCCTCCAGGGTCCCAACTATCTCTGTACCAAAATTCATTAAAATTGGTTTGGCCATTTAGGCGATAAGACGTAACAAACAAACTCACTTTCGCTTTTATAATATTAGTAAGGATTTCCATGTCATGTCTTTTCGAACTTCACCCGCGTATTCAGTACAATAACATGTTCCGGGTGCTGCTGGGGCTGGTCTCCCTGTTGTGCGTCTGGCATGTTTGCCGACGCAAACATCGACAAATTTTCGGCCATTATGCGCAAAGCTGTGCGTTACTAAGCCGAGTACGCGACAGTCCAACACCATTCTTAGATCGTTCGCTGACAGGTGTGATTCTCCGATCTTGGGACTTCACCTACGTATTCAGTACAATAACATGTTCCGGGTGCTGCTATGGCTGCTCTCCCAGTAGTGCGTCTGGCATGTTTGCCGACGCAAACATCGACTCTTTTTCGGCCATATTGCGCAAAAGATGTGCGTCGTTACTAAGCCGAGTACGCGACAGTCCAACACCATTCTTATATCGTTCGCTGACAGGTGTGATTCTCCGATCTTGAGGCGGTGGATACGACTGCACGTATTCAAATAGACGTGTCGGTGAATCTCACCCATCTTTGAATTAATGAAATATTGATATTCAGCTGCATCCGGTTAGACTGGAAGCCGACCCCAACATAGTTGGGAAAAGGCTAGGTACATGATGATGACTGACACTAGTTTATGTTTAAATTTTAACTAACAAAATATGGACTCTAAATATTTTGAAATAAACCTTATTCTTTTTACACATATTTTTTTTTTATTTTCACATGTTTCTTATTAAAGTATACATAAAACAAAAAATATATTTCATCGTCATTTTCCTGCCCTTGCCCGTTCTATTTGGGGTCGGCGCAACATGTTTTTTTCTTCCATTCTCCTCTATCAGACGTCACGGCATCATTTACTCCTTTCTCCTTCATATCATTCCTTACACAATCCGTCCATCTTTTCTTTGATCTTCCTCTCGCTATCCGTTCATCAACATTCAGATCCATCCCTCTTTTAGTCACATGTGCTTAAAAATACAAAAAAAAAATACCGCACAGGTATCCGGAACAGGGTCCAAGCTACCGGCAGTCAGGGCTCCAGAGAAAGGAACCTCCTAACGAAACGAGCCGTGTCCAAGAGAACCGCTTTCTGTATCAAGCCCTTGATCCAGCTTGCCTTACGAAAGCCTCCTTAAAAAATACCCTTAAACCTTATTATTATTATTTATGGATTTATGAGAAAGTCCACATAAGAGAGATTTAGTCGTAAAACAGCCCTAACAATATAAAATCCTTACTTTTAATATTATAAAAGCGAAAGTGAGTTTGTTTGTTACCTCTTCACGCTTTAATGGCTAAACTGATTTTGATGAATTTTGGTACAGAGATAGTTGGGAACCAGGAGACGGACATAGGCTATTTAAAAAAAACGTTAGAGATAGGAGGGAGAAAGAGGGAAGAAAAGGGAAAACTTGGCATTGCTATTACAAAAATAAGGCGCAAGGGCAAAAACTACAGGTAGCAGGTACCTGTAAATGAGGAAAGGAGAACTGTGTTACCCCGAATTTAACACGAGCGAAGCCGCAGGCAAAAGCTAGTAATGACATAAAGGGAACAAGGACGCGTAAAATATCAGTAAATCTTCTATGATTGTAATAACTTGTTCGTAGTTCACAAAAGTTTTGCTTTCATCGAGTCGTATCCGTAGGGGAGTGACCCTGATGGGTTGCGGGTTGTTTGGAAGAGAAATCGCGGCGACGCAAAGGGCATAAGAAGGGACTTTTTTTCTTTTCGGGTGGGAAATCACCTAATGACTTCCCCCGCTCTGGGCGGACCGGGGGGGGCATGTCAGACTTGTACTGACTAAAACCCACCCATGTTCCTTCTATTGCCCGGCTGCGGTATCTCTTTCGAAAAACCCGCAACCCCGGCGGGCGGAGGCTCTGGCAAGCCCCTCTGCTTTGCTGACATCTCTTTGAGGCGCGCGTGAAACACGAACGCGCCGTCGACACGGCCTGTCGTCAATAGACGGACGGACGATGAACTACCCATTGCTCACCGTCCACAGGCCCGCATCTACGGTGGCCGGGAGTCGTCTCGCGGCGCCCGGCGCCCGTGGCGTCTCCTGCGGCGGCTGGGTTGGTTTGAGGTTCTCTCCCTCAAACGCCCGGCCCCCTCCTTCACTAGCGTTATTGCTTCGCAGAAGGAGGTGACCGCTTCCCATTCCCTCTCGCTCCGGACCATAGCCTGAACCAGGGCCGGACGCATAACCAGGGCCGGACGCAGAAGGGACTTCGATGGGTTTTAGTCAGTAAAAGTTTGACACTCCCTCTCGCTCTGTCCAGAGCGGGGATGATATTTGATGGCCTAAAAATAAAACAGGGTGAGCGACCTTCGTGGTCATCGTATAGATAAGGTATTATTCGCACTCAAGTTTTTAGAACATTAGTGAATGACGCATCTTACATGCGCGGGCTGTTTTGTTCGGGTCGACATGATTCACCCCCACAAATAAATAGACCCTCTGACTTGATTTTAGATAATAATATTATGTGATAATGATGTTAGTAAAATGATGCAGTAATAGGTGGTTAGTAGGCAAATACCCGATAATCCGATATTCTATAAAAAAGACTACAATAGTTTTATATCTATACATTTTTTTAAAATAATTTTTTGTCTATTAACACAATGTTGTAGTATTTTACCCAAAGGTTGACTGATAGAAAATGCCATTATGTACCAATAAGCTACTATATATTTATATAATATTATAAATGCGAATGTTTCTGAGGATGGATGTACAGAAGTTTGTTACTCTTTCACGTCAAAACGGCTGAATGGATCTTGATGAAATTTGGCTTAGAGGTAGATTATAGTCTGGAATAACACATAGGATCTTTTTATTCGATCGTCACGTGGGGGAAAGCCGCGGGCGCCAGCTATTTGTACATAAAGTTTAATTAAAAAAAATACAATGGATACCATACTGCATAACACAATGTCACGCCTGTAATCTTCTGAAGTTTAGGCAGAGGTGTATTTAAGTATTTAATAGTGCATCCACATTTTGCCTGTTACGTTTCAACTCGTAATAGAGGTCCTAATGTAATAGAGGTGGGGGGGGGGGGGTATGTTTGTTTTTTTTTGCGGATGGGAAATCATCAAATAGCCTTCTCTGGGCGGAGCGGGGGGGAGTGTCAGACTTGTACTGACTAAAACCCACCCATGATCCTTCTTTTGCCCTTTATGTTCCGGGGCTGCGGTATCTCTTTAGAACAACCAGCAACCCCGGCAGGCGGATCATGACCTTTACATCTAAATAGAAGTTTAGTTAATTTGTATGACTCAATCTATAATTTAATTTGTAAAATATCTGTGAATTAACAACAAATATACCGCGGCCCCGGAACATAAAGGGCAATAGAAGGAACATAGGTAGGTTTTAGTCAGTACAAGTCTGACACTCCCCACCCGCTCCACCCAGAGCGGGGGAAGTTATTTGATAATTTGCAATCCGCAAAAAAAAGAGGACAGTCCGGTTGAGCAAAAAAACAACTCAACAACGATCTGAACTGCGAGTGGCACTACCAAAAAAAAAGTATGATTTAAATTAAAACTGGATAAATCCACGCGTTTCTGAGATAAAGGGCATTGCAAGACAAACAGACATCAAAGCGATCCTTCAATATTTCCGTTCCGTAAAACTTAATATGAATTTTGACGACACGGTTGGCGCATTTGCTGAGCAATCGACTGCTGCGCGGTCGCGGTTTCGATCCCCGCACGGAACAAATATTTGTTTGGCCTACAGATAGTTATTCCGGGTCTGGCTGTTTGTGTATGTGAGTTTAAGTGTTTGTAAACGCACCAGGATAAAGGAGAAATCCTAGTGTAGAGCAACGTTTTTTTTTTGAAAACCTCTTTATAAGAGTACGAGTAAGACTTTTGTCTGGACTTTAAAAGAGACTATGACCTCTGAGTTTGTTTCGGCTGTTTCTTCTCAGAGTAGTCGGGTACGAAACACCGGCCTCATCTAGTTTTTTAAAAAAAGACGTGTAAAAGTGTTTGTGAAAACCTACTTGCAAAATAAACATCATTTATCATTTATCATCATTATCATAAGACTGGTTGTCAGACTTTCAGGTCACAAACTACATGTAACTACTGTCAAAGATCTACAAATGGCAGCCAGGACCAACGGTTTAACGTGACTGGGACACGGAGGCAACAATATGACGCGGTTTGACAACATGGTTGGCGCATTGGCTAAGCGTTTGACTGCTGCGCTGTGTGTCGCGGATTCGATCCCTGTACGTGACAAATGTTTGTAAAACCTACAGGACCCGCGGACACCTCGACTATCCCACACGTTGTAAGACAGTCGAGGTAGTGACGGAATCGAACTGGCTAAAACCACACTCCTGCCCCGCCAGTGTCCCTTTAACATGATTAGAGTCCTTTTTTGCGGATTTTTGCCTTATGGAGACCACACTCGATGCTTTTGATTTTTTGTTATCATTTTTATTTTATCATTCAATTACCTATTATATTTAATTTTACGATTTTACTAATTCAATATTTATTTTAAAGTTTTCAATAGACCTACGTATTGTGTATGTAACTTTAAATGCTTGTAAACGCACCCACGATGTAGGAGAAGTACCTAATGTGGGGAAACGTTATAAAAAATAAATCCATACTAATATTATAAAAGCTAAAGTGAGTTTGTTTGTTTGTTACCTCTTCACGCTTTAATGGCTGAACCGATTTTGATGAATTTTGGTACAGAGTTAGTTGGGAACCAGGAGACGGACATAGGCTAATTTTTATTAAAAAAGAGTGGGATATGAGGGAGAACGAGGGAAGAAAAGGGAAAACTTAGCGTTGCTATTACAGATCAATCAGGCGCAAGAGCAAAAACTACAGGCTGCAGGTGCTTGGTGTGTTATACCGAATTTAACGCGAGCGAAACCGCGGGCGAAAGCTAGTATCCTATATATTGTGTATCCTACTAATATTATAAATGCGAAAGTTTGTGAGTATGGATGTGTGTTTGATCCTCTTTCACAAAAAATACTAGGTACTGAACGGATCTGGATGAAATTTGGCACATAGCTAGATTATAGTCTGGAATAACACATAGGATACTTTTTTTTCGATATCACGTGGGCGAAGCCGCGAGCGTCAGCTAGTGTTAGATATTTCATTTAAATGGTATACAATGACCCGTACCTCAGTGGTAACTAAATCAGTGTAAAGACTGGGCTATTCTAATGAATTTCTATAAATACATCTTTGGGTTTGTACTATTACGTATTCTGTGGTTGGGTCAAACTGTTACGACGGCAGTGTAGCCTATTGCACAATATTATTATTTTTTACTCTATTCTATAGATATTTCTTTTAATTAAATTCCTCAGTTTCTATGCTAACAAATTTTAAACACATACTAGCTGGCGCCCACGGCTTTGCCCGAGTGATGATCGAAAAAAAAGTATCCTTTGTGTTATTCCAGACTATAATCTACCTCTGTGCCAAACATTAAGATTCGTTCAGCTGCTTTGACGTGAAAGAGTTACAAAAATCCATACATCCATCCTCACAAACATTCGTATTTATAATATAGGATTTAGGATGTATGGATAATATGGGATATACAATATACATATATAATTCCAACCGTCTTCCCGTCTCATTAGCATAGAACGGCCCATATCTGTCGTCGTAGGTACATCACAAATTGTCTGTGAGCCCAATTTCACGAAGATCGATTGAGGTGTCGAGGCATGAAAACGGGACAAACCAACCAAATAAACACTGTTTCCTTTTTTATAATATCACGTAAGGGCTCAGTGTCGGGGTGCAAAGTCAGAAAACCTCCACGTGTGCCTAGTGGCTGCTGCTCTCCTCGATCCGTTGAGTGGGAGCAGCAGTTGCTGGGCCGGTGCACCCTGGGCGCGGACAGTGGCATCCCCCGAGTAATGGGAAGAAATTCCTATCCCTTGGGGAAGATCACTGTCCGTGGCGAATATTCTGACGTGGGAGGGGTCCAACCCGGACCACCGGTGCGTTGCTCCGCGTGACGCTCTGAAAAGCAGAGGGCACAGCGGAGGAGCAAGGGCGGGCTCGGTGTGCACTCACCCTGCCCCGAGCAGACAGAGGAGGCACTTCTTCTCTGTCCCCGTCGATATCGTAACCCCAAACTGGAGTGTCGTGGATCACGCGCTACATTTGGGACCGAGGGTCTCGGCTTAACCGCCCGGACCGCGAGGTAGAAAACCTCTATAAAAAGTCACCCCGAATCTCAAGTGCTGGCGCACCGCGAGGAGATGAATGGCTGATGGGTATTTCAGTCATTAGTGCGCCCCGCCAGGGAACTAGCCGACCTCTGGTGACCACTCTTAGGCTATCGTGAGTGGGAGATAGGGACCTCACCCTTTAAAGGAACAAAACATGGAACACAAGATGATTGCAAAAACGATACCCCAGGGCGGTACCAGCTGCTTAGCAGCTGGGGAATCCGCCACGGTTCCTTCGGGGCCGTCAAGCCCATCGTACTCTGGGGGGGCTAACAAGCATCTTCCGCTTGCCATTGGCAACAAGAGCCGAGGAGGCTCCACTAGGTCACGGTCTGTCGAAGACCTGATCTCTTGTCAGGTGCCCGACCGAGAATCGGGTGACGAAGAGAGGGAGAGCATGAATGCGGGGTGCGAGTCCGACACCGCATCGAGTGTGGCGAGCGCGGGAAGCTCAGCGAGCTCCCGCCGCGAGAGGGCTGGGGCTGCTAGGAGGGCGGACGCTAAGTCCTTTCTCAAGCGGCCCAGGCAGGTGGACGACCAGGGGTCAACCACCGAAGGGGAGCTGGTTTCGGCACGCAAGATCCCCACCAGCAAGCGCGGTGGAGTGCGCGAGCGCGGTGGAGTGCGTGGCCGTGGCCGAGGAAAGGGCGAGGGCCCTCTGACCCAGAAGACTGGTGAGTCTGGGGGGCCCTCGGTCACTACCGACCCTGAGGAGGTCTCCCCGAGCGTGGAGGCAAATGCAGATGGCGGCTCCAACCAGGAGCGTAAGGCCAGATTTGCGGAGGCAGTGGAGGCCGCGGTCAAGGACGTGGCCTATAAGATCAAGAAGGCCTCCAAATTCAAGGCCGTGGGTACGGCCGCGGCCACCATAATTGCGGCAGCAGAGGCCAGCTTCGCGCCCCCTCCTGCGTCGGACGAGGTGGCCCAACTGCGGGCGGAGGTCGCCCGCCTGACAGCCGCCACGGAGCTCCTCTTAGAGGAAAACCGCAAGCTGCAGGCAGACCTGGCCAGCCTGCGTGGGGCCGGTCCCCCGGGGGCACCCAAAAAGGGGCCACAGCAGCGGACGAGCCATGCCGAGCCGGTTGAGAACCAAATTCTCAAACTGGTTCGGCAGGAAATGGCTGCCTTCCAGGCACGGTTCTCCGTCCTGGAGGCCAAAGTCCTGCGCCCGCCCCTGGCGGCAAGCCAGGCGCCAACCAAGGCGGCAAGCAAAGGCCGGGGGCCGGCCTCGTACTCGGCCGCGGCTGCCTCTGGCCTGAAGCCACCAAGCCAGCCCTCTAGCGGGGCTGCGCCGAGCCCGGCGCAGACGGCGCCGGCCAGACCGGCGCAGGCCACGGCGAAACCGGCGCAGGCCACGGCGAAACCGGCGCAGGCCACGGCGAAACCGGCACAGGCAAGCCCGGCGCCGGCTAGGAAAGCCCCCCATAGAAAGGGCAAAGCGGCAAAGACGCCAGCGCCAGCCGCCGCCACCCCCCTTTCACCTGACCCTCCGACGGCTGAAGCCGGGTGGGAAGTGGTCGGTGAAAAGAAGAGAGGGCGCAAAGCGGCCAAGGCGGCGGCTAAGAAGAAGAAGGCGCAGAAGCAGAAGCAGCGGCGAAACGGCGCGGCTAGGCTTCGCGCCCCGAAGACCGCAGCTGTAGTGCTTACACTACAGCCGGAAGCGGAACAGAGGGGCGTGACCTACCGCGACGTGCTCGCTAAGGCGAAAGCGGCGGTGGACCTGCAGGAGCTCGGGATCACCGGGGGCCTCCGGCTCAGAGTCACAGCAACTGGGGCTCGGATGCTGGAGATACCCGGTGCAACAAGCAGCTCGTCCGCCGACGCCCTGGCTGAGAAGCTCAGGGCGTCCCTAAATGCGGACGAGGCCCGAGTGTCCAGGCCTGTCAAGTGCGCAAGTCTGCGCATTTCAGGCCTGGACGACTCCGTGGTGGAAGAGGAGGTGGTGGCTGCCGTCGTCAGGACTGGTGGGTGCCCTGCCGACCAGGTGAAGGCAGTGGGCACCGTGCGTCCTGACTTCGGGGGCATGCGAACCGTAACGGTAAGCTGCCCCGTGGCGGTGGCCAAGACAATCGTGGAGGGCCGAAGGCTCTTGGTGGGCTGGGTGTCTGCGCAGGTGAAACTGCTAGAGCCCAGACCTCTGAGGTGCTTCCGCTGTCACGTGGGTCACCACGTGGCAGTCAAGTGCTCGGAGGTGGACCGCAGCCGACTGTGCTTCCGCTGCGGCCAGCCCGGTCACAAGGCCGCGACCTGCGACGCCCCGCCGCACTGTGACGCATGCGCGACGGCGGCCAGGCCGGCCGATCACCGGGCGGGAGGTAAGGCCTGCGCACCACCCGCCAAAACCAGGGGCAAGGGAAGGTCCTCCGCGACCACCACCACCAACGCCGCAGCCACAGCCGCTGCCACTGACGCCGCTGCTGCCGCCGCCACCAGTGCCTCCGCTATCGCCACAGCGGTGGCAGCCGGACCCCCACAAGGGGTCCAGGAGGGGGCTGTAATGGAGTGCCAATAACGGCCCCATTACGCCTCCTACAGGCGAATATCAACCACTGCGCCTGCGCTCAGGATCTCCTGCTCCAGAGCATGGCGCAGTGGTCGATTCATATCGCCGTGGTCGCTGAGCCGTACTTTGTCCTCCCCAGGGACGACTGGGTCGAGGACCTGAGCGGCTCAGTGACCATCATCTCGTCGGCCGCCGCCGGTACCCCGTCCTTCGAGGGTGTCAGGAAGGGTCAGGGGTGCGTCGCAGCACGGTTCGGGGATATAGTCGTAGCGGGTGTCTACTTCTCCCCGAGCCGAACTCTCGCCGAATTTCACAACTCTCTGAGGGAGTTAACCGTCGTCGTCGGTAACTGCTCCCTCCCCGTGCTAGTGCTCGGGGACTTCAACGCCAAGAACTTGGCTTGGGGTTCTCGCTGCACGGATGTGCGGGGAAGGATGGTGGAGGACTGGGCACTGGAGACAGGCCTGGTCGTCCTAAATCGGGGTTCTGTTCCCACGTGTGTGCGGATGCGGGGCGAGTCGGTGGTGGACATTTCGTTCGCTAGCCCCGCTCTGTCGCCGCGTGTCGTCGACTGGCGCGTCATGGAGGAGGTGGAGACCTACTCCGATCACCGGTACATCCGGCTCGACGTCTCCACCCAGACCTCCAGCGCGCCGGTCCTACAGGCCCCGAGTGGTCCGCGGTGGGCGCTGAAACAGCTGGACCGGGAGCTCCTCCTGGAAGCCTCAATCGTGCAGGCCTGGGTGTCATCACCGGACAGGCCTGCCGACACCAACCACGAGGCGGACTGGTTCCAGGAGGCCATGTCTGAGATCTGTGACGTGGCAATGCCCCGAGTCCGGTCTGGAAGCGCCCGGCGTCAGGTGTACTGGTGGTCGCGCGAGCTGACGGCACTGCGAGAGGCATGCGTCGCTGCGCGACACCTGTACGCTAGGCACCGCAGGCTCCGCATTCGAGCACCGGATGCGGCAGCCATCGAGGCGGAGCTGTATGAGGGGTACAGAGCGGCGAAGACCGCCCTCCTAGAAGGTGTCTTGCGGGCCAAGGATCTGGCCCGCGAGGAGATGCTGGAGTCTCTGGACGGGGATCCGTGGGGGCGCCCGTACAAGATGGTGCGGGATAAACTCCGCACCAGGGCCCCCCCGCTGACGCAGAGTCTCCGGCCCCAACTAGTTGAGGATGTGGTGAGCGCTCTGTTCCCTTCGCGAGGGGAGCATGCTCCTCCGCCCATGGCTCCGCCGCCTGCGGTGCCACAAGCGGACCACGAGGACAACGACGACGACGACGTTCCGGAGGTGACTGGGGTGGATCTGAGAGCGGCGGTGGGCAGGCTAAAAGCCAAAAACACCGCCCCGGGACCCGATGGCTTGCATGGCAAAGCCTGGGTCCTGGCCCTGGAGGCTCTCGGGCCCCGACTACTAGGGCTCCTAAGCGCATGCTTGGAGAGAGGCCAGTTCCCACTTCGTTGGAAGACGGGGAAGCTGGTCCTCATACAGAAGCCGGGGCGCCCTGCGGACTCTCCGTCCGCATTCCGGCCCATTGTGCTGCTCGACGAGGTGGGCAAGCTCTTTGAAAGAGTAATTGCAAACCGCCTCGTCGGGCACCTTGTGGGGACGGGGCCGGATCTTGCAGATCACCAGTATGGTTTCCGCAAGGGGCGCTCTACGGTGGACGCCATCATGCGCGTGAGGGCCCTCACGACGGGGGCTGCAGTGTCCAGGGGTGGGGTAGTCGTGGCGGTGTCTCTCGACATCGCCAACGCGTTCAACTCCATGCCTTGGAGCTGCATCAGGGAGGCACTCCAATACCACCGGATGCCGACCTATCTTCGTCGTGTGGTCGGGGCATATTTGACGGACAGGGCCGTCATATACCCCGGTCGCTCTGGAGAGTGGAACCGGCGAGAGATGTCGTGCGGTGTCCCACAGGGATCGGTCTTGGGGCCGCTCCTGTGGGACATCGGTTACGACTGGGTGCTGCGCGCCGACCTCCCCAGCGGCGTCAGTGTAGTTTGCTACGCTGACGACACGCTCGTCCTGGCTCAGGGGGGGTCGCACCAGGTGGCGGCCGACAACATGACACGCGGGGTTGCGATAGTCGCGGAGAGGATCCGGCTACTGGGTCTCGAGGTGGCCTTGCACAAATCCGAGGCCATAGTTTTTCATGGCCGCGGAAACACGCCACCGTCGGGATCCCAGTTGACGGTAGGAGGGGTTCGCATCGGCGTCGGGTCGACGATGAAGTACCTGGGAATCGTCCTCGACAGCCGGTGGAACTTCGTCGAACACTTCCGACGTTTGGCTCCCAAGCTCGAGCGGACGGGGGCTGCTTTCAAGCGGCTCCTGCCCAATCTGAAGGGGCCAAACGCCTCCTGCCGTAGGCTCTATGCCGGAGTCGTGCGGTCCATGGCCCTTTACGGGGCCCCGGTATGGGCGCGTTCTTTAGGGCGGCGCGCCGCCCACTACCTGAACGCGCCCCAAAAGGTGGTGGCCATACGGCTTGTCCGGGGCTACCGCACGATCGCCGGCGAGGCAGCGAGCCTCCTTGCCGGACTGCCACCGTGGGATCTGGAGGCGATAGTCCTCGCGCGCCTGTTTGAGTGGCGCGCGGAGGCACTACACCGGGGGGAAAACCCGCTGCCACGGCAAGTTGCCGCTCGGCGGGCAGACCTCCGGTGCGATCTCATGGTGGCATGGAGAGAGCGACTGTCGCAACCCCGTGCAGGGCACGCCACAATAGCGGCGGTAAGTCCCCTCTTTGAGGAGTGGCTGGAGAGGCGTCATGGCGTCCTCACCTACCGCCTGACGCAGGTCCTCACCGGACACGGAAGTTTCGGGAGGTTCCTGCACATCATCGGGCGGGAGGAAGCGCCCGGGTGTCACCATTGTGACGATCGCCCGGAGGACACGGTGGAGCACACAGTGGCGGTCTGCCCAGCTTGGGCGGAGCACCGCCGTGCCCTCGTGGAGGCGATCGGCGGCGGCGATCTCTCGCGTCCGGCCCTGGTTCAGGCCATGGTCCGGAGCGAGAGGGAATGGGAAGCGGTCACCACCTTCTGCGAAGCAGTAATGCTAGCAAAGGAGGTGGCCGGGCGTTTGAGGGAGAGAACATCTGCCCAACCCAGCCGCCGCGGGAGACGCCCATGGCGCCGGGCGCCGCGAGACGACTTCCGGCCACCGTAGATGCGGGCCTGTGGGCGGTGAGCAATGGGTAGTTCACCGTCCGTCCGTCGATTGACGACAGGCCGTGTCGACGGCGCGTTCGTGTTTCACGCGCGCCTCAAAGAGAGTCAGCAAAGCAGAGGGGCTTGCCAGAGCCTCCGCCTGCCGGGGTTGCGGGTTGTTCGAAAGAGATACCGCGGCCTCGGAACGTAAAGGGCAATAGAAGGAACATGGGTGGGTTTTAGTCAGTACAAGTCTGACATGCCCCCCCGCTCCGCCCAGAGCGGGGGAAGTCATTGGATGATTTCCCACCCGAAAAAAAAAAAAAAAAAAAAAAAAGGCTCAGTGTCCACTAACCTATTTATAAGATACCTACTCGTATGTAGCGTTGCCAGGCGTTCGGATAAACTCAAACTCTACTCAAACCATTTATTTCAATTAGACCATTACAGGCACTTTTGAATGTCATAAAAATAAGAACAAAAAAAATGATGCTGCTACAGTCCCAGTCACAAGACATAATAACTTGTGAAAGTACTGTAGTTGCCCATTCCAAAGCGTAGATATCTATGGAGAAGAATGGGCAAGAAACTTCATGGACACTCTTTTAAATCATAATGTTTTATAAAATCATGGATACATCATTCATGTTGAGATTATACATAATGTGAGAACGATGTAGAAAAACGAGCACATTTAGAGCGTCCAGAGTAAAAGCAATAATTAGCACGAGTTTAATAGATGAATTAAAACAAACCGTGGTAGCTAAGAGATGACTAGTCCCAACTGAAAGCGCCCGTTCACGAACATGACGTATGGATCAGCCCCATTCAGCTCGACCATTTTGAAGGGAGCTAAATGACCCGACACACCCGCCACCATCAGCGAGACATATAATGCCGGACATAGTTAGGCTTTTTGATAGCGTGTCCGGCTAATATAAACGGTGTCCGGATTGTCAGGCTTTTCTTAGGCCTTTATTGGACAGCATTTGAATGATTATAAATAAAGTACTAAGACTGATTTGCCATTCGATTTTTATTTAGATTTATCATAATATCTGTCACAAGTTTCAATTTTTTTTTGGTTTAATTTTTCTTATTGTATAGATTCTTGTTTACCAATTCTTTGGCTGGCTGGACTGTCCGACTTTTAGGTTTGGCGACCTGGCAACCCTACTCGTATGTAGATTAATATAATTTTGTCGCAAGTCGCAATCAACAGTTGCAAATGTTCCCACGTGCAATTAAGTGAATAGCAAGCAAAATTGAATGCGGCAAAATTTCGATCAATATTTGTGGTTCGAACTTTACGTTTTATAATTCCACTAGCTTCCGCCCGCGACTTTGTCCGCGTGGCATAGTTACTTTGGGCTAACGCTAACTTTAACCGATTCGTGATGATCGAAAAAAAATATTTTTCTCTCCCCTTTTCATCCCTTTTTTCCCCAATTTCTCACTTTAAAAAAATGCCTATGTCCGTCTTTAGGGTCCCAACTATCTCTGTACCAAAATTCATCAAAATCGGTTTAGTCATTTAGGCGTGAAGACGTAAAAAACAACAAACTCACTTTCGCTTTTAATACATATTAGTAAGGATATACATGAATTAATAATAAAAATACGCACAAGTATAAAAATCGTACCATAATTAACTTTATGTTTAGAATCTAGAATCACATTTTTATCTTATTAAATATATAAGTCATGATAATATGAAACAAATTTGAAAGAAGCAGGAAGCTACTACCTTTATGTAATGACATGAACTAAGCTCAAATCTGACTCCATTTGCCTCTCAACATTGAATTAAAAGATAAAACGAAAGTAATTCGAGTGCGTTCTATATTTTTATTACATCAACGTTACGTCTTAGTGGATAACGAGCATAAGTTTGCCCGTGAGAGCGCCTGTGTAGATTCTGCAATTCAATGTTGGTGTGTGTTCATTCAGCTCAGTGTTGCTCGGGCGTCCGTGGCAGGCGCTCGCGTCCAGAGCTATGCCTCTTCATTTAATTATGTACGAAGAAATATTTTGAATGAACTTGTAACATTTTTATGTTTTTAATATGAAACGGCTAGTATATTGCGGAAGACTTTGTGGATTGTGAGAATGTTTAGTTATTTCAATGTGTCAGTTGTGTTTTCATGTCCAAGTTCTCTGTTTGTTCTGCAGTGGTGTTGTAAAATGAAAGTCAGTGTAATTATTGGGAAAACTTAGAAGCGATTGAAGACTTATATAAATGGATAAAAGTTTATATAGGTAAGTTTGATTGCTTTCACTCTATGAATGTAGGTAATGCCGTGTTTGAAGAAAATTGCGAAAATATAGTTCGTAGAACATATTAATTAATAAACTAACGCTAATAATATCACCAAACAAAATGTTTTTAAAAGAGTAAACCATGAAATTTCTTCTTCATAGGAAACGGCCAACCCGAATCGTACACCTTTTCTCGACGTTTTATAAGTGCTTAAGTAGGCTTGAAATAAAAAAATGGTTTAGACTAATAGTATATGACTTTTATTAAAAATTAATAAGAAAAGAGTTTCAATTATTTTATCCGCAGTAACACTTAATTATAACATCAACCTGTCACAAACAAATGATACATACATAGCACAAAGAAAACACTGCCGGCGAATTAGCACCGAAAATCTTAAGGTTACGATCGTCCCTGAGAAAAGTATAAAAAGAAACACTTCCAGCCCGGGGTTTTCACGAAGGCCTGTAGCGTGAATGAAGTGCTAGCTGGTTTATATTCGTGATCCCCTAAAAACTGGTCGAGGTCACTGCCCTACCCTTATCCGAAAATATTTGGGGTCGACGCAGAATGTCTTCTTCTTTGATACTCCTCAACTCACCAGGGACCTCCTTTCTTGCCATAGCATTCTTAATCTTTATAAAGTTCATCCATCGTTTCTTTTATCTTCCTCTATCTGAATGTTGATGGACGGAGAGCGAGAGGAAGGCCAAAGAAAAGATGGATGGATTGTGTAAAGAATGATATGAAGGAGAAAGGAGTAAATGATGCCATGACGTCTGATAGGGAAGAATGGAAGATGAAAACGTGTTCGCCCCAAATAGAATAAGACAAGGGCAGGAAAATCATGACTCTTATATTTATATTCAAAACTTTATCACGACTCTGTGGTCCCTTTGTGCTGTAAAAATATGTACCCTCTAAGTCTACGCAGTCAAAAGATATGGCTGTTTATGTCGCAAGTTTGTACAGAACCTTCGGTTCGTGAGTTTGACGCGCTCTTGGCCGGTTATTTTCCTACTGCGAGTTATTTTGGCAGTTAGGGAAGGCTTCTTTGTCCTTCATAGCGTCTTTATTTTGCGGCAACCTGTTTTATAATACTGATAACAAGAGACCGGCTTATATGCAATTGAATTGTAATTTTTTTTATAAAAAAAATAAGGTAAATATGGCATCGCGTGCACAAAATGTGTCAGAGAAGTTACACTATCCTTACTAATATTATAAAAGTGAATGTGAGTTTGTTTTGTTTGTTACCTCTTCACGCCTTAATGGCTGAACCGATTTTGATGAGTTTTGGTACAGAGATAGTTGGGACCCAGGAGACGGACATATCTTGGTTAAATACATCAAGATTTTGAGTACACAGGAAAGTCAGCAGTTGATACGTCAATAACCCCTATGGATGTACTTGTCCGAAATAAACATTATTATTATAGGCTATTTTTTTAAATAAAAAGTTGGATATGAGGGAGAAAGAGGGAAGTAAAGGGAAAACTTAGCTTTGCTATTACAAATCAATAAGGCGCAAGGGCAAAAACTGTGGGTAGCAGGTACCTGCAAATCAGGGAACTGTGTTACCCCAAATTTAACGCGAGTGAAGCCGCGGGCAAAAGCAAGTAATTTATAAATAAAAAAAACTTTGGGTATAATAGTTCATGTAGAACCATCATTCTATGATTCTACCTACATTGACATAATTAGATGCTAGATGAAAGAAAGATGATACAATTTCAAATAGATGCTTAAATATAAAACCTTTTAAATTAAAAGAAGGTTCAATCGTACTACTGATAATTTAAAACAGGAATCGGTTTTTCAGAAAATAACACGCTTTATGTTGTACTTATTTGAAGTTTATGTTGCATATTTTGACACCTTTATATAGTACTAGCTGGCGCCCGCGGCTTCGCCCGCGTGTTATCGGAAAAATATGTGACATCCAGACTATATTCTACCTCTGTGCCAAATTTCATCAAGATCCGTTCAGCCGTTTTAACGTGAAAGAGTAACAAACATCCTGGCAAAATATTACTAGCTGGCGCCCGCGGTTGATGATGATGATGTGCTGTTGATAAAAAAATGTCCTACTATGTGTTATTCCAGACTATAATCTACCTATGTGCCAAATTTCATCAAGATCCGTTCAGTAGTTTTTTTGTGAAAGAGGATCAAATACACATCCATACTCACAAATTTTCGTTCGTATTTACTATGTTAGTAGAATACACAATAAATAAATAAATATCTTGGGACAACTCACACGGCTATCTGATCCCAAGCTAAGCAGAGCTTGTGTTATGGTAACCAGACAACTGATATACATACTTATATAATTTATAAATACATACATATTATAGATAAATCACACCCAGACACAGAACAAACAATCATGCTCATCACACAAAGTTTGTCCTGGGTGGGAATCGAACCCACGACCTCCGGCTCAGCAGTCAGGGCCACTAACCACTAGACCAACAGGCCCGTCAACCCGTCACAATATATACACAATTTATTTATTTTTATAACGTTTCCCCACATTAGGTACTTCTCTTACATCGTGGGTGCGTTTACAAGTAGTAAGGATAGTCCTCCTGTTTTCAGCCACGGCAGCCAATCTCAGCAAGATTAGCCATTTGCGTGTGTGCGCAGGCGCAGGTGCACTCTCTGTTCCCTCACTCTCATAGTCCGATGGAACTGCCATCTTCCATAACTGGAGGGAGACCACGTGTTTTCCGAGGCACGGGAGTTTCTTACCACCAACTTCCAAAGTCCGGGCTGCTGACCGAACCCATTACCCCGAGCTCAGCATTCGCGCTTGCGACCTCGAGACCAACGGGGGAACGGGGTAGTCGGAGAGCATTCATGATGCATATTTCGACGATTTTTAGTTGCATATAATCCGGTCTCAACTAATAACATATAGACACTGCGACAGTTTGCTTTCACAACCCTCCCCCCGCCCCCTCCGGTAATTTACGTCAATGCTTACTACTTTTATCACGGAGGACTAGGCAACAGTTCACCAGTTATACAGTAAATAGACGGTTATAGTTAGAATTACATCCACTCCATAAATGCTACCTGCCCTCTGGAATTTTACCCGTTGGCAGCAACGTGAACGAATTTTCTGATTTTATAATATCTATTAATTAACTGTTTTTGTCACGTTTTTTTTTCTTTTGACGCCTTGTAATTATTTTTTCTTGTTGTTTTTGTACATATACTTTTTTTGGCCAAGTGCGAGTTGGATTCGTGCACCGAGGGTACCGTACGATCTTGCGACATAAACGGCCATTTCTTTTGACTGCGTCGACATAAGAGGGTTGACTTAAGGGTAAAAATTGACAGACAACAACAAAGTGATTCTATACGGAACTCTAACAAAATATCAAAATGTAATGTTGAATTAATTTATTGACTAGTAGACAACGCATGGCTTAATCCATTGAAATCAAATCAAATCATTTATTTCAATTAGACCATTACAGACACTTTTGAATGTCAAAAAAAAACAAAATGTTTTGCTACAGTCCCGGTCACAAGACATAATAACCTGTGAAAGTACTGTAGTTGCCCATTCCAAAGCGTTGATCTCTATGGAGAAGAATGGGCAAGAAACTCCATGGTGTTACAACTCCATTGTGCCTAGATGCGTGATATCTAGCATTAGTGTTTCATAATCACCTAAAGTGAGTGCTTGGAAAGGGTTTCACGAAATTAGACCAAATAGGGTCAAATAGGGGATGAAAGAGAAGAAAGATAAATAATAATAATAATAAATATCTTGGGACAACTCACACACGGCTATCTGATCCCAAGCTAAGCAGAGCTTGTGTTATGGTAACCAGACAACTGATATACATACTTATATAATTTATAAATACATACATATTATAGATAAATCACACCCAGACACAGAACAAACAATCATGCTCATCACACAAAGTTTGTCCTGGGTGGGAATCGAACCCACGACCTCCGGCTCAGCAGTCAGGGCCACTAACCACTAGACCAACAGGCCCGTCATCTCATCAATATGGGGGAAAGCTATTTAGTAAATTAGATCCTTTACCAACCCACCGATATAGCACGGTCATTTCGCATGCGCAAGGCGCAATTATCGTTCCCAAAGTTATGTTCCGTAGATATATTTAGTAGGTCAATCTACTAATATCCTACTACTATTATAAAATTAAATGCGAATGTTTGTGAGGATGTATGGATGGATGTATGGATGGATGGGTGTTTGTTACTCTTTCACGTCAAAACGGCTGAACGGATCTTGATGAAATTTGGCACAGAGGTAGATTGTAGTTTGGAATAACATATAGGATACTTTTTTTTCGATATCACGTGATCGAAGCTGCGGGCGCTAGCTAGTTTGTCATAAAGAGTAAAATAGACAATAAACTATCCACGGTTGTCTAATGCGGTTTGGTGGGTAAGCAGAGGCGGACTGTGAATTTGTGGGGCCGTGGACTAATACTTTTTGGGGGACTGCTTAATTAACCAAGTAATTATCCTTATGTCAAAAAACTGTTTTCGATAATGATATACTTGGTACATAGGTACGACACATCAAGCGCATTTCTAGTTTAATATAGCCCAGCTTTTTATTAGTTTTGTGTTTGGTTAAGTTGCTTGTGGTAGAGTTGTATACCTGCCAAATTACAGTGTCTGTTTTTTATTATTCATAACTAGCTTTTGCTAAATTCGGGATAATACAGTTCCCCTTTCCTGATTGGCAGGTACCTACTTCCTGTAGTTTTTGCCCTTGCGCCTTATTGATTGTAATAGCAAAGCTAAGTTTTCCCTTTTCTTCCCTCTTTTTCCCCGACTCACTCTTTTTTTTTATAAAAATAGCCTGTGTCCGTCTCCAGGGTCCCAAGTCCCAACTATCTATGTACCGAAATTCATCAAAATCGTTTTGGCCATTTAGGCGTGAAGACGTAACAAAAGCGATTTATTTGCACACAACAAGTAGATCTTCTGTCTGTGCATAAGTTAAGGTTTGAAACAATTCAATTATTGTTTTTTACAGCTATAATAGAATCATTGCTGAAGCTAAAAATATTCCATGTCTCGTGCTCAGTCATTCATAAAATTATTCATATATTTCAAAATGAAGGAAACCTCGTGAGGCTTTCAAGACCGACATAAATCGTCACAATGAAATACGAACACGTTAAGTAAGGATGTGCGCTCTAGGGATGAAGGCAAACGGGCTTAGAAAGTCCCGGGAATCACGGGAACTCTACACTCCGGGAAAAAATTAAACACTTTTAGTCAACTATTCGTTGAACCTTTATATTTGAGTTTGTTTGAGTAATTTTTATAAATATCTAAAAAAATAAATAAATATCTTGGGACAACTCACACACGGCTATCTGATCCCAAGCTAAGCAGAGCTTGTGTTATGGTAACCAGACAACTGATATCATACTTATATAATTTATAAATACATACATATTATAGATAAATCACACCCAGACACAGAACAAACAATCATGCTCATCACACAAAGTTTGTCCTGGGTGGGAATCGAACCCACGACCTCCGGGTCAGTAGTCAGGGCCACTAACCACTAGACCAACAGGCCCGTCAAATATAAGTTAACTCAATGTGTTAAGTGCTGTTTTCACATTTCATTTTCAATTTCTAGTATAATACTATACGTGAGGTCTTGTAATTGGCTTGCAGTTGTCTATGGTTCTCTTTTTTGTTAAGTTCTTATTACAAGCTGTAAGTCCTCTATCATCATCTGCCTAGCCTTTTCCCAACTATGTTGGGGTCAGCTTCCAGTCTTACCAGATGCAGCTGAATACCAGTATTTTACATGGAGTGACTGCCTATTTGACCTCCACAACCCAGTTAAAACTGGGTAATACGATACCCCTAGGTAAGACTGGTTGTCAGACTTTTGGGACACTGACTACCTGTATCGACTGTCAAAGATCTACAAATGACAGCCAGGACCAACAGCTTTACGTGCTTTCCGAAACACGGAGGAAACTCGGTATGTGTCGGATGGTCACCCATCCACAGACCAACTTAGATAAGCGCGGCTTAACTCAAAGATCGACCCGAACGGCTGCTATTATTTAGCCACGAGCTTGTCTATGTTGTAATAAATAAATAAAAGGCGGCTGAGTCCGGGATTTGCACTAGAGGTTTTCATTAGCATGCGGGCACACGATCTGGGTATTAGGCCATGATATCTTCTGCCTTCAGTTTTGGTTTTTATATTGACACTAGCTTTCGCCCGCGGCTTCGCTCGCGTTAAATTCGGTATAACACACCAAGCAGACCTGCAGTTTTTGCTCTTGCGCCTGATTGATTTGTAATAGCAACGCTAAGTTTTCCCTTTTCTTCCCTCGTTCTCCCTCATATCCCACTTTTAAAAATTAGCCTATGTCCGTCTCCTGGTTCCCAACTATCTCTGTACCAAAATTCATCAAAATCGGTTTAGCCATTAAAGCGTGAAGAGGTAACAAACAAACAAACAAATAAACAAACAAACAAACTCACTTTCGCTTTTATAATATAAAAAAAAAAAAATATATTACATATATATACATATATATATATATATATATATATAGTAAGGATTAGGTGTAGGTACAAGTTACTGCCAAGTGTTTGAATATATACACAGAAATTGTTTTCTAAATTTGCCTAGCTCCTTTTTGTTCCTGTTCTTGTGTGTTAATTTATAACTTACTAGCTTTCGCCCGCGGCTTCGCTCGCGTTAAATTCGGTATAACACACCAAGCAGACCTGCAGTTTTTGCTCTTGCGCCTGATTGATTTGTAATAGCAACGCTAAGTTTTCCCTTTTCTTCCTTCGTTCTCCCTCATATCCCACTTTTTTCTTCTAGCCTATGTCCGTCTCCTGGTTCCCAACTATCTCTGTACCAAAATTCATCAAAATCGGTTTAGCCATTAAAGCGTGAAGAGGTAACAAACAAACAAATAAACAAACAAACTCACTTTCGCTTTTATAATATTACTCCCTCATATCTCACTTTTTTTAAATAAAATTAGCCTATGTCCGTCTCCTGGTTCCCAACTATCTCTGTACCAAAATTCATCAAAATCGGTTTAGCCATTAAAGCGTGAAGAGGTAACAAATAAACAAATAAACAAACAAACAAACAAACTCACTTTCGCTTTTATAATATTATATATGTACAGAGATAGTTGGGAACCAGGAGACGGACATAGGCTAATTTTATTTAAAAAAAGTGATTACTATATATATATATAATATATATATAGTAAGGAAGGATTGCGCGGTTTTCTTATCCCACTCCCGTGGGTTGTAGCGTGTTATTGTATAGTTTATATTACTTCCAAGTAGCTTCCTATTAATAAAATAAATTAAAAATAAATTAATCTTGGTTAAAATCGGTCTAGTAGTTTTGGAGTCTATTCCATACAAACAAACAAATCTTTCCTCTTTATTATTTTATAGTATTTACATTTTTTATTATATCAATAATCATTGAATAACCATGAAGATTTTGACCACCTCGTTGGTCGAGTAGCTGCAACCGCGACTGCAAAGAGGGAAAATGTTACTAGAATTTTCCATAAGGAAATTCTCATTAGCAAACACGTTGTCTAGATTTTGTGCACGAGTGATGACGAAATGTGCTAGTCAGTGAAGTTATTTGATGATTTCCCAGTATAATAATCCTTGCTAATATTATAAAAGCGAAAGTGAGCTTGTTTGTTTGTTACCTCTTCACGCTTTAATGGCTAAACCGATTTTGATGAATTTTGGTACAGGGATAGTTGGGAACCACACATAGGCTTTTTTTTAAAGTGGGTTGTGAGGGAGAAAGAGGGAAGAAGAGGGAAAACTTAGCGTTACTATTACAAATCAATAAGGCGCAAGAGGAACTGTGTTACCCCGAATTTAACGCGAGCGAAGTCGCGGGCAAAAGCTAGAAAACAAAGGTAAAAACATTAAGTTGAGAACACTCAATGGCTTTAATTAAAACTGACACGGAACAGTAGACACGCTTGCGCACTTTCTCTCTGAGAACACCAGTCATACACTCCTTATTTTACTCTATTCATCCGCATACACATCAATTCAGGGTTGGCAGTCAGAAAGGGGATGAGCACTTTCAAACAGTTCTTCGACAGCGACAGTTCTGGATGACTATGGGGCGATTGTAGAGGCGCAGTGGCTGAGCGATCGGCTGCTGCGCTGCTTGTCGCGGGTTCGATTCCCGCACGGAACAAACATTTGTATGGCCTACAAATACACTCTTTTGCAAAAAAACGGGCATCTAAGGAAATTTACGTTCTAAGGTCGATTTGAGTTAATTTAATGAAATTTATTTCTTTGACGTAGTCTGCATACCTACTTATAATCGTGTTATTTAATGCGCGTGAAGTGAATTCGGGCAATTAAAAGAAAAAAAAAAACGATGGATTCTTTAAAACCGATGTACACGCCCAAACAATAAGAAGTGGTCGGCAATAAACAAGATTTTTTTTTTACTTTTTTTAATTAAATAAAGTTACAAATGTAAAAGCCTAATAACGAGTGTGACTTCCCCTTGCCAAAATCACACCTTGAATCCTTCTGGGCATGCTTTCCACGATGTTTTCCACGATGGAAAAAGTACCCGTTTTTTTTTGCAAAAGAGTTTAGTTGTTTCGGGTCTGGCTGTTTGTGTATGTGAGTTTATTGTTTGTAAACGCACCCACGATTCAGGAGAAATACATTATGGAGATGTTGCTATCAATACAAAATTATACTGAACCATTTTGTGGATTAAAAAAAGCTAGGCCACAATTCTTGTTTCTAATATGTATATATCAGTTACACCTCTGCCATATCATTCAGGGATTACGGGCGTAATTTTTGGTAAATAGGCTTGCGTTTGACTACAGCTCGCCTAATGTGAAGCTATGATGCAGCCTATGGTGGAGCAAGGCTACTCCACCATAGGCCACTGCAAGCTTGCCTAGAACGCCGTGTCGACGTTCGCGACACGGCGTTCTAGGCGCGTTAGTGTTTCACGCGCGCCTCAAAGAGATGTCAGTAAAGCAGAGGGGCCTGCCAGGGCCTCCACCTGCCGGGGTTGCGGGTTGTTCGAAAAAGATACCGCGGCCCCGGAACGTAAAGGGCAATTAAGGAACATGGGTGGGTTTTAGTCAGTACAAGTCATCAAATAACTTCCCCCGCTCTGGGCGGAGCGGGGGAAGTTATTTGATGACTTCCCACCCCAAAAAAAAAGCTTGCCTAGAAAAAACTTATTCACTCCAACTTCATCATCATCTGCCTAAGCCTTTTCCCAACTATGTTGGGGTCGGCTTCCAGTCTAACCGGATGCAGCTGAATATCAGTATTTTTCACTCCAACTTCGAAGTACTTATTATAATGATCCGTGAACAAAGAAGCTGGCAGTGAGTTCCACAGACAATAAATGTGGATGAAAATTATTCCGACAAAACCCTTTCGTTGGTGTAGGGTATTAAAAATGTATCAGTACGGAACCCGGCCGCGTTTGACGTGAATACGAATTACAAAGCAGTAGGCGCTGTTTCACGGCTTTTACAAAAAGATTTATCTTTGGCTACTTTAAAAGGAAACAGCAGTTTCGGAATTATGAATCTTGTTGCGTACTGCACTAAGTTCAATTTGAAGTGCACCTTCAATTGATTTTATGACCTTTTTAAATTCAGTGGCCATGAAACAAGCTTATTCTGTTTGACGTGTTATTTCACGTAGGTGTACTGGGATTTGTATATAAATTGAAGAAACGACCTAGGACTCATAAAAGTAATCGTGGTTACAGCCACAAGACTATTTATTAAAGTAGTTATAATATGCATAGCCTTATAACAGAGTGGGTATTCCGCCTCCTCAGTTGCCTCAACCTCTTTCTTCTGGATCAATAACGATTTAAAAAAAAAACACTCTGGACGCTCTTAACGTGCGCGCAACTAACTTTCTACATCGTATTCACATACTTGTATAATCTCAAAAAGAAAGATGTATTTTTGATCCTGTAAATATACTATGAACCCAAAGAGTGTCTGTAAAGTTACTTGCCGATTCTTCTCCATAGAAATCAACGCTTTGAAATGGGCAACTATAGTACTTTTACAAGTTATTATGCATTGTGACTGAGACAAACATGGTAAAGATCCCGTTTTAAGTGTTAATAATAATGTTAAAAATCAAGTATATTGACTTGGCTCGCGAGGTTGTCGACATGTGGGATGTGGACTCAGCGATCATTGTGCCGATAGTCGTATCTGCCAATGGCTTAATTGCCAAGAGCCTCGACCAACACCTGAGTAGGCTGTCGTTAGGCAGCTGGATCAAGGGCTTGATACAGAAAGCGGTACTCCTGGACACGGCTCGTATTGTTAGGAGGTTCCTTTCTCTGGAGCCCTGACCGCCGGTAGCTTGGACCCTGTTCCCGATACCGGTGGGCTACTATTTTTATATTTTTAAATGTTTTTTTTTATATTTTTAAGAAATATTTAAAAATGTAGTTATATGTTGATAAATCAATAAATGGACGAAATAATGTTGCTAATTTGTTATTGGGGGTTTCGGTAACGGCGGGATTAGTAAGCTTCGGATACGTACTGTGGGACGACGTATAATAGAGGTGGGCGTTGAATCAACAAACTGTTTTTTTTAACGACTTTTCATTCGTCAACGAGTTAACTGTTATTCATCAATGAAATAACAGGTTGAAAATATTAGCTGTTAATTTACGTCAACATGTCTTTACACATTACTTTATTCATTTCCGAAAAAAAAGAAACGTCAACACGTCTTTACACATTACTTTATTCGTTTCCGAAAAAATTGGTTGAACATATAAGCTGCGTCAACGGCTCAACGTACTCGAAATTAGCTAAATATAGTTTTATTAATTTATGAATAATATTGATTTAACATTAGTAATTCAACAGTTTTTTCAACCTGTTGAGCATTGATGATTAACAGTTAAATTACGTTAACCATAAAACCGTCAATGACACATGTCTAACGTATAATCCCCCAGTTGAGTAGCCTCGTCTGGTTGTGGAAAGTTGTGGGTTCGGAATGCGAAGTCACATATACAGGTTAAGAACATCCACGTTTGTTTCCTTTAAACCCAGTTCTAAGGTAATAAGCGTTCCAGAAATGAGCAATGGTTAGCTCATCGTCCCTTCGTGTAGTGACGACAACCCGTGTCGACGGCGCGTTCGTGTTCCACGCGCGCTTCAAAGAGATGCCAGCAAAGTAGAGGGGCCTGCCAGGACCACTGCCTTTCAGGGTGGCGGTTTGTTTGAAAAAGATACCAGGGCACGTAACGTAAAGGAACAAGGATGGGTTTTAGTCAGTACAAGCCTGATACCACCCCCCCGCTTCGTTAGCTAAGTCATTTGAAGATTTCTCATCTGAAATCTACTGTGATGTTAATGATCAATCTACTCTAAATCACATGGTTGGATAAATACACGAGAAAATCTTACGACAGAATAGGTAAAACAAGGCGAACACTGCTTTATTTATGCCTCGAATTTATTGTCATTAATTTGTAAGTAAGAGATACTCGTGGCCCATTTACAATAGCCACACACGGTGTTCAAGGTTAAGAATCGCAAAAAAATGCTTTTTGCATGGGTGACCATGATGGACTTCTGAAAGTTCGTTACGCCGTTTGTTACACGTAGGTGTACAGGGATTTGTATATAACTTGAAGACACGATTCATAAATGTGAACGTAATCGTGTTCACAGCCACAATCCTATCTATTAAACTAGTCATCTCCATAGCTTTATTACAAAGTTTGAAAATCGCATGTAATTGATATTTTTTGCTTTAACTCTGGACGCTCTTAACGTGCGCGCGCATCTTTCTACATCGTTCTCACATATTTGTATTATCTCAAAATTACTGATGTACGTAACTTTGATCTTGTAAAAATATTATGATTTAAAAGAGTTTCTGTAATTAAAGTTACTTGCAGATTCTTCTCCAAAGTTGCCCATTCCAATTCCAAAGCGTTCCAGATATTATTTGCAGATCATTGATAGTTGTTACATGTAAATTGTCGCCCAAAAGTCTGACAACTGATATCCCATCCAGGCGTGTCGTATAACACAGTACTAACTGGTCTGTAAAGTTTTGATAGGCTCCATGAAATCGTTCTATGTAAAATGATAGTATTCAGCAACATCCAATTAGACCGGACGACCCCGACATAATTGGAAAAAGGGTAAGCAGATGATTGCTCGTTATTTATTCTTCTTAAACAACTTTTAACTTTCCCAAGCATTTATATTTTAGAAGTCGCAATTTTCGTTAAAGGTAATATAAACATTTTCAAGACTATGTCAGAAGCTAGGAAAAGACCCATAAGAAGTCAATATAAATATCTATTAAGTGTTGAAAGTTGTCATACTGCTTTGCTCAAAAAAAGTGTTATTAGTATGGGCCCAGTCATTTACAATAAAATACCCAATTTAATAAAAAATGACACAATTCAAAACTTTAAAAAGAGACTGACATTATTATTAATTGAAAAATGTTATTATTCTGTAGCTGACTTCCTAAATGACTCTGACATTTAAACTGTGTACATTTAATTGATTGACATACCTAATTATTGACTATTTTAACCGACTTCCCAAAAAGGAGGAGGTTCTCAATTCGGCCGGTATGTTTTTCATCGATTACGCCGCGGTTAATGGACCGATTTGCGTGATTCTTTTTTTGTTCGACGCGAAATAGCTGCCAGATGGTCCCATAAAAATTTCTTTCAGTTTGGTCAAGTAGTTTTTATTTTATAAGCATTATTGTTATTTGGACGATGTTATTTGGACGATGTTCTTTTAACGATACTTTGTAAATAAAAAAACTACGTTAAAAAAAACCGACTTCCAAAAATACTAAAAAGCAAAAAATAACTTACTCAATTTATAACACTATCCTCTACACCTACTAACTACTTATTCTTTCCGCTTACTGCTTGGTTTGTTATTTTTTGCTTTTTAGTATTTTTTTACTATTTTTATTAAAATTTATTTTTTGTTTTTCTTTGTGTGTTTGTAATCTTTATCATTATTTTAATCTCAATTATAAACAAATAATAATTAATGTTTGCATGCCTACTATAAGGTAGATTGTACAAGGCTCAACCAATCATTGTTAAATCTTATTTTATGTACCTACAATCTATGCAAATAAATTTTTACTTACTTACTTACTAAAAATAGGCAGAAATCCTCATCTCTCTCTATACACATTTCGCTAGTTATTAGTCATGTTTAAGTCCCATAAAAATGGATCACGTGTTGCCATCAATATAATAATAATAATAATAATTGGCAACCCCAAGTGTCACGTACGTTGTGATTTGTTCCTCCAAAAAAAATTTATAAAATACCTAGTTTTCTTGGCCTCAACAGTATATAAATAAAATTCTTAGACAAAATCAATTACCGAAACCTTCATCTTCAACAATAAAAACTTGCAAAACAATCCAAAATGAATAAGAAAATCCAAATTTTTTTAATGACTGACAGGTAATGGCAGGTTGACGTTCACGACGTCACCTCTCAACAATGAAAAATGCATAACAATTACAATGTGAAATGATAACACGACTAGCGGCTCGCCAACATGCACGCCTTCCACCTCCGGACTCGCCGCTCAGCTCCGCCTCGCCGCCGCCGGAACCCAGCCTCATCGTGAGCGCTGTGACACCGGCCGTGGCAGTTGCGTCGAGCTCGAGCGACGAGTATTTTTCCCCGCCCACGACGCCACCACCTGCTTGTCGACGGGGAGGACGCCGGCCGCCGGACGGCTTAGGACTTCGAGGCCCACTGGCCTCTGATAGGGTCCCAGCTCCCGGCGGAAGTGTGCAGCGCATGCGATGGACTAGCTCCATCAACGAAAATGTCATGCGCTCATACTATGGGGCTACAGAGGGGGGAAACAACCTGACTGCGTACCGGGTTCGGATGCTCTCTCTGTTTCAGGTGCTTGAGCCAGCTGTCAACGTGTCTGCACAACGACTGTCGGATCAGGTGCGGGTAATCCAGCGTAATCGTATGTTGGATGACACCGTACTTGATCGCTTGCGAACGGAAATGCAGAGTAGCCAGGTCATTACCTCTTCGTCGCAGGCTGTGGTTCCACCACAGTCCCACCAACTAGTTAGTCACGCTGACGAGGTAAGTAATGACATGGCTACTAATGTAAGTACCCAGTGCAATGAGGAAATGAGGATTGCTTTGGAGGGTGCGATTCGAGAATATCGGTACATATCGCCCGAACTTAGACCACGCTTACCTCGTTTACCCATGCATAATAAAAATAGGGCGCTGGTGGCTGTTCTGGATTCGCAGTTGTCAAACTATTTTGACAACTGCGAAAACCTCACTGATGCTCACTCAATCCTGTATTGTGCGGCTGTAGCGGCGTGTCGTGTAGCTCACGTTAAATTTCCTGATGACGGAGCTACACGACCGAAACCAGCTGTACCATTTTGGCAGTGCAGGATTGAGCGGCGCATTGGTGTGGCCAGAGCACTCATCGGCAAACTAATCTGTTTCAGGGAGGGCAACACTCGACCTCGAGTGATGCGCTTTGTGAGGCGGGCATTTGCAGGGACTGACATAAGTCCTCCAGACTATATGTCCCACATCACAGAGCGCATCGACTTCTTGAAGCAGAAAGTGTATGCATGGGCAAACCGTATTCGTAGGTATAAGCGGCGGGTGGAACGATACACTTTGAATCGCACATTCCAAAGCGATGAAAGGTGGGTGTATAGAGCATGGGAGCGACCGGACCAAGGTGTGTCTGACACGCACCTGCCGGATGATGACGCCATGTGTTTGTTTTGGCGCAACATTTGGTCGGTGCCTGTCAGTCATACCGAAGGTGAATGGACTCGGGAAGTCGAACGAGCGTGTGATCCCATACCAGAAATGGGGGCCTTAACAATCAGCCCCCAAGATGTAGCTTGTGCGGTCCGTCCGCTGCCTAATTGGAAATCTCCAGGGCCGGACGGACTGCACAACTTTTGGTTAAAATGGATCCAAAGGTCGCACGCTCGTTTGGCGACCCTATTCCAGACAGCCTTAGAGTCAGGGTCGCTACCCAAGTTCTTGACGACTGGAATAACCCACCTGCTCCATAAATCGGGTAGTACGACGGAACCCAAAAATTATAGACCAATAACGTGTCTTCCTACAATCTATAAAGTTCTTACATCCATTTTGAGGGCTAAAATCACTAAACACATAGATGACAATTCTATCATGTCTGCTTCTCAGAATGGATGTAGGAACGGGTCCCGTGGTACTAAGGAGCTGCTCCTCATTGATATGGCCATTAGTCAACAGGTTCGCCGTTCCCGAAGGCATCTGTCGACATGTTGGATAGACTATAAGAAGGCCTATGACTCCGTGCCACACACATGGCTCATGAGGGTGCTAGAATTGTATAAAGTTGATGCAACTCTGTGCACCTTCCTGAGCTCGTGTATGAGGCAATGGAATACGGTCCTTCGCTATCCAGGATGTCGGCAGATTCAGAGGAATAGTGAGCCGATAAGGATAGAGCGAGGTATATTCCAGGGCGATAGTTTGAGTCCACTTTGGTTCTGCTTAGCCTTGAATCCTCTAAGCACGTTGCTGGAGGATTCAGGTCTGGGCTATCGATTGAGGAGAGGTGGTCGGGTTATATCTCACCTCCTTTACATGGATGACCTGAAACTCTTTGCCCCCAACGATTCGCAACTGATGGAACTACTGAAGGTAACTGAAACCTTTAGTAGTGCCATCAGTATGGAATTTGGTGTGGACAAATGTGCGGTCATGCATGTAAAGCGAGGGGAAATTGTGGAATCTGTGGGAACCCAGCTCTCGGATTCCATACACCTTAGATCCCTCTCAGCAAACGAAACCTACAAGTATTTGGGTATGTCGGAAGCGTTGGGTATCAATGTTGCTGACATGAAGCAATCGTTGAAGGAACGCTTCTTTGGCCGCCTGAGAAAAGTATTTAATAGTCTTTTATCAGGTGGAAACAAGGTGCGTGCTTTCAACGGTTGGGTCATGCCGGTTTTGATGTACTCTTTCGGCATACTCAAATGGACTCAAACAGAACTAGATGCTCTGGATAGAAAAGTCCGTACATTGTTGACGGCATATCGTATGCATCACCCACGGTCTTCGGTTATGAGACTGTATATCCCACGGAGTTGTGGTGGTCGAGGCTTTTTAAACGCCAAGACTCTCCACAATCGTGAGATATGCAGTCTCAGGGAGTATTTCTTGGAAGCCGACGTGGGGATGCATCGAGATGTGGTTACGGTGGACAAGGGCTTTACCCCGCTCTCCTTGGCTAAAGAGAACTGGCGCAAACCTGTAGTGCTTGACACTAACGACCGCAGGGAGGTATGGCAGAGTAAGGAGCTTCACGGACGCTTTTTCCGGGCCCTACATGGACCCGATGTAGATCAACCAGCGTCCGTAGCCTGGCTACGTTCCGGGGATCTCTTTGGAGAAACTGAAGGTTTTGTCTGTGCAATTATGGATGAAGTTATGATGACGAATAACTACCGGAGATTTATTGTGAAGGACGGCACGGTTGACATAATGTCGGGCATGCCACCGTCCGGGTGAATCAATTCGACACATTATCTCCGGTTGTTCTCGTCTAGCTAACGGAGAGTACTTGCATAGACACAACCTTGTAGCCAGGATTATTCATCAGCAACTTGCTCTAAAATATAGCCTTGTGGAATCGGAAGTGCCGTACTACAGGTATGAGCCCGACCCAGTTCTCGAACATGGCAATATCACATTGTACTGGGATCGATCCATCATCACTGACAGGACTATTGTTGCCAACAAGCCTGATATAGTGGTGGTGGATCGATCAGAGCGGCGCGCAATGATTGTTGACATAACAGTCCCGCATGATGAGAACCTCGTGAAAGCCGAGAAAGATAAGCAAATCAAGTATATTGACTTGGCTCGCGAGGTTGTCGACATGTGGGATGTGGACTCAGCGATCATTGTGCCGATAGTCGTATCTGCCAATGGCTTAATTGCCAAGAGCCTCGACCAACACCTGAGGAGGCTCTCGTTAGGCAGCTGGATCAAGGGCTTGATACAGAAAGCGGTGCTCCTGGACACGGCTCGTATTGTTAGGAGGTTCCTTTCTCTGGAGCCCTGACCGCCGGTAGCTTGGACCCTGTTCCCGATACCGGTGGGCTACTATTTTTACATTTTTAAATGTTTTTTATTTTTTGTTTTTAAGAAATATTTAAAAATTTAATTATATGTATAGAAAACAATAAATGGACGAAATAATAATAATAATAATAAATCTTTATTTCTCTCTTCACAAAGGTACACATTGTCATATAGGTCTAATAAATACAAATATAAGAATAACATTATAACTAATGCGAAGATATGTTCCTTTGTGAGAGACTGGAGTCCATACTAGGATACCCTGTGTGACGGATCCCCAGGCTCTCACCTCGAACTAGAATTAAATGTGGTTACCATACAATATAATTGCAGATTTGTATACGTTAGACAATTGATTTGTTTTAGAAGTGAGGAAAACAGACATAAATATTACAAATTAATTATTATGTAAGAAGTGTAAGTAGGTTAGGCGTAGTGTAGGTAATGTGTGTGGAGTCAGGTGTGCAGGTGAAGTGAGTCGGTGATGTGTGTAGGTGAATGTGTGAGGAGAGGTAGGATGTGAAGGATGATACAGTCATGAAACAGTAGGTATAAGAATATAAAATATTACGAGGGTACAAGGAGTAACTGCTCTGTCGCGTCATAATCTAACTTTTGCAGCCAGGTTGAGACTTTAACTTTGCAATGCTTTTTTGATAGGGCATAAATTGACAAAACTCTGTTAATTTTGTTGTACAAATAGTTTCCAAGAAAACCAAAATGGCGATGGGAGAAAGTGGTGTGGGTCTGAGTAGTACGACAAACTGCGTGCTTACGTCGCTTACCTTCAAAAAGACTAGGATCATAGGTAAGAGAGGAGTGCTTGCGCAAAATGGTATTTAAAATGAACAGTTGCCGTATGGTTAATACTCCAATTCGCTCATAAAGTTCTTTGGTGGGGAATAAGAAAGGCAAAAAATTACTTACTTTTAAAACGGCCCTTTGTGAACGTTCAATCCGGAGCATTGATGTTTTTGTCGCGCCACCCCATACAGTTATACAGTAAGAGATCAGCGACTGGCACAACGCGAAATAAACTGTTTTCATAACGCTATTGTCAGCAACGTGACGAAGATTTTTAAAAACAAAAATCAATTTACGGATTCTAGAAGAAAGAGCATCTATGTGCTGGTGAAAGCTGAGAGTGCTATCTAAAATGACTCCCAGGTACTTAATTGATTCTGTCCGCTGAAGTTCTTGACATAAGCAGTGAGCATCATGTGTCAAAATGCACGACGATGAATGCGCGGTAATTTTGAAATTATCAAGAGAGCAAGTAGGTTTTTTTATATAGAAGGAAATATACTTCGTTTTATCAACATTGAGGGCGAGTTTATTACTAGCAAGCCATGATAACACTAAGTTAAAGCCCGTCTGAGCCCTACTGTATACGTCGAGCCAGGTATCAGCTTCAAACAAAAGAGCTGTGTCATCAGCAAAAGTTATGATCCTACCACTGGGCAACTTCAGCTCACAAAGGTCGTTGATGTAAGTCAGAAATAATGGTGGACCAAGAATGCTACCCTGTGGCACGCCATGCACGACGGGAAGATCGCTACTAGTCCAATTATCGATTCTGACTCTCTGATATCTGTTAGTGAGGTAGTCTGAAAAAAAATCAAGCTGTGTATTTCTTATACCAAAGTTCTCCAATTTCTTCAGCAACAGTGGGACGGAGACTGTGTCAAAGGCTTTTGCAAGGTCCATGAAAATAACTATAACTTTTTTGTTAACATCGAGTTTGTCAGAAACAAACTTAGTTAGATCATGAATGGCGTCACTGGTCGACATACCAGATCGAAAGCCGTACTGAGAAGAAGATAGCAGTGAGTTATTTTCCAAGTAGTCGACCAGTCGCCTTTTCATGATCCTTTCCAGTATCTTAGACAAAGCTGGAAGGATGGAGATTGGCCTATAGTTGTTGACACAGGTTCCATCGCCACTTTTGAAGATGGGGCGAATTTCCGCTATTTTCCAGGCATTGGGGAACTTGCTGGAGTCAATGGCGAGGTTGCAGATAAATAAGATTGGAGAAATGAGGACTTGTCTATATCTCTTCAAAATATGGGTAGAGATGTTATCACAGCCGACAGCGCAGTTAGACTTCAGACTATTAATTATAGTTTCGATCTCTTTCAAGTCCGTGGGTAAAAACACCAACGAGTTGGAATGAGGGTTGCCCAACCCCATAGGAAGCGACGGGATATTGCTGCCAGAATAGCAGCGGTCAGCAATATTTTTACCAATGCTTACAAAAACATTCGTTAACTTTATTAGTCGAGGAAATAGGATGAAGTTTATCGATTAGCTGCGTGGCCTCGTTTTTTGTTTTATTTGCGTGGGTAATGTCTTTAATTTTGTTCCATAAGTCTTTGTTATTAGTTTTAGCTGCAATTTGAAGTTCTGATTTGTCGTATTCCCTTTTTATCTTTTTTAAAAGTTCGTTACAAAAATTTCTATATCTTTTATAAGTAGTGATTATACTATTGTCATTAGGATATTTTTTTGCTTTTTGGTGCAGTTTGTCACGATTTCTCATACACCGCAATAATCCGGTCGTTATCCAAGGTTTGGTTATTATCTTACGATTTGGGGTTTTAATAATTTGCGTGTTTGATTTTAAAATACAATCAATCGAATCAGCAAAATACTTAACAGCAAGATTAACATCCGTCATTGAGTACAATTCTTGAAAGTTAGAATTTGTAATTTCAGTGTCAATTTTTTCATAATTTAGGCGTTTCAATATTTTAATAGTTTTATTTTGGCGTTTTCTTAAATTAAGTATGAGAAATACTGCATCATGGTCAGTTATGGAGGATTCAGCCACGTAACAAGATGCTGGCTGACGAGTCCTTAATATAATATGGTCTAAGCAAGTTTTATTATGAGTAGGGAAGGTATACGCTGGCATCATGCCATGGGATGCTAAAAGGTTCAGGTAATAAGCAGAATTTGAGTCAGTGTTGGTCTCTGTGATGTCCACATTAAGGTCCCCTATAATAATAAAGTTTCTTATGTTGGAGGTAGTAGTTAGGAAACTATCGAGTGAGCTAAAAAAGTTATTGAGGTTTTTGTAACCAGCAGGTCGGTAAACTGCTAGAATAGCCGTATTTTGATTAGTTTTAATCATTAGACAGTTACAATCAGACAAAGTAGGTTCTTCTATGCATAC
The DNA here is from genome assembly GCA_905475445.1 of Ochropleura plecta. Classification (NCBI taxonomy): domain Eukaryota; kingdom Metazoa; phylum Arthropoda; class Insecta; order Lepidoptera; family Noctuidae; genus Ochropleura; species Ochropleura plecta. The sequence goes on from FR997735.1 coordinate 3,495,163, forward strand.
GCTTATATTACTTTTGCAGTAAACAACAACTCCTTCATTCTGAGTAAAGATATTATTAGTTTTATAGTAATTATAACCTTCGAGCAAAGGGATGTTGGGTGTACAAGATAACCAGCATTCCGTCAACACAATAAAGTCCCAATCTACTCGTGATCTCTGTAATAATGTAAGTAAACCTGACATGTTACGCGTAATGCTTCTAATATTTTGGTGTAAAACTTTTAAAGACAGATCAGAGTCAGTTACTAAGTTTTGGCAATTATCAATATCACAGGTGGACGATTGTGCCACGGAAATACGATCTAAGTCCGAGATTATGTCCTTAGTACTATTGAATTTGAATGATAGGGAATAGTGACATCATAATAATTATGTTGGTGACGCATGGAAATATAAATAAAAACATTAAAAAACAGTAATGACCAAGTAAAAGTCCGTTGTTTTAACAATACATTAGAAAAATAAAATATTTTGTACAAAGTAAATACACATTCATGTGGTGGAATGTAATAGTGTACTAAATTGCAAAGGAATAAAGTATTAATTGCTTTAACGTAGTCAGTACGGAAAAGATCAAATTCGAGGGTACGGTACAATTCTAATTGCAGGGTATATTGAGAAAATGCGAACGCAATAAAGCTATTATACTGTTGTTCAAGTACAAATTGTGTATCCGAATATTGTTGTTGATATAGTAAGCAACTATAGTGACGCTCGATACTTAAAGTTTTGTTTACATTTGAGTAATTTTGAATAAAGGTTAGTTTTGTTTTGACTGTAATCCGTTGTGCGTGATTTGTCTCAAGTGTTATGTATAGTGTTTGTGTAAGGAAAGTGTTAAAGAGTTTATTTGTGCAGTGTAAAGGACAAATGTTTTTAATAACTTTGTTAAGAGGAATACAAAAAAAGGGGTTACAAATATAGACCGTAAGTACAGATTCTAGTCATTCAGATTTTAATTGAAGTAGATCTTCCTCGCAGTCAATACGAATTGGACGGGATGTTTCTTTTTCTTTAATGTAAATTTTGCCATACGAATTCCAAAAACTGTGATACTTGTTATCAATTTTGAAATGTTTCACCACGTAGCGAAGTTTTTTGGCTGCAGATGTCAAATATTCGTCGATATAGATTGGCTGAGACTGAGAAGCCGTGGCTAACTGAATGTGGGAAGTATTTAACTTGTCGTTTTGGTTGTTTTTGTTGAATGTTCTGCATTTTCTTATTAAACTATTCTTCGTGAATGTTGTAGTGAACTGGATTACAATGGGGTTTGTTTTTTCGAGTTTGGTTTTGACTCGGAAGGCATCGTAAACATCGGAATCATTGATTGGCTGATCTATAATTTTTCCAATGTTTTTAACAATGGTGCGTAAAGTTTCCTTGTTTTCATTGCGGTCTTTAGGGATATTGTGAATTTCAACTGACGTAGCTCGGGAATTTCGTTCCAGCAGCTCAATTTTAGACTCTAAAAAAGCAATTGTTTTTTTATTTTTAGTGTTTTCTTGTTCCAAACTACTCATACGGTCCAGAAAAGCGTCGTATTTGTCAGAAACAAATTGTAGATCTTTCTTGATGTCATGGGTTTGCTCTTGAATCGTATGCATTGCCGAGTTGAGTTGGTCCAACTTTAGGTTTTGTTGGTACTGGAAATTTTCGAACATAGCTTTGATTTCCGCAACAGAAGCTTGGACATCACCAGTATCAGCGAATTTTCGCTTAAAAGATCTTTGAGTTATGTTCCTGGACCCATCAGACTTCTCACAGCGGTTTGCTGAAAAGTCTATTTGAGTATCAGAGCCATAGCTGCCACATTCCGCATTTGCCAAATTCGGAAACGACGAAGAGGATTGTATAGGCACTGGTACCGGAGTTGACGGCGGTGTGCGTTGAGTAGCAGCCATATTAGCAGACAACGGGCAACAGCTGCTAGTTGTTTTCGTGTTCTGTAGTGTGCTGTGACGGATGACGTTTCCACAGTGGAGGTGGTAGCTGGGCGGGGCCAAACTTCTTTGCAGATGTTTCTGGTGTGCTGTTGGTACGTGGTTTGTGTGGGTGTGTGCTGTCTACACTACTCACGTAGATCGAAACTTTCCGCTGGTTCTGGGCGCCTGGTAGTTTTGGACCGCTCACCGATTATTATTTTAGTTTTAATTAAATAAATACAGCGATTTTAAATAAAAACAAAAATCAATCGTAGACACAACCGAACTCAACGGCGATCCGAGGAAAGAGGAATATGGTAAAACCTTCGATTAAAAATGGGTAAAACCCACACTCCAAGTTGTTACTTATAGGAAATCTTGACGGAATAGTAACACAATATTTTAATTCTCGAAATCTGGAGGTCAAGCGTGAACTATTTTAGAAAATTTTATTGAGTGATTTGCCTAGACTAGCTAAATACAATAATAATTGCCTTGCTATGTGTATGCGTATTTATAATAAAATACCGAGGCATTTTAAAATATTGAACACAAAATTATTTAAAACAACATTTTATAAATGGTTACTGGAGCATAGTTTTTATAGCATAAAAGAATTTATAGATAAGAAATTTTGATGAAAAAAATTTCATGTTGTGGGCGCCTCTATCCATGTTCGCCTAACTTTAACATTTTGCATGCTTTGTTCTATCCTAGCTAAACATGTTTGTGCCTTATAAATAAGTATTTAACACCATTGTATACCATGTTTTATACAAATAAATATTTTATTATTTATAATTATTAAAGATTTCATTTGTTTTACTTAATATAGCGGGAATTGAAGAGAATGATTCACCCCACTTGGAATCTGGAAATCCAAACAAAACCTTATCTTTGGTAGTAAAACCTTATCTTTGGTAGTAAAACCTTATCTTTGGTAGTAAAACCTTATCTTTGGTAGTAACCTTTTTGTGTTTAGTTTTAAGTTTTTATATTATAAAAAAAAACTTGAGAGGTGTCAAGGGACACCCGGATGGAACGAAGTTATTATTTATTATGTACAAAAAACTTGTAAACACTCAACAAAAATAATCGTCGCGACACTACACTGTTCAATGCGAAACAGAAAGACGAAACAAAAATAACTGGCTTGCTTTCTATGAGAGAGAGAGAGAAACACGCGCACGCCGCACGGCTTACAACTATAGCAAAAAGTGTTGTTACAACTTTTGGTCTTAATTTTCTCCGTCTAGCCCCGCGCGTTGAGAAAGGTCTCAACGCGCGATAAGGAACTTCGTTTCAAAAATGTTTTTTTTTTGTTTGATCGTGTGTGCACTTGTGGAATGTTCCAAATAAACCAATCTTATTTCTTTCTTTCATTACACCAACGAGTCAGTGCAGTTTTATTTGTTAAGAAAATAGTACATAAAGAAGGTTGGCTTATTATTCATTCTTCTCACGTACGCTTGGTTATTTAGGGGTCGTATTTTTGCACGATTTTGTTCGGGATTAAAGCTTATTGTATGTTTTAGGGAGCACAGAATTGTGTTTGTTGAATTTTTATTTGCACGCCTCAGCTTCAGTCGTTCGTAATTTAAATCAAACTTTTTCTTTTGAAACTTTGTAGAGGGACCAGGCGCAGAACCAACGGCTTTCTCCGAGGCACGAGGGTTTTATACCGAGAACTTTCGAAATCAGGCTGTTACTGAGAAACTTTCAATGAAAAATCGGCGAAGAGCGAGCCAGACTCGCGCACTGGGGGTTCCGTACAAACCTATGACATAAACGGCCATATATTTTGACAGCGTACTACTAAGGCCCGGCGCCCATTATCGGCATCGGCAAGGAAAAGGATCCTTCGGCATCCTACATGCAAGCGCACACTGTCGGAAATTATGCTTAGGGATGACGAGGCGTCCTTAAGCATGCCGCACCGTCCTGTAGCTTGCCGAAGCGTCTCATATCGTATTACCTCGATTGTGTTGTGTGTGAGTCAATTGATGCCGGCTGCGTACCGAAGGATGCCGAAGCATCCCGAAGCATTCTCAAGGCTGCCGATACAGCAGCCTCAAGCATACCGAGGCGGTATTTTTGTTATTACGACCATATATAATGGAAATTTCTACTTTATTGCCATTATTGCCATTATTGCCATTATTGCCATTTGACGGGCCTGTTGGTCTAGTGGTTAGTGGCCCTGACTGCTGAGCCGGAGGTCGTGGGTTCGATTCCCACCCAGGACAAACTTTGTGTGATGAGCATGATTGTTTGTTCTATGTCTGGGTGTGATTTATCTATAATATGTATGTATTTATAAATTATATATGTATGTATATCAGTTGTCTGGTTACCATAACACAAGCTCTGCTTAGCTTGGGATCAGATAGCCGTGTGTGAGTTGTCCCAAGATATTTATTTATATTTATTATTATTTATATGTTAATGTATATTGCTATTTGCCACCTAAAATCCTCAGTCGTGCCGATGCCGATAATGGGCGCCGGGCCTTAGAGGTAGACCTGACTATCTGGTTTTAATTTCAACTGGATACCTCCACGCGTTCTCTAAAGGGGTCTTGACAGACAGACGGACAAGAAAGTGATCTAATAAGGGTTCCGTATTTCCTTTTAAGGCGCGGTAACAAGCTAATCTTTAGGTATTCGCGGAAGTGAGGCTAGCTGCATACTAGGCATGGTCTGACACAAGTACACGACAGTTTTGCATCGAAAGAATAGAAATAAGGTCGAAAATATTTCGGTGTTTGATTTTATTTGAATATCATGTCCGCCAAAAAGTAGGTAATTTTGCAGTTTTTATTGAATATAAAAAAAAATACAGCTCCGTGTTTGAAAAATTTTAGATATCTCTTTAGTCTATACAATTTCCTTTGTTATAGATTTAAAAAATATGATGGTTGTCGCTGAAAAAATTGAGAATTTCGAGACGAAAAAAAATTTTTTTTGGTCTATTTAAACATTTTTTTTTTCGTAGTACTAGACCACTTTTGTAAACTGATTTAGTTTAAGTCTTTACTTTATGTATTGAACTACACAGTAATTTTTTTTTGGCTAGTGGCATGTACAGATACGGCTAACTTTGCGACGAAAATCTAGACGTTTTACGAAGTGTTTGCTTTGTACAGCGCCTTAAGGTATGGAATTCTAAAAATGAGAATTGATGTAAAAAATAGTAAACGTTTACTAGGTCGACTATTCTACTAACTAAAACCAGTAGTTTGTTTTCTTCTAGATAGAAAAACAGTTGTAACAAATGAACTAATACACCTTGTTTTTCTTACGTTATTTTTTCGTGGATATCGTGAGAGTGAGAAGGCGTCTACGGATGAGCGAGACGGGTATATTTCTAGGGTAAACGTTGGGATTACTGATGTTTATTACATATTGACCTGTTTATCTGGATGGAGACAAAAATAGGGTGGCAGGTCTCTCTTCTAACGCTTTCTCTTCTACGCTATCTTTCATCGCCTATTTGTCCAGTATTAGGTGAATGATTAAGGCACTTTGCTTTAAGAGGAATTTGAACTTTTCAGTCTTGGTACAATTCAGAATAAATAGTTTTTCGTAGAAAAAGCGTATTAAAATTTAAGATAGTATTTTTTACAAATTTTAAAATGGATACCACCTCCTTCACATGTTTTGCTGTTGTTTTGACATATAGGTGTTTTTATTATTTAACTAGCTTCCACCCGCGACTTTGTCCGCGTGGCAGAGGTACTTTGGGCTTTTTTTTTTTTGGTCGGGAAACCATCAAATAGGTAACTTCCCCCGCTCTGGGCGGAGCGGGGGGGCGTGTCAAACTTTTTCTGACTAAAACCCACCCATGTTCCTTCTATTGCCCTTTATGTTCCGGGGCCGCGGTATCTCTTTCGAACAACCCGTAACCGCGGCAGGCGGAGGCTCTGGCAAGCCCCTCTGCTTTGCTGACATCTCTTAGAGGCGCGCGTGAAACAGAAACGCGCCGTCGACACGGCCTGTCGTCAATCGACGGACGGACGGTGAGCTACCCATTGCTCACCGTCCACAGGCCCGCATCTACGGTGGCCGGGAGTCGTCTCGCGGCGCCCGACGCCCAGTTACTTTGAGCTAACGCTAACTTTAACCTGCGTGATGATCGAAAAAAAAACATCTTTCTCTCTCCTTTTCTTCCCTCTTTCTCCCTCTTTTTGCCTATGTCCGTCTCCAGGATTCCAACTATCTGTGTACCAAAAATCATCAAAATCGGTTTAGCCATTAAGGCGTGAAGACGTAACAAACAAACAAACTCATTTTCGCTTTTATAATATTAGTAAGGATAAACTAACATAAGCATGTTTAAAATACATACGATGTGATATAAAGGTACCTACTTTTATAAGTCTTTAAACTGACATGGTCACTAACATTATTATTTACACTTAAAACTGGTGTTTGCATCATCGCCGAAATATCGGAAGCTTAGAATAAATAACAAACATGGTAAATATGCCGTTTTAAGTGCAAATAATAACCCTTTACTTTTGTAAATAATGGTGTATGCCTAAGGGAAGATTTTTGAGTTCATTAAAAATATCTGTTGTACAGTCCCAGTCACAAGACATAATAACTTGTGAAAGCACTGTAGTTGCCCATTCCAAAGCGTTGAACTCTATGGTGAAGAATGGGCAAGAAACTCCATGGACACTCTTTTAAACTAGAATATTATTACAAAATCGTATTTACATCATTCGTGTTGAGATTGTACAAATATGTGAGAACGATGTAGAAAGACGTGCACAGTAAGAGCGTCCAGAGCAAAAACAAAATTCAATATAAAAATCTAAATAAATAAAAAATGAACCGTGGGTGGCAGCTAAAAAATTACCAACTGACAGCGCCCGTTCACGAACATGACTTATGGATCAGCCCCATTTTAACAAACAATTTGACTTTAATTGACTGAAACAGTCACCATCAAAGTTAAAGTGAATCGGTTTCTTCTAAGCAAGCGTGCGCAAGGTGCACGCATTTGCATTACGCATTAGTCTAGGGGCCATCCTAGACCTTATCATTGCAGATCCAAACCTAATTTTCTCACAAGGGTAGTTTTATCTAGTATGTGTGTACAATATTTACATTGTGTAATTTATAAAATACTAATATACCACGTGTAAAAAGGAGCATTATTACTTATAGGTAGGAACATAGATCTTATCAACCTATGAGGTTGCTAACTACTCAATCGACTATAGAAATGCGTCTACTTAAATTTTCGCTCCTATAACCCCAAAAATCCTGAAAAACAGAAATCCTGAAAAAAAAACTAAGCGTTTCAAAATAATCCTGTAACAAGTTTGTCTTTTTATTTCCACAAATATCACTGAGAAATTCCATTAAAACTTCTTACTCAAATATTATTACAAGTAAGTATAGAAACAATATCAAGTTCTCTGAAATAGGATTGGAAGAATAAACTCAACTTGGTACAGATTTTCTTCAGTCGTGAAAACTCATAAAAACGGAAGTCTCTCGCGTAAAACCGAAACTCATCAGAAATTCTATATCCGATTTCCGAACGGCGGATATTTGTATTTCTAATCATTCCACAACCGTCCGGTTCGATTGCATTCCTGCTTACCTGTAGTGCAGTCGCGGCCACTGACGTATACGAAGCTCCCGATATTTCGGCGCGGTGTAAATCCTTACTATATATATATTATATATATATATTAGGTCCTTACATATGAAATTGGCGTTTTGTATGGAAGGAACAAAAAGTCGAATATTTTTTAATATAATATATTTAATTAATCAAAGTATGAACCATTGTTTTCAATGCACTTTTGCCATCTTATAGGTAGTTCATTGATCCCTTTACTAAAAAAACCAGTCGGCCGGGAATCAATAAAATCTTTGAAGGCGATTTGGACTGCCCCATCGGAGTTGAATTTTTTCCCTTGCAAAAAGTTATCCAAATTGCGAAAAAAATGGTAATCTGTTGGAGCAAGGTCCGGGGAGTACGGAGGATGTCTAAGACATTCCAATTCAAGCTCTTCTAATTTGGTAGCCGTCTGTTGCGCAGTGTGTGGTCTGGCGTTGTCGTGAAGCAGCAGTGGCGTGGAGCGATTGACCAGCCTTGGTTGTTTAGCCGCTAGCTTTTCCATCATGGTTTGTAATTGCTGACAATAGACATCAGCTGTAATAGTCTGGCCAGATTTGAGAAAACTGTAATGAACAATACCGGCACTAGTCCACCAAACGCTTACAAGTAACTTTTTTGGGGTTAATTTTCGCTTGGGGCAGGATTTGGCTGGCTGGCCAGGATCCAACCATTGCGCTGAGCGCTTCCGATTATCGTAAAGAATCCATTTTTCATCACAGGTAATGATTCGGTTTAAAATACCTTCATTGTTGTGCCGGTTCAGTAATGTAACGCAGCAGTCGACGCGCGTTTGCCGGTTTGCTTCAGTCAATTCGTGAGGTACCCACCTTTCAAGCTTTTTAATCTTCCCAATTTGCTTCAAGTGAATTAAAACAGTTTTATCACTAACATCGAAGCCTGCAGCTAACTCGGACGTGGTTTGCGATGGGTCCGCTTCCACAATAGCCTTCAATTCTCCATTATCAACTTGGGTCTCAGGCCGTCCACGGGGCTTGTTCTGCAGGTCGAAATTTCCAGAACGAAAACGTTGGAACCAAAAACGAACTGTGTTTTCTTTTGCAACATGACCGCCATACACATCATTCACCCTTCGAGTCGTTTCCGCAGCACTAGTGCCACGGCGGAACTCGTACTCGTAAATAATGCGATATTTTAAATTTTCCATTTTGTAAAATGAGTGACGCAAACAGAAAAAACAGAAGAAAAAAAACAAATGAATGACGGTCATCGAAGCACAAATACATGAGTAAATAGCTGTACAAATTTGAATTTGGAATTCCTTACCAAAGAGGAGAAATTCGTGATTAAAGTGGCCAGTACGAAAAACGCCAATTTCATATGTAAGGACCTAATATATGTATATAATATTATAAAAGCGAAAGTGAGTTTGTTTGTTTGTTACCTCTTCACGCTTTAATGGCTACACCGATTTTGATGAATTTTGGTACAGAGATAGTTGGGAACCAGGAGACGGACATAGGCTAATATTTATTTTAAAAAACTGGGATGTGAGGGAGAAAGAGGGAAGGGAAGGGAAAACTTAGCGTTGCTATTACAAATCAATAAGGCGCAAGGGGAACTGTGTTACCTCGAATTTAACGCGAGCGAAGCCGCGGGCAAAAGCTAGCTTAGTTATAAACCATGATGTCTGGTGTTTTCCCAAGTATGTCGGGATCGACTTTCAGTCTAACCGGATGTCGCTGAAAATGCAGTAGTTTAGATGGAGCGACTGCCTATCAGACTTCCACAACCCAGTTAATACCTACTGATATTAAGACTAGATGTCAGACTTCAGGTCACTGACTACCTGTAACGACTGTTGAAGATCTACAAATGGCAGCCGGGACCAAAACGTTAACGTGCTTTCCGAGGCACGGAGGAAACTGGGTGTGTAATACGTCCGATCCGCGGACCCAGTTTTTTTGTAAACCGTTAAAACGTGTCGGCATTGATGATTAATGAATAAGGCATTTATATTGCCCACATTTATAATAAGGACTTATAACTAAAGATAGGATATTTAGACGTATATTTACCTAAAGTTACAAAGTTGGCTATTAAGGAAAGCACTTTTTATCGAAAAAATCTCGGGATCCCGGAAAATCAATTTAAGTGACTAATCCGTGAGATATAGTAAACCCAATTTGACACAAATAGCTGTTGCCCCGTTGTAACGTGATATACGACCTGCCCAGTTTTATTGTCCGTGATTTATGAAGAGATTTGTAACAAATGTAAAATCGGGTCTTTTAAATCTCAGGAAATATAAGTAAATAGGGAAGTTTACAAAAATCCGATTAGTTCTGCAATCCCGTATTCTCGGGATTCTATTTTTATTTAAAAAATCTTAACAAGCCTCTTCCGTACTTTATTAGCCAAATATTATCTTTAGGTAGATATGCATCCGATTATCCGAACTCTCCTTATATACACAATCATAATTATTATATATCTTGCCTCGGGCACAACCGAAACTGCTCCGGAATTTCCGATCGCGGTCCAAGAGCTAATTTCCTATGAATATGGATGGGATATTAATATTTCAACTATTTCTTTTCAAATGCCATTTTAGACAGGAATGTATACAACATTATTTTTAGTATAAGCGAAACCTGAATATAGTTTGTTCAGAATAAGTAACTGAATCGATTCCAATAATTTTTACACCATGTTATATTGTGTCCCAAAAATAATTAATAAAAGGTTACGAGTTGGACACTTAGTAGGTATACGAAATCATACGGCGCGCAACGTCACGGCAGGTCAAAGCGACAGTACACACGTGCGGCGCCGTTTGAGCCGCGCGGTGACCGTGTTTTTGTACGGACAGCCAGGTAAAATAACAAGCTTATAACTTTCTGAATTTTCATGATACATTTCTGAAATTTTGTACATAGATTCTTCACATGAACATACTAGACACGTGTTTCGGGTTTCGCATAAAGTAAAACTAATGTTGTACTTATGTCAATTGAATTTAGGAATAAAAGGACAGATAGTTGGTGTTAGACTGCCTCATTGGTCTATTAGTCGCTAGTGTGACTGTTGAGCGTGAAGTCCCGAGCTCGATTCTCAAGTTGGGCAAAGTATTGAAATTTGCTCTCAGAAAGATCTCACTAGGAGCCACAAAGTCTGGATTTGTGCCCGATTGATACCAATAGGGTCGGCCCTATTACATGGGCCTGAACATAACTAGCGACATTCGGGTGCACTAATAGATGCACCTCTACATGATGTTGTTAAATTGTCAAAAAAAAAGGATAAAATCGCTATTGTGCGTTACACAAATGACCCCGCTGAAACGTGCCGGTGAATATATTGATTGATTCATTTGAATTCGACCTTCAAACCACATACAACAATATGTTGCGGCTGGTTATCTCAACTTGTAAAGGCTGTCCATTGTCAGACAAACATGCAACAAAGCTACAACCTGTATGTGACCACACAGAATATGTACAGTATATAATACAGTTGTGTTTGTTGCATTTTTTTGCTGATTTCTCTCATCAAATAACTTCCCCCGCTCTGAGTGGAGAGGGGGCGTGAGACTTTTACTGACTAAAACGGGTAGGTTTTAGTCAGTTCCTTTTTTGCCCTTTATGTTTCGGGGCCGCGGTATCTCTTTCGAAAAACAACCGCGGCAGGCAGTGGCCTTGCTTTGTTGACATATTTTTTGAGGCGCGGGTGGAACACGAACGCGTGTTTTCGAGTTAAAGGGTCTTGACAGATATACGGACAACAAAGTGATGATTTGATTTGATTTGACAACAAAGTGATGATATAAGGGTTCCATTTTTTTCCTTTAGATAAATGAATAAAACCTAAGAGTGTGAAATATTGCATGTTGAATGTAATCGTTGTGTGATAAGAGCCAGTTTTCTAGTAAAAAACGTATTTTGTTTCTGATATATTAAGTACTAGCTACAACGCTAAGTTTTCCCTTTTCCTCCCTCGTTCTCCCTCATATCCCACTTTTTTAAATAAAAAAATAACCTATGTCCGTCTCCTGGTTCCCAACTATCTCTATATCAATATTCATCAAAATCAGTTTAGCCATTAAAGCGTGAAGAGGTAACAAACAAACTCGCTTTCGCTATTAGTTTTCGAAAATAAATAGTTATTATATATATATATATATATATATATACATATAATAACTATTTATTTTAAAACTATATAAAAGAACTATACAAAAATTATATAAAAGAAAGAGTATATATATATATATATATATATATATACACTCTTTCTTTTATATAATTTTTGTATCCTATCACAATGTTGTCGTATTTAACCCAAAGGTTGGCTGGTAGAGAATGCCTCATTGCATTAAAACCGCCTATTACTTTTGTATATGAAGTTTACATAAATAAATAATTATATTCCGGCATCGCAACATAGCCTGTATATCTCAACTCAATATTAATTAATCTCAACAAAGGTTCTTCAAAACAATCGTTTATTATTTCGTTTTACAAGGATCAACGTTGGTTCTCAGAAATGAGATAATACTACAATAAAGTTTTATCAGAGTAACTACCCTCACAAAAATCGTCTTTAGTATGTTTTTAGAGGCGAGCTGAAACTGAAACGGGCACGTTCCTGATGCTTGAGTACCTGGTACATTGAGGTAAGTTGTGTTTCATATCGATAAAACCGTACTGAATTGGTAAAGTATTGGTTTTTTATATAGTATTAGCTTATGCCCGCGGCTTCGCTCGCGTTAAATTCGGGGTAACACAGTTCCCCTTTCCTGATTTACAGGGGCCTGCTACCTGTAGTTTTTGCCCTTGCGCCTTATTTATTGTAATAGCAATGCTAAGTTTTTCCTTTTCTTCCCTCTTTCTCCGTAATATCTCAATCTTTTTTTTTTAAATACGCTTTGTCCGTCTACAGGGTCCCAACTATCTCTGTGCCAAAATTCATCAAAATCGGTTTGGCCATTCAGGCGTGAAGACGTAACAAACAAACAAACTCACTTTCGTTTTTATAATATTAAGTAAGGATCTGTTATGTTTTGATATTTTTTGATACACACTCATCTATAAACATATTTTCTTCAATACATTTCCTCGAAAACTGGAAGATACATTTTTTTTAGATCATCACGCGGGTTAAAGTTAGCGTTAGCCCAAAGTATTTGCCACGCGGACGAAATCGCGGGCGGAAGCTAGCAACACATAAAAATACAGCTAAAACAGTTCCGGATTGGGACAAAGCATAAACGACCCCCCCACCTGCGGAGGTAATAAAGGGTCGATAATAATAACAGGATAGAATAGTAGCGTCATCCTGTCTGCTTACTATAATAAACTGTGATTACTGATCGTCTGTCGAGCGTGGCATGAATAGCGATTACTTATATCAGTAATCAAAGTACAGAACAAACGGGAAAGATACTTCTCTTGTTTTTTTTTCTATTACTACCTCTTCGCTTATATACGCTTGCGTGAGCGTCAAGGTTTATTAGATAAAACAGCCAAATGGGAGTAGGACTCTTGCATCGAGGGTTTGTAACAAACTTCCGACATAAACAGCCGTATCTTTGACTGCGTAGACTTAGAGAGTTGAGTTTTTTTTACAACTTCAAGCAACTACAGATTTGATTGTATTAGTAGGGGAGTCCAAGCGGGGATTTCTGGATTTACTAAAACGCGGCAGATTAATGTACAGGGGATACCTTGTACCCGGTTAAGTACCTCCACCAAACATAAGCTCCATATAACGGGTGATTTTTTAAGAGGTATAGGATTTGATTTTCAAAAAAAACACAATTTTTTAAAAAAAATTGATTAAATCTTTATTGGAATCGATAGAACGCATTATATCACACGGACGCGAATAGATTCTATAACAATTGAGGCAAATATCATTGCAAATATTATAAATAACATGAACATGCCCAGATCTTATCGTAATTTGCAATAATAGGACCATTAACACGTAATATTCATAACCACTACTAAATTCACTTTCGAAAATGACGTCCATTTCTTTTTTTTTTGTGATGTGTAAATGCGATTATTTCAATCGATTATTTTCTTGTAAATCAATCAACTCGATTAATTAAATTAAGGAATATCAGAAATTGATAGATGAAAATAAGAATAATTTTGTAATACGTGTAAAATACTATAAATATTGATAATAATATTTTTTACGCCACTAAAACCGACTCAACAACAAACAGTAGAATCTGATCTATGGCTAAATTCGCGCCAATTTTATTTTCAGATAAAAATTCAAATAAGGAATGCGCTCGCTGTTCGAATTTATATTAAAATGTTTATTTGCTATTTTATTAATAATTTGGTTTTGTACCTACTATTTGAATGTGAATTGCAAATATAAATAAATAAGGTTGAATATAGAACGCTCTTAATTATTATGATTTTGGTAGGCACAGTAAAAAAAATCAGCCAAGATAAATTATATTTGTTCGACAAAATTGTTTGTAGTATGGTTAGATTAGTTATTTGGAAAGCGTTTTCATTCTTTCCTAAAACATGGCTCGTAGGCCAAAGTGTTCTTGGAGTGGAAGCCTTGTGGTAAAAATGGCCTAAGGGGAGACCACAATTGAGATGGAAAAAAACCCCGGTCGTGTACCGGGGTTTTTTTTTGGGGTGGGAAATCATCAAATAACTTCCCCTGCTCTAGGCGAAGCGGGGGGGAGTGGCAGACTTTTACTGACTAATGTCCACCGATCGATGTTCCTTCTTTTACTCGGGGCTGCGGTATCTCTTTCGAACAACCCGCAATCCTGGCAGGACCCTACCGGGGTTGCGGGTCTGACACTCCCCCCCGCTCCGCCCAGAGCGGGGGAAGTGAGGCGCCACGGCATCCTCACCTACCATCTGACTCAGATCCTCACCGGGCACGAAAGTTTCGGGACGTTCCTGCACATCATCGGGCGGGAAGAAACACCCAGGTGTCACCAATGTGACTATCGCTCGGAGGTCACGTTGGAGCACACAGGCAGTCTGCTCTTTTGAGCGGAGCACCGCTTTGTCCCGGAGGAGATGGTGATGTTTGAAGGAGAGAACCTCAAATCAAGCCAGCCACCGCGTGAGACGCTACAGGGGTCGGGCGCCGCGAGACGACAACGACTTTTTGTTAAAAGTTTAACAGGAGCGGATATTTGATGATTTCCCTTCCAAGTGGTGCAAGACCGATATAAATGGCGGAATTTAAAGGAGGCCTCCTTTAAATTCCTAAAGAAGTTCTTGAGAAGTTTATGAGAAGGCCTCTTTTAAATTCCTAAAGAAGTCCTTAAATTCCAAAAAAGAGAGATACACTATTTAAAAATACTTTTTAGGGTTCCGTACCTCATAATAAATAACAGAACCCAAATATCAAATCTGTGGTCCCTTGAAGCTGTGAAAAAAACAACCCTCCAAGTCTACGTAGAGAAAAGATATGACCGTTTATGTCTTTAGTTTGTACGGAACCCTTGGTGCGTGAGTGCGACTCGCATTTGGCCGGTCTATTTTTAATAGGCTGAACCGCTTACTGCTACGCAAAGGTCTCCTTAAACCTTTCTATTTTTTTTATCCAACCAATACTTAGTGTCAATATTTTAGAGCCCCGATGTGTACTTGTGTACGGAGTCCCTGTATGTCTAAAACAAGGCTCTACTGCGGAGGCATGGCTTTCTAGGTGCGGTACGGTATGGTTGTGCCGGCTGGGCTGCCTGAATGGCTACCTACAGAATTAGCATGACCTACAAAATTGGCCGCCATTTTCATTTATCGTCATTCAAGAAAACAGCCAAAATCTTTTACCGCGAAACCGTTTGACAGCAAATGTACCTCAAATCTGGGCGCATAACAAAATAATTATAGCATAATAAAAAAGCACGTGACAAAATGTCTATTTTTTATAATCGATATCATAGATATTTGTACAACTATAAATCTATAGTAGAATATTATGCCACCTCCATAGGTAAATTCCTCAATGGTCCCAAAACTTTTTTTTAAAGTTTACTCTATTACGATTATCGATTAGGTTGAATGCAACTTTTTAATCGTAATGATGAAACTTAGTTTTACGGTCAGCACTAAGAAATCTCATATTGCAACACATTTTGTAGTATTTTTTGGCGAGATTTGTATCGTGTTTTTTTATTAATTTATATGTAAAATGGCAAAAATAAGAATGCAGATGGAATGTCACTGTTTTTATTTTAGATTTCCGATTTTATTATCAAATGGTTATCTTGTGTATGTACATTATTTCCAGCGTTTTTAAAGTACCTAATTTTTGGAAGGGTGTAGTAATATGTATTTTACAAACATTTTGCAATAGATTGACGCCGTTTTATCGACCTTATGAGGTTTTTGGAAATATAAACCTCAAACTTATCGTATGAAACAGCCGCTGTGATTTATTTTTAATAACAAAATTGAATGCTGTAAATTGATGAAAAATCCTGAATTTCATGACAATTCGCGTCACCCCACCGATTCAGCTGATGTGTCATATGTCAAAATCCTGTCGTGCAGAGTGGTTAAGTGGCCTGCAATTTATTTACAAAGCTACAGATGATTAAATGGTGCTTATCACTTCGTCATTATATTGAGACCTCACTAAAGATGGGTTGTGATTTCAATTACAGTTTCACAGGGATGGGTTGTAGTTTCAATTACAGTTTTTACAACAAATAGCCAGACCCGGAACAACTACCTGTAGGTCGTACAAATTTTTATTCTGCGCGGACATCGAACCCGCGAAACGCAGCGCAGCAAACGATCGCTCAGCCACTACGCCAACCTTCGTCTTTTACAGGTCAGATACAGATCCCTAAAAACAAGGTAACGTGGTACCGGGATTAAAAGTAGATTCTGTGTTAATCCAGGATATACACTATTTGTGTGAGAAATGTCATTTAATTCTGTTTAGTATTTTGTGCGTGAAACAGTAACAAACTACCTTAGATTCGCACAAACATACATCACGCTTTTCCCCATGGGCTAGACAGAAACGCAATCTGCTACGAATTTTACACACTCATCCTAACACAGGCATGATAGTTACCGCACGAGGTTTACATTCACCGAACGAAAAAAAAAAGTAATAATTTTAAAATAGGAACCATGGAGTTTTTTGCCGGTTTTTCTCGATAGAAAACGACCAAGCAAAACCGTGCACCTTTTCTCGACGTTTTATAAGCGGCCATAGGTCTTTGTGAAATAAAAATATTTTGATTTTGGAACAAGCGATAATTATACGCACAGGAATCAAAGATGTTAGGTTCGTACTTTAGACCCAACTTGATCTTAATTTAATCCTTTACTATTCACATAAATAAAACAAAACGCTTTTAATCTTCTTTTCAGCTGTTATAATTGGACGCCCAAAATAACAAGTAAACTCACAGGATCGGACAACTGTTTTAATTGAATGGGGCTTAAACAGTACGGGCGAAGATGATCTGAATAATCTCGCAGCTTGCAGGGTTCAGAAACAGTTAATCTTCTTATAACTATCTCAAAGGCTGATAAGGGCTATTCGCACTTCCATAAATTACGATAAAGGCAGATCTATAATATATTTCTTAAGCCCCGTTCCAATAAACAAAAAAAACCGGCCAAGAGCGTGTCGGGCCACGCTCAGTGTAGGGTTCCGTAGTTTCCCGTCCGTCACAATAAGTGTTCCCACTTATGAGTTTAAAGGTGGAGGAGCGTGCAATGTTGCACGTTCCGCGGTAGGCGCTCCAACAGTTTTTGTACAAAAACTGTTGTGTCAATCAAGTTCAAAATGATTTTCCTAGAAAGTCCTTATAAAGTTCTACTTTTCAGAGTTTTTTCATATTTTCTAAACTTATGGTTTAAAAGTTAGAGGGGGGGGGGGGACATTGTTTTTTACTTTTGGAGCGATTATTTCCGAAATTATTGACATTATCAAAAAAATATTTTAGTAAACCCCTATTCATTTTTAAATACCTTTCCAACAATATATCACACGTTAGGGTTGAAATTAAAAAAAAAATCACTTCCCACTTTACATATAGGGTGGCTACCCTAATAAAACATTTTTTTCCAATTTTTATTTTACCACTTTGTCGGCGTGATTGATATACATATTAGTACCAAATTTCAGCTTTCTAGTGCTAACGGTCACAGAGATTAAGCGAGGACGGACGGACGGACGGACGGACGGACGGACAGACAGACATGGCGAAACTATACGGGTTCCTAGTTGACTACGGAACCGTAAAAAATGGTTGCATATACGATTATACTACAAACTTAGTCCAGAAATTATTTTGTACAACTTTTTGTCTTTTTTGTACAAAAACTGTTGTGTCAATCAAGTTCAAAATAATTTTCCTAGAAAGTCCTTATAAAGTTCTACTTTTCAGATTTTTTTCATATTTTCTAAACTTATGGTTCAAAAGTTAGAGGGGGGGGGGGGGACACATTGTTTTTTACTTTTGGAGCGATTATTTCCGAAATTATTGACATTATCAAAAAATGATTTTAGTAAACCCCTATTCATTTTTAAATACCTTTCCAACAATATATCACACGTTAGGGTTGAAATTAAAAAAAAATCACTTCCCACTTTACATATAGGGTGACCCTAATAAAACATTTTTTTCCCATTTTTATTTTACCACTTTGTCGGCGTGATTGATATACATATTGGTACCAAATTTCAGCTTTCTAGTGCTAACGGTCACAGAGATTAAGCGAGGACGGACGGACGGACAGACAGACATGGCGAAACTATAAGGGTTCCTAGTTGACTACGGAACCCTAAAAACGACTCGTTTTACTTACGGATGGTAGTATTTTGACATAAGTTCTATGAGGCTTTAATCGTCTTTTTTAAGATGTTTATTTGATGTGGAATCTTACTATAATCCTTACTAATATTATAAAAGCGAAAGTGGGTTTATTTATTTGTTACGTAGTCACGCCTAAATGGCTAAACCGATTTTGATGAATTTTGGTACAGAGATACTTGGGACCCTGGAGACGGACATGGGCAATTTTTTTTTTAAAGTGAGAAATGAGGGAGAATAACGGAAAAAAGGGAAAACTTAGCTTTGCTATTACTATAAATAAGGCGCTAGGGCAAAAACTACAAGTAGCAGGTACCTGCAAAGCACAAAAGGGGAACTGTGTTACCTTGAATTTAACGCGAGCGAAACCGCGGGCAAAAGCTAGTAATCAAGTAAATTCTCTCGAGCTAGGCGGAGCGGAAGAGAGTGTCAGACTTTTAATAATTAAAACCCATCCATGTTCCATGTATCCATGTTTATGTTAAAGATGGATCTTTTGCCCTTGGTGTTCCGGGGCTGCGTTGTCTCTTTCGAAAAACCCTCAACTCCGGCAGGATACAATGTCCTACGATCCATAAACAAAGTGTAACACAACGCAACCCCTCCGGTGATGGCTCTCTGACCACGAAACTTACGAAATAACTGCCTAAAAAATATCCATACAACTCCATGAATACCCATAGTTTAGAACGGTCGACATTTGTAAAGAAAATCTCGCTGGGGCGTGCCTCTTATGTGAGATTTTCTTTACAAATGTCGTGTGGGCGACGCGCCTAACGCGCCCGCGCTCAGACTGCGCCTCGACTGTTGGTCGTGTGGGGGACGCGCCTTAATATCCCAACTTACCCAAGTACACAAGTATAGTTTTCACTTTGCGAAACAAAGATTTATTTAAACAAGGCCAGAAGTGCGGGTAGCAAGAAAATTCACGTGACAAAAACATACACTGGAACTTCGGTAACAATAAAACGCTCGCTTAGTGCGAGTTGGACTCGTGCACTGAGAGTTCCGTACAAACTTGGGACATAAACGGCCATAGCTTTCAATTGCGTAGATTTACCGGGCGTTCCAATAAACAAAAACGAGTCGTTTTGCTTACGGATAGTTGTATTTTGACATACGTCTCATAGAATTTATGTCAAAATACTACCATCCGTAAGCAATTAACGAATCGTTTTCTGTTTATTGGAACCGGGCGTTAGAAGGTTTCTTTTCACAGCTTCTAGGGATAACCGACGTGGGTGGTGATTTTAATGTCAACTCGATACCTCCATCCGTTCCCAATATAGGGGTCTTGACAGACAGCACGTTAAGCGGTTGGTCACGGCTGTCATTTGAAGACCTTTGTCAGTTGTAACAGCTAGTCAGTTGCATGAAGGTCTGGTAACCAGTGTTAACAGGGTTATGGAGGTCAGATAGGCAGTGGCTTTATGAAAAACTTACTGGCATCCGCGGCTTCGCCCGCGTGATTATGGAAAGAAAAGTATCCTATGTGTTATTCCAGACCATAATCTACCTCTGTGCCAAATTTCATCAAGATCCATTCAGCCGTTTTGACGTGAAAGAGTAACAAACATCCATACATCCAACCTCACAAACATTCCCATTTATAATATTAGTATTCAGTGGCATTCAGTAGTATCTAACAAGGCTTAACGGTAGGAGTGTAAGATTTTTACTGACTAAAACTCTCCCATGTTCCTTCTTTTGTAGGTAGGTAGGCAGTCCCATTGTATTCACATTGTAAAAACAATTATTGTATATGTATAATATGTGTGTGTAGTAAAATATTGTGACTAAGAATATATATAAATACATATATATATATATACCTTATAACATAAAAGAGAATGGAATATAATGTGGGTTGGCAGGATTGTTTAGGTTGTCTTTTGACCATAGAAACTAGGATGCAAGGATTATGAAAGACATATGTACACACGACGGCAGGTTTATAAACTATTATAACCTGTAGGCCTACCATGACGTCTTAAAGCAGAACTTATTCCACTGAGGGAAAGAGATGGTGCTAAACACCCTGTATAGCTCTGTTTCTTTCCCTCAGTGGAATTAGTTCTGCTTTAAGACGTCATGGTAGGGTACCTGATCTCTCTACTACGGTGTGCGATCCGTAGTAGAGAGATAGAGGGGTTAAAATGGTTTTGTATAGGTTGATGTGCCGTCGTGTGTACAAGAGAGTTGTAAGACAAAATGTTTTTAGGTTATTCCATTGGGAATTTCTCAGTATACATAGAGTCTGGAATTGAATCCTGTTAATACCTCTGTCTAACCTTTCAGGAATTAGCCGTGATGTTATATTGAAAACTAGCTTCCGCCCGCGACTTGGTCCGCGTGGCATAGTTATTTTGGGCTAACGCTAACTAACCAGCGTGATGATCGAAAAAAAATATCTTTCTCTCCTCTTTTCTTCCCTCTTTCTCCCCCTTATCTCACTTTTTTTAAAATTAGCCTATGTCCGTCTCCAGGCTCCATTCACCTAAATAGGTTGGGCCATTTAGGCGTGAAGACGTAACAAACAAACTCACTTTCGCTTTTGATAATATTAGAAAAGATATATTTAAAATAATAAAATAGAATCAAATTTTTTGTTATCGGTTTTAAAAAACGTCATAAAACAAAGCAATATGGCGTCGGATTATTCATAATTCTCGCAGGAATAAAACCAAATGAGATAATCAACTTTTGACACGAACGAATTCGCGAGGCGTATAATAATAAAAGACATGAATCGAACGTGGCTGATAATGTCACATGTTCGCACAAATATATTGTGGTAAGGAAAATATTCGCTCATTTGTATGTAGAAAATATATCTTGTTGGATTACTTGTTAGCAAGAGATACTGTTGAACACAAAGTTTTGGGTTCAATTCTGACACTGGCTACTATTTTTTAGCGGTTGACCATCAACGAAGGATTTTGTGAAATCGAATGAATAGTTTCGGAGTTTTTTTTTTAAACTTTGTCCCACTCTAGGAATTTCTCCTCTCAAACAACTACCTGTAGGTCATACAAATATTTGTTCCGTAAGAAGATCGAACCCGGGAAACGCAGCGCAGCAGTCCATCACTCAGCCACTACGCTAACCGTGCCGTCCATTTTGATTGTGTCAGATTTTCAGCCATGAAGTTTACCTCTTTTTAATGTATTAGGATAGCTTTGAGATTGTCACAAACAGTAGTGTTGCAAAGATAGAAATGAGAGGTGAAATCGGCCTGCAGATATCGTAAAATACAATACATTTATTGTTAAATTAACGGCCACCCCCGATGATCCCATTACAATCCTGCAAGAGAGCAGTAGGGAAACCAGTACCCCACAGGGGGTGCCCTTAGCGAGTGGTCATTTAGTTTTTAATTAGTTTGTAAGCCCTGGCTGGGAGCCTTAATTTATTGAGGTCACAACCTAAAAAAATATCGTGGCAATAGGGTCGCCCCCTAATTCATGAGACTCAAACATAACTGGCGATATAGACGATATAGCTGGTTCTTTTTTGGGGTCGAAACTCATCAAAGAACTTCTCCTGGTCTGGGCGGAGCGGGGGGGGAGTGTCAGACTAATAACGACTAAATTATATAAGTATGTATATCAGTTGTCTGGTTACCATAACACAAGCTCTGCTTAGCTTGGGATCAGATAGCCGTGTGTGAGTTGTCCCAAGATATTTATTTTATAATTTTTTATTATTAAGCGTGATGCTGTGTATATTTCTTATTTATTTAAATAGCTTATTCTTCTAAGTTTTACAGTACACACATTGCATTATTCCCGAGATAACAAATACACATGTTACATAGCTTGGTACCTTAAGTACACACGCCGGCAGGTCAACCTATTCTAACCAACTATTATAACCTAATCTCTCTACTACGGATCGCACACCGTAGTAGAGAGATCAGGTAAAAATGGTTTTGTGTAGGTTGATGTGCCGTCGTGTGTACAAACCCATTTATATGAATTGGCAGCCACCTGCGGGTACGATTCTGACACTAGACAAGGGAAAATGTGACGCTTGACAAATGGAATTAGATTGTTTTTGCTTTGAGCACGTTTGAGATATCATTTTATATGCTAAGAATTCAACTTAAGAAATGAATTCGTTTTCTCTCAAAAACTATTTCTTTTTTCATTTGTGTTGTCGTTTAGAAACTGTAAGTCTTGTGATCTTTAAGAATGATTAAAAAACGATTGCTTTAACATGAAAAAAATCTTTGCAGTAGATACCAATTATGAAAAAAAAAACAAGTTACTTAATGCCTCAATTTAATTTATTTTCTAATTGAAATGCACCTATACGCACTTGTGCTCATAAAAATCAAGTTTCTTAGAAAAAAAGTGGGCAAGATTTCTTTTTAAATTATTTTCGATGTACACAATGCATGGTTCATGACTTCGTGAAGAGTTCGTTAACACCTTGTATAATTTACCTAAAAGCAGTAAATAAATAAGAGTATGGCTGTTTGTTTATGTGGTAAATGTTTATACACGTGTTATAGTATGTACCAACACCCAAAACTGCAAGAATGCGTCGGCCTAGATACCGCACCTAGAAACAGCTAAGTGCCCCACTACCAAAGCGCTGACGCCACATGTTAATCATACAATGACCCCGTTTGCCAGGTTTGTGTTTTTTTTAGCAATAAGTAATCATTCTGTATCTAATATGGATCGGAATAGGAATTCTATTTTATAATAATTAATATTGTAATTTTACTTTTTAATTAAACTTAGTTGAAATTCATTGTGGTTTCATTTGGGTCCTCCCACAGCAACGTCCGTATTTCACGTTACAGGAAAAATCCTAATGTGGGGCAACGTTTGAAAAATAAATGTAATATGCGAACCGCCCCGGCTTTGCACGGGTGTAATGTAGATGCTAATATACAAATATTATACATACGAACCTTCCTCTTGAATCACTTTATCTATGAAAAAGAACCGCATCAAAATCCGTTGAGCAATTTTAAAGATCTAAGCATAAATATGGACAGACAAACAGCGGTAAGTGCCTTTGTTTTATATTATGTAGTGATAGATATACCAAGCTTAAGATCTTTTTGATAGCATCTGTCAGTTCCCCAAATGAGGATCACAACCTTTAACGTCTAATTGTCCTCTGAATTGAGTAATTGAAGTTAAGCAGTAACTTATTTATTTAATTAAACTCCATCAACACAGCAGGTCAACCTATTCTAAACTATTATAACCTGATCTCTCTACTACGGATCGCACACCGTAGTAGAGAGATCAGGTTAAAATGGTTTTGTGTAGGTTGATGTACCGTCGTGTGTACAATAGTGGTACATTGGTTGTGGTACACATAGTGCCATAAGGCATTCTCCACCAGTTAACCTTTGGGTAAAATGACAATATTGTGATAGGGTACAAAAATATAACTACCTTTTCGTTTTCGAGAACTTATATATTTATACAGATCCGAATATACAAATAAAATAAACTAAAAAATATATTAGGAAAAATAAAACGAGAAAACTTACGTTTGAATTTCGAGTGCTACATTAAATTGAAAGATGTTTCTACGTATCAGAGCACATATTGTTACTTTTTTTATTCCAATATCGAGGAGAAGGTTAAATGGCTTAAAAAAACCGGCCAAGTGCGAGTTGGACTGACGCACCGAGGGTTCCGTACAAACTTGCGATATAAACGGCAATATCTTTTGACTGCGTAGACTTAGAGATATGATTTTTCCACAGCTCCGAGGCACCACTGACTTGAGTATATGGTTTTAATTTAAATTCGAAACATCCATGAGTTCCCGAGATGGTCTTGACAGACAGACAGACGCCCAACAGAGTGATCCTATAAGGTTTCCGATTTTTCCTTTTGAGTTAAGAAAAACTAACAAATGAACTTTTTTTTTGGGGTGGGAAATTATCAAATAGCTTCCCCCGCTCTGGGCGGAGCGGGGGGGCGTGTCAGACTTTTACTGACTAAAACCCACCCATGTTCCTTCTATTGCCTTTTACGTTCCGGGGCCGCGGTATCTCTTTCGAACACCCCGCAACCCCGGCAGGATAAAATGGACTTACGATCTCGTTGAAGCCAGACGCTATCGAACTGATTGTAGGTATATATATCTTCTCCTAGTGATTGTATTTGAAGGCTAGTCATATTTCTATACATTTTTTATAAGCTAGTATTGTTTGAGTGTTAATCGATAGCCTCGAGTATAAATTCAAGGGCCCTTCCAATTTGAACAAGTTGTTTTAGAACTAACGTTAAAATTCCAGATAATACAAAGTTAGTTTTAATACTTTAACACACACAAAAGAGTTTTAAAATGTTTTAAAACTCTTTTGTGTTCTAGGAATTAACTTACTGTCGGGCCTACTCTGTCCTCTCATACTTAAGTACTAACGGTGTAACAACAACATTGTAAAACCAAATGATTTTAAAGGAGTAACCATGGAGTTTCTTGCCGGTTCTTCTCTATAAGAAACGACCAACCCGAACCGTGCACATTTTCTCAACGTTTTATTAGTGCCCATGTAGGCCTGTGTGAAATAAAAATATATTGATTTTGGTTTTAACGACCTCGCTCGTCTCAAAGTTGCGAGCATAAGCATAGCTCTTGGTGCTGCTCCCGGTCCTGGGGAGCAATGGGTAGCTCACCGTCCGTCCGTCTATTGATGACAAGTCGGGTCGATGGCGCGTTCGTCATCCACGCGCTCCTCAAAGATACATCAGCACACTTTTTACGAAGAAACTCACGAACTTTATGTTTAAAAGATAAACAGCCTAGCCTTTTTGATTCCATGTTGGGGTTGTTTCCAGCAAAAATTTGAGTAAATTTACTAGATTAAATGCTTGGTTGACGGCCTCGTGAAAGTTCCATATACACACTGTTTTAACAGTTATAAAAACCGCGAGCATTAAAATTAGAGCACATCAACGAAAAGCATAAAATATAAATTTGTTTATTTGAAAATGCACAACAACTAATACAAATGCTACAATTTAACTAGTGTATTGTGCAAGCCCGCTGAGCCACGCAAATAAATTGACTAATTTCGTAACATCTGTTACGAAATTAGCCAATTTAATTAAACACACAGGAACAAAACAAGCTTTGAAAATGTACCAGTACTGTCACGAACATATAATAATGTATCAACGTAATGGATTTTATCTTTTGTTTAAAAGATAAACCGGTTAAGTGCGAGTCGGCTTCGCGCACCGACGGTTTTGTACAAACTTGCGGCGTAATCGGCCATTTTTGACTGCGTAGACTTAGAAAGTTGATTTTTTCACAGCTCTAAGGGACACGGTGGAGCACACAGTGGCGATCTGCCCAGCGTGGGCGGAGCACCGCCGTGCCCTCGTAGAGGCGATCGGCGGCGGCGATCTCTCGCGTCCGGCCCTGGTTCAGGCCATGGTCCGGAGCGAGAGGGAATGGGAAGCGGTCACCACCTTCTGCGAAGCAGTAATGCTAGCAAAGGAGGTGGCCGGGCGTTTGAGGGAGAGAACATCTGCCCAACCCAGCCGCCGCGGGAGACGCCCAGGGCGCCGGGCGCCGCGAGACGACGAGACGAGATGCGGGCTTGTGGGCGGTGAGCAATGGGTAGTTCACCGTCCGTCCGTCGATTGACGACAGGCCGTGTCGACGGCGCGTTCGTGTTTCACACGCGCCTCAAAGAGAGTCAG
Organism: Ochropleura plecta; assembly: GCA_905475445.1. Classification (NCBI taxonomy): domain Eukaryota; kingdom Metazoa; phylum Arthropoda; class Insecta; order Lepidoptera; family Noctuidae; genus Ochropleura; species Ochropleura plecta. The sequence goes on from FR997735.1 coordinate 3,521,208, forward strand.
CAAAGCAGAGGGGCTTGCTAGAGCCTCCGCCTGCCGGGGTTGCGGGTTGTTCGAAAGAGATACCGCGGCCTCGGAACGTAAAGGGCAATAGAAGGAACATGGGTGGGTTTTAGTCAGTACAAGTCTGACATGCCCCCCCGCTCCACCCAGAGCGGGGGAAGTCATTGGATGACTTCCCACCCAAAAAAAAAAAAAAAAAAAAAGGGACAAAAGACTTAAGTATATGGTTATTAACCCAAGGCAACACAGTAAAGGTATTAAAAGTATGTCTCAATCCAGGTTTATACACTATCTGTGCGAGTTTCATCAAAATCATCACATCCACACATTTTCACAAACGTTTGCATTTATAATATTAGCAGGAATTGTTATTTGTATTGAAAAGTATGCAATCATGCACACTTGACCTCTGCGTTACCGATCAACATAATATTTTCGCCGATAAAATTGTAACCGCTCCCAGCGGCCTATTGGGCATCGCTCACTTTGCAATACAAATACTGTTTTTGTGTCTGAAACGTTACTATCACGGTTATGGTACGGTGTAGTTGATAGACTCCTTAAATCCTAATACTAATAATCGAATTGAGTTTTACTTCAATAAGTGTCATTTCATACTGACGACTGTTCGAATCCAATCGGCTTTGCTTCTGAACAGAATATTTTGGGATTTTAGTTTAGTAGTTTTAGTAAATGGAACGTGAATCCGAACGATTTTTACATCGAAAATAGAACAGTCCTGGTGGTTGGAGTATTTCAAAATTTCCTTACGATTTTATAGCAATTTTTGGGAAATTGCTGTTATTTTTATTTCGTTGATTCAGTTTAACACATTTTTTTTTTTAAATTGTCAATGTTTTATTTTAAAACATTCAAAGCCAAATTCTTTATACTATCCATAAAAAGCATTTAAAAATATAAAAACTAGCTGTGCTATGCGTTGCAATGCAATTTTTATACCCCACCTACTCTACCTACACTAAAAACCATCCTTGAACTTCGTCGAATATAAAAAAAAGAATTGGTAAAATTGGTCCAGGCGTTGTTGTGTTATGCGCGTATAGATAGTAGTCTACCAGCATCGGGAACAGGGTCCAAGCTATCGGCCGTCAGGGCTCGAGAGAGAAGAACCTCCTAACGATACGAACGATATGAGCTGTGTCCAGGAGTACCGTTTTCTAAATCAAACCTATTTATCCAGCTGCCTAACAAGAGCCTCCTCAGGTTGGTCGAGGCTCTTGGCAATTAAGCCATTGGCAGATACGACTATCGGCACAATGATCCCTAAATCCACAACCCACATGTCGACAACCTCACGAGCCAAGCCAATATACTTAATTAGCTCATCTTTCTCAGCATCCTTACTAATATTATAAAAGCGAAAGTGAGTTTGTTTGTTTGTTACGTCTTCACGCATCAATGGCCAAACCGATTTTGATGAATTTTGGCACAGAGATAGTTGGGACCCAGGAGACGGACATATGCTAATTTAAAAGAAAAAGTGGGATATGAGGAAGAAAGAGGGAAGTAAAGGGAATACTTAGCGTTGCTATTACAAATCGATAAGGCGCAAGGGGAACTGTGTTACCCCGAATTTAACGCGAGCGAAGCCACGGGCAAAAGCTAGTGATATATATAATTATTAACACAATGCAAACATGCGGGTTCAAACTCATAACCTACAATTTGTATGTTAATGCTGTTACCATTGCTCCCTCACTACTCCAAACATGCAACAGAGATGAAATTAAAAGAACACTTACAAATGCATGAGACCGCGATGCAAGAAGCGATGCTGGCATTCATAAAAACATTCATTTATACCTAGCTCATGTGCACGGTGTTGCCCGACACTATTCAAATGAAAAAATATATTACTAAATAAGTGTTACTACAGCATAACTGAACATTTAATTAATAAATATAACGACATAAGCCATATAACCGACATAATTATGTAAATTTATAATACAAATAAAAAATTAAATTCGGTATATCACAGTACCTTTACCTGCAGTTTTTCCCCTTGCGCCTTATTGATTTGTAATAGCAACGCTAAGTTTTCCCTTTTCTTCCCTCGTTCTCCCTCATATCCCACTTTTTTTTAGCCTATGTCGGTCTCCTGGTTCCCAACTATCTCTGTACCAAAATTCATCAAAATCGGTTTAGCCATTAAAGCGTGAAGAGGCAACAAACAAACAAACAAACTCAATTTCGCTTTTATAATATTGGTAAGGATTTTAGATTAAAACTAGCTGCGCCCAGCGGTTTCACCCGCTGCTCACTTAACGGTATGAAAAATAGATGTTGGCCGATTCTCAGACTTACTGAATATGCATAAAAAACAATCATAACAATCGGTCGAGCCGTTTTGGAGGAGTATGGGAACGAACATTGTGACACGAGAATTTTATATATTATTTATTTATTTATTTAAACTTCATGTACAATAGTGGTACATAGGCGGACTTAATGCCATAAGGCATTCTCTACCAGTCAACCTTTGGGTAAAATACGACAACATTGTGATAGGGTACAAAAATATTTATATCTAAAACTATTTGTTTTCGAAAACATTATAAATAAAGAAAGAAAGAAAGAAAAACATTTATTTGGCCCATGCCACAAGTGCACACAAAATGAGATAAAGACTTAAAACTAAACGATAATAACAAATACGTAATTGTGTGTCTCACGGCTGCGCCAAAAAGGCCCAGTTCAGCAAACTGCCGAGCAGCTAGTGCCCGACGCTGGTTTTCAACTGGACCTTAGACCTGATGCAACGGACGTAAAACAGTTTTATATTTATTTGTGTTTATGTGTATAAAAAGGTATACATGTATATAGCATAAATTTGTGTAAAATCATAAAAAATAGACTAATTACATAAAAAAATAAATACAAAAAGTGTTCGGCAGATAATTTAAAGGAAATAATAAAGGAAATAAAAATGAGAAAACTGCAAGACCAAACAAACAAATAAGTAAGTGCGTTACTACATAAAAGATGGGATGGGCGCACCCTCCGGCTGTCGACACAAGTGACAATAGACTCAAGCGAGCCGAGCGTGAGCATGACATCAGGCTTTAATCTTTTGTACGTCATTAGCGTCAACTAATAGTACTTATATCGAGTGAAAAAGTTAGTTAGACGGGTAGGCAGAAATTAAATAATTGAGACGTTGAGTGCGACCATATCTAACCCACGTTGCGATTCAATTAGAAACTGTCGTAAGCGTCTTCTAAATGTGTCTATTGAGCTAATCGTTCTTATTGGAGGAGGCAGGTTATTCCATATTTTCGAGGCCGCATAGCGAAAGCTGCCTCTGAAAGCTGCTGTGTTGTGCGACTGAGTCGAGAGTTGTTGTGAGCATTGTCTTCTTGTAAATATTTATACGGATACTAATACACATATACATATCAAACTAATACACATATACATATCAATATATTAGTTAATATTAAAATGTTATATAAGAATAAGGTTAGGTTAGGTTGCATAAGTCCTCCTCCAATTTGTTTTTGCTTTGCCCGACAGGGTCCACGATTGTTACAACAAATATTACTTACCATCTAAACAAATAAATTGTGGAATGCAATAAATGAATTGAGTATTGAGTTTGTCTTTCTCTCATTTAATTACCTTGTAAGTACTGACACAATAAAATTGTTCAATTGACTCTGCTTGTCAGGTGGTCTGAAAATGTTTTTTTTTTGGGATTACTTAAACCTTCGGCTTACTCTTTGCTGTTGGTATTCAGTTTGAAGCCGATCAATTTGCTCCGATTATGCCAGAAATTGGTCTTCGCTCGGACATTGCAGATTTGTATAAAATCTCTCTAATACAAATCTCGTATAATATATCTCTCTTTTTCTGCAGATCAAATAATTTCCCCCGCTCTGGGCGGAACGGGTTGAGTGCCAGACTTGTACTGACTGAAACCTTACCTAGTTCCTTCTTTAATTGCCCTTTACGTTCTGGGGCCGCGCTATCTCTCAAATCAAACCGAATCAAATCATTTATTTCATTTCGACCATTACAGGCACTTTTGAATGTTATGAAAACAAAAAAAAGATGCTGCTACAGTCCCAGTCAAAAGACATAATAACTTGTGAAAGTACTGTAGTTGCCCATTCCATTTTCTCCTCTTTCGAAGAATCCGCAACCCCGGCAGGATAATATCTCTCTTAAATTGTAATAAATATTAGGTGCGGTAAGAGTATTTTCAGAAGTCGTTCCAAGTTAGTAATGTGGGACCCTAAACTCGTTAGATTTATCTCGATTCAGAATGTGTCACACAACACACGATGGTGCAGGAAATTGCGCATCGCGGATGCTTCACACTTTTCGTTTCGTTTCCTGTTTTGTTCTATTTTGCATTGTATTTTTTCTTGTATTTCTTGTAAAAACTATTATTCTGCTGCATCCTGTTGGACTGGATGCCGACCTTAATATATCTAGTTGGGAAACGGCTAGGCAGTTTTTTTTTAATATAATGTTGCCCAACTCTTTTTACGATATTACGCGGGCGAAGCTTCGGGCGTCAGCTAGTATTATATATATATATATATATTATATACTTTTATAACTCGCATTTGTGCGGGAATTTACGGGATATGCCGGAATAATAAACTCTGGATGGTCAATGCAGGGAAATATATTTTTAATTTGGTGTTCACAACTTGAGATTTAAAGGGCAAGTGAAGGTGTCAACAAGACAGATGAGACATATATTATAATAAATAATTGCAATTTCGGCTAATTAGCCTACTTGCAGCTATGACATTTTGGTCAGGCGTTTGAATATAAAAAGGGCGCCTTGAGAGCGACCCGTATGCAGCAGTAGACTGACGTAGACTGATGATGAAGATGCTCCAACACACTTGGCGGGTTATTTTTTTTATTTATAGAATTTATTTATTTAAACTTCATGTACAATAAGTAGTACATAGGCGGAATTAATGTCATAAATAAGGCATTCTCTACCAATCAACCTTTAGGTCAACTATGACAACATTGTGTTAAAAAAAGAAAAAAATGTAAACAAAACTACTGAACAAAAACTCATTTCTCAGTGTGGGTTTCTCAATACCTATGTGTTACCAAAATACTACATTCGTAACAACATTAAATATAATTATTAGAAGGGGCAAAGCGTTTGAGTTGTTGATATATTTGTGGTCGTAACTACTCATTTGTATGCTTCGGTACATATTTGGGTTACATGAACCAATGGTGTAACATTCCAAACAACTTGATAATGGTGAACTTAGTGTAATATACTCTAATGGAAGATCAAATGTTTCAAGTTATTAGTTTAAATTGTTTGTAATTCAGCCATCTTGTCAGAGGAAGTTATATAAGTCCTCTTTGAGGAAACTGATAAATGTTCCTAATATTTTATTAGAATTCCGTAAACAAAGAGTAAAACGGGACCCTATTACCAATACTCCGTTGTCCGTCTGTTTGTCTGCCTAATACCAGGTTATATATCTCATGAACCGTGATAGTTGGCGGTCATAATTTTCACAGATGATGTATTTCTGTTGCTGATATAACAAAAAATCAACAAAAACAGAATGAAAAAATATTTAAGGGGACTCTCATACAACAAACGCGTTTTTTTGCCGTTTTTATAAATAATGACACGGATCACTTCGTGCTCGAGTCCGACTCGCACTTGACCGGTATATATGTTTGTGATGTATCGATGAGTTTTACGTAATTTTTTAACAATTGTAGATATTTTACGCAGAAGATACAATTTAGGTAACGTTTAAATAGTTTTAATAGTAAATGCTGGAGAATTTTGATGACTCGCTGAGCGGTTCGCGTAGCGGCGTAGCACTTCACGTAGCAGTTGATAGTAGCGGCGTAGCACTTGACGTAGTAGTTGATAGTAGCGGCGTAGTAGCAGTGTAGCAACGGCCGGCGTAGCAAAGAGTACAAACTGGAACATGAATAAGTTATTTAGTGAGTTTTTAATTAAATACTTTGATGGTTGAAACTAAACTTAATTTTCCAATCAATTTTGTGCCGCTACTAAAACGTATAATACCGCATTCAAATATAATAATATGTGATAAATAAATAATGTCGCTACTATTAAACAGTAAAGGACATTACAAAATATGTATATACATAATTATAATTAATATAATTACATCCCACGAGAAATTATAGGACATTTGGAATATAAACTGTAAATAGGTAAATAGGTAGTCTGTATCGTTTTATAAGAATTTCTTTATCGAACCAATAAGCACAATTATAAATAACTAGCTTTTGTCCGCGGCTTCGCTCGCGTTAAATTCGGTAGCGCCTTATTGATTTGTAATAGCAACGCTAAGTTTTCCCGTTTCTTCCCTCTTTCTCCCTTATATCCCACTTTAAAAAAAATATCCTATGTCCTTCTTCTGGTTCCCAAATATCTCTGTACCATAATTAATCAAAATCGGTTTAGCCATTAAAGCGTGAAGAGGTAACAAACAAACAAACAAATAAACTCACTTTCGCTTTTATAATATTAGTAAGGATATATTATTTGTTTTTAGGATTTTGTTTTCAAAAAGTGCTGGACTGGACACCTAGAGGGTTTATTTCCGAAATTATTGACATTATCAAAAAATGATTTTAGTAAACCCCTATTCATTTTTAAATACCTTTCCAACAATATATCACACATTAGGGTTGAAATTAAAAAAAAAAACACTTCCCACTTTACATATAGGGTGGCTACCCTAATAAAACATTTTTTCCAATTTTTATTTTACCACTTTGTCGGCGTGATTGATATACATATTGGTACCAAATTTCAGCTTTCTAGTGCTAACGGTCACAGAGATTAAGCGAGGACGGACGGACGGACGGACGGACAGACAGACATGGCGAAACTATAAGGGTTCCTAGTTGACTACGGAACCCTAAAAACGACTCGTTTTACTTACGGATGGTAGTATTTTGACATAAGTTCTATGAGGCTTTAATCGTCTTTTTTAAGATGTTTATTTGATGTGGAATCTTACTATAATCCTTACTAATATTATAAAAGCGAAAGTGGGTTTGTTTATTTGTTACGTCTTCACGCCTAAATGGCTAAACCGATTTTGATGAATTTTGGTACAGAGATACTTGGGACCCTGGAGACGGACATGGGCAATTTTGTTTTTAAAGTGAGAAATGAGGGAGAATAACGGAATAAAGGGAAAACTTAGCTTTGCTATTACTATAAATAAGGCGCTAGGGCAATAACTACAAGTAGCAGGTACCTCCAAATCACAAAAGGGGAACTGTGTTACCTTGAATTTAACGCGAGCGAAGCCGCGGGCAATCAAGTAAATTCTCTCGAGCTAGGCGGAGCGGAAGAGAGTGTCAGACTTTTAATAATTAAAACCCATCCATGTATCCATGTTTATGTAAAAGATGGATCTTTTGCCCTTAGTGTTCCGGGGCTGCGTTGTCTCTTTCGAAAAACCCTCAACTCCGGCAGGATACAATGTCCTACGATCCATAAACAAAGTGTAACACAACGCAAGCCCTGCGGTGATGGCTCTCTGACCACGAATCTGACGAAATACTAACAAATATCCATACAACTCCATGAATACACATAGTCTAGAACGGTCGACATTTGTAAAGAAAATCTCGTTGGGGCGTGCCTCTTATGTGAGATTTTCTTTACAAATGTCGTGTGGGCGACGCGCCTAACTCGCCCGCGCCTCGACTGCAACTCGACTGTTGGTCGTGTGGGGGACGCGGCTTAATATCCCAACTTACCCAAGTACACAAGTATAGTTTTCACTTTGCGAAACAAAGATTTATTTAAACAAGGCCAGAAGTGCGGGTAGCAAGAAAATTCACGTGACAAAAACTTACACTGGAACTTCGGTAACAATAAAACGCTCGCTTAGTGCGAGTTGGACTCGTGCACTGAGAGTTCCGTACAAACTTGGGACATAAACGGCCATAGCTTTCAATTGCGTAGATTTACCGGGCGTTCCAATAAACAAAAACGAGTCGTTTTGCTTACGGATAGTTGTATTTTGACATACGTCTCATAGAATTTATGTCAAAATACTACCATCCGTAAGCAATTAACGAATCGTTTTCTGTTTATTGGAACCGGGCGTTAGAAGGTTTCTCTTCACAGCTTCTAGGGATAACCGACGTGGGTGGTGATTTTAATGTCAACTCGATACCTCCATCCGTTCCCAATATAGGTCTTGACAGACAGCACGTTAAGCGGTTGGTCACGGCTGTCATTTGAAGACCTTTGTCAGTTGTAACAGCTAGCCAGTTGCACGAAGGTCTGGTAACCAGTCTTCCCAAGGGGTATCGTATTAGCCAGTGTTAACAGGGTTATGGAGGTCAGATAGGCAGTGGCTTTATGTAAAACTTACTGGCATCCGCGGCTTCGCCCGCGTGATAATGAAAAGAAAAGTATCCTATGTATTATTCCAGACCATAATCTACCTCTGTGCCAAATTTCATCAAGATCCATTCAGCCGTTATGACGTGAAAGAGTAACAAACATCCATACATCCATCCTCACAAACATTCGCATTTAAAATATTAGTATTCAGTGGCATTCAGTAGTATCAAACAAGGCTTAACGGTAGGAGTGTAAGATTTTTACTGACTAAAACTCTCCCATGTTCCTTCTTTTGTAGGTAGGTAGGCAGTCCCATTGTATTCACATTGTAAAAACAATTATTGTATATGTATAATATGTGTGTGTAGTAAAATATTGTGACTAAGAATATATATAAATACATATATATATATACCTTATAACATAAAAGAGAATGGAATATAATGTGGTTTGGCAGGATTGTTTAGGTTGTCTTTTGACCATAGAAACTAGGATGCAAGGATTATGAAAGACATATGTACACACGACGGCAGGTTTATAAACTATTATAACCTGTAGGCCTACCATGACGTCTTAAAGCAGAACTTATTCCACTGAGGGAAAGAGATGGTGCTAGACACCCTGTATAGCTCTGTTTCTTTCCCTCAGTGGAATTAGTTCTGCTTTAAGACGTCATGGTAGGGTAGCTGATCTCTCTACTACGGTGTGCGATCCGTAGTAGAGAGATAGAGAGGTTAAAATGGTTTTGTGTAGGTTGATGTGCCGTCGTGTGTACAAGAGAGTTGTAGGACAAAATGTTTTTAGGTTATTCCATTGGGAATTTCTCAGTATACATAAAGTCTGGAATTGAATCCTGTTAATACCTCTGTCTAACCTTTCAGGGATTAGTCGTGATGTTATATTGAAAACTAGCTTCCGCCCGCGACTTGGTCCGCGTGGCATAGTTGCTTTGAACTAACGCTAACTAACCAGCGTGATGATCGAAAAAAAAATATCTTTCTCTCCTCTTTTTTTTCCCTCTTTCTCCCCCTTATCTCACTTTTTTTTTTAAATTAGCCTATGTCCGTCTCCAGGGTCCCAACTATCTCTGTACCAAAATTCACCTAAATCGGTTGGGCGATTTAGGCGTGAAGACGTAACAAACAAACTCACTTTCGCTTTTATAATATTAGAAAAGATATATTTAAAATAATAAAATAGAATCAAATTTTTTGTTATCGGTTTAAAAAACGTCATAAAACAAAGCAATATGGCGTCGGATTATTCATAATTCTCGCAGGAATAAAACCAAATGAGATAATCAACTTTTGACACGAACGAATTCGCGAGGCGTATAATAATAAAAGACATGAATCGAACGTGGCTGATAATGTCACATGTTCGCACAAATATATTGTGGTAAGGAAAATATTCGCTCATTTGTATGTAGAAAATATATCTTGTTGGATTACTTGTTAGCAAGAGATACTGTTGAACACAAAGTTTTGGGTTCAATTCTGACACTGGCTACTATTTTTTAGCGGTTGACCATCAACGAAGGATTTTGTGAAATCGAATGAATAGTTTCGGAGTTTTTTTTTTAAACTTTGTCCCACTCTAGGAATTTCTCCTCTCAAACAACTACCTGTAGGTCATACAAATATTTGTTCCGTAAGAAGATCGAACCCGGGAAACGCAGCGCAGCAGTCCATCACTCAGCCACTACGCTAACCGTGCCGTCCATTTTGATTGTGTCAGATTTTCAGCCATGAAGTTTACCTCTTTTTAATGTATTAGGATAGCTTTGAGATTGTCACAAACAGTAGTGTTGCAAAGATAGAAATGAGAGGTGAAATCGGCCTGCAGATATCGTAAAATACAATACATTTATTGTTAAATTAACGGCCACCCCCGATGATCCCATCACAATCCTGCAAGAGAGCAGTAGGGAAACCAGTACCCCACAGGGGGTGCCCTTAGCGAATGGTCATTTAGTTTTTAATTAGTTTGTAAGCCCTGGCTGGGGGCCTTAATTTATTAAGGTCACCATAGGATAACAACTCGAGTGAGTTGTAATGCGAGTGGCACAACCTAAAAAAATATGTTGGCAATAGGGTCGCCCCCTATTTCATGAGACTCAAACATAACTGGCGATATATCGGTTTTTTTTTGGGGTCGAAACTCATCAAATAACTTCTCCTGCTCTGGGCGGAGCGGGGGGGGGGGGAGTGTCAGACTTTTACTGACTAAAACCCTTCCTGTTCCTTCTATTGTCCTTTACGTTCCGGGGCCGCGGTATATGGGTGCACTAGATTTGAATATACCTTGAGCTTTACCCTTTGGCGATAATACATAACGACGATAATAATTTGACGGGCCTGTTGGTCTAGTGGTTAGTGGCCCTGACTGCTGAGCCGGAGGTCGTGGGTTCGATTCCCACCCAGGACAAACTTTGTGTGATGAGCATGATTGTTTGTCCTGTGTCTGGGTGTGATTTATCTATAATATGTTATATTTATAAATTATATAAGTATGTATATCAGTTGTCTGGTTACCATAACACAAGCTCTGCTTAGCTTGGGATCAGATAGCCGTGTGTGAGTTGTCCCAAGATATTTATTTTATTATTTTTTATTATTAAGCGTGATGCTGTGTATATTTCTTATTTATTTAAATAGCTTATTCTTCTAAGTTTTACAGTACACACATTGCATTATTCCCGAGATAACAAATACACATGTTACATAGCTTGGTACCTTAAGTACACACGCCGGCAGGTCAACCTATTCTAACCAACTATTATAACCTAATCTCTCTACTACGGATCGCACACCGTAGTAGAGAGATCAGGTAAAAATGGTTTGTGTAGGTTGATGTGCCGTCGTGTGTACAAACCCATTTATATGAATTGGCAGCCACCTGTGGGTACGATTCTGACACTAGACAAGGGAAAATGTGACGCTTGACAAATGGAATTAGATTGTTTTTGCTTTGAGCAAGTTTGAGATATCATTTTATATGCTAAGAATTCAACTTAAGAAATGAATTCGTTTTCTCTCAAAAACTATTTCTTTTTTCATTTGTGTTGTCGTTTAGAAGTGTAAGACTTGTGATCTTTAAGAATGATTAAAAAACGATTGCTTTAACATGAAAAAAATCTTTGCAGTAGATACCAATTATGAAAAAAAAACAAGTTACTTAATGCCTCAATTTAATTTATTTTCTAATTGAAATGGGTGAATATCCCAGGCGCTAATTTTACGTGTCCACGTTGAGAATCATGGTGTAAAATGATGGGATGTTTCTTAATTTTTTTTCTAGTGAACTACTTAACTTATTCCACTTAGGGCCACAATTTTTTTTAAATAGGCTTACCTATGGAGGCTAGGAAAAATAAATAACTTTAAAATTCAAGTTTGGTGGCTTGTCCTAGCTCCATTTTTTGATATAAATGTATTTACCAAAGGAACAATTTAAAGTGAAGTAAAAAACAAATTATTTCATTGGTAAATGCATATGACACACTATCTAAAAACATCTAAATCATATTATAAAATTGATGTTAAAAGCACAGGATACTCGATTCATGTTTGTCCTAGCAAAAATCATAATTTTGGTAGCACTTTTTCAATTTACATTATCATGAAGATTCGTGCGTGTGCGCTCAATCGCTTTTTATGTTCTGTATTTCTCAGTCGTGCGCGGGAAGTGGCGCGTAACAGGTCTGTGCTTAGTGCTGTAATTGCTCGCCAAAAACGAAGTATTCATCTTGGGTCGAACAGGGGACAAGAATTTGTCATTTTGGTGGATCGATTTGCTGGTGATTTTTTAGTGTTTTAATAGTAAGCTACGTATTGTAGGTAGTGATTTGGGTAACTTATTTATCAGTGATATTTATTCTTTTGTATCTTAATAACTGTATTTTTTAAGATTTTTTTTATGCCTGGTTTCAATTTTGGTGGTTCAATTTTGGTGGCTTTGGTGGCGATTTTCACCACCAAAATTGAAAATAAGCCACCAAAATTTAAGTATGTACTGTTTATATATTATTTGTACATATAAAGACAGTTTTTCACTACACATTGTTAATTTATATGTATACGTTACTATTCTGTTTGTTTCTGTTCTGTTTGTTCTATTTATTAAAGTGCACATGCCATGCTATTTTTCTGCACTACTCTAAGGTCGACTGGCAATGGCTACTGACACTGCACACCTCTCGGTTATGGAAGGTCTTCGCGTTAAATAGGCCTCGACCCCCGCACTTCCGAGGGATGTACAGTCTGATTACCGATGATCTTGGATGATGCATCCGGTTTGCGTTTAGCAGTGTATGGACTCTCCTTTCCAGGGCATCAAGTTCAGTCTGAGTCCATTTAAGTATGCCGAAAGAGTAGGTACATTAAAACCGTATTATAATTAGTATTATTATCGGTTATTTATTTGTATACATATTTTTTTATATTTTTACATATTTCTTATCAAAAACATATAAAAATAGTAGCCCACCGGTATCGGGAACAGTGTCCAAGCTACCGGCAGTCAAGGCTCCAGAGAAAGGAACCTCCTACCAATACGAGCCCTGTCCAGGAGTACCGCTTTCTGTATCAAGCCCTTGATCCAGCTGCCTAACGAGAGCCTTCTCAGGTGTTGGTCGAGGCTCTTGGCAATTAAGCCATTGGCTGTAACGACTATCGGCACAATGATCGCTGAGTCCACGTCCCACATGTCGACAACCTCGCGAGCCAAGTCAATATACTTGATTTGTTTATCTTTTTCGGCTTCCACAAGGTTCTCGTCATGTGGGACCGTTATGTCAACAATCATTGCGCGCCGCTCTGATCGAACCACATCAGGTTTATTTGCTACAATGGTCCTGTCAGTGATGATGGATCGATCCCTATACAATTACGTACTCATAGTTCTCATTACGAGTTCATCAGATAAATAATAAATATAAGATGTAATCACCCCGCATGACGAGAACCTCGTGAAAGCTGAGAAAGAAAAACAACTAAAATATCTCGACTTGGCTCGACACGAGGTTGTTGACATGTGGAATGTGAACTCGGCTATCATTGTGCCGATTGTCGTAACGGCCAATGGCTTGATTGCCAAGAGCCTCGACGAACATCTGTCGAAGCTCTCCTTAGGCGGTTGGATCAAGGGCCTGATTCAAAAGGCAGTTCTCCTCGTTGCCGTTGTACCGTATTGTGAGGAGGTTCCTGTCTCTGGAACTCTAACCACCGGTAGCTTCGACCCTGTTCCCGAAACCGGTGGGCTACTATTTTTTTGTATTTTTGTTTTCTATGTTTCTTTTCTATGTTTTTATTAAGAAATATTTAAAAATTTAATTAAAAGGTATGTTACATGAATAAACGAAATATTATTATAACAAGACTGAGTATTATTAACTGATGGAGTTTTTTGGTCATTGAGCTTTATTAGTGAGATTTAAGTTTGTGACAAAAACTGATTTTTAATGTATTGTTTTAAGCACTTTCAATTTTGGTGGACCAATATCAATTTTGGTGGTCAACTTTCAATTTTGGTGGACAATTTTCAATTTTGGTGGCTACACTAATCTTTGAACTCAAATATCTCAAAAAGTTACCAAGATATTTTCGGACCTCATGAAGATTCCTAAAGCTTGAACCGTCTATTTTTGTCCTAGGTCAATAGTTTCACGAAAAGTTAAGAAAAAAATTTGCCACCAAAATTGACAAAAATATGGACTTGTTGATATTCACCCAAATGCACCTATACGCACTGTCTAGTGCTCATAAAAATCAAGTTTCTTAGAAAGAAAGTGGGCAAGACTTCTTTTTAAATTATTTTCGATGTACACAATGCATGGTTCAAGACTTCGTGAGAAGAGTTCGTTAATGCCTTGTATAATTTACATACAAGCAGTAAAGAAATAAGAGTATGGCTGTTTGTTTATGTGGTAAATGTTTATACACGTGTTATAGTATGTACCAACACCCAAAACTGCAAGAATGCATCGGCCTAGATACCGCACCTAGAAACAGCTAAGTGCCCCACTACCAAAGCGCTGACGCCACATGTTAATCATACAATGACCCCGTTTACCATGTTTGTGTTTTTTTTAGCAATAAGTAATCATTCTGTATCTAATATGGATCGGAATAGGAATTCTATTTTATAATAATTAATATTGTAATTTTACCTTTTAATTAAACTTAGTTGAAATTCATTGTGGTTTCATTTGGGTCCTCCCACAGCAACGTCCGTATTTCACGTTACAGGAAAAATCCTAATGTGGGGCAACGTTTGAAAAATAAATGTAATATGCGAACCGCCCCGGCTTTGCACGGGTGTAATGTAGGTTCTAATATACAAATATTAAACATACGAACCTTCCTCTTGAATCACTTTATCTATGAAAAAGAACCGCATCAAAATCCGTTGAGCAATTTTAAAGATCTAAGCATAAATATGGACAGACAAACAGCGGTAAGTGCCTTTGTTTTATATTATGTAGTGATAGATATACCAAGCTTAAGATCTTTTTGATAGCATCTGTCAGTTCCCCAAATGAGTATCACAACCTTTAACGTCTAATTGTCCTCTGAATTGAGTAATTGAAGTTAAGCAATAACTTATTTATTTAATTAAACTCCATCAACACAGCAGGTCAACCTATTCAAACTATTATAACCTGATCTCTCTACTACGGATCGCACACCGTAGTAGAGAGATCAGGTTAAAATGGTTTTGTGTAGGTTGATGTACCGTCGTGTGTACAATAGTGGTACATTGGTAGTGGTACACATAGTGCCATAAGGCATTCTCCACCAGTTAACCTTTGGGTTAAATGCCAATATTGTGATAGGGTACAGAAATATAACTATCTTTTCTTTTTCGAGAACTTGTAAACTTATACAGATAGGAATTTATACAAATAAAATAAACTAATAAATATATTAGGAAAAATACTAAAAGTAGGAAAAATAAAACGAGAAAACTTACGTTTGAATTTCGAGTGCTACATTAAATTGAAAGACGTTTCTACGTATCAGAGCACATATTGTTACTTTTTTTATTCCAATATCGAGGAGAAGGTTAAATGGCTTAAAAAAACCGGCCAAGTGCGAGTTGGACTGACGCACCGAGGGTTCCGTACAAACTTGCAAATTAAACGGTCATCTCTTTTGACTGCGTAGACTTAGAGATATGATTTTTCCACAGCTCCGAGGCACCACTGACTTGAGTATATGGTTTTAATTTAAATTCGAAACATCCATGAGTTCCCGAGATGGTCTTGACAGACAGACAGACGCCCAACAGAGTGATCCTATAAGGTTTCCGATTTTTCCTTTTGAGTTAAGAAAAACTAACAAATGAACTTTTTTTTGGGGTGCGAAATTATCAAATAACTTCCCCCGCTCGCGGCGGATCGGGGGGGAGTGTCAGACTTTTACTGACTAAAACCCACCCATGTTCCTTCTATTGCCTTTTACGTTCCGGGGCCGCGGTATCTCTTTCGAACACCCCGCAACCCCGGCAGGATAAAATGGACTTACGATCTCGTTGAAGTCAGACGCTTTCGAACTGATTGTAGGTATATATATCTTCTCCTAGTGTTTGTGTTTGAAGGCTAGTCATATTTCTATTCATTTTTTATAAGCTAGTATTGTTTGAGTATTAATCGATAGCCTCGAGTATAAATTCAAGGGCCCTTCCAATTTGATCAAGTTGTTTTAGAACTAACGTTAAAATTCCAGATAATACAAAGTTAGTTTTAATACTTTAACACACACAAAAGAACACAAAAGAGTTTTAAAATGTTTTAAAACTCTTTTGTGTTCTAGGAATTAACTTACTGTCGGGCCTACTCTGTCCTCTCATACTTAAGTACTAACGGTGTAACAACAACATTGTCAAACCAAATGATTTTAAAAGAGTAACCATGGAGTTTCTTGCCGGTTCTTCTCTATAAGAAACGACCAACCCGAACCGTGCACATTTTCTCAACGTTTTATTAGTGCCCATGTAGGCCTGTGTGAAATAAAAATATATTGATTTTGGTTTTAACGACCTCGCTCGTCTCAAAGTTGCGAGCATAAGCATAGCTCTTGGTGCTGCTCCCGGTCCTGGGGAGCAATGGGTAGCTCACCGTCCGTCCGTCTATTGATGACAAGTCGGGTCGATGGCGCGTTCGTCATCCACGCGCTCCTCAAAGATACATCAGCACACTTTTTACGAAGAAACTCACGAACTTTATGT
Source organism: Ochropleura plecta (assembly GCA_905475445.1). Lineage (NCBI taxonomy): Eukaryota > Metazoa > Arthropoda > Insecta > Lepidoptera > Noctuidae > Ochropleura > Ochropleura plecta. Next base: position 3,537,808 of record FR997735.1, read on the forward strand.
TTAAAAGATAAACAGCCTAGCCTTTTTGATTCCATGTTGGGGTTGTTTCCAGCAAAAATTTGAGTAAATTTACTAGATTAAATGCTTGGTTGACGGCCTCGTGAAAGTTCCATATACACACTGTTTTAACAGTTATAAAAACCGCGAGCATTAAAATTAGAGCACATCAACGAAAAGCATAAAATATAAATTTGTTTATTTGAAAATGCACAACAACTAATACAAATGCTACAATTTAACTAGTGTATTGTGCAAGCCCGCTGAGCCACGCAAATAAATTGACTAATTTCGTAACATCTGTTACGAAATTAGCCAATTTAATTAAACACACAGGAACAAAACAAGCTTTGAAAATGTACCAGTACTGTCACGAACATATAATAATGTATCAACGTAATGGATTTTATCTTTTGTTTAAAAGATAAACCGGTTAAGTGCGAGTCGGCTTCGCGCACCGACGGTTTTGTACAAACTTGCGGCGTAATCGGCCATTTTTGACTGCGTAGACTTAGAGAGTTAATTTTTTCACAGCTCTAAGGGACACGGTGGAGCACACAGTGGCGATCTGCCCAGCGTGGGCGGAGCACCGCCGTGCCCTCGTAGAGGCGATCGGCGGCGGCGATCTCTCGCGTCCGGCCCTGGTTCAGGCCATGGTCCGGAGCGAGAGGGAATGGGAAGCGGTCACCACCTTCTGCGAAGCAGTAATGCTAGCAAAGGAGGTGGCCGGGCGTTTGAGGGAGAGAACATCTGCCCAACCCAGCCGCCGCGGGAGACGCCCAGGGCGCCGGGCGCCGCGAGACGACTTCCGGCCACCGTAGATGCGGGCTTGTGGGCGGTGAGCAATGGGTAGCTCACCGTCCGTTCGTCTATTGACGACAGGCCGTGTCGACGGCGCGTTCGTGTTTCACGCGCGCCTCAAAGAGAGTTAGCAAAGCAGAGGGGCTTGCCAGGGCCTCCGCCTGCCGGGGTTGCGGGTTGTTCGAAAGAGATACCGCGGCCTCGGAACGTAAAGGGCAATAGAAGGAACATGGGTGGGTTTTAGTCAGTACAAGTCTGACATGCCCCCCCGCTCCACCCAGAGCGGGGGAAGTCATTGGATGATTTCCCACCCGAAAAAAAAAAAAAAAAGGGACAAAAGACTTAAGTATATGGTTATAATTTCAACTCGAAACCTCCACGCGTTTCACGAGAAAAAGGTTCCTGACAGACACACACACGGCCAAAAAAACTGATGTGGACGTCGAAGTTTAACCCAAGGCAACATAGTAAAGGTATTAAAAGTATGTCTCAATCCAGGTTTATACACTATCTGTGCGAGTTTCATCAAAATCATCACATCCACACATTTTCTCAAACGTTTGCATTTATAATATTAGCAGGAATTTTTATTTGTATTGAAAAGTATGCAATCATGCACACTTGACCTCTGCGTTACCGACAAACATAATATTTTCGCCGATAAAATTGTAACCGCTCCCAGCGGCCTATTGGGCATCGCTCACTTTGCAATACAAATACTGTTTTTGTGTCTGAAACGTTATTAGCACGGTTATGGTACGGTGTAGTTGATAGACTCCTTAAATCCTAATACTAATAATCGAATTGAGTGTTACTTCAATAAGTGTCATTTCATACTGACAACTGTTCGAATCCAATCGGATTTGTTTCTGAACAGAATATTTTGGGATTTTAGTTCGAACGCGCGGTGTAAATGGAACGTGAATCCGAACGATTTTTACATTGAAAATAGAACAGTCCTGTTGGAGTATTTCAAAATTTCCTTACGATTTTATAGCAATTTTTAGGAAATTGCTGTAAAATTTATTTCGTTGATTCAGTTTAACACATTTTTTTTTATATAAATTGTCAATGCTTTATTTTAAAACATACAAAGCCAAATTCTTTATACTATCCATAAAAAGCATTTAAAAATATAAAAACTAGCTGTGCTATGCGTTGCAATGCAATTTTTATACCCCACCTACTCTACCTACACTAAAAACCATCCTTGAACTTCGTCGAATATAAAAAAAAGAATTGGTAAAATTGGTCCAGGCGTTGTTGTGTTATGCGCGTATAGATAGTAGTCTACCAGCATCGGGAACAGGGTCCAAGCTATCGGCCGTCAGGGCTCGAGAGAGAAGAACCTCCTAACGATACGAACGATATGAGCTGTGTCCAGGAGTACCGTTTTCTAAATCAAACCTATTTATCCAGCTGCCTAACAAGAGCCTCCTCAGGTTGGTCGAGGCTCTTGGCAATTAAGCCATTGGCAGATACGACTATCGGCACAATGATCCCTAAATCCACAACCCACATGTCGACAACCTCACGAGCCAAGCCAATATACTTAATTAGCTCATCTTTCTCAGCATCCTTACTAATATTATAAAAGCGAAAGTGAGTTTGTTTGTTTGTTACGTCTTCACGCATCAATGGCCAAACCGATTTTGATGAATTTTGGCACAGAGATAGTTGGGACCCAGGAGACGGACATATGCTAATTTAAAAGAAAAAGTGGGATATGAGGAAGAAAGAGGGAAGTAAAGGGAATACTTAGCGTTGCTATTACAAATCGATAAGGCGCAAGGGGAACTGTGTTACCCCGAATTTAACGCGAGCGAAGCCACGGGCAAAAGCTAGTGATATATATAATTATTAACACAATGCAAACATGCAGGTTCAAACTCACAACCTACAATTTGTATGTTAATGCTGTTACCATTGCTCCCTCACTACTCCAAACATGCAACAGAGCTGAAATTAAAAGAATACTTACAAATGCATGAGACCGCGATGCAAGAAGCGATGCTGGCATTCATAAAAGCATTCATTTATACCTAGCTCATGTGCACGGTGTTGCCCGACACTATTCAAATGAAAAAATATATTACTAAATAAGTGTTACTACAGTTGTTAATGGTGTTACTAACTGAACATTTAATTAATAAATATAACGACATAAGCCATATAACCGACATAATTATGTAAATTTATAATACAACTAGCTTTTGCCCGCGGCATCGCTCGCATTAAATTCGGTATAACACAGTACCTTTACCTGCAGTTTTTGCCCTTGCGCCTTATTGATTTGTAATAGCAACGCTAAGTTTTCCCTTTTCTTCCCTCGTTCTCCCTCATATCCCACTTTTTTTTAGCCTATGTCGGTCTCCTGGTTCCCAACTATCTCTGTACCAAAATTCATCAAAATCGGTTTAGCCATTAAAGCGTGAAGAGGCAACAAACAAACAAACAAACAAACTCAATTTCGCTTTTATAATATTGGTAAGGATTTTAGATTAAAACTAGCTGCGCCCAGCGGTTTCACCCGCTGCTCACTTAACGGTATGAAAAATAGATGTTGGCCGATTCTCAGACTTACTGAATATGCATAAAAAACAATCATAACAATCGGTCGAGCCGTTTTGGAGGAGTATGGGAACGAACATTGTGACACGAGAATTTTATATATTAGTTAATATTAAAATGTTATATAAGAATAAGGTTAGGTTAGGTTGCATTAGTCCTCTTCCAATTTTTTTTTGCTATGCCCGACAGGGTCCACGATTGTTATTTTCTCCTCTTTCGAAGAATCCGCAACCCCGGCAGGATAATATCTCTCTTAAATTGTAATAAATATTAGGTGCGATAAGAGTATTTTCAGATGTCGATCCAAGTTAGTAATGTGGGACCCTAAACTCGTTAGATTTATTTCGATTCAGAATGTGTCACAGAACACACGATGGTGCAGGAAATTGCACATCGCGGATGCTTCACACTTTTCGTTTCGTTTCCTGTTTTGTTCTATTTTGCATTGTATTTTTTCTTGTAAAAACTATTATTCTGCTGCATCCTGTTGGACTGGATGCCGACCTTAATATATGTAGTTGGGAAACGGCTAGGCAGTTTTTTTTTAATATAATGTTGCCCCACTCTTTTTACGATATTACGCGGGCGAAGCTTCGGGCGTCAGCTAGTATTATATATATATATATATTATATACTTTTATAACTCGCACTTGTGCGGGAATTTACGGGATATGCCGGAATAATAAACTCTGGATGGTCAATGCAGGGAAATATATTTTTAATTTGGTGTTCACAACTTGAGATTTAAAGGGCAAGTGAAGGTGTCAACAAGACAGATGAGACATATATTTTAATAAATAATTGCAATTTCGGCTAATTAGCCTACTTGCAGCTTTGACATTTTGGTCAGGCGTTTGAATATAAAAAGGGCGCCTTGAGAGCGACCCGTATGCAGCAGTAGACTGACGTAGACTGATGATGAAGATGCTCCAACACACTTGGCGGGTTATTTTTTTTATTTATAGTATTTATTTATTTAAACTTCATGTACAATAAGTAGTACATAGGCGGAATTAATGCCATAAATAAGGCATTCTCTACCAATCAACCTTTACGTCAACTATGACAACATTGTGTTAAAAAAAGAAAAAAATGTAAACAAAACTACTGAACAAAAACTCATTTCTCAGTGTGGGTTTCTCAATACTTATGTGTTACCAAAATACTACATTCGTAACAACATTAAATATAATTAATAGAAGGGGCAAAGCATTTGAGTTGTTGATATATTTGTGGTCGTAACTACTCGTTTGTATGCTTCGGTACATATTTGGGTTACATGAACCAATGGTGTAACATTCCAAACAACTTGATAACTGTGAACTTAGTGTAATATACTCTAATGGAAGATCAAATGTTCCAAGTTATTAGTTTAAATTGTTTGTAATTCAGCCATCTTGTCAGAGGAAGTTATATAAGTCCTGTTTGAGGAAACTGATATGTTCCTAATATTTTATTAGAATTCCGTAAATAAAGAGTAAAACGGGACCCTATTACCAATACTCCTTTGTCCGTCCGTTTGTCTGCCTATTACCAGGTTATATATCTCATGAACCGTGATAGTTGGCGGTCATAATTTTCACAGATGATGTATTTCTGTTGCTGATATAACAAAAAATCAACAAAAACAGAATGAAAAAATATTTAAGGGGACTCTCATACAACAAACGCATTTTTTTGCCGTTTTTATAAATAACTAGCTGTGCCCAGCGGTTTCACCCGCTGAGGTTTAGGGGTATGAAAATTAGATGTTAGCCGATTCTCAGACCTACCCAATATGTACCCAAAATTTCATAAGATCGGTCGAGCCGTTTCGGAGGAGTACGGTAACTAACATTGTGACACAGAAATTTTATATATTAGAAGATGACACGGAACACTTCGTGCTCGAGTCCGACTCGCACTTGACCGGTATTTATGTTTGTGATGTATGGATGAGTTTTACGTGAATTTTAAACAATTGTAGATACTTTACGCAGAAGATACAATTTAGGTAACGTTTAAATAGTTTTAATAGTAAATGCTGGAGAATTTTGATGACTCGCTGAGCGGTTCGCGTAGCGGCGTAGCACTTCACGTAGCAGTTGATAGTAGCGGCGTAGCACTTGACGTAGTAGTTAATAGTAGCGGCGTAGTAGCAGTGTAGCAACGGCCTAAGTAGCAAAGAGTAGAAACTGGAACATGAATAAGTTATTTAGTGAGTTTTTAATTAAATACTTTGATGGTTGAAACTAAACTTTATTTTCCAATCAATTTTGTGCCGCTACTAAAACGTATAATACCGCATTCATTTATAATAATATGTGATAATAAATAATGTCGCTACTATTAAACTGTACAGGACATTACAAAATATGTATATACATAATTATAATTAATATAATTACTAGTGTTGCCCAAATGCAAGAACAAGACGAGACTTAGCCAGTCTTGGTCTTGCGCCAATACACCTGGTCTTGGTCTTGGTCTTGCGCTCCCAGTCTTGGTCTTGGTCTTGGTCTTGCAGCAAGAGTCTTGCAAGTCTTGCAATTACCTATTAGTCTATTACTATTTATTAAAGTTTATTTTAAATCTTAGAAAAACGTATTATAATTGGAACATTGTGAGCTTGAATTAACATTTTTTTTTTTTTTTTTTTTTTTTATCTTGGGACAACTCACACACGGCTATCTGATCCCAAGCTAAGCAGAGCTTGTGTTATGGTAACCAGACAACTGATATACATACTTATATAATTTATAAATACATACATATTATAGATAAATCACACCCAGACACAGAACAAACAATCATGCTCATCACACAAAGTTTGTCCTGGGTGGGAATCGAACCCACGACCTCCGGCTCAGCAGTCAGGGCCACTACATAGCCATAGTAAAGATCAAGCAGATTAATAAATTACTGAAGATTTGATAAGAAATTTGAAAAATCAACTGACCTATATGTCGTTTTTCATGGAAGTAACTGTTTCTTAATAATAATATCTTATAATTAAGAAACAGTTACTTCCACATTCCAATTTGTTTTTTTACATGTCTTAGCAAATAAGCTTACATTTGCTAAAACATGTAATAAACAAATTAATTACAATAACTTGACTGTATTTTAAAGAACAATATCTGTCTAGAAAGATTGAACCCTCAACTTATATGAAATTTAATATTGCGTGATCATTATAATGTATTCATTTTCATTCTAAGCACTCTGAAACTTATTTATTCTTTGGAACACCTGTAGGTACTCTTAAAATTCGAAATTATTTTGCATAAGTATACCTACGCCCTGTGGCGGCCATAAAATAGTGTCAAATGTTGTGATTTCGGCGCGGCGGCAACGATTGTTGTATATGATTTCAAAAGAAGCCGCCCGCGCCGGCGCGTGTATCATAACCATGTACTTCCGAAAAGCGGCAAATTTCTTTGAGAAGTAAGTACAAAACCTTTGATGCCGCATTATCAAAGTGCCGATGATTAAAACATAACTATGCATGCACTCAGTTTGATTGTAATGGATATTTTTTTATTCGCTATGTAGGTATGTTTATGGTATTAGTCGTTTTGCGCATAGGTCCAGTTTTTCATATTCTTTGATACAGTTTTTTGCGTCTCATAGAATTCCTAAGCGTACCTATACACCGAACTGTTACACCTAACTACTCCGTGAAATAGCGCTAAGTCCTAGCTGCAAGACGCAAGAGTCTTGCAGGCTATGTCTTGTTCTTGCTCAAGTCTTGCACGGTCAGTCTTGGTCTTGGTCATGCTAAAAATACGCGGTCTTGTTCTTGGTCTTGGTCTTGCAAAAACGCAAGAACAAGACCAAGACTGCAAGACCAAGACTGAATTTGGGCAACACTAATAATTACATCCCACGAGAAATTAAAGGACATTTAGAATATAAGCTGTAAATGGTAGTCTGTATCGTTTTATAAAAATTTCTTACCAATAAGCACAATTATAAATAACTAGCTTTTGTCCGCGGCTTCGCTCGCGTTAAAAGTCGGTAGCGCCTTATTGATTTGTAATAGCAACGCTAAGTTTTCCCGTTTCTTCCCTCTGTCTCCCTTATATCCCACTTTTGAAAAAAAAATAGCCTATGTCCTTCTCCTGGTTCCCAACTATCTCTGTACAAATTAATCAAAATCGGTTTAGCCATTAAAGCGTGAAGAGGTAACAAACAAATAAACTCACTTTCGCTTTTATAATATTAGTAAGGATTACTATATTATTTGTTTTTAGGATTTTGTTTTCAAAAAGTGCTGGACTGGACACGTAGAGGGTTTCTTACAAATTTGCGACATACACAAATATTTTCACAGTTTTAAGGGACCACAAATTTGAGGATATGGTATTAGTTTTAACTGGAATTGCGCACCGACGGTTTCGTACAAACCTGCGACTTAAACGGCCATATTTTAGACTGCGTACACTTAGAAAGTTCAGTTGAGTTGTTTTTTGACAGCTCTAAGAGATGGCGGACTTGAGTATATGGTTTTAATTTCAATTTGATAGCTCCACGTCTTCCCGAGATAAATGGTCTTGACAGACTAATAGAGGGACAATAAAGTGATACTATAAGGATTCCGTTTTTCCTTTTGATTTACAGAACCCTAAATATACATGTTCACATTAAATATTTCACTGTTTCAAGAATCCTTACTAATATTATAAAAGCGAAAGTGAGTTTGTTTGTTACCTCTTCACGCTTTAATGGCTAAACCGATTTTGATGAATATTGGTACAGAGATAGTTGGGAACCAGGAGACGGACATAGGCTATTTCTTTTTTAAAAAGAGTGTGATATGAGGGAGAAAGAGGGAAGAAACGGAAAAACTTAGCGTTCACTAAGGCGGCAACAAATCAATAAGGCGCTACCTACCGAATTTAACGCGAGCGAAGCCGCGGGCAAAAGCTATTTAATTTATATTTACAGATGACTGGCTTCCGCCCGTGACTGCGTCCGCGTGGCATAGTTACTTTGGGCTAACGGTAACTTTAACCCGCGTGATTATCGCGAAAAAAGTGTCTTTCTCTCCCCTTTTCTCACTTTTTTTGTTAATTAGCCTATGCCCGTCTCCAGGGTAGCAACTATCTCTGTACCAAAATTCATCAAAATCGGTTTAGCCATTTAGGCGAGAAGACGTAACAAACAAACAAACTCACTTTCGCTTTTATAATATAATATTATAGTAAGGATACTAATTGAGGGGATGTATAGGTCATCATAAGCCTAGCCTTTTCCGAACTATGTTGGGGTTAGATACCAGCACATACATCCCCTAATAGCCTTGGATCCGGGGTTGAGGGTTATTCGTAAGAGATATCGCGGTTCTGGAACATAAAGGGCAAACATGGGTGGGTTTTAGTCAGTAAAAATCTTACCCTGCCCTCGCTCCTGAGGGAAGTTATTTGATGATTTACCATCCGCAAAAAAAGACTAGTTGGATACTGCTGAATACCAGTATTTTACATAGAGCAACTATCTGACCTCCACAACCCAGTTAGCTCTGGGTCAAACTAAAACCTTTGGTAATACTGGTTGACAGTCTTCCGGGCCACTGACTACCTTGTACGAAATACAAATCAACTAAGTTAATTACTACCATAATAATATTCTACAAAGCCATTCGATTAGAAGGGGTCTTTGTGCAAAGGAAAGCTGGAGGCACATTTCTGAAATTGTAATTAACTCGGTAACAACTTAATGAAGAAGTTAAATTTAAACACTCACAAGATGCGGTAGAAGTAATTATTTTCGCCGCATCACCGCTTGCGTAATTACACAAACATGCTTGTGAACCAGCAGGCCATTTTGGAATATTGCAGGAGAATGGAACAGTAATGATTCTTGTAAAATGTCCTTTTTGGGGAAGTAGCCCAGAAATATTTAACAAAGACAAATCGAACTTTTTTTTTAAATCAAAATTTGACGGCATGTTTGGCTCAGTGGCTAAGCGATCGACTGCGTACTGCGTGTCGCAGTTTCGTTCCCCAAACGGAACAAAAAGTTGTATGAACTACAGGTAATTCTTTCAGGTCTGGCTTTTTTGTGTACATGTGTGAGTTTAAATATTTGTAAACGCTCCCACAATACAAGAGAAATTCCTAGTGGAAGGAAACGTTTTCTTTTTTTTAAGATAAGCTTCCTTGTTTTGTTAACTGACAAATTTAATTGGATACAAAGGACAGTTTTACGCAACATAACAGAAGTGATGGGAATGGATGGGTCTGTAACATGAGATGTTTTGCGTCTAAAGTTTATAATTATCTGCCACAGAAATGGTTCCGTATCGTGTAACTCAAACTTATACGGTTTCGATAAAGGGTTATTATTGGCACCATTAATAGCGGTGGTTATAGGCAAATTTGAAACTAGAGATTCATCAGAAGCAACAGCAATTACAAAAGGAATTAATATCGTTTTTTCGTTGATTAATAAAGGAAAATAAAGAAATGAAATTCATCCCGATAAAATGTGTTTTTAGTTCCCGATATTATGGCACTGTTGTAAGTACAAAAAAGTAATATTTAATTTTAAATAATATCAAGGAGTTTTCTGCATCATGGATGCAATAAATTACTGTAGGTTTTCGATGAATAAAAAAAAATATAAATATCTTGGGACAACTCACACACGGCTATCTGATCCCAAGCTAAGCAGAGCTTGTGTTATGGTAACCAGACAACTGATATACATACTTATATAATTTATAAATACATACATATTTTAGATAAATCACACCCAGACACAGAACAAACAATCATGCTCATCACACAAAGTTTGTCCTGGGTGGGAATCGAACCCACGACCTCCGGCTCAGCAGTCAGGGCCACTAACCACTAGACCAACAGGCCCGTCAAATAAATAACCGTGCAAATAAAGAATGTAACGTAGTAAAAACATAAAAAATCAATAAAGTGCTGTAAAGTCATTGAATGAATTGAAGGCAGAATGGAAAGCGGTCACCTCCTTCTGCGAAGCAGTCATGCTAGCGAAGGACACTTTCTTCGCTAGCATGACTGGACTTGCGAGACGACTCCCTGCCATCACAAACCCGCGTCTGCTGAGCTGAGTAATGGATTGGTTACCGTACGTCCGTGGGTTTTAGTCAGTAAAAATCTGAAGGGGGAGCCCTTGCCCTTGCTTTAAAGATTTCACATACAAAAAAAATAAAAGCCATTGAATGGACCTCTAATTCGTTTTTCATATGAGAATTGCAAAACCGATTTGCTGGAATATCACTTTTAACATTTATTATTTTGTAAAAGAACTGTAGAGCCATTTTGCAATCATTCCGACTGTGAAATGGTTGCGACCATTGATAGCAAAAAGGCTTATCGAGTACTTTTCGAGCTTTAAAATACAAAAAAAAAAAATTTTTAGTGCTCGGCGTAGTTTGACGGCAGTAGTTACAAATCGTCCCGGGCATGTTAAGCTCTTGAAAAACTGAAGCGTATCCTGGGCGGGATTGCATCAAAATTAATTCGTATGGTAAGGTGTTCCATCTGGCGTTAATAGTCGCGAGACTTCAAAACAATAGACGTGAGGAGCTCGTGGCTAAGTAATAACAGGCGCTCGTATCAGTCTTCAAGTTGCCTGTCTGTGGATGGGATGGCTTTGGAAAACAAGTTAAGCATTCAGCCGGTCTTACCGAAGGGTATCGTATTAACTGGACTGGATTGTGAAGGCCAGATAGGCATGCACACCATGTAAAACATTGGTAATCTGCTGCATCCGGTTAGACTGGAAGCCGACCCAATTGTGGAATAATATTTTAAACTACGGTTTGGGCATCACTTGGTATACAAAAATAATAACTTTATAGGTACACTAGTGGGTGCCCGCGGCTTCGCTCCCGTGATATATAAAAAAAGTATCTTATGTGTTATTCCAGACTATAATCTACCTCTGTGTCAAATTTCATCAAGATCCGTTGACCCGTTTTGACGTGAAAGAGTAACAAACATCCATACATCCATACATCCACCCATCCTCACATACATTCGCATTTATAATATTAGTAGGTATATTAGGTACATATTTAACACTTTTTGATTGAGAATTGTCAATCAGTGGATGCCTGAAACTGGTCGTCAAGGAGGAAGGTCCAACAACCACTGGCATGACGATTTGGAGTCATTCCAGATTGACCAGGGGAGGCTAAACACTGATAGAATTGGAATGGGATGGGGGAATCCTTTGCCCAGTAGTGGGACAAAATAGATCAATAAAATGTGATAACCTAACTCATAAACGACTACAACAAAGTGAATACAATTTACAGAAGATCACTGTGGATCCTTTCTGTAGCAGCACATCAAATCCTTACTTAATATTATAAAAGCGAAAGTGAGTTTGTTTGTTATGTCTTCACGCATAAATGGCCAAACCGATTTTGATGAATTTTGGTACAGACATAGTTGGGACCCTGGAGACGGACATAGGCTAGTAAGTGGGATAAGGGAGAGAAAGAGGGAAGAAAAGGAGAGAGAAAGATATTTTTTATCATCACGCGGGTTAAAGTTAGCGTTAGCCCAAATTAACTATGCATCGCGGAGGAAGTTGCGGGCGGAAGCTATTATGAAAACATTTATTCTTAACTCAATTTTCAATCCATTCAGACTTCCTACAAAGCGTTTATTCTGACCTCCTCGACCTCTTAATGTCCTACATCCCCAAATTGCTTGCAAACAGGTGTATGATGCTGCCAATTTCCCGGGCATGAACCCTTACTCGCCACTTACTTGTCCCCCGAGAATCGAGGTCATTTAGTTGGAGGAAGCTGTGGAAGTGGCCTGCAATTTATTTATAAAGTTACAGATGATTAGGCGCCAACAGCTCGTTAAATGGTGCTTGTCACTTCGTCATTATATTAAGACCTCACTTAAAATGGGTCGTGATTTCAATTCTAGTTTTAGAGTAGTAGGTATGTGAGTTTTTTTTTTAAACTTTGCCCTACAATAAGAATTTCTCCTGTATCCTAGGTGCGTTTACAAGCATTTAAACTCACATACACAAACAGCCAGACTCGAAACAACTACCTGTAGGTCATACAAATATTTGTTCCGTTCGTTTTTTTAATTTTAAAGAAAAGATAAAAGAAAAAGATAATACATTTTCGGGATTTTAATAAAAGAATGAATTACACTATGGGAGAAGGGGGGCGCTAAGCCCCACGGTTTCAAATCCAATTAATATTTTATGGATCCTATTGTGTTCGTTGATAAATTCGATTCGAGAATCTTGTCTGTGTATTTCAGCAGCTCTTGAATACTTGAGTCGGAGTTATAGCTGAAAGTTTTTCATAATATCGTTACCCTCGTCTCCTGCCTCACTCTCTTTAGACCATATCAATGCAATGGGGAGTTATTACAGAGGCTTTACAATTTCATATTTCTCTCGTACAATAATGCTTTAATACAAACATGAATGGGTATTTAGAAAATTATATACTCACACTTTTTCCCTTGGGAGGTGAGCAAAAACTCAGAGCCTCACCAGCTACTGGCCAGTGTACAGTGGACAACTATAGAAAAAAGTGTCGTTACAATTTTTGGTTTTATTTTTTTTTAATATTCTTCCACAAATTTCTATGTATTTGCTACCATTGTGTAATGTACCCTTTTAAAAATACAATGCAATGTTAAAAAAAAAGAAACTCCACACGGATCTCTGAATAGCGTTTTACCGGTTTGACGATTGGATTACGAGAACATAGACTCCTGTCGATTGTCGATTAAGGTTACGATTGGAATGTTTGTGAATAGTTATGCTGGTCATACACGCACGACGGGTGCGAGATGAGTAGCTGACCTTTCTAGAGATATATAAAAGACTAGCTTTTGCCCGCCGCTTTGCTCGCGTTAAATTCAGGGTAACACTGTTCCCTTTTCCTGATTTGCAGGTACCTGCTACCTGTAGTTTTTGCCCTTGCGCCTTATTTATTGTAATAGCAATGCTAAGTTTAAGTTTTCCCTTTTCTTCCCTCTTTCTCCCTCATATCTCAATCGTTTTTTTTTTAAATAGCCTATGTCCGTCTCCAGGGTTTCGATACACATAGAATACTATGTGTATCGAAAACTATAATATAATTCCTAAACAAATTAAAGAGCTTCCAATAGTCTGCTTTAGAAGGGCTTTACGCTGGTGGTTAATTGAAAATTCCTTCTATACAACAAGAACTCCTTCAATTCAAATTATAATAATTAAATAAATATCAAAAATTTGCATGTCATTTTGTTATGATTAAATATGTTAAGCAACTATTACACTATTAAACAAACTTTTGTAACCATATGTATTTATCTGCAAATCAATGTTTGTTTTTGAAACACTATTGGTATCTTTTAAAAACAGAACACACAATTTCTACGTGAGTGAATTCGCGTGCGTAATGTTTCCAATTAGGTCGATGCTCAATATCTTGAGCTAAATAAAGATACCAAGTTAGTGATTCATTGTTTGTTTTGCCTTTGCGTGTTGACGAAAACAACTTTATTTTAGTATAGCTAACCTCGAATTGGATTTACCGATATACGTTTGAATGTCACTTGCTCGTTTACGCAAAAAATATTATGAACGTTTGTTAGTATGGATGTAGGGAGCTACTGATCAAAATTGACCTCTGCGTTACTTGTCGCGGGATCGATCCTCGCACGAAAATAATATTTATTTGTATGACCTACAGTTAGTTGTTCCGGGTCTGGCTGTTTGTGTATGTGAATTAAAATGTTTGTAAACGCACCCACGATATAGGAGAAATTCCCAGTGGGGCCACGTTTTATTTTTTAAATTATTCTTTCTTTCTTCTTTATTACAAATGGAAGGCCGAATCGCCGTAGGCTAAGCGGATAAAATATCTATTTCAATATTATTCTTGAAGGTAAATAACTGTCCAGTTTTCTCTTAGACACGCTCATGCATGCCAAAACTGCACATGTACAACCCATCGTCCATGGCTGTCTTTACGAGTTTGTAGGTCGTAGATTTGAACATACTCTCAACTAACAAAAACGTAGGAAAAAAACGAAAAACACACCATTTCGAGAGGAGGTGGGTTTTCCTACATCACACATACATTCATACATACATTCAAAGAAAATATGGATGGATTGTGTAAGGAACGATATGAAGGAGAATGGAGTAGTGATGCCGTGACGTTTGTTAGGGGAGAATGGGGCTAGGGCAGGAAAATGATGATGACACTTATATTCACATACGAATTTTTTGTATGAAACTAAATTTCTTAAATTCTCTAACAGTGAAAACTCTTTAGGCTAGTTAACTATTGTCAAAGATGGTCAAACAAATAAGATATCGACTAGACATATTTACTAGTTTCTAACCACAAATGAGTTAAGAAAGAGCCGTTGTCAAAAACAGGAAAGTGTAGCTGAAGTAAATAAAGCTGAAATGACTTGTTAAAGTTATTTGTCTCTTTAACGATATTATAGGAATTTCTTTGTGGGTAGACGTAGTTTCTATTTACTAGCACTCTTTGATGGAATATTAAATTGAAGACTTCGCAAATTAGTCTGTCTATATTAATATACTTAGATTGAATTGTAGAAAAATTGTCGTGGCAGACGGTATTAACCTAATAGGTTTTAAAGTGATTGCGGCAATACCTTAAGGGCTTCTAATATTCGTGAAAATAAACTGTTTTTTGTATGGAACTAATCAAGAAATTGCAAAATATCAGCTGTTCCTTGCATTTATGGTTATAACTTTATGGTTATAAATAAAGGATAATAATATTAATTAATATTTATTTAATATATTTTATATATATATATATATATTATATATATAATATTATAAAGCTGAAGAGTTTGTTTGTTTGTTTGAACGCGCTAATCTCAGAAACTACTGGTTCGAATTGAAAAATTCTTTTTGTGTTGAATAGACCATTTATCGAGGAAGGCTTTAGGCTATATAACATCACGCTGCAACTAATAGGAGCGAAGAAACAATGGAAAATGTGGAAAAAACGGGGAAAATTATCCATCTTTGAGGGCTTCCGTTGCGTGCGCTGCGAAAACGGTTCAAGATACCAAAAAAATATGTACTAAAGAATTATTCCTCTTGAAATGATCTAAAAAAATGTTCGTGACGGTATATGCCTATCTTTTAAGATTAACTCACTAGAACCGTTTTTATGGTAATCAAATTTGGTCGAAATTAATGCATGATTACCAATTATTTGTTAGAGTTGTATCAACATAATAATATTAATCTTTATCCAAATAAATGTGTTGTTGATTAACAGTATTTAATTGTGAACAAAATTGTCTTTGACATCACTTAATTTCAATGAACATCTTAGAAGATATTACAATTTTAAAATAACTCCGATATAAAATTCACACGCGCCGCATGATGTGCAAAACATGACGCTGCGCCTGGCGGTCGGGGAGAGGCGTTGTTTGCGGGCGACGCGGAGGGTGGGTGTAGCTCTTCGATTGTTTTAAGGATAATATTTTGGTTCTAATAATTTCACAATTATTAAAAAAAAATTATGTAGATAATACCTGTAAATAGGTGTAATCTACATAATTATTCTTATTAGGTTAGGTTTTAGTTTAAACATACAGTTAGTTTACCTTATGTTTTCCGTAAGTACCAAATACAGGTAAAAATAATTAGGATCCTAATAAAACCTTACGTTTGTTTTTTCTTGATTACGAGTTACGGTTTGGTTAAGTTTTCATTTCCTATTTTCTTTCTTCGTCACTATAATGCCTAGAAAAAGAACTCGGCTTTCTCGGCAGACTGCTACCGCAAAGCGGCTGCGGGCTTTGCGCAGCAATGAAACACAGGATGAAAATATGCATAGATTGGCTACTCAACGAGGAATCAGTGAACAAAACCGTGCAAATGAATCGATCCTTGAACATTCGCAGTGTCTAGCCTCACAAAATTTCCGAACTTCGGCAAACCGTCAACGGGAATCAAGCGCTGAACGTTTATCCTTACAAAATTCCCGAACTTTGATAAACCGACTACGGGAATCAAGCGCTGAACGTTCTCAACGTTTAGCCTCACAGAGTTCTCGAACTTTGGTGAACCGACCTCGGGAATCAAGCGCTGAACGTTCTCAACGTTTAGCCTCACAGAGTTCTCGAACTTTGGTGAACCGACTACGGAAATCAAGCGCTGAACGGTCTCAACGTTTAGCCTCACAGAGTTCTCGAACTTTGGTGAACCGACTACGGAAATCAAGCGCTGAACGGTCTCAACGTTTAGCCTCACAGAGTTCTCGAACTTTGGTGAACCGACTACGGGAATCAAGCCCTGAACGTTCTCAACGTTTATCCTCTCAGAATTCCGGAACTTGGGCTAAGACGCGGACAAAGTCGTGGGTAACAGTTATAATTTATAAAGCTGAGGAGGTTGTTTGTAAAAATAAATATGATGCCCAAAATACTATTCCACGCGGACGAAGTCGCGGGCACAGCTAGTAAAGGATAAAGCGGCTTTCCTTACATATTTTCAAGTTAGTCACATTGTAAAAATATCTCATACTAGCTGCGCCTCACGGTTTTACTCGCGTGGTTATAGAATCCTTACTAATATTATAAAAGTGAAAGTGAGTTTGTTTGTTTGTTTGTTGCCTCTTCACGCTTTAATGGCTAAACCGATTTTAATGAATTTAGGTACAGAGATAGTTGGGAACCAGGAGACGGACATAGGCTATTTTTTGACGTGATAACGTCTTTAAAATCGTTTTAGTCGGGTGACATGTTCAGAAACTTGTGTCACACCAAAACCTCACAAGCGACATTTCATAAAGATGGTAGCGCCATTTGTTACTTGGCTCGAAAAAAAAACTTTAAATTAGTACTTAATTTCATTTTAGATGTCACTACTGGTGATAACTTATATCACCAATAAGACGTTATCACGTAAACATCTCGATCGTAAACCTACTTTACAAACAACCAATTTTTTTAAGTGGGATGTGAGGGAGAAAAAGGGAAGAAAAGGGAAAACTTAGAGTTGCTATTACAAATCAATAAGGCGCAAGGGGAACTGTGTTACCCCGAATTTAACGCGAGCGAAGCCGCGGGCAAAAGCTAGTATACAATATATCTTTATGAATTGTAGTCCATGTGTAATTCTAATAAATAAATAAATAAATAAATATCTTGGGACAACCCACACACGGCTATCTGATCCCAAGCTAAGCAGAGCTTGTGTTATGGTAACCAGACAACTGATATACATACTTATATAATTTATAAATACATACATATTATAGATAAATCACACCCAGACACAGAACAAACAATCATGCTCATCACACAAAGTTTGTCCTGGGTGGGAATCGAACCCACGACCTCCGGCTCAGCAGTCAGGGCCACTAACCACTAGACCAACAGGCCCGTAATGTATGAGTAAAGTTGTATACTGTAAAGTTACATTAAAATCCATTCAGTTTTTTTTGCGTGAAAGAGTAACAAACATCCACACATCCATACAAACTTCCGCGTTTATAAAATTAGTAGGATACTTCCTTGGATGTAATCGTATTTCACTTTTTTAACCGACTTGAAAAAAGAAGAGGTTCTATGTTCAACCGTTTTTTTATGTATGTGTACCGAGTACTCCGCCAACTTGGGACCGATTTTCATAATTCTTTTTATGTTCGAAAGGGTTCCCATTTTAATTTTATTTATATTGCTTTGGAAGTTTATGAGTTATCGTCTACAATACAAATTGTTTCTTCTGTCTATATGGATGATCTACTAATCTTATAGTGACAATGGAAAATGAATATTCAATAAAAAATATATGTTAGATATCATCACAACATCTTATTTTGCAAACAAAAACAACTTTCAAAAAAAAAAACAAAAATGTGGAAAATAACTTTACTTCCGGAAGTCGAAGCGTCTCTTGTTTATTTCGTTGACTTTTTTGCCACCGACTTTTTTGAAGTATTATATTATTATTGTACCTTCAATAAACTAATAAACTCGTATTATTTATATAGAGGATTACTTATTTAGAGGACCTCGTCTTAATATTAACAGCCTCGCTTGGATGTAATCGTATTTCACTTTTTTAACCGACTTGAAAAAAAGAAGAGGTTCTATGTTCAACCGTTTTTTTTATGTATGTTCACCGAGTACTCCGCCAACTTGGGACCGATTTTCATAATTCTTTTTATGTTCGAAAGGGTTCCCATTTTAATTTTATTTATATTGCTTTGGAAGTTTATGAGTTATCGTCTACAATACAAATTGTTTCTTCTGTCTATATGGATGATCTACTAATCTTATAGTGACAATGGAAAATGAATATTCAATAAAAAATATATGTTAGATATCATCACAACATCTTATTTTGCAAACAAAAACAACTTTCAAAAAAAAAAACAAAAATGTGGAAAATAACTTTACTTCCGGAAGTCGAAGCGTCTCTTGTTTATTTCGTTGACTTTTTTGCCACCGACTTTTTTGAAGTATTATATTATTATTGTACCTTCAATAAACTAATAAACTCGTATTATTTATATAGAGGATTACTTATTTAGAGGACCTCGTCTTAATATTAACAGCCTCGCGGGTCGACATATGCCGAGATTAGTCCGGTGATCGATGACCATGACATAGAATATTCCCAAGGTCCCGAGACCCCTCCGTGAAAAATCCTACTAAGCCATCTTGGCTATCATCCATAATTTTTCATCATCTATCCAATATCCTACTCCTGCTTAATATTATAAATGTGAATGTTTGTGAGGATGGATAGATGGGTGTATGGATGTTTGTTACTCTTTCACGTCAAAACGGCTGAACAGATCTTGATGAAATTGGCACAGAGGTAGATTATAGTCTGGAATAACGCATAGGATACTTCTTTTTTAGATATCACGAGGGTGAAGCCGCGGGCGCCAGCAAGTATGCTGATAGATTAGCACTAGACCTTCGGGTATCACATTGACATTATAAAGGAGTGTATGTGTCTGTTTGTTTATTACACCTTCTTAACGGATTTAGATAAAATTTGGTATGTAGGTGGCTTGTACCTTGGATAATCACATAGTTGAAACAAAAAGTTTTAAAATTTTCATTTAATAGAATGTAATTTTAATACTAATACAAAAATTTGAAAAGTTTGGCGAAAGCTTTTCTTGAAATTTATTTTCAAAATTCGCTTTTGAAAGCCATACTCAGAGGGGCCTGGCAGGGCCACCTCCTGCTGGGGTTGCGGGTTTTTTGAAAGAGATACCGCGGCCCCGAAACATAGAGGGCAAAATAAGGAACATGGGTGGGTTTCGGTCAGTACAAGTCTATCACTTTCCCCGCTTCGGCCAGAGCGGGAGAAGTTATTTGATGATTTTCCACCCGCAAAAAAGGCCGTACTGATACAGATAGACCATTGAATGAGAAGCTGAAGGTACACAAAGCGAAAAGCTTAATCCCTTTTCTGGCTTTGCTACTATTCAATCCAGTTAGCCAGTTAATAACGAACTGCCGAGGTTCACCTCACAGTTTTAGTGAAGTTTGGGAATAACAAAATGGACTCTGTCGATCACCTTACCGTTTGCCAGGCGTAATAATTGCCTCTGTCAGTCACACATAGTTTGTTTTCAGTTCTAACGGAGCGCAAATTAAATCGATTTAGAAGAAACGGCTGAAAAAATATTGAGAACTTCGGATATTGTAAGCCTCTCGTTAAGTTGCAATCGATTTTAATACATATAATACAAATCGTTTGTTGTACCTAATTACCTTATTTAAATGCAATATTTTGCATTTCCAATACGTTTAGTTTGACCGAAATATTAATGTAAGCATATTTAGCCGATTTTAGCACTACCGTACCCCCAATCCAATTGGCTCAAGAGGAGCCAAACAAAGATAAGGAAGACTATTATTTTTGCTCTTTGTGTACCGAAACCGGATCATCTCATCGAACAACTCGCAACTCCGGCAAGCAGTGGCCACGACGGGTTCCTCTGCTTTGTTGACATCTCCTTGAGGCGCGCGTGGAACACTCGTACGGTCGCCCCAGCCTATCGTTACTAGACGGACGGAAGGCGAGCTACCCATTGTTCACCGTCCACAGACCAGCGTCCAGGCGCCCGACACCCTGAGCTTCTCCTGCCACTGGGTTGGTTTGATCTGGCTGTCAGTCTTACATACTATATTTAGTATGTTTTGTGCAAATAAAAAAAAAAAACAAGTTGTCAGTGCAAAAATCTTGGCAAATAATTTTACACGCTATGTTTTGGTAGGTGATTATGTCATTCACATATTGCTAACGAAAATTTACATTTCATTTTAGGTAGGGTATATAGATAATACAAACAGTAAATATACAACAGCACCGTACACAAATCTCTTTGCCAAATATTTTTATTTACTCAGGTACAGTATTTGCCTCAATGTTAGCATCCCAACGTGTGTTGGAGACGGAGGCGGATAGATACCTTCCAAAGTGACTTTAAAATTGTTGTGCTTATTTACTTTCTAAGTAAATGTTGGGTATCATTTATTTATTTAATTTTTCCTCTTTAGGTATTGATGAAACTCATATTGTTAGGGTTCCGTAGTCAACTAGGAACCCTTATAGTTTCGCCATGTCTGTCTGTCCGTCCGTCCGTCCGTCCGTCCGTCCGTCCTCGCTTAATCTCTGTGACCGTTAGCACTAGAAAGCTGAAATTTGGTACCAATATGTATATCAATCACGCCGACAAAGTGGTAATGTCAATAATTTCGGAAATAATCGCTCCAAAAGTAAAAAACAATGTGTCCCCCCCCCCCCCTCTAACTTTTGAACCATAAGTTTAGAAAATATGAAAAAAATCTGAAAAGTAGAACTTTATTAGGACTTTCTAGGAAAATCATTTTGAACTTGATTGACACAACAGTTTTTGTACAAAAAAGACAAAAAGTTGTATTTTGTACAACTTTTTGTCTTTTTTGTACAAGAACTGTTGGAGCGCCTATCGCGGAACGTGCAACATTGCACGCTCCTCCACCTTTAAACTCATAAGTGGGAACACTTATTGTGACGGACGGGAAACTACGGAACCCTACACTGAGCGTGGCCCGACACGCTCTTGGCCGGTTTTTTTATAACAGTATGTGGCCACCTGCACACCTCAAGCATTTGCTTTGTTTAAATCCTTATAGGTGCTAGTGGTCGTGCAGGTTGGCCAGGAAAGAAGGTGGGCCATATCCTGCCAAGGATCATTGTGTTTGGGATGGATCGATGAAGCCCCATTTGACCAGATTATATTTACAGCGGCCAACCTGTAAATATAATCTGGGGCCTTAGTCTGCTATTACAATGGTGTCAGAATGGTCGATCACTGATCGCATAATGGTTGATTTTGACAAGTTTAGTATGTAGTAGATGTCAAAATCAACCATTATGCGATCAGTGATCGACCATTCTGACACTATTGTAATAGCAGACTAAGGCCCCTGGTCAAATGGGGTTGTGTTTTAGTTAATCGTCATCTGCCTTTTGCTAACTACGCTTTTTTTTCTAGTGGGATATCATCAGATGATTTCTCCCACTCTGGGCAGAGCAGGACAGAGTGACAGTGTTGTACTGACTAAAACCTATAAATGTTCCTTCATTTTGCCTTTGTGTTCCAGGGTCGCGGTATCTCTTTCGAACAGCCCGCATCCCAGCAGGCAGTGGCCCTGGCTTCTAAAAACGCTGGGGTTGCGTTTTTACTCATTTTACTTACAGCGCAGCGGTCCCAAAATATAATATCAGTCTTATCCAAATATTATAAATCACTAGGTAGATGTTACCATAATTAGTCTACAAAGATTCATTGCCTGGTAGACGGCCGTCTTTGTGTAAAAAAATCCATGAGTGTATACTCATGGACTTTAAAGCTGTCACTCATCACTGGTCTTGAGAGGCTCATGGCTAAATATAATAGCAGCCGCTCGATTTAATCTTTAAGCTAAGGTGAGCTTGCCTTGGTTGCTCTGTGGATGGGTCACCACCCGTTACATAACGAGTTTAAGCTGTCGGTCCCGGCTTTAATATGTAGATCTTTGTCAGTAGTTACAGGTATTCAGTGTCACGGCCTAGGGTGGACGTTTGCCTAGAAACAACAGACTCTTCTATAAACTGTAAGTTCATTATGAAAACTATTTAACCCTCTAACCCTTTAAAACCATTGCTTAAAACCTCTTCAGCCAATAATCTAACTATGTAAACAAGCAATATTTCCTTTGGTTATTGCCTCAAGAAAGTTCCAGAGTCAACAACTCGGGCTACTGACCGGAATTTATAACAAGTATCTTGTTGTTTTCTTAGCTTAGAGCCCGGCGGTTATATAATGGAGGCTACATAATCGTAGCTTCGTAGCTTTTGAGAATCCATCGAATGACTTCTTCCTCTTTGGGCAGAGCAGAAGCGAGTGTCAGACTTGTACTGACTAAAACCCATCCATGTTCCTTCTTTTGCCCTTTGTGTTCCGGGGCCACATTATCTCTTTCGAATAGCCCGCAACCCCAGCAGGCGGTAGCCCTGCCAAGCCTCTCTGAGTCATCATCATCATTTGCCTGCTCTTGTCCCATTCTATAATATTTGGGGTCGGCGCAACACGTTTTCTTCTTCCATGCTCCCCTATCAGACGTCACGGCATCATTTACTTCTTTCTCCTTCATATCATTCCTTACACAATCCATCCATCTTTTCTTTGGCCTTCCTCTCGCTCTCCGTCCATCAATATTCAGATCCATCACTTTTTTAGTCACAGGCCACGCCCCTCTGAGTACGACTTTCAAAAGCGAATTTTGAAAATAAATTTCAAGAAAAGCTTTCGACAAATTTTTCAAACTTTTTTATTTTTTATTTCACAACCCTGCATAATAGTAGCTAACTGCGGCAGTAAACAAATAATGGGAAATGGAGTGATTTAAGATGTTTGGTCTTATGTCCATGTATTAGCCCTTTGTGTGTATACTTATTTCAACTCCATACATTTTTCACATTTACATCGCAGTTGTCCCTACTTAATTTGAATTTTTACAAGACTAGCTGCATAGACCGGAGTGAAAAGAATCTTATGTATTAATCCAGGTTATAAACCACCTGTGTAACAAATTTCATCCAAACACGTTCAGAAGTTTTTGCGTGAAAGATTAACAAACATCCATCCATCCCCACAAACTTTCGCATGTATAATACTTGGAGGATCTTGATGTTTGGCCAGTGAGAAAACACACTTGATTTTGTGTACATTTCTGCCAAACCCTTAGGGAAAAATAGACCGCTAGCGTGATGTAATGTTTGCTTATTAAAGGGAACTTCTCTTCTTAGATAGCCACATC
This sequence comes from Ochropleura plecta, assembly GCA_905475445.1. NCBI lineage: Eukaryota > Metazoa > Arthropoda > Insecta > Lepidoptera > Noctuidae > Ochropleura > Ochropleura plecta. Next base: position 3,561,489 of record FR997735.1, read on the forward strand.
CGCTAAGGGACGATGAGTACCATGGTTTCAACTTATAGTTTGTTTAAAGGTCACGTTTAGGATCCTTACCGTGAGCAAATATTTATGTTAAACTAAAATCCTTACTAATATTATAAAACTGAAAGTGAGTTTGTTTATTTATTTGTTACGTCATCACGCCTAAATGGCTAAACCGATTTTGATAAATTTTGGTACAAAGGTAGTTGGAACCATGGAGACGGACATAGGTTAATTTAAAAAAAAGTGAGAAAAAGGAGAGAAAGAGGGAAGAAAAGGAGAGAGAAAGATATTTTTTTTCCGATCATCAGGCGGGTTTAAGTTAGCGTTAGTCCAAAGTAACTATGCTACGCGTGGAAGCTAGTACCATAATACATTTAACATGTCATATAACGTGTAAAAAAGGAGCACTAATACTTATATGTAGGCACATATAGGTATCATGTAAAGAATTCACTGTGAAAGAATCATCATCATCTGCCTAGCCTTTTTTCCCAACTATGTTGGGGTCGGCTTCCAGTCTAACCGGATTCAGCTGAATATCAGTATTTTACATGGAGCGACTGCCTATCTGACCTCCACAACCCAGTTAGTACTGGGTAATACGATACCCCTTGGTAAGACTGGTTATCAGACTTTCGGGACACTGACTACCTGTAACGACTGTCAAAGATCTACAAATGACAGCCGGGACCAACGGCTTAACGTGCTTTCCGAGGCACGGAGGAAACTCGGTATGTAACGGGTGGTCACCCATCCACAGACCAACCTAGGCAAGCGCGGCTTAACCTAAAGATCGACCCGAGCGGCTGCTATTATTTAGCCACGAGCTCCTCCACGAGCACTGTGAAAGAATCATAATTAAAATTAATGATTCATCTTTCCATTTTGTTTTTCCCTTTTTTTCACTGTTACGTTCCCAGGCGTTCAGTTTAATGGCCGACGATAGTAGATACTAAAGATATTAAGTACGAACAAACTGGTTACACGAAATAATTTACTTTATTCTAAGGTTCTCACTTCCTGAAGTAACTTACGTACTACTTACCGGATGTATAGATAACTACCTAATTAAACTAACGTGCATCTTTTCTCGACGTTTTATAAGTGCACATATAGGCCTATGTGAAATAAAAATATTTTGATTTCGATTTTTTTTTAACTTAGATATTATAATAAATAATAATAAAATCGGTTATTTTCTCTACACAAGTTGAGTTAACGTTGTGAGAGACTGGTGCCTGAAGTAGGTTTCAGTAAAAAACCTGTATTACAGGTCACCAGGGCCCTCCCGCGGCTCAACAATTCGAATCTAGTACAGGGAGTGCAGGAAACAAAACAAAGGATGCATTTTAAACATAAACAACAAAATATAAATGAAAAAAAAACTTACAAATAAAAATTCGAAATGACTGTGAAAGTTTCAGAATGTGTGTAAGCAATCTGTAAGTGAGTGAGAGAAAAGTGAAATGAAAAATGTGAGAAACGAAAAGCTCTCAGCTGATTTTAGGGTTGTCCCACAAACTGTTGTTGTTAAAATGTCTTTTTCTCTTAAAGTATTTGAAAATCCAAGAACATGCACAAAGACACACGCCTTAACTGTATGTCCCTTAAATATTTTTGCTCCTTTCTTAAACGTTTAATAACCGAAAACAAAAAACGAAGCAGGGTATTAAATCTAATGTTTAAAATTCTCTTGTCGCGGCGTTTGTTTCTAAGTCCTCCGAAACTTGTACCTATGAAATTTTGTGTGCATCGGGCAGGTCTGAGAATCAGCCAACATTTATTTTTCATACCCTAACTGGTAAGGGTCGTCTGAACAGCGAGTGAAACCGCTGGGCAGTACTGGGCACACTTAGTATTATATGAAAACACTTATGTGGAAACTTAATGTCAGATTTTTTGAGAAGTGTTTGGGTATACACAGTTTCTCAGAGCTAACGAGGGTTTAAAAATTTGTGATTTTAACGACAACAAAGTCGCTTCTATTCTCTTTGAATATTGTATCCATCTGTCCATCCCTGAGGACAATACAAGCACAATATTACGTAATTAATAGAAAACGGAGTTTATAAGAAGTAAAGTGATTTAATCAAAACGCGGTGTCTACGGTTTCTTATGGTTGAGCCAATAATTAAATTGTAATTCACGCTTCGTCGCCTTGAGCTAATACCACAAGAAGCCTTATTCCAGTGGTGATGCAATCTTTTATAGACGTTATTTATATATTTTATATGGTTTGAAAATTATTATATTTATTGGTTAGTTTCTTGGTCATTTCAGGTTTTGTTATATCACAATTATTTGTGTAGCTTTACCACCTATAATTCCTATATAATTCATAAAATGCTATTAATAAAGCTGAAAAGCTCGCTCCTTCATTGCAATAAAATTTGACGGATAGGTTGGCGCAGTGGCTGAGCGATTGACTGCTGAGCTGCGTGTGTGGAACAAATATTTGTATAGTTGTTTCGGGTCTGGCTGTTTGTAAATGTACCCACGATAGGTACAGGAGAAATTCATAGTGTGGAGAAACGTTTTTTTTTTAAATTATTTATATTCCTCTAGTTTCGGATCTCCGTAACTTGAGGAATATCTAATCTAATACGAGACCAAAGTTCCAACTTTTTCACAAGTTTAAATACAAGTCTAGTCTAGTCTAGCGATCAGAATTTTACATAAAATACTTTCAAGATCTCGGTATTTACTATATTCTTTATTCACTTTTAATGCTTACGTTTTATATTTTAAAATATGAGAAATATTTTAAAACATAAAACGTAAGCAAATAAATATATTTGGAAGAACATACAAAAATAGGTTTCCGCCTGTATCGGGCGCAGGGTCCAAGCTACCGGTGGTTAGGGTTCCAGAGGCAGGAACCTCCTCACACTACAGGCCGTATTGAGATGTACTGCCTTCTGAATCAGGCCCTATATTTATTATTATTTTAACATAGTTACCTAGTTTGGTATATGGCTTGATTGACGGTTTTGTGAAGTGATAATTTATACCTTGTATGTTGGGGTCACGCGGCGTGACGGCGCGCCTCAAAGAGATGTCAGCAAAGCAGAAGGGAAAACTCCTGCTGGAGTTGCGGGTTGTTTGAAAGAGATACCGCAGCCACGGAACATAAAGGGCAAAAGAAGAAACAAAACCCACCCAGATCTTAGTCAGTAAAAGTCTGGCACTCACCCCCGCTCCGCCTATAGCGGGGAAACTTATTTGATGATTTCACATCCGCAAAAAAGGGCAGGAGAATGATGTTGATAAGAATTGTAAGCTTGCCAACGAAGGGAGAATATGAAATTCTTCGCGGCTTGTGAACGAGAGAAAGTAGGCCAAAGTTAAAAAAAGTTCCGCTCGTTCTGATTGACGTGGGACAGAATAAATTAAGGAAGGAATTTTCAAATAAAAACTGACGACCGAGTAAGTGGAGGGGGACGGGAAGATTGTTATGAGAAAGACTCATTATACATACTTGTTTAGTACAATTTTTAGATTAGATATGGACAATGTATATCACAGAGGTCGGTTTGACTCCCAGAGTCGTTGGATAAGATCTCCTTAATAAGAATAACTCATTATAAAGTATTTCAAAAAGTGTACATGTAAGCTCAGTAGTACTATTTCTCATGCAATGCTATAAATTCATGCTTTCAGCATAATCATTATTTTTTGCGGTTTGTTGACCTTTACATAAATCTTTTTAATATGCTAAAGCTGTGCATACTGATCGGATATAATTATAAAGTTCACGCGAAGAAGAAGAAGATTATGTCTAAAGGCTGTGTAGTGTTCATAAAATTACCCTTTTGTTTGTTTGTAAACTATAACTGAAACATATTTTTTAACACCCTTGCTCGTAAAGCTGATGTAATTCCACCGGTTTTAAATATAGTAAAGAGGGTCATAAAAAACGCGTGTGTTATCAAAGCAAATAGTTAAGTTATAGTCCATACAAATTCCATAACAGTATTATTTGCCATTTCAAATTTGGAACTGATCGCCCCGCCGCACGACTCCAGCTAGTGAGCAGCGCGCTGTTGCTATTCTTTTTTTTAATTTATATAAAGGGTTTTGTCGCTTAGCGCTGTTGCTATTCAAATTTCGAACTAATTCGAAAGTAGGCAGTGCTAGCTCGCTGTTAAAATGGCGGGAAGCAACAATGTACATACACAGATTGAGTTTATTTAAAATGTTTTTTTTTCTGTTTCCTCGCAAATGTGTTAAAAAACGTCGTACGATATACGTGCGTATTGGTTATAACATGCTTGGCTCAATTACGCCCTCGCCTACGGCTCGGGCTGAAATTCCGACTCGCATGTTATAACCATCTTAACGCACTAATATCGTAATGTACTATAACAATTGCAAGTAATGACAATGAGGTATTCAAATGTTACGTAGCGACACGCTCTAGTGGCGGTACTTTATACTAGCCTAAAAGCTTGACTGCTTCGTGTGGTTCGATTCCCGGGTGGGACAAAATGTGTTATTGGGTTTTCCATTAGGAATTTCACAATATCTGCCTCCAGGCTGATACTGTGAAAGTGTTTGGAAGTTGGCGGTACCCCCGTGAATCTAAAAGCACGTTAAACCAGTGGTCCTGCACCAGCTACCCTACCATGACGTCTTAAAGCAGAACTTATTCCACTGAGGGAAAGAGACAGCTATACAGGGTGTCTAGCACCATCCCTTTCCCTCAGTAGAATAAGTTCTGCTTTAAGACGTCATGGTAGGCCTACTGATCTCTCTCCGGTAGTGACTTGTAGATGAAAGACAGGGAACAGAGAGTGCACCTGTGTCTGCGCACACACTTGTGCACTATAATGTCTCCCGCGCAGATGGCTAATAAATAAAATAAATAAATAAAATAAATATCTTGGGACAACTCACACACGGCTATCTGATCCCAAGCTAAGCAGAGCTTGTGTTATAGTAACCAGACAACTGATATAAATACTTATATAATTTATAAATACATACATATTATAGATAAATCACACCCAGACACAGAACAAACAATCATGCTCATCACACAAAGTTTGTCCTGGGTAGGAATCGAACCCACGACCTCCGGCTCAGCAGTCAGGGCCACTAACCACTAGACCAACAGGCCCGTCAAATCTCCCCTGAGACCGCCGTGGCCGAAAACGGTCAGCCCGATCTAAGTTTATCTATATCTGTTTCAGGCCATTACATTACACAGTACTAATTAATTGGGACAGTAACTGTAAAGAAAAATATTCAATTAATAAATTTGAAAAAAAAACTAAAACCTATTTTAGAGTATATTTTGTACAATAATAAAACTGACCCAAAGCAATCTTACTTACCTACTATTTTTATGATTGTAAAACTAAATGTGAGAATGTATGAAATGGATGTTTGTTAGTTTGTCACGAAAAAAGCTACTAAACAGTTTTGGATGCAATTAAGCCCACGTATAGTTTGTAAGCAGTATTTATTTGCTGTAAAACGTGGGACCATTACGCAGCTTCACGTGGGCGAAATCGCGGACATAAACTAGTTACTACACATAATATTCGATATTAACACTTGCTGAACAAGTGCGTAGAATAATGTTTTACGTTAGAAGCGGACGTGATAGTTAAATATTCATAGGAATATGTTGCCTTGACAATGTTCGAAATTTTCAATCCAACACCAACAAAATAACAATCGATTATGACTATTAATAACCAGTCAAGTGCGAGTCGGCCTCGCGGACCGAGGTTTCAAATTTGCGACATAAACGGCTTTTTGACTGCGTAGACTTGGTTATTTTTTTCACAGCACCAACAGACCACAGAATTAAGTATGTAAATCATTGAAATTTGCTCATGGCAAAATAATAGCAAACCGCCCGGGTCGATCTTTAGGTTAAGCCGCGCTTGCCTAGGTTGGTCTGTGGATGGGTGACCACCCGTTACATACCGATTTACGAATCCTTGACATTAAATGAAATGCATAATATTTAGTTATAATTTGACAAAAGGGGAATCATCAAATAATTTCCCCCGCTCTGGATGGGGGAGGGGATCTGGGGAGTGTTACTTTTACTGACTAAAACCTGGGTGGTTTTTGTTTCTTCATTTGTTCAATAAGTTCCGGGGCCGCGGTATCTCTTTCGAACAACCTGCAACCTCGGCTGGCGGTGGCCCTGGCAAGCCCCTCTGCTTTGCTGACATCTCTTTGAGGCGCGCGTGAAACACAAACACGCCGTCGACACGGCCTGTCGTCATGGCGGTGGCCATGGCAAGCCTTTCTGCGTTGCTGACATCTCTTTGAGGCGCGCGTGGAACACGAACGAGCCGTCGACGTGGCTGCATCCAAGCTTGGATCTTTTCTATGTTCTTTTTTACGGGCGGTGCTGCAGCAACGACAGTGCCCCCTCCCACCCCCAAAAGTATGCACATGCAAGAAAAGCCTGGAAAGAAATAATAGAAACCTACCTCTAACCTTGATAGAAAAGTTAATAATGTACGAGACTGACTAGCCTAGCTTCAGCTAGGCTACTTAGATCCTTATTTTAATTCCGTTAAAAGTCGTTTTAGAAACATGAAGCTCTTTGAAATCAGGTTCCATTCGTCTAGGCTCAGGTCAAACACGCCCGCCGGTGGCTAGTACTACGCCCCTGACCTTTTTATTGAAGGTCAGTGTTAGTATGACCTTCAGGGCTCTGTCCTCGTATTGGTGAATCTTCCGATATAAATAATAAATATGCAATACTAGCTTTTGTCCGCGGCTTCGCTCGCGTTAAATTTGGGGTAAAATAGTTCCCCTTTCCTGATTTACAGGTAACTGCCACCTGTAGTTTTTGCCCTTGCACCTTATTTATTGTAATAGCGAAGCTTAGTTTTCCTTTTTATTCCCTCTGTCTCCCTCATTTCTCAGTTTTTTAAAGAAAAAAATTGCCTATTTCCGTCTCTAGGGTTTCAACTATCTTTGTACCAAAATTCATCAAAATCGGTTTAGCCATTTAGGCGTGAAGACGTAAAAAACAAACAAACTCACTTTCGCTTTTATAGTATTTTTTTATTTATTTTTTTTCGGGTGGGAAATCATCCAATGACTTCCCCCGCTCTGGGTGGAGCGGGGGGCATGTCAGACTTGTACTGACTAAAACCCACCCATGTTCCTTCTATTGCCCTTTACGTTCCGGGGCCGCGGTATCTCTTTCGAACAACCCGCAACCCCGGCAGGCGGAGGCTCTGGCAAGCCCCTCTGCTTTGCTGACTCTCTTTGAGGCGCGCGTGAAACACGAACGCGCCGTCGACACGGCCTGTCGTCAATCGACGGACGGACGGTGAGCTACCCATTGCTCACCGTCCACAGGCCCGCATCTACGGTGGCCGGAAGTCGTCTCGCGGCGCCCGGCGCCCTGGGCGTCTCCCGCGGCGGCTGGGTTGGGCAGATGTTCTCTCCCTCAAACGCCCGGCCACCTCCTTTGCTAGCATTACTGCTTCGCAGAAGGTGGTGACCGCTTCCCATTCCCTCTCGCTCCGGACCATGGCCTGAACCAGGGCCGGACGCGAGAGATCGCCGCCGCCGATCGCCTCCACGAGGGCACGGCGGTGCTCCGCCCAAGCTGGGCAGACCGCCACTGTGTGCTCCACCGTGTCCTCCGGGCGATCGTCACAATGGTGACACCCGGGCGCTTCCTCCCGCCCGATGATGTGCAGGAACCTCCCGAAACTTCCGTGTCCGGTGAGGACCTGCGTCAGGCGGTAGGTGAGGACGCCATGACGCCTCTCCAGCCACTCCTCAAAGAGGGGAGCTTTTATAGTATTAGTAAGGATTCGATCTGAGCACTTGGTTAGGGGATCTTACCCTTTGTGTCTTGAACATTCGACGGCACGGTTGGCGCAGTGGCTGAGCGATTGACTGCTGCGCTGCGTGTCGCGGGTTCGATTCCCGCACGGAACAAATATTTGTATGACCTGCAGATAGTTGTTTCGGATCTGGTTGTTTGTGTATGTAAGTTTAAATGTTTGTAAACGCACCCACGATACAGGAGAAATTCCTAGTGAGGGGCAAAGTTTTTTTTAAAAAAAAAAAACATGAGTACTAAGCCACTGAACCAGTGAGTGGCTTAATTACGTACATCCAAAATTAAAGTAAATCTTCTGTTTGTCAATTCAACAACATTGTTTGTGTTTGGTTCGTTGCTGAGCAGACGAATTTCAACTTATGAATTAATGGATGTAGATTTTCTTTCAAAATTCTTCGGATTGTTGTTACACAATCGAAACAAATTAAATAATTGTTTATTTTGAAGTAAGTATTTTAAAGTACATACCTCATATAATTGCGGTGATTTGTTTCAAAAAAGCTGCGTTTTTTTTACGGAAGTAAAATCTACAAATAACCTCGGTGGGTTGTGTTTTAGTGTTCTCTTATTGACCCTTTGTATTCCGGGGAAGCGGAATCTCTTTCGAACAACCCGCAACCCCGGCGGGCAGTGGTCCTGGCAGGCTCGTCTGTTTTGCTGATATCTCTGCGACACGCGTGGACCGCGAACGCATCGTCGATACGGTCTATATAACTAGACGGATGGACGGTGAGCTGCCTATTGCTTGCCGTCCACGGACGTCCGGAGCGTCCTCCGTAGCAACTGGGCTGGTTTGAGGTTATCTCCCTCAAACGTCCAGCTACCTCCTTCGCAATAGATATACAAGTATCAGAACAGCTACCCTACCATGACATCTTAAAGCAGAACTAATTCCACTGAGGGAAAGAGACAGAGCTATACAGGGTGTTTAGCACCATCTCTTTCCCTCAGTGAAATAAGTTCTGCTTTAAGACGTCATGGTAGGCCTACAGGTAGTAAAACATAGTTGTCATGAATATGGGCTTAAGGGGACACAATGGGCGGTCTTATCGCTTAAAGCAGTCTTTTCAGACAATTCTAGATACTATCCTTACTAATATTACAAAAGCGAAAGTGAGTTTGTTTGTTTGTTTCATGCCTAAATGGCTAAACCGTTTTTGATGAATTTTAGTACAGAGATAGTTGGAACCCTCGAAACGGACATAGGCTATTTTATTTAAAAAAGTGGGAAAATGGGGAGATAGAGGGAAGAAAAAGGGAGTTTTTTTTTTCGATAATCTCGCAGGTTAAAGTTAGCGTTACCCTAAAATAACTATGCCACGCGGAAGCTAGTGCTGAATAAAAAAATACGACGCGATGTCAAACATATTTTCGCTTCAAATACTACTCTGTCAAGAAAGTACCGGGAAAAGATCAATAATACACAAAATGTCTGTTATTCATCCAAATTTATTTTATCACCTTCAAAGTATGCTCCTTTAGAAACGATACACTTGCGCCAACGAATAATCCATTCATCAAAACATTTTTTAAACGCTGCTTCCGGAATTGAGTTCAGTTCTCGCCGCGAATTCTCCTTTATGTCTTCTATCGATTGAAAACGGGTGCCACGAAGTGGTAATTTGAGTTTAGGAAAAAGAAAAAAGTCAGCAGGAGCTATATCTGGTGAATATGGTGGTTGCTGGATGGTATTTGTTGAGTGTTTGGTCAAAAATTCGTTCACAATGTTAACCTTGTGCGAAGGCGCATTGTCGTGGTGCAAAATCCAAGAATTTTCTTTCCACAAATCTGGCCTTTTTCGTCGAATTTGCTCTCTTAAACGCCGCATAACGCTCAAATAATATTCTTTATTTACCGTTAGACCTTCCGGTAAGAATTCAGAGTGCACAACACCGCGATAGTCAAAGAAAACAGTCAACATGACTTTGACTTTTGATCGACTTTGGCGTGGTTTTTTCGGTTTCGGTTCAGTTGGAAGGCGCCACTCCGAAGCTTGTTGACTAGTTTGCATGTCAAACTCGTAAACCCACGTCTCGTCACCAGTAACAATGCGTTTCATGAATGTTGGGTCCGAACTGACTCGTTCTAGCATGTCCTCAGCGACTTTCATGCGATTAAGTTTTTGGAGAAAATTCAGATCTTTTGGGACTAGCCGAGCAGCAACATGTTTCATACCCAAATGATTAGTTACAATGGTACGGATCGACTCGTGAGATACAGAAAGTTCGGCGGCTATCTCTCTCAGAGTTGAATGGGGATTTTCAGTCACTATTTTCTTCACTTTTGCGATGTTAACTTCAGTTGCAGACGTTGACGGCCTACCAGAGCGAGGCAAATCTTCCATCACATCTCGACCGCTTTTGAACGCTTTGAACCACTCATAAGCACGAGTTTTTGATAAAGTCGATTCACCGTAAGCCTTCTGTAACATTTTCAGTGACTCCGAACACGAAATTCCATTGGCGATGCAAAATTTAAGACAAACTCTTTGTTCGATATGTTTGTCCATTATGAAATTCGCAATACACACTATATATGATATTACTAAAACCAGCACTGTATTTAATATAAATAACAGATGCAACTCAAACTCCGCGCCAAAATGGAAAACAGTTGTGCCAATCAAACAACTACAAAAAAAACAAAAATTTTAATTTGGAACCATAAACAAATCATCCATTCCCGATACTTTTTTGACTGAATGTATACCAGTGACTAAGAATGAATGCTTCTAGAGCTGAGGTGGTATAGATTGCACTCAGCCAATTTAAGGGCTCCGCTTACAAAAGCCTTTGAGAGTAGATCCGAGCTCTAATTAGATGCTGGCTGTGTGATCTTTGGTTATACATAGCATTATACATAGACAGAGTTGATAATACATGCAAATGAAAAAAAAAACGACCAGGGTCTCCATACAAACTTGCGACTACTAAACAGCCATGTCTTTTGACTGCGTAGACTTAGAGGGCTGATTTTCACAGCACAAAAAGACCGTAGAGTTGAGTTTATGATGAATAAAATTTTAACTCGATACTTTCTGAGATAAAGGGTCTTGACAGACAGACAGACAGACGGACACCAAAGTGATCCAATAAGGCTTCCGTTTTTTCTTAATTATTTAATACTAGCTTTTCCCTGCGGCTTCGCTCGCGTTAAATTCGGGGTAACACAGTTCCCCTTTCCTGATTTGCAGGTACCTGCTACCTGTAGTGTTTGCCCTTGCGCCTTATTTAATAGAAATGCTAAATTTTCCTTTTCTTTCCTCTTTCTCCCTCATAGCTCAATCTTTTAAAAAAAATAGTCTATGTCCGTCTCCAGGGTCCCAACTATCTCTGTACCAAAATTCATCAAAATCGGTTTAGCCATTTAGGCGTGAAGACGTAACAAACAAACAAACTCACTTTCGCTTTATAATATTAGTAAGGATTCTGCATCCACAATGACAATAGAATGTTACATAAAAAATCTTCTTAGCATCTTGATGGTAAGTACTCTAAATTCTGTCGGCCCGGAACTAAGACACTGGTTTGGCGCTTTCAGTAGTATTCATCAGTTTTTGTAATGAACAAACAACAGGACATGCAAGACACGATATTGAGTGACCCAGCTTTTGTGGAACTGCACCATATTTACATTCCAGAGCAGAGTTTTCAATGAATCGACGAAATTAAATGGCTCAGCGTTTGTAGAATATTTGATTTGACAGCACGGTCGGCGCAGTGGTCAGTGCACTGAGCGAGTGAGCTGTACCTGTTTCGGGTCTGGCTGTTTTTGTATGTGAGTTCAATATGTTTTTAAAATCACCCACAATACAGGAGAAATTCCTAGTGTGGGGCACCAATAAAAAACAATTACCCTCCATGGCGGAGTTCCAATGAATCTCCACTTGTAATAGGTTTTCCTAGCTACCGCCAACCTAGGTCACGTGCCCCTCTACAAAACTGATAAATGTCGACAACACGTCAAAGAGATGACGTGACTCATACCGATGTATGCTGCAGTCGATTTCCGAATCTAAAAATATCACGTTCTCAGAACCTTCTAGCCCATGTAGGTTTGCGTGTTTCCGTACCACCCAATTTGAAAAGGTTACTCAGAAATAGACACAGGCAATCTAAGTCAGTACCGACGAATGGGGAAATAAAACTTTTTGGGGTTAGGTTAGACTTGGAGAAGAGAAACAAGTTGAAGGCGTATAGAGTAAGTTTAAAACAATGTTATTCGTATCCGATTCAATCTTGAAAGTTGTAGTCGGTGTTCTGAAAGTTTGACTACCAATCTTACCAAGGGGTATCGTATTACCCCGTACTGCCTGGGTTGTGGAGGTCAGATAGGAAGTCGTACTATGTAAAATACTGGTATTCAGCTGCATCCGGTAAGACTGGAAGACGACCTCAAAATCGTTGGGAAAAGGCTAGGCACATGATGGCAATCCTGAAAGTTGCAGTTTTAAAACGTAGATTTTGATACGTTTTAGAACTGTTTTGTTTCCATTTTTCGATATTGATATACTTAAATCAGTAAGGGGCTTCGCAAACGTAGACACATTTTGTTACCCACACAAATAGTTATCAAATATTCATTGTTACCTTGTATCCGACAAACGATACAAAAGCGTTGACGTTTGCGCAGCGCCTAAATGGGTGACAAACAAAACATCAATTAATTGTTTTGATCACTGTCCACAGATGCAAAGTTGTATTCGTGCACTAACTCAACAATGAACATCAGATCATCATCGCTCGCGTAAAATTCAGGGTAGCACAGTTCCCCTTTCCTGATTTTCAAGTACCTGCTACCTGTAGTTTTTGCCCTTGCGCCTTATTTATTGTAATAGCAAAGCTAAGTTTTTCCTTTTCTTCCCTCTTTCTTACTAGTTCGTTTTTTTTTTTAAAAATAGCCTTTGTCCGTCTCCAGAGTCCCAACTATCTCTGTACCAAAATTAATCAAAATCGGTTTGGCCATTTAAGCGTGAAGACGTACCAAACAAACAAACTCACTTTCGCTTTAATAATATTAGTAAGGATACAACCAACGATGTATGTGCCAGCACCTTGACAGTGACCTTTATTCTCCTTATCATAAGGTATATGTCAGACGTAAATAATTGTGAAAGTACTGTACCGTGGGTCGGGTGATATCAAGAGACGCGAAATACACTGTGATTTTTGGAGGACACAATATTTGTTTGGTACAAGAGAGCGACTCATGTTAGAGTAGGATTGTACTAGAAATGTTCGTAATTGAATCTATTATGTTTACATAATACTCAGTTGTAAGTACTGTCTATATGGGTCATACGACATTGAGCAGTGTCCCTTGCTCTCGGCCCAAGCAAAATCCTTGAAAGAGATCTTTGATAACATCTTTAGAACTACCAACATAAAGTTGATTAAGTAAACAACTTGAGAATAGGCTTATTTGGGACGTCTTTCAATTTTAATTGATTTTGAGTTCCAGTCGAAAAGATTATCATTCATGTTCTCCGCAGCGATCTTTAGTTGTAAGGGTAGGCCTCCGTCAATAAAGGCGTGACTTGGCGAGACTTCTCAGAATGCTGTAAAGTTTTCACTCAGGGTTTAGGGTTGGCACTCACTTGTTCGTGTCAGCAAATTATTAGAAAGTATTTGTTCAATAAAATACAATAGTTTAAAAAAGAATACGCAAAAGGAAGGGTATAGATTTTATTATGCTGGTTATTTTATAGTCAACTAGCTTTCGCTCGCGTTAAATTCGGTATAACACACCAAGCAGACCTGCAGTTTTTGCTCTTGCGCCTGATTGATTTGTAATAGCAACGCTAAGTTTTCCCTTTTCTTCCCTCGTTCTCCCTCATATCCCACTTTTTTTAAATAAAAATTAGCCTATGTCCGTCTCCTGGTTCCCAACTATCTCTGTACCAAAATTCATCCAAATCGGTTTAGCCATTAAAGCGTGAAGAGGTAACAAACAAACTCACTTTCGCTTTTATAATATTAGTAAGGATGACAATTTGATTAGCATTATTTTACATAAAGACATTGAAATATGTACGAGAGATAGAAACGACAAGACGAAAAAAATCGTAATCCAATACTAGTTACTACTAGGTAACAAATCGTTCTGTCTAGTGTCACAAGCCCGCTTGATTGGAAGCATTCGTAAACCTCAAACTCACCTCCACAGATACACTCCGGGCGAGGACGCCGCGAGACGTCTCCCGGCCACCGTAGACGCGGATCTGTGTGCGGTGAGCAATGGGTAAGCTCGCCGTTCGTTATTAACGACAGGTGCGCCTCAAAGTGATGTCAAAGCAGAGGGGCCTGCCAGGGCCACTGCCTGCCGGGGTTGCGGGTTATTCGAAAGAGATAGGGACCGCGGCCCCGGAACATAAAGGGAAAAAGAAGGAACATAGCTAGGTTTTAGTCAGTACAAGTGTGACACTGCCCCCCGCTTTGCCCAGAGCGAAGAAAGTTATTTGTTGATATCCTTACTAATATTATAAAAGCGAAAGTGAGTTTGTTTGTTACCTCTTCACGCTTTAATGGCTAAACCGATTTTGATGTAATTTGGTACAGAGATAGTTGGGACCCTGGAGACGGACATAGGCTATTTTTTTAAAGTGAGATAATGGAGGGAAAGAGGGAAGATAAGCGAAAACTTAGCGTTGCTATTACAAATCAATAAGGCGCAAGGGGAACTGTGTTACCTCGAATTTAACGCGAGCGTAGCCGCGGGCAAAAGCTAGTATATATATATATACATATATCTCATTCGTGGGTCAAAATTAAAAAAATTGTCGGGATTTACATGTAATGTCACCGCTCGGCTGTGCCGAAATGGGGCACGAACATGGTGTGCAGCATCCCTTACTCGACAAGTCCTGGCCACGACAAGAACCTCAATTGAGCGAGCATTTTTTTAAAGGCTCAGTTTAAGCCTCGTTAAACAACTCTTGGGAGGAAACAAGAACCCTTAAGTTTGAAAAGAAAATGTTCCGAATTTAAAAAAAAGCGTTGTAAACAACCATTTTGCATTTGTAGGATGGATATAGGTCACGATGCAGATTTTCTTTTGACAGCTTCTATCAAATCAAATAAAAAAAAAACATGTTTTAAAGCATTCTTTTGATATGGGAGTCAAATAAAAGAATTTGATGAGAACAATATACGTGGAAGCATGTTTTTCTATAAACTACTACTACTAAGTTTTACTTGCTGGGCTCAGCGATATCATCCGCTGCTTAGCTCCTTCGTGTCATAGCGTGATATTATGGAGTCTATTAATTTCTTGGTAGTATGCGTACGCAAAATTTCAAGTCAATCTGGCCAAGGAATTTCGTCCTCCAATACAATGCTACCCTGTTTCACCCTTTTTTTTTTTTTTTTCGTGTGGGAAATCATCCAATGAGTTCCCCCGCTCTAGGTGGAGCGGGGGGGGGCATGTCAGACTTGTACTGACTAAAACCCACCCATTTTCCTTCTATTGCCCTTTACGTTCCGGGGCCGCGGTATCTCTTTCGAACAACCCGCAACCCCGGCAGGCGGAGGCCCTGGCAAGCCCCTCTGCTTTGCTGACTCTCTTTGAGGCGCGCGTGAAACACGAACGCGCCGTCGACACGGCCTGTCGTCAATAGACGGACGGACGGTGAGCTACCCATTACTCACCGTCCACAGGCCCGCATCTACGGTGGCCGGGAATCGTCTCGCGGCGCCCGGCGCCCTGGGCGTCTCCCGCGGCGGCTGGGTTGGGCAGATGTTCACTCCCTCAAACGCCCGGCCACCTCCTTTGCTAGCATTACTGCTTCGCAGAAGGTGGTGACCGCTTCCCATTCCCTCTCGCTCCGGACCATGGCCTGACGCGAGAGATCGCCGCCGCCGATCGCCTCCACGAGGGCACGGCGGTGCTCCGCCCAAACTGGGCAGACCGCCACTGTGTGTTCCACCGTGTCCTCCGGGCGATCATCACAATGGTGACACCCGGACGTTTCCTCCCGCCCGATTATGTGCAGGAACCTCCCGAAACTTCCGTGTCCGGTGAGGACCTGCGTCAGGCGGACGCCATGACGCCTCTCCAGCCACTCCTCAAAGAGGGGACTTACCGCCGCTATTGTGGCGTGCCCTTGTTTCACCCCCTTAGGATTATAAATTTTGCATAATCCCGTCTCAGTGAGCGCCTTCGTCCTAAAAGGATTCTCTATGCAATATTTGATTCTCCTAACACTTCTTGTTTTTGAGAATTCGTGATGACTGAGTTAGCGATTTTCTCTTTTATATACTTACTAGCTTTCGCCCGCGGCTTCGCTCGCGTTAAATTCGGTATAACACACCAAGCAGACCTGCAGTTTTTGCTCTTGCGCCTGATTGATTTGTAATAGCAACGCTAAGTTTTCCCTTTTCTTCCCTCGTTCTCCCTCATATCCCACTTTTTTTTTAATAAAAATTAACCCATGTCCGTCTCCTGGTTCCCAACTATCTCTGTACCAAAATTCATCAAAATCGGTTCAGCCATTAAAGCGTGAAGAGGTAACAAACAAACAAACTCACTTTCGCTTTTATAATATTAGTACTTACATACTAGTTGTGCCCAGCGGTTTCACCCGCTGCTCACTTAACGGTATGAAAAATAGATGTTGGCCGATTCTCAGACTTACTGAATATGCATAAAAAAATTCATAAGAATCGGTCGAGCCGTTTCGGAGGAGTATGGGAACGAACATTGTGACACGAGAATTTTATATATTAGAATACATACATATATATATAGTTTTGCTGTACGTGTGTATGACACTGAACTGTTCCTAAACGGCTGGACTGATTTGAATTTTTTTTATGCGTTTGGGTGGCGGCCTGGATAGTTTAGATTCAGTAATCAGACAAAAAAAAAATTGGTTGTTTGTAAAGTAGGTTTACGATCGAGATGTTTACGTGATAACGTCTTATTGGTGATATAAGTTATCACCAATAAGACGATCGATCGATCGCGCTCGTGAGGTTTTGGTGTGACACAAGTTTCTGAACATGTCACCCGACTAAAACGATTTTAAAGACGTTATCACGTCAAAAAAGCAGGACAACGTCTGTCGTGTCCGCTAGTATACATTTATTATTCATGTCGACTTAGCACTAAAAAACACATCTTACCAGGTAAAAAGAACAAGCTATCTTATTGCGTAGACATTTCGGCCGTAAATTAACGTGTCTGTTAAATTGTTAGCCTTTATTCAGATAAGCGTAAAGGTTTAATGAAAAATCTCATTTGAGTTATTAAGTCTGGCCCGTCATCTGTTTATGCAATGCAATTTCGAAGCAATATGGTGCCGATATTGATTGCCCGGGACACCGCTTTATTGCTTTAGTTCTAGCAGTCCTTTTTAGTAAGTAAGTAAATCATTTATTTGCGTAAAACATGGTATACATTGATGTTAATATTACTACAGTAGCTCAACATGTTTCGCTTAGATATAAAATAGCATGCAAAGATTTTCTATTTTGACAAAAGGAATCAACATCTCACATCCATAAAATCTTTTAAACTGTAAAAATTACATTCATTAGGCCACTTGTGTAATTCTATCTTAAATTTCCTAGAGTTCAATATTATAGAGCGACTTGGTATTTTGTTATAACTACGTACACACAATTGCTAGGCAGTTTTTGTTGTATTTGGCCAGTCTTGGCAAATCACTTAATACCAGTTTATGAGGATCTCGTCTGTTTCTGGGATTAACATCATTTGCTGATTTAAATAAATATTTGTTGTTAACTACAAATACACATACCTCATATATATACAGACACGGTAGAGATAACAGACCAAACCTCTTGAACATTTGTCTACATGAGTCATCAGGTTGAAGACCACTTATTGCCCTGATGCACTTTTTTTGTGCGATAAATCCTCTATCCATATTGGTACTGTTACCCCACATTACGAGACGATATCGCAGTATCGACTCAACATAGGCGTAATATTACATAATTGCAGTTTTTATGTTAGTTATGTTTTTAACTTGTTTCAGTGCGTATGCAAATTTATTGATTCGAGTGCTTATATTATCTACATGTTCTTTGCAGTTAATATCTTTGTCTATTATTACGCATAAAAACCTAAGGATTCCGTACCTCGAAAGGAAAATACGGAACCTTTATAGGATCACTTTATTGTCCGTCTGTCTTTCAAGAACCTTTATTTCGGGAACGCGTGGAGGTATCGAGTTGAAATTAAAACCGTAAGTATACCTAATTAGGTCTGTAGTCTCTTGGAACTGTGAAAAAAATCAACCCAAGTCTACCCAGTTAACCCGCCACTGGTGACGTCCGTTTGACTTACATCATTGGTGACGCCGGTCTCACGGACCGGGTTAGTGTAAAACTTGAGACGTGAAACTTGAAAGCAAGTTTCACGGGGAAGCAGCTATTCAAAATCACGACAAAATGTAATAGTGGGTATAAACGTTGCTATAGTTTTACTAACCATCCGGTCTCACAGACATATGTCACCAGTGGTGGGTTAAAAGACATGGCCGTCAATGTCACAAGTTTGTACAAAAGCCTCCGTGCTTGAGTTCGACTCGCACTTAGCCAGTTTATAGTAAAAAAAAGAAGTTAAATGTGTTCTTCGTTATTGTGTGAGAATCTTTTGAGTAAAACCTTTTTGGTAAACAGCGGTGGTTTACTTTACCACACGTAGATAGAGTTATTTTACTCTGTGGCACTACTCTTTGCTATTCATGAATACAAGAGGAGTTCTAATTAACATTTACTAACGTTTAAACACGTTCTTTGCGTTACTCATTTAAACGTGGTTTTCACATTCTACCAACACATATAAACTTCTATTCAATTTTGTCAAAAGCGCGACCTAAATAAAGATTTTCATTAAAAACGTTATAAAATATGTAACAAATCCTTACTAATATTATAAAAGCGAAAGTGAGTTTGTTTGTTTGTTTGTTACCTCTTCACGCTTTAATGGCTAAACCGATTTTGATGAATTTTGGTACAGAGATAGTTGGGAATCAGGAGACGGACATAGACATAGGTTATTTTTTAAAAAGAGTGGGATATGAGGGAGAAAGAGGGAAGAAACGGGAAAACTTAGCGTTGCTATTACAAATCAATAAGGCGCTACCGAATTTAACGCGAGCGAAGCCGCGGGCAAAAGCTAGTAAATATATATTTTTAGGATTCCGTACCTCAAAAGAAAAAAGAACCGGCAACGAGCAAGTTAGACTCACGTCTTACATGCTCGTCGACCCCCTCACGACCGTACAAACTTGCGATTTATACAGCCATATCTTTTGACTGTGTAAAGTTAGAAGGCTGATTTTTCACAGCACAAAAGGACCACAGATTTGAGTATCATCATCTGCCAAGCCTTTTCCCAACTATGTTGGGGTCGGCTTCCAGTCTAACCGGATGCAGCTGAATATCAGTATTTTACATGGAGGGACTGCCTATCTGACCTCCACAACCCAGTTAATTCTGGGTAATACGTAAGACTGGTTGTCAGACTTTCGGAACACTGACTACCTGTAACGACTGTCAAAGATCTACAAATGACAGTCGGGACCAACGGCTTAACGTGCTTTCCGAGGTACGGAGGAAACTCGGTATGTAACGGGTGGTCACCCATCCACAGACCGACCTAGGCAAGCGCGGCTTAACCTAAAGATCGCCTCGAGCGGCTACTATTTATTTAGCCACGAGCTCCTCTCAGATTTGAGTATATAATGGTTTTAATTTCAACTCGATGCTTTCACGCCTTCTCGAAATAAAAGGAATTGACAGACAGACAGATGGAAAACGAAATGATCTAATAAGGGATCCGTTTTTAAGCTATTGCATAGCTTGTATCGCGGGCCTTGAGCGCGGGGACCGAATCCAGAAATTCCGTAACGAAGAAAAACATGACGCTCCCCACTCCGACGGGCACGGAGGTGTGGCTTGTCTAACGTCGTTTACACAATACGGTCAGTTATTTCAATTCCGATTCTAATGTTCTAATAGCGTGTTTGGTAGAGAATCGGATAGTCAATCGACATAACGCTGGATCAAACCCAAAGTCTTGTTTTTCTTTTTGCGACTTCTTTTCATTGGAAGTACTTTTTAAATATTATATTTAGTTTTTTATTTATTGTCTAAGTTGATAAAAAAATGTTTCTTTTTGCGACTTCTCTTAATTGGAAATACATTTTAAATATTTTATTTATAATAAAAAATTCTATGCAATAGCTTTACCGCGGCAGTTCCCGAGTGCCACACGTATTTTTTTCTTTTGGGGTACCGAATCCCCCAGCAAATGGAACGCCACGTCGTCAGAGATCAGTAGTTCCTTGCCGATTCTGATGCGATTTCTAGCCCTATAGCCAAAGAGCAGACGACAATCGTTATCGCTCAGCAGTCACTAATACATTTTCAACTTTATGCCCTAGCGCATATAGTTGAAAATCTATTAAAGACTGCTGAGCGATAACGAACGAAACAAACGAAAACGATATGTAAACGTCAATAGATTTTCAACTATATGCGCTAGGGTATAAAGTTCAAAATGTATGACTGCTGAGCGATAATGATTGTCGTCTGCTGCCGACTGCTGTTTGGCTATAGGGCCTGTTCTTCATGAATTTTACCATGTCAATCACCTCGGACAGCTGTATGATCTGGATCTGCATTGAGTGTGTCGTTAGGCCTGTGAAAAAAAAAGTGTGTTTATACACATACATACACACTTGAATACATTACTGTAGGGGGACGCAGAAATTACCGTACGCCACTTCAAACAAAATCCTTGCATCCTCCTTTCGCCTCGTCCACGTACCCTCTCGTCCGGTTGGACACGCTCGTTTCTTATTATTAACCGACTTCAAAAAAGGAGGAGGTTCTCAATTCGTCGGTTTTTTTAATGTATTTCCACCGATTGATTAAAGACGCCTGGACCGATTTGCAAAATTATTGTTTTGTTCGATAGGGTATACTTCCCAGGTGGTCCCATAGCAAAAAAAAATATATATTTATATGTATTGCTAAATTATTAATAAATTTAATTTAGTTTATGAGGCTATAATACATATTTTTTCTTTATGTCTATATGGATGATCTGCTAATCTTTTAGTAACAATGGAAAAAGTGAATACTCGAATAAAAAAATGTGATATAGTTGTTCGAAAGAGATACCGCGGCCCCGGAACGTATAGGGCAAAGAAGAAAAAGGGTAGGGAAGGAACACGGGTGGGTTTTAGTCAGTACAAGTATGACACTCCCCCCCGCTCCGCCTAGACCGGGGGAAGTTATTTGATGATTTTCAATCCAAAAAAAAGGCATCACTTATTCCTTTCTCCTTCATATCATTCCTAACACAATCCATCCATCTTTTCTTTGGCCTTTCTCTCACTCTCCGTCCAGCAACATTCAGATTCATCACTTTTTTAGTCACACATATTTGCAAAATAAATAACTTACTATTTCATTCATCCTTTTTGAGGCCCAACATTCGAGAGCTGCAATCTTAATAACATTAGTCATTCGTTTAAGTATTGCTTAGACTTAATGAAAACGGTTAGTGCAGTACCATAAGCCATGAAGCGAAGCCTCTTAATACGAGTATCTGCCATCTCAATTCCTTGTTTCGGCGAACCGGTTTTCTTTTATCTAGTTAATAACATTAAGTAATAAGCCTAACCTAACCTTTTCCAGGTAAAACTGAAAATGGCCGCGTAAAATTTAATTTCGGCTAAGGTTTATTTTAATTAATTATAAAGTTAGTTGGCATGTTGTTTGTTCCTTAAAAATTCTTAAGGAATGGTCATTACATCGCACAGCTTGGTGTAAACTAGAACAATTTTGACGATACGGTTGGCGTAGTGGTTGAGCGATCGACTAATGCGCTGCGTGTCGCGGGTTCGATTCCCGCACGGAACAGATATTTGTATGGTCTACAAATCCTTGTTTCGGGTCTGGCTGTTTGTGTATGTGAGTTTAAATGTTTGTAAACGCACCCACGATACAGGAGAAATCCTAGTGTGGGTCAAAGTTTAAAAAAAAAGACAAACAAAAACATTTCGGGTTTTAGAAAAAGGTTTTTCTTACCCCGTTTTGGCTATATCCAGTTTAATATGCAAACCTTTTCAAATTCGTATACATGCTAATATTTAAAAATCCGTTAGTTTCTTTGCGCTAAAAAAATAAATCCTATGTGTTATTCCAGACTATAATCTAGCTCTATGCCAAATTTCATCAAGATTCGTTCGGCCGTTTTGACGTGAAAGAGTAACAAACATCCATACATCCATCCATCCATTCATCCTCACAAACATTCGCATTTATTATATTATTAGGATTTATAATGTAGGTAAGTAGGATAGCAGGAAGCAGGATTGTTAATTCGTCTCAATGTGTTTTTTTTATCTCGGTAGTATCCTTACTAATATTATAAAAGCGAAAGTGAGTTTGTTTGTTTGTTTGTTACCTCTTCACGCTTTAATGGCAGAACCGATTTTGATGAACTTTGGTACAGAGATAGTTGGGAACCAGGAGACGGACATAGGCTAATTTTTATTAAAAAAAAGTGGGATATGAGGGAGAACGAGGGAAGAAAAGGGAAAACTTAGCGTTGCTATTACAAATCAATCAGGCGCAAGAGCAAAAACTGCAGGTCTGCTTGGTGTGTTATACCGAATTTAACGCGAGCGAAGCCGCGGGCGAAAGCTAGTACATAATATATTCTAATCTTATAAAAATGCCAGTCTATAACTGTCCCACTACTGGGCAAGGGCTTTCTCACACAGGGAAGGCACGAACATGATCACCACGCTTGCCAAGACGAGTTTACGATTGCGACTTATATCCTTACTTCCTTACTATAATATTATAAAAGCGAAAGTGAGTTTGTTTGTTTGTTTGTTACCTCTCCACGCTTTAATGGCTACACCGATTTTGATGAATTTTGGTACAGAGATAGTTGGGAACCAGGAGACGGACATAGGCTAACTTTTATTTTAAAAAAGTGGGATGTGAGGGAGAAAGAGGGAAGAAAAGGGAAAACTTAGCGTTGCTATTACAAATCAATAAGGCGCAAAAGGAACTGTGTTACCCCGAATTTAACGCGAGCGAAGCCGCGGGCAAAAGCTAGTTAATTATAAATCCAGGTTTTCTCACGATGATATCCATCACCACCATAAATTAAATTCCAATCTGCACGCGACCAAAGCAGTGGGCATGAACAGTTTCTTTTACTCAAATAAATTTATTAAGCTTGAATTTCGAACCGTAAGCAACTTTTGGCCACAATCTGCAATTGCGTCATTGTAAGGTCGAGATAGAAAAAAACTTCGAAGACAGGGTCGAGCGGGACGGATCGAGTAAAACACATTTAACTTTGCAGCTTAATTTCAGGATTTATGCAAATCTACATTCTATAAAAATAATAAAGATGAAGAGTTTGTTCGTTTGATCAAAAATTTTACGTCTGATTTGAAATAGTACATTTGCATACAAGTGGTCAAACTCAGTCATTGTTACCGCCCAGGAATTCATGCGCGGGAAAAAAACTTGAGAGGTGTCTAGGGACACCCGGATTGAACGATTTTATTATTTATTGGAACGAAGTACAAAAAACCTGTATACACTCAACAAAAATAATCGTCACGACACCACACTGTTCAATGCGAAATAGAAAGACGAAACGAAAATAACTGGCTTGCTTTCTATGAGAGAGAGAGAGAGACAGACAGAGAAACGCGCGCACGGGCTTAAAACTATAGCAAAAAGAGTCGTTACAACATTTGGTCTTAATTTTTCCGTCTAGCCCCCTTTCGCAAAGCGCGATAAGGAACTTCGTTCCAAAACGATGAAGAGCTCAATTCTTCAAGGAAGGTAATATTAAACTGACATCACGCTAAGCTCTATAGGAAACCAGTGGCGTGTAAAATCGCGGGGCACAGCTTGACCGCAAATAAAATACGTTCTTCGAATTTTGCGGCAACGTTGAAAGAAGACGATTTGCGAAAGGTATTTACGAAGCGAATGACAGGGAAACACCGGGAGAGAAACGGCCTTGAAAGGCATTCCTTCAATCTTATTGATGTTGGTTTTCAAAAATGTCAGGTATGTAGTAGCGCAGCCGACGCGCATGTATGAGCATTGAGCATGTATAAAATGGAAGGTGTGACACATGGTATTTTTGGATCAGAAGGAAGTTTTAGATACCTAGTATCTGCTTAAGTAAGCAGAAAATTTGTTCAACAAAAGAACTTTTTGAGCTAGTATAATGAGATTTTTTTTTTTAATCCTTACTATCCTTACTAATATTATAAAAGCGAAAGTGAGTTTGTTTGTATATTTGTTACGTCTTCACGCCTAAATGGCTAAACTGATTTTGATGAATTTTCGTACAGAGATAGTTGGGACCCTGGAGACGGACATAGGCATTTTTTTTACAAAGTGAGAAATGAGAGAGAAAGAGGGAAGAAAAGGGAAAACTTAGCTTGGCTATTAAAATAAATTAGACGCAAGGGCAAAAACTACAGGTAGCAGGTACCTGCAAATCAGGAAAGGGGAACTGTGTTACCCCGAATTAAACGCGATCGAAGCCGCGTGCAAAAGATAGTACACACGACGACACATCAACCTGTACAAAACCAGTTTATGCGGATCTCTCATCGTACGGGAAATCCACGGTGTACGATCCGTTGTTGAGAGATCAGCATAAACTGGTTTTGTATAGGTTGATAGGTCGTCGTGTGTACGAATATAAAGTCCCAATTAGATAAAAATCTCATTTAAGCATTGGATGTTTTGTGAGCCTTTAATTAAGCAACCTAGGGATTAATTTAATTACTGCTAATACTGTCGACGGGGATAAATTTTCAGGAGAGGAAAAGTCATGTAATAATGATTGACTGTTTATTTATTTAGATTCTGCTAATATTATTAATGCGAATGTTTCTGAGGATAGATTGATGTATGGATGTTTGTTAAGCTTTTACGTCAAAACGGCTGAACAGATCTTGATGAAATTTGGAACAGACGTAGATGACAGTCTGGTATAGCACATACGATTTTTTCAATCATTACTCGGGTGAAGCCGCGGCCCCAACTAGTACATTATAATACACAATACAATAGATTGTTTAAAGTGTGTTCCTTCAATTATAGAAGACCACAGCATGCACATATAACTAGGTGTTAACACAGAAATATGTATTAGAAAAAAACAAAATTGTTACTTTTTAAAAATTATTGAAAATTATAACAGCGGGAAATATATTCACTTATAATACCACAAGAGCTTCAAAATTATCGGGAAATGCCAGATAATTTTGAAGCTCGTGTGGTATTCGGGGGATTATTTTTCCGTCCCAAATGTCGGCCAATAGAATTGCACAAACTCCAAATCGACTCATTTTCATGCAAAATCTCCAATTTTCACAATTGAATTCAACCTGTCTGTTTGACGTGTGGTTAATTTGACTGGATCATGTTTTGTTTTTTATGCATAGCAACGACCAGAGAAAATTTTCAAAAAATTATCAGTATAATACCATGTAGGTTGTACCACGTGACGTCGAATGGTGCAATTCTATTGGTCGATATTTGGGTCGGAAAAATAATCTTTATATTTATATCGCTAAAGAAAAACGCCACGTCATATGTTATAGGACTTTACTGAACAAACGTTGTGACCAATTCGCAGTTGTTGTTGTTGCAGCGCGATGCCACCGCACACCCTGAAGGTGGAGAACTGCTCGTCCCACTGCACCACACCCTCGGACAGGCAGGACAACGTAGTCTCCGTCAAGGTTGGCTTCATTCACATCAATCCAGCTTCCAAGTAAGTACTGTAACAGAGTGGATATTCCACCTCCTCTGTTGCCTCAACCTCTTTCCTTCTGGAACAACATCGATTTTAAAATTTTTGAATATTCATATTTCGAATTTCATTCTGTCATTTGGGCCATCTTCAATTCCTTTTTTGTGATTACAAATTTTGATCACGTCTAGCAGCTATTTTGAAATAACCTATTTTTGAAAAAGCTGCTTTATTTTTTAAACTAAACTTTGATATGTGTTACTATAGTCGTTACTTTTGTACAGGGTTTTTCAATAGAGACCGGCTATTATAAAATAAATAAAAATGCCTTTTTATGGAAGTAACTTAGGATTAAATAACAGATGTATTTTCAATGTATTCAGGCGAAGAAAAAATTGGAAAATAAATCGAATTGATTATGGAATTGAGAAATCATACATTTAATTGTATTATTTTATTGTGTAGTACCTAAACATGCAAAATGATCTTTAAACCTAATAATGATCTTTTCTCTTCTTTACCTACAGCGACTCATAATGCCGAACTTTTAATGACTGAACTGTCAAACATTCGCGCCAAAAGACAATCTAATATGGCCGCCATCAGCTGTCAAAAATAAATCTTCGCGATCCTTATTAAAATTCCTTTTAGTATGTACACCTGGCTAGATTTCTGAAACAGGCTTAGGTTCTACTTGAATGGTTTTTTTTTTAAGAAATTCAGACAATATTTTGGTGGGAGTGTAGTGAGGAGTAACATACAATGTGGAGACATTGTGGAGTATGTGCTAGAGACGAGACATTTTACTTCAAGCAGCATTCGAGGCTGCTTACCTACAACTTTAATGCAACGAGAATAAATTCGTTGTTTTGGTCAAACGAAAATAACTGAAAAGACTGTAGCAAGTTTTAGGCCACAGTGATTTTATGAAAAAGTCTTCAAATTATTTTAATAAGCGTATTGATTCAAATGTTGACTAGAAGGTTTTAGTGGGCTAGTTCGATAGCCATATTTGTTTCTTAAGCTATTCTAGGCCAAGCGTCAAACCTCTTAAGTCGTTAGTGAAATGACTAGATGAAGCAGATGACGATGCTGTTCAGTAATACGGATGCACGTATAACCCTCTACATAGACGGTATTCATGTTAACAGAACATATTTCAGTTATTATCTGTAGCTTTATAAGGCTGCCTTACCACCATAGATGAGCGAAGATGCGTAGCGATGAATGTGTGTAAAAATAAACAATCACATAGCTAACTTAGCTCATGCTGTAAAAATTAAGCTTTACTATTGGTTAGCTTCACACACATCCCGCGATGCATATCTTCGTTCATCTCTGCTAGAAACGTAGCTTAATCGTCGGAAAATATCCAGGTTCGAAATCGACCGTCCAAAGTTATGCCGAGAAGTTTCCCATGTTAGCTGCGCTCAATCGTTCCTCAGCCACGAATTCCTACAAAGACTCATTGGACTAGCGCCCACAAGAGTGTCCCTAGGAATGAAGCTGGAATTTTTATTGACTAAAAATGGACATATGTTTACTTTGACTGAATTTTTCCTACGTAAAATACGCGGGCGTGGAGTTGCGGACGTTATAGCCATAAATTTAACTTCGAGTGAAAGATGTACGAAAAGTGAACAAAAAGAAAAATGTAGCGCCCGATATTTGCTGAAACCGTAGATGACGGTCTCGCCCATTGAAATGATAAAAACTGTTTTGTAAAAAATACGGAAGTCTGTGATTTTTTAAAGTTATTTCCCACTTTTTTTTAAAGTCGGTTTTATTTTTTACAAAAAAGTTATTTATTTCAGCATTTTTAGTTTTGGTGTAATGATATACCTATCACATAATTTTTATTTAGTATTCATTTTCCATATTCACTAAATGGTTAGCAGATCATTCATATAGACATCAAGAAAAATATAATATATTTTTCTTAATGTCCATATATGATGTATTATTATCCCACCTGGGAAGTATAAGAA
This sequence comes from Ochropleura plecta, assembly GCA_905475445.1. Taxonomy (NCBI): domain Eukaryota; kingdom Metazoa; phylum Arthropoda; class Insecta; order Lepidoptera; family Noctuidae; genus Ochropleura; species Ochropleura plecta. The sequence goes on from FR997735.1 coordinate 3,589,101, forward strand.
TTTTGCAAATCGGTCCAGGCGTCTTTGAGTGATCGGTGAACATACATAAAAAAATACAAAAAAAAAACTGAAGCATTTGGAACCTACTTTTTTTTGAAGTCGGTTATAAACAAAGTATACGCTCATTGCATTGCGCGTTTTATTGCTTGGCCGTGTGTTGTCGTGCAACGGTGCCTTTATTGTCAGTAAACGGTGTACTTATGTTTCTGTATAGCAGACTAACTACTAAAGAAGGAAGGAGGACATGATACAAAGGAAGGAGCACATGATTCATGATCGCCATCTTGTATTTATCTGACCTCCCAAGAGAGTCTGACCTCAGCTATTACAATAACCTCTAAATTTATACAGGACCTATATGTTATCTCAAACTCAAAGCATTTATTTCAATTAGACCATTACAGGCACTTTTGAATGTCATAAAAACAAGAACAAAAAAATGATGCTGCTACAGTCCCGGTCACAAGGCATAATAACTTGTGAAAGTACTGTAGTTGCCCATTCCAAAGCGTTGATCTCTATGGAGAAGAATGGGCAAGAAACTCCATGGACACTCTTTTAAATTGTAATATTTTTACAAAATCGTATTTACATCATTCGTGATGAGATTATACAAATATGTGAGAACGATGTAGAAAGACGTGCACAGTAAGAGCGTCCAGAGTAAATAAAAAGCAAAAATCTAGTTTGGTAATAGTTGTAGCTACCTGATCGTATAAAGTTCAGCTACTCTTTATTTTATGATAGCAGAACATCACGGCTGTAAACCGAAAGGGTTTGACAGAGGTGTGCCTAATAGCGCCCAGTTTTGTTAAAATCCCATGTATGTATAACTAGCTGGCGCCCGCGGCTTCGTCCGCGTGAAGATTAAAAAAAATATCCTATGTGTTGTTCTAGAATGTAATCTACCTCTGTGCCAAACTTCATCAAGATCCGTTTAGCCGTTTTGACGTGAAAGAGTAACAAACATCCATACATCTATCATCACAAACATTTATAATATTAGAAATCTTTATAAAAAAGTTAAACACCCTTTCTTATAACCCTTTTTATGTAAAACGTGTATACACATCCCCTGCACAAATGTATACCCCTCTACCTCGCTCACGCACACATACAAACACACACACACACACACATAGTTATACACAATCGACGCACAAAACATACACAATCCCACAGAAAATGACAAAGTGAAAATTGAAATATTGTTATTTTTTTTTTGTTTTAACTTTTTGGTGATCGAATTGAACACAGGGTTTTTATAAATTCAGTTTTTTTCTATCAGTTCTAGGGGCAAGTTTATTGCCATCAACATTTGCTGGTCGTAACCATATGCCATTGTTTTAAAACAATTTATGTTCAAGAGCTTGTTTGCACAGTATTCTTGGGAAAAAAGTGGAGCGTCGCCTAAGGGTATCGGACAAAGTCGATTATAAAATCAAATTATAACAATTACTTATAACGATATACCGCAGGCTCCGAGCCCCTACATTAGATTACTTTGTACAAACAATAATGGGTAAATAAATTGCGAATTTGGTGTGTTCTTTGGTACAAACTAATTGTTGTTATTAAAGTGTTAGTGCTTGTTAGTCTGGAAGCGTACGTTTTTTATGGAAATATAATAAAGTCAAACTCAAAGTATTTATTTCAATGAGGCCATAACAGACACTTTTGAATGTCAAGATACAAAATTATGAAGTTACAGTCCCGGTCACCAGGCATAATAACTTGTGAACGTACTGTAGTAGTAGTAGTAGCCTATACCAAAGCGTTGATCTCTATGGCGAAGAATGGGCAAGAAATTCTATGGACACTCTTTTAAATCATTCATGTAGAATGACTTAAATTACCATCTTGATAGAAGTTTTGAAAGTTGTGGTTAGTTTTCATTAATTTGACAATAGCCTTTTTTATTTTTTTTATTTGTTATTTTAGGTATCGCTGGCCTAATAGTCGAAAAACGCTACTACAGGATTCGATTCCCAGATGAACCAAAAAATTTAGAGTTTTTAAGTTTTTTAAGCTAGAATTTCTCAGAAGCAGTATTAGTTATTATTAGTCGGGATTTGAGTCCGGTAAATGTTAATATGCTGGCCTCTTATTACATTATTACAAACTTAACCTTAACGGAGGAAATGTGGGTGTATCATTGCAAAATTTGCGAAAAAGATATTTCCTTTGTTAAACTATTGTTGTTTCATTAAATTCTGTGTAAGTCTGGGACCTTTGGTTTAGAAATTGAATACCAACTAGACAGACTAAAGTTTTGTGAAATGTTAAGATGTTATTTATTTTGCTTTAGTTGTTGAAAGTTTAAGGTGAAGGTAACAAAGTAATTTATTTGGAATAAATAGGAAAATCGAGCTAGTACAGTCTGTGACAGAAGTTGATTAACACTTCATCCTTTTAAGTTTGATTTTTTATGCAGTGTATTGAAAATTCTTTAAGGAATGTAAACATAGTGTAGTAGTAGAATTAAATAAATAAAACAACGAGTAGCTTAAGAAATTGGAATTTATTCCTCTACTCGTTTAGAACTCTTGCAGAGGTTGTACTTATTAGTTCACCACTTGAACTCATTAAGGAGATTGGCAGCAACATCTGCGCTTATTGCAATAATAGGGTAGTTTCCAGGGTCAAAGTTACATTTTATTTAGTCCGTCTTTTAGAATATTAAAAATAAGGGACAAGTATATTTTTATTTGTAAATTAGACCAAAAATTACAAAGATTTCGCCCATTAAAGTTACGTGTGACGTCACTCGTGGCGAAAAAATGCAGCAACGCGTGACGTCCCTTATTTTTGAATAATCTAAAAGTCGAACTAATTTTTTTTTTGGAAACTAGCCTATTTCAGGGATCCGTACCTCAACAGAAAAAAACGAAACCCTTTTAAGATCACTTTGTTGTCGGTCTGTCTGTCAAGAACTTTACCTCGGGAACGCGTGGACGTATCGAGTTGAAATTAAAACCATATTCTCCAATCTCTGGTCCTTTAGAGCTGTAAAATATAATGCCTTTTAAGTGTACGCAGTCGCAAGATATGAGCGTTTATGTCTCAAGTTTGTATTTAACCCTCGGTTTGCGAGTCAAACTCGCTTTTGACCAGGTTTTTTTGTTGATTAAATCTCTGCGTTCTGAAAGTTGGCAACATCAAAATCAGCTGCCAAATATTTTGACTTGAGCACCGAGGGTTTTTTTTTTTTTCGGGTGGGAAATCATCCAATGACTTCCCCCGCTCTGGGCGGAGCGGGGGGGCATGTCAGACTTGTACTGACTAAAACCCACCCATGTTCCTTCTATCGCCCTTTACGTTCCGGGGCCGCGGTATCTCTTTCGAACAACCCGCAACCCCGGAACAACCCGCAACCCCGCAGCACCGAGGGTTACATACAACCTTGCGACATAAACGGTTATATCTTTCGACTTAAAAGGCATTATTTTTCTCACTTTATCACAGCGAGGATTCCGTACAAGCTTGCGACTTAAACGGCGATACCTTTAAACTGCGTAGATTTATAGAGTTAATTTTTTCACAGCTCTAAGATACTGACTTGAGTACCTATATGGTATGGTATGGAGATAGGCAGAAACTGCGGAACGCCACCTGCCTCGATCCTCTTTCTTACTCCTTTTGCCTCATGCACATTTATAAATCTGGTCTTATACGCACCTAGTGTTTCTGTAGACACTCACCAAAATGGACTAACCTTATTGGTGAGGTTCTTCAGTCAGCGTGTCCTTTTAGGGCGCACCCTTCTGATGACAACTCATATTTGCCCTGTTATTTTTGATTAAAAATGCATATTAATCAGTTAAAGAACTCCTGGAAGAGAAATGATCCTTACTAATCCTTACTAATATTATAAAAGTGAAAGTGAGTTTGTTTGTTTGTTTGTTACCTCTTTACGCTTTACTGGCTACACCGATTTTGATGAATTTTGGTACAGAGATAGTTGGAAACCAGGAGACGGACATAGGCAATTTTTTTTTAAAGTGGGATGTGAGGGAGAAAGAGGGAAGAAAAGGGAAAACTTAGCCTTGCTATTACAAATCAATAAGGGGAACTGTGTTACCCCGAATTTAACGCGAGCGAAGACGCGGGTAAATTATATGTTTTTAATTTTAATAAAGCATTATTCAAAAAACAAATAACAAAAACTTTGAATGAAGGCAAATAAATGACAACCAATCATGCAATCTCTCTTTCTTAAAGTGTTACTTTTTCGAAATTTTATTTAACCTATATGTAGTATCGTCATTGTTAATTTTATTATAATATTTTATAAGGCCGTTTGTACATATATTAAATCCCAGTTACACAGGGAAACCTATTATTAGCCATATTAGACTGTAACTAAAATAATTTGTAATGTATTGTAAGTATCGCTGTTGGTTACGTAAATAAAGAAAATAAAATAAAATAATGTAAAATGTCTGACTGGTAAATTTAGTATGTTTTTATTACATGTATCATTAACTTTTAAATTGCAATGCCTAAACAGGCAGCTAAGTTCTAAGAACCTACCCTTTGTTAAGATCTAAATTACTACACTTAGTTCGCAATAAAGAATTTGACTTTGACTTAATACTCTTACCGCCTCCCCCCGCCTTGTCATGCCAGTAGTTTTAACACCAAGCTTAAACTGTCCTAGGCCAATTTTCTTTACATTTTCTACTCTGTCAGTATATCAAAGTAAGCTTAGCACTTTGGTGGATTTGCTGGGCTTAGTTTACGCCAAAACGCAGTAAAAAGCCATCATGAAAAATTGGCAAGGGATTGCAAAAGCTTTTAGGATTATTCCGAATATACAGATGGACGTATTTAGGTGTATATGTGCAATATCTGCAATACTAGCAGATATTGCGATTGGGAATTTATTTGCTCTTTGGCGGAATTTCAGTAAATGACACTTGACATATTGTCCTCTGTATAACTTACTAGCTTTCGCCCGTGACTTCGTCCACATGGCATAGTTACTTTGGGCTAACGCTAACTTTAACCCGCTCGGTGATCGAAAAAAATTTATCTTTCTCTCCCCTTTTCTTCCCTCTTTCTCCCCCTTTTCTCACTTAAAAATAAATAACTTATGTCCGTCTCCAGGTTTCAAACTATCTCTGAACCAAAATTTATCAAAATCGGTTTGGTCATTTAGGCGTGAAGACGTACAAACAAACAAACAAACTTAATTTCACTTTTATAATATTAGTAAGGATGACTGATGCCATAATCGGAGTCGTAACTTGGATCTTGATTGACCATACATCGAATTTGGACCCTGTCAGTCAAATTATGACTGTTCAAAACCAGGGCTCTGAACCGGTTTGAAAAGAGCGGTTAATTTCGATAAAATACCGGTAAATATATCGTTCCTTCATTAACCGGTTAAACAAGTGAACAGTTCAGTAACCCAAATGATAAAGGTTACCGGTTACATAAGCACAAACGGTTTTGACACCCAAATTAACCGGTTAATTCCGTAATTCGTAAATATATTTCGTCTACTTTTTTAACACTTCCAACCAGGGCTCGGAAACCGGTTGAAATTCTTAACCGGTTACGGTCATTGACCCCAAACCGAAATCGATTTAGGTTAAGGTTTGCACTTTACCGGTTTTAACCGGTTTTTGCGAGAAACCGGTTTTTCATGAATTTTGGTTTTGAAAGTGAAAATTAACCGGTTAAAACCAAATTTGAACACCCCCCGCCCCCGCCTCTTTCACAAGCACGGTCAAGACGTTGCGATATCATTTAGTTACAAAATAGTCGCATCAAGTCGCATGCATGTTCGCAACGTCGCCGCCACACAGTGGGTCGAAACTATGATTTTAATAACATAGGCGTCAATTTCGTTTTTTTTGCGTTTTCTGTATGCGGATGGATAGAACTCAGCTTCAATAATAAATATCTCTTGACGTTTTTCTCTAAACTTAATAGTTTGTGCAGAAAAATGAATTTTGTTTTTTTTATTTATTTATTTATTTAACGATTTATGTACACTGAATACAGAAAAAAAGACAGGAATAGAAAACAGGTACAAAGGTAATGCTTATTTCTATAGAAATCTCTTCCAGCATACCTGCGAAAGGAGAGTAAATAGAAAGAGATGTAGACACAGTGCGTAAAAAGAATACATTTTTTGTATGGAACGGATCAAATAAAATCAAATTTCTGCTAAGTACCGTTAGATCCCGCTTTGCAACGTTATTTTTCTTATACCTTGTGTCATTCACTATCATTTGATGCTATGAACATTTGCATAACGTTGCAACTCTGCCCAAAAATGATGATTGAAAAATGAAAAAAATACATAGAATAAAAAGCTTTATTTTCGTACGTTATTTTAGTTCAATTTTAATATGAAATACAACGACAAAAATAAAATAGTAAGACAAAAGACGAATTAATACAGGTAAGTTCCTAATCAGTAACAAAAATACATTTAAAAGATCTCATATACGCTTAAATTGGTAGGTACTCGTAATAATATGTTATTTTTAAAAGAGGATACGAATGTGCTCTTTTATGTAAAAATGTATACTTACTTAGGAAAAAGGTAAATAGTAGTAAAACGTACATAATAAAGCTACTTACAAAAGATACATAGTAAAGGTACACAATAATACACCTAATTAGGACTAAGAATATACAACACTAATACTTACAAAAAAAAATCTATAAGTACACTTACAATCTATCAAAATCTTATTCACTATCGCTAGGACTATCTTGTAAATTATTTACATCAATAAAATCTAAATCGGATTCTGTTGGAAAACTCATCAGAAGCTCTTTGACTTTGGAGAGAGACCCATATTTTGTCTTTTCATTTGAGGTCTTAGACTTATGATCTATCGTATCTATATCTTCGTTTGTCGCCGTTCTACTTAATTTTCTAGAATGGCTCTCTCTGTAATTCCGAAAATCTTTATTGCGAGCCTCTCCTGCTTCTTCCGACAGTTTACCGACAGGTATGGCACCAAAATGCTTAATTATGTCAGCCCCATGTACCAACAATTTGTGAACACTGGATGCCATATAATACCATGGATATTCCTCACCGGACACGGAAGTTTCGGGAGGTTCCTGCACATCATCGGGCGGGAGGAAGCGCCCGGGTCTCACCATTGTGACGATCGCCCGGAGGACACGGTGGAGCACACTGTGGCAGTCTGCCCAGCTTGGGCGGAGCACCGCCGTGCCCTCGTAGAGGCGATCGGCGGCGGCGATCTCTCGCGTCCGGCCCTGGTCCAGGCCATGGTCCGGAGCGAGAGGGAATGGGAAGCGGTCATCTCCTTCTGCGAAGCAGTAATGCTAGCAAAGGAGGTGACCGGGCGTTTGAGGGAGAGATCATCTACCCAACCCAGCCGCCGCGGGAGACGCCCCGGGCGCCGGGCGCCGCGAGACGACTCCCGGCCACCGTAGATGCGGGCCTGTGGACGGTGAGCAATGGGTAGCTCGCCGTCCGTCCGTCGATTGACGACAGGCCGTGTCGACGGCGCGTTCGTGTTTCACGCGCGCCTCAAAGAGATGTCAGCAAAGCAGAGGGGCTTGCCAGAGCCTCCGCCTGCCGGGGTTGCGGGTTGTTCGAAAGAGATACCGCGGCCCCGGAACGTAAAGGGCAACAGAAGGAACATGGGTGGGTTTTAGTCAGTACAAGTCTGACATGCCCCCCCGCTCCGCCCAGAGCGGGGGAAGTCATTAGATGATATCCCACCCGAAAAAAAAATACCATAGATATAAATTAACATTTATTTTAGCAGTATCATTACAATATTCGAAAAATTTTGTAAGGGCCACGCGCTCTCCAGATGCCACAGTCTGAAGAATCACGTGAAACCTTTCAATTAACTCTTAACTAATTCCTGTTATGCGGGCTGTTGTTGGTGGATCTCTAAAAAATCTTTTAGCAGTATTGCCATCATTTGTTGAGCCTACTCCTTGCTTGATAATATCAATGAGTAAACCGGTTTCACTCTAAAATGCTTGTTGCTGTATAGCGCTCTTTTTGAGCATATTTTTTTCTTTATCATCGCCCCTGCAACTCCATTTTTAGGGTTCCGTAGTCAACTAGGAACCTATTATAGTTTCGCCATGTCTGTCTGTCCGTCCGTCCGTCCGTCCGTCCGTCCGTCCTCGCTTAATCTCTGTGACCGTTAGCACTAGAAAGCTGAAATTTGGTACCAATATGTATATCAATCACGCCGACAAAGTGGTAAAATAAAAATTGGAAAAAAATGTTTTATTAGGGTAGCCACCCTATATGTAAAGTGGGAAGTGTTTTTTTTTTAATTTCAACCCTAACGTGTGATATATTGTTGGAAAGGTATTTAAAAATGAATAGGGGTTTACTAAAATCATTTTTTGATAATGTCTATAATTTCGGAAATAATCGCTCCAAAAGTAAAAAACAATGTGTGTCCCCCCCCTCTAACTTTTGAACCATAAGTTTAGAAAATATGAAAAAAATCTGAAAAGTAGAACTTTATAAGGACTTTCTAGGAAAATCATTTTGAACTTGATTGACACAACAGTTTTTGTACAAAATAGACAAAAAGTTGTACAAAATAATTTCCTCCTCCACCTTTAAACTCATAAGTGGGAACACTTATTGTGACGGACGGGAAACTACGGAACCCTACACTGAGCGTGGCCCGACACGCTCTTGGCCGGTTTTTTGAACTCCAAACGATAAGCTGCAAAGAAAGAGGAATGACACTTTATAAAAGGATTTTAAACATAAATGAAGCAGAAAAATAAAAAAAAATAAAATAAAAAATAAAAATCGTTTATTTTCAGGCGTCAACGGCCCATAGCTTGTTAGTAATCAGTACAAACTTAAAAACTATGTTAGTATGTAACACTTAGCCACACTTAGGTACAACAATAAAAATAATACACCAATACACATTAAAAATACAGCCAAGGTTAGAGGAAGATTTATCAAGTCCCATGTCTGACATGCAGCTTGATAAATCTATCCATTGTAGGCCCTTCCATCCTTTCTGCAAACACCTTCAGAATGGTATTGCTGCTTCCCCTCAATCTGCGTATCACTGATGCAACTTTTTTGCGCATGATCGCGAAATAATCGTTAGTGTGCGCATCCGCGAACATCCCTGACGCACTACAGTAAGGTGGAAGCCCCAACAGCGCCCTGAAGGCGTTATTGTATTGAATGCGCAGTGCGCTGTCTGCTTTTTGGGTATGATTAGCCCACAGACTGCTGGTGTAAAATATTTGACAAAACGCCTTAAAAAGTGTTATTTTAACCGGAACTGAACAACCAGCAAACCTGCGTGCCAGCATGTTTCCCCTCACAGCCAGCGCCCTGCGCTCTCTCTCCATATCTAAGTCATCTTTTAGATCCTCCGTAACAATATGGCCCAAATATTTAAATTGTGATACCCTGTTCAAAGGTAAACCGTTCAGTTCTACAGGCGGGACATTTGAGGGACTTTTATTTCTTCCTCTAAACACCAATATCTCACTTTTCGTGGGATTATATTTTAGCCCATGCTGCTCAGCGTATTTTTCACATATAGTGAGTAACTTTCTGATTCCCCCAATTGAAGGGCTCAGCAGCACCATATCGTCTGCGTAACTTAAATTATTTAAACTAACTCCGTCTACATGGCAACCGACATGTGTGCTGCTGAGCTCAACAAGCAAGTTGTTAACATAAATATTAAATATTCTCGGGGAAGTAAGACCCCCCTGTCTCACACCACATTTCAGTCTATATGGGTCTGATAATGCATTGGACCATTTAACAAAGTTCCTCTGCTTTTCATACCAGATAGATAATATTGACACCAATGCAGCCGGAACTCCCGCCCTCCGAAGCTTCTCCCATAAAACCTTGTATGAAACCAGGTCGAACGCTTTGGAAAGGTCCAGGAAACAAGCATACACTGGTGTCTTCCTGTCCGTATAATATTTGACAGTGTGCTTTAACGCAAGTATTGCACTCTCTGTAGACAGCCCCGCACGAAAACCGAACTGTGTGTCGTGTAGTTTTGTATAGTTACTTAGGTGCGCGTCAAGCACACTGTCAAACACTTTGGCTATCACAGTTGCCAATGATATTGGCCTATAGTTCCCTTTGTCAGCTATGTCTCCCGTCCGATTCTTTACAATAGGTACCACTAACGTATCCAGCATCTCTTGTGGAAGGTACGAATGGCACACACAGAGATTTAAAAACATGGTTAATACTCTTGGCAAGTGCACACCAGCATTTTGGAGATGCTCGATGCTGAGTCCATCATGCCCAGGAGACTTTCCCCGCTTCATACATTTAATGACTGCTTTTATTTCGGTACACGTAAATTTAAAGGGTGTTCCTGATTGATAAGACTCAGCATCGTTCACCCTTCCCACAGACTCAAGAGGTGAGCTAACAATAAACTGCTCTTTAAATATATTAGCTATCCCAGTGTGGTCACTCTCACCCTCCACACTAGCTGGTAAGCTTGGAGAGACATTGAGCTTTTTAGTACCTTTCCAGAACGACGAGAAACATTTCTTAGAATGGAGCGAGGCCAGTATATCCATTGCAATTTTTTCCTGGTTCTTAATGACCCATTTCAATTTTGATTTAAATACTTTACGACTTAATATCATGTCCTCATAGATAGGCCCACTACTGGGTTCCCCATACCAAATCCACAACTTAAACGTAGACCTTGCCCGAGTATGAAACTCTTTGACATGCTTGTTCCAGCCTTTTATAACTTTCTTTCTACTAATGGCTTTAGATACTCTGTTTACACTAGCTGATTCACTTAATATAGATACTATGTCTGTATACATCGAATCCAACAATAACCTATGATTCGGATTGTCACAAAAAATATCAGCACATAGCTCAAAATCCTTAGGAAAATCTAAATTTTTCAGTTTGTTATTGCACATATACGAGTACTCCTTTATTTCGTCAGGGCTTCTCTCACCCCATCGAACACCGTTAAGCGATGATTCAATTACACAAGTTTTTAATCTAATAACATTTATATCACATTCAATTTTTAAGGGAAAGTGATCTGACCAAAACGTATCATAGATAACCTCAACATTTACAATTGATTTTCCCGCCGCTTGTGTGACAAGACAGTGGTCAAGCCAGCGCTTACACCCGTGTGAGTCACTAATGAACGTGTAAGTTTGCGATAATCTGCCTAAGTAATCTACGTCCGCACATAATAATTCCTGCTCACTACAAAAGCTAATAAGTTCATTCCAAAATGACTCACCCGGGTGCGCGTTGAAATCTCCCAACACATACACTGACTCAACATTATTATTTTGTATAATAGAATACATCTCGCTAAGACACTCCGTATAAAGTGGTAAATTTTCACGACAATCCGTCGGCATATACATGTTTATAACTAAAAAACACCGGTTGTTCACCACTATATTCACTGCACATATACGGTCACTGATACTTTGTACCTCACTCACGTAGCTAAATGCAGTTTTACGCCATAGTATGGCGAGCCCTCCGTAGGGTCTTCCTTTACAGATGCCAGCTGACGTATCCACTGAAGACTTTCCCGTGTAACTAAATTCCTGATCAACACTATCAAGAAAGGTTAGATCATGGGGGTATAACCACGTTTCTTGTAGCAAAACAATATCAGCTGTTTTGCACAGTGAACGCACACAGTTCACCGACCTTTTGATATTTTTGCAATTGAATGTTATTACGTTCATTTTTGAAATACTATCCATTATTTGATTTTGTTATTGCCTCACCCCCAAAAATTGAATTATTTTTGTCTTCCCTTCTATTCTTGAAATGAATAAAACGCCTAAAAGTCACGCCATCAGGCCATATCTGGTCATCTAGAAAAACATCTAGTTTGTTTTTGTTAACAAGCACTTTAAAGGCATTGTATGGCTTTTCCCTCTTCATCGTAATTTTCTCAAGCAAAACGATCTCCGTGGTTTTATTTTTGATATATTTGCATATGTCATCCACCGCTACCTCCTTGTTCACATTGGATATAAACAAAGGGATTTTAACATCCGCTGCTTTAAATTTCTCCGACACATCCGTAGTCGCTTTGCCCATTTTACCCGTAAAACGATTTTTTGAACGCCGTTTTTGCACTAAAGTCCAATTGTCCGTTGGTTTTTTGGGCGTTTTCCATTCACCATTCCTTGCGACCTCCGCCATAGTAGGTCTTTTTAATTGCCTGGCTTCTGTATGACAAACAGCTGACTCCGACAACACTTCGCACATTTCGTTTTCCAATAGTGTTGAGTTAATCGGTGCAGGCGCACCTGTTAAGATCGCCTCGGTGTGTGTGCAAGCGAGAGAGCGATATTTTGGTGACTCAGTGCGCTCGCGCTCTGCACTCGCACACCTCGTGAGAAAAGGATGTAGTAAAAATATAATATATACTAACCGATGTGAAGTAAGCACTCCATGCTTCTTATCCAGGCATGTAAAGATGACAATCCATAATGGTACATATCTTCGTTTTTTTCTCTTTGAGCAATTGATGGTAAATTGTTCATCTCGGACGGTTTTGCTTTGCAAATATCACAGACAGACGATGATGTCTATGACAAATATGAAGTAATTTTGCCGTGTATCATCGTCATGATCAATTTATGCGTTACTTCAATTCGATTGAAGTTCATCTATTTCTTTTTCTATGCAATTTTTTGTACTTACCACTGTTGACTGTGTAACTTGTGTAACAATTCTTTGGTAAATTTAAACATAATCGGACAGCAATAGAATGTTGATGAGGGTCGGTCGTTTTCCCAAACAATTGTGCCATCAGATTGTTGAAGCCTTACAGGAACTAGACTGGCCATGAATATAGTTGAATCATCAAAGTCTATTTCCGTCTTTTGTTGTAATTACTTTGACCTGAGGTTCCATCAAAACCCCATTTGCTTATAAGCACTAAATCTTTTGCCGAGCTCAAACCCAAAGCAATCACATCTAATAGCTTGCAGTTTAATAGCAGCTCCATCTTTTGTTATAGTTACGTTTTCTTTTCCTGGGTAACATTGTGACTTTTCTTGCTTAATTTTATAATAAGAAGGGTATAAGTCCGACCCATTTTTACTTGCTGCTCTCTTAGACTTATATACTGCCATCTACTTAATTTAAGAAAAATCAACAAAGACAGTGCCTTATCGGGTGAATAATTATTACTTTTCACTTTTGCACTTAAACACTCCTTAACTTTTTCTAAATCTTCTGGGTTATTTAACAAATGATGCATTATTTTTCCTACATCTTCATTGCCAGTATTTCTTAAATTGGCATTTGTGGTAGCATTCAGTTCATCCGTGGATATTGTCAACGATTTGTTGATTTCATCAACACGTCTCCGTTTTTGTCTGGATCTCAATTCCTCGAAAGGTTTTCGAGGTGTAAATGTAGATGCTGAATCTTCTGCTGTAGATGGTGGTAGATTTTCAACATCTTTTTTATCACAAACCTCAAACATTCTTTGTTCAGTGTCAACAGGTTCAGGTATTATTCCCGCAGGCCAACTTATTGCATTTTCCAACCAATCCCCATTTTTTCTAATAAACTCTGCCAACGTGCGGCTACTTCGCTCCCACCTTGCATTTATATTTGAACAAAATCGCGTACAGATTTTTTGGAGTTCAGCACTGTTTTCCTCAGACACATTATTTTTTTCTTGTAGAAATTGGAAAAGGTTTGAACTATTCGACAATGAGTGCAGCTGCTCTCTTAAAATCATAAATAAATCTAATTTTTTAACTAAACCTTCCATTATAGCCAAAAAGGTATGATCACAATCACTGGATGTTAGAAGTAGTACGAATAAACGAATACTAATTAATATAAAATAAATGTGGGCTACATTTATTTTATATTAATTAGTATTCGTTTTTATACCAGTGACAACCAGATAACTTCTAATTTTTCTGCTTCCTATTTAATGAGGGTTTATTAACTAATGATCCTCATTAGCATTACAATAATGGCTAAAAGTGAAAACATATTTATTTATGAACTTAAAACGTTAAACTAATTAAGTTAATAAGCAAATCAAAAGAAATGCAAAATTAGATAATGGTTCACCTTTTTGATATAGTATATTAGCAAAATTAAGATATTAGAGATTTAATAATATTCTTGTTAGTTGTTAAGTACATACCTGTATTATTAAGTGTTTACTTTCTATTTCATATTAAAATTGACCTAGAAGAACTTACGGAAATAAAAATTAAGCTTTTAGTTCTATGTATTTTTTTTAATTTTTTCGATCATAATTTTTGGGCAGAGTTGCAACTTTATGCAAATGTTCATAGCATCAATTGATAGTGAATGACACAAGGTATAAGAAAAATAACGTTGCAAAGCGGGATCTAACGCTACTTAGCACAAATTTGATTTTATTTGATCAGTTCCATACAAAAAAAACACAAAACCCATTTTTCTACCCAAACTGTTAAGTTTAGAGAAAAACGTCAAGAGATATTTATTATTGAAGCTGACGAGTTCTATCCATCCGCATACAGAAAACGCAAAAAAAAACGAAATTGACCCCTATGTCACTAAAATCATAGTTTCTACCCACTGTGTGGCGTAGGTTTGCTCGACGCTTTGTTTGCGGGCGCGCAAAAAACTAAGCAAGTCGAAACATGAATCTACCCGCACCATTTAAGTTCTTCGGTTGTATTTGACGTCCTCAGATCAAACATTTGTTTTTTCCAAATTTTTTCTGGGGTACTAAATGTACTAATGTCACTATAACTTGTTGGAAGTGTTAAAAAAGTAGACGAAAAATATTTACGAATTACGGAATTAACCGGTTAATTTGGGTGTCAAAACCGTTTGTGCTTATGTAACCGGTAACCTTTATCATTTGGGTTACATATGAACTGTTCACTTGTTTAACCGGTTAATGAAGGAACGATATATTTACCGGTATTTTATCGAAATTAACCGCTCTTTTCAAACCGGTTCAGAGCCCTGCTTCCAACAAGTTATAGTGACATTTGTACATTTAGTACCCCAGAAAAAATTAGGAAAAAACAAATGTTTGATCTGAGGACGTCAAATACAACCGAAGAACTTAAATGGTGCGGGTAGATTCATGTTTCAACTTGCTTAGTTTTTTGCGCGCCCGCAAACAAAGCGTCGAGCAAACCTACGCCACACAGTGGGTAGAAACTATGATTTTAGTGACATAGGGGTAAATTTCGTTTTTTTTTTGCGTTTTCTGTATGCGGATGGATGAACTCGTCAGCTTCAATAATAAATATCTCTTGACGTTTTTCTCTAAACTTAACAGTTTGGGTAGAAAAATGGGTTTTGTGTTTTTTTTGTATGGAACTGATCAAATAAAATCAAATTTGTGCTAAGTAGCGTTAGATCCCGCTTTGCAACGTTATTTTTCTTATACCTTGTGTCATTCACTATCAATTGATGCTATGAAAATTTGCATAAAGTTGCAACTCTGCCCAAAAATGATGATCGAAAAAATGAAAAAAAATACATAGAACTAAAAGCTTAATTTTTTATTTCCGTAAGTTCTTCTAGGTCAATTTTAATATGAAATAGAAAGTAAACACTTAATAATACAGGTATGTACTTAACAACTAACAAGAATATTATTAAATGCCCATGTGTGAGTGTTATGTAATTTTATTGACTCGACGGTTGCCCTGGTGGTTGAGAGATTGTCATGCTCACTTAAATGTCTCGCTGATGGTGGCGGGTGTGTCGGGTCATTTAGCTCCCTTCAAAATGGTCGAGCTGAATGGGGCTGATCCATACGTCATGTTCGTGAACGGGCGCTGTCAGTTGGGACTAATCATCTCTTAGCTACCACGGTTTGTTTTAATTCTTCTATTAAACTCGTGATAATTATTGCTTTTACTCTGGACGCTCTAAATGTGCTCGTTTTTCTACATCGTTCTCACATTATGTATAATCTCAACATGAATGATGTATCCATGATTTTATAAAATATTATGATTTAAAAGAGTGTCCATGGAGTTTCTTGCCCATTCTTCTCCATAGAGATCTACGCTTTGGAATGGGCAACTACAGTACTTTCACAAGTTATTATGTCTTCTGACTGGGACTGTAGCAGCATCATTTTTTTGTTCTTGTTTTTATGACATTCAAAAGTGCCTGTAATGGTCTAATTGAAATAAATGCTTTGAGTCTGAGTTTGAGTTTGAAATCTCTAATATCTTAATTTTGCTAATATACTATATCAAAAAGGTGAACCATTATCTAATTTTGCATTTCTTTTGATTTGTTTATTAACATAATTAGTTTAACGTTTTAAGTTCATAAATAAATTTAATATGTTTTCACTTTTAGCCATTATTGTAATGCTAATGAGGATCATTAGTTAATAAACCCTCATTAAATAGGAAGCAGAAAAATTAGAAGTTATCTGTTTGTCACTGGTATAAAAACGAATACTAATTAATATAAAATAAATGTAGCCCACATTTATTTTATACTAGCTTTCGCCCGCGGCTTCGCTCGCGTTAAATTCGGTATAACACACCAAACAGACCTGCAGTTTTTGCTCTTGCGCCTGATAGATTTGTAATAGCAACGCTAAGTTTTCTCTTTTCTTCCCTCGTTCTCCCTCATATCCCACTTTTTTTTAATAAAAGTTAGCCTATGTCCGTCTCCTGGTTCCCAACTATCTCTGTACCAAAATTCATCAAAATCGGTTTAGCCATTAAAGCGTGAAGAGGTAACAAACAAACAAACAAACAAACAAACAAACTCACTTTCGCTTTTATAATATTAGTAAGGATTAATTAGTATTCGTTTATTTGTACTACTTCTAACATCCAGTGATTGTGATCATACCTTTTTGGCTATAATGGAAGGTTTAGTTAATAATTTAGATTTATTTATGATTTTAAGAGAGCAGCTGCACTCATTGTCGAATAGTTCAAACCTTTTCCAATTTCTACAAGAAAAAAATAATGTGTCTGAGGAAAACAGTGCTGAACTCCAAAAAATCTGTACGCGATTTTGTTCAAATATAAATGCAAGGTGGGAGCGAAGTAGCCGCACGTTGGCAGAGTTTATTAGAAAAAATGGGGATTGGTTGGAAAATGCAATAAGTTGGCCTGCGGGAATAATACCTGAACCTGTTGACACTGAACAAAGAATGTTTGAGGTTTGTGATAAAAAAGATGTTGAAAATCTACCACCATCTACAGCAGAAGATTCAGCATCTACATTTACACCTCGAAAACCTTTCGAAGAATTAAGATCCAGACAAAAACGGAGACGTGTTGATGAAATCAACAAATCGTTTACAATATCCCCGGATGAACTGAATGCTACCACAAATGCCAATTTAAGAAATACTGGCAATGAAGATGTAGGAAAAATAATGCATCATTTGTTAAATAACCCAGAAGATTTAGAAAAAGTTAAGGAGTGTTTAAGTGCAAAAGTGAAAAGTAATCAATATTCACCCGATAAGGCACTGTCTTTGTTGATTTCTCTTAAATTAAGTAGATGGCAGTATATAAGTCTAAGAGAGCAGCAAGTAAAAATGGGTCGGACTTATACCCTTCTTATTATAAAATTAAGCAAGAAAAGTCACAATGTTACCCAGGAAAAGAAAACGTAACTATAACAAAAGATGGAGCTGCTATTAAACTGCAAGCTATTAGATGTGATTGCTTTGGGTTTGAGCTCGGCAAAAGATTTAGTGCTTATAAGCAAACTAGCTTCTGCCCGCGGCTTCGCTCGCGTTAAATTCGGGGTGACACAGTTCCCCTTGCGCCTTATTGATTTGTAATAGCAACGCTAAGTTTTCCCTTTTCTTCCCTCTTTCTCCCTCACATCCCACTTTTTTCAAAAAAATATTAGCCTATGTCCGTCTCCTGGTTCCCAACTATCTCTGTACCAAAATTCATCAAAATCGGTTTATCCATTAAAGCGTGAAGAGGTAACAAACAAACAAACAAACTCACTTTCGCTTTTATAATATTAGTAAGGACTAGCTTTTGCCCACGGCTTCGCTCGCGTTAAATTCGGGGTGACACAGTTCCCCTTGCGCCTTATTGATTTGTAATAGCAACGCTAAGTTTTCCCTTTTCTTCCCTCTTTCTCCCTCACATCCCACTTTTTTCAAAAAAATATTAGCCTATGTCCGTCTCCTGGTTCCCAACTGTCTCTGTACCAAAATTCATCAAAATCGGTTTATCCATTAAAGCGTGAAGAGGTAACAAACAAACAAACAAACTCACTTTCGCTTTTATAATATTAGTAAGGATAAGGATAGTAAGGATGGGGTTTTGATGGAACCTCAGGTCAAAGTAATTACAACAAAAGACGGAAATAGACTTTGATGATTCAACTATATTCATGGCCAGTCTAGTTCCTGTAAGGCTTCAACAATCTGATGGCACAATTGTTTGGGAAAACGACCGACCCTCATCAACATTCTATTGCCGTCCGATTATGTTTAAATTTACCAAAGAATTGTTACACAAGTTACACAGTCAACAGTGGTAAGAACAAAAAATTTCATAGAAAAAGAAATAGATGAACTTCAATCAAATTGAAGTAACGCATAAATTGATCATGACGATGATACACGGCAAAATTACTTCATATTTGTCATAGACATCATCGTCTGTCTGTGATATTTGCAAAGCAAAACCGTCCGAGATGAACAATTTACCATCAATTGCTAAAAGAGAAAAAAAACGAAGATATGTACCATTATGGATTGTCATATTTACATGCCTGGATAAGAAGCATGGAGTGCTTACTTCACATCGGTTAGTATATATTATATTTTTACTACATCCTTTTCTGCTTCATTTATGTTTAAAATCCTTTTATAAGGTGTCATTCCTCTTTCTTTGCAGCTTATCGTTTGGAGTTCAAAAAATGGAGTTGCAGGGGCGATGATAAAGAAAAAAATATGCTCAAAAAGAGCGCTATACAGCAACAAACATTTTAGAGTGAAACCGGTTTACTCATTGATATTATCAAGCAAGGAGTAGGCTCAACAAATGATGGCAATACTGCTAAAAGATTTTTTAGAGATCCACCAACAACAGCCCGCATAACAGGAATTAGTTAAGAGTTAATTGAAAGGTTTCACGTGATTCTTCAGACTGTGGCATCTGGAGACCGCGTGGCCCTTACAAAATTTTTCGAATATTGTAATGATACTGCTAAAATAATTGTTAATTTATATCCATGGAATTTTTTTTTTCGGGTGGGAAATCATCTAATGACTTCCCCCGCTCTGGGCGGAGCGGGGGGGCATGTCAGACTTGTACTGACTAAAACCCACCCATGTTCCTTCTGTTGCCCTTTACGTTCCGGGGCCGCGGTATCTCTTTCGAACAACCCGCAACCCCGGCAGGCGGAGGCTCTGGCAAGCCCCTCTGCTTTGCTGACATCTCTTTGAGGCGCGCGTGAAACACGAACGCGCCGTCGACACGGCCTCTCGTCAATCGACGGACGGACGGCGAGCTACCCATTGCTCACCGTCCACAGGCCCGCATCTACGGTGGCCGGGAGTCGTCTCGCGGCGCCCGGCGCCCGGGGCGTCTCCCGCGGCGGCTGGGTTGGGTAGATGATCTCTCCCTCAAACGCCCAGCCACCTCCTTTGCTAGCATTACTGCTTCGCAGAAGGAGATGAGCGCTTCCCATTCCCTCTCGCTCCGGACCATGGCCTGGACCAGGGCCGGACGCGAGAGATCGCCGCCGCCGATCGCCTCTACGAGGGCACGGCGGTGCTCCGCCCAAGCTGGGCAGACCGCCACAGTGTGCTCCACCATGTCCTCCGGGCGATCGTCACAATGGTGAGACCGCTGCGCGCTTCCTCCCGCCCGATGATGTGCAGGAACCTCCCGAAACTTCCGTGTCCGGTGAGGAATATCCATGGTATTATATGGCATCCAGTGTTCACAAATTGTTGGTACATGGGGCTGACATAATTAAGCATTTTGGTGCCATACCTGTCGGTAAACTGTCGGAAGAAGCAGGAGAGGCTCGCAATAAAGATTTTCGGAATTACAGAGAGAGCCATTCTAGAAAAGTAAGTAGAACGGCGACAAACGAAGATATAGATACGATAGATCACAAGTCTAAGACCTCAAATGAAAAGACAAAATATGGGTCTCTCTCCAAAAGTCAAAGAGCTTCTGATGAGTTTTCCAACAGAATCCGATTTAGATTTTATTGATGTAAATAATTTACAAGATAGTCCTAGCGATAGTGAATAAGATTTTGATAGATTGTAAGTGTACTTATAGATTTTTTTTTGTAAGTATTAGTGTTGTATATTCTTAGTCCTAATTAGGTGTATTATTGTGTACCTTTACTATGTATCTTTTGTAAGTAGCTTTATTATGTACGTTTTACTACTATTTACCTTTTTCCTAAGTAAGTATACATTTTTACTTAAAAGAGCACATTCGTATCCTCTTTTAAAAATAACAAATTATTACGAGTACCTACCAATTTAAGCGTATATGAGATCTTTTAAATGTATTTTTGTTACTGATTAGGAACTTACCTGTATTAATTCGTCTTTTGTCTTATTATTTTATTTTTGTCATTGTATTTCATATTAAAATTGAACTAAAAGAACGTACGAAAATAAAGTTTTATTCTATGTATTTTTTTCATTTTTTCAATCATCATTTTTGGGCAGAGTTGCAACTTTATGCAAATGTTCATAGCATCAAATGATAGTGAATGACACAAGGTATAAGAAAAATAACGTTGCAAAGCGGGATCTAACGGTACTTAGCAGAAATTTGATTTTATTTGATCCGTTCCATACAAAAAAAAACAAAATTCATTTTTCTGCACAAACTATTAAGTTTAGAGAAAAACGTCAAGAGATATTTATTATTGAAGCTGAGTTCTATCCATCCGCATACAGAAAACGCAAAAAAAAACGAAATTGACGCCTATGTCATTAAAATCATAGTTTCGACCCACTGTGTGGCGGCGACGTTGCGAATTTGCATGCGACTTGATGCGACTATTTTGTAACTAAATGATATCGCAACGTCTTGACCGTGCTTGTGAAAGAGGCGGGGGCGGGGGGTGTTCAAATTTGGTTTTAACCGGTTAATTTTCACTTTCAAAACCAAAATTCATGAAAAACCGGTTTCTCGCAAAAACCGGTTAAAACCGGTAAAGTGCAAACCTTAACCTAAATCGATTTCGGTTTGGGGTCAATGACCGTAACCGGTTAAGAATTTCAACCGGTTTCCGAGCCCTGTTCAAAACAGTACATTGATGTTGGTTATTTGATTGGTTTCCGAGTGGCATTTCTGAGTGTGGAAATTGGGACAACATTGTTGTATTGGGTTTCCCATCTTTAAAAACAATGTAAGTGGAATAACAGTAAATAAATATTTTGCCATTTTTATTTATTGGTTTACCTACAAATGTTACACTGATAAATAAAAACAATACAGTCACAAAGAATTCAACAAACCCACGAATACTGAAACGTCACTCAAAATTTAAGGGCTGCTTAACATTTGAGCAGCTCCTAAACTTTAGATTTCGTATTGTCAAACGTCACTTTTGAGTATCTGTTAAATATAAGTGCTACTTAAATTTTGAGTGACGTTTCAGTATTCGGGGGTAAGTGTCCAATATGATGCGGCAAACACAGATAGCAAAAATAAAATTTGAGTAAAAGACAAGAAAAGGTACAGAAATAACACTTACGGCGCGGTAACAAGCTAATATTTAGGTATTCGCGGAAGTGAGGCTAGCTGCATACTGGGCATGGTCTGACACAAGTACACGACAGTATTGCATCGAAAGAATAGAAATAAGGTCGAAAATATTTCGGTGTTTGATTTTATTTGAATATCATGTCCGCCAAAATGTAGGTCATTTTGCAGTTTTAATTGAATATAAAAAAAATACAGTTCCGTGTTTGAAAATTTTAGATATCTCTTTAGTCTATAAAATTTCCTTTGTTATAGATATAAAAAATATGAGGTTGTCGCTGAAAAAATTGAGAATTACGAGACGAAAAAAAGGTTTTCGTGGTCTTTTTAAACATTTTTTTTTCGTAATACTAGACCACTTTTTACTTTATGTACTGAACTATACACGGTAATTTTAACTTTGCGACGAAAATCTAGACGTTTTACGAAGTGTTTGCTTTGTACAGCGCCCAATACATATCTTTTACAATGTTTACGACGGTGTGCTTAACATGATAAGATAATCCAGCTAAACATTATTTACGTGGACTTGGCTCATGAATTGCCCGAGTGAAATGCAACAGATATCGATCTGGTCGTCATTATTGTTAAGAAGTCGGCAAAGTCTTGGAATAAGAGAATTGGAACCTGAAACCGACTCACGGAATGGTGGTCGTAATAGTTTAATAAGGTTACGTGGATAATTATGGGGTAGATTAAAATTTAATTTGCTTTTAGTGTTAGATTCTAGTTGTGCCACACAATGATCGAAAATAAGGCGAGGTATCTAGACGACACTGAATTTCACGACTCACTACCTACTCATCAACATCTGTCTAACTTATTTTCAACTATGTTGGAGTCAGCATTTGCAAAAATAACTCTGGATAAAGCGAAATTACGGTTTGAGACAGAAATAAAACCGAAAAGAAAAAAACTAAAAAGTGGAAAATAACTTTACTTCCGAAAGGTTTCGTTGACTTTTTTGCCACCGACTTTCGGAAGTAAAGTTATTTTCCGCATTAAAGTTTTTCTTTTTGGAAGCCGGTTTTATTTTTACAAAAGAGTTTTTTTTTTATTTCAGCATTTTTAGTTATGGTATAGTTATATCACATGATGTTTATCGAGTATTCATTTTTCAATACTTCCAAAATATCGGGGATCAAAATAAATAGTTGACATTCTAAATATCCCATTTTTATTAAAATCCGAGGGATAAAATGCTTTTGCTGTAATGCTCACTTTGCAGAGCCACTATCGAAAATGGAACAAAGTATAAACGAACGTTATAAACGAACTAAAACGCCCAACCGACTACAACGCCAAATATTGTATGCATTTCGAAAGTGGATCCAGGAATAGACCGTAATAAACCAAATATTCTTCTAACAAAAAATCTACAATAACCTACCAGACAACGGCATACATATTTACAGCGTCTTATAGTAGCATTGTAATGTATCCATATAAACCTACTAGCTTTTGCCCGCGGCTTTGTGGTAACACAGTTGCCCTTTCCTGATTCACAGGTATTTGCTACCTGTAGTTTTTGCCCTTGCGCCTTATTAATTGTGATAGCAATGCTAAGTTTTTCCCTTTTCATCCTTCTTTCTCCCTCATTTCTCACTTTTTTTAAATGAATGAAAGCTTATATCCGTCTCCAGGGTCTAAACTATCTTTGTACCAAAATTCATCAAAATCGGTTCAGCTATATAAGCGTGAAGACGTAACAAACTCACTTTCGCTTTTATAATATTAGTAAGGATAGACGAGAGTTTATCGTAACATTGGAAAATTCTTGAATCATTCCTTTGTTTGTAATACGATTTCGAAGAGGACGGTTTAGGGTCCTCTTACAAACGGCTTTGTTGGTTGGTCGGCTGTTTTTTTTTTAAGAACGTTGCCCCACACTAGGAATTTCTCCTGTATCGTGGGTGCGTTTACAAACATTTAAACTCATATACACAAACAGCCAGACCCGGAACAACTATCTGTAGGCCATACAAATATTTGTTCCGTGCGGAGATCGAACCCGCGACACGCAGCGCAGCAGTCGATCGCTCAGCCACTGCGCCAACCGTGTTGTCAATACTTAATAATGTTGTTAATAACCGTCACCGTCATCTTTTAGCTGCCACGGTTCATTTATAATTTATTTTATTTTTAATGAATTTTGCTTTTACTCTAGACGCTATTGCTACGCTGTGCACGTCTTTCTATATCGTTCTCACATATTTGTATAATCTCAACACAAATGATGTAAATACAATTTTGTAATATTATAATTTAAAAGAGTGTCCATGGAGTTTCTTACCCATTCTTCTCCATAGAGATCAACGCTGGAATGTGTGGAAAGTACTGTAGTTGCTACAGTACTTTCATAAGTTATTATATAAGTTATTGTGACCGGGACTGTAGCTTCATCATTTTGTTTCTTGACATTCAAAAGTGCCTGTAATGGTCTAATTGAAATAATTGCTTTGAGTTTAAGTTTGAGTTTCTTGGTATTACGCATTGCTCACAATGCCTATATCAGTTCAGAGTTCGTGGCTAAATAATGCCCGCTTGCATCAATCTTCAGGTTACGCTGCGCTTGCCCAGGTTGGTCTGTGGACCACCCATCACATATTGACTTTCTTTCGCACCTCGAAAGCACGTTAAGCCGTCGGTCCTGACTGTTATTTGTAGATCTTCAGTACAGCCAAAATGTCTGACAAACAAAGGGTATCGTATAACCCAGTACAAACTGGATTGTGGAAGTCAGATAGAAAGTCGCTACATGTAAAATACTAGTATTCAGTTGAATCCGGTAAGACTGGAAGTTGAAACCTACATTGTTGTGAAAAAGGCTAAGCAGATGATGATGCCTGTTTCAGTTTAAAGTTTAAATGTACAGACGCCTGCACATCAAGCTACCCGAAACTGTCAATTTTTCTTAATGAACCTTGAACCTAATACTTTAGAAATAAAGTCGAAAATCTATCAAAGAAATCTGACAGATTGTAGTAGCTTGATGTGCAGGCGTCTGTACTAGTAGCTGATTTTATCGGATGGGAAATCATCGTATAACTTCCCCCGCTCTGGGCGGAGCGAAAGAGAGTGTCCGACTTGTACTGACTAAAACCTACCCATGTTTTTGTCCTTTTGTTCCGTGGCCGCGTATCTCGGATTGTGTAAGGAATGATATGAAGGAGAAAGGAGTAAATGATGCCGTAACGTCTGATAGGGGAGAATGGAAGAAGAAAATATGTTACGCCGACCCCAAATAGAATGGGACTAGGGCAGGAAAATGATGATGATGTTTTGTGGCCGCGTATCTCTTTTGAATAACCCGCAACTCCGGCAGGCAATGGCCCTGACAGACCACTCTGTTTTGCTAACATCTCTTTGGGGCGCGCGTGCAACACGAACGCGCCGTCTATACGGCCTGTCGTTTTACTAGACATATGGACAGTGAGCTACTCATTGGATTATAATTATGTAACATAAACCACGCCGCATGCATGCATCAAACAAACTAGTGGCTTAGATCTGGGCCAGCACAGTTTAGAGTGCGCCAAAAGCCAAAAAAGAATAATAGTTATATTTTAATATTTTATGAGCCCATTCTCGACCATAATCTGGCCCTGAAGACAAATAAGAGGTCGACGATGGAACGAACTAGCTCAAAAATGCCTTTTACCTAGCAACTTGAATGGATCCTGGCTATAATGAAGTCTGTATTTGAAATTGGTCAAAACTGTTTCAAAGTTACGCTTTATCCTGTATGTGGAAGCAATTTTGATAAAAATAGACAGACAAATGCCTTGTTTCTTGGTTAAAATCTCAGGATTCTTCCTTTGTACCAGTACCTACGGAACCAGAGACGTGTGTTTAAGTCGCA
Source organism: Ochropleura plecta (assembly GCA_905475445.1). Taxonomy (NCBI): domain Eukaryota; kingdom Metazoa; phylum Arthropoda; class Insecta; order Lepidoptera; family Noctuidae; genus Ochropleura; species Ochropleura plecta. The sequence goes on from FR997735.1 coordinate 3,614,689, forward strand.
TTTGTGAGGGTTTATTACCCCCATAAGTACGGTACGGTACTGAATAAAATTACATACAATACAAATTGTAATAAAGTCTGTAGAGAGAAATATGAATATTATGTTATGGCTATTTATTCTCAAGTGTGACATTTTTTTTATAATAAATCCTTGTAAATAATGCACACAAAGGCATACTGTGTTTTACCTTATGTTTTTCGTGGGTATTGTTCCCGAAGATGAAGCTACGGGTATAAAAAAACCGGGTTCCGTACCTAACTTGCGACATAAACAGCCATATCTTTTGACTGCGTAGACTTAGAGGGTTGTTTTCACAGCACAAAAAGACCACCAACTTAAGGTATATATAGTTTTAATTTCAACTCGATACCTCCACGCGTTCCCGAGATAAAGAGTCTTGAAAGACACGCAATAAAAAGGTTGTTTTTTTTCCTAAAAATAAAATGAACTGGCGAACCTTTACACTGAAGAATACCGGTGTATTTTTCAGTGTAACGGAAGACCATACTTTTTCTTGTGTAATTACTTTTTATACCCATCAACAGCGAGCTGAAGATCTCGTTGCTAAATAACAACAGCAATTTCAGTCGATCGTCAGGTTAAGCCACGCTTGCCTAGGTTGGTCAGTGGATGGGTTCACCACCACCCATAAATTCCGAGTTTCCTCCGTGTCTCCTCCTCCTCCTTCCTTCTTCCTATCCTCCATCCTATCCTTTCCTTCATCCTATCCTTCGATCTTCGATCTTTGACAGTCTTTACACTAGGTGACTGCCTAACGACTTATCTTACTTACTCTTTACTTATCTAGTACTGACTGGTTTGTAGAGTTCCGATAGCTCCATTTAAAATACTGGCATTCAGCTGCATCGGTATTAAAAGGCTAGGTATATGATGTGTCACACACGGACACACACACACATATGTACACACACAACATAAAAAAACAAGTGCTACTAACTTCGATCAACAAGTACTGCTAATTAGTTTATAAGTTTTTTTTTTAATTTAACCTCTCAATTGTAATTTTAAACAATAGTATAGTTAAGTGTCTCAATATTGTTATTTTTAAGGGAAAGAGCGAGATAGTCCCAACACAAGTATTATCAATAACTTACTGGGGGTATCTCATTTATAAACAACTAGCTTTTGCCCGCGGCTTCGTTCGCGTTAAATTCGGTATAACACAGTACGTGCTACCTGCAGTTTTTACTCTTGCGTCTTATTGATTTGTAATAGCAACGCTAAGTTTTCCCCTTTCTTCCCTCGTTCTCCCTCATATCCCACTTTTTTTAAAAATTAGCCTATGTCCGTCTCCTGGTTCCCAACTATCTCTGTACCAAAATTCATTAAAATCGGTTAAGCCATTAAAGCGTGAAGAGGTAACAAACAAACTCAGTTTCGCTTTTATAATATTAGTAAGGATGTTTTGAGACAAATAAACTTTTTCATTAACAGGCTAAACTACCACTGTATTCAGCTTTGCAGAATAATTACCAAAAAATAACTACATTATTACAAAACCTTATCATATAGTGCTAGAATGCATGTCTTGTCTGAATGAGTATAGTCGTACATAACCTCGCGGGCCAACTATGTAGTTACAAGCTAGTTGCCTGTACACATATTGCTTTGGGTGACTGTACCAGGCATATGCCTGTAAGTATATACTTATCTGTTCCAGCAAGGAGACAAAACTTTAACTTAGTTTACTTAACTTAAACTTCATAATTATGAAGTTTCTAAAGACTGAACACCGCTTAGTATTAATGAAGTTCTCTGTGAAGGAACTCGTTCGGGAACTACCAGATACCTATTTGTGCCGCCAAGCAGAGTGTTGTCAAAGGAGCATGCATGTAGCCTGCGAAATTCAAATTTAACATACGATTTGCGACCATAAGATGTCCTACCGGGGTTGCGGGGTGTTCGAAAGAAATACCGCGGCCCTGAAACATATAGGGCAAAAGAGTCACCCGTGTTCCTTAACACGGGTGGGTTTTAATTAGTAAAAGTCTGTAACTCCCCCCACCAAAGAGGGGGAAGTTATTTGATGATATCCCATTCGAAAAAAAACACTCGTAATAAATTATTCCTTTTTACAATCAAGAGTGACCACAGACTAACTAGAGTGATTATTACCACTTCCCTCCATGGAGTTGTGTTGTATACAGGTGTATTAACATCCCGTACGAAATGTCCCAAAATACATATATCAAAATGCTGATTTTTCTATTTGTTTTAGTATCATGTCAGTTCATTGGGTTGTTTTATATTATTTTGTAATCTAAATACTGTTTTGTTTATTTTTAAGTATTTAAATATTTATGTATGCTGTCTTGACTTCCGTACGTTTTACTGGGTTATTGTACACACGACGACATATCAACCTATACAAAACCAGTTTATTCTGATCTCTCAACAACGGATCGTATTCACCGTGGATTTCCCGTACGATGAGAGATCCGCATAAACTGGTTTTGTATAGGTTGATGTGTCGTCGTGTGTACATTCGTCACAAAGTAAATTCGTCATATTATCACGAGTTGACCATTGAAAACCAGCGCTGTGAACCCACAGGTTCCCATAGCATCCCATAGCATACTGAGTGGTGACCTACTAGTCGCAGCCACGGCGTGCAAGCTATTTAGTTTTTTGTTCCTTATGTATTTAAAAAAAAAATGTGATGCTTTGTATGTTCAATTCTGTAAAGTAAGCAATGACTTATTGTCGGGCAGTACGTTGTCCTCTCATACTTAAGTACTAACGCTGTAACAACAACATTGTAAAACCAAATGATTTTAAAAGAGTAACCATGGAGTTTCTTGCGTGTTCTTCTCCATAGGAAACGACCAACCCGAACCGTGCATCTTTTCTCGACGTTTTATAAGTGCCCATGTAGGCCTATGTGAAATAAAAATATTCTGATTTTAATTGAATGTTTGTTTTATTGTTATTTTGTGTGCTCGTTGTCATTGCGACTAATAAATATTTTTTCTTCCTAAAATCAAATAATATCTTAAATTCGACGGTTCCTACGTACCTACATAAGGTTAAGTCAAAAACCGAGGTTTACATCCGTTTTCCGACCTCGCCGCCGAGGCCCATCGCGAAACCCCCAGTAACGAAACCGTCCCTTGGTCTACAAGCCAGCCCGCGATGCTGAGCAGTAAATCTTAAAGTCCCTAATTAATCGACCCAGCCACCCTTGTTGCCCTCCCTCAGTGACGCCCTAAGCCGAGGTCCGTACCCCACAGGGGGTGCCCCTAGCGAGCGAGCACTTAGTATACTAGTAGTTTTTGTAGCCCTGGCTGGGGGCCTTAATTTATTGAGGTCACACAGGATAGTCCGGTTAAGCAGTCTAACAACTCAAGAGAGTTGAACTGCGAGTGGCCCAACCTAAAAAAAAAAAAAATCGAGGTTTACAAGAGATCGTAATTTGTGTTCAACACGCCTTAGAAATAATTCTATGAGCAATAATAAATATTATCTTTCTACAATATTTTAACAGTTTTAAGAGCTTTATAATGCTATTTACACATAAGTATTTTATTTTTTCACGTTTTCTTGGAAGAACTAATAGATGACCGCTTCTACGACACTTATTCATTGCATTTATAATACTTGTTCTCATAAACGATTTCTAAAACAAGGTAAATAAATTAAATAAAAATAATCGTATGTCAGTATGTGCGCATAGATAATCTAGGGACCGTCGAATTGGTTTGATCAAATACATCTCAAACTAGATCTTCTATTTGAATAATGGATTAAGGAATTACAGAGATCTAGAAAAAAGTGAAGACTGGTTTTCGATCGTCAGTAATTGAAAGGTAAGTCTAAAGTAGAATTTATTTACAGTTCAGTGAGTTTTCTTACGGTTTGATAACTTAAGTATAGAAAGAGATTATAAATAGATAAATAGAAGAGAGTAAAATCGTATTTCTAACGTTCTTTTATTGGTTGGAACAAAATTTACTTATTTTTCTTTAGTTTATTTCTAGTGAAAAAATTTTTTCGCAATAATACAGGCTGCAAAGGACATTGATGAACACACGATTACCATGGTTTCAGCACATCCTTACTAATATTACAAAAGTGAAAGTGAGTTTATTTGTTACGCCTAAATGGCTAAACCGATTTTCATGAATTTTGGTACAGAGATAGTTGGGACCCTGGAGACGGACATAGGCTTTTTTTTAAGGGATTGAGATATGAGGGAGAAAGAGGGAAGAAAAGGGAAATCTTAGTATTGCTATTACAATAAATAAGGCGAAAGGGCAAAAACTACATGTAGAAGGTACCTGTGAATCAGGAAAGGGGAACTGTGTACCCTGAATTTAACGCGAGCAAAGCCGAGGGCAAAAGCTAGTTATGCCATAAAAAAAACGCCACCTGTCATCGTGCATGCGGCTGACGTGACCTGATCCAGTCAATCCCATTTTAGCCTTCCAGCCTTCTTGATGAAGTCTACTTTGCCTGTTTTGGAATGCAGCGTGGTGTTTTGAACTCTGTCTACTATTTTAATTGACATTCAGAATGCTGCGTTCCGTTGCACTTTCAAAACTCTAAACCCCAACTTCTGCGACTCGGTCTGAGCATCGTAGGTTAGTTTTATCATTGATGAAAAGTTTCTTTGTCATGAGTCTTGCCCTCCATCCTTACTAATATTATAAAAGCGAAAGTGAGTTTGTTTGTTACCTCTTCACGCTTCAATGGCTAAACCGATTTTGATGAATTTTGGTACAGACATAGTTGAGAACCAGGAGACGGACATAGGCAATTTTTTTTAAAGTGGTATGTGAGGGAGAAAGAGGGAAGAAAAGGGAAAACTTAGCGTTGCTATTACAAATCAGTAAGGCGCAAGGGGAACTGTGTTACCCCGAATTTAACGCGAGCGAAGCCGCGGGAAAAAGCTAGTCTTGTATATTTTTAAGTTAGGAACTCATTCCGATCATAGCCGCAGCAGCATAACTAGTTTCGTGACGTTTGTTGCATTTATTACGGAGCGGTATCGAGGGAACAGAAACTTAGATGTAGTTTGTTTCGTGTTTTAGCATAGAAATAATGCCTTGACTTGGCCTTGCCCGGCTCTAACCTGCACTCAAATCAAATCAAAACATTTTTATTTGATACTAGCTTTTGCCCGCGGCTTCGCTCGCGTTAAATTCGGAAGCGCCTTATTGATTTGTAATAGCAACGCTAAGTTTTCCCGTTTCTTCCCTCTTTCTCCCTCACATCCCACTTTTTTCAAAAAAATATTAGCCTATGTCCGTCTCCTGGTTCCCAACTATCTCTGTACCAAAATTCATCAAAATCGGTTTAGCCATTAAAGCGTGAAGAGGTAACAAACAAACAAACAAACAAACAAACAAACAAACAAACTCACTTTCGCTTTTATAATATTAGTAAGGATAGGCCGACATCTACATGGGCACTTAAGGCGCGGCATTATGATAATCTTTAGGTATTCGCGGAAGTGACGCTAGCTGCATACTGGGCATGGTCTGACACAAGTACACGACAGTATTGCATCGAAAGAATAGAAATAAGGTCGAAAATATTTCGGTGTTTGATTTTATTTGAATACTAGCTTCCGCCCGCGACTTCGTCCGCGTGGCATAGTTACTTTGGGCTAACACTAACTTTAACCCGCGTGATGATCGAAAAAATGTATCTTTCTCTCCCCTTTTCTTCCCTCTTCCTCACACATTTGTCACTTTAAAAAAAATTGCCTATGTCCGTCTCCTGGGTACCAACTATCTCTGTACCATAATTCATCAAAATCGGTTCGGCCATTTAGGCGTGAAGCCGTAACAAACAAACAAATAAACTCACTGTCGCTTTTATAATATTAGTAAGGATTAATGAAAATAATTGAAAGGCATTCAGTTACCCAACAAAATAAGTTAATTAATAATACCTATAACTATAATTAATAAAAGTACCTACGCTTTTAACAACATAATATAAAAAAAGAACTGATCATAAATTAGCCAAAACTCGGTATCTAAAAACCTATGCGTACCCACTTACTACTACTTCACCTAAAAAGAAATAAAATGTAAACTATTAATAATTTGTAATTTGAACGAATATTAAAAAAAAAACAAAATAACTAATATGTACCTATTTTATAAAATAACAACAAAAGAAATCTAAAAATAAATTATTTAAAGACTAAAAGTCGCGCTGATAAGCATTGTCTGTCAATAAGGTCTAAAACTCTGAACGTCTATTCGCATCAATAGCCAAATATTACGGTAGCCGCGTCGAGCGCACACAAAAATAATCTTTATGGCATGATTCAGTATTCACGCGCGATGGCTTATTAGCGTATTTCATGTATAACTTTGGTGTTTCTTTACCGATTTACATGATTCTTTTTTTATTGAATAGGTAATAATGTTAATTGTTTTTAATAAGAGATGAGTGAGAGTGTTATAAACGTAAGAGTAGACAAATATAATAAGAAATCTCCGAACTGCTTAGCTATCGGGAGTTACACGTGTTATTGTGAGTCAACCATTAAAGATAGACATATGCTGTTGTAGGATAATTTTTAAATAATTTTAAGGAGAACATTTCCGTCATACATGATTTCTGTGTAGCTTTAACCATTAAGGCTACACACGCGACGGAAGCTTAAAAAATGGAGTAACTTCTCCCGTTTTCCCAACATTTCCCTTTACTGCTCTGCTCCTATTGATCGTAGCGTGATGAAAAGTATACTATAACCTGCCCAGGAGTATGAAGAATAATTGTACCAAGTTTTGTTAAAATCCGCCGAGTAGTTTTTGTTTCTATAACGAACATACAGACATACAGACAGACAGACAGACAGACAGACAGACAAAAATTTTACTGATTGCATTTTTGGCATCAGTATCGATCACTAATCACCCCCTGATAGTTATTTCGGAAATATATTTCATGTACAGAATTGACCTCTCTACAGATTTATTATAAGTATAGATATAGATCATGTCCGCCAAAATGTAGGTCATTTTGCAGTTTTTATTGAATATAAAAAAAAATACAGCTCCGTGTTTGAAAAATTTTAGATATCTCTTTAGTCTTTACAATTTTCTTTGTTATAGATATAAAAAAAATGATGGTTGTCGCTGAAAAAATTGAGAATTTCGAGACGAAAAATTTTTTTTCTTAGTCTTTTTAAACATTTTTTTTTTCGTAGTACTAGACCACTTTTGTAAACTTATTTTGTTTAAGTCTTTACTTTATGTATTGAACTATACACGGTAATTTTTTTTGGCTAGTGGTATGTACAGATACGGTATGTACAGATACGGCTAACTTTGCGACGAAAAACTAGACGTTTTACGAAGTGTTTGCTTTGAACAGCGCCTTAAAAAACGTACTGGGGAAAGGTGCACGGTTCGGGTTGTTCGTTTCCTATGGAGAAGAACACGCAATAAACTCAATGGTTATTCTTTTAAAATCATTTGGTTTTACAACGTTGTTGTTACAGCGTTAGTACTTAAGTATGAGAGGACAGCGTAGACCCGACAATAAGTCATTGCTCACTTTACAAAACTTAAAATAAGATTAGAAGTTAACAAAAGTTAACAAGCGTATAAGAATCTACAAGGCCAACAATGTCCACTCATTCACAAAGTATTGCTAAAAAAGGCGTCACTGCGTCAATAAATATGGTCATTCCCTTGAAACATCAGGTAAAAAAGCTGGCTAGCTCGCCCCTAATTTGTCGCCTTGTATGTACAAACCATAAGAGCTAAAAGGTGTTTAATTTAAATGAAAAACATTCTTAATTTAACACAGCCAACTTTTTATCACGCTATTAGGACCGCTTGCCAAAATGACCGGCAACATGCTGACCTTTCACAACTTCTGAAATTCTGAAATATTAAAAAAAGTTCCGCAAATTAACAAGTCAAGCGATATTGGATTCTGTTTACAAAGTTTTATGTGATTACAGGTGTAGTTTAATCGATTGTGGTTTATTGGGTTTAGTAATAAAACGCATTTTAACGCTGAAGGACTGAAGGAAGGCAGATCAGAGGGTCGTGGCAGGGCCTCTGCTTACCAGTTCAATAGATATACTTCGGCTCCAGAACACAAAGGAAAAAAGAAGGAACAAATAGCCCAGACCGGAAGGAATCATTTGAAGATTTCTCATCCGAAAGAGAAGGACTGTCCTGTTGGTGTAGTGGTCGTAAGTCCTGGTTGCTGAGCATGAGGTCCCTGGTTAAATTCCTAGGTCAGGCAAAAGGTTATTTTATTTTTCTATCACGAATAAAAAATGCTGAACGAGTGTATACTATAAAAATCTGACATAACTATATAATGTTGATAAATCTGTGTAAAAAAATAAAGTTTACAATTTAAAGTCATGCGAATCTGTACTTGGATGTTAAGAATGCTTTCGTGAAATTTCAAACGAGTAGGTAAGCTGCTTATGTCAAGTGTGTGGGGGTAGATTTTCGAAAATTCTCGTTTAATAGCAGTCTCATTTGGCATGTTTTGAGTGTTCTTTGAAGTGTGATAAAAATTCTAACTTTGAAAGCTTATGACTCAAAACATGACGGCTTCGAAGATTTGTATTATACACTAGCTTTTGCCCGCGGCTTCGCTCGCGTTAAATTCAGGGTAACACAGTTCCCCTTGCGCCTTATTGATTTGTAATAGCAATGCTAAGTTTTCCCTTTTTTCCCCTGTTTCTCCCTCATTTTTCACTCTTTTACTTTCAAAAAAATAGCCTATGTCCGTCTCCTGGTTCCCAACTATCTCTGTACCAAAATTCATCAAAATAGGTTTAGCCATTCAAGCGTTTGTATTATTTTTATCTTTATTGAAAAAATAGAGGATTTGATCATGCATGATCATGTCATCCCCATAGTTACAGACAAATCAACTTAATATTCACATCTTAATAATTTCCTTATCTACGTTTTAAAAGCACAATCAACTATTTTATACATGAGTCTCGTTTCCCGTGATAATATTTGTACTAATATCAACAATTTAAACGGGTTTATGTGTGCAATAATAATTATTTATAAAGGTATCAAAATATACTAGATATCAAAAAAAAAATACAAATACGATATTTATAATATACGAATACGTATTTGTAATAATTAACGGTTTCATCAATATACGTAGATTTCCCCCACAAAACAATAGTTGTGATTGGTGTTCCCAAAATGAATTATTTTATCACGATATTCGATTCGTTTTTTTTTTATTTTGATCTTTGTGTACAGGCAGATACTCAGACTATAGCTTTTTTCTCTTAGCAAAAAAAATATATAAAGAGGTAAGGTTGTGAGGTTGTAGGGTGGGGTTATCTCTGGGTCTAAGGGGTTCCTTGGTCCTGGTTTTAAAAATTGTTTTACCAATAGAATGCCACCTTATTTGGGAGTGTTATAGGCTATACACACTGCGAACTACGGGGGCTGAGCAGAAATGCAAGTGACTACGGGAACGCGAGTGAACAAACATAAAAAAAAACATAGGAGAATTGAGAACATCCTTCTTTTTTTAAGTCGGTTAATAAATAAAGGTTCTGTGTTAGATTTTTAACGTACAGCTTACCGCCGACGCAACGGTTGAAATTCAATACTGAATACTCAACACATTTATTGCATTCCACAATGTATTTGCTTTGGTGGTAAGTAATATAATGCTGTAAAAATCCTGGGCCCTGGCGGGCACAGCAAAATATTATTATTTTATTACTAGCTGGTGCCCGCGGTTTCGCCCGCGTGATATCGAAAAAAAGGTATCCTATGTGTTATTCCAGACCTTAATCTACCTCTATGCCAAATTTCATCAAGATCCGTTCAGCCGTTTTGACGTGAAAGAGTAACAAACATCCATACATCCAATTTTCAACTCACTACTTTCGTGGCTAGATTGATACTTGGCAACCAGTCTTACCAAGGGGTATCGTATTACCCAGTACTAACTGGGTTGTGGAGGTCAGATAGGCAGTCGCTCCATGTAAAATACTGATATTCAGCTGCATCCGGTTAGACTGGAAGCCGACCCCAACATAGTTGGGAAAAGGCTAGGCAGATGATGACTTTCGTGGCTAGATAATAGTAGCCACTCGGGTCGATCTTCAGGTTAACCCGCGCTTGCCTAGGTTGGTCTGTAGATGGGTGACCACCCGTTATACATCGTGTTTACTTCGTGCCTCGGAAAACACGTTAAGCTGTTAGTTACAGCAGTAATTTGAAGATATTTTACATTATTTACAGATAGTCAGTATCCCTAAAGAACAAAAAAAAAAAGAAGTGTAGAAAGAAAAAAAGACATGATGACTTTAGCGCGTTTCCGAGATAAGGCATCTTGACAGACAGACAAACGGACAACAAAATGATTATTTAACAGTACGGAACCCTAAAAAACCGGCCAAGAGCGAGTAGGACTCGCGCACCGAGGGTTCCGCACAAATTTGCGGCATAAACGGCCATATATATTCACTGCGTAAACTTGGAGGGTTGATTTTTCCACAGCTCAAAGAGACTACAGAGTTGAGTATATGGTTTTAATTTCAACTTGATACCTCTACGCATTCTCGAGATAAAGGGTCTTGACAGACAGATGAACAATAATGTGATCATGAAAGGTTCCGTATTTTCTTTTTGCAGTACTGGACCCTAAAAATATTGTTTACTCGTACAAAGGTCAAATAAGCAAATGAGTTTTCGGCTGTTCAATATTGTGAAACTATCATAAGGTTCACTGAACTAACGCGTTGAGGGGTATGATAAATTACAGTTTACCTACGCTACATTGAACTTTGAAAGCCTACTAATGCGTCCTAACTAAAGCGATCGGTCGTGAGAGTACGCTGTCCTCCCTAGCGTATGACCGCGGCTTAGCGCTGGTGGAGTTTGGTAATTATTCCAAAAGAAATAGACCCGATTTACACCATTATTTAGATCAGTAATGGAAATTAGTTTCCGTTAAATCTTTACTAATATTGTAAAGCGAAAGTGAGTTAGTCTGTATGTTTGTTTGACGTAACAAATTACATCTTCACGCCTAAATGGCTTAACCAATTATGATGAATTTTGTTACACAGATACTTGCTACCCTGGTGACGGACTGTTTTTTTAAAGTGAGAAATGAGGCAGAAGTATAGTAGAAAAGAGAAAACTTAGCTTTGCTATTACAATAAATAAGGCGCAAGGGCAAAAACTACAGGTAGCAGGTACCTGCAAATCAGGAAAGGGGAACTGTGTTACCCCGAATTTAACGCGAGCGAAGCCGATGGCAAAAACAAGTACAATATAAAATAAAATAGTTTTTTTGCACCTTCAAGTAATAAATAATATGGTTTACAATAAAAATAGGCCTTAGGTAAATAATATTGCAGCAATACCCTATTTTGCGGATGGGAAATTATTAAATAACTTCCGCTGTGGGTGGACTTTTAATGATTAAAACCCACCCATGTTCCTTCTTTTGCCTTTTATGTTCCGGGGCCGCGGTATTTCTTCGAACAACCTGCAACCCCAGCAGGCAACCATTACCTTATCTTAATATCTTGTAATTATAGGTATTAGCGTCCACCCTCGTTGACATTAAAGCAGAATGTTATTGTACCCATCAGAAAAATATAATACCAAATAGAAAATGTCTTGCAAAAACAATTTAAAGTTTTACTTTGTTTTAAACTAAGAACAAGGATAAAAAAAATATTTAGGTACGATAAACGGGTAAAAAGGTTCGATTAATACGTAAACACTTTGGTCTTCATAGGGTTCGTATCTCAAAGGAAAAATACGGAACCCTAATAGGATCTCTTCGTTGTCCGTCTGTCTGTCTGTCTAGACCCTTTATCTCGGGAACGCGTGGAGGTATTGAGTTGAAATTCAAACCATATACTCTAAAGTCTATGGATCCCTTAAATAAAGTAGCAGAAAAATCAACCCTCTGTCTATGCAGTCAATAGATATGAATATGGCCGTTTATGTCGCAAATTTATACAGGACCCTTGATACAAGAGTCCGACTCACACTTGCACAATTTTTTTTCTTGTCGCAGTCACGGCATGCAAGCTATCTATTTTTTGTTCTGTATGTAAATATTTATAAATATTTGTGATGATTTGTATGTTTGATACTTATTTGATTTTTTTTTTATCTTTTAATAAATATATTCTATTTAATTCAGTTTTTTGTTATTTTGAGTAATCGTCGCCATTGCGACTAATAAATAATTTTCTTTCTTTTGCCTTTTATGTTTCGAGGCCGCGGTATCTCTTTCGAACAACCTGCAACCCGGCGGGCAGCTCCGCTTCGCTGACATCTTGTTGAGGCGTGAGTGGAACACGAACTCACTAGTTTTAAAATGTTAAAACAATTTCAAAATCAATAACATCAGGAATTTATTCATGACATAACATTTTCTCCATTTATGTTAGATCCATTTCATATACAAGCTACCCGTATACCTTCGGGTATACAACGTCAGAACTTCGAAGAGCTATCGTCAATATTCGTCTAGACGACTTTGTATTGAGATTGATTTTGAAATAGTAAAGAAGACATCTTTCACGCTAATGTGCTCCTGGTACATGTTCCTTTAAAACAGATGATTTAACCTTGTTATTCTTGAAGGACTAGGCAAAAGTGTATCTAACAGTACCTACACCCAGATTTTGCCAGTTATACTTAAAAGAAAAATAAACTAGAGAAGTACGAATCGGACTCGCGTCGCGTTGTGATGGTTCAAAAACAAACTATTATACAAAAAGAAACTATATTAACGGCTTTTTTGTGACTACTTTTATCAAATAACAACCCCCCACTCTGCCGAGACATTGGCATGGGGGGATGTTATTTGGGCGGAGCGGGGGGAAGTGTCAGTCTTGTACTAAATAAAACCCACCCATATTCCTTCTATTACTCTTTACGTTATGGGGCCGCGGTATTTCTTTCGAACAACCCGCAACCCCGGAAATTATTAACGGTTAAAATTAACGATTTATTTCCGTTGGATCCCAGTTTTTGATCCCACTTTAATATTTTTGGCGTTGGATCCCACAAAACATTATTATATATTTCCGTTGGATCCCAAATTTGAAAAATACTAAAAAAATACGTTTTATTGCCACTGAATCCCAAAAACTATTTCCGTTGGATCCCAGATGTTTAAAAACATCTGAATGCGGGTACATCCAACAACAAAATCACAATAATATTTTAAGGCGAAATTTTGTATGTATGTTTGTTATTCCAACACGCTCAAACTTCTAGACTGATTTGGATGAAATTTGGGTATGTGGATAGGTTATGTTAGAATAACGGGTGCCTGCCGTTTTTCCGAAAAGATTTGGACAAAATTTCATTACCCAAACAAATTATAGGAACCGGGAACTAGGTTTGGTTAGGTTAAAACTGTGACCTCCTACGCACGAGCCGAGCGAGCGGAGCGAGCGGTGCCGCGGTAGCGGCCGGCGAGTGCCACAAACGACTTGCATTTATAGAAAAAAGAGATTGTTTTTAGTTGTTTACCCGGAACTGAACTATTTAGATTAGGATAATTGCTTATTTACAAAAAAAAGGTTAGGTTAAAACTGTGACCTGTGTGCCAGAAACGGCCACATTATATAAAAAAAAATATGGAAAAATTATGACGGCAGTATTTTTTTTTGAGCTAAGAGGCGCTTGTTTTGAAGGCGTTCATATTTATTTATTTATGAACATCACAAATAAACCTGATCATTTTTAACTCATGCCAGTCTACATAGTACTATTTGGAGTACATCATTTGTCTTATTTATTCCCCAGTGGCAACAATCCTAAAAAATCCAAAATACACACACGGTGTTTTTGAAATATTTAATAAAAGTAAATCACTTTTCTTCTGAAATGTACACATGTTGTCATAAAATGGGATTCAATGGTAATATCAAATGGGACCCATCGTTAATACCTAAAAAATGGGATCAAAAACTGGGATCCAACGGAAATAAATCAAATTAACTGGGGACTGTTGAAATACTGTTGTCTCCACAGATGAACATAGGTTGCGATTAGTTTACAAGTTATGTTTAACTATTAAGTAGTAGGTGGCGAGCTTAATGCCACTAGCCGGGTAAAAATGCAGACTCCAAAATTGATACTAAGACATTATTAATGCAAAAACCCAATGAAAATTTGCCCGACCCGGGTATTGAACCAGGGTATAAGTGGTCGCAACCGCGACTGGTGAGCATGAGGTCCTATCATGCTCACCAGTCGCGCTTGCGACCACTATACCAACAAAAACCACACAACTCGGATGAGGATAGTCTTAAATATCTATTAGTAGTTTTAGTATTGCAATTTGTGAGTAATTTTTTTTAAATCTATTGTGCAATCCTAAATATAATATTATATACCTACGCGAAAGTTTGTATAGATGTATGGATGTTTGTTACTCTTTCACGTCAAAACGGCTGAACGGATCTTGATGGAATTTGACACAGAGGTAGATTACAGTCTGGAATAACACATAGGATATTTTTCGTGATATCCAGCGGGCGAAGCCGCGGGCGCCTGCTAGTATAATATAAGCAATAGTTTGCATGGATGTTTGTTACCTACTCTTTAACGCAAAAACCACTGCATGAATTTTAATGAAACTTTACAATAATATAGCTTATACATCAAAATAACACATAGGCTTCATTTCATAAAGATATATTGTATAGTCTGTCACCACGTGAGTGAAACCGCGGGGCGCAGCTAGTATTGAATAAGAATCTATTTGTTTTATATCTGTGTTTTTTATGTTTTCGAGCGTATGACTCTCGTGGGCTGCAGCTGAAAATCAGCGTCAGGTGGCCGTGGCTTTGTGTTACCATCTGGCATTATGCTGAGCTGAGGCCAGTTTGGTATTAGGTGTTCCTGTTTTTTTTTTAATAATGCTGAATAAACGACGCAATTTTCTTTATTTTTTCCATTTTTTATTTTTAAAAAGTAATTTATTTATTTAGGAAAAACAAACAACTGTACACACGACGGCACATCAACCTACACGAAACCATTTTAACCTGATCTCTCTACTACGGTGTGCGATCCGTAGTAGAGAGATCAGGTTATAATAGTTTAGAATAGGTTGACCTGACGTCGTGTGTACAATGTATGTTACCGTAAATATTATAACTACAATTGGGCTAATGTACAGACGCCAGCAGGTCAAGCTACCCGAAACTGTCAATTTTTTCCAATGAAACTTGAACCTAACACTTTAGAAATAAAGTCGAAAATCTATCAAAGAAATCTGACAGATTGTAGTAGCTTGATGAGCAGGCGTCTGTACAATCCACGACGTGTCTACGAATCATCAAAGATAAAAGTACAGTATACGTAGATACAATATTATAAACACACATAATCCTAACTGATATTATAAAAGCGAAAGTGAGTTTGTTTGCTTGTTTGTTACGTCTTCACGCCTACATGGCTAAACCGATTTTGATGAATTTTGGTTCAGAGATAGTTGGGACCCTGGAGACGGACATAGGCTATCTTTTGTTTAAAAAGAGTGAGAAATGAGGGAGAAAGAGGGAAGAAAAGGGAAAACTTAGCTTTGCTATTACAATAAATAAGGCGCTAGGGCAAAAACTACCTGTAAATCAGGAAAGGGGAACTGTGTTACCCCGAATTAAACGCGAGCGAAGCCGCGGGCAAAAGCTAGTATCATAATAACACGACAAATAAATGAAGATAGAAGAAAAAGCATACTTCAGGCAATGACGAAAAGCAAATTACTTTAATTACGTTAAGTCACTCCACTCCACCTATCTATAGCAGTCTTTATTAATAATATATGTAACCTCATTAGTTCTTTTTTTTTTAAACTGGCAAAATATGTTCTAAAGAATTTAATATCAAATAATTCAAACATGAAAAAAAGAACTAGGCCCAGATTACCCGAATACCAAGAAAAATCTAATAACAGTAATTGGATCACATACCAAAGACTAGACTTGTAAGGCTTTATGTCTGATATTTTGTGGACCTAATAAAATCTAGATTATTTCTGTTTAATAGTATAACGGCCTCGTCTCGAAGGAAAGTGAATAACGATAGTTTTTTCTTTCAGATGTAAGTCCAGCCTTACTCAAAGTTTAGTTTTTTTTTAAACCCTAATTTAAAAGTCTACCAAACAATCTGTTCCCCAAAAAAAGTTTATTGTCAAATCCTTACTAATATATAAAAGTGAAAGTGAGTTTATTTGTTATGTCTTCATGCCTATATGGCCAAACCGATTTTGATGAACTTTGGTACAGAGATAGTTGGGATCCTGAAAACGACCATTACCTAAAAAAGTGAGAAAAAGGGGAGAAACAGAGAAGAAAAGGGGAGAGAAAGACATTTTTTTTCGATCATCACGCGGGTTAAAGTTAGCGTTAGCCCAAAGTAACTATGCCACGCGGGCGGAAGCTAGTATATGATAAAAGTGCACTGAAATGCAATTACCCTTACAGATGGTAGGTAAGGGTAATTGCATTCTAGTGCACTTCAGAAGCTACCTGTCTTGTTAAGCTTACAATAAGGTAAGTAGTTTGTTTAGGGTATATTTTGAACCACCTTGAAGCACACAGTAATAACTCGTTGAAGTTAATATTTACCCGCGTGGAGAAGATGTTAATAACTCTCAGAGTACAAAAAATCAGTGCAATCTGTGACTCAATGAGGAACTAATACATCAAAATGCTGTTTGTTTGGTTGTTTTTGTACGTGATTTAAATGTTTATTTACGCACCCACGATACAGTAGAAATTACTAGTATGGGGCAAAGTTTATTAAAATTATCCGCGACTTAAGACAATATAGAAAAACACAACTGCCGGGCAGTGGGCCACCAGACGCAAAACCCTTCTGGTCGGAGAATCCTCCTTGGGGATATCCAGTCCTTAATTAAGTTAGTTATGAAGGTCAGACCTCTGTCGTTCCTTGTTAAGTAATCACATGATCAAGTTAATACAGAACGCGACAGTGGTCAGTTAAGCAAGTTGAGTAAAGGATTGATGGGTTTAAGTAACTGGCTATATAACATAACGTTAATTTAACTCATCACATTAAGAATGTTGAGATGGATGTGTGGCGTGACCAGAATGGATAAAGTAAGGAAGGAGTATATTAGTGGACGTTTGGAAGTTGATCCTGTTAAAGAAAAAAAACCGACTTCCAAAAAAAAAGTGGAAAATAACTTTACTTTCGGAAGTAACAAAAGCCACCGGCTTTTGTTAGTTTCGTTGACTTTTTTGCCACAAACATTATTTTTATTGCGTATTTATAGCTTCCTTATTGTACGATACGATTGGCGCAGTGGCTGAGCGATCGACTGCTGCACAGCGTGTCGCGGGTTCGATCCCCGCACGGAACAAATATTTGTATGGCCTACTGACCGTTGTTCCGGGTCTGGCTGTTTGTGTATGTGAGTTTAAATAAACGCACCCACGATACAGGAGAAATTTTTAGTTTGGGGCAGTCTACAACAAAAAAAGTCAAATTAAGTGAGCTATATTCGACCACGCGGTCTTAGCGAAATGGTGATTGTCACATCCTTCATCGTTTTCAGAGCAGTTGTGATAAAATAAATGACACGATATGCATAATATGGCTAGATGTAAAACAAAATGGCTATGTGAGTATCGTAGCAGGCTGTGTCGACGGCGCGTTAGTGTTTCACGGGCGCCTCATAGAGATGTCAGCAAAGCAGAGGGGCCTACCAGGGCCTCCGCCTGCCAGGGTTGCGGGTTGTTTGAAAGAGATACCGCGGCCCCGGAACGTAAAGGGCAATAGAAGGAACATGGGTGGGTTTTAGTCAGTACAAGTCTCACACTCCCCCCCGCTCCGCCCAGAGCGAAGGGGAGATATTTGATGATTTCCCACCCCAAAATTAAAAAGTATCGTAGCATGCGGTGTTCTGTGGTTAGCGTGAGTTTATGTATGAATGTTATAATTATGTAAATTGCCTGCTTAGGTTCGAAATCACATTCTTCAATTCGTGTGTGGGCGTTGTTACCATCATCTGCCTAGCCTTTTCCCAACTATGTTGGGGTCAGCTGCCAGTCTAACCGGATGCAGCTGAATATCAGTATTTTACATGGAGCGACTGCCTATCTGACCTCCACAACCCAGTTAGTACTGGGTAATACGATACCCCTTGGTAAGACTGGTTGTCAGACTTTCGGGACACTGACTACCTGTAACGGCTGTCAAAGATCTACAAATGACAGCCGGGACCAACGGCTTAACGTGCTTTCCGAGGCACGGAGGAAACTCGGTATGTAACGGGTGGTCACCCATCCACAGACCAACCTAGGCAAGCGCGGCTTAACCTAAAGATCGACCCGAGCGGCTGCTATTATTTAACCACGAGCTCCTCTGTGGGCGGTGTTACCAATAGGCCACAAATGCTCGAAAAGAATTTTATTGTAAAGGAATTATTTATTCTTATTCGACCTTCAGAATTCCAAACATCTTTGCGATGGAGACAAAATTAGAAATCAAGTTAGCGAACTTTTATAAAGTGTAAAGGTCGTCGTTTTTAGGATTCCTTACGTCTGACTGACAAAACGTAACCCTTATAATCTTATAAGGGTTACGTTGTCAGATGACAACCCCCTTTCTCCCTGGAGGCATGAAGCTGAAATTAATATTGAATACTCAAGTCTTTGAAGCAGTAAAAATTAAACTTCTTAATCAACGCAATCAAAACATACGGCCGTTTATACTCCGTTGGTCTCGCAGTCTTTCAGTAAAAGCCCGGACTTTGGAAGTCGGGTGGTGACTTGGATGATACTCCCGTACCTCGGAAAGCACGTTAAGCTGTTGGTCCTACGCCTGAGCTCTCTCCGGTCCTGTCAGATTGCTGTACCATCTGACTATGAGAGTGAGGGAACAGAGAGTGCACTTGTGCCTGCGCACACACTTGTGCAATATAATATCTCCCGCGCCAATGGCTTATCTCCGCTACGTTTAGCTGCCGTGGCCGAAAAACGGTTAGGAACGCTATATTGTGACATTCCCAATGGAATGAAAACCTATGGGTTACTTTCTGTTGTCCTATTATCATGAAATTTAGCAAGAATCAACGTCATGAAGCAGAACAATATGGTAACCCCCATTGGTAACTATATTTTCGAGCCGTTTGGGGTTAAAACTCTGGGACCATGGGGTCCTTATAGCCCACAGCCTTTTTAAGGCTATTGTAAAACGTTTAGTTGACACTTCCCGTGACCCATGGGCTGGCTTTTACTTTGGCCAGAGGCTAAGCGTTGCCATACAATGTGGCAACGCGGCCAGTCTCTTGGGGACTTTACCAACTGACAGCGTTGAGGATGTAAACTAAAAATTAGTTCCTTTATAAGGAAAAACCGTTAATAAACCTAACGGTTAATTTATCCTAAATACAAAAGATAAAGCAGAATTCCTGGACGAAGCATTAGCGGAGTCACAGATCAGTATGTATTTTTCAACATAACATTATGGTTTTTGCAATTGTTATTGCCGTGGAGTTTCTTGTCCATTCTTCTCCATAGCGATGTACGCTTTGAAATGGGCAACTACAGTACTTTCACTAGTTATTATGGGACTGTAGCAGCAACATTTTTGTTATTCTGACTTTCAAAAGTGCCTGTAATAAAAAGATAAACTGTAACATACAGTTAATCTTTTTGAAAGAGAAATGTACACACGATGGCAGGTCAACCTATTCTAAACTATTATAGCCTGATCTCTCTACTACGGATCGCACACCGTAGTAGAGAGATCAGGTTAAAATGGTTTCGTGTAGGTTGATGTGCCGTCGTGTGTACTTTCAATAGTTTGTACGAAACCCGCAGAGCGCGACTCCGACTCGAACTTAGCCGGTTTCTTTACTTAAAAAGAATCACGTAGTAAGATTGATAACCTATACGTCTTTGATTCGTCCTAGGACTTGTTTGTTTAGTCTGCAGTGATACAGTAATCTATGCAAATGTATATTTCGATCCAATTAGTGAAATTAACGAACAAACGGGACATCGACAGTCATCATAGGCTAGGACGAACACGTCGTGTAAACGTTAATTAAATACGGCGATATTAAAACTAAAATATCCGCTTAAACAACTTAAATAAAGTAATCAAACTTAAATGCTACAGGATAGTTATATTTTTTATATAAAAATCAACGTATTTAATCAAAGTTTACACCTTTATTTTTTCGGATGGGAAATCTTCAAATAACTTCTTCGGAGGGAGTGTCAGACCTTTACTCACTAAAACCCGTCCATGTTCATTCTTTTGCCCTTTGTGTTACGGGCCCGAGGGCGCGGTATCTCTTTCGAACAACCCGCAACCCCGATACCTTCTGGCAGTCATGCTATGGCCTTATAACTCGTTTATTGTCAATTCGATTTGATGTTGAGTTACGCCATTTCCTCAGTCTCATTAATATGAAGGAAATTATTGTAATGGATGTAAAAAGGCCGTTAACGAACCTTAACGGTTTTTTAAATGAACTTTGGGTTGCCATCGTGGTGAAAAAAATAATTAGTTATAGTGGCGACTCGCTGCCTGCCCAAGGCGTGCTGGACGTATAGTGGTTCAGAAAAATGCGTTGCTAGGAGAGGCTCCTTTTAAGCACCCCATTTCTGGGGGCGGTAAGTAATGGGTAGCTCACCGACCTCCGTCTGTCTTATAACAACAGGCTCATAGGTTCGTGTTCCAAGCGCGCCTTAAAGAGATGCCAGCAAAGAGCAACGGGTCCATGTTTGCCAGGGCTGCGGGTTGTTCCAAAGAGACACCAGGGCCATAAAGTGCTAAAAAAGGAATATAGATAGGGTTTTAGTCTATAAGAACTCGACAATGGGATTACGCTGCACTCACATTTGGAGGAATCATTTGATGACTTCACGTCCAAAAAAAACCCTATTTGGGCTACTGATATTGCGCTAAATAAGATAATAACTAATATTATAAAAGCGAAAGTTAGTTTGTTACGTCTTCACGCCTAAATGGCTAAACCGATTTTAATGAATTTTGGTACAAAGATAGTTGAGACCCTGGAGACGGGTATAGGCAATTTTTTTTTTAAAGTGAGAAATGAGGGAGAAAGAAGGAAGAATAGGGAAAACTTAGCATTGCTATTACAAGAAAATAAGGCGCAAGGACAAAAACTACAGGTAGCAGGCACCTGTAAATCAGGAAAGGGGAACTGTGTTACCCCGAATTTAACGCGAGTGAAGCCGCAGGCAAAAGCTATACATTAGATAAGATAATCGATTCTGGATATGATCAAATCACCTTCTGAAATCTGAGTTTTACTTACGTTGTATTTCTTCAGTCTCTTTGTCTAAATTTAGAGCAATAATTTATCCTCCAAGTTACTTTCAGAGGTAAGATTACTTCGGATTTTATCACAAAGCTTTGAGAAAAATAAGCTTGAAATAAATACGAATTATTTTCGCCGCTCCTAAACGATTTCCTTCGTTGAGTCTGGAAGTAGAATTGCTCAAAGTTAATTTAAAGGTATGGTTTTTAAGTACTTTTTCTGCTTTAGAAGTTCGATTTCAAACAGAGCCAGTAATTTAACCAAGTGGTTATCCTAACATTACTTTATTTCGGTCACCGTGAAATGTACATCACATAGGATAGATGGATACGATATTCTTTATTATGAACACTAGGTATACAAATTAATTACTTGTATTATATATATAAATTATATTAAATATATAAATGACTAGCTTTCGCCCGCGATATAGTTATTTTGTTTTTTTTTTTTTCGGGTAGTAAATCATCAAATGACTTCCCCCGCTCTGGGCGGAGCAGGGGGGCATGTCAGACTTGCACTGACTAAAACCCACCCATGTTCCTTCTATTGCCCTTTACGTTCCGGAGCCGCGGTATCTCTTTCGAACAACCGCAACCCCGGCAGGCGGAGGCTCTGGCAAGCACCTCTGCTTTGCTGACATCTTTTTGAGGCGCGCGTGAAACACGAACGCGCCGTCGACACGGCCTGTCGTCAATCGACGGACGGACGGTGAGCTACCCATTGTTCACCGTCCACAGGCCCGTATCTACGGTGGCCGGGAGTCGTCTCGCGGCGCCCGGCGCCCGGGGCGTCTCCCGCGGCGGCTGGGTTGGTTCGAGGTTCTCTCCCTCAAACGCCCGGCCACCTCCTTTGCTAGCATTACTGCTTCGCAGAAGGTGGTGACCGCTTCCTATTACCTCTCGCTCCGGACCATGGCCTGAACCAGGGCCGGACGCGAGAGATCGCCGCCACCGATCGCCTCCACGAGGGCACGGCGGTGCTCCGCCCAAGCTGGGCAGACCGCCACTGTGTGCTCCACCGTGTCCTCCGGACGATCGTCACAGGTGACACCCGGGCGTTTCCTCCCGCCCGATTATGTGCAGGAGTTATTTTGGTCTAACGCTAACTTTAAACCGCGTTATGATCGAAAAAAAATACTTTTCTCTCCCTTTTTCTTCCCTGTTTTCTCATTTTTTAGCGTGTGTCCGTCTCCAGGGTCCCAACTATCTCTGTATCAAATTTCATCAAAATCGGCCATTTAGGCGTGAAGACGTAACAAACAAACAAATTCACTTTTGCTTTTATAATATTAGTAAGGATAAACAGGGTCGTTATATTTTTTTTTATTGCGTAGACTTAGAGAGTTGATTTTTTCACAGTTTAAAGGAACTACAAAGTTAAATATATGGTTTTTATTTCAACTCGATACCTTTACGCGTTCCCGATAAAGGGCCTTGACAGACAGACAGAAAGAAAGTGATCCAAGGGTTTCGTTTTTTCTACGGAACCCTAAAACGGGTCCCTTGCTCTTTGGATGTCCTTGTCTTTTACCATATTTTAAGTGCACATTTTCACTCGTTCGGAACGCTTTTGTATGTCATCATTCCAATTTGTTTATAATTTTCTTGAGCTATTATTCATCTTAATGCCAATGTTTTAATAATTACGTTCGCCTACTACATTAAGCTTGGCAGATTGCAGCCAATGGAGCACTGCGGATATAATAAATCATTAACGCCAATAGAGCCGATTTGGG
The DNA here is from genome assembly GCA_905475445.1 of Ochropleura plecta. Taxonomy (NCBI): domain Eukaryota; kingdom Metazoa; phylum Arthropoda; class Insecta; order Lepidoptera; family Noctuidae; genus Ochropleura; species Ochropleura plecta. Next base: position 3,637,733 of record FR997735.1, read on the forward strand.
GAGCATTATGACTATGACATAGCCCGATTGTGATGAATTAATAGATAAATCTAGTAGTAATTTGTCCTTAGTTAATGCTCATCTTTAATTATCTAGGTTAAGATTTCTATTCCAGACAATAATGCAGAATTAAAATAAGTATTTTTCTAAGATTCACCTGAAATTTTTCACATGAAAAATTCATGCATTTTGAATTTGCGGCCTAAACATTTTAATTCATCCTTTTATGAATATTAAAAACGTAACATCTTACTGGCGGTTAACAACGAAAAAAAATGTGGAAAGCCATTAACTTTTGTTTTTTATTATTTATTCTTCGCGTAAAATGGCCTTCATTACTTATTTTTCATCTGGAACGGCCAGTTGTACAAAAAATGGGCAGGAAATAATATATTATTTTAAAATGATATATGATGCATTTATTTTTTTTTGGTTTTAAATATTAATTTCACCAATATGTGACAGCTGGGAATGGAATAAATGTCCGTGTTACAATAAAATAAAAAACTCTACATATTGTAACTTTTATAAAAAATTGAATTGAATAAACCAAAATTAGTGCTGGCCACTATTCATTCAAATTTTGCTTTGATTTTTTTTCTATCAGCCAGTTTTAAATTGAATTTAAAAACTCAACCTATTTTTGCTTTCATTGCACGTATTCACTGGTAGAAAACCTCCTTTATGAAACTAAGGTTACTGAGTGTGCACTAAAAAAAAACTGTTCTTAAAGAATAGTTTTTTTTTAGTGCACATCCCTTAATTTTAGGGTTATTTTTTACATTTTTGAAATTATATGTGCTATAAAGATAATTAAAACAGTTTTTATGTAAAGCTTTGTAATATTTTTTTATTTGCAAGCTCATCCTCTATGGTGCCGATGGGAAATCAGATAAGGCTCACGTATTGTTGGTAAAAATAAATGTGCTATTCAAATATGTAGGTCAATGAAATAAAAGGCAGTCATGTATTGAATGTTCACGAGGAAACACCAATTGCCAGAGTAGAAGGCAGGGGTATTATAGAGAAAAGGCAAGATGCGGTTACAGATAAAGTGTATCAGTTTATTGCGAATGCACGTAACGTTGGAATGGTCCATATCAGAAACCAGACCATACTAGATTCAGGTCTCACTATTAGTATAAGAAGAGTTTAAGTATTTATATTATGAGATACCGCGGCCCCGGAACGTAAAGGGCAATAGAAGGAACATGGGTGGGTTTTAGTCAGTACAAGTCTGACATGCCCCCCCGCTCCACCCAGAGCTGGGGAAGTCATAGGATGATTGCCCACCCGAAAAAAAAAAAAAAAAAAAGTATTTATATTATAACTTATGTTTATTTTGCAAGTAGGTTTTTACTTGATTGTTATTTTATGGATATGTTGATGCCCGAAAAAGATATTTTAATTTAATTAATTTATTCAGAAACACACTGTTGCAAGTCTTTTTTTTAAATTAGATGAGGCTGGTGTTTCGCCCGGGGTTGCGGATTGTTCGAAAGAGGTACCGCGTCCCCAGAACATAAAGGGCAGTAGAAGGAACATGGGTCGGTTTTAGTCAGTACAAGTCTGACACTCCCCCCCGCTCCGCTCTGAGCGAGGGAAGTTATTTGAAGATTTCCCACCCCAAAAAAAAGGCTGGTGTTTCGCACCCGACTATTCTAAGAAGAAACAGCCGAAACAAACTCAGAAGTCATGGTCGTAGGACATACAAATATTTGTTACGTGAGGGCATCGAACCCGCGTCACGCAGCGCAGCAGTCGATCGCTCAGCCACTGCGCCAATCGCGCCGGCAAAAAGTTCGTTTTAAGGTCCAGACAAAAACTCTTGGTCAAATTACATGAGGACTATGCAGATTAATATCTGAAATGATCTTCTTAAGAAATAGACAGATTTGAGTGGATCTCTCCAGTCAGTGCAAACATTTGTCAGTTATCGTGTAGTTCGACTCATAACCTCAACGGCTACGGTACGACTCAAACTGCTAGACAATAGTTAAAAACAAATAAAACAAAAATATAATACCCTCATGGTCCTTACATTTACAATCCTTACTAATATTATAAAATCGAAAGTGAGTTTATTTGTTTATTACCTCTTCACGCTTTAATGGCTAAACCGATTTTGATGAATTTTGGTACAGAGATAGTTGGGAGCCAGGAGACGGACATAGGCTTATTTTTTCTAAGAAAAAGTGGGATATGAGGGAGAAAGGGAAGAAAAGAGAAAATTTAGCGTTGCGCGCAAGGGCAAAAACTACAGGTATTACCCCGAATTTAACGCGAGCGAAGCCGCGGGCAAAAACTAGTAAACAAATAATAAAATGAAAAATTGTTTCCAAAATTTCAAAACTTTCTAGACTCAAATCAAAAACTGGGTTGGAGTTACAGAATTCACACATGTGTAAACCACATTCAGAAAGTTACCATAATCAACGTAGAAAGGGATGCTTTTTTGATTTTTCTTTGATTCTTTCGTCTCTTTCACACTTCAATCTCCAGACGGAATCAGTGTAGTGTGATGAGAAGCTTTATAATAATCCTCAAATTCAGCCAAGAGAAATAAGCCCATAAGGCGAGGCCCATAAGTACGAGGATGCGTTGTGCGAGGATTATGTATGAAGCCAAACAATTATTTTACTTCAGCTAAGTCCTGCATGTCCTGTTGTCATTACAGAAACTGACGTAGGCGTCAAAATGTCTCAATTCTGCTATCGACAAGCTAAGAAGAAGGGTCTATAGTCAAAGGTTACACGAATGATGTAAATACGATTTTGTAAAAAAAATATAATTTAAAAGAGTGTCCATGGAGTATCTTGCCCATTCTTCTCCATAGAGATCAACGCTTTGGAATGGGCAACTACAGTACTTTCACAAGTTATTATGCCTTGTGACCGGGGCCGTAGATTAATTTTGTTTCTTGACATTCAAAAGTGCCTGTAATGGTCTAATTGAAATAAATGATTTGATTTGATTTGTTAAGCAAAGTTTGCCAAGGTTGTTTTGTGGATGGGTGACTATCTATATTTACAACCACAACCAAGTTTTCACAATGCTCCGAAACACGTTAAGCCGTTGGACCCGATGGTCATTTATCTTTGACTGTCTTCACAGGTAGTCCGTAACCTCAAAGTCTGAAAACCAGTCTTACTAATGGTTTATGAAGGTCAGATTGACAGACGTTCCGTGTTACATATGGCTCAGATGCATTTGGTTAGGATGGAAACCGACCCATTTTTTGCGGATGGGAAATCATCAAATAACTTCCCCCGCTCTGGGCGGAGCAGGGGGGAGTGTCAGACGACTTCTACTGACTAAAACCTACCCATATTCCTTGTTTAGCTCTTTAAATTCGGGGGCCGTGGTATCTCTTTCGAACAACCCGCAATACCGGGGAAAAAATCCTAAGAGGTTATGGTTTTAAAAAATGTTTTTGCTTTTTGAAAAAAATAAAACCGATTTCGTAGGTTCCGACAAATTCAAAACCTCCTCTTTTTTGAAATCGGTTAAAAATGTTTCTTGCAAATAACTAAGATACGAAGTAGTTTATAAAGTTTTGAACTGTTTGAGAAATGAAAAGTAGAGGGAACTTTCGTTAAGTGAGGGTAAAACTTATAATCTGATTGCAAACTTATAGGGCAGCATTGCCATCCAACGTGGCAATGCTGCCAGCATTCTGGGCCCTTTTCTTGTAAAAAGTGATGTAGATGAATTTTGACGCCTAATGATTGCTTTACCTTGTTGGAACTTGCATATATTTAGTTACACTTAATTATTTTAGATTATCAACTTGTTTCCGGAAATAAGGACTTAAAAAAATAACGTATTATTATAATATTTTAAGCAGTACAACATATTGACACTTCCCTGTTTATATATTCTTGAAGTAGCTATGTTTGTAAAGAACAATCCAAAACGTTTTGAACGTATGGCCGATGTTTACCCTAGAAACAGACGTGACAATTCCAAATTAAATAATGTACCGTGTCAAACCACTATGATGCGCAAAAGTATTTATTGCATGGCCCCAGTTGTATATAATAAATTACCAAGTGTTTGGAAAGATTATAAAACGTTGCAATTTAAAGGTAAACTTCGTAAATTATTAATAGATAAATCATACTACAGTGTTGATGAGTTTTTAACGGACAAATTTTTATGAAACTACCTCGAAGTTTTAATTAATAAGTTATGTTTGTTTTGTTTTCTATTTTTTGAATTAAGTTGATATTTGATAATTTTAATGACTATTTGATTTTTAATAATTTTATATAATGAGAATTACTTTTATTTACTTTTGTTTTCTATTTTTTTAAAATTAAGTTGATATTTGATAATTTTAATGACAACTAGATTTTAAATAATTTTATACAATGAGAATTACTTTTATTTAATTTATTTATTAATCTAATGTATAAGAATTAAATTTTGCCAATTTTATATAATGATAATGTTTGCATGCCAATTTTATATAATGATAATGTTTGCATGCCGAATGGTGAAATATGGCAGAACCGATATAAACCTACTACCATCTACTCATGTATAAGTAACCCATATTTGCAAATAAATGCTATTCTATTCTAACGTATAACATAAGTCTCCGAAAAAAAAAACCGGCCAGGAGCCAGTCAAATTCGCGCACCAAGGGTTCCATACAAACTTGCGACAGAAACAGCCATATTTTTTAACTGCTTAGACTAAGAGGGTTGATTTGAGTTGAGTATATTTCAACTCGATACCTCCACGCGTTCCCGAGATAAAACCTTGACAGACAGACAGACAACAAAGTGATCCAATAAGGGTTCCGTTTTTCCTTTTGACGTACGGAACGCTGGAAAAAATTGTAAAAAACATTAACACCTTTTGTTCACAGCGTTTTATCGATCTCTCTTTGTTAGTTTTCTCTCCAGGGCACATGTATTTCCTCACCTACCGCCTGACGCAGGTCCTCACCGGACACGGAAGTTTCGGGAGGTTCCTGCACATAATCGGGCGGGAGGAAACGCCCGGGTGTCACCATTGTGACGATCGCCCGGAGGACACAGTGGCGGTCTGCCCAGCTTGGGCGGAGCACCGCCGTGCCCTCGTGGAGGCGATCGGCGGCGGCGATCTCTCGCATCCGGCCCTGGTCCAGGCCATGGTCCGGAGCGAGAGGGAATGGGAAGCGGTCACCTCCTTCTGCGAAGCAGTAATGCTAGCAAAGGAGGTGGCCGGGCGTTTGAGGGAGAGATCATCTACCCAACCCAGCCGCCGCGGGAGACGCCCCGGGCGCCGGGCGCCGCGAGACGACTCCCGGCCACCGTAGATACGGGCCTGTGGACGGTGAGCAATGGGTAGCTCACCGTCCATCCGTCGATTGACGACAGGCCGTGTCGACGGCGCGTTCGTGTTTCACGCGCGCCTCAAAGAGATGTCAGCAAAGCAGAGGGGCTTGCCAGAGCCTCCGCCTGCCGGGGTTGCGGGTTGTTCGAAAGAGATACCGCGGCCCCGGAACGTAAAGGGCAATAAAAGGAACATGGGTGGGTTTTAGTCAGTACAAGTGTGACATGCCCCCCCCGCTCCGCCCAGAGCGGGGGAAGTCATTAGATGATTTCCCACCCGAAAAAAAAAGGGCACATGTATTTATATAATATCTTTTGTGACAGCAATATAACCTGAATATGTTCCAAACTTTCCATTCTGCTAAGCGACAAATAAGCAAGCGTAATAACGTACATAGAAATTTCCATTTTAACTTTCAGACATTCGTTCAAGTCTGAATATTTTCGGTCCCGTCCTACAATAAATATACCTTTTGAACAATCACGAAAACTTAAATTAATAATAAAATAGTACAGACGCCAGCAGGTCAAGCTACCCGAAACTGTCAATTTTTCCCAATGAACCTTGAACCTAATTCTTTAGAAATAAAGTCGAAAATCTATCAAAGAAATCTGACAGATTGTAGTAGCTTGATGTGCAGGCGTCTGTACATTACATATAATGTAACATCACGCCTGTGATTCTCGAAGGGTTAGGCAGAAGCCTAATAGTATGGCATAAAGTATAAAAGTATTAGGTACTAACCGTCCGCCTCTGTATATTATAATATGTGCTTAAGGTATTAAATAAATTACCCAAATCTAAAACACATGTTGTCTGTGGAAATTGAACAACAATATAGCGAGGCTTGTTTATTTATTTAAACTTTAAGAAAAATAATGGTACTATAGACGATCTTAATGCCATACATAAGGCATTCTCTACTAGTCAACCTTTGGGTTAATACGACAACTTTGTGATAGGGTACAAAAATTAAGTATATCTAAAAAAGTAACATATATAATTATTTGTTTTCGAGAACTTATATACTTAAAAGGACATGGCCATTATCAGACGTCTCTGGGTTCATTCTTATTGCCGAGCTATCGTGATCTTAGAATAGTATTATTTCAACGAAATCATAATCAAAACTTTATAATTACTTATATGTAGTATAGCGACGTTCCACCGAACACGTCTTGCTTCAGCGTGATGCGAACGGCTTCTTCCTCGTCCGACGTTCGCGTGCAAAAGAGCGCGGAGTTGCACCAGAGCGAAGAAACGTCAAACTCCGTTTTTTTCAAATGTCAATTGACCATCATCCTTGACATTTCTTGACACTCCTAAAGCATTTGATGCTTTAGGAGTCCTGCCCTGTCATACTTATACAGATACTAATACACAAATACAAGTTAAATAAATAATATTCATTGTGTAGTTTGTTCTGATTAACACCACGCGCCAAAAGACCATGTAGCACTATACTATTGATTTATCTCGGTTTTCAGTATTCCACGGAAAGTATATCTTTTACAGACGGGGCCGGAGGATATTCCTACTGCAGATGCTGATCGTCTGCTTCGTACCCCACGTCGCGCTACTCATCCAGAACTGTTCCAACATGGCACAGCTTTCGCAGACATTAGATTCCTCATTATATTTGGATACTGAGGTAAGCAGACATTTGATACAGTTCAGCTACAAAGCTGAACCATGGCAATGCATTGCTTTGATAACAATATGTTTTTTTTTGCTTTATTGACAGTCATAGGAGCCTCGCTGTAGGTAAAATGGAAAAAAGCATTGAATTTTGATAGTTCTGGCCACACGCCGAAAGAGAAATTAAAAGAAAAAACTTTTAGTTACAGACTACATTGGCCCACATTTTATTAAGTGATTATTTTATCATTAAAAGCTATGTTGGTATGTACTTATAAACAACAAATAGTGTGGCCATACTCAGCCCCAGGTAGATCAAGGCCCGTGTAAAACACGTACCTTGATAAAGAGTCAAGTGAAAAAGAAAACATTACAATCACAAAAAAATACACTCATTATGAATTATAATTTAACCAAAAAAAGGTCGCACGAAAAAGCTTTAAACTTTATTAAGAAAATAAAGCAGATTTAAACCACCAGCCTAATGTTCGATTTTTAAATAAAATCGAGACTAGAAAAAAAAGTAAAACAAAATACGCTCGATTTTTAAATTACTTATCTAAATGAGGACGCCATGAAAAATGTTACAATATAGTTTGAAGTTAAGTTAAAAAAATAGTTTTTAGATGTAAAAAGAAATAGGTACGTAAATTGTCTCTTACTATACGTATTATTACTTTTTTCAAGATATTAAATTGCTAGCATAGCAAGTGGATATTCTTCTGTTTTGATTGTATTAGTGTAGGAACTGTTCGGAAAAAACCTACAGGTAATGTTGTTAGGTTTGCATAATAATTTCCCTTTTCAAAATATAAAGTTGTTTACTATAAAATTGCAATGATATTGCGTACCTACTAGTACCTACTTCTATTGGCGATTCTCAAAATGCTGTATTTATTCAAAATTTCCTGTTATTACCTATTTATTGTTTCTAATTGTGACTTAAACCAATTACCTAAATGGTTTTTGCATTCCATTACATATTTCCTTATTATAAGTTAATATGAACATTTACCTATTTTTTTGCCAGGTTAATACAATATTGTCGATGGGTGATCTTATCATCAGTCTTCAGGATGAAAGACATATCATCAGCGATTATCTGCTCAAATCATCACCAATCGATGTGTAAGTGTGTTTTATACTTTATCATTAGTTTTTTCAACCTTTTCTAGGCTTCCGTGCCTCAAAAGGATAAAACGGAACCCTATTGGATCACTTAGTTGTCTGACTGTCTCCTCGAGAACGTTTAGAAGTATGGAGTTGATATTATAACCATATACTCAAATCTGTAGTCACTTGGAGCTATGAAAAAAAACAACTCTCAACGCGCGCCTCAAAGAAATGTTAGCAAAGCAGAGGGCTCGTCAGGGACATTGTCTGCCGGGGTTGCGGGTTGTTCGAAAGAGTTCATTGATTGTCAGCAACGCTTGCCTAGGTTGGTCCGTGGATGGGTGACTACACACTACTTACCGATTTTCCTCCATGCTTCGAAAAATACGTTAAGCCGTTGGTCCCGGCTCTCATTTGTAGATCTTTGAATGTCGTTACAGGTAAAGTCTGCCAACCAGTCTTACCAAAGGGTATCGTATTACCCATGAGTTGTGGAGGTCAGATAGACAGTCGCTCCTTATAATTATACAATACCGGTATAATACCGGTTAGACTGGAAGCCGACTCCAACATAGTTAAGAAAAGGCTAAGTCTAAAATAAAAATAATTATTAATGTTGAGAAGTATTAAATCGGCCTCAATTTTAAGGGAAATAAAAAAAAAGTGGGATTTCTTTAAAATTATTGAAGCCGAGAACTTGTACTTGAACAAATTGTTGTTTTCCTGCCAACGGATTTGTTGCTGTGTACTTTGATTTTCCTGTTTGTGATGCGTCTTATTTTGATGTGTGTACTGGAGAAAGATTTTTTAAGAAAAATAAAACTATTTATTCGACTCGCACAAGGTCAAACAGTGAAACAGCATATAAATATTGTCGTTTTATAAAAAAATAACATAAATAAAATTACATAATCGCACACAGATAACAGAAACTCTTGCAAAAACCTCTGAGAAATTTTTTGATCAAATAAATACAAATTCAGTATATGAGGAAGAACAAAGAATTTAATGGTAGAGTGACAGTTGGAAAAAACAAACATGTTGCGCTAACCTCTATAGATAAATCGGTTGAAGATATCTACTTCAAAATTGGGTCCCAAAAGACAAAGGTCTTATTATCCCTTATCTCATGTAACCTTGTGCCCAACCCATCATCTATCTGCAAAGAGTATTATTTCACATCTCTAAAATTTTTTGTGAGAAAAAATGCACCAAAAAGAATCACAGAATAAGACTTTCTTTTACGGATGGGAAACCATCAAATGACTCCTACATGCTGGGCGGAGCGAAAGGAAGTGTCAGTCTTTTGCTGACTAAAACCTTTCGATGTTCCTTATTTTGCCCTTTGTGTTCCGGGCCGTGGGTTCTCTTTTATTTACCAAAAAGGTGCCGAGGCGTAAAACCAACTTCAAAATAGTTTGGCAACTGGCGAGACTCTAGACAAGTACAATAACTTAAGTGTTGACTTTCCCATTTACATTATTATACATTTGGTATGTATAGTAAACACAGTAGTAAATAACAATATCATATTTTTGAATAAAATTACGTAACATGTACCTACCGTTGGAGTTTAATACATTAAATAGCTCATTGCACATAATATAATTTAAAAGGAAACATATGTAGGTACAACTCCCACGTGTTTCTCAAAAAGGGTCTTTCTTTTTAATATGTCTCGTTTAACCTACTTCTATTCAGATGTCACCATGGAAACGTTATAATATCTCTCTTATTTGCGACATATTCTTCGAATCTGTTTTTTGACCTCAAAGTTACACAATTTAATTGTTCGTGGAAACTCAGTAGACGCCCATGAGGTAAAATGTTTAATGATGCCGCTTTTTATAAATTCTGTGTAAATTTTCCTATAACAGTGATAATATTAACGTAAACATCGATTTGCTGGTATTCTATAGAACTTAAATTGGAGAGAATCCAATTCAGCGTACTTGTTTCCACTTAGAGGGCCATAAATGGCCTAAAAAATAACGCGCAAAAGGCAGTTTTGTGACAAAAATAAATGAAATAGAGAACTTTATATTTTTTTATGTGGAAACATCGAATATATTTTTTTCTGTTCTAATAAGACGTCTATTTTTTCCACATTGAGTCCAGACAAAATACTGTGTGAATTTAAACTTCTGCCTGTATTTATATGTATAAATCTGTATTAATAATAAAATAATAACATTTGGCTAGCAAGTTGCAAGTCTGTTTTATTTAACTAATAGCTTTTATTTTGTCGTATCCATTTAACTCAGTCCATTGCCTCTGTTTCATGAGGAAATATCGTATGTATTTATAATAAATAACACTTGAATAACTATGATTAATATAGTTATAACTATTACATATAAATAAAAAAATATCCCACTGGTTTTGGAAACGGTCCAAGCAACAGTCAGTGCTCTACCTTCTTTTCTCCTCTCTACCTTCTAACAACGAGCCGTGTCCAGAAGTATCAGTTTCTAATTCTAGCCCTTAATCCAGCTGCCTAGCCAAAGCCTGGACTTGAAACTGAAACTGATTGTCAGACTTTCGGGACACTGACTATCTGGTCAGTATCCAGAAATACTGATTCCAGTCTAACCTGATGCCGTTGGGTATCAGTATTTTATTCGGCCTCTACAACCCAGTTAGTACCTAATGGAAAATACGATAAATTTGGTGAGACTGGTTGTCAGAATTATATAGGTACTAAGAAACCTACTAATACTCTTATAAGTAGGTTGAGGTGACTTCTATGAACAAACAACTCATTCGAATGGTAAGAAAAACAAAAATATTTGTTTCGCTAACCACTGTTGCGTCCACGGCGTACGAAATAAACCGAAAAATTAAACCTCAATACGTCCATGGGGAGAAATGTCCCCAAGACTAATAGTTCCGTATTAATCCGTATTAAGAATGATTCCGAATTAATCGAGTGTCTATGGTATTACTAAATGGCTCTTCACTAAATTTGACGTCTGTGAGTGATATTTGTCTATAGCATGACAGAATAAAGTTTAGAAGAAAAAACTATTGAAAGTGACAGTTCGTGGTTTGTGATGTGTCAAATTAAAGTGGTGTGTGACGTGCTAACAAAATGTGGTAAGATTAATGTTTTTATACCTTATTGTTATTGTTATTATACATAAAAATAAACGTGAAGATATTTCCTTTGCGTAATATGCATTATTACGACGATCTCAATACGTTTACATAGTATAATTTCGTTCGAAAGTTACGTTTTTTACGCGCCATTTTTGTTTGACATTTCTCTGTTGATTCTCTGTTGTTTACAATTTGATTTTAATTGCATATTTTCGTTGAATAGATGCAAAAAATACGAGAATCCTTTTCTATTAGCATATTAATCGAGCTTTTCGTGGATGGTTTTTGTTTTAATGTAGCTATAGTAGTTTTGCAGTAATAAGCGTTCTTGTTGGGAAGGTCACGCGCGGTCGTAAAAATGTAATTGCGTTCGCTTAGGCTGGACGCGTGGCTGGACGCTTGGGCGGTATTTATGTCGCGCGCGCGGACGCTTCAGTGGTTGTCGAGAATATCCGCCGCGCCGGGCGACCGCGGGCGGGGAGCTGCAGCCGCGGGGGGGGCGCTCGAGCTGCCACCGCGCACCGGCCGGCACAGCACTGCGTCACCGATCGCGCCACCGAGCGTTACCTCTAAACATTTTCTCGCCGCTTTTAATTTTATCTTCTGTTTGTCAGTCGTTTAAAAAACCCTTAATATTATACAGTCCACTCAACCACCACATCGTGTTTTAGTCCTCATACCAGCACGAGGATTCTACCCGTTCCTCTCTATGGTCCTTCGACGTGAAAGTTGATCAGTTATTGGGAGTGACAAGCGGATTTTCGAAATTTGAAAACGGCCGTTAGAAAACCGAATTTCAAGATCAAGACGACTTCTCGCCCTTCGTGCGTCTGGTTCCAGTCTTCGGTCATCATCTTCGGCGCCTTTCTGAAGAGGCGTATTTGTTGGAGCAAGCAGTTCTTCAGTGGTCATCACAGCTGGGTCATCGCAGCGTAGCAGCCCAAGCAGAGCCCAAGAACATCGCAATCCAGTTCAAGCAAGAGGACGTTTGGTTTGGACTCGCAGTCAACGGATCAAGCAGTTCTTCAGTGGTCATCACAGCTGGGTCATCGCAGCGTAGCAGCCCAAGCAGAGCCCAAGAACATCGCAATCCAGTTGAAGCAAGAGGACGTTTGGTTCGGACTCGCAGTCAACGGATTTTGTGAGATCTTTCCATATTCTTACTAACATTCGTACATAACTCATATACTAACCTTTCATTTCCACTAGAGAATTAGATAGTGCATTAGACCAGTGAATCATACATTCGTAAAACCTATTCTTCCTAGTGATACCTACTTACTTAACGCATAACATTAGTTTTATGCTTGATTAACAAGTAGAATTAGTCGTACACTATCAATCCGCCGTGTTATCCTTTCATTGTTGTTTAGTGTCAACTAACAACTTAATCGTGTAGATTTTTTCCTAATAAAGTAGTTTTTTCCCAGTGAAGTAGATTCCTATCCATTAGTATATAGTAATTAGTGCTTATTAATCTAGTCATAAGATTTTATTATAGTTCCACAAGTACCTACGTTTTTTTTTACTTTTTTTCTGATGTCAGGTTGACATTTTAAATTCAAATATTTTTTTAACCGCCTACTGGTTTTGAATAGCAACGCATTCATCGATCAGCCGTTTGCTTTTTGGTTGGTAAACAGGCGCACTTTCATAAGAGTATTTGTCAATGCTTTAGCATTTATTCTTTAATAAGCTTTTTCTTTCCTACTTGCATTTTTCTTTAGCGCTTACTGCTTCCTGCCTATTTAGCCATGGCTGAAGAAATGAAGATTAAAGAGCTTACAAAAAAGCGTGCCTCAGTTAAATCGCAGCTTACTCAATTCACATCGTTTATCGCTACCACTAAGTCGTGTGAACAGCTTAGTGAGGAACAACTTATCGAGTTAGAGATAAGAATTGAAAAAATTGTTACCTTATATGCCACTTATGATCAATTACAGAGTCAACTGGAGTACCTGTCTGCCAAGCCCGACGAGCAATTTTCTGAACGTGAGCAATTTGAGAGCAACTACTACAAGCAGCTATCATCTGCTCGCGCGCTTCTGTCACGGCATCGCGCTCAACTTGCGTCTAAGGTAGGCTCCAATGAGCAACTTTCAGTGGTTACTAGACATAATAATAATGTTAGACTACCTAAAATACATTTACCTCACTTTAGCGGCGGCTATAAGGATTGGCTGGAGTTTAAGGATATTTATATTTCATTGATTCACGAGGAGAAAAGCATAGACAATATCAATAAATTTCATTACCTACGTTCGTCACTCAACGGCAGCGCAGCACTTGTTATTAAAAGTTTAGATTTCAGAGGGGATAACTACGACATTGCATGGCAATTGTTATGTGAAAGATACGACAATAAACAATTATTAATAAATAATCACATTCAAGCATTATTTAATGTGGAACAGCTTCAAAAAGAGAGTAGTCAGGGATTACGACACATAGTTGATGTAACCAGGAAAAACCTGCGGTCACTGGCAACGCTAGGGCTGTTTGTACAGCATTGGGGTGAAATGGTTATACATTTAATGGCATCAAAGTTGGATCCTGTTACTAGCAGACAATGGGAAGAACATAGGAACAGTCTGACTGAGTATCCATCCTTAGACATGTTCACTAAATTTATTTCTAACCGCTGCAATCTTTTAGAAACGCTTGAAGAGACTAGAAGTATAAAATCGAAGCCTGAGTCATCAAACAGTAAGCAAAAAAGCTTTTCTGTATCAACAAGTAAGGGAAAATTTAATATTTCATGTCCCTTGTGTAAACAAAGTCACTACATATTTAGTTGTGATCAATTTAAGGCGCTTACAGTAGCTGCACGCATATCTAAAGTGAAAGACTTTAAACTTTGTTTGAATTGTTTACGCCCAGGTCATTTAGAGGCTACTTGTCCACTTGGTCATTGCAAGTATTGCACAAAAAGGCATAACACAATGTTACATTCACATGATGATGATCCTAGCTCTAGTAGGGAGCACATAACTTTAGCTGGCACTAATCATGAACTTTCATCTCGTCATGTATTGCTTTCCACAGCTTTGGTAAGAGTCACGGACCATTCCGGGGTGTCGCACAGCGCCAGAGTCTTACTTGACAATGGAAGCACGGCACATTTTGTTACCAAGGACCTTTGTGAGAGTCCAGTACAACGACCAAGCTTCGAGTTGTCTTCGACGCATCAGCCGTCACAACTTCTGGTAAGTCGTTTAACGACATTCAAGGCATAGGACCCGTAGTCCAGGATGACTTAATATCCATATTGTTAAGGTTTCGGCAGCATAAATACGTCATATCTTCTGACATCGAAAAATTCTTTCGTCAAATCCTAGTTGATGAGTCACAGCGACCTCTACAGCAGATACTTTGGCGCACTGATCCTTCATTACCACTTAAAACGTACACGCTTAACACTGTTACTTACGGGACAGCATCAGCACCGTTCATAAGTACTCGATGTCTGTCTCAGCTGGCAAAGGAGGCAACACACACACGCACAAAACAGTCCATACAACAAGATTTTTACGTAGACGACTACCTATCGGGGAGTGACTCTGTAGAGAGCACTATAGCGCTTTGTAGAGATGTCACCAGTACACTTAAGACTGCACAACTCAACCTTCGCAAGTGGCAGTCTAATAACACACAAATACTTCAGGCTGTCACTACAAACACGCTTGATTCATCCACTCAAACAACATCCACATCAATACATACAGATACACATAACACAGTCAGTTTGAGCATTGACGAACCAAGTAAAACCCTCGGTCTTAATTGGCGCTGTCATACTGACTGTCTTACTTTCACCATCCAGATACCTGAACATACACACACTACAGTCACAAAACGACACATACTTTCCACAATAGCGCAAGTATTCGATCCTCTGGGACTTGTCTGTCCGTGTATTATCGAAATCAAGATAATTTTGCAAAAATTATGGATAGACAAGTGTGCATGGGATGACGAGGTTAATGTGGACATTAAAAAGTTATGGCTGAAGTTCACACAGACTTTACCACAGCTTAACCTACTGAACATACCACGCTGGGTGGTATGTGATAGCCCTTTATCCGTGGAAGCACACATTTTCACAGATGCTTCTGAAAAAGCATATGGAGCTTGCATTTACATTCGTTCGGTAACTAGTAGCGGCACCGTCCATACACATCTGCTCACATCCAAAGGTAAGGTCGCACCGATAAAGTCTACCACGATTCCAAGACTAGAGCTTTGCGGTGCCTTGTTAGGGACCAGGTTGTGTACAAAGGTACTGGAATCATTAACACTAAAACTAGACAAATGCATATTTTGGTGTGATTCCATGATTGTTTTAGGTTGGCTGTCTGCTTCTCCTAACACACTTAAGCCGTTTGTTAGGAATCGAGTTTCGGAGATACGGGAAGGTTTTGGTGCTTACACCTGGCGCTATGTGCCATCCAAGGACAACCCTGCAGATCTGGTCTCCCGTGGTCTGAGCGCTGACCTCATAGGGCAATCTTCCATGTGGTGGTCAGGGCCTTCATTTTTACTTACAGACCCAGCTCTTTGGCCTTCCATGCCTAACACAGATGTAGGCACGATACTACCTGAACTATTAAAATCACATACTATTGTCCATAATAACCAATCATTACCTGTAACTAATCCTAATATATACGATAATACATTTCAAAATTTAATTAACAAATCATCTAATTATTCACATTTAAAACGTCAATTAGCATACATACTCAGATTTATTAATCGTTGTAAAGGGATACATAATCACAATATTACTCTCACTAATTCAGAGTTGTCCTACAGCGCTAATTTCATAATTAAAACAGTACAGAGGGAAATGTTTCCTGAAGAGTACAAATTGTTATCTACAGGTAAACCCTTACCAAACAAAAATCGCCTTAAAAAGTTAACACCTTTTATCGAGTCTGGCATTATACGAGTAGGAGGCCGCTTAGAAAACTCTTGCTACGATTATAATGTCAGGCACCCTATCATCATCTGCAGCAAGCATAACCTTTCAAAACTTATTTTTAACACGTACCATTTACGCCTATTCCATGCTGGCCCACAACTACTCTTAGCCACAATAAGACACAAGTACTGGCCTTTGGGTGGTAGAAACCTTGCCAAATCAACCACTCATAAGTGCGTGAAGTGTCAGCGATTTAGCGGTGGAACAGTTCAACCCATCATGGGTAACTTACCCAAGGAACGAGTCCAACTGGAGTTTCCTTTTTTAGAGACTGGCACAGACTATGCCGGACCCATTCTCCTAGCCGACCGCAAAGGTAGAGGATGTAGATTAATCAAATCGTACATATGTGTTTTTGTTTGTCTAGCCACGAGAGCGGTTCATCTGGAGCTTGTCTCAGATCTAACAAAACATGCCTTTATTGCAGCGCTTAATAGGTTCATTGCTCGTCGTGGTAAACCAAAGACTATTTACTCCGACAATGGTACAACGTTTATTGGCACCTGTAACGAGATAGCTGGCATATTAAAACAAGACTTCTCTTCAGAAATGGCAGATACAGGTATCAACTTTAACTTTATCCCCGCATACACCCCACACTTCGGTGGCTTGTGGGAGTCTGCCGTAAAATCAATTAAACATCACCTTAGAAGAATATTAGGGCTCGCGCATCTCACTTATGAAGAGATGTCAACGTGTTTGATTCAGGTTGAAGCGATTCTAAACTCTCGTCCTCTTACTCCTCTTTCTACTGATCCATCAGACCTATACCCTTTAACTCCTGCCCATTTCCTCATTGGCAGATCTCTCACTTCCTTGCCGCATCCGCAAGTCATAGACCAGAACGTTTCCAGCCTTAAACGTTTCCAGCGTATCGAGCACCTGAAGCAACAGTTCTGGAATAGGTTCTCTAACGAGTACATATTTTACCTCCAACAGAAAACCAAGTGGACGGAATCCAACGGGGTGCTACAAGAGGGAGCCATGGTGGTGCTCAAAGAGCAACAGACACCACCACTCATGTGGCCACTCGGCCGCATTATACGCGTCATACCTGGAAGAGATGGAATAAGCAGAATCGCAGACGTAAGGACGAAACGGGGCATAGTCCGACGTGCTTACAACACCATCTGTCCTCTTCCAGTTTAACCCTTGAAGACTAGTCTTCAACGCCGGGAGCATGTCGAGAATATCCGCCGCGCCGGGCGACCGCGGGCGGGGAGCTGCAGCCGCGGGGGGGGCGCTCGAGCTGCCACCGCGCACCGGCCGGCACAGCACTGCGTCACCGATCGCGCCACCGAGCGTTACCTCTAAACATTTTCTCGCCGCTTTTAATTTTATCTTCTGTTTGTCAGTCGTTTAAAAAACCCTTAATATTATACAGTCCACTCAACCACCACATCGTGTTTTAGTCCTCATACCAGCACGAGGATTCTACCCGTTCCTCTCTACTAATATATTCAAAGTACCGGAAGTTTGGAAAATGTGTCACTAATTTGAATATTATTGTTTTTTTTATGTCTTTGTGGACAATAAAGAAGGAAGTATCTTGTGCTTAACACATTGTTCACAAGTCATCTACTTGATCGAGAAGGCACAAAATGGCTTGGCAAAATCCTAGAGTAAAATATGGAAAATATAAAAATGATACATGGATCGGATGCGATTGGGGGTTGATCGGGATGAAACGGGGACGAAAGTGAGTTTGTTTTTACGTCTTCACGCCTAAATGGCTAAAATGATTTTGATGAATTTTGGTTCAGAGACGGTTGGGACCCTGGAGACTATTTAAAAAAAATAGATATGAAGGAGATAGAGGAAAGAAAAGGGAAAACTAAGCTTTGCTATTACAATAAAAAGGTGCGAGGGCAAAAACTACAGGTAGCAGGTACCTGTAAATCAGGAAAGGGGAACTGTGTTACCCCGAATTTAACGCGAGCGAAGCCGCGGGCAAAAGCTTGTTGCGAATGAATTACCCACATACGTGGAATTCATCTTTCTCCCACTGTTCTTTTTTCTGCTATTGTCCCCCTTTTTTAACTTCTCCCCCTCTGGGCAAAGTGGAAGGGGGTGGTCATACTTGTACTGAGTAAATCCGATCAATGTTCTTTTGCCAATTGTGTTTGGAGGTCGCTGTATCTCTTTCGAACACCCCGCATTCCTGGCAGGCAATAGCCCTGGCAAGCCTCTCTGCTTTGCTGACATCTCTTTGAGACACCATTGTCCTCTGCCTGCTTGTTGTATCGTTAGTTCTTGACGCAATGATGAATGGATCAATCACATGTAGTCAATCCTAATCGAATATGGATGGCTTCTAATTGTCCTTTTTTATTTTTTTTGGGATGGGAAATTATCAAATAACTTTCCCCCCTCTGGGCGGAGCGGGGGGGAGTGTCAGACTTTTACTGACTAAAACCCACCCATGTTCCTTCTATTGCCCTTTACGTTCCCGGCCGCGGTATCTCTTTCGAACAACCCGCAACACAGGTTCTCACCTAGTTTATAGGTGGTCAGGGTTTGAATGTTTTCTAAATTTGGTAGAAGTTTCCTAACCCAATCAGGTTTAACTTTACCTTGTATTTAGATGTAGGCTTTAGTTGATAGATTATTATTATTCTATTATTATATCAAGAGTACATCAAACTAAATTAACAAAATGGTTTCTACCATGATACCTTCTTGGAACAATAATAGCAAATATATGTACATTAAAATTTTATTCGCTTCCAGAAATGTTCTACAAAGGGCGTTCGTGACAATTGCTGACCAGTTCACCAGTGTTCCTGACATTCAGGATCATTTGATGACTTTATAGTAAGTTAAGTATACCTTTTTTTCATTTATTCATTTGGTTACGTATAATTTTACATTTTTTAAATATTTCTAAATAAAACACAAAGAAAAACTTAAAAAAATATAAAAAATAGCAACCCACCGGTATTGGGAACAGGGTCCAAGCTACCGGCAGTCAGAGCTCTAGAAAGAGGAACCTCCTTGCGATACGAGCCGTGTCTAGAAGTACCGCTTTCTGTATCAAACCTTTGATCCAGCTGCCTAACGAGAGCCGCCTCAGGTGTTGGTCAAAGCTCTTGGCAATTAAGCCATTGGCTGTAACGACTATCGGCACAATGATCGCTGAGTCCACGTCCCACATGTCGACAACCTCGCGAGCCGAGTCAATATAGAATAGAATAGAATATACTTTATTGCACACCAAAATCTAAAAACAAAACTGTTATACAAAAGATGTTAAATCTATGGTTACAATGGCGGTCTTATCGCTAATAGCGATATCTTCCAGACAACCTTTGGATGGACTAATAATTAACTAATAATATTAACTAATAATATACATAATTATTATTGTGTGATTACTGATTTAAATATACCTGCATAATTTGATCAATTTAATATGCAAATTGGTTTGCATAAGTATTTTCTTGGAAGTCCTGTGTGAAACCATATGTGTAATTTTGATCGAATAGTGTTTTTCCGTTTGCACAGATAATTTGGTTTGAGCGTAACTGTTATGTTACAGAAATAAAGATGACTAAGAAGCGATGCAAAGTCAGACCTATCGACTATTTATGTAGGTATGTTTTTGCGAGTCCACTTTCCATCCTACCGAATATCTCCCCGTAACTAACAAAGTTTTGATGATGGTGGTGTATCTTCACCGAGGTCAGGCATTTAATATTCATGTACGGCAAAGGTTTCGATTGCTTTAATGCCAACCGTACTGACTTGTGAATAGAGTTAGATTTCAATTATTCACACAGTCCTATACATACGTGATGGCATGGTAAATACGACGGCATACCTAATAAAGCAGCCATCACAAATTTTGTTGTGAGAAATGCAGAAAATGATAGCATTTTATTATACAAGAATGTGCCAATTTGGTATTATTAAAATGTATATTGCCATCCATCAATTCAATTACTCATCTAATGGGAATAATCTCTGAATGATGAATCGCAGGTCAATTTCAGAGGGAAAACAAGTTAGTTTATTCAAAAGGAACTTGACAACCATCGATTCAATTACTCAGACCTAATAAGAATAATCTGTGAATGATGAATTACACGTGAATTTCAAAAGGGAAATAAGTTAGTTTCTTCAAAAGGAACTTGACAATTAACTTGTAAAACATTTTTCTATGAAATGTTGATCGGAAATATAACTATTTTGACATTTTGTGGTAATAACTCATTTTGTGGTCAAAATAAAACATACATGATTCCGAAAGAACGTCATACCCACTTCATTTACCTAAATTCAATGGTTACATTTACAGAGCATATTTGTGTAATATCTGAAACTGCGTAACGACACAGTCAACGTTAGCAATGAAAATAAGTAATAACAAGTTTTGTTAAAAATTCGCGTTTTTTAGGGTTCCGCACCTCAAAAGGAAAATACGTAACCCTTTTTGAATCACTTTGTTGTCCGTCCCTCTGTCAGTCAAGACCCTTTATGTCGGGTGGAGGTATCGAGTTGAAATTAACCATATACTCAACTTTGTGGTTCCTTTGTGCTGTGAAACTCTAAGTTTACGCAGTCAAAAGATATGGCTGTTTATAGAATAGAATAGAATAGAATATACTTTATTGCACACCAAAAATATAAAAAACAAACTGTTTTATAAAAAAGTGCTAAATCTATGGTTACAATGGCGGTCTTATCGCTAATAGCGATATCTTCCAGACAACCTTTGGATGGACTTTACGAATATAAAAATACAACGGGGGTAGTCAATGGTGTGACAGGACGCTCGACCGCGCTCGCGAACGGTTGTCTGTGCTACGTACGTAGCACTCCCCGCCACTCGCCCGAGCCGCTAGACGTGCCGCACGAACCGACCTTGGCGCTCCGCTAGCGCCCCGCGCTACGAACCGCTACGCGCCGTAGCACTGCTACGAGCCGCGCCGCCGCGCTCGCGCCCCCTACCGCGCGCCGCCGCAGTCACTCCGTGTGACGTAGATCTCCGTAGCGCCCGTACGCGGCTAGTACTACGCTCCGGCGCTCAGTGCTACGACGCGCTACGAAGTGCTACGAGGATCGCGTTCAATCGACTCAGCTGTTTGTATACATTCACTGAGTCGATTTAACGTTCGCGTTCGCGTCTCATATCTTTGGCCCCTTAAGGGCTAAACCCACCAAATTTTCGGTGGTACTTGGGGGATACCTTACGGTGCCAACGAACCCAAGTGGGTGCTGACCCGACGCACCCCTCCCGCCCCCTTCAGGGGAGGGAAGTCAATCGGAAGGGCACGGACCACGCGACCTTGGGGGAACTCCTAGCCGCGCCCGTGTCTAACCCCCGTTCCTTTTCAGTGTGCACCCGGGACGCGTGGGTGTCTCTACCCCAGCGGCCCGGATCGGTCGCAAGACCCATAGGGCCCCGCTGCACAATAAGATTGGCAGCGGGTTTTCAAGCTTAGGGCACACCCTAGCACTCACCTCCCTGTTGACCCGACAGGGAGATAACACATCCCCGGGCCTTCCCACCCGGGGAGGTAGGACTCTGGCCCTTCAGGCCCTCAGACAATAGTGTTGCCGGTGAGTTTGTTGGTGACATTCTTCTCGCCGGTAATAACACTAGGAACGTCACACGGGTGGGTTCGCTTTAAGGGAATTGTCTGCTCGGGGAGCTCACGGTCACGTGACTCCTCGAGGTAGGTTAGGAGCTCGCTCCCTAATCCCCCCCCCCATTTTTCTACTTTCTCCCGACCCCGCGCCGTCAAGATGACGGCGCCCAGTGGAAGGGATCTACTCCTGGAATTTTTCCTGGAAGTCCTCGTAAAGGACGACTCCTTCACAGAGAAGTATGGCCAGCAGTTCGCGGCCTTACGTCAAAAAGTGGAGCATGCCAACTCAGGCCCCGCTCCCTCCCCCACCCCCACCCCTACCTGCTCATCCGCGTTTGAGCCCTTGGAGAGTCCGTTATCCCCGGACCCCCAAGAACAAGGCATCCCCCCCTCAAGGAGGATGACCACCCGCCCCCCTACCCCCCGGCCGGACGCAGAAATGCTCTCGGCCGAGAACTCGGACGCCGAAAGCGACCACTCCTCCTCCTCCTCGGACGAATTTCAACTCGTCCAGGGGAAGAGGAAGAAGAGGTCCTCAAAGTCTTTAGCCTCAAAGGCTAAAAAACATCTAGCGGGATCGCCCCCTGCAACCCCCGTCCAGGCCAAAAAGGCCCCGCGCCCCGTCGCGCAAACCCAGGGCCCCTCAAGCCGCCCTGGCAGCCCGATGGCCACCACCACCCAGGCCACCGTGGCCCCCAAGATTAAGTCCCCACCGCCCGTGTTCATCCACGACAAGGGCCTGTGGACGAAGATTTCGAAAGATTGTTCCGAAAGGAATATCTACTACACCAGTGCCCGTGCTGTACAGCAGGGCATCAAAGTGCAAGTAGCCTCGCCTACAGTCTTCAGAGAGCTGAACAAGCTCCTCAGTGAAAAGGGTGTCCCTTTTCACACCTACTCCTTACAGGAGACAAAACCGACCAGAGTGGTGGTCAAAAATATCCCACTCGAAATTCCCTCCGAGGAAATTCAAAGTGACCTAGAGTCACAAAATGTCCCGGTCATCGCGGTCCACCGCATGCACCGACGTGGGGGAAACCCTTACAATATGATCCTAGTGGTGGTCGAACCCACCACGGGGAGAAATCCCATCTTCGAGATCTCGAAGATCTGTGGGCTGTCAGGCCTAACAGTAGAGAAGCCTCGGAAGAGCGGCATCGTGGGACAATGTCACCGGTGCCAGCTCTATGGCCACGCGCAGTCGAACTGCTTCGGCAGACCTCGATGCGTCAAGTGCCTGGGAGACCACGGCACGGCAGACTGCCTCCGTCCAAAAGACCGCGCACTCTGCACGGAGCCTCCCAGCTGCGTGCTGTGCGGCGAGTCTGGCCATCCGGCCAACTACAGGGGCTGTCCTAAAGCCCCTAAGTCAAAGGCTCCAAAGCTGGCAAAACGGGCTTCTGCCCGTCAGCAGAGGGAATGCCCTTCCCTCTCTAACCAGCTGCCGGAGGTACTCGCTCCTCAGCGACCCAGCCCCTGGACTGCACTCAATCATGCAGCCCACTTCCCGGCCCTGCGGTCCTCCCAGTTGCCCCCCACCCAAACCCCCGGGCCCACGCCCACCCCCCAGTCAGTGAAGACACCGACGGTCCCCGCTCCAGCAGCGACCCCCATCACCCCCCCTCAGATCTTGGGTTCCAAATCTGAGAGGAGGTTCGACCCTGCCCGGGTCATCTCCAGCACCCTGGGTGTTTTCAGCACCCCAAGGGCAAAGGAGCTATCCGCAGCTATAATCGCCACCGGTGGCGACTGCATCCTGTTAAATAACGTCCTCGTCGAATTCGAGGACGTCATTAACTCAATCGAAAACCTCCCCCACTTCCAGCCGTAATGCTCTATCCGGCTAGAAGGTTAAAACCGAAAGCCCTAAAGGTAGGGACATTCAACGCTAACAGCCTAAATGGCCAGCGTGATGAGGTCGCTACCTTCCTACGCGACCATCAGATAGATATCCTTCTGGTCCAAGAGACCTTTCTCAAGCCGCACAGACGGGACCCTAAAATTGCAAACTACAGAGTAGTGCGCAATGACAGGTCTCGTTGTCACGGCGGAGGAACTCTCATTTACTATAGGAATTCATTCCACTGCATCCCTGTGGATCCACCTTCCCTTACCCACCTCGAAGTCTCAATCTGTCGGCTGGGTATGACAGGCCATCAGCCGATCACGATCGTCTCAGCTTACCTCCCACCGCCAAGCGCTTCCAATTCAAGCTCTTCGGAGATGAACGCCCATCTCAGGAGCGATCTCTCCGCAATCTTCGGCCTGAGCGACTCTGTCCTTTTGGTAGGGGACCTCAACGCCAAACACACGTCCTGGAATTGTCACACGACAAACCCCAGAGGCAAGATCCTATTTGACCTAAGTAGTCCCCTTAACTTTGACATCATTGCCCCAATGCATCCCACGCATTACCCCTCGACACCAAGTTATAGACCGGACGTGCTCGACATCGCACTCCTGAAGAATGTTAACTTACGTTTGCAATCGATGGAGAGCGTAGACGAGCTCGACTCCGACCATCGCCCAGTGATCTTTGAGCTAGCTCCTAGATCGGGCCGAGTAGACCCCTTCCAACCCATTACCAAAGTGACCACGGACTGGGGGAAAGTAAGCGAAATGCTGAAATCCACCGAATCCCATCACTTAGACCAAATCCCAGAGAAAATCGAGACTGTCGCCCAAGCAGAGGCCGCGATCAGCTTGCTCACGGATCACGTGCAGGTCGTCCTGAACGAGTGTTCAAGGGAGACCCCAGCGACGAGCGATCGTCGTTGGAGACTCCCGGACGATGTGCGTGAGCTCGTGACCGAGAAGAACGCGGCCCTCAGGGCGTACAGATCCTTTCCCTGCAACAGTAACAAGGCTCACTGGCGA
This sequence comes from Ochropleura plecta, assembly GCA_905475445.1. Classification (NCBI taxonomy): domain Eukaryota; kingdom Metazoa; phylum Arthropoda; class Insecta; order Lepidoptera; family Noctuidae; genus Ochropleura; species Ochropleura plecta. The sequence continues at coordinate 3,662,360 of FR997735.1, forward strand.
TACTTACAGCGTAAAGTAAGTAAACGTATCAAGGAGCTGCGTGACAGTAGTTGGGAAAAGATGCTCGAGGACCTCGAACCGACGCATCAAGCCTTTTGGGAACTTCAGAGGAAACTACGCAACCCTGAAGTCTCAAACACGCCCCCCCTCACCCGTCCTGATAATACCGTCGCATTCGACGACGAAGACAAAGCTGAGTGCCTAGCCGACAGCCTAGAGGCTCAATGCTCACCTAGCCTACAGCCAGTAGACCCGGCTCACCTCGCTGAGGTGGACGCCGAGGTCGAACGCAGGGCCTCCCTCCCCCCTCACGAGGACCCTGATGACCCTCTGCCCCCCATCACTGCCGATGAGGTGCACGATATCATCAAGGGTCTAAAACCCAGAAAGGCCCCCGGCTCGGACGGAATCACCAATAAGGTGTTTAAGATGTTCCCCGCCCCCCTCATTATGCTGATGACCGCTATCTTCAATAGCGCTCTGACGCACAACATGTTCCCTCAGACGTGGAAAGAAGCCACAGTCATAGGAATCCCCAAGCCAGGTAAGCGTAGGAACCTTCCTAGCAGCTACCGCCCCATCAGCCTCCTCAACGTCATCGGCAAAATCTACGAGAGGCTTATTTATAAGCGTCTCAAAGACTACGCCGAGGCAAAGAGTCTAATCCCAAAAGAACAATTCGGTTTTAGAGCCCGTCACTCTTGTGTCCAACAGGTGCACCGTATAGTCGAACACATCAGCGCCCGCTACCAACGCGGCCTGAGGACTGGTGCCCTGTTCTTCGATATAGCGAAAGCTTTTGACAAGGTTTGGCACAACGGACTGATATACAAGTTATATCGTCTCGGTGTGCCAGATCGTCTCGTGCTCATCTTACGGGACTTTTTGTCAAACCGCACCTTTCAATACCGTATCGAAGGTGCGCTTTCTTCTCCCCGTCCGCTCAGAGCAGGAGTCCCTCAGGGCTCAGTGCTCTCCCCCCTCGCGTTCACGCTGTACACCAGCGACATTCCGAGACAGAACATGGCTGAGTTAGCCCTATTCGCTGACGACACGGCCATATACCACTCCGGCCGCAGCCCTGATACCATCTACCAGGCCCTCCAAACCTCCGCAGACACCCTCGGTGACTGGTTCCGGAAGTGGAGAATAGAAGTTAATCCCGACAAGAGCCAGGCGGTACTATTCTACCCACCGGGCAGACCCGCCCCTCCCAACCCCGATCCGATCACCATGTTCGGCAAGCCGATCCCTTGGGAGAAGCGAGCCAAATACCTTGGTGTAATCCTGGACAATCGCCTCAACTTCGGAGAGCACATAAAGACGGTACGTTCGCGCGCCGCTTTCGCTCTAGGCAGACTCCACTACCTGTTGAATGCACGCAGCAAATTGTCACTGAAGTGCAAGCTGCGTATATACATAGCGTGCATTCGACCAATCATGACGTACGCGTGCCCCGTGTTCGCGCACGTCAACCCGTCCCGAATCCACAGGATGCAAACCCTTCAAAACCGTTTTCTCCGAAAGGCCGTGGGAGCTCCCTGGTACTTGAGGAATGAAAGCGTTTCTTCGATGCTGCTGAAAGGCACCCCAACAGTCTCATAGTAGGGGCAACCCACTATACTCCCACCAGGATAGGGAAAATTCGCCGACCAAGGCATACCCTTATCACACCCGATGATCCCATCACAATCCTGCAGGAAAGCAATAGGGAAACTAGTACTATCCGCAAACACAAATACAGACCGCGATCCGTTTTCCGACCTCGCCGCCGAGGCCCGTCGCGAAACCCCCAGTAACGAAACCGTCCCTTGGTCTACAAGCCAGCCCGCGATGCTGAGCAGTAAATCTTAAAGTCCCTAATTAATCGACCCAGCCACCCTTGTTGCCCTCCCTCAGTGACGCCCTAAGCCGAGGTCCGTACCCCACAGGGGGTGCCCTTAGCGAGCGAGCACTTAGCATACTAGTAGTCTTTGTAGCCCTGGCTGGGGGCCTTAATTTATTGAGGTCACACAGGATAGTCCGGTTAAGCAGTCTAACAACTCAAGCGAGTTGAACTGCGAGTGGCCCAACCTAAAAAAAAAAAAAAAAAAAAAAAAAAAAGTCAATGGTGTACCTACTGCTAATACTACACAAATAATTAAAATAAAGTTACATAATCAAAATATATAAATACATAAATAAATACATATAATCTATTTATTTAACATGCGTTTTATAATATTATACGGTTGACAAATAGTAGTTGTTGTAATAGTAGTTGTTTATGTCGCAAGTTTGTACGGAACCCACGGTGCGCGGCTCTGACTTGATCTTGGCCGGTTGTAATTCGTAAATGGGAAAGCTTAGGCTTGATACTGACAAATATATTGCGGGAGTACCTCGACCACTCGACACGAAATCAAACAAGGTGTTGATAGCACAGCGTATATTCGCAGACTGACTTGCATAAACGACCTTAGACTAAATACCCACTTTAACTAATTATTAAACTACATACATCACAGATACACGCTTGTTCAAACAGTTTTGCCCCTCCGGAATAGTGTGTAGGATTCCTTAGATTCCCATTTCCGAGCTATACGGGTAAATTTACCCGTACCTATACAAATAAATGAAAGTGTCTCTTTTGCATGCAGCCATTTTAGAGAAGACCTTATGAATATCAAGTAAGTATTATTCCATAGAATTAAGCCAGCTTATCTCGTATTATTATGTAAAGTACGCCATTCTAGGCTTTGAACACCACTCTTTGGAAAATACGTTTTCAATGCCTTAAATAGAAATAGCATCAGTGTTATCAGGTATCTAATTATCCTACTGGGTTGCGGGTTGTTCGAAAGGGTTACCGCGGCCCCGGAACATAAAGGGCAAAAGAAGGAACATGGCTGGATTTTAGTCAGAACAAGTCCGACACTCTCCGTTCCGTCCAGAGCTGGGGAAGTTATTTGATTATTTCTTCCCATCTCTAAAGAAAAAGTACCAAATTTGAGTTGGTGACATTTGTACCCAACTTGATACCATAAAAATCATACATGGCACCGTCGAATGATCGGCCGCTTACTCTATGAACGCAGCTAATTATGTTTTTCACATTCCCTTACTATTCTTTCTTGATTAATTTCGTGGCTCCCAAGACAGTTAAATTGTTTCTCCGGGATTCCGACGAGCTTCATTGTCTAGGCGCTTTTCTTGTGGTAGCCTTTGTTAATTCTAGCTTATCGGAGTTATCGTTATATCGGAGTTTAAGAATACTATGGCAGGCTTATAAGCAACTAGCTACGTCTTAAAAGCTTAGCCTTTGATCATTTTGATGCCCCTTTTAAACTCGCAGCTGGCATTATGCTGTCCTATAAAACTAATTATATCTTTTTACCATTTTATAGTTTTTTTTTTCGAAATGGCAGTTTGCCTTTCAACCTAGGAGGTTGTCGTCTGCTTAACCAGGCGATTCCTGTGGATGCCTTAAAATTAAGACCTCCAGCTCCTTAAAAAACGTACAAACTAAGCGACTACACGCTAAGGGCACTTCGTGTGGGGTACCAGCCTCGTCTTATTAATACAAGCGTCGCTGAAGGAGGACAGCAAAGGGACAGGCTGAATCTGAGTGAATTTTATAGATCTGCAGATTCTGCCTTAAGTATCTATTGATAGTAGCCCCTGTCAAAATCCGTGTGAGAATTCAACGTAATATAATAGTTCAACGTGAAGATGATATCAACGTAAGAGTTCAACAATATTTAATTAGTGAACACTGTTAAATTGTCTGTATACTTTTATAAAGCAATTCGATCTGAACCTAAATGTATAAATCAAGTCAAATAAGGCTAGAAACACACTAGTTACGTACTGAAATTACATTTATACGCAATGCGGACACCCGGTTCGTAGGAATATAAAGCGAACTTTAGGGATGCGTACCAGAATTCACGTTTTATTACACGTTTAATATAATTTACGTATTAAGTTGGTTTCGGTATAACGTATGTATCTGAATGTAATTATGGATATTGTAGAAGTATATGATCCATACGTCATGTTCGTGATCGGGCGCTGTCAGTTGGGACTGGTCATTTTTTAACTACCACGGTCATTTTTTAACTTATTTAGATTTTAAATTGATTTTGCTTTTTATTTACTCTGGACGCTCTTACTGTGCACGTCTTTCTACATCATCACGAATGATGTAAATACGATTTTGTAAAAATGTTACAATTTAAAAGAGTGTCCATGGAGTTTCTTGCCCATTCTTCTCCATAGAGATCAACGCTTTGGAATGGGCAACTACAGTACTTTCACAAGTTATTATGCCTTGTGACCGGGACAGTAGCAGCATCATTTTTTTGTTCTTGTTTTTATGACATTCAAAAGTGCCTGTAATGGTCTAATTGAAATAAATGCTTTGAGTTTGAGTTCTAGTCATAGTCGTAGTTCTAGTCATTTCTTATCAAATGACGACTTTTGTAGGTGTTTTTATTTCGGTTATTAGAATCAAAATGTCATTTATTCAAATAACGCTGATAATTACATTTTGGAACGTCTCATTACAAGAGACAGTCCCACAAAACGCCGTGCCCTTCACCACTTCCTAGTGTTTTAGCTGGGAAGAAGAAGTGGCGGAACAAACTCTCCAGCAACACTGACTGTCTGTCATGTTAGAAGAATTGCCGTTGCTACCACTAGAACATTCTCCTGTAGCGTGAGTGCGTTTACAAACATTTAAACTCACATACACAAACAGCCAGACCCGGAACAACTACCTATCGGTCACACAAAATGTATTAGTTCCGTGCGGAAATCGAAATCAGTCAATGGCTTAACTGCTGCGCCAACCATGCAGTCGAATTAAAGGTATCTACTTTAATTCGACTGCATACACTACCGACTTTTAGAATTCTACCTTGTGGTAAGATTACCTATTTGTGTATTTCAAGATACGCATGAAGTTTTAAATAAGAGTAATTAACAATAACGCTTATTAGGTTTGCGTCATAAAGGTTTGCGTCATAAAGGTTTGCGTCATAAAGGTTTGCATAGAAACATCTCATTTTCTGTATAGGGAAACTTTTCTTGTGAGTAATACGAATTTTCCAAGTACAACGTTCTTATCCACATTGTTTTTTTTCTGGTTTTAATACCTTCGGCATAGACTAAACTTTTTGAGGGAGTAAATCTCCCTAAATGAAAAAGAATATTTTTTAATAGTTAACGGTAAAACTTACTCATCAAGGCTTTTTGTTTTATAAGGATAGGAAATTATCAAAAAACTTCGCCCGCTCTGGGCGGAGCGTCTGACTTTTACTGACTAAAACACACCCATGTTCCTTCTATTGCCTTTTATGTTCCCGAGCCGTATCTCTTTCGTACAACCCGTAACCCCAGCAGGGATAAATTCACTTATACATTACAAAAAATCAAATCACCAATCTAAAGATTTTTGTTCTTTCATTTCAAGTTGAACGAGACAAAACAATGTCTTTAATAAGTATATGTTTAACGCGTTAATTAAAGTATTGGATCTTCAATTGACTTTGTGTAGGTATAGTTTTCATGGAATAAAAAGCCAATTTACACAGAGGCGTATGTAACGAAAAACGACGTTTTTTAGTTCAAATGTAATATTTACTATAGTATTTTTGAACAAGCTGTACCGTCCATAATTCTATAGATAACATAGATTCTATAATTATCATGAAAACATTTTATGTCAAAATAGTATTTTTAATTTTAAAATCAACGTATTAACGTAAAACTGGGTCTTAGAGAAGTAAACTTGAATTGATATCAGATTAATTAAATCTTTTAAATGTTCTTATGGGTTTTTCTCGTATATTTCAGGAATTTGAAAATGGAAGCGTTCAAAAGAACGAGGGTGTACGAGGAAATCAACACATTATTGCTGTTAAATGTCGCCCAAAACGTGAAAACTACCACGTCATCGTTATGGAGGTAAGAGTACGTACTTTTTTTAAATTGTTTAAAGAAATTTCTCATTTTTCCTCAACGTTACTTTACACTGTTAATAATCGACCTATTTTTAGGGTTCCGTACGTGAAAAGAAGAAAAACAGAACATGTATAGGATCATTTTGTTGTCTCTCCGGTTTTCTGTCTGTCAAAACCGTTTATCTCGGGAACACGTAAAGACATCGAGTTGAAATTATTTAAATGAAATACTCAAGTCTGTGGTCTGTTAAAGCTGTGATAAATCAACCCTCTAAGTCTACGCAATCAAAAGATATGACCGTTTATGTTGCAAGTATGTTCGGGACCCTCGGTGCACGAGGCCGACTCTTACTTGACCGGTTTTTCTGGAATATACCTAACTAAACATAAAGTTCGACATACAAACTTTAAGTTTAGAGGATGATATTGACTACTGTCTTAAATAACTACTACGATTATGTAACATACAAAGGGCAGAGTATTCTAACACAAGCAAATTAATTGCTTAAAAGGATACTCCTCAATGTCCTCAACTAGCATAAGTTATTTAAAGATTTTGATTTTGTTTTCAAAGAAAATCTAAATGGATAGTCTAAATGGAGTTGTCAAACAGAGTTGAAATCTATGATTTTGTGCCCTGCCCACCAGCCACTTGAGCTTTGCTATTCGGCGAGCTATGTTGCTATCTTTTTCCTAGCTACCTCGTAGGAAAACTCTAAACATACCTCTTCCCATCGCTCGTTGAGCAATGAGATCACGAGATGAGATCGTGTGACGGCTTAAATTTAAATTTTGGGTTGTTTTGGCACGATACCATCTTAACTTACTCCACTAATCAATTTAGTAACCTACTTGTGACCTATCAGAATACCAGCGCTGTGATATTATTTTTGTGTTACAGCACCAAATCTAGTAGATGAGAGTTTTTTACCAATTTGTTTTTACTGTTACATAACTTGGTTTTTCTTCTCCTGCTCTTAGAAAAAGGCTGAAACAAAAAAGGTTTTTGCCAAAGATGACTTTTGTTTGATTTAACCTTTTTTTTTGCCAGCGACTTCCAGAAGTTCAGCTTTTTTATTGTAATATCTCACACAAATTCTTATCGAGTATTTATTTTGAGTGTTTTTGGAAGTCCCATTTATTTTGTGTGTCGTTATCCTTATCCTTACTAATATTATAAAAGCGAAAGTGAGTTTGTTTGTTACCTCTTCACGCTTTAATGGCTAAACCGATTTTGATGAATTTTGGTACAGAGATAGTTGGGAACCAGGAGACGGACATAGGCTAACTATTTTGAAAAAAAAAATTGGGATGGGGGGATGTGTGGGAGAAAGTGGGAAGAAAAGGGAAAACTTAGCGTTGCTATTACAAATCAATAAGGCGCAAGGGGAAATGTGTTACCCCGAATTTAACGCGAGCGAAGCCGCGGGCAAAAGCTAGTAAAGAAATAAATTTCACGACACCATTCTGGTTAGGGATTTTCTATCTCCTTTATGAGTCAATCTATAACGACCGATTTTATATCACATACCTATATAACTACGTTTAGATATAATATGTTAGTACCTTATTAATAGTTTTTAATGACCTGTACTATTTGACATACCACCATATTTTTTGATACATTATATACACCGGGCCACTCATTGACAATATGTAACCCATGTCATGGTCATGCAATAAGCCTCGGTAGTGGCCGTGTAGTGCCCGAGATCCCTAAGACGGTGAGCAAATGGGTAGCTCACCGTCCAACCGTCCAGTGACGACAGGCTGTGTTGATGGCACGTTTGTGTTCCATGCGCGCCTCAAAGAGATGTCAGCAAAGCAGAGGGTCCTGCCAAGGCCACCGGTTGTTCGAAAGAGATTACCGCAGCCCCGGAACATAGCAAAGCAGAGGGGCTTGCCAGAGCCTCCGCCTGCCGGGGTTGCGGGTTGTTCGAAAGAGATACCGCGGCCCCGGAACGTAAAGGGCAATAGAAGGAACACGGGTAGGTTTTAGTCAGTAAAGTCTGACACTCCCCCGCTCCGCCCAGAGTGGGGGAAGTTATTTGATGATTTCCCACCCCAAAACAAAAAAAAAGACCCGGAAAATAAAGGGCAAAAGAAGAAACAAGGTTTTAGTCGGTCATACACTCCCCCCCGCTCCGCCCAGAGCGGAGGAACTTATTTAATGATTTCACATCCATAAAAAAAAACTTGTCAGAGGTCAAAAGATTACACATTTAACGCATTGCTAAGCTTTTCCATGAATAGTCTGATTAAGTACTTATTTTTGTTTCAGACAGCTTTCTGCTTGCTCCGACCTCTTAAGATCAAGAGAGGAGCTGTCACTCGCCCTGACGTCACATTCTTACTACACAAAAGAGGAACAGATGGACACACTAGTAATAAGCAGTATACAAACACATATAGACTCAGGCAGAGATAGTTTGAAGTCTACTATACAGTATTTGGAGACAGAAAAAATAGTCAAAGAAGTTAAAGAATTAAATGAAGTTTTAATATTGTAAGTATTATTTGATTTGGATGTTAAGGTGTTGTTCCCGGTTGTCATTTGTAGATCTTTATTTATTTGGATCGCCAACAAAAGATACATTGTAATACACACAATATAATAGGTTATTTAAGTGTTCATTCAATTAAGTATAGGTGATCAAAAATAACTAGGTGTAAACACTGAAATTAAAAAAAAAAACAAATTGTCAAATATTTCTAAAATATAAATTATTCAACATACGGGAAAACAATCTAAACAAAAGCCAAAATATAGAAATTAATTGAACAAATAATTAATCTTTTGACGGCACGGTGGCGCAGTGGCTGAACGATTGACTGCTGCGCTGCGTGTCGCGGGTTTGATTCCCGCACGGAGCAAATATTTGTATGGCCTACAAATAGTTGTTTCGGGTCTGGCTGTTTGTGTATGTGAGTTTAATTGTTTGTAAACGCACCCGCGATACTGGAGAAATTCTTAGAGTGGGGCATTGTTTTTTTTAAATTAAAAAAAACACACACAGACAGTCTTTTAAATGTATAAATGTCCCATTGGTACTCTTTAGATATGACGTAATATCACGCTTGTTATATTCGAAATATTAAGCAGACGTGTTTTTTCCATACGTTTTCGCCAGTAATTTCAAAGTTCCATTTTTGAGTCCAAACTGTAAAATATATGTAAATAACACTTAGTCGTTGATTTTTCAGTTTCGAAGAGCTGAAACAAACAATAGTGAATCAACCGAGAATCGAACCTACAGCTGTGAATATCAGCCGATATTTATATACAGACGTCGATTGGTCTACCTATCTGGACAGACTGAGAGTAGTCCAAAAAGACCTTTGGGTCATAGTAGGGTGAGTGCATTTTTTATTTGTGACATTTTATGTTTTTATTTGTGACATTTTATGATTTCATTATGATCTCATTAATTTAATTTTGTAAATATTTTCTAGTCTGTAGTTGTTTATTGTAAATGTGAATAAATAAAGTAAATAAAAGCTATGATCCACATGGTCCCATGTCGATCATAACTTTTATTTGTTTGGTTTGTTTTTGACGATTGTCTGGCAGTTGAGTACTATTAGGGACCTACACTAATGTCCTTTTTTGGTATTGTTCGTCGTATCGTTGAGCTCCTTGAGTTATGAGTCGAGCTACACGATAACTGACAAATGCTTGCACTGACTGGACAGGTCCACTCAATCTGTGTGGTGCTTTCTTAAAAAGACCATTTCAGACACTAATCTGCAAAGTCCTCATGTAAGTTGACCAAGATTTTTTGTCTGGACTTTAAAAGAGACTATGAGCTCTGAGTTTGTTTCGGCTGTTTCTTCTCGGAGTAGTCGGGTACGAAACACCGGCCACATCTAGTTTTAAAAAAAACAAAGACGTGTAAAAGTGTTTGTAGAGTAAAAGTTTAAAAAAAAACCTACTTGCAAAAAAACATCATTTATCATTTACATTATTTCTTTGATTTGACAATTATGTGAAAGTAGCAGTATTATTCTAAAGATCGATCAGTAAAAAAACTGAATAAACGAACAAGACACCGACTTCTGAAGCTAGTTTTTTTTTTTTTTTTTGCTGTTTTTTAGGGTTCTGTATCTCAAAAAGAAACAACAGAATCCTTATTAGATCACCTTGTCTTCTGTGTGTCTGTTAAGACCTCCTTATTAAGTTGAAATTAAAACCAAATACTCAACTGTGCTGTGAAAAAAAAAACAGTAAAGTCTATGTAGGTAGTCAAAAGATATGACTGTTCATGACGCAAGTTTGTACGAAACCCTCAGTTTGTGAGTCTGACGAGTCTTGGAGAGCTTTTTTGAAATATGTTTTATTTTTTGAAAAAGGTTTTTTGGTGAAAACAGTTTCATATCAAGCCAGTTTCAGGGTGCTCAAGCTCGATTCCATGCTATTAGATATGGTTATGGTTATGGCGGGCGGCAGCACTCTTTGTTTCTTAACAAAGAGTGCTGCCGCTCGCATCGTCGATGCTGCCGCATGCTATAGCATTCCTGCTCTGATTCCCGCTTTTGTAAATATCTGTTCTGCGACAGACAAGATTATGAGGATGGAAAAATGATTGGTTCCTGCTGCTAGTTGAGGTGCAACCCTATTTCATTTATGTGGTACTAGCTTTTGCCCGCGGCTTCGCTCGCGTTAAATTCGGTAGCGCCTTATTGATTTGTAATAGCAACGCTAAGTTTTCCCGTTTTTTCCCTCTTTCTCCCTCATATCCCACTCTTTTTAAAAAAATAATAGCCTATGTCCGTCTCCTGGTTCCCAACTATCTCTGTGCCAAAATTCATCAAAATCGGTTTAGCCCTTAAAGCGTGAAGAGGTAACAAACAAACAAACAAACAAACTCACTTTCGCTTTTATAATATTATATATATATATATATAATATATAGTAAGGAGTAAGGATGGTGTGTGTATGGAAAAGATTTTTGAAAGATTTAGAGAGCGGCCATTGTAGATCCTTTAACAGTCGTTACAGTAAGTGGGCCAGAAATCTGACAATCATGTTTAACCATGGTATTATGAGTAATACGACTGAGGTACTGTAGGATGGGTAAACGGAACGTATCAACAAGGTGTGGAATGAAACGTGATGGTGCGAGCGAGTAAGGGAGAGAGTGAGAGGGACGGAAAGGGAAGTAGAGAATAAGATGGCGGTCGAAAGACAAAGAAGTGTGAGGAAGTATAAATTAGAAGTTTAAGAAGAAATATTATTGTAAAAGGAGTTTTGAAGACGGAGAAAATAACTAGAAGGTTTTACAACAAAACGTAGTTTTTATGCAAGTGTGCACGATCCCATAATACTACAGTACTGACTATGGTTATAGATTTAAGATAGGATTGATCATTGCTTCATATGAAATGCTAGATTTCAAGTGTATCAGGTTATACTGAAAGCCAGCCATAACTTAAGAAGAGGCAGGCAAATGATGATGGTATGGCGTTTGTAGGTCGTCAGGGCGCGCAGTGGTGTGGGTGGCGCGGCGCACGCTGGGCATCGGCGTCGCCATCTTGGCGCTGGTGCTGCTCGCCTCGCCCGTCATGCTGCTTCTGTTGCGACACATCGCCTACACCATACAGGTATGATAGACATAAGTTGGGACTACGAAAAGCGCCCTCTTATTCTAGGTTAAGGTGCTATCGAAAGTTAGTTTTTTTTTTTTCAATTTATATTCATACTAGCTTTTGCCCGCGGCTTCGCTCGCGTTAAATTCGGTAGCGCCTTATTGATTTGTAATAGCAACGCTAAGTTTTCCCGTTTCTTCCCTCTTACTCCCTCATATCCCACTCTTTTTTAATAAAAAATGCCTATGTCCGTCTCCTGGTTCCCAACTATCTCTGTACCAAAATTCATCAAAATCGGTTTAGCCATTAAAGCGTGAAGAGGTAACAAACAAACAAACAAACTCACTTTCGCTTTTATAATATTAGTAAGGATTATATTTTATAATATTAGTAAGGATTTATATTCATATTAAAGGTATGAGGTGCAGGGTGCAAAGTTCTTCTCCCCTTATTATAAGAGAGGATTCGGCCATACCATTTATATGTACTTTCTAAAGTTTATCTAAGACGTCACAGACATACACAAACATGGTGACGAAACCTGGACATATATAGTTAGTTAGCTGCAATGCTTTGCGTGTCCAATTTAATAATGCGTTCAGGGTTCTGTTACGTCTGCCACGATTTTGCAGCGCATCGGAGATGTTTGCTGACGCACGCACAGATAATTTTGACGCAGTATGGCGTAAAAAATCCGACTCGTTGCTTTGTAGATTGCGTGGCAGTCGTAATAGCATCCTGCACTCAATTGCCGCCAGGGCAGACAGCCCGCTTATGCATTCGCTGGTGGATCGAACTAGATCGTTGTTTACTACTAAGTACCTACTAACAATTTTGTTAGGCTAAAAATTTTGTTACTAACCCCTGTTGTCTTCATAACCACTCAGTTGCTACATGTGACTCGAGTTACATAAAAAAACTATCGTCCACGTGCTTCATGTGACTCGAGCAACATGAGTAGTGGTCCAGGAAAATGAGCTGTATTGTCTTAGTAGAAGGTATATTTTGACTTTTTTGGATGTAATTGAACGGATCATAGACAATACTAACAACCAAAAACTCTAGAAGCGAGAACGACGTAACAAAATTCGTTAAAAGTGGCATTTCTCAGTGAGTGTATTTTGTGAACAACATGGACGGGTAATTTAAAAAAATCCTAAATACCAGGATTAAAAACATACATTTACTTTATTTTAGATGTAAAGATAAACTAGAAAAGAAATAAAGTATAAAAAATACATGTTACCGATTTAGATTTCAATATATTAAAAAAAACCTAAACAATACGGCAATATTTCCGCCTGTGAATTTTGATCATCCTTTGTTAATTATTTTAACCCTACCGAAACGCATATTAAAAACTAAATAGATGGTTCCATTAATCAGCTTCTCAGTACAGTTATCTTTTTTATCATAGAAATACTCAATTGAGTCTTAAATCGTGTTTAAGTCTCGAGCGGCGAGCGCCAAAAAAAATAAGCGCGCAAACTAAAGCAAGAGACGGTCGGCACCCGAACAGGCGTAAAGCAACTGAGTGGATAATAAATATAGCTAATATAAGTTTAAAATCGCCAACCCGTCTTGAGCAACCGTGGTGATCCATGCTCGTGCCGTCCCTGTATGAGAAGAGGCCTTTGCCCAACTGTGGGACAGTTAAAGGCCGTTAACATTATCTTATATAGTATTAATACATATAAAGGGTTTTTGAGGAACTTGGATATTTAACTTTGACCTTATTACAGACTAAATTGTTTAATTCGCTGTGTGCTCTAAGCACACAGCGAATTAAACAATTTAGTCTGTTTCGCTGACAATGAAAGTAAACAAACAAACTGTTGCACACATTTGCAAAAAAAAAATTGTGTGCTCACTGTATTTTGCAAAAAAAAATTGTGTACTGTATGTAGAAACAATCACGACGTAAGGAAGCGCTGGTAAGCAGCGTAGTAACGAGCCTTTTAAAATACTACAATATTAGTACTAAGTCTTAAATTTCCCATGAATATGTAAAACTAAAAGATTCTCATGCGAAGCCGTGGGCAAAGCTAGTGAAAATCATCAGCTAATTACTGGCGTCTACGACGGCTACGAACTGCTACGGTTGCTACGGCAATTCGTAGCGCTTTAGTTAATTAATCTTTAAAACAGTAATCTTTCTAACCTGTGAACAAATTTAATCCGATTTATTGATGTTTGTTTATTGATTGTATCTAAAATTTGCCTCTGCCTCGATACAACCAAATGATGATAAGATTAAAACCTTTATAATTATAGTATTTTGTTACCACTACTTCAGCCTTTGCACCAATATACAAAACGAAATTAAGTCTAGAACATTGAAGGCACATAATTATTATTCAACGTATTATACAATTCGCCCATGACCGATAAATTAAAGCCTTCGCTTCTCGCTGCTACGACACAATTTGCAATGGTAATGTCCATGTACTATATAACAGTTTCATTTGCCTTTTGGTGCCTCTTCAAGTTGATTGATGACCTGGATCAATCTGAGAATGAAAATGTGAAATGCCTGTACCTAGGTTTTACTCATCTTTGCGTGTAAGGCTGGTAGACCACACGGTTGGCGCAGTGGCTGAGCGATCGACTGCTGCGCTGCGAGTCGCGGGTTCGAGCCCCGCACGGAGCAAGTATTTGTATGGTCGAGTCTGGCTGTTTGTGTATGTGAGTTAAAATGTTTGTAAATGCACCCACGACACAGGAGAAATCCTAGTGTGGGACAACGTCTTATTTCATTTAAAAAAAAGCTGGTGTGTTAAATCTAATTGTGACAACATTTTAAATAGTCTTGTAAAGAATAGTTATATTAGATAAACATAAGACGAGTTGCAGCCTCAACTCGCAGTAAATATTATTATTAAAAAAATTAAGTCATTGAAAGTAGGTAGGAATTTGAGTTCAATAACATTCGACGTACATTTGATTTGCAATGACAGGTATTAAAAATATATTATGCATAGAATTTGAATTTCTTTTTTAAATAAAACATCATTGAATTAAGATTGATATTTTTTTACTGTTTAATGCTGTTTCATAATGGTTCAATTCAGGATCCGAAACATTGTGGTGCCATCATATTCTTGGTTCACAGTTTCTGGAAAAGATAATAAACTTAGTATTAGTTGATTATGTTTTTAAGGAAAATTCTGATATTAGGTCCTTACATATGAAATTGGCGTTTTGTATGGAAGGAACAAAAAGTCGAATATTTTTTAATATAATATATTTAATTAATCAAAGTATGAACCATTGTTTTCAATGCACTTTTGCCATCTTATAGGTAGTTCATTGATCCCTTTACTAAAAAAACCAGTCGGACGGGAATCAATAAAATCTTTGAAGGCGATTTGGACTGCCCCATCGGAGTTGAATTTTTTCCCTTGCAAAAAGTTATCCAAATTGCGAAAAAAATGGTAATCTGTTGGAGCAAGGTCCGGGGAGTACGGAGGATGTCTAAGACATTCCAATTCAAGCTCTTCTAATTTGGTAGCCGTCTGTTGCGCAGTGTGTGGTCTGGCGTTGTCGTGAAGCAGCAGTGGCGTGGAGCGATTGACCAGCCTTGGTTGTTTAGCTGCTAGCTTTTCCATCATGGTTTGTAATTGCTGACAATAGACATCAGCTGTAATAGTCTGGCCAGATTTGAGAAAACTGTAATGAACAATACCGGCACTAGTCCACCAAACGCTTACAAGTAACTTTTTTGGGGTTAATTTTCGCTTGGGGCAGGATTTGGCTGGCTGGCCAGGATCCAACCATTGCGCTGAGCACTTCCGATTATCGTAAAGAATCCATTTTTCATCACAGGTAATGATTCGGTTTAAAATACCTTCATTGTTGTGCCGGTTCAGTAATGTAACGCAGCAGTCGACGCGCGTTTGCCGGTTTGCTTCAGTCAATTCGTGAGGTACCCACCTTTCAAGCTTTTTAATCTTCCCAATTTGCTTCAAGTGAATTAAAACAGTTTTATCACTAACATCGAAGCCTGCAGCTAACTCGGACGTGGTTTGCGATGGGTCCGCTTCCACAATAGCCTTCAAATCTCCATTATCAACTTGGGTCTCAGGCCGTCCACGGGGCTTGTTCTGCAGGTCGAAATTTCCAGAACGAAAACGTTGGAACCAAAAACGAACTGTGTTTTCTTTTGCAACATGACCGCCATACACATCATTCACCCTTCGAGTCGTTTCCGCAGCACTAGTGCCACGGCGGAACTCGTACTCGTAAATAATGCGATATTTTAAATTTTCCATTTTGTAAAATGAGTGACGCAAACAGAAAAAACAGAAGAAAAAAAACAAATGAATGACGGTCATCGAAGCACAAATACATGAGTAAATAGCTGTACAAATTTGAATTTGGAATTCCTTACCAAAGAGGAGAAATTCGTGATTAAAGTGGCCAGTACGAAAAACGCCAATTTCATATGTAAGGACCTAATATATTCCTTATAGGATCACATTGTTGTCCATCTGTCTGTCAAGAACATTTATCTCGGGAACACGTGGAGGTATCGAATTAAAACCATATACTAAAGTTTGTGGTCCCTTCCCTTCAAATCTCTAAATCTACGCAGTCAAAAGATATGGCCAGTTATGTGGATAGTTTGTGCCCCTAGTTTGGAACCCTGGGTGCGCGAATCCGGCTCAAATTTTGCTGATATTTTTTTTACATTAAAAGAAGACTTTAAAAATCATTGTTAATTTTAATATTCTTACTTCCTTATCCTTACTAATATTATAAAAGCGAAAGTGAGTTTGTTTGTTTGTTACCTTTTCACGTCTTAATGGCTAAACCGATTTTGATGAATTTTGGTACAGAGATAGTTGGGACCCTGGAGACGGACATTGGTTACCTTTTTTTTTAAGTGGGATATGAGGGAGAAAGAGGGAAGTAAAGGGAAAACTTAGCATTGCTATTACAAATCAATAAGGCGCAAGGGCAAATACTGCAGGTACCTGCAAATCAGGAAGAGGGAACTGTGTAACCCCAAATTTAACGCGTGCGAAGCCGCAGGCAAAAGCTAGTGGAACATAAATCTTCTGTTGCAGCGTGCTACAAATCTTTTGGCTTTCCAACAACGTTTACTGGGACTCGGAGACGTTGTTGCTAACCATTTGTATCATCGTCACGCCTATAATATCCAAGAGGTTTGGCAGAGTTGTACCTAGTCCACTTTCATTTCGCCAGTTATGTTTTTTTGCGATTAAAAAATCACCAAATAACTTCCCCCCGCTCTGGGTGGAACGGGGCAATGTCAGACTTATACTGACTAGAACCCACCCATGTTCCTTCTTTTACCCTTTGTGGTCCGGGGTGCAGTATCTCTTTCGAACAACCCGCAACCCCAGCAGGCAGTGGTCCTGGTAGGCCCCTCTGGTTTCCTAAAATCTCTTTGAGGCGCGCGTGGAAAACGAACTCACCGTCGACACGGCAAGCATGAGGGCTTTGGTTAGTCTTTCTTGTCCGACAAATTGTGAAAAAAATATTCGTATGCCTTGCAAGGGCAGCACATAGTGAAACAGTATTTTATTTAATAACACCATTACCGATGTGAAACGAAACTCTATATCTGAATTTGAAAATCTTTAAGTGATAATTGCTAAAGTCTACATCACAATCACATCGCACTTATTTTTTGCCTTATCTTTGTAGCCATCTATAGGCAAGTACATAGAGAACATATTTATTATTATACTACCTGTAAACCTAACTATGTTCTACAAAATAAATGATTGATTGATTAATTATTACGGACTAGCTTTTGCCCGCGGCTTCGCTTACGTTAAATTCGAGGTAACACAGTTCACACAGGACAGCACCTGCTATCTGTAGTTTTTGCCCTTGCGCCTTATTATTGTAATAGCAAAGCTAAGTTTTCCTTTTTCTTCCCTTTTTCTCCCACATTTCTCACATTTCAAAAATAAAATTAGCCTATGTCCGTCTCCAGGGTCCCAACTATCTCTGTACCAAAATTCATCAAAATCGGTTTAGCCATTTAGGCGTAAAGACGTAACAAACAAACTCACTTTGGCTTTTATAATATTGGCAAGGATAAACATCGTCTGTGATTAAAATTGTTTTAAACAGGTGAGACTTGTATCTTACGAATGTAATAACTTTAACCTTTACAAAAGCATAAATAAAGTTCGAAAAGGTTCTAAAGATGTTTATGCTAACATTTGCAGAGGTTACACATCGTGCCTCATGTTTCTAAATCATATGCATACCGCACGTGTTTCGATAATTAGTCACACCTGTTTAAACACGTGAATCAAGAACATTAGTGACACATTTGTGTCTTAATTACATAATTTGAATTTAAGGACAAGGTTATATTGGCAGGTGACATTAAAGGTTTTTTTTATGAGGAACGTGACATAATAATAATACACCTTAATTCCGCTTGTAATGTTTATATCCCATGTTAAAGGGGGCGAGCCTATTGCCCTCAAATGGGCACAAATCCAGACTCCATGGCTGCTACAGACAAATTTCTGATGAAAAAACCTCATAACCATTTTCTCAACCCAAGAATCTAACCCCGAACCTCATGCTTAGTAGTCGCGTTTGCAAACACTCGACCAACAAATCATCAAAAGCTAGTCACTATATGGAATAAAACAAAAGTCGCTTCCCTTTATAAATGCTTAGATCTTTAAAACTGCTGGAATGGATTTAGATGCGATGTTTTTGTTAGATAGACTGATTCAATAGAAAGGTTTATATGTATAATATTAGTACACCCGTGCGAATCTGGGCCGGGTCACTGGTAGTAAATAAATGAATAAAGAAACTCACTCCTTTCGTAAAACATTGGCCCCCAACACTAATTTGTCCGACTTTACACTTCTTGAGCATATTAAACTTTGCAGGTTCGGCAAACCCTAACATCACAAATGCAGAAAGCACCACAAACAATAACAGAAACCACTTCATATTCACGTGTTCACATATAAAACTCGAATGTCGAAAGATGCGCTTCGATAAAGCTTTTATATACATCGTGCAGACATTACTGTACATTTACATAAATATTTATAAATATCAAACGGGTTTCGGAATGTGTGTGTTGACTCAAGGACTATGACTTGTTTGTTTATGTATTTGCCGATAGGTGGTGGCTTCTTAAAAGCTTTAAGCCTGTTTTGGTCTAGTATTTGGTATGTTTATGTCTATCTTCTTGCGGTCAGACTTTTTGTGTGAGGGAGAGACTGAGTTCGCCTGTATCTGCAAACACAATAGGGTAATTTCCAGGGTCAAAGTAATTACATTCTACTTAGTCCGTCATTTAGATTATTCAAAAATAAGGGACACGTATTTTTTATTTGTAAATTAGACCAAAAAAGTTATGTGCGACGTCACTTGTTGCGAAAAAATTAAACAACGCATGACGTTTCACGTAACTTTGATGGGCTATATCTTTTTCATTTTTGGTCTAATTTACGAATAAAAAAACATGTCCCTTATTTTTGAATAATCTAAAAGATGGGCTAATCAAAACATTTAGGAAACTAGCCTATTGTGCACTAACTTGAGTTTTAGGTACTTTTACATGTCGACAGTGGATGATATGAAGGAGAAAGGAGTAAATAATGCCGTGACGTCTGATAGGGGAGAATGGAAGAAGAAAACGTGTTGCGCCGACCCCAAATAGAATGGTACAAGGGCAGGAAAATGATGACATGTCGACAGTGGCTAGTCTCTGCTGAGATTGAACTGCTTAGTCATTAAACCAAGACCGATTCATAAAAGTTCGGGGACACTTTTTTTGCGGATAGGAAATCATCAAATAAGTTCCCCCGCTCTGGGCGGAGTGTCAGATTTGTACTGAATAAAACCCACCCATGTTCCTTCTTTTGCCCTTTATGTTCCGAGGCCAGGGTGAAATTATTTCATGATTTCTCATCCGCAAAAAAGGTACCATTGTCAAGATCTTTCGATGGACAGTTCCTTTTAGTTAGATATTTCTTTTTCAAGTGTAATTTACATATAAATACCCTTTTTTTCGCATCATATTTGTGTAGCAGTTTATAGAATACATCTACTACCTACCGTAGGACAGTAATTATGTTAATGGTGTGTGTGTGTGTGTGAATGGTTCAGGGTGCTCTTCAATGAATGTATATTATACATGAATGTATATTATACATTCTAAGTCTGTAAATATAAATTGTATCATTGAAGACAATATTATTGTTATTATGGCTATTATACATTTTTAAACTTAAAATTAGCTTGCGATAGTGAACCAACTACCATCTTCTTTTTCGTCAACTTATTCGATGCGCGATCGATCACGTGGGCCGGATGTCTTCGCAGTTTTATCCAATCAGAGATCCTTTTTCGCCGCTCTCGCTCTCTCACAGCTGTAAATACATATTGCTGTCTTGCTCCCTCATCTTCCGTCGAGCCTCCATCTACTCAATACTAGAGGGGGCTACGCGTTTTCTGATCAACACCAATAGATGGCGTTAACAGGCAGGAAAAATATACTGAACGGTTTTGGTTCCATGGAAAAAGGTGTTCAGTTTAATAATTTGTATCACACCCACTAATATGACCACACTTTTTTGATATATGCTGTATAATTCACTAGCTTTTGCTCGCGGCTTCGCTCGCGTTGAAGTCGGGGTCACACAGTTCCCCTTTCCTGATTTGCAAGTACCTGCTACCTGCAGTTTTTGCCCTTGCGCCTTATTGATTTGTAATAGCAAAGCTAAGCTTTCCCTTTTCTTCACTCTTTCTCCCTCATATCCCAAAAAAATTAGCCTATGTCCGTCTCCAGAGTCCCAACTATCTCTGTACCAAAATTCATCAAAATCGGTTTAGCCATTAAGGCGTGAAGAGGTAACAAACAATGAAACTCACTTTCGCTTTTATAATATTAGTAAGGATAAGGATTAATACGCATTATACTTTTTTTTTGTTCCATGTGTATTTATAAATGTTTGTGATGCTTTGCATGTTTAATGTTTATTTATTTTTGTTATTTTGTGTGCTCGTCGTAATTTGCCACAGTTTTTTTCTTTAATTTTTTTATTATATAGATGGTTTTGCATGTCGTCATTGCGCTCATGAGAAGCAATGTTGCTAGTTACTTACAAGACAGACTGATTATATCTTTAGAAAGGATCCAGTTGGAAGAGCTTCTGATTCATCGCGTAGTTAAAGTTTCTTTTCTTTCAAGTCGCACACTGGACACTTGCCTTCTCCTGTGAGATAAATATACCTAAAATAACAGAACTTTGTAAATGTAGTTTTGTTAAAAGTAACATTTATAATTAATGGCGTTTTAATTATCTACTGTTATAAGTGCCTTTTTGTAGAAATAGTGTCCATGTCTTATTGGTATTAAGTAAAGATTTTCTATCAAGAAATTGTATTGAGACTTTTCATTTTCTTGTACAATCAAACAAATACACGCTAAGTAATTATTAGATTAGATTTTTTCTTTACCATAACATTTTCAAACTTAAAAACTATTAAACTTAAGCAATTCAAAATAATCATGATAACATCTTTTTGAGACAGTTTAACCTTATTTCAGCTAAACTTACTTAGGGATTTTTAGATCAGTGAGTTTGGATATAGGATAAAATCCCTGAACAAACTCATGCGAATTCAAAAAGTCTGTCTCAGATATAATGCTACAAAATTGCCAAGACTAATAGGATTATATTTTTCTTCAAAAATTATTTTATCAAACCAGTCAAATGATCAGCACTTTTTAAACACGAAATTGCACAACACAGTGCCCCAAAATACTCTTAGCAACTTCTCAGTATTTTATCTGGAAAGAATAAGTGGTAGAACAAACTCCCAACAACTAAATTATTTAGCCTACCTAACTTCCGCAATTTTGTTTAATTTTTAAAGTTAGTTACACATTAAACCTGTATAATTCAATAGCTGACATGAAAACAAACAAGTTTATAATGAGGAAAAAACTTCTTAAGCGTCTCGTTTTAGAGAAATTAGCCATCAAAGTTATACGTGCACAACATACACCTAACACATCTAGAGCTGCTTATATTTTCATTTATTTTTACTTTTGATTTATATTATTTCTTTTCTTTTTTGCAATTATTGTCTTCTTCTTTTTCATTGATAATTAAGATACCACGTAAGCGAAGAGAGCTTCTAAAACACTAGGAAGTGGTGGTGTTCCACGCGCGCCTCAAAGAGATGTCAGCAAAGCAGAGGGGCCTGCCAGGGCCTCCGCCTGCCGGGGTTGTTGCGGGTTGTTCGAAAGAGATACCGCCCCGGAACGTAAAGAGCAATAGAAGGAACATAGGTGGGTTTTAGTCAGTACAAGCCTGGCACTCCCCCCCGCTCCGCCCTGAGCAAGGAAAGTTATTTGATGATTTACCACACCATAAAAAAAATCGAAGAGTGAGACAGCTCCGAAACAAGTACTATTGTAACTTACTGGGACTGCCTCAATTTATGTATGAAACTATGCTTAAGATAAAATAAATATATTTGTATTTTTTTTGTAAAGTTACCTATAGTTTTTGCAACCAGCACAACTTTGACAGGTTTCATTACGGAATTGTGACCTGTTGATTGATATGGGGCTTTCGAGTGGCTAATACAATCAAATTGTACTGATTGTGCAATCCTGTATGGATTGTAACGTTGATAGCTTATTTCTCGGAAACGTGACTCTTTAGATGGTTTAGTCACATTTAAAACTTGTTTCTATTGATGCTAGCTATTGATTAATTAAGGTATATAAATACGTGAACGCTATTTCGAAAGTAAAATAAATGGCGGAAGTTAAGCAGGTCACGTTTTATACGAAAATCCTCTAACCGCTTTACCGATAAACATAACTATGATGTTAATAGACTTTTATTTCTTTTGTTTTGAATGTTTAATACATTCTTAAATATTGTGAATGCAAGAGCGACTTTGTCCGTCTGTTAATATTTCACGCCATAACGGCTGAACGAATGTCGATGATATTTTTTCCTAGCTTAAAGTGCGCAAGGTTGTGCGAAAAAACTAGTAGTATTTAAATTTAAAATCAAATAGTAAGTATTTGATTTTAAATTTTTCACAGGGAATGCATTTAGTCATTAGCCAAACTTTTCCTTTTGGACAGCGGCATGTAAAGCGTATATAATGTTGTCTCTTTACCCTTACATTATTTACAGTTTCTGGTTGATCAGGTAACGCACTGATGGCCGAACCGCATTCTGGACACGATTCGGTCCCCGAAAGATCCATAAATCTAAAATGTGATAGAAAGTAACAATTACATAATATTCAGAACAACGTTAAAATACTATATTATCAAAACCTTTATTCACTTTTCAACTCACTTTTACATTTTTAAATATTTCTAAAAAAAAATACAAAAGAAAATAGTGGTCTGCCGGTATTGGGAGCAGGCTCCATGCTATCGCTCCTCACAATGCGGGCCGTATCCAGGAGTACTGCCTTCAGAATCAGGTCCTTGATCCAACCGCCTTAGGAGAGTTTCGATAGATCGTCGTCGAGGCACAGTGATATAATGTCGGGGTATTTTTATAAAAGTATTGTTTTATTATTACACTAGCTTTTGCCCGCGGCTTCGCTCGCGTTAAATTCGGTATAACACAGTACCTGCTACCTGCAGTTTTGCTCTTGCGCCTTATTGATTTGTAATAGCAATGCTAAGTTTTCCCTTTTCTTCCCTCGTTCTCCCTCACATCCCACTTTTTTTTAATGAAAATTATGGCCGTCTCCTGGTTTCCAACGATCTCTGTACCAAAATTCATCAAAATCGGTTTAGCCATTAAAGCGTGAAGAGGTAACAAACAAACATACAAACTCACTTTCGCTTTTATAATATTAGTAAGGATTTTTACTGTCGTTTTATATTATTCCATACTATCATCATCATTTGCATGATGATTGAAAGAAGTATTGATTAAGTAAAACGTAAAAAAAACAATCTTTTTATACTCTACTCTCTGTCACTTTTTCACCCCTTACCGGCTGAACAGATTTCGATGAAATCCCCTGAATACCCATTAATAAAGTAAAAAATAATTTACAGTCAGATACTCACTTTTCACAAGGAACGCACCTAGTCCCCAGCCAGGCTTGACCTATTGAGCACTGACAGTGTAGTTTCATTGAAGAACCAGCTGAGCTGACCGAACACAACGCGGCGAGAGACATGACAATCAGAGCAAAGGTCGCCATGATAACAGCGTGTCCTTAATACTCGACGGATGAGAACTCAAGCTCGAATTGTGCAAAGCTAATTAATTGGGACGGTTTATATACCTTATGGTGATTCATTATTGTACACAAACATCACTTACACACAAATACAAACACCATGGCTTACACGTATTTCAACAATATACACACGACGGCAAGTCAACCTATTCTAAACTATTATAACCTGATCTCTCTACTACGGATCGCACACCGTAGTAGTGAGATCAGGTTAAAGTGGTTTTGTGTAAATGGATGTGCCGTCGTGTGTACAACATGGCACAATTGTACACAATGTGCAGTCCTAACTGTTCTCCTTGTTGTGTATCAGGATGTAAAAATGAAGTGTACGTAAATTAACTAAAATTGATACGGCGATGTATCCCAGGATAGTAGCCCAAATTAAGGAAAGTCAGCAAAAAAAAACATCATGCAACTTTTTTCGGTTTGTTTGTCTAAAAAGACTGGATTCTATTGTGAAACACGCAGTAAAAAACGTTATAAGATAAATGCTGAAGTCCACATTTCAATCCAATGTGTAATTCAGAAGGAATTGGTGCCAATTCTGTTGAACCACCGGATTAAACTAGACTAATATTAAAATGGCATACCTAATCTCATCTTATTTTATTTCACACCATTTAAATCACAATTAAGTCCACAATTTTTGGTGAAAAACTTAGAATAGCAAGTTTGCCATTTTCTGTAAATTGAGTTTCTAAACTATCATTAATGCTGTCAAACTAAAATATGGTTTTTTGTCACTAATCAATTTCAGAAGAGGAAACGTCGTTTGGCAGGAATGAACATTTTTTTTTGTATTTTTAGAGTAGTTTCATTTATGGCAGCATAATCGACACCATTGTCACACGTACTAATCCAAAAAGTGTGGTTGTATAATATCAAGCTGAGCTATGACTGATAAATGATGTTTATTTTGCAAGTAGGTTTTCACAAACACTTTAAAACGTATTAAAAAAAAAACTACATGAGGCCAGTGTTTCGTACCCGACTATTCTGGAAAGAAACAGCCGAAACAAACTCAGAGGTCATAGTCTCTTTTAAGGTCCAGACAAAAATCTTGGTCAACTTACATGAGGACTATGCAGTCAGAAATGGTATTTTTAAGAAAGCACCACACAGATGGAGTAGACCTGTCCAGTGCAAGCATTTGTCAGTTATCGTGTAGCTCGACTCATAACCCAAGGAGGTCAACGATACGACGAATACCAAAAAAAAGACATTTGTGTAGTGTAGGTCGCTTATAGTATCTACTCAAACTGCCGGACAATCATCAAAAACAGACAAAGTAAATACAAGTAATGATCCACATGGTCCTCACATTCACAATAAACAAATAAAAGACCAAGAAAAAACACTAAGATAATCTATTACTGTATTAATTTTATAAAAGCGAAAATGAGTTTGTTTGTTGCCTCTTCACGCTTTAATGGCTAAACTGATTTTAATGAAAGAATAAAGCTGGGAACCAGGAGACGGACAAAGGCTATTTTTTTTTTTTAAAGTGGTATGTGAGGGAGAAAGAGGGAAGAAAAGGGGAAAGTTAGCGTTGCTATTACAAATCAATAAGGCGCAAGGGCAAAAACTGCAGATAGCAGGGTACTGTGTTATACTGAATTTAATGCGAGCGAAGCCGCGGGCAAAAGCTAGTGAAATCATAAAATGTCACAAATCATAAATAGCTAAAAGTTAGGCATTTTGTGGGCAAGTTAATTAGGTCGGACACATGTTTTCCTGTCTGGTCAGTGGTCATCCTTTGTTTTAATTATGTAAATTTTACTAACATTTGAATTTATTAATAACCTGTTTGTAACAAAATATTGGTCGCTGTTGTCCGAACTAGTTATAGTTTTAATTAAATATAAACCCCTGTAACAAAGTATGTTAATTAAACCTTTTAATTCGTTTATTAATTTGATCACATACTAGCTTTCGCCCGCGACTTCGTCCGTTTGGCATAGTTACTTTGGGCTAACGCTAACTTTATCCCGCGTGATGATCGAAAAAAAATTATCTTTCTCTCCTCTTTTCTTCCCTCTTCTTTCTCCCCCTTTTCTCATTAATCTAAAAAAAACCCTATGTCTGTTTCCAGCGTCCCAATTATCTCTGTACCAAAATTCATCAAAATCGGTTCGGTCATTTAGGCATGAAGACGTAACAAACAAACAACCTCACTTTCGCTTTTATAATATTAGTAAGGATAATATTATTTTTGCAAATATCTTAATAGAAACATACCTAGTATAAGAAACATTTAAAAATGTTTTTACAAGTAATTAAAAATGTTTTTACAAGTAATTGCTCACCGGTATCGGTAATAGGCTACCGGCAGTCAGGTCTCCAAAGCTCCTAACGATACGAGGATAATTTCTGTGGCACACTCAACGTACCGTACACCTGCAATGCGGTAACTTCTACAGAAAGCGGTAAAACCTTTGAAGTTGGCGGTTGTTGGTCAAAGCTATTGGCAATTAAGCCAGTTGCGCTGACTGTATCGACTATCAGTACAATGATCACTGAATCCACATCCCACATGTCAACAACCTCGCGAGCTAAGTCAATTTACTTAAATATACTTGTCTATTAAACCATTATATCAATTAATTTAATAACTGGTGATAGCAGCCGGTCGGGTCGATCTTTAGGTTAAGCCGTGCTTGCCTAGGTTGGTCTGTGGATGGGTGACCACCCGTTACATACCGAGTCTCCTCCGTGCCTCGGAAAGCACGTTAAGCCGTTGGTCTCGGCTATCATTTATAGATCTGGGTGTGATTTATCTATAATATGTATGTATTTATAAATTATATAAGTATGTATATCAGTTGTCTGGTTACCATAACACAAGCTCTGCTTAGCTTGGGATCAGATGCCCGTGTGTGAGTTGTCCCAATATATTTATTTATTATTATTTGTTTATCTTTGACAGTCGTTACAGGTAGTCAGTTCTCCGAAAGTCTGAC
Source organism: Ochropleura plecta (assembly GCA_905475445.1). Taxonomy (NCBI): domain Eukaryota; kingdom Metazoa; phylum Arthropoda; class Insecta; order Lepidoptera; family Noctuidae; genus Ochropleura; species Ochropleura plecta. The sequence goes on from FR997735.1 coordinate 3,689,106, forward strand.
AACCAGTCTTACCAAGGGGTATCGCATTACCCAGTACTAACTGGGTTGTGGAGGTCAGATAGGCAGTCGCTCCATGTAAAATACTGATATTCAGCTGCATCCGGTTAGATTGGAAACCGACCCCAACATAGTTGGGAAAAGGCTAGGCAGATGATGAATTTAATAACTGGTGATTTTATTTTCAAACCTTGTCATGTTGTTAGACTACTTTCTTTCACAGAAGCTTTCACGGTATATAGCAATATGTAAACTGTCACTTTAGACATCTTCCGTTATTTGTACTTGTTATGATCTCCCAATATTTCGACGCTGTTGCGAGCGTCATGATCGCGGGGTGACTAATGAATGACTGGCATAACAACTAGAAATTACGGAAGATATTCCGTTGGTGACAGTTTAAATCTTAGAATAACTTTCTATTTATTTTTCCATTGGTTCTGCCGATTTGCTTGACAAGTGAATGTTTTAACATTAAAAAGCATCCACGGCTGCATGTACACACGACGGCACATCAACCTATACCAAACCATTTTAACTTGATCTCTTGATTACTAGTACGGTGTGCGATTCGTAGTACAGAGCTCAGCTACCCTACCATGACGTCTTAAAGCAGAACTTATTCCACTGAGGGAAAGAGACAGAGCTATACAGGGTGTTTAGCACCATCTCTTTCTCACACAGGAATAAGAACTGCTATAAGATGTCATGGTAGCCCTTCAGAAGGGTTATAATAGTTTAGAATAAGTTGACCTACCGTCGTGTGTACATAACAACATTAAAGACTAGTTTTATGATTGTAAGTATTTTTAGTTTTCCTTATTCTCACATAACTCGTAGTATTAGTCAATTGTGTTCAGTCATCTTTTATAAACACGTTCCATTTTATAAAAGCTCGCATTTTTGGGTTCGTGGTTTGGTTCCATGGCCAAACGTGCATGATGCACTGTTCTATTATGACGAGGGTCTTAATACCATTAAATAAAGTGAAACTGGGTCACATCTATCGCATGTCGCCACAAGATTGAGTTCCGAACAACAGGACCCGGCGACGCGGTAGGCACAAAAAACAATAAATGCGAATGTTTGTGAGGATTATAGATGTTTAACGGCTGAACGGATCGCGATAAAATTTGGCACAGAGGTAGATTATAGTCTGGAATAACACAAAGGATACTTTTTTTTTCGATATCAGTCGGTGAAGTCGCGTTCGCCAGCTAGTCTCATTATAATTATACCTCAGTATAGGTAGGTACTCAGTTGCTGTTGGATGGTATTATTATTACATGTTAGTAATGTGTTTCTAATTGCTTAAATATAAGAAAATAAAACAAAACGATTGCGTGTAAATCAGTCCTTTATTTGTTTATTTTGTTGATCTGCTATTTGCTAAATAGTATTTACTGTATTACAGCAAAGTATAAAACAACCGCTTTCATTGAATTTGCGTAACTTAAGTACTTTGTGTATGAGAAGCTTAGACAAGTAGAAATTGTTTTCAAATCTTTTATATTTCGACAATGGGTTATCCCCATGCAATCCAAATCTATTGTTTTCCGGAAAAAACCTTGTTTTATCTCTACATTTGTTCCCAAAAATTTCAAAACAAAATAAATTAAAATCTAACCTAAACAAAACCACTTTAGTTCTCGACGGCTCCAAAATAAATTGTCAACAACTGAGACTTTACTACCCAGTAAAGTCTCAAAAGTACCAGAAAACCTGAGTCATAAAGACTTGTTCTCTTTTTTACATGCTGCATGATAATCGAAATGTAAATGGTGAGCTTTCTGTTTACAATGAATAAACCTCTTTTGTGATTCTGACCTCCTAGTAGTTTATGAGACTTAGGTGTCCTTGTTTCTCATCTCCAACTTTTACTTAACATTTCCTACAACATAATTTTCAAGTGTACGCTCAAATACATAAAAGAGAAGTGTGATTTTTTTATGCTATCTTTTCTTGAAACGTTTTTTTTAAATAATAATCTAATTTTTCGCTTTGGAGCCGTTGGGAATAAATCTTTGGACCGCGTGGGATTATTCAATAACTTTGAACAGGAATAACCTAATCTGTTCAGTACTTTGCTGACTTTTCCTCTAGATTGACACTTCATCTAAGCCTTAAATAAATAAGTAATGCGCATTGTCAGTACACGTGGGTAAAGTCGTGCTTGGCTCGCACATGGACCTTGCCGATTTTCAAATTAAATAAGTTCTCGAATCTTTTTGGCCCAGAGTCCCAGGTTTGTTTGAAGCTGCATTTTTGCAGGAACGGTGAACCGCTGCGGTGAATAGTAAAAGGTCTTTGACTGGCTCTCCAATAATGTGTTAGCAGTCGCTCCATTTAAAATACTTGTATTCAGCTGCATCCGGACACACTGATGCTGCATCCGATGATGATGATGAAATGCACAGAACGCATCTTCACAGCATATCGTATCTGCTCCAAACCACTTGGTGTTTGTGGAAATAGTTTGGTATTGTAGCTCACTTTGCCTGCCTTGGTTGGTACCTATTGCAAACGATGGCAGGTCAACCTATTCTAAACTACTAACCTGATCTCTACTACGCATCGCACACCGTAGTAGAGAGATCAGGTTAAAATGGTTTTGTATAGGTTGATGTGCCGTCGTGTGTACATCGCACATTTCTTGTGAAAAGGCAGCATTTCACAAAAATAAATCTATAATGCTCATCATACCCGTTTACGAAATATTTGGCCTAATTCAATCACAACAGATGATACTACAACATAATAACCGTATAGTTCGGTACGGACCCCTTCGGGGGCTCGACATTCAAACCTCCGCTGGCTCGGTACTAGCCCCGAAAGGGGTCGGACATTTAAGTCATACGACCTCCTCATTATTTTTGTAAACATTTTATTTTCTGGGTAAAAATTAATATGGGTGTGCATTCATTAAGATAGTAGAATAAAAATCTCATATGTAAACGTCATTAGAAGTTCTTTAATTATTGAGCAAGTTTCTTAATTAAGTCTTATAAAATCCAAATGCGTAAATTACGATCATAGCCATTTTGATGGCAGTGTAGGTCGACGCTAAAAATCATAAAAAACATGGTTTTCGGACATTTAAGCTCCACATTGTTGGACCTGATTAACGTGTCCTTTTATTACGTGCAGAAATCATTCGTAATTGAACTTAAATTAGCAGTGGTAATGATACATTTTGAAATCTAAAGTCGAAGTTTCGCGCCAATCGTGCTTGTTTACATTTTTCATTCCACATTATATCACACGGACGCGAATAGATTCTATAACAAATGAGACAAATATCATTGCAAATATTATAAATAACATGAACATGCCCAGATCTTATCGTAATTTGCAATAATAGGACCATTAACACGTAATATTCATAACCACTACTAAATTCACTTTCGAAAATGACGTCCATTTCTTTTTTTTTATTTTGTGATGTGTAAATGCGATTATTTCAATCGATTATTTTCTTGTAAATCAATCAACTCGAATAATTAAATTAAGGAATATCAGAAATTGATAGATGAAAATAAGAATAATTTTGTAATACGTGTAAAATACTATAAATATTGATAATAATATTTTTTACGCCACTAAAACCGACTCAACAACAAACAGTAGAATCTGATCTATGGCTAAATTCGCGCCAATTTTATTTTCAGATAAAAATTCAAATAAGGAATGCAGTGTCTCAGTCGCTGTTCGAATTTATATTAAAATGTTAATTTGCTATTTTATTAAAAATTTGGTTTTGTACGTACTATTTGAATGTGAATTGCAAATAGAAATAAGGTTGAATATAGAACGCCCTTATTATTATCTTGGTAGGCACAGTAAAAAAAATCAGCCAAGATAAATTATATTTGTTCGACAAAATTGTTTGTAGTATGGTTGGATTAGTTATTTGAAAAGCGTTTTCATTCTTTCCTAAAACATGGCTCGTATGCCAAAGTGTTCTTGGAGTGGAAGCCTTGGGGTAAAAATGGCCTAGAGGGAGACCACAATTGAGATGGAAAAAAAACCCAGGTACACGACATCAAGAAAACTCCAGGTTCAAAATGGGTCCATTTTGTACCTGGAGTTTTCTTGATGTCGTGTACCGGGGTTTTTTTTGGGGTAGGAAATCATCAAATAAATTCCCCGCTCTAGGCGAAGCGTGGGGGAGTGTCAGACTTTTACTGACTAATGTCCACCGATCAATGTTCCTTCTTTTACTCGGGGCCGCGGTATCTCTTTCGAACAAACCGCAATCCCGGCAGCACCCTACCGGGGTTGCGGGTCTGACACTCCCCCCCGCTCCGCCCAGAGCGGGGTATCCTCACCTACCACTTGACGCAGATCCTCACCGGGCACGAAAGTTTCGAGACGTTCCTGCACATCATCGGGCGGGAGGAAACACCCAGGTTTCACCAATGTGACTATCGCCCAGAGGACACGTTGGAGCACACAGGCAGTCTGCTCTTTTGAGCGGAGCACCGCTCTGTCCCGGAGGAGATGGTGATGTGTGAAGGAGATAACCTCAAACCAAGCCAGCCACCGCGGGAGACGCTACAGGGGTCGGGCGCCGCGAGACGACAACGACTTTTTGTTAAAAGTTTAACAGGAGCGGATATTTGATGATTTCCCATCCAAGTGGCGCAAGACCGATATAAATGGCGGAATTTAAAGGAGGCCTCCTTTAAATTCCTAAAGAAGTTCCTGAGAAGTTTATGAGAAGGCCTCCTTTAAATTCCTAAAGAAGTCCTTAAATTCCAAAAAAGACCGATACACTATTTAAAAATACTTTTTAAGGTTCCGTACCTCATAATAAATAACAGAACCCAAATATCAAATCTGTGGTCCCTTGAAGCTGTGAAAAAAACAACCCTCCAAGTCTACGTAGAGAAAAGATATGACCGTTTATGTCGTCAGTTTGTACGGAACCCTTGTTGCGTGAGTCCGACTCGCATTTGGCCGGTCTATTTTTAATAGGCTGAAGGTCTCCTTATTCCTTTCTAATTTTTTTATCCAACCAATACTTTTAAGTGTCAATATTTTAGAGCCCCGATGTGTACTTGTGTACGGAGTCCCTGTATGTCTAAAACAAGGCTCTACTGCGGAGGCATGGCTTTCTAGGTGCGGTACGGTATGGTTGTGCCGGCTGGGCTGCCTGACTGGCTTCGTACAGAATTAGCATGACCTACAAAATTGGCCGCCATTTTCATTTATCGTCATTCAAGAAAACAGCCAAAATCTTTTACCGCGAAATCGTTTGACAGCAAATGTACCTCAAATCTGGGCGCATAACAAAATAATTATAGCATAATAAAAAAGCACATGACAAAATGTCTTTCTTTTATAATCGATATCATAGATATTTGTACAACTATAATATCTATAGTAGAATATTAAGCCACCTCCATAGGTAAATTCCTCAATGGTCCCAAAACTTTTTTTAAAGTTTACTCTATTACGATTATCGATTAGGTTGAATGCAACTTTTTAATCGTAATGATGAAACTTAGTTTTACGGTCAGCACTAAGAAATGTCATATTGCAACACATTATGTAGTATTTTTTGTCGAGATTTGTATCGTGTTTTTTTATTAATTTATATGTAAAACTAGCTTTCGCCCGCGGCTTCGCTCGCGTTAAATTCGGTATAACACACCAAGCAGACCTGCAATTTTTGCTCTTGCGCCTGATTGATTTGTAATAGCAACGCTAAGTTTTCCCTTTTCTTCCCTCGTTCTCCCTCATATCCCACTTTTTTTAAATAATAATTAGCCTATGTCCGTCTCCTGGTTCCCAACTATCTCTGTACCAAAATTTATCAAAATCGGTTCAGCCATTAAAGCGTGAAGAGGTAACAAACAAACAAACAAACAAACAAACAAACAAACAAACTCACTTTCGCTTTTATAATATTAGTAAGGATGGCAAAAATAAGAATGCAGATGGAATGTCACTGTTTTTATTTTAGATTTCCGATGTTATTATCAAATGGTTATCTTGTGTATGTGCATTATTTCCAGCGTTTATAAAGTACCTAATTTTTGGAAGGGTGTAGTAATATGTATTTTACACACATTTTGCAATAGATTGACGCCGTTTTATCGACCTTATGAGGTTTTTGGAAATATAAACCTCAAACTTATCGTATGAGACAGCCGCTGTGATTTATTTTTAATAATAAAATTGAATGCTGTAAATTGAAGAAAAATCTTGAATTTCATGACAATTCGCGTCACCCCACCGATTCAGCTGATGTGTCATATGTCAAAATCCTGTCGTGCAGAGTGGATAATGTAGTTTTCTGCTAAATTGAGACAGTCCAGTTTACATATCTTTTCTCCAAGTAACAACATGAGGTATGACTGCTACAAGGTCTTAGCTTACTGTCATTGTTTTAGAGGGCAATCTTCTTCTGTGATTCTTTCGTACCTGTAAAAAACAAAAAAAAAACTTTAGTTATAACTTGAATTGCTCGAGAGAGACTCATAACTGGCTGTGCTCGAACTTAATTAGCCAAGATGTGGGTATTTTAATAATATCCTATCTAGTTTGCAACCATGAGTATTATGTATTTGAATTACTATTAGAAGCTAATTATAAATAATAGTTCTTATAAGTTTAGTCGAATATTAAATCGATTATTGAATTGTATCGAATCGAGAGTTTAGTATGGCAACACTGTGTATGTCTTTTGAACGTTTTAAGGCAAGGCGAAGTGTGAGCATTCGTGATTTGACGGTTAACCAAACACTTATTTAAAATAAAATCCGTTATATCGTTACAATCTTCGTTTAATTTGAGAGATAAAGTTTAGATCTTTTAAACTAGACCACTTTAACTTTTAATTACTGGCAACCGTGAAGGCATTAAAAAATAGGGGATGGTTTACACACATTAACACTATTTCATCATCAATACAGTTTAGATTTTTAATTCGATTATTCATGAGTGTATTGAAAAACGTCTTTTGAAACATATGAACAACGTATTTTTCGCCTTCGGTTCGGGTGTTTTAGCCTTTTGTAGTTTTGGGCTCTCTAAAAGATTAGGTTTTAACTATTGAACACGCACATCAATATTTTCGTAATGTTTTTTTTTTTAAACGTTGCCCCACACTAGAAATTTCTCCTGTATCGGGGGTGCGTTTACAAAAGTTGAAACTCACATACACAAACAGCCAGATCCGGAACAACTACTTGTAGGCCATATAAATATTTGTTCCGTGCGGGGATCGAACCCGCGACACGCAGCGCAGCAGTCGCTCGCTCAACCACTGCGCCAACTGTGCCATCGAGCTGACCACTAGTCAGGTGTTGCAAAACGTTAACATTAAGTTTTATTTTATTTCGTAGTCTTGGCGAACTCTTTATAATCATGGAAGGAAATAAAACGTCATATATATATTTGTACATTTTTACTAAAAAACAAGTCTGTTTTAATTTTGAAAAACGCAAACAATTTTATCTTGTGAAAAGTTAAAACTAACGAAAACATTTGCAAATGCCTTGTAAATAGGAAAACGTTATCTGCTGTCATTTTTGACCATGCTATCTACAGAGAAAAGTGAAAGAATAAATTTCCGTAGGTGCATGGAAGAATATAAGATAGAAGCATGGAATCTTGGATCTTTTTGAATCTTGAATCTTGGAGTTTTTATAATTAGGTACTTAGAAATTAAAAGAATTGCTGTAAAGTGTATTTTTTTTTAGATTTATTTTTATTAGTTGATAGCTACACTGTCGCATTAGGATTAATCCTGTAAGGATAGTTGTAAGGAGCATAAATAAATAAAAACTTGGAAATATTAAAAAAATACATTATTGTATGTGCACAAAGTTTTAGTCATAGTCGTAGTAATTTATTGGTAAGGGATTCTTACAAGTCACAAAAGTATACGTACATTACATTAATTAATTAATTACATTGTCAAATAACGTACAAATAAGTTAAAATAGTCAGAAAATAACAAGTGCAATAAATAAAAATAAGATTTCACGATAGTAACAACATCCTTACTAATATTATAAAAGTAAAAGTGAGTTTGTTTGTTTGTTGGTTACGTCTTCACGTCTAAATGGCTAAACCGATTTTGATGAATTTTGGTACAGAGGTAGGTAGAGGGACCCTGGAGACGGACATCAGCTACTGTTTTTAAGTGAGAAATCAGGGAGAACGAGGGAAGAAAAGGGAAAATTTAGCTTTGCTATTGCAGTAAATAAGGCGCAAGGGCAAATCTACAGGTAGCAGGTACCTGCAAAATCAGGAAAGGGGAACTGTGTTACCCCGAATTTATCGCGAGCGAAGCCGCGGGCTAAAGTTAGTTACAAATAAAAAAAAGAAAAGAAATGCCATTCCAAGAATGCATAGAAATAATGAAAAAAATATAAATATCCCAAGAATGGATACAAACTCATACAAGCTGCAAACAAACATAAAGCTAAAAAGTTACAATCAATTATTGGTCAAATTAATTTGTATTACACCTCACAGCGTCATAGTTTTATCATTAAAAAATTGTCAAAGGAATAGAACGCTTGCTCGACAAGCTATTACTTCCAAAGAGTTTTTTTTCTTTTCTTTTTTTTATAAACGTTGCCCCACACTAGGATTTCTCCTGTATCGTGGGTGCGTTTACAAACATTTAAACTCACATACACAAACAGCCAGGCCCGAAACAACTATCTGTAGGCCATACAAATATTTTGTACCGTGCGGGGATCGAACCCGCGACAAGCAGTGCTGCAGTCGATCGCTCAGCCACCGCACCAATCGTGTCGTCAAAGTCAAAGTTACCAAGCCCCCCAGCCTTTCAAAAATTACATTAATATTACTGTTTTTAGGTGTATGGATACCGGTGATTTTATTTTAATACTAGCTCATGCAGGCGGCGTTCGAGATCGTTCTACCGGATTAAAAGCATACTCTCATGATCCAAGTTATAAACTATATGTGTGCGTTTTTCAGGTGTAGTTTTTTCGTGACAGAGTAACAAACATCAAAATACTGTACGGAATCCAAACATCCAGATAAGCACAATAGCCCTCATCTTCACAAAAAATCGCATTCATAATATCAATATCTAGGATTAAATATGGCAGACATAGTTAAAAATGATTCACCGATATAAGTTATCAGTATTCTGCCCAGTGAACCCTATAACTTGCAGTCTGAACAACCTTGCCACTGACTAAACCGTAAAAGTCGCGAGTTTTTGGGTTAGTAAAATATAAAGGCGCGGGCCCACCGCAGCGCATGCTGAGCACGGGCACGCGGCGCATTTTAGCTGCGTGTATTAATTTGTTTGACAACGTGAGTCTACGTTTCCACTGGAGTATCCACGGCGCACGGAGAGGCTACACATGTGCCCCTGCAATACACGGAGGCAAACTGCTCTGCGATAAGCGAGCTGTACATAGTCATGGGTCATATTCGTGTACTCCAGTGGAAACGTAGACCCACGTTGACAGCGTTGAGCTATGTAACCGCCTATTCGAGCAAGCCACGCATGTATTAATAACATCAATTCATGCGTAGCCTCTCCGTGGGTTGCAGTGGACACAACCACATACATTTTCTTACAGAGCGAAGCTAAATACACGTGCGTAGCCTCTCCGTGCACCACGGTGGGCCCGCGCCTTAATGTCGTGCCAGTGACACGAAAAACTTGAATTAATAAATACACATATTGATGCTAAAATAATCTTAACCGCAAGATACTTCACACACGTCAAAAGTATTGTATCCTCGTTCTTATGAGTGAATCATTGACCGTATCCATTGAAAAACAGTAATCATTCTTCATTTGTATAATTTCCACGAATAAGTTTACCGTCGTGCGTCGTTAAGTATTTTACGTTAATTACACAAGTGTGTGCGCACTCGTATGACAGCCCTGTGTACATTGTTCAGATAATAATAAGTCTTCATTGTTTTTCTTATACAATGTGTCCGGTCATGAACTAGCGATATTCTAGATACTTATGTAACGAGTGCTTTAATATACTATTATGATACAAACTTGGGTTTAATTCACTTCCCCGCTTTTTGGCAGCCATTTTGAGATATTCTCTATGCGTGTATAAAAAATAATCATATCTCTCAAAGTTTTGGCCTTACTGAGACGAAAATAGGTCAATTGTTAAATTAAGAAATGATGAGCTTACATTTTCGTAACTTTAGAAAATAAAATTAAAGTCCAAAAAAATATGCAAATCAACGAAAGTTTTGTAAACTATTTTGTGAAAAAACTGGTAGTCTTTTTTAAATCAATAAGTACTAGAAGGTTTGTTATATAAGTACACAGAATATCGCTAGTCCCTGACCGGACACATTGTATATTACTAGCTACCACACCAAGTTCGACATGGAATAATAGAAAAAGGTTCGTTCGTCTTCATTCAGATATTCCAAACGGATGCGTTGTAGGAAAGACTCGTTCGTCTTCAAGTAGATACTTCCATACGGATGCGTAGTAGGCAGTCAGTTTTGGTTTCCTTTTAATAATCTGACGCACAGTTATCGAATTTAGCTATAGAATATACGTAATGTGTGAGCTCATTCTTCTTGGTATTGACATTTTTTGCGTTACTTTAGTATAGTGAGGGCAAATTTGACGATTTAATAATTTTTAACAAAAATCAGAAGTTGTTTACGCGATGTCATCGGAAATATTTCGAGATGGTCCCGTATCAATTTTATTTATAATGTAGTTCATGAGCTATCTTGTTTAATACATATTTTTTTCTTCCATATCTATGTGGATGATCTGTTTTTATAATTTAGTAACAATAGAAAATTAATCCTTACTAATATTATAAAAGTAAAAGTGAGTTTGTTTGTTTGTTTGTTACCTCTTCACGCTTTAATGGCTAAACCGATCTTGATGAATTTTGGTACAGGAGTTGGGAACTAGGAGACGGACATAGGCTTTGGTTTTTTTAAAAGTGGGATGTGAGGGAGAAAAAGGGAAGAAAAGGGAAAACTTAGCGTTGCTATTACAAATCAAAAAGGCGCTAGGGGAACTGTGTTACCCCGAATTTAACGCGAGCGAAGCCGCGGGCAAAAGCTAGTACTCGATAAGAATTTGTGAGATACACTTTTAAGTGTTCTTTTGGATGTCGGTGTTTTATTTACTTACTTAAATACCTTTAATTTTTTATACTTATACTAAATTTGTGACTTTGTGATGCGTTAAGTTCACGATTTGCTTTGCCCTATAGCCCTTATATTCTAATCAATGTCACGACAGTTGACGGTTGTCAAACAGTTCATGAATAGGGACATAATGCAATATTGCTCATCCCCCTAAGTCATTACCGTGATAATAACCTATGTCCTTCCCCAAGTTGGAATATTTATCTTCTTTTCAAATTTCATTACGATTTGATTAGTTGTGATAACGATATACAACCGAATATATGAACATACAAACAAACATAAAGCATACATACAAACAAACATAATAACATATATACAAACAGACATACATACAAACAAATTACAATCAAAGAAACATTACTTCATATTTAAATTTATAATAATAGAATTAGAGCTAAGAAGATAAGCTTACGTTTTAAATACGCCTTTTTAAAATCATGAAAGTCGTGAAATGATACACAGTGAGAAGTGGATCCGATTAGAAAACGATCTGTTATTTGAGTATTGACTCATTATAAGTGGTAGCTATAGTCCACATTGTACCTACAACGTACGGTAGTGGACATGACTCATGTGGAAACCTACCTCAGAACAAGCTGTTTATGTGACCTTTCTGAGAACCATGCATCCTTTGAAATCTTTTTCGAAAAAAACATAGTTCTCAGTAGGGTATTAGTTTCCAATCCAATCAATAAGGTAAACTGCAAGTGTTCGTGAAAGAACGAACTCAAGTTAAATAAAAACGATGTCACTATATTAATTCAAAACTGAGTAAACACTTACACATTACCACAAGACTAACTGGTGTTTGCTCTTCAACATAATGAAACAACATAAAAAGAACCGACATTGTTTTTCTTATAACACAAACTATTAGTACCGTCATTAACTATAGCATTTGTCATAGATATTTATGTTTTATATTGTTCCTGCACGTAAAAGAACTTGTTTGAATTGCCCTTTTATCTTTCTGCAAGACAACCTTATGAATGTCAAAAATTGTGAGAAGATACGAAACAATTATAAATATGTACTTACTCTGCACACGTATAACATCTGTCTGATATTCTAACTTGACCTTGAGCACAGTTATCCGAGTAAATTATATTTCTTCTATACCTGTTTACACTCACAACACTATTTGAACTTGTAGATACAACATACTCAATAATAACATTTAATGAACTGATTTTGACGTCCGGTTTTTGAATAACAGTGTCGGATATTTGGCTAGAGGCTGTATCGACAAGGTCGTTAGTAGTATGACTCAACACGTGAGAAACGCTCACACTGGCGCACGCGCACAACACAACCAGATTTATCAGACGATGCATATTAAGTTGACACGACTTTCTTACTCTACGTCTCAACAGTGAATGGGCTGTGATCCGCTAATTAATGTTATTATCTTAGATTATATGCAATTTTCCCTTTCTGTGCAATAATCAAAGATTTAAATATTGATTTTATTTTAGCGATTTTTGGATCTGATATGGAGGAAAATTAAACATTTATCATTACTGAATCCAGTTGTTAATCCTTATAACAATTAGAAATAACCAAGGACCCAACACACATCCTTGCGTAACTCAATAATTATTTAACAATGATTGGTGTATTTCCCACAGTTGAGTTTTCTCCAAGATTAAAATATGGTTTAAGTTTAAGATTTCTTATGTAAGATTATATGAATTTTAGTACATTTTGTATGGAACCAAGTGCTATAAAGCAGAATGTTTTGGTTAACACAGTCAAAAGCCTGAGTGAGCCTACATACTTTAAGATAAACTAGATTAGATGAGCTTTAACAGTAATCTGAATAGCATTTGTTTGGAGTACATAAACAATATGTTTTGTTAAAAAGAAAAACATGAACGTGCATCGTTCATCGTTCATATTTCTCTTCTTCTCGCTCTATATCTGCATATTTTATGCAAAAAAAGATTATTATATGTTTGAAAAGATATGAGGCAGTTTATAATTTTCTTTTTCCTGGCTAATATCCCAATTTATTTAGGGTCTTAGTGGTCCTCACTAAGAAGTTTCTTCTGTTATGTTGCTAATGCTTCATCAGCGCTATGTTCAGAGCCATGTTATTGACCGTCAAAGGGGTTAAAAATATTTATATGAAACGTGGCCTGCCTAACTTTCGACATATTACTTTATTACTAACAAATACTTCAAAACCCTTTATATACCTTTATCAAAATTACATATTTTTTGTTTTTACAGTGATTATCCATATACGAACTGTTTTGGTTTGGTTTAATGAGAATAATGATTAGCCAAAGTCAATGACTTCAGATTCACACTCTTTCTCTCAGATTATTTGCATTGTCATCAAAGCACGAGACTGTCACCGGTGTTACCTTATTAAATTACATATTTACTGTGTGGGAAGAGACATAAGATACCATCTTTTGTGACCGGTAAGCATTTGATTGCGTAAAGCACAAAACCCTACTCTCAAAAACTTGAACATAACAGACTAGGGAAACTTGCGTTTAGTTTAGTGAAATGATGTCGACACCATTTATTTGATCTTGCTGCTGTCTATCATTTAAATACTATACACCTATCTTTACTTTTAAACGTGGTGTTTTTAACGTGGTGGGTGTATCACAAGGATGGACATTTAGTCCCTTCTTCTTTTTAGTTTATAGTAATGATCTACCCTAATTATTTAATAAACAACCATAAATAGTGTTGTTTACTGGTGAAACTTCTTTAATATTCCTACGAAATCGAAGTTAATTTCTTTAAAGAAAATCATTTTCAGTTCTTATTCATTTAAAAAACGTAGAGTATATTGATTGTGATTAACTTAATACTATTATTTGTGTACTGTGTCATATTTACCGACAATTTTTTATTATTGTGATGTTAGTGTATTTTATATGGTATTTTATGTGTTAGTGTATTTGTTATATGGTGACTAATAGTGAGTTTGTGACGTTTTATCTCTAGCAATATCGATTCGTAAACATTCAATCATGATCATGGGACGTCTTCACAGGCAGTGACTCATACTACTTACAGTATTGGAATAAAATATACCGTAAGAGTAGTGATTCACAAGTAAGAGTTAATAACACCTACCTATACTGCTCATTAAGAAAACAGGTATGCTAATGGAGTCATTACACAAATTGGTAACAAAAAACATAGAAGTGAGGTTGCCTCAATTATAATCATTTTTTTTGAATAAAAAAATATTACAATCTCATTAAAAAACAATTGGAAATTGAAAATATTTATTTCAGAGCAGGCACATAAAGTTACAAGTCCATATAATAATAATTATCTTAGTAGAAGAAACTTAAAAACTATGTTAGTAAAATAAGACAAAATATCATCACACTAACAATAATTATCAAGTAGCGTTTAAAAGACAAATGAAAAAAAAATAACAAGTCCCGTGACTGACTCAACTCTCATTTTATATGTATAAATAATGTCCGTATTTATGCAAAATGGAACCACACGACAAATTTCGTTTTTAATTTTTTTTTTAAGCATACTAATTTAAAAGTGGTCTATTGTGATAATAAAATCGTTTATTATTTACGTGTGGTGGTAATAATATCGTTTATTTTGTTTGAACGATCGAGTTCCATTGTGCTGTGATTCGGTTTTGCATTTTATGTAGTGTTTGTTTTTGCCGTTGGTTCTATTCTGCTTTTAGTATACCTAATTTCCAAGGGAAAAATCATGTGTTTCTTTTTTGTATAAGAATTTAGACCAGTTTTAAATTAGTATGCTTAAAAAAAAATGAAAAACGAAATGTGTCATGTGGTTCCATTTTGCATAAATATGGACAATTAGTCTATGAACTGTACAAGGTTTAACGGTTGTACATGTATAATCGGGTTATCTGAAGCTAGTATTTAAAGCTGGGAGAGCCAGAAAGAAATGTAGATAAGACAGTTAACCAGCATGTCCAGCATATTATTGACTTGAAACAAGCTAAAGCGGTTTTGACGATACTAAATTGTAGACAAGCATTACGGTGACCAGCTACCCTACCATGACGTCTTAAACCAGAACTTATTCCACTGAGAGAAAGAGACAGAGCTATACAGGGTGTCTAGCACCATCTCTTTCCCTTAGTGGAATAAGTTCTGCTTTAAGACGTCATGGTAGGCCTACTGAGTCTACGTAAAAAAACCGGGTAAGTGCGAGACGGACTCGCACACCGAGTGTTCCGTATACACTTGTGTCATAAACGGCCATGTCTTTTGATTGCGTAGACTTAGACATATGATTTTTCCACAACTCTAAGGGACCACAGACTTGAGTATTTGGTTTTAATTTCAACTGGATACCTTCACGCGTTCCTGAAATAAAGAGTCCTGACAGACAGACGGACAACAAAGTACTCCAATAAGGGTTTCGTTTTTTCCTTTTGAGCTACGGAACCCTAAAAATGACCCAATTTTGAACAGACGCGGCTCCTACTAACCAGAATAGTATGATCAGTCGCTGAGGTGGGTCTCTAAAGTAGGACGCCATTCTATTAAAATATCACACGTAGTAAGCCTCTACCGTTCTCTTGGTAGCTTACTAGTCGAGAAATGAAACTAGTTATGTATGCATGAAACCAGCGTTGGCAGTTTTCTAGCAATATCTTGCTGTCACAGCTTCAATGAATTAGCTAGTGTAAGTGAGAAATTACTTAGGTATCCCTGCAAGGATTGTGATTTTAGTGTTATGTTTTGCTTTGACAGAAATACAAGTAGGTAGCGCCTATATACCACTATTTGTGCATTACGTTTCAATAAATACAAATTCTACACTTACGAATCAGCAGAATTATAAGTAATAAAAATAAAGATTTAAATACAAAAGAAAACACATATTTATAAATAATTGTATAATAACACCTGAATTGTTTAATGACTAATCTTCTACACTAAAATATCAACAATCTTATTAAACAGAACTTCCTTTCCTACTCTTGTGCTGTGCTTTACAGGGTCCATAATGATCACAATATTATAAAAACTACCACCTAAGTACACATTATGGTAAAGCAAATAAAGATATTGAGTATTAAATATATACTCGGGTTAAGTAGGCATGATTTTTTCTTAAATAAGTTATGGTAAAGTGATCTTCTTCATTGAAACTGCACGTTTATATCTATTCAGCAGATGATGTAGTATTAAAATGAAAACCTACTTATTGCAAAGTTCCAATTTAGCTTAGTATTCCTTGAACAATGCGCTTACATGCGTGTAAGGCGTATTGTCCCTTAGCTAAGAGCCATTTCCATCAAATTTAACTCATTGAATAAAACCTTTTTTTCTCTTTCGTTTCAGACGTTCACAAACTCCATAGAGCAGAGCACACAGAAGTTGGTAGCAGAAAAACAGAAGAGTGACCTGCTCTTATCGAGAATGTTGCCACTTCCCGTACTGAGAAGGTTACGAGCACAAAGGGCAGTGCCAGCCGAAGCCTTCGATGCCGTCACAATATTCTTCAGCGATATCGTCGGGTTCACCAACATATCGGCCAGTAGTACTCCCATGGAGGTGATAAACATGCTCAATATGCTGTACAGGTCCGTTGGCTAAACCACGTTCCATCTTGTTAATTGTTATATCAAAGGAGACTTAACTACACTTAACTTCTTCTTTTCGGTTCGACAGAATGTCTATGTCAGTCAGAAAATAATAGAAAATGCGACATTGGTAGCTTACTTCTTTGCATCGTTCATTTCAGAAGTTTGGGCCTGGACTAGTGGAACACTTTGAAAACTTTTCAAAAAGACATTAATTTTTCGAGAGCTTATGCCAGTCCAATACATTTTTGACGTTTTCGTTATAGTTTTCGCAGAAAGATTGTATTTTTTTTCTAAGATGTTTTAAAATAATTATCAGTTTTATATTCGAGCTCGAGATTAAATAATAACAACCGCTCGTCAACTCGTCGATCAACAAATCGTGACAGGTAGTCACTGACAAACAGTCTTCTTACCAAAGAATATCATTTCCTCCAGTACTAACTAGGTTGTGGAGGTCAAATAGGCAGTCGATCTATATGAAATACTGGTATTTAGCTGAATCTGGTAAGACTGGAAGCCGACCCCAACAAAGTTCGGAAAGGCTGGTTAGATGATAAATTAAGCTTTAAATTCTGACTGCCTTGTTTCCCTAGCATTTTTAGCATAATTTTCTGGTTGTTTGTTCTCTTGAAACGCCGCACAAGGCTAGACCAGTTCCGCCGCGAGACGACTTCTGGCCACCGTAGATGCGGGCCTGTGGATGGTGAGCAATGGGTAGCTCACCGTCCGTCCGTCTACTGACGACAGGCCGTGTCGACGGCGCGTTAGTGTTCCACGCGCGCCTCAAAGAGATGTCAGCAAAGTAGAGGGGCCTGCCAGGGCCACCTCCTGCTGGGGTTGCGGGTTGTTCGAAAGAGATACCGCGGCCCCGGAACGTAAAGGGCAATAGAAGGAACATGGGTGGGTTTTAGTCAGTACAAGTCTGACACTGCCTAGAGCGGGGGAAGTTATTTGATGGATTCCCATCCGCAAAAAAAAGGCTAGGCCAGTTCAATTACGTCCGACTAGCGGTCGATTGTAACTTCGTAGTTACGTACTTAATGAATTCTGGTTCATTTATTGCATGACTAAGAAACCAGTTATGTCTAACACTTTTTGTGAAACCAATAACCTATCCAAAATATGTCTTATGTAACTTTGTTGTGCCACGGAAAAAAATCAAGGACAATGAATAAAGTTCAGTTTCTTAACAAACCAAAGCGCTATTCGCATATAATTTGACAAATTAGATTTTAATGGGCACGACATAATTTTATGCATATAAATCTGTTATTGGGTTGACGATACCACTAAGGAGTATTTTAAAACTAAGTTATTAACCGGGTTGTGGAGGTCAGATAGGCAGTCGCTCCATATAAAATACTGGTATTTAGCTGAATCTAGTAAGACTGGAAACCGACCGCAACATAGTTGGGAAAAGGCTAGGGAGATGACGATGATAGCAGAAGTTCAGACAGGCCAAATAATTCAAAACCCCTTTGCCTTTCATTTTTATAATAGTCAAAGTGACTAGTTTGCCACTTTCCTCGTCTTGGTTCTACTTCAGTGGAACTTTAAACCATAAATGTATGCGGAAAAGTTTGCGGAAGACTTTAGAATGTCACAGCAAGGTTGGCGCAGTAGCTGCATGTTGCGGGTTCGATCACCTCACGGAACAAATATTTGTATGACCTACATGTTGTTGTTACATGTTTGGCTGTTTATGTGTGTTAAGTTAAATGTCTGTTATGTGTGTGTTTATATGTGTTAGTTTAAACGCACCCACGATGCAGAAGAAATTCCAAGATTGGGGCAACATTTTTTTTTTGTAACGGGGGAAATATGTAAGCAACGCTAAAACTTACTTTAGAAGACTACCCATGAATTCAAAGCAGGGAAAAAATATAATTACAAGTAAATGATAGTTCATAAACATAAAATACGTACATTTGAGATTTTTATAAAACATTAATTGTAGAGTGTTCATGCAAACCGTACATGTTGTTGTTACATGTTTGGCTGTTTATGTGTGTTAAGTTAAATGTCTGTTATGTGTGTGTTTATATGTGTTAGTTTAAACGCACCCACGATGCAGAAGAAATTCCAAGATTGGGGCAACATTTTTTTTTTGTAACGGTGGAAATATGTAAGCAACGCTAAAACTTACTTTAGAAGACTACCCATGAATTCAAAGCAGGGAAAAAATATAATTACAAGTAAATGATAGTTCATAAACATAAAATACGTACATTTGAGATTTTTATAAAACATTAATTGTAGAGTGTTCATGCAAACCGTATAAATACTGAGATTTTTTGTAAATATACATATAAGAGTCTTCAACGCCATAATAGGGTTGATTGTTGTTCGAAAGAGATACCACGGCCCCGGAATATAAGAGGCGAAAGAAAGAACATGGGTGGGTTTTAGTCAGTAAAATTCTGATACATCCCCCCGCTCCGCCCAGAACGAGAGAAGTTATTTGATGATTTCCCATCAACGGATGATATTCTTTTTTTTAACGAAAAAAAAAGAATATTTTAAGGTATTATTATCGTAAGGTCATTAAATTCCTGCCGGGGTTGCGGGTTATTCGAAAGATATACCGCGGCCTCGGAACGTAAAGGATAATAGAAAGAACATGGGTGGGTTTTAGTCAGTAAAAGTCTGACACGTCCCCCGTTCCGCCCAGAGCGGGGGAAGTTATTTTGATGATATCCCACCAAAAAAAAGGTCATTAAATTTATATTTCTTCTCCAGGTTGTTTGATGAGAAGATTACTCATTACGACGTCTACAAAGTAGAGACTATCGGCGACGCGTACATGGTCGTGTCGGGTCTGCCGCAGAGAAATGGTAAGTTATGTAGTTTGCTTCTATTGAGAATATTAGTTGAACTGATTCATTAGCGGTAACAGTAACGACTGTCTGTCCAGTGTCTAGTGTAGAGCAAATGGAGTCATAACTATCTAATAATCGAATAATCGATGATTTTTTTTCTATACTTTATCGATAAAAACAGTACCTACTAACAACCCAAGAAAAGTATCAAAACTTAATTTCAACTACTACTTGTCGCAAGAACGTAAAATTATACTCCTACAATTTTCTACAACAGTTACAACGCCTGTTACTATTGCGGCCATGATGTGACGTCATTTACGCCATTTTCCCTTTTTTAAAGCGAAATTTTAGCTGTTAATAAAATAATTATACAAATTGTATATGCTTTATTCAAGAAAAAAATTACAATTACACTATTTTAATAAAAAAAGTACTTTTCAAATAAAAGTATTTCTTTGACACATGGACTTTGACGTCATTACCAGCATTATCTGAGACGAAGCGTTTTCAGTTTGCTTTCCGTTTGACCAACAACTTGCAACATAAAATAATAAATTGCACAATAGGTATACTGGACAAAGCTGTCTCTGATGTCTCTTATTCCTTCGATCTTTCATCTACATTTTTCTGCCCTTGTCCTAGTCTATAGGTCGGCGCAACACTTTTTGGCAGGAAGGCCATGAATCAAATCAAATCAAATCATTTATTTCAATTAGACCATTACAGGCACTTTTGAATGTCAAGAATCAAAATGAATCTACAGTAATATGCCTTGTGACCGGGGTCACAAGGCATATTACTATAGATTCATTTAGTTTCATTTTGTTGTGACCGGGGTCACAAGGCATAATAACTTGTGAAAGTACTGTAGAAGATGAGGATGCTCGAGATTGTTTGTGCTCATAGTTAGGTTGTTACCCAGGCAACCGGCACGCGTCAGAGATAGCGGACATGTCGCTGTCTTTGCTGCGCAGCCTGGAGGGCGCGTGCGTGCCGCACCGGCCGGGCGCGCCGCTCATGATCCGCGCGGGCGTGAACACGGGCCCGTGCGTGGCGGGCGTCGTGGGCACCACCATGCCCCGCTATTGCCTCTTCGGAGACACCATCAACACCGCCAGCCGCATGGAGAGCACTGGCGAAGGTAGGTTTAACTCATTTTAAATCTATTTCATGTTAGCTGTCGTTGGTCTAGTAGTCACAATGAAGAATGTTAACTAATTTTGATTATTAGCAGTCCATATTCTCTGTCAAAAAGAAAAAAATACTAGTGAAAGAATTACTTATATATGTCAATTAGTTTCCGATTTACAAGTAAAACAAGACGCGGGCTGCCGGTAACGATGTGACGTCATCACACAACATGCTCAGTCTGGCTCATTCAGTCCGCTCGTGGTCGCGCGCCCTTACCGTTGAAATTATAACTAAATACTTAAAAAAAGTCCAATCTAAATACTAGGAATGTAATAATACAACGCGCGGCGCATTGTGAAATGACGTCACAAGCGGTCACGTGACTGTTAGCGGGCTCGATATTTTTCGAAACTTTGAATGCCTATAAAATCAAAACTACAAGGTTTTTTTTACTACAACAAAAACTAGTGTGTTTGTACACATACAGGCTTTACTGAGACAACATTTCAAGCGATTTGGCATACCTAGTAACATTCTCCATTGCGACTATCGTGAGTCCAGGACTTCATGGTCTAGGGTTCAATTCACGGGTCGGGCAAAATGCTGTTGTTTTTATCTTTCAGGAATTTCTCAGTAATAGCCATTAAATCTTGATCTGTGCTCGATTGATGGCAATGGCAAATAAATAAATAAATATTAGGTACACTTCTGCCATTCCTTCTGGGATTACAGCGTGATATTGTGTTATTTCAATAAAACGTTTCTCTGAAAACAAACAACTAAATGAGACATCTTGAACAAAATATGCCACAATAACAGTACGGTGCAATAAAAGGTATTGGTAGGTCTTATTGTGTCAGAGGGGCCTGCCAGGGAAACCGCCTGCCGGGGTTGCGGGTTGTTCGAAAAAGATACCGCGGCCCCGGAACATAAAGGGCAATAGAAATAACATGGGTGGGTTTTAGTCAGTAGAAGTCTGACACTCCCCCCCGCTCCGTCCAGAGTGGGGGAAGTTATTTGACGATTTCCCATGCGCAAAAAAAGGTCTTATTGTGTTAAATGACGGGAGTATTTTTAAACTAGCGACCCGCCCCGGCCCGCACAGCTGCAATTTAGATACTTTATATACATACTATACCATATACTATTATACATGACGACACGGTTGGCGCAGTGGCTGAGCGATCGACTGTTGTGCTGCGTGTCGCGTGTTCGATTCCCGCACGGAACGAATATTTGTATGGTCTACAGATAGTTGTTTCGGGTCTGGCTGTTTGTTGTTGAGTTTAAATGTTTGTAAACGCACCCACGATACAGAAGAAATCCTAGTGTGGACAAAGTTAAAAAAAAATATGAACTCCTGAAAACTTCCTCTTAAACAAAGTGATTTAAGAGGAAGTTTATCTATTTATAAGTAAGGTTATCTATTGCTGATAACTGCATTAAGATCCGTTGAGTATTTTGAAAGTTCTATGCGAACAGAAAGCGGAAGCTACTTCATTATATACTATGTAAAGATTCACAAAAAACTTCTTGTAGGAATGTCAAAACTCACGGCCATATTTTTTTGTTCACAGCTATGAAAGTCCACATTTCTTATACAACGAAACTAGCACTCGACGAGATTGGAAACTACGAATTCGAGACGAGAGGTTCCCTCAACGTTGCGGTAAGGATACTATTGTTAATGTTATGTTCTAACTCTATTCAAATACATCAAAGCCGCCCAATCGGTACAACTGACCTTTATAGCGACACCATTTTCTTGGTTTTACGGTTTCGTACCTCATAAGGAAAAAACGGAAGTCGGAACCCTTATTCGATGACTTTGTTCTCCATCTTTCTGTTTGTCTCTCTGTCAATAAATACCCTTTATCTCGGGAACGCGTTAATCTATCGAGTTAAGGTATCCTTTAATAAGCTTTGAATATATCTACATATTTTATACCTTAAAGTGTTTTATTTCTGGTCTACAGGGCAAGGGTTGTATGGAGACGTACTGGCTGGTCGGTAAAGTGGGCGACTTTCGGAGCGAAAGCCCGCGCGGCCCGCAGCTGCAAGACTATCACAATAACCTAATGGAGTTGCTCATACGGTCCTAACTGTGAAACTTGAAATAAAATTTATTTCATGTTATCTTTTTTTTACCCAAAAAATCCCATCCCTTTCATCATTCCAGTTTATGACGATGCAATGCTGGATAAAGAAAGATTTGCTCGACAATTGCTATGGGTATTTACCGATCCGACCTAGTTAAAAAAACCGGCCAAGAGCGTGTCGGACCACGCTCAGTGTAGGGTTCCGTAGTTTCCCGTCCGACACAATAAGTGTTCCCACTTATGAGTTTAAAGGTGGAGGAGGAAATTATTTTGTACAACTTTTTATCTTTTTTGTACAAAAACTGTTGTGTCAATCAAGTTCAAAATGATTTTCCTAGAAAGTCCTTATAAAGTTCTACTTTTCAGATTTTTTTCATATTTTCTAAACTTATGGTTCAAAAGTTAGAGGGGGGGGGGGGGGACACATTGTTTTTTACTTTTGGAGCGATTATTTCCGAAATTATAGACATTATCAAAAAATGATTTTAGTAAACCCCTATTTATTTTTAAATACCTTTCCAACAATATATCACACGTTAGGGTTGAATTAAAAAAAAAATCACTTCCCACTTTAAATATAGGGTGGCTACCCTAATAAAACATTTTTTTCCAATTTTTATTTTACCTCTTTGTCGGCGTGATTGATATACATATTGGTACCAAATTTCAGCTTTCTAGTGCTAACGGTCACAGAGATTAAGCGAGGACGGACGGACGGACGGACGGACAGACAGACATGGCGAAACTATAAGGGTTCCTAGTTGACTACGGAACCCTAAAAAGCACGTAGATTTAAAAACACAAAGTGAGATATTTGAAAAATATGCTGAGACGTTACGTTGATCTAATCTAATATTATGGCCGAAGAACTAGTTGCCAAAATGACACCAATGTTTTTGTTTACGTTATTTAGAAAATATAACACAAATCCGGCTGCTTACAATATTAAAGAACTTCAGCATTAAACAACAGATAATATATCAGATGCTAGTCACAGCTCAATAAAATCAACCCCAGCTGTAATTCCTTCCAAATGTGAAAACGAAATCTCAAGTGGGAAAAGTAAAATGTATTTCTTTGATATAATTATGTATATGTGGATGATCAGAAAAAGTACACCCTTGAACACACACAGTTAAAAACATATAAAACTTTACCAAAATATAAATGGTCTGATATGATCAAAACAAAATATGGTCAAGCTCTAAATTACTTAGTAAGTAAGTATTGAAGAAATATAAAATTCAAAATGACTGCATTAAATTAATGTAAAGGACATTTGAGTCATTGTTTTGTACGGGCTGATGTATCAACTTTAAAAAGAACTGAAAAAATACAAACATTATTTTGTAGTGTACAAAACGTACAAAAGTCGTAAAAAAACGAGTGATAAAAAAACAAATTATTTCATCACTTATGACAGATAGGGCAAATGTACTCGCTAACTGACTTTCGAGACATAATTTACAACTATTTACAGAGAAAAACAATAATGAAATCTACACAAAATCTGTTATTTGTTTACATAGGTGAGTTACAAAAAGCCATCTAGCGATCGATGTCTAAAACTAATACGAACATGGCGTTTGGTCCGGTTTGTTACGCTAAGTAATCATAGCCATCGTAGATGACGTGCAGGCGAAATTATAATACCGATAAATCAAATAACAATAATTAATTTGACGGCATGGTTGGCGCAGTGGCTGAGCGATTGACTGCTGCGCTGCGTGTCGCGGGTTCGTTTCCCGCACGGAACAAATATTTGTATGGCCTACAGGTAGTTGTTTCGGGTCTGGTTGTTTGTGTATGTGAATTTAAATGTTTGTAAACGCACCCACGATACAGGAGAAATTCTAGTATGGGGCAACGTTTTTTAAAAAAACAATCAATCAAATCAATCAATTGTTTTATTTTATTTCCTACCGTTTATTAAAAAAAAGCGTGTTAAATAGGGGAGATAGTGTCGATTTATTAATACACTAGTTACTCGTTCCGATATCTGTGTTGTCTGTTTTTTTATTGGTCCACTCGTAGTTAAACTCGTTGTTTTTGTACTACTAAACATAACTATCTTGTGGTGAACTCAGCCAAGACTGTGATGATTGATTTATTTTATCCTATTTTTATTTGCAAATACCCTATTGAAGTAGCGGAGTATCGACAATATTTACAAGTAGTTTACTCATAGAATCGTTAGAGGGCGCTCGCAACGCGGCGGTCGTGTAGACCGCTGTGTCGAAACTGCTGCATCGCGGACTGTCCACTTCTGCTGCATCGAAGATCTGGGGGCCAATTCTCGATTTTAGCCATTTATCTCGAGTTCGAGATTCAAAGTCTGTCTCTATGTCTATCAAAAATATCTCTATCTCTACCAAAAAATGTCGAAATGAGCAGGATTCCGTATTCTCAGTCAAAATAGAAATAAATCTCGATTTTAGCCATTTATCTCGAGTTCGAGATTCAAAGTCTGTCTCTATGCCTATCAAAAATATCTCTATCTCTACAAAAAATGTCGAAATGAGCAGAATTCCGTATTCTCAGTCAAAATAGAAATAAATTTCACGAAAATGTCGAGTCGAGTGAAGATAATGTTACCATTAGGAACAATCGCACGTTCCATTTTATGTAACTATAAGTGAATTTATGATTTTGTTTTAAAACGCTGACCAAACTTAATTCTTTACGTAAAACGAAACGTTTAGTCTAAAAATAATCAGCTTGACAGTTGAAGAATTTTCAGTTCCTTCAAATCTTTTGAAAATTGTTTTTTGTTTTGTTTACATTTTTATTTAATCTGAAGTTTTTAATTAGGTACTTGTTTCGCTCAAGTCATAACTATCGACGGCGGGATAAATGGGCTGTTGTCGCCGTGAATTAGCCTGTTGTTCGCTATTTTCCAACAACTCCAAGATGAAGATGCTAATAAACTCGTCCAATAAAACAATAAAACACAATGTAACGCAATAACAATCTAACAAAAATTCAACAAACTCACTCGGAAATGACATATCTCTACAATCGACATGACATCTCTACTGCTCAGAAGCACTCGACATGAACTCGAACGTCAACCTTCGACAAATGTCGAATTCGAGATCCCCAGAGGATTCTTGCCACGGGCGTCCTGGATAGCACGTGTGTCTAGAGATTTTTAGCTGTTTTTGTGTGTTTGTTGATATATTTGTGACTTGTTTCTGTATAATTGTGTTGTCATTGTGTTTGTAAACAGGTGAGTGGTGTTTTTATCTAATTAACATCCAAGATGGAGCTGAATAAACCACCAGACCCTGACCCTCCTGATATCCCAATTTCCCCATCATTATTTACTCCGAAGACTCCGAACCCTTTGTCTCAGTTCGCGGATGTTGTCTGTAGTGTCGCCGAGATGGATGTATCTCGTCCTCAAAACTCACGTAAACGTCCCGGTAATGAAGAAATATCGTCACCATCCCCTCCTAGCAAGCAATCCAGAAGCCAAATCGGTCGTACCAAGTACTCGGTCATGGATAAATCCCCATATCTAGTCCATGTTACTCGATTGGAAACCCAACCAAACTCTGGGACCACGTTACACCCTGTGAACTTTGGAAAGTTTTTGATCACTAACAACATTGCTAACATTGTTCGTGGTGGTGTTAAGAGAGTTGGCCGTAACCGCGTGTCCGTTGAATTTGTATCCCCTCAGGATGCTAACTCATTTTTAGTAAATAGTTTGTTGGCAAAGTTCGGGTATTCAGTTACAATCCCAACATTTAACATTACCAGGATGGGTGTAGTTACTGGTGTCCCTTCTGATATCAGTGAAGAAGAGGCCATCACCTATTTATCTGTTCCCTCAGGATGCGGACCAATTCTAAAGATCCGCCGCATTAATAGGAAAATATTTAAAGACGGTGTGACTGAGTGGAAACCCACGGAAACTTGCGTCATCACTTTTGATGGCCAAGTCTTACCACCACGGATATACTGCTGTTACACATCCCTCACTGTTCAGCAATACATCTTCCCCACAATCCAATGCCGCAAATGCTGCAGATTTGGACATGTGGCTAATTTGTGCAGGTCTAATCCACGATGCAGTAAGTGTGGCCATGATCACCCTGGTGATGGCTGCAACACTACTGAGCAAGAGGCTTTTTGTATACTTTGCTCGGGGAGTCACTTTGCCAATAGCAGGTCATGCCCCGAGTATGGTAGGCAGAAGGCTATCAAGACAATGATGGCTGAGAAATCGATGCCTTATGCTGAAGCTAGCAAAATTATCCCAACAGCATCTCGCAATTATGCTAATGCCGCCAAGGCTCCGATTACTCAGTCATACCGCAAGACTGTTATTTTGAAGCCCAAGTCACATGCCCCTCTTTCCCCGTCCTACGACAAAGCTGCTCATCAGCAGATTGTTTATAATCCCCAATTTTCACAGCCTAATGGCTGTGCTCTTAACAATAGCAATGACAACTCTAATAACACTATTTCTATAATTGAACTTCTTGTAAAACTCTTACCAACTCTTATCTCTTCCCCTTCTAATTTATCACAATCACCGTCCAACGTCGCCGATCAACTTATTACTCTTCTTTCAAGCATTAGAAATGGCGGCTCGCCAAGTTTTCCTTCAGTGGAATGTGAGGAGCGTGTGGCATAAGAAGCACGACCTCATATTCCTTCTAAATAAGTACAAGCCATTGGCTTGTTCTATAGCTGAGACCTGGCTTATCCCAAGTCTTAGCTTTCGTATACCACACTTCAACATACTACGATGTGACAGATCTGATGGCTACGGAGGATCTGCTCTCTTTGTGAACAATAAGGTTCCACTTTCTCCCCTACCCCTTCCTTCACTTATGGGTGATATGAGTATTGCAGCAGGAAGGGTGGAAGGTATCACAGTCTTCTCAATTTATATAGCTCATCCTCATCGTGACTTTTTGGTTATACTACAAAACATTTTCACCAACGTCCAGGGACCAATATTGGTCATGGGCGACTTCAACTGTCACCATTCCAGATGGGGATCCGAACGCTGTGATGCCTTTGGTGTAGCTTTGGTGGACATTTTGGACGACCTAGATCTCTGCATTCTAAATAATGGCTCCCCAACACGCAGATCTCCTCCTGGACAACAAAAGAGCTGTGTGGATTTGACATTTTGCTCAGTTGAGTTGGCTGCTTCAACCCATTGGGAGTGTACAACCCTATCGCATGGTAGTGACCATTATCCTATTGTTATTTCATTACTTAATAAGACCTATTTAGAAAAAACTTCACCTCCACTTCTGAAATATAATTTATCCAAACCAGATTGGTCTAAGTTTGTCTCAGTAATGGATGAGAAAATCAGTATTCTTCCAAATTTAAATTCAAGTTTGCCAGATTCTTCTGGTCACTACCATGTTGAGAGTTGTTATGAAGGCTTTGTTGCGGCCATTACCTCTAGTGCGGATTCTTGCTTCCCACTGAAAAATAGTGCCCGAAACAAAATCCCCTCGCCTCCATGGTGGGATCAAGAGTGCACTTTGGCAGTTAGGTCAAGAAACAATGCCGAAGAACACTACAATGGTGAGATGACTACGGAAAACATGCTGGAATACCTACAAGTAAATGCTAGATCCAAACGTCTTCTCCGTAGGAAGAAACGTTCAGGTTGGGTTAAATTTTGCACGTCTTTATCTCCCTCCACCCCAATTTCAGTAGTGTGGAAGAACGTTAACAGGTTTAGACGTGGTTGCTCTCCATCAACTTCCTCACCAATCACTAGGGAAACAGCTGAAAGTTTTTTCGACAAAATCGCGCCACCCTATGTTCCTCTTCCTTCTGAATGTCTTGTTGTACCCTCAGATAATATATCTGTGGACCCTTTTGATGCGCCATTTACCTTGGAAGAGATGAATGTGGTACTCAGTCATGTCCGGGACTCAGCTCCAGGCATTGATGGTGTGCCATATTCTTTTATCAGTCATTCTGGAAATAAGGCTAAACTTTATTTTTTAAACATTTTAAACGTTTGTTATAACCATGGTTGGGTCCCTGACCAATGGAAGGTACAAATTGTCATCCCTCTGTTGAAACCAGGCAAGCATGTAGACGATCCGAATGGATACAGACCAATTGCTCTGGCTTCAGTCTTGGCTAAACTACTGGAACATTTGATTAAAAACAGACTAGAATGGATAGTTGAATCAAGAGAATTACTGCCGAACTACCAATTTGGTTTTAGGAAAGGTCTCAGTACAATGGACAGTATCGGCGTTTTAGTTACGGATATACGTTTAGCGTTTTCTAAAAACGAGTCCGTTGTTGCCGCCTTCCTAGATATCTCCTCCGCATACGACAACGTTCTTCTTCCCGTTCTCAGGCAGAAACTGCACCAGCTGAGTCTTCCGGCTAAGATGATCGAATGTATATGTGGACTTATCATGTCTCGATCATTGGTTCTGAGAGTTCAGGGAGAGGATTTCGATAAAAGGCAGACTTGGAAAGGCCTCCCACAAGGTTTCGTCCTCAGTCCTCTCCTCTACAATCTATATACAGTCGATATGGGAACCTGCTTAAATAGTAACTGTCATATCCTGCAATACGCAGACGACTTAGTTTTGTATGTGACAGATTCTTCCGCCATAGACGCAGCGTCATCCCTATGCCTCTCTCTGGACTCTTTGAACCAGTGGCTTTTGAGCCATGGTCTGGCTCTATCCGCACCGAAGAGTTCGGCGATGGTATTCTCTCGTAAAAGACTGGTTCCATCCATTTCAGTGGACATTTCAGGCAATGATATTCCAGTAGTAAATAAAGTTAAATTTTTAGGCGTTACTCTAGATGCAAAATTAACCGGTAAACACCATATAAATTCACTGATAAACAAATGTGAGAAGGTTATCTCGATTTTAAAAGTTCTTGCGGGTGTATGGTGGGGGGCCCACCCCTACACCATGAAATTAGTTTATAACGCTCTAATTCGTAGCGTTTTGGACTACGGTACGTTTCACTTAGTTCCATGCAACAAAGGGGCTCTGTCTGGGCTTGACCGACTTCAGTCCAAGTCCCTCCGGATCATCTCTGGTTGCATGAAGTCGACACCCGTTAATGCATTGCAGGTTGAGTGTGCTGAACCTCCCTTGGCCCTAAGACGGCAATATCTAGCCTCCCGTTTTTTGTCTAGAGTATTATCTAGATCTTCCCATCCTCTTATAGCAAAATTGAACGAGTTAGACGCCCTATGCAGAAGCTCAAAATTCTGGAAACATAAAGAATTCCCCTTAATTTTAAAAACGTTTCGCCAACTCCAAAATTTAGAATGTCCAATCGTTAAGTATCCTAGACTACCCCTTTTTAACTTTGCCTATGAAGTCCTTTGTTTCACTCCTAAAATATATTTTGATATTGGCATTTCTAAAAAGTCTCCCTCGGCAAACTCGGCCTTCAATGCAGTGGTGGGAGAGCGATGGTCTGAGTTTCAACGATTTTTTACAGATGCCTCTAAATTTACTGACCTCAGTTACACTGGAGCTGCGGTATACTACCAAAACTCCAGAATTATTTTACAGTTTAAATGCCCTAAAGAGTCTTCTGTATTTACGGGTGAGTGTGTGGCTTTATTAGAAGCATGCCTTTTCATAGAGTCACACCACAATATTGACAAAGCCGTTATTTTCACTGACTCTCTTAGTAGCTTGCAAGCCTTAGTCCAAAACCCTTTCAAGAGTAAATTGCACAGCTCACTTATTTTAAAAATTAAAAAGTCGTTATTTACTTGCGCTGGTAATCAAAAAGACGTTCAGCTAGTTTGGATTCCCAGTCATTGTGGTATTAAGGGCAATGAATGTGCTGATACTTTGGCTAAAGACGCCTGTTCTTCAACAACAGCTGATCTCTCCTACAACACTCACCAGGGATATGACTTACTGAACTTGCCAAAAATTAAACTCCAATCTGCATGGCAGGAACAGTGGAACGTTACTGGTAGGAAAAAGGGCAGGTTTTATTACGCAGTGCAACCAACCATTAAACCAAAACCTTGGTTCTACGGGTTCAAAAAGGTTTCTAAAACCGTTACATCCGTCCTATGCAGAATCAGATTAGGTTTCTGTTGCACTCCCGTTTTTTTGCATAAAATACATGCACGTGACTCCTCTCTCTGCGAGTGTGGGTTAGGAGAGGGTACTCTAGACCACATCTTCTTTGAATGCTCAGACAACATCCCACCTCTTGATTTATATAGCCGCCTCCCTAAACTCAAAATCCCCCTCCCGATTAATTTTCCGTCCCTTTTAACATATCCTTCCTCCGAACTGCTTGTGGCGTTGATGATTTTCATCCGCCACAACAGTATAAAACTATAAGCCGGTTCATCAAATACTCTGTCTGTGTTGTTGTGTACATATACATGTATGTTTTAACAATTATAATATTTATTTATTATTTATTTTTTGTTTGTTTCAGTCTGCTACTAACCCAACAAGTCCAACTGTATCAACCGAAGATTTTTTATTTATGTTAACAGTTTTTATTTATTTTTACTTCTTAGAACACTCACTTGCCGTTCCATTTCACTTTCGACATTGGCAGAATAGTCGACATCGGCTTCAATTGCCATTCATCAAAAATAGAATAGAATAGAGATCCCCAGAATAGCAACTTTTAAAATTTGTCGAAAAAATTACGTCATTAGACATTTTTGTCGAGTTCGACACCATCTCTAAAATCGAGAATTGGCCCCCTGGGCGTTCGTTTGTTCCGAATATAAATCCGCTCTTTTCGAAGCGAACGCGCGCGCGCGGTGGTGTATCGTAGCAACGTGCACGCCGAGCCGTTGCTATCTCATTTCTTAGCACGGTTTTACGTACGTCTTTTTCAAGCCAGTTTGTTTTGCTATTTCTACAAAATTATATGGGTTTCGTTTTTTAAGGCCTATTCAGACATAAGCGGTATTCGCTACCGTCTGCGTCAGTGCGTCAGAGAAAACCCAGTGGGTATGCGGTAATATTACTGTTCACACCAAAGCGGATTTCGCTATCCTTGTGGGTAGAATAACGCGCGGTTGCTATTCAGACCTATGCTGTATTCGCTACCGTCTGCGGCAGCGAATATCGCTCAGGTCGCTCTAGCCGCGGTACTTGATACTAAATACCTAAGTGAAACCGGCGTGGTATGTACCTCTACCCACAGCGGCAGCGAATATCGCTCAGGTCGCTCTAGCCGCGGTACTTGATACTAAATACCTGAGCGAAACCCGCGTGGTATGTACCTCTACCCACAGCGGCAGCGAATACCGCTTAGGTCTGAATAGGCCTTTAAACGTACGGTAAAGTGATGATTTTTCTGGAGGTAAGGATTGATCATGAGTTTTGTACTGGCACTGGTGGTTAACTGGGTATGCAGGTATATGTCGCTACATCACTGTCCCCTACTCTTGCCAAGGTTTGGATATGGATGGGTTTTCTTACCAATCCAGGTTAAGCATTTTTAGGCGAAGTTTGGAAATGAATGGGTTCCTTTACCTGCCTAGGTTAAGCAACCTTCGCCCAGGTTCGGAAACGGATAGGTTCCCTTACGAATACTGGCTAAGTAACTCATGCCAAGGTTCAGAAATAGATGGATTTCCATTCCGATCCCGGTTAAGTAGCCTTTACCAAGGCTTGGCAATGGATAGGTTTGCTTACCTGCTCAGGTTAAGCAACCGTCGCCCAGGTTTTGAAACGGACGGGTATCCTAACGGATACAGGCGAAGCAATTTTGTTAAATTGTTTAACCAATTAGTATTACGTCTAGTCGCCTGAAACACCTAACTTGGTTCAGGCACAAATATTGAATAAACTTGACGTGGATTTAAGAAAAAACCGTATTTTATGTCAATTATTTTATTTATTGCTCCATCTCCGCCATTCCTATCGGTTCAAGAGATGGTGGAACAGACTCGGTAAGTATTTTATTCAGACAGGGTCTAGTAACATTTAAATAATTTACAAAATTTCTGATGAGCATATTTTGAGGAGCTTGTGGCTAAATACCAACTGACTCTCGTGTCGATCTTGAGGTTAAGCCACGCTTGCTTAGGTTGGTCCGCGGATAGGTGCCAACCTCTGAATACCGAGTTTCCTCAGTGTCTCGGAAAGTATGGTAGGTACCGACTGTCATTTGTAGATCTTTGACGGTCGTTACAGGTAGAGTGGCTCGAAGATTTGACTACCAGTCTTACCAAGGAGTATCACCCACTTGTTAAATGGGTTGTGGAGGTCAGATAGGCGGTCGCTCCATGTAAAATACCGGTAGTCAGCTGAACCCGGTAAAACTGGAAGCCGACCCCAAAATATTTGGGAAAAGACTAAGCAGATGATGAGTTCCCGATATTATTCCGGCGCAAAAGCCAATATCAAGGATAAACGAGAGTTAGTTTAAGTTTCAAGTGTTAATAAGAATGTCAGTTTAAAAACGTATATCTCTTGTTATTTCTTATTTCTTGCAAACTGGACAATCATCTCCTGTTATTTCAGTGTACCTGAAAAGAAAAGAAAATGTTTTAGTAATATGCCTTTTTATGATGGGAAATCATCAAATAACGCCCACGCTCTGGGCGGAGTGGAGGGGGCTGTCAGACTTGTACTGACTAAAACCCACCCATGTTCCTTCTATAGCCCGCTTATGTTCCGGGGCTGCGGTATCTAAAAACCAACGCGCTAAAGCCGCGGTAAATATTGTCTTGAAAAGATAAGACCGCCCATTGTGTCACCCTATCTAAATGTTGTTTAGCGTTATTCTTGTTACTTGTATGGTGTACATAATAAAGAATATTCTATCTATCTCTTTAGAACAACCCGCAACCCCGGCAGGCGGTGGCCCTGCCAGGCCCCTCTGTAGTAACATGCCTGGGGTTCAATTTCCAAGTCAGGCAATCAGAAAAGGCATCATAATATTTTCAGCAACGACCAAAAGCCTAGCGTTGGTGTTTCTCGCGCGACTCAAATGTCTCAGATGTCAATTTGATAGGTATCACAATGTTATTATATTTTACCGAAAGGTTGAGTTGACTTAAGTCCGCTTATGTTAGACTGAAAGCTGACCTCAAGAGAGGTGGGAAAAGCAGTGATGACAAGCCTGACAAAGACAGTGGGCTAACGTGTTACTTCATTTCGTACTTATTTTTAACAGTTAAAGTGAACGAAC
The DNA here is from genome assembly GCA_905475445.1 of Ochropleura plecta. Lineage (NCBI taxonomy): Eukaryota > Metazoa > Arthropoda > Insecta > Lepidoptera > Noctuidae > Ochropleura > Ochropleura plecta. Next base: position 3,723,038 of record FR997735.1, read on the forward strand.
AGACAGCTAGGTGAACGAGATCGCGAAGGTCGTACACTTATAATAAAGGGCAGAGGTCACCGAATTGATGGTAAATTCCAATAATAAATTGGCAATGGCTTTGAACCTTAACGAATTAGTGGCTTAATGTGTCCCATAGGATGATGGGAATGTTGAAGACATTATCACCTACCTAGGCTTTTCTCAACTTTGTTGGCGTCCGCATCCAGTCTAACCGAATGCAGCTGAATACCAGTATTTTACATGGAGCGATTGCCTATCTGACCTCCACAACCCAAACAAGTTAGTACTGGGTAATATGATACCCCTTGGTTAGACTGACTGTCAGACTTTCGGTCTAAAAATTACAACCGAGACTTAAGCCCGCGAGGGAAAATTACATGAAAGGGGTAAAGCGGCTACGGGTTGTTCAAAAGAGCTTAGGTGTCGTGGCTCTGGAAGACCTATGTCTTCCAGAGCCACGACACCTAAGAAGGAACATGGATGGGCTTTAGTCAATAAAAGTCTGACACTCCCTTCTACTCCGCCCAGAGCGGGAGAAGTCATTTGACGATTTTCCACTCGGAAAAAAGGCAGCTAGCTCTTCGTGCTGCGCTGGCGCTGCTGCTGCGGCTGCAGAGAACCTCAAGCGGCGTAAATATAGTAACCTTATTGGTAACTACATTTTCGAGCAGTTTGGGGTTGAAACTTTGGGACCGTGGGTGGGATCCTTGTCTCAGAGCCTTTTTAAGGATATTTCAAAACGTTTGGTTGACACTTTCCGTGACCCAAGGGCTGGCTTTTACTTTGGCCAGAGGCTTAGCGTTGCTATACAACGTGGCAACGCGGTCAGTCTCTTGGGGATATTGCCAACTGCATTGCGTTGAGGACGAATTTTTTGACGCTATTTTTTAATCCTACATATTCGATATAAATGCAAATGTTTGTGAGGATGGCTGGTGTATGAATGTTTGTTACTCTTTCACGTCCGAACGGATCTGTATGAAATTTGGCACAGAGGTAGGTACATTATAGTTTAAGATAACACAGGATACTTTTTTATAGCGAAGCCGGGCCGCAGTTCTATAAATCAAATCAATCAAAATATTCTTATTTTACATAGGCCTACATGGGCACTTATAAAACGTCGAGAAAAGATGCACGGTTCGGGTTGGTCGTTTCCTATGGAGAAGAACCGGCAAGAAACTCCATGGTTACTCTTTTAAAATCATTTAGTTTTACAATGTTTAGTTTTATAATGTCCATTACAGATGAATTCTTCTAATATACTTGGTCCATTATAGATGAAGATGTTAAGGTAAGGCGAATACTTTTGAAGTGAGTTACGAATAATGGTCGTGTAAAGTGAGGCATAAGGTGACGAAAACTTTACTTTTATACAAGTGAATGAGAGCTTTTGATAAAACAATTAAGCGCAATACACACATAGAGCGGGTGCGGGCGCGGGTCGTGTCTTTCGCGTGACACGCGCTGTTCGTCGCCCTCACACAAAACGCGGGCGCGGGTCGTCGGCGGGTAGGCTGCGGGCATGCCATGTTAGCGAAAGCGGATTCAGCAGGCAACACATACACATTGTTCTGAAATCTGCTGCCATAGCCCAGCTTTCAAAATAGCGTTTTTGTAGTCTTTATCACTTGGTTCGTACAAACAACTATGTTTAAGAACACATTCAATAATTCTTTCATTGAGATCCGTAGTAAAATCGAATATTTTTTTGTAAATATTCACAAAACAAACTTGCAACCCGCCCCGCGGCCGACCCGCTCACGCTCTCAGTGTGATGTCTTTCATATAAATACAAAGAACTAGACCCGCCGTACTCCCGTCCCGAAAAGCGGCCGACCCGCGCCCGCTTTATGTGTGAATTACGCTTTAATATTTCGAACCACTTACTTAGCACAAGGAACACACTTCACTTTTAAAAGAGCATGTCCTAGTGGACAGAGGCATCTTCCACCCGATACCAACGACCCTCTCTTGACTCGAGTGATAATCGAAGTATCTGGTTGTTCGGGTGCTGAGCTGTCAACCGGTTGCGCGGAACACAGAGCGGCGAGTAACGCGATGACCCCGACAAAGTAAACGAACTTCATGTTGACTTTTCTGGTTAATGTAAGTGAACCACGTGTATTTTAATCGACTGTTGAGAGACGAATGCGATGTTTTGGTCCTTGAATGCTATTTATAGAGTTTATTATTGAATATTCGTTAACCAGTTTATTCAATACTAGCTTTTGCCCGCGGCTTCGCTTCCGTTAAATTCGGTATAACACAGTACCTGCTACCTGCAGTTTTTTCCCTTGCGCCTTATCGATTTGTTATAGCAACGCTAAGTTTTCCCTTTTCTTCCCTCGTTCTCCCTCATATCCCATCCCACTTTATCTTTAAAAATAATAGCCTATGTCCGTCTCCTGGTTCCCAACTATCTTTATACCAAAATTCATCAAAATCGGTTTAGCCATTAAAGCGTGAAGAGGTAACAAACAAACAAATAAACAAACAAACTCATTTTCGCTTTTATAATATTAAAGTAAGGATTCAATATTGCACGAAGATTTATTTTCGTTTTTTAGAGTTGCGTCTCTCAAAAGGAACAACAGGTCACCTTATCGGATCACTTTGTTGTCCATCTGTCTGTATATCTGTCAACTCCCTTTATCTCAGGAACATGTGGAGGTAGGTATGGGGTTAAAATTAAAATCATGAACTCAAGTCTGTGTCCCTTGGAGCTATGCAAAAATCAACTCTCTAAGTCTATGCAATCAAAAAATATGTGACAAGTTTAAACCCAACAGAACCTTCGGTGCGCAAGTCCGACTAGCCTTTTTTTTTTTTTCGGGTGGGAAATCTTCCAATGACTTCCCCCGCTCTGGGTGGAGCGGGGGGCATGTCAGACTTGTACTGACTAAAACCCACCCATGTTCCTTCTATTGCCCTTTACGTTCCGGGGCCGCGGTATCTCTTTCGAACAACCCGCAACCCCGGCAGGCGGAGGCTCTGGCAAGCCCCTCTGCTTTGCTGAGTCTCTTTGAGGCGCGCGTGAAACACGAACGCGCCGTCGACTCGGCAGTCCGACTAGCCTTTGGTCGGATTTTTCTTACTTCTTTCTCCCTGCCAATAATTTTTTTTGACGCTGATTTCACCAGTGAAGCTAAACAGAAGCATTTCAAGCTAGAAATTCAGTACGCGGAATGACGTCGAAATTGGTTCGTTACAGCACATAGGGACCACAGAGTTGAGTTTATGGTTATTGTTTCAACTCGATACCTCCACGCGTGCCAGAGATAAAATTTGTTGACAGACAGAGAGACGGAGACAACTAAGTAATAAAATAAGGGTTTAGTTTTTTCCTTTTGGGATATGGAACCCCAGAAACAGTGAATGCTTGTGTGGGTATTGTATTGGGAAAATGGAAGGAAGCAATGTGTTGCATGAACTTTAAGTATTACGGGACTAGGGTAGCAAGATTGAGATTGCAGTTAGTACATTATGATTCAAGTAAGAAAACTTTGTCATTGCGACCGAGGCTAAATTTATACACGTGCCGTTAGGCGAGGGTGTTATGGAGCCGAGAACAGCAGTGTCATATTCTCGTGAGAATGAAACGACTTTTTTGGAACGAAGTACCTTATCGCGCTTTGCGAAAGGGGGCTAGACGGAAAAAATTAAGACCAAAAGTTGTAACGACACTTTTTGCTATAGTTGTAAGTCGTGCGGCGTGCGCGTGTTTCTCTGCCTCTCTCTCTCTCTCATAGAAAACAACCCAGATATTTTCGTTTCGTCTTTCTATTTCGCATTGAACAGTGTGGTGTCACGACGATTATTTTTGTTGAGTGAACACAGGTTTTTTGTACATAATAGATAATAACTTCGTTCCATCCGGGTGTCCTTTGACACTTGTCAAGTTTTTAATAAACTTTGGAGAAATGAAATAACAAAACGAAAAGCCTTTTTGGTCAGTAAGCAGTTTAGCTTCTCAGGCTGAAAGAGAAACGAATGCATAACGCCGCTAAACACCCTAATATTAAAAATAAGAAATTCAAATGTATTTTTTTTATTTAGAACTCAATTAAATGACCATTTATTGTTAGAAGCAAATTATTTTAAAAATGACTAGCTGGCGCCCGCGACATAAAAAAACAAAAGTATCCTATGTGTTTTTGCGGATTATAATCTACCTGCAAGCCTACCTTTACCTACCCTACCTTTCGACGTGAAAGAGTAACAAACAAACACCCATATATCCATACATCCCTCCATCCATCCTCACAAACATTCGCATCCTTACTAATATTATAAAAGCGAAAGTAAGTTTGTTTGTTTGTTACCTCTTCACGCTTTAATGGCTACACCGATTTTGATGAATTTTGGTACAGAGATAGTTGGGAACAAGGAGAAGGACATAGGCTAATTTAAAAAAAAAAGTAGAATGTGAGGGAGAAAGAGTGAAGAAAAGGGAAATCTTAGCGTTGCTATTACAAATCAATAAGGCGCAAGGGGAACTGTGTTACCCCGAATTTAACGCGAGCGGAGCCGCGGGCAAAAGCTAGTTTATAATATTAGTAGGATTATATTTATGAACTAGAATTTAAAACTGTACTTACTTGGAACAATGGACACATTTATATGTTAAAAGAACGTGATTTTCTGGACAAGGACACTTCAAAGTACCTATAAAATGTCTGTCGAGCCGTGGAACTTCTAAAGGTTCTGGTTGCTTGGGTGCTGAGCTGTCCACAGGTTGCGACGAACACAACACGGTCAGTATCGCGACAACCACGAATATTATGAACATTTTCATTTTGACACTTGTTTACTGTTACGCTTTACACCAAAGAATGAAAAGATGTCATTCTTAGAAAACGAGAAGAACCGTTTAAAAATGTATTCGTCCCCCACTGATAGGTATCTTGTTTATATTTTTGAGAACTGGATTCTACAACAAGTTCAATAGTTGCAGAATTTCTAATCATAATATTTAAACCGGTAGCTCGGATCCTGCTCCCGATAACGACGGACTACAATTTTGTTTTTTTTTTATTTTGAAATGTTTTTTTTAATGTAATTTTAGAAATATTTAAAAATGTGTATATCCTTATCCTTATCCTTACTAATATTATAAAAGCGAAAGGGAGTTTGTTTGTTTGTTACCTCTTCACGCTTTAATGGCTAAACCGATTTTGATGAATTTTGGTACAGAGATAGTTGGGAACCTGGAGACGGACATAGGCTATTTTTTTTAAAAAGAGTCGGATATGAGGGAGAAAGAGGGAAGAAACGGGAAAACTTAGCGTTGCCATTACAAATCAATAAGGCGCTACCGAATTTAACGCGAGCGAAGCCGCGGGCAAAAGCTAGTAAATAATATAAACGAAATTCGAAGTCAACCTTGTCTACAAAGATTTGCTTAAAATTGCGTACCTACCTCAGTGACATGTAAAACTGATTTTAAGGAAGATAAAAATATCGCCCAATTGGGAGTCAGGCTCGAGTTCCGTACAAACTTGCCACATAAACGGCCATATCTTTTGAGTGTGTAGATTAAGAGGGTTTTTTGTCAACTCCAAGGGACCACAGATTTGAATTGAGTTTTAATTTCAACTGGACACCACACGTTCTTGAGATAAAGTGTCTTGACATACAGACCGACAGGCGGACTATAAAGTTATCCTTTAAGGGTTCCGCTTTTTTCTTTTGAGGTATTGATCCCTAAAAAATACGCAATATAGGTACATTTGCGTGTGTTTTAGTTTTTTAGGTAGGTAGGTAAGGTCGTTTTAGCCTCGTAAGGCCCAACGACCTAATTTAATGACAAAAAAATGATGACACTCCGGCCCAAGACACTTTTTAAAATCATTAAATTACGGCCCAGCGACCTAAAATTATGACATGATATTTAAACGTATTTAATTTTAACTTATTTGGCCCAGTGACCTAAAAAAGGACAAATAATTACAAAATATTTTTGCATGAAATAGTTAACTTTAGGTATAAGAAATACCCCTTAAAAGAGTTTAGCCAAAAGTATTACATTTAAACACTTTTTTACTAAATCAAAGTTCTGGGCCGCAACTATTTTTAGTACATTGGGCCGTACCTATATATATCGACCTAAATTTAGGTTGGGCGTTACGAGGTTAATCCTTTTCTAGTCTCTGCAAAGGGTCAACATGTTGCTCCTGGCTCCTGGCTTTTCCCATCATGTCCTTATTTTCCTTTTTTATGTCCTGAAACCACCTAAATCCAATCCTATATAACAGGCGTGCCTTTGCGAGGCTGTATGCTGAAAAACTTAAACTAGATGCTTCTAATATTGACCCTGCTGGAAGACTCTTCAGTTGATGATAAAGTCAATGTTTTAGATTTTAGTGTTGTAGATAATGAGTTCGAACCCACAGCATGTTCTAGAAACACATTCCATGACGTATTAACATTTTGAGTTGGTACATATTTGCGTACAAAGAGACACAGACTAACAGTGACTTACAGTTTTTCCAAACATCTGGCGACCTCTAAGATGCGATTATGAACTAAACTTGAGAATGCTTTGGAAACTGCTCCTAGATGGCAGCACAGACGTATCGCGACATGTTCAATTCATGTTTTGGTCTAGGTTTGTAACTCCTGAAACAGTAATTAAAGCATAAATAAATTTATTGCAACATTATGATTCCTGAACTTTAGTTATTTAATAGTTAAAAGTTCCTAAATAGCAGCTGCTGTTATTTCGTCCTAAACGAATAAATTTGAAAATTTAAATGCAAAGTAAAATTTTTAGTACCCACATGATTTTAATTTCTTGTCTGACGAGCAAAGGAGAAAAAGAATCAACAAACTGATAAAAAATAACTAAAAAAAAAGTTCTTTGCCAAGTTACTAGATGGCGTTACTTGTAGCAAAAACAATCGAGTAAAATGCTATTCGATGACTGATACAAATAATAGCCGAAGCAGTCACTTGGTCTCAAAGAATTCTCCAGTAATCCACTAGGTGGCAGTAATTGTGACAAATTAATAATATTAACGTGATCTGAAACTAACCATATTAAGAGGCAAAGGTTCCGGAATCAGGAAAAAATAATAATTCAACAATTATTTTTTTTATTTTTGAAATAAAACGTTGCTCCACACTAGGATTTCTCCTGTATCGTGATTGCGTCTACAAACATTTAAACTCACATACACAAACAACTAGACCCGGAACAACTATCTGTAGGCCATACAAATATTTTGTTCCGTGCGGGGATCAAACCAGCAGTCGATCGCACAGCCGCTGCGCCAACCATGTCGTCAAATAATAATATGTTAGCTGTGTGTGTGTGAGGATAGCTGTAACGAGAATAAATAAAGCTTTCGAGTATTGCACGGGGGCGTGCTATATATAATTGTGTTTCGCCGTAACAAATGCTAGCGTATGTGTCTGAACTTCTATGGAGCTGATCACATGATGCCGGATCTTACACAGTAAGAACCAGGCTCATGATACAATGAAAATCACTCTGCTTTTTTATGTTCGGATGGGAAATCATCAAATAACTTTCCCCGCTCTGGGCGGAACGGGGGGGAGTGTCAAACTTGAACTGACTAAAACCCACCCATGTTCCTTCTTTGCCTTTCATGTTTCGGGACCACGGTATCTCTTTCGAACAACCCGCAGCCCTGGAAAATCATTCTGCTCGACCACTAAAAACACACATCCTACTAATATTACCTATAAATGCAAATGTTTGTGAAGATGGATGGATATACATCCATGTATGGATGTTTGTTACTCTTTCACGTCAAAACGGCTGAACGGATCTTGATGAAATTTAGCACAGAGGTAGATTATGGTCTGGAATAACACAAAATAGCTTTTTTTTCAATTTCACGCGAGCTAGTAATTCATGATTATGAAGCGATGCACGTAACGTAATTTTCTTCAATAATCTTCGGAATGTGCGCGATTGGGGAGTAGTATCTTACTACAGCGTTGTCTATTGGATAGAATAGAAACCTCTTTATTCAAGCGACCATGACTCATAATGTTAGTAAAACTAAATTCTTTAAAAGTAACAAAATATCTCTTATGACAAAAAAACAGTGTTGGTCTCTGCATCAAACAAAGGCTGACTGGTAGAACATGCCTATAGCATTGAGTCCGCTTCTTTACTTTATGCAAGTTTTTTTTTTATGTGTTTATGTACAGACGCCTGCACATCAAGCTACTACAATCTGTCAGATTTCTTTGATAGATTTTCGACTTTATTTTTAAAGTATTAGGTTCAAAGTTCATTGGGAAAATAATTGACAGTTTCGGGTAGCTTGACCTGCTGGCGTCTGTACCTTACTATATACGTCAATAAACAAAAAACTACTGCTGCGCCATCCCATATGAGAAGGCGCAACAGCGATTTATATAAGGGCAGTTCAACCAGCCAGTGATTACGTTTAGGACGCGGTTGGTGCTGGTCTACACCCTCTCACCAGCGATGCTCACTGCTTTCGCATCGTTAGTTGCGTAGATGCCGGATCGGCGTCTACCAACATCCCTGATGCAATACTGAAACGGGGCAGCCCCACCAGAATCCGTTTATGGTTTAGTGTGACAGTTTTTTGAGTGTCAAAGTTCTTATGATGTTTGCCATAGAATGATAGATTGATTGTCAACCAAAAACTAAAGCAAAATTATTTTAAAATTTAACTTTTTTCAAAAGTTATATTCAGCTCTAAGTAATACCTAAAAAAAAAGTCCAAGCGCAAGTGGAAGCCCCTTATATATATTTTTTTTGTATTTGTTGTAATTGCGGCAACAGATAAACATAATTTTCGAAAATTTCAACTGTCTAACTATTACGGTACATGAGATACGGCCTGGTGACAGACGAACAAGCGGACGGACAGCGGAGTTTTAGAAATAGGGTACCATTTTCCCCGTGTACTTTGGAACAGAACCTTGAAAAATTACGAAATTCGAACTCTTAGCTCTAAGTCAAGATTTGTCAATTGGGTAAACGGCACAGTTGTTCCTTAGTGTAGGTCAAAACGGACATCAGAAATACAGCATTTATCTAATAATTTGTCTCGTGAGAATGAACGCAGGGCTCCTATCTTTTATTGTCAATGGACAAAGTTTATAAAAGTAAAGCAAATACAATCACTCCGCACACAGACTGACTCCTGTGTGTGTGAATTATTTACAATATCGATAAGACACGGTTGGACAGCGACGGCCGTGGAGACGAATCAGAATGTAAAAATATTTTCTTTGCTCAAACTCGATGTATTTTGTTTAGTTTTCAGTGATCTAGATATTTTTTTATTCCTTTTGGTTAATAAATCTTAAAGGTCAGACTGAATATCTTCCATGATTTTTAAATATTGTGAGTTGCTAGCCCAATATTTTCGACTAGATTTCAGATGGATGGTAAATAAATTGTTAGGTGCAGACAAATCAAGTCTATCCTCTTTTTCTACAGAAACAGTTTAGTCTCACATAATAGTCATTTCCTATTATTAAAAATTATAATCATCACGACAAAGTCCTCTTACTGAGAAAAAATATTAAATGAAGGGTATAAAAAGGGGGCATAATGGTAGTAGCTAGTATATCAAAAATATTTTCTTAACGTACGAGCTCAAAATAGCTATTAAATTATTATTATTATTTATAATAATAATTTATAAATAATAAAAATATAAATTATTATTATTTATTTATAATAATAATTATTAAATAGCTATGTGTATTTGTGGCTACTGACCCCACTTAATAAAGTTTTATGAAATGATTTCTTTATTAATTACAGATTATGTTAGATTAATTAACATTTGAACATTAAGAAGCATAACATCAGAATAAGAAATAAATTAGCAGAGTATGGCTTCCATATCATAATATTTTATATGGAGGGACTGCATATCTGACTGCCTCCATAACCCAGTTAGTAATAGTACGATATGTCTTGGAAAGACTAGCCGTCAGAATTTCAAGGCACTAACTACCTGTAACGACTGACACCATTACTTTCCTGCCCTTGTTCCATTCTACAGGGGTCGGCGCAACACGTTTTATTCTTTCAGTCTATCCTGTCAGACGTTACGGCATCATTCACTCCTTTTTCTTCATATAATTTCTTACACAAACCATTCATCTTTTCTTTGGGCTTCCTCCCCTTCTCTATCCATTGACATTCATATCTATCACTCTTTCAGTCACATGCTCTTCATCCCTCCTCATTACATGTCCATACCAAAATAAACGACTTCCTTTATTTTTTTCTGTAACAGGCACAACTTTCAAACTTCTTCTAATCTACTCATTCTGGTCACTCCAAATATCCATCTCAACAATCTCATCCCCAAATGCAATCGTTTTTCACCCACGTTTTTTACAGCCCAGCATTCTGACTGTCACGGAGTTGTATATTTTCCCTTTAACTTGGTCACAATTACCTGTATCGACTGCCAAAGATCTATGCATGACAGCCGCGACCAACACGGCGACATGCTTTTCGAGGCACGGAGGAAACTAGGTCTGCAAGATTACCCGACCGGCTGTTTTTAATTACCCACGAGTGATAGGTATTCTTATGCAGTTTCGAAATAGTTTCATTAACTTTTGTAAAGGTTAAACCAATCACGAGAGCATAGATTTTCAAGGCTGGCAATTTGATTTTACTGTCACGTTCATAAAAAGGTTCTTTTGAAAAAGGACACAGAATCTAATAAAATGTATGTGGAATAAGATTTCAGTGGATTATGAGCTTCAATGATCACTGAAAGTGACTTTGTCTGGAGGACAAAAAAAGTTAGTTATCACACTCGTGAAAATAATATGATGTATGTATGTGCTTACGTAGGTATTTGAATTCTAGCTTTACGAGACGTAAAAAAGTAAGCTTAAAACAACAGAATTCTTCTTTCAAAAATAAATCATCATCTGCCTAGCCTTTTCCCAACTATGTTGGGGTCGGCTTCCAGTCTAACCGGATGCAGCTAAATATCAGTATTTTACATGGAGCGACTGCCTATCTGACCTCCACAACCCAGTTAATACTGGGTAATACGATACTCCTTGGTAAGACTGGTTGTCAGACTTTCGGAACACTGACTACCTGTAACGACTGTCAAAGATCTACAAATGACAGCCGGGACCAACGGCTTAACGTGCTTTCCGAGGCACGGAGGAAACTCGGTATGTAACGGGTGGTCACCCATCCACAGACCAACCTAGGCAAGCGCGGCTTAACCTAAAGATCGACCCGAGCGGCTACTATTTATTTAGCCACGAGCTCCTCTTCTTTCAAAAATAAATCACAATACATAATCTACAATCTAAATACTTCCTTACTGCAATGCTTGCGTAAAACTCGTAACAGCATCCTGAAAATGATTGTTTGTAGGCCCGACTACCCCATTCAAAGGTACTGGGCATAGCTAATTTAGCTGTAGGTTCATGTAATTAAGAATGTAGTACTAATTAATAACACTAACATAGTGTATTAGTATATTCTGTTACTAATTCAATAACAACTTATGGATTCTACTGGGTCTGAAATATATACCTTTGTGCTCTTTTTTCCTTATGTACTATTTTAAATAATGTTTTGTGTGTACATAATATTTTTTTTAATTTGATATCTTTATATAACATAACATAACGCCTATAATCTTCGAAGGGTTAGGCAGAGGTATGCGTAATTAGTAAACCCGCATTTCACGAGTTATGTTAAAACTCCATGCAATATGGGGCGGGCCTATTGTAGTAACTCAGTAGAAATCCGGACTCCGTAGCTGCTACTGAAAAAAATCTGATGGAAATCCAAAAATCGAACTCAGAATCACATACTCAGAAGTCGCCTTAGCAACCATTTGACCAACGAGGCAGGCTACCTAAAAAAACCATTCTAATCCTACTAATATATGCAAATGTTTGTGGGATGGATGTATGGATGTTTGTTACTCTTTCACGTCAAAACGGCTGAATGGATCTTGATGAAATGTGGCACAGAGGTAGATAATAGCTAAGTATATATATTCTGTTACTAATTCAATAACAAATTTTGGATTCTACTGGTCTGATAGGGGAGAATGGAAGAAGAAAACGTGTTGCCCGACCCCAAATGGAATGGGACAAGGGCAGGAAAATGATGATGATATCGATATCACGCGGTCAAACCCGCGGGCGTCAACTAGTACCTAATAATCTCAATTCTCATATCGTTTTGAGTAATTGTTCATTAATATCTACAATCGTTCGTTCGTTATCGTGTGGTTTGTGACTAACCTGATGTCAGAGTTTCTTTGCCGCCCATAAGCTTCTGACTTGCCTACCAAAACCACCAACGACTACCCAAAACGATTATTCTTCACCGTTTAAAAAAATTACAAAATATTGTTAACCGATGACTTTGGAATCACAACCCTATGAAGTAATACAATAATAGGACAGGACAAAGGGATAACTGTTCCTCGACACTGTGACGTAGGCCTACCTATACCTACTGTACAAAATTCAATACCAAATTACTCCCAAATTCGGCGTAGGTATGTCACCGGGCAATAAATTGCTCTAAAGTGCTCATGTGAGTACATTTATGCCGTCATTACGTTTACGGGCTATAAAACATGTAAGTAACATCTTAATTTTATTCTTATTCTTAAGGACGACATTACATTAACCATAAGAATCTGTAATTTAAGAAGGCAGGCTTAAGAAAATTACATAGATACAAATTAAAGATGTCCTATGAAAAATATATCACATAAATATTTTTATACATTCTAATTATTGCCAATTTAATTTTAATACAATAATTTTCATTGACAAACAGGATATTCTAAATAAAAATACCTAACAGGTAAATATAACTAATTAATCCTATTTTAATAACATTTTCATCGAATACCTACATAAAACATTTTGTTTATTGTATGGTCCTAAGCAAACAAACTGGCTAATTTGCAATAGAACAGAAAAATACAAAGTGCTAATTGAACACGTGTTTGCGGCGACAGCTCGTGGTGGAGTAAAAGAAGATGATTGTAGTGGACTGTATTACAAGTTTATTTTGTCGTTATGACAATATGTAGGTAAATAAGAAATTATATATGAGATTAAGAAGACGCGCTATCGCAGCCGTGCGTGGAGGCGTGCAACAGCTGATTGATGTGTGGTGCGGGTCTCGCGGCCAGCTGACGGTCGGCTGGAACCCCGCTGCCCCGCACCCCTCGTTCACTGCCGCTAGGCCAGGCGCGCCGCGCGGCGATGTTGTGACCCGCGGTCTCAACATACTCCCCCCGTTGAAGTGTCTTCAACAGTGGAGACCGGCAGCGGGCAGATTGTGTTGAAGGCGCGCCGGATGACACCCTTTCGTGTGAGGATGTCGGCGACCCTCGCGACGCTATCTCTGCCTGGGAGAATGTGTGTGATGCGTCCTAGAAGCCACATAAGAGGAGGTGAGCCTTTGTCCTTAATTACTACTAATGTTCCTTCCTTGAGCTCGCCAGAAGACCGGCACCATTTTGTTCTCTCTTGGAGCCACAGAACATATTCGTGAGAGAAACGAGCCCAGAAATGTTGCTTTAAGAACTCGATGCGGCGAAACCGTTGTAGGCTGTTCACGTTGGCGTTCTGGATCTGTGGATGAGGCAGCATAATTAGAGAACGCCCAATAAGGAAGTGTGCAGGTGTTAATGGAGCGAGGTCGGAAGGATCGTCGGACAGAGGAGTTAAGGGCCTTGAGTTTAAAATAGCTTCGACTTGAATTAAACAAGTTGCCATTTCCTCAAAGTTAAGGTTTGTTAAACCCAAAATGCGACGTAGATGATGCTTAGTGGATTTAACAGCAGACTCCCATAGACCTCCGAAGTGTGGAGTGTACGCAGGTATGAATGAAAAGTTTATGCCAGGGTCGATGTTGTTAAAGTTCAAGTCTTGCGAAAGCAGCCTGGCCAACTCGTTGAAAGCACCGACAAAGGTAGTGCCGTTGTCGGAAAATATGTTGCGGGGTTTCCCCCTTCGAGCAATAAAGCGGTTTAATGCAGCTAAGAAAGCTTCCTTGGTAAGGTCCGACACAAGCTCGAGGTGGATGGCTCTCGTAGCTAGACACACAAACACACAAATGAAGCATTTGATGAGCCTACATCCCCTACCTTTCCGGTCAACTATCATGATGGGACCAGCGTAGTCCACCCCTGTGTCTAAAAATGGAAACTCTAAGTGTAGACGCTGCTCTGGGAGGTTACCCATGACAGGCTGAACAGTGTTGGCCTTGATCCTGCAACACTTCACGCATTGATGTGTGACCTTTTTAGCCAAGTTTCTACCTCCAATAGGATAGTAGTGATGGCGAACAGTGGCTAATAAAAGCTGTGGCCCAGCATGTAAAAGTCGTAAATGAAACATGTTGAACAAGAGGATACAAAATTTATGAGAACTAGATAAAAGAATGGGATGCTTAATATTATAGTCATAAAATGAATTGGTTAGTCTTCCTCCAACACGAATAAGATTAGAAGAAGTATCAAAGAAAGGAGACAGAGATAAAAGCTTGTTCTTTGCTGGTAATTGCTTACCTGATTTAAGTAGCTGATACTCTTCTGGGAAAGATTCCATTTGACTAAATTTTAATAGTAGATTTAACGAATTTTTAAGTTCATAAGAAGTAAGTGAACCAGATTCAAATGATTTCTTGTTGCATTTAGAAATAAATCGTATGACATATGCCGTCACACGTTGTAATGTACTGAAGTTGGAAAATTTTGAAAATAACGCAGTGATGAGATTTTCAATCATATGATTAGAAAGATGACAAGATGTGACCGTTTCCGGTAACCCAGAAATACTGTGATGAGGTTCAGGGAACTGAGGCCATGAAGACGCGTCTTTACTAAGAAATTGTGGTCCTGACCACCACAATGAAGACGACAGCAGCCTGTCAGTCCTAAGTCCACGCGAAGCGAGGTCTGCGGGGTTTTCAGCTGACGGAACATAGTGCCAAGAATTTCCCCCTGTAGTTTCCTGAATTTCAGAAACACGATGTCGAACGAATGTCTTTAACTGGTTAGGTGATGATGATAACCATCCCAAGACGATGGTTGAATCACACCAAAAATAGACTTTATCAAAATTCAAAGTCAGTGACTGGCAAACCTTTGAGTACAATCTTGAACCCAACAATGCACCACACAGCTCGAGTCGCGGTATGGTAGTGGATTTGATTGGAGCTACCTTACTTTTAGCGGTAAGAAGATGTATGTTAACCTCGCCGTCTCTCGTAACACTGCGAACATAAACACACGCCCCATACGCTTTTTCGGATGCGTCAGTGAATATATGCAGCTGTAGACAGGACGCAGATTCACACAACACCCACCGAGGTATCTTAAACTCGTTTAAAAGGTGTAGGCTGTTTTGAAATTCATCCCATGTATACTGAATATGCGTGGGAACAAGTTCATCCCAAGCACATTTGGCCAGCCACAGCTGCTGCATGATAATTTTGGCTTCTACTATGCATGGAACGACTAGACCAATGGGATCAAAGATTTGTGCTATGATGGATAAAATGTGACGTTTGGTAGCCTTCTCAGTGCAGCTTAAGTTTATAGAAAAGGAAAATGTGTCACTTAAACTCTTCCAGAGAAGCCCCAAGGTTTTCGACTGCTCGTTGTCGCTCAGATCCACAACATCAGAAACGTCATGTTCATTGCTGAGCGCTTGCAGCACCTGACTTGAGTTGGAACGCCATTTCCGAAGATTGTACTTTGCTGACCGAAGAACATCGTCAACACAACGGCCTTTTTCTAAAGTTTCTGAAACAGATGACCCACCAGATAAGTAATCATCCACATAGAAGTCACGTGCTATCGAAAACCGTGTTGTAGAATCTGAGCACTCTTCAGCCAGTTGAAGTAAACACCTCGTAGCTAAAAAGGGCGCTGATGCCGTGCCATACGTAACGGTATTCAGCGTGTACTCTTTTAACGGATGAGTCGGTTCTGCCCTCCAAAGAATTTTTTGTAAGGGACGATGACTGTCGTGAACAAGAGTTTGTCGGTACATTTTTTCTATGTCCGCGCTTATGACAATTTTATGCTGACGGAATCGAAGTAATATTGACAACAAATCATCTTGGATAGGGGGACCAACCATCTGTATGTCGTTAAAAGATTTTCCTGATTTAGTTCTGGCGGAAGCGTCAAAAACTACCCTTAATTTGGTGGTAGTTCTTGACTCCTTTAGAACACCATGATGTGGTAAATAATTTGAAGATGTTGAGTCGAGTGGGCGTCTGGTAGATTCAGACATGTGTCCCATCTCTATGTACTCATTTATGAAGTTAACATATAGGCTTTTAAGGCGAGGATCTCTATCCAAACGTCGTTCAAGAGATAGAAACCTCTGTTTAGCCATGATGTATGAATCACCCAATACGTCCAGTGACTCTTTAAAAGGAATGGTTACCACAAATCGCCCATCAAGACTACGATATGTGGTATCTTTAAAATGTTGTTCACAAGATCTCTCTTCATCAGAGTGTTTATGTATCGACGACACAGCATCTAACTCCCAAAATCGATCCAAATCAACTTGCAAGTCATTTGTATGCATACATACTTGTGAAGAGGAATCTGTTTGATAATATGCGCCTGAAATGAGCCAACCTAACTTTGACTCAAGCAAAGTGGGCTTATGAGTACCTAAGGCGATACGGCCACTGCCTATGATACCCCAGAAGACTTCCGCACCAACAAGGACGTCGATTGAAGACGGAATATAATAAGTGGGGTCGGCAAGACGCACGTTCGTAGGTAAAATTATGTTGCTAGTATCTACAAAAGTATTAGGAACTGATGCTGATACTTTGGGCAACACAAGGCAGTCAATGTTCAGTTCGTACTCACTGTCATCAATTGCCTTTAATGACACTGAGCACCCCTGACTACAACTAGAAGATTGAAGGTTTATACCTGTTACCTTGGACTTGGCAATGTAGGTAGGAACATGTAGCTTACGAACAAAATCCTCCGAGATGAAATTTGTTGTACTTCCACTGTCCAGCAAGACTCGAGCTGTATGATGGTTGCCGTCAGCGCCGGTCACCCTCACGAGCGCAGTGGAAAGAAAGATAACACGAGATGTATAAGATTGATTAGCTGATAACACAGTGTTGTTTGTAGTTGAAAGAATATTGTCACTATCCATGTGTAACAGCGTGTTATGATTTTGACGACAATACTTACAAGGGCCTAGTTTACATTTAGAAACATCGTGACCTGGACGAAGACAGTTCATGCACAGATTTGAACCCTGAACCTTTTTAACACGAGCCTGTACTGAGAGACCTCTAAACTGTTCGCATGCAAAAATAAAATGATCCTGATGACACATGAGACATGACAAAGGCTTTAATGCTTTCCCAGGTGGCACAGTGTTGTTTTTAGGTTTAGGCACAGGTGCGATGATTTCACTCTTAGCTATTGGCATTGGCCTAGACTCTTCAATCGTCTCCAGTAAATCAGCCCTGTTACTGATGAAATTTGTGAATGCTAATAATGTGGGTGGTTCAAAAAAGGTATTTCTGTGCTCTTCCCAATGTCGATTTGTAACATGATCGAGCTTATTAGTCATTATATATATGATAAGAACATCAACGAAGGCGTTTTGAACTGGCTGACCAAGGGTGGCCAAAGCCCTAAGATTTTTGTTTGTGGTGTCAATTATGTATCGAAGTGACTTACTTGATTCTTTATCTATAGGCTGAACGTTAAAAAGAGCTTGCACATGATTGTTGACAAGCAATCTTTTATTGTCATACCTGTCACAGAGTAACTTCCAGGCAGCGTCGTAGTTTTCTGACCTGAAGTCAAGGTTGTCAATAACAAGAGAAGCACTACCCTTTAAAGAAGCACGCAGATAGTGCAATTTGTTTATGTTATCTAAGTTTGTGTTGTTATGTACTATAGAAACAAAGGTATCCCTAAACTCCAGCCAATCATGATAGCTACCTGAAAATTTGGGCAGGTCTATTTTAGGTAATCGAATTGAACTGTGTTTGTGTGTACCAGTAATACAAGATTCCACCTCGCCTGCAGAGTCCCCTCCAAGAACCCTTCTTGCGCCGCTGATCAGCTGGCGTGCAGAAGCGACCAAGCTGTAGTACAGCTTTTCAAATTCTTCGCGTTCCGTGTATTGCTCGCAGGGGTCATCCGCCAATGCTTCCAATTCATTCTGCAAACCATCATATTTCTCATATAAATTTTCAAAAATATTTAGGCGGTATTCGATTTCGACGACTTGTACCTCACTTAACTTTTCGCAAGACTTAGAAATATTTAAATAAGCCGAGAACTGCGTTAGCTTAGCTTTAATTGAAGCTCGCTTTTTAATAAGGCTTTTCATGTCAGCCATGTTGTTGAAAATAAAAAAGTAGCAAAGAGAAAGCTAAAAAAAGAAATAAGTTAAGCGAAAGTTACTGTTGCAAAACGCTTAGCAACAAGTCGTGAAATAAGTACTGAAGCTATAAGCAGTAAGAAATGGGATTGCTATTAAAAAACGTTAGGCGCTTTCGATCAAATGTGCTGAGTAATGCTAAGCGAATGACGCAATGTTTATGATACACAAAAAACTAATTCAATTCAATTCAGTTATATTGAATACTGCAAAAAATGTCTAAGGAACACTGTTATGATTATGATTTTGACTAAAAAACTTTACAAACAAAGGAAATGTGACAGTTACAATTAAAAACAAAAGTTATGTTCAATGTCACTAATTAATGGTTTATTGACACTGAGAAATAAAAGAAAATGTTTAATCAAGTCGATAGGCTGAAGTGAATGAATTTATGGATATGGTAGGTATTATGTGAATCTAAACTAATTAACTAGTTGTAAGAAAAGAAGATGACTGATAGGCAAAATGATGAAACAAAGGAATTGGAACGTTCTCACGGTTTTATGCTGTCAACCTCTGATGATGAGCTGACAAGTGGCTCCGATGCGTAGATCCTGGGATCTTCCCGGTGCCAGCTGCCGAATGTTGAAGTCACCGATATCTTCGAAGTCTTCTAGGCCCGTAGTTTCGACGATCCGTTCTAACGCTGCCCGTTGGTTTGAACTCGAAGAAGACGGCTGCTGCCGTATCGACGTTCACGACGACCAAATGCAGGCGATGACACGTAGAAAACGAAGACCGCTTGTGGACCCGAAGATGAAGTCCTTTGTTCTCCAACCGAAGAACCGTTGAATTTTGAAAGTTCGCCTTTTTTCTTTGTTCGTTTTGGTTCAAACGTTAACGGTAGAAGGACCAATGTTTGCGGCGACAGCTCGTGGTGGAGTAAAAGAAGATGATTGTAGTGGACTGTATTACAAGTTTATTTTGTCGTTATGACAATATGTAGGTAAATAAGAAATTATATATGAGATTAAGAAGACGCGCTATCGCAGCCGTGCGTGGAGGCGTGCAACAGCTGATTGATGTGTGGTGCGGGTCTCGCGGCCAGCTGACGGTCGGCTGGAACCCCGCTGCCCCGCACCCCTCGTTCACTGCCGCTAGGCCAGGCGCGCCGCGCGGCGATGTTGTGACCCGCGGTCTCAACAACACGTGATATCACTCACCATAATATTCAGCTCACCAGTTTTATAACAATAATAAAGTACCTACATATTGCACAATTATTTTATTGACACAAATTACTAACACGTTTTAAATTACTCAATACAATTTTACAATTTAAATCTATTGTCGTAAAGGGTCTAATATGAACAAGAATGCATTTTCTACACGCACTGCCAAGGTTCAGTTCAAGGTAGAAAAAAAATAGCTCAGTACAACTCCACACCTCTCAATGTCTTGTCCGAATTGCACTTTTTAAATCATTACTAAAAGTAATTCCTGAACAGTGTTGTAAAGACAGTTGCGCCGTGATCATTGTGTCTTGAAAAAAGTGTTCGATTTTTAAAATGAATTATTTTAGTGTCTGTTCTATTTGATTGCCAGTGCCTTTTTATTTTTTAAGTGTTTTTTTTTTATTGAAAAAAAAAAAAATGGCGCGGTTTTTGACATGTTCGTATTTGTTATTGGTGACTTTAATTTATGTAAGCACAAGGAGTATACACAAAAGTAAGTAGTTTATCTGTTTAAGTAAATATTAAGTAGTAAATAAGCAATGATCATTGGTTGAGTGTAGGTATCAGTAGTTTATACACCTATTCTAACCACATAACCTCAAAGTAAAATACCTATTGTAAAGTAGGTATTATCATTGTTGTATTAGACGAAAAACTAATTTCAGTGTCTTATTGTTGTCTTCAATCCGTTATGGTCTGAAAGGTAAGTACTTCATTTTAAATAACTTTACCTCACATTGTGCCTCCTGTCTTTCTCTGACAAATGTGATAAGTCATTCCGTGCGTAAAATCATACATTTTCTTTCCTAATTAACAATGTTTTCGAAAAGGTGTTCAAAACATTTGGCGATTCGAAAGCAGTTGAGTAAGCAAACGATTGCTTACTCATCGTTTTCTTAGCTAACGTTGGTAATCGTGTCGGTACAAATTAATCCTTATGAGGCCTAGAATGCCGCATAACAAAATTAAAGTATTTCATCAGAATTTATTCTGCTTGGAAAGATCAAAATTTAATGGCTATCCATCCACAGATGGATTTCGGGAAGTATACTTCTGCGAATCTTTTGTTCTGTTGCGAAATCATCACATAACTCCTCGGGGCAGACCAGAAGGTCATCGTAGTGTCAGACTTGTACTGTACTGACTAAAACTTATTTGCAAATAAACCGACTTCCTAAAAACACGAAAAACTGGAAAATAAGTTTACTTCCGAAAGTCTTTTATTAGGATTTTTTTAGCCCTTTTAGTTACAAACTCTTATCGAGTATTTCTTTTCAAATTCCACTAAAAAATATAAGCAAGCACATCATCTAAATATAGTTGAAAATATCTATTATTGAAGATAACTCATAAACTTTCTTTCTTTCTTTTTTCTTTTATTAAAAACGTTGCCCCACACTAGAAATTTCTCCTGTATCGTGGGTGCGAAACATTTAAACTCACATACACAAACAGCCAGACCCGAAACAAATATCTGTAGGCCATACAAATATTTGTTCCGTGCGGGGATCGACCCCGCGACACGCAGCGCGGCAGTTGATCGCTCAGCCACAGCGCCGACCGTGCCGTCAAACTAGCCAAGCTATACAAAACAAAATGTAAATGGTACTATTTCGGGAATATACCCATTCGAAAGCCAAAATAATCTTGAAAATCAGTCCTAAATTTACGTATAAACCAAAATACAAACATTAAAAAAAACCAGCCACACGCGAGTCAGATTCGCGCATCGAGGGTTCCGTACAACCTTGCGACATAAACGGCCATATCTTGTGACTGCATAGACTTAAAGGGCTGATTAATTCAGCTCCAAAGGGATCATAGACTCATCATCTGCCTAGCCTTTTCCCAACTATGTTGGGGTCGGCTTCCAGTCTAACCGGATGCAGCTGAATTTCAGCATTTTACATGGAGCGACTGCCTATCTGACCTCCACAACCCAGTTAATACTGGGTAATACGATACCCCTTGGTAAGACTGGTTGTCAGACTTTCGGAACACTGACTACCTGTAACGACTGTCAAAGATCTACAAATGACAGCCGGTACCAACGGCTTAACGTGCTTTCCGAGGCACGGAGGAAACTAGGTATGTAACGGGTGGTCACCCATCCACAGACCAACCTAGGCAAGCGCGGCTTAACCTAAAGATCGACCCGAGCGGCTACTATTTATTTAGCCACGAGCTCCTCAAAGGGATCATAGACTAGTATATGGTTTTAGTATCAACTCGATACCTCCACGCGATGCCGAGATAAAGGGACTTGACATACAAACAGACAGACAGACGGACTAACAAACAGTCAAACGGACAACAAAATGATCCAATAAGGGTTCCTTTTGAGTACTTACAGAACTCTAAAAAAACAGTCGCCTTGAGAAACTCCTCTTTTTTTTAAGTTGTTTAAAAAACTCATCCATGTTCTTTCTTTTGCCCTTTAAGTTCCCGGTATCTATTTCAAATCATCCCGCAGACGCCTTCTCTGTGCTTTGTCACATTAAGATGTTGGTCTTGCTATCATGTAAAGTTCTTTGACGGTCTTTATAAGCAGTCAAAAGCCTGTCATTCTATTTTTTCGCAATCTTGGTGTGGATGCCAGATAGGCAGTCGATCCTATACCATACTGGTGTTCAGCTAAATCCGTTTAAACTGAACGCCGACCGAATGATTTGTTATTAACTCAATGATTTTTCAATATCCTTATTTATATCTAAAATATAAAATTCTCGTGTCACAATGTTCGTTCCCATACTCCTCCGAAACGGCTCGACCGATTCTTATGAATTTTTTTATGCATATTCAGTAAGTCTGAAATCGGCCAACATCTATTTTTCATACCCCTAAGTGAGCAGCGGGTGAAACCGCTGGGCACAGCTAGTTAATATTATAAAAGCGAAAGTGAGTGTTTGTTTGTTACGTCTTCACGCCTAAATGGCCACACCGATTTTGATAAATTTTGGTACAGAGACAGTTGGGACCCAGAAGAGGGACATGGGCTAAAAAAAGTGAGAAAAAGAAGAGAAAGATATTTTTTTTTCGATCATCTCGTGGGTTTAAGTTAGCTTTAGCCCAAAGTAACTATGCCACGCGGATGAAGTCGCAAGCGGAAGCTAGTCTTGAATATAGGGAACTGAGTGGTAAGATGACGCAGAATTTCTATTGAACATCAAACCAACAGTTTTCCAAAAAGTAATGTTATCGTCATTCGAAGAATGTTTTTTGTTTTGTCTGCGTTTTGTTTATGTGTCATATGTGTGTTATTTAACTGTTATAAAATATCTTAATAACGTATTTGTTTATTTATTAAGAGATCCTAGAACAAAGGATGTAAACTAAAAACTACATGTTTCTAAACTAAACAATTACATTTCTTAGTTTTATAAATCCTAAGCGTCATACTATAACGCTCGGCATAAGTGTGTTTGGCTTGTAAACAAATATATCTAGCCGATCGTAAAAATAAATAAACAGTTTTTCTTTTCCGTCATAGTTAAATTGGCGACCATAAATAACTCCTTTAGAAATTAAAAAAATGCCAAGAGCGAGTCAGACTCGCGTAAAGAACCCGCACCATGCTACAGCGAAAAGAGTATGACAAACTTATTGTGATCTTTAATTTTCTTTGTTTTAAAGTTGCAATCGTATTGTTGCTTTAAGCGATAAAATCTATACAGTAGGTACAGGGCATGTTCTGACATACTGGTAATGATCATGAGAACCAGTATCATGCATGACCCTTAAAATCGACGCTTTTGTTTTTTTAAGGGGTTTTGAATGATCGCTGATATTAGAAAAGTCTTCAGCATTTGACAGTCTATTTGATCTAGTAATTGCAGGCATGACTGCTGAGCCTGTGTGGCCCCGGGTTTGATTTCCGGGACGGGCAAAGTGTCATGGCGTTTTGCCATCAGGGATTCTTCAGTAGCAGCGACGTAGACCAACAAAAAAATAAGACGCAACACTTAATAACAATCACATAAATTGTTATGAGAATGTACTTATATGTTTAATTACTTATAACAAATAATTTCATTCTCATCATTGAATCGAACAATCAGCAGAAACACAAAAGAAATGTACTCACGCATGGAATGATTTTTTTAAAGCAGTTTGTTTATTGAAGTGGTGCCCGAAATTTAAGAGGCCCATCTGGGCCTCCGCCTGTCTTTGTGGGTTGGTTTGAAAGATACTGTGGCCTCGGTGTCAAAGGGCAAAATAAGGAACATGGATGTATTTTAATCAGTACAAATGTGACATTCCCTTCCTTTCCATTGGACGAGGAGAAGTCATTTGATGATTAATGATAAAAAAGGTGCAGCCCGGGTTTTGCGAAACCATATACGTGGTGAGAATGTTGAGATGGATGTGTGGAGTGACAAGAATGGATTAAGTTAGGAATGAGTATATTAGAGGAAGTTTGAAAGTTGCGCCTGTTACAGAAAAAATTAAAGGGAGTCGTTTGTCTTGGTATGGACATGTAATGAGGAGGGACGAAGCACATGTGACTAAAAGAGTGATGGATCTGAATGTTGATGGACGGAGAGCGAGGGGAAGGCCAAAGAAAAGATGGATGGATAGTGTAAGGAATGATATGACGGAGAAAGTAGTAAATGATGCCGTGACGTCTGATAGGGGAGAATGGAAGAAGAAGACGTGTTGCGCCGACCCCAAACAGAATGGGACAAGGGCAGGAAAATGATGATGAAATACAATTCATTTTTATTGTTTTAAATTTATGTTTTTACTGATTCTTAGAAGCCAGAATACAGGTTTAAATTTTATGCCGCCAATAGATGTCGAAATGTGTTTATTACATTGAGTGATTTATCTTAAACCATTTCCTAAGTTTATTCAGTAATATTTATTGAGCACTTGTTGAGCGATTAGCTTTTAGTATTACGAATCGGAGTACCTACTGGGTGTGACCCACAAATACTGGGTCCGTATTAAGCTAGGTTCATATGATTTATTTTCGTTGGATCCCAGTTTTTGATCCCATTTTTTAGGTATTAACGATGGGTCCCATTTGATATTACCATTGAATCCCATTTTATGACAACATGTGTACATTTCAGAAGAAAAGTGATTTACTTTTATTAAATATTTTAAAAACACCGTGTAAGTTTTTGGATTTTTTTGGATTGTTGCCACTGGGGAATAAATGAGACAAATGATGTACTCCAAATAGTACTAGACTGGCATAAGTTAAAAATGATCAGGTTTATTTGTGATGTTTATAAATAAATAAATATGAACGCCTTCAAAACAAGCGCCTCTTAGCTCAAAAAAATACTGTCGTCATAATTTTTCCATATTTTTTTTTATATAATGGTCACAGTTTTAACCTAACCTTTTTTTGTAAATAAGTAATTATCCTAATCTAAATAGTTCAGTTCCGGGTAAACAACTAAAAACAATCTCTTTTTTCTATAAATGCAAGTCGTTTGTGGCACTCGCCGGCCGCTGCCGCGGCACCGCTCGCTCCGCTCGCTCGGCTCGTGCGTAGGAGGTCACAGTTTTAACCTAACCAAACCTAGTTCCCGGTTCCTTTAATTTGGTAATGAAATTTTGTCCAAATCTTTTCGGAAAAACGGCAGGCACCCGTTATTCTAACATAACCTATCCACATACCCAAATTTCATCCAAATCAGTCTAGAAGTTTGAGCGTGTTGGAATAACAAACATACATACAAAATTTCGCCTTAAAATATTATTGTGATTTTGTTGTTGGATGTACCCGCATTCAGATGTTTTTAAACATCTGGGATCCAACGGAAATAGTTTTTGGGATTCAGTGGCAATAAAACGTATTTTTTTAGTATTTTTCAAATTTGGGATTCAACGGAAATATGTAATAATGTTTTGTGGGATCCAACGCCAAAAATATTCAAGTGGGATCAAAAACTGGGATCCAACGAAAATAAGCGGTTCATATTGCTGTGTCGGGGTGTGTCGGGTCGCCGTCTTTTGTGTCGCGGAGTGTTCATACTAATGTGTTGGTTGTCTTGTGGCGCAACATGTCGCATTTTTAGATCATTCTCATTTTAAGAGTTGTGGAGTGAATACGTGTTTTAAAATGGAATCGACATCTGACAGTGACTTCTAAAAAAAAAGAAAAGGAAAAGGAGATATTGGGTTCATCCCGTAAATAGATTAAGAGAGACTAGAGGCGCATTTCACTGTCTTGTTCAAGAATTAGAAAGTGATGACGAAAGATTCCAACGATATTTCAGATTTACGAAAATACGGTTTGAGCAAGTACACACTTTACACACAATAAGTTCATCAGACATTTTAAAGAACGAAAAACAGATTTATAATAATTGCATAAACTGTGTTCCCTCACAATAACGCGTCGTAAATAGATTCACATTAGTGTGGCGCGACAGATCCCCCACCACCTCTCTGGAGCGATCGGGCGTCGAGCGATTTTACTGCGACAGAACGCGCCACAACACAACACAACCTACTAATGTGAATCTATTCATAGTAAGTGAACGTAAGCGATTGCGTTCTGGCGCGCCCCGACACACCCCGACACAGCAATATGAACCTAGCTTCAGGATACGGGAAACGCATCATGGGTTGGCTTCCCGCCAGGTGACCGGATGACGTATGTTGTGGGCAGGCCCCCGGTTGCATGCTGTGGCAGAAGTAAATCGATGCCTATTTCCAGCAGTGGATGATGTTTATAGGCTGATATTGTGATGGGAACATTTGCATTGTGACATTATTCCTTTTCGGTATCAGTCCACTAAAAAAAATCGGTCATAATTGTGGTTATTTATCGTGTCTATGTGTGTTATTTAGCCTGGTGTCAGATTTTTCATGCCGTTTGTAGGTAATCTCTGTAATATAGCATCAAAATCACCAATACAACCCTCCAAGTTCATAAAGGCGTAGGAACAAAAAAAAAACAGAAAAAGTCTTTCCTACAGCTTTATGAACTTAGAGCGTTGTATTGATGATTTTGATGATTATAATTCTATAACTACATACGTCTTACAGCCGCGAATAATATTTTAATGAACATACAACCTAGCACTGGCCTGAAAATTGCAAAAAACGTAAGAAAATTTGAATTTCGCGGGTAGGTTGGAGCTTTCACCTTAACCAAAGCATGTGATAATTATACAATTCTTACTAATAGTATAAAAGCGAAAGTGAGTTTGTTTGTTACGTCTACACGTCTAAATGGCTAAACCGATTTTGATGAATTTTGGTACAGAGACAGTTGAGTCCCTGGAGACGGCCATAGGCAATTATTAATTAAAAATATATTAATTAATTAAAAACATTTTTTTTTAAAATGAGAAATGAGGGAAGAAAAGGGGGAAAAAACTTAGCTTTGCTTTTACAATCAATAAGGCGCAAGGGCAAAAACTACAGGTAGCAGGTACCTGCAAATCAGGAAAGGCGAACAGTGTTTATAATTTAACGCGAATTCAACGCAAGTGAAGCCGCGGGCAAAAGCACATAAATCCGAAAATTTGGAGGTGCGTGGCTTGGGTTTCAACTCGACACGTAAGACCTGATTGTCAGACGGTCACACCACTATGCTATAACTGTTTTCTTTAAGAAAGTGTTGACATGCGTTAGAAGGAGATCAAACGTATTGGCTTGGCTTTAAAACAAGCCAAGAAAAAGCGTCTCCCACCTCCTGCACCCTTCACCTGACTGAAACCAAGTTATTTTCTCTCCATCTTCCTTCACACTTGTTCCATGTCTTTTCCAATTATGCTCCCCTTCTACTTCTATGGTTTCCTCGTCATCACCCCCACCTGCATGGCTGCGTCACCCTTACATCAGGAAAATACCGAAACGCACCTTTGAACCGCAAACAGTACTTACGGTACGTCATTTTATATCCTGTAATTTTATTTTGTTGGTGTCAAGGGGAAGCACACTTCATTTAGGTCAGTGAACGTCACTTATGACGGTGTGATGGGTGACACATTGTGGGGCTACCACCTAATAAAGACCGATTTTTGAAACAGTGGAAATTTTTGGTTGATTTCGGTTCATCGGTAAAAGGGTTGATTGTTCTACCAAAATTAGCTTTTCGGCTGCCGTGTCGACGGCGCGTTCGTGTTAGGAGAGGAGCCAGGGCTTCTCCTTTGCTGACATCTCTTTGAGGCGCGCTTGGAACACGGTATCTCTTATCAAGGTATCTCTTTCGAACAACCCGCAACCCCGGCAGGTGTCCAAGTTCATAAGGCAACATAATTATATCAACTTCTTTGCAACCAGCTAATGCTCGCGGCGATGCCTGTGCTAAGGTCAGTGATTGTCCCACGGCATTGTTCTACCGGATTGCAAGTATCTTATGTTTTAATCGAGGTTATAAACTACTTGTGTGCAAAATTTCATCCAAATCCATTCAGTACTTTTTGCGTGAAAGAAAACATTCGCAATTTTTTGTTTTTTAAAAAAACCCATGCCCCACACAAGGATTACACCTGTATTGTGGGTGCGTTTACAAACATTTAAACTCACATACACAAACAACCAGATTCGGAACCATCGATTCGGATCTGTAGGCCATATAAAAATGTTTTCCATGCGGTGATCGGAACAAATAAAATAAATAATATTTAGTGTTGTATTAAATCTATTCTTTTTTCTCGATATCGTGTGAAATTAGCACCATTTCCAGCTTCTTCGCTATTTTTTCGAGGTTTTATTATTTATCCGTATTTTTTAAAATTGTATTTTCACTGATAATTCCGCCAACTGAAAACCGATTTTCATATATTTTGTTTAGTTTGAATGTATTTTTTGGTGTATTTTTGGGGGCGGTCCCATATCAAAATTATTAGTGCTTGGATCATTTTTGAGTTATCGTTTATAATAGGTACATATTTTTTCTTTCATGTCTAAATGGATGATCGGCTAATATCTTTTAGTAACAATAGAAAATGGATATTCGTTAAAAACTTGTATGAAATATCATCATACCATAACTAAAAACCTACCATAACTACCATAGCTGAATTAAAAAAAGATTTTTTGTAAAAAATTTAACCGATTCCAAAGAATAAAAAAGTGTATAAAAACTTTAGGTACATCCGGAAGTCGGTGGCAAAAAAGTCAACGAAAACATAAAAAGTCACCGACTTTCGGAAGTTATTTTCCACTTTTTATGACTTAGAGCATTGGAAACAGATTCGTTACAGTTGCAAGGAATTGAGGAAGGCCCTTGCCAGCACAATAATACAATGCTTCCAATAATACCTGCAAAAAAAAATACGAATTAGGGTTATTCTGGCATCACCATTCACATATTTTCGGCTGGCAACTGCGCTGTGTCGCGGATTTAATTCTCGCACAGAACAAATATTTGCATGACCTAAAACTAGTTGTTCCTGGTCTGCCTATTTATATATGTGACACTATTTGCCTCACGATACAGTAGAATTTCAGGGTGAAGGTTGAAGTTATTTAAAAAAAAAACAATGTCAGTGACTCGATTAAATTGCATCGTCCAACGCAACAGGGAATTTTGCTTAGGTAGTTTGGTACCTTTCTTGCACGCCCTGTCGGGTTTTTCACAGAAAAGTAGGTAGGTCTTTAATTTCTTAGTACTTAGGTATACCTACTGCATATGATCAGTTGACCGATTTATAAACGTAAAAGCCCAAGTGTGTAATATGTAGATTTTCCTCTTGCTACTATCGGTAAGAAGTTTTGTAATGAAACGTTCTTCTTATGATGAGGGTAGACAGTGTTATTTTGTATAAAGTCATCATAAATTTAATTTCCAACATGTCTCCTGGTTTAAATTTTGTTGCACATTTTTTTTGTGAATTAAATACAAATGCAATACCTAGGTTATTGGACTTCAGATAATTAAGGTTTAATATAATGAATGCAAGACCTTCCCTATAGTTTTTTACACTATGAAGTTGAAGAAATTTCCCATCACATTTATATAGCGGTTCATAGAAGATATTATATTCTTCAAATTTCATTTATATGTTGTCAAAAGACTAGGTGTAAAATGGCTGTGACAGACAGATAAATGAACAAGGTAAATCTATGAATAAGGGTTCATTTTTTGCCATTAGCAATGGAACCTTAATACAGAACACGAGAGTTCATGTTTCTATTATATTTCACTAACAGTAAAATTTTTTTTTTGTTAAATGTTACAGCACCATGCTGAGATAGGGGCCTTTTATCTTGTACAGGGCTAATTAATTTCATGTGTCTCTTTTTTTTTATTTATTTAACAATTTATGTACCTACACAGTAGACCAGACAGGACCAGAAAACATATAAAATTTGAGTACAAAGATACTGCTTATTTCTTATGAAATTTCTGCCAGCAGACCTGCGAAAGGACGGAGAACGAAATGTAGACGATAGTGTGTAAGAGAGTTCAAGAAAAATATGTGTGTGTGTTAATATTTATTCTTTGTTTTTTTTTTCCTTTTTTATATTTTGTTTTGCGGTTTTGTCCTGTGCGAGTCAAATAAATACTTTTTCCTTCTTTCTCTCTAATTCATGCTGATGAATCATATGTAGGGAAGTGTAAAATCTTTTTAGGGTTTCATACCTCAAAAGAAAAAAAAAACGGAACCCTTATTGTATCACTTTGTTGTCCGTCTCTCTGTCAAGACCCCTTATCTCGGGAACGCGAAAGTATCCAGTTGGAATTAGAACCGTATACTCAATACTGTGGTCCCTTTGTGCTGTGAAAATCTGCTGCTGAATGCAGTGCTGAGTGCAGTGACGGCACAGTCGGCGCAGTGGCTGAGCGATCGACTGCTGCGCTGTGTCGCGGGTTCGATTTCCGCACGGAACAAATATTTGTATGACCTACAGGTAGTTGTTTCGGATTCGGATTTCGGAGCTGTTTGTTTATATGAGTTTAAATGTTTGTAAACGCACCCACGATACAGGAGAAATTCCTAGTGTACTCCAATTTTAAAAAAAATGTTGCCCCACAACGTTTTTTAAAAAAAAAAAATAGCTGTATATTGTGTCTTTCATCTGACCTGCACAAGCCAGCGTTAGTACTGGGTACGATACCCCTTGATACACTCTAAAGTCTTAATAATACAGGTCATTTCATTATTTGCAAATCTAGATTACTTTTTGCATCAGCAAAACAATCATGATGTTTTTATCAATCAGTTTTCATACCGGAGAGCAAGGTCATCGTTGATTCTTTATTCAAATCAGGTTGCTGCGGTTTCCAAACGGTTATTGTGCGGTTACGTGATGTTATTGGACGAAAGTCGGTTGACTGGTTGAGCAACCTTGACCTTGTTGTAGATGTGTCATTGACTCCAAAACTTGTATGTGGAATAATGTTTTAGCTTATAAGGAGGTTGAATTAATTGGTTCCGCTTTTTGTGAGTTATTTTTATGAGTCAGGACCTATAGGTAGATTGGTAGTTTTTAAAAGTGAATGTAGAATACGGAAATAAAAAATATCTGTGTAGTGAGCAAGCCTGCATTCTGGATACATTCTGTGTACTTACCCGATTCACAAACAAAACAAAATACTATCACAAAAGTGCCGTTAAAAACAATTTTGATCTTTATATTATTTACATTGAATCTCGTTTCGCTTGTAGCTTACCATCCGTCTATTGACGACAAGCCCTGTCTATGACGCGTTTGTGTTCCACGCGCGCGTCAAAGAGACGACAGCAAACCAAATGGGCATGCCAGGGCCACTGCCTGCTGGGGTTGCGGGTTGTTCGAAACAGATACCGCGGCTCCGGAACACAAAGGAGGAACATAGATGGGTTTTAGTCCGTAAAAGTCTGACACTCCGCTCCGCTCCGCACATAGCGGGGGAAGTTATTTGATGATTTCTCATCCAAAAAAAAGTCATGTTTCGCTAAATATTGAGTATGGTACCTATGCGTGTTTTTGTTCCCGTGAATTCTGTTAAAATGATGAATGAAAGGACACTGATGACGTTTACATGTAATAATTGGTTTCAAAGCATTAAGTCCCAATTTGTACTACAACTTTCAAGAGTATTGAACGCAACCGATCTCTTTTTTAAGGCTCCGTATCTCGAAATGAAAAAACGGAGCCCTTATTGCAACCCTTTGTTTTATATCTGTCAGTCTGTCTGTCAAGACCCTTTATCTCGTGAACGCGTGGAGCTATCAAGTTGAAATTAAAACCATATAGTCAACTTTGTGATCCTTTTGTGCTGTGAAAAATCAACCCTCTTTATGCGGTTCGTCGTGTCGCCGTGTCGTCAACCGTGTGACGGCACGGTTAGCGCAGTGGCTGAGCGATCGCCTGCTGCGCTGCGTGTCGCGGGTTCGATTCCCGCACGGAACAAATATTTGTATGACCTGCAGATAGTTTTTTCCGGTCTGGCTGTTTGTGTATGTGAGTTTAAATGTTTGTAAACGCACCCACGATACAGGAGAAATTCCCAAGTGTGGGGCAACGATTTAAAAAAAATGGCTGTTTATGTCGCCAGGTTGCAACCCTCGGTGTGCGTGGTCTGACTTGCTCTTGGTTGGTTTTTTACTTCATTATCACACCTCCAAAACAATGTTATCTTATCAAGGTTTGTGCACTGAATTTATTTTGACAATCTCTTGCCAAAACCAGTCGCAAAGAATGCAATCCAAGCCAATTTCTGGTTCCTTCGAAGAAATTATTACAAAACCAGGCATGACGTTAGAAAAATGACTGCAGCTTCTTGCTTTTGGACATTCTTTAGTTTTTGGTCAATCTATGACTGGATCGTAAAAATGTCGCTTTGTATGTGGGACGGAATCCGGAATGGAGGTTTTAAATGATTACTATACTACTACTACGATCACTGATTCATTATCAGCTGCGGACGTTTAAAAAGTGTGCTGTGTGGTTCGACAAAAATGGGTTAAGTTAGGAAAGAGTAAAATTAAGGAAGTTTGCGTAAGACGGCGATCTGGAATAGGGGATTTAGATAATAATAATCTTTATTGGCATTAACTGTACAAACATATTTATGAATTCCCTAGCTACACACAGCTAGTTAGCTGTACACTGCATTACAGGAGCTAGTGTATTCCCTTCATTTCTATGTTACATGTTATTTATGGCTTCCAAAGATTAAGGAAGCAAATCAAAAGTAATAGTAAAATTAAAAGTGATAGTAAAATTAAAAGTCATAGTAAAACTAAAAGTCATAGTAAAATTAAAACTCATAGTAAAATTAAAAGTGATAGTAAAGCCCAAATAACGTGGGACAAGTTGGGCACAAAGATGTGTCTTATATTTAGGTTTAGACTTTCATATTTTAAATACTTTTCTTTCCTGTTCTCACAGACTACTGTCTACTTTTATTTTCTTCATATTTCCATTCGCAGGCCTACTGGTTGAATTTCTTTTGAAATAAGCTTTGCCTTTGTACTATATGTTTTGTAATGATGTCTCCTTATGTTTTCTCTCCTGTGTACATAAATTATTAAATAAATAAAGATGATGATTCTGACGTCTAAAAAAGACATGGTTCGCTGTTCAGAAATAGAATTTGTGCGTCATTGAAAAGTTCAATAATTTACGAAAATTTTACCCTAAGGAAATTAATTATTTTTAAACTTGACGCTCGCTACTTGCTTGTGACGCATTAAGGCAATTTTTTGAACACAAAAACTTACTAGTTGACGTCTTTAAACGTCAGAAATTCAACATTAAACCAATGTTAATCATTAAAAGCAACTTAACCGGACCTCCTACCTACGTCTGAACGTTTTAAGATTGAGTCACATAACTGCTCTGACCGTGATTCATGAAGAGGAATCACCTAAAGAATAAAAAAAACTGTGTTTTGCTGACCGTACTATTAAGGCGCTCCCACACCGGGAGCATTCGCCTGTAATGTAACAATTCAAGATTCGATTTTGTACAGAGACAAGTTAATCTCAAACGTTACATTACAAGTAAATGCTCCAGGGGGCTTAGACAAAGTAACAATTTAAAAACGATAACGAAGTTAGAAATCGTTATCGCTCAGCAGTCACTATTATTATACTAATACATTTTGAACTTTATACGCGCGTTTAATAAAGTTGAAAATCTATTGACGTTTACATATCGTTTTTGTTTGTTTCGCTCAGCAGTCTTTAATAGATTTTCAACTTTATGCACTAGGGTATAAAGTTGAAAATGTATTTGTGACTGCTGAGCGATAACGATTTCTAACTTCGTTATCGTTTTTATTAAATTGTTACTTTGTCTAAGCCCCCAGGTGTGGGAGCACCTTTAGAGTCACTTGGTATCATAGTACGATAGCTATTAGTAAATGAAGCTGCAAACGTTGATTAATGTTGATCATTGCTAATAAATAGTAAAAGGAACGCCGGCAAACCAACAACCAGATTGGATGGG
This sequence comes from Ochropleura plecta, assembly GCA_905475445.1. Taxonomy (NCBI): domain Eukaryota; kingdom Metazoa; phylum Arthropoda; class Insecta; order Lepidoptera; family Noctuidae; genus Ochropleura; species Ochropleura plecta. The sequence continues at coordinate 3,757,009 of FR997735.1, forward strand.
AAATCATCAAATAAATTCCGCCACTTTGGGGAAGCGGGCGGGAAGGTCAGACTTTTACTGACTAAAAAACACATCCGTGTTCCTTCTTTTGCTTATTGCGTTCCAGCCACGGTATCTCTTTCGAACAACCTGCAACTCCGGCAGGTTGTCCTGTCTGAAGGACATCCAGATGCTTGGTTAATATATGAAAGATTTCAAGGAAGAAACGGAAGGAGGCTTTTTTGTCTTTTTGCTGGCAAAGAACTTATTTATGGGATCATAATCACATTTTACGTCTATGAATGGAATAAAACTTTGCCCCTTATTATCTCCGTTACTAGATGGTTCCGGGTGAAGGGAATAGGGCCTTCTGGATTGTTTAGGGATCTTTTTACACCCGTTTTACCTCTACCTACATCTTCAAGGGAATCCAGGAGCTCCTGCCGGGGTTGCGGGTTGTTCGAAAGAGATACCGCGGCGGCTCTGGTACATAAAGGCAAAAGAACCATAGATGGGTATTAGTCAGTAAAAGTCTGTCACTTCCCTCCGCTCGTTGTGCCCAGAACAAGTGAAGTTATTTGATGATTACCATCCGCAAAAAAAAGGAATTTCAGGCGTACTGTTTCAACATAATATTATACTTCAGTCTACTGCTGCATGTAGGCCTAACCATACCCACGCTACTCAGCTCTATTCTCAGCAACTCTCATCTAGTTGCTACCACCCTGTTGTTTGACATATCCTGAGGTCTTGGGGGCACCGCACTCTTCGCTTCAAAAAGTCCTCAGGAAAAGTGATTATGACGATTATAATGAATGGTATATCAGATATCGTTTTAGATTAGATCAAGATTAGTAGCATCATTATTATGTCATTATAATCTTGATGGTTATTCTAATCTATCATCTGTAGTTCAGAAAAATCAGATAGGCAATCGCATTGTGTAAAGTACTGGTACTCACTGGTATATTTTCTTAACGCGAGAATAACTTAATTGCGCGATTTAGTTTGGACGTTAGTTTCTCATACGTGTCATAGATGGCGATGTAATACTTTTTGCAGTTCAGCTGCAGTTTTTTCTTTTTTTTTGTCAAAAGGATCATACCCAGCTTACGACGTAAAGTAAAGTATGAGAGCCAATATCAAGCTTTCAGATCCGGCCTGTCTCTTTGCTGGCCTCCCCCAGCGACGCCCTAAGCCGAGGCTCGTACCCCACAGGGGGTGCCCTTAGCGTGTAGTCGCTTAGTTTGTAAGTTTTTTGCCCTGGCTGGAGATCTTAATTTTTAAGGCATCCACAGGAATTACCTGGTTAAGCAGACGACAATCTACTAGGTTGAACTGCGAGATGCCATTCAGAGAAAAAAGAAAAGTAAAGTTTATATGGGAACAAAGTAGCACACTGTTTGAGTGTAGCTAAGTGACAAACGAAAAATACGTAATTGTTGCAAAACTGTGGTTTTGTAATTAATCGTTACTATTATTGTATTTTGACGTAGTGTTAAATTCACAGTAAAACCGCATACTGATGTGAATCCAAAAGTTACAGCTTTCCTTACATTGTAATTTCAGTGACGACTGTTTTGTTACCTACAGAAAATGTTATTTTGAAAGAAGTGATTTTGTAAACGGTACTGGTAAATCCAGAAATGAACAGTTCGGCATAAGTCTCCTTATCCTTATTAATATTATAAAAGCGAAAGTGAGTTTGTTTGTTTGTCAAGTCTTCACGCCTAAATGGCCAAATCGATTTTGATGATTTTTGGTACAGCGATAGTTGGGACCCTGGAGACGGACATGGGCAAAAAAGTGAGAAAAGGGGGAGAAAGAGGGAAGAAAAGGGGGAGAAAGAGGGAATAAAAGAGGGAGAAAGAGGGAATAAAAGGGGGAGAAAGAGGGAATCATCACGCTGGTTTATGTTAGCGTTAGCCCAAAGTAACTATGCCACGCGGTCGAAGTCGCGGGCGGAGGCGCGGCTAGTAATATTATAAATTCGAAAATTTAATTAAATAACAAAACAGAAACATAATAAAAACATATATAGCAATAAAAACAAAACTTCTAAAAATAAACCTCTTATTATTGAAGTATTTGTTAATAAACACTGGGTTTATCCACTTCACATTCTTAATGCTATTCCTACATAACCGGTTCTCTCATCGATAAGACTCGACTTAATTAATGATGTTATGGACGTATTACATTATAAGCGTGACGTGCATTGACGTCACATCAAAGCTGCCAGGTTGAGAGGCATCTTTGTTACGTCAAGACACGCTCGCAACATGGAAAGACTTGTTTATAACCGGTTCGTGAGTTGGTGAAGGTTAAGACAGGTTTTATTTATAGTTTATAGCACGTTTGACATAATAATTACGACATTGTATGGGTTTTTACCACGGGCATTGATGTTGCGTTGCGTAGGTCAAGTCTACGTAATGCAGCGTGAATGGCGTCAATTAATGATTATTTATGGCCTAAATTACCCCGTTCTGCATCATCGTCATCATGATCAATCAGCCTAGCCTTTTCCCAGCTATCCTGAAGTCAGCTTCCGGTCTTATGAGATTCAGCTGAATACTAGTATTTTATATGTATTGACTAGCTTTTGCCCGCGGCTTCGCTCGCGTTAAATTCGGGGTAACACAGTTCCTCTTGCGCCTTATTGATTTATAATAGCAACGCTAAGTTTTCCCTTTTCTTCCCTCTTTCTCCCTCACATCCCACTTTTTTAAAATAAAAGTTAGCCTATGTCCGTCTCCTGGTTCCCAACTATCTCTGCACCAAAATTCATCAAAATCGGTGTAGCCATTAAAGCGTGAAGAGGTAACAAACAAACAAACAAACAAACAAACAAACAAACTCACTTTCGCTTTTATAATATTAGTAAGGATTACTTTGTCACCCATTAGTTACTGGGTCACAACTTCTCCTTGCTATGGCTAACTTCTGACTACCCAGTCCGAAACTCTAACAGTCAGTCTTATCACGTAGAAATATCCGTACTTCTCTCAAAGTTCTACAAATGATAGCCGACAGCAATAACTTAACGTGATGCACAGATAAGTAAAAGCAAATCCATTAAAAAAAAACGACCTAGAATCGGGGAGACCCCTTTTTTTTTTTTTTTTTTTTTTTTTCGGGTGGGAAATCATCCTATGACTTCCCCCGCTCTGGGTGGAGCGGGGGGGCATGTCAGACTTGTACTGACTAAAACCCACCCATGTTCCTTCTATTGCCCTTTACGTTCCGGGGCCGCGGTATCTCTTTCGAACAACCCGCAACCCCGGCAGGCGGAGGCTCTGGCAAGCCCCTCTGCTTTGCTGACTCTCTTTGAGGCGCGCGTGAAACACGAACGCGCCGTCGACACGGCCTGTCGTCAATCGACGGACGGACGGTGAGCTACCCATTGCTCACTGTCCACAGGCCCGCATCTACGGTGGCCGGAAGTCGTCTCGCGGCGCCCGGCGCCATGGGCGTCTCCCGCGGCGGCTGGGTTGGGCAGATGTTCTCTCCCTCAATCGCCCGGCCACCTCCTTCGCTAGCATTACTGCTTCGCAGAAGGTGGTGACCGCTTCCCATTCCCTCTCGCTCCGGACCATGGCCTGAACCAGGGCCGGACGCGAGAGATCTCCGCCGCCGATCGCCTCCACGAGGGCACGGCGGTGCTCCGCCCAAGCTGGGCAGACCGCCACTGTGTGCTCCACCGTGTCCTCCGGGCGATCGTCACAATGGTGACATCGGGGAGACCCCTTACGTTACATTGCACAAGATTGCAAAAAGGTTGAATGCCGAAGTGATTACGTGTAAACACTTCCTTTCAATAACTTTGCATTGCGTCTACGATCGCAGAAGGGTTTTTACCAACAGATAAGTACAGTGCACTAACGTTCAACATCTGTTCAAAGGTTAGAAAAGTCCGAGACACGTGTCCATTAATACGCAATAAGTGGCACACCTCTTTGTTTAAGTACCTACGATGAAACATAACACATGATTCCAATTTCCACAGCTTTGTACTGCATCCACGTGTGCAGGGTCAACGTTTTTCTCCATAATAATCAGTTCCAGAATGGTTCTGAGTGGAATAATAGCAGCCGCTCAGGTCGATCTTTAGGTTAAGCCGCGCTTGTCTAGGTTGGTCTGTGGATGGGTGACCACCCGTTACATACCGAGTTTCCTCCGTGCCTCGGAAAGCACGTTAAGCTGTTGGTCCCAGCTGTCATTTGTAGATCTTTGACAGTCGTTACAGATAGTCAGTGTCCCGAAAGTCTGACAACCAGTCTTACGGGGTATCGTATTACCCAGTACTAACTGGGTTATGGAGGTCAGATAGGCAGTCGCTCCATGTAAAATATTGGTATTCAGCTGCATCCGGTAGAACTGGAAGCCGACCCCAACATAGGTGGGAAAAGGCTAGGCAGACGATGATGAATCAGTTCCAGAATACTAAATGATACAAAATGAAAACGCTTGGGCTTACCATAGCCTTTGAATGGTTACGGATCCCCAGAGACCATATTCCCAAAGTGAATGCAAAAGAGTAAACCTTTGTGATTAGCTGCCCACGTCTGAACACGAGTCATAAAACCACGTGCTACAAGTGTTCACGGTCTCCGCGCGCGAAGGCGGGTCAACGTATTTTCCCATCATAAACAGTTACGGATCACAAAATAATGCATTTCGATAAAAAAGGTAAACACTCGTGTTAAACAGCTTCTCAAATGTTGGGGATACCCCAAACAGGTGGGTTGCACAAGAACGTGCAATAAGGTTTCATATTGATTCAATTTATGGGGCAATGTTTTCATTTTTTATTTTATTTATTTGGGAAAATAAACAAAATAAAAAATACATGAATCTTATACTAAGTTATAAAAATATAATAGTTATAAATGTATAACCTACGACATTTTCCACAACATATATTAGAAATTATAAATGCGCTATTCTAAGCTGTTTAAACAAAAGTAGTACAGGTAAACTTAAACATAGACAGGCATGCAAGAGACAGAGAAAGAGAAGTAATAAACTATATAATAAACGAATTATAAACTATTAAATTAACTAGGTATTACAATCTAGATTTTTATTACCTACGGATATTATATCAACATTTTTGAGCAGTGATGGAAAATAAGTCGAACGTAGAAAAGAATTCGAAGCTATTGGATATCTAAAATGGCTGCTTAAGCCGGATGGTAGTATTTTGACATAAGTTCTATGAGACTTATGTCAAAATCCTACTATCCGTAAGCAAAACGACTCGTTTTTGTTTATTGGAACAGAATCATAAATGGTATGTTACTATTCGTAAAATGGTCTCAAAGTGAAAACCATTTAAAAATTTAACGTAGTTCACTTTATTTACTTTTCGCCTCACTTTTAAATTTTTAAATATTTCTTTAAAAAATAGGTTTCCTCCGGTATCGGGAGCAGGGCCTGAACTAACGGTGGTTTGGGCTCCAGAGACAGGAACCTCCTCACAATGCGGGCCGCATCGGGGAGTACTGTTCCCGAATCAGGACCTTGATCCAACCTCTTAAGGAGAGCTTCGACAGATAATTATTTAACGTAATTCATATTTTTATCCTATCATGATTCTGCTTAAGCGGTCATTTTAGACCCTTGATCTAATTCAGAATATTCTTTTACTAATGGAGAATTATATTATCCCCAAACGTTAGGCTATATTTGAAATGTTCACGTAAGATATTCTCAAGCGAAGCCGCGATCTAAAGCTAAACAGACATAATAACTTTATAAATATATGAAGAACAGGGTGTAAAGTTCTTCATCTTCCATAGAAAAGGGAGGTTCAGACGGGAGTTGGGTCTGGTGGGTTACATAATCTTAGTCGCGGATAACTTTAATTGCGCGATTGGATGTTAAATGATAGTTCTCAAGTTGTGCCATAGATGGCGCTGTAGAACTTTTTGCACTATGTTGCTGAAGTACTTTTGTAAGCCCACTTCAACTTTGTATGGCGTCCACGTATTGAAGTGGGTTCACTTTTTTACCGTAACTAAATAATAAACATATAGCTTGTAGCGATATTTATAGACATCATTTGATATTCAAAAATCGTCTCCAAAGACTGTGTTTATCATAATTTAGAACTTCGTATTCTCGTCACGTTTGTTGTCGGGTAGACGCTAAACAAAAACGAAAGTCTATTAAACCTATTTAGGTACCTACTTCTTATAATTTACGGGTCCTAAGTTTTTTATTTCGCTGTTTGATTTAACATGTAAAATACAATTTGCTTTAGGGTAGGTACAGTCAAGAATGAAATCCTAACTAATATTATAAAAGCGAAAGTGAGTTTGTTTGTTTGTTACGTCTTCACGCCTAAATGGCTAAACCGATTTTGATGAATTTTGGTACATAGATAGTTGGGACCCTGGAGACGAACATAGGCTATTTAAAAAAAATTGAGATATGAGGGAGAAAAGGGAAACCTTAGCATTGCTATTACAATAAATAAGGCGCACGGGCAAAAACTACAGGTAGCAGGTACCTGTAAATCAGGAAAGGGGAACTGTGTTACCTCAAATGTAACGCGAGCAAAGCCGCGGGCAAAAGCTAGTTATAATATATATCTAAAAAGAGCCACTTACATCCGCCTTTTTGTGTACCTTTCGTTACTCTAGTATTAGTAGCCTTCCACTCACCCTCTCCAGATGACCAAATTATCTCAGAATTCCCTTGTCAACTTTTGGAGTTCCGTACCTTAAAAACAAAAAACGTAACTTTTATACCATTACTAGCTTTTGCCCGCGGCTTCGCTCGCGTTAAATTCGGTGTAACACAGTTCCCCTTGCGCCTTATTGATTTGTAATAGCAACGCTAAGTTTTCCCTTTTCTTTCCTCTTTCTCCCTCACATCCCAGTTTTTTCCCTTGCGCCTAGGTAGGTACTATGTGCGTCCTACTTCAAAATCATCATCTGCCTAGCTTTTTCCCAACTATGTTGGGGTCGGCTTCCAGTCTAACCGGATGCAGGAGCGACTGCCTATCTGACCTCCACAACCCAGTTAATACTGGGTAATACGATACCCCTTGGTTAGACTGGTTGTCAGACTTTCGGAACACTGACTACCTGTAACGACTGTCAAAGATCTACAAATGACAGCCGGGACCAACGGCTTAACGTGCTTTCCGAGGCACGGAGGAAACTCGGTATGTAACGGGTGGTCACCCATCCACAGACCAACCTAGGCAAGCGCGGCTTAACCTAAAGATCGACCCGAGCGGCTACTATTTATTTAGCCACAAGCTCCTGTGCGTCCTACTTCACCAAGCTATTAAATGCAGTTAGGTAAGATATTGTGTTGAATACATAAATTCTTCTAGTGACGTATTTAATATACTCTAACAGGCGTCACCATGATTTCCATTCGCGCGCGCAAATCAAGAATAGAAAACCAGTTATTTAAATCATATGTATGAATAGCGTTTTAAAAGTAGATACAACTTTAGACTTATTACTAAATTATTCAAAACCGCTTGACGCAAAACTTCATCAGATTTTCGTCATAAAAACTTTCGAATGCGCACGAGTTTGCTTTTTACCTTTGTTGTGGTGGTATTTATTGCTTCCGTTACGTGGTACAATAATCATATAGCAGGTAAATATATATACTTAGTATTAATTACCTCATTGGAAAACATAATAATTACTGACCTAAATGGTTGCCTCTGAAGGGGGTTATTAAAGATAAAAGGTACATTATTTTGTTATGGGGTCATAAAATAATACTACTTTGGACAAAATTAATCTACTTCATTATGTATGATTGCTTGATTGAGAAGATTTTTTTTAAATTTCTTTTGAAGATTAAGAGGAGCTCGAGTCAAGGTCGGATCGATTTGCGGGTTGTTCGAAAGAGATACCGCGGCTCCGGAACGTAAAGGGCAATAGAAGGAACATGGGTGGGTTTTAGTCAGTAAAAGTCTGACATGCCCCCCCGCTTCGCCTAGAGCGGGGGAAGTCATTAGATGATTTTCCTTTCCATTTCAAAAAAAAAAGGTCGGATCGAATTATACCATATATTTTGGACTCATATGCTGAGTTCTGGGCAGCAAAAGAGTGCTGCGCTTTCCTATGTTGATCTGTGGTTGGGTGACCACCCGTTACAAACCACAGACGTTACAGATAGTCAGTGTCCCGAAAGTCAGACAGCCAATCTTACCAAGGGTATTGCATTACCTAGTATCAACTGGGTTGTGGAGGTCAGATAGGCAGTCGCTCCATGTAAAATAGCAGTACTCAACTGCATCCGGTTAGACTGGAAGGCGACCCCAACATACGTAGTTGAGAAAAGGCAAAATAAATGAGGTAATAGAAGATCCCACTTATATTAATATTGTAAACGCGAGTTTGTATGGATATTTGTTATTCTTTCGCGCAAAAAGTACTGAATGGATTTTAATGAAACTTCACAATAATATAGCTTATACATCAGAATAACACATAGGCTACAATTCATAATGATATATTGTATATTCTATCACCACGCGAGTAAAAACGCGGGGCGCAGCTAGTTTAAATTGCAGCTAGTTTAGATTGTTCGAAAGAGTTACGGCCCGGAACACAAACGGCAAAAGAAGAAACATATTTGTGTTTTAGTCAGTAAAAGTTTGACAATTGGAAGTTTTTTGATGATTTACCATTCGAAAAAAAGAAGGAAAAGTCGTCAATGAATCTCCACTTGAATATTTGTCCTTGCTACAGCCAACGTGGCCATTATCAGTTGTCATGGCAACAAACACGTGTTTTACCGCAGAATGTCAGAAGACGTCATAACGTAAAGCTAATTATGAAGTAATTGACTGTAAATTCATTGAAATAAATAAAATTAAGAACAGTTGTAACTTTTTGGAACGTTTTTTTTTTATTTTTTTGACTTAAAGTCTCTGTTCTATTTCTGTCATGAATAAAATTGATAATCTAAGTCTGCAAAGAAATACTTTTATTGTTTGTATATTTTCTAATTAGGTACTGTGTTTACTTGCTAAATATTCTCCAGCGTTTGATAGTTTATTACCAGTTTACACGTGTTATTGGCAAAATTGTGGTATCTCTCGTCCACAAAAGCCATTAACGAAGAGTTGAGTTGAAGTTATTGACCTATGCAGTAAGTACATAAGTCTTACTCATTCCACGTGGTATTTATGCTGCATACATTAATTGTTGAGGAAGTACCATTCCAATACTTATTTGTATTCGCATGTAGTCACATTTCCTATGCTGTCATGGACGTCATCTTAACGAGAATTAAAATGTAATTACAGGTCTTGCATAGACTAGCTTTTGCCCGCGGCTTCGCTCGCGTTTAATTCCTTTCCTGATTTGCAGGTACCTGCTACCTAGGTTTTGCCCTTGCGCCTTATTTATTGTAATAGCAATGCTAAGTTTTTCCTTTTCTTCCCTCTTTCTCCCTCATAACTCAATCTTAAAAAATAGCCGATGTCTGTCTCCAGGGTCCCAACTATCTCTGTACCAAAATTCATCAAAATCGGTTTAGCTATTTAGGCGTGAAGGCGTAACAAACAAACAAACTCACTTTTGCTTTTATAAAATTAGTAAGAATAAGGTGTAGGTTTATATATTATGTATGGTTATCTTATTATTAATACTTTTTACTTTTGTTATTAGCGTCTTGTTTATCCTGCGTTCAGTAAATAAAGGCTATTTTATTTAGTACACTGATATAGTGGTACACCGTTATCAGTTAGTTAGTACAGTAAATAAGGCGCAAGGGCAAAAACTACAGGTAGCAGGTACCTGCAATTCAGGAAAGGGGAACTGTGTTACCCCGTACTTAACGCGAGCGAAGCCGCGGGCAAAAGCTAGTAATATATAAACCTACACCTTATTTATTTATTTATTAAAAAGGTCACCAACAGCTTCTGTATAAAAATATCTTAAAAAATAAAAATTACATAGTATTGGACTTATACAGTTGCCAATTACAGGTTAACCAACATTTTTACATAATGAGTAATAACAATAATATTTATGTATTTATAATAAAAAAAAAAACTACTACAAAAACAATAAAAAATACTATTTCTTTAGGGTATAACAGAAGACAACATAAGCCAAAAAAAAATAATACGAAACTTGTTACAAAAGGAAAAACAAATGAGATCAAAATTAAATTAAATTATAAATTAAAAACAATAGAAGCCAGCTTTGGGTAGGCAAGTTGCCAGATGTAGGTGGCTTGTTACTAAAACTACAAGTCCTTAGGAGATTGATTTTGAGACATTAGTATTAAGAATAACTTAACTATTTACTACTTAAAATTACTATAAAATGTCCCTGATTTCAGTGTGCCTATTGGCAAAGGCCTCCGCTAGCTGCTTTCACTGCCTACGTACCCTACATCATTGTACTATTCTCCCTCAAAAGGAACACCGCTTATCCTTAAAAGATTTCTGATTATCCTTTCTTGCAAACCAGTCGTGACGATATACTTTATGTGTTTACGCACACTGGAAAGTACTTCCACATATATTGTTTAAATTAAAATAATTAATATTAATTCATTAGAATTGTCTGAATTAGCATAAATCCCTCTTGTTTATTCATCAATGTACCTATGATGATTGTGTTTATCACCTGATGCAGGTGAGGTTGACGGTGTTTAGGGATAACCCTAATGTGTTGTCCACTTCCTTTTGCGTTCTAACCGATTCTGGGAAAGCATCCCAGGTCTTGTTAGAATCTAATATCTAGCTTTCTGAGGAAAAAGAGGAATAATTTATTTATTTAACGATAGTTGTCCTGTAGTCACTTACTTTACTGCCCAGCGCCCAAAGGACAAGTGTCCTATAAAGACGTAAAGTTAGTGAGTTTGTAAGTACAAACTCACTAACTTTACGTCTTTATAATAATAGTTTAGTACTTATAAATGCCATTTATGGTTAATGTAACTTCTTACTAATATTTAGGTACTTACATAAATTCTGGTTTCATAACTTGTGTTAGTTAAAAAAAAAACAACTTCCAAACCATCTCCATGCGCCTCTGTCTTTGCTGTAATGATGCCTTTTTATGTTCTGTATATTTATGTTAAGTTACTATTTTGTTTGGAGAGGAGCTCGTGGCTAAATAATAGCAGCCGCTGGGTCGATCTTTAGGTTAAGCCGCGCTTGCCTAGGTTGGTCTGTGGATGGGTGACCACCCGTTACATAACGAGTTTCCTCCGTGCCTCGGAGAGCACGTTAAGCCGTTGGTCCCGGCTGTCATTTGTAGATCTTTGACAGTCGTTACAGGTAGTCAGTGTTCCGAAAGTCTGACAACCAGTTTTACCAAGGGGTATCGCATTACCCAGTACTAACTGGGTTGTGGAGGTCAGATTGGCAGTCGCTCCATGTAAAATACTGATATTCAGCTGCATCCGGTTAGACTGGAAGCCGACCCCAACATAGTTGGGAAAAAGCTAAGCAGATGATGATTTTGTTTGGATATTTACTTTTATTTATTTATTGTATACACGCAAAACAAATATTATAGAAAAAAAATACAGACAAAAGAACATAAAGGTGTAGTTACCTTTATATAGAAATCTCTTCAAGCAGACCTGCGATAGGAGTCCTATCGCAGGTCTGGTCTGGTCCTACGTCTTTATGGACGTAGGCATAGTGTCTAAAAATAATAAATTAAGTTCTAACTTAATCATCAAGATGTTGATGGTTAGGTTTGGTTAAGTTATTCAATTTTGCTGTAGGTTTGCGAGTCGAACTAATTCTATTTTTGAATATTTTGATGAAGTGCAGTTTTTTTACGTCTTTGTATTACAAACACGCTTTTGTTTTGCTTAGATGTTTTTGATAGTTCTGTTACATTTTGTCTAATAATAATTCCAGCCTATGGCTGGTCCACAGTTGGGCACAGACCTCTTCTCATACCCAGAAGGCACGAGCATTGATCACCACGCTTGCTCAAGATGGGTTGACGATTTCTGACTCATATTGATTACAAATCTAGGTTTTCTCACGATGTTTTCCTTTACCAATGTCTGTGATGTCCAGGATAAACTTAGAAAGTAAATATGAATTGAAAATGCCACATTGGAACTTGCCCGGATGTGAACCCACAACCTCATGAGAGACGAGGCCATCGCGAGTTTTGTCTATTATACTATATTTTTCCAAATTTCTAAAATATTAAAATTAGTTCTTTAAGTGTATTTTTTGCATGACTTGACAATTAAACTTTAGTAGCCATAGTGAAAATAGCTCTTGTGACGTACAGAATAACGGTCGTTTTCAATCTTGGTGTTCGGTTATGGAACGTATGTCAAAAAGATTGGTTTGAAGAACGTCATTAGAACTTTTCTTTTTTGTATAAAACCAAATTGATTGCAACATTGAGACTGCCGATTAACACTACCTACTCGTTTGAAAAACGAATTCGTACGCCAATCTTTAAAAAGTTTTAAAAGTACGTCACCACTGTCCTTATCCGGGGTTGCGGGTTGTTCGAAAGAGATACCGCGGCCCCGGAACATAAAGGGCAATAGAAGGAACATGGGTGGGTTTTAGTCAGTAAAAGTCTGACTCGCCCCCCCGCTCCGCCTAGAGCGGAGGAAGTTATTTGGTGATTTCCCACCCAAAAAAAAACCACTGTCCTTATTCTATCTTTAAAAACTTTTGGAACATTATAAACCATCGCTCCACACGTTATTAAAATCTGCCAAGACATGTTTCTAAACGATACCTATAAGTTTTTTGCCCTCATTCAAAATATTAATATGACATACAAGTTGTGACTCGTGTTCATAACTTGACATTGGGTTTTTCCCTACTACGGAGTAGTATTGGGTTTTCCCAAGCAACTGTGTTTTGTCTTTTTTTGCAACTCACGTGACCACACCTTCGCCGGAAATCTATTGTGCTTTACTTGATGACATAAGCCTTTATTTTTGGTCTTATTTGCCGCTTGATTATTCGCTTTTGCCCACAGCTACATTCGCGTTATGATGGGAAATTATTTCTCAGAAATGGTTTATTTATATCTAGTAATTCTTTTAGTTTTTTTTTAACAAAAAGCTGTTCCACGCTAGGAATTTCTCCTGTATCGTGGGTGCGTATACAAACATTTAAACTTATATACACAAACAGCCAGACCCGAAACAACTCTGTAGGCCATACAAATATTAGTTCCGTGCGGGGATCGAACCGGCGACACGCAGCGCAGCATTCGATCGCTCAGCCACTGCGCCAACCGTGACGTCAACTTACATGACGACTATGCAGATTAGTGTCTGAAATGGTCTTTTTAAGAAAGCACCACACAGATTGGATGTTTGGATGGACATGTCCAGTCAGTGCACGCATTTGTCAGTTATTGTGTAGCTCGACTTATAACTCAAAGAGCTCAACGGCACGAAATAAATACCAAAAAAGGACATTTGTGTGGGTCGCTCATAGTGATTGTTTTCGAACAGAGCTGTGTCAGTTTTGAGAAAATTGTTTCATATTGATAAGCCGGGAGAAAAAGAAAAATGCGTTGCGCCAATTCCAAGTGATAATTCACGAAAACGGGAATACTTAATTATGAATGAGTAACCATGGAGTTTCTTACCAGTTCTTCTCCATAGGAAACGTCCATATGAAATAAAATATTTAGATTTTGATAACGAAAGTAAGGAAGAAGGATAAGGACTTTGGCGTTGTTAATGCACAGACGCCTGCAGGTCAAGCTACCCGAAACTGTCAATTTTTCCCAATGAACCTTGAACCTTATACTTTAGAAATAAAGTCGAAAATCTATCAAAGAAATCTGACAGATTGTAGTAGCTTGATGTGCAGGCGTCTCTACTTGTAATTATAATAATGTTAAAATATTATATACGTTTCATACATTTAAAAATTTACTTACTAATGACCACCGTATTTAAATAGAACCAGTATGGGTGGGTTAATGCGTCATTGGAATTAATAGCAATTAAATTTAATAATGTTGACGTGGATCATGTAATGGTTATGACGTTAGAGACCATTGACGTCATGAATATTTTAAAGCATTTAATTCCGAAACATAAGAAAAACTTAGTTTTAATGCCACATTGGAGTTCAAAACGAAAATTGTTCTCGCGATAGCATGCCAAAGATTCATTAAAAAAATAAAAAGTACGTCATGAATATCTTAATTACCTAGTAAGTGCATGTTTTAATGAAAACAGAAAAAACTTGATTATTTGACATATTGACATTTACGATGATACTGAACAAAGGTTTCAAAAATGCGTCATAAATATTATAAAATCTTAAGTTTTGGGCTTCCTGCGGTAGGGAAATCATCAAATAACTTCCACCACTCTGGGCGGGGGGAAGTGTCAGACTTTTACTGACTAAAACCTTAAATGTTCCGCCGGTAAGTATCTCTTTCTTCCTAACCTTATTTTATAAGGTACTAGCTTTTGCCCGCGGCTTCACTCGCGTTAATTTCGGGGTAACACAGTTCCCCTTTCCTGATTTGCAGGTACCTGCTACCTGCAGTTTTTGCCCTTGCGCCTTATTGATTTGTAATAGAAACGCTAAGTTTTCCCTATTCTTCCCTCTTTCTCATACCACTTTTTTTTTAAATTAACCTATATCCGTCTCCTGGTTCCCAACTATCTCTGTACCAAAATTCTTCAAAATCGGTTTAGCCATTAAAGCGTGAAGAGGTAACAAACAAACAAACTCACTTTCGCTTTTATAATATTAGTAAGGATAAATATCACTAACTGTGTCGCATGGCTGCGCCAAATAGACTCAGTAAAAAAAAATAAGTGCAAGACGGACTGGCACACACAGGGTTCTGTAGCTTCATACAATTATGTACCTACCAATATTTATTTATTTTGTCAAGATTTGAAAATTGCGCAGTTTCCCTGCTTAGCTGTCCTGCGCGGTTCCCCGCCTCTTTGGTCACTGCCCCGCTCCTGTAGATGGCAGTGTGATGTTTTATAGCTTCTGTTCATTAGGGATAATGTGGGCTTCTAATGGTAAAAGAATTTTTCAAAACGTCCAGTAGTTTTGGAGCTTATTCAGTACAAACAAACAATCAAATCATTCCTCTTTATAATATTAGTGCAGAAAAATTCTGTTTAGTACACTAGCGGGCAAAGAGCATCGATAGAGACGAACTTAAAATATCTTAACTCGACTGTTGCGAAGCAAAAAGCGTTATTACTTTGCCGATTTACACTGCCAATATTTAAATTAACCATTTCAAGGATTACTTACTCTTTAAACGGTTAATTTAAATCATGTCAATGTCAATCGGTCACCTGTGTTAAACTAGGCATTGTAATTTAAAATTATCAATTCAAATGCTGTTATACGGATAATTACCTATTTAATTACACAAAATACATACGTACATCAAGAGATGTCCATATTAAACATTGATATCAAAAGAACAATGAAACAATCAAGTGACTGACTTCCGGAAGCAATGTGGTGGTAATTGTGGCGACACTGTTGGCGCAGTGGCTGAGCGATCGACTGCTGCGCTGCGTGTCGCGGATTCGACATCCGCACTAACAAAAAAATTATGGCCTGCAGATAGTTGATTTGGGTCTAATGTGTTTGTGAGTTATTTTTTTTGTAAACAACCCACGAATCAGGAGAAATGCCTAGTTTGGGGAAATGTTTTTTTAAAGAAACGAAATGAAAGATAAAAATGTCATTTAGCTGAGTCTGTTAGTAAAAAACTGTCGATTTCTGAATTGAGTAAACAACATAAATTTAAAAACATAGTTCAACTTATTCGAATGAAAAAAAATATTTCTAGTGCTGCTTTACATCGAAGGAAACACCTTGATAACAGTTACAGTAGTGACATTATAATCAAATGATCATTATTTTACGAGTTCATGAAATTCATAAAAAAGTACATTTTGATTTAAGTGAGGAAACTTTGTCATTGTAACCGAGGCGGAATAAACACGTGAGCCGTTAGGCGAGGGTGTTACAAAGCCGAGAACAGCAGTTACAAAGTCCCACGGGATCAAAGGACGTTTCTTAATACATTTACGGAGAAAAGTAGTTTTTCTCGCGCCTTTTTTCTCAAGCTAAAAATAAGAATTTCATATTTTTAATTTAGAACTCAAATTAAGGTCAATTTATTGTTATAAGCAAATTATTTTATAAATGATTATGTTTGTTTGTGATATTCTGTCTAAAAAAATCATGACCGGCTTTAGGGATTGTTTATTGTTATACGTGGTAGAATCCTAAAGTTCTTGTTGCAATAAACAAGAAAAAGCATGAGTGTAAAATACATTACACGTTGAATTTAATTGTAGTGCTAAAGAGCATATTTTTGTAAAATATATTTTGGTAAAAAAAAGTTGAATATTTCTGTACGTCACGTTGCAAATGTTTCATGGTCTGAGTTACCACAAGAGATGTGCGTTTATTCTACCAGTTGTAGCTATGAATCATTCGACTAAAGTAAGTGACATAAGTAGAAAATCAAACATCTAATTTCGTCAAGCCGTTTAGAAGATAAAGATATTATTAGATACACATGTCGAAATTGTGGTACCGCATTAATCCTTACTAATATTATAAAAGCGAAAGTGAGTTTGTTTGTTACGTCTTCACGCCCGGCTAAACCGATTTTGATGAATTTTGTTACAGAGATAGTTGAAACCCTGGAGAAAGAGGGAAGAATAGGAAAAACTTAACTTTGCTATAACAATATAAAAGGCGCTAGGGCAAAACTACAAGTAGCAGGTACCTGCTAATCAGGAAAGAAGAACTGTGTTACCCCGAATTAAACGGGAGCGAAGCCGCGGGCAAAAGCTAGTGACTAATAAACGTGAAGCTAAGACCTCTTATTATCATAATTAATACACAAGAGTCACTCAAAAAATATGTGCCTATTAAATAATGACTGCTACTAGTTTTCCGGTAAAATACCGGATAAATATCAAAATCGGACACAAAAAAACTTAAGTTTAGTAATTCATATTCCTCAACACACTATTACATCTGATTGTGTTATTATAAATTACCGGTTCTCATTTTTGGGATTCCCAGAGTAATCACCTTAGTAACATAAATCTTCAGTAACGCGTTTGGGATCATATATCTGTAAATTTATGGAAACAGTTAACATTGGATTGGCCTAGCGTAGTACGTAGTTTTAATTACTAAGAGGTCAGTTACTATTGCGGTCCACTTTGATTTATTTTACCGAGGTAAAGAGAGACAAAGAATAAAAAATTAAACCAATATTGGGAGGGGCGGGGTTCGATGGTATTGTTATTGCAGTTTACTTTAGGTACCTACACATTCCGGAAACAATTCGAGCTCAATTGGTCTGACTGTAACTGCCACCTATGGCAGGGGCAGTTGACACAATAAATAATATTTATCCTAACGGCCCCCAGTGGTGGCATTTTAGTGGTGGCCGTTGACACAAATATTATTTGGAATGTTCCAACGTCCGCCACTGGTGGCTGTTGTGACAAAAAATAATGCACTGATCCAACGGCCACCACTGGTGCCCGTTTTAGTAGTGGCCGTTGAGACAAATATTATTTGGAATGTTCCAACGTTCGCAACTGATGGCCGTTGGGACAAAAAATAATGCACTGATCCAACGGCTACCACTGGTGCCCGTTTTAGTGGTGGCCATTGGGAGTAAACCTGTTTATACTGTTGTTATGTTTGTAGAGTTCCATACCTCAAAAGGAAAAAATGAACCCGTTTTTTTGGGTTGGGAAATCATCAAATAACTTCCCCCGCTCTAGGCCGAGCGGGTGGGCGTGTTAGACTTGTACTGACTAAAACCCATGTTCCTTCTATTGCCCTTTACGTTCCGGAGCCGCGGTATCTCTTTCGAACAACCCACAACCCCGGATGGAACCCTTATTGGATCACTTTATTGTCCATCTGTCCGGAAAACCGGCCCAGAACCGGTCAGACTCGGGAAAAGAGGGTTGCGTACAAACTAGCGACATAAATGGCTATGTCTTTTGACTGCGTGGACTTGAAGGATTGATTGTTTCACAGCACAAATGGACCATAGACCTAAGTATATGGTTTTAATTTTAACTCGATATTTTTACGGGTTTTCTAGATATAGGGTCTTGACAGATAAACCAGACGGACAACAAAGTGATACTTTAGGGGTTTCGCTCTTTCCCTTGGTACGGAACCCTATTTAGATATTTTCCGTCAAATTGTAAAAACACACGACGGCACGGTTGTCGCAGGGGCTGAGCGATAGACTGCTGCACTGCGTGTCGCGGGTTCGATTCCCACACGGAAAAAATATTTGTATGACCTGCAGATAGTTGTTTCGGGTCTAGCTGTTTGTATATGTGAGTTCAAATGTTTGTAAACGCACCCACGATACAGGAGAAATTCCTAGTGTGGGGCAACGTTTTTAAAAATAAAATTAAAAAAACCAAGTCTTCGTGCATAATTTAATGTTTTAATTACCATCTTTATGAACTTACCCGTTACGTCTAAACCAATATTTATAGCGTGCTTAGTTAACCATAAACGGGTTAATAATATGCAAAGAACCCGTTTAAGTGGGCAACGATGACCCAAATAGTCAAGTGATTGGTTTTTCAGCTCAGGGGCAAAGTTCAATTCCCACATACTAATACCTCTATTGTTAGTTTCCGAAAGAATATTGATAGATTCTGGTGAATATTCGGTAAGTTGGTTGTTTAATCGAAATTTCTGAAGTAAAACTAATATATTAATCTGTTAATTAAACTCCACTAACATTTTTTATTTAGAACTACCTGCTCATTTGTTTTGTTTGATAAGCCAAAATACTAACATAATTTTAAGTTTTAGTTAAACATGTACAAACCATAATATGCCGCAGTATTCTTATTTTAATCTACGCTAACTGCTTCGTAATTTATTTGTAACCATTTAATTAAGTTTTTCTCTGAAAGTGAATTTGTAATTCTTTTAAGAAATAAATATTTTTAACCGTATTTGGGCAAAAAAACATAGGAAATACTGTGATAGAGTTCTTTACGTTAAAAATCATGGTTGGCGCATTGGCTAAGTGTTTAACTGCTCTGCTACGTATCGGTCCGAACCCCCCCGCGGAACAAATATTTGCATAACCAAACCATGAACAAATATTTTTTTTTAAACGTACCCTCGTTTAAAAAAAATAGAAACATTATTTTTGAAAACCTTTAAGGCGGAATAATTTTTTACACTCAATTCATTTTGTGTTCCGAATATAAATATATATTTATTTATTATGAAGACAACAGGGGTCCAGTGTGTCAGACAAAATTCTTAGCCTATGTTAGTACTTAAAATAGTAAAACAGCGATCTGGTTCGATCGACCAGCGAATGCACAAGTTGGCTGGCTGCCCTGGCAGCAATTGAGTGAAGGATGCTATTACGACTGCCACGCAATTTACGAAGTAACGAGACGATCTTTTACGCCATACTGCGTCAAAACTATCTATGGGTGCATCAGTAAACATCCCCGTAATATCTAATCAACCATTGGTTTGAAAAAAAAGTATGTCGAAAAAACGTCGATATTATTTTTCAGCTGTCGATACAGTTTTATATTTTAACCTTCAGTTACATGTATGGAGGGCCATCCCTATTTGTTTTCTCATAATTTCACAAAACTTTATGCAGCGGTTCATTATCATAGAAGACTAGCTGACGCCCGCGTGATTTCGAAAAAAAAAATTATTCTATGTGTTATTCTAGACTATAATCCACCTCTGTGCCAAATTTCATGAAGATCTGTTCAGCCGTTTTGACGTGAAAGAGTAACAAACATCCATACTTCCATCGATCCTCACAAACATTCGCATTTATAATATTAGTAGGGTGCAACATTCTTGGAAACTAACTGTGATATACGGACGTGTAGACCATCAGGACGAATCTAAATGGGTTCCCGTTTCGCCATTTGGTAATCCTTACTAATGTTATAAAAGCGAAAGTGAGTTTGTTTGTTCGTTACCTCTTCACGCCGACATGGCTAAACCGATTTTGATGAATTTTGGTACAGAGATATTTGGAACCCTGGAGACGGGCATAAGTTATTTTTTTAAATAAAAGTGAGAAATGAGAGAGATAGAGGGAAGAAAAGGGAAAACTTAGCATTGCTATTACAATAAATCAGGCGCAAAGGCAAAAACTACAGGTAGCAGGTACCTGCAAATCAGGAAAGGGGAACCGTGTTACCTCGAATTTAACGCGAGCGAAGCCGCGGGCAAAAGCTAGTTGAACTCATAAAACTAAGTATAATTAAATCTATGTATGTATCTATCTCAAAGGTTACAGGAGAGTTTAATACTTGTGTGTATAACATTTTTTTTTCATTCCACAGATCCTGACGACGACACCCCAACGTTTGACGAAAAGAATAAGGATCACTGGAATTTGCAGGCGCAATGGATATTGAGATCAAAGGTATGTCTTCAATATCGATTGCCTTTTAGTATAAAAAAACCTTATTATACCCGAACTCGGCGAACATCCGTTGGTAAAGCCAGGAAAGCCGACGTTGGTGGCGGGGTTTATGTATTAGCCAGTCGCGCAACCGTGCGCAGTTGGTCGCGGTTCACAGCTGGCGGTCTCAGCAAGCTTCTGGTGTTGATCTTGCCATTTTAATCATTTTCCTGCCCTTGTCCCATTCTATTTGGGATCGGCGCAACACGTTTTCTTCTTCCATTCTCCCCTATCAGACGTCACGGTATCATTTACCCCTTTCTCCTTCATAGCATTCCTTACACAATCCATCTATCATACAATATGCAATACTTAAGTAGTGAAGAAACAAAGTTAACAAAAAAATTGGTTGTTTGTAAAGTAGGTTTACGATCGAGATGTTTACGTGAAACGTCTTATTGGTGATATAAGTTTTTCGAGCCAAGTAACAGATGGCGCTACCATCTTTATATCTCGTGAGGTTTTGACACAAGTTTCTGAACATGTCACCCGACTAAAACGATTTTAAAGACGTTATCACGTCAAAAATGAAAAATGAATTTTAACAGAATCTGATGACTGGTCTTCACATTCTGTTGAAATTCACGTTCCATTCTTGGTTAACTTTGTGTTCAAATATAATACGAGTGAAAGATGTATAACGGAAGGCAAAAAATCTGATTTATGTTTAAGCATAAATATATAGCTTACCTGTGGCTATGAAGTGTGCCTGTCCTATCCGGGCTTTCGACTGGGAAAATTCTTATCTAGAATATGCAAACTAAATATAAGTTTCCAAATTGAAGTCATTGACTTATTCAAGTTTTACCTTTTTACTAATACTGTAGAATAAATTATTAATATAATCAATTTTTAATAGAATTAACTAACTTAACGTCCTCAACGCTGTCAGTTGGCAATGTTCCCAAGAGACTGGCCGCGTTGCCACGTTGTATGGCAACGCTTGCCTCTGGCCAAAGTAAAAGCCAGCCCTTGGGTAACGGGAAGTGTCAACCAAAGAATTAGTGGAGACATACCTTGTTTCTGCGATTCTGTAATACTTTTTGAATGGTAATCCTCGTACCTTATTCCCCTTGCCCCGTTGCTGGATTTTCATCAATTTTGAACGGTTTAACTAACTGTAGGTGTATCAGTTTTATTGTGTTTGAATGACAAATGAATCAATATATCCCTTGATTGAATTTCGGACATCACGTACGTTTAGCAAACGAGATAAATACGTCAGATACAGTTTTTTTTTAATCCTTACATTTATTTGTAGAGTTCTCTGGATTTCTGCGGAATCTGATCGTCATTTTCATTAACCTGACTGAAAGTTATTCAAACAAAAAAATCTAATTCTATCCAGGCCTCTTAGAGTAAACGAGCAACATTATTAAAAAATAAAATAAATAAATATAAATTCGTTTATTTTAGTGTTTTACCCATATTTACCTACAATTATAAATTACATAATGCAATGGAAAATAGAGAAAAGATTTCGTTGAATTGAGAACCTCCTCCTTTTTTAAAGTCGGCTACAAAATAACATTGATATTAAAGTTCTTCATTCCTAATTCCAGTTAGCCAGCCCTCTCAATATGAGGGTAGCGAAAAACGTGATCCTGTTTCTTGGAGATGGCATGAGCATCACCACCTTGGCAGCTACCAGGGTGTACCTGGGTCAGAAGTACGGTCATCTTGGTGAAGAATTGAAGCTGAGCTTTGAAGCCTTCCCTTACACTGGTCTGGCGAAGGTACGTAGAAGGTTTTTTTTTATTTGTGTTTCAGGATTTTTTGACCGTAAGAATCCGTAAGAGTAATCTATTGACTTAGGATTAAGGCCTCTCCAAGCCCAAGCATTCCCAGAACTACTGGTGTTGTGGTCTTTATGGTCTTTCAACTAATGCACTAACAGCCTCCTCAACTCCAACCTACCAATCAGACATACGCACACACACACGCATACACGCCATGTTGAGGCTTATTTTTTTTTTCTTTTGTTTTTTTTTTGTGAAATGTGGAGCTCCATTGAAGCCACGTCTCCATCGTATTTACATTGAATGTAATTTTGTATGTAAAACATGAGATAGGACCCATAACACAAGTTTAATCTTAACCTGGGTACCAGAGTTCATTATACTACTAACCAAATTGAGTTTTGATAAAATTTACAAGATATTAGTTTATAAGTGGTAATGTACAAGTTTCTTTCAGCTAATATTTTTTTCATTATTTTGTCCTTTATTTTGCTTTTCCTCTTATTTTTAAGTTATTTTGTTTATAAATCTATACCGAATATAAAAAGGCCCTCAACCAAGCTGAAAGTCATTACATAGTTTTTAGTTTGTTCATATCTGGGAACCTTATAGTTACGGAGATATTGGGCGAATTTTCTGAAAACTAACAAATAAAAACTAATTCAGGGTCGGTATAAAATGTTCCGGTTCAATAGCCCGGGTTAAAATCAAATATTTAATATGTAGCCCATAATATGTGAGTGCTATGTATTTGACTTGACGAAGCCCTGGTAGTTGATAGTGTCATGCTCACTTAAATGTCTCGCTGATGGTGGCGGGTGTGTCGGGTCATTTAGCTCCCTTCAAAATGGTCGAGCTGAATGGGACTAATCCATACGTCATGTTCATGAACGGGCGCTGTCAGTTGGGACTGGTCATTTTTTAGCCACGGTTCATTTTTAATTTATTTAGATTTTTAATATTGAATTTTGTTTTTACTCTGGACGCTCTTACTGTGCACGTTTTTCTACATCGTTCTCACATATTTTGTATAATCTCAACACGAATGATGTAAATACGATTTTGTAATAATATTCTAATTTAAAAGAGTGTCCATGGAGTTTCTTGCCCATTCTTCTGCATAGAGATCAACGCTTTGGAATGGGTAACTACAGTTCATTCACAAGTTATTATGTCTTGTGACCGGGACTGTAGCTTTAACATTTTGTATTTTTTGACATTCAAAAGTGCCTGTAATGGTCTAATTGAAATAAATGATTTTCATTTTTGAAATTGCATAAATTACCTTTGAAAAATTTTATTTTCCTTAAACCAGTGGAACACTTCAATGATTTTGTTTTCTAATTAACAATATATTAATGAGTGTTTCTTTCTTTCCGTAATAACCGTCGCATACACACACACACATGCACTCGATCTTGATTCCCTGTATCTTTTTACTTTAAAAATATTTTTGTAATACAATTTTGTTTTGATTTTTGATAAAATTCTGTATTGCAATATTCTATATACCGAATGGAATAGACTGATCTCCAGAACATAGTGTGGCGACCAGAAGAATTTTGAAAATGTACGGATGGAATAATAAAGTTATTTGTATTATCATCTTACATTATTCATAATCGTCGTTATTTTCCTGCCCTTAATCCGATTTATTTGTTAGGTCGGCGTAGCATGTCTTCTGCCTCACTTACACTATTACTAGTCATCTCATCAGACACATCTTCTAATATTATTATACCTAGAAAGCTAATCTAAAACTTAAGATTGAAGAAGCTTTATTTATTTATCATCATCAATTAGCCTCTTTAGGGTCGGAACCTTCAATATATTGAGGTACGGATACCTATAGGATCACTTTCTTTGTCGGCTTGTCTGTCGAGACCCTTTACCTCGGGAATATTTGGTAGGTATCAAGTTGAAATGAAAACCATGTAATTCAGTCTATGGTCCCTTAGAGTTGTGAAAAAATCAACCCTCTAAATCTGCGCAGTCGAAAGGTATAGCCGTTTAAGTCACAACTTTGTACGGAACCCTCGGACTGGACCTGCCTTTTTCAACTACGTTAGAGTCAGCTTCCAGTGTTACCAGTTGCTTCTTCGATCTTTAAAACCTACTGAATACAATATCGCTTGGTAAGATTGCTTGTCGGTCTTTCGGCCCACTTCGGTACTTGTATCGGCTGTTAAACCGACTTAACTTGCTTTATAAGGCACAATATCATAATTTCAATAAAAACAATGTTTAAATTTAGAACGTTGCCCCACACTAGGAATTTCCCTTGTATCGTGGGTGCGTTTACAAACATTTAGACTCACAAACACAAACAACCAATTTGGTACACCGATAGCATTAAATACTATAACTTAAAAGGAACTACGCAAAAATACAAAGGGCTGGAATTTATGCCTATTACAGGTGTACACAGCATTCCCCATAGTGACAACAAAAAGTTTACAAATAAAATAACACTATAAAATTTACATAAAAATAAATTTGTGTGAAAATTATTAATATTAATAACTTAAAATTTTATTAGACATATTGCGTGGATCACAACGTAGCTGACTCCGCTTGCAGCGGCACAGCCTACCTCTCAGGAGTGAAGGCCAACAGTGGGACTGTGGGACTTAGCGCGGCAGTCAAACGTGGGGACTGCAAGGGGCAGAGAGATGGCATTCACTCCATCACTGGACTGATGGACTGGGCGCAGAAGGCAAGGAAGGGAACTGGTGAGAATAACTGTCAGGCTTTCATATTTTGTTTGCATGTTGTATGTTATCTTTCTTTAGAAACCGATTTGTAGAGTAGTGGATATCCACATCGTTAATGTGGATATCCACTACAACGACAATATCACTAATTTTGATTCGGATTCGAATCCCGGGTCAGGCAATGTGATATTGGATTTTCATGAATTTCTCAGTCATAATTTTCCTGCCCTTGTCCCATTCTTTTTCGGCTCGGCGCAACACGTTTTCTTATTCCATTCTCCCCTATCAGACGTCACGGCATCATTTACTCCTTTATATCATTCCTTACACAATCCATCCATCTTTTCTTTGGCCTTCCTCTCGCTTTCCGTTCATCAACATTAAGATCCATCACTCTTTTAGTCACAAATGCTTCATCCCGCCTCATTACATGTCCATACCAAGTCAAACGACTCCCTTTCAATTTTTCTGTAACAGGCGCAACTTTCAAACTTCCTCTAATATACTCATTCCTTACTTTATCCATTCTTGACAAGAATTTCTCAATAGCAGCTAAGAAGTCTAAAGTTTTGCCCGATAGATGGCACTGAGCCTAACCTACTCTATTACATGAGAAAAAAACATAACTGGTGAAATTAATTTAATCTTCAACATGTGTCGCCTGGCTTTTGCGGATGCGAAATCATCAAATACCTTCCCCCACTCAGGGCGGAGCGGGGACGAGTGTCAGACTTGTACTGACTAAAACCCACCCATGTTCCTTCTATTGCCCTTTTAGTTCCTTCCGGGGCCGCGGTATCTCTTTCGAACAGCCCGTAACCCAGGCAGGCCGGTGCCCCTGGCAGGCCCCTCTGCTTTATTAGGCACACCTCTACCTAGTCTTTCGGGGGTTAATGACTTGTTGATGTATCATTTATAATTAATAACGATCGTTAAAATTCATTATGCATTGTTGTATATAATAATTTATGCAATTCCATGTAAAATGTTCAAGCAGGTTTTAATGGAAATGACTAAAATTAATAACAATTTCTGAGAACTCTCAATCATTTGTTTTCTTTGTGGAAAGATCAGGCCATATTTTATTTGATTGGAAATGAAGAGATTAGTAAAAGGCCAAATAAACCTTGAAAACCATGTTTTTTTATCTAATCCTACCAATAATATAAAAACCAAAGTTTGTGATGATGTATGTAAGTATGTTTGTTGCTCGTTCGCGCAAAAACTATCTACTGAATGGATTTTGATGAAACTTCACAATAATATAGCTTTCATATCAGAATTACACGTAGGCTACATGTACACATAGTTCATAAAGATATATTGTATTTCATCTAAATTATAACGATAAGTGTCAAGAAAGTGGAAGCTATTCCAACATGAGCTTCATAAACTGTTGGAGATACACCTATTTCATGTATAATGGAAATGTTTATCTTAAACGTAACGGATTTGTCTCAGTCCTGAATAATATGAAATATTTAAGAATTGATGAAAAAATTAAATAGCTACATTTTAGTAATCATTATCACAATCTTCTATCACCACGCGAGTGAAACCGCGGGGCGCAACTAGTAAGTACACAATATTTAAATGTATGGTTATTTGTTCAAAGAAACGTTTTTTTTTATTTCTCAGTACTCTCAGATATTATGGATCGTATTTTAATGTTTTTTTGGTATTGAATAGGTACTAATTTTTAGTTTTCTGAGAACTAATAAACTGGTTTTTGGAAACTAAATGTTTTTTGCTTATGATGTTTCTAAAAACTTTGGAGACTGGTTGTTATAGACAATCAGTTTATATTTTGTTAGAAATGAATAAATACTTAATAATTTGATATTATAACCGTTTCATGGAATTCTTAGTTGTTAAGGCAAGTAATCGTTACATAACTAGTTTAAAATTTTAGAAAATGAGGAATTGCTTGTTATTTTTCATAGAAATGAGCATATATTAGCAGGCTTAAGGTCAAGAAGACTAACCTATTATTTTGATATTAAGTTTTTTTTTTCAATATAATAATACCATCAACCTAGATTAATTTGGTTGTTATAGCACATAATATTCTACATTTTTAGGAAAAAAAACGGAACTCTATCGGATCACTTTGTTGTCCGTCTGTCTGTTAAGATCCTTTATCTCAGAAACGCGTGGAGGTATCGAGTTGAAATTAATACTCAAGTCTGAAGTGCCTTGTAGCTGTGAAATAATGAACCATCAAAATTTACGCAGTCAAAAGATATGGCCCATGGGAACGTTATAACGTTTGGGTTATGAGTCGAGCTACACGATAACTGACAAATGCTTGCACTGACTGGACAGGTCTACTCAATCTGTGTGGTGCTTTCTTAAAAAGACCATTTCAGACACTAATCTGCATAGTCCTCATGTAAGTTGACCAAGATTGTTTGTCTGGACTTTAAAAGAGACTATGACCTCTGAGTTTGTTTCGGCTGTTTCTTCTCAGAGTAGTCTGGTACGAAACACCGGCCTCGTCTATTTTTTAAAAAAAGACGTGTAAAAGTGTTTGTGAAAACCTACTTGCAAAATAAACATCATTTATCATTTATAAATAACGCCTTTGGCAATAGGGGCCAATGTCTAAAGGAAAGAATTTTCAGAATATAGTGCTGACCATATCACATGTATAATATGTGTATGTTTTTTTTTCCTTTAGATATTGCATACATTTTGAGCAGAAACAATGCAATTCATTTTTATGACTATTAATATGTTGTATTGTATAACGGGCTGGTGTCCGCAACTCCACGTCTGAGGCGCGTATTTTGCGTATGGGTGGGAAAATATTCCCACCCGAATCCCTTTTTTTATTATTCGATCCACCCCAGCTCCACGAGAAACGTCAGCAGCGCCTTGGTGTTGCTGACGATCTCGCGAAGAGTACCTGGGTTTGGGATTAATATGTTCTATTATATATATTGTATAAAAAACAAAAGAAGGAACATGGCGGGTTTTGGTCAGTAAAACTCTGACACTCCCCTCCGCTTTGCCCAGAGCAGGGAAGTAATTTGATAATTTCCTATCCGTAAAAATGCACTTCTTTCTCAGCAGTCGACCATTAGACCAACGATTCAACATTTGAAATTAGCATCTGAAACGCACGTGATTTGTGGTGTAAGCAGTTTCGTAACACAAGCCATAATTCCTATTTGCAGGCTTCGTCACTACTACGCGGGTGACCCACGCTACGCCAGCGGCATCATACGCCCATTCTGCGGACAGAAGGTGGGAGGCTGATAGTGACCTGCCGAAGAAAGGACTACGCTGCGAGGATATCGCCTCGCAACTCATCAGGGGACGGGTTGGCAGGAAAATTGATGTAAGTTTAATAAAACACTTTAAGAACTAGCTTAGCGCAACGGTGCCTTAGTAGGCACAACAGTGACTTACGTGTCACAAAGGACAATGGCGAAAATGGCCTTGTTCAATAAAAAGTATCGGAATACACGGTAATTAATTGTCTTTTTTATTATGTAAGTTGCAAATACTTCTGTAACACGGACTAGCTGTGTACCAAAATGTACATTTTATAGTAATTTACGCGACTAATAACATCAGCTAGCCGCTATATACGCCTTATGTTAGGAAAACAGGTAGGTGCCTACCTATGTTATATATAACTAGCTTTTGCCCGCGGCTTTGCTCGCATTAAATTCGGGGTAATATAGTTCCCCTATCCTGATTTGTAGGTACCTGCTACCTGTAGTTTTTGCCCATGCGCGTTGATTTATTGTAATAGCAAAGCTAAGTTTTCCTTTTTCTTCCCTCTTTCTCCCTCATTTCCCATATTTTTTTTAAATTAGCCTGTGTCCGTCTACAACCCCCAACTATCTCTGTACCAAAATTCATCAAAATCAATTTAGATGGCTAAATTGATTTTGATGAATTTTGGTACAGGCGTGAAGACGTAACAAACAAACTCGCTTTTATAATATTAGTAAGGATTTACCTATATAAACAGTTTGCTATTTTCGAATTAATAAAATCGATATATTTATGCTAACTTTCCAGCGCGTGCTCATGATAAGGCCTCTGTTTTTTTTTTCACAGGTAATATTAGGTGGAGGTCGGAAAAACTTCTTCCCCTTAAATCAAAAAGACTGCCTAGGGATGCAAGGTCACAGAAGTGATGGTGTAGACTTAATCAGAGAGTGGAAAATAAAGAAGGAAGCGTCCAAAAAGACTTATAAGTACGTGTATGACAGGCACAGCCTCCTGACGTTGGATGAGAATAAGTATGATTCTGTGTTGGGGCTTTTTGCACATGACCATATGCCATACCATTTGGAAGCTACGTCTGATGACCCGACACTCACTGAAATGACTCAGAAAGCGATACAAATGTTGAAAAAGAATAAAAATGGGTTTTTCCTGTTTGTTGAAGGTGAGTTTTTTTTATTATCTTTAATTGAAGTTATGGGTTTTGGCTGATTAAAAATAACTTGAAAGCGACAATTGAATGGGGATACCATTCAATTGTCGCTTTCAAGTTTTTTTTTAATCAGGTTTTTTTTAAACGTTGTCCAACACTAGGTGCTTCTCCTGTACTGTGGGTGTGTTTGCAAACATTTAAACTCACATACAAAAACAACCAGACCCGAAACAACTATCTGTAGACCATACAAATATTTGTCAAAATAT
Organism: Ochropleura plecta; assembly: GCA_905475445.1. Taxonomy (NCBI): domain Eukaryota; kingdom Metazoa; phylum Arthropoda; class Insecta; order Lepidoptera; family Noctuidae; genus Ochropleura; species Ochropleura plecta. Next base: position 3,786,577 of record FR997735.1, read on the forward strand.
GTGTAAAAGTATTTGATGAATAATTTCAGCAGAATACCAACATAATATTTATGCGATAACAATGGAGGCATCCATTGTCATTGCATAAATATTAGGTTTTTAGAATACCACTCAACTTCAAATATTAAGCAAGCTCTATAATTGAAGAAAACCTCTCTAAGTGTACTGAAAAAGTCTTCGCCTAATGGGACAAGCCACAGTTTTTTTACGGAATCCACCGGTAAACCTACAAAAAAATGCGTATATCCTTATCCTTACTAATATTATAAAAGCGAAAGTGAGTTTGTTTGTTTGTTTGTTTGTTACCTCTTCACGCTTTAATGGCTAAACCGATTTTGATGAATTTTGGTACAGAGATAGTTGGGAACCAGGAGACGGACATAGGCTATTATTTTTTTAAAAAGAGTGGGATATGAGCTAGAAAGAGGGAAGAAACGGGAAAAATTAGCGTTGCTATTACAAATTAATAAGGCGCTACCGAATTTAACGCGAGCGAAGCCGCGGGCAAAAGCTAGTCATATTTAAAGTTGTAACTCTTCGTATGTCAAAAATTGCAAGTTTACAGGAAAAATAAAAAAAAACTACGGAACAGTTTATTATTTTTTTTGAAAATCGTAAAATACATTTTTTTCACTCGTGTTTATTTCAAATAAATAGAAATGTTAATTGTTTGATTGAATAAAACTAACGCGTCTTTCGATTCTCTAGCAAACTGAATTACAAAAAATGACTTACAAAGTTGACTGTTGATTTTCGTGTTACTTCAATGACAATAGATCGTAACTGTTTTTTTTGCGTTTCAATAGTTTTTTTTTTGAGGACGTCTGTTATTTTATTATTTAATCAATATGAACGATTACAGGAGGAAGAATAGACACCGCTCACCACGAGACGAAAGCCCGTAAAGCGCTGGACGAGACGGCTGAATTCGCTAAAGCGGTGGAAGCGGCTTTAAGGATGGTAGACCTACAGGAGACTTTGGTGGTTGTGACGTCAGACCACAGTCATACTATGACATATAATGGATATAGTAAGCGAGGAACTGATATATTGGGATTGGCTAATAAGGTACGTACTCAAAACAGGAACAAAATAATATTATTTTTTTTATTTTCATTCCATAATTTGTCAGATTTTATTACAGACTTAAAGCTAAGGTACAATAGTACATAGAAGTTCACACCATAGATATCAGAAAGGAGTTGTTTGGTTTAAAAAAAAACTATGGTATAATAATTCACGCCGAAATAGTTTTTACATCCTCTTTCCTTGATAATGAAGTCCAATAACCCAGATGACTAACAAAACTAATTGATTATTCAGTTTTGACTTTGCGGATTTACGTTTTTACGAAAAATAACTCATATTGATGCTAGAATTTCCAGCCTTGACTATATCCGTCTTTGGTCGATAAGTGTTTATAAAACTGGCAAAGTTCAATCAGTTGTTTAAATATTGGAATTATCAAATCGCTAAAGTTGATGCTTCCCATGACACAAGGGCTGGGTTTTACCTTTACCAAAGGATCCACTGCTGCGCTCCGTCTTGGAACGAATATTTGTATGAAATACTAGTAGTATATTTCGGGTTGGCTGATTGTGTATGTGAGATTGAATGTTTGTAAACGCGCGATACAGGAAAAATCCTAGTGAAAACTATGATGGGATGGGCTTCCAGTCTAACCTTATACGGTTGAATACCAGTATTTGACACGGAGCGATTATCTATCTGATCTTCAGAATGCAGTTAGAACTGGGAAATAATGCAGTACCCGTATTTGTGAGAGCAATTGTCATTTAGGCTTTCAAGCAACTGACTACCTCTAACGACTGTTAAAGACCTAAAAATGACAGCTGAAACTACCTGCTCAACATGTTCTTCGTACCGAGGATGCTCTGTATGCAATAGGTGGTCACCCATCCATTGACCAAGCTAAGCAAACACGGTTTAACCTAAAGATCGACCCAAGCAGCTGTAACTATTAAGGCACAATTTCCTCCGCTATTACCTTACTAATTCTGTTATCCATCATGTAAGTCCGTATCGGTTTGATATATGTAGAAATATGCTTTATTTACATATTTTTAATTTTCACCCAGAATAATGCTTCTGACAACATTCCTTACACTACGCTGAGCTACGCAAACGGGCCGGGGTACAAGATAAGAGACGAACACAACAAGCGATATAACGTGGCCCTGGATGACAATTTCTGTAAGTATCTTCTTTTTTAAGGTGCAAGTGCCGCGAAGCATTAATGTTAGCGAAGGAGTTGGCCGGGCGTTTGAGGGAGAGAACCTCAAACCAACCCAGCCGCCGCGGGAGACGCCCAGGGCGCCGGGCGCCGCGAGACGACTCCCGGCCACCGTAGATGCGGGCCTGTGGACGGTGAGCAATGAGTAGCTCACCGTCCATCCGTTTATTGACGACAGGCCGTGTCGACGGTGCGTTTGTGTTTCACGCGCGCCTCAAAGAGATGTCAGCAAAGAAAAGGGGTTTGCCAGTGCCTCCGCCTGCCGGGGTTGCGGATTGTTCGAAAGAGGTACCGATGCCCCGGAACGCAAAGGGGAATAGATGGGTGGGTTTTAGTCAGTACAATTCTGACACTCCCCCCCGCTCCGCCTAGAGCGGGGGAAGTTATTTGATGATTTCGCACCCGAAAAAAAAAAAGCGGTCGTTATGCTTGAGGTCTTTATAAGACTATCTTTGCATTGTATAGACTCAATTTCCTAGTTTTGTATTTGTATAATTTGTATATACTTAAATATTATTATAAATGCGAATATTTGTGAGGATGGATGTATGCATGTTTGTTTATTTAAAAGAATGTTATCCAGAAGCAATTATATACAACAGTTACAGTGACTTTTTTGCCTGGAATTGGTTAAATCACTGATGCACTTATATTTTTTTTTCTATATATCACAGCCAATCTGAACTACACATACCCTGCCCTGGTACCGATCGCCCGAGAGACGCATGGAGGTGAAGATGTAGCAGTGTTTGCCAAAGGACCCTGGGCCCATCTCTTCACGGGCAACTACGAACAGAACTTTCTACCCCACGCCATTGCATTTGCCTCTTGTATGGGACCAGGAATGACCATTTGTAACTCATAACCCGTTTTAAATAATAACAAATTTGTAAGTAGAAGTGAGTGAGATAGTGACTTTTTTGGCCTCAGGGCTTATTTATTTGATGTATGTCTCATTTTATTTGTTACATTTTTTTATATTTTGTTCTACTGTTACGTCCTATGCGAGTCAAATAAATACTTTTTCTTTCTATCTTTACTGTACAGGCTCGAAAAATACTGACTCCTTTTTTCCGAGTCTGGCTTGGCTTAATACGCAAACTCGGAATGATTATTTACTATAGGATGACCGTTTATCTTAGACCGCGCCTAAGGTAGGTGTGCAGTGTGGGAGTGGTGACGTGATGCGAGGGCTCAGTTATTAGATTGGGGGCCATTGTTAGTAAGGCGGTCAGCCTAGAGCCGTAATTAATTCTGTGAAAGAATTATTTATAATAATTAGAAATAAACGACACAGAGTATTCTAGTGTGAGTTTTAGTGTCACTTTAATGATGGTTGTACTTTTTAAGAACAATAAAATACCTAATTTAATTTTTGTACATCTTTGCAGGCTGCTTGTTTGTTTTATTTATTCTTTAAAATTTTCAAAATTTTATTTTAATCGTCTTTTTTGGGTTTGTGTATACAATTCGAGTTTGGGTTGAGTCGAAAATGTAAGTCGTAAAATTTTGAACGAAACAAAATTATTGGTATACGAGTTCTTACGTTTGATTATTTTGTTACGTTAGTTTTAAGTGTAATTTGTTGAGGAATCCCTCAACACGCATTCAGCATTAATCAATACTGAACGCTTTGGCATATGCTTCTCTGTTAAGGTCCTTACATATGAAATTGGCGTTTTGTATGGAAGGAACAAAAAGTCGAATATTTTTTAATATAATATATTTAATTAATCAAAGTATGAACCATTGTTTTCAATGCACTTTTGCCATCTTATAGGTAGTTCATTGATCCCTTTACTAAAAAAAACCAGTCGGACGGGAATCAATAAAATCTTTGAAGGCGATTTGGACTGCCCCATCGGAGTTGAATTTTTTCCCTTGCAAAAAGTTATCCAAATTGCGAAAAAAATGGTAATCTGTTGGAGCAAGGTCCGGGGAGTACGGAGGATGTCTAAGACATTCCAATTCAAGCTCTTCTAATTTGGTAGCCGTCTGTTGCGCAGTGTGTGGTCTGGCGTTGTCGTGAAGCAGCAGTGGCGTGGAGCGATTGACCAGACTTGGTTGTTTAGCCGCTAGCTTTTCCATCATGGTTTGTAATTGCTGACAATAGACATCAGCTGTAATAGTCTGGCCAGATTTGAGAAAACTGTAATGAACAATACCGGCACTAGTCCACCAAACGCTTACAAGTAACTTTTTTGGGGTTAATTTTCGCTTGGGGCAGGATTTGGCTGGCTGGCCAGGATCCAACCATTGCGCTGAGCGCTTCCGATTATCGTAAAGAATCCATTTTTCATCACAGGTAATGATTCGGTTTAAAATACCTTCATTGTTGTGCCGGTTCAGTAATGTAACGCAGCAGTCGACGCGCGTTTGCCGGTTTGCTTCAGTCAATTCGTGAGGTACCCACCTTTCAAGCTTTTTAATCTTCCCAATTTGCTTCAAGTGAATTAAAACAGTTTTATCACTAACATCGAAGCCTGCAGCTAACTCGGACGTGGTTTGCGATGGGTCCGCTTCCACAATAGCCTTCAATTCTCCATTATCAACTTGGGTCTCAGGCCGTCCACGGGGCTTGTTCTGCAGGTCGAAATTTCCAGAACGAAAACGTTGGAACCAAAAACGAACTGTGTTTTCTTTTGCAACATGACCGCCATACACATCATTCACCCTTCGAGTCGTTTCCGCAGCACTAGTGCCACGGCGGAACTCGTACTCGTAAATAATGCGATATTTTAAATTTTCCATTTTGTAAAATGAGTGACGCAAACAGAAAAAACAGAAGAAAAAAAACAAATGAATGACGGTCATCGAAGCACAAATACATGAGTAAATAGCTGTACAAATTTGAATTTGGAATTCCTTACCAAAGAGGAGAAATTCGTGATTAAAGTGGCCAGTACGAAAAACGCCAATTTCATATGTAAGGACCTAATATATTGAAAAAATAAAAAGTAAGTTATAAAAAAGATATTTTTGCGACAAAATTCACCTCTTTCCAGTTTCTTTCATAATCAGGCTTTCATTTTTGTCACGATGGCGTTGATTCCCGGATAAGGGCTTTTCAGAAATTTATCAGTAGTGGGGTTTGCATTTCTGTCTGGATGATGGCAATAAGTTTATCCGTTATTAAAAGGGACTTATATCACTGTTGGAATTTCGGTATACTATTTGATACACCTCTGTTCAACCCTTTGAGGAACTTTATAACATAACACTTGTAGTGTTATGTTATAAAGTTGATAATTTTTAAATACTTATTTATTTTTCCTATTTTTTGGAGCTAATTCCGCCATCTTGCATCCGCGCTATAATCAGCTTTAAACGTTTCGTAGAAATAACACAATTTAGAACGATTTGATTATTATTAATTCCATTTCGCGAGATTTTTCAGCGGTAATAGGTTTTAAACCATGCAATTTTGAACCTTATTATTTAGTAGACATAATGTTCTTATTGCTATTTCGTGGACATTATCTATTTTTCCTCAACATACAAACTAGAGATTTAACTTATTACAATAAGGTTTAAAGTTGCATGTGTCTTGGAAGGTTTTCTATTGTGGTGGATTTTGTTTGCAAACTTATCATGGAATTATTTAACTTAGAAAAGCAAATATTTCTTCTTATTCTGTTAGTTGAAATAATCAATTATGTGTGAAATAAGAGTTTGTAGAACTTAAATTAAATGTATGAAAGCATTCCTATAATGATATTTTGTAATTTAATGTTGATGTTAGAATTTAACTATGTCTCATACTACGGTAAGTACAGTCAGTAAAACAAATAAATAAAGCTCGTCAGATAAAGGTAAAAATTTCTTAAAAAAACTATGAATGTTTATTAGTTTGTCAATTTTTGTTTTGTAACTGTAAAATTTATTTGAATCATTTTTTTATATTTAATTTTAAATAACTTGTTTTTTCAAATTTGGAAATTAATATTATTTGCATGCCCATACGACGGTAGAATATGGAGGACCTTATTATATAGGTACGAAAACACGAAAACATCTATGTAAAAATTACCCTTGTTTGCAAAAATAAATGATTTGTTTTGATATGATTTCCAAATAAAGTTAAATTTATTTGATAGAAAACCAACAGTTCATACATAAAAACATCCCCCGAATGCTGAAACGTCACTCAAAATTTAAGTAACACTTTTTTACAGATACTCAAAAGTGACGTTTGACAATACAAAATCTAAAGTTTAAGAGCTGCTCAAATGTTAAGCAGCCCTCAAATTTCGAGTGACGTATTCAGTATTCGGGGGTTAATAAATATAATTTGAGTTAAAGACCTTAATTGTACAGTTTTCACTGTAGCATGTTTTGACATTAGTAGAATGTACCATACATCTTCAAACTGGAACGTTACCTCGATTTCTGATCATGATTGTAAGCTTTTAAGACTTTACCCAGGTTATCATAGCCGTATAGGACTACCCAAAGACATGTTTAGTGATGGGATGTATTACTATGAAGCCCTAAACTTATATTTTTATCTAATGCCACCCGCACTATGCTACACCGAAAATAGTAAGGTTTTTAAGAAAAAAAAAATATTTTTATGAGCCTGGTTACTTATTTCTTTTATTGACTGTACAAGACTTACTGCCACTAATTTAAGACTTTTTTTTTACTTTTATACTGTTTTGTTTACTTTACTACAAAATATTTATTTAGGGGTGGAAAAGCTTTGCCAAAATAACTTCAAATTGAGAGATTTGTACCAGACTCTACAAGCACGAGTAAGGGAGAGTTGACAACGTTGCACATCGCTGTCCAAAATGACATTGATTTAAAACATCATCACCTGGTTAGCAACATCCCAACTATTGGGTTCGGCTCCCAGTCTAACGGGATGCAGCTGAAAATTTTAATAACGACAATTAAATCATACCGATACTACTGTGCTACTATTTTTAAACTTATATAAATATATTTTGTATAATTAAAGGTCGGTTTTTTAATCGCCAGTTTAGTTTTATCTGACGAATAAGTTTGTCATTTTGACAGTTTTTCCATGGACAATTTGTCGAAACGTCTCGTATATTCTTTAGATAAAACTTGTTTAATGTTTGAAAAATTGGCCCTATATGTGTTAAAATGAATAAACGACATAATTAATCCATCAAAACATTAAAATTTTTGACAGCTGTCTGCGATGTTTCTAGTGTTAAGGGGTCTAAATTGTTCACTTTAGCAGAATCTTCCACTCAGATCCAGCTTGTCCCTTGCTGTCCCTCAGCGACGCCCTAAGCCGAGGCTCGTACCCCACAGGGGGTGCCCTTAGCGTGTAGTCGCTTAGTTTGTAAGTTTTTCACCCTGGCTGGAGGTCTTAATTTTTAAGGCATCCACAGGATTCGCCCGGTTAAGCAGACGACAACCTCTTTGGTTGAACTGCGGCATCTCGCAGTTCAACCAAGGAGGTTGTCGTCTGCTTCATATTCATAAAAAAAACACTTTAGCAGAATCATAATAGTAACTTAATTAGAATAAAAGTAACAATTTACAAAAACTTTTTATCTATTTTTACCTGCGTGTGTGACCATTTACAGAATGTTAACGTTATTCAAATTATTAACCTATTATAATATTTGGCCATTTCAGACCCCCAGAATGCACTTGTACCGTGGCCTTGAGTTTATCGACTAACAAACATTGCTGTACGGTACACACAACGACCAATCAAGCTGTACTAACCAGTTTCTGCTGATCTCTCATTTTATGGAATATCTATACCAAGTGAGGCCATGTTAAACTGGAAATGTATAGTTTGATGCGTCCCTGTGTGTACGAAATATTTATTATAATTGTTTAATAACTACTATAGTTACCATTGTGATATAATAAGAGTTATTTTTAGCTATTAAAGTAAAGATAAAATAATAATAATATTATAATCAATAATTTTAAACACGTGTTTTAGTTTTTTGTCTTTACCCATTCCTTTTCTATATTTAAAGTAAATTGATTATACTAGCTATGCCCAGCGGTTTTACCCGCTGCTCGGGTCCCTCTTATCATTTAGGGGTACGAAAAATAGATAGTAGCCGATTCTCAGACATATGCATAAAAAAATTCATAAGAATCGGTCGAGCCGTTTCAGAGGAGTATAGTAACTAATACTGTGAGACGAGAACTTCATGTTTTAATGTCATTTATTTTTAAGTCAATTTTATCTCATTTATTTTTATTTACAAGTAACAAAAAGGGGAAAACAATCTTAGGGCGTCAAAAAATGAATCTACATCGCTGTCAATAAGAAAAGTGCCCAGAAGGCTGGCAGCATTGCCACGTTGGATGGCAATGCTGATTCTTTGGCCAAAATAAAGGCCAGCCCCTCTGGCCACGTGAAGAGTCTAACCACTTTGCGAAACCCCGAAAAACTAAGTGAGCACTCGGAGCGTGCGGCCCTAGTTCTTTTAAAATAAATAAAGAATCTTTAAGCCCAAGTTGTGTTGCAAGTTGGCGCGTTAGTGTTCTTCGCGCGCCTCTAAGAGATGGCAGCAAAGCAGGAGGGGCCTGCCAGGGTCACCGCTCCGGGGTTGCGGGTTGTTCGAAAGAAATACCGCGGCCCCGGAACATAAAGGGCATAAGAAGGAACATGGGTGGGTTTTAGTCAGTACAAGTCTGCCCCCCCGCTCCGCCCAGAGTGGAGGAAGTCATTGGATGATTTCCCTTCCGCTAAAAAAGCTGAAGTTGTCTAGAGTCGAAACTAAAACTCGACTGCCTTCCTTACAAACAAATGACTATCAATCAAACAAATGTTCCAATTTGTTTATTCAGAGACTGATTCTAAGAACACTAAAAGTCGATGGAAATCTTTGTTTAAAGAATTAATCAATGCACTGGTCACGATAACATTAAGGCAAAAACATACGGATGGAATATTTGGGTTTAATTGTGTGTAATGAGCATCCTAGTTAATGATAGTTAAGGGGAGTTTGAGAGCTCGATTTGATGGAGTCGTTACAGATTTGGGTCAATGAGGTCACTTTTGTTCTCTTTTGATTTGAATGCAATGTGTTTAGCTATGTTGAAGTGATCGAATCTTGAGACTGTTTTCGGTAAACAATGCAATCTTAGCATGATATCACTATCACTTATATTCTTAATATTAGGCGTAGATGGCGACTGACGGATGTCGCGTAAAATACTAGAAAATGTACATTTTGTCTAGTCCGTATTACGGAAGTATTTGCAACTTACATAATAAAAAAGACAATTAACCATATTGTGTTACGATAATTTTGATTGCATAGGGACATTTTGGACATAGTTCTTTAAATCCATTTTCTATGACATCTAATTCAACTATATAGGTACCTATCAATCTAGTCCAGTGTAAAATACATAAACGTTCTAAGTTGCATACTTAACAACACAGTACCTTAACCATAATCCACTTTTATAGCGCAACCAAAGAGCACGTTGGTGTATTTTCATTTTATTTTATACTATCTACTAGCTTTTGCCCGCGGCTTAACTCGCGTTAAATTCGGGGTAACACCCCAGTTCCCCTTTCCAATTATGCCTTTTCAACTAAATATTCTAAAGACAAATGTGAAATAGAAGACATATATCACAATGTGACCTTTTTCTTTACAAAATCTTAAAAAATGGTGCAGTTGTGCCCTTTATGCTTATGCTATCTCTGTTTGTCTTATAGTTAAAAATGCACAAAAAATTAGGCAGATAGGCCTTTTTTTCCTGATTCCGAATATGTATATAACTCGATTTTGATAAAAATTTTAGTTATGCCCTTCTTTCTTAAGACGGCAGTGTAGGTATGGATATGATTGTGAACTCTTCGAAGGCACGTGGCTAGATGTGAGAAGGCACTTGCGTAAGCCTGTGCAATTCATGAAGGTATATGCTTTCATATAATTTTAGTTCGTGCATTTAAATAGCCTTACTATGCAGCAATAAGTCTTAGGGTTCAATGAATTTTATTTGATACTAAGCATTTTTATTTATTACTTGCTGCGTCCCGTGGTTTCACTCACGTGGTGATAGAATATACAATAAATCTTTATAAATTGTAGCCTGTGTGTTTTCATTCTAATGTTTTTTCCCTTTTCTTCCCTCTTTCTCCCTCACATCCCACTTTTTTCAAATACAAATAGCTTATGTCCGTCTCCTGCTTCCCAACTATCTCTGTACCAAAATTCATCAAAATCGGTTTAGCCATTAAAGCGTGAAGAGGTAACAAATAAACTCAATTTCGCTTTTATAATATTAGTAAGGAAGTAAGGATAAGGAAGTAGGATATATAATTATAGTAGGAATTAAAGATTAGTAGGATTTCGTGCTTATAATATTAGTACGATAGTAGGATGGAATTTATTATAAAAGAAAGCTTACCGACTAATGAAAACCTTCAATATCAAGCATAAATAGAACACATTTCCACATAATACAGTCAGCTATGGAAATAAATAACCTTGAAGGCTTGTCAGATATAGTTGAACTTTTCTTAGAACCTGAAGGGCGTTTGCAACTCAAGTTTAATTAGTTTATGAACTGTTTTTCAGGGTTCCGTACCTAAACAGGAAAAAATGGAACCCTTATTGGATCATTTCGTTGTCCATCTGTCTGTCGAGGTGTGTCTCAAGGTTGGTCACCAATAGGAGTCCAGCTCAGCATGCCAGTTAGAATACTAAACGCTGGTATTCTGCTGAATACCGCTAGTGACACACGGATGTCGAGGAGCCGAATATTATGAAGGATTTACAATTGATAGAAAGACAGATTTCTTATTTGAAAGTTATTAAATATTAGCTTCCACTCGCGACTTCGTCCGCGTGGCATAGTTACTTTGGGCTAACGCTAACTTAAACCCGCATGATGATCGAAAAAAACTTTCTCTCCCCTTTTCTTCCCTCTTACTCCCCATTTTCTCACTTTCTTTTAGCCTACGTTCGTCTCCAGGGTATCAAAATTAATCAAAATTGGTTTGGCCATTTAGGCGTGAAGACGTAACAAACAAAAAAACTCACTTTCGCTTTTCAAATATTAGTAAGGATGTATTTGTAATGAATGACTGTTATTTATGTTTTGCGAGTTTACTTATTGGTGGGCATCATAATGTTTCGGTTTTATTATAATGTACGGTGAGTATAGTGTAAATTGCTTTATATATTTGCTATTGTCATGTGTTTGTGCGTTTCGTTTTTCACTGTTGTCTTAATGTTTAATAGGATCAAGTGAGCTATCAGGACAAGAGCGCCTGCTATCTTCTATACTATATTTATGATATTTAACGCAATCGTAATTTCATAGAATACTAATAGAATGCTCATTTTTACTCCTTTGACGATCCCTGGGAAGTAACCAAGTAACAATAGGTAGTATCTGTTTTCCTTTGACAATTCTACCCAATTGTTATCCCTGCTTGTTGGATAATTACCCTACTAACAAGGATATCAATTAGTTTATTAAAAGGTACAATTACTAGTTGACCGCGGCTTCGATCGTGTTAAATTCGGGGTAACACAGTCCCCTTTTCTGATTTTCAAGGACCTGTTACACCTTATTTATTGCAATAGCTAAGCTAAATTTCTCCTTTTCTTCCCTCTTTCTCCCTCATTTCTCACTTTTTTAAGAAAACTAGCCTATGTCCGTCTCCAGGGTCCCAACTATCTTTGTACCAAAAGTCATCAAAATCGGTTTAGCCATTAAAGCGTGAAGAGATAACAAACAAACAAACAAACTCACTTTCGCTTTAATATTAGTAAGGATACACTGAAACATGAAATAACACATAAAAATGATCATTTTGAGTTTTTAACAAAACAAAATTGTCATTTCGATTGCATAACGATACGAATTCATGAGATAGAATAGCTTACTGAATAGTCAAGTATATTGTATTACATAAATCCAATTTCCGTAGAACTTGAATGTAATTTTCAGGTATTATTATTGTTGTAAGCAACAGTTTGAGCTTACCACCCGTGTGAGGAGGTTTTCAGAGGGTTCTTCAGTTGTTTTCCCACCCTTGTGGAGGGAGGTTGTCGCGACGCTGTAGAACCTTACTCCCGCAAAATTTCGTGTTTATTTTAAACCTCTATCTTTATTGTGAAAATTTAAATCGTTTGTGCGTCTTTTAGAACAATGGGTAAGATTTATTTCGTTATTAAAATTTTATATTGACACCATTTTGTTATCTTCATATTTTTGCATGAAACCCTAGAGAGTTATTGGAGTAATATTTTATGGAATTGTTTTAGAATTTCCATTTAGTTTTGATAAAGAATATTAGATATGAGGAATGTTTGTTTGTATTGCGGTTAACCACGTTAATAAGGATGACATAAGTCAGTGTTTGAAAGCAGTATAGTCGGGGCTGCAGTTGATTGAAATTTTCATGCTGTAATAATAAATATTCACATTTTAAGAAGGAGGTCGTTGCTAAATTATATCAGCCGCTCAGGTTAATGTTTAGGTTAAGCCGCGCTTGCCTAAATTGGTCTGTAGATGGGTGACCACCCGTTACATACCGAGTCTCCTCCGTGCCTCGGAAAGCACGTTAAGCTGTTGGTCCCGGCTGTCATTTGTAGATCTTTGACAGTCGGTATAGATGTCGTTATAGTTAGTAGTATCCTAAAAAACTGACAACAGCCTAGTATTACCTGGGGGTATCGTATTACCCAGTACCTACTGACTTTGTTGTGGAGATTGAATAGGCACTTGCTTTTTGTGAGGATGGATGTTTGGATGTCAAACAATAGTTGTCAAAACACATATTTATATCACCCTTGTTCTGAATAGTTACAGTACTGATAGCAACATCTGTGTGACTCGTCTCCTAGTTATTATTTTGTTTTTGCAATATTTTTTTATATATTTTTTTTTTACTCTTGTATAGATTCTTTTCTACCAATTCGTTGTGAATGAGTGGACATGGTTGGCCTTGTAGATTCTTAGACGCTTGTTAACTTTGGTAACGTATTATTTTATTTTACTTTTTTTATAGTAAGCAATGACTTATTGTCGGGCCTACACTGTCCTCTCATGCTTAAGTACTAACGCTGTAACAACAACAACATTGTAAAACTAAATGATTTTAAAATAGTAACCATGGAGTTTCTTGCCGGTTCTTCTCCTTAGGAAACGACCAACCCGAACCGTGCATCTTTTCTCGACGTTTTATAAGTGCCCATGTAGGCCTATGTAAAATAAAAATATTTTGATTTTGATTTTTGATTTTGATGTATGGATTTTTGTTACACTTTCACGTCAAAACGGCAGAACGGATCTTGATGAAATTTGGCACAGAGGTAAATTATAGTCTGGAATAACACAAAGGATACTTTTTTTTCGATCACAACGCGGGCCCGGGTCTCCAGCTAGTATGCACATAAATATAATTTATGATATTATTTACACAGAGAAATTAATTACCTGTTTTAACAAATATCCCTTCGTGTGTGAAGAAATTGTATTTAACTATGAGAAATCCAGATTATAAAAGATAAATGTAAAACTATCGACTGCCTCGTTGGTTGAGTGGTTGCAAGCGTGACTGTTGAGCATTAGGTTGTATGTTCGATTCCCGGTTCTGGCAAAGTGCTATTGGTCCTGCCAAAGTTGCGTGTTGTTCGAAAGAGAGACCGCGGTCCCGGAACATAAACGGCAAAAGAAGGAACAGGGATGGGTTTTAGTCAGCAAAAGTCTGCTATTTCCTAGAGCGGGGAAAGTTATTTAATGATTTCCCCATCCCTAAAAAAAGCAGGTCAAAGTCGTAAATATTAATAGCGATCTCGATTAAGAGCTAAGGTTTTTCGGCTAAGCCTGTCGAGCTAGACATTAATACTAATTTCACGCTAATATATTATTATAAAGTTAATCCTTACTTCCTTACTAATATTATAAAAGCGATAGTGAGTTTGTTTGTTACGTCTTCACGCTTACATGGCTAAACCGATTTTGATGAATTTTGGTATAGAGATAGTTGGGACCCTGGAGATGGACATAGGCTACTTTTTTGAAGTGGGATATGAGGGAGAAAGAGGGATCAAAACCGAGAACTTAGCTTAGCTATTACAATAAATAAGGCGCAAGGGCAAAAAATACAGGTAGCAGGTACCTGCAACTCAGGAAAAAAGGAACTGTGTTACCTCGAATTTAACGCGAGCCAAGCCGCGGGAAAAAGCTAGTAGTTTATAAAGTGTATACTTATTTGTTACTCTTTCGCTCTAAAACGTCTGGTCCGATTTAGATGAAATATGACATGTTAGAAGATAAAATCTTGTAATAAAATTATTTTTGTTATTTTTATCCCGGTCTACTAACTACAGTACTTTCACAAGTTTTTATGCCTTGTGACTGGGACTGTAGCTTCATCTTTTTGTTTTGACATTCAAAAGTGCCTGTAACGGTCTAATTGAAACAAATGGTTTGAGTTTAAACATATTATAAAGCACTAGCTGCGCTCCGCGGTTTCACTCGCGTGGTGATAGAATATACAATATATCTTTATGAATTGTAGCCTGTGTTATTCTGATATGTAGTAAGCTATATTACTGTAAAGTTTCATTAAAATACATTCAGTAGCTTTTGCGTGAAAGGGTAACAAACATCCAAACAAACTTTTGCGTTTATAATATTACTAACTTCAGCCCGCGGCTTCGCTTGCGTTAAATTCGGGGTAACACAGTTCCCGTTTCCTGATTTGCAGGTACCTGCTACCTGTAGTTTTTGACCTTGCGCCTTATTTATTGTAATAGCAATAATAGCAAAGCTAAGTTTTCCCTTTTCTTCCCTCTTTCTCTCTCATTACTTACTTTAAAAAAAAGTTAGCCTATGTCCGTCTCCAGGGTCCCAACTATCTATCTCTGTACAAAAATTCATGAAAATCGGTTCAGCCATTTAGGCGTGAAGACGTAACAAATAAACAAACAAACTCACTTTCGCTTTTATTATATTAAGTAAGGATAGTAGGATTCAGCCCGGTTATGTCAAATAATGTTAATTAATGCGTAGGTTGTACTTCTAACTATTCAGAAATAGCTGTAAGAATTTACACGCACCGCCGTCGTCAAAGCCACTTAAGGCGCTGTACAAAGCAAACACTTCGTAAAACGACTAGTTTTTCGTCGCAAAGTTAGCCGTATCTGTACATGCCACTAGCCAAAAAAATTACCGTGTATAGTTCAATACATAAAGTAAAGAGTTACACAAAATAAGTTTACAAAAGTGCTAGGAAAAAAAAATGTTTAAAAGGCCAAGAAAAAAAATTTTTCGTCTCGAAATTCTCAATTTTTTCAGCGACAACCATCATATTTTTTATATCTATAACAAAGAAAGACTATAACAAAGATAGACTAAAGAGATATCTAAAATTTTGAGCTGTATTTTTTTATATTCAATAAAAACTGCAAAATGACCTACATTTTGGCGGACAAGAAATTCAAATAAAATCAAACACCGAAATATTTTCGACCTTATTTCTATTCTTTCGATGCAATACTGTCGTGTACTTGTGTCAGACCATGCCTAGTATGCAGCTAGCGTCACTTTCGTGAATACCTAAAGATTAGCTTATTGCCGCGCCTTAACCAATGCGTAGGTTGTACGTCTAACTATTCAGAAATAGCTGTAAGAATTTACACGCACCGCCGTCGTCAAAGCCACTTAACTTAGCCGTGTCTTATTTCGTTGTTCTTTTACTTCTCATAACTCAAGTCACCGTCTCGATGAAAGATGTCAACTTAATTTGATAAAACTTCGTCGAAGAAATATTTTTAATGGATTACCGATATTTGATTACTTAGTCAAGATGAATTCTACATAAGTACGTAGGTACTACGTACGGTAGGTAGGCTAGGTACTAAACTGGGTACTTAATGGTTATTTTCACATAACATTACCCTTGTAAACCACGTAGGTTTAGGCAGTGATGTAACTAATAGTGCTCCCTTTTATTGCGGATGGGACATCTTCAAATAACTACCCCCGCTCTGGGCGGAGCGGGGGGAGCGTTAGACTGGTACTGACTATAACCCACCCATGTTCCTTCTATTGCCCTTTATATTCCGGGGCGCGGTATCTCTATCGAACAACCTGCAACCCCTGTAGGCGGTGGCCCTGGCAGGCCCCTCTGCTTTGCTGACATCTCTTTGAGGCACACGTGGTACGCTAACGCGCCGTCGACACGGCCTGTCGTCAAAAGACGGACGGGCGCTCGTCTACGGTGACCGGGAGTCGTCTCGCGACACCCGACGCTCAGAGCGTTTCCCGCGGCGGGACTCTGACCTTGTAACACATAAAAAGCTCCCTGATGCGTTGCGCTGAACTAGAACAATATGGTATTAATAGAATGTCTATTTGATTTAAAGGTAATATTGGAAGTGGGTAGGTGTGATTGATAAACAAGCTGTCCCTGGAAGTTAAAGACATTAGTCGAATAGGGACATGGATGAAGACATTCCAATATTTATGATCGCAGCTTCCGCCCGAGATATCGAAAAATTATCCTATGTGTTATTCCAGACTATAATCTGCCTCTGTGCCAAATTTCATCAAGATCCGTTTTGACGTGAAAGAGTAACAAACATCCATACATCCATCCATCCATCCACCCTTATAAACATTCGCATTTATAATATAAGTAGGATTATGCGCAGTGATTGAACAAACTAAAATTCGACATAACTTTTTAACCGTAAATAATTTTACCTCTTTCTAACAAATAAATAGTAGAGAAATGACCTTGACCACCCCCTATTTGATTTTATCCTAGCTTCTAGGAACACCCTGTATATGTATATTTTTTACATAAATTATACATATCTTCTTTATTTCTTTGTTATATAAACTCTTTTGCAAAAAAAACGGGCACTTTAGATTTTTTTCTCTACTTCAATGAAGAAGATCAAGAAATAGGTTTTATTAATTTGACGATATATTGGCATATTATTTGAAGCATCCTGGCATGATTCTTTACGTTCTAAATATAAAATTTGGAATTAAGAAAAGAAAAATAATGATTATTGTGGATTTTTTCTAAAATTGCTTTACTAATGGCGCGAATTGCTGAAACGATTTTTAACTGATTACGATATTTTAAAACTTTTTGGATATTTTCTGCAAATTAAACAATTTAATCTCTCTTTTTACGTTAAACACCACTTTTTGATATGAGTGATAAAGTGATAAGGGCCGGTAAAATTATAGCCCTACTTGAAGAAGGTTGTTCGCAAACTTACGTGTCGCAGCGGCTAAATGTGAGTCGTTCAACTGTTCAGAGGACTTGGCAACGGTATCAAGAGACCGGTTCGGTCAAAAGAAGATCCGGTTCGGGAAGAAAACGATGCATAGAACCAAGAGATGACCGCTTTTTGGTGAGTCAGGCGTTGCGGAATCGTAAGGCGTCAAGTGTGGACCTGAAGAGAGCCTTGAAGAAGTAAGAGGAGTAGAAGTTAGCTTGTGGACGGTCAGGAGGAGGCTTTTGGCTGCCAATATCAGGAGCTACCGCCCAGCTCGGGGCCCTAAATTACTCCGTGAGCACCGTGTTGCTCGACTTCAGTTTGCTCGGAACTGTGCTTCATGGACTCTGGAGGACTGGAATAAAGTATTGTTTTCTGATGAAGCTAGAATCTCTTTGTGTGGAGAGGACCGACGCCGGCGAGTGCTGCGAAGACCACGGGCACGCCATGCGGAAGTGTGTTTCGAAGAAATCACTCCTTACGGTGGAGGATCCGTTATGTTTTGGGCAGCAATTAATTTGACGGAGCGTACGGAGTTAGTTTTAATAGAAAATGGAACATTACATGCACACCGGTACATAATGGAAGTCCTAATTCCATATGCACAACCCACATTGACAGCACTCGGGGAAGATTCCATTTTTATGGACGACAATGCTCGCCCGCACCGTTCTGGCGACTTGGAAGCGTACATGCAAGAAGTCGGGATCCGTCGTTTAGATTGGCCAGCTTGAAGTGCTGACCTCAATCCAATTAAGCATGTCTGGGATGTTCTAAAGAGACGGGTAAGATCAGTGCAACCTGCTCCACAAAACATCAGGGAGCTAAAAAGAGTCATTGCAGAAGAGTGGGAACGTATTCCTCAAAACGTTATTAAAAACATCGTAGAAAGCATGCCCAGAAGGATTCAAGCTGTGATTTCGGCAAGAGGAGGTCACACTCGTTATCTTCTCTTTATTGCCGACCACTTCTTATTGTTTGGGCGTGTACATCGGTTTTAAAGAATCCATCGTTTTTTTTCTTTTTATTGCCCGAATTCACTTCGCGCGCATTAATTTACACAATTATAAGTATACAGACTACGTCAAATAAATAAATTTCATTTAATTAACTCAAATCGACCTTAGAACGTAAATTTTCTTAGGTGCCCGTTTTTTTTTGCAAAAGAGTGTATGTACGTACGTATTTTATTGTGAATGTGAAGACCATGTGAATCATTACTTTTATTTAGGTACCTACTTTGTTTGTTTTTGACGATTGTCTGGCAGTTTGAGTACTATGCCACCTTCACGAATGTCCTTTTTTGGAATTGTTCGTCGTATCGTTGAGCTCCTTGGGTTATTAGTCGAGCTACACGATAACTGACTTGCTATGCTTGCACTGACTGGACAGGTCCACTCAATCTGTGTGGTGCTTTCTTAAAAAGACACTTTCAGACACTAATCTGCATAGTCCTCATGTGAGTTGAACAAGATTTTTGTCTGGTCCTTAAAAGAGACTATGACAGCTTAGTTTGTTTCGGCTGTTTCTTCTCAGAGTAGTCGGGTCCGAAACATCGGCCTCATCTAGTTTTTAAAAAAGACGTGTAAAAGTGTTTGTGAAAACCTACTTACAAAATAAACATCATATATCGTACGTGAGCAAAACCGCGGGTGCACCTAATTCCAAATAAGAGTGAAGGAGATCAATCTTTATTCTCATAGATAATGTATATGTTACTGTAAAAGCCCGAACTACGGTTAATCTTAAGATTTTCCAGTAAAACCTAAGATTTACCGTTTATGATTGGTAAATGTCCATAATAGTTTGGGATTCGAACTTTTACCAACATTCACTTGGTCAATCTTAGGATTTACATTAAAGGAACGGTAAATGTCGAAAAAAATTGGGTCCACCCTTTATAGCAGAACTTTTTATGTCATAATTTTATTTTGCATAACAACGGATAGCATAAACTTTATTTCGCAGAAAATTGTTTGGCAGCACTCATTACACGTACATTCAAAACTCATAATTTTGTAAGTCAGAATCATCTCTAGACATATTTCATCATAATATTTAAAACTAGAAACATCATATCGCAGAAAGTTCACAGTCAGAATCGTCTTTTGGCATATATTTCATATCGATAATTGTACGCGTTTCTGAATGGTTCGCACACACCTTGACTTGTTAGCTGAATGAAAGTCACGGATAGCTAAAGATGATTGTTTATTGATTGAACTTAACTACCACGTAACTATTGCTAAATGTATAATGTTTGAATGAGTACCGCTGTGTATGATCGCTGATTGTGTACTGTCGCCTTACACTATAATTTGTGCAAGGTGACGGAAAAGTGCTGATGTATGCAATGCGCGCGTGCCATGTACGATGCATGACTCGTACATATTCCCGGGCGAGAAAGATGCTAGTGGATGATGAGAGTGAGTTACAAAGTGCTTAAATGCTAAACTTATAAATTTCACCCAAGTTACAATTCATGACTTAAATCTATTCTTAATATATAACTAGACTTAGTCACTATCACCAGACACCGGTTTGGTGAATGCAGGCGGTGTCCTCTTGTGGCGCTTGATACTGTTGAGTAGGCTCGAAAAGTTTCTTAACTCCACCGCCTCTTCTGGTTGTCTCGAGTCTCTAGTGCGTGGCGTCGGAGCGACGAAGGGTGCCTCGCGCTGTGTACGCACTGGCGGGGGCGCCGGAGGCTGCGTCCCGAAGTCCGACTGTAAGTTGGTGCTTCTCTGCCGACGACGATAGACCCACCGACACAGATAAACTGCTACTGCTAGTACGGCGCCAGCCATCAACACGTAGATTGCTGAATATTGATGGATATCGTGGTTTGAAATCCCTGTGTTCAAGGCGTTTTCTGATTTCATCTGCTCGATCTGTTCCTTGATGTGCCGCAATGCAGTTTCGTGATCGGTGTCGTTGATTTCAAATGGTGGCAAGGAGACGTTGAAGAAATGGTTGATGGGTGCGATTTGTTGTGATTTCAGGTCAACCGCAGTTTTAATCTCTGAGTATCCCAGTTTGTGTGACAAAACGGTAAAGTCTTCGCCTTTAATTACGCAATCTGAATCCAATACTATGACCCCGGCTTTAACGATTTGTGTTGCGGTAATCTGATGCTCGCATATGACTCGAAGTGCGCATTGTCCGCAACAATAATAAAGGTAAGTATTTATTTTGTTCAGTTCCATCCAATTATTACGACATGCTGCTGTGTTTGTTAGACATCTGTTTGTACCTTTATCTTTGATACACATGCTATCTTCTGACTTAAACTGGAAAATGGGTTTTCGGGAGTGACAGAGGCGCGTAGATTCATCGTATTGGACACATTGTTGTATGTCTCTAGCCGTCATTGCCAGATAGGTGTCTTTGCGTAAGTTGATTGCGATGTAATCCGATATTGGCACGACGGCGACCGTTGTGTTACCATGTTGTTGTGGTATTGAAATGAGTTGGTATAGGTCATAGCTCTCTCTATTGACCAGTGGTATTCTGATTTCAAATATGAGGTACTGCTGTGTTACCCTTGTTTTGACCTTCAGAAGGTGGTAAATTTTTGATAGTTCTGTCTGTATGTTTTCTATCGGTAATGATAACTCTCGCGATAATTGTCCTGAGATTATGCTGCGTTGGTCTCGTAATTGCTTCGGCGTAAGTAAATGGACGCTAAACATTCCATGATGAATATCTGTGATTGTGTCGATAACTGTATCTTGTATGGATTTTAGCTTCGTTAACATATTTGTAGCTATGATGGTGGACAGTGCTAGCTCGCTCTTTACTTCTTGTTCCTGCAAATTTCTGTTCAATATATTGGTTGCCTTCGTCAGGTTGTTTAGATGTTGATTGATGGCCTTGTGTTGCCGATTGATTGTCTCTTCAGTTCTCTTGAGTAAATTGTATTCTGCTTCTACTACTGAGGTCTGGTTTTTCCACAAGAGTGCTAAGTGATTCTCGTTTCCTTTTATAAGAGCAATATCTTGTTTGTATTGGTCGGCGAAACGTTGATCCAGAACTCCAAATAAACTGTTAGCGACGTAGCCCACACCATCGATGAGGCCTCGCCGCCGTCGTGTGCGTTCTTCAAAATGCTGGCTCAGTAACATTCCATTGTAGTACTTCAGTTCGTCATGAGAGTGACGTAGTTGTAGTAGGATGATGTCGCATAATGTTTTGTCTGTTTCTCTCTCACATACACCGTTTATTTGTTTGAGGTATTTGTCGCAGGTTGCCGAACCGTCCCAGTAAGGGTTCATGTCGTAGTACACGATGAGTTTCCATTCGTCTCGAATGAACTGCATGTTTGAGATTCGATCAAAATAGAGTGCTTTGTGTATTGTTGTCAAACTATATGGGGATGTTGACTGTTCGTGCCCAAATATGGATGTCATGAAGAGAAACAGTGTAATGATAGTTGCTATCAGATTAGACTTCGATCCAAGTCTTTGTTTTGCTTGTTTTTTGGTCTTGATATTTTGGCAGTCTGACCTTTTCCCTGTCTGCTCGGGTAGTGATTGGTGATCTGTCTGATCAGATACCAGCACCGATAGTTTAATCACTGGGCGCTTGAGGTACCCGTTTTGTGTTTTTAGGGTTACAACCCTGACCAATCCATCGCTACCGGGATGTAGCTCAGTGACTCTGCCTAGAGCCCATCTTCCCGCGGGGAGGTTAGGCTCGTGAATGATGACCACGTCATTTACTTGAAGGTTTTTCTGAGGTCTCTTCCATTTACTCCTTGTTGAGAGTGTTGCAAGATACTCGGATTGCCACCTCTTCCAAATGTCTTGGAAAATGTTCTGTGTCCGCTTCCATCTTGTTCTTTCATCTTGTTCGGTGTCTAAGATAGTCAGCATGGGGCCGCTGCTCAAAAAGTGTGATGGAGTTAGATAATTCAAATCATCTGGGTCCTCTGTGAGTGCGCACAGCGGCCGACTGTTGAGACATGCTTCGAGTTGAGCAAGTAAAGTGCTGTATTCTTCAAAAGTGAGTTTTTGTTCGCCAACAACACGTCGAAGATGATGCTTCAGACTCTTTACCGCTGCTTCCCATAGGCCTCCTGCGCTTGGCCAGGCGGGAGCATTAAAACGCCAATGAATTCCCAACTCGTTTATCTCTGTATGAAACTCTTCGTTGAATGTTTTGAGAAGTTCTGATGATCCCTGCTGCAGGGCTCTATTGGCTCCAACAAAATTGGTGCCATTGTCACTGTAGATATGATGTGGCTTTCCCCGACGTGAAGACATGCGTTTTAGAGCAGCTAAGAACGCAGATGAGCTCAGGTCTGAAACGAGTTCAAGGTGCACAGCTTTGGTCACCATGCACACGAACACCGCGATGTATCCCTTACTTGTCTTGACTCCTCGCCCTTTATTGAGCTTCACGTCGACGTATCCCGTGAAATCAACGCCGGTGTGCTGAAATGGACGAGAAGGATTGCTCCGAGATCCAGGTAAGTCCCCCATCAGTTGTTTTGGTATGACAGCTTTATGTTTCTTACACGTAATGCATGCATGCAAGCGCTTCTTTACAGCTCTGTTTCCGCCTAATATCCAGTAGTTTTGTCTGATACTGGCGAGCGTCGTCCGGGCCCCCGCATGAAACGTGCGGCGGTGGGCTTGGTCGATAATTAAGTCAGTAATGTGGCTGCTGTGTGGGATAATCAATGGATGCTTCATATCTTCGTCAATATTCGCATGTTTGAGTCTGCCTCCCACTCTCAAAAGGCCATCCTTGTCCAAAAATGGGTTAAGGCACAAAGTTTTACTTTTGTTGGGAACTTGCTCCTGTTTTCGCAGCTTGCTGATTTCTTCTGAAAACTGCGTCTCTTGTACATATTTTATAACCATATGTTTTGCGGTGTCTAATTCCTTTCCATTCAAGTAGGCAGTGCGCTCGCTGTGACGTCGTGTGATACGTAGCACCCAAGCCAACACGCGCACGGCGCGTGTCAAATTGCTGTTTCTGTGTAGTATGGAATCTATAACATCAGCGCTTTGAGTCTGACATATTGTGGTGTAGCTTTGTTTTGATTTTCGCTCCTCTTCATTGGTGATGTAGATGCTCTTCTCCGCTACAGTTGTCTCATCGAATCCGGGGAGGAATTGCGGGCCGCTCCACCACAGGTTATGTTCCTTCAATTGCTCTGTTGTGATGCCACGGCTGGCACAATCAGCTGGGTTGTTAGCTGATTTTATGTAATGCCAATTTTCTGATGGTATGACGTCTCTGATTTGTTTGACTCTGTTTGCTACGAATGGTGTCCAGCGGTTGATGTTGCCTTGAATCCAGCCGAGAACTGCGGTGGAGTCACACCAACCAAAAATTTTAATTTTTCGTCCGTTGAGGGCTTGCAGTATTCTTCGCATGAGTGTTGTAAGTAAGTGCGCCCCACTCAGCTCCAGACGTGGTAAAGTAAGCTTTTTGTTTTCTGGCACAAGTCTTGTTTTTGCAGCGACGAGTGTAATGTTAGTATCAAGTCTACAATACACGACACATGCGTATGCTGTTAATGATGCGTCGCAGAAGCCGTGCAGTTGAATTGTGTCCTGCTCTCCTGTCTGATACCATCTTCGAATTTTAAACTGGCTAATGTTTTGTAGCTCCGCTTTGATTTTTTCCCACTCGGTGCTTATTTCAACCGGAAGCTGGTCGTCCCATTGAATGTTGGCCAACCAAACTTGTTTGAATAAAAGTTTCAACTTTGTTGTAACCGGAGCTAACCAACCGAGTGGGTCAAATATCTTTGAAATATCTGACAATAATGAGCGTTTTGTATGTTTTCCTGTAGACTTTGTTTCGCCGATTTTTAGCTCGAACGAGAATGTGTCTTCATTGGGGTTCCATTTCAATCCGAGCGTTTTTGTTGATTCTGCTTGCTTGAAATCGAATGATGGTTGATTTGAGGACGCTCTGATGACGTTTTGAAGTAATTCTTCGCTGTTAGCCGACCATTTACGTAAATTGAAACCTCCCGACTGTAGTAACTGAACCAAATCGCCTTGCAGCTGTTTGGCTGATGACAACGTGAAGCTTCCACTTACAAGGTCGTCCATGTAGAATTCTTCTTGCAACGCTTGTGCTGCCCTGCTGTGCTGATACTTGTGGCCTTCATCAGCTGCCAACTGTTTCAAAGTCATCATAGCTAAGAATGGGGCTGCTTTCATGCCATAAGTGACTGTTGTGAGCTGATATTCACGTAAACGTTGGTCAGGACAGTTTCTCCATAGTATCTTCTGATAGGGCTGATGCTCAGTGTTGCAAAGTATCTGTCGATACATTTTTTCTATGTCCGCCGTATAAGCGAACTGATATTGCCTCCATCGCAAGATTAATGACATGAGGTCTTGCTGTAAATTCGGGCCACGCTTCATGAGGTCGTTCAAAGTGTAGCCCGTGGACGTTTTCGCCGATGCGTTGAATACTACTCTCAATGCCGTAGTTGCTGAATCGGCGCGTTGAACGCAATGGTGCGGTAAATAACAAGTCGGTGTCTCGTTACTAGTACACTCGACCATATGATTTAGTGCTTGATATTCATGAATGAACTGCTTGTATGCGTCTGCTAATTGAGGCTGTTTGCAAAATTTTCTCTCCAGTTGCCTAAATTGTGCCAAAGCCATGGGTTTGGTAGCTCCTAGCTTGTCTTGATAGTTTGGTTCGAACGGTATCTCAACAATGTAACGACCTTCTCTATCGCGAGTTGTTGTGTTCTGGTAGTGCTGCAAACAATCCAGGTCATCCTGTGACATTCCCGAGCCTTCTGCTATGTCCTCTACTGTCCAAAATTGTTTAATGTCTTCGATGTTATTTATGACAACGTTGCATTGAAATGTTGTTTGCACGTTTCCGCATAATATCCAGCCCAACCGTGTTTGCTGTGCGACTGGTTGTGAACTATTGTGCCTGATGATACCTTCTTGGATTATGTTTGAGTATGTCTCAGCCCCGAGTAAAATATCTACAGGACGACTCTCATTAAACTCTGGATCAGCCAATGTTATATTTTCTATAAATGTCCATGATTTTGGTTTTATGAACGTTTTATTAGGCAAATTGTTTATCAAATTTCGCATAATAAAAACATCGGTGTGAAATGTATAATCACCGTGAATGGCACTGCACGTGATTCGAATGACGCCTTTGCAATTATTTTCTTTCGCCCCGACACCGAATATGACCCCTTTGCAGCGGCCACGGGGTATCCGTAGTTTCTGTGCTGCTTTTTCCGTTATCAGGGATGTTTGTGAACCTTGATCAACGAGCGCTCGTAAAGTTATCAGAGACCCATCGTATGCTTTCACTTTGATCAATGCTGTGGTAAGCAGAGTTTCTGATACATCTTCTTGAGACACGTGGTTGCTGCTGTCACTTGTTGTTATCTTGCTATCAGTGCCAGCTGTTGTTTGCTGCACTGAGTTGCTGTTTGATTTCTGCCCACCCCCATTGCTGTATGCGTCGTGAAGCAAGGTATTATGATCTGAGTTGCAGACGCGGCACTTTTTTCTTGATGCACATTCCTTGCTATTTGTATGTACGTTTAGGCAGTTTTTGCACAAATTGTATTTCGCAACTGCCTTCCGTTTTGCGTCAGGCTGTAATTCGAGAAATGTTTTGCACGAAAACATCCTGTGTTCTTGATTGCAATGTGGACATTTTGTTGGACTTTCATTATCTTTTGTCAATGAATTTGATTTAAACTTATTGTTTTTGTTCTGATTTGCGCTGAATGCCTTATAAGAATGAAATTTCTTGTTTGTCTGTGTAGGCTCCGACTGAGATGATTTTGTTGTTTCTGGCTTACGACGAGATGTTTCCCATGATGTAAATTTTCCCTCTAGGAAATCCAGAAAATCTGCTATGTTTGGTAGCTCGCGCGGCTCGGCCAGTGACTCTAGGTAGTCGTTTTGAGTTACCGTATCCATTTTTTGTGAAAGCAGATGTACCAACAAGGGGTCCCACGATGACGTGTCTACACCAAGGTTCTTGATTGCATTGATGCATTCTGTTGTCGTATCGTGGAGTTTTTTGACTGATGCTGCTGATAAATGTTGAGTGATAGGAACAGCTAGCAATGCATTGAGATGTGACGTGAAGATCAGTTTTCTGTTGTTATATCTACGGTTGAGGATCTCCCATGCAGTCTCATAATTTTCCGAACTGATTGATAGATGCTGAATAAGTTTCTCGGCTTCGCCTTTTACTTTGCTTTTGAGAAACTGCATTCTCTGTGCGTTAGAAAGAGACGGACTAGAATGGATTGTCTCAACAAATAAATCTTTGAATGCTGTCCAGTTTTCATAGCTACCACTAAATGCTGGAATTTCGATCTTCGGAGTCGACTTCTCTCGGTGAGTAACTGACCACATCTTGCAGTTGATGGTTGCCTTCATCTCGTTGTAAACGAGTTCGCACGTGTTGTAAGACATCTCGTATTGCACGTTGCCTTCGTTAGGCAAACTGTCGAGTTCCCAGTAAAGTGAATCAACCGCTTTCCACCTGGTTTCTAACACTTTTAAGGCGTCTTCATACTGCCAATTTTCTTTGAGGAGGTCCACGTTGATGTTTGATGCGGTTCTTTGGAAGGCTTTGATATTGCTTCTTTGTTTGCGTAGCATTTCGTCTGTTTTGCTGTTACCCGCGATCTCCGCTACTTCAGGCACCTTTATTGACAGGGGTGATTGGTTACCTTGCTCTTGAAGGAGTTTCGGCTCCGATGACTGCGAGGTTGATGGTGCGGGCTCAAAATTAAAGCCTGCTGGCTTTAATACGGGTGAAGCAGGTTTTACTTCTTGAGTTAAATACTTGATTAAGAATTCCCTAGTGCTTCTGTAAAACTGTTTTGTCTGTTCATAGGAATCTTGCACAAAGTATTGATGAGATGGATTTTCGCGCTCACTAATTTTCTCGTGGTTATTTTGAAATTCTGCCCAATACTTGTCGAGAATGTCTATTTTTCTCTGCACACTGTCGGGAGTCCTGCGGCTTACTCCTTCTTTCTTGAAGTTGACCAGAAGTTTCTGCATTGCCTCCATGACTTGATATTGAGTTTGAATAACTGACTCCATGATCGGAAAATTATTGGTACGGGAAAATTCACCGAAGATGTTGTAGCAGTAGACGTCTTCTCTGCTGGTTTGTTAATAACAGGCACTCAGTGTAGCTCACCCTCCTGTACGTTATGTGCAACGTCTCAATGTTACTGGTGAGACCCGCTTGTGGGAGGCCAATAACACCGATTTGCTAACGTACCTGGGATATTCCACGCTAAGGACTCTGCTGATGCTCGAAGGACCATAAAGATGTACGCGTTTCTGAATGGTTCGCACACACCTTGACTTGTTAGCTGAATGAAAGTCACGGATAGCTAAAGATGATTGTTTATTGATTGAACTTAACTACCACGTAACTATTGCTAAATGTATAATGTTTGAATGAGTACCGCTGTGTATGATCGCTGATTGTGTACTGTCGCCTTACACTATAATTTGTGCAAGGTGACGGAAAAGTGCTGATGTATGCAATGCGCGCGTGCCATGTACGATGCATGACTCGTACAATAATCATTACACGACAGAATTGTCATATCGCAGAAAGTTTGTAGTTAGAATCATCTTGGTCATTATTATCTTTGAAATAATGTCATTTAATTCAATAAATAATTATCCTAATCTAAATAGTTCAGTTCCGAGTAACCTACTAAAAACAATCTTTTTTTTTCTATTAATGCAAGTCGTTTCTGCCACTCGCCGGCCGCGCGTCACAGTTTTAACCTAACCTAACCTACCCATTTCTTTTTTTTTAAGGAATTATCATCTAGATACTTCAGTTTCGGGTAACCTACTAAAATAAATATCTTTTTTTTATTTTATTCCCAAAAAATCTTATTTTTGCCTTAATATTTTTTGTACAATTGTAACTCACTGTATCAGTTTACGCCAACATATTGGAAACTCAAAATAAATAACAAACATGGTAAATACCCGGTTTTAACCGTTAATAATAATTTTATTGACCATGTCAGTTTAAAGACTGAATGCCTATTAAGGTTATTCTTAATGAAATTCTGCATCTGCATAGCATGAAAAGTGAAATTATACCAAATAATCATCGCTCTAAATGAACATTATGCTAAACGATATAATGCTAAATTTGAACTCTGCCAATCGTAATTATACTAAATCATCTACTAAACCATCTTAAAAGTATGCCATTGTAAATTCGGAGTTTTAAACATTATGCTAAACGATAAATATATCAAATAATTTTTACGCCTTATTATTATTCCTAAAACCAACATTTACCAGTCTACATTGGTAAAACCTAGCATGTACTGAATTGAAATGGTAAAAGTCCGAAAAAGTCGTCCCTTCATAATAAATACTTACATTTACCAACTCATGTCGGTAAATCTTAGGTTTTACTGGAAAATCTTAAGATTTACCGTAGTTCGGGCTTTTACAGTAACATATACAAATATTTTGCTTCAAAAAGGCGTTAAAAAGATTGATGAATTTTTCGAGTGATCCCGAATATTCGCAAGAAAATACACAATGGCATGATAGAATCAAGATACGTAGACGTTTTGTACATACTTAACAATATAAGAAAATATTCCGGAACAGCAAAATCACTAGAACGACCATTAATAAATGACCCACACGTTCAAACCCTTTTTATCCGTAATTTGACAA
Source organism: Ochropleura plecta (assembly GCA_905475445.1). Lineage (NCBI taxonomy): Eukaryota > Metazoa > Arthropoda > Insecta > Lepidoptera > Noctuidae > Ochropleura > Ochropleura plecta. The sequence continues at coordinate 3,815,763 of FR997735.1, forward strand.
AGTTAGGGGTCAAAACAAATTGGTTCATTTTTATTCTTTGGACTCAGGCCAAACGGTTGTTTTAAGTTATTTTCTTGTTCCGTTGGTATCCCATTTGTATATTATATTACTTAGAATTTGCTCAGAATATATGGACGAATTACTTACAAGGTTACCCAGTATCCCTTCTAGTAAGTATTTACGTTTGAGTACCACTATGTCAAAATGCTCTAAAACATTCCTAGCCGAAAAGAACATGACCTCTTTGACGGAAAATATTCTGTACTAGTTTTTGCCCGCGGCTTCACTCGCGCTAAATTCGGGGTAACACAGTTCCCCATTTCCTGATTTGCAGGTGCCTGCTACCTATAGTTTTTGCCCTTGCGCGTTATTCATTTCACACTTTTTGAAAAATAATAGCCTATGTCCGTCTCCAGGGTCCCAACTATCTCTATGCAAAAATTCATCGAAATCGGTTCAGCCATTTAGGCGTGCAGACGTAACAAACAAACAAGCAAACTCACTTTCGCTTTAATAATATTAATAACGTTTTTTTTAACACTGTATATTTTATGTATATTTTGAAACTCTTTTCGTTCCCTTAAATAACAAAATAACTATTTCCAATTTTGAAATTGTTCGAATTGATATGTGCGTTTAGTGCGTTTAGTTCGCACCTGTTTTTTTCTATTATTCCAATGATCCGCAGATTCGTACTAAAAAAAGAACTACTTTCACGTGTCCACGGAAAACATTTTAACGACATTTTTGTATCCGACACATTCGCAGCTGGATTTTATTGTACCTTTTAATGACTACAATATCTTACGCGTGAATAGACTTGCAATTTATCTTTGTTACTTTATTACTGTACACATAAATAAACTTTTACTGACGGGGATAGGCAGAAATTATATATAGCCCGCTGTGACGAAATTCACATCGCTCTGGCGGGAGGTTTTAACCTTAAGGCATCCATAGGATGCCCCGGGTGCCGGGCGCCGCGAGACGACTCCCGGCCACCGTAGATGCGGGCCTGTGGTTGGTGAGCAATGGGTAGCTCGCCGTCCGTCCGTCGATTGACGACAGGCCGTGTCGACGGCGCGTTCGTGTTTCACGCGCGCCTCAAAGAGAGTCTGCAAAGCAGAGGGGCTTGCCAGGGCCTCCGCCTGCCGGGGTTGCGGGTTGTTCGAAAGAGATACCGCGGCCTCCGAACGTAAAGGGCAACAGAAGGAACATGGGTGGGTTTTAGTCAGTACAAGTCTGACATGCCCCCCCGCTCCGCCCAGAGCGGGGGAAGTCATTAGATGACTTCCAATCCGAAAAAAAAAAAGGCATCCATAGGATTTGTCCGGTTAATCAAACAATAACCTCATCCTCATAGGTTGAACTGCGAGATGCCATCATCAAAAACAAAAAATAAACATACATCACAGCATTCAGATCCAGCCTGTCCCTTTGCTCCTCCCCCAGTGACGCCCTTAGCCAAGGCTCGTACCCCACAGGGGTTGACCTTTTTTTTTGTTTTTTGGGGTGGGAAATCATCAAATAACTTCCCCCGCTCTGGGCGGAGCGGGGGGAGTGTCAGACTTGTACGAAATAAAACCCACCCATGTTCCTTCCATTGTCCTTTACGTTCCAGGGCCGCGGTATCTCTTTCGAACAACCCGCAACCCCGGCAGGCGGAGGCCCTGGCTGGCCCCTCTGCTTTGCTGACATCTCTTTCAGGGCGCGCGTGAAACACTAACGCGCCGTCGACACGGCCTGTCGTCAATAGACGGACGGACGGTGAGCTACCCATTGCTCACCGTTCACAGGCCCGCATCTACGGTGACTGGGAGTCGTCTCGCGGCGCCCTCCTTGGTTGGTTTGAGGTTCTTTCCCTCAAACGCCCGGCCACCTCCTTCGCTTCCTTCGCTAGCATGACTGCTTTGCAGAAAGAGGTGGGCGCTTCCCATTCACTTTCGCTCCGGACCATGGACTGAACCAGGGCCGGACGCGAGAGACCGCTGCCGCCAATCGCCTCTACGAGGGTACGGCGGTGACAGGGGGTGCCCTTAGCGTGTAATTACTTATTTTTTACGTTTTTAGCCCTAGGTTTATCTTTCGCTGTTTATGTCTCAAGTTTATACGGAACGCTCGATGTGCGAGTCCGACTCGCACTTGACCGAGATTTAGTTTTAGAAGTGAGCAGTTTTAGGTTAAATATTAATTTAATGTATATTGACAGCTTCGTGGGTCTTGTGGTCGCAAGCGCGACTTCTGAGCATGACGTTCTGGCTTCGATTCCCGTGCCTGGCAAAGTGTTATTGGGTTCTTCCATCAGGAATTTCTCAATAGCAGTTACCGGAGTCTTCATTTGTGTTAAAGACTACCGGCGCGGCCCCCTTTAACTTGGGACTTAAAGATAATTAGAAAAATGAGGGTGTACTATTAGGTATGTGTTTTTTTGCGGATGGGAAATCATCAAATAACTTCCCCCGCTCTGGGCGGAGCGGGGGGGGGGGGAGTGTCAGACTTGTACTGACTAAAACCTACCCATGTTTTTTCTATTGCCCTTTGTGTTCCGGGGCTGCGATATCTCTTTCGAACAACCCGGAACCCAGTGGCCCTAGCAGGCCCCCCTGCTTTGCTGACTCATCTCTTTGAGGCGCGCGTGGCCTGTCGTCAATAGACGGACGGACGGTGGGCTATGTTAGTTACGCCTCTGCCCAACTTTTCACGACTAAAAGACATGAAGATAAGTTGTATTAGTTCAAAATAGTTCTATTGAGTCCATAGTATTTGAGTATACAATAACAGATAAATAAACTAAATTAATCTAAAATTATTAAACATACTACCTAACTTATAAATAAATTAAAAAATAACGTCAAAAAATTCGTCCTCAACGCTGTCAGTTGGCAATGTCCCCAAAAGACTGGCCGCGTTGCCACGTTGTATGGCAACGCTAAGCCTCTGGCCTAAGTAAAAGCCAGCCCTTGGGTCACGGGAAGTGTCAACCAAACGTTTTGAAATTTCCTTAAAAAGGCTGTGAGCACAAGGACCCTACGGTCCCAGAGTTTCAACCCCAAACGGCTCGAAAATATAGTTACCAATAAGGTTACTATATTTACCCCGCTTGAGGTTCTTTGCAGCCGCAGCAGTAGCGCCAGCGCAGCACGAAGAGCTAGGAAGATGGGATGGCGCAAGAGTATCGATGCATGTTGCGTCCCACATTAAAGGCCTACCCAACTTCCATGGAAACAAAGACATACCGTCCGGTCTTTTGCCATCGTCGCGTGCCAAAACTAAACTGCGGGTTCTAAAACAGCTGGAACGCCGACGGTGACAAGAGCTCGACGGATGATGTCGTTAATATTCGCGTGCCGCGCAAAACGGCCCGCACTTCGGCTGCATGATAGACCGTGGTGTCCAAGGCTGTTGATTACTTCACCACAATGACAGCGATGAGGAGAACAACAAGGAGCACCTAAACGTAAGGTAGCAGTGAGGCGGAAAGTAATGTCATCGAACAAAGTGCCTATGCTCGACGACGGTAGTGCGTAAAGCCAAAGACCCGACTCCCACTTGCTCACAGCCAAAAGGCGCGCACGCTCAGCAGTAGTAGCAGACGTGTTCAGTAGATTATTTTGAACTACTCTGCAGAGCGGCTCGTCCCACTGTCTCTGGGAATATGGTTTGTCGGGTTGTTCAGTGTTAGTTCATAACGCCAAAACATAGACAAGGACGTTCTTTTTAAAGCTATCAATATCACGGTTTTTCACGGTAACCGGATAACCAGTATTCCGATATTGAGTTTAAAGACGAGCCGGGTAACTGATGTGTGCTGGTAATAAATTCTAAAAAATGGCGCCAATTTTTTGAGCTTCAGTTTAGATTTTCTAAAAGAACTTTTGTTGCTGCATTTTTACCGCCACAGACTTCAATAGCAGTTATATTAACTACACTAATATAATGAAGAGGTAAGATTTGTTTGTTTCGAATAGGCTCCGAAACTACTTGACTGATCTAAAAAAAAATTACCATTAGAAATCTACATTTTTACTGAGTGACATTGTAACATCACGATACTACCCAGGGGAGCGGAGCATTAACCTAAAATGCGGGTGAAACCGCACAGTGATCTTTACATCCGTGATGAAAAGGTTAATTAAGTAAATTAAAGTTTTAAAGTCGGTTTAAGATCAGGAAATTCTTCTATATAGTGGATGTTTTAAAAAATGCTTAAAATCCCATATACCAACAGCCTAAGAGCTATTGGTCGAACTTACCCAAAAGAAGCCTATTAACGACACGGTTGGCGCAGTGGCTGAGCGATCGACTGCTGCGCTGCGTGCCGCGGTCAATCCCCGCACGGAACAAAAATTTGTATGACTAACAGATAGTTGTTCCGGAGGTGGCTGTTTGTGTATGAGAATTTAAATGTTTGTAAAACGCCCCCACAATACAGGAGAAATTCCTTGTACGGGGCAAGGTTTTTAAAAAAAATGTACCTGAATATCCTTTACCTACACCGTGTTTAAATTATTGACATTTCAATGAATGATAAATCATAATATCCTGCTTTCCATTATAATTATAAATGTGAAAGTGTGTCAGGATGTATAAATGTATGGAAGCTTTCACGCAAAAAATACTGTACGGATTTTGACGAAAATTCCGACATAGATTCGGAGGGTAAAGCTGCAGGCAATTTGTAGTTGACATCTCTTTGAGGCGCGCGTGAAACACAAACGCGCCGTCGACACGGCCTGTCGTCAATAGACGGATGGACGGTGAGCTACCCATTGCTCACCGTCGTCGTGTGGTGGCCGGGAGTCGTCTCGCCGCGCCCGGCGCCCGGGGCGTCTCCCGCGGCGGCTGTGTTGGTTTGAGGTTCTCTCCCTCAAACGCCCGGCCTCACTAGCACACTGCTTCGCCGAAGGAGGTGACCGCTTCCCATTCCCTCTCGCTCCGGATCATGGACTGAACCAGGGCCGGACGCGATAGATCGCCGCCGCCGATCGCCTCTACGAGGGCACGGCGGTGCTCCGTCCAATCTGGGCAGACCGCCACTGTGTGCTACACCATGTCCTCCGGGCGACCGTCACAATGGTGACACCCGGGCGTTTCCTCCCACCCGATTATGTGCAGGAACCTCCGGAAACTTCCGTGTCCGGTGAGGACCTGCGTCAGGCGGTAGGTAAGGACGCCATGACGCCTCTCCTCAAAGAGGGGACTTACCGCCACTATTGTGGCGTGCCCTATAGGATGGGATACCCTCAAATAACTTCTACCTCTCTGAGCGAAGCGGGAGGGAGTGACAGACATTTACTGACCAAAGCCCACCTATTTTTTCCCTTTGTGTTCCGGGGCCACGGTATCTCTTTCGAACAACCCGCAACCCCGGCATTCAGTACAGTCGTCGACTTTACTTGCTAACCCCACAAATAAGTAAACAAGCTCTCATTTCATTTTATTTCCAAAGCGTGTCACCGCTACCCTCCCCGTTATTAAAGTAATAGCATAGCTTATCTAAGGAGACAAATAAACTTACCGACATTTTATGAAGATTGAATATTTTCTCAAGTTTTAATCTTCCCGATGAGTTTCATATTGTTTGTAGGTTTATGTAATTACGATAATTTTCTGTTATTATAAAAGTGTTCTGAGATTAGTATTATCAAGAGGCTGCCGGGTTGCGGGTTGTTCGAAAGAGATACCGCGGCCCCGGAACATAAAGGGCAATAAAAGGAACATGGGTGGGTTTTAGTCAGTACAAGTCTGACACTCCCCCGCGCTCCGCCCAGAGCGGGGAAAGTTATTTGAGTATTTATACCCGCAAAAAAACAAAAGGGGTTTTTTACGAATGGGAAATCATCGAATATCTTTCCCCGCTCTGGGTGGAGCTGGGGGGGGGTGTCAGACTTTAAAAGGCTACCCACCCATGTTCCTTCTTTTGCCCTTTATGTTCTGGGGCCCCGGTAGCTCTTTCAAACAACAAGCAACTCCGGCAGATGCCCCTTTACTTTGATGACATCCCTTTGAGGCGCGCGTGATACACGAATGCGCCGTCGACACGGCTTTATTAAGGGGGTGTACCAAGAAATTTATTAAACAAGTTTAGTTTTTGTTTACAACAGTCTTCTTAAGAGGTCATCTTCTGGCTCGTCTCTCCTAGACAGTACACTGCTGAATATGGAGTTCACTTGAGTAGGGTCAAGTGAGCTTAAATATATTTATATTATTTCACAACTGCTTTATTTGGCTTTATTAAATTAATTACTATTTACAAACTATAAATAGACACAAACTCGTAATAAATATATGTGAAAGTAAAAAATGATAAATTACAAGGCGTCAAAAAATTCGTCCGCATCGCAGTCAACAGGAAAAGTGCCCAGAAGGCTGGCAGCATTACCGCGCTGGATGGCAATGCTTATTTACCTATGCTCCTGCTTGAACAGCCATCTTTAATCTGAGCTTAACTCTGAACAGAATAGAAGGAAGAAGAGCAGGAAAATGATGATAAATGCATTTCATGTAGCTATTAGATGGTGGGATCAGAGTTCATACAAATAATGGCATCGTCCTTTGAAGAGTTTTTTTTTATGATACAAACATATTCATGCTTTTTAAAATGGGGTTATTCAGAACTTAAACAAAAACATCCAACCGATTAATTTTGCACGAAAGCAAACAAGTTCAACTATAATAAACCTATTATTAAGTCGCGTTCGTCTCTTCTTAAGTCCGATTAGTTATAATGTAGAGGAAAACTTTGTGAATAGGAGTAATCTTCGGAATTACTGATTCGCTTCCAAAAATTCTTTTACTAATTGGAAGTCACATTATCCCCAAATGTGATAGGATATTTTTAAAACGTTTTCTATGGATAATTTTAGGTCAAAACCGCGGGCCAAAGTTAGTGAGTAAATGAATTCGCTATTTAGGGATATTTTATGAACTTGTTTGTTCCAGATTTGACCGAATGTGTGATTTTACGAATGCATTGCATAATCATGAATGGGTTTTACGAAATGGAGTGTATAAAATGATCGGGATGGAGAAAATCTGTTTGATTAGTAAGGATGTATGGATGCATGCATTACTTTAAAATATTTCCTATTTGGTGCAGCTATCGACCCCGAAACATAAAGGGCAACAGAAGGAACATTTTTATTTAACGATTTATGTTCATACACACTGAATCATTTTTCATTTGCCTAGCCTTTTCCCAACTATGTTGGGGTAGGCTTCCAGTCTAACCGGCTTCAGCTGAATATCAGTATTTTACATGGAGCGACTGCCTATCTGACCTCCACAACCCAGTTAGTACTGGGTAATGCGATACCCCTTGGTAAGACTGGTTATCAGACTTTCGGAACACTGACTACCTGTAACGACTGTCAAAGATCTACAAATGACAGCCGGGACCAACGGCTTAACGTGCTTTCCGAGGCACGGAGGGTACTCGGTATGCAACGGGTGGTCACCCATCCACAGACTTACCTAGGCAAGCGCGGCTTAACCTAAAGATCGACCCGAGCGGCTGCTATTATTTAACACATACACACTGAATACAGAAAAATATAAGTCAGGAACAGAAAATAGGTACAAAAAAAGTAATGCCTATTTCTACAGAAATCTCTTCCAGCATACCTGCGAAAAGAGAGTAAATAAAAAGAGATGTAGTCCTATGGCCACCTATGTTACCACATAGGTAGGTTTAAGTGACCAAAAGCCTTAAAGCCTCCCCCCACTCTGCCCAGAGCGGGGGCAGTTATGAAATAAATACTCAACCGCAAAAAAAAAACAAAAAAGGGTAACGTTCGTTTCTATGATTTATTAATTGCCTTTTGGAAGTAAGTTAAAAACTAACAGTGGAAATCCTTACTAATATTATAAAAGCGAAAGTGAGTTTGTTTGTTACCTCTTCACGCTTTAATGGCTGATTTTAATGAATTTTGGCACAGAGATAGTTGGGAACCAGGAGACGGACATTGGCAATTTTTTTTTAAAGTGGGATATGAGGGAGAAGGAGGGAAGAAAAGGGAAAACTTAGCGTTGCTATTACAAATCAATAAGGCGCAAGGGCAAAAACTGCAGGTAGCAGGTAGTGTGATATACCGAATTTAACGCGAGCGAAGCTGCGGGCAAAAGCTAGTCGTTCTATAAAACGGTTTAAATCTAGAACTAAAAGACTCAGTAGTTAACAAAAGACTCTCTGGCTGGCTGAGCACACGAGCTCAAATGGCATTTCTACGTTTTATGTGAATCGAATCACTTTCTGATTTAGGAGCCCACGCAGAGTGCAATGCAATCACGTACCTACCTACTTTTCTCAGATTAGGGTTACTATTTATTTGCACACTAGCTTTTTTTAAATTCGGGGTAACACAGTTCCCCTTTACTGATTTGCAGGTACCTGCTACCTGTAGTTTTTGCCCTTGCGCCTTATTTATTGTAATAGCAAAGCTAAGTTTTCCCTTTTCTTCCCTCTTCCCCCCTTGTTTCTCACTTTAAAAAAATAGCTTATGTCCGTCTCCAGGATCCCAACTATCTCTGTACCAAAATTCATCAAAATCGGTTTAGCCATTTAGGCGTGAAGACGTAACAAACAAACAAACTCACTTTCGCTTTTATAATATTAGTAAGGATTTTAACATTTAAAAATAAAAAAAAAATTAAAAGCTGTAAAGACCCGATTCCGAAAATGCATTCATGGATGCGAAGCTACAATATCCCCAAATGTGAAAAGCTCGTCTCTAGAGATGCTCCGGGCGTCGGGCGCCGCGCTGTGAGACGATTCCCGGCCACAGTAAATGCGGGTTTGCGGATGGTGATCAATTGGTAGCTCACCATCCTACCGTCTAGCGATGATAGACCGTGTCGCTGGCGCGTTCATGTTCCACGCGCGCCTCAAAGAGATATCAGCAAAGCAGAGGGGATTGCAAGGGACACGGCCTGCCGGGGTTGCGGGTTGTTCGTAAGAGATACCGCGGCCCCGAAACATAAAGTGCAATTGAAGGAACATAGGTGGCTTTTAGTTAGTAAAAGTCTGATACTTCCCCCTGGTCTGCCCAGAGTGGAGGAGGCTATATGATGATTTACCATCCGCAATAAAATAATAAAGAAAAGTGATACGAAGTCACACTATATCCAAGAACCTTATGAGATGTTTCTCTGATGCAAACGAAGTTACGGCAAGAAGTTTGTTTTACTCACTTCTTTACATGGTATAAAATGAAGTCTTTTCCGTCGTCTATTTGCCTAGAACTAATAAACGCATATTAATGCAGTTTCCAGCAATAGATAGAGAGTTATTCAAGAGAAAGGTTTATATATAAGATATCCCAGTCTATTTGGGTGAAACTGCGGGCTGCAGGTAGTACACACGACGGCAGTTCAACCTATTCTAAACTATTATAACCTGATCTCTCTACTACGGATCGCACACCGTAGTAGAGAGATCAGGTTATAACGGTTTTGTGTAGGTTGATGTGCCGTCGTGTGTACATAGATTGTTTAAAACCTGAATTGACATTTAGGATACTTTTAACCCGTTACATATGTTTATAAACTCTACGTAGACGAAGTTGTGGATAAAAACTAGTCGTTTAATATACAAAATGTAATTCTCAAATCCTACTTATATTTTAAACGCGAAAGTTTGTATATATGTATGGATGTTTGTCACGCAAAAACAACCGAATGGATTTTAATGAAACTTTACTATAACATAGCTTATATATCTGAATAACACATAGACTACAATTCATAAAGATAATTATATTGTATATTCTATCAGCCCTCGAGTGAAACGGCGGGGCACAACTAGTAGTCTATAAACCCTCTACATAATTTTTCATTATATTGCTGAAGAATGAGATGTGACGAGAGGAAGGACCTAAATAAATATGTGTTTAATACTTTGGGCGTTTGCTCAATATTCGAGATTTGATGAAGGAAGCGGTTTTTTAATCTTGATACGAATAGGGTAGCTATCCATCATAGATTCTTGGATTTTGGCGGGCCTGTTGGTCTAGTGGTTAGTGGCCCTGACTGCTGAGCCGGAGGTCGTGGGTTCGATTCCCACCCAGGACAAACTGTGTGTGATGAGCATGATTGTTTGTTCTGTGTCTGGGTGTGATTTGTCTATAATATGTATGTATTTATAAATTATATAAGTATGTATATCAGTTGTCTGGTTACCATAACACAAGCTCTGCTTAGCTTGGGATCAGATAGCCGTGTGTGAGTTGTCCCAAGATATTTATTTATTATTCTTCTGGATCACTTTTGTACAGTTTGTATGCTTAGTTTTTTCTAAAATTTCTTTTCATCGATATTATACCATATCATTCTGATGATAGTTGTTTCTTTGTGCCAATTTCGGGTAATTAAAGGTGGGAAAATATTAAAAAAAAAACGGGGAAATAGAGATTTTGTAAGGTTAAGGAAAGAAAAAAAAAATATTCAACATATATTATATTAGGATAAAAAAGGGAATGAAAAAAAAATGCAGATATCAAGTTAAAATATTCAATAGGATTCATTTCTAAACAAACACAGAAAAGTTCTAAAAAAGTTTAATAAAAAGAAGGTTGGAAATATTTCAGCTACCTAAAACACTCACCCGCAAAAGTCAACTACTCAAAAACTGTCTTCTTTCAGCTCCCCCAAACATCAAGATAGAAGATAAATCAAGCTGTACCCCCAAACTGCAGAGATGGTGCAGAAGCCGCCGCTGCCAGCTGTGGAGGCTGCTGCTTCTCCCGTTCATCCCCATCCTAGCCCTCATCGTGCAGACCACTCTGTCTTTGAAGAGCAGCATCACCAACGGGAGAGATGTGTCTGATGTTGAGGAACAGGTACTATGAATATCATTTTTACATATAATTACCGTTCGGTTTTTGAAAACTCAATTTTAGGCAACTGCCTGCTGGGGTTGCGGGTTGGTCGAAAAAGATACCGTGGCCTCGGAACAAAAAGGGCAAAAGAATTAACATGGATGGGTTTTAGTCAGTAAAAGTCTGACACCCTCCTAAACCCCACTCATATTCCTTCTATTGCCCTTTATGTTCCGAGGCCGCGGTATCTCTTTCGAACAACCCGCAACCCCGGCAGGCGGTCGCCCTGGCAGGCCCCTCTGCTTTGCTGACAGTAAGTTAAGTTTCATTGTGTTGTTGCTTTTCTGGTAGAGCCATTGTGGATGGCGTGTTGGCGTGACTGCTAACTGACTGACTGGGCTAATTATTCAGAAAAAAAAATGTTGTGTTAAATCAGAATTTGTAGTTCGTGTTCGAATTCATATTTAGCTACGTATGCTTAGCTCCTATAAATAAATTATTCCCGAACACCATAAATAACGAAATTAATCTGACGTGTCAATATGAAGACAAAATTAGTGACGTCCACGAATATTTTGTTTTCCATCTAAATCTAAACATAGAAAGGGTTGTGCGAATCTTCAATCTCATGCATTTTCATGAGCGAGCGCCACAAACGTCCATCAAACGTTAGTTTATTCCTCGTGACACGAAATAAATTACTTTTGAAAAATCTCTCTACGTTCACGGTAGAAGAATATTATGATTATTTGTTGCTACAAGGCATCCTTAGGCCATTTTTAGCATGTAATCTTGGGTTCGGTACCCGGGTCTTTCTTTTTTTTGGGGTGGGAAATCATCAAATAACTTCCCCCGCTCTGGGTGGAGCGGAGGGGAGTGTTAGACTTGTACTGACTAAAACCCACCCATGTTCCTTCTATTGCCCTTTACGTTCCGTGCCCGCGGAGCGCGGGTTGTTCGAAAGATATCTCTTTCGAACAACCCGCAACCCCGGCAGGCGGAGGCCCTGGCAGGCCCCTCTGCTTTGCTGACATCTCTTTGAGGCGCGCATGAAACACTAACGCGCCGTCGACACGGCCTTTCGTCAATAGACGGACGGACAGTGAGCTACCCATTGCTCACCGTACACAGGCCCGCATCTACGGTGCTCGGGGCGTCTCCCGCGGCGGCTGGGTTGGCTTGAGTTTCTCTCCCTCAAACGCCCGGCCACCTCCTTTGCTAGCATTACTGCTTCGCAGAAGGAGGTGAATTTCTATTTTTAGGCTTTCGTACCGCGAAGGAAAAAGAAAAGGATACTTTTTTGTTTTTTTTTCGGATCGGAAATAATCAAATAACTTTCTCCGTTTTGGGCGGTGTCAGTCGGGCGCCGCGAAACGACTCCCGGCCACCGTAGATGTGGGCCTGCGGACGGTGAGCAATAGGTAGCTCGCGTCCGTCCGTCTATTGTGCAACAGGCCGGGAAACAGGGAAACCCTTTTTAAATTCGGACAAAAAATCGCGATTTAATAAAAATGAATTCCGATTTTTGAGTCTGTTTGTCAAAGCTTGACAGTTAAACGTTCTAGGTTATCTTGGGATAATTTTCGACCTCCAAGTGGCGCGCAACCATTTTCGGAAAATTCGCAATCCCTCGTATCGTGTAAGGTTGGATTATTATCTGATTCACTGTTTCGCACCAATAGTCATTGATTTGAGGGCCAATTATTTAAACTACGGCCATTAGGTATCTATGTATAGTTTGCAGGATTTCCTCGAATATAATTTGCATTTTGGAATGTTCTAGTAATATTTGTTTTAAATAAGAACAATAGTAATTAATACACTTTTTTCCCTTAGCTGTCTTTGACCGCGAAATAAAAAATCAACTATAACACAACGGAGTGAAGGTGACTACAATGCATCATCAATCAATATAAACACACACACACACACATACATATGTAAAGGCACATGGGTACCTGTATCAGAATCACTCATCTTAAAATGTATAATCGCACGAAGTATCTTAGAAGTAAGTAGACAGGTTTTCAATCAGCAGCCTTATAATCACGATTCACAACTTAAATTACAATAATTACTTAATTTAACTCAGATGAAAATGGATTTTGATTTGGGACGTAGGCGATCCTTCGTAACCGTCTAGTCCACGCAACCGTTCCATCCAAAACTGTGTCGGTACGGTGGTTGACTGACGTTTCTTCGACGTTCCGCTAGAGTGACAACTGTGTTGTCCCTCTCGTCAAATCAAAATAAGGTTTTCAATCTCTCCTACTGGTTGGCACCAGAGACGCGCCTTAATATGTATATTTTTTATGCGTCTTTAGCTTCAAAATTTGAATATATTTTTTGTAGGCAGTGTCTTTGAATGTTCATCTACTGAATGTATGCTGGTAATTTGTTTACCTGAAAAAATATATTTTATGTTACTGGTAATTGCAGAAAAGAAGTATACCTAAATAAGGGGTAAACCCTTTAACCAGAAATTTAATAACACTAATATGGGTGTAGCGCTCCCCGCGCTCCCAGCGCCTGTTTAGTCACAGTTTTTTTTTTGTTTTACTTATGGAATCCTTAATGGACACCCTCCGCCATGGGGTGGCAGGAGGGTTTGTCAAACTTCTACTCATTAAAACCACACGGTCCTCTCATCCGACGACGATTCGACGACACGGTTGGCGCAGTGGCTGAGCGATCGACTGCTGCGCTGCGTGTCGTGGGTTCGATTTCCGCACGGAACAAATATTTGTATGGCCTACAGATAGTTGTTTCGGGTCTAGCTGTTTGTGCATAGGAGTTTAAATGTTTGTAAACGCACCTACGACACAGGAGAAATTCCTAGTGTGGGGCAAGGTTTAAAAAATAAAAAATAAAATTGCTTCTTGCTGGGTTGTGGGAACACAGCTGCATTTTCTACGATCATCCCAACAGTGACTGACGGTTTACTGCAAACCCCGTCTCAGTGAAGGGGAGGAGTGAGCTGGTCTTCGCCCTGTCATCTAAAAATAAAAAAGTGAAAATCACTGACTAACTCATCACGAAATTTCAGGAACTACAATTGTTAGGATTCCCAAACTTTGCTGGGGTTGCGGGTTGTTCGAAAGAAATACCGCAGCCCGGAACGTAAAGGGCAATAGAAGGAACATGGGTGGGTTTTAGTCAGTACAAGTCTGACACTCCCCCCAGAGCGGGGAAAGTTATTTGATGATTTCTCACCCCAAAAAAAAGGACTCCCAAACTTTGCACGGTGGATCCTTTTATGATATAAGTGCTCAATAAGACGGGAATTTCCAAAATTCAACCCCTAAAGAAGTGAAACAAATGCACATGTAAGGGAGGACGCAAATCCTTTTCCGCTTTTACATGACATTATACATCGGAATTCTTTCACGAAACTAATCCTTACTAATATTATAAAAGCGAAAGTAAGTTTGTTTGTTAGGTTAGGTTAGGTTACGTCTAAATGGCTAAACGGATTTTGATAAATTTTGGTACAGAGATAGTTGGAGACGGACGTAGGCTAAATAGGTAAGAAAAGGGGAGAGAAAGATATTTTTTTTTCGATCATAACATGGTTAAAGTTAGCGTTAGCCCAAAGTAACTATGCGCGGACGAAGTCGCGGGCAAAAGCTATAAAGTAGACTATATTACATAGCGCTACTAGCTGGGCAGCGGATGAAACTGCAAGGCACAGCTCGTTCTATATGACAGGCGCGCGGAAAGTTCTAACTTAAGCCATTTAGTCCCTGTGCCAACTACTACCAGCCACATCTAGGTAAAGTGGGCTAGAACTAGGTGTAACCGTACTTAGGATTTTAACCGTAACACAATAAATTTACGAACTTTTACCCAAAAACCTTGGGTAATTAATAAATAAGTTTACCCGGTTAACCTTGGTTTACATCTTCATCTAGCTGCTTAGATGAAGATGTAAACCAAGGTGCTAGATTCTAGCATAACTCATTTTACTCATGAAAAATGAGATTAGCCCTATTTCTTACTAGTATTGCTTTAAACATACTGTGTCCGTTACATACGAAATTACAATCAACACAGACTAGAAGAACGTCGTTTTAATAGTTTGTACTACTCATATTGTAAATGAGGAAGTGACTCTGATTGTTGGTTTGTTATCTTTTTACATATAAACGGCTGATAAAATGGTTAGATAGATAGATAGAATATTATTTATTATGTGCACCTTACAAATGACTAGATTAACAGTATAAAACTTATAAATAGTGTGACATAATGTGTGGTCTTATCGCTAAAAGCGATCTTTTCAAGACTACCTTTGAATGGATTTAAAGGAGGAGAGTCAGTACTGTAGGTAGTCTGTGGTGTTTCATTTTACGAACAAATAGCTACATTTATATAAAAAAAAAACAAATACTTATGTATAAATACATACTACGACCCTGCTTGGGAAATTTTATCTGTAGGCTGTCTTTCCAGGTTGAGTAAGCACTGAGCAGAGGATTATATATGCTTTTTTTATTGAAGTATGTTAAATTGGACTACTTAATATGTGGGACTTGGCGGTACTAAATATAAATAAAAAATAATAATCGTGAAGAGCAAAGAAATGGTTCATATTGTTTTTTAAGGTTATCAAGCTACTAACTATCCTGCCGAGGTTGTGGGTTGTTCAAAAGAGATACTGCGAGCCTGGAACACAAAGGGCAAAAGAAAGAACATGGATGGTTTTTAGTCAGTAAAAGTCTGACAATCCCTCCAGAAGTTGAAGTTATTTGATGATTTTCCATCCAAAACAAAAGGGCTGAACAATACTGCATTATGACTACATTTCTTAACTGTATGGCAACTGAAAAGAAAGACTATAAGCCAAGGTGGGTGAGAGACATCAGGAAAAGAAAGCCAACAAAAAATTGAATTAAAAATACTGCATACGACGTCGCGGGTAACAGCTATACCATAATTTATTACTCGTGATTGTGCAAATGTACACACGACGGCAGTTCAACCTATTCTAAACTATTATAACCTAATCTCTCTACTGCGGATCGCACACAGTAGTAGAGAGATCAGGTTAAAATGGTTTTGTGTAGGTTGATGTGCCGTAGTGTGTACCTGCAGAGTTACGTGCTCTTTAACTGCAAATACTAGTTACCCTAGTCTAGAACATTATCGATCTGTTTTCTTCATTACAGTTGGAAACTGATAGGCGTATCAGACTAGCTTATTGTTAAAACTTTCCATTTGTAAACGTTTGATAAATTAGCTGTCTATATCGTATCTAGACTTCAACTCTTCATTAATGGCTTTTGTGGACGAGATACGAGATACCACAATTTTGCCAATCACACGTGTATACTGGTAACAAACTATCAAACGCTGGAGAATATTTAGCAAGTCATCATCATCATCTGCCTAGCCTTTTCCCAACTATGTTGGGGTCGGCTTCCAGTCTAACCGGATTCAACTGAATATTAGTATTTTACATGGAGCGACTGCCTATCTGACCTCCACAACCCAGGTAATACTGGGTAATACGATACCCCTTGGTAAGACTGGTTGTCAGACTTTCGGAACACTGACTACCTGTAACGACTGTCAAAGATCTACAAATGACAGCCGGGACCAACGGCTTAACGTGCTTTTCGAGGCACGGAGGAAACTCGGTATGTAACGGGTGGTCACCCATCCACAGACCAACCTAGGCAAGCGCGGCTTAACCTAAAGATCGACCCGAGCGGCTACTATTTATTTAGCCACGAGCTCCTCCAATCGCAAAGCCAAATCAAAGCTCTCTGAATATTTAGCAAGTAATCACAGTAATTAAAAAATATAGAAACAATAAAAGTATTTCTTTGCAGATTTAGATTATCTATTCATGACAGAAACCGATCAGAGACTTCAAGTCAAAAAAAAATCGTATCTATTCAGGGCAATGTCCAATATAGTCCACTGCAGTAAAGAGTATCGAAATACACGATAATCAATTGTCTTTTATAATAGGTATAGTGTCCATTTGTTTTTTGCGGCCAGAAACAAAATGAACCTTATTACTATTATAGAGGTAGATACCGCACATCAAATTGATGTAGAGCCTACGATGCCCAGTGAGAGTTGTTACAATGTCTTCGATTAAAAAAAAAACTAGAACCTGATGTTTCTTCACGTTGTTGTCTTCACCGTTTTGATTTGAAGACATCACTAAATCTATGTAGGTAAATATAAATCTATATTACCTATATTCTGTGCTGTCAAATGTAATAACACAAAAATATTTGACGGCACGGTTGGAGCAGTGGCTGAGCGATCAACTGCTGCGCTGCGTGTCACAGGTTCGGGCTACAGGTAGCTGTTCCGGGTCTGACTGTTTGTGTATGTGAGTTTAAATTTTTGTAAACGCACCCGAGATACAAGAGAAATTCGTGTGGGACAATGTATTTTTTTTTTAAAGAAAAATTCTGCTTTGGTACAGGTCAGCAGAGCAACAGAACTGGGGAAGCTTGTGACGAGGCTGCAGCAAGAGAGATCAGAAGTCGCTTTCTTCATTTTCACCAATGGAAGCACCTTAAGGTATGTTAGTTATTCTACTACCTATTTCTTGCGCATCATCTTGAAGGACCTCCTCCACCCAGGGCGTGCAGACGGAGCCTGCTAATCTCATACTGATTTAAAAGACGCGGTGTTTTCAATGGACGATTGGACGATGGAATACTTTTTTTTGCGGATGGGAAATCATCAAATAACTTCCCCCGCTCTGGGCGGAGCGGGGAAGAGTGTCAGACTTGTACTGACTAAAACCCACCATGTTCCTTCTATTGCCCTTTACGTTCCGGGGCAGCGGTCTCTTTCGAACAACCCGCAACCCCGGCAGGCGGAGGCCCTGGTAGGCCTTTCTGATTTGCTGGCATCTCTTTGAGGCGCGCGTGGAACACTAATGTTCCGTGACACGGCCTATCGTCAATAGACGGACGGACGGTGAGCTACCCATTGCTCAACGTCCACAGGCTCGCATCTACGGTGGCTGAGAGACGTCTCGCGGCGCCAGACGCCCGGGGTGCCTCCTGCGGCGGCTGGGTTGGTTTGAGGTTCTCTCCCTTAAACGCCCGGCGATCTCCTTCTCTAGGTGACCGCTTCCCATTCCCTCACGATGGAACACTCTGGTGTTGTTCTTAAAGGTAAATCGCCCATACTCTTTTCAAAATTAAAAGCCACTTATTCAATCTAGGTTAATGATCAGCACTTTTTGAACGATTACACAAGATAGTCCTTTGCCACTTCCTAGTGTTTTCGTCGTTCCTTTAGCTGGGAAGAAGAAGTGGCGATACAAACTCCCCAGCAACACAACTGTCAGTTAAACCAGTTTTTACACAATAATATCCAAGATACATATCGCCTGAATTATAATCCAACGCTATCCAGGGGGAAAAGACGATATGACCCAGTGGAGCGCCATCATCTACGATATAAAACTATTTTTGCAAAGCGTTTCTTCTGCTATCTGGGCGGTTACTTATACAATAAAACTAATAAGGTGTTACAAATATTTAGTCTCACGAAAAATAAATGCAAAAAAGGGCTTACCGACTGGCTATTAAATTTAAATTATAATGATACTGAAAAAATACTTATATCAACCTAAACATACAATCATACACACACCCATACTACACACCCACACTACACACCCACACTACACATCTACTAACATTTGTCTCACATACATAAATTGCATTACCTACTTAAAACTACAATAAGATGTTATGATACTACTAAGTTCAGTCAACGCGCTTAGTACATTATTTATAAAATGAAAATGTAAAGGGGTGGGATCCTGGTGTCCTGAAACACAAGCCTCGAGCTTAACTTAGGCACCAGTCTCCCACAATATATACTAAGTTGAATTATGTATTAATGTCGAATTTGAACAATGTAAAACAAATAATAATTTATGTATATTGTGGTGAGAAAAATAAATAAATATTATTATATATATATATATAAATATATATACATATATACCTGACTCGACTTTTTAAAGACAAAATTAATGGCAAGTGAGTTCTACTCCATTTTATTGATAAATGTCATTTCTAAGAGACACTTATATCCAATCAATAGAATTTAATTAATGTATTTGCCCTTTGAATTTATATTTATTTAGCTAATAACATAGTTTTATTTAGGTATTGTTACTTATAATTAATACTAAGGCCTCGCTATTCCTCTGAATCTGCCGACATCTTGGATAGCGAAGGACTGTATTCCATTGCCTCATACACGAGCTCAGGAAGGTGCGCAGAGTTGCATCTACTTTATACAATTCTAGCACCCTCATGAGTTATGTATGTGGCACGGAGTCATAGACTTTCTTATAGTCTATCAGGTTATATACCTGAGAGAGACCCTTTGCAAAAAATATAATCGACTTTCAAAATAAAAACTGAAAAGTAGGAAATATTTTTATTTCCGGAAGTCTAAAAACTATGGAAAAAGATCGATAGTAGAACCTCCTCCATTTTAGAAGTCGGTTAATGAATAAGGTTGTCCATGTTTTCGTCATTCAGGCAAGCGCGTGTACCTGCCCAGCGCCTATTCTATAAATTTTATAAATTTAGTCAGTAAATAAAAGTCTGACACTCCCCCCCCCCCCGCTCTACCCAGAGCCGGGGAAGTTAATTGATGATTCCCCACCAGAAAAAAAAACCACTGTGCCTTCCATATTTAGGAACCTTTTGCGAGGAGACTTGGGGTCACAGTGCACACAGTTAACGTGATCTGGACAATCCCATTTCAGTTCAGCGACCGATTTAAGTTTAAGAAAATGTAATGTCTTATATCTTTCAGGTCAAATCTGTCGCAACGGTTCGCGGGCACTAACAGAGCGATAGACCAGATGGGATCTCTTCCGATGCTGGTCTTCAAGAACCGGTCTAAGCATGTGGATGGAGACGCCTTCAGAGCTGAACTTGAAGAATTAAGGTTTGTTACTTAAGGCCAGTAATATTACGTTTTAATACTGTGAACTAGTTTAAAAAGTTTTTCGAAACATGTGTAGATAATATACATGGTATGATGGTTATTATAGGTGTTACAAATAATTTTCAGGGTCAACATGTTTGACCACGGCTGGTGTACAAATTATGTCGTTAGACAGTAAAATTTCAAAATACAGTAATATAATTAAATTAAAAATAAATTAATACAAAAAATTAGACAGTTCATAGCGATTTATCATTTAAAAATTCATCAACATTAAAATATGCTTTTCTTGTCCGTATTTTTTAATGCTTTCTTAAATTGGTCTGAATTTAATTTCTTAACATCGTTAAGTATGTTATTATAAATTATTGGTGCTCTGCATACCACGCTTTTGTACAGTAGTTTTAGTTAGTACTTCAAAGAATTTGGCAAAGGCTTTGGTACCTACAGTATTTACACAAACAATTGCAAGAGAGCCAATCGAATACTAAGTTTTAAACTATTAACGAAGGTCAATGGCACTTTGACAATCAAGAATTTACTCTAAACGAAGACATATATCGTTCAGATTTTCATTAAGACTAATAAAATTCGAAGTATTGACTCCCAATGCTGTTTGTCTCGATTAGTCTTGACAAAGAAAGCAATGAGATTGCTCCGTTCACCTGGAGGCGATTTATTGTCAATACGGGATCCAATTTTGTGTCTTTGCTACAAACAAATAACGTGGCTTTAGCAGGCTTATAGGCTCTCCATTTTGTTACATTGTAAGTACCATTTAAGTTAATATCATCGGTCTTTGAGATTCAGGAAAATGTCGTTCAGAAACCTTTTTGAGGGTTACTAGAAGCTGATCTGAGGGCAACTCTCGTATTTCTAATTATTTTCGCATTCTAATTATATAATTAAATTAATTACTAAATATTTACAACCTATAAATGTACACAAACTAATAATAAAAATATATACAAGTAAAAAATGGAAAATTACAGGGCGTCAAAAAATTCGTCCGTATCGCAGTCAATAGGAAAAGTGTCCAGAAGGCTGGCAGCATTACCGCGTTGGCATTAATTACAGCATTCTAATTTCAAAAATTTTTGATTAATTGATCTCCATTTGACCTTTTTAGTTTTTGGCTTTGTTTTATGCTACGATGACGTAACGGTAAATGTTTGTTATAGTTCGTTAACTCTCAAATTGTAGCACTATTTGACCGTCACTTAAGCGCACATTTGAGGAAAAGAAATAGGGAATGTGAATTAAAAATAGCTTCAGCCCGAGACTTCGTATAGTTACTTTGGGCTAACGCTAACTTAAAACCGCGTGTTGATCGAAAAAAAACTCTTTCTCTCCCCTTTTCATCCCTCTTTCTCAACATTTTCTTACTTTTTTTTAGCCTATGTCCGTCTCCAGGGTCCCAACTATCTCTGTACCAAAATTCAACAAAATCGGTTTGGCCATTTAGGCGTGAAGACGTAAGAAATAAACACACTTTCGCTTTTATAATATTAGATGCTTTTTTTATTTTTGTATTTCTCTCTTCTTCAACCTATGACCCAATGCTGTAAGTAGGACTGTTCCAAATTTCTCCACTTTTGGGGATTCAGTGTCATAGCTGTCCAGGTTTTTGTAATTATTTTGCAGATCCGCTCCTTTTAAATACGGTGACGGCACTGCCAGCGGTTGTATAGCCATTTATTTTTAGAGTTTCGTAACTCAAAAGATAAACACGATACCCTTATGACAGGTTCTGTCTGTCAGTCTATCAATACCCTTTATCTCGGGAACGCGTAGAGGTATCACGTTGAAATAAAAACCGTATACTTTAGTCTATGGCCCCTTGGAGTTATAAAAAAAATCAACCCTCTAAGTCTACGCAGTTAAGAGATATGGCCGATTATGTCGCAAATTCGTAAGGAACCCTCGGTGTGTGAGCCTGTCTCACACTTGGCTGGTTTTTTTAATTTAAAATACCTATTTCCCAACAATTTAATTGAAGGTGAACTTTTTTGAATAAAACTTAAGACTATTATTTACAAACTATAAATAGACATAAACTAATAGGTAATAAAAATATCTACAAGTATAAAAATGGTAAAATAATTAAAGGGCATCAAAAATTCGTCCGCATCGCAGTCAACAGGAAAAGTGCCCAGAAGGCTGGCAGCATTACCGCGTTGGATGGCAATGCTAAATTTTTGTGCAAAAAACCAGGCCAGCCCTCTGGTCACGAGAAGAGTCGACCAACTGCTTGGCGATTTCTCGAAACACTACGTGGGCACTCGGGTCCCATGGCCCTAGTGTTTCAACCCCAAACGGCTCAAACGCATCAATCTATGGTATTATTGAGGTGTAGAATGAAATCATTTTTAATTTGATACTGAAACTAATTGGTACAATAAAAATAATGATCTTATGATTGTATATAACCTGTAATTTATAATGTACTAGCTTTTGCCAGCGGCTTCGCTCGCGTTAAATTCGGGGTAACACAGTTCCCCTTGCGCCTTATTGATTTGTAATAGCAACGATAAGATTTCCCTTTTCTTCCCTCTTTCTCCCTCGAATCCCACTTTTTTTTCAAAAAAGTTTGCCTATCTCCGTTTCCTGGTTCCCAACTATCTCTGTACCAAAATTCATCAAAATCGGTGTAGCCATTAAAGCGTGAAGAGGTAACAAACAAACTCACTTTCGCTTTTATAATATTAGTAAGGATAACGTAATGCTTATATCTCTTCGCTAATCTTCTGTGAGTAATGTGTGTTTATAATCAAAGTTTTTGCTGGCATCGCCCCCAAGGTCAAACATTACTATAGTATGTAGCCAAGTCATAGTCTATCTGTGTTGCAAAATTCTTATTAATCTAATTAGCCGTTTATGCCTAAAAGTTGACAGAGAGACAGAAATTACTTTCGTGAGTAATTTAATTAATTATCCTATTAAAATAAGTATGAGAATTAGTTATAGAGACTGATTGAGCTTAGTCCATGAAGTTTCTTGTTCATTCTTCTCCATGAATATCTGCGCTTTGGAATGTGCAACCACGGTATTTTCACAGGTTATTATGCCTTGTGACTGGGACTGTAGTTTCAGTTTTTTTTTTGTTTTTGACATTCAAAATTGCCTTTAACTTTTCCTACTAATATTATAAATGCGAATGTTTGTGAGGATGGATGGATGTATGGATGTTTGTTACTCTTTCACGTCAAAACGGCTGAACGGATCTTGATGAAATTTGGCACAGAAGTAGACTATAGTCTGGACATAGGATACTTTTTTTTCGATATCACGCGGGAGAAGCCGCGGGCGCCAGCTATTTAAAAAAATGCTTTGAGTTTCAGTTTCAGTCTTGCTGAAAATAAAATGACTAACAAGCTGAATAACCGTATTTTTAATTGACTATGTGACGTATTTATTAACGTTATGTATACACTGCGTGTTCACACATGAGTTGCATAAATACCTATACTAATATGAAGTTGCGTCTTTGGAAAGTTCTAGTAGCAGAAGTTCCCTGAATCGATCAACTAGTTTATCTTCAAAGTTTTTATTATGAAGTACCTGTCTAGGATAACTAGGTTGTATAACTGCCACGCCGCCTGCTGGCGGTAGATTTAATTTATCTTTTTAGGGTTCTTTAGTGTTTTTTTATTCATAATGGTATTTAGCAGTTCAACCTACGATATTGTCATCTGCTTAATCAGACAAATCATGTGGAAACTTTATTGGCATAAATTATCCTATAAATAGATAATGTAAATGCGAATGTTTGTGAGGATGGATGGATGTTTGTTACTCTTTCACGTCAAAACGGCTGAACGGATCTTAATGAAATTTGGCACAGAGTAAAAGTCTGAAATAACACATAGGATAGTTTTATTTTGGTCATCACGCGGGCGAAGCCGCGGGCGCCAGCTAGTAATTTATAAAATGGATTAACACACAAAAATGCTTTTGATTCCGATAGAACCTACGTTCGAGAGGGACAATTAGGGGGGACTCTACGCGGGCAAAGACGCGGGCATAAGTTGACTAACAATTGTAAAGCACTACTTCTAAAAAAAACACCTTATTTAGCCATTTTTTTTGGGGTGGGAAATCATCAAATAACTTCCCCCGCTCTGGGCGGAGCGGGGAGTGTCAGACTTTTACTGACTAAAACCTACCCATGTTCGTTCTATTGCCCTTTATGTTCCGGGGCCGCGGTATCTCTTTCGAACAACCCGCAACCCCGGTACAACCCGCAACCCCGGACTTTATTTAGCCTGAATTGGGCCATACAAAATCTATGGAGAGATCGCATTTTGACAGCTCATAAGGCATAATGTCAATTGATTGGTGGTGTCAACTACCCAATTGTGATGTTGCCTGAGTCGAGTCCGGGTATCTTAGACATAAACCTAAGGGTCTAGACATAGTGATAAATGATCCAAAATATATTTGGTTGACATACGATATTGAATTTCAAAGCGGATTGTAGACCAGGAGCTTTTTAGGGTCCCGTACTTCAAAAGGAGAAAAACGGAACCCTTTTAGAATCACTTTCTTGTCCATATGTCTGTCTGTCAAGATCCTTCATCTCGGGAACGCGGGAAGGTATCGAGTTAAAATAGAATGGGACAAGGGCAGGAAAATGATAAATAATAACATTATATTTACGAAGAGAAACGAGAAGAACAAACTAGACCATGCAAACCCAGTATGTTTTTTTTTTAAATTGGCTTATGAAGTCTAATATAATGAAATTGTTTAATTCTCACCGTTAAAAATAACAATTCAGTAGTTAATACATGAAACGACACGGTTAATGTCACGGTTCGCGCAGTGCCTGAGCGATCGACTGCTGCGCTGCGTGTCGCGGGTTCGATTCCCGCACGGAACTAATATTTGTATGACCTTCAGATAGTTATTTCGGGTCTGGCTGTTTGTGTTTGAGTTTAAATGTTTGTAAACGCACCCACGATACAGGAGAAATCCTAGTGAGGCGCAACTTTTTTTTTAAAGTATTACAATTATTTTTTCAGTAGTGGCTGAATAAGGTGCTCAAAGTATTGACAATACCACCTGAACTAGGCAGGACCTGTATCTCAAGTTCCTTTAATTAATTGTTACAGACAACCAGTACCTAAAGAAACACACAAAACACAACATAAAATAGCACACAGTATAATGCATTTTTAATCATTAACTCCCATCAACTAGTCAAGTTAATCCCACTAATTTATCAGAAAGCATGCAACATGCACCATATTTTTTCCACAGTATATCTAATGGTGTTTATAATACTCCATAATGGATATTATAATCGTTGGCACTCCTATATTAATGTGTTTGTGTGGGTCGTTAAAATCCCATGAGCAAGCAACCACTCTTTCAGATAGTATATTAGCTGACAAATATTATGTTTGTGCAGTAATAGAGTAGGGGTGATTTTATGCTTGTTTAAAAGGGGGAAGAGGCTGGAAAAGCACTAGTGTTATCCTACTATAAACCTATCTACTACTATTATTTCAAACTCAAATCATTTATTTCAATTAGAAAATTACAAGCATTTTTGAAAAAAAAAATATATATATAAAAACAAAAAAAAAGATTCTGTTACAGTCCCAGACACAAGACATAATAACTTTTGAAAGTACTGTAGTTGCCTATTTCAAAGCGTAGATTTCTATGGAGAAGAATAGGCAAGAAACTCCATGGACACTCTTTTAAATCATAATATTTTACAAAATCATGGATTCAAGTTGAGATTATACATATATAAATGCGAATGTTTGTGAGGATGGATAGATGTATGGATGTCTGGATGTTTGTTACTCTTTCACGTCAAAACGGATGAACGGATCTTGATGAAATTTGGCACAGAGGTAGATTATAGTCTGGATTAACACAGGATTTTTCGATTTCAACTAGTATTATTGAAAAAAAAACCGGTCAAGTGCGAGTTGGACTCGTGCAACGAATCATTTCTGTACAAACTTGCGATATAAATGCAAACGGCCATATCTTTTGACACAGTAGACTTAGAGGGTTGATTTTTTCACAGCTCCAAAAGGACCACAAACTTGGTTATATGGTTTAATTTCAACTCGATACCTTCGTTCGTTTCCGAGATAAAGGGTCTTGACAGACAGACAGACGGACACCAAAGTGGCCCTCAGACTTGGTTATATGGTTTAATTTCAACTTGATACCTTCACTCGTTTCCGAGATTAAGGGTCTTGACAGACAGATGGACAACAAAGTGGCCCTATAATAAGGGTTTTTTTCCTAAAAATTATAGCACTTGTGCTTTTCCAGCGACTTTGTGTTAGGGAAATTTTGATCAGAACTATTCCTTGCCTACATCATAAACTTCTATGGAAAATTGCTGTGGTACCTACAGTTTGGGAGAGGCTAATGTCTAGCAGTGGAATTTGGTAGTCTGAGTTGAATAACATCACACCTTAATTCTTTATGAGTATAGGAGTAAGCAGAAGTTAAAACTATCGGAAGCTTAATACCAAAATCGGTTAATACCAGATATTGTACACCTAGATCTAAACTCAGACAACTCAGAAATAGGTATTTTTTCAGAAAACGATAAAAACGTTTTACCTTTTGTTTTGAAAGTTGTTAAAACAATTTTTTTTTATTACGTTTGAAACAAAAATCACTAGGATTTTCTCCTGTGTCGTAGGTGCGTTCACAAACATTTAAACTCACATACACAAACAGCCAGACCCGAAACAACTACCCGTAGGTCATACAAATATCTGTTCCGTGTGGGGATCGAACCCGCGACACTCAGCGCAGCAATCAGCAGATTTTAGATCATAAAAAGGCTGTAAAATGTCACTGAATGTATAGATAGATGGTTACGTATGATTACCGATTATTCGAATATAAGAATAACTAAAAATTCAAGTTGTGTGAAAAATAACAGAAAAGTCAAAAAAAAATTGTACAGTTGAAAAAAAATGGAGAAAAAAAAACCATTAACTTAAGACTAAAATATGGAGCTCAGAATCATTTATTTAATCAACCACTTTGATTGATCTTCTTTTAATTGAACTTACAGAAAAATAATGATGTACAGGCGTCAGCAGGTCAAGCTACCCGAAACTGTCATTTTTTCCCAATGAACCTTGAACCTTATCCTTTAGAAATAAAGTCGAAAATCTATCAAAGAAATCTGACAGATTGTAGTAGCTTGATGTGCAGGCGTCTGTACATATTATTGATTACTTGGTTTTTCTGTGTACGTGCGTATTAGAAGACCCCTACAAAATGATGTCAAAGCTTCTATCATTCACAGCAAGCATGCACACTGCCTTGTTCACCGTATTTAAGGATAATTTCACAAAACAAAACAATAATAATTGACATTACTATTAGAAAAGACAAAAACAATAATGATGTAAATAAAACCACAGGTGTTTTTGACACCTATTCATAGCTTAATTGGAATAGCGCTCCGTATTATTCCTTGATAATAAACCACTAAATTGAAAACACGTCTAAGTGCATAAAAAACAATAACACGGAATATCTAGATTTTTATTCACCTATTAGTTGTACCTACCCTCTTCATAAAAAGGTAGTAAAACTTTTATAGGCAATCCATTGAAGAAATCGTAAAAAACCTGTAAGGTGAATATCATTTTGAACCGAATTCAAAAAAAGAAGGAAGTTCTTAATTCGACTGTATTTTTTGTGTTTGTTACGCGATTAACCTCACCGTCCGTCTAATCACTTTCGATTGTCGGACGATTTTACGATACAATGTGTCCGGTCATGACCCATAACGAGTGTTTTAATACCTATACTATTACCGCTACACACTTGGGTCTAATTCACTTCCCTGCTTTTTGGCATCCATTTTGAGATATTCTCTATGAGTGTACAAAAAAAAACATTTAAACTCACACTCACACACACAAATAGCCAGACCCCGAACAATTATCTGTAGGCCATACAAATATTTGTTCCGTGCGGGAATCGAACCCGAGAGACGCAGTGCAGCAGTCGATCGCTCAGCCACTGCGCCAACCGTGTCGTTAAATTGGTATAACATTATTTGATACAATGAAATTGCTCGTCATCTGAGGATTTACCTCCTTTCTTGCCATATCAACGTTCACAAAGTTCATTCGTCGTTTCTTCCTCATTTACCCAGTTTTCCTCACTATATTTTCCTCATTTTACGTCAATACCACAATTACCAATTACCACAAACTTTTCAGTCACCGGCGCCACATCTCAGACTTCCTTTTATGTAGTCATGCAATGAGCACTCTTTAATTAATTATTTTAATTACCTCTTTGTCAAAACCTTACATTTTAAATATGGTTGAAGAAAATTATTTTTCAATAAAATTACTAGGACTTCACTAACTTGAGAACATGAACTTTGACATACTTACAAACTAAGAAGGTAAGTATTGGAACGAAGTTCCTTATCGTCAAATTATTGGGTTGTTTTATTTTAGTTTTTGTTTTTTAAAATCTCAAAACTATTTGTTTTGTTTTTTATTAATTTAAGTATTTAAAACATTTATGTATGCTGTTTTGACTTCCGTACGTTTTACTCACGGGTTGACCACTGAAAACCAGCGCTGTGCTGTGGGCTCCTGTGGACGACACGGTTGGCGTAGTGGCTGAGCGATCGACTGCTGCGCTGCGTGTCGCGAGTTCGATTCCCGCACGGAACAAATATTTGTATGACCTACAGATAGTTGTTCCGGGTCTGGCTGTTTATGTATGTGAGTTTAAATGTTTGTAAACGCACCCACGATACAGGAGAAATTTCTAATGTGGTTGGTTGTACTATAACGTACGCCACTGCGTTACCTTTTGGGGATTCCCCGTGTCATGTTAAGTTTAGGTGCTAAATACAATTGAGTGACTAATATCGTGGGAAAGAAATAAAATCATTTTTTGCAAACAAAAATACCGACCGTTTTTTTTTTCAGCATTCTTAGTTATGGTATGATGATATTTCACACATTTTTTTATCAAGTACTAGCTTTTGCCCGCGGCTTTGCTCGCGTTATATTCGGGATAACACAGTTCCCCTTGCGCCTTATTGATTTGTAATAGCAACGCTAAGTTTTTCCTTTTCTTCCATCACATCCCACATTTTTGTAAAAAAAAATAGCCTATGTCCGTCTCCTGGTTCCCAAATATCTCTGTACTAAAATTCATCAAAATCGGTTTAGCCATTAAAGCGTGAAGAGGTAACAAACAAACTCGTTTTCGCTTTTATAATATTAAGTAAGGATACATTTTCATTGTTACAGCATAGATTAATTAGAGGCATATTCAAAGGATGTTACACTGTTGGTCCCGGTTGTAAAATAAAACTAAAAAGGTGTAGAATAAAATAAGATCTGATTAGGTACCTTTGTCATTTTAATATTAGTCTAGTTTAATCCGGTGGTTCATTAGAATCGGCACCATTATGTAGAGGAAAATCATAAGAATTATTAAAAGAAAGAAAATACTTGGTCTATGGTAAATATAATCAAGACATTTTAATGTCAACAGTTTTTGTTAAATAAACTGATTAAAAACTGAAAGAAATTTTTATGGGACCATCTGGCAGCTATTTCGCGTCGAAAAAAAAAAGAATCACGCAAATCGGTCCATTAACCGCGGCGTAATCGATGTACATACATAGAAAAAAAAAAACATACCGGCCGAATTGAGAACCTCCTCCTTTTTGGGAAGTCGGTTAATGAGAACCTCCTCCTTTTTGGGAAGTCGGTTAAAAATAGATTAGCTTTGATGATTCATTTCAAGAGGATAAAAAGTAGAAAAACTTAATTACAAATATAACTTAATTTTAATGATACATTTTTATGTGTTGTTATTTAATGATTATGAAGCAACTCAGTGAATCACTGTGCTATTTTATCTTAATATATATATAATTCTTCTGTGAGTGTGTATGTCACTGAACTTCTCTCAAACGACTGGACCGATTTTGATGAAATTTTTTGTGTGTGTTCAAGGGGATTGATTTTGGAATGTTTTACATTGGATCCGACAGACGGCGCTACCATCGCAGTGTCAAATTTTAAATAATATTCGAATTTTAATTTTAGTCTGTCCCGACAGTTAGCGCTGCGATCAAATTAAAAAAAAGTTTTGTTATCATTGTGTTATTGTAGACCATGTGCTGGATCAATAAATTAAAAGGTACTGAGTGTTTTGAGAAGAGTTTTGAAGGTAGACAGGACAACGTCTGTCGGGTCCGCTAGTTTTATAATAAAATTTTGAGTAAGGAGACCGGAAAATTGGTCAATATTAATAATTATTATAGTTTATTACAGATGTCGTTATGACCATAAACAAGCGTAACTGTCTACGCATAGTCAATTAAACGTCATCAGTTGTAACAGTAATTACCAAACAATATCAAACTAAAACACGCTTTAATAAAGCTATAGATATTAATGATGTTGCTAACCTTAGTTCATGGTTAATCCTTATCCTTACTAATATTATAAAAGCGAAAGTGAGTTTGTTTGTTACCTCTTCACGCCCAAATGGCTAAACCGATTTTGATAAATCTTGGCACAGAGATAGTTGGGACCATGGAGACGGACATGGGCTTTTTTTTTTAAAAAGTGTGAGAAATGAGGGAGAAAGAGGGAAGGAAAGGGAAAACTTAGCATTGCTATTACAATAAATAAGGCGCAAAGGCAAAAACTTCAGGTAGCAGGTACCTGCAAATCACGAAAGGGAAACTGTGTTACCCCGAATTTAACGCGAGCGAAGCCACGGGCAAAAGCTAATGTTGATATAATTTAAAATGTGTTTTGTGTTGCTGGGGAGTTTATTCTGCCACTTCTTCTTCCCAGCTTCCCAACACTAGGAAGTGGCGACGGGCGGGAGTTTTGTAGGACTGTCTCTTGTAATTTGACGTTCAAAAAGGGCTGGTCATAAGCCTAATTTCAATAAATGACTTTTGATTTTGTGCCAGACGAATTTTATACCTACTTTTTTGCCGAAATTTGGCCAAGTTAAAGTTAAAAAGGGTTTTAAAATTTTTACTATATTTATCTGCTAATGCATGTAACTATTAATTACATAAATACACATTAACTATCTGATACCTTATATTTTCGTTAATTTCTTCAAAAATAAAGACCAATACTGCATTATAAAAATGTGAGAATGCTACAAAAACATTGGAAAAGTTCAACTTGCAGTACCTATAAATGATGATCAAAATTCTTTTGACATGATTTCACTAAAAGATACGTATGTCTTAGTTCTGTGTGTACTTGAATTTTTCAACCATTGAGGTAAAATCAGTTGTTTTTGATATCAAACATCAGTGAATCATCTGCGTAGTTTCTTAAAAGATAATTTGTCTCGAGACACTGATGTTTTTATTACTTTTAATTAATATGAGTCACGAAATCATAGTGATTATTGTGAAGGAGAACACACTTCTAGATGAATCATTCCTTAAGGAATGTTTTGCGGTTTTTAAATCACGTTGGAAAATTGATGTGATCATCTTTATTCACTTTCCAGTTTTTGTTAAGAAATATTGTGTGTTTACGTACACACGACGGCATATCAACCTACACTAAACCATCTTAACCTGATCTCTACTCCGGTGTGCGATCAGTAGTAGAGAGATTAGGTTATAATAGTTTAGAATAGGTTGACCTGCCGTCGTGTGTACATTACTCACGAGTTACATGTAGTCAGTGACCCGAAAGTCTGACAACCAGTCTCACCGTACCGTACCAGTACCGTATTGGTTGCGGGTTGTTCGAAAGTGATACCGCGGCCGCGGAACACAAGAGCAAGGGCAGAAGATGGAACATGGATGTTTTTATTCGTATGGGAAATCATCAAATAAGTTCCCCCGCTCTGATTCCAAGAATGCTTTGTTGGTCGAGTGGTCGCAAGCGCTACTGCTGATCGTGAGGTCCTGGGTGCGATTCATTGGTCGGGCCAAGTGTTATTGAGCTTTTGCACGATTATGGAATTTATCATTTACAGCTGAACTGTTTAGATTTGTTACCGTTTGGTAGAAGGGTAGGGGGAAGTGTCTGACTTTTACTGACAAAAACCCATCCATATTCCTTCTTTCACACTTTTCTAGGGTATGTCTGTCGAACAACCCGCAACCCCAGCAGGCAGTGGCCCTGGCTTCTCTGCTTTGTTGACATCTCTTTGACGCTCTAGTGGAACACGAACGCGCTTGCGACACGGTCAGTTAGGATGTATTGCGTAAAGAATGATAATATGAAAAAACGAATAGTACTTAACCCTTAATTGGTCGCGTGGGGTGTCATGCACCCCAGAGCAGGTTTCCAGGCTCACAACTTTTTATAATTTGAATTAAGCGCGTTGGCCTTCTAGGTAGCTTCGTAAAGACGTAAAACGTACACGATTTAGTTGCGAGCGACGCTCTATTGTGGACGGTTGGGCTCGGAGAGCGTGTTTGGGGTGCACGACACCCCAGGTGACTGTTTGTGTGGTCTAAATTCCGAGGTAGTGGATGATTGTTAATTTCATTATATCCGTTTTAAAACATTGTAATTTGAAAAGTAATAAATGTTAAAAGTGTTAAGTTATAATACTTCGATATTTTTGAGGTTATGATGTTCGAAATGCCAAAAACATGTGTGCAATGACCATATGAATATAGTCTGTCAAAATTGTGACGATGAAAACTTGGATTAGTAAAAAAATATTTTTCATATTTAAAAAAAAGTTAATTATGTTAAAAATACGTTTAAAAGTTGGTTAATATTTAAGTTCAAATGTTCTAATTAATAAAAGTCTGATTTTGCATGTATTTCGTATTTTATTTAATTTCCTAAATCTGGGGTGCCAAACACCCCTCGCGACCGCTCATGCAACTTTTTAGGCGCGCCCAATTGAGGGTTAAATGATGCCGTGACGTCTGACAGGGTAGAATAGAAGAAGATATCGTTTTGGGGCGACTCCAAATAGAATGGGACAAGGGCATGAAGACGAAGAATAGGTTAAAACTGAGATTGTCAAAACCAAGGTTCCACGAAACCTAGGGGTTCCGTAAAATTATTTAATAGATACCTTGTTATTAATTAGATCCAAATATTAATAATTATGATAGTATTTTGATAAAACAGTGACACGATTGTATTCCGCACATTTTTTTTAAACGGGGAACGTTTAAAAAAATGTGCGGAATACAATCGTGTCACTTAATTATTAACACTAGGAATTTCTTCTGTATCGTGGGTGCGTTTGCAAACATATAAAGTCACATACACAAACAGCCAGACCCGGAACAATTACCTGTAGTTCATACAAATACTTGTTCCGTGCGGGGATCGAACCCGCGACACACAGCGCAGCAATCAATCACTCAGCCACTGCGCTAGAAATGCCATCAAAAAACGACATTAAAAGTTATTAAAAGAATAAAGTGTTTATGTACTGTTTTTTACAATATATTAAAAAATACAGTCCTTTTCAATTGTAGTCATTTGATATGTGGTTCCATAAAAGATAAAAGGTATTCTGCTATCGTATTTCCCTGTTTAAAAACACACAGCCAACCCAGTCTTCAAAATTACTCGTGTAAACCCATATATCTGTTTTCCTAAGCACTTGATTGGCGCAATGTTGGCTGTTGTAAGTTGGCCCAATTGTTTGTTTGACAAATGTTTGTCATCACTTAATTTAGAGAGTGATTTACGTCCTCGAGCGTCGACTTGAATACTGATATTGGCTTCAGTGTATTGATTTAGTAGTTCAACGCTTCAGTAAACAAAGCTAAGAGTAACATGTGATACTGTTTAGCGATAATTTAATATCCTAGTTAATCCTAACGTAATATTCTACAAGCGAAAGTTTGTGAGATTGTAGATATGAATGAATGGAAGTTCGTTACTCTTTCACGCAAAATCTACTAAAGGATTTTAGATGTAGTTTGGCACAAAGATAGTTTATAACCTAGATTAACTTTTGTGATAGTTCTTATCTTGGTAATACGTTTCCATGACACAACAAGTCAAGCTTATATGCTACAATTAGAACCTTGAGCTTTCTTCGAATAATCGATTTGTTTATTTAGGATTATCACGTGTTAGCTAAGAAACTGTCTTCTACAAAATTAAAACTTCTCCATTTATAAAATGGTAAAGTTTTTTTTTTGAATTCGTGTATCGCATACTCAATTACTGGTAACCACTGCGTATACATCATTGCGAGACGACTCCCGGCCACCTTAGATAAGGGACGGTGCTTGCGGTGGCAATGGGTAGCTCATCGTCCGTTTGTCTAATGACGACAGGGCCTTCGTTTTTTACGCACGACTCAAAATCCTTACTAATATTATAAAAGCGAAAGTGAGTTTGTTTGTTTGTTACCTCTTCACGCTTTAATGGCTACACCGATTTTGATGAATTTTGGTACAGAGATAGTTAGGAACCAGGAGACGAACATAGGCTATTTATTTTTATTTTAAAAAAAGTGGGATGTGAGGGAGAAAGAGGGAAGAAAAGGGAAAACTTAGCGTT
This sequence comes from Ochropleura plecta, assembly GCA_905475445.1. Lineage (NCBI taxonomy): Eukaryota > Metazoa > Arthropoda > Insecta > Lepidoptera > Noctuidae > Ochropleura > Ochropleura plecta. The sequence continues at coordinate 3,850,048 of FR997735.1, forward strand.
GCTATTTCAAATCAAAAAGGGCGCAAGGGGAACTGTGTTACCCCGAATTTAACGCGAGCGAAGCCGCGGGCAAAAGCTAGTCTAATAATAATTTTATAATCATAATTTTAATGTATTTGTGTGATCTCTTTAATCATTTTGTTTTTTTTTTTTTCAATAGTTGTCAAATCACATATTTATATCACCCTTGTTCTGAATAGTTACAGTACTGATAGCAACATCTGTGTGACTCGTCTTTTAGTTATTATTTTGTTTTTGCAATATTTTTTTTATTTATTTTTTTACTTTTGTATAGATTCTTTTCTACCTATTAGTTGTGAATGAGTGGACATGGTTGGCCTTGTAGATTCTTAGACGCTTGTTAACTTTTGTTAACGTATTATTTTATTTTACTTTTTGTAAAGTAAGCAATGACTTATTGTCGGGCCTACGCTGTCCTCTCATACTTAAGTGCTAACGCTGTAACAACAACAACATTGTAAAACTAAATGATTTTAAAAGAGTAACCATGGAGTTTCTTGCCGGTTCTTCTCCATAGGAAACGACCAACCCGAACCGTGCATCTTTTCTCGACGTTTTATAAGTGCCCATGTAGGCCTATGTAAAATAAAAACATTTTGATTTTTTTGATTTTGTACATACAGAATGCATGGTTTAGAGCTTCTTGAACCTGCCAGGGCTGCGGGCCTGCCGATGTTGCGGGTTGTTCGAAAGAGACACCGCGGCCCCGGAATGCAAAAGGGCAAAAAAAGAAACGGGGTTTTAGCCAGGAAAAGCTCCCGCTAAAAAAAGTAGATACATCATCGAGTAGGTGCTGTAAATCATCATCTGTCTGTCTTTTCCCAATGTTGGGATCTTCTTCCAGTGTAACCGAATACAGCTGAGTAAAGTTTCATAAAATTAAGAATACTGATTACATACCCCAATTGACATGATTGTCAATTGTGCTGTAAACAGTTCTCAGTAAGACTGGTTCTCAGACTTTTAGGAGACTGACTACTTGTAACGACTGTAAGAGGTCTACAAATGACAGCCGGTCACTCGACCACCGCCGACCTTGGCATGCGCGGCTTAATCTCCAAGACCGATCCGAGCGTCTATCCCAACCCGTCCCTTGCTAGAGCCAGCCCGCGTTGCTGAGCCAGTAAGTTCAAATCAGTCCCCAAATAATATCACTCAGATCCAGCCTGTCCCTTTGCTGTCCTCCCCCAGTGACGCCCTAAGCCGAGGCTCGTACCCCACAGGGGGTGCCCTTAGCGTGTAGTCGCTTAGTTTGTATGTTTTTTGCCCTGGCTGGAGGCCTTAAATTTTAAGGCATCCACAAGAATCGCCTGGTTGAGCAGACGACAACCTTTTAGGTTAAACTGCGAGATGCCATTCAGAAAAAAAAATAGCGTCTATTGTTATTTAACTTAATATTTTTTCAATGACATAACGCAGTTTAAAATGAGGCTAGTCCGTTTCCTCTACCACATAGTTATTTCCAATAAACAGACTGGCATTCCAAATATGCCGCATATTTAGAATAGCTGCGGTTTGGCACTTACTACAGACCACAAAAAAAATATTAGACTACAAAAAAAATATTTGACCACAAATTCAAAATCTTCTTAGATATTGATGCTTTTTTATCTCTTATTGAAGAGGTGCAGTCACAGCAAAAAAAACATTGGAAAAGATGACCAATCCGTAAGTTAACTGGCCCTACCATGACTTAACTGGTTTTAAAAACTAACTTATGGATATCTGGAAACTTGTATTAACTCGATTTGAATTATCGAATGATCTGTGTCTCTGTACTTGGTTACTAGTGTGTAAAAGATGATATTACATTAAATAAAATAAAATAGAATAGAATAAACTAGCATTTATTTGCAATTATGGGTTATACATTAAGTAGGTGGTAGTAGGTTTACATCGGCTCTGCCATATTTCACCATTCGGCATGCAAACATTATCATTATATAAAATTAATTGTTGAAATTTAAATTCTTATACATTAAATTAATAAATTAATTAAATAAAAGTAATTCTCATTAAATAATATTATTAAAATTCAAATTAACACTAAATTTGAAAGGGATTCAAAACACATTATCACATTTGTTTAAATGTAAATCCTGATGTAAAACCCACTAGCGCTTTGTCTGCCCTGGCAATCGAAGCCAAGTATTCATGTTTAACAGCTGTCCTAGTGACTACTGTGCCACTTTATTTTTAACCTAAAAAAATATTTTCCTCCCCAGAGCAAGTATAAACGCCGGTACATCAATGACGGAGGCTGTGGAGTGGTACACTAACGCTAATGCTGCACTGCTGAGCCACCTCACGAAGGAGATCAAGGATACTGATAGCAGCACTATATGGAGGTAAGAAGAATAAAACAGTCCGACATGGCTGTTACTGAAAGCGGTGGAATAGGAAACTAATTGAAAGTTGGAATAATTTTGCCCCACACTAGAAATTACTCCTGTATCGTGGGTGCGTTTAAAAACATTTAAACTCACATACACAAACAGCAAGACCCGGATCAAATATATGTAGGCCATAACAATATACAGTATGTTAGTACGAGGGACGTATTCAAACCCACAATAGTGCATACTTACACGATACTAATAAAAATATGAGCAAAAAAAAAACACAAAAAAATAAAAGACAGAACCATACCAAAAATTTCGCATAAGTCTCGCAACGTGTATATACCCTTGCGCTAGCGATTTAATACTATCGCAGAACATGTGTGCGTGTCAATGACCTTTAGGTATAATCCATTTTCCCTTCATACTTTAAACCTGGCTTAGGACGCCTTTTCGGTAGAATCGGCGCGTAGGTATTTTGCCGCGTGATTTACTTCACTGTTTACAAGTTCACTTCTCTCGCGCTCAGTGTTCATGAATAATGTATTTTATTGGACAATCACGTCAGAAATTAAGGTTATAGGTTTTTTACATATTTGGGACGAGAATCGAATACTGAATACCCTCCCTCAATAAGTCCCTCGTTTAACCTAACACACTATATATTTCGTGCGGGGATCGAACCCGCGGCACGCAGCGCGGCAGTCGTTCGATTCTGGAGTAATTTGGCCCGAAATCAAATAGTCATAATAAACACAAGGTAAATTCCGTCCGTAAATTTATCAAGTCGGTAAAACGTTAAAATTCATATTGTGAAATAAAAATATTTTATTAGAAATGATATAAACATATCATCCGTATACATTACAAAAAAATATTTAAGGTAACACATAAACTAGCAAAGCAATATGGATAAAATTGCTAGGGCACACCTTCGGGGCACGCCCGTTTGATTATAAAATTTGGAATTTAAAAATCGGTCCGCCATTAACGGAGAATTTGCGTAACAAACATTAAAAAAATACACTCAAATTAAGATCCTGTTTTGCATTTTTGATTTTGGAAGTGGGTCAACAACATGACAGTACAACAATGATGATGTTATATTATGAAGTGACAGCCGAGGTATTTTCCATAAAAGTTGACTCAGACGGACCTAACGCAAGGTCAATTTGACAGACACCTACTTTTTGAAGAAACCGCAAACATTAGCAAAGTGATTTACATGAGGACATATCACGCGTGCCGCTTTTTGTAAGATCTGCGCAGAACTATGAGACTTGTGGTAAAATGACTAAGGAATTACAAGTTAATGGCTGAAACCGCAAACGAAATGATGTAGAATGTCATGTTAACATTAGAATGGCCGAATGCTGTCCAAAAAAGACTGAATGTAATGGCCGAATGCTGTGCAAAAAAGGTTATTGAAATTCGAAATTTGAAAATGTAGACGAGAATTTGTGTCTTCGTCGTGTCGATGATTATTTTAAGGTATTATGTCAAATCAAAAGTAATTTATTCAAATTGGGCTGATGATCAATACTTTTTGAACATCATTACACAAGACAGGCCCCCAAAACGCCCACCCTTCGACACTTCCTAGTGTTTTAGCTGGGAAGAAGAAGTGGTGGAACAAACTCCCCAGCAACACAACTATCTGGTAGGTTTGATGAACCAGATTGAAGAGCCCTTCCATATTGACAGCATAATCAATGACTTCGGACAGGTCCCCTAAGTGGAAATGTTTAAGTAAAAATAATTTGGACAGCATATTTCAACAGGATTATAACACTTGACTGCCTCATTGCTCGCCAGCGCGACTTTTGAACATGAGGTTCTGGGTTTGATTCCCGGGTTGGGCAAAGATTTATTAGGTTTTTCTATCAGGATTGTTTGTGAACGGGCGCTTTCAGTTGAGACTGGTCATCTTTTAGCTGCCACGGTTCATTTTTAAAGTATTTAGATTTTTAATTGAATTTAGCTTTTTTTATTTACTTACGCTAGATGCTCTTACTGTGCATGTTTTTTTACATCGATAATATATTTGTATAATCTCAACATGAATGATGTAAATATGACTTTGTAATCCTTACTAATTAATAAAATTTTATAAAAGCAAAAGTAAGTCTGTTTGTTACGTCTTCACGCCTAATTGGCCAAGAGATAGTTGGGACCTTGGAAACGGACATAGGCTACTTTTTTTTAAAGTGTGAGAAATGAGGGCGAAAGAGGAAAGACAAGGGAAAACTTAGCTTTGCTATTACAATAAATAAGGCGCAAGGGCAAAAACTACAGGTCGCAGGTACCTGCAAATCAGGAAAGGGGAACTGTGTTACCCCAAATATAACGCCAGGGAAGCCGCGGGAAAATTATATAGCTAGTAATATTATAATTTAAAAGAGTGTCCATGGAATTTCTTGCCCATTGTTCTCCATGGAGATCAACGTTTGGAATGGGCAACTACAGTACTTTCACAAGTTACTTTGCCTTGTGACCGGGACTGTAGCTTCAGAATTTTGTTTCTTGACATTCAAAAGTGCCTGTAATGGTCTAATTGAAATAAATACATTGAGTTCGAGTTTGGAATTTCTTAGAATGGAGCCGTCATGGAGTCCGGATTTTTATCCGGTTTATGGCGACAGTCTATATATAACTGGTAAAATGTGCGTGAACTAGTATAACCTAACAAAAGTTTGAAGTCATCATTTTCCTTTGTCCCATTCTATTTGAGGTCGGCGCAACACGTTTTCTTCTTCCATTCTCCCCTATCAGACGTCACGGCATCATTTACTCCTTTCTCCTTCATATCATTCCTTACATAATCCATCCATCTTTTCTTTGGCCTTCCTCTCGCTATCAGTCCATCAATATTCAGATCATCACTCTTTTAGTCACATGTTCTTCATCCCTCCTTTTTACAAGTCCATATCAAGACAAACGACTCCCTTTAAATTTTTTTGGGGTTAAATATAATGACCACCATAAAATGCTTTGATACCCATAGTTATGTAACCAAAAATATCTACTTAACACCAGAAAAATAATGTCTAAAATTACAATAGTACCAGCTATTTTAGTCACGACTGCACTTTAAATTGTATTCGACCACCAAATGTAGTAAATGATCACCAAATCTAATCGAATTATAACCTCATTATGGTTCACACCACGACTCAGAGTACCCCGACTCGGATAGGTTAGGTTAGGTAAGGCGGGAGCGTAGCGGAGCGGAGCTCCCGCTTTAGCCTTCGTGGTTTTTTTTAAACCACCCAGAAATAAAAACTTTGGTTATAATTTTACTTTAAAATGCTGGTTTAATTTTGGTGATCATTTACTATTTTTGGGTTAACCACGATTTATTTGTAGTCATTTTGCTTATATAGGATAGCAAAGTGTTAAAACTTTGGTTATAATTTTACATTAAAATGCGGGTTTCATTTTGGTGATCATTTACTATTTTTGTCTGCTATTTGTTACTATATCTGGTGGTAAGTTAGACATAAGCCATTTTTTTTTATCAAATGTTTGAAGCTTGAATCTTAGACGCACAATAATATTCTAAGGTTAAACCTTAATAATATTCTAAGGTTAAACCTTAGAATATTATTGTGCGTCTCACCTCTGCGTCAAATAAATGTATTTGTGTTTTCTGTTTCTCCCATATGATTCAATGTATCTTAATAAAAGTTCATGCATATTCAAGAGGATGTGTTTGTACAAGGTCCAAGGGTAAGCGAAAGATGCAGATACCCTTTGGATAAAACCCATATTCACGTAAATACCTGGTGACTTACGCGATTCGTCCTCATGGCAGTTCGGAAAAGAAATGATTCCACGCATTCCTGTTGCATTGGTAGGCGTAATACTGATGTCACCGTTTTGAAAAAAAAAAACAAAAATAAGCCTGTATCGCTTTCAAGTTTTAAGTATTTTTAGTCGACTTCAAAAAAGAGGAGGTTCTTAATTCGGTGAGCTACCCATTGCTCACCGTCCACAGGCCCGCATCTACGGTGGCCGGGAGTCGTCTCGCGGCACCCGTCGCCCGGGGCGTCTCCCGCGGCGGCTGGGCTGGCTCTCCCTCAAACGCCCGGCCTCCTCCTTCGCTAGCATGACTGCTTCGCAGAAGGAGGTGACCGCTTCCCATTCCCTCTCGCTCCGGACCATGGGCTGGACCAGGGGCGGACGCGAGTCTGACTCGGTCTTGGTTGGTGTTTACCTATTGCACAGATAATAAACATATTGATTATGAAATAGATAGTATCTCAAAGTAACAATCGCTAATCCTCGAACAAAATTGCTTTAAATTTAAGTAAGTGTAAACATACCCAAGACTAGACAGAATGCATGATTTACGTCTTGCAGAAGGGTTTTTTTTACACCCTATTGAGTTAATGCAAATAAACCATTAATTAGTTCGATAATTTTAAGTCGCCATGTAGCCGCAACAGTCATGTTCATCTTTACCTCTTTTTTAAACGTTAGTATGTTGTCATATTTAACCACAATTACTGTACAACTTAGTTTCTCATGTATCTTTAATGACTACCCTTCTTTATATTGTGGTTAATGAGTAACCTGGTATCACTTTTCAAGCCACCTATGGGCCTCTAACTTGGTTGACATGCCGTTTAGAAATATCTCTCAAGCACGCTGGCTGTTGGGCGCCGCGAGACGACTCCCGGCCACCGTAGATGGTGAGCAATGGGGAGATCACCGTCCGTCCGTCCAGTGTTCCTCGTGCGCCTCAAAGAGATGTCAGCTAAGCAGAGGGGCCTGCTAGGGCCAGTGCCTGCCGGGGTTGCGGTAAAAGAAGGACCATGGATTGGTTTTAGTCAGTAAAAGTCTGACCGGGAGTGTCAGACTTTTACTGACTCCACCCAGAGCGAGACGATTTGACAGTTTTCCATAAAAAAAACATTTAATTCGAGATGGCGCGGGACAAGAGTTCCTGGAAAGACTTTGAAAGGTGGTCTTTTCTCTACGAGACATGAGCAGGCAGCATAGCCTCTGGCCAATCTCTTTTGTTTAAGTTTTTTTTAGGCTTCCAATTATCCCACTGCTGGGCATTTCTCTTACTAAACCTCTCTATCCTGTGTGATATCAGTATTGTTCCCTCGCATACCAATCCAAACTATATATACAGGGTTATTTGTAAAACACCGACAACCTTGCAGGACTGTATTACAATCATCATAAACAACAACTTTTGTTCTATGATTTTTTACAAAATTTTATACATTTACCAAAACCAAATCTTCAAGATTTCGTTGTCCTATCTAACACGTTTGCTTCGCATAGATTTCGTAAAATTTAGAGCGTTCAATTTCAATATTTTTATTTTTGTATGAAAATCTGATGAACTAAAATATGATAAATGTTTAAATGTCCTAGAACAAAAGTTGTTGATTATGATGTTAGTAACATGGTCCTGAGACGTTGCCGGTGTTTTACAAATAACCCTGTTTATAATGTAACTTCAAGATATTAAAAAAAAAACAGTCAATCCAACTTCCAATCAAGCTTTGATAGAAAGGAAGAAAAAACGTGTTGCAAATCTGGTTCATATTAGGCACGTAAATAGATTATAGTCCGAAATAACACAAACGCTTCGTTTCTTTTCTCACACATATCCATCAAAGTTTCCACGCCAACGAAGTCACGTGCAAAACCTTGTCCTACAAATATTATAAATGCGAAAGTTTGTGCGTATGGATGTATGTTTGATCGTCTGTCACGAACAAACTACTTGCACAATGGTAGATTATAGTCTGGAATAACACATAGAATACATTTTTTTAATATCACGCGGGCGAAGCCGCGGGGCGCAGCTAGTATGTCATAATTTAATTTACGTCATTTCACGTCGTACAAACTCTTACAATACAAATGTGTCATAATTCAGCTTACGTCTTCGTACTACCTACAATCACTTCATAAGATTGTCATCAATTTTATCACACATTTTATCCTATGACACCATGGTCTTCTACACACGTACGATCTAAACTACCATATGACTAATCGCCTCTTACAAATGATTCAGTCTACACCAAGGTATAATTGTTACAAACTTTAAGATGACAAAGCACTGAAATTCAGAGCTTATTAATAAAAGTATTGTGACTCATAGCGATGCAAATCTTTATCATTTTCCTTAGGACGCGTAAAATTTTATTACGAACTAGCTTCCGCCCGCGACTTCGTCCGCGTGGCATAGTTACTTTGTGTTAACGCTAACTTTAACCCGCGTGATGACCCGAAAAAATGTATCTTTCTCTCCCCTTTTCTTCCCTCATTCTCCCCCTTTCCTCACTTTTAAAAAACTTGCCTATTTCAGACACCAGGGCCCCAACTATCTCTGTACCAAAATGCATCAAAATCGGTTCGGTCATTTAGGCGTGAAGCCGTAACAAACACGATACGGTTGGCGCAGTGGCTGAGCGATCGACTGCTGCGCTGTGTGTCGCGGGTTCGATTCCCGCACGGAACAAATATTTGTATGACCTACAGATAGTTGTTCCGGGTCTGGCTGTTTGTGTATGTGAGATTGAATGTTTGTAAACGCACCCACGATACAGGAGAAATTCCTAGTGTGGGGCAACGTTTTTAAAAAAAAAGTAAAAAAGAACAAACAAACTCACTGTCGCTTGTATAATATTAGTAAGGATTTATGAAAATAACCGAAGGTAACTGAATGCCTATTCAGTTATTTAACGAAATAAGCTACGTTAGAGGTCCTAACTGTAGCTACCTTACACTTAAAAAATCCAAGTGCCTACTTAAATAATAAAACTGATTCTAAATACACTACAGCTACAACTAAATAAAACTACAGCTAAATAAATTAAAAAATAATAATTTGAATTTATAAGTATTTAACCTGAAAATAATTTAAGTACTAAATTATATATATATTTTTTGTTTTTTTTTTTAATATATCTAATTATTCCTATTATCTATAGGAACCTATTAATTACCAAATAAAGTAGGTACTAAAACTAAATAATTCTAATAGAATTATTATATATAACAGAAAGTTTATAGTTAGAATCATCTTTATAATTATTTGTTGTCATTTATTTTAACTACTATTTAATTGAATTTATAATAATGTCATTTAATTCCATAAGTAATTATTATCCTAATGTAAATAGTTCAGTTCCGGGTAAACTACTAAAAACAATCTCATTTCATTTTCTATTAATGCAAGTCGTTACTGGCACTCGCCGGCCGCTGCCGCGGCACCGCTCGCTCCGCTCGCTCGGCTCGTGCGTAGGGGGTCACAGTTTTAACCTAACCTAACCTACCCATTTTTTTGCAAAAATTTAACCACGTAGCAGGTCACTCTTTTGACCTAACCTACCCTAGCCATTTCTGCCATCTGATGGTATGCCAGGTGAAATTATACCAAATAATAATAGCTCTAAATGAAGATTATGCTAAACGATATTATGCGAAATTTGAATTCTGCCAATCGTAATTATACTAAATGTAATTCTGCCATCTTAAAAGTATGCCATAGTAAATTCGAAGTTTTAAACATTATGCCAAACGATAATTATATCAAATAATTTTTATGCCTTTAAAATGTTCGTTTAAAGAAAAATATGCTAAGTGTGTTATGTCAAATAAATTTCGGAGCATCAAGATTCTGCCAGATAGAGGGAACCCGTCCAATACTATCTACCTATGTATACCTACTTCACTTAAAAATAAAAACCTATAAATACTTTAATTAATATTACCTATAACTATATAATTATAGTTATAGGTAATATTAATTAAAGTACTAATGTATAATAAACTACGCTTTTACCAATATAGTATAAAAAAAAACTGAGCATAAATTAGCCGAAACTCGGTTTCTAAAAATCTATGCGTACCTATTACTACTTCACCTAAAAAGAAATAAAATGTAAACTATGAATAATTTGTAATTAGAACGAATATTTAAACACTACCAAAATAACTAATACCTATTTTATAAAATAACAATAGGTAAAAGAAATCTAAAAAGAAATTATTTAAAGACTAAAAGTTGGGCTGAAAGCATTGTCTGTCAATAAGGTCGAACACTCTGAACGTCTATTCGCATCAACAGCCAAATATAACACAAAAATAATCCTTATAGCATGATTCAGTATTCACGCGCGATGGCTTATTAGCGTATTTCATGCATAACTTTGGTGTTTGTATACCGATTTATATGATTCTTTTTTTATTGAATACGTAATAATGTTAACTGTTTTTAATTAGAGATGAGTGGGAGTGTTATAAACGTAAGAGTAGACAAATATAATCAGAAAGCTTCGAACTGCTAAGTTATCGGGAGTTACACGTGTTATTGTGAGTCAACCATAAAAGATAGACCTATGCTGTTGTAGGATATTTTTTATATAATTTTAAGGAGAACATTTCCGTCATACATGATTTCTGTGTAGCTTTAACCAACTTCTCCCGATTACCCAACATTTTCCTTCACTGCTCTGCTCCTATTGATCGTAGCGTGATGAAAAGTATACTATAACCTCCCCAGGAGTCTGAAGAATAATTGTACCAAGTTTCGTTAAAATCCGTCGAGTAGTTTTTGTTTCTATAACGAACATACAGACATCCAGACAGACAGACAGACAGAAAGACAGACAGACAGACAAAAATTTTACTGATTGCATTTTTGGCATCAGTATCGATCACTAATCACCCCCTGATAGTTATTTTGGAAATATATTTCATGTACAGAATTGACCTCTCTACAGATTTATTATAAGTATAGATAGATAGATATAGATAGATAGAAGATAAACTTTTTTGTAGTCGAATAGATAATGAATATGAAATGTTTCTATGAACGACGGTCATATTTATATGGAATTCAATTGTTTTGTTATTCAACGTGCAACAGTATTGCAAATGGGTGCCATATATCTGGCAGAATCTTAATTCTCCAAAATTTGTTTGGCATAACACACTTGGCTTATTTTTTTAAACAAATATTTTGAAGGCTTATAAAATACTAGCTTTCGCCCGCGGCTTCGCTCGCGTTAAATTCGGTATAACACACCAAGCAGACCTGCAGTTTTTGCTCTTGCGCCTGATTGATTTGTAATAGCAACGCTAAGTTTTCCCTTTTCTTCCCTCGTTCTCCCTCATATCCCACTTTTTTTAAATAAAAATTAGCCTATGTCCGTCTCCTGGTTCCCAACTATCTCTGTACCAAAATTCATCAAAATCGGTTTAGCCATTAAAGCGTGAAGAGGTAACAAACAAACAAACAAACAAACAAACTCACTTTCGCTTTCGCTTTCGCATTAGTAAGGATGTTATACAATTATTGTTTGGATAATACACGATTTTTTTTGGTATTTATTTCACCTATGGAAAAGTTAAGATTCCGCATAACTTCGTTAAGCATAACGTTAATTTAGAGCGACGACAATATGGTATAATTTCACTGAACTTAACATGAAGATAGTAAAATATTATTTAAAATAACTTTATGAGCATATAGCATTTTAATGACACATTAAAATATTGTCTTAAAAAGTCGATGTTTCATGTCAAAAGAAAATGACGTGAGTACACCATGACATGTGCGTCATGGTGTTCAGAAAAATGTACATTTCTTCACGTGTTTCATCTTTATGAACTACTTTTCCCTGTTTAAACGTACTTACGTGACGTTTATGTTAGTTTGTGTGTATGTAAGCGCGATTTTAGGGCAACAATCAGACAGACCGCTTGTAGTGAACTTACGGTAAGAAAAAATAGGAAAAAGAAACTGTATAGACTTAGAGAGTTGATTTTTTTACAGCTCTTTAAAGCCCCGTTCCAATAAACAAAAACAAAAACGAGTCGTTTTGCTTACGGATGGTAGTATTTTGACATAAGTTCTATGAGACTTAAGTCAAAATCTTACTATCCGTAAGCAAAACGACTCGTTTTTGTTTATTGGAACGGGGCTTAAGTCTACGCAGTCAAAAGATATATAAGTCTATACAGTCTATATCTTTTGATTGCGTAGACTTAGGGGCTTGATTTTTTGACAGCTTTAAGGGACTACAAATTTGAGTATATGGTTTTAATTTCAACTCGATACCTCCACGCGTTCCCGAGTTAAAGGGCTTTGACAGACAGACAGACAGACAGAGGGATAACAAAGTGATTCAATAGGGGTTCTGTGTTTTCTTTTTGAGGTACGGAATCCTTACGGCAGACAAAAAAAAGGGATTCTATATCCCTTTGTTTTGTCTGCCTGTCTGTGCATTGAGTTGAAATTTCAGACCATTAAGATTCTGAATAGAGCGCACATTTGCAACACGTTGCACGTTGAATGCACGTGTTGCACGTTGAATTGAATAACAAAACGATTGCATTCCTTAAAATATGGTCGTTTATAGAAGTATTGATTTTCAATATCAATTCGAATAGATAACATGTTTATTTTCATTGTAAAGTTTCTCTTTAACGATCTGTGGAAAAACACAGGTAACGGTAAAAAAAAAGTGGTAAATGTTAAGAGTAAACGAACTATAACAAACATTTACAATATAACAAATTGACGGCACGGTCGGCTGAGCGATCGACGGCTGCGCTGAGTGTTACGGGTTGAATTCCCGCACGGAACAAATATTTATATGACCTACACGTATTTGTTTTGGGTCTGGCTAATTGTGTATGTGAGTTTAAGTGTTTGTTAACGCACCGACGATACAGGAGGAATTTCTAGTATGAGGGAACGTTCATTTGTGCAAGGCGTACGTTTGATACCAGTTCTTATTTCGCATATTGTATAATTGTATAATACGCAGCCACGATACAGGAGAAGGTTCTAAGGTCCCCACCCTAGAAATTTCATAAAAAAAATAAGAGCCTCTCCAACAGAAGCTGGAACTATGATCATGATTAACAATTTGCTTTTTCACAGGTATCTGGTTGGATTCAAGAATCTACTCCGTAGTATCGAATGTAAGGGGATCGGCTCCGTATTAGGTATCAACTACTTTGCAAGAGGATATCTACAACCTCGAGCTTATGAAAGGTAAGCAGAGAGAGAACAACGCAAGATAATTCAAACAGTAATGAATTTGGGAACTTGTATTTTTCTTTAAACTGACATGGTTACTTATATTATAATTAACACTTGAAACGGGATATTTACCATGTTTATTATTTATATCGAGTTTCCAGTATCGATTTTATATCGAGGTTCGAGTGTAGTATATAAATAATAAACATGGTAAATATCCCGTTTCAAGTTTTAATTATAATAATTATATTTTTTTTAATACTTGCGTAACTGCGATTAAATGACGGGTAGTTCGGCACATTTTCATTTATTTCACCACAGATTAACGGTAATAGAAAATATCTTTAGGAGACAGTCTCGATCTTTTACCAAACTTTTAGTTCGCTTGCACCAAAACTAACTATCGCATGTTCCGTTAAACGTCATTTAAACCGTCGTTCTAATTTTGTGTTGAAAGGACTATAAGAGAGTTAGAATTATTTTGGTTTGTACAGAGTAAATCACATATGGCAAGATTTGGTGCATTTGGGCTTTAGAATAGAACAGAATATACGTTATTGCATACTAAAATAGAACAATAATTTTACAGAAATTGCTAATGCTACAGTTACAATGACGGTCTTATCGCTATTAGCGATATCACTCAGACAACTTTAGCTTAACTTTATGTTTTACTTTAGACATGCTTTGCTTTAGTGCTCACAATGCTTCCTCCAGTCAAGTTGCAGATCTTAATGCTATTTCTTTTCAGGTACATAGCCCATATGATTCTGGGACGGGATCTGCTGGACAATACGCTGAACCTGGTACCGTCTCTCATTCCACTTCACAAGGATATCAAGGAAGACAGTAATGAGTATCAGGATTTAGAGAAAAAGTTAGTGAAACAATTTGTTGTATTTATTAGTCGTTGCCAGGTCGTAAAAATATTTTTGCATAATTTGATACATTCATAACTGTCGTGATAATAAAAACTGCCGCTCGTGTTAGTCTTGAGGTTAAGCTACACATGTCTAGGTTGGTCTGGGGATGGGCGACCACCCATTACAAACCTAGTTTGCTCCGTGCCTCGGAAAGTACGTTAAGCCGTTGGTCCTGGCTTATATTTGTAGGTCATTGACAGTGGTTACAGACAGCCAGTGGCTCAAATAATTGACACTTACCGAGGAGTATTGTATTTAGACATTAGTCAGCTGAATCCGGCAACGTTTCTTAGTTTGATTTTCAAAATGCATTGATGACGACTTCGTGAAGGGTTTTTTTTGCACCCTGTATTTTTTGTTTCTTTTTCGTGGTTTATTTTGTTGATGGAATATGTTGTTTTGGTTGCAGAAACCAGCAGATAGTGGACAACAAACACCAGGATGGGAGCGTCAGTGATGCCATTGAGTACTTCGATCAGACTGCCACGTTTCTTGATAAACTAAGAGCTGTACAGAAGCAACTGCGAGAGAACATCAGGTTTGTACCGAATGTCACAGATACAGTATATTTTTAAACTTTAAAAAAAAGTTTTTTTTAAAGTTTAAAAATGCACCCAGAATACAGGAGAAATTCCTAAATTTCTCCTGTATTCTGGATGCGTTTTTCAAACATTTAAACTTACGAACAGCCAGACCCAGTTAGTTACAAATAAAGGAACTTTTGTGAACTCATTCAGAGAACAAAGAAACAGATCAATGTAAGGTAGATATGAGGTTGGAAGTACAAAGTGCACGCGTCAGTGGCGTCGCAACCGTGGCTGTCGAAGTCGCCCTAAGTACCTACCTGCTTGGAACACTTTTTCTTTTTTTAAAAAAACGTTGCCCCACACTAGGAATTACTCCTGTATCGTGGGTGCGTTTACAAACATTTAAACTCACATACACAAACAGCCATACCGGGAACAACTATCTGTAGGCCATACAAATATTTGTTCCGTGCGGGAATTGAACTTGCAACACGCAGCGCAGCAGTCGATCGCTCAGCCACTGCGCCAACCGTGTCGTCTTAAAAAAAGACCCTTTGAAACCCTTAAAAAAAAACCAATATCTGTTAAAAAATAATTTGAAACTAAACCTATACTACTACACCCACAAAACTGCTTAAGGAATAGCTGTAACAAACATATTCCATAATGTTAGGCTCATTGGGACATGATCATTATCTAACTATAATTTAATCTTTAATTGTTTATTTTTTTTCATTTTTTTTATATTTATTTGAAATCTATTTTTCATTTATTTTGACATTATTTATTCAACACACTTATTTTAAAATTGGTATTTGCGTTTTTATTTTTAGATAATCAATTTAATTTTTAAATTCGGGCTTACTAATTTAATGTATTTTTTTTATTATACTGATGTGTAATATGAGTTTTAGGTACCCGATTTACTTATGCTTTAATAAAATCAGTTGGTTTTTTAGTGTAAGATCACATTGTAAAAATATCCATAATTTACGAAGGCGGGATTTTTCACGTCGAGTGATTATAATTTTATTATAAACGTCGCCTTTAACTTATTAAGTAAAAAAAAAATTAAGGAAAATGAATTTGACCCACATCACATACCAGCTATAGTTAGTTTATATTGAAAGACAGTGTATAATTAATTAGGTAGGTAATGTCATATTGACTAACACTAAAAATGATCTAACAATTAAGAAAAAAGTAAAGTTATATCAACATACATTTATGTCAATCAAATTGACATTTGCTATGAAATAGGGTTACCAGTTTATTACAAATCTATACCCTTACTTACGAATGTTTTTAAAACTATAATATGTTTTGTAACAAACACATATAAAGATAAAACACTCTTCAACTGTAAATACATATATTCCGTATCAACCTTCATTTAAAAAACAATCTGTTCTAGGAAATACACTTATTAATAACAGTCGTTTCTCAACCGAGAATGTTGCTATTTGAATATACACACGTGAGTACGCCATTCCACATGAAGCAAATATATATATATATATATATATTTAATTGCCTCAAGCAATTGAATTTGAGACGTGACGTGAATCAACCTAATCAATAATTCTCCCTATAATATATATATACTCAATACTCAATATCTTTATTGCTTTACCATAATGTGTACTTAGGTGTTAGTTTATAATAATGAGATCATTATGGACCCTGTAGGGCACAGCAAAAGGGTAGAGGAGAGGAAGCTCTGTTTTATAATATAGTTGCTAGTTTTTACAATTATTTATAGAAATGTGTTTTCTTATATATTTACATCTTTATTTTTATTATAATTCTGCTGATTTGTATGTGTAGGTATTACTGTGGTGGTGTGTACTTTTAAATGTTTTTTTTTTGTATTATAATAAGATTTTAAATTCAATAATTTCAATATTTATTAAAATATTAGTTTATTGATTATTTGTAGTTGCTTTATTTATCAGTGGTATAATTTATGAATTATTAGTGTTATATTATTTATTATTTAATAATATCTATCAATTTCGTGGATGTAATTTATTGTTGTTGTTTTATTAATTATTATTGGATTCCTATATTATAAATGTATTTAAGCATGTCTTTATTATTACTAATTATTAACTATTAATATTTTTAATTTATTTTGCCTAAACTTAATGAAAATATATTACTATTAGTTTTTTCATAAATATATTTAACTTTCTATTCTATTATACTATATAATAATACGAAAGTTTATATATATATATTTGTTTCTCTTTCATGAAAAGACAATGTCCAAAATGGCTCTGTGTGCCCCTTTTTCTCTTATTGTGGGTTATCCTTAAGAAACACATATACTATTGCGACTTTTTTGTTAACCTTTTAAAGGTGTACAATATTGTAGTACATTATTTTGATTTATCTCGTGGAGTTTAGCCAGCGGCAGCGTTTGTAATGTAAGCGCAAAAAAATGAGTTTATTTACGACATCACGTTAGAAAACTCTAAACTTATCAGTGTTTCTCTACAATAATATGCATGTATTAAACATATAAACCTTCCTCTTGAATTACATAGCAACAGACAGAGAGGGATAGCGACTTAGTTTTATACCATGCCAAAATGTACATTTTATAATATTTTACGCGACATAACATACATAACATCCACCAGCCGCCATCTACGCCTGATGTCAAGAATGCAGGCACCTATGTTTCCCGGCCACCGTAGATGCGGGTCTGTGGAGCAATGGGTAGCTTACCGTCCGTCCGTCTATTGACGACAGGCCGTGTCGACGGCGCGTTCGTGTTTCACGCGCGCCTCAAAGAGAGTCAGTAAAGCAGAGGGGCTTGCCAGAGCCTCCGCCTGCCGGAGCTGCGGGTTGTTCGAAAAAGATACCGCGGCCCCGGAACGTAAAGGGCAATAGGAGGAACATAGGTGGGTTTTAGTCAGTAAAAGTCTGACACGCCGCCTCGCTCCGCCCAGAGCGGGGGAAGTTATATGATGATTTCCCACCCCAAAAAAAGCACCTATGTTATACATAATTATATGATTAGTTGCATATAATGTTGCACCTACATCCACTTAGGCGTTAGAAAAAAATGCATAGGTGATTCTACTTTATTTGTTTGGATTTTTGCGTTGCCCTCACGTAGTGGGTAAATTATGAAATCACTAGCTGGCGCCCGCGGCTTCGCTCGGGTGATATCGAAAAAAAGTATCATATGTTTTATTCCAGACTATAATCTACCTCTGAGCCAAATTTCATCAAGATCCGTTCAGCCGTTTTGACGTGAAAGAGTAACAAACATCCATACATCCTCACAATCATTCGCATTTAAAATATTAGTAGGATAATAAAAATATATATATATATATGAAAAATATATATATATAATAAGTTAAACCCTAAAATGTTAAATATAAATGGTTTGGTGAGATCTTGCGTTCGATTTCCGGGTACGGCAAAGAGTTATTGGGTATTCCCATCAGGATATTCTCAAGATTAACCATGGGGTCTGGATCTATGTCCCATTGATGGCAATAGGCTTAACCCGATTACATGGAACTTATACATAGCTGGCCAAAATGTACTATGTTTATTAGGTTACTTTTACCTAACCGTTCTGACATTACATGCAAGCGCGACGTTATCTTTTAATATTCGCCGCACATTTTCTCGACATCCGTGTGTCACTAGCAGGATTCAGCAGAATACCAGCGTCAGGAAGTCTACCTGGCATTATGCTGAGCTGGACTCTTATTTGGTGCAATCTTGAGGCACACACCGCCTAGTCGTAGGCGACCTTTATAAATATATGTGATGTATCTAAATGCCTATGGGTCAATCTAACACTTTTTTTTTAATGTGTTCCTTTTTTTGTATTATTTCTTGTATTGTGACTTTTACTGCATCAAATACATGATTTATCTATCTATCTTTTATATAGGTATCTTAATCGCAACTAGCTAGGCGCCGCCACAAGACACGATAATTATCGTTTGTTAGCACAATTATCCACAGTAATTACTGGCCGGAATTTGCATCACCTTAACTAGACAATTACTAAGACGTTCACGACTTTTGCATGTGCTACTACTAGAGTTCTTAAGCGTCTAGGAATTTGATATCTTAACGTAACATCACATCTTTAATCCCTGAAGCCTTTGCAGAGGTTTTTTTTTGGGGTGGGAAATAATCAAATAATTTCCCCCGCTCTGGGCGGGTCGGGGGGGAGTGTTAGACTTGTACTAAATAAAACCCACCCATATTTTTTCTATTGCCCTTTACGTTCCGGGGCCGCGGTATCTCTTTCGAACAACCCGCAATCCAGGCAGGCGGTGGCCCTTTCAGGCCCCTTTGCTTTGCTGACATCTCTTTGAGGCGCGCGCGGAACACTAACGTCCGTCACGGACGGACGGTTAGCTACCCATTGCTCACCATCATCATTTTCCTGCCCTTGTCCCATTCTATTTGGGGTCGGCGCAACACGTTTTCTTCTTCCATTCTCCCTTATCAGACGTCACGGCATCATGTACTCCTTTCTCCTTCATTTCATTCCTTACACAATCCATCCATCTTTTATTTGGCCTTCCTCTTGCTCTCCGTCCTTCAACATTCAGCATTCGGCTTAGAGAGGTAAAGGGACTTAAAAGTACAACTACCATTTTGCCATTTATAATGGACTAACTGCACTTATTAAGCTTTTGTCAAGGTCAGAATAAATTTACTTCCGGAAGTTCGGTAACATAAAATCGATGAATCAAACAAAAGTCCCCGACTTTCGGAAGTAAATTAATTTTTTGTCTGTTTAGTGTTTTTTGTAAGTCGGTATTTTATTTTGAAAACAAAATGAAATGAAGTAATTTTGAAAATGTCCCATGGACGACGTAGACATCGCTTAACAAACATACTTATAAAAAAATATACAGTCGAATTGAGAACCTTCTCCATTTTTTGAAGTCGGTTATGTTATGTTTGGTATGAAAATTTTTGATGTGGAGATGATTCAGTTTTCCGCGGACGCGGAACAAATGCTTATGCATCTCCATACAAAACTGCCATTATCAGAATTAAGCTTCCCTTAGTAGGGAGCGTCAATCCTATCTGAACGGAGTGGAGTGTCAGACTTTTACTATTTAAAACCGACCCATGTTCTTTCCTTTGCCCTTTATGTTCCGGGGCTGCGGTTTCGTACCACCTCGGCAGTCGGTGGCCCAGGTCCCTATCTTTTGTATGCCGTGAGTTAGGAAACGGTCGGAAGTAGTAGTGGCACATGTGTGTATTGGAGCAAGTAAATGTCCCTGCTCTTGCATTCAATGGAATTGGAGCACACAGTAAGCGCTTGAACTGTTTAAATGACGTTCGAAATATTGCGCAAAACACGTTCTATGAACTTTCTTTGAGCGAATATTTGATAAACTCTCTGGAATTTTGACGAATTCAAATAAATAACTATTCTGCGTCACATGTTCTCACATGGTCGTGGTAACTATAAATTGCAGTATGCTTACTAATATTATAAAAGCGAAAGTGAGTTTGTTTATTTATTTGTAACGTCTTCACGCCTTAATAGCTAAACCGATTTTGATGAATTTTGGTACAGAGATAGTTGGGACCTTGGAGACGGACATAGTCTAGTTTAAAAAAAAAGATTGAGATATGAGGGAGAAAGAGGGAAGAAAAGGGAAAACTTAGCATTGCTATTACAATAAATAAGGCGCAAGGGCAAAAACTACAGGTAGCAGGTACCTGTAAATCAGGAAAGGGGAACTGTGTTACCCCGAATTTAACGCGAGCGAAGCCGCGGGCAAAAGCTAGTTTTTAATAATACAATATTTTTCCAAACGAGCGCCCGACATAAAAGCCACTTGGCAAACATTGTGTGCCACGTGTTGTGAATGTGAGACGGCTCGGCGCCGGCGCAAGAGGTGAGTAATCTGCGCATCCGCTCAATTGGATTCAATTATAAAATCTGTTCCAATGGCACGTTTATCAAGTTCACGGTCCCGGCACAGTTGGGTTGAAACAACTTTAACGTTTTGTATGAGCTTTTATTTTATTTGCCTTGATAGCCAATCATTGTGGTCGATTACTCAAAGCAGCTAGAGATCAATGGGATACTCAGCTTTGAATATGTGGTCAATTTCTTATACCTGGGCGCTATCTTTTGCCGTGTTTCATGCGAAACAAACGTACGGAAACAGGTTGGCATGGCAAAGACTGCAATGACACAGCTGTACTGGATCTGGGCTGACAAAACAAATTCCATGAAGACCAAAATCAGCCCGGTGCTGACCGTGCATGCATGCTTTTGAGAAGTGTTGCTGGATGAGAATGCTTCGAGTTCCTTGGACCGCCCACCGCACTAATGTGCAGTGGCCCGAAATTTGGTAAGATGCGGGGAGTGAAAACATACGAGTACACCCGACCAATCGACCGCTTAAAAAAATCGTAGCGGTAAAAGACGCAATAAATATCACTTGCCTTAATTGCGTTATCTATTAGAATCACTGATTATTATTATATAACTTATCAGTTCATGTTCAATCACGCGCACACATACAGCGGAAACTATAAATACTTGGCTTGCTTCCCATTTCCTTATCTTCACACTTCTCTGCCTTCACCGGATGAGCACATCTCCAGGTTTAACTGCCAAGTTGACACTAGTGAACAAGCGGTGTCTTCAGAAATAGCTTTTGTATTTCAATTTATGTTTGCTGGTTTGGAACGAGACCAAAAGTTAACTGTTTTGTTTTTCTTTTATTTTAAAACTTTGCTCGACACTGGGTTTTTTTCCTGTATGGTGGGCTGGTGGGCGCATTTACAAACTGGGTCCCCATTATTTGAACAACCAGACCCGCAATAACTACAAAGAAGTCATGGAAATATTTATCCGTGCGGGTATCAGACCTGCTTATCGCAGAACAGCAGTCAACCGTGTTGACAAAACTCCAACTCAAACTCAAATCTTTTTTCTTTTCAAATAGACCATTATTGCATGTCAAGAAACACAATGATGGGACTACAGTCCCAGTCACAAGGCATAATAACTTGTCAAAGTAGGTACTGTAGACGCTATTCCAAAGCGCTAATCAGTACTGTATCTCCTCCTTTAAATCCATCCAAAGGTTGTCTTGAAAAGATCGCTTTTAGCGATAAGACCGCCCATTGTGTCACCCTATTTATAAGTTGTATATTGTTATTCTTGTCATTTTTATGGTGAACATAATAAAGAATAGTCTATCTTTTATCTAACCTCTATAGAAAAGAATGGATAAAAACACCATGGACACTCTTTTAAATTATAATATTACTAGCACCCGTCCAGCGGTTTCACCCGCTGCTCACCTCCTAAGAGTCATAGCGTGAAGTATTATAGGTATAACCCTTCCTCTTGAATCACTGTACCTAATAAAAGAAACCGCATCAACATCCGTTGTGTAGTTTCAAAGATTTAAGCATACATACAACATAGCAACAGACAGACATTTGTTTTATAAGTACTATGTAGTGATTACCAGATCATGGTAATATCATGAATGTTGAGATTATACAAATATGTGAGAACGATGTAAAAAGACGTGCACAGTAAGAGCGTCCAGAGTAAACGCAAAAATTTCAATAAAAAAAACTTTTTTAATCAACCCAGGACTCCAGGAGCCAGGTAATAATACCATTATATCGATCCAAATAAGGTAATTAATTGCTTCTGTTATTACTTTGTCCTTTACCTAAAACTGCGCAGTCGTCATTGACCATTCATTTATTTAATGAACTTCCCAACCACAGATACGTGATGTCTCTTCCCTATGATCGAGGTGTAATTGCGCCGTTATTAATTAATAATTATACCGTATTTAATTGCCATAATTCATAGTTATGTTATTTAAAACTTGGTATTTATTTATAGGAAAACTATTCATTTTCCTATAAATAAATACCAAGTTTCGGTATTAAAGGCTAAGCACTTATCATATAAATTAATATTTGATACATCAATCAATCAATCATTTATTTTGTATACCATAGGTGTTTACAGGTAGTATATTAGAGATAGGTTCACTATGTTTTGCCAATAAATGGCGTACAAAGTTAAAGTGTAAAATAAAACAAGCAAAAATAACATTATTATAAATAAAATTAAGAAGTTAAATGTCTAAATTTAAAAATAACTAGGTCAATTAAGTGACATGCTGTCAGTATCATTATTAAAAACTAAATCAAAATAAAAACAAGCACATCATTTAGTAGATAAAACATATTACTGATTAATAAATCATAAATTATTATTATTAATTAGCAAGTCGGATCTTCGTATTCCTGTTTGTCATCAATGAACTCTGTGATGAAATGAATAAAAGCATCTACCCAAAAGAAACTTAAACAAGGCCTTCCTAAAGGATGTAAAACATCGCGGGAGACGCCCCGGGCGCCGGGCGCTGCGAGACGACTCCCGGCCAACGTAGATGCTCTACCGTAGCATAGCACAGCATCTATCAGCGTAGACCGTAGTCTAACCCATTGGGGTAGCTCACCGTCCGTCCGTCTATTGACAACTGGCCGTGTCGACGGCGCGTTTGTGTTTCACGCGCGCCTCAAAGAGATGTCAGCACAGCAGAGGGGCTTGCCAGAGCCTCCGCCTGCCGGGGTTGCGGGTTGTTCGAAAGAGATACCGCGGCCCCGGAACGTTAAGGGCAATAGAAGGAACATGGGTGGGTTTTAGTCAGTAAAAGTCTGACACTCCCCCCGCTCCGCCAAATAACTTCCCGTTATTTGATGATTTAAAAAAAAAAAGGATGTCAAACAGACTTTAGTTTTAATAGCTAGTGGTAAACTGTTAAATATTTTGGGTGCCATACCGATCTCTCGCCTTTTTTTAGGGATCCCTATCTCAAAAGAAAAATCGAAACCCTTATTGGTTCACTGCTATCTGTCTATCTGTCTGTCTGGACGGAAAGTTTTGGTGCGCGAGTCCGGCTCGATTATAAAATGTACTTCTTTAATCAAGTACTATAATAATTTTGTTCTGGATATTAAAGTCAGTAATCCACATCGGAGTAGGTTAAAAACGGAGAGTTTTCACACGAGTTTACTCAGACTGTTTTGTTGGTGTAGTTATTGCAAGTGTGACTGCTGACCATGAAATCATGGGTTTGATTCCTGGGTCGAAAAGAGCGTTATTGCGTTTTACCAACACGATTTTTTCAGTGCGGAGTCTGCATTTGTGCTCGCTTGATGGTAATAGGCTAGCTTTCTATAATTAGACTTTAAAATAACTGGTAAAATATGGGTGTCCTTTGTATTTCTTTGCTCTCTTCCACGTTTCTTTTTAAGTGTCATCTTTCAATTCTTATAGAGTACTAGCTGGCGCCCGCGGCTTTGTCTGCGTGATATCGAAAAAAAAGTATCCTATATTTTATTCCAGACTATAATCTACCTCTGTACTAACTTTTATCAAGAACCGTTCAGAATTTTTGACGTGGAAGACTAATAAACATCAATACATCTATACGTTTATAATATTAGTAGGATTCGTTTTCAATTTTATTACAACTAAAAGATAAGCATATCATCCATTTAAATTAGAAGATAAAAATATATATAAAATAACTCATTTAAAATAAAAGCAACATAAATAAAATTGATATGAGACCTTTTCGGTATTATAAAACGAATTTTGCAAAATCAGCTCAGGAGAAATCGCGTATCAAATTAAAAAAATACAGTCGAATTTAGAAGATCTCGTTAAATTCGATCTAAATATTATATCAAACTAAACACACAACATCTGTATACACATATACTACTTACCTAATCGTTAAAGAAATAGAGGCCAGTTTCCATTGACAACATCGATACAGATAACCATTTCACTGGTTTGTCATAGTGTGATTCATGGCTCTTGTCATCGAGGACAATGAACCCTGTAAAGGTACTTTTCCCTTAACCTATACAAGTTATTTTACTTCCAGTATATTTATTAGCTAACGCGAGCTGTGGTAAAGTACTCCAGGTGGGGACCATGACATCTTAAAGCCGTACTTATAAATATTTTAATTTGTATAAGTTTATTTGAATGCATATTTTAATTTCTATGATTCAATCTATTATTTTTTTTTTCTTTAAATCTGTGAATTGACAACTAATATGCATGATGATGGTGAATGATGGACGTTGACTTTCGAATGATATCTTATTTTAATGTTAAACAAATATTGAAAAACGTATTAAATATTGTACACCTTAAAGGTATGTTACAGCAAACTAATTTTGAATAATAAGAACTATTTTTTCACCTGTAACAAACAATAAATGGATTTGAATTTGAATTTATTCTATTGAGAGAAAGAGACAGATCTATGCAGTTTGTCTAGCGCCTTCTCTTTTCCACACTGGTATGAGTACTGCTTTAACACGTGATGGTGATGGTAACCCTACAGTCCTTTTAAGGCCAACAAAACACCTGCGACAACGCTTTATGGCATTATATATTTACCACAACGTAAATTCATACGTAATTAGTAGCAACAAGATACAAATTTCAATGTTTAGATATCGGTCCTAAGGTATCAAAGGCGATTTCCCTTTGCAGCATTGAACTTTGGAATATGTATTTTGTTCCGATCAGCTATGTATGAATTTTCGTTGAAGAAAAATCAAATGCTTTTGCTGTCTGCCCAGTTCGCAGTTACATAGTTATTTTACGTCTGATTATGCAACGCTGTCACAATTGATGAATGATCTTCATGTTCGGACAATCGTCGTTCGGTTTGCTTATCATTCTTCTGACCTTATGCGCAGCGTGGCTTCTTCTTCCATACATCTCTGTTTATCGTCATCTCAAACTCAAAGCATTTATTTCAATTAGACCATTACTGGCACTTTTAATTGTCATGAAAACAAAAAAAGATGCTGCTACAATCCCAGTCACAAGACTTGTAAAAGTAAGCGTAAATCGTAGATCTCTATGGAGAAAAATGGGCAAGAAACTCCATGGACACTCTTTTAAATGATAATATTTTTACAAAATCATGATGAGATTATTCATATATATGAGAACGATGTAGAAAAACGAGCACATTAAGAGCGTCCAGAGTAAAAGCAAAACAAGAGTTTAATAAATATAATAACCAACTCAGTATCAGTGACTTCCTCTCTTACTATATATCATCTTTTTTTTTGCGTATGGGTAATCATCAAATAACATGTACTGACTAAAACCCACCCATGTTCCTTCTATTGCCCATTAGATTCCGGGGCCGCGGTATCTCTTTCGAACAACCCGCAACCCCGGGTCATATATCATTCTTTAAACAGTCCAACCATTTTATCCCTGGTTTTCAACGTGTAAAAGAAAGGAGCAATAAGTTTAGAGAAAAAGACATTTTACTTTTTTGCACGAACTCCATGCAGATGATGCGAATGTTTTTGCCACCGACTTCCAGTAGTAAAGTAAATTTATTTTCCGTGTCTTTAGTGTTTTTTGGGAATAGTTTTTGTTTGCAAAAAAGGTTTTTACTTATGTCTTTATCGTCTCTCTAGATTTTTTAATGTTTAAACAGTTTTTGTTCATTTTAATCAATATGAAGCTAGGACCAGGGTCCCTGCAGTCTATGCTTGCGACCATTAGACAACGAGGCTGTCAAGTGGTGTTTTTCTTTTTTTCTCCAAAATCTATTTAGAAATAATCACATATGGCTCATTTTTTCCAGGGACAAGGTGACAGTAAGTCTAACGGATGCAAGGAGGCAAGAGGTGATCTGCGCAGGGATTCTAATCCTAGTGTGTGTAGTTTCTCCTATCATCATTGTACTGGTCAGGAATGCAGTTAATACTATACAGGTAATTATTTCATTACTATATGGCGCCTGCTGCTTCGCCCGCGTGATATCGAGAAAAAGTCATGTAATTCCAGACTATAATCTACCTCTGTGCCAAATTTTATCAAGATCCGATCAGCCGTTTTGACGTGAAAGAGTAACAAAACATCCATCCTCACAAACATTTGCATTTATAATATTGCTAGCTGGCGCCCGCGGCTGCGCCCGCGTTTTGTGCAATAAGAAGTATCCTATGTGTTATTTCAGACTATAATCTACCTCTGTGCCAAACATCAAGATCCATTCAGCCGTATTGACGTGAAAGAGTAACAAACATCCATACATCCATCCACGATACGCGTTCCCAAGATAAAGGGTTTTTGGGAACGCGTGAAAGTATCGAGTTGAAATTAAAACCATAGAGACCAAAAGAGAGAAAGCTATATTTTTGTATAGTTAAAGGAAAAATATTAAAAAAAAACGTCCGTCCGTTTTATTTGCCTAATTTAAATCTGCAACCTCGTCTTCAAACCCCTTATTTTATCAAGCTCTATAATGTGTACTTTTCCAGGTGTATGCAAGCAACTTAGCGGAAAAAGCACGTGAACTTGAATACGAAAAAGAATTAAGCGACTCTTTGTTATACCAGATGCTACCTCCAAGCATAGCCAAGCAACTCAAACAAACTCAACAGGTAATCAAATTGTTATAAATGATGTTTATTTTGCAAGTAAGTTTTCACAAACACTTTTCGGCCAGAGGCCGGAGGCCGGTGTTTCGTACCCGACTAATTTGAGAAGAAACAGCCGAAACAAACTCAGAGGTCATAGTCTCTTTTAGGTCCAGAAAAAAAATCTTGGTCAACTTACATGAGGACTATGCAGATTAGTGTCT
This sequence comes from Ochropleura plecta, assembly GCA_905475445.1. Taxonomy (NCBI): domain Eukaryota; kingdom Metazoa; phylum Arthropoda; class Insecta; order Lepidoptera; family Noctuidae; genus Ochropleura; species Ochropleura plecta. Next base: position 3,877,576 of record FR997735.1, read on the forward strand.
GAAATGGTCTTTTTAAGAAAGCACCACGCAGATTGAGTGAACCTGTCCAGTCAGTGCAAGCATTTGTCAATTATCGTGTAGCTCGACTCAAAACCCAAAGAGCTCAACGACACGACGAACAATACCAAAAAAGGACATTTGTGTAGGTCCTTATAGTACTTAAACTACCAAACAATCGTCAAAAACGAACAAAGTAAATAAAAGTTATGATCCACGTGGTCCTCACATTGTTGGTGTTATTTGTTTTTTTTTTGTTTTATTGGTTTACTTACAAGTATCTACAATGGTTGTATTCTTAAGGTAACGCTCAGTCAATGTGCCAACCGTTCCGACTAAGTTGTTAGGTAGTCAGTGGGCTTAAGATCTGAAAACCAGTCTTACCAAGTTAGCTGTGGAGGTCAGACACGCAATCGCACAATGTAAAATAATGGTATTCTATCTAGACTATAGTATGGTATCTAGTTAGACTGGGAGTCAACCCCAGCATTTACAGTAGAGAAATGGCCAGGCAGATAATGATGAAATGATTATGTTCTACCACCACGTACTAACCCCGTGTAGTGCCCCCCGATGAACCCTATTGGCCAATTCTCAGAATGAGTACTCGATGCGCACGCGCATGATTGCCTGAACGTCTGGCTACGCGTTGTAGTCTAGTTATGTAATGACTGATTCACGCGTCAGGAATTTATCAGTGGCAGCCAGAATACAGGTTTTGTGCACGGTTGATGGAAGCAACCTCGAACTCTTTTGTGCAAACGTACAAAATCTTTGTTTCTGTACCATATTTTTTATATATAAGTTAGTGATTGAAGGCTCCTTTTAAGAAAGTAATGAGTAAATTTTTACTGCGGGCAAAAAATATTATTTACTAGCTTTTGCCCGAGGTTTCGCTCGCGTTTAATTCGGAGTAAAACAGTTCCCCTTTCCTGATTTGCAGGTAACTGCTACTTGTAGTTTTTGCCCTAGCGCCTTATTATAATAGCAATGCTATGTTTCCCTTTTCTTCCCACTTTCTCCCTCATTTCTCACTTTTTTCAAAAAAAGTTAGCCTATGTCCGTCTCCAGGTTCTCAACTATCTCTGTACCAAAATTCATCAAAATCGGTTTAGCCATTAAAGCGTGAAGAGGTAACAAACAAACACACTCACTTTCGCTTTCATAATATTAGTAAGGATGTTATTGATAACTAGCTTCCACCCGCGACTTCTCCGCATGGCATAGTTACTTTGGGCTAACGCTAACTTTAACCCGCGTGATGATCGAAAAAAAATATACCTTTCTCTCCCCCTTTTTCTTCCCTCTTTCTCCCCCTTTTCTCACTTTTTTCAAAAAAAGTTAGCCTATGTCCGTCTCCAGGTTCTCAACTATCTCTGTACCAAAATTCATCAAAATCGGTTTAGCCATTAAAGCGTGAAGAGGTAACAAACAAACACACTCACTTTCGCTTTCATAATATTAGTAAGGATGTTATTGATAACTAGCTTCCACCCGCGACTTCTCCGCATGGCATAGTTACTTTGGGCTAACGCTAACTTTAACCCGCGTGATGATCGAAAAAAAATATACCTTTCTCTCCCCCTTTTTCTTCCCTCTTTCTCCCCCTTTTCTCACTTTTTTAAACAAAATTGCCTATGGCCGTCTACGGGGTCCCAACTATCTCTGTACCAAAATTCATCAAAATCGGTTTAGCCATTAAAGCGTGAAGAGGTAACAAACAAATAAACTCACTTTCGCTTTTATAATATTAGTAAGGATAGTAAGGATTAGAGATTAGGATGATGCGAAATTCATGTTTTGGAGGATATCAAAAACTGATCTCATGCCCGGGTGTTTTCTGATAAATCACACTAACGTATGTGTATGTTTGTTACTCCTTCACACTCAAACGTGTGTACTGATTTGAATAAAATTTGGTACGAGATAGCTTAAACCCTAGCTTAACACGGAGGCTTTAAGTAAAGACTGTAATAATTTTCTAAATCTCTATAATATTTATAATTTTAATTCATATATTTAACGAATAGTTGACAATATTTGATGGCACGGTTAGCGCAGTTGTTAAGCGACTGGCTGCTGCACGGCGTGTCGCGGGTTCTATCCCCGCATGGAACTAATATTTTTGTTACCGACAGATAGTTGTTCCGGGTCTGAGGATATGAGGGAGAAAGAGGGAAGAAGCGGGAAAACTTAGCGTTGCAACAAATCAATAAGGCGCTACCGAATTTAACGCGAGCGAAGCCGCGGGCAAAAGCTAGTAGAATATAAATTTCTTTTCTTTTTCGGATGAGAAACCATCTAATACCTAACTGCCCTCGCCTTTGGGAGCTCCTTCCGAGCGGGGGAGTGTCAGACTTCCATGTTTCTTCTTTTATCCTTTGTGTTCCAGGGCCACGGTATCTCTTTCGAATAACCTGCAAGGATGGCAGGATTCTTAGCCTGAATTTTTCTTTTTCTTCTTTTGACAGTTAACAAAATGTACTGGCTCTTTCTCTCTAACATGTTTCCTTAGCCTTAGAAGGAGGGTGGGTTTTAGATTTCCCACCCCAAAAAAAAAGCCTGAGTTTAAAGTTAAAGGTTTCTTGCACCGGTCTCATTATTTTGGGGTTGTAGTATATTTTCTTCCATACTTCCCTATTACTCGTTTCCATCCATCATTTATGTGGTTTTCCTCTACTATTAAAACCATGCACATTCATGTTAAAGTTACTAATATTTATTAATAATACATATATATTTGTAATTATTATTTCTGAGTAAATTCTACTTATCACATTGGAATTACTAATTAATATCAATTTTGTCCTGTATTCATTCAAGTTTCTTCAGAAACGCATCGTTATGCGCTATTATTAGAAGAACGTGAATCATAGCCAAAATATATAACAGTTTCTCAACTAGGAAATATTTTGGACTGACGTAAAAACTAATTGCAATATAACAGCAACATTATCTGCTATACTTCAGAACTAATGTCAATTTGGACTTTTGTTTCCTAATCACCATTCTTCTCCGATCCCTATACCAATTGGAACGAAGTTCAAAATTAGGACCAAAAGTTGTAACGACACTTTTGGTTAAGACCAAAAGTTATAACGACACTTTTGCTTAAGACCAAAAGTTGCAACGACACTTTTTGCTATAGTTGTAAGCCGTGCGGCATGCACGTGTTTCTTTGTATGTCTCTCTCTCCCTCTCTTTCTCATAGAAAGCAAGCCAGTTATTTTCGTTTCATCTTTCTATTTCGCATTGAACAGTGTGGTGTCGCGACGATTATTTTTGTTGAGTGTATATAAGTTTTTTGTACATCATAAATAATAATTTCGTTCCATTCGGGTATCCCTTGATTTTTTTAGGAGAACAGCTTATTTTCTTTTTCCATGCCTTCTTTAATTATTCACCTCAGTATATAAATTTACATTAATTCCAACAATATCAACCTTCACGCGCAGCATTTTTTTGATAGTCCCCTTTTTTATAGCCATCCAAATCTATTCTTAAGAAATCCTTATGAAATTTTCCAAATTTTTCCGCATCACGCATATTTTCAGTCATCGTCTCTATTTTTAGACTTACTCATTCTTAGGTACTAATTTTTTACATTATGCAGTTGTGAAACTGTTTGTAACAATGCACTGTGTTTGCATGATCCCTATTGTGGGATTGTGAATCAGTCGTTTACGAATACTTCTAATATTTTATATCGTCACCCCGACTTGAAACAATTACCTCATTTCTCTGTTTGCCTGGTAATATTTTTTTACGCTCTAGTGTGGGAAAATCCAAAGGGTTTTGTCTGAAATTCTTTGATTCACCGCTAGGCTAAATCCATAAAAATGGGTCAGTCTTGTAGCATCATAGCGTCTTTTTTAAAGGGGTCAATTTTTGGTCAGCAAAATGTTCTAAAAGACAAATGATAATTATAATCTAGATCTCTTCTGAATACCATCACACAGTACATTCTTCTCTGAATAGCGTCAGGTAGTCTACCTGGCATTATGCTGAGCTGGACTCCTATTTGGTGCAATCTTGAGACACACACCGCCCAGTAGTAGGCGAACGTTATTTAAATGTATGTGATGTGTCTAAATGTCTATGGGTCAATCTAACTTTTTTTTTTCAGTTTTTTTTTTGTGTTAATTCCTATATTGTGTCTATTGAGAATGATTTATCTATCTATCTATCTCTTCAGAGTTCTTGAATTGGATTCTTCTAGAAAAACGTGCTCAACAATAAGCCGTTCCATTGCGTCATTTCAAACTGTAGCCAAACGCAAGCCGATTTGGTGAAAAAAAAAACAAATCCTCCTTTCCTCCTTCTAATTATAATTATCATCTTTTACACAATCAATCCATTATGCTGGATATTCCTCGGTTCATTATTTTAATCCGTGGACTAGTTTTCATCGAATTATACACAGCCGTTAAGGCGTGAAGACACACCTTAAAGGCATTGTCATTCACTTTTTAACTTCAAAAAAGGAGGAGGTTCGATGTTCGACAGTTTTTTAATATTATTTGTTTACCGATTACTCCGCCAACTGTGGACCAATTGTCATAATACTTTTTTTTTTTGAAAGGTGTACTTCCGAGGACATTAACTACATAAATTGATAAATAAATTGATATGGGACCACCCATATCAATTTATTTAAATTGCTAAGGTAGTTAATGTTATGTTTAGTTATCGTCTATTATACGTATTTTTAGTAACAATTGAAAATGAAAACCCGATAAAAAATTGTGTGAGATATCCCCATACCATAACTAAAATTGCTGAAACAAAAAACAAGTCTTCGACCGACACTTTTTTCGTAGTTGATTAACTTTTTTAGTAAAAAAAGTATTTTATTATATGTTACATAAATCGAAGTTATTTTTATTTATTCTTCCAATCACGTTCAGATTAACAAAGGAAGGCTATTCTCCGTTCATTTCATTCGCAACACGACTTGCAAACTGTGTGTTCGGAACCACGGTCGCGAGGCCTGTCACGCCTGTTCAAAACCGCAGTGGGCCTCACAGCATGAGTGAGACAGACAATCAGCAGTCGCTATAAGTTAGAATGAGACAGCGATATACTTGGTTTTATGTAGACGCTTTATACATGTACGGCAGTTCACAGCGGTGATGTGTTTAATTGTTGAGTCATTAATTAACTGAGGAATTACTTTTATGTGGATATCCTTTACGTTGGGTTTTTCCCTTTACAAAAACTTGGCCTTTTTGCATGGGTGTCGAAGCATGAATAGTTTTATTTTATTCCAAATAAAACAAAACTGTTCATCCGTGAAATAAATGCTTTACTTAAAACTTACAAACCATGTTACTGAATTAAATGTTGAACCGGGGTTGCGGGTTGTTCGACAGTGATACTGCGGTTTTGGAACTCAAAGGGCAAAAGAAGGAACATAGGTAGGTTTTAGTCAGTAAAAGTCCGACAAGCCCTCGCTCCACTTAAAATGAGGGAAGTCATTTGATGATTGCCCATTCGTAAAAATCAAATAAAATGTTAAATGCGCGCCGTCTACTAGCTGCGCCCCGTGGTATCACTCGCGTGGTCATATTCTCTCGCCTATGTGTTATTATGATGTAGAAGCTATATTAATGTAAAGTTTCATTAAAATCCATTCAGTAGTTTTTGCGAAAAAGAGTAATTTGTTAGTCTTTTTTGAAAGAGTAACAATCATCCATACATCCATACAAACTTTCGCGTTTGTAATATTAGTAGGATTTTGCAATACATGTTTAACGCAACACAAAAACATGTTGCTGAAACAATGTTTGTTATTATTAATAAGATGTTCGGTGTATTAATTAAAATCATAATTTAATCGTTGCTTCGCTTTGCGTCCAAAGTTCCGTTCTAATTTAAAGTGAAAGCGAAAAATGAAATTTATTTCAAACTTTTTCTTTCGTCGAACTTCAAAGTTTTAATGAGTTTATGAGGTTTCTGATTTTTTTATAAAACTTGGATGGTGTAATTTTCTGGGCTTTAGATTAATTCCCCATTAACATTTATAAAAAGTAAAAACTTGTAAGTTAATTAATGGTCAACTTCCAAAAACTATAAACCACACTGTAATAAGGAATGTATAAAAATAATCTGAAATTGATAAGAAAGCTATAAAAAGTAACTTATTGTAACTTTTTTAAAAAATTTTTTAGGCAAAAATTGATCTTTAGTAAAATCCATTTTGGCGTAAAGAATTGAAAAACACAACCTTTTGTTCAAGTTAACCAATCAGATAATAAATTAAAAAAAAACTTTTTTGTAAAAAATAAATCGATTAATTACCTACCAATTATTTTAATGTTTTTTATTTCTACATTTTTAGTTATGGTATAATAATGTACTTATCACATAATTTTTATCGAGTATTCATTTTCATTGTCACTAAAAGATTGGCAGATCATCCATATAGACAAAGATAAAAAAATATATAGTATTATAGACGATAACTCATATACTACCTAAGCAATATAAATAAAATTGATATGGTATACCCAATCCAACAAAAAAAAATATGCAAATCGGTCCAGGCGTCTTTGAGTAATCCGTGAACATACATAAAAAAAAGATTCCGACGAATTCAGAACCCCCTTTTTTATTGAAGTCGGTTAAAAAACGTTAACAAAAAAAAAACAACAATCCTATCAATTTCCAACAAAAAGGGTGTGTTAAACTCGATATTCATCAACATTTACACAACGATAACACATTTAAACAATCGGTACTTTGAAAGATAAGAGCTTAGGTCTACTCGCAGTCTGGTTCATTAAATCACTCACATAACGTTATAACGTACGTTCATAACGTTATCACAGAGCATTGAACTTGTCGTTTGTCATAACGTTACGTTATTCACATGGTCACTTGGTCAGGCCTCCAAGGCCTTCAATAACGAGCGCATTGACTGCAGTATGACGTGATCTTAACAAGTATGTAGTTAGACTTTGTCCTGATGTGGTAATGAGTACAATGTTACGCATATTTGTAGCGTTTTATGAGCTGTTCTTTAGTGAATGTTGAAAGCAGACGCGTTATTTGTAAAGGGGGATTCCACTACATGACTAAAAAGTAATGGAAAATAACAACATGTACAAAACTTTACGCCTGCTATCCCTGGAGGGGTAATGCAGAGATGTTTCTTGTAGTAAACCCACCCACATTGCATCAGTTATGTTTAAGTACCATGTTATAGGGTATATACTTAAAGCTATCATCATCTGCCTAGCCTTTACCCAACTATATTGGGGTCGGCTTCTAATCTAACCAGATGCAGCTGAATATCAGTATTTTACATGGATCGACTGCCTATCTGACCTCCACAACCCAGTTAGTACTGGGTAATACGATACATCTTGTTAAGACTGGTTGTCAGACTTTCGGAACACTGACTACCTGTAACGACTGTCAAAGATCTACAAATGACAGCCGGGACCAACGGCTTAACGTGCTTTCCGAGGCACGGAGAAAACTTGGTAGGTATGTAACGGGCGGTCACCCATCCACGGACCAACCTAGGCAAGCAGGTTAACCTAAAGATCGAGCCGAGCGGCTGCTATTATTTAGCCACGAGCTCCTCTACCTACCTCCGCTACCTATCAATTGGGCACAAATCCAGACCCCATGGATGCTACTGAGGAACTTTTGCCCTATTTGCACTGATTCAAATTTGTTGTTTTACATTTTTTAAGTGCATTTTTAATAAAGGAGATCTTAGGCAATAGTATTGCCTGCTACATTTTGACGTCACAGTTGGCGTAGTGATTAAGCGATTGTCTAGAAAGCTGCGTGTCGCAGGATCGATCCCCGCTCCGATCAAATATTTGTATGACTTGTTATTAATTGATATTGATTGTTTATGTATATGAGTTTAAATGTTTCACGATACAGAAGAAATTCCTAGTGTGAAGAAAAGTATAAAAAAAAAGAAACAGTTTATAGCTTACAGTTGATTGATCTTAATACTATTGTTTTCAGGTCCCAGCTGAGTTCTTCGCTTCTGTGACCGTTTACTTCAGCGATATTGTCGGTTTTACTGCCATTGCCGCCGTATCGACACCTTATCAGGTATCACAGTTGTTCCTTAAGCATAAATCATCCTGACGGGGTTGCGGGTTTTTTAAAAGAGATACCGCGGCACAAAAATCAAAAGTCATTTATTCAAATAAGGTTATAATCAGCACTTTTTGAACGTCAAATTACAAGAGACAGTCCCACAAAACTCCTGCCTTTAGCTATGTACTAGTGTTTTAACTGGGACGAAGAACTAGCGGAACAAACTCCCCAGCAACACACAACACTATCTTTCAGGTTAGAAGAACCATATTGTTTACAATTTCAATTATCACAAAGTAAATTTAGAATATAAAGGGCAACAGAAGGAATATGGGTGGGTTTTAGTCAGTAAAAGTTTGACACTTCCCCCCCGACCCGCTCAAAGCGCGGGAAGTTATTTAAAAATTTCTCATCCACAAAAAAAAAACATAAATCACTGTTTAGGTCGAGTCAACTGACTTCGTAATTAACTAAATACTGGCTGTACAATTAAAACGCAATTTTATAAAATTATTTAACATTATGAAATTATGGTTGAAATATTGTGCAACTGTTGCCGAACAGAAAATGCTTCTATGAGGTCATCGTGATATAAATGTCAATGTATTGTTTTATGACGAAAAAAGAAACAGTTGCTTATGATTCATTTTCTTTTAGTTTTCTACAAGCTAGCGCCCGCTGCTTCACCCGCGTTATATCGAAAAGTATCCTATGTTTTATTCCAGACTATAATCTACCTTTATGCCAAATTTCATCAAGATCTTTTTTCTTGAAAGAAGATCAAACATAAGTACATCCATACTCACAAAATTTCGCATTTATAATTTTAGTAGGATATAATTATTAATAAAATATGATGACTTTGATACATATAATTATTAATAATAAATTAAAATTAATTTTGTTTAAATATTTTTTAAAAATATAAAAAATGTGTCTAAAAATAACAAACGAAAATTAATATTTACTTTTTCTTACTTTCCAATCCGACTAGACATTTAAAAAAAACTGTGTAAATGAAAAAAAATATTTTATTTCAGGTGATAAGTTTCCTAAACTCCGTGTACAAGTTGTTCGACGAGAAAATTGAATGTTATGATGTATACAAAATTGAGACCATTGGTGATTCTTACATGGTTGCTTCAGGATTACCTGTTCGAAATGGTAAGTACAATTATTAATGACTAGTAACCACCCCGGTTTCGCGTCATCGTCATCATTTTCCTGCCCTTGTCCGTTTCTATTCGGGGACGGCCCAACACGTTCTCTTCTTCCATTCTCCCCTGTCAAACGTCACGGCGTTATTTACTTCTTTCTCCTTCATATTATTCTTTACAAAATCCATCCATCTTTATTTTGACCTTCCTCTCCATCTCTATTCATCAATATTTACATCCATCACTCTTTTAGCCACATGCGATTTGGCTTCGCATAGACCAAGAGCAACATTTATTTTAAAATTCACCCTATTTTTTAACTTACTAGTGGAATTTCAAAAATATCTTTTTGAAGAACACAAAACCTAAGTCGGTCTAGCCATTCTCATTTGATGCTCTTTCTGACAATTGTCTCTTCTCCTCCCTTAAATCCATCCAAAGATTGTCTTGAAAAGATCGCTTTTAGCGATAAAACCACCCATTGTGTCACCCTATTTATAAGTTGTAAAGTGTAATTCTTGTTCTATGTATGGTGTGCATAATAAAGAATATTCTATCTATCTATATACCATTAATAATTAAATTTCTTGCATTTTTCTAAAGGAAATAAGCATGCGACAGAAATAGCCAGCATGGCTCTAGAGTTACTGGAAGCGACATCCATGTGCAGACTACCACATCGACCTGATCAGGTACTAGTCTAGGTAAATTATATCTGTGTCTTCGCTTTTTTTATACTTATGTGCACTTTCGCTTTACTACTGCACCTATATGTATTTTTTTCACAATAAATTATGTGTATTTTAATGCGAAGCTTATTAGAATGCCAATTTTCGGTTTTTGCGCTGTCAATAGAAATTTTTTAACTGTCTGTGGGCATTGTATTGTAAATAAAATCAAGATGGCGGATTTAAAAAAAACGTGTTTGTGTATAAATATACAACAATACACTGATAAACTGTTACGTAGTTTGATCGTTTCTCGTTATTTTTCTCTTTAATGTGAGTTTTGGTCTCTAGTAATTTACTAAAAACAAATAAATCAAATCATCTTTCCTAGGGATAATAGGTAAGTGTACATAATAAAGCTGGTGTCAATAAATAATTTGTGAACAGATACAAACACTATGTATAGACGATAACTCATAAACTACCCAAGCAACATAAGTAAAATTGATATGGGACCATCTCAGTAGCCTTTCGAACAAAAAAAAAATGGCGGCACAGTTGGCGGAGTAATCGATGACCATACATAAAATAAAACCGTCGAACATAGAACCTCCTCATTTTTTGGAGGCGGTTAAAAATCAGTCATAATACAATGCCTTGCAAAAAAAGGCGCTCTTTTTTTCTATTTTAATAAATATTACAAGAAAGAGGTTTGTTTTTATTTGTCGGTGTGTATTGGCATGTTGCATTCTAGCATCCTGGCATGATTCCTTATGTTCCCAATTATATTTATTTATTACTTAGTTGAAAAATTAAGTATTCAATATAATTTGGAACAGTAATTACTATTTTTTTTAATACGGTTATATTGGTAAATATCAAACTGCCAGAGGAAACGGCATGATTCAGTTAGTCTTCCTAAAAAAAATTGGGGATTCCCGAAACTATCGACTGGCTTCCAAGCTGTTAACCTTTGTGTTGTCATCTGTATCATTGGTGTAGCAACACCAGGCAAATTATGTATATTAAACTAGTTTAATTTTTGATTATTTATGAACCTGCCATTGGGAATTGTAAAAGTCCAATACTTGAATTTGTATTAACATAATATTTTTCATACAGCAGCTGTTCGTGACTTTTGTAAATAAAAATACAGTTGCCAATTACAGGTTAACCAACATTTTTGCATAATGAGTAATAACAAAAATAATTATGTATTTATAATAATAAAAAACATCAAAAACAACAATTTCTTTAGGGTATAACAGAAGACAAAAAAAAACGAAACTTCTTACAAAAGGAAAAACAAATGAGATCAAAATTAAATAATAAATTAAAAACAAATGAATGCAGTTTGGGTAGGCAAGTTGCCAGATGTACTGTGGCTGATTACTAAAACTGCAAGTATTTTCAGCGATTTAAGGTACTGTAGAGGTTGTATACCTTTTGACAAACCTTTAAAAGTGCAGGCTGTTTTGTTATGACCGTCGAATGTTCAAAGTATTTAAATATTAAAAGAAGAGCGTAGATGTTATTCATCATGTGACTTTTATTAGCAAAATTAAGTTAATTACGACCGATAACGTGTATGTGTGGTGTTTACTGTTAGTATAAGTTGGTTTTCCTTACTAATATTATAAAAGCGAAAGTAGGTACCTCTTCACGCTTTAATGGCTAAACCGATTTTGATGAATTTTGGTACAGAGATAGTTGGGAACCAGGAGACGGACATAGGCAAATTTTTACTAAAAAAGTGGGATATGAGGGAGGACGAGGGAAGAAAAGGGAAAACGTAGCGTTGCTATTACAAATCAATAAGGCGCGAGGGCAAAAACTACAGGTAGGTAGGTACTGTGTTATACCGAATTTAACACGAGCGAAGCCGCGGGCAAAAGCTAGTAAATAAATAAATTTAAAATGTAGTATAAAGTCTTCTATGCATTTTTTTAAGAATAAATAGTCTAGTCAACAAGTGCTTTTTTAGTCAAAACTTTTTAAAAGGCTCGGAAAAATATGGTTGAGGGCTCATTCGATTCGGGATCAAATCTAGAAAGTTTTTGAAAAAATTCAAGACCCGCTCGAAAAAATTGCAAAAGTTATTAAAAAACATTGCTCACAGTCCACAGGCCCGCATCTACGGTGGCCGGGAGTTGTCTCGTGGCGCCCGACACCCGGGGCGTCTCCCGCGGCATAGAGACATGGCTTTGTACTGTTTCAGTGTTCTGTGACAAGCTTTATATTTTACTCTGTTTTAAGTTTGAAATATTAAGTTTACTCAATGTGCTTTGACAACACGGTTGGCGCAGTGGCTGAGCGAACGACTGCTGCACTGCGTGTCGCGGGTTCGATCCCCACACGGAAGAAATATTTGTATGGCCTACTGATTTGTTCCGGGTCTGGCTGTTCGTGTATGTGATTTTAAATGTTTGTAAACGCACCCACGAAACAGGAAAATTTCCTAGGGTAGGGCAACGTTCTTTTTTTAAAAAAAATGTGTTAATACCGTAAAATCATCATCTGCCTAGCCTTTTCCCAACTATGTTGGGGTCGGCTTCCAGTCTAACCGGATGCAGCTGAATATCAGTATTTTACATGGAGCGACTGCCTATCTGACCTCCACAACCCAGTTAATACTGGGTAATACGATACCCCTTGGTAAGACTGGTTGTCAGACTTTCGGAACACCTGTAACGACTGTCAAAGATCTACAAATGACAGCCGGGACCAACGGCTTAACGTGCTTTCCGAGGTACGCAGGAAACTCGGTATGTAACGGGTGGTCACCCATCTACAGACCAACCTAGGCAAGGTTAATACCGTAAAATAAAAGACGGAAATTAAAAAAAAAAATAACGGTCTTCTACATTCATGTCACAACAAAGTTCAATTAACGATGGTGCACGCAAAAAGCAACCTTTACGTTCGAGATTTAAAAACCCCAAGGTCGGAGCAATCGGAATAGATACTCGCTTAGTATTACTCAAATTACGTAATACCAAATGTATCCATTAATTATGCTAATTCAGAATTCATAATGGCATAGAAACTTGCACGCCATTAAGTGGCAAGGTCAAATAATCTATTAAACAGAAAGCTTAATTAAAATTTCTGGGAAATACTATCCAAACTGGTAAAACGATTACGAGGTTGATTATACAGCCAACTTAGACACATACATATATATACAAACTGATATGTATATACATATAATACTATGTACAAATAGTTATATTAGACTGAAGTTCCTAATCGCGCATTGCGAAAGGGGGCTACAAATTAGTAAACAAAAAAAAAGGGGTTTAGTTTTTTTGGTATATCTTGAAAACTATTTGATATATTTTGATTTTGAAAAACGATTCAAAAAGAGGAGAAAATTTCCTAAAAAAAACTCCCTACTCGCGAAATTGTAGGACCAATATAAAAAATTTTACAGGGAGCTGAAAATACGCCTGAAAACGGGTACTCGGGTTTCCGCAAGCCACGCCCCCTTCGAGCGCTTTAATGAAAAATATTATTTAAACATATTAAATGTTGATATTAAAATTTGAAAAAATTCAGACATGTACAGTACAAATTAAAGAATGAAATACCGTAGAAAAAATATTTTTATCGCGATTTTATAAAATGTTATCCATAAATTAATTAACAATTTCTTCCGACTGGGCTATAAACATTGCAAGTTGCATAATTGTTAAACCAGAAATCTCAAATTTTTTTCCTCTCGTGGAGCTATTCTTCAAAGATTAAAGAAAGGATTTCCGTTGAGTAAATTAAAAAATTGTTAATTTTCGATTTGTTATTAACAAATTACCTAGGCGGCAAATTAAATATTTAAATAAATACTACAAGAATTATTATTTTTTCCATTGTCGATGATCATTCGTTTTTCTATCAATAAAAGCTACCTAAAAATATTTTTTTATAAATTTTTATTCTTTTTGTTTATAAAATTGTTATAAACAAATAGATTATTTATAAGATAATTGAAATTTTTTTTTTGAAAATATATTTCTCGTAAAAAATGATGAATTTTAAGATAAAAAACGATCCTTAAAAAAAAAAAAATTATTGCTAAAAAACCGTTTTGTTAATTAACAATTTTTTTTAACCACTTGTTAATAATATTAAGGTACGCTTTTTTTTTTAAATATGATTATTTATTATCCTCCTTAATAATCAAAGAAAAAATTTCGTTTTTTTATAAATTTTCATTGTTTATTAAATAAACAATTTGTTATAAACAATTAATTTTTTTTTTGTATAATTTTTTTTAGAATTCTTTACACTAAAATAAAACCGACCAATTACCTTTTTGCAAAAAAAAAAATGTATTTATATTTATTATCGAATTAATTTTTCTTTCCGCAAAAATGTAATTGGTCGGTTTCGTTCGTTATCGTTTTTTTTCTTAAAATTCATAATTTTTTACGAGGAATCTATTTTCAAAAAAAAAATTTCAATTATCTTATAAATAATCTATTTGTTTATAACAATTTTATAAACAAAAAGAATTAAAATTTATAAAAAAATATTTTTAGGTAGCTTTTATTGATAGAAAAACGAATGATCATCGACATTGGAAAAAATAATAATTCTTGTAGTATTTATTTAAATATTTAATTTGCCGCCTAGGTAATTTGTTAATAACAAATCGAAAATTAACAATTTTTTAATTTACTCAACGGAAATCCTTTCTTTAATCTTTGAAGAATAGCTCCACGAGAGGAAAAAAATTTGAGATTTCTGGTTTAACAATTATGCAACTTGCAATGTTTATAGCCCAGTCGGAAGAAATTGTTAATTAATTTATGGATAACATTTTATAAAATCGCGATAAAAATATTTTTTCTACGGTATTTCATTCTTTAATTTGTCCTGTACATGTCTGAATTTTTTCAAATTTTAATATCAACATTTAATATGTTTAAATAATATTTTTCATTAAAGCGCTCGAAGGGGGCGTGGCTTGCGGAAACCCGAGTACCCGTTTTCAGGCGTATTTTCAGCTCCCTGTAAAATTTTTTATATTGGTCCTACAATTTCGCGAGTAGGGAGTTTTTTTTAGGAAATTTTCTCCTCTTTTGAATCTTTTTTCAAAATCAAAATATATCAAATAGTTTTCAAGATAAACCAAAAAAACTAAACCCCTTTTTTTTTGTTTACTAATTTGTTAATAACTTTTGCAATTTTTTCGAGCGGGTCTTGAATTTTTTCAAAAACTTTCTAGATTCGATCCCGAATCGAATGAGCCCTCAACCATATTTTTCCGAGCCTTTTAAAAAGTTTTGACTAAAAAAGCACTTCTTGACTAGACTAAAATATACAGTACACAGCTATCATTAATTTTCAAATAGTGCCTCTGGAGTTCTTAACAATTAACATCATATTAGATGGATATTTTTTATAATAGTGTCTTTTCTCAAATGTGTGCTTTAAAGAAAACCATTAACCATGCGATTTTTTTTTCAGACGCTTTGTATGAGAAGTGGAATCCACATGGGGCCATGTGTCGCTGGTATAGTGGGTAGCAAAATGCCTCGATATTGTTTGTTTGGAGATACTATAAACACAGCTAGTAGAATGGAAAGCACTGGAGAACGTAAGTTACCCCCCTTTTTTGGAAGAAAAATCATTGGAGTGGAGGAAGGGGGCTTTACGACTTTTACTTGCTTAAACCTATCCATGTCCCTTTGTGTTTCGGGGTTGCGGTTTCGCTTTCAAACAACCCGCAACGTCGCACAACCCGCAACCTCGACGTAAGTTACCCCTCAGGGCTTATTGGATTGTGAACGCACTATTTAGACCAAAACTTAAACGAAGCGGTTCATTTGCTTTCGTTTTATACACAAAAAGCTTTTGGCCACCGCGGTTGCCAAATTTATTTTTGTTATTTTTTAAACGTAGCGATCTAAGCCGTTTATGGCAACCATGGTTACCAAAAGCACGGGGTGTGTAGTATCTTAAAGAATAATGAAAGCCGTAAAAGGCTTTCATTATCCTTTGGTTGCCCGGCTGTTATAAAAAAAATAATAGCTATAGCAAACTCGTGTAATGAACCAGCTTTACAAAGGAAAAAAAGATGGCTTTAACCTCCATTTATTTTGACAGCAATGAAAATCCAAATATCAGACGATGTGAAGAGGGCTCTCGACAAGACTGGTCTCTTTCTGACGGCTCCTCGCGGCGTAGTCGATGTCAAGGTAGGCATTACTAGTCTTTAACCTCCCAAGAAAGAAATAAATAGGTAGTACATTTTGATTCAAGTCAGGAAACTTTGTCATTGCGACCGAGCCGTATTTAAGGCGCGGTAATAAGCTAATCTTTAGGTATTCGCGGAAATGACGCTAGCTGCATACTAGGCATGGTCTGACACAAGTACACGACAGTATTGCATCGAAAGAATAGAAATAAGGTCGAAAATATTTCGGTGTTTGATTTTATTTGAATATCATGTCCGCCAAAATGTAGGTCATTTTGCAGTTTTTATTGAATATAAAAAAAATACAGCCCCGTGTTTGAAAAATTTTAGATATCTCTTTAGTCTATACAATTTCCTTTGTTATAAATAAAAAAATATGATGGTTGTCGCTGAAAAAGTTGAGAATTTCGAGACGAAAAACTTTTTTTCTTGGTCTTTTAAACATTTTTTTTTTTCGTAGTACTAGACCACTTTTGTATACTTATTTTGTGTAACTCTTTACTTTATGTATTGAACTATACACGGTAATTTTTTTTGGCTAGTGGCATGTACAGATACGGCTAACTTTGCGACGAAAAACTAGTCGTTTTACGAAGTGTTTGCTTTGTACAGCGCCTTAATGCCCAAGCCGCCAAGCGAGGGTGTTATAGAGCTAAGAACAGCAGTGACAAATTTTCACGTGAAACAAACGACATTTTTCAATATACTTCCTTTGTGTACACAAAGTACTGTTTGTCATTAATCAATATGAAACTATGTTTTTTTTCCGCGCTTTGTCTTTTCGGACTGAAAAAAAAAACAAAAGCTGTGAAACCGCTAAACTGTCTAATATAAAAATAAGAAATTCAAATACTTTACTATACTCTTGAATATAAAACTCAAATAAATGTCAATTTGTTGTTCTAAGCAAATTATTTTATAAATGATCATGTTTTTTTGTGAAATTCTTTTGATAAACACAATTCATATTTTTAATAAATATGAAAGCCATGCGCCTCATTGCCTTAAACAAAAACAACGCTGGCTATAGGGATTAGAGAAGTTGTTTTGATTATTGTTAAAAGTAGTCAAATCAGAAAAAAAACTATAGCCCATGTTTCGATAAATGAGAAAAAAGCACGCGTGTGAAATACATCGCATTTTCAACCTAATCGCAGTGCCATAAGAGCCAGTTTTAGAGTCGCGCTGTACTGTTAAATATATAAGCAGATGAAATCAATTTACAAAAAAGCTATATTTTCTCTTTTTTAAGCGATTTCCATGAAGTTTGGTAATTGAAAAGCATGAAACACAATAATTAATTTGAGTATCGCAGAATCAACAAAACTTTTTGGACCAGGCTTCATCGAAGTTGGACCCGATCTCCTTTCTTCGTCTTATGATATACCGGGTTCCTCACACTGAATATAGCTTTGATGTTTGTTTGTAATTCGGTTTATTTCCTAATATAGTCCACAGCATGGCAATCATAGCCGTTTTGAAGCCATTAATTGATTGATTGATATTGGTTTCAATTGAAACAAATACGTCCACTGTCAAAAAAGTCGTCATACAAACACTGATTCATCGTCATTTATTTACACGTCATTTATGTCACTACTTATAGAAACAAGACACTAACCCCCGAATACTGAAACGTCACTCAAAATTTAAGTACCACTTAAATTTAACAGATACTCAAAAGTGACGTTTGACAATACAAAATCTAAAGTTTAAGAGCTGCTCAAATGTTAAGCAGCCCTCACATTTTGAGTGACGTTTCAGTATTCGGGGGTAAGAAACTTTAATTATTTTGGGTATGGTTGGGTATAACGAGCTGAGAGTCAGAGGAGATCTCACACTCACATCATCTGTTTAGCCTTTTCCCAGCTATGTTGGGGTCGGCTTCCAGTCTTACCGGATGCAGCTGAATACCAGTATTTTAACATTCGCATTTATAATATTAGTAGAAAGTAGGATAGCTGGCGCCCGCGGCTTTGCCCGGGTGATATCCAAAAAAAGTATTCTATGTGTTATTCCAGACTATAATCTTCCTCTGTGCCAAATTTCATCAAGATCCGTTTAGCCGTTTTGACGTGAAAGAGTAACAAACATCCATACATCCATCCATCCTCACAAACATTCGCATTTATAATATTATTAGGATTAGTTGCAAAACTTAATCAAAAAAATGTTCTTATTGTGCACACTATCGCATTAGGTAACCCTGTAATGATAGTCTTAAGATGAGGAATAAATAAATAAAATTATCACTTTATAAAGCAAACATCTTACTTTTTCAGGGCAAAGGCGAAATGTCCACCCATTGGCTCGAAGGGAGGATTGGACCTTCACCAGAGAGGCTTCCTTCATCTTCTCTAGACTGTACTCCAAGTTTCTTAGCCAGGATCCACTCCCAAAGATCACCTAGATACCCTTCAGATAAACAGCGAAAACATTGAACTTGTATGTAGCTTTAACACTATCCGATTTAAATTTAGAATATTAGGTATAGTCGAATTTCGTCAATAAAACGAAACGCAATCAGCACATGTACACTGTGTGTGTTGCAGTATTTCTACGAAAATATTTAATAGGTGTACCTCATTTTAAATGTATTTTTTTAACATGTCAATGTTCAATAACGCTTTGTAAAAAAAAAAACTTGAGAGGTGTCAAGGGACACCCGGATGGAACGAAAATATTATTTATTATGTACAAAAAACCTGTATACACTCAACAAAAATAACCGTCGCGACACCACACTGTTTAATGCGAAATAGAAAGACGAAACGAAAATAACTGGCTTGCCACCTTTTGTAAATTTAATTTTTAATTTTGTTAAATATTTGTACGCCGCTGACGGCAAAACATGGAGATACCTTATACATATTTACACTTTTTACATCTATGTGTAACAAATAAAATCTCTGACTTTGACAAGTTGATAGCGCTAGGATAAACCACGAAATTCAAATTTACTAACCGTTTTTGCATTTTATAGATTAGTGCCAGGTTGTTTGTTGATTAAAATATGATTCACGACCGTAACAAATATGGTTTTACTCAGTTATAACCATTAAAAATAACAATACTTTCTCAGTTCATATAATGCCTTAAAGTGGATTTTTCATGTAAAGTCATTCAAGATGGATAGATTTGATATTCTTTATTATGTACACAATACAAATTACAAGAACTACAGTATGCAATTATTATTTGCAATAGGATTCAATAAACTTGAGAGGAATGTAGGTATTAATTATTTTAATGATTATAAATGTGTAAAAAATATAGTAGGTGTTCCGTAGGTGCTCATTATGGCGGGTTTCTGCAAAATTCAACACTTAAAAGGGTTGTAAAGGAGTAACTGATGCCGTGACGTCTGATAGAGGAGAATGGAACAAGAAAACGTGTTGCGCCAACCCCAAATAGAATGGGACAAGGGCAGGAAAATGATGATGATAATGACGAGAGTTGCAAAGTTTGTATGGGAGTACGTAATTCCAAAACGAGATTGACTTGAATTTTTCATATGGATTCTTTAATTTTAATAAACATAATGACTTATTATACCCCGATCTATAGATTCGAATTTTGTGGAAGTATATTGGTGCTTCCTTCCCTTTACTTGTTTATATGAAAATATTTATTAGGTGTATCTACTTAATTATAAATGTTGGTTGAAAAGATTGAATGTAAAATAATAATAAGTATATTGTATGCATATTTTGTACGTGAGTTCAATAAATGTCTGAGTAAGCTAAAGTTGTTTTTCATTGACCTAGCGCTGCACAGCTCTGTTGGGTCATAGCGTGATGTTAATGTTCGAACCATGGTGTGACCATTTCCGCCTTTCTATTGAAACAGGATCGTGGTACACACGACAGCAGGTCAACCTATTCTAAACTATTATAACCTGATCTCTCAACTATGGATCCCACACCGTAGTAGAGAGATCAGGTTAAAATGGTTTTTTATAGGTTGATGTGCCGTCGTGTGTACATCTGTAGGATTCAACCTTCATAACGGACATAGGTGGTTTTATGAGATTGTCGTCAGCTTAACCGATACATCCTATTGCCCTAGAAATGAGGCCTCCTTGAAATCTATAAGTACTAAAAGAGAAAAGATTTGTTTGTTTGTTTTGTATCGAATAGGCTCCAAAACTACTGAACCGATTGTAACCATTTTTTCACTAATAGGAAGCTACATTATCAGGAAGTAACATCTTACTAATATTATATATGCGAATGTTTGTGAGGAGCTCGTGGCTAAATAATAGCAGCCACTCGGGTCGATATTTAGGTAAAACCGCGCTTGCCTAGGTTGGTATGTGGATGGGTGACCACCCGTTACATACCGAGTTTCCTCCGTGCCTCGGAAAGCACGTTAAGCCGTTGGTCCCGGCTGTGAATTTGTAGATCTTTGACAGTCGTTACAGGTACCTAGTCAGTGTTCCGAAAGTCTGACAACCAGTCTTACCAAGGGGTATCGTATTACCAAGTACTAACTGGGTTGTGGAGGTCAGATAGGCAGTCGCTCTATGTAAAATACTGATATTCAGCTGCATCCGGTTAGACTGGAAGCCGACCCCAACATAGTTGGAAAAGGCTAGGCAGATGATGATAATTTTTGTGAGGATGTATGAATGTTTGCTACTCTTTCACGTCAAAACGGCTAAACGGATCTTAATGAAATTTGGCACATAAATGGTTTTTCGAAACATAAAGGAAACTGTATTGATGGATGTGGGTGTGTCCAAAGAAGACCAACCTATGACGACACGGTTGGCGCAGTGGCTGAGCGATCGACTGCGGCGCGCGGCGCTGCGTGTCGCGGATTCGATCCCCGCACGGAACAAATATTTGTATGGCCTACAGATTGTTGTTCCAGTTCTGGCTGTTTGTGAATGTACGCCACCACGATACAAGAGAAATTCTAGTGTGGGGAAACCTTTTTATAAAAAAAAAAACCTTGGTAAGCACTACTTAACCTTAAAGTTCGACCCGTACGGCTATTAACATTTAACCAAGAGCTCCATAGTGATTGATGTATCTCTACATTCCAGTTTACATCTTACATAATGCCCGGGATTCCCCTCAACATTCTAAAAGAATGTTTAAACGTTGCCAAGTTTCATTGAGCAATTTGGTTTTGGCGTCACTGCCAAATCGTAGTGAACTTTATTGGCGTTGCAATAAGGTTGTGGTTGGTTTGCTTCAGTTAGGCATAAAATAATTCAAGTTTACTATATTAATTTTTGAACAATTTTAGGGTTCGGTACTACAAAAGGAAAAACGGAACCCTATTTAAATCAATTTGTTGTCGCGTGGAGGTATTATATCGAGTTGAAATTAAAGCCATATACTCAACTCTGAGGTCCTTTTTTGCTGTGAACCCACCACCACCATCATTTTTTTTTTTTACAACAGAAAGGGACCTTTATTGAAGGGTTATAATGTAGTGATCTACTAAAGGATCCGTTTTTTTTCCATTTGAGGCACGGAACTTTAAAAACATATATTTTATTTTTAACATGCATACTTAGTTTAGGACAGAGGCTAGAAAATTATCAACTTGCTTAGTGAATTACACGTAAAACCCACACAAGGTGGGTTGGTTGGGTTGCGGGTTGTTCGAAAGAGATACTGCGACCCCGGAACATAAAGGGCGGTAGAAGGAACATGGGTGTGTTTTAGTCAGACACAGTGTGACACTCCTCCCCATCCGCCCAAAGCAGGGGAAGTTATTTGATGATTTCCCATACCAAAAAAAAATAAAGGTCATAGTTTTTTACGACCGGCTTAACTGGCTTGTTTTCTGTGGGATAGAGAGAGAGACAGACAGAGAAGCACGCGCACGCCGCACGGCTTACGACTAAAGCAAAAAGTGTCGTTACAACTTTTGGTCTTAAGCAAAAAGTGTCGTTACAACTTTTGGTCTTAAGCAAAAAGTGTCGTTACAACTTTTGGTCTTAAGCAAAAAGTGTCGTTACAACTTTTGGTCTTATTTTTTTTCATCTAGCCCCCTCTCTTTGCAACGCGCGATAAGGAACTTCGTTCCAAAAAATGGAGAGCAGCCCGCATCCTTTTACGAAATGTTTATTTTAAATTTTGTTTTGCGCAATTTAATAACGTCAGCATGGGATATGTGTGGTTTATAACGTAAATTAATTGTAATTAAAAACAAATATAACTACGTTGGCAAGCTAAAAACCCATTGATAAGTAAGAGTCAATAACGACAACAATTCATGTTAATTGTTTACACCATTTACAAATACCTTTTTACTTGTTTACACATTGAAAGTTTTAATTTACCTTCCTTTATTTAGCTTACAATTTATTTATACGTCATTCATATACTAATATTAGGTCCTTACATATGAAATTGGCGTTTTTCGTACTGGCCACTTTAATCACGAATTTCTCCTCTTTGGTAAGGAATTCCAAATTCAAATTTGTACAGCTATTTACTCATGTATTTGTGCTTCGATGACCGTCATTCATTTGTTTTTTTTCTTCTGTTTTTTCTGTTTGCGTCACTCATTTTACAAAATGGAAAATTTAAAATATCGCATTATTTACGAGTACGAGTTCCGCCGTGGCACTAGTGCTGCGGAAACGACTCGAAGGGTGAATGATGTGTATGGCGGTCATGTTGCAAAAGAAAACACAGTTCGTTTTTGGTTCCAACGTTTTCGTTCTGGAAATTTCGACCTGCAGAACAAGCCCCGTGGACGGCCTGAGACCCAAGTTGATAATGGAGAATTGAAGGCTATTGTGGAAGCGGACCCATCGCAAACCACGTCCGAGTTAGCTGCAGGCTTCGATGTTAGTGATAAAACTGTTTTAATTCACTTGAAGCAAATTGGGAAGATTAAAAAGCTTGAAAGGTGGGTACCTCACGAATTGACTGAAGCAAACCGGCAAACGCGCGTCGACTGCTGCGTTACATTACTGAACCGGCACAACAATGAAGGTATTTTAAACCGAATCATTACCTGTGATGAAAAATGGATTCTTTACGATAATCGGAAGCGCTCAGCGCAATGGTTGGATCCTGGCCAGCCAGCCAAATCCTGCCCCAAGCGAAAATTAACCCCAAAAAAGTTACTTGTAAGCGTTTGGTGGACTAGTGCCGGTATTGTTCATTACAGTTTTCTCAAATCTGGCCAGACTATTACAGCTGATGTCTATTGTCAGCAATTACAAACCATGATGGAAAAGCTAGCGGCTAAACAACCAAGGCTGGTCAATCGCTCCACGCCACTGCTGCTTCACGACAACGCCAGACCACACACTGCGCAACAGACGGCTACCAAATTAGAAGAGCTTGAATTGGAATGTCTTAGACATCCTCCGTACTCCCCGGACCTTGCTCCAACAGATTACCATTTTTTTCGCAATTTGGATAACTTTTTGCAAGGGAAAAAATTCAACTCCGATGGGGCAGACCAAATCGCCTTCAAAGATTTTATTGATTCCCGTCCGACTGGTTTTTTTAGTAAAGGGATCAATGAACTACCTATAAGATGGCAAAAGTGCATTGAAAACAATGGTTCATACTTTGATTAATTAAATATATTATATTAAAAAATATTCGACTTTTTGTTCCTTCCATACAAAACGCCAATTTCATATGTAAGGACCTAATATATACATAAATGTAACCCTGTTTGTTTAATATAATGTAACCAATAATTATGTAAATATACCTACAAGTAAAGTTAATCAGTATATTTGTATGTTTTTGTTTTTTTTTAAGTGAGAAAAGGGGGAGGAAAAGGGGAGAGAGAAATATATATATTTTTTCGATCATCACGCCGGTTAAAGATTAGCCCAAAATAACAAGCCACGCGGACGAAGTCGCTGGCGGAAGCTGGTGCAATTGCAAATCCTCAGTTTCTTTGAACACTGTACCCGCAAGAATGACTCCATGGACTGTTTGGTCGAGTTGAAGGCCTGAAACCAGTCAATCACCATTCCGATGGATAGACTCCATCAAATCTGCCAACAAGTTCTCTCTGGCAGAATGTTTTCGCCATGCAGCCAAGAAAGACCGATGGAAAAAGATCACGAAGGCAGCCCCCCAGTTGGAAACAAACCTCAATGATCACGAACACACTGTGAAGAGTAAAAAATAAAGTGAAGAATATTTGTTACCTTTTCTTGTTTAAATGGCTGATCAGATCGTGATAAAATGGCAGATACATATATTATACAGGCTATATAAGTATAATATAACTATCTTAGGGAGTTGAGCACTGGGGTTGTGGGTTGTTCGAAGAGATACTGTAGCCTCGGAATATAAAGGGCAATACAAGAAACATGGGTTGGTTTTAGTCAGTAAAAGTCTGACACTCCCTCCGTTTCGCTTAGAGCGGGGGAAGAGATTTGATGATTTCCAATCCGCAAAAAAAAAGGTTAAATGTTTGTAAACGCAATACAGGAGAAATTCCTAGTGAAAGGCAACGTTTTTATAAACAAAAAAAGTTATGTTAAGACCCACGTTATAGGGGGTGAGCCTATTGCCATCACAGATCTACATTCCGTGGGATTTACTAAGAAATTAAACTCTCAAACTCAAAGTATTTATTTCAATTAGACCATTACAGGCACTTTTGAATGTCATAAAAACAAGAACAAAAAAATGATGCTGCTACAGTCCCGGTCACAAGGCATAATAACTTGTGAAAGTACTGTAGTTGCCCATTCCAAAGCGTTGATCTCTATGGAGAAGAATGGGCAAGAAACTCCATGGACACTCTTTTAAATTATAATATTTTAACAAAATCGTATTTACATCATTCATGTTGAGATTATACAAATATGTGAGAACGATGTAGAAAGACGTGCACAGTAAGAGCGTCCAGAGTAAATAAAAAGCAAAATTTAATTTTAAATCTAAATAAGTTTAAAAATGAACCGTGGTAGCTAAAAAATGACCAGTCCCAACTGACAGCGCCCGTTCACGAACATGACGTATGGATCAGCCCCATTCAGCTCGACCATTTTGAAGGGAGCTAAATGACCCGACACACCCGCCACCATCAGCGAGACATTTAAGTGAGCATGACACTATCAACCACCAGGGTTTCGTCAAGTCAATGATAATACATAGCACTCACATATGGGCTTAATAATTATACAAACATTACTGTTAGCAAAACCCAATAACACTTTGCCGCAGCTGGTAATCGAACCCATGGCCTCATTCCACAGCAGTCGCACTGTTGCGATCACAAAACCAACAAGGCAGCCGTTGTCACTTATAATAACTGATTCATTAACTTTAAAAAGCATTTAATCAATTAATTAGTGTAGGTATAAACTGAGTCATTTAAATACAAAGCTGGGTTTTAATCCGAATTTGAATGAACAGTTGCGGTAAAAGGAAAAAGATGCGCACGCGCCACCAACTCGTGCCGATGAGGTCGCTTGGAATTCCAATATCTTGACATTACGTCTTCTACTGAGTCATCAAAGAAAATGACGCACTTAAGTGTGTGAAAGATTGTAGAGGACAGAATGCAGTTTTTGAATACATTGTTTTAACATATTTTTTTGTCATATCATAGATATTCAAACCTTTAGAGTGAATTTAAATGCAGTGATTTTAAAATTGCGTCTACGTTTTTTTTTTAACTTTACCCCATACTAGTGTTTTTTTCTTATCGTGGGTGTGTTTACAAACATTAAAATTCACATATACAAGCCACCAGACCCAAAACAACTATTTGTAGGCCAAA
Source organism: Ochropleura plecta (assembly GCA_905475445.1). Classification (NCBI taxonomy): domain Eukaryota; kingdom Metazoa; phylum Arthropoda; class Insecta; order Lepidoptera; family Noctuidae; genus Ochropleura; species Ochropleura plecta. Next base: position 3,903,396 of record FR997735.1, read on the forward strand.
CAAATATTTGTTCCGTGCGAGAATCGAACCCGAAACACGCAGCGCAGCAGTCAATCGCTCAGCCGCCAACCGTGCGTCAAAAAAAATTGGGCTATGGGGGTCAGATGCCTATCTGACCCCCATAGCCCAATTTTTTTTCATATTTTTTTACATGGAGCGACTGCCTAGTCGCTCCATGTAAAATACTGGTATTCAACTGAATCCGGTTAGACTGGAAGCTGACCCCAACATAGTAGGAAGGTAAAGGCAGATGAGGATAATTATTTAAGAAACGTGAAGCTTGAGAAGATTTTGTAATATTGCACAGTACAGATGTTATGACATTCCACCACAACTCAGGAGACGGCAGTTCCTTTTTTTCTGTGATGGGACTTCCCAAAACTGTTAAGTCGGAGCTGTTGTTCAATGTTCAACACACTGTACTGAGGCACGAAGTTCTAAATGTAATATCACACTTAATGTCGCTTACGACATTTTAAATAAAAATGCGCATTTCTGCTACCGTTGGTCTTCATTAACAGATATCGTTTTGTTATACACAAATTTGTGACTCAATTGGGTGCTCAGCTGGGTGATTAAATTGTTGGTAACATATGTGGTGTGCGCGTGCGCCGGTCTGCGCGTGCTCTATGCGTCCTGGGTTTTATGTGGTTGTTTAGTTAAAAAATGACTGTATCCAGATTTATTTATTGGTATAAATATATTATTAACCGACTTTAAAAAAGGAGGAGGTTATATGTTCGACCATATTTTTTTGTATGTATGTTTACTGATTACTCCGCGGACCTTCATAGTACGTGTGGGAAAATTATAGTTCTCAACATGGGGGTTTTATTATAGACTATCATCATTTTCCCTGACCCGATGATCAGATTTAATTCGTGTTGTGAATACCACGATGTTCTGCTTGAGTCATGGCATCAATAGAACTATGAAACTAAATTTGTTAATAAGAAACTTCATTCCAAAAGGAAATATATGCTGGCGAAATATGTTCAATCCATCTTATGTCATCACGTTTGTAGACTTCGTTTAGGAATGAGCAATCTCTGACACCGTGACTTCAAAAAAAGACGTGGTTCGATATGTAATGAAATTCGATGTGTGAAAGAGTAACAAACATTCGAACATCCACACACACTCAGAAACTTCTTCAGACTTCCGGAAATAAAGTTATTTTACGCTTTTTGTTTTTTTTTTTCTAAAAAGTTTTTAATTTCAGTATCTTTAGTTACGGTATGATCATATCTCACACCATTTTTTAACTATTCATTTTCCATTGTTACTTAAAGATATTATCATCCAAATAGACATAGAATAAATAAATACGTTTTATAGACGATAACTCATAAACTACCCAAGGAATATAAAATTCTTATCTCGCCCCCCTCAAAAATATTCTCATTCAAACAAAAAGTTAAGCGCGCGAAGGGCAAGGCGTTCTGTGGGACTGTCTCTTGTAATGTGACATTCAAAAAGTGCTGATTATCAGCCTTATTTGAATAATTACTTTTGATTAAACAATGTCCACCTCGGTAAAAATTCAAAAAGGTCATCACCACTAACTTCAAGAATTACAAAACGCACGCCAATTGCAAAAAAAGGTAGCGTTCAAAGCAAAAAAAAAACGAATTAGCGTAACAAAAAAAACGTAACTTTGCAAACCAGTTATTTTACTTTTCGCATCATATCAAACCAGTTTCATCATTATGACAGATTAAAATCGACCTCTAAGGAGGAAATGCAATATGATTACATTGAATTACATGGATGGGTATTTCCAGATATGTAGTCGCGTGCTACGTTGAATTAGTAGGTAATTATTGTGATGTATAATTATGTTTATTTATGCAGCGTTTTCCTTAATTTCGCATCTTTTGATGGCAAGACTGTGCCACACGTTTAGCGAGTGACTAATCATAGAATAGTATAAAGGCGAAAGTTTTTATGTGTATTTTTGTAACTCCTTCACGCTTAAACGGCTAGTCAGATTTAAATGAAATTTAGGGCGGCTTGCACGTGCGAGTTAAGTCTCGATTTAGTGTGATTTAATCTCGGTTTAAGCTTGAGTCGAACTTAACGCATTGCACGACTGCGGTTTAGAGTAAATCTAGATTTAAAGAAACGTCAAATTTAAACCAGCGTGGTCGGCAATCTCGATTTAGTGTACGTGGAATGCTCGTTGTCATTTTAATTTTGTGCATTATTACCGAGTTTGATACTATCAAAATGGATAGGTTTTTTATTCAAGTGATACCGATGATGATCTACTATCTGACGATGACAAAATGCTAGTTCAATCCCTTGATTCCCCATTTTTCTTGCGAAACGTCAACAAAAGAAGTGATTTAATACAACGTTTGCGTGATGACGATTTTATGAAGAGATTTGCATACATTATTTCGCTATTACTAAAATTAGCCGCTCGTGGTCTTTTCATCTTTCAAATAAAATAAACTACCACAAAACAACGAAACCACGATTAAAAAACAACCGACAAAACTGGCAATATTTATGAAAATATAGGTACCTACATCAGATTTGATATTTGACAAGTTCAGTCACGTTCCTTCCTGACAAAAAAGTTTAAAATGCACAAAAAACCACACCATATAATGTGAAAACCGAAACGCAATGGAACGAACGAAAGGAATGGAACGTGCTAAACTAGATTTAGTTAAGTCGAGCAGATTTTAACACGTGCAAGACCCATCTAATATAGTTTAAGTTAAGTCGAGCTTAATGTTTAATGCGAGCTTAGTAAAATCTAGTTTTAAGTGCAGATGGTGCAAGCCGCCTTTAATATATAGATGGCTGAATTAACACTTTTTTATCCCGGTTTAAGCGGGTAAATAATAGAGTAAAAAGTAACTAAAACCACGCTATCTCGTATTTTCCTCAAACCCTATAACTAGCTCACTATCTTTAAAGGCGGTTTCTCAGTAACCAAACATTTGTATGTAAAGTTTATTACTCTTTTAGTTACATGCGTTTCGCCTCACATTGCATGTCCATAACAAGACAAACGACTCCCTTTCAACAAAAGGTGCAAATCTCAAACTTCCTCCAACGGCTTTCTTAAACAGCCAACTAAAGTGTTAGTTTTAGTTTGGAAATGGCAAATATTTTAAACTAGCTTTTACGTGAGGCAGGGGGGGTTGACTTCACCCACCCTTTTTAATTTGTACATAGACCAGTTGGTTGGTGAGCTGAGTAGCACTATGGTTGGTTGTTCTGTGGATGGCAGAATGATCAACAACATTAGCTATGCTGATGACATGGTACTGCTCAGTCCATCAATCTGTGGACTGACGAAGTTGTTGGCCGTGTGTGAGAGGTATGCGGAGGCTCATGGCTTGAGGTATAATGCTACTAAAAGTGAAGTAGTGGTTATTAAAGCACGCAATAATATGCCCACAAATGTACCACCAGTGACGTTACAAGGAGCACCACTAAAAGTCGTCACTCAGTTTAGATACCTCGGTCATGTGGTCACGGATTCTCTCACAGATGACCAGGATATAGACAGGGAGCGCAGGGCGTTGGCAGCCCGATGCAATATGATTGCCCGCAGGTTTGCGCGGTGCTCTGGTCAGGTAAAACTGACGCTCTTCAGAGCCTACTGTCAGTCGTTTTACACGTGCAGCTTGTGGGTTAGGTATACGCAGAAGGCTTACAACGCTCTGCGCGTGCAGTATAACAATGCGCTGAGGATGTTGGTGGGGCTGCCTCGGTTTTGCAGCGCTTCGGGCATGTTTGCGGACGCGCGAATAGATGACTTTCATGCCATTATGCGCAAACGATGTGCATCGATGTTGCGGCGATTCAGGGGTAGCCCTAACAGCATTTTAGCTACACTGGCGGACAAGGTCGACGGACCATTTATCAGGCTCTGGGCTGGCAGACATGTGCGTGCTCATGTTCATGCAGCGAATTAATGTGTTTTGTTTATTTTAATTTAACTAACATAGGCTAAGTTATATGCTAACACTATATGGATCGCTTGGTCTGAAATAAAGATTTTGATTTGATTTGATTTACCCGCGGCTACGCTCGCATTAAATTCGAGGTAACACAGTTCCCCTTTACTGATTTAGAGAAACCTGCTACCTGTAGTTTTTGCCCTTGCGCCTTATTTATTGTAATAGAAATGCTAAGTTTTCCCTTTTCTTCCCTCTTTCTCCCTGATTTCTCAATCTTTTTTTAAAAAAAATAGCCCATGTCCGTCTCCATGGTCCCAACTATCTCTGTATCAAAATCGGTCCAGCCATTTAGGCGTGAAGACGTAACAAACTAACTCACTTTCGCTTTTATAATATTAACTATGTATACTAGTTCTGTTGATAAGCAGAAAATCACGTGAGATTTTAAATGATATAGGATTTTAATGGAAACCCATTTAAAAACGTTCATACGAACATAGCACCTCCTTTTTGGATTTTATCTTTTAAACAAGGGTTTTCCAGCCATTATTAAGGTACCTACTCGCAGTTGGCGCAAACCAAGCTTTATTGTCATTACAATAGGGGTGTGGCACATTGCATGATGAAATTACAGTCACTCTATAATTATGATGAAACTTCAATAGTTCGTATTTAATAAAACACCCGTATCGTCTACATTCTGGTAAACAATGAGCTGTCAGTTGTGTCTGGTCATGTCTTTATTTTGTCTATTAATTGATTCTTATTTAAGTTACAGGGGAAAATATACATATCCGTGATTAGACCGTTGTACTGTATGGGTCAGAATGCTGGGCTGTAAAAAAGGTGGATGAAAAACGATTGCATGTGTAGCAGAGATTTGAATGTTGAAATGGATGTGAAGAGTGACAAGAATGGATAAAGTAAGGAATGAGTATATTGAAGGAAGTTTGAAAATTGCGCCTGTTACAGAAAAATTGATAGGAAGTCGTTTGTCTTGGTATGAACATGTAATGAGGAGGAACGAAGCACATTGTGACTAATAGAGTGACGGATCTGAATGTTGATCGACAGAGAGTGAGAGGAAGACCAAAGAAAAGATGGACAGATTGTGTAAGGAATGATATGAAGGAGAAAGGAGTAAATGATGCCGTGACGTCTGATAGGTGAGAATGGAAGAAGAAAATGTGTTGCGCCGACCCCAAATAGAATGGGACAAGGGCAGGAAAATGATGAATTAATTCTTATTTTTTGCTTTTACTCTGATCGCTCTTAATGTGCTCGTTTTTCTACATCGTACTCACATTGAAATACATAATTAATTATACAAATAGTAAGTGAAATTAACTTTTAATACTTTTCTTGTGTTCTTAGTAGGTATACCAGTGGACATAATTTTAGCTAACTAAGAGTTTTCCCCTTTTAAATGTTTTTGTAACACTCACAGTGTTACCAACATTTACACACTCACAATCAGCAGGACCCCAATAACTTAATATTATAAAAGCGAAAGTGAGTTTGTTTGTTTGTTACGTCTTCACGCCTAAATGTCTAAACAGATTTAGTTGCATATTTTATTAAATTTTATTAATGTCTAAACAGAGATAGTTCGGACCCTGGAAACACAAAAAAAATATTAGCCTATGCCCAGGCTAACATTTTTTTTCAAAGGGAAATATGGGGTAGAAAGAGGGATCAAAAGGGCAGAAAAAAATTATTTTTTTGATCATCACGTGGGTTAAAGTTAGCGTTAGCCCAAAGTATGTAAAATAAATAAATAAATAAATATCTTGGGACAACTCACACACGGCTATCTGATCCCAAGCTAAGCAGAGCTTGTGTTATGGTAACCAGACAACTGAAATACATACTTATATAATTTATAAATACATACATATTATAGATAAATCACACCCAGACACAGAACAAACAATCATGCTCATCACACAAAGTTTGTCCTGGGTGGGAATCGAACCCACGACCTCCGGCTCAGCAGTCAGGGCCACTAACCACTAGACCAACAGGCCCGTCAATGTAATTATGCCATGCGGACGAAATCGACAAACATATTAATAATATGAAATTGGCGACGACAAAAATCATAAATATTAGGTACTGGTGCAATCCACTTGTTACATGGTATTATTACAGTACCAATGGATCACAAAAACGTGCCGTGATATTTTTGATTGGCCAATTAATTTGGGCTCGCGTCCGAATCTTTGCTCATGACTCAGTGACACAATACAACTCACACAAACAATCTCACTAATATTACAAAGGCGTTTGTTTTTCGACGAAACGGAACCCTTTTTTTGCGGATGGGAAATCATCAAATAACTTCCCCCGCTCTGGGCGGAGCGGGGAGGAGTGTCAGACTTGTACTGACTAAAACCCACCCATGTTCCTCTTATTGCCCTTTAAGTTTCAGGGCCGCGGTATCTCTTTCGAACAACACGCAATCCCGGCAGGCGGTGGCCCTGGCAGGTCCCTCTGCTTTGCTGACATCTCTTTGAGGCGCGCGTGGAACACCAATGCGCCGTCGACACGGCCTGTCGTTAATAGACGGACGGACGGTGAGCTACCATTTCTCAGCGCCCACAGGCCCGCATCTACGGTGGCTCATTCCCTCTCGCTCCAGACCATGGACTGAACCAGGGCCGGCCGCGAAAGATCGCTGCCGCCGATCGCCTCTACGAGGGCACGGCGGTGCTCCGCCCAAGCTGGGCAGACAACCACTGTGTACTCCACCGTGTCCTACGGGCGATCGTCACAATGTTGACACCTGGGCGTTTCCTCCCGCCCGATTATGTGCAGGAACCTCCCGAAACTTCCGTGTCCGGTGAGGACCTGCGACAGGCTGTAGGTGAGGACGCCATGGCGCCTCTTCAGCCACTCCTCAAAGAGGGGACTTACCGCCACTATTGTGGACGGAACCCTTATTGGATCATTTTGTTGTCCGTCTGTCTATCAAAACCCTTTATCTCGGGAACTCGTAAAGGAATCGAGTTGAAATTAAAACCATATACTCAAATCTGTTGTTCCTTAGAGCTCTAAAGAAATTAACCCTCTAAATCTACGCACTCAAAAGATATGGCTGTTTTTATCACAAGCTTGCTTGCTTGGGCCGTCGTTGCTCCCGGCCAGTTTTTATATGTGGCTTAACGGAGTGGATGACATTTGGTATCAAGATATTGAATCCTGAATAGTAGGCCAAATTTTATCCGAGTCTACGCGGTTGAAACCGCGTGTTTTTATTTTATATGGTATAGTATAGTAGGTATATGTATTTTATATAAGTATTTGTTTTTTTTCATATGTAGCTATTCATTTTTGAAAAATGTCACACCACAGACTACCTACAGTACTGTCTCTCCTTCTTAGATCCCTCCAAAGGTTGTCTTGAAAAGATCGCTTTTAGCGATAAGACCGCCAATTATGTCACCCTAGTTATAAGTTGTATTCTGTTATTCTTGTAATTTGTATGGTGTACATAATAAAGAATATTCTATCTATTCTATCAATCTAAACAAAATGAATCATGACGCCATACTACGCCCGGATGTTCAATTGAGTAATGTTATCAGAAGCTGAGACCCTATCTATCGTGACCGATAAGTGGTACTTTTGACGCCTTCGCTATTACCTTATTACCTCTGTTAAGGATCCCGACTCCATTAGTCATCTTAAATGGAACGACTCAGTGATTTCATCTCGAATGGTTATAGACTAGACGCGTCAAATAAGATGACGCATCGGATGTGACGCGTGCGCATAGCCATAGAATCTATTGAAAATTCAATTTTCAATAGATTTCGTTCACAACTAGCTCTTATTGCATTACGATAAGTTCAATATTTCACTCCATGTAAAATACTGGTAGTCAACTCCATCTGGTTGGCAAATAATAATGATGATTAAAAGTACTTATTCAATCTGCTTTTTTAATGTAAATCAAATCAAGCCTTGCTAGTAATTATAGTGTGCATATTTGGTGCGCAGAGTGTGGGACACCGTCCAGTACAAACTTGCGACATAATCAGCCATTTTTTTTTCACTGCGTAGACTTAGAGGGTTAATTTTATTTGATTCACAGCTACAAGTGACCACAGACTTTAGTATATGGTTTTAATTTTAACTCAATACCTTCAAGCGTTCTCGAGATAAGGTCTTAACAGACAGACGAACAGATAGAAGGACAACAAAGTGATACTAAAAGGGTTCCGTTTTTTTCCTTTTAAGGCAAGGAACCCTAAAAAAATATTATGATAAGCACTACGGCACGACGGCACGGTTAGCGCAGTGGCTGAGCGATCGACTGCTGCGCTGCGTGTCGCGGGTTCGATTCCCGCACGGAACAAATATTTGTATGACCTACAGATAGTTGTTTCGGGTCTGGCTGTTTGTGTATGTGAGTTTAAATGTTTGTAAACGCAACCACGATACAGGAGAAATTCCTAGTGTGGGGCAACGTTTTTTAAAACAAACAAACTACACTATAGGCGAGACTGCCGGCCGTTAGTAAAACGCGATGAGTCAACCTCGACCCACGTCCCAAACGATATCAGCTACTAAATAATTGAATACGAATTTAAAGAATGTTCGTTGGAGCGATATCGGAAGCTATGACCTATCAACCGATGACGGAAGACTACATCATGTGGGTGACGCGTCAAAGACTAACGGCGCTTAGCTTATTAGAGATATGGTTTATTTTTTTGGGTTGGGAAATCATCAAATAACTTCCCCCGCTCTGGGCGGAGCTGGAGGGAGTGTCAGACTTGTACTGACTAAAACCCACCCTTGTTCCTACTATTGCTCTTTACGTTCCGGGGCCGCGGTATCTCTTTCGAACAACACGCCCGGGCACCGGGCCCTGGCAGGCCCCTCTGCTTTGCTGACATCTCTTTGAGGCGCGCGTGAAACACAAACGCGCCGTAGACACGGCCTGTCGTCAGTGGACGGACGGACGGTGAGCTACCCATTGCTCACCGTCCACAGGCCCGCATCTACGGTGGCCGGGAGTTGTCTCGTGGCGCCCGACACCCGGGGCGTCTCCCGCGTCATAGAGACATGGCTTTGTACTGTTTCTGTGTTCTGTGACAAGCTTTAAATTTTAAATTTCAATTTTACTCTGTTTTAAGTTTGAAATATTAAGTTTACTCAATGTGCTTTGACAACACGGTTGGCGCAGTGGCTGAGCGAACGACTGCTGCACTGCGTGTCGCGGGTTCGATCCCCGCACGGAACAAATATTTGTATGGCCTACTGATTTGTTCCGGGTCTGGCTGTTCGTGTATGTGATTTTAAATGTAATGTAAACGCACCCACGATACAGAATTTCCTAGGGTAGGGCAACGTTCTTTTTTAAAAAAAATGTGTTAATACCGTAAAATAAAAGACGGAAATTAAAAAAAAAATAACGGTCTTCTACATTCATGTCACAACAAAGTTCAATTAACGATGGTGCACGCAAAAAGGGACCTTTACGTTCGAGATTTAAAAACCCCAAGGTCAGAGCAATCGGAAAAGACACTCGTTTAGTATTACTCAAATTACGTAATACCAAATGTATCCATTATTTATGCTAATTCAGAATGGCATAGAAACTTGCACGCCATTAAGTGGCAAGGTCAAATAATCTATTAAACAGAAAGCTTAATTAAAATTTCTGGGAAACACTATCCAAACTGGTAAAACGATTACGAGGTTGATTATACAGCTAACTTAGACACATATATATACATACAAACTGATACGTATATACATAATAATACTATGTACAAATAGTTATATTGGACTGAAGTTCCTAATCGCGCATTGTGAAAGGGGGCTATACGGAAAAAATTAAGACCAAAAGTTGTAACGACACTTTTTACTATAGTTATAAGCCGTGCGACGTGCGCGTGTTTCTCTGTCTGTCTCTCTCTCTCTTTCTCTCTCATAGAAAGCAAGCCAGTTATTTTCGTTTCGTCTTTCCATTTCGCATTGAACAGTGTGGTGTCGTGACGATTATTTTTGTTGAGTGTATACAGGTTTTTTGTACATAATAAATTATAACTTCGTTCCATCCGGGTGTCCCTATACACCTCTCTTTTTTCATAAATTCTTTTTCACCCTATCACAATATTGTCGTATTTAACCTAAAGGTTGACTGGTAGAGAATGTCTTATGGCAGTAAATCCGCCTATGTACGACTATTATACATGAAGTTTAAATAAATAAATGAAATAATACATAATTATATTGTTTAGTATACAGGGACTGGTCCAACAAAATGCATCGATTCGCCAAAACCAACTAATTGGTAACGCCAGCTATCAGTATGGGAACAACATGGCCTCTTATTCACACAATATTAATAGCACTGAATTACACAGGGACGTCCCGCAAGGAATGAACCTAGGGGAATATACATTGACACACCCGCAATTGGCTAAACAATAAATGTATAAATTACTTGCATCACAATCAACAAATGTTTAATCATGAGTATAATATGACACATCGGGTAGATGGCCGTAGAATCGTTATGAAAACCATGAAATTATTAAAGTCAATAGTTTATAGTAGTTACTTCAATATGCAAGGATTTTACATTTCATCAACACTTGTGTGACAACAAAAGGTAACTAAAATCTTTGGACTGGGTAGATTAAGAGGGTTGATTTTCACAGAACAAAGGGACCACAGACATCCTTACTTAATATTATAAAAGCGAAAGTGAGTTTGTTTGTTTGTATGTTACCTCTTCACGCCTTAATGGCTAAACCGATTTTGATGAATTTTGGTACAGAGATAGTTGGGACCCAGGAGACCGACATAGGCTAATTTTTGTTTAAAAAAAGTGGGATATGTGGGAGAAAGAGGGAAGAAAAGCGACACTTAGCGTTGCTATTACAAATCAATAAGGCGCAAGGGCAAAAACTGCAGGTAGCAGCTTATCGCGAGCGAAGCCGCGGGCAAAACCTAGTTTATAATAATTTCAACTCGATACCCGTACTCGTTCTCGAGATAAAGGGTCTTGACACACAGACAGACGGACCACAAAGTGATAACAATTTTAGGGACCCGTTTTTTCTTTTGAGGTACCTAACCCTTAAAAAAAACTGTTAAAGACTATTCAAAACGTGTTTTCCGTGACACACGTGAATGACAACAGAAACGTCATAATTAGAATTAGGATATAAATAAACTTTATTCTTTTATGGCATCGTTCATTAATATTAAAGTAGCAATGCTAATAGGGAAAATATATTATTGTATTACCCACTGTCCACGTACTAGTTGGATCTAGTACTTGATTCAGTGTGACGGGAAAATCCTGGTCTGTAAATCCAAATCCAAACTAATATTATAAATGCGAAAGTAACTCTGTCTGTCTGTCTCTTCTTCACGCCTAAACCACTGAACCGATTTCAATGAAATTTGGTACAGGTATAGTCTGGGACCCGAGAAAGGACATAGGATAGTTTTCATCCCGAAAATCCCCCGGGAACGGGAACTATTAATCCACGCGGACGAAGTCGCGGGCAAAAGCTAGTATTTAAAAATAATATCACCAGCCTAGAGAAAGCTAAACAACTAAAATATCTCGACTTGACACGAGGTTGTCGACGAATGTGAACTGGGCTATCATTGTGCCGATTGTCGTAGCCAATGGGTTGATAGTCAAGAGTCTCGACGACCATCTGTCAAAGTTTTGACTAGGCGGTTGGATCTAGGGCCTGATTCAGAAGGCAGTACTCCTCGATATCGCTCTCTTTGTGAGGAGGTTCCTGTCTTTGGAGTCCTAACCACCGCTTGCCTGGATCATGTCCCGATACCGGGACAGACGGGACCATATATATATGTACATATATTTTAAATGATTTGTTTTTTTGGAATATTTGTAGAAATGTAAAAATATCTGTATGAAAATAAATAAAGGACATATAACAAGCCTATAACTGTCTTAATATCCAACTTAAAAAGTTAGTTAAAATATATCTGGATCTAGTTCAGATGTTTGTTCCTGTGTGGATGCGGAGTGGATGAGACATTACGCTAAAGAAGAAACTAAAAGAAAAGGCAAATTATTCACAAATAAACCGTATTAACTTTCACATTCTTTTCAACCATTCTAACAGCCATTATTATTTGATAACGAAAAGAAACTAGTTTTTGGGTATTTCCCCAAAAAAACACATCGGCTGATACAATAAAAAAACGTTTCTATATAAAAAAAACATTAATTCACTGTCATACAACGCCCCCAGCTCTAGAAACATTAAATTTTGCTTTGGACTTAAAAACGTAAAGATTTTTGAAAATTCATTCCTTAACAGAATTAATTTTTATTTATTTTGGACCGGACATCCAAAAAAAAAAACAAATCTCAACATATAATTAATTTAATATCAATAAAATAAGAAAAATACCATTTTAAAAAATACATTTATTTGGCTCAAACGACAAATAATGATGGCACTGAATGGATGAATCATGTTCTACAGGACTTCGTTATTTCAAACGATGCAAAGTCCCCCCCGGGGGCATGACTAGGGTAGGTATAAAAAGATGAAACAATAGAATTTAAAATGTAATATTGTTACATCACTATCCACAACAATTTCTGCACAAACCACACAATCACAATAGTTGCGCAATGTTTTAATCACAATTTCGTAATATTTTAAAATATACTTTTTTTTTAAATTTAGTGTGTTGCTTCAAGCAGGGATTTACCAAACAACCGGCCTATAGTACAAAAACGGTATAAACATAATTATATTACTAATGTTATTGTAATGGTGTTTCATTGCATAAAAAAAACATAATATCGTATTTATTCTACGCCCGCGTGGAGTTCAGTAATATTTTAGGTGTTTATCTAGTTTATAATCTACTAGTTTCCGCCCGCGATTTTTCCGCGTGGCATAAGTTACTTTGGGCTAACGCTAACTTTAACCCGCGTGATAATCGAAAAAAATGTATCTTTCTCTACCCTTTTCTTCCCTCTTTCTCCCCCTTCTTTCACTTTAAAAAATAGCCTATGTCCGTCTCCAGGGTCCCAACTATCTCTGTACCAAAATTCATCAAAATAGGTTCTGCCATTTAGGCGTGAAAACGGAACAAACAAATTAACAAACAAACAAACTCACTTTCGCTTTTATAATGTTTGTTAGTAAGGAATTTGTGTGCCAAACTTTAACCAAATCGGTCAGTCCATCCAAACATCCTCACAAACTTTTGCATGAATCATATTTGTATGATGACTGAATTAAGGTAAAATATAATACAGAGTTTTTAAGATTTAGTAATCGTAGGACCGGTCATTTTCCGGTTGAGGTGACAACGATGAAATATTTTCCTTAATGTCAAGAAATTAAGGAATGTATTTCGTCAACATCAAGTCAAATCCAAGCATTTACATACCCTTTCTCCCATTTCCTGCTATCAGATCCCCATAACATTTTATTATCGTGAAACGAGTTGAAAAAGAAGCTTATTATCTCTGAAGGCTTAGTCAGAGGACTCAGAGATGTCCCTTATAATAGCAACTACAGTACTTTCACAATTTAGTATATCAACAAAAAAAACCCATCCCGCTCACAAACCGGGACTAAAACGGGTTTTTTTTTTGTTTTTATGGTATTCAAAAGTGCCTGTAATGTTCTAATTGAAATAAATACTTTGAGGTTTTTTTTTAATTTTTAACACACCCATTTCGCCAGATATGTCCCATATTAGTATTCGTAGCTACGTTACATCCTAAGAAATGTTTTTCCCCATAACAAACTACTTTCATGACGGACACAAGTTAATGACGTATACAGTGATCTGGTTACGACATTATCTCATCATTGCCATGTGCGCGCGCGCAAGCTGACACCATATAAAAGCCCGACATAAACGGTTAATAAACACTTTATCAGTAACAGCCCACGAGAGCAGACCTCTACAATGGCAACTACAAGTTTATATACGTTTTTCCTGTGCCTACTCCTTTGCGCACTAGTTTCTACAAAGCCAGTTGCGCAAGAGTCGGAACAAGTGCAACCTACAAGTGCTGACAGTACGTTAAAAAGGACCCAAAACCTGGATACAGTTGAAAGTGTACGTGATTTGGAACAAGTGCTAATTCTCGACAGTGATGTAGAGCCAAGTTCGACAAATATTGACAAGACATTCAACAGAGTTAAACGAGATACAATTAAGGGGAATGGGTGCTCCGGTGAAATGATTTGGTTCATGAGAAGATGCATGACCTTTGAAGCGTAAGTTTTTAATTATTTTTAAACACCTTCCTAAAAACAAAACTTAAGCTTTTTATTCATTTAGTTTCTTTTTTTTTGTTTTAAAATCTTTGTTTAAATTTATATGTCATTAAAATCATTGCACTTAAACACTACAGTTTAATCACAAGTGCGTGTAAGAAAAATGTAATCTAGTCAAACCTGTTCAGATTAATAACACCAGTACGTGCTATAAGTATACAAACATCGAGAAAAAAAACAAGATTAATCGATTCAGTAACTGTGTGCATTATTGTACCATAATTAACATTTTGTTTTCTTGTTTTCTCAGATACGAACGTATTCTTGATGAAGTGGATGGAGATAAGTAAATCGAAGAAGATTATTCTGGAGAGTTCTCTATAGGGTTATCCTCAAGATTTTTCCTTCTGCGTTTGATGACACCTTCGGACTCTCTTCATTTCATCTCGAAGGAATTGAAAATCACCATCAGCTGCCTAGCCTTGCCCCAAATATATGGGGTCGGCTTTTATCCTAACGTGATGCAGCTGAAACACGTATTCAACCGTGACTGCTCTACCTCTAAAATTTTGTTACTAGTGGATTTGTGGTTTTACGATCCCGTGAAGTACCATCATATCTTCGGGAAGTAATAGAATAAAAACACTATAACCACTTAGCACAGAATTTAGTTTTTAGTTGATTTCCGTAAAACGTGTTATCTAAGTCAACCCTAGTGTTTTTGCATTAAGTTTCATTCACAGCTCAATTCTAGTCTCCGCTTTGACAGAATAAACAAAAAAATACAAGAAAATTAAAATGTCACTTTACTTTTTCATTTTTTGTTAATGGTAATTGTTTCGACAAGTTTAATGTTTTTTTTTTTGAGAAAATAAATCTTATGTAACTGATTATTGTCAAAAGTGCTATATAAAGAAGCTTGTTTATTTTTGTGTGTCACAATATCTATTAATCAAGTATGTTTTAATTGTAAGACAATTATTCTGTCAAAGGCGTTCATAATTTATTAGTAGGATCTAAAAACTGTGAACAGTTTTCTTTATTTTTTTGTGGTATTTTTTACTTGGGGTCATGTCATGTCATGTCTACTTCCAAACTGTTCTATTTCTCATTATTTATTATTAGTAGTATAAGTATTTATTGAAACTAGCTTTTATCGAAGTGTCTAGTCATTTAGGATAAGTATTAATAATTTAATCATCATTCTCCTACCCATTCCCAATTAATTTGGAATTGCTACAGCATATCTTCTTCTACTTCCATGCTTCACAATTACTCATAATCTTAGAAGTCACCTCCTTTCTTGCTGTATCATTCTTCACAGGTCTCAGTTCATCCATAGTTTCGTTGCTCTCATCAATATTTATACTCAAAATTGTCCTCTTCATTGCCATATTTAGAATTCAGTAATATTTTTGGTTCTGATCATTTTTCATAGCCATAATCAGTGTGTTTGTATTGTACTTTTATTTAGTGCGAAGCTCGCCAATGAAGCTGAATAATTAAATTTAAACACGTTCATGAGCTGTCAGTGCCTTAATTGTTTTAGAACACTACAGCTAAATGAATTGATCGTGTTTAGTTTTTTTGGTGGAGTCCGCTCTTAGTTTGTATGTTTTAAGCTATCTGTGATAATTTATTATGTTAGTTTATTCTGCAGCTTTAATCATTATATCATCTGTAATCTTCAAAATCATTAAATGCATTAATTAAGAACAGTTTAAAAAATGCACGGAAACAACAGGGAGTTTACATATTGTTCGTTTAAATCTATGTTATAAGTATTTTTTTAAAAATAAAAAATGATCATATAAATGAAAATCTTTTTACTTTATTTTAACTTTAAAATACATTACATTACGCCCCTAAAAAGACAATACATGTAAATATTAATTTAATAAGTTACTTTTATTTAATTACTAGAGGAGAGTCTCTTTCCATTTATAGGAGAGTTTTATCAGAACACTCAAGTTAAAACTGAGAAAACCTTACTAATATTATAAAAGCGAAAGTGAGTTTGTTTGTTACGTCTTCACGCCTACATGGCTAAACCGATTTTGATGAATTTTGGTACAGAGATATTTAGGACCCAGGAGACGGACATAGGCTTTTCTTAAAAAAAAGTGGCATATGAGGGAGAAAGAGGGAAGAAATGGGAAAACTTAGCTTTGCTATTACAAAACAATAAGGCGCAACGGCAAAAACTGCAGGTTACAGGTACCTGCAAATCAGGAAAGGGGTACTGTGTTACCCCGAATTTCGCGAAAACCGCGGGCAAAAGCTAGTTATTGATATATGTAACAACACCAACCACACCTGACGTAACAATCGAATCCAGGACATTAACATACATAGCAGCTTATTACCATGACTCAGCGACTGGCCAGGATTTGTTTTACTTTTCGATAACGACATATATCTATAGTCCTCTTCACCATTTTCGATAACGGCGGCCAAGATAAACCATCGACGCGAGATATACAACATTATTTTTAGTATATGCGAAACCTGAATATAGTTTGTTCAGAATAAGTAACTGAATCGATTCCAATAGTTTTTACACCATGTTATATTTTGTCCCAAAAATATTAATAACAGATTACGAGTTGGGTATACGAAATCATACGGCGCGCAACAAGGTCACGGCAGGTCAAAGCGACAGTAAACACGTGCAGTGTCGTTTGTGCCGCGCAGTGACCGTGGTAAAATAACAAGCTTATAACTTTCTGATTTTTCATGATAAAGTTCTGAAATTTTGTACATAGATTCTTCAGTTAAAAATACTAGACACGTGTTTCGGGTTTCGCATAAAGTAAAACTAATGTTGTATTATAGTGCAGGCGTGTGTGCGCAGGCGCAGGTGCACTCTCTGTTCCCTCACTCTCATAGTCAGATGGTACGGCAATCCGACACGACCGGAGATAGATCAGGTGCAGGACCAACAGCTTAACGTGCGCACCGAGGCGAGGCGTGGCGCAGTGGCTGAGCAATCGTCTGCTGCGCTGCGTGTCGCGTTTTCGACTCCCACACGGAACAAATATTTGTATGGCCTACAGAACAGCCAGACCCGGAACAACTATCTTTAGGCTACAGATAGTTGTTCCGGGTCTGGCTGTTTGTGTATGTGAGTTTAAATGTTTGTAAACGCACCCACGATTCAGGAGAAATTCCTGCTTTGGGGCAAAGTTTAAAAAAAAAGTATCTATACATAAGGTAAACTTAGACGGGGTGGTCGACGTTTTTCGTTAACATAGGCATAAGATATTTGCGGGTTGTTCGAAAGAGAAACCGCGGCCCCGGAACGTAAAGGGCAATAGAAGGAACATGGGTGGGTTTTAGTCAGTAAAAGTCTGACACGCCCCCCTGCTCCGCCCAGAGCGGGGGAAGTTATTTGGTGATTTCCCACCCAAAAAAAAGGCATAGGATATACCTACCTATGCAGTATGAAATACATTAAGAATCTTGGCAAGTGATGATCTACAATCTGTCACTCTGTCTACACACTTGGCAAATTAGAGTATTATATAAGATTGGAATCGTATAATAATATTCTGAGAACAACATTACTGTAACGCTGATTTTTTATTAATCATTCTTAGTTAAACACAGTCGGTACTTGAAACACTTTACAATAGTTGAGCAATACGACTGTGCAATAGTTGAGCAATAGGATTGCAACACATTCCCAGTTTGTACACGACTTTCCAAAAAAATACTGGATGACGCAAATAAAAGAAATACGTCAGTATAATGTTTCCCTAAATAAATTCACATTTTAGGAAGATAATTTGCCAAGAATCACCTATGGATGTAATATCTGTGTGGGTATTATGTACTATCATTGACTCGACTATGCCCTAGTGGTTAAGAGTGTCACTTAAATGTCTTGCTGATGGTCGCGGGTGTGTCGACCTAAAACCTAAAGATCATGATGAAGAGATGTGTGTTAACCTAAAGATCAAGGAGCTCATGGCTAAGTAATGGCAGCCGCTCGGGTCGATCTTTAGGTTAAGCCGCGCTTGCCTAGGTTGGTCTGTGGATGGGTGACCACCCGTTACATACCGAGTTTCCTCCGTACCTCGGATAGCACGTTAAGCCGTTGGTCCCGGCTGTCATTTGTAGATCTTTGACATGTAAAATACTGATATTCAGCTGCATCCGGTTAGACTGGAAGCCGACCCCAACATAGTTGGGAAAAGGCTAGGCAGATGATGGTCGCGGATGTGCAGGGTCATTTAGTTCCCTTCAAAATGGTAAAGTTGAATGGCGCTAATTCATGCGTCATGTTCGTGAACGGGCGCTGTCAGATGGGAACAGTCATCCTAGTTGCCACGGTTTATTTTCATTAATATATTTTATAACTAGCTGGCGCCCGAGGCTTTGCCCGTGTGATTTGGAAATATTGTATCTTTTGTTTTATTCCAGATTATAATTTACCTCTATGCGAAATTTCATCAAGATATATTCAGCCGTTTTGGCGTGAAAGAGTAACAAACATCCATACATCCATGCATTTATAATATTAATGATATTTTCGCTTCTAACCTGGACGCTCTTAATGAGCACGATTTTCTACATCGTTTTCACAAATTTTGTATAATCTCAACATGAATGATGATGTAACCACGATCTTGTAAAACTATTATGATTTGAAAATAGAGTTTCTTGCCCATTTTTTTACATGGAGCGACTATCTGACCTTCACAACCCAGTACAGTACCTACTGGGTATTTAAATACCCTTTAGTAAGACTGGTTGTCAGACTTTCGGGCCACTGCCTACCTGTAACTACTGTCAATGATCTACATCGGTCGTTGAGCTCCTTGGGTTGTGTGACAGGTCCACTTAATCTGTGTGCTGCTTTCTTAAAAAGACCATTTCAGACACTAATCTGCATAGTCCTCATGTAAGTTGACCAAGATTTTTGTCTGGACCTTAAAAGAGAGTTCTCTGAGTTTGTTGCGGCTGTTTCTTCTCAGAGTAGTCGGTTACGGAACACCGGCCTCATCTAGTTTTTAAAAAAGACGTGTAAAAGTGTTTGTGAAAACCTACTTGCAAAATAAACATCATTTATCATTTACAAATGATCATCAAGACTTGACTACAACTCATCCATTTTCGTTCTTTTACCCTTTGTTTTCCGGGGCCACGGTATCTCTTTCGAACAACCCGCAACCCTGACTATTATAGAACGTAATTTTTTAAGTAAGATTCATTATTATTCACTTTTCTTACATATTATTTACATTTTTATATCGAAATTTCATTTTAAAATATAAATAATAGCTGTCACCCGTGACTTCGTCCTCATGGAATTTAACAAAAAAGTTATTCAGTTAGCAGAGTTTACGATAACTTTCATTGGTTTTCTTTTTTAGTGAAACACTTTTTTTTCTAAAATAAAAGTAGCTAAAGTTATTCCTTATTACATCAGCTACCTGCGAGTGAAAGTCCCGTCAAAATGGGTCCAGCCATTTCAGAGATTAGCCGGAACAAACGGACAGACAAAAATTAAAATGTTGTTTAGCATATTACCATGCCGTGTGTGCATCCATAAGCATTTAGTAAAAAGCGGTTATTTAAATATTACAGACCGTCCAATTTTATAAATTTGTTTATATGTATAGACATAGATGTATAGATATGCAGTAGCCCACTAGCATTAGGAACAGCCCTTGATCCAGCTGCCAAGCCAAGGCCTCTCTATTGTTACATCGACCTATTCGACCGGGCTTTTTTTGGGGTGGGAAATCATCAAATAACTTCCCCCGCTCTGGGCGGAGCGTATCTGGGAGGAATATCAGACTTGTACTGACTAAAACCCACCCATGTTCTTTCTACCGCCCTTTATGTTCCGGGGTCGCGGTATCTCTTTCGAACAACCCGCAACCCCGGCAGGCGGTGGCCCTTGGCAGACCACTCTGCTTTGCTATCTCTTTGAGGCGCGCGTGGAACACTAACGCGCCGTCGACACTGCCTGTCGTCAATAGACGGACGGACGGTGAGCTACCCATTGCTCACCGTCCACAGGCATTCGACCGGGCTCACGTTAACTTTAGCTGTACTGAAATTGAACTAACACCACGACAATAATATTAAACGCTTGTGTGAAGTAATGTCAGGCTTGCTTAAACCCATCCATGTTCCTTCTTTTGCCCTTTGTGTTCAGGAACCACGTTATCTCTTTCGAACAACCCGCAACCCCAGACAATTATTACTTAAGGCGCTGTACAAAGCAAACACTTCGTAAAACGTCTAGATTTTCGTCGCAAAGTTAGCCGTATCTGTACATGCCACTAGCCATAAAAAAGAACCGTGTATAGTTCAATACATAAAGTAAAGACTTCAACAAAATCTGTTTACAAAAGTGGTCTACTACTACGAAAAAAAAATGTTTAAAAAGACCACGAAAAAAATATTTTCGTCTCGAAATTCTCAATTTTTTCAGCCACTACCATCATATTTTTTATATCTATAACAAAGGAAATGTTATAGACTAAAGAGATATCTAAAATTTTTCAAACACGGAACTGTATATTTTTATATTCAATTAAAACTGCAAAATGACCTACATTTTGGCGGACATGATATTCAAATAAAATCAAACACCGAAATATTTTCGACCTTATTTCTATTCTTTCGTTAAATCGCAATGCTGTCGTGTACTTGTGTCAGAGCATGCCCAGTATGCAGCTAGCCTCACTTCCGCGAATACCTAAAGATTAGCTTGTTACCGCGCCTTAAAAGGATTTATTAGTTCAAAGGAAATTAGTTTTGTTAGGGCCAAAAACAGGGCGTCAAGCACTAATCACTCACACTATGACTAATTTGGCTGATGTGTCGACCTGTTTCTATCATCATGAAAAATAGCATCAGAGAAGGTATGATTTAGATGGGCGAGCAGGTACTAAAGCATCACCTGACCTAAACTAAGGCCAACTAGCAGCGATACGAAAGGTCATTAACCTAAAGAACAACTGTGGCGTTGACAATCTAATATTTATCTCTTTCCATCTTGTGCCTTTATCGTAATGTCTCGTTCTCCCGGCAAAAACATGACAACGTTAAGACGGGTTCGCCAACATTCGGGCGGCCATTTTAGATGGGGTTTTAGCATGGGTTTTGTTTACATTTGGTATCGCTTCTCGTTGGCCGTACTTTAGCTATTAAGTACTCAAAAACAGTACAGCTATTAAGTACTGTTTTTAATTACTAAATAGCTAGGTCAGGCGATGCTTCTTTTGCTATTCATACATATTCAGAAACAAATCAAGAAAAGTGAACTGTGTTACCTCGAATTTAACGCGAGCGAAGCCGCAGGCAAAAGCTAGTTGTTTATATTTTTAAATGAAATTTCGATATAAAAATGTAAATAATATGTAAGAAAAGTGAATAATGGGTCATACATACAAAAAAACTTACGTTCTATAATAGTCGGGGTTGCGGGTTGTTTGCAAGAGATATCACGGCCCGGAACACAAAGGGTTAAAGAACGAAACTGGAAGAGTTGTAGTCAAGTCTGATATTCCCCAAGCTCCGCCCAGATTGGGGGAAGTTATTAGATGATCATTTGGAGATCTGTAAAAGAGTGGGTATGGTTCAATAACCAAAAAGAAAGATACGGAATCATTAAAGGATCACTTTGTTGTTCGTTTATCTATCAAGACTCTTTATCTCGGGAACGCGTGGAGGTATTGAGTTGAAATTACAATTATATACTTAAGTTTGTGACCTCTTGGAGGTGACATCAACCTTCTAAGTCTACGCAGGCAAAAGATAAGGCCGTCTATATCGCAAGTTTGTACGGAACCCAGGGTGCGCGATCTCGCACGCATCAAAAAAGAAACCGGGTAAGTTTTTTTTTTTTTATTTCATCTTAAATTTCCTTTTACTTTTATTGTCAATTGTTTCTAACATTAACTGAATTCAGAACATTAATTGATTATGGTTTTTTTTCACCACAATGACTTAGTTAGGTCACACGTCAAACGAAAAATAAAATGACAATTATTTTATTTATTTGGCACTTTTGCCTATACTGGGTAAATTACAAGTATATTTTTAAATTTTTCACAGAATTATAATATTTTATAGGTTTCTCTGTTATCCTCGATTAAAACTAGCTATTCAATAACGCGAACTTCAGTGACGTATTTATTTTATCCTCTTACGTATCCTCTGACGATGCCTGTTCAAATCATATAAATAAGCGCAAACGTATTAATCGGTCACATTCGAACTTTATTGTCGACCTGACCACACGTGCCTTCAAAATGGCTTCCACAATTGTTTACGTGATCGTCCTATCTCTCGTTCTTCAAACATCATTTACATTGCCAATTTCGCGAGTTGAAACAGTGCAATCTTCTAAAACTGTGAAGGAATCTGACGTAGCCAATAGGACCCCTGTACTTGATAGTAAAACGGTTCCCAGCCTTAGTCAAGAAGTTAAACTGGAGACAAGCTTTGGTACAGAACCTGTAATTAAAGATTTTGCTATAAGTTTCGATGGAGATCATGGCAAGAGGACAAAGAGAGGTGTTATCAATCCAGGCCCAGTGTTATGTCCCAACGACATGATCAAATGTTTCAATGGTTGCGTGGCAAAAGACGAGTGAGTACCTTATTAGTTTTTTTAAAGACTATGAAATGTTGGTATATTGAAATTAATCTGTGTTTTCATAAAATAATGTTTTTCTGTCTTGTTCAAATGACATAAGGTTTTTTTTTTATTATTGGTAACAGCAATAAACTGTGGATGAGAATGTCCATGGAGTTTTATGCCCATTATTTTCTCCATAGAGATCAACGCTTTGGAATGGGCAACTACAGTACTTTCACAAGTAATTATGTCTTGTGACCGGGAATTTGTGAAAGTGCCTGTAATGGTCTAATTGAAATAAATGCTTTTGAGTTTTGATTTTGAGATGCCTTAAAATTAAGGCCTCCAGGTAGGGCAAAATGACATAGGTTTATTGGTTTTTATAAGTGTTTCTTTGTATTATTTTCAGATGTGGAACTGAAACTGGAGATGATTACGTAGAAGAAGAAAGAGTGGTGGACGAAAGTTAATCTATCTTTCATTTTCTACTGTATATCTCTGACTCAATTGTAATATGAAAAGTTGGAGTAATTAAATTAAGCCATCTTCTAGTCAATCAAATTTTTTAAAAAATAAGCATTCTTTTGAAACTAAGTTTCAACGTCAAAACGAAAGTTATAACGGTAAAAAGAGCGGAAGAACAATTTCAAAATTAATTTTAGCATTCAGTTATGTTAAAATTATTTTTATTAATGTTTGTAATTTATTTAGTTGTAGTATTTATTCAAACATTCGCTTCTTCAAATGTATCTAGTCATACTTATAGGGACATTGGTACTTATTTAATTATAATGTATACTTATTTAAATATTGTACTCATTCTATTCATTATTGTAGATACTAATTTAAGATCCATGTTCTGTGATAAGTTTTTATTTAAAATAAAAACGTCACTCACACTAGGAATTTCTCCTGTATCGTGGGTGCGTTCACAAATATTTAAACTCACATACACAAACAGCCAGACCCGGAACCTGTCCGTCACACATATATTTGTTCCATGCGGGGATCGAACCCGCGATACGCGGCGCAGCAGCCATACGCTTAACTACTGCGTCAACCGTGCAGTCAATAATATGAGAATAAACTGTTTTTTTTTCGTATTTATAATGCTTATGCCTATGTTATATATAATGACAATTATGTAACAAAAAAATTAAACATAACTTTTAATAGGAAATTCAACTTTAAAAGTATATAATGTATCATCGTATAGTAATTATACTTACGATGATACATAATGCCAATTATGTAATTTAAACCATCACAAAAAAACTTGTAAAGTCTGAAAAATCTATATTTGTAATTGTATCTTCTATATTTTGTATTATATTCTAATTTTAAATAAATTGCTCAATGTTAAGGTACTTTAATTAAGTTAAACCTATTTTTAAATACTTCAAGTCATATTTTGTGTTTTGTGAACGTTTTATTAAAAATAAACTGTAATTATTTAACATAAACTTTTTTTTCTTTCCTTTTCTCACTCATTTTTTCTCAGTCATTGCAAAATACATACAAATTACCCACGAGGATGATACTAAAATTATAAAGCGGATAGTTTTTTTATGTCTTTAAATAATACCTCGAACTAATGCTTTTTTATATGGGAAATCATCAAATAACTTCCTCATCTCCGGGCGGATCGGGGGGGAGTGTGGGGACACAACCCCGAAGAAAAAAAGAACTTTTCTTCTTTTGCCCTTTGAATTCCGTGGCCGCGATTTTTCTTTCCAACCAACCCGCAACCCAGGCAGATAGCGGCCCTGGCAGTCCCCTCTGCTTTGCTGACATCTGTTTGAGGCGCGCGTGGAACACTCACACAACACACGGCCTGTCGTCACAAAACAGACGGACGATGAGCTCATCCATTGCTCACCCATTAACTCCAGTGTCCATGTATTCCCCTATAAATGCAATTAACTCTCAAGTCTGAACTGGCTTCAAAATAGCAAAAGTGTCTTTCTTTAATAGCTAATTTCTTCTGGAAAAGCAACTTCTAACTAAGAAAACGTTAAACCTAGTTAAACATTAAACATTCTAACTTATATTAACGCACGATATTGAGAGATGTACCATGTAATTTAAAAAAAAAGTTATTTTCAAAGTTTTAGGTTAATTTTCGTTCATTTATTGATTGATTTACATAATTTCACATTTTTAAATATTTCTTAATAAAAAAACATAAAAATAGTAGCCCACCGGTATCGGGAACAGGATTCAAGCTACCGGCGGTCAGGGCTCCAGAGAAAGGAACCTCCTAACAATACGAGCCGTGTCCAGGAGTACCGCTTTCTGTATCAAGCCCTTGATGCAGCTGCCTAACGAGAGCCTCCTCAGGTATTGGTCGAGGCTCTTAGCAATTAAGCCATTGGCAGATACGGCTATCGGTACAATGATCGCTGAGTCCACATCCCACATGTCGACAACCTCGCGAGCCAAGTCAAGTCAATATACTTGATTTGTTTATCTTTCTCGGCTTTCACGAGGTTCTCATCATGTGGGACTGTTTAGGTTTATTATTATTACAAGACCCGGTACAATGAAGTTCAGGAAAATAAATAAAGCATTCTGATTTTGAAAACATTATCCACATCAGGGTTTTCATCACGCAAAATATGCGCCTTATACGTGGAGTTGCGGACCGTGATTAGACCTGTTGTACTGTATGGGTCAGAATGCTGGGCTGTAAAAAAGGTTCATGAAAAACGATTACATGTAGTGAAGATGAGAATGTTGAGATGGATATGTGGAGTGACAAGAATGGAATGAGTATATTAGAGGAAGTTTGAAAGTTGCGCCTGTTACAGAAAAATTTAAAGGGAGTCGTTTGCCTTGGTATGGACATGTAATGAAGAGGGGCGAAGCACATGTGACTAAAGAGTGATGGATCTGAATGTTGATGGACGGCCAAAGATAAGATGGATAGATTGTGTAAGGAATGATATGAAGGAGAAAAGAGTAAATGATGCCGTGTCGTCTGATAGGGGAGAATGGAAGAACAAAACGTGTTGCGCCGACCCCAAATAGAATGGGACACGGGCAGGAAAATGTACGTTTACAAACATTCAATCTCACATACACAAACAGCCAAACCCGGAACAACAATCTGTAAGCCATACAAATATTTGTTGCGTGCGGGGATCGAACCCGCGACACGCAGCGCAGCAATCAATCCCTAAGCCACTGCGCCGTCATATTATAAGTTTACATTTTGACGGCAGGTCGTGTCGACGGCGCGTTATTGTTCCATTAGTTAGAGATACCGCGGCCCTTGAATACCAAGGGCAAAAAAGGAACACGGATGGGTTTTAGTCAATACAAGTCTGACACGCCCTTCAGCTCCGCCCAGAGAGGGAGGAGTCATTTAATGACTTCCGATACGAAAAAAAAGGTATCAAACATACCACTGGCCATGACTAATTGGTCAGATGTGTCATCATACTTATGATATAAAAGTTTTGCAGGAAAAAAGTACCAAAGAATGTACGAGGGGGGAGGGGAAAAGGGGAAAAGGGTGATGAGCGAATACCAAAAGTATGCCTAAATGACCTAACCCTATCACCTTAAAAATGTACTGTTGTCGATTTCATCTCTACTCTAAATTTTTCTTTCTTTAAATTTTAATTGCTTCTAACATTATTAAAATTCAGGTTTTTTATTTAATCTGGGTCTTCCCCTTCATGTCATGGTTAGTTAACCAACGCGGCACGTCACTTACATATAAAATTTAAATTCTTCTGTTTCCGTTTTGGCAAGTTTAAAAATGAATAGCATTTCTTAAGTTTTTTTTACAATAGTATTTTATTAGTTTTGTGTTAGTTACCCTTAATTAAAATAAACAATTCCATGTCGCAACGTTAAGTATTAAATAATGACGTATTTATTTGTCCTCTTACGCATAACTGACTACCGTTGTCTGCTGAACTCACATAAATAAGCGCAAGCGCATGTGTCGGTCGCATTCGGAGCTAGACAGTTGATCAGAGCACACGGCAAAATGGCGTCACCAATCGTTTTCGTACTCGTCTTATATCTCGTTCTTCGTACATCGTTGACATCGCCAATTTCTCGTGAAGTGGTAACAGTGCAATCATCAAAAAGTTTAAGTGAATCTGACGTAATTGGAAGAACACCTGTAGTTGATAGTGAAACGGTTCTCAGGCTTGTTGAAGAAATTAAACGTGATACAAGTTTTAGTACAGAAACAGTACTTGAAGTTTTTGTCACTGAAGAACAGCATCTTAAGAGGAGTAAGAGATATATCGCCAGGACAGGGCAACTGTGTTCCGGAGAACTGGTGGAATATCACGGTCGTTGCTTGACGAAAAAACAGTAAGTACTTCATGTTTTTAAAACAAACAAACATACTTCATATGAACGTAAAATTCTAAAAAGACATATTATAAATGTAGTTAACTGATAGAAAATGTCTTTGGCAAATATTATTTTTTAGCAATAGATTGCTTTTGTTAAAAATTACTATTGCGTAATTGTATTACAAATCTAATATATAAAATTCTCATGTCACAATGTTCGTTCCCATACTCCTCCGAAACGGCTCAACCGATTCTACTACTATTCTAATGTGCATGAAAAAAGTCATATTTTTTTTAATTAAAATTGTAAGTCTGAGAATCGGCTACTATCAATCTTTCAAACCTTTCGTTTTAAACTGTATTCGCGGTATTAACTTTTGAACTCCGCCTCTAAGATGACCCACTGACCAACTTTTGATTAAAGTTACCAAAAATATTATATTTTCATTTAAAAAATGCTGTTTTTTTTTTAATTACGAATGTATGTATATGAAACAATATTAGGGATTCAAGTTGCATTGAGGTTGGTATTAAAACCGGCCAGAAACAGTTTTTTTTTTATTTGGTATTAAAAATGTTTCTTTTTCTTCTTTTCAGGTATGAAATTGCAGTTGAAGGCGATGATTGATTAGAGAAGAGATATGAATATAACTCTATATATTTCTTTTACTGTTTTGAAGAAGAACCTCTGACTAAAAGGTGCGACAAAAACTCGGGTATAATATTATATGGAACCAGTTTCTAGTCATTTTAAAGTATTTGAGTTGAATTAGGTTTTAAATCGAAACTAAAGTGAAGTGAAATGAAAACGGCAATTATCCCAAACTATTTAAAAAATAATTTTAGCTAACAGTGTTTTTAATTTTAGAATATGTGTATGAATAATTTTAATTTATTTTAATTTTTATTCACATTCGATTTTTTTAATGTGTCTAGTCATATTTATATTTAAATAGGGAATTGGAACTTATGAATGAGGTAATTTGCTCTGAAATGTTTATATTTATTTTTGCATTTATGTAAGATTCATATTCTGTGATATGTAGTTTTTAATAATTTATTTAGTTTCTATTACTATTTATAATTTTATTTGTGAAAGACGAGCTAGTGTCTTAATAACAACAGATACTTGAATCAATCTTGAGGTTAAGCCACGCTTGCCTAAGTTGGTCTGTAGATGGTTGACCACCCATTACATTCCGAGTTGGTCCTGGCTGTCATTTTTGGATTTTTGACAGTCGGTACAGGTAGTCAGTGGCCCGCCAGTCTGACAACCTACTAGCAACTGATGTGTGAAGGTCAGAGCCACCTCCAGTTACCACACCGCTAGAAGCCAACCCTAATATAGCCACTCGGTTGCTTCTGGAAACGATCGTTTCCAAACCAAAAAGCCGAACTTTGCTCGGCGCACTCTTTCGCGTAACGCGCTGTGACATGTGGTAACAAAAACTTAATTTACTACCGACTGGATAGGTTTTATTGTAATAAAAATACTGTTTTGTGTAGCCAATGAGTTATACAATAAATATTAGTCTATTATTTCTCGAGTTCTTAATATAATTATATTTATAAATAACTAGAAAGTTTGAAAACAAGTATATTGCCTACTTCTATTAAAATAAGGTTTTATAGCAAAATAAGATCGATAAGTGTACTTGTTTTTTAAATTTTCATAAAGTATTTTAGTTATTTCATCGTTTTAATAAATAAAAAATCCATAAAAGGCTTAATAATTTGATAAAAAAGAAATGTAAAACCGAACGAAAACTATATAAAATGGTGACTTCAATTTCACTTCAAAAGATTAAATATAATTTTGTCTATGGGTGTTATAAACTTGCGTTCATTCGGTAGATCTGTTCCTAGTCTATGATTTTAAGAGGTTTTGAAAGGACTCTAACGTCATATTAATAGAGTTTTAAGTCGTTTAACAAAAATGAAGACTTGGAAACAATTGTTTCCACGAGCAAAGTTCGGCGCCTTTTTGGTTTTCGCAAGCAATCGAGGGGATAGGGGGAGATAACAGGGAAAAAGCGAGGCAGATGAGTCATAGAAATACTTTTGAATATTATGTATAGCTATTGAGAATGAAGTTGTTCAAGTACTAATTGTATCATATCAGTACTTATGTTGTCATATCAGTACTAATATCGTTGTTAAAAATACTTTTGAATATTATGTATAGCTATTGAGAATGAAGTTGTTCAAGTACTAATTGTATCATATCAGTACTAATATCGTTGTTAATACATTGCATTTCATAACTTTAAAGTCTCATTAAAATAATTTTAAATTTTATTTTTCTTTTAAAATTAAAAGTAATTAAATTAATTATTTTTAATTCTCTTTAAAATTAAATTGTATAAGTACTATTATATTGTATTGACCAAGTTCTAACTGTAATGATATTGCTCAAGATTTCTTAATTAAGTAAAACATATTGTTTAATAACTTTTAATAACACTGAACTGTATTTATTTTATTTAAATTTGTATTTATGAACGTATCATTTAAATAAACTGTAAAGCATACTTTTTTTAAATTATTTTTCCTATAGATACTGTATTAATTACAACATATTATGCTAACACGAAGTATGGGCATGACACTAAAACAGTGATAAAAATAAATGATGAAAGAAAGGATGAATGGATTAGTGATAAACTGATAAATGAAAAAGGAGTTAGTATACATGAAACAGGGCAAAATGCAAGACAAAAAAAAACCGGCAAAGTGGGAGTAGGACTGACGCACTGAAAGTTCCGTACAAACTTGCGACATGAACAGCTGTTTCTTTTGACTGCGTAGATTTAGAGGGTTGGTTTTATACAGCTCCATGGAATTTCTTTTGAGTATATGGTTTTAATTTCAACTCGATACCTCTACGCTTTCATGAAAAAGATCTTGACAGATAAACAGATGGACAACAAACCAATAAGGGTTCAGTTTTTTCCATTTTTTTTTTAAAAAAACGTTGTCCCACACTAGGAATCTCTCCTGTATCATGGGAGCGTTTACAAACATTTAAACTCACATACACAAACACCCAGACCCGAAACAACTATCTGCAGGTCATACAAATATTTGTTCCGTGCGGGAATCGAACCCGCGACACGCAGCGCAGCAGTCGATCGCTCAACCATTGCGCCAACCGTGCCGTCATTTCATTTTAAGGCTCGGAACCTTAAAACACGTATTGCAACGATCCCAAATAACATGGAGCATGGGCAGGAAGATGGTAATTGTGGCCCAAAAGGGAAATACTATACAGAGCGGCTTTTTAAAGTCTATTTTATTTTTATATATTACTAGCTTTCGCCCGCGGCTTCGCTCGCATTAAATTCGGTATAACACACCAAGCAGACTTGTAGTTTTTGCTCTTGCGCCTGATTGATTTGTAATAGCAACGCTAAGTTTTCCCTTTACTTCCCTCGTTCTACCTCATATCCCACTTTTTTAAAATAAAAATTAGCCTATGTCCGTCTCCTGGTTCCCAACTATCTCTGTACCAAAATTCATCAAAATCGGTTTAGCCATTAAAGCGTGAAGAGGTAACAAACAAACAAACAAACTCACTTTCGCTTAAGTAAAAAAGTAAGGACTAGCTTTTGCCCGCGGCTTCGGCTCGTGTTAGATTCGGAGTAACACAGTTGCCCTTTCCTGACTTGCAGGTACCTGCTACCTGTGGTTTTTGCTCTTGCACCTTATTTATTGTAATAGCAAAGCTAAGTTTTCCCTTTTCTTCCCCCATTTCTCACTTTTTTTTAGCTTATGTCCGTCTCCAGGGTCTCAATTATCTATGTACCAAAATTTATCAAAATCGGCTTAGCCATTTAGTGAGAGAAGGATTTAGATTTCGTGAAGACGTAACAAACAAACAAACTCACTTTCGCTTTGCAGTAAGGATGTAGTTCAGCAAGTGTAATCAAACATGCTGGAACGTCTAAGATAGTCCTTCTGACCGTTTTCGGCTAATCTCAGCGGAGATTAGCCATCAGACAGTATGCAGGCACAGATGCACTTTCTGTTCCCTCACTCTCATATACCGATGGGACAGCAATCTAGCACGACCGGCGAGAGATTAGGCACAGGACCAACGTCGTAACGTGTTTTCCGAGGCACAGGGGTAACTTACCACTAAGTTGGAAAAAAACTCTAGCATTTTTTGTCCGACCCGAGAACTGAACCCAGGATTCCGTGCTCAGCAGTCGATTGCGACCGCGAGACCAACGTAGTAGTTAGAGTAGACAGGACTGGCTCCATGAAGTATCTAGGGCTCGTGCTGGATAGTCGTTGGAATTTTGACGCGCATTTCCAACGCCTTGTGCCAAGAGCGATGGGTGCTGCAGGCGTACTTAGCCGGCTTCTACCAAATCTCCAGGGTCTCCATGATAGCAGTAGGTGGCTATACATGCGAGTCATAAGATCAATGGCTATCTACGGAGCTCCTGTGTGGGCCTGCGACATTACTAGTCGGGGTGCCGCTCTACTGCGTAAACCGCAACGGGTGATGGCGGTCCGTGCTATACGTGGATATCGCACAATATCCGGCGAGGCAGCCTGTGCTCTGGCTGGAAGTATCTAGGGCTCGTGCTGGATAGTCGTTGGAATTTTGACGCGCATTTCCAACGCCTTGTGCCAAGAGCGATGGGTGCTGCAGGCGTACTTAGCCGGCTTCTACCAAATCTCCAGGGTCTCCATGATAGCAGTAGGTGGCTATACATGTGAGTCATAAGATCAATGGCTATCTACGGAGCTCCTGTGTGGGCCTGCGACATTACTAGTCGGGGTGCCGCTCTACTGCGTAAACCGCAACGGGTGATGGCGGTCCGTGCTATACGTGGATATCGCACAATATCCGGCGAGGCAGCCTGTGCTCTGGCTGGGTCGGTGCCATGGGACTTGGAAGCAAGATCACTAGAGACCTTATAATATATTGGGCGCAAGGATGTGGGAACACAGATTCCAACAAGAGTTTTGGAGCACCAGCAAAGCCTGCTTCGACGCAGTGATGGTAGAGTGGGTGGAAAGATTGTTGCGGCCTGGGGCTGGCTCAAGACCATCGAAGCTCCTCAACCAGTAATCTTGGAATGGATAGAAAGGCGCCACGGTATACTTACCTTTAGGCTGACACAGATACTGTCGGGGCATGGCTACTTCGGCAAGTACCTGTGTTCCATTGCCGGTAGAGAGACGACCGACTGCTGCCATCACTGTGACTGCAGCGAGGATACACCACAGCATACCATCGAGCTGTGCCCTGCGTGGGTGGACCAGCGCAACACCCTGGTAGCTGAAGTGGGGGCGGACCTCTCGCGTCCAGCTATAAATAGATGTATGGGAGCTCATGGCTAGCAAAAGCTGCCTTCGCCGATGAAGTTATGGCAGCAAAAGAGGCAGCAGAAAGGGAGAGGGAGAAAACTTCCAAAGTACCTTCCCGCACCCGAAGATCTGGGCGCAGGAGGAGGGCCGACAACGCCCTCTTCCGCCCCTCATAAAATGGCCTGCTGACAATGGACTTGGGGAAGTCTGAGTCCAAGCATATAGACCTGAGCTGGAGTCATGTGGTGGTTCCGCGCGCCTCTCATATGGAATGACAGGGAGAGGAGTAGCTCACTCCTCCCCTTTACCTGAGAAGGGGTTTGCCACAAGCAAACCGTCACTGCTGGGGTGATTGTGTAGAATGCGATTGTGTCCCCGCAACCCAGCCAAAAGTGACGAGAAGGAACACCGTGTGGTTTTAGTCAGTAGGAGTCTGACAGACCCCTCCGCCATGGCGGAGGATATCCATTGAGGATTTCCACACGTAAAAAAAAAGATAGGACTTAGCCAATACTATTTTTTTTAACGTAAAGAACATATAGGTAAAGAAGTACTTTTAGGCAACCTGACTAATCGAACGATTGTCACACATCTACATAAATGATAACTAGACTTGAAGTGCTTCACCAAGGTCTAGTCTTTCAAGTACATCTTCAATGAAAATATCTACATAACTAGCTGCAAAGTCATCCAAAAAACTTCGTGGTTGGCGGGTGCGTTTTTTTACCCTTGGTGTTCCGGGGCCGCGGTATTTATTTTTGAAAACCAGCAACTCCTGCAGGCAGTGGCCCTGGCAGGCCCCCTTGCTTTGCTAACATCTCTTTGAGGCGCGCGCGGGACACGAACGCGTGGTCGACACGGTCAGTCGTCAAAAGACGGTCAGACGGTGAGCTACCCATTGCTAACCATCGACAGACCCGCGTCTTTGGTGGCCAAGAGTTGTCTCGCGGCGCCCAACGCACGGAGCGTCTCCCATGTCGAGCTTTTAGGTCCCCAAAAGTCCGGCCACCACCTTCACAAAGCGGGTTCCAGCTAGTATTATAATAATATAACTCCGTGAATACGTCACAGAACGTTACATTCAGTGACGTATAATGTGACGGCAGTTTGTGGTCATACATTACAACTGTCGTTACTGACTGAACGGCCCCCCCACCCTCCCTTCACTCCAAATTCCTGTTTGACGCAAGCCAATGTTTCAGTCTCATTCGTATCCCAGTCCAAAGCACAAGTCCCTTAGTATATTCTATAATGAAACTACAATTCTTAAGAATCTTTTTTTTTCTCGAAGACTATTGATGTGATTTTGTCTTTTTTTGTTTGAGAGGGGTCTAATTTTGAACTCCTTTTCAACCGCCTTCAATATGGTGAAAGAAATAACATTAGCTTCAGAAGTCGCGGTTTCAATCCGGTACAAATATTTCTATAACTAACAAATAGTTGTTCCGAGTCTGGTTGTTTGTGTGTGTGAGTCTTAATGTTTGTAAACGCACCTACGATACACGAGAAATCCCTAGTGTGGGGTGAGGGTTTTTTTGTTAAACAAAACTGTATCAAACAAACAATGCTGTGTGCTCTATCCACACACCGGCGGCTTAGCTCGCGTGATGATCAAAAAAAAGTATTCTATGTGTTATTTGAGACTATAATCTACCTCTGTGCCAAATTTCATCAAGATCTGTTCAGCCGTTTTAACGTGAAAGAGTAACAAACATCGTCACAAACAATTAAACCGCAAGTCCCATAATTTTCACATTTCAGCATAATCTTGGCTGACTAACGTATCCTAAGTTATGTCATCGTGGTTAGTAAGGGCTCTTCATCATCTACCTTTTCCCCAACTGCATTGTGGTCAGATTCAAATGTATCTACAGTTGCTGCAATTCCAATGAATGAATAAATGACTGATAGTATTCTATCCGACTTCTACGAAAACAATAATGAGGTTGTCAATAATATATATTATTCATATTTATTTGTAAATACTATATTTTATTTTTATTTAAAATATAATTGTGCTTGCCTTTTTCGCAGCAGTATTTAAAACACAAAAATGTAACCTTTAGTAACCTACTATATGGACTGATGACGAATAGAAGGATATTTACACCATCGTCCTGTGGAAACAAGCATTTTAAAAATGCCAAAAAAGAAAAAAAAAACAAATGGCAATGTGCCAAATAAACTTCTTCTTCTTCTTTTTTCTTCAATTCTTTTTTTTCTCGAAGACTGTTTGAAATGTTTATAACTTTTCAACTCATTTTCAGCTTCAGAAGTCGCGGGTTCTATCCGTTACAAATATTTGTATGACTTACAGATCGTTGTTCCGGGTCTGGCTGTTTGTGTGTGTGAGTACAAATGTTTGCACCCATGACACTGGAAAAATTCTTAGAGAGGAGTAAAAATGAAAAAAAAAACAATTTGACAAACAAACTTCCAGCTTAAAAGTTTTTATTTTACAGTTTTTGGTGACTTTCTACTGGCGGTTTTATTTCTCCTTCTTTTGTTTTCAGTCTTCCTAACACATGAGAAAAGTTAAATACTTTCAATTCCAAATAAAAGAAACACATGTTTCTGCCTAACCCTTAGAGAAAAAGGCGTGAGTGTAACTGTCAAGCTTGACAAAGATTTCAAGTAACAATTATAACAAAGTATAATTAATCCTTATCACGTTTCTAATTAAATATTGATAGGTTTTCCTTATCTTAGAGATTTCCGTTGAATGTGACTGTGAGTACGAAATCGTAAGTGTATTTCATTACATCATCGTCTGCATAATCTTTATTCTTATGTAGAACTTGCTTCCACCTGCGACTTCGGCGTGGCTTAGTTACTTCGGGCTAACGCTAACTGTAAAAGAAAATATCTTTTTCTTCCTCTTTTTCTCCCGCTTTTCTCACTTTTTTAGCCTATGTCCGCCTCCAGGGTCCCAATAATCCCTGTACCTAAATTCATCAAAATCGGTTTGGCCATTTAGGCGTGAAGACTTAACAAACAAACAAACTTTCGCTTTTATAATATTAGTAAGGATAGTAAGAATTCTGGGTCTTCAATACCAGTTCCATCATGACCTTTTTCCAACTAAGTTGGGGCTTTCCAGTGTCACCGGATCCAGCTGATTACCCCTATTTTACATACAGCAAATGGTTGTCAGAATTTCGAGTCACCAACTACCCGTGACGGACAAACGAATACTAGTACATGCAATACAATAAATTACTAGAATAATAAATAATAAGATTTATTATTTATTAGCTTTTGCCTGCGACTTCGTCCGCGTGGATTAATAGTTCCCGTTCCCGGGGGATTTCCGGGATGAAAACTACCCTATGTCCTTTCTCGGGTCCCAGACTATATCTGTACCAAATTTCATTGAAATCGTTTCAGTGGTTTAGGCGTGAAGAAGAGACAGACAGACAGAGTTACTTTCGCATTTATAATATTAGTTTAGAAGTTTGGATAGTTTGGATTAGCTGGCGCCCGCGGCATCGCTAGCGTGATATTGAAAAAAAGGAAGCATCCTGTGTGTTATTCTAGACCATAATCTATCTCTGTGTCAAATTTCATCCGTTCAGCCGTTCTGACGTAAAAGAGTAACAAACATCCATACATCCATCCTCACAAACATTAGAATTTATAATATTAGTGGGATTATTCCATCATATCAGCTGTTTGTAAGACTTTAAAACTTGCCAAAAAAAAATATAAAAATATATTATCTAATATATAAAATTCTCGTGTTACAATGTTCGTCTAATTGTCCCATACTCCTCCGAAACGGCTCGACCGATTCTTATGAATTTTTTTATGCATATTTAGTAAGTCTGAGAATCGGCTACTATCTATCTTTCAAACCCCTAAGTGATAACGGTGGAAAGCAGCGGGTGAAACCTCTGGGCACAGCTAGTATTTACATAAGTTTTTTTGGAGTTCAATATGCATGTTGAACATGGGGGTCTAAAATCGTTGCTTTAGCTGAATCATAATAGGATTATAATATGAATTACGATGAAATTCTCTCGGTGACGACTTTGTAACCATTTTGCGAATAGTATCGTAATTCATATTATTACCAGCTGTGCCCAGTGGTTTCACCCGCTTAGGTTTAGGGGTATGAAAAATAGATGTTAGCCGATTCTCAGACCTACCCAATATGTACCCAAAATTTCATAAGAATCGGTCGAGCCGTTTCGGAGGAGTACGGTAACTAACATTGTGACACGGAAATTTTATATATTAGATGATTCTGCTTAAGCGGCGATTAGACCCCCTGTTTTTTTCACATGGGAACCGGCGTTAGGCATCTTCCCCATAAGGAATAAATGGTGTTTATTTTGCAAGTAGGTTCACAAAAAACTTTTTTTAAAACTAGATGATGCCGGTGTTTCGTACCCGACTATCTGAGAAGAAGCAGCCGAAAAAAACTCAGAGGTTTCTTTTAAGGTCAAGACAAAAATCTTGGTCAACTTACATGAGGACTACGCGGATTAGTGTCTGAAATGGTATTTTCAAGACCACACAGTAGACCTGTCCAGTCAGTGCAAGCATTTGTCAGTTGTCGTGTAGCTCGACTTATAACCCAAGGAGCTCAACGACATGACGAACAATACCAAAAAAAGGACGTGAAATGCATGGAATGTTCCATAACACCTTAATCCACCACGTGAACCCAAGGCTGCAGAACCAAGATTGGCGAAAAACCATGAGCATTTCCCCTCTGAAACTTTAGTCCTTTTTAAAGCTAGTAAATGGAATTACAATATTCAGTATCTATAAATCACCATGCGTCATTCCGCTTCTTAACATCTGAATTACTCCGACCCTAACTCCCACCCGCCAGAATTGAGTCGCCCGTGCTTTATAATCGCAAGCGCACGTATAGGTCGCATTCTGAGTCAAGTCCTTGTCGCGAATAGACGTCAAAATGGCGAACACTTTTTTCCTCGTGATTTTCCTGTCTGTTTTCTTACGTGCATCGTTTTCGTTGCCGATTGAGCAAAACAATGTGACCACAGTGGAATTGTCAGATGGTGTTCGTGAAATCGGGTATATTGAAACGGCTCCTGCGACGTTTGATTCTCTTTTAAGACCCAGTGAAGATAATAAACGTGTGCAAAGTCTAACTGTATTTGAAGATTTACCAAGTGCTGGGGTACTTGGGAGAAGAATAAAGAGATCAGTAATGGAGCCTTTGGTGCAATGTTCAGGAGATAGAAAACAGTATAAGCGCAGATGTCTTACAAAAACACAGTAAGTTCAAACTTTATTATTACTATTTAAAATCATATTAATTATCTTACTTAATATTATAAATGCGAATGGTTGTGAAGATGGATGGATGTCTGGATGTTTTAACAAACATCCATACAGCCGTTCAGCCGTTTTGACGTGAGTTACTCTTTCACATCAAAACGGCTGAACGGATCTTAATGAAATTTGGCACAGAGGTAGATTATGGTCTGGAATTACGCATAAAATATTTTATGCGTTATTCCAGACCATAAAAAATCCTATCCACACACAGATAGCTGTGTGTGGATAGGATTTTTTTCGATATCATGCGGGCGAAGCAGCGGGCGCCAGCTAGTTGGTTATACATTCAAGTTAGGTCAAATCCAGCCTAAGTTTTTTTTAAGCATAAACACCACGCTTGAAATACCTAAAGACGTAATCAAAAGTGTAGGCTATACTCCCAGATTTAACAGGTTATGTAGTCCCACGTATTTGTTGATTTGGAGGACAAGTACCATTCTGCGTCGTTAAGAGTGGTCTGTGGACGGTGAGCAATGGGTAGCTTACAGACCGCCCGTCTAGTGCCGACAGCCCGTGTCGACGCGCATGCTTGTGTAGCACGCACGCCTCAAAGAGATGTCAGCAAAGCAGAGGGGCCCGTCTGCCGGTATTCCCGGTTGTTCGAAAGAGATACCGCAGCCCTCGGGGTTGCGGGTTGTTCGAAAGAGATACCGCGGCCCCGGAACGTAAAGGGTGATAGCAGGAAGATGGGTGGGTTTTAGTCAGTACAAGCCTGATACTCCCCCCCGCTCCGCCCAGAGCGGGGAAGTTATTTGATGATTTCCCACCCCAAAAAAAAAGATACCGCAGCCCTGGTCAAAATATAAAAAAAAACAAATAAGGGCACTTTTACACCTATAAAAATAATTACTCTGTGACTTTGTTGTTTTTTTCAGCTACGATTTGATTATGAAAGAGAATGAATCCGAATGAATTTGATAGTTCCATCCAGTGAAGATCGCCGGACACTACGACTAACATCCTTATAATGATTCAAAGAAGACTAATATTTTAATTAAATCATTTATTATGTTGTATTACATCATCTAGTGGTAATATTTATTTATTTATTTAAATATCTCTAGTCATTTCATTTAAACTTTTTAGATTAGGAGATCGTGGCTAAATAGTAACATCCGCTCGGGTCGATCTTTAGATAAGCGCGGCTTATCCTATAGTTCGACCTGAGTGGCTGTAATTATTTAGCCAAGAGCTCACTTTTTTATTAGTCCATCTAATGCATAATGTATTAAAATTATCACACAAAAATAACAAAAAATCTGCATTCTACTTTTTTTGTCATTTTTATATTTCTTTTTTTTGCCTATAAGGGCAGTATAATATATCATTCAATATTAAAGTTTCAAATAATTTCCTTATTTTGTTATTTAATAATGAGGAAATCATTCATGTTTTGTTATTCGTCATAATATTATTCATGTTTGTTGTAGGTATTATTCTGTGATATTTTAAGTAGGTATTTGCAATTATTTAATTGTATTATTATAATATGCTCAATGCTATTTTGCCATAAAAAATATAAAAAAATGCCTTGCCTAGTAAAAATGAATAAATTGTATTTTTATAAAAATATATATACAACGTGTAACGGAAAGGGTATATACATATCAAGAGCAAGGCTTCTTCAAGGCTTATCAAACGATATCGCAAGGGTTTCAGCTAAATATAAAAAAAAAAAAAAAAAGAAAGAAAGAAAGAAAAGAAAGAAAGAAAAAAAAAAGAAGCCTCGCTATTAGTATGTATATACCCTTTCCGTTACATCCTGTATATATATTTTAAATATAATAGAAAGTTATAAATGAGGACTGTTGATTTATAACAAACCTAAAATCAATTTATGAACACAAGGTGAAATTGTATGATGTTGATTCTTAATTTTTGTGAATAGTATTCAAAAATTATATTTGCAAAAAAAAAACAGTGTACATTACAATTTTATTAAGAAAGTTTCACTTAATATGTTTTCTTTATTTTTGTAAGATATTTAATACAAACGCTTTTAGTTATTTTTTTTATATACAAGGTGTAACACAACACGCGCAAAACCAAGGGAACATAAAGAAAAAAAATGTTCTTTGACTTTTTGAAATTCATAACTTTTTTTTATGTCCCAAACATTTTAATCAGCTGATCGCGAGTTACAGAATCTCGTGGAACAGAAGTTGTTTAGTTCCATGGTCTAAGAGACCAAACAGGTATTACGTTAATTGTGTAACGCCTTGTCCATGCTCAATTTGAACTTTACATTTTAATTCATACATTTAGACATACATAAGTATTTACTTTAGAATTACTGTACCATTATCCCAAATAAAGTTTTCAATTACGAGTTTTGTTATTTTCCTCTCATTCATGGGTTATGTAGCTACGTAGGTAGGGATACAACTGAAACTACTGACAGCTAAAAGCACACTGCTTTATTCGTAAGTTAGTAGGGTTACCATGACATCTTATAGCAGTTCTTATTCCTGTCTGAGACAGAGATGGTGCTAGACACCCTGTATAGCTCTGTCTCTTCCCCTCACTGGAATAAGTTCTGCTTTAAGACGTCATGGTAAGGTAGCAGGGCATTGCAGGAGTGCAGCCTACGCACACATATACTATGTTGATATACACATATATAACAATAAATTGACTACAAGCGGAGGACGATGTACATATTTATTCCTTTTAAGACATAACACCACTGCATTTTCCAAAAGGTTTGGTAGAGGTGTCTATGGTCCGGAGTGAGAGGGAATGGGTAGCGTCACTTCTTTCTGCGAAGCAGTTATGCTAG
The DNA here is from genome assembly GCA_905475445.1 of Ochropleura plecta. NCBI lineage: Eukaryota > Metazoa > Arthropoda > Insecta > Lepidoptera > Noctuidae > Ochropleura > Ochropleura plecta. The sequence goes on from FR997735.1 coordinate 3,943,913, forward strand.
TGAAGGAGGTGGCCGGGTGTTTGAGGGAGAGAAGAAAGAAAGAAAGAAAGAAAAAACATTTATTTGGCCCATGCCACAAGTGCACACAAAATGGGATAAAAACTTAAAACTAAACGATAACAACAAATACGTAATTGTGTGTCTCACGGCTGCGCCAAATAGGCCCAGTTCAGCAAACTGCCGAGCAGCTAGTGCCCGACGCTGGTTTTCAACTGGACCTTAGACCTGATGTGACGGACGTAAAACAGTTTTATATTTATTTGTGTTTGTGTGTATAAAAAGGTATATACAGGGTGGTCCAACTAGTGACGTCAACAATTTTTTTTTAGATTCCTCGCACCTAGGGGTATCCCAATGTACCCAATGTATGTTCCGCGATTTTTCTTAGTTTTCGAGTTATAATTTTTTTTGGGTATTTTTAATGATTTCTGCCAGCAAAGTTTCAAAAATACATATCTTTTTCCGAGTAGGTATTTTGCAGTCGGTATTTTTGTGACATAATTGTGTTGAATGGTGTTTTAATAAAAAAAATAACTCAGTTTTCTGAAGTTACTTAAAGTTACTCAAAAAAGGCTTTAAAGTTGAAACTTTAGTTTTAGTAAGATTTACTCAAATCTTCAACTTCTATTTAAAAATACCAAAAGGAGTTTCCATAGATTCTGACTTAGTTTAAAAACTCCGCATGCTTCGAAACTTTCAAAATCATGAAAAAAAAATTGCACTTAATTAGCCTATTTCTGTTGTAATTAGCCTTCGAAGGCGGATAGGCCTAAAATCATTAAATCACGATTAAAGCATTGAAAATTATTTTATGTACTTTTTATCATTGTTATGGTAAATTAAACTTAAGAATGTAATTTTAAATTAAATTCAATTGAAATTCCTGTAAGTACAATAACTGTAGCATGTGTAATCTTATAATAATTTAGGTTTCATTTAGGCGTGTACTACGACGCTTGCATAAAAACAAACTAAATTAAACCTTCCCTTTTTACAACACAATCAAAAGCTTATGTAAATACCAACTTCACTCACCTTCCTTAAGAATTCTTAAAACCGTAGTTCGTGGAATCCCTGTTCGCCTAGTTAAACCTAAATTATTATAAGATTACACATGCTACAGTTATTGTACTTACAGGAATTTCAATTGAATTTAATTTAAAATTACATTCTTAAGTTTAATTTACCATAACAATGATAAAAAGTACATAAAATAATTTTCAATGCTTTAATCGTGATTTAATGATTTTAGGCCTATCCGCCTTCGAAGGCTAATTACAACAGAAATAGGCTAATTAAGTGCAATTTTTTTTTCATGATTTTGAAAGTTTCGAAGCATGCGGAGTTTTTAAACTAAGTCATAATCTATGGAAACTCCTTTTTGTATTTTTAAATTGAAGTTGAAGATTTGAGTAAATCTTACTAAAACTAAAGTTTCAACTTTAAAGCCTTTTTTGAGTAACTTTAAGTAACTTCAGAAAGCTGAGTTATTTTTTTTATTAAAACACCATTCAACACAATTATGTCACAAAAATACCGACTGCAAAATACCTACTCGGAAAAAGATATGTATTTTTGAAACTTTGCTGGCAAAAATCATTAAAAATACCCAAAAAAAATTATAACTCGAAAACTAAGAAAAATCGCGGAACATACATTGGGTACATTGGGATACCCCCAGGTGCGAGGAATCTAAAAAAAAATTGTTGACGTCACTAGTTGGACCACCCTGTATATATATAGCATACATTTGTGTAAAATCATAAAAATAAACTACTTACATAAAAAAAAAGTGTTAGGCAAAAATGTAATATATATATACATATAGACAACCGCAAGATAAAACAAATAAATTAGAAGTGCGTTACTACATTGTACAATAGATGGGATGGGCGCATGGGACTAGCATAATCCAAACGAATATTATTTTATTCATTTGTGCACTTCGTCGCTCAGTCGCTCAGTGCGCTGCAATCAGCCGAGCGCGACGGACTAACATTATAGATTAAAATGGAAAGTTTTGGTAGGTGTGATGGCAATAGTGTGGGTAATAGATACTTAAAAAAGAAGAAAAAATATTAATGACTGAGGTGGCGCTAAAATCCAAGCGTATATAAACAAAGACGGTAAGTTGATCATGATTTAGTATGTTTGAATAAAAAGGTCTAAAAAGAATATTACAAAAAAGTATATTACATTTCATTTGTCTTCCATAGGATACAGACTACACTAGAAATTGACCACAGCTGCCAGAATGATTGAGAGGGTGTACGTATGAAACCATTCCGATGCTTCACCGTACCTATGTTCCAGTCGCAGGCAAGTGGGCCAGACACATTGGGTAAGCAACTGCACTTGCATTGTTACAATGTATCCTTGTGTAGGTTAACAAATGACGATTATTTTAAATATGCTTTAACATTGTCGCAGGTCTCACAAACTGCGATGGGTCGTAGCGGCGGCGCGGGAGGCGCGGCGGCGCCGCGGTCAAGGCGACAGTACCCTCCGGCTGTCGACACAAGTGGCATAGACCCAAGCGAGCCGAGCGTGAGCATGACATCAGGCTTTAATCGTTTTATACGTCATTAGCGTCAGCTAATAGTACTTATATCGGGTGATAAAGTTAGTTAGATAGGTAGGCAGAAATTAAATAATTGAGACGTTGAGTGTGACCATATCTAACCCACGTTGCGATTCAATTAGAAACTGCCGTAAGCGTCTTCTAAATGTATCTATTGAGCTAATCGTTCTTATTGGAGGTGGCAGGTTATTCCATATTTTCGAGGCCGCATAGCGAAAGCTGCCTCTGAAAGCTGCTGTGTTGTGCGACTGAGTCGAGAGTTGTTGTGAGCATTGTCTTCTCCCACATTCGCGTCTACTACTCAACCAACTTAGTTTATTATACAAGTATTCCGGTTTTTTATATTTAACCACACCAAACAAGAGGCACGCCAAGTGTAGTTTCCGTCTGGATTTCATTTTTAGTATAAAATTCTTATTTAAAAAAGGTGTGACATGACTTCGCCGAGGAATATTGTAGCAGAATCGCGCACAAGCGTTTTGCACTCTTTGAATGAGCCGATCTGTACGAGCTAATAGGCGCGGGCCATACACTGTGTCGGCGTAGTTCAGTTTGGAAAGTACCAGAGTTTCTACAAGTTGTTCTCGCAGTGATACTGACAAGTAAGACCTCATTTTGTACAAAACTTTTAAGCGATAAAAACAGTTTCTGACAGATTCTGCCACGTGTTTTTCAAAACGAAGGTCTTTGTCAAACACAAGACCTAAATTTCGCGCCTCGTACACTCTTTCAATTTGTTCACCCATTAGTTTTATGTCAAGAGTCATTGGTAGTCTAGCCAGCTGCTGTCTTGTGCCGAATACTATGAATTTAGTTTTCGTAGGGTTCAGCGACAGGCAGTTATCCTCAGACCAAACCGCGATTCGTTGAAGGTCTTCGTTAAGATTCTGAATGGCTATGTCATACTCGTCTGGTCTGAAGGAAATGTACAGTTGTACATCGTCAGCGTATATGTGATATTTACATCTTTGCAGACATCTGATTATGTCTGCACAGTACAAAATAAAGATAATTGGGCCCAAAATAGAACCCTGCGGGACTCCTCTCTCTACGGATATAAGTGACGATCTAAGAGTATTGCCGTTACTCATACGCAGGTCAACTAACTGTTTCCTATTACTTAAATAGCTGCGGAACCATTGTACAGCGTCTGAGTCGAAACCGTAATATCTTAACTTTGACAGTAATAGTTCGATATTTATGGCATCAAATGCTCTGGAAAAATCTAGTAAAACCAGTACTGTGCACATTCCCTTGTCTTGAGCATATAGTATACTATCAGTAACATCTAGTAATGCAGTGGACGTACTGCGCTGTTTCCTGAACCCTGACTGTAAATCAGGTAAAATGTTATTTTGTTCAAGAAACAGCGTAAGTTGGCGGCTGACAATTTTTTCTAATACCTTGGATAAGCATGGTAATATACTAATAGGGCGTAGATCTTTTAAAGTTAATGGGTTGCTATTTTTTGGCAAGGGTCTAATAGAGGCAATTTTCCATTGATCAGGAAATGTCGACGTCGCGATGGAGCGGTTTATTATGTCTGTAATGACATTTAACATGTGCGGCAGAGTCATGTTTATCATGTCCAGGTTGATGTTGTCACAGCCTTCGGCGTTACTTTTGAGACTAGCAATAGTGCGAGATACTTCGTTCTGGCTCACTGGTGCTAACGTGAAAATTGCCTCACCATGGCTATGATTGTCGTAATAATTTATTAGCGATGCACTTGCCACGGGATTACCGGGAACTATCAAAAAGTTTCTATTAATTATGTCAGGATCTGTAAAGTGCGACGGAAGGTCTTGTCTAGATTTAAAAGGCAATAAGGTGGATTTAAGGTTTCTCCAGAGTAATTTAGGGTTTTTTATCTTAGTATTAATATTATGTTTGTAATACGCAGTCTTTTCATTGTGTAGAGAACTAATCACTAAGTGCTTTAAGTCTTTATAGTATTGTTTTTTGGAGTCAACTTTCGTTTTCCTATAACTACTAAGTGCTTCGTCCCGTAAACGCATCATAACTTTTATTGTATCTGTGATCCAGGGATACGATTTTTCCCTTATAATACAAGTTTTTATTGGCGCATGAACATCAAACAAAGAAGTTAAAAAACTGTTAAAGACCATATTACTAACACTGTCGAGTGATGAAATAATACTAGTGTCTAATGACGTTAAGTCCATTTCAAATGTTTCCATGCACACATTTCGAAGAGGCCGAAATTTTACTAAATACGGTTTCAATTTGTCACGCTTAATATTAAATTCACTTATTACAATGGAATGACCGTTAAGTGAACTGAAAGATTCTACCACTGTGTAGCGTGCTCTCAAGTCAGTACAAACGAGATCAATGAGAGTTTCACTGGATCCTGTGTAGTGAGTAGGGCTCGATACCAGTTGTGTAAGATTTAGACAGTTCAGAAATTGATTTATATTTTTCGTTTTTAACCCGTTTGTGTCTTGCATGTTCACATTGAAATCGCCAAGCAAAATAAAATGATCGCAATTTCCCAGAGAGCTAATAGAATCCGTCAAAGCATCGATAAAGAGAACAAGATCTAACCATGGCGGCCGGTACGCTGTTCCTATACCAATTTTTTTGCCGTTTATTGAAAGAGTTAGCCACATTTGTTCGACCGATTCGAACCTGGGATCGATCGCACTAGTCCAAGTACGCGCGCTCAAACCCTGCCGAACATAAAACCCGACTCCCCCACCACGGCCCGCGCGAACACTCGCTGGCCGCGGCGTGTGTCGCAGACGATAGCCCGGCACCGCCGGAGCGCGCCCCTCCTCGCCTGGACGGAGCCAAGTTTCATTAATGGCCATAATATCAAAACAATGCCTGTCAAATGCACCAATCAAGTCATCATGACCCGTACCTAATGAACCGGCATTAAGGAATCCTACTTTTAAAAACTTTTCTCCTTTAGTCGTCATTATAATAAATTAAACTAATTTCCGTCATTAGCAAAATGAAAAATGGTATAATTATCAGTGCACATTCAATATCAGATCGATGTAGTAGTAGTCTAAATGGAATTCTAAATAATAATTATGTAGATAGTGTGTACTATTAAATGTAAAGTATATTTTGGACTGTGGTATGTAAATAGAAGGCTGGTAGAACGGTTCAAAAGTTTTGTGTTGAATAAGTGTAGAAGCGTAAATAGAAGGCTGGTAGAACGGTACAAAAGTTTTGTGTTGAATAAGTGTAGGTAAATATATGTAATGTTATAAAACTGGTATACATCTAGTGTATTGAGGTGCGCCGCGAGACACACATCTGCCAATACAAAACATACCTTAAAATAAGTAAACATAGTTATACGTATTACGATAATTGACAGGATGTCACTTACTTTTACTAAACATACTTTAGAGGTTTGCATGGCTGTATTATATATAACTAGAAGATTACTAAAAATAATTGGAAGAACAAAGTAAATAAAAACAAACAACATAGCCTCTCTAAATTGCACTATTCGTGCTGGGGAACGGTGGCGCACGGTGGGCTGAAAATCGGCTTTCATAGACTTAGGGATTTCAATTTGTAAGTGCTTGTTTTTATGCCGGATATCGCTTCTATTAGTCATTACTATGTACAAAAATGACACCCGAGTTAATTCTACCCAAAAACGAAGGAAATATAATTTTTTTACGAAAAATTTGTATGAAGCTAGTATGAAAAATCGAATTATCTCCTAAACGGCATGTTTAACCGTAATATCCTTGGAGATGGTCATAGTGCTAATTATTTATGATTTTTTGGTTGGCGATTGGACGAAAAATTTAATGCCGTTTTTTTTTTAAAAATCGTCAAAATATTTTTATTTATTTTTACATGTAAAACGATCCCTTTTAGTGTCTAAGTTAAAAAGTTCGATATGTTATTAACCCAAATATTAAGAACACACGAAACAAGAAAAATAAAATAAAAAAATTGCTGTTTTTGACACATTTATATTAATTTAAATAAAAAAAGATTGATATTGAAGTAACATATGAAGTTATATTTTATACAAAATAAGTTAATTTAAGGAATTAATACTAAGCATTCGTAACATAAAGTAAAATAAATAAAAAAAATAAAACATATCATTAAATATTACAAAAAAACCCAAACACACTCAAATACAAATTTACAAATATGTACATATATATCTTTTTTACAAATTTTCCTTATCACTCTCGTTGTCAGATTCCAATTCTGAGTCAGCATCCAGATTGGATATATCCAAAAATTCGAACTCAGTTTCCTGAAATTGAATTAAGTCGAGAGTTTCAGCAAAAAAGCTCTGCTTTTTCTTGGCATCTAACTTAGGCCTTTGTGCACTTAGCAAAGGGTCCGAAGAAACAACAAGCATATTTAAAATGTCTTGATTGGAATCCTGCCTGCTTCTTTTCCGCGAATGATGTTCTCGAAACCTCCTAAAATCTTTGTTTCGAGACTCTGAGGCTTCTTCCGAGAGAGTCCCAATCGGCACAATATTATTTTTCTCGATTATGTCAGCCCCATGGATTAGTAACTTATGAACGGTTGACGACATGTAGTACCAGTCGTATAGTAATACGTACTTTTCTGCTGTTTTGCGAGCATAATCTCTAAATTTTATTATATCGATCTGCTCTCCAGATGTAATTGCTTGTAAAATTACAGCAAATCTTTTGATGAGGTCTTCATCCAAACCGGTTATAGCTGCGGTTTTATTAGGAAACTCAAAGAATTTTCTTGCAGTATTCCCGTCATTGGTGGTTCCCGAGCCTTGTTTTACTATATCAATCAACAGATTGAGCTCATCTTTGAATTTATTTTGAATTATTTTCTTTCTTGTCTGTAGCATTTCTTTGTGCTCATCACTTCTCGCTGCCCACCGTTTGAAGTCCAGTCTGTATGCAATGTGTAACAGACATTCCATACAATTTATACGGGCGTGTAGGGATGACAAGCCAAACTCATACAGGTCCGAACACACAATTTTTGATGTTACAGCATCTAAGCGGTTCATTTCTGTAGGCTTTGCTAAGCACAGGTAGCACGATGCATTTGATCTAGCTTCAGAAAGGTAAGTACAGACTTTAGCGTCGATCATCGTCATCATTAGTTGATGAGTCACCCTATTATTATTATTGCACTCTGTGGGGATAAGGGCCTCAATTTCTTCATCCATTTGTTTTTTCAGCCCAAGGACAACTGCTTCACTCTCCTTTACAAAAGTAAACTGAACTGGACGACAATACAAAACTGAGCATGGTTTTGGGTTCGTCCATAAAATGTTGTCTCCATCTGTCAGTTTTAGTGGCACCAAGGAGGTCATGAAAATGCTTGAATCATCTTCCTCACCCTCAATTTTCTGCTTGTATCGGCTTTGGTTAGAAGCACCGTCAAATCCCCACTTGGATATCAGCTTCAACTGCTTGTTATGCTCTTCGTTAGAAAGGCTTTGAAGGATTCTTGTAACCGTGATATCAAGTAAAGCTTGAAGTGTAATCCTAGCCGATGAATCAGTAACTGTCACTGATTGCTTCGGAGGGTAGCAATCAAGCTTAGTTTGTTGCACTTTATAGTAAGATGGATAAATATCTTTAGCACCTTCTCGAATGGCAGCCTCACGCAACGTAATATATTGCCACTTTGAGAGTTTTAGCGAAAGAAGCAATCCAAGCGCCTTTTCTGGCGTAAATATGATTGTTTTCGCTGGTTTCTTAAGCGTTTCATTTAATTTAGCGGCTGCTTCAGGATTTTTCATCATGTATTCGATGACAGAGGCGATATCTCCATGCCCTTCTTCTTTTAAACGTGCTGCAGCTGCATATGCCAATTCACTGGAACCTTCGCCTGTGTGTTCATCAGATCTTCTCTTTTTTTGTTTACTTCCCAGGTCTTCGAATGGTTTACGGGATCTTTTCGTCATTGTTCCAATGGACGTTGATGTCGACGGTTCTGGAGAGACTGAGGGCGCTCTTGGTATCTCATCAACACTTGGTTCTTGATTAACTAAAGTTTGCACAAAACTCGGCCAATCAATATTTGCTCCCAACCAATTCTCGTACTTTCTCCTGAAATTATCAAGGAATCGGTTGGATTTCTCCCACCTTTGTAAAGCGGCTCGCGTAAATCTCCGACAAAATTCTTTGAGAACAACATAATCTTCGTCAGACAGGCAATCGCCTATGCGGGATACAACTGCACTAAACAATACTTCATGATCAAATGAAGTACTCTCACTTCGTAGAAGAACAAACAAGTCTAAATTGGTCATTAAACTTTCCATTTTAAGATTTTATAGTCGCAGATTTAGTGTTAGCAGTTACACAGTTGTGAACAAATTAAATTATAAAACAAAACTTTAGCCCTTTTATTGCAAAACGACAATAATTAGGTAACTACCCTCATTAGTTATCTCCTCATTAGCTAATGAAAATCTATAATTGTCACTAACTATTCTTAGAACTCATAGCACTGCTAATTAACAAATTAGCTTACTTATCAGGAAATGTTAAATATAATCCATTGTCGTGAGATATTGAAAATCATTAAATAGGTGATTTAAGACTCATTAGAAGACCTAATCAGTGTAGTTACTTAATCACTTCTTTTTGGACTCATTAGAAGACAATTGGTAATTTGGTTGTATGAAAAGTTTTAAAACTCATTTTGTGTTGATAAATATCTAGCTCAAACATAGTTGGCTACGTGTGGGTGTACTATAAACCTCTGCCAACTCCTTCGGAAATATAGGAGTGATGCTATTTTATGTTACGTGTAGTTAAAAGTCCGTGTTCTTCAACATAAACACCAAAAGGAATCGTTTCATACGTAAAAACAAATAAAAATATTTTGACGATTTTTAAAAAAAAAACGGCATTAAAATTTTTGTCCAATCGTCAACCAAAAAATCATAAATAATTAGCACTATGACCATCTCTAAGGATATTACGGTTAAACATGCCGTTTAGGAGATAATTCGATTTTTCATACTAGCTTCATACAAATTTTTCGTTAAAAATTATATTTCCTTCGGTTTTGAGCAGAATTAACTCGGGTGTCATTTTTGTACATAATAATGACTAATAGAAGCGATATCCGGCATAAAAACAAGCACTTGCAAATTGAAATCCCTAAGTCTATGAAAGCCGATTTTCAGCCCACCGTGTGGCGCACCGAAGGTACGCAGAATGTCAGCCTCACAGCGGATATGGCAAGTGGCATCACCTGGTTTGTACCGAGCGAGGATACGACCACGCTTTGACCACACGAACTGCCATCCGAGGCGAGTTGCCGCCTCACGTGTGCTCCGAAACAACTCTCGATTCGGCTTCGTAAGGCGCTCGTTGACATAGAAGCGCGTCGCAGGGCCAGGCAGATCGAGATCCGCTGTAGTCACGCCGCGACGCGCTCGGGCTCCCTCTAGCAGCTCGTCCCGTAGGTCGCGGCGCGCGAGGCGCACGACGAGGAAGCGCGGGCGGGTCTCCACCGGCCCCGTCGTTGCGTCGCATTGATGCGCTTGCCTCCAACACGCTCGGCGCTCACTATGTCGCGAGCTTTAATTTTACCGCCTAATTTAGTCGCAACCAAAATCGCCGTGTGGGTAGTGTTTTCGCCATTGATCTCTGGTATATTTGAGATCTGTAGGTCATTGGCGAGCAACTCCTGGTCCCGGTCATTTATCTCACTCCTTAGCTGGCTTATTAGGTCATCCACATCCGACGATCGTGACACTTGGGGCTGCGCCAGCTTGTTTTCCATCACAGCTACCCTTTCCTCCAAGTTACTCATCCGATCGTTGGTGGATTTGAGAGAGGACCTTAACTCCGAAAGGTCGTCCCGTAGCTGCTGGAACTCGTTCCGGATGACCTTCAAGAATTCCTCCTTAAAGTTGCTCAACTCTGCCTTAAGGATGTCGAGATTTAAATCCTGAGTGGCATCCAGGGCTGTGCTATTTATCGGGCTGGTGTCCATCAGGTTAACGAGACTATCCTCGTGTGAAGCTGGTGCCGGTGCTCGCGGCCTTACCGGCGTTTCAGCCCGGTTATCTCTCACCACGTTCTTCTCGCATTCGGGACAATGCCAGGGGGTTGTTACAGGGCCGGCACTCTCGACGCCTACGCACGCTCGATGGTACCATCTCCTGCATTTGCTGCAATTAGCAGCCTCTGCCGACGAGAGAAACTTGCCACAGCCTCCGCACTTAGCCATGATGTATTATAACGTTTTTGTTTACAAAAACGCAGCACAATAACTAGTCCCAAATGTAGTAATACACCAATTAGGCAACAGATGGCGCTATCTTAAAGAACGCGCTTATGGCAGTTTTCTACGGTGTTTTAGCACAGTTTAACACCATAAGCTGAACACCACCACAGAGTCAAAGACCGCACACACTGACGAAAGGTCCCAAGTAGGTTTTCGTTCCTCAAAAAGTTATTGTTGATTTATTGTGAGTTACGGGTACTTATGTGTTAAATGAGTTCACTGCACAGATTTTTAAAAGTTTTTGGTATTAACACAGCACAAAAACACTTGATAACAATGTTAGTTGTTATTTTCACTTCTGTTAAGCTTTCCACAATTGCAAATATACAATGGTATTTTTATTTGTTTACTACGAGAACACAGAGAGCTTAGAGCTGTTTGACATCCGTGACGTCAGTCGAGAAACTCAAACCAACCCAGCCGCCGCGCGAGACGACTCCCGGCCACCGTAGATGCAGGTCTGTGGACGGTAAGCAATAGGTAGCTCACCGTCTGTCCGTCCAGTGACGACAGGCCATGGCGACGGCGCGTTAGTGTTCCACGCGCGCCTCAAAGAGATGTCAGCAAAGCAGAAGGGCCTGTCATGGCCACTTTGAAGATTGACCTGTGTGTGCCAACGGTGCTGAAGCCTGGTCGCTTACCAAGTTCCAAAGTTCCCTGCTGGGGTTGTGGGTTGTTCGAAAGAGATACCGCGGCCCTGGAACATAAAGGCCAACATGGTGGGTTTTAGTCAGTAAAAGTCTGACACTTCCGGATGGGAAATTATTTGATGATTGATCCACAAAAAAGGCAGAGGTGTACCTAATAGTAGTGATAGCAATATGTAGTAACATGGCAATATCACACTGTACTGGGATCAATCCATCATCACTGATAGGACTATTTGTGGTCAATAAGCCTGATATAGTGGTAGTAGATCGAACAGAGCGGCGCGCAATGATTGTTGACGATCCCGCATGACGAGAACCTTGTGAAAGCCGAGAAAGATAAGCTAATCAAGTAGGTATATTGACTTAGCTCGCTTTGTTGTTGATTATAGTGGCGATAGTCGTATCTGCCAATGGCTCAATTAATAAATATTGGCTCTTTAGACAGATGGATCAAGGGCTTAATACAGAAAGCGGTACTCCTGGACACGGCTCGTATTGTTAGGAGGTTCCTTTCTCTGGAGCCCTAACCGCCGGTAGCTTGGACCCTGTTCCCGATGTGGGCTATATTTTTTTGTTTGTTCAAATGTTTTTTGTTCCATTAATTTTGAATAAGAATTATATAAAAATATATACAAAAGTGAATAAACTAAAATAAAAACATAGGAGAGCTTCTGGATACAAAAAAAAAACTAAACAAACATTCATGAACCCTGAATACATAACACTGCTTTTTTGGGGCAGTTGTGTAAAAATGACGCAATTTTTCCGATTAGATGGGCTAGTTTCGTGTTGTGTGTGTATTTGTGACTGTGTGTATATGTGTGTGTGGCTACTGTGCATGTAAAATTAAGATCCATTTAATAGAGGACTAGCCTATTTCCATCAAGCGGGCACAAATCGGAACTCCGTGACTGCTATTGAAAAATTATTCATGGCAAAATACAATACCTTTTTGCCCCACCCGGGAATCGAACCCAATACTACGACAAACTAGGCAGTGAGTTATTTTACTATAAATAAATAAATATCTTGGGACAACTCACACACGGCTATCTGATCCCAAGCTAAGCCGAGCTTGTGTTATGGTAACCAGACAACTGATATACATACTTATATAATTTATAAATACATACATATTATAGATAAATCACACCCAGACACAGAACAAACAATCATGCTCATCACACAAAGTTTGTCCTGGGTGGGAATCGAACCCACGACCTCCGGCTCAGCAGTCAGGGCCACTAACCACTAGACCAACAGGCCCGTCAACTATATAATATGCACTAACTAGGGCCTGCGGTTTCGCCCGCGTGATATCGCAAAAAATACGTACTTTATGTGTTATTCCAGACCTTAATCTACCTTTGTGCCAAATTTCATCAAGGTCCGTTCAGCAGTTTCACGTGAAAGAGTAACAAACATCCATACATCCATCCATCCTCACAAATATTCACATTAATTAGCTGGCGCCCGTGCCTTCGCCCGCGTGTTTGAAAAAAAGTATCCTATGTGTTACTCTAGACCATAATCTACCTCTGTGCCAAAATTTTATCAAGATCCGTTCAGCCGTTTTGACGTGAAATAGTAACAATAGTAACAAACATTCATACATCCATACATCACTCGATCTTAGAATAGATACAGATTATAATTATCTTGGAGCTGAGAACTAAATTCTGTCCTCCAAGCACGTTGGACCCACTATGACAAAGGTAAGCAATAGCTAGCTCAGCATCAGTCCCGTCTCGTGACGACAGGCCAAGTCGGCGGAATGTCAAACAGGTATCAGCAAAGCAGAGGGGCTTGCCAAGGCCGCCCCTTGCTGGGATTGCGGGTTGTTCGAAAGATATACCGCGACCCCGCAACATAAAGGGCAAAAGAAGGAACAGTGTGTGGGTTTTAGTCAGTAAAAGTCTGACATTCACACCGTAAAAAAAGCAATGTTATACGCAATCCGAATGCCAGCAAAGCAGAGGGGCCTTTTTTTTTTTTTTTTTTTTTTTTTTTTTTTTTTTTTTTTTTTTTTTTTTTTTGTCGCTGGGAAAAAATGCATTACGCATACCCTCCCATCGGGGGATGGGGGGGCTATGTGGGACTCCCCGGTCTGACCCGGTATACCCACTAAAACAACCCAGCGGCACTCCCGCTTCGTCCAAGAGGCGGGGGACTGGGAAACCGGCACAGCCTTAACGTCCAGTCCTCCGCCGACGATTGCCCTCCATGCCGGGACCCCTTACGCCCTCCCCAAAGTGGGGAGGGGGCCTGGCCCGGGAGTGACCGACGAAGGTGGTGATGGGTGCAATGCAGGCAAGGGCACCCCCGCGCCCATCGCCCGCCCATCGCCACCATGAAGAGGAGGGAGAGGACGGCGCCTTCTCCGACCCCTTCTTCGTCTGCGGAGCGGCGCAGCGAGAGGGTCGTCCTCCCGCGCGCGCTCCGCCTCCTCCTTTTGCGAGATGACATCCTCGCAAAAGGAGGCAACCGCCGCCCAGGCCTCCTCGCTCTCCAGCATCGCGTTGACGACGCCGGGAAGCGAGAGGTCCTGTCCGACTACCGCGGTCACACCGCGGCGTTGTTCGGACCAAGCCGGGCACACTTCGAGGGTGTGCTGGGCCGTGTCCTCCGCCGCGCCGCAGTCGTGGCACACCGGGGTCTCCTCCCTCCCGATCCGGTGCAGGTGCGATCCGAAACAGCCATGGCCGGACAACACCTGCACCAGACGGAACGAGAGGAAACCGTGGGACCGCTCGAGCCAGCCCTGCAGGACCGGACCGATCGCGTCCAACGTCCGGCGGCCGAAGGCGGCTGCAGCGAGGTCCTCCGTCCAGTGGAGGACGATGGCGTCCTTCGCCTCTCGCCGCACGGCCTCCCGCTCCTCGGCGACGGGGCGCTCCCCGAGCGCCTTCCGTTGCGCGGTCCACTCGTACACTCTGGCGAGCACCCAGGCCTCCAACTCCCAAGGAGGGGTGCCGGCCAGAGCGCACGCCGCCGAGAAGCCCACCGAGCGGTAAGCCCTTGCCACCCTCAGTGCAATGGCCCTTTGGGGCTTGCGGATGGCGGTCGCGTTCTCCCTCCTGTGCAGGGAGTCGGCCCAGATGGGGGCCCCGTATAGGGCCATACTCCTCAATATGCCCGCATACAGGCGCCGGCATTCCGCCTTGGGCCCCCCCAGGTTCGGGAGGAGCCACGAGAGGGCATCCGCAGCTTTCAACAGGCGCGTCGACAGCCCGCTGAAATGCGGGCCAAAGCGCCACCTGTCGTCCAGCACCAGGCCCAGATACTTCATCTGGGCCCGGACCCCTATCGTGACACCCTCCACGACAATGTGAGCATCAGGAGGAGGACAGCGTTGCCGAGGCCCGCGAAAGAACACGGCCTCGGTCTTGTGCAGCGCCACCTTCAATCCCAGGCGGCGGATCCTCTCTGCAACCAAGGACCCGCCGGCCGAGGCCAGACAGGCCGCATCCCCAAAGTTCCTCCCCCGGGCAGTGAGGAGAGTGTCATCCGCGTAGCAGATGACACTCGTGCCCTGGAGGAGGACTCCCCGCAGGAGCCAGTCGTACCCGATGTTCCACAAGGGGGGTCCCAGCACCGACCCCTGCGGAACACCGGACTCTGCAACGTACCGCCTCACCGTGGCCGTCTTGTCTACGAGGAGGACCTCTCGGCCCTCCAAGTAGCTGGCCAGGAGGTTGCGCAGGTATTGGGGCACGCCGTGATAGCGGAGCGCCTCCAATATCGTCGCGTGGGGCATGGAGTTGAAGGCGTTGGCAATGTCGAATGACACCGCCAGCACCCCGTCCCCCGCCTCCACCGCCTCCTTCACCTGGCCTTTGAGTAGGGCCAGCGCATCGATCGTCGAACGCCCTCGACGGAAGCCGAATTGGGCGTCCGACAGGTTGGGCCCAACCCCCCGCAAAAGGCTATCGAGCCGGGAGGCGACAATCCCCTCGAACAACTTACCGACCTCATCGAGCAGGACGATGGGCCGGTATGCCGATGGGGAGTCCACCGGGCGTCCCTCCTTTCGGAGGAGGCATAGCTGCCCCTCCTTCCACATTTTCGGGAACCTCCCAGCAGTGAGACACGCGCTGAAGAGGTCCCGAAACCTATCCTCCATTTCGGAGGCGGCGATCGCCACCACCCGTGCGGGGACGCCGTCTGGTCCGGGTGCCGTCTTCTTCGCGCCGAGGCTGAGAACCCCAGCGCGAAACTCCGCCAAAGCAGAGGGGCCTGCCAGGGCCTCCACCTGCCGGGGTTGCGGGTTGTTCCAAAGAGATACCGCGGCCCTGGAACGTAAAGGGTAATAGAAGGAACATGGGTGGGTTTTAGTCATTACAAGTCTGACACTCCCCCCCGCTCCGCCCAGAGCGGGGGAAGTTAAAGTCTGACACTCACACCGTTAAAAAAGCAATATTAGACGCAATCCGAACAAAGAAATGCAATTATTGTGCAACACAAAACAGTCTGACTATTTCATAATAATTTCCGAACTTTTTTTCGATGCCAATTGATTCCCAGAAACTTTATTGGGTGACGTAAATTCAAGAAACATGTTGATTCATTCAATAAAACCAATGGACTTCAAAATTGACATAGCACATACTTTGAAAGTATACTAGGATTGTTGTCAATAACTGTCACTGTCAAAATGGAAAAGCCAAATCTTATCTATCAGCTTACACACTTGAATTTCTGCTCCCAATGTGGATATTTTCTTAAAAAACGTTGCCCTACTTTAAGAATTTTTCCTGTTTCGTGGGTGTTTTTACTATCTACAGGTCATACAAATACTTTTTTCCGTACGGGAATTGAACCCGCGAAACGCAGCACAGCAATCGCATTTCAAATACCACGTTTCGCAAAAAAAAAACAGTTCTAACCTGACTGTTGCGGCCATGATGTGACGTCATTACCATAATTTCCCTTTTTTTTAATAAAATTTATAGCTCTTAATAAAATAAATATAGAATTTGCATAAGCTTTATTCAAGCAAAAATTGCAATTACTATATTATTGTATTTTTTGTTCTAGACTGAACTATACTTTTAGTTAAGGAAATATATTATGTGGTCAAAGTTTTTATAACAATATTTTGATATTATAACTTCATTTTAAATTCCTCCCCTACCGAATTGGTATTCGGTAGGGGAGGAATTTAAAATGAAGTGTGAATGATGGTTGCATTATATGGTTATAATGCAACCATCAGCACATTGTTTTACGTGCGTAACATTCAACTCTACCATTAAACATAATTTTTCACGGCAAATAAAAAGTCGTTTCCTATGAACATTTTTTGTTTAAAAAAAACCGACTTCCAAAAATACTATAAAATTTGCGCATGCGCATTGAAGAACTAAATCGTAGCACAATTCAATTTAGCACATTTTAGAGTTATCAATATATAAGGCTTGGCACCGACTTCAAACCAAGCAGTAAGCGGAAAGAATAAGTAGTTAGTAGGTAAGTAGAGAATAGTGTTATAAATTGAGTAAGTTATTTTATGCCTTTTAGTATTTTTGGAAGTCGGTTTTTTTTAACGTAGTTTTTTTTTATTTTTTGCTTTTTAGTGAATGATTTTAAAAATATAGATCCCTTGAAACGGGGACAGAAAAAAAAGCTCGTCTTCAAAGTAATGCTTCGCGTAATGCTATTTCACGTTCTTTGGAAACACAGAAAGATCGTGGACAACTTTTATTGGCTATTATATATACCATCAATGCTGTGGATGAGTTACGAGAAGCGCCCTCCACATAATGTCATTCCTGCGGATGTTAATAACTGTGGAGGACTATTACATAGCATTAAAATAGGTGTAGGCTCAAGGGTGATGCTAAGGAGAAATATGGCAGTCTCAGATGGTTTAGTCAACGGAGCAATGGGTGTTATCAAAAAAAATAAATGGCCAGCTCTTTGTCGAGATCAATTAGAAATAGGAGAACTCCTAAGCAGTGTTAATGGGTCCACCCTTTTATTTTGCATAACAACGGATAGCATAAACTTCATTTCGCAGAAAATTGTTTGGCAGACACTCATTTATCATACTTACATTCAAAACTCATAATTTTGAAAATCAGAATCATCTCTTGACATAAATTTCATATCCATAATATTTAAAAAGTAGAAACATCATATCGCAGAAAGTTCATAGTCAGAATCGTCTTTTGGCGTATATTTCATATCGATAATCATTCAACGGCAGAATTGTCATATCGCAGAAAAATTATAGTTAGAATCATCTTTGTCATTATTTGTTGTCATTTATTTTAATTATTTAAATCTTTAAAATAATGTAATTTATTTTAGTTAATTGACTTTGAAATAATGTCATTTATTTTAGTTATTATTTAATTGAGTTTGAAATAATGTCATTCATTTTGGTTATTATTTAATTGAGTTTGAAATAATGTCATTTATTTTAGTTATTATTTAATTGAGTTTGAAATAATGTCATTTATTACAATAAGTAATTATCCTAATCTAAATAGTTCAGTTCCGGGTAACCTACTAAAACAATCTCTTTTTTCTATTAATGCAAGTCGTTTCTGCCACTCGCCGGCCGCTGCCGCGGTACCGCTCGCTTCGCTCGCTCGGCTCGTGCGTAGGAGGTCACAGTTTTCACCTAACCTAACCTAGCCAATTCTGCCATCTGCATAGTATGCCAAGTGAAATTATACCAAATAATCATCGCTCTCTAAATGAACATAATGCTAAACGGTATTATGCGAAATTTGAACTCTGCCAATCGTAATTATACTAAATGTAATTCTGTCATCTTAAACGTATGCCATTGTAGATTCGAAGTTTTAAACACTATGCGAAACGATAATTATATCAAATAATGTTTATGCATTTAAAATGTTCGTTAAAAGAACATTATGCTAAGTGTGTTATGCCAAATAAATTTCGGAGCATCAAGATTCTGCCAGATAGAGGGAACCCACGTGAAATATCTGATGTTTCAGGTGCACCAGGCGAAGAACGCACACCCATGTTACTCTGGGCAAAAGGGCTGTAGCCTATGATGTGAATGTTCGCTTATTATTTATTTAACAATCACAGAAAATCATTTAACACTATTAAACCTAAACGTTAATGAGATTTACCTTCAAGGTCAACCTAATAGCCTCAAGGAATACTATTCTCTATCCATATGTACGTATAATTTTAAAAGCATTTTCTCTGAACTCCTAACCTTTGAGGAGTTGTA
Organism: Ochropleura plecta; assembly: GCA_905475445.1. Lineage (NCBI taxonomy): Eukaryota > Metazoa > Arthropoda > Insecta > Lepidoptera > Noctuidae > Ochropleura > Ochropleura plecta. The sequence continues at coordinate 3,962,622 of FR997735.1, forward strand.
CCTTCCATCATCGGCTCATCCATAGGAAATCATCATCAAACGCAAATAATTGAACAAACTGTATGATATTGTCTGAAACGTAACAGTTATATGCTTATAAATTGAGTGTTCTTCTCGATTTCCTTGGGATCCCATCATCATATGCTGACTAGATGACCAGAGTACCAATTTTAATATGTACCCTAACGAACAAAAAAAAGAATTACGCAAATCGGATTAGAAATGTTAAAGTTATCGACATACCAATATACAAAGTATCGTTAAAAGAACATCGTCCAAATAACATCGTCCAAATAACAATAATGCTTATAAAATAAAAACTACTTGACCAAACTGAAAGAAATTTTTATGGGACCATCTGGCAGCTATTTCGCGTCGAACAAAAAAGAATCACGCAAATCGGTCCATTAACCGCGGAGTAATCGATGTACATACATAGAAAAAAAAAACATACCGGCCGAATTGAGAACCTCCTCCTTTTTGGGAAGTCGGTTAAAAATTAGTTTAATGTACCTACACACGACGGCAGGTCAAACTATTATAACCTGATCTCTCTACTACGGTCAAGTTAAAATGGTTTTGTTTAGGTTGATGTGCTGTCGTGTGTACAGTATGCATGTTTGACAGCTTTGTGAATACAATTATTTCTGGTTTACACCCTGTATATCGATTTGCTTTCACAAATCGATGTACCCTACCCCTAAAAAACATGTGTTATTATTGAGAGTGTGCGAAGTGGGTGGTGGGGAACGGCAAATCGATCGTAGCGCACGACGTGGCAGAAATGTGAATTAATTCTGGGCTGTGATGTGTCAAATTGCTTTATTTTCATAACTTCCTTTATAATTTTAAGTAAAAACGTAAAAATTTGCGATATGGGTCACAGTACATGCTGTGTCGTAAATTGTAAAAACAATGAGAAAACAGTTCGTGCAAGTTTTATTCGTTTCCAACATCAAATTGGACATTACAGCAAAGACAAAAAAATGGATAGCTGCTGTGAAGAGAAAAAAGGAAGAAATTTAACCTAGTACACTATAATAATAATAATAAGCGTTCCAAAATTACAGTCCTTTTTTATTTGTTTTAGTGCTGATGGGTCCCCATGGCACCCAAAACGACATGATTATGCAAAAACGAAATATGATGCGAAATTTCGGGTATGATTTGCAACTGGCGGGAACATTTCTTCGAAATATCTACCTTTAGTATATTTATTTTTGACAAATTGTCGAGTGCTGGGTTTTCCCCACTGCTGTTCGCTGCTTGTTTTTGATAAGCTCTCTTCTGTGTTGATGTAATGTATCAAAGCAGCAACATGCTTACACTTGCCACTTTGGTTGTAAACACAGGCGCACTTAACATTTGTAACAACACGTTCATCATTTATCTAGAATTAAAATAAACAATAAAATAATTAATTTATGTAAGCTGACATGAAGCTAACTCAAATATACTATTTCTATAACTTGATATGTAGGTAGGTATGTACTCACATTTAATGATGTTTTGTAGGGAGTTTGTGTCACAGACGTTTGTCTTATGATCAGAGCTCTTATTAAGAAGCTTTTCCCGTTCGTTTAAAAAGGGAAAAAATTAGTATTAGCACAGCATGTGAGAGAAGTGGAAGAGCTTATCTTCCACTTCTCTCACATGCTGTGCTAATACTAATTTTTTCCCTTTTTGCTCAGTTTGAGGTTGGAAATGTATTTTATGCTTAATCGATTCAAATCCCGTACGTATTATAATATCCATATTTTTCACGAGGAAGAAAATCGCTAGGTATAATATACACACTCACTTTTTACACTATTTTTTTCAATTTCGTTGAAAAACTAGTCGAAAATCAATATCACAAAGATATCTTAACATCTAGTTAACATGATTTGAACAGATGACAAGTCCTGAATAGTTGTGGCCACTAGGGGCGCTGTCATCGCGCACACAACGAATAAATTTCGTTCTAAGATTAACTTGTATTCCTCATGTTAAGTTGTAAAATGTATTTGTTTTGATAAATAAATGGAAACCCAAATAAATAATAGTTTAAAAAAACTAACAAAACACGCTTTTATAGAAAATGTAACTATAAATTAGAAAATAAAATCTAATAAATTCGGATTAAGAATAGTGTAAATCCTTACTTCCTTACTAATATTATAAAAGCGAAAGTGAGTTTGTTTGTTTATTTGTTTGTTTGTTACCTCTTCACGCTTTAATGGCTAGGCAGCAGGCACCCAATTTCCCCATTTGTCTGATTAGTTATTGCGTCTTGTTCCTTATACTTACATATATGTCCCGACAAATCTAATACGCATTCTGTTATCATTTTATAATATCCATAATATAATTATAACCGTGACTTACCAAAAAACACTTCGTATTCACAACAAAACAAAATATTCAGGACAGAAATATCTATTTGTTTTGCGGCATATAAAATTAATTAATTAAGAAATTAATTAATCCTGGCGAATCTAATTAGGATAATCGGATATTTTGATCGGATTATTGCATTGTCATCGATCTTTGACAGGTGTGCAAAGTTTGAATTAAATCTGATCGTTCAAAGTAGGACAAAATCGAGCTCAAAGGGGTCGGTTACAAACATACAGGTGAAGCTAATAAAAGCGTGTTAAAAAAAATTGAACTTTTCGTCAATAAACTCGAAATTTAAATAATATGTCTAAATTGGGTATTCGAAGACATACTTTCAAATCCAACCAGTTAGTGACCATGAATTTATGAATGTCTGCTCACATTGCATGGGTATTTTTGTCTATTACAAAACCAGTTTGTACAAACTTCATAATTTCGACTAAGTTGTTAGCTTATTACTAGACATCAAACTAAACGCAATTGGATTTTTGCATATGCATATCCATAAAACACTACTTTTAATACTACTGCGTACTTTTTAGGTAAATTAGTTGACCCGTATATCAAAAGCTACTATCAAATCGTGCCTGAAAAGATTGTAGTATAAATTGCCTAAAGTTTAAGGGTGTAAATGATTAAATAATTTCCCCCGCTCTGGGCGGAGCGGGGAAATGTCAGACTTTTACTAATTAAAACCCACCCATGTTCCTTCTTTGCCCTTTATGTCCCCAGTCGCGGTATTTCTTTCGAACAACCCACAACCCCGGTAAGCGGTAGCCGTGGCAGTTCTTCTGCTATTTTTACACCTTATTTTTGCGGATGGGAAATCATCAAATAACTTACAAGTCTGACACACCCCCCGCTCCGCCCAGAGCGGGGGGTGTGTCAGACTTGTACTGACTAAAACCCACCCATGTTCCTTCTATTCTTCTATGTTCCGGGGCCACGGTATCTTTTTCAAACAACCCGCAACCCCGGCAACTTTTACACCTTTATTATCTAATCTACTCATTAATTATCTATAGTTGCATCAACGACGCTATTGTTTTGATGTAACAATACTTAGATAAACTTACTCATTCGCTGACTTCAAACGCGCTTTAAGCTAATAAAAAAAACATTTCGAACAACAGAATTTTTGAATTCATTTTCCTGCTTCGCGTCTATGCGTGTGCCCTTTCATTCGTCGCTAGTCAGCCGATCTGAGCGGACGTCTTAAACAATGGCTACTACAGTTTTACTCGCGCTGTTTGCGTCTGTGTTTCTCCGCGCAGTGTTGACATTACCGGTTGCGCAAGATTTAAAATCAGTGAACAACAGTGTGATTTTGAAAAGGTTTGAAAGAGATGTGGTTAGAGGATACTACAACTGTGGCCAAGGGATGGTTTGGCTTTTGGATCTACTGATTTGTGTGCCGATTGAAAAGTAAGTATTATCCTTTGCTATCCCCCAAAGTTTGTCGTCAAAAAGATTAAAGCAAATTCACTTTTAAAAGAAAATTTCGTAACCAATGTTTAACAAAGACTAAATAGCTTCTAACTAGAAGTCTTGTCATAGTAATTATAATTAGGATGCACTTTGTATATGTGTATTATATATTGTATTAGAATAATAAGTTTTTAAGATATTATTTTTAAATGATTTCAAAAATTGTTTCTTATAATTGAAAGTGTATGCTTCCGAAGGGTCCATATCAACTTTATCGATATTACTTCAGTCAATTTATATGTTTATTTTTATATATTAAATATTTTTTCTTCTTAAGTGAAATTAGGATAACATGCTTATAACTGTAAGTAGCAATAAAAATTCAATATTCGATAAGAATTTGGGTCAGTGGGTAGTCTTAGGGGTGTGTAAAATACCTTCCTACCACAACTCAAAAGGATAATTAATAAAAAAAACGTAGGGTCGAATTAAGAACCTCCTCCTTTTTTTAAAGTCCGTTAAAAATGCATGAAAACTAACTACCAAAAAAAACACTCAAAAGTAAGGCGGTGGTTCTTTTGTACACCCTATCACAATGTTGTCCTATTTAACCAAAAAATGGACTGGTAGAGAATGCCTTTTGGAATTAAGGTAGTTCATGTATGTAGTACTATTGTGCATAAAGTTCAAATAAATAAAAACCTCCCAGGATATAATTTCAAAACCTGATAAATAGCGTTTCGATATTAGTTCATCATAATTTATTTCGCAGAAACCTGTTGTCATAAGTCAAAGTTATTTTGTTAGTTGTAGACACACTAAATACCTATCTTTTTTAACAGATTCAGCAATTTCCGAAAATTAAACTAGTTATTAAAATCAGAATATTTCAGTGATTTCATCAACTTATTATTTTATTTTTTATATTTTACATATTTCTTATCATAACTAAATAAAAAAAAACGTCAACTTATTGTTATATTCTTTACAGGTATAAGGAAGCGAGCGCAGATGACTACGAGGAGATGAATGGGTCACAAGACGAGAGCAATACGTCGCATCCTATTAAAACGACGACCCAAGCTACCATGATGCCACATAATAGTCCAACGACCCAAGCGTACACGATGCCACAACCTGTACCCAAGTCGCCTCCTGACGGGACACCGCACTCTCCAACGAGGTCAACGCCTAAACCAACGTTGTCAGCCGACTCAACGACGCCAAGTCTGCTACCATTGCAAGTCACCAGTGCAGCGCAGACATCTGCATCTCCCACAACGAGGACAGCAATTTTATTGATGTTGTCCATTGCTCTGTTTTACCGCACAGTGTGATTGCTACCCATTTCACAAGTAATAACATATGTGTCGTCATTGAACATATTGAGTCAACTTAAGGACACTGATGGAATTTTAAGCAATAGTTAAGATTCGCAAGTGAAATGCAGTGTAAGTTTCATTAGTGATTTCAAAGCAAAAGAAGAGTTTATTTATTGATTTTGAGTTTGAACATGATTATAAAGAGAAATGTAGGAACTGATTACTGTTCTCATCGAATTACAGGAAACCACAGCATTCACTTTATAACTAGTTTAAAAAAAGTTCGGCAAGACAATCAAGTTTGAATAGATAAGAGATGAAATAGCAACAACAATAATCAAATGTAAGAGATAATTAAATTAAATTACATTTGACCAAATACAATTGGGGACATCGCAGTTTTGATTAATTAAAATCAGCTTTTTTCTCTATGTGCTGCTTATTTGGGAATATGTGGGTCTAATTTGAGAAATAAGACATAACTAAACATTAACAATGCATACATTCCCTATTATTATTTTACAAGCGGGCTCAAACCGAGCGGACAGGACTGCGGACATCGGAATCGGACAGATATCTTGATCCCTGTGTCCGCAACTGTCCGGTCCGGTGTTCCACTTTGTTAAATCACACTTAAACAACTTTGTTACCTTCGACGCATTAATTAAGTTTATTTAATTATGCTTTAATATTTATTGAAACTAGGTTTATGGAAATGTTTCTAGTCATTTTTTTTTATTGTTTATTTATTGTCCATATTTATTATCATATTTAGTATTACTGAATAATAGCGGGTTTTTCAATATTGTGTTAAACATAATTATATGAGATAATAAAATCTCGCGACGGTTTTTTGTCTATTCAGAATTCATTGACACTAATAGTTTTATGCAAGATTTTCCTGTTTTATTCATTTAAAAGAGTGCAGTTTAAAATCGTACAATACATGTTAGGATTATTATTATATTTAACCGACTTCAACAAAAAGAGTGAAATTTAAAAAAATTCACTCCTGTCGTCATCAATTTTGAAGATATGTTCGGGAAAGGTTATTTCAAAATGGTCTCATTTAATTTCGTATTTCGTAACAATGAAAAGATAACATGTTGATAGCATTATTAGAGAAGATTACATTACATTCCGCCTGTATATTTTTATATGGGGACCATACCATTCCGTTTATTATTTTTTTACATATTTCTCATTCAAAAATTAAAACAGAAAACATTTACAAAAATAGTAGCCCACGAAACAGGGTCCAAACTACCGGTGGTCAGGGTTCCAGAAAAAGCAACCTGCTAACAATACGAGCCGTGTCCAAGAGTACCGCGAGCCTTTCTGTATCAAACTTTTGATCCATCCTGCCTAACGAGAGCCTCCTTAGGTATTGGACGAGGCTCTTGGAAATTAAGCCATGGGCAGACACGACATTTATAGTTAACAGTTTAAAATTAATAAATGGCAACTAATTGCACAGAATATAAAATGTATTATAAAAAAAAGTTTTTGCAAAAATTAAACCTGACTATAAAAATCATGAAATGATTGATGTTTTGTTATTGTAGGTAGCGATTTTCTGTCCTTACGGATAAAACAATAGTAATTATTAATATATTGAATCTGTGATAAAACTTAGCATTAATAAAGTTATGTATGTAAGTAGGTTTTTATAGCAATATAGTAGTACCTCATGTGTCTATATGCCAATACAGGAAATTTTATGGATATACATATATTATGTCAATGAAATTGACATTAAAACAAACATAATCATTATGTAGTTTTTATGTTAATTTTGCTTTCAAAATCTGTTTTGCTGAGATATTGTATTAATTTTATAAATAATTTATTGTACCTGTTACTTACATTATTTTGGGTATTCAAAATGCCTATGTATAAAAAAATGTGATTAAAATATAATAATCATAAACTGTTTTTTTTTATTTTGTCATTTTACTATAATAAACTTATAGATGTTTCTATTCACAACCAGTTTGTAACGTTGTCATTTGTTTTAAAAATCATAGATTTGTTTTTTTTTCTACATTATTTATTGTAAATAAAAACTTTTTTGCCACAAAATATGTTTAGTTTTTTTTTTATTGTCATTTTGGGGTCAGAGCCCATTCGTCCCCTAAAATTCGTCCCCCAGCATAAAAGTTGTGGATTCGGCCCCTATATAGGTACCCATTGGTCTCCTGGTAGGGGACCAATTAATATTTTAATAAAAAATATTATTTTTAAGGTACCCATTCGTCCCCTCTAATATTTATACAATATAAGTTAAAGATTCGGCACCTATTCAGGTGCCTATTGGTCCCCTGAGATAAAATTAGCTATATTTTACATAAGAAATGGTTAACATAGTACACTTGTGAACAGTTTATTAACGGAATTAATTTAATAAATCATAACAGATCATTGAAAAAAGAGCTATGATGAATGATAATCCGTCATGATAATAATATAACCTGTCGATAGGCTTACGATGTAATATTTGTCTCTCTACGAATGGTTTGTTAAAAAAATTGGTTATAAAATAGATAAGGTGTTTTGTTTGTATGTTATGGCTGCCTCGGTGACATATTGGTTCTTGAAAGTGACTGCGAATACGAGACTGTTCAATGTGGTCTTTTATTAAATGAAGTTCGCCTAACGAAATAAACAATACTGTTAATATTATAATAATAATATTTTTAACATAATTGAATCGAATTATCTCATTTAAATCCTGGAATATGATTAGTATTATTATTGATGGTAATTCACTTTATGGTGTTATATTAGTATTGATATTTGGTTATTTGTTTGTACACTGGATGTAAATTAGTCTAAAATTCAGTTATTACTGGGATTTTATTTAAATAGTTACAAAGTTTTATTTTACTGCACAAAGATATTATAGTTATCATATATTTTGCTAAATATTTACAAATGTCCAAGAAACCAAAAGTTGATTAATTATTTTGAAGACTGACTTAATGCCTAGAGCCTAGAGGCATTTTATTAAACTTAATCTTATTTGAAATAAACTGATATCTACCGAATTACTATGTTTTTTATTTTACCCTTTTCTGCGCGACTGTACCAGGACTACCCAGTTGCAGTATACACATATACATGTACTTATATTAGAAGAATGAATAAAAATAAATATTCTTCAGGGGACGAACGGGCCCCTCAAAAGTTCCAGGGGACGAGTGGGCACAGGGTGCGAATCTTAGGGGACGAATGGGCTCTGACCCTCATTTTGTACGTGAATTTCCAGCTACAAACACTAAATGCTGCACGTACAAATATTTTTACATAAAAATTAAATCAATTAATACCACTCGGTATTTAGTATCCATCAATCACGGACGGCACGGTTGGCGCAGTGGCTGAGGGATCGACTGCTGCGCTGCGTGTCGCGGATTCGATTCCCGCACGGAACAAATATTTGTATGACCTACAGATAGTTGTTCCGGGTCTGGCTGTTTGTGTATGTGAGTTTAAATGTTTGTAGACGCACTCACGACACAGGCGAAATTCCTAGTGTGGGGCAACGTTTTTAAAAAAAAAACCAAAAAAAAAACAATTAATTAATCCTTGCCGAACTAAAAACCGAATATTAGTGGTCTCGATTATTTTTCAGGATTCCTGAAATCCCAGTTTCGTTATCATGCTTAATACGCTAAACTAGCGGTCAGAGGCATTTTCGTGAATCGGTTTCTTTTAGGCAAATGTGTACCGTCCTAGCCTGCATTATTCTTATTTCCAATATTACATTCAAAAACAAATATCACACGTGCTGCTTCAGAACACGTTTATAAACCTTATTTCAATTCTATCTTCTTCTTGGTTAGTGTAACCAAGATAAAACAATGAACCGGAATAGATATAATTACACGAAAAAGAAAGAATTTACACTAACTTAATAATAATAGTATAAAGAGGAAAGATTTGATTGTTTTTTTTTGTATTGAATAGGCTCCGAAACTACTGGACCGATCAAAAAAATTCTTTTACCATTACAAAACTACATTTTTACTGAGTGACAGCTATATAGAATAAAAACTTTAGCTTAAGAACATCACGATTTTATATGGTATCTATAAACAACAATATTCGTTGTAAAACTTGAAACACAGTCTGTTTCGTGATAACAACAGAATAATATGTGGTTTCACTGCTGAAGTGAAAGTATTGTGTGTTACACAAGAGCAAAATTATTTGCTCTATATCTCGTACCTTTGAATCCCTCGCATCTGCCCACAAGGGCGGATCCAACTTAGGGCACGCCACAATAGTGGCGGTAAGTTACCGTCACATAATCGGGCGGGAGGAAACGCCCGGGTGCCACCATGTTGTCTGCCCAGCTTGGGCGGAACACCGCCGTGCCCTCGTAGAGGAGATCGGCGGCGGCGATCTCTCGCGTCCGGCCCTGGATCAGTCCATGGTCCGGAGCGAGAGGGAATGGGAACTGGTCACCTCCTTCTGTGAAGCAGTCATGCTAGCGAAGGAGGTAGCCGGGCGTTTGAGGGAGAGAACCTCAAACCAACCCAGCCGCCGCGGGAGATGCCCCAGGCGCCGGGCGCCGCGAGACGACTCCCGGCCACCGTAGATGCTGGCCTGTGGACGGTGAGCAATGGGTAGCTCACCGTCCGTCCGTCTATTGACGACAGGCCGTGTCGACGGCGCGTTTGTGTTTCACACGCGTCTCATAGAGATGTCAGCAAAGCAGAGGGGCCTACCAGAGCCACCGCCTGCCGGGGTTGCGGGTGGTTTGAAAGAGATTCCGGGGCCTCGGAACAAAAAGAAGGAACATGGGTGGGATTTAGTCAGTAAAAGTCTGACACTCCCCCCGCTCCGCCCAGAGCGGAGGAAGATATTTGATGGTTTCCCATCCGCAAAAAAAAAGCCATTTGATTGGCTCGATTGTAAATGACGATCTGCAATATTAAGCAATATTAATTTATTATTATTATTTCTTAGACGCATCCAAGCAGTCCAAGATTTATAATTAACTCTTTTAGTTACTTATTTTCCTGTTGTTATGCGTATTGCATAGATATTTATTCACTTTACAACGTCACTCGGTTTTAAAGGTGGGAAATCTTAATGACCGAGCGACCATACAACGGAAATGATGTCGTAATTGGTGAATCCTTACTAATATTATAAAAGCGAAAGTGAGTTTGTTTGCTACGTATTCACACCTAAATAGCTAAACTGATTTTGATTAATTTTGGTACAGAGATTTTTGACCCTGGAGACGGACATAGGATATTTTTTTTTAAAAGTGAGATATGAGGGAGAAAAGGGAAAACTTACCTATGCTATTACAATAAATAAGGCGCAAGGTCAAAAACTACAGGTAGCAGGTACCTGTAAATCAGGAAAGGGGAACTGTGTGCGGGTAAAAGCTAGTGATGTATAGATGGGTGCCATGTGGGTGTGTGGTGATGGGCCCTCCACTCGTGCCACTGTGGGCCCTGGTACGAAACTAGAGGCCTTTTCTTTTTTAAGGGCGTCGTACCTCAAAAGGAAGAAATGGAACCCTTATAGAGTCACTTTGTTGTACGTCTGTCTGTGTTTGTCAAGACACTTTATCTCAAGAACGCGTGAAGGTATCAAGTTAAAATTTAAACCTCATACTCAAATCTATGATCTCTCTGTGCTCAATTAAATCAGCCTTCTAAGTCTACGCAGTCAAAAAGTATGTCGAAAGTTTGTACGGAACCCTTGGTGCGCGAGTCTGACTCGCTCTTTGCCACTTTTTCTTGTCTTTTAAACATAGTTACGCTATGACTTTTAAAGTTCGCTAAGATCCTTGAGTCACCTCTGCCGCGAAGGAGGTGGCAAGACGTTTGGGGAGAGAGCCTTACTTCCTTGCCGCCGTGGGAGACACCCCTCGAGAGCTACGGAAGACTACGTACGTAAGTACGGCCACCGTAGGCGCAGGCTAGTGGACGATGAGTAATGGCTCACCTTCTGTACGTCTTGTTACGACAGAGATGCCAGCATTAGTCATAGAGCCCGACAGGGATGATGTCTGCCGGGGATTGTTCGAAAGACGACATGGTTGGCGCAGTAGCTGAGCGATTGACTACTGCGCTACGTGTCGCGGGTTCGATTCCCGCACGGAACAAATATTTGTATGACCTGCAGATAGTTGTTTCGGATCTGGCTGTTTGTGTATAGGAGTTTAAATGTTTTTAAACGCACTCACGACATAGGAGAATTTTTTAGTGTGGGGCAATGTTTATTTTAAAAAAAGACTTACCGCAACCCCGGAACACAAAGAGCAAAAGAAGAAATATTAATGGATTTTAGTCAGTGTAAGACTGACACTCCCTCTCCACCCACAGCGGAAGAATTCATTCGATGATTCGCAATCCGCAATTAAAACTGTAGTTACAATCAACATAGATGGATACTTTCTTAGAGTATTCAGTCAAGAATTATAATTTAATATATTAACATATTTTCCTGTCGTTAAGCAGTGTAATACATACATAACTGCCTACTTTTCAACGTCATCCATTTCAAGGCGGAAAATGTTGATGACGAAGAGACCATCCTACAGAAATACGTCATTATTGGGGCGTCCCCACCTGGCACGACGAATGGACTGATCACCACAAAACTAGAGGACTTAGTACCTTTCTTTTTAGCCGACTTAAAAAAGGAGGAGGTTCTCAATTTGAATGTTTTTTTTCTGTTTTTTTGCTAACGCGATATTTCCGTCGATTGTGAGCCGATCTTCATATTTTTTTTTTCGAAGTCCCCAGGTTCTATATGAATTTTATCTATATTGCTTGTATATTTATGAGTTGTCTTTTACAATACATATTTGTTCTTCTAATGTAAATGGACGATATGTTAATACATATCACTTAGTGGCAATGAAAAATAAATTTAGATTCGGAAGTCAGTGTTTTTTTTTTTTGATTTATATATTTTTTTGACACCACAAAAAGTTTTTTTTGTTTGTCTTTTATTAAAAGACTTATGTGGGGTAAACTCAAACTCAAAGCATTTATTTCAATTATACCATTACAGGCACTTTTAAATGTCATAAAAACAAAAAAAAGATGTTGCTACAGTCCCAGTCACAAGACATACCTAATAACTTGTGAAAGTACTGTAGTTGCCCATTCCAAATCGTAGATCTCTATGGAGAAGAATGGGCAACAAACTGCCCTATAGCTGCGCAAAAACCTAAAAGTTCGCCCAGGTATTTAAGGACACACGTCATAAGCGGAAACGGCCATAGAGCTACTTGCATATGTACAATAGGCTGCATCGATTGGTTTACCCCCTTTATTTTCGAATGGAAATTCATCAAATGATGATGTTATATCTGTAACCTATCCATGTTCCTTCTTTTGCCCGAGGTATCTCTTTCGAACAATTCGCAACACCGGCAGGTGGATAAGTATCCACCTGCCGGTGTTGCAGGGGGTCCCTTGAAAGACAATTTAAATACAACTCATCATCATCATTATTTTCCTGCCCTTGCCCCATTCTATTTGGGGTCGGCGCAACACGTTTTCTTCTTCCATTCTCCCTTATCAGACGTCAAGGCATCGTTTACTCCTTTCTCCTTTATATCATTCCTTACACAATCCATCCATATTTTCTTTGGCCTTCCTCTCCACTAATTTTAATACAACTGGGGTAACGAATTGATGCAGACCATCGCACACAACATTCAACATTCGCCTCCATTATCAAACATTGTTTTCATCAAACTAATTAATACTGACAATCTTAAAAATTGCTAGATCAACAAATCAGACGACAAACATAGATTTGACTACACGGTTGGCGCAGTGGCTGAGCGATCGACTGCGGCGGTGCGTGTCGCGGGTTCGATTCCCGCACGGAACAAATATTTGTATGACCTGCAGATAGTTGTTTCAGGTCTGGCTGTTTGTGTATGTGAGTTTAAATGTTTGTAAACGCACCCACGATACAGGAGAAATCCTAGTGTAGGCAACGTTTTAAAAAAAATAAAATTAATTAATTGTGAAGTTCAGATTCTTAATTTGTACGGTTCCATTTCTAAATATTTGAAAATGGAACCATTATGTTCTTAAAACGTTACGTTCAGTGACGTATTACGGTGCCGACATAATATAATTTGAACAAATGAGGTACTCGTAGCTGTAAGTGCTGTGACACATCACATTTCTGACGCTATAGAGAATTCCCCCTTTATAAGTCGCGAGCGCACCGGCATAATCTCATTCGTTGCTAGACAGCAGACAAGAGCAAACGTTTTTACCTCACAAAATGGCGACTACAGTTTTGTTTGTGTTGCTCGTGTCTGTCCTTTATCAGACAGTGCTATCACTACCAGTTAAAAGTATTTCGCAAGTTAAATCTTCAGTGGAATCACCAACCAGTGTAGACATGGATACAACTAAGAAGGTTGTCAATACTGTGGCAATTCTAAGTCGTAATGCAGAAACTGAAGAATTGAAAAGTCTAGAAACTGTTGATCGGGTTTTGCCAAGATCAAAACGACAGGTGATTGATGGACAGCACAACTGTGCTGAAGGGATGGTGTGGTTCTGGAATATGTGTATCACACGTGAAAAGTAAGTCTTTTGTTTATTCTGTGTCTTTGTCGTCCTTATGCTGGACGGAGGCTATCTCTAATCCGAGCAGTTGTTTTTAAACAGAACATATAATTTATTGGTAGTTGAAGGAGTCAAGTATATTTTTGTTTGAATAGTTAGTTTATTTTATATAAATTAGTTTTAAATTTGATTTTTCTCAAATAAAAATTGAAATTTGACGCTTCATAAATGTGAATAAATTATCTACATGATTGTGTTGTAAATTTTGTATCCAAAACATTTTTTTTATCGATTTAGTAAAGTGTTGGGTTTAACCAGTTTGTTGAACTTTAATTTTTGTTGCTAGAGTAAGTTTGTAAATCTTCTATTTTTATTTCCAGACAATATGTATTAATTTATATTTTGTTTCTTCCAGGTATAAACAATTAACAGATGATTACGATGAAGAAATTTAAAATCCTTCCCTTCTCCTTTGTTGAAAATCTCGTTTATGGATTGAAAAGTCTTACTTCATGAACACTCTTCTCTATACCTATTGATACAGGGATTACCTCCAACGCATAAGTTAGGTTTATTTAATTTAGCTGTAATTGATATTTATTGAATCTAGTGTAAATGTAATGTGTCTAGTCTAGTCATTTAAAACGTTTTTTCCTTACCCAAAAGTGAGTAATAGAAATCGTCACCAAGAAACCCGAACTGATTTACAAAATTTTCCTGGTTTTTTGTTCGAGAGATTATAGGGAAAGATCAAACAATATTTATTTGAATAACTAGCTTTTTCCCGCGGCTTCCCCACAGTTCCCCTTTGCTGATTTGCAGGTACCTGCTACTTGTAGTTTTTGCACTAGCGCCTTATTTATTGTAATAGCAAAGCTAAGTTTTCTCTTTTCTTCCCTCTTTCTCATTTTTTTAAGAAAAAAGTTAGCTTTTGTCCGTCTCCAGGGTCCCAACTATCTTTGTACCAAAATTCATCAAAATCGGTTTAGCCATGTAGGCGTGAAGACAACAAACAAACAAACTCACTTTCGTTTTTATAATATTAGTAAAAATTTTGCTCTTCAAACGATGGGACACTTGACATTATATCCAGTCTGTTATGCAAGACTAAAATAGTTGCTTTGGCAAAATCATAATACGAATTAATAATATGAATTACGTTCAAATTCTTAAAAAGGTCACAGACGTAATTTTGTGATTGTCACTTTATAACCATTTTACGATTTTTTTTATTTATTTATATTACAGACTACAATGTGGTCCAGTGTGTTAGTAACAATATGACTTAGCCTATGTTAGTACTTAATAACTAGAAGAGATCGAGTGCGATAAGTTAGCCAGCCCATATTAGCGCACTGTCTGCCCGGTCAGCTATCGATTGCATTTTTAGAGGATTCATATTATCCTATTATGATTCTGCTTATTCGACCATTTTAGACCCCTTCTGTTGTTTGTACAACACATGAGCTAAAGGGACCTGACGGGATAGATGGTGCTAGACACCCTGTATAGCTCCGTCTCTTTCCCTCAGTGGAATAAGTTCTGATTTAAGACGTCATGGTAGGGTAGCTGGACTCAATTTAGATTGTCATCGAACCGCTCAGAGAATTACAGGTTGTTTGTGAATGTGAGTTTAAATGTTTGTTAACGCACCCACGATACAGGAGAAAATCCTAGTGTGGGGCAACGTTTTACATACAAAAAATAATCAATTAATTATTTTATAACATTCCTTTGTATATAGCCGTTTTGTCTGACTTTCTCGTCAAGAATTTATCTTTAGAGAATTGCCTAATTATTACGTATTTTATAAGAATGTACTTAGATTTAAATTATTTATAAAAAATATTGAATCTGTGATAAAACTTGATGTTTAAAGTGATACCTAAGAGTAAATTAATATGTTGTTATTGACAAAAAACCGGTACGGTTGGTAACTTAAATATATATCTATATATAGTATTATGCTAATTTAATTATGCTTATTTTACATTCAAATTAAATAATTTTCCCAAAGGACGTAAGTATTCATTTTATCAATGTTTTTTTGTACCGGTTATAATGGGCATAATTGTATTTTAGAATAATCATAATAATATGATTAAACTTTGAATAAAAAAAAACTATTATTATTTTTGTATTAAGAAGTTATGTTTTCAAACTTCATAAAATGAATTATTTTACTAAGTTTGTGAAACTCTCTCAAAATGTATATTATGTAATGTATGAAATCCTTTAAAATATATTTTGTATTTATTGCTAAATTATTTTACAGTGACGACAAGTTGTAGCCTTTTGATTTTTTTTCAAACACATAAATATATTTATTACATTTGTACAAACATGTTATTTATTCTTTTACATCTGTGTAAATAAACATAAAACGAAGAATGCGTTATTTTTCTGATTTGTACCTAAAATCAAGTGTACTCAACACTTAACGTACTAACTCCTTACTAATGTTATAAAAGCGAAAGCGAGTTTGTTCGTTACTTCTACACGCCTAAATGGCTAAACCGATTTTGATGAATTTTGGTACAAAGATAGTTGGGGCCCTGGATAGGCAATATTTAATAAAAAAACTTTTTTTAGAAAGAAGTAAAAAAAGGGAAAACGTAGCTTTGCTATTACAATAAATGAGGCCCAAGGGCAAAAACTATAGGTAGTAGGTACCTGCAAATCAGGAAAATGGAAACTGTGTTACTTCGAATTTAACGCGAGCGAAGCCGCAGGCAAAAACTAGTAATCAATATAAGTCTGAAATCGTCTTCAGCAAGCGTGGTGATCAATGCTCATGCCTTCTCTGTTTGAGAAGAGGCCTTTGCCCAACCGTGGAACAGTAACCATGGCAACCAAGCAAGCATGGCATGAACAGAATAAGGTGCATGCTCATTAGACAATGATGACGAGGATATTATCAATGTTTTGTAAGTAAATAAATAAAAATCTTGGGACAACTCACACACGGTCATCTGATCCCAAGCTAAGCAGAGCTTGTGTTATGGTAACCAGACAACTGATATACATACTTATATAATTTATAAATACATACATATTATAGATAAATCACACCCAGACACAGAACAAACAATCATGCTCATCACACAAAGTTTGTCCTGGGTGGGAATCGAACCCACGACCTCCGGCTTAGCAGTCAGGGCCACTAACCACTAGACCAACAGGCCCGTCAAAGGTGCATGCTCATTAGACAATGATGACGAGGATATTATCAATGTTTTGTAAGTACCACACACTCTACCAAAAAGCAACGTAATTCTGCGGTTAATGCCAACCACACAGCGGATTACAAGGAAAAGTAAGTAGGGTACTTCGATGGTGACGAAGACGGTTCGACGGTTGGCACAGTAACTGAGCGATCGACTGCTGCGCTGCGTGTAGCGGGTTCGATCCTCGCACGGAACAAATATTTGTATGGCCTACAGATAGTTGTTTCGCGTCTGGATGTTTGTGTATGTGAGTTTAAATGTTTGTGAACGCACCCACGATACAGGAGAAATTCCTAGTGTGGGGCAAAAGAAATCCTCAGAAAAAAATACCTGCAACTACAATCACGCATAGGTATCGTTTGTGCGAATGACCGCGAATGACGTCACGGTAAATTTCATACGCAGGTGTAAGGACAATAGCATTTTCTTTAGTTGCACAATAATTAAAACAGCTTACTCACAAAGCGTGGATTTATGAATGAATGTCTGTTATTCTTTCACTAAAAACTACTGAACGAATTCGTATGAAATTTGTCACTTAGATAGTTTATAACCTGGATAAACATTAAGCTTTCTTGTTATTTATTAAAACTACACATGTACAAAAGTGGTATATAGGCGGACTTAATGCCATAAAGCATTTTCTACCAGTCAATCTTTTGGTTAAATACGACAACATTGTGATACGGTGAAAAAAATATTTTAAAAAAAACTAACTTATATACTGATACAGATAGAACACATATACAAATATTAAAACGCCAGGGCCTCAAAGAGATTCCGCGCCCCCGGAACATAAAAGGCAAAAGAAGGAACATGGGTGGGTTTTAATCAGTACAAGCCACTCTTCCCCGCTCCCCCCAAAGCGGGGGAAGTTATTTGATGATTTCTCATCCGCAAAAAAAAGTCCTCGCATCTGATTTTGCACCGTAGTGCATTAACTCTTAATAACAATGGATGGTTTGCGTGAGGCCAGTAAAGAGGTGTGTAGTGACATCGTTTTAGTCAGTAAAAGTCTGACACTCCCCACCGGCCCGCCTGGAGCGGGGGAAATTTTTGATGATTTCCCATCCGCAAATAAAGGAGGTATCTACCAGAGGAGCCTGCTAGAGTCACTGCCTGCCGGGGTTGTAGATTGTTCGAAAAAGATACCGCGGATCCGGAACACGAAGAACAAAAGAAGGAATATGCATGGGTTTTACCCCTGAATACTGAAACGTCACTCAAAATTCAAGTACCACTTAGGGGCCATCCATAAAGTACGTCACATGTAAAGGGGGGGGGAGGGGGTTGACGCAATGTGACATGGTGTGACAAGGGGTGGAGGGGGGGTCCTAGTTTTGTGACATCACATTTCAAGTATAATAAATTAAATCGCGAAATTTGAAATATTAAATTATTTTTTAGTTTTCTCTATAAATTAGATTTTTAGATGTAAAATTGCAAATTTGTGACGTCACACTAGGGAGGGGGGGGTCTCACAAATGTGACCACCTGTGACAAGGAGGGGGGAGGGGTCTAAAAATCACGAAATTCGTGTTACGTACTTTATGGATGGCCCCTTATATTTAACAGATACTCAAAAGTGACGTTTGACAATACGAAATCTAAAGTTTAGGAGCTGCTCAAATGTAAAGCAGCCCTTAAATTTTGAGTGACGTTTCAGTATTCGTGGGTTAGTTAGTCAGTTAAAGTCTGAAACTCTTTTGCGCTCCGTCCAGATCGGAAGAAGTTATTTGATGATTTCCCATGCGTAAAAAGGGGGGTACCCAATTAACGCACCCAATTTTTTTTTTTTTAAACGTTGTCTCACACTAGGTATTTCTCCTGTATCGTGGGTGCGTTAACGGAACAACTATCTGTAGGCCATACAAATATTTGTTCCGCGCGGGAATCGAACCCATGACACGCAGCGCAGCAGTCGATCACTCAGCCACAGCGCCAACCGTGTCGTCAAAATTGTACCTTAAGTCCCTCTAGTAATGGGAAGCGGTCACCACCTTCTGCGAAGCAGTAATGCTAGCAAAGGAGGTGGCCGGGCGTTTGAGGGAGAGAACATCTGCCCAACCCAGCCGCCGCGGGAGACGCCCAGGGCGCCGGGCGCCGCGAGACGACTTCCGGCCATCGTAGATGCGGGCCTGTGGACGGTGAGCAATGGGTAGCTCACCGTCCGTCCGTCTATTGACGACAGGTCGTGTCGACAGCGCGTTCGTGTTTCACGCGCGCCTCAAAGAGAGTCAGCAAAGCAGAGGGGCTTTGCAGAGCCTCCGCCTGCCGGGGTTGCGGGTTGTTCGAAAGAGATACCGCGGCCCCGGAACGTAAAGGGCAATAGAAGGAACATGGGTGGGTTTTAGTCAGTACAAGTCTGACATCCGAGCTCCGCCCAGAGCGGGGGAAGTAATTGGATGATTTCCCACCCGAAAAAAAAAAAAGTCCCTCTATTTTTATGACGTTCATCATGCCTGGTCCACGTATCTGTTATTACGTCATTACCTTCATGTGGTCAATCGGTCGGTATAGTCACTACGTAACATAATTAAGTTTTTCCGCTTGTGAGACTATTGTGACGTTTAAAGTAAATATATGAATTATAAGTTGAATAACAACAGGAAAATATGTAAATGTAAAAATGCACTGATCTAGTCACTATGTTATAATTACGTTTTTATATTTGTTTTGCTGTAATTATTTAGTACAAGAGAAAGCCCATTTTATAAAAATACCGGCCAAGTTCGAGTCGGACTCACGCACTTAGAGTTCCGTACTAACTTGCGCCATAAACGGTCATATCTTTTTATTGCGTATAGTGCAGTACAGTGAAAAGATGAACGGATTGATAAGGAATGATATGACGGAGAAAGGAGTAAATTATGCCGTGATGTCTGATAGGGGAGAATAGAAGGAGAAAACGTATTGCGCAGACCCCAAATAGAATGGGACAAGGGCAGGAAAATGGTGATGGTTACTTTAAAATTTAATATAATGTATTTTAATTAATTCATGTCAGTATTATAAATCAGCATTGATAGGATCTGTTTGTCATTTCAATTAAGATTTGCTACACAAGTAAGTGCTAATCGTCAGTTTATTTCATTTATTTAAGAATTTATGTACACACAAAACATATTTTGATGACACGGTTGTTGCAGTGGCTAAGTGTTTGATCTCTGCGCTACGTGGCGTGGGTTCGATCCCCGCATGGAACAAATATTTGTGTGGCCCACAGATAGTAAGTTGTTTTGGATCTGGCTGTTTATGTACTTGAGCTTAAATGTTTTTAAACGCACCCACTATACAGGATAAATTCCCAGTGTGAGAAGCACCATTAAAAAATATATATATATTTTAAGAAAAAATACATAAAAAGTAAAGAGCTGGAGAGAGAGGTACCGCTTATTTCATTTAGATATCTATTTAAGCATACCTGCGATAGGACAGATTGATAATAAATTAAGCTCTATCTTAATCAAACATAATAATATCAATATAGAATAAACATACCAAAAATGTAAATTTACATAAATACATTCTAAAATAATATTTACCATATCAACGTTTAATGGAGAGGCAATGTTCTTAGACTATACTACTACATTGCAACAATCGGGCATCACATTTTGGACCTCAACAGTCAACACCGCCAATGAACTTAATAACCACTACCCGCAGCCTAATACTATGTATTAAAAATCAGGGTCCCGTACAGTCAATTTCGAAAGAGAGATCATCAAAAAACCCAAGGGCAAAACAAATACTTGTACAAAAAATCTTGTATACGGGTTATTCCGTTTTGCAAAACCAGTTTGTTAAACTAATTCTGCATTCGTTGCATGGTAGACTAAATTATATTTAATCATATATATCTATATATTACAACGTAAGTAAAATGTCTACTATTATAACCGACTTCTAAAAAAGGAGGATTGTATGTAATGCATCAGCATCTTTGTACATTGATGAACGTGATTCATCCATTTTATTTTGGTAGAGGCAACCTGGACTGTGATCTCGTTTAAATTGTTTCAACTATTTATGAGATTCATAATTTTTTTTTTTGGTGATGGTTTCTATAACCTCTAGCGCGGCTGCTACTTAAAAAAAGGGTAAAAAGCAAAACCTCATTTTCAAACATTAATCATGGACTTTCAATTTTTTTTTTCGAATGTCGGTTCATTTGTGTGTTTCATTGAATTTTTCTATAAATTATCCCAAGTAAAGTTATTTTGAAGTCGGATTTCTTTTCCTTTATAAAAAGTTTTGTCATTCATTTTTATTTAAAAAAAAATAGTTTTTTTTGGATCTATCTATAAACCCCATTTATTCATTCATCTATGTCGTATAGGCACCCACACAATTCGAACAGTCACCTTTCAAATGTGTTCTTATTTCAAAATACCCGTTTCGGAACTAAACGTCATGAGGCCACCGACAAAACAGGTTATGTGCGAATCAAACTTAATATCATGACGTTTATGTTAAACTAGTAGCGTGTTACAAATCTTACGACGTCGCTGGTCGTTCCCATGTGCGTCTGCGCACATGCTCATATATAAGCGGGCTCTTAAGGCCAGAAAACCAATCTTACTCACAAACGTTGAAGCGAGCGCACCTGCACAAGATGGCAAATACAGTTTTAATCGCATTTTCCTTATGCTTACTGCTATGCAGAGTTTTCTCAAAACCTGTTACTTATGATTCGGAATCAGTGCAATCTTCAAATAACGTGATTGACATTGATGCTGTGATAGTATTGCGTTCTGAAGTTGATGGTGAACTTGTCGGAAGAGTGGATAGTGGTGGTGTACTGACGCCGAGTTTGACTCACAGTGTCAAAAGCCTTAGACGAGTCAAACGTGAAATGATTCGAGGAAGCGAGTGTCCCTCAGGGCGCATTTTTTACAAGCATAGATGCTTGACATTTGAAATGTAAGTTTTATGCTACTTTTATTGATAAAAATGTTTCTCTTTTATTGATAAAAACCCAGATTTCTATCTTACTTGCCACTCCAACATCACTTCTTGTATAGTCACAATTATCATAAGGAAAATTGAAACACGGAAAACTGGTTTAAACCAATTACGACAATATAATATTGTAAATTGTTGTATTTAAATCTATAAATATCTTAATATATGGATGTTTGAAATATTAAAATAGCATATTGATAAATAGCAACAAAATCAAATAATGCAATCAAAGAGTTACGTCAAAAGGCTAATAAACACACCGCGCATTCCTTAAACAAAACGTATTATTGTTACTGAAACCATTTATTTCAATAAGACAACAGGCACTTTTGAATAAATAGTAATAATAACTTCGACTTCGTACAAAAAGTTTTACTCCTGGATACGGTTCATATTGTTAGGAGATACCTTTCTCTGGAGCCCGGTAGCTTAGACCCTGTTTCGATACCGGTGGCCTACTATTTTAAATGTTTTTTTTTTTACTTAGAAATATTTTTTAGATACTAAATGTGTACAAATCAATAAACGAAATTATAACTGTAACTAATGTTATGCTTTCTTATCTTTACAGGTACGAAGAACTAGTGGAATTAAAATAGCAAAAGATTGAAGATGAAGAGAGAGTAATATATGATCTCTCGTCTTAAACTCTTCTCAAATCTTTTCTATTTGAAAATAGACAAGGATCAGAATGCCTCTTCTAGTGTTCTTACTCCGGGACAATATCATCTGCCTAGCCTATTCCCAGGTATGTTGGAGTCAGCATCCAGTCTGAATACGGAGCGATTGCCAATCTGACCTCCATAACCCAGTTAGTACTGGACATTATGATACCCCTTTTTTTGCGGATGGGAAATCATCAAATAACTTCTCCCGCTCTGGGCGGAGCGGGGGGGAGTGTCAGACTTGTACTGACTAAAACCCGTCCATGTTCCTTCTATAGCCCTTTACGTTCCGGGGCCGCGGTATCTCTTTCGAACAACCCGCAACCCTGGCAGGCGGTGGCCCTGGCAGGCCCCTCTATTTTGCTGACATCTCTTTGAGGTGCGCGTGGAACACTATTGCGACACTATTGCCGACGACACGGCCTGTCGACATTAGACGGACGGACGGTGAGGTACATTACGATACCCCTTGGTAAGACTTTCGGGGCACTGACTACCTCTAAGATCTTTAATTGACAGCCGGGACCAACGGCTTAATTAATGAGAGAAAACTCAGTATGTAAGGGGCGGTCACCCATCCACAGACCAGCCTAGACAAGAGCGGCTTTAAATGAAGAATGACCCACGGATTAGTTCATTCTAAAATGAACTAAAGTATCTGGAAGTGATATCAAGAAGGCGTTACCTAGATGTAATGTGAACCGAAATATCGTCATCTTCATCAACCACGGCGTATTTAACCCACTGCAGAGGTTAGGGCTCTCTTTGGTTGCGCTAAGGTCTAAGTTCCTGTGACAGCAGCGTACATTTCATCCATTCAGCGCGGTGGAAAGAAAATGTTATCCGTACATCTCATCGCTGGATACCTTACACTTTTGTTTCCCAAACATGGACGCCACTCGGCCACAGCTTCATGTGCTCTTCATCACATTGTATTGTTTCTTTTGTTCAAATAAACGATATTTTAATTATTTTCTTTTTTTTTAAATTTAAGTGCTTCAAAAATATTCAGACAAAATGTTACGAATGAAAATTCAAAGACATTAATGCGCAAACAAAAGGGCATTAATGTTTAATGATTTGGAAAGTGCCAACGTATCAAAGCAATTTTATTAAATACTAGCTGTGCCCAGCGGTTTCACCCGCTGAGGTTTAGGGGTATGAAAAATAGATGTTGGCCGATTCTCAGACCTACTGAATATGCATATAAAATTTCATAAGAATCGGTCGAGCCGTTTCGGAGGAGTACGGTAACTAACATTGTGACACGGAAATTTTATATATTAGAGATTAAATATAAAAACAAACGAAGTTTAGTATTTGTACTCAATTCCTAATTGATAGCACGCAGTTTTCAAAATTCCGTAGCTAAACGACTAAAACGTTTATTATATATTTATTTAAAAATAGTTATTTAACGCGTAATCCTTACTAATATTATAAAAGCAAAAGTAAGTTTGTTTGTTTGTTACGTCTTCACGCCTTAATGGCTAAACCAATTTTGATGAATTTTGACACAGAGATAGTTGGGATCCTGGAGACGGATATAGGCTAATTTAAAAAAAAAAACTGGGAAATGAGGGAGAAGGAGGGAATAAAAGGGAAAACTTAGCTTTGCTATTACAATCAATAAGGCGCAAGGGCAAAAACTACAGGTGCCAGGTACCTGCAAATCACAAAAGGGGAACTGTGTTACCCCTAATTTAACGCGAGCGAAGCCGCGGGCAAAATCTAGTGTTATCACAATTTTAACAGTTTGATTAAAAAATTGAATTTTTTTTAGGAAAAATATATTGCTGATTAAAAAATCGATGGCCTTACCCGCTTTCAACAAACGTCAATATAAACATTACTTAGATATAGACAAACTCTAAAGCTTTCTCAATCCAAAGGATAGATCACTATGGAGAATCATTTAGTATACCCAGCTCTTTCCCAACTATGTTGGGGTCGGCTTCCAGTCTTACCAGGTTCACCTGACTAACAGTATTTTACATAGAGTGACTGCCTATGACCTATGACCTCCACAACCCATTTAACTGACTACCTGGAACGACTGTCACAAATCCGCGGACCAACCTAGGCTAGTGTGGCTTAAGATAATATAATATGATGGAGAATAATGGGCAAGAAATTCCATGATGTGTTCATGGAATTTCTTGTTGATTCAATGTTGATTAAATGTTATTCTTGTTATTTGTATGGTGTACATAATAAAGAATATTCTATCTATCTATCTAATTAGACAGGCTTTATTCCTTGACAAAAATCTGCTGACCTACCTTCCAGTACAGCATACACTTAATATACCTTTCAAACAAAATAAACCGCATTAAAATTGGATCATCCGTTTGGGAGCTACGATGCCACAGACAGACACATACACATTTACACACACACATGCACAGACACGTCAAACTTATAACACCCCGTCGTTTTAGCGTCGGGGGTTAAAAATCAAAAACTAGCGACATCTATTCAGCGGACCTGGAACTACAATGTTTCCCGTTTCAACCATGACTTGGCTCAACAACAAGGAAGTGAAATTAATAATATCTGACTAATTTGTGAACGTGACTTTCTTGTTGAATCATAGATGGCGTTAGTGAAATGGAATAAAACTTATTTTTGTAATGGGTTTATTTATAGTACACTAGCTTTTGCCCGCGGCTTCGCTCGCGTTAACTTCGGGTTGACACAGTTCCCCTTTCCAGATTTACAGGTACCTGCTACCTGTAGTTTTTGCCCTTGCGCCTTATTTATTGTAATAGCAATGCTAAGCTTTCGCTATTTTCCCTTTTTCTCCCTCATTTCTCACTTAAAAAGAAATAGCCTATGTCCGTCTTCAGGGTCCCAACTATCTCTGTACCAAAATTCATCAAAATCGGTTTAGCCATTTAGGTGTGAAGACGTCGAAGGTTTTATTTTTTACAAAAAAGATTTTTATTTATTGACCTATATACAATCCCGCCTTATAAGTCCCAAAACATATTATATTTAATTTTAAGCTAGTATTGTATTTTGTATTGTAGAGATTAGGACTATAAACTGCTATGCTCATGTAATATGGTATCTCAGTTGGGCAAGATGCCAATAACATATCGTGCATCCTACACAATCCTTAGAAGATAATTTTATCTTATAATTATTGAAGATGTATAATAAATGTTTTCTGAATGTATTGGTGTTTTTTTATTCTCTCTTCTTTTAAAGGTGCCTTTTGTCTCTCATTCGAACAACCCGCAACCCCGGCAGGCACTACCCTGGCAGGCCCCTCTGCTTTGCTGACATCACTTTGAGGCGCGCGTTTTGCGCGTACATTGGGCCTATTTGGCGCAGCCGTGAGACACAGAATAATTTTCTTCTTTTACGTTAATTTTTAAGTTATTATCAATTTTAAAATTACTTTTCATTTTGTTTTTTTTTGTCTGATATTGTATGCACTATTGGCGTGTGCCAAATTAATTATTAACAATTATAAACGAAAATTAAGAACGCGCCGACGACACCACCTTTGGTCACTAGACCGACGGACGGTGAGCTACCCATAGCACCGTCTCCGGACCCGCGTCTACGGTGGCCGGGAATCGTCTCGCGCCCGACGCCTGGAGCGTCTCCCACAGAACAGAGGCTGGATACACCTCTACGAGGACACAGCATCGTCCTCCAGGCGATCGCCACACTGGTAAAGGTGTCTACTGCATGCAGGATATAGGATGTCGAGCCTTCGAGTCTTCGACGGTGCGACTCTGGGCATGATAAACGTGTCAGATCTCGACACGTCACTTATAGAGGCTCTCTATTTTCTCTACAAGTATAAAATTTAAACACAACCAAAGCCATTTACGATCATTTTTTGAAATAACATTAAAAACTACTGTTTAATAATGTAACCTTACTTTTACCGCACTTCATATAACTAGATTCCTGGATAGCCAAACTTCACAATGATTTTCTGTGAGGTGTTGTTAGTATATCCTCTTACAGTCTACGCAGTCAAAAGATGGCTGTTTATATCGTAAGTCTCTAAGGAACCCTCAGTGTCCGACTCGCACTTGCCTGGTATTATTTTATTATTCGTCTTAAATATCTCTAGACTTTAAAAAAATACGTGTGGCACTCGGGGACTGCCGCGGTCTGCTATTGCATAGCATTTTTTATCAACTTATGCAATAAATAAAAACAATCTAAATAAAATATTTAAAAAGTACTTCCAATGAAAAGAAGTCGCAAAAAGAAACATTTTTTATCAACTTAGACAATAAATAAAAAACTAAATATAATATTTAAAAAGTACTTCCAATGAAAAGAAGTCGCAAAAAGAAAAACAAGACCTTTGGTTTGATGTTTGATCCAGCGTAATGTCGATTGACTATCCGATTCTCTACCAAACATGCTATTAGAAAATTAGAATCGGGATTGAAATAACTGACCGTATTGTGTAAACGACGTTAGACAAGCCTCCTCCGTGCCCGTCGGAGTGGGGAGCGTCATGTTTTTCTTCGTTACGGAATTTCTGGATTCGGTCCCCGCGCTCAAGGCCCGCGATAGAAGCTATGCAATAGCTTAAAAATCAAACGTTGGCCCACACTAGGAATTTCTCCTGTATTGTGGGTGCGTTTACAAACATTTAAACTCACATACACAAACAGCCAAACCCGAAATACAAATATTTGTTCCGTGCGGGGATCGAAACTGCGACACGCAGCGTAGCAGTCGATCGCTAAGCCATCGCGCCAACCGTGTCGTCAAATTTTACCAATACATATCACATAATTACCAACCTTCCTTATATGTACCATTTTTTTTCTCTATTTAAATAACTTGAGTATTTGAACGTCATTGTAAACCAGCCTGCACGTTTTAAGATTGGGCTTAAGTTACGTCAAAACCTCTAAGTTACTCCAGCTGTTGATAGGCGGGAACCGTTAATTAAGAAATATAAAATGATAGAACTTTGTAACGCTAATACCTCAATGGCGTCATATAGTCCAATTAAATTGAAGCGTTTTAATCTTAATGCTTTGCGGAAAATATTAATAGTTTTACATGTCAAAATTAATACAGGCTTATTAATTTCATAAAACCACGGTGACGTATTTGATATCATATCGATATACAATGTGTCCGGTCACGGACTAGCGATATTCTATGTACTTATATATAACAAACATTCTAGAACTGAAATTTATTGATTTACAAAAAAAACTACCATTTTATTTTCACAAAAAAGGTTACAAAACTTTCGTTGATTTGCATATTTTTTTGGACTTTAATTTTGTTTTCTAAAGTTACGAAAATGTAAGCTCATCATTTCTTAATTTAAACGATAGACAATATTGTTGCCCTCTGAATAAACTTATTTTCGTCTCAGTAAGACCAAAGTTTTGAGAGATGATTATGATTATTTTTTGTACACGCATAGAGAATATCTCAAAATGGCTGCCAAAAAGCGGGGAAGTGAATTATACCAAAGTGTGTATCGTAATCCTTACTAATTCCCTACTAATCCTTACTAATATTATAAAAGCGAAAGTGAGTTTGTTTGTTTGTTACCTCTTCACGCTTTAATGGCTAAACCGATTTTGATGAATTTTGGTACAGAGATAGTTGGGAACCAGGAGACGGACATAGGCTATTATTTTTTTAAAAAGAGTGGGATATGAGGGAGAAAGAGGGAAGAAACGAGAAAACTTAGCGTTGCTATTACAAATCAATAAGGCGCTACCGAATTTAACGCGAGCGAAGCCGCGGGCAAAACCTAGTAATATTATAAAAGCGAAAGTGAGTTTGTTTGTTACCTCTTCACGCTTTAATGGCTAAACCGATTTTGATGAATTTTGGTACAGAGATAGTTGGGAACCAGGAGGCGGACATAGGCTAATTTTTTTTAATGCGCTAGGGCAAAAACTGCAGGTAGCAGGTACTGTGTTATACCGAATTTAACGCGAGCAAAGCCGCGGGCAAAAGCTAGTAGTATATAAAAACACTCGTTACATAAGTATCTAGAATATCGCTATTCCATGATCGGACACATATTATACCTACGTTAAAGTTTGGTAAAAATCCTACCGTTAAATAAAGTAAGTACCGCATAAAATGTGTTCTACAAAGAATGATATAAAAGTCATAGTACAGGAAACACATCACCATTTGTGTTATTAACGTGACAAAAAAACGGCCAAGTGCGAGTCTGATTCGTGCATCGAGAGTTCCGTACAAACGGTAATATCTTTTGGCTGCGTGGACTTAGAGGGTTGATTTTTTACAGCTCCAAGAGGCCACAGACAGTTGACAGTTGAGTATATGAAGATAATTGAGTATATCTTCACGCGTTTCAGAGATAAAGGGTCTTGACAGACAGACACACGGACAAAGGTACGGAACCATACGGTTTTTTTTTTAAACTAGGTACAGACGCCTGCAGGTCAAGCTACCCGAAACTGTAAATTTTTCCCAATGAACCTTGAACCTAATACTTTAGAAATAAAGTCGAAAATCTATCAAAGAAATCTGACAGATTGTAGTAGCTTGATGTGCAGGCGTCTGTACATTAAAATAGAGAAAGAAGATAAAAATAACATTAGGCTCACAAAGCGTGAATATTTCCTCTGACTACCAACTAATGGAACAATAGCCTAATTAAACAATGAACCTATAAACTCCACTAGATATCTCATTAAAATTTTGGAATTACAAATACATTTGTCTGTTTGTGTATGTGACTTTAAATGTTTGTAAACGCACCCACGATGCCCAGTGGGGCAACGTTTCTTTTTTAAATAAACAAACAATTTAACATTTCGTAGACTCGACTCAATTAATGTGGTTTCAAATTTTTCAAGTCATTTGTGTGTTTAGTAAAATTTTCTTTAGACAAGTAGGTACAGACAAAACAAAGGACAAACAAGGACAAGACAAAGGAGTACCTACTACAAAAAAGACAACAATTAATATTCTGTACGTTCTTATTTATTTTTAACTAACCGTTAATAGCTAAACAAGATACATCCACAAAACAATCCTGCCTACTATCAGAGAAACAAAACACTAATATCATCATCATGCATCATCCTAAGCAACCAAAACAAATTGCGGGTTAATAATAAGTATATATTTACTTTATAATAAACCGTTCACAATAACCAGGGTTTCTTTAGCAAAATCCTGGAAAAATAAACAAGGATGATGAAATCCTTACTAAAATAGTATAAAAGCGAACGTGAGTTTGTTTGTTTGTTGATTAATTTTGGTACAAAGATTGTTGGGAGCCTGGAGACGGACATAGGCTATTTTTTTAGGGGGAGAAAGAGGGAACAAAAGGGGAGAGAAAGATATTTTTATCGATCATCACGCGTGTTAAAGTTAGCGTTAGCCCAAAGTAACGTGCCACGCGGACGAAGTCGCGGGCGGAAGCTAGTATCATTATAATATTTCATCATCGTAATAATATATTGCTTGAAAACATTTCTATAAATCTAAGCTGTGCAATGTGATTAACGCCCGGTTACAATAAACTAAAAACGTGTCGTTTTGCTTACGGATAGTAGGATTTTGACATACGTCTCATAGAACTTATGTCAAAATACTGCTATCCGTAAGCGAAACGAATCGTTTTTTGTTTTTTTTTTCACAAAAAGTCACCTCGCGAGAAGAGAAGAAAATAACAAGAATTATGTTAAAAACAATTTGACATAGGTAATTCTTGTTATTTTCTTCTCTTTTCCTCGTCATCTCTATAGACACTTCCTTGCTAGCCATTTCAGCCTTCACACAGTCCATGTATATTTTGACGACACGGTTGGCGCAGTGGCTAAGCGTTTGACTGCTGCGCTACATGTCGTCGGTTCGATCCCCGCACGGAACAAATATTTGTATCCTACAGATAGTTGGTCCGGGTCTGGCAGTTTGTGTATGTGAGTTTAAATGTACAATACAGGAGAAATTCCTAGTGTGGGGCAAAGATTAAAAAAAAAACATTCTTTGGTTTCGAAACTTTCCTAACACTCAACAGGAAAACTACATTTTTTTAAATATTATTTCGGTATAACTCGTTTTGTGTATCGCTTTTAGATCGATCGTTTATAACCGACAACGATGTAAGAAAAAGTCAAAGTAGTACTGTAGGTTTATCAAACATTTTATCTGTAGAAAATTCATGACAGTTCACATCTACCGTTGCGGTTTGGAAAATAAATCAATTCTATTTCATTGTAAAGTTGTTTTGTTCAAAAGACCCTTTTAATAAGCCGGCGCATTCGTGTTCCACGCGTGCCTCAAAGAGATGTCAGCAAAGCAGAGGGGCCTGCCAAGGCCACCGCCTGCCAGGGTTGCGGGTTGTTCGAAAGAGATACCGCATAAAGGCAATAGAAGCGCCAAGGGTAACAGTACAAGTCTGTCCCCCCGCTCCGCCCAGAGCGGGAAAAGTTATTTGATGACTTCCATTTCGCAAAAAAAATGGTTATAACTAACTAAATGCGAACAAAACTATCCAAATTCAGAAATATGCAAAGGCTTATGTTTAACTTACCACCAGATATAGTTACAAATAGCAGACAAAAATAGTAAATGATCACCAAAATGAAACCCGCATTTTAATATAAAATTATAACCAAAGTTTTAACACTTTGCTATCCTTTTTAAGCAAAACGACTCCAAATAAATCGTGGTTAACCCAAAAATAGTAAATGATCACCAAAATTAAACCAGCATTTTAAAGTAAAATTATAACCAAAGTTTTTATTTCTGGGTGGTTTAAAAAAAAACCACGAAGGCTAAAGCGGGAGCTCCGCTCCGCTACGCTCCCGCCTTAGCTTTCTAACCTAACCTATCCGAGTCGGGGTACTCTGAGTCGTGGTGTTACCCATAATGAGGATATAATTCGATTAGATTTGGTGATCATTTACTACATTTGGTGGTCGAATACAATTTAAAGTGCAGTCGTGACTAAAATAGCTGGTACTATTGTAATTTTTTCTGGTGTTAAGTAAATATTTTTGGTTACATTTTTTATAAGCATTTTATGGTGGTCATTATATTTAACCCCATATTCAAAGCGGATAATTTTACTAACAAGTCAAATTCAGCAAGTATAAACTTGTCTAGGCTTGGATTTCCCAGATTAACAGACGCAGGATCGGAAGCTCTCAAAATAAATAAACATCTTATTTCCCCATAGTTGCTGATTACAATTGAGCTTTTCAATGGTAGACGATTGAAGTGACAACCGAAGTCGAGTACTTTATTCCTGTTTTATTTGTATTTCTATAGTAGCTTTTGCCCACGGCTTTGCTCGCGTTAAATTCGGGGTAACACAGTTCCCCTTTCCTGATTTACAGGTACCTGCTACCTGTTCTTGCCCTTGCGCCTTATTAATTTGTAAAAGCAATGCTGAGTTTTCCCCTTTCTTCCCTCTTTCTCCTTCATTTCTCACTTTTTTGTTTTAAATAGCGTATGTCCGTCTCCAGGGTCCCAACTATCTCTGTACTAAAATTCATCAAAATTGGTTTAGCCATTTAGGTGTGAAGACGTAACATACAAACAAACTCAGTTTCGCTTTTATAATATTAGTAAGGATGTAACGAGATCATTATTTGGGGGCTGGTTTAAAACTACTGACTAAACATCGCGGGCTGGCTCTAGCAAGAGTCGGGTGGAGCAAGGATCGGGACGTCGCCGTAGCAACGGGCCTCAACAGCGAGGGCTGAATGAAGGCGGTTTACGGCTGACTATTTTGAGTGTGCTAGAAACCAATTAACGCTCACCTGGAGGAAGGTGACAGTGGCGGCGTTGGGCATCGGCGACCGCTGACGGCCTCGCGCACAAGGGGGCCTCGTAAAACTGTTTCGATTAGGGCCGTAATAGGGATAATGGATCTTGACGGACAGACAGACAGACGGACAACAAAGTGATCCTATAAGGGTTCCGTTTTTTCCTGTTGAGAAGGTACAGAACTGTAAAGACTGAAAAGATAGTGGAAACAGCGGCTGGTGTGAGCTATGACTTAATTTGGAACTGAAAGGTGCCTCGCAAAGCTGATGTTGCCGACGACCGCAGTTTGTTTAGCGCCGCATCTGGTGATAGTATCATTGGCAGTGATGAGTGTATGCCGAGGATGGCGATTCTCAGTTGGTTCACTTTACTGCAACATTTCACGATATATACCTATGTATGAAATAAAAGAAGTTCAACACAATAAAGCGACTCGTTCATTGATCATCATCGTCTTTTAACTTTCCCATTTCTGCTCATCCTCTGTTCAATAGTGTATTTTTTTAGGGATGAGTAATCATCAAACTTCCAGAGTGTCAGACTTTTACTGACTAAAACCCATTAATGTTCCTTCTTTGACCTTTTGTGTTTCGGGCCCGATCTCGTTCGATCATTTTAAACAACCCTCTACCACGGCAGACAGTGGCTTAGGCAGGCCCCACTATTTGAAGCATTCGTGGAACACAAACACACCGTTGAAACGGCAAGTTCAAAAGTAACTGAAACAAAAACCTTTTATTTAATGTATTTTTTTATCGATAGCTGTAATAGGCAGGATGTGAAAAAAACAACTAAAAATATGTATTACTGTAACTGTGGTAAAAAAAATTGATACTCCATATTTGGTTGTGTTATGTATAAGTACTGACGTAGGTTGGTGTGAAATGGGAATTTCACTTACCAAAATTTACCTACCAATTTGTACAATAGGATAAATATATATTTTACTAGCTTTTGCCCTCGGCTTCTCTCGCGTTAAATTCGGGGTAACACAGTT
This sequence comes from Ochropleura plecta, assembly GCA_905475445.1. Taxonomy (NCBI): domain Eukaryota; kingdom Metazoa; phylum Arthropoda; class Insecta; order Lepidoptera; family Noctuidae; genus Ochropleura; species Ochropleura plecta. Next base: position 3,995,949 of record FR997735.1, read on the forward strand.
CCCCTTTCCGGATTTGCAGGTACCTGTTACCTGTAGTTTTTGCCCTTGCGCCTTATTTATTGTAATAGCAATGCTAAGTTTTCCCTTTTCTTCCCTCTTTCTCCCTCATATCCCAATCTTTTTTTAAACAATAGTCTATGTCCGTCTCCATCGGTACAACTATCTCTGTACCAAAATTCATCAAAATCTGTTTAGCCATTTAGACGTGATGACGAAAGCGAAAGTGAGTTTGTTTGTAACGTCTTCACGCCTAAATGGCCAAACCGATTTTGATGAATTTTGGTACAGAGATAGTTTTGGGACCCTGGAGAGGCTTAATTTTGTTTTTTAAAAGTGAGAAATAAGGAGAAAGGGAAAAAGAAGAGAACGTGTTGCGCCGACCCCAAATAGAATGGGACAAGGGCCAGGAAAATGATGATAAAACAACTAATAATTCTTGTGACACTACACAATCAATCTAGATTTTAAAACGTCCAACAAGTTTGACAAATAATTTTGAGGCTGAAAATTACCTCTAGATTCTGGGTGGATGCGACTTGAAAATTTTCAGTTATATTTTGAAGTATTATATATTATTCTGTTTTTCTTTTTTTTATGTTTGCAAATGCAAATGAGGTTGTTTCCATTAAATTTTAAGAAAACTGTTCAGGTCGGCTTTGGCTAGTGTCGTTGATATATAACCTAAGAAACTAAGAGATACCTAACCGGTAGGCTGTTAAATCTAATGTAACGCGCTTAAGACATTTTACTACTGAAATAAGCACTATTGATGAAAAACTACCAAAATTTGCAACAACATTCTTTAAATAGCGTTTTATGAATATGCAAATACGTAAATTCCGAAATCTAATTACCACTTTCAATAACTTAGTTTTTTTATAACCATTAAATCAAGACTAGGTTGACATTAGAGTAGGTACAATAGTTGAAAAAAAAATGACGTGATTAAATTGAGAAAACAAATTCCAACGTCAATAATCACCAAACTTAGGTTACCTACGTGAAATTACAACACAATAATAATGAAATGATGTAACATCATTAGAACTTTATTTAACTTCAATAGTTTATTTTCAACCTACAACAATAGTACTAGAAATAAACTAGAAAAAAAAACATAAAAAAATAGGGAAAAACTTTCATTGTTCTAATTAAGGTATTTGCGGTTAAAAATACTCTTTTTTAATAACTTTCATGGATAGGAAAGTCGCAGTGACGTAATATAGTATTGTTAACACTATCTCAACACGCGGCATTACGAAATCCCGCCATATAAAGCCCGTTTTATCCCGAAAATTACATTATTACATAAACCGTCAAAGTAAGAAGGTCTCCTGAAAATACAGGTTGAAGCAAATTATATTCATTACAGCATCCCCGTGCTGTAATTAACATATTGTGCTTCAACCTGCTTTTATAAGGTTGGGGCTCGATTTCCAAATGCATATTACTTAAAGTGCAATTTCCAGAAATTGAAAATGAAGATGCAACCTGACACTTTAAAAGTTTTAAGTCCTGAATTTGGCAGTATGCCTGAAATAAAATTACTGCAAGGTGTCCTTAGTATTGCTGAAATAATGTCAATTTTGTGTGACGGTCTTGAAAGCCTGGAAAACAAAAGAGCGACGATTTCTGGCATCGCAAGCTCTAGAGGAATGTGGGGGACTTCGAATCAAATTGTGTTGTTAAAAATGTAAGTACTTCTTTTTCCGCAAATTTTTTAATGAAATAGTCGATACTACCAGACTTTTGTACTTTTTTTTAAAGCAACGTGTTCCAGTTTTTCCACAAACTTATTTATTTGTACATTCCAGGTACAATCAGTTGTGGGACCATGAGAGGAGAAGTTATGTACATCGGTGACCACTAAGCAAGTCTCGAGACACCAGTAGAGAAGACTTCGAAGAAGACGGCAGCAACAAAGGTGTGAAGATTCAATATTGATCGAGGCGAAAATGTGAAGTAAGAACACAAGATTGAGGGGTTTGGAACAGTGATGGAAATGTAGGCTGAAAAAAGGCTTGACACAATCATATACCTCTTTGCTGCAAAGTGTAATCGAAATAACTGAAAACCTGAAATGGGATTGTTGGATCCATACGTACCGCTTACTTTAAAAAAAGTTCTAATGATGAAAAAAAATTTGCTCTGTAAATGCAGACAGATAAATTGCATGTTTATTAATTTCTGTGTAAAAGCAACCTGAAATTTCTTTTCAGGCGTTTAGTTATTTCGATTAACACCTTTTTTATTTTAAGTTCCTAAACCAGTTCCTATTTAGTTTTAAATTATTTTTAGAATTATTTAGTAAGTTGATCTTCTAAGCATCAAATGTTTGGAGATATCGACACCTAAAGTGCATTATCATCTGCCTAGACTTTTCGCAACTATGTTAGGGTGGCTTCCAGTGTTACTGGATTCAGCTGAATACCAGTATTTTACAAGGAGCGACTATCTGACCTCCACAACCCAGTTATTACTTAGTTAATAACTGGGTTGTGGATGTAAGATAGGCGCTGCACGTAAAATACTTATATGTAATATATGATATAGGTCTGGTTACCTAGAGTAAATAATATTTTTTAAGAAATGTCACTTTAAAAAAGTTACAAAGTATAAATGAACTTTTTAATTGTTCATTGGCATATCATTTCTTGATATTCACTAGTTTGTTCCTAGCTCGTCCTGTTTACAAATATTGAAGACATTGGGTCCACTTTTTTATGTTCTTTTTGTACTTGCTTCTTACACTTTGCAACTTCGATAGTTCAATCTAATCACTCAAGCTATTCATCGGGATGGAGGTTCGTATTTGGATACACGCTTTTATATCATGTATACAAAATTGCAGTGACATTAGATTTATAAAAAGTCAAATTATTTTTGTTTTAAGGTACAGTTCTGACGGAGACTCCAGTCGCCCTCAGAACAATACCTTATTTTTTTATGTAAAATTTAGTTGTATTTTGTTTTTAAAACTCGTAGATCTAATGGAACTATACCCCTGTGTACACGAGATAAATGAGTGTGTTCATATGCGTGCGTCCTTTTCGTTGAGAAGTTTGTGAGATAATTTTAAATTATTGTTGCTACAAAGTGTTAATTTTTTTACAAACGAATAAGGCACACAATGAATGTAACTTTGCACTAATGTAGGATTTTTGCATTCACTTAACTACTTAAAAATACCTACTGGTGCAAGTAAAGTCCAAAATCAAATGGATACGTTTTTGTGCATTTTGTATAAAACAGTACAAAGTCAACAATGAAAGTTGTTTGCAAAGCCGTCCTTATTTGTACTAAGATGAGTTATGAACACATGAACTGAACATTTCTATAAATGACGTGTGAATGACACAATTATATATGTCTGATTAGTCGTAATTTGTGGTTGTGAAACTTTCATTCCATATTTTTACGAAAGAAGTTCCGCTGTAATCTGCGCATGGAATATGTTGTGTTAGAAAAGAGGCGTGAATCGTGAATATTTATACTTTCCTCACCTTGGAATCACGTGTCTTAATTCTTGACTAAAAAAGAAATTAGAACAATAACGACCGTGGAACTTCTTTTGTGAAAAATATTAAGAAAGCCATTCTTAGATTTTAATAACTTATTTTAGACTGATAATTTATTGTTAATTTTAATTTATTTTAAAAACTGTTGAAAGTGATTTCGTGTTTAGACACAGTCATTATAACTTGAATATATTTTGAAGATGAATTAGTGTTCGTTGAATAAAAAACCATAATTATTATCATTGAGTTTTGTGTTTTGTATAGTTATTGCGTAAAGTTGTTTCATACTATGTACACACGACGGCAGGTCCATCTATCCTAAACTATTATAACCTGATCTCTATACTACGGATTGCCCACCGTAGTAGAGAGATCAGGTTGAAATGGTTTTGTGTAGGTTGATGTGCCGTCGTGAGACCAACCTCTTGGCGATTTCTCGAAATACTACATGGGCACTCGGTCCTAGTGTTTCAACCCCAAACGGCTCAAAAACATAACTAACCAATAATCTTACTATGATTAGTTTGCCAAATCATACTTGAATATTCCATAAAATATTCCATAAATATTCACATATATATTGAGTCCGGTCACGGACTAGCGATATTCTATGTACAAATATTCTAGTATTCAAATTTATTGATTTTCAAAAAAACCTACCATTTCTTTTCACAAAAAAGTTTACAAAACTTTAGTTGAATTGCATATTTTTTTGAAATGGACTTTAATTTTGTTTTCTAAAGTTACGAAAATGTCTAGTCATTTCTTAATTTAAACGATAGACAATATTGTTGCCCTCTGAATAAACCTATTGTCGTCTCAGTAAGACCCACACTTTGAGAGATATGATTATTTTTTGTACGCGCATAGAGAATATCTCAAAATGGCTGCACAAAAAGCGGGGAAGTGAATAAGACTCAAGTGTGTAGCGTAAAAGTATATTAAAACACTCGTTACATAAGTATCTAGAATATCGCTAGTCCAGGACCGGACACATTGTATGCATGTTATTAATAGAAATAGTCTAATAACCTAATTTTAATACGTGTGTGAATGGAATTAGTGTGACCGTGATACTCTTTTTATGAAAATAATAGAATGTTTCACAATCACAAATTTCACCTAATCAGACAAATATAATTGTATCATTTACACATCATTTATCGAATAATGCAGTTCATGTGTTCATAACTCATCTTAGTGCAAATAAAGACGGCTACGCGAACATTTTCAGTGTATATTTTGCAATGTTTTATACAAAATACACAAAAACGTATCCATTTAGTTCTGAACTTTCATCGCACAAATAGGTAATTTTAATGTTATTTTTTTAAAGTCTACACTAGTGCAAAATAAAACCGACTACCGGAAGTAAAGTTATTTTCCATTATTTTGTATTTTTTTGAAAGTCGGTTTTGATTTTTACAAAGAAGTTTTTTATTTTAGCTATTTTAGTGATGGTATAATATCACAAAAATTTTATCGAGTACCTATTTATTTACCATTGTTACTAAAATATTAAAAGATCATCCATATACCTACATAGACATAGAGAAAAAAATATGTATTAAAGACTATAACTCTTAAACTACAACTACTGGCCGGATCTTGATAATTAATATGGGACATTTATCAATGATAATTAACTTAGAAATAATATGGGACCAAACGAAAACCACCAGCTTTCGAATAAAAAAAGAATCATTAAAATCCATTCACCCAGACCAGAGTTATAACCTGTCAGGGCCAACGTCTGCCGGGGATGCGGGCTGTCCGAAAGAGATACCGCGCCCCCGGAACATAAAGGGCAAAAGAAGGAACATGGGTGGGTTTTAGACAGTGAAAGTTTGACACTCCACCCAAACGGGGGAAGTAATTTGACGATTTCCCATTGGCAAAAACAATGTGCCAGTGACACCTGGTAAATGATATGCCAATATAAGGTTTACGTTGACAGTCGAGACTTCAATTATACATAATCATCAAAATGGCCAATACAATGAAAATTATGAATGAAGAATCGATAATGCACAGAAACCTTGACTTACTTTTTGTGTATTTTTTTTATCTTTTAATTGATAACCTAAAATAAGTTACTTAACCACTCTGCACGACAGGATTTTGACACATGACACATCAGCTGAATCGGTGGGGTGACGCGAATTGTCATGAAATTCAAGATTTTTCATCAATTTACAGCATTCAATTTTGTTATTAAAAATAATTCACAGCGGCTGTTTCATACGATAAGTTTGAGGTTTATATTTCCAAAAACCTCATTAGGTCGATAAAACGGCGTCAATCTATTGCAAAATGTGTGTAAAATACATATTACTACACCCTTCCAAAAATTAGGTACTTTAAAAACGCTGGAAATAATGTACATACACAAGATAACCATTTGATAATAAAATCGGAAATCTAAAATAAAAACAGTGACATTCCATCTGCTTTCTTATTTTTGCCATTTAACATATAAATTAATAAAAAAAACACGTTACAAATCTCGACAAAAAATACTACAAAATATGTTGCAATATGACATTTCTTAGTGCTGACCGTAATACTAAGTTTCATCATTACGATTAAAAAGTTGCATTCAACCTAATCGATAATCGTAATAGAGTAAACTTTAAAAAAAGTTTTGGGACCATTGAGGAATTTACCTATGGAGGTGGCATAATATTCTACTATAGATATTATAGTTGTACAAATATCTATGATATCGATTATAAAAGAAAGACATTTTGTCAAGTGCTTTTTTAATAAGCTATAATTATTTTGTTATGCGCCCAGATTTGAGGTACATTTGCTGTCAACGGTTTCGCGGTAAAAGATTTTGACTGTTTTCTTGAATGACGATAAATGAAAATGGCGGCCAATTTTGTAGGTCATGCTAATTCTGTAGGTAGCGAGTCAGGCAGCCCAGCCGGCACAACCATACCGTACCGCACCTAGAAAGCCATGCCTCCGCAGTAGAGCCTTGTTTTAGACATACAGGGACTCCGTACACAAGTACACATCGGGGCTCTAAAATATTGACACTTAAAAGTATTGGTTGGATAAAAAAATTAGAAAGGTATAAGGAGACCTTTGCGTAGCAGTAAGCGGTTCGGCCTATTAAAAATAGACCGGCCAAATGCGAGTCGGACTCACGCACCAAGGGTTCCGTACAAACTGACGACATAAACGGTCATATCTTTTCTCTACGTAGACTTGGAGGGTTGCTTTTTTCACAGCTTCAAGGGACCACAGATTTGATATTTGGGTTCTGTTATTGCGAGGTACGGAACCCTAAAAAGTATTTTAAATAGTGTATCTCTCTTTTTTGGAATTTAAGGACTTCTTTAGGAATTTAAAGGAGGCCTTCTCATAAACTTCTCAGGAACTTCTTTTGGAATTTAAAGGAGGCCTCCTTAAATTCCGCCATTTATATCGGTCTTGCGTCACTTGGATGGGAAATCATCAAATATCCGCTTCTGTTAAACTTTTAACAAAAAGTCGTTGTCGTCTCGCGGCGCCCGACCCCTGTAGCGTCTCCCGCGGTGGCTGGCTTGGTTTGAGGTTCTCTCCTTCAAACACCACCATCTCCTCCGGGACAGAGCGGTGCTCCGCTCATAAGAGCAGACTGCCTGTGTGCTCCAACGTGTCCTCCGGGCGATAGTCACATTGGTGACACCTGGGTGTTTCCTCCCGCCCGATGATGTGCAGGAACGTCCCGAAACTTTCGTGCCCGGTAAGGATCTGCGTCAGATGGTAGGTGAGGATGCCGTGGCGCCTCACTTCCCCCGCTCTGGGTGGAGCGGGGGGGAGTGTCAGACCCGCAACTCCGGTAGGGTCCTGCAGGATTGCGGGTTGTTCGAAAGAGATACCGCAGCCCCGAGTAAAAGAAGGAACATCGATCGGTGGACATTAGTCAGTAAAAGTCTGACACTCCCCCCCGCTTCGCCTAGAGCGGGGAAAGTTATTTGATGATTTCCCACCCAAAAAAAACCCCGGTACACGACATTAAGAAAACTCCAGGTACAAAATGGACCCATTTTGAACCTGGAGTTTTCTTGATGTCGTGTACTGAGTTTTTTTTTCCATCTCAATTGTGGTCTCCCTCTAGGCCATTTTTACCCCAAGGCTTCCACTCCAAGAACACTGGCCTACGAGCCATGTTTTAGGAAAGAATGAAAACGCTTTCTAAATAACTAATACAACTATACTACAAACAATTTTGTCGAAGAAATATAATTTATCTTGTAATGCTGATTTTTTTTACTGTGCCTACCAAGATAAGGGCGTTCTATATTCAACCTTATTTATTTCTATTTGCAATTCACATTCAAATATTAGGTACAACACCAAATTATTAATAAAATAGCAAATAAACATTTTAATATAAATTCGAACAGCGAGCGCATTCCTTATTTAAATTTTTATCTGAAACTAAAATTGGCGCGAATTTAGCCATAGATCAGATTCTACTGATTGTTGTTGAGTCGGTTTTAGTGGCGTAAAAAATATTATTATGAATATTTATAGTATTTTACACGTATTACAATATTATTCTTATTTTCATCTATAAATTTCTGATATTCCTTAATTTAATTATTCGAGTTGATTGATTTACAAGAAAATAATCGATTGAAATAATCGCATTAACACATCACAAAATTAAAAAAAAAGAAATGGACGTCATTTTCTAAAGTGAATTTAGTAGTGGTTATGAATATTACGTGTTAATGGTCTTATTATTGCAAATTACGATAAGATCTGGGCATGTTCATGTTATTTATAATATTTGCAATGATATTTGTCTCATTTGTTATAGAATCTATTCGCGTCCGTGTGATATAATGTGGAATGAAAAATGTAAACAAGCACGATTGGCGCGAAACTTCGACTTTAGATTTCAAAATGTATCATTACCACTGCTAATTTAAGTTCAATTACGAATGATTTCTGCACGTAATAAAAGGACACGTTAATCAGGCCCAACAATGTGGAGCTTATATGTCCGAAAACCATTTTTTTATGATTTTTAGCGTCGACCTACACTGCCATCAAAATGGCTATGATCGTTATTTACGCACATGGATTTTATAAAGGTTAATTAAGAAACTTGCTCATTAATTAAAGAACTTCTAACGACGTTTACATATGAGATTTTTATTCTACTATCTTAATGAATGCACACCCATATTATTTTTTAACCAGAAAATAAAATATTTACAAAAATAATGAGGAGGTCGTATGACTTAAATGTTCGACCCCTTTCGGGGCCAGTACCGAGCCAGCGGAGGTTTGAATGTCGAGCCCCCGAAGGGGTCCGTACCGAACTATACGGTTAAAATGTATTACCAAACGATGTTCTTTTTCTTTAAAAAAATATGGCAGAATGTGAAAGCTGCCAGTGTCAATATTGAGTTACAATAAAACTAAAGAACCATGTTTTTTTTTTATTAATCCAACTTAATATTACCACAGGTAAATAAATTATTGATCGATATGAACGCAATAATTATTAATGAATGAAGTCATTAGATTAGGTATAAATCATTTATATCACAGATAATATTATAACTGCTTACAAACAAATGCAATTATAAAAAACAAATAACAATGAATGAAAAAACTATTACACAAAGTAAATCTCACATGAATGCAGAACAGTACCTACTAAAATTAATTTCTTACTAAACTATAGTCTTTTTAACAATGCAGAACTATAATTTGATTTTACAAAATCAAACAAAAGTCGATTAATAAACTTATCACAACAAAATGGTTTGTATTTATTATTTAATTCTAGTAGTAAATAATAATTTAATAACGGTGGTTCTAAAAATTAAAGTGTCTCTTTATTAAACTAGTTTTATAAGCCTTGATTCACAATTTCCATGGGTCAGAATGCTGGGCTGTAAAAAAGGTGGATGAAAAACGATTGCATGTAGCGGAGATGAGAATGTTGAGATGGATGTGTAGAGTGACAAGAATGGATAAAGTAAGGAATCAATATATTTGACGAAGTTTGAAAGTTGCGCTGGTTACAGAAAAATTGAAAGGGAGTCATTTGTCTTGGTATGGACATGTAATGAGGAGGGATGAAGGACATGTTACTAAAAGAGTGATGGATCTGAATGTTGATGGACGGAGAGCGAGTAGAAGGCCAAAGAAAAGATGGATGGATTGTGTAAGGAATGATATGAAGGAGAACGGAGAAAATGATGCCGTGACGTCTGATAGGGGAGACTGGAAGAAGAAAACGTGTTGCGCCGACCCCAAATAGAATGGGACAAGGCAGGAAAATGAAGATAATGATTCTCAATTTCCATTGTTAGAGTTAACAAACTAGCTAAAAAAGATCAATCTAAAATAAGTTATTAAAATAATACTAACGACTATCAGTGATTTACACAATGAAATCTCACCGATGTTATCGTAGCCCCGCTTTCTTTCGCCAATGTATTTCATTCATAAATATCTGACAAATAATCTTACTTAGACATCTCATATCTTATCAGGCTAGATATGCTACTTCATTCATAAAAACACCGACCACAATGGTTAGATTATTTTTATGAATGATTTACAATTCATTCATAGCAATAATCAAGTCATGTGACTTTAAGTTCGAGACTGCTATACGTTTTTCATGAAAATAATAGAATGTTTCACAATCACAAATTACGCCTAATTAGACAAATATAATTGTGTCATTCACACGTCATTTATCGAATTATTCAGTTCATGTGTTCATAACTCATCTTAGCGCAAACAAAGACGGCTTTGCAAACAGCTTCCAGTGTTTATTTTGTACTGTTTTATACAAAATGCACAAGAACTTTGATTGCACAAGTATTATAGTATTGTATAAGTTTTTTTTTTAAACTACACTAGTGCAAAATGAGTATCATCTATGCATTATTAGTTTGTTATAATTGTAACAACTTTGTTAGAACGACACTTCAAAATTATCTCACAAATTTCTCAACGAAAAGGACGCACACATTTGAACAAACTCATTTATCTCATGAACACAATATTACAGTTCCATTAGATACACAAATTTAAAAAACAAATAAATTTTCCAAAAAAAAATAAGGTATGATTCCGAACGCAGCTGGTGGAGTCTTTATCAGAACTATACCTTAATTCGAAAATAATTTAACTTCTCATAAACTGACTACAATTTTGTACACAGGTTATAAAAGCGTGTATCCAAATACGAGCCTCCATCTCGATGAATAGTTTGAGTGATTAGATTGAACTATCGAAGTTGCAAAGTGTAAGAAGCAAGTACGAAATAAACATTATTATCATGTTCCAATGTCTTCAATGTTTACGAATAGGGCGAGCTAGGAACATACTAGTGAGTACCGACGAATGATATGCCAATCTTTACCTAGTATATAAAGAAAAAAAAAGAACGAAAAAACATTTATTAGTCGAATATATTTTTTTTTTTCGGGCATTATAATTCGGGGCAGTTCGCTAGTCCTACTAATATTATAAATGCGAATGTTTGTGAGGATGGGTGGATGTATGGATGTTTGTTACTCACGTCAAAACGACTGAACGGATCTTGATGAAATTTGGAACAGAGGTAGATTATAGTCTGGAATAACACATAGGATACTTTTTTTTCGATATCCCGCAGGTGAAGTCGCGGGCTTCAGCTAGTCTACCATAAAAGGTTTTTGTAGACCATCTAATCTCCAGTAGCATCTGTTTTAAAAGATACCGAAATAAGAGTCAGACAATAATTTAGAAAACAAATCAAGTATTGAAACAATAATAACTAAAATAAAATTGACTAATCAATTATCTTGGGTCTGTCTTGATATGCAACTTGTTTCGTATCTGTCATAAAACTCATTATATTATTATTATTTATATTTTTACTAGCTTTTGCCCGCGGCTTTGCTCCCGTTAAATTCGGGGTAACACAGTTCCCCTTTCCTGATTTGCAGATACCTGCTAGCTGTAGTTTTTGCCCTTGCGCCTTATTTATTGTAATAGCAAAGGTAAGTTTTCCCTTTTCTTCCCTCTTTCTCCCTCATTTCTCACTTAAAAACCTGTGTCCGTCTACAGGGTCCCAACTATCTCTGTACCAAAATTCATCAAAATCGGTTTAGCCATTTAGGCGTGAAGACGTAACAAACAAATAAACAAACTCACTTTCTTTTTGTAATATAAGTAAGGAAGTAAGGATTATTATTAAGTACTTGATTTGACCGATAAGAGAAACACCAAAATCCAAATCAATTGATAATTTACGTAGGTATACCTTGACTTACTTTTGCGTGATATTTTAATTGATAACCTACAATAACTGATTACGTACAAGTTTACGCGACAACTAAGACAGTTAAGATGTACTGATCGTGTTCAATTTGTATGGTGAATGTATACTAATACTAGCTTTTGCCCGCGGCTTCGCTCCCGTTAAATTCGAGATAACAAAGTTCTGGCGCCTTATTGATTTGTAATATCAACGCTAAGTTTTCTTTTTTCTTCCCTCTTTCTCCCTCACATCCCACTTATTATCACTTAAAATAGCCTATGTCCGTCTCCTGGTTTCCTACTATCTCTGTACCAAAATTCATCAAAATCGGTTTAGCCATTAAAGCATAAAGAGGTAACAAACAAACTCACTTTCGCTTTTATAATATTAGTAAGGATTATAAAGAGTAATGATTTTTTGTATCGGATAGGCTCCAAAACTACTGGACCGAGTTTGACCATTTTTTCACGAATAGGTAGTTTAATTATCAGGAAGTCTACATGATGGCGCCCGCGGCTTTGCCCGCGTTTTATCGAAAAAAAAAGTATTCTATGTATTATTCCAGACCATGATCTACTTGTACCAAATTTCATCAAGATCCGTTCAGCCGTTTTGACGTCAAAGAGTAACATAATATTAGGAAGATAGCTAGACCCGCGGCATCACCCGCATGATATAAAAAATAATCCTATGTGTTATTCCAGACCATAATCAACCTCTGTGCCAAATAACATCAAGATCCGTTCAGCAATTTAGACATCAAAGAGTAACAAACATCCATCCTAACAAACATTCGCATTTATAATATAAGTAGGATATAACATAACGCTACTATGCTCGGGAGCGGGGCAGCAACTAAAGCCGCGGGTGAAACCGTGCTGGAAAGCTAGTTTGCTGATAAAGTAACTCATGATTGAGTTTAATTTTCCGTTGCCAGTCGCGAGCTCTAGGACGCATGCGCGTAAGTTGTTGTCTTTGTTCTCTCTCAATTCTTTGTACCTATAAAAAAAACAAAACCTGTATTATAATATTAGAAATTAATATAATAATTAAAAAAAATATTTGTCATTAAAATAATTATTTATATTAAAATTATTAAACTTTTTGATTGGAAGTCAAATATACTAAATATCCTTACTAATATTATAAAAGCGAAAGTGAGTTTGTTTGTTTGTTTGTTTGTTTGTTTGTTACCTCTTCACACTTTAATGGCTAAACCGATTTTGATGAATTTTGGTACAGAGATAGTTGGGAACCAGGAGACGGACATAGGATATTTTTTATTAAAAAAGAGTGGGATACGAGGGAGAAAGAGGGAAGAAACGGGAAAACTTAGCGTTGCTATTACAAATCCATAATGCGCTACCGAATTTAACGCGAGCGAAGCCGCGGGCGAAAGCTAGTATTATATAAATAATTAATTTCCTCATCAATAAATTGAAATGTAAAGGAATAATCATACTACATCTACAAAATGTCAATATCAAGCTGCTGCTTCAAATCCAAAGTGATGATTATTAGAAAAATGATTATTTAAATGTCGAATTAAACAAATTAATAAAAATAATGTTCCAATAATAACATGTAAGCCATGGAATCATGTTGCCATAAAAAATGTTGAACCATAAATTCTATCTGCAATAGTAAAAGGTGCTTCAAAATATTCATAAGTATTAACTAGATTATAATATTGTGAAAAGTGAAAAATCCGCTGGTAACACTAAGATGACCTAGGATTTTAGTAATAATTATCTTATTTATATTTTACTAGCTTTTGCCCGCGGCTTCGCTCGCGTTAAATTCGGGGTAAAACAGTTCCTTTTCCTGATTTACAGGTACCTGCTACCTGTAGTTTTTGCCCTTGCGCCTTATTTATTGTAATAACCATGCTAAGGTTTCCCTTTTCTTCACACTTTCTCCCTCAAATCTCAATCTTTTTTATAAAAAAAAAAGCCTGTGTCCGTCTCGAGGGTCCCAACTATCTCTGTACCAAAATTCATCTAATCGGTTTAGCCATTTAGGCGCGAAGACGTAACAAACAAACAAACTCACTTTCGCTTTTATAATATTAGTAAGGATTATAAAGAGTAATGATTTTTTGTATCGGATAGGCTCCAAAACTACTGGACCGAGTTTGACCATTTTTTCACGAATAGGTAGTTTCATTATCAGGAAGTAATATAGGCTACTTGATGGCGCCCGCGGCTTTGCCCGCGTCTTATCGAAAAAAAAAGTATTCTATGTATTATTCCAGACCATGATATACTTGTACCAAATTTCATCAAGATCCGTTCAGCCGTTTTGACGTCAAAGAGTAACATAATATTAGGAAGATAGCTAGACCCGCGGCATCACCCGCATGATATCAAAAAAAAATCCTATGTGTTATTCCAGATCATAATCAACCTCTGTGCCAAATAACATCAAGATCCGTTCAGCAATTTTCACATCACCTACTACCTGTAGTTATCTGCTACCTGTAGTTTTTGCCCTTGCGCCTTATTTATTGTAATAACCATGCTAAGGTTTCCCTTTTCTTCACACTTTCTCCCTCATATTTCAATCTTTTTTTTTAAAAAAAGCCTGTGTCCGTCTCGAGGGTCCCAACTATCTCTGTACCAAAATTCATCTAATCGGTTTAGCCATTTAGGCGCGAAGACGTAACAAACAAACAAACTCACTTTCGCTTTTATAATACTAGTAAGGATTGTTTCTGGATATGGTTTTAACTTTGAAAAATGCAATGTTTCCGATCATAGACTAGCGGAATTCTAGATACTTATGAAACAAAAAATTTAATGCATTATACACTTATGTCAAATCCAATACCTAGCTATTTGGAAGCCATTTTGGTATTTTTTGAGATATTCTATAAGTGTCGACAAACAAAATCATATCTCTCAAAGTTTGATAACTGCTGACACAAAATAGTTTATTTGGAAGTTCACAACAGAAACAGAACAGAAGCTCACTACCCCAAAAACCTACAAAATAAATGAAAAAAAAACAACAATTAATTTGACTGTTAGAATAGTTTCTGTACAGGTTACCTAGAATATAGCTAATCTATAACCGTGCACATTGTATTTAAAATAAGAATTAAGGTTCTTATTTTAGCCAATTCGAAAAGTATCAACAGGATCATTATAATAAGAGAGCCTAATATCATGTCAAAAAAATATTGTAAAAGAAGTAAAATAAGCTTACCTTTTCAGACACACATTGATTTGCAATCCATCGCATTCCTCTCGAACATCCATTGCGAGTAATTGCTGCTCTTTTGTTTCATCGAAGGCTTCTGACAACGTCAAACGAGCTTTTCGCCACCACGTCACCATCGTCTAAACTGTTGCTTTATTGCATTGCGCACAATAGTACTTTTATTGACTACAGCGAGAACTGTATCACTTTTCGAAAATTGCTCTGTGTTTAAATTTTAAAGCAATTGCCGAAGCAACGTTATCGCATGAAAGCAGGTTGAAGCAAAAAAATAGCTCAATGATAGACGAGAGGAGGAGACTTCAGGAGACCTTCTTACTTTGGCTCTTAACATAAAACTGTAATGCTCTCTATAACGAACTGTCTATATTAAAGGTGAAAACTCATTGTACAGGCGATGGATGTGTGTGTTTGTGGACGTGTGTAACATACACACGTCATAATAATATTGAGTCACTTAATCCCGACTTTTAAGGTATAGTTCATCAATTCATTAGCGCTATTGGTTCGATAACTTAATAAAGAATGCTATTGGTCGTAAGGATAAGGCGAAAAGTAGATATAGGCGTGGGTCTACGCCTATATCTACTTTTCGCCTTATCCTTACGACCAATAGCATTCTTTTCATTACTGAACTTAATCTCACTCACTTTAAAGCTTTGCGTAATACCTGCAATCGTCTGTGTCGAGATACCAAGAGACGCTATTTCCACGAATCTCTCGTTATCCGTAACTCCGCTGATGTCTGGAAATTTTTAAAGTCTGTCGGTATTGGGATATCTTCCACGAATACCTGTAATGGTGTCGACTTGTGCGCTCTTAACCAGTTCTTTTCTTTGCCACCTTTTTCTTTTGAACCGAGCGTTAAATCTTCAACTTTGTCGGAACTCTCTAGCTTGCCGTTACCAAACTGTCCACTTTTTGATTTCAGTCCTGTCTCTGAAGACGTTGTCAAAAAGTCTCTTCTGTCCATTTCCTCCTCTGCTGTGGGCCATGATAATTTGTGTTCGAGAATGATCTTGCCCATTATTTCAGAATTGCTCCCCATCCTTACTCACATTTTTAATTTTTCTTTATTCGCTGGTATATTTCCCTCAGCTTGGAAACAGGCTCACATAATACCACTTCCTAAAGTTAGTGATCCTTCTTCCTTATCCCACTTTAGACCCATCTCCATTCTTCCTTTCCTCTCTAAAGTTCTCGAACACATTGTTCATGGTCAAATTTCCAGATATCTTTCGTCAAATGCTCTTATTTCTCCTAATCTGGTTTTCGTACTGGCCACAGTACTGTTACTGCTCTCTTGAAGGTTACTGACGATATCCGCTGGGCTATGGACAATAAATCTCTGACTGTTTTGTTGTTCTGTGTTACTTGACTTTAGTTGCGCGTTCAACTCAGTGGATTTTGACGTCCTTCTTGGGATCCTTCAATCTTTTAACTTCTCTGCTTCCACGTTAGCATGGTTCGACTCGTATCTTCGGGGTCGATCACAGTCTGTCCGCCAAGAAGAAATCTACTCTGATTGGTGTGATCTGACTGCTGGTGTTCCTCAGGGTGGCGTTCTCTCTCCTCTCCTTTTCTCCATCTTTATTAACTCTGTTACCAAAATTATCACTTCCAGCTTTCACCTCTACGCAGACGATTTGCAGCTATATCGACATTTCTCGCTGTCTGATGCTGAATCAGCAATCAATGCTATGAATCATGACCTGGAGCGTATCCACGAGTGGGCTAAGTCGTACGGCTTACAGATCAACCCTAATAAGTACCAGGCCTTGATCATAGGCAGCAGATATTATCGCACTGCACTTGACCTGTCATCTTTGCCGCCATTATCTCTAGGCTGCTCGACCATTGCCTATGCTGACTCAGCTAAGGACCTTGGTGTCTTAATTGACAGTAATCTTTCTTGGCGAGCTCAAGTGAATGAGGTTAGTCGTAAGGTGCACTTTTCTTTTCATTCGCTTAAATCCTTACAAATCTTCTTGCCTTATAAAACCAAAATTTACTTAGCTCAAACACTGATTCAGCCGATCAGTGATTACGCTGATGCCTGCTATTTAGATGCTACCGAAGAGCTATTGAATAAGTTAGAGCGCTTGCAAAACCTTTGCATTCGTTTTGTGTATGGTTTGAGGAAATATGACCACGTTTCTTCCTTCCGCAAGGAGCTCAAGTGGCTCCCTATTCGTCTTCGCAGAAACACTCGGATTTTATGTCTCCTCTATAATATACTGTTCAATCCTGCCTATCCCAGCTACCTGCGTGATCGATTCTCGTTTACCCGCCCTCCTGATGCTCTGTGTAGATCCCACCTTAAGTATCATCTTAATTTCCCATCACATAAAACTGATTTTTTCTCCTACTCCTTTTCTGTTCACGCAGTACGTTTGTGGAACTCACTTCCGCCTAACATACGAGACTCTAAAACTATATTTATTTTTAAAAAGCATGTCAAAGAGCCTATCCTGACCTATCCTCTTTACTGTAATATTCTGCATAATTATATATTTTAGGTATATATTACTACCTCAGTATTTATTTTTATATGTGTATTATTTGTATGTAAGTTTATTATATGATTGATAATTTAAAACTTTCTGTTTTATCTTTTCCACACACTGTGTCTACATATCTTATCCAACTTTCCTCTCGCAGGTCTGCTGGAAGAAATTTCTTATGAAATAAGCTGTACCTTTGTGCTCTTCTGTCTTAATGTAATGTCCTGTCATGTATTTTGTGTGTGCATAAATAAATAAATAAACTGCGTTTCCGAACAACGCAAAGTAAAATAAACTCCGTTTAATCTAGGTTTACTTTAACTGACCAACGCGTGCCGTTTATGTCTTTCAGAACTTCATTTGTTTACATTACATTAAACAAGATAAAAAACGAAGTAAGACAAAAGTCACGAGGTACTTACTAGAATAGATAGTTTGAAGTGGAGATGGACTGGGCACATGCTGCGTGGTACACAAGAGAAGTGGAGCAACATCATAACAGACTGGTACCCTAGAGATGGGAGAAGGAACAGAGGAAGACAAAGCAAGAGATGGAAAGATGAACTAAAACTGACGGCAGGCCCAAAACGGAGAATGGTTGCTAGAGACAGAATACAATGAAAATTGTTAGAGGAGGCCATTTTATAGCGAAAGAGACAACCACAATACAAAGAGAGAAGAAAGCAGTTTAGTATAAGAGGCTTATTATTATTATATTAACTTTATTTGACGCTTACTTTTTTAACAGACATCTAGTTTTAGGTTTTTAGTGTGTTTATGTGTGATGTAAAAAAGTGGTACTTATGTAAAACTAACCTAAAAATAATTTCAAACTAAGAAACTTGTCACTGGTTATGAAACGCAGTGAAAGTTACCTGAACTTTATCTTCAGTTTTACTTTAACAATTCAATAGCTAATTGGGATTTGACTGGGTTCATCAGAAACTGGGCATTAATGTTCTAACTGTGCAAAATTGTTTTTAGCTACGATTCGGTACCTACATTAACCTTATGTCAAAAATGGGTTTCTCCTTCTTTTAAGAAAAGTATAGTGTTAGCTCCTATCAATACTAGCTCATCAGATCATATTCTCAATCCTTACTAATATTATAAAAGCGAAAGTAAGTTTGTTTGTTTGTTACCTCTTCACGCTTCAATGGCTGAACCGATTTTGATGATTTTTGGTACAGAGATAGTTGGGAACCAGGAGACGAAAAAAAGCGAGAGAAGGGACTCCCCATTTTCTCGCTTTTTTCTCACTAAGATGGAAGAAAAGGGGAGAGAAACATATTTTTTTTTCGATCATCACGCGGGTTAAAGTTAGCGTTAGCCCAAAGTAATTTTTATTAAAAAAAAGTGGGATATGAGGGAGAACGAGGGAAGAAAAGGGAAAACTTAGCGTTGCTATTACAAATCAATAAGGCGCAAGAGCAAAAACTGCAGGCAGCAGGTACTGTGTTATACCGAATTTAACGCGAGCGAAGCTGCGGGCAAAAGCTAGTAAATAATATATATGAAGCAGAGGTGGCCGGATGTTTGAGGGAGAGAACCTCAAAATAACTCAGCCGCCGCGGGAGACGCTCCGGACGTCGGGTATCGCGAGTCGACACCCGGCCACCGTAGATGAGATGAGTCTGTGGACTGTGAGCAATAGGTAGCTTATCGTCTATCCGTCACTAGACGGATGACAGGTTGTGTTCAGTAAGAGGTGGCAGTAATGCAGAGGGGCCTGCCGGGGCCACTGCTTGCCAGACCCACTGCCTGCCGGGGTGGCGGGTTGTTCGAAATAGATACTGCAGCTCAAAACATGTAAGGCACAAAAAGAAACATGGGTGGGTATTGTGAGAGGTTTTATAACCTTACCAATGCTGGCTGGTTTACCGTAACGTTCAAATACTCAGGTCATTTTAAACTTAGAATAGAAATAACAGAAGAGTAGGTACAAGCAGTGTGACATGTAAATTAAAATATGATTTAAATTATAATTTTAAAAATGGAAATGTTTGTTTTATATTAAATAAATAAATTACATAATTTCTAAACAAAATTACATGTCAAAACTATGTAATTAAATAACTCGCCCCTGACCATTCCCGGCGCAAAAGTGCCCATAACACTTGCCGCATTCCCGCGTTGGATGGCAATGGACAACCTTTGCGCCAGAAACCGGCTGGAGCGGGAGTCACCACTGACAATGTTTAGCCGTAGCTAATTTTAAATGTATTATTATATGCGCTTCTTTTATTCAAAGCAGTCTTAGCTTAGTCGTAGTAACAGTATTAAGTCAGTAAAAGTCTGACACACCCCCCTCTCGTCCGATGTCTGACGCTCCGCCTAAAGTAGGGGAAGTTATTTGATGATTTTCCATCCGTAAATATATATATATACAGTTGTGCCGAGGGAATTACTTGTTGCTCTTACCCAAAGACATTTGCACACTATATTGCGAATTAGTTGCGCAGTAAATTGATGACGCAATTTTGTGGTATTACATCTGCTATTTCTATAACGTACATTTTCTCGGTCATTTATTTATTTACGTACATATTTTTTATATTTTTACATATTTCTTATCAAAAACTAAAAAAAAAATAAAAATATAAAAATAGTAGCCCACCCGTATCGGGAACAGGGTCCAAGCTACCGGCGGTCAGGGCTCCAGAGAACGTAACGTACATTATTATTATTTCTTAGATATAAAACGAAAACCTGGAATAAAAAGTAGGTTACAGTTAAACCACTAATAATATTTTATTTTCAACTAGCTTTTGCCCGCGGCTTCGTTCGCGTTGAATTCGGGGTAACACAGTTCTCCTTTCCTGATTTGCAGGTACCTGATAACTGTAGTTTTTGCCCTTGCGCCTTATTTATTGTAATAACAAAGCTAAGCTTTCCTTCTTCTTCCCTGTTTCTCTCTAATTTCACACTTTTTTGAAAAAAAAATATTCGCCTCCAGTCCCAACTATCAACTATATCTGTACCAACAACTAGGACAATGATTCATTAAAGCACTTATACTTTAAAAAACTTCTAAGCGTCAAGGGACACCCGGATGGAACGAAGTTATTATTTATTATGTAGAAAAGACCTGTATACACTTAACAAAAATAATCGTCGCGACACCACACTGTTCAATGCGAAATAGAAGGACGAAACGAAAATAGCTGGCTTGTTTTCTATGAGAGAGAGAGAGAAACACGCACACGACGCACGACTTACAACTATAGCAAAAAGTGTCGTTACAACTTTTCGTCTTATTATTTCCGTCTAGCCTCCTTTCGCAACGCGCGATATGGAACTTCGTTCCAAAAAAACATTTTCCATCCCTTGGGAAAAAAAATCTTAAGAATGACTTTTCAGCAAACATTAATGACATAATTTGATAATTGCGTAATTCACATTGCACAACTTATCTATATAAACAAATATTTCAAAGCAATAATATTTCATCAGTTTGAGGTTTATTAAACCAATGACTGAAAATCCAAATAAATAATGACTCACATGATCTGTTGATTCTCTTCAACATGTTGTGAGCAACAAATATAAACTTTTGTTGCAGTTGACACTTACCGTGATCCAAGGGCCGTGTTGACGCCGCGTTCCTGTTCCACACGCACATCAATGAGATGTCAGAAAAAGCAGAGGGGCCTGCCATGGTCATTGCCTGCCAGGGTTATGGGTTATTCGAAAGAGTTAGAGGATGGACGGGTTTTGGTCAGTACAAGACTAATACTTCGTTCCGCTTTTAAAAGGGCTGGCCTTTCTACTTGCATCGCCGGATTATAACGTAATAATTATGATATAACGACGACACGGTGGGCGCAGTGGCTGAACGATCGACTGCTGCGCTGCGTGTCGCGGGTTCGATTCCCGCGCGGAACAAATATTTGCATGGCCTACAGATAGTTGTTCCGGGTCTGGCTGTTTGTATATGTGAGTTTAAATGTTGTTTCACGATACGTGCGTGTGCGCGGGTGGAACACAAACGCGCCGTCGACATGGTCTGTCGTCAACAGACCGTCAGACGGTGAGTTACCTATTGCTCACCGACCACAGGCCCGCATCTACGGTGGCCGGGAGTCGTCTCGCGGCGCCCGACGCCTGGGGCGTCTCCCACGGCGGCTGGGTTGGTTTGAGGTTCTCTCCTTCAAGCGCCCGGCCACCTCCTTCGCTAGTATGACTGCTTTGCAGAAGGACGTAACCGCTTCCTATTCTCTCTCGCTCCAGACCATGGACTGCACCAGGGCCAGACGCGAGAGATTGGCGGCAGCGATCGCCTCTACGAGGGCACGGCGGTGTTTAGCCCAACCTGGGCAGACCGCCGCTGTGTGCTCCGCGGTGTCCTCCTGCCCGATTATGACCAGGAACCTTCCGAAACTTCCCTGTCCGGTGAGGACCTGCGTCAGGCGGTAGGTGAGGACGCCATGGCGCCTCTCCAGCCACTCCTCAAAGAGGGACTAACCGCCACCACAATCGTGGCGTGCCCTGCACGGGGTTGCGACAGTCGCTCTCTCCATGCCACCATAAGATCGCACCGGAGGTCTGTCCGCTGAGCGGCAATTTGCCGCGGCAGCGGTGATCCCCCTCGGTGTAATGCCTCCGCGCGCCACTCGTACAGGCGTGTGAGGACTAACGCCTCCAGATCGCACGGTAGCAGTCCGGCAAGGAGGCTCGCTGCCGCGCGGAGGCCTGGAGCCGCTTGAAAGCAGCCCTGATCCGCTCGAGTTTGGGAGCCAAACGTCGGAAATGCTCCACAAAATTCCACCGGCTGTCAAGGACGATTCCCAGGTACTTCATCGTTGACCCAACGCCGATGCGAACCCCTCCTACCGTCAGCTGGGATCCCGACAGTAGCGTATTTCCGCGGCCATGAAAGAACATGGCCTTGAATTTGTGCAATGCCACCTTAAGGCCCAGTAGCCGGATCCTCTCCACAACTATCGCAACCCCGCGTGTCATTGTTTCGGCCGCCGCCTGGTGCGATCCTCCTTATCCTCGGAGGGTTAGGCAGAGTTTTATCTACTACTGAAGACACCCTAATTTTTCAAGTTATGTTTAATTTTCCGGTTAGTTAGTTACCGGTTGATGGCATGCTCCTTATTCCATAACAAAACATATGCTTTCTTTATTACTCTTGCTATCAAAAACATAGGATGTAATGTACCTATAAAATGGTATATCAAACTTAAATCATTTTTTTACTTTTAGGCATTCTACTACGGCGTAGCACGTAGCGGCGTTTTACGTAGACCGTAGTACTTCGTAGCACGCACACAAGAGAAAGATTCAACAGATATGTGTATGTATGTAATACTACCGTGTAAATCTGGGGCGGCTCGCCAGTTTGTAATAAAACTTTAAAAAATAATTATAAATTGTTAAGTATTAAATATCAAATTGGCCCTTTTTTAAAAAAATAAATACCAAAAATATTTCATTATCGATTATGCGTCTTGGTTTCGTAAGGTTTCGATACAATTATGAATGTGGTTAGGTACTGAGAAAAGTAATGAAATAACTTTCCATCACGACTGAAATCCGCTAATCCTAGTACCTAATTAGTAGGTGTACGTACCTAATTTTTCTAATTTTGATAACAGGTTTAAAAGAGTAACCATGGAGTTTCTTGCCGGTTATTTTTCATAGGAAACGACCAACCTGAACCGTGCACCTTTTCTCGACGTTCTATGAGTGCCCTACATGGGCCTATGTAAAATAAAAATATTTTTGATTGATTTTGATAGTTATTTATGTATGTTTAAATCCCATTTCACGGAGGGCAAACTTATTGCAATCAATCAGGCAACAAATCCAATCCCCATGGTTGTTACGGAGAAATTCCATCAAAATCTGTTCTGCCATAAAGTTGTGTCGAGATGGTCAAACAGAATTCAATCTGTCGGTCCATCTAGTTCCTACATAAAATGTAAAAGAATACAGAAAAAGTATGAATGCAATGTTTATAGTTATATGAGGAAAATAACAAAATATAATCAGTGTTCAATAATAAATTTATTTAAAAAATAAAAAAAATTATATAAATCAGTACCGCATGAATATATAATGAAATATAAATAACAATAATA
This sequence comes from Ochropleura plecta, assembly GCA_905475445.1. Taxonomy (NCBI): domain Eukaryota; kingdom Metazoa; phylum Arthropoda; class Insecta; order Lepidoptera; family Noctuidae; genus Ochropleura; species Ochropleura plecta. The sequence continues at coordinate 4,019,554 of FR997735.1, forward strand.
ATACATAAATACCTACATTAAAAATACTGTGTTCTTTTTAAACTAACGCTACTTAATACTACACCAAAGCAAGTGAAAGTATTGGCAGTATGAACAAAGCATTCGTTGGATTTTTATCACAGATAAAATTAATACTGCTTACAAAAAATCAACTGATCGAAAAAAGAATAACCGACTTCCAAATAAAAACTAAAATGTGGTAAAATAACTTTACTTTCGGCAATCGGCAGTCAAATCAGTTCAAAACTCAAATTAATAAAAGATATAACATTTATAAATCTTACAAGAGTATAAAGCAGTACACAGTTTTTGAGGAACAAAAATTGTTACACAAATACAGTATCTGTTAATAAAAGAGTCTGTAAAACAAACAACTTTTAACAGTCTTTTTCTCTATTTTCCACTGCATTGTTAACATTTATAACCTTAGCAAAAAATAATCAGTCTTATATAAGTAACAAAAATAATATAAAAGACAAACATGAATAATTTCAACGAAAGAAATCTCGTCGATGTTATAGTCGACCCCTTTTCTATCACCAAAGTATTTCATACAGAAATACATTAACTCACGCTTCTTTCCCAAGGTGGTAGGCAGAAGCCACAGAATGCCACCAGCTACGATCCTTGCACATTTCTTTTGCTTCGCCCACGTTCATAAGTGAGATTATACATGCTCGCTGATTGCGTGCATGTATGAACACGTGCCTTATCTGAAGTTTTTCATTCATAAAAATTATCAACGGGCTGTAATTAGTATGATAATTTTAATCTAAATCCGTTGACATTAAAATTATAGATTCGATCACTAATTACATTTAATTATACAGATATAATTGATTCACATATCATTTATCGAATTATTCAGTTTATATGTTCATAAATCATCTTATTGCAAATAAGGACGGCTTTGCAAACCACTTTCATTATTTATTTTGTACTGTTTTATACAAAAGCACAAAAATATATCCATTTTGTTCTGGATTTTGATTACACAAGTAGGTTTTTTTAAACCTACACTTGTGCTTAATTATTTTCATCTGTGCATTATTAGTTTGTAATTATTGTAACACTTTGTTGGAACGAAAATTCAAAATTATCTCACAAATTTCTCAACGAAAAGGACGCACACATTTGAACACACTCATTTATCTCGTGTACACAACATTACAGTTCCATATTGATCTACGAGTTTAAAAAATAAATAAAAAAAAACATCTTAATTTTTCAAAAACATAATTATTTAAGGTACGATTCTGGGGGCGACTGTAGTCTCCATCTGAATTATACCTTAAATCAAAAATTATTAAAACTTTTTATAAGTCCACTGCTTCTGCAATTTTGTATACAGGATATAAAAGCATGTGTCCAAATACGAGCCTCCATCCCGATGAATAATTTGAGTGATTAGATTGAAACATCGAAGTTGCAAAGTGTGAGAAGCAAGAACGAAATAAACATTAAGAGATGTCCCAATGTCTTCAATAATTGCGAATAAGGCGAGCTAGGAACATACTAGTGAGAACCGACAAATGATATGCCAATAAACAATAAAAGGTTTTCTTAAACCATCAAAAAGTTGTTATAAAAAAGCTGACAACTAAAAATAAATAAATAAACAAAGTGACCATATTGTCATAATATCTTATTTACACGAAACTGTTTTAAAGATGACCGACTTTCAATGTTATATAAACAGCAAAAATTATGAATGGAGAATCGATAATTTACGAAAACCTTGGCTTACTTTTTTGTGTAAATTATTTTTATCTATTTGATAACTTAAAATAAGCTACTTGAATCTATTCTACTAGACGTAACATTTTAAACAATAAGGCTGAATGCCATGAGCGCGTTTTAACGCAAACTGCCAGTGTCAATATTGCGTACCCATATAAAAAAGAACTATGTTTTTTTTTAATGAACGCTACATCATTTTGCCAAAGACGATTAAATTATAGAGCAATATCAACACAGCAGTAGACTAATTATATCTGGTTACAAATAAATGAACTAATATTACACTAAAATCAATGAACAAAGTAAGTAAATCACACATGACTATAAAACAGTACACAGTGTTGGAAAAACAAAAAAACATTACCTACTTACTAAAATACAGTCTATTCAACAGTCTATAATCTCTACTTTGGTTTTACAAAATCAAACTAAAGTTAATAAATGAACTTATCACATTTTATGACAACTTGGAATTCAATGACATAATGTTGTCTTAATTTTCAAATACTAATCATCTAAAAGACATCAGTACTTCACAAAAAAAATATAGGTGTATGTGTACGTATATCTCACTGTTTTAAAATATAGGTAAGTCTCTGTTCTCTATTCCCCACTACATTGTTAAAATTAATATACCAAGCAATAAATTATCAGCCAAAAATAAAACACTGAACAATATTATTGACTAAGGGCTGTTTTTTCAATAGTCAGATAACTTTTATCTGAGGAATAAAAATAGCGGTTTGACATATTTTCTATAGGTAAGCTATCAAACCGCCATTTTTATTCCTCAGATAAAAGTTATCTGACTATTGAAAAAACAGCCCTAACAGTGATTTTTGCGAAAAACATCCCGTCGATATTTTAATAATCTTTCTTTTGCCAAAGTATTTCATTCATAAAAATATTGGAATGTCCCAAAAATAATCTCACTACAAATAATTTGACTTATCATATTCAAATAAATTGTGTTTAGTAAAAACTTTTCATTCATAAAAAAATAATCTAATCGTACAATCAAGATAACTTTACTTTCGTGTGGATAATAGAATGTTTCACAATCACAAATTACACCTAATCAGACAAATATAATTGTGTCATTCACACGTCATTTATCGAATTATTCAGTTCATGTGTTCATAACTCATCTTAGTGCAAATAAGGACGGCTTTGCGAACAGCTTCCAGTGTTTATTTTGTACTGTTTTATACAAAATGCACAAAAACATATCCATTTGGTTTTGGACTTTGACAACACGAGTAGGTAATTTTTATGAAATATTTTTTTTAAACCTACACTTGTGTAAAATTATTTTCATCTGCGCATTATTAGCTCGTTATCATTTTAATACTTTGTTTGAACGAAACTTCAAAATTATCTCACAAATTTCTCAACGAAAAGGACGCACACATTTGAACACACTCATTTATCTCGTGTACACAACATTACAGTTCCATTAGATCAACTTTTACAAAAGAAAATATTTAAGGTACGATTCTGAGGGCGACTGTAGTCTCCGTCTGTGTCCTTAAATCAAAAATTATTAAAACTTTTTTTAAGTCCATTGCTTCTGCAATTTTATATACAGGATATAAAAGCGTGTGTCCAAATAAGAGCCTCCATTCCGATGAATAATTTGAGTGATTAGATTGAACAATCGAATTTGCAAAGTAAGAGTAGCAAGTACGAAATAAACATTAAGAGATGCCCCAATGTCTTCAATAATTGCGAATAGGGCGAGCCACGAACATACTCGTGAAAATCGACAAATGATATGCCAATTAACAATATAAGGTTTATGTAGACTATCGAAACTTATATTTCAAAATACAAATGTTGCTAATTATGAATGAAGAATCGATAATTTACAGAAACCTTGACTTACTTTTTAGTGTAAATTATTTTTATCTTTTAATTAATAAATAACCTAAAATAAACTACTTACAATTAATTTACGTTGTGATGAGCACGTTTAAACGAGTTCAAAGGGTTTAGTTTAGTGTACTGATCGTGTTCAGTTTCAATGGTGAGTTCGTAGATAAAGTAACCGATGACATTGTTGTTTTCTTTTGCCTTTGCCGAACCCTTAGATTCTTGCACATGGCTTGTTGTCTTCACTCATTCTCAATACTTGGTATCTGTAAAAAATAAAGAAATGAGGGGTGTGAAAACTAGATTATTGCTGAAAAGTGATTAATCAGAAGACACGGTTAACAGAAGAGGCTTATTCTCATCCTGTCAGGTCGGTCTCAAAACGGGACATGAAAACTGTATTTGTTTACATTTAAAAAGATACAGGTTTTGTTATAAATTAGCTTATTAGCTTATTATATTGTTTCAACTTCTTCATGTTTATTGAAACCATAAACAAAATAAATTAAAACAAAAAAATACAGAACTTTGCAAAGTACAACCAGGACCGTTAAGAATCAAAGACCCAAATAAATAATCTTAAAAAAAACTCACCTTTTCAGAAACACACATTGATTTACAATCCATCGCATTCCTCTCGAACATGCAGTAGGACTAACCGCTACTCTTTTGTTTCGTCGAAGACTTTTGACAGCGTCAAACGAACTTTTCGCCACTTCACCGTTGTCTAAACTTTGCACTAATCTATCAATTTCAGCACTTAAAACAGTGAGCTTTATGGTCGTTTTGTTAACTACAGTTAGAACAGTATCACTTTTTGGAAGTTGCACTGAGTTTAAATCACGCGCCAGTGGCGAAACAACTCCAACGCAGAAAAGCAGGTTTAAGCAAAAAAATTGATCAATGAAATTTGACATTTCCAGGAGATCTTTTCACTTTGACTCCCTACATAAAACTGTAACGCTCTGTACAACACACTGTCTATATAAAAGATGGAAATTTCGCTGTCCTAGTGACGTCGTTTTGTATTCACAATATTGCATCACTTAATGTGCAAAATTGATTTCTAGCTACAACTCGGCACCTACGGTAGAATAATGGGTTTCTCTTCTCCTTTTAAGAAAAATATAGTGTCAGTTCCTATCAGTACTAACTCAACAGATCATAGACTCAATATATTAAGTTGTACCGAAAGAATTCCTTAAAGCTCTTACGCGGAGACATTTTCAGACTATATTGCGAAATAGTTGCGCAGTAATTAATGATGTAATTTTGTGATGTGATAAAAACAAAACCACTATTACTTCATTTTTGTAATTTTGTGAGCCATTTTTATTAGGTACCAACACATCATTGTCATTTTTAAAATATTAGAAATAAAATATTAAAGTAGAAAACTGTAAAGAAGAAGTAAAGTTATTTTAAACTTTTTAGTTTTTTTCTTCATGTTGAAAAAAAAGGTTTTTTTTCAGAGTTTTAAGTTACGGTTTGATGATATCTCACACAATTTTTACCGAGTATCCATTTCCTATTGTTCCTAAAAGATATTAGCAGATCATTCATATAGACATGGAAGAAAAAATATGTATCATAGACGATAACTAAAAACTACCCAAGCTATACAAATAAATTGATATGGGACCACTTGGATGATATATTTTTTTAAATTGGTCCACAGTTGGAGGAGTAATCGACGATCATACTTTTTAAAAATGTCCTCTTTTGAAGTCAGTTAACAAGTAGGGTCACAATGTCCCGTCTGTATTATTTTTTTGGGGGGTCACCACAGCAAGTTATCTTCTTTAAAAAATTCAGGTCATCGTAAAATATATAATAGCTGGCAGCTTACTGGGGCTGCCCCTCCATAAATCCCCCCAAATACTAGAACATCACACCAGTAATCCCAGTAAGTAGAGGCGTGTCTCGGTAGCTACACCCACATTTTCTTACTTATGTTTCATCATTCGATCACAAAACCATATTCCGAGCTACTATTGAAAAATATGAATCAACATTTTCATCATTTATTTTATAGTCTTCCTTTCTTTACGCATTTATTTCAATTAGACCATTTTTTTAAGGGTGGGAAATCATCAATTAACTTACCCCGCTCTGGGCAGACCGGGGGGGAGTTGCAGACTTGTACTGACTAAAACCCAACCATGTTCCTTTTATTGCCCTTTACGTTCCGGGGATAGGGTATCTCTTTCGAACAATCCGCAACCCCGGTCAATTAGACCATTACAGGCACTTTTGAATGTCAAAAAAAGATGAAGCTACAGTCCCATTCACACGGCATAATAGCTTGTGAAAGTACTGTAGTTGCCCATTCCAATGTGTTGATCTCTATGTAGAAGAATGGGCAAGAAACTCCATGGACACTCTTTTTAATCATAATATTTTTACAAGATCATGGATACATTATTCATGTCGAGATTATACTTTCACTAGCTTTTGCCCGCGGCTTCGCTCGCGTTAAATTCGGTAGCGCCTTATTGATTTGTTATAGCAACGCTAAGTTTTCCCGTTTCGTCCCTGTTTCTCCCTCATAACCCGCTCTTTTAAAAAAAAATAGCCTATGTCCGTCTCCTGGTTCCCAACTATCTCTGTGCCAAAATTCATCAAAATCAGTTTAGCCATTAAAGCGTGAAGAGGTAACAAACAAACAAACAAACTCACTTTCGCTTTTATAATATTAGTAAGGATTTGAGATCGATGTCATCGCCACACACCTCCTTACTTACCTTGTTTTTAAGCATTAATCCACTACTGTGCAAAATCAGATCCAACCCCTTTTTTTGCGGATGAGAAATCATTATATAACTTCCCCCGCTCTGGGTGGAGCGGGGAGGAGTGTCAGACTTGTACTGATTAAAACCCACCCAAGTTCCTTCTTTTGCCTTTTATGTTCCGGGGCCTCGGTTTCTCTTTCGTATAACCCGCAACCCCGGGTATGTGAGCCCTGTACCAATGAATCAGATCTACATAACCTAAACAAAACCTTTGCCCAACTTTTGAACAAAAACACCTTTTCCAGTCACATTAATGATACAGTTGGCCAATTGCGCAATTTATATTGCACAACTTTTTAATAAACAAAATATGTTTTGATACAACAATATTTCATCAGTTTGAGGTAAGGCACTAGGTAAATAAAAATAATGAACTTCAATGAATGACTAAGATTTTGTACATATTAAGAGCTGGTAACAAACACGTGTACAAGTTTAGTTGTTGTTGACACTTCCGGTGACGCCAGAGCAGGGCAAGTGTATTTTCCTTGACCAGAGCATTTCCATTTGCCACGAGACTAATATCGTAATACTTACGATGACGATGACGAAAACTATTATTTTATTGCAAACAGACGAAGGTAGAAAAAGAAAGAAAGAAAATATTTTTTTAAATTAAAAACAAAAAAAAAACTAATCAAAACAAAAATATGCAACAAACAGGCCCAGTTCAACAAAAAATGCCGGGCAACTGGTACTCAACGCTGGTTTTCAACTGTTAGGACAAATCCATTATATTTTTTGTCATTTATTGCAATTTGACTGCATTACGGGTCGCCTCACAGATTCTTATGTTAAACTCAGTACGTAATATCAAGGAAAATAGAAGCAGCAACGAGACGTGGCATGACGACAAATAAGAGCGTCATGCAGTTTGTCGTCACAGCACTCGAGTCGGCCTTACCGCCGTGGAGCGCCAATAGATGTCTCATATCAAAATAATTTATACGACGTAAAGCGAAGTTCATATTAAAACAAAACAACATACATAATAAATCACGCTCGTTGTCCTTGGAGAGTTGTGCAGAGCTGTGCAGAGCTTTGCACAGCCACCACCCACATAGTGTGGGTGGTGGTACACTTTGTCAGTTATACTCGTATTATGGTTTTTGAGAGATAGCTTAAAAAGCAAACTCTTCTCTAAGGTTACTAAGAGGTCACGATTGCAGCTTCTCCCGCGTTTTATTGTTGAGAAGCAAGTTTTGTCAGATAGAAGTAGTTGTGTGAGTAGCCATGTTTGTTTGCTTTTCGTTCAGCGTGTCACAGTACAATATAGCATTTAGTAAGTTAATATAATGTTTATGGGTACTTATAAGAAACGAGCGCATCTCGTAAAAAAAAAAGAATCAAAAGTAAAGTTTGGTGAGTAAATATTGTATGAAAAACGCAAAAACTGATTGGTTTTTTTTTAATCCACTTATTTATTGGTTATTATTTTCAATTGAATGTTTGAATTGCTACTCCGACAAGCGGAGTGTGGTATAATGACACGGTCGACTAGAAGCGACCTATTCAACTTCTACATAAAGACTGCTGTTCTAACTTTTTATACGGAAATATAGAAAACGACGGGGAATTCCATTTCATAGCAACTTCCTACAAAATTTTTGCGCAGTAGTTTCGAGTTCTTATCATTGTGCAATTGTAAAATTATAATCAGGTCCTACGTCCGGTCTGGTTCAGTCCATAGTCCGGTTAGATAGGTGATGGGAAGCAGTCAGTCGAAGGAGCGGCCGGACGTTTAAGGGAGAGAACCTCAAACCAACCCAGGCGCTGCGGGAGACGCTCCGGCCGCCGAAGATGTGGGTCTGTGGACAGTGACCAGTGGGTAGCTCACCATCCGTCCGTCTATTGACGATGGCCCGTGTCGACGGCGCGTTAGTGTCGCGCCTTAAAGAGATGTCAACAAAGCAGAGGGGCCTGCCTGAGCCACCGCCTGCCAGGGTTTTAGTCAGTACATGTCTGACACTTCCGCTCCGCTCTGTGCGAAGCGGGGCCATTTGATGGTAGCATTACCACGTTGAATGACAAAGCTAATTCTTTGGCCAAAAAACAGGCCAGCCCTCTGATCATGAGAAGAGTAAAAATACAGTTATTTAGACTCTGTTTACCTTTTCAGATGTAAGCGTGATGATTTATTACGTAAAAGTTTCCAAACACTCATAAATTGCAAAATTGTGTAATTGACGTTGCACAACGTATTATTTAATAAGTGTTTTGCTGTAATAATTATTTCATCATCGTTCCTATTATCAACGTTTTTAATAAATCGAAAACTGCGAATTATAATAATCCGTACTAAATTAAATAACGGACCAATATTTGTTTATAACTTTACTTATTGGTAAAAAAAATATATCCACGGTTTCACCTGCTTGAGATTCGGAAAATATTTTGGATGTATATAAACGTAAAAACGGAATAAAAAACAAACAATATGTCGACCTACGTCATATTATATTTGTTTACTTCATCTTAAAGTATTGGAAGTTTTAAATAAAGAAAAACAAATTGCGCGACGTGGGGATCGAATCCACTATCTAATCTTTGATAAAGCTATAAGCTGCTGGGTGTCTCGGGTTCGATCCCCACACGGAACAAATATTTCTATGGCCTCCAGGTAGTTGTTTGTGTAAGTTTAAATGGAAAGCATTCACGATACAGGAGAAATTGCTAGAGCTGGGAAATATTTAAATAAGAATATATTCTTCTATATATACCCATCAGTACTGTTAATTTTCTGGTATGGTATGGTACGGGTATGGTTACTGGATATCCTCACTACAAAATAGGGTCAAACGGGTACCGATTAGTGAAATCGGTCATTTTCCATGTCCATGTTGCTTTATTTATCACTAGCTTTTGCCCGCGGCTTCACTCGCGTTAAATTCGGTATAACACAGTACGTGCTACCTGCAGTTTTTGCTCTTGCGCCTTATTGATTTGTAATAGCAACGCTAAGTTTTCCCTTTTTTTCCCTCGTTCTCTCTCATATCCCACTTTTTTTAAATAAAAAATAGCCTATGTCCGTCTCCTGGTTCCCAACTATCTCTGTACCAAAATTCATCAAAATCGGTTTAGCCATTAAAGCGTGAAGAGGTAACAAACAAACAAACAAACTCACTTTCGCTTTTATAATATTAAGTAAGGATTATCTTATCGAAAAACGACTATAATATTATCAGTATGTCGCATTACATCAATATAGATAACTTCTGATTATTCATTTAACACATCCTTACTAATATTATAAAAGCGAAAGTGGGTTTGTTTGTTTGTTACGTCTTTACGCCTAAATGGCTTAACCGATTTTGATGAATTTTGGTACAGAGATAGTTGGGACTCTGGAGACGGACATATGCTACTTTTTTAAAAAATTATTGAGATATGAGGGAGAAAGAGGGAAGAGAAGGGAAAACTTAGCATTGCTATTACAAAATAAGGCGCAAGGGCTAAAACTACAGGTAGCAGGTACCTGCAAATCAGGAAAGGGGAACAGTGTTACCCCAAATTTAACACGAGCGAAGCCGCGGGCAAAAGCTAGTAATTTTATATGTTTATTTTTTCTCAAAACGCTGAAAAAAAAAACAATTTAAAAAATAGTAGCCCACCGGTATCGGGAACAGGGTCCAAGCTACCGGCAATCAGGGCTCCAGAGGGACGCATCTTCTAATGATAGAAGCCGTGTCCAGGAGTACCGCTTTCTGTATCAAACCCTTGATTTAGCCGTCTAACGAGAGCCTCAGGTGTTGATCGAGGCTCTAGGCACTTAAGCCATTGGCTGGAACGACTATCAGCACACTGATAAATAATTTTTATCTATTCTTAGCAATGGCCTAGAAATCGGTGGCGAGTGACTTAAATGTGTACCGTGAGGGCTGTTCGAGTTGGGACGGGAGAAAAGAGGATGTAGAAGGAATTGAATTTGGTTCAGCAATGCTGAAGCACGAAATAAAAAAAAATGAAGATACAAACATTTTATTTTGGTCCTAAAGTGTTGTACATTTTGCCGTTTGTTTCTTTGTATGGTGTCAACATGCATATGTTACTGTAAAAGCCCGAACTACGGAAAATCTTAAGATTTTCCAGTAAAACCTAAGATTTACCGACATGACTTGGTAAATGTAAGTATTTATTATAAAGGGACGATTTTTTCGGACTTTTGCCATTCCAATTCAGTACATGCTAGGTTTTACCAATGTGGACTGGTAAATGTTGGTTTTAGGAGTAAAACTATGATTAATCAATTCTTCGTCATTTATTTCAAGTTATTAGTCAAAAACTTGAGTATAATCCTAAGCTTTTAATGATTTTCATTTCAAAGTTGTACTAATACAATTAGGAACAAGTATTTTTTTTAATATTTGAGATACTTCTAAAGTGGTTAAAATGTAAACAACTGAATTTGCATGTTTCTTATTATAATGTGGTATTTAACAAACAATTAATACAAACAATGCTTATGTTGCAGTCATCTGGTTGAATCTGCTACCTATTTGATAGTATGACTAGCGCGTTCATTGAATGACGACATTTAATTGAATGTCTAGGCCGAACGTTGATTGAACAAGCGTCACTCAACGTCCAACTATATAGCTGATTGTAAGATAGCCCTTTGAACAGAGCGGACGTAAAATCATTCAGGTGATTGAGTTACTATTAATACATCTCTAATATTTACAACTGATTACCACCTGCCCCAGGATAGGTTGACGGAGCCCCGCTACACGGGGCTCCTATTTCTGGGTGGTTTAAAAAAAAAACCGAGCCGGAGTCGGGGTCGTATCCGAGTCGGGGTACTCGGAGTCGTGAGTGAGAGAAAGTGATGAAGATTTTTTTCGACATTTACCGTTCCTTGAATGCAAATCCTAAGATTTACCAAGTGAATGATGGTAAAAGTTCGAATCCCAAACTTTTATGGACATTTACCATTCATAGTCGGTAAATCTTAGGTTTTACTGGAAAATCTTAAGATTTACCGTAGTTCGAGCTTTTACAGTAACATATATCTAATCTAAAAAAAATACAAAATCTTATCAATTAAAGTAAAAGCGGGTATTTCCCCATCTTTTTACTACTTCATTAAAGAAAACAGTCTTTAATTATTTTTTAATATTTTTTTATTATCCTATCTTAACCAATCGAGATTTTTGAAAAGTGTAGGGTCAAATACTTAACGGTCCGTTTGTTTTTTTTTTTTTAAGGTGGAAAATCATCAAATAACTTCCCCCGCTCTGGGCGGAGCGCAGGGGAGTGTCAGACTTGTACTGACTAAAACCCACCCATGTTCCTTCTAATGCCTCTTTCTCGAACAACCCGCAACCCCGGCAGGTGGTGGTCCTGGCAGGCCCCTCTGCTTTGCTGACATCTGTTTGAGGCGCGCGTGGAACAATAACATGCCGTCGACACGGCCTGTCGACAATAGACGGACGGAAGGTGAGTAACCATTGCTCACCGTCCACAGGCTCGCATTTATTTATTTATTTAAACTTCATGTACAATAGTGGTACATAGGTGGACTTAATGCCATAAGGCATTCTCTACCAGTCAACCTTTGGGTAAAATACGACAACATTGTAAAAAAAATATATATATATCAAAAACTATTTGTTTATGAAAACATATATATTTATACGGATACTAATACACATATACATATCAAATAAACTAATAAATACAATTAAAAAATAAATAAAAACGAGAACATTTACGGTGGCCGGGAGTCGTCTCGCAGTGGAAGACTCCTGGGGCGACTCCGGCTGCTGGGTTGGTTTGAGGTTCTCTCCCTTAAACGTCCGGCCGCTCCTTCGACTGACTGCTTTGCAGAAGGAGCTGACTGCTTCCCATCTCCTATCTAACCAGACTATGGACTGAACCAGACCGGAAGTAGGACCTGATTATAATGTTGCACAATTATTAGTTTCTCTTACTCGAAACAACTACGCAACTCCTTCAATAGCATGACTGCTTCGCAGACGGAAGTGACCGCTTCCCATACCCTCTCACTTCGGACCATGGACTGAACCAGGGCCGGACGCGAGAGATCGCCGCCGCTGATCGCCTCTACGAGGGCACGGCGGTGCTCCGCCCAAGCTGGACAGACCATCACTATGTGCTCCACTATGTCCTCCGGGCGATCGTCACAATGATGATACCCGGGCATTTCCTCCCGCCCGATTATTTGCAGGAACCTCCCGAAACTTCCGTGTCTGGTAAAGACCTGCGTCAGGCGGTAGGTGAGGACGCCATGGCGCCTCTCCAGCACTCCTCAAAGACGGGACTTACCGCCACTGACCAGATTGCCTGACTCAGCATTGAGGAAAGAGTAAATTATGTCAAATACCTACAGAATGCTTAGACGTCATTGTTGACGTCTAAGGTACAGTAAGGTACCTTTTTTTTTTCGGATGGGAAATCATCTAATGACTTCCCCCGCTCTGGGCGGAGCGGGGGGGCATGTCAGACTTGTACTGACTTAAACCCACCCATGTTCCTTCTATTGCCCTTTACGTTCCGGGGCCGCGGTATCTCTTTCGAACAACCCGCAACCCCGGCAGGTGGAGGCTCTGGCAAGCCCCCCTGCTTTGCTGACATCTCTTTGAGGCGTGCGTGCAACACGAACGCGCCGTCGACACGGCCTGTCGTCAACCGACGGACGGACGGTGAGCTACCCATTGCTCACCGTCCACAGGCCCGCATCTACGGTGGCCGGGAGTCGTCTCGCGGCGCCCGGCGCCCGGGGCGTCTCCCGCGGCGTCTGGGTTGGGCAGATGTTATCTCCCTCAAACGCCCGGCCACCTCCTTTGCTAGCATTACTGCTTCGCAGAAGGAGGTGACCGCTTCCCATTCCCTCTCGCTCCGGACCATGGCCTGGACCAGAGCCGGACGCGAGAGATCGCCGCCGCCGATCGCCACCACGAGGGCATGGCGGTGCTCCGCCCAAGCTGGGCAAAAGTACAGACCTTTACAACACAACTTTTCTTTTCAACTTTGACCAAAAACTTAAGAGGGTGTGGACAGTAACACCCTCTCAATTTTTTGTTAATGACAGGCATGGTCCCAATCTCAATCTTCTCCAAGGTCAGAAATGATACCGACATTGAGGCAAGCTGACCCAAAAGAAGCCTTAAATAGATCCGGGCTATTCTAACTCGGGAACACAGGTCGACGTAAACAGCACTAAGCGAGCGCTGCTCTAAGTGACAATATCGGCTGACATTATTTCACAAGTTCGATTGGCCTAGTGGTGCGAGCAACAGATTGTAGAATCTTTGTGGCACAAGTTCGCGCCTCGCAAAGTGTATCTCTTTTTGAAATTATACAACTTTGACATCGACCTTTAATTACAACGAAATTCTATAATACGGTGTCTTAGGTAAAGTAGAATGGCAGAACACCTAAAACCCATTTGTTATAGCCCTATCACTACAAATGCTGAGATTCACACAAATAATGTGACGGTGAGAAACAAAAACAAGGCAGTTACTTCTACAAATATTTCCTTTGAAGTAGCAGCTGATTATTTGGAAAAGGAGGAAGAATATACATCGCTTACTTCATCACCTTTATGCGAGCTAAACCGTAGCTACACTGACTTATATTTGAAAGCAAATGACGATGTGAAAGAACTAAAAAACAGAATAAGACAACTAGAAGATAAATTAAAAATCGCAGAAAATGAAATAGAGAACTTATTATTAGAAAACAGTTCTCAAGCTCAAAAAATTACTGATTACAAACTAAGAATAGATAAATTGACACATATATGTACAAGCACATCATTAAAGAAAACTGTAAAAACGAAACAAAATAACCTTATTAGAACCAAGCTTGACTTTAGAAGTACACAAGAAACTCCTCAACAAATTGAAATTACCAAAACACAGTTGGAAGAATCAACCTTAGAACCTAGTGCTGTTCATTATGATTTGACATCGCAAATAACCACAGAGGGCACCACCAATCCACTGGCGGCAACTGACTCGTCAAGACAACGTAAAATAAATTCTAGAAATGCTCATCCAAGTAGGTTATGTATAATAAGTGATAATAATGTTAATAATATATTAGGTATCGCAGAAAACACCTTTCCTACCGCCAAAATCTGTCACTACTGCATGCCTAAAGCAGGTATTGCTGAACTGCTTGCAACATTAGACAAAAAAATTGAAAATTACACTTTTAATGATTATTGTATGATTTTTTTAGGTGAAAAAAACTTTTTAGTCTCTCAGAATTATGAAGACTTGGTTCATCAAATAAAATGTAAAGTCGAAAAGATCCTTCATACGAATATTATACTCTGTTGCCCTAGTTTTAAGTTAAAGTGGAATATTAGTTTGTTTAATTATAGAATAGAAACTTTTAACCGTCTGTTGTACCTAAGTAACCGAACCTTTAAATATGCGTACACTTTTGATACTAATAAACAACTAGATTACACGCATGAAATGTTTTCTAAGCATACAGGCAAAGTTAACAATACTGCCATGGTCAATATCTTTGGGAACTTGAAAAACTACTTAGAGTTATTTAAAAACTCCTCATATGTAAATACCTGTAATAATAATGATTTTAATGTGATACAAGTATATAAAGACAGTGAAAAATCCCAGTCAAAACCAGGAACTATTCCTTATTATTTTAAAAAAATACCAAACCGACACCCACTTTTATCAAAAATTGTTTCAAATCATAACGTAAATGTTAACGACAGTGATTTTTTTCGTGAATAATGTTTTACCAATTTCGGTCTGTAAAAACATTTTGAGTGGAACCAACGATTTAAAAATTTTCCATCAAAATGTATGTGGAATAAGCAATAAAAAAACTGAACTCGAACTTTATATTGAAACCATGGGGAGCCATGTGGACTACCTATGTATATCTGAACACTTTTTAAATCCTCAATCTGCACAAGTGTTTAATATTTCCAATTATAATCTAGTCTCATATAACACAAGGGCAAATAAAAAAAGGGGAGGTAGCCTTATTTTGGCACATGAAAATAATGAATATGAGAATGTAGAATTTGTTAAAAAGTTGTATAAAACGGACAGTTTCGAAATATGTGGGATCAAAGATCTTGATACAGGGTTATACCTCTGTTGTTGCTACAGAAGCCCTTACGATAAGAACTTCGAAAGTTTTATGTCTTGTTTAGAAAAATTGTTAGAACATTTTATTGATAAGAAGTGCATTATATGTGGTGATTTTAATATTGACGTACTTGTTGAAAGTAAAAAATCATCAGAGTTTTTAAGCATTTTGACATGTTATAATTTTCGGTACCTTATAAATACTCCTACTTTTATTCGTAATAACACACGTTCCTGTTTAGATAATATACTGACAAATCTTTCTGATGAAGACATAGATCAGTGTTATGTTGACCACAATGGCTTGGCAGATGGTCATGGTGGACTGTTTTGCAATGTAGTTTTAGAAAAAATCAGTGAGAAATCTAAATCCACTGGAAAAGTTATAACAATCAAAAAAAGAATGTTTAATGAAAAAAATAGAATAGCTTTCAGAAGATGTATTAGTAATATAAATTGGAATAATATGGGAATAAATGGTTTTATAGGCTGTCTTGGAAAATCATTCAAAGAATGCTACCCAAAGAGGTCAATTAAGGTAAACCTACATAAAAACACAACAATTAAGTGGATTACAAAAGGGGTTAGAGTTTCCAGTAAGATGAAGAGAGTTCTATGCTCAGGTACTCTACGTAACGATAGTATAGCTAAATACAAAAACAACTACGTTCGCATTTTTAGAAGAGTAATTCAGCAAGCTAAAAGAGAAGCTACATTAAATCGTTTAAATAGTGCAAAAAATTTAACAAAAGAGACGTGGAAACTCGTTAATGAAATGACTAAGAAGACGAAAAATAGGCAATGCAATACTTTTATCCTAAAAGCGAATAATAAAGTGATAACTGATCCCCAAGAGGTCGCCAACCACTTAATGGATAGTTTTGTGTTCAAATCACAATTAGCAAGCAATCAAAAAGAAAGAGCAATGTCCTTTCTGGTGGAAACGACGAAAAGAGTAGAAGATAGTTTGACTTTTAAACCAACTACACCATCTGAAATCACTAAGATAGTTAGTAAAATGGTCAATAAAAAATCTAGTGGTTTCGATGACTTACCGATCTCTGTTTTAAAGGAAAATATAGACATAATGGCGACCCCTCTTTCCGATTTCTTTAATCAATGTTTCGAAAAGTCGATTTTTCCAGACCAATTAAAATTGGCTAAAGTACTTCCTGTTTACAAAAAAGGTAGTAAGACTGATGCCAAAAATTATAGACCCATTTCTTTGTTACCAATTTTATCAAAGGTATTCGAAAAGCTTATTAAAGCAAGACTGATGGTACATTTGAATATAAACAAACTCATTAATTTAAGACAATTTGGGTATCAAAAAGGCGTCGGCACCTCAGATGCGATAAACACTCTAATAGATGATATAGTTGACAAATTGAATGACAAACTGAAAGTGGCTGGGGTTTTTATTGACCTGAGCTCCGCTTTTGACACAATTGATTATGAATTACTTATAGGAAAACTTGAATATTATGGTATTAGAGGTAAATCCTTAGAACTTTTAAAATCATACTTGCAAAATAGGCGAATGTATGTCGAAATAAAAAGAGTCGATGAGGATAATCATGAAGTCGTCTATCCGTCCAAAATAGTCCAAATAAAACGTGGTGTGCCTCAAGGGTCCATCTTAGGACCAATACTATTTATTATTTTTACAAATGACTTGCTGAACTTTATGCAGCACGTTCAGCCTGGTGTAAACCTCGTAGTCTTTGCAGATGACACAAACATAATTTTTGGAGCAAATGACATAAAAGAACTGACTAAAAAGGTTAATAAGAGCTTGAAATACATCTGTGACTGGTTTACGGCCAATAATCTTTTGTTGAATTCTAGTAAAACCAACTCAATTTTATTTAAAACAACATCTCGTATTAATGACGAACTAGACGTACACATATCAGGTGACAAGATTAAATTAGTTGACCATGTTAAATTCCTAGGGATAAACATAGATATTTTTAAATTGGAAACAAGAGCTGAAGGAAATTGACTCTTCAATTTCATCAGCATGCTATGCACTTAGGACCCTCAGAGATGTTTTAGTTCAAAAGCAACTCACGGCTGTGTATTATGCACTGGTAGAATCCAGAATAAGATACAGTATCATGTGTTGGGGTAACAGTTACAGTTATAACTGCCAGAAGGCGTTTATTTTACAGAAAAGGGCAATTAGGACAATAGTAAGGATCTCACAACAAGACTCCTGTAAGAATCACTTCAAGGAACTAGGCATATTGACAGTACCAAGTCTATACATATTAGTAACATTGTGTAATTTTGCTAAGTATATTCATCAATATGAATCACAGGAGGAACGTACGATAAGAGAAAACACAAGAAGAAAGGATTTTAAACATAAAAAAGCACCGAATTTAAACATTGCCAAGCATTGCACCAGATACCAAGCAGTAGAATTATTTAATAGGTTACCATCACATTTGAAATTATTAATTTACTAGCTTTTGCCCGCGGCTTCGCTCGCGTTAAATTCGGTAGCGCCTTATTGATTTGTAATAGCAACGCTAAGTTTTCCCGTTTCGTCCCTCTTTCTCCCTCATATCCCACTCTTTTTTTAAAAAACATAGCCTATGTCCGTCTCCTGGTTCCCAACTATCTCTGTACCAAAACTCATCGAAATCGGTTTAGCCATTAAAGCGTGAAGAGGTAACAAACAAACAAACAAACAAACTCACTTTCGCTTTTATAATATTAGTAAGGATAGCTTTAACATATTTAAAAATAATCTAAAAGCCTTCTTATTGGAAAAATGTTTATACTCTGTAACCGAGTTTATGTCAAATGATTTATAGTAGGTAGTTAAATCTAATCCAATCTACTAAATTATTAAGAATTCACACAGACATTGTTGGTTATATTTTTTACTTTTGACATACTATTTTATACATTATTTGACTTTTTATTTTAAAACACTTTGACATTAGGTATATTTTATTCAATTTGACATTTTATTTTAATCAATTTTACTTTATATTTCAATATTAATTTAACATTAGATTGTACTTGTCTTGTTGCTTACTTATTTAAATTTATTAATGCATGCAAAAAAAAAAAAAAATTTTCAACACAATGCAAATTGTTACGAATAAATGAAAATAAAAAATAAAAAAAACATGGAATTTTCGGGCGACGCAAGATGACTCCCGTCCACTGTAGATGAGTATCTGTGGACGACGAGCAATGGTAACACACCGTCCGTCCGTCTATTAACGACAGGCCGTGTTTACGGCGCGATCGTGTTCCACGCGCGGCTCAAAGAGATGACAGCAAAGCAGCGGGGCCTGCAGGGCCAACGCCTGCCGGGCTTGCGGGTTGTTCAAAAGAGGAACATAAAGGGCAACAGAAGGAACATGGGTGGGATTTAGACGGAGCGGGGCTCCCCCCGTCAGAGCGTCAGAGCGGGGGAAGTTTTTTGATGATTGATCAGTAAAAAAAGGCATGGAATTTCACACCCTGGCTGTATTAAATGAACCTGAATCTTAATCTTTCATAACGTCCATTCCTTTTTTCACATTGCTTAATGATTAATTTAAATGATTGAACAACAAAAACATAAGCAATTAAACACATTTTAATTACATTTAAGCTAAGTTTTATTTTAAAAAAAAATATGGTAGCCAAATTTAAATTTGTACTCATGTTTTTACAATATAATATATCTTTATGTTTAGTGTTGCTCTACTAAAATAACCATACTCATTCATACCCAAAACATTCCTCACGACATTTTCCTCATTTGTGTTTACAAACTTTCCTGTTACAATTTTAGAACAATCCTTGTTTACAAACAACAAAATTACGTACATATAAACATTAAAATACCAACTGATGTTATCCTTATTATTTCATATTTCGTCATTAATTACGTTGCTGTTTTCTATAGGTTTATAACATAAACTCGTTTGGCTCTGAGTCACGTTAGAATATTAGGTTAGGCACGCGACTTCGATTCATCATTTTGCGGTCGTCGTTCCAACTAATACCGTATTGTTTTTTTCTCAATAATGTTTTTCTGTGAAAGTTAATGACATAATCCTTACTTAATATTATAAAAGTGTAAGTGAGTTTGTAATAAATTGATTTAGGAGCCCTTCGTTACCATTTTTTTATAAAAAAAACATTGCCCCGCACTAGGAATTCCTCCTGTATCGTGGGTGTGTTTACAATGAAACGTTTAAGTTCACATACACAAATAGCCAGACCCGGAACAACTATCTGTAGGCCGTTTGTTCCGTGCGGGAATCGAACCCGCGACACGCAGTGCAGCAGTCGATCGCTCAGCCACTGCGCCAACTTTGTCGATAACCGTATCTCCTTTTGATTGTAAAATAAATTTTGAAATCTGCCTACAATTATTGACGATAAAATTGCGTAACAAACAAAAAAACAGTGGAATTGAAAACCTCCTCCTTTTTTAAATAGGTTAAAAATCAAAAATAAAAACATTTTTCATTGAAAATATATCGGCACTGTTGAAAGTGTTTAACATACAATATTTTTCTTATTCAATTTCTCAAAAACCAGCTTATATGTTTTATATTTTATGGTAGTGTAGAAGTACTATCCTTACTGTATATAACATTATAAAAGCGAAAGTGAGTTTGTTTGTTTGTTTGTTACCTCTTCACGCTTTAATGGCTAAACCGATTTTGATGAATTTGAGTACAGAGATAGTTGGGAACCAGGAGACGGACATAGTTTCCGTTGTAGCGCTGCTCTATGTGCATAATATCTTGATGAAACCTCTCACCATGTTCATCTCGATACTGCTCCAAGGTTAGGTGAAAAGAAATCCAAGTGAGACTCCAAAAATGTTTTTTTAAAGACATGTTACCTCCTAGGTCTTTATAATAAGTTTTGTGACAGTATCCTAGTAGTTTCCACTTTTTTTGTTTCCTAGAAAATTATGGCACACTTCGACGAAAGCAGCCCATGCCCTTTTTTCGGGTATTTTCTGTTTATTTTAAAATTTGTGTCCTTCATGAGCTCGCGTATTTAGGGACCCACAGAGATTTCTTCTTTTAATTTTGCATCGCTGATTCGGGGGAATTTTGTCTTTAGATACTGAAAGCCTTCGCCATCCTCATGGCTTTAACTAAATTCTTCATAAAACCCAGCTTGCAGTTGCGATAACGCATGAACCACAGTAAAAAATATAGAATTTTAAGCTATTCAAAATAAAATTAAAGGAATATATACGTGATAGCAAAAAAGTAAAAGCAGATATAGATTCAGGATATTGAAAACTTCATATTTATCATGTTTATTTATTTATTTATTTAACAATTCAAGCACAAAGTACAGAGGCGGACTTAATGCCATAGGCATTTTCTACCAGTCAACCTTTGGGTGATGCAGAGACAAACAGTGGTAGGTGTAAAACAGAAAAAAAAATTATTTATTCATTTATACTATATAGATATATAAAATACTATAAATATAAAACAAAATACTATAAATATATATCAAAGAATATATACACAGATACACTAAATAATGATAAAAATAATGTTGTAAATAATGATAAATAATGATAATAATAATGTTTCTGTTCAAAGGAGTTTTTCGTTGCAGACCAGTGTAATAATATTAATATTTGCGATGTCAATGGTCATATCTTTTGACTGCGTAGACTTAGAGGGTTGATTTATTCACAATTCTTAAGGACGACAGACTTGTGACAGCGCTTTGGCTGAGCGATCGACTGCTGCGCTGCGAATCGCGGGTTCGATTCCCGCACGGAACAAATATTTGTATGGCCTACAGATAGTTATTCCGGTTCTGGCTGTTTGTGTTTGTAAGTTTAAATGTTTGTAAACGCACCCACGATACATGAGAAATTCCTAGTGTGGGGCAAAGTCTTTTTAAAAAAAAAATATAAAAATGGGATGCCAAATGATTTCTCAATTCTCAAAGAAGAACACTTCGATAAAGAAAAAGCAAAGAATTTGAACAGCTAGAGAACATAAAATGGCTAAACATGCAAGTGCACGCCGTATCGCCATCCCCACTACACAAGTGCGTAACAACGGACTTTATACCTTTGTACGCCATGCAGTAATGATTTATGACGTATTGTAATAACTACCACCACATTATGCTATTAAAGGAACAATTATGACACCTGTAATTGGCTAACGGTAATTTGTGTTTATTTCAACTTTAATTTAATTTGCTTTGTCGGTCTACATGTGACCTACGGATGCCCATCAAGTTAAAGGGGAAAATATACAAGTCCGTGATTAGACCTGTTTTACTGTATGGGTCAGAATGCTGGGCTGTAAAAAAGGTGGATGAAAAACGATTTCATGTAGCAGAGATGAGAAGTTTAAGAATGAGTATATTAGAGGAAGTTTGAAAGTTGCGCCTGTTACAGAAAAATTGAAAGGGAGTCGTTTGTCTTGATAGGGACATGTAATGAGGAGGGATGAAGCACATGTGACTAATAGAGTGATGGATCTGAATGTTGATGGACGGAGCACGAGCGGAAGGCCAAAAAAAATATGGATGGATTGTGTAAGGAATAAAATGAAGGAGAAAGGAGTTAATGATGCCGTGACGTCTGATAGGGGAGAATGGATGAATAACACGTGTTGCGCCAACTGTAAATAGAATGGGATAAGGGCTGAATACTGAGCATGAGGTCTTGTGTTCGATTCCTGGATTGGAATGAGTTTTTCATCAGCGAATCCTCAGTAGCAGCAACGGGAACTGGATTTGCGCCCCGTTGGTAATACGCTCGCCCTCTACAACATGCAATGGGACTTAAACATTCCTGGCGAATGGTGGCCCGTAGCTCAAAAATTCAATATCAAACCTTTTTAAAACCAATTTTCATTGGAGATTTTTTTCTGAATTTCCTGCTTTTAGCAATTAGAAAGGGGGAACGAATTCTTACGACGTTATAAGAAAATATTTCAACAACCTACAACATGTCATCATTTCAAAATATGAATAAGAAATACTATGATTATTAAAAATTAAAACGACTGTGTTTGATTTGACCAAGAAGTAGGTACGAGAATATTAAAACTCCTTGGATATAACTAGAGACGTTTGTGTCGAATAAAAAAAAAGAGGATCAAAAGCCGTAAAAAATGGAACGGTTCGAAAAAACGAACAGAAACAAAAAGTCTTTCTTTAGTAATTGATTAAGTTGAACTGCTACTTGAAAAATATCTTGTTTTGTACTCTGTACCTATGTGCTTAAGATTACGAATACAGATATTGAAACTAGAAAAGAAGTACTTTTTACATTACTATCCGCAAAAAAGGGTCTCTCACTCTGGGCGGAGCCAGGTGTCAGACTTGTACTGACTAAAACCCACCTGTTCCTTTCATTGCCCTTTACGTTCCGGGGCTGCGGTATCTCTTTCGAACAACCCGCAACCCCGCCAGGCGGGGGCCCTGGCAGGCCCCTCTACTTTGCTGATATCTCTTTGAGGCGCACGTGAACATCAACGCACCGTCGACATGGCCTGTCGTCAATAGACTGACGGATGGCGAGCTACCCATTGGTCACCGTCTACAGGCCCGCATCTACGGTGGCTGGGAGTCGTCTCGCGGCGCCCGACACCCGGGGCGTCTCCCTCGGCGGCTGGGTTGGTTTGAGTTTCTCTCCCTCAAACGCCTGGCCACCTCCTTCGCTAGCATGACTGCTTGGCAGAAGGAGGTGACCGCTTCCCATTCCCTCTTGCTCCGGGCCATGGACTGAACCAGGGACGGACACGAGAGATCGCCTCTACAAGGGCACGGCGTTGCTCCGCCCAAGCTGGGCAGACCGCTACTGCGCATGAGACCCTTTTTTTTTTTTTTTTTTTTTTTTTCGGGTGGGAAATCATCCTATGACTTCCCCCGCTCTGGGTGGAGCGGGGGGGCATGTCAGACTTGTACTGACTAAAACCCACCCATGTTCCTTCTATTGCCCTTTACGTTCCGGGGCCGCGGTATCTCTTTCGAACAACCCGCAACCCCGGCAGGCGGAGGCTCTGGCAAGCCCCTCTGCTTTGCTGACTCTCTTTGAGGCGCGCGTGAAATACGAACGCGCCGTCAATCATCAAAATCACCAATACAACCCTCCAAGTTCATAAAGGCGTAGGAACAGGTTTTTTTTGTTCCTACGCCTTTATGAACTTGGAGGGTTGTATTGGTGATTTTGATGATTATAATTCTATAACTACATACGTCTTACAGCCGCGAATAATATTTTAATGAACATACAACCTAGCACTGGTCTGAAAATTGCAAAAAACGTAAGAAAATTTGAATTTCGCGGGTAGGTTGGAGCTTTCACCTTAACACAACTAGCTGAATGAATTTAGACTGTAGGTACACTTCTACTAACCCTTGGGAGACTATAAGCGTGATGGTAAGTTGTTATAATAATGTCTCTGTTTTCTGTCCCTTGTAACGATAGTCCGGTTGAGCATTCAAACGACTCAAGTGAGTTTAACTGCGACTGGCTCTATCATATTAAAAAAACCGGCCAAGAGCGTGTCGGGCCACGCTCAGTGTAGGGTTCCGTAGTTTCCCGTCCGTCACAATAAGTGTTCCCACTTATGAGTTTAAAGGTGGAGGAGGAAATTATTTTGTACAACTTTTTGTCTTTTTTGTACAAAAACTGTTGTGTCAATCAAGTTCAAAATGATTTTCATAGAAAGTCCTTATAAAGTTCTACTTTTCAGATTTTTTTCATATTTTCTAAACTTACGGTTCAAAAGTTAGAGGTGGGGGGGACACATTGTTTTTTACTTTTGGAGCGATTATTTCCGAAATTATAGACATTATCAAAAAATGATTTTAGTAAACCCCTATTCATTTTTAAATACCTTTCCAACAATATATCACACGTTAGGGTTGAAATTAAAAAAAAAAATCACTTCCCACTTTACATATAGGGTGGCTACCCTAATAAAACATTTTTTTCCAATTTTTATTTTACCACTTTGTCGGCGTGATTGATATACATATTGGTACCAAATTTCAGCTTTCTAGTGCTAACGGTCACAGAGATTAAGCGAGGACGGACGGACGGACGGACGGACAGACAGACATGGCGAAACTATAAGGGTTCCTAGTTGACTACGGAACCCTAAAAAATGTTCCTTTTAATAAAAGTATAAAGATAAAATAAAAACAAAAATAAAGTAAACATTGTCAAGGTAAATAAACCTAAATTAATTTGTTTTATTTAAAAATTATGCTGTGTATATTTAATACTTTTTGCTGTGCCCTTTTTGAGGATTTTCACACATTATGGAATGCAAAAAAAAGAAATGAAAATGAACAAATGTTTGACTCATCGGTCAATTCTTCAGAAACGGATCCGATTCAACATCAACATACATTATTGATGATCTCATATCAGAAACACTTTTACTTGAACTTAGTAGTTACAGTTATAATCACATATATCATGTATGCTATATTATGTAGATACTAGTTGCGCGCCATGGTTTCACCCGAGTAGACGCGTGTTGTCCCGATAACAAGTATTTGTTAATACAGAATGTAAACAATCTATATACCAAATTTTATTCAAATTTGTTAAGTTGATTGAGCGTAATGAAGTGGAAAACATACACACATACGCAGTGCAGCGGCTAAGCGATTGACTGTTGAGCTGCGTGTTGCGGGTTCGCTCCTTGCACGCAACAAATATCTGTATGATCCAAGGTTACAGATAGTTGTTTCGGGCCTAACTGTTTGTGTATGTGCGTTTAAATGATTGACGCACCCATGATCCCACCCACCCATGAAGAAATTCCAAGTGAAGGCAATTTAAAAAATATATACAAGCTTTTGCCTTCATTATGTGTGATACCTGTCCAAAACAATACAGATTTGTGCTGAACTGTGTCAAATAATTGCTCCTAAAGATTACAATTTTTGGATAGTTAAAAATGTTTAATGTTCATTCCTTTATGCTGATTGATTCTTAATGTAGTAGGTATCGTGTGACAGCTCAAATTCTATTCTATTTTAATTTAAATATTAATTTAACAAAACTATAAAAAGTATAATTTTTAGAAAATAAAGAAAGAGCAGTGAATACATTACTCTCAATATGGCAACCATTCTTAGAAGGCAAAAAAGATCGATTACCTAATCACAAAATGCTGTTTGATTAGTATGAGTCGCTTGGAAAACTCGCAGAGTTATGCGTCATAACAATATGTGTGTAGGAACCGGTAGCGCCGGCGCAGCCTTGCACGACATAACGGATCCATGGTTCGATCAGCCAACTCTGTCATTAACTGAGTAGCTGTCGAAGTGAACTGACCTCTCAAGACTTGTCACCTTATTAAAAATGAAATCACTATTTATTTGTGCGGTATTTTTGTTAGTACTAATCATCGCAAGCACGGAAGAAACTAAATATTTATCTCATATTAAATGTTTTCAATTGTTCGGAAAATGTTTAGTGAAAATTATTGAAAAATCGAACGCAGTTAGTGAAGTAATTCAGTTGAATCGTGCCAAAAGAAGCATTATGATTGGTGGAAATTGTGCGCAGGGGCAGATTTGGTATCTGTACAAGTGTTGGGATTGCAAAGAGTAAGTTTATTTTTTTAATTAATTACATTGTACATGCTGTGGTCTCCTGTAAGTGAAGGAGTTTACCTACGTGATACTATCGTCCTTTTAATATAAATATTTTAAATACGAAAGTTTGTGAGTATGGATGTATGTTTGTTCCTCTTTCACGAAAAACCACTGAACGGATCTCGATGAAATTTGGCACAGAGGTACATTATAGTCTGGAATAACACATAGGATACTTTTTGTATCAACACGCGGGCGAAGCCGCGGGCGCCAGCTAGTCGTCCAAATTTAAAGTTACATGATCTGTGTACATCTTTTGTTGGAGACCTTTAATGAAGAAATAAATTACATTAGCTACATAATACGATACGGTAGGCGCAATGGCTGAGCGATCGACTGTTGCGCTACGTGTCGCGGGTCCGATCCGCTTACGGGACAAATATATGTATGGCCTACAGACAGTTATTCCGGGTCTGGCTGTTTGTGTATGTAAGTTTAAATGTTTGTAAACGCACCCACGATACAGGAGAAATTCCTAGTGGTATTCCTAGCTTTCTTTTTGTAAAAGAAAAAATAAAAAAGCCACAGATATATTTAAAAAAGGCCAAAAGCAAAGTTTTGGGCACCGAAGGTTCCGTACAAACTTGTGACATAAGCAGCAATATATAAAAAAAAGTACAGACGAGGACACACTAAACACAATCCTTACTTCCTTACTAATATTATAAAAGCGAAATTGAGTTTGTTTGTTTGTTACCTCTTCACGCTTTAATGGCTTAACCGATTTTGATGAACTTTGGTACAGAGACAGTTGGGAACCAGGAGACGGAAATAGGCTATTTTTTTTTTAAAAAGAGGGATGTGATGGAGAAAAAGGCAAGAAAAGGGAAAACTTAGCGTTGCTATTACAAATCAATAAGGCTCAAGGGGAACTGTGTTACCCCGAATTTAAAGCGAGCGAAGCCGCGGGCAAAAGCTAGTTTATACATACATATCTCTCAACTGCGGATCGTACTCTTTAGATTTCCCGTATGATGAGAGACCCGCATAAACTGGTTTTGTATAGGTTGATGTATCGACGTGTATATTATACTTAGTTACTTCAATATTAACAGAGATTATTTTTTTTTATTGACGATAAGTTACACAGCTTATGTGACATCTCAATTACAAATGCAATGTTTGTATTAATATACCTATAGAGAAAATGAGAATGGATGGTTCGTGAAGTTGACGCATATATTGTCATGACTTCCGGATGTTTTACTCAAGGGTTGTCAACTGAAAACCAGCGCTGAGCTGTGGACTCCCCACAGCATCATGCTGAGTAGTGACGTACTTGTCGCAGTCACGGCCATTTTTATGTTCCAAATCTTTTATTCCAAACTTTAATTTTCATTTCTAAAGTTACGAAAATGTAAGCTAATCATTTCTTAATGTAAACGATAGACAACATTGTCGCCCTCTCTCGTCTCAGTAAGATCAAAACTTTGAGAGATATGATTATTTTTTGTACACGTATAGAAAATATCTCAAAATGGCTGCCAAAATGTGGGGAAGTGAATTAGACCCAAGTATCGTAATAGTATATTAAAACACTCGTTACATAAGTATCTAGAATATCGCTAGTCCATAACCGGACACATTGTATAGTATATTAATATCGTGAAAGAACCGTGCAATTTTGCCATGAAATCGCGTTCTCCCATACAAATTTTGCCTCCCTGTTTCATCCCTTTAGGGGTTGAATTTTGCAAAATCCTGTCTTGTGAGCACCTACGTCTTAAAAGGATTTCCCATGAGGAAATTTTGACACCTAAAACTTGTAGTTTCTGAGATTTAGTTATGAGTGAGTCAGTGATTTTCTGTTTTATTTTTATAAAATACTAGCTTTTGCCCGCGGCTTTGTCGCGTTAAATTCGGGGTATCACAGTTCCCCTTGCGCCTTATTGATTTGTAATAGCAACGCTAAGTTTTCCCTTTTCTTTAATCTTTCTCCCTCACATCCCACTTTTAAAAAAAAAAAAATTAGCCTATGTCCGTCTCCTGGTTCCCAACTATCTCTGTACCAAAATTCAACAAAATCGGTTTAGCCATTAAAGCGTGAAGAGGTAACAAACAAACAAACTCACTTTCGCTTTTATAATATTAGCAAGGATGTTCTTTCCAAGGTTAAAATCAAATTCCTTGCCAAATTTCGTAACGATCAGACCAGGCGATTAATCGTAACAATGTTACAAACAAACACTAACCTATTACCAACATGAATTAAGATTGTATTATTATTTCGTTCATTTATTTTTCTCCACATATCATTAAATTTTTAAATATTTCTTAAAAACATAAAAAAAAAACATTTAAAAATATAAAAATAGTAGCCCACCGGTATCGGGAACAGGGTCCAAGCTACCAGCGGTCAGGGCTCCAGAGAAAGGAACCTCCTAACAATACGAGCCGTGTCCAGGAGGACCGCTTTCTGTATCAAGCCCTTGATCCAGCTGCCTAACGAGAGCCTCCTCAGGTATTGGTCGAGGCTCTTGGCAATTAAGCCATTGGCAGATACGACTATCGGCACAATGATTGCTGAGTCCACATCCCACATGTCGACAACCTCGCGAGCCAAGTCAATATATTTGATTTGTTTATCTTTCTCGGCTTTCACGAGGTTCTCATCATGCGGGACTGTTATGTCAATAATCATTGCGCGTCGCTCTGATCGATCCACCACCACTATATCAGGCTTGTTGGCAACAACAGTCCTGTCAGTGATGATGGAGCGATCCCAGTACAATGTGATATTGCCATTTTCAAGAACTGGGTCGGGCTCATACCTGTAGTACGGCACTTCCGATTCCACAAGGCTGTATTTTAGAGCAAGTTGCTGATGGATAATCCTGGCTACAAGGTTGTGTCTATGCAAATACTCTCCGTTAGCTAGACGAGAACAACCGGAGATAATGTGTCGAATTGATTCACCCGAACGGTGACATGCCCGACATATGTCAACCGTGCCATCCTTCACAATAAATCTCCGGTAGTTATTCGTCATCATAACTTCATCCATAATTGCACAGACAAAACCTTCGGTTTCTCCAAAGATGTCGCCGGAACGTAGCCAGGCTACGGACGCTGATTGATCTACATCGGGTCCATGTAGGGCCCGGAAAAAGCGTCCATGTAGCTCCTTACTCTGCCATACCTCCTTGCGGTCATTAGTGTCAAGTACTACAGGTTTGTGCCAGTTCTCTTTAGCCAAGGAGAGCGGGGTAAAGCCCTTGTCTACCGTAACCACATCTCGATGCATCCCCACGTCGGTTTCCAAGAAATACTCCCTGAGACTGCATATCTCACGATTGTGGAGAGTCTTGGCGTTTAAAAAGCCTCGACCACCACAACTCCGTGGGATATACAGTCTCATAACCGAAGACCGTGGGTGATGCATACGATATGCCGTCAACAATGTACGGACTTTTCTATCCAGAGCATCTAGTTCTGTTTGAGTCCATTTGAGTATGCCGAAAGAGTACATCAAAACCGGCATGACCCAACCGTTGAAAGCACGCACCTTGTTTCCACCTGATAAAAGACTATTAAATACTTTTCTCAGGCGGCCAAAGAAGCGTTCCTTCAACGATTGCTTCATGTCAGCAACATTGATACCCAACGCTTCCGACATACCCAAATACTTGTAGGTTTCGTTTGCTGAGAGGGATCTAAGGTGTATGGAATCCGAGAGCTGGGTTCCCACAGATTCCACAATTTCCCCTCGCTTTACATGCATGACTGCACATTTGTCCACATCAAATTCCATACTGATGGCACTACTAAAGGTTTCAGTTACCTTCAGTAGTTCCATCAGTTGCGAATCGTTGGGGGCAAAGAGTTTCAGGTCATCCATGTAAAGGAGGTGAGATATAACCTGACCACCTCTCCTCAATCGATAGCCCAGACCTGAATCCTAAAAAAAAAAAAAACTAAGAAAGAAAAACTGTTAATACACTCGCACAGGACAAGACAATAAAACAAAGTTAATTTAATTATATAACAAATTGTGGGACTAATAAATAAAACAAATAGTATAAAAAATATGAAAAAAAATATTAGAAGCGAAATCTACACCCATCGTAACATCCATAAAAAAATGGTACTGGTGTTATGATTATCTATAGTAACATTTATACCTTAAGTGTCAATGACAACACTGACTAGCAAAGTGACACTGGCGCACATATTCGCTCGTAAAATTACCTATTAACTGTTCATCATCTGCCTAGCCTTTTCCCTACTTTATTGGGGTGGAGTTCTTGCTCACCGGGATGCAGCCCATAGGTTAGTACTGAGTAATACACCTTGGTAAGACTGGTTGTCAAAATCTCGGGCCATTTTAACTACCTGTAACGACTGTCGATGATCAACAAACCGCTAGCGGGAATATACATATTATGTTTAGTGATGTATCGATAAGATGGATAGTCCATATTTTTATAGAGAAGGAATACATTATGCAATTCAGTTTATCCTTAACGATCGGACGGCGAAAATCTCGTTCTCTTTAATATAATTTTAAAATAAGTAACTTTAAAAAAAATATATTCTAACCGAAGTAGAAAAAGTATTTTTTTGTTGATTGTTTTTTTATAGATCAGTAACTTGTATGTGACATCTGCTATTTCGTTTTTGACCGTTTTCTTTTGTTTTATTTGTTAACTCTGTAGTGTTTAACTTTGTTTTTATTTGGTTATATTAAAAAAAACTTAGCGCACAAATAAAGCTGTTTTGAGCAGTCAGGCAAGGGAGTTTGTAGTTTGCCTTCGAGACTACTTTGAGAAAGAATTACAAAATAATGGACTATTTTTGCCACTGAGTTGTAAGAACGGGTTGCTAAAGGTCGCAACATTAACTAAAGGGGCATCATTTCTGATTGGAACAGTGATATCCATTTCAACAACGTCATGGACTAATCGTTAGTTATATCCATAACATAGTCAGACCACGAATCCAGTAACGATTCTGGTGGTCCTGACTCTGTTTAGGCACATTCAACGAATATTTAGAATAGTTCGTAATCTCTTTATATATTTTTTAAAATTATTATTGTCATCACTTGTATGTTAAAACTTTGCTTAACCTGTACCTACTTTTCCAAAACTATATTTTTATTTATTATTTATTTATTTATTTAAACTTCATGTACAAAAGTGGTACATAGGCGGACTTAATGCCATAAGGCATTCTCTACCAGTCAACCTTTGGGTAAAATACGACAACATTGTGATAGGGTACAATACATAAAATATCTATAACTATATTTGCGAAAACATATATTTTTATACGGATACTAATACACATATACATATCAAATAAACTAATACATACATTTAAAAATAAATAAAAAACGAGAACTTTAACAGTAATTACAATGACTTTTAATTGGCAGACGGACCTAAATAGTGGTTACGAACTTTTCTTTTAAAAGTAAATTTACTTTCAGCTTTTTTAATGTCAAAGGGTAGTGCGTTCCAGAGCTTGATTGTCGAAATTACGTATGATTTGGACATAAAACCGGTGCGGTGTAAAGGAATTTGGAGGAGAAGATTTTCGGAAGCCCGAAGGTTACGACTGTGAGAACTGCCCAACACTTTAAAATAAGTTTTTAAATAATCAGGAGCATACGGATCATTCATGACAGAGTACAGCATACAGAGAGATCTGAGGGACCTCCTGAGTCGTATAGGCAGCCATTTAAGCTGAGTACGGAAGGAAGAGATGTGATCATATTTACGAAGGCCAAACACAAAGCGAATGCAATTATTAAGAAGACGATCCAATTTATTGAGAAGTTCCTGGGTTAGATCAGAATAACAAACATCAGCATAGTCGATAATGGGAAGCACAAGAGACTGTACCAAAATGAGTTTAGTGCTAGATGGGAGAAAATGCTTGAATCTATAGAGAGACCGCAGTGAGAAAGTGACTTTCTGGCTCACTTGAGCCACGTGCTTATTCCAGCTAAAACAGTCGTCAATATATAAACCTAAGTCTTTTACGTGAGGTGATAAAGAAATGACTGAATTCTCATACATCAGTGGTGTAAGTTGACTCGTGTTCACATTTCTCAAATAGTGCGAGCTACCAATGAGGATGGCCTGACATTTCCCAACGTTAACAGAAACCCCAAATTTGCCAGACCATTCCTCAATAGTTCTGAGATCAGCATTAAGGGATGAAATGCATTCATCAAGATTCGCAATATCTGATTGAGCGTATAGTTGCAAGTCATCAGCGTACAGATGGTAAGAACATTTGAGGATAGCAGTAATGTAGTTAATAAATAAAGAAAATAAGAGAGGAGAGAGTATACCGCCTTGTGGAACACCAGTCATCAGGTCGCACCAGTCAGAGAAATCCTGATCAACACGCACCGCCTGCTGGCGACCACGAAGATAAGAAGAAAACCAATTACGTGACAAAGAAGACACACCAATTTGAGACAGTATGGCCAGGAGTATGTCATGATCAACGGTGTTAAAAGCATTGGAAAAATCTATTAAAACTAACACCGTTAACCTCGAATTCTCCAAGCCATCACGAACATCTTCTGTAACTTTAAGCAAAGCTGTGGCTGTGCTGTGGCCTGGTCGAAAACCGGATTGGGAACTGGACAAAAGGTTATTCTTAAAAACGAAAGAGGATAATTGTTTAAGAGCAACTGCTTCTAGGATCTTAGACAGGAAAGGGAGAATGGAGATGGGTCTAAAGTGATTAGCCAAACTAGGATTAGAAATTTTAGGAAGAGGGATAATGTAAGCCTTACGCCAAATCGCTGGAAACACACCAGATTGCAGAGATGAATTGATTATGTGAGTAATAACTGGGACTAAGTTATCAATCAAAAATGATAACATAGTACGACTGACCCCATCACAGCCCACAGCCTTAGATTTAATTGAAGTAAAGAATTTTAAGACCTCATGGTTAGACACAGGAGAGAAAGAAAAGGAGTCAGGAGGAAGCATTGGCTTGGAAGTAATTTCCTGAATAGTATTATACTTAATACCAACCGCAAGCGCAGCAGACGTTGAAAAATGTTTATTAAGAGTATTTAAAGGCAAATTAAGAGGAACAGCACTAGAGGGAGACTTTGTGAAGCCAAGCGATTTAAGAAACTTCCAAATATCAGCCGGCGAAGAATTGAGGACATTTTCACAAATGTAACGGCGTTTAGATGTTCTTACCATCTGATTACAACGGTTTCTAGCCAACTTGTACAGGTCCCAGTACTCCTCACTGCGATCCCGCCTATATCTTCTAAACGCCCGGTCACGTCGTCTCATTGCCATCCGAACTCCAGGGGTGATCCAAGGAGCTGGGGGGCGCTTAACGCGAACAGCCCTTAGTGGCGCATGCGTGTCAAAAAGCTGGAGAACATTCCTGTTAAAGGTGTCCACCATCCGATCCACTGATAATGACTGGGAAATATCGACCCAATCAAGAGCCAGCGCATCGGTAAGAAGTTTATCCTTATTCAATCTTACAAAATTCCGGATCAAGACAGTAGCAGGCCTCTGCTTAGGGGGTTTCATTTTGTAAGCCAGATAGATTAAATCATGTCTGGACAAACCAGGCGCAGCGACCTGCCCATGGTTTGCCACGAGATCCGCAGAAGACGCAAGCATGAGATCGAGCCAGGAATCGCTCGAGTCCAAGTTATGATGAGTCGGACAAAGTTTAAGGAGAGATAGACTCGTCGACTCCAAGATCGCATTCAACCTACGTGTTCTTGTGTTATCTTTCAAAAGGTCAGTGTTGAAATCACCCATGACTATGAGATGTTTGTATTCTGAGGAAAGAGATTCAAAAAGAGATTCAAGAGAAGAGAAGTAATCAATAGTAGGAGGGCAGTAAACAACTCCTAGAACGGACTTAACCCCTTTAACAATGATTTCAATAAATAGGTACTCAGGATTGCCATTATAAATAGGGGATGAAGAAGAAATTATTTTATAGGGGATATCACTACGTAGGTACATGGCAACACCCCCGGCTCTCTTACCTGTACGATCGTTTCGGATTAAAATAAAGCCAGGCAAACAGTACAAAGAAGAGGGAAGTTCAGGTTTAAGCTAACTTTCAGACACTAAAACAGCATGCACGGAGACGCCCGAAAATAAATCCAATAACTCAGAATGGTGCTGAGGAATGCTCTGAGCATTTATATGACAAACATTAAAGCACTTGTTAAATCGCTGGCACTCGCTAATTAGAAAATCATTTACGGGCAAAGAATCGTCAAGAGATGAAAAAGAGGTGGAAGAGCAAGAATAAATTAAGTCATCGTCAGACATAATTACTGAGAAGTTAATTAAATAAATATAATATTATATATAGTAAATAATATAAAAGAATTTAAATGTGAAATAAATTCACTCAAGAATCAATTGCATAAACCTGCCAGCAGACTGTTCACATTTAAACAAATTAAAAGTACAGCTCGTATCCGAACGTAAATTAGAAAAAAAAAAACGTAGACAGCGGCTATGACAACTTAGTTAAGTAAGTGACATGACATTAATGACATTTCAAATACCATCTAGAGCAAAGAAAACAACAAAAAAAATAACAAAAGCCGGTAAACGAATAAAATTACAGTGACGTGATGTAACAAATGTGATCAACGACCAGAAAGCAAACTGTTAGACAACAAGGAAATACAAATAAATAGCGAATACAAGTTACTTCTTCTTTGCTAACCGCCTCGATCGAGTGTTAGCCTGCGCTGGCGCCGGGCTTGCGCTAGTCGAACCAGGGTTGGAATCCGGAGGAACAGCATGATCCAGCGACTTGCCATGCTCCGCACCCAACGCGATAACTTCCTCAGTAGTGAAGACCCGACGACGTTTGCCATTAGGAAGCTTGATATTAATGTTTCCTTCCATAGTCCACACATCAGTCACACCGAACAACTTGCGAGCTGTTGTAAAAGCAGACTGCCGCTGACGAGTGAGGAACTCAGACACCACATAGGGGGATCCCTTCAGTTTGGTCTTGGTTTTCCAGATCTGTCCCCTGATGGCAGAGTCCCTGAACCGAAGCAATATAGGTCTAGAATGACCCTCTGAAGCTATGCCCAATCTGTGACATACTGTTAATGAAGAGTTCGTAATATCAGCAATCCCAAGCTTACCCTGCAGGATGGATGCTACGCTTTCAGCAAGTTTCTCGTCAGACTTCTCAGGCACACCGCCAAGCAGCAAAAACTTTTTCCTGTGACGCATCTCTATGACGTCAACACTCCTGCTCACCTCGGCAATCTGTAGCTGCAATGCACTGAGGATACTCCAGACATGCTCTTTGAAGACCATAAAATCTTTGTGAAGACCGCTGGTTAAGGGATGTCATCACCATGCGCTGAGTCTCCGCAATATCAGCTATAGAGCTCATGATAGTGACTTAGTGATTTAGTGCAGTAGTCAGTGTGGCCAAAGTATAAGTGACAGTCAAGCCAGCAAGTAAACACAATTGACACTATTTAGGACATGTGTATGTTACTGCCCACACAATATGTGCTTAATGGTATGTTTTTAAGAATAATTTGGTAGGAATTTTTAATAAATACTATGAAAAACTATTTAAATTGAAATAAATGAATATAGAACATGTGTTGACAATTTATGCACCTACCCCCAAAATCTTCTTATTTTATGATATTTTTTACAGAAGCTATTAGTATTACTGTTTCA
The DNA here is from genome assembly GCA_905475445.1 of Ochropleura plecta. NCBI lineage: Eukaryota > Metazoa > Arthropoda > Insecta > Lepidoptera > Noctuidae > Ochropleura > Ochropleura plecta. The sequence continues at coordinate 4,055,374 of FR997735.1, forward strand.
TTTATGGTTAAAGATGACAAAAACTTAACGTTTAACTTTTTTATCTATATCGATTATCAATAATAGCTGTTTATGATCAAACCCTTCATCTAGGGTAAACCAAAACAATGTTGGTTCTGAAAGTTGCCACAAACGTAACTAGATGGCGTTGTCGTCGAAATGGATCTCGCAAGTTTGGTGCCACCGGTTTGCTTCGAGTCCTGCGATGCTATTAAAATTATGCTATACTTACCTAAAGTACTCGTTGGTTGTTTTATTTAAGACTACTAGTATTTACAATAAGGTCGACATTAAGTGTCCCCGGTGTTCGTCATTACAATATCATTACATACCATCACCAAATATTTCTACGCGCCATGCGCCATGTCACACGCACGTTTGAGTAAGTGTATGTCATGCTCACTAACTTAAATGTCTCGCTGATGGTGGCGTGTGTGTCGAGTCATTTAGTTCCCTGCAAAATAGTTGAACTAAATGGGGCTGATCCATGCGTCGTGTTCGTGAAGGGGCGCTGTCAGTTGGGACTCCATAACCCAGTTAGTACTGGGTAATGTGATACGCCATGGGTTGTCAGACTTTCGGGAAACTGACTACCTGAAATATGTAATTGTCAAAGATCTACAAATGACAGCCGGGACCAATAGCTTAATTTGCTTTCCGATGCACTAAGAAAACTCGGTATGTAACGACTGGTCACCTATCCACAGACCAACCTAGGCTAGCGCCGCTCGCTAAAGATCGACCCAAATGGCTGCTATTATTTAGCTACGACCTCCTCCAGGCCAACCATGAGGATACACATTGATAAACGTTACCCAGAAAACTCAAACAGCCACGACACGGGCGTAGCGGGGGGAAGTGTCAGACTTGTACTGACTTAAATCTGGGTGGATTTAAGTCAGTACTTCTATTGCCCTTTATATGCCGGGGTCGCGGTATCTCTTTCGAACAACCCGCAACCCCGGCAGGCGGTGGCCCTGCAGCAATCCAGGGCCATGGGGCCTTCGCCCCATGGCCCTGGATTGCTTTGCTGACATCCTTTTGAGGCGCGCGTGGAACACTAACGTGACGTCAATTCGGCCTGTTGTCAATCGGACGGACGGTGACCCACCCATTGCTCACCGTCCACAGTCACGCACACTATCTCTGGCTACCTTTCATTCGAAGACTAGTCACATGACAAACGAAGAAAAATAAAAGATCAACTAAACACAAAATGTCCGGCTAATAAAAGTCATCGGGTTACGCGTCGCGAAATATGTGCCCGAACCGGTAGCGCAGGCGCAGTCTTGCTCACACCCGTTCTCCTTCATAACCCAAGTTGCTCTTGAAGTGAGTGGTCCTCTCAAGACTTGAGACATTGCAAACGCAAAATAAAATGAAGTCACTCCAGGTTTTCATGTGCGCAGCATTTTTGATGGTTTTTATCAACGCTAACACGGAAGAAACTAAATCTCTATCCCATGTTAAATGTGTTGATTTTTTCGGAAAATGTTTAGTGGAAGTTACTGAAAAATTAGACGTAGAAAGTGAAGGTTTTCAGTTGAATCGCGTGAAAAGACAGGTGATACAAGCGAACGGTTGTAAATCGCAACAAATTTGGATTAGTTACAAGTGCTGGGATTGCAAAGAGTAAGTAAATATTTGAAGTGAAACATTACATTACTACATTATTACATCGTATCAAACTTTTTTGTCTGTGTGTTGCATGTCGCGTGACGGTCGGCCGCGGAGTAGGGACGTCTATAATGTGAAAAAAAGTTTCACTTTTACCGTGGTTTCATAAAACCACACAATCTTTTTTTCTAACATATATCAATAACTTCATGATAACATGAAATCCCAGTTATTCATTTTGCAGAAAAGAAATCATAGAAAAACTTTTGTTTTTGCGGGGAAAGTGTCAGACTTTTACTGATTAGGAGAAAAAGAAGAAACATGGGTAGGTACTATGATTCTTCTTTTGTTCTTTATGTTTCGGGGTTGCGGTATCTCTTTCGAACAACCCGCAACTCCATAATATCCCAGTTGATGTGAAACATCAGTCAGAATCTCACCTTAAATTTCAATAAAGGTTTTGGGCGAGGCATGATTTGCTTTTGGTAAACTGCTGCGTTCATTTTTTTGGATAGGAAATCTTCAAATGACTCGTCCCGCTCTGGGTGAAGCGGAAGGGAGTGTCAGACTTGTACTGACTCAAACCCGTCCATGTTCCTTCTTTTGCCTTTTGTGTTCTTTAGAACCAACCAGCAGCCTCGGCAGGGAGAGGTCCTAATGCACCCCTTAGCTTTACTGGGATCTCTTAAGGCGTGTCTGGAACACGAACGCGTCGACGCGGCCTGTTCTCCAGAGTACTCCAGACCAGATGGACGTACGGGTAGCTAGTCATTACTCAGTTCAACGTCCACAGGCCCGCGCTTACGATGGCCGAGACTCATCACGTTACCGCGGCCCCGGAACATAAAGGGCAATAGAAGGAACATGGGTGGGTTTTAGTCAGTCTGACACTCCCCCCCCCCCCGCCCCGCCCAGAGCAGGGGAAGTAATTTGATGATTTCCCATTCTAACAGCCCATCATTCTGACCCATACAGTACAACAGGTCTAATCACGGACTTGTAAGTATATATTTTATCAATTATAAAAAAGAAACATGGATACATTTACTTTGGATACAGTGCATGGTTGGCTAAGCCAAGTAATTCTAATGTTAGGTACAATTATTGTTCTATCTGCCATGTTCATTGGTGAAAAACTAGCCACCTATAAGATCTTTTGGCGTACACCAAAAAGAAAGATTTTGAAAAACAAAACACATTCAAACTGCAACAACATTTTATGACAATCAAATTGACTATGAAATAAGATTGACAAACTATTCTATTTTTGACCAGAAACACATGATTTAGATGCAACGGCGCGCTATAAAATCAAAACAAGAATGACTAGGTCGGGTTTTCGTCGTGTGAAATAATAACACGTTAAAAAGTCAAACTAATTTATTTGTCAAAAACATGGTGTTGAGTATGGTACACACGACGGCACATCAACCTACACAAAACCATTTTAACCTGATTTATCTACTACGGTGTGCGATCCGTTGTAGAGAGATCAGGTTATAATAGTTTAGAATAGGTTGACTTGCCGTCGTCGTGTGTACATACAATAATGAAAAGTTCAACATGTTTCACCAGTGCTAGGTATACAAATATTCGATATGTCATTTAAAATTTATTTTTACTAAATGATAAAGATTGCGGTTTTGCGCACTTGTTTATATATTTTTAAGCTTTTGCTGTTCTTTTTAGGGTTCCGTAGTCAACTAGGAACCCTTATAGTTTCGCCATGTCTGTCTGTCCGTCCGTCCGTCCGTCCGTCCTCGCTTAATCTCTGTGACCGTTAGCACTAGAAAGCTGAAATTTGGTACCAATATGTATATCAATTACGCCGACAAAGTGGTAAAATAAAAATTGGAAAAAAATGTTTTATTAGGGTAGCCACCCTATATGTAAAGTGGGAAGTGATTTTATTTTTAATTTCAACCCTAACGTGTGATATATTGTTGGAAAGGTATTTAAAAATGAATAGGGGTTTACTAAAATCATTTTTTGATAATGTCTATAATTTCGGAAATAATCGCTCCAAAAGTAAAAAACAATGTGTCCCCCCCCCCTCTAACTTTTGAACCATAAGTTTAGAAAATATGAAAAAAATCTGAAAAGTAGAACTTTATAAGGACTTTCTATGAAAATCATTTTGAACTTGATTGACACAACAGTTTTTGTACAAAAAAGACAAAAAGTTGTACAAAATAATTTCCTCCTCCACCTTTAAACTCATAAGTGGGAACACTTATTGTGACGGACGGGAAACTACGGAACCCTACACTGAGCGTGGCCCGACACGCTCTTGGCCGGTTTTTTCTTATTGTTCTTGCTTGTGCGAATTTTAAGAGGCTTCACAAACGTGGACACTTTTTGTTACCGACACAGCATACCATCACAGGCATCAATATTTTTTTTTATAAAACTTTTCCCCCACACTAGGATTTCTCCTGTATCGTGGGTGAGTTTACAAACATTTAAACTCACATACACAAACAGCTAGACCTGGAACAACTATCTGTAGGCCTTACAAATATTTGTTCCGTGCGGGGATCGTACCCGCGACATGCAGCGCAGCAGTCGATCACTCAGCCACTGCGCCAACCGTGTTGTCAATTTTTTTTCATTAATTAATTAAATATTCATCGGTAGCTTGTATACGACACAAGACACAAAAGTTTCTACGTTTGCACAGTGCCATAGAAATAAAATGTTTTAAATTGATAGTTTATATCCAACACAAGACTAAGAACTGTCCACGTTCGCGCAGGATATTGTAACCCCTGGACGGGTCAACCGATTTTGATCAAGATGCTTTTATTTTTAGTAAACAAGTCGATACCATAAGTAAATTAACTTGAGAGATATTCAGTTTAGGTAGTGAGATGCTCTGGGCCTCTGGCCTAGTTGCTAGCACCTGTGAAAACGTAGGCTAAGTTCAGTTCCAGATATGCACGCAATGCCATCTTATTGCTCACTCAACAACGAAACAATAACATCAACGAATAGTTACTCAACAACGTGGTACACGGTGTATTCGATAGATGGCGTTTTATTAAACAATGATGAGGAAAAGCGGATGAGATAATGGCACAGTTATCTGTGTTGTCAATTAGTTGGATCATTACTTACTACTTATTTGATTTGTTTGTTTTTGACGATTATCTAGCAGTTCGAGTACCTACTATGATGAGCGACCTACACAAATGTCCTTTATTGGTATTGTTCAGTTATGTATAATACAATATGGCGGAAAGGAGCAGTGAAGAGCGGTGAAAAGTGGTCAGTGTTTTCACTGAAGCGGAGCGGAGTGGAGTGGATTGGAGTGGAGCATACTTTTGGAATCAGGCATTTTTGCGCTTAGTTACTGTTGTCATGTTGTCGTCTAAAAAGAAAAAAGCAATCATTTTTTATCTTTCTCTACTTGAAGACGAAGATAACGAATCAGATGAAGTAGCATTGACTGTCACGACTTTTTTGGATTCAAAGAGAAAACATAGAATTTTTCATATTTTTTTAATATTATTTTTTTGGATTCGACAACATATTTAAAGTACCATTCTGTGCATGGAGAATTCCGCACAGCACCACCCCGCTGTATTTTTATTATGAATATCCGCTCAGCTCTGCTCCACCCCGCTCGTGCTGTTTCCATTGAAGCGGAGCGGAGATTTCGAGGATAGTGATTGGTCAATTCGTGTACCGCTAAGCTCCTCTCCGCCCCGCTTCGCGTCAGTGCAAACCCGGCCTTAGTTAAGCTTCACGATAACTAATAAATGCTTGCACCGTCTGGACAGGTCCACTTAATCTGTGTGGTACTTTCTTGAAGACCATTTCAGACACTAATCTGCATCTGCAGTCCTAATGTAAGTTGACCAAAAATTTTGTCTGGACCTTAAAAGGGGCTTATAAAAGGGATTAGTTACAATACTAACATTTTTTCACATCTTTTTTTTTAAACTAGAAGAAACTGACTAACTAATGCTAGTGAAGGAGGAGGCCGGGCGTTTGAGGGAGAGAACCTCAAACCAACCCAGCCGCCGCGGGAGACGCCCCGGGCGCCGGGCGCCGCGAGACGACTCCAGGCCACCGTAGATGCGGGCCTGTGGACGGTGAGCAATGGATAGCTCACCGTCCGTCCGTCGATTGACGACAGGCCGTGTCGACGGCGCGTTCGTGTTTCACGCGCGCCTCAAACAGATGTCAGCAAAGCAGAGGGGCTTGCCAGAGCCTCCGCCTGCCGGGGTTGCGGGTTGTTCGAAAGAGATACCGCGGCCCCGGAACGTAAAGGGCAATAGAAGGAACATGGGTGGGTTTTATCAGTAAAAGCCTGACATGCCCCCCCGCTCCGCTCAGAGCGGCGGAAGTCATTTGATGATTGCCCACCCGAAAAAAAAAAGGCCATAATCTCTCTCCAGACAAAAATCTTGGTCAACTTATATGAGGACTATGCAGATTAGTGTTTGAAATGGTCTTTTTAAAAAGCACCACACAGATTGAGTGGACCTGTCCAGTCAGTGCAAGCATTTGTCAGTTATCGTGTAGGTCGACTTACACAAGAATCTCAACTTTATTTTATTCACCTTAGAAAGGTGTCTATTCAATTCAAAAGCCGTACTAAGAAATAACGCTAAACTTATGACCTTGTCAAGTGAACTACGTCGTGTGACGCCAGAAACATGTGCGCCGGTTCTACTTCATGGCGGACCAAATAGAAGCGCCGTATCGAACTCCCGCCATGGACACGCCCTGTGATAAACTTTTTTTTTTTTTTTAGGTTGGGCCACTCGCAGTTCAACTCTCTTGAGTTGTTAGACTGCTTAACCGGACTATCCTGTGTGACCTCAATAAATTAAGGCCCCCAGCCAGGCCCCAGCCAGGCTACAAAAACTACTATTATACTAAGTGCTCGCTCGCTAAGGGCACCCCCTGTGGGGTACGGACCTCGGCTTAGGGCGTCACTGAGGGAGGGCAACAAGGGTGGCTGGGTCGATTAATTAGGGACTTTAAGATTTACTGCTCAGCATCGCGGGCTGGCTTGTAGACAAAGGGACGGTTTCGTTACTGGGGGTTTCGCGACGGGCCTCGGCGGCGAGGTCGGAAAACGGAACCCTGTGATGAACGATTAGAAGTCTGTATTTGTACATAGCATAGAACGATGAATGAACAAAAGTGACTGATAGCGGTTTTATGCGATAGAATAAAAGACGTTTTCAGTTTAAGTTGTTTATAGGCACTTACGACTTGGTTTGCAAGTTAACAAATCGTTAAACCTAATACAAAATCCTACTAATATTATAGGTAAATGCGAATGTTTGTGAGAATGTATGGATGTCTGTTACTCTTTCACGTCTAAACGACTGAACGGATCTTGATGAAATTTGGCACAAAAGTAGATTATAGTCTAAGTTAACACATAGGATACTTTTTTATTAGATGTCACGTGGGCGAATCCGCGGGCACCAGCTTGTATCGAATACCAGATTTAAAATATCCATCCCAAAATATGCTTTAAATTTTCTGTTTCAGACAAGTCTGTGCTAAGTATTTTATTGATAAATTATTAACATACTTTTCATCTTTTTCAGGTACATTGAACTGACGGGTGACGAAACTAAATGTTAATAACTACAAGAACTGAGGGCGGTATTTAATTAAGAATACTACAACAAGATGGCGACTTACCTTATCTCTCTAAAGTACTTGTGCAACACAAAGAGGATACGTCAATTGAATGTCCTTTAACTTGTCTAAGAAAATGTGCAGCTGATTTAAGAACTAAGTATTCCACTGAGCTACATCTCTTATTCATCATCTGACACATGTAGAAGGCAAAACAACACACGAGCGTATCTACTTCAATAATAAATAAAATAAATAAATAAAATAAAATGTTTATTTCAATAACTTAAACATATTTTACATGTGTTTTTAGGAATTTCCATTTAAGTGAAAATACACTTGTGTTAGGAAGTTCCGCTCTTCCACTAGTCACTCTTAGAGTTATTGAAAGACATACCATTTTAGAAAATATTAAGATGAAGGAGTTATATAAAAAAAAATATTAAAAACTAAAAGAAAATAACCTAAAAACAAAGTATAAATTAAAAAATAATAAATTTAAATTATAAAACATATTTATGTATTTTAATCACAATAGAATCCTTCCTTACACACACTTTGTCTAATAGTTGATGATTACAATCTGTGGCATTATTTTAAAGATTAAACCACTAGATTTATAAAGGTTTCGTTATTCATTTTAACTAGCTTTTACCAAACAACTTTGAAATTATTTAAATGTATCAAAATAAATTTATTTTTGCAGTAGTTTTTTCGCGAAAGAGGATCAAACATACATCCATACTCACAAATTTTCGCATTTACAATATTAGTAGGGCTACCAGTTACGATCCGGTCATATACATTCAAGAACTCCAACAAAAAGACCAGAGCGTTTCTATTCACCCCAAGTCATCACTACAGCATTCCATGTTCAGTGCCACCCTATGACTCTATTGGATTATGTAAACCTATAAAGGTCGGCAACTCACACTCGGTTTATTACCCCTTCCCCCCACCCGACCCTTCCTAAAGCCAGCCCGCGATTCTGAGCCAGTAAGTCCAAACCGGTCCCTAAATAATATCACTCAGATCCAGCCTGTCCCTTTGCTGTCCTCCCCCAGCGAAACCCTAAGCCGAGGCTCGTACCCCACAGGGTGTGCCCTTAGCGGGTAGTCTTAGTTTGTAAGCAACGAAGTTCCTTATCGCGCGTTGCGAAAAGGAGCTAGACGGAAAAAATGAAGACCTAAAGTTGTAACGAGACTTTTTGCTATAGTTGTAAGCCGTGCGGCGTGCGCGTGTTTCTCTATCTCTTTCTTTCTCTCTCTCTTAGAAAGCAAGCCAGTTATTTTCCTTTCGTCTTTCTATTTCGCATTGAACTGTGTGGTGTCGCGAAGATTATTTTTGTTGAGTGTATACAGCTTTTTTGTACATAATAAATAATAACTTGGTTTCATCCGTGTGCCTTGACACCTCTCAAGTTTTTTTACTCTGGCTGGAGGCCTAAAATTCAAGGCATCCGCAGCAATTTCCCGGTTAAGCAGACGACAACGTCCTAAGTTGAATTGCGAGATGCATTCATAAAAAAAAACTCGTTTCATACAGTCCAGTTAAGCAGACGACAACTTAATAGGTTGAACTAAAAGAGGCCATTCATAAAAAAAAAACTCGGCTCATATTGAAGCTCCGCTCTTTTCACGAAGCGTTGAAAGCTCTGTATAATACGGACCGAAAGAAGTGTGAGCGAGATGACGATATACACTCCTTAGATGCAGGTACAGTGGGCAAGTACCAAAATAGGGCGGCACTGTCAGCTGTTTTTGAACATGCTTTTTAGGTTCTGTACCTCAAAAGAAAAAAAAACGGAACGCTTATTTTTTTTTTTCGGGTGGGAAATCCTCAAATGACTTCCCCCGCTCTGGGCGGAGCGGGGGGGCATGTCAGACTTGTACTGACTAAAACCCACCCATGTTCCTTCTATTGCCCTTTACGTTCCGGAGCCGCGGTATCTCTTTCGAACAACCCGCAACCCCGGCAGGCGGACGCTCTGGCAAGCCCCTTTGCTTTGCTGACATCTCTTTGAGGCGCGCGTGAAACACGAACGCGCCGTCGACACGGCCTGTCGTCAATCGACGGACGGACGGTGAGCTACCCATTGCTCACCGTCCACAGGCCCGGCGGAACGCTTATTGGATCACTTTTTTATCCGTCTATCTGTCTGTCAAAACCCTTTATCTCGGCAACACGTGGAGGTATCGAGTTGAAATTAATACCACACCTTATTCTGTGGTCCATTAGCGTATGAAAAAATCAACCCTCTAAATGGACGCAGTCAAAAGATAAGGCTGTTTTTTAAAAAAAAAAAACGTTTCCCTACACTAGGAATTTCTCCTGTATCGCGGGTGGGTTTATGTTGCAAGTTTGTATGGAACCCCCGGTGCATGAGTCTGATTCACTCTTTGCCGGTTTTGTTTATAAAATACACATTGTATAACACATATGTGTATCTTATAAACAAAACCGTAACACCACACATAACTTACTATGAGACAGATTTTAGAAGTTTTAAATTTGACCCACTTTTCGGTTTCCTATTGAATTAAGATACATATTTAGTTTGTAAGACAACGTATGGATTACCTATGTCTACAAAAGCGCTGTTGTATAAGTTAGTTAGAGAATCACTGCGAAAGCCCTCGTCCATCGTCAAGCTCAAGGTGATAAAGCGCTGCAAAAAAAATGATAGCGCCACGAGACGACGGCACACCCGCGCTTCTTTATCATATGCGATGTTGCCAGCTCGCCGACGCACCGCCAGTATTTGTTTCGTTGTTTTTATTATCTATATGTCGCAGAATCAACAAAGAGAAATGATTGAAATCGTTATTTTAGAACAACGCCATCTATTATCGGTTGTCGGAAACGTCAAGCAGTAGGCTTGGGTGAGGTCGGTACAAGGTGAGAGTATTATTTCGTGTCCTCCGCCATGATAATCTCGACCATCCGACGACGAATTTCCGTCATATATAACGGCGGTGGTATAAATCTGGAAGAGGGTAGACGGGTTTGTCTGCTTATAAATCCACCTAAAACAACTTCAGTTAATCAGTGTGCAACTGCGCCGTACTATCGAAAACTTAAAATTAATAGTACCTAAACATGGAAAATGTTACTAAAAGTCTTAGAGCGGGACTTACTCAAGTGTGGGAAAAAGATGGCGTTAGACATCGTGTAAGAAAGAAAATAGTTTATGTATTTTGTTCCAAGTGAGGACTGAGGACTTGACTGAAACGAGACCGTTATAGAGCCGACAACAGCAGTGAATTAAACGATGTTTTTCAATACACTTCGGAGAAATTAAATAACAGAACAAAAAGTAATTTTGTCGTTAATCAAACTTTGATTTAATTTGATTTTTGTTACTTTCGACATGTTCATCTCTCGTTGTAAAAAACTTTAGGAGTTAAATATTTTTCGCAACCTCTTTTCTTAAAATAAAAGCAGACCTAGTTATTCCTTATACGACAGGTATCTGCCAGTAAAAGTCCTGACAAAACAGGTCCAGCCATTTCTGAGATTAGCTGGAACAAACAGACAAAATCGTAATCCTTTTTTTAATGTGCTTTTTTATTGTTTAATATCTATTGTTTTTTTTGGCCTTTATTTATGACATGGGGGTCGAATAAAAATACTTCTATTTACAATGTAAAATTAAAAAACTAAACTAGGTCTAAAAAGTAATTGCCTAACAAAACTTTAATTCAAAAAGTTTTTTTGCTTTGTAATCTATCTTAACTCTGCACTTGCATGTGCGTAAACCAAACGTTAATCTTCACTTTACTAAACGTACTATATATAAATAAACTACAGTGAGTCATGATAAGAAGACACGTGCGTTGCTACGTCATTTCTATTTATAGAGCTACGGCGTAGCAGCGTAGCAGCGTAGCTTGCTGAGCGGATGTAAGAATTATGTCATGGCCACGATAATTATATCTCGGTCGTGGGGGCAATGTACTGGACGGTATGCTTTTGATTTCATTCATATTGTAGGGTGCATCGTTTTGTTTGCGCGGATTAAAGCCTTTTGGCGCTGGTTAGGGAAGGTTTATGAGCTGAGATAGGCCTTTTGGCCTAGTACAAGACAATTTTTCTTTCTTTTGTTTTTTTTACAGTTCTTGTTATTTTTTTTTATTAATGAGTATAATTAACAGTTTTTGCAACCACTAGACCAACGAGGCAGTATTTTTTTTTCAAAGACTTTGCCGCACACTAGAAATTTCACATATATCGTGGTTATTTTTTTTTTTTGAGTTTACAAACATTTAAACTCGCACAAACAGCCAGACCCGGAACAACTACCTGTAGGTAATACAGTGATTTGTTCGTGCGGGGTTCGAACCAACGACACGCAGCACAGCAATCGATCGCTCAGCCACTGCGCCAACTGTACCGTCAAAGTCATTAATAAACTAGCTATAAAAGTGTTTTTGACCTTGATATCCGTACAGAATTATATTGTACAATTATCCTCTAAAACAGCTGTTTTTCTCGGCCATTTACCTCACACGAATGTATAAAGACTCAAGGCTATATTTATAAATAACTCCCGTTTACAACGTTGCCGGTTTTCCTCATGACTTCGTGTACGTAAGGATTACAGACATTCTACACACCAATTGTAACAATATGCTGCATAGTGCATAATCTGGTAAAATTACGGCCTTAACAGGACCGATTTTTTAAAGACATGGCTCCGGATAATGACTGATACTTCCTCCTTCCTAATATTATAAATACGAATGTTTGTGAGGATGGATTGATATATGGATGGATGTATGTATGGATGTATGTATGGATGGATGTATGGATGAATGTATGGATGGATTGATGTATGGACGGATATATGGATGGATGTATGGATGGATGTTTGTTACTCTTTCACATCAAAACGGCTGAGTAGATCTTGATGAAATTTGGCACAGAGGTAGAGTATGGTAAAGAAATAATTATTGTCGAAATAACTTTTTTTATTTCTGCGGACCGGACATCAGCTACAATCGCGTCATTATTTTGACATATATTATACATTTTTTTGACGGCACGGTTACCGCAGTGGCTGATCGATCCACTGCTCGCTGCGTGTCGCGGGTTCGGTCCCCACACTGAACAAATATTTGTATGACCTACAGGTAGTTGTACCAGGTCTGGCTGTTTGTGTATGTGAGTTTAAATGTTTGTAAACGCTCCTACGATACAGGAGAAATTCCTAGTGTGATGCAACGATTAAAAAAAAAATGTGTTAGCAGTACTGTGGTGTGGACCTTTTATTATTTTTTTACGAATGGGAAATCATCAATTAACTTCCCCCGGGGAAGTCCAGAGCCCAGAGCGGGGTAAGTTAATTCGAAGTGTCACATTTTTACACCACGACTTAAACCCACCTATGTATATCTTTTGGCCTTTATGTTTCGGGGCTGCAATATTTCTTTCGTGGTGGCCTCGGCCGGACTCTCTGCTTTGCTGACCTCTCTTTGAGGAGCACGAGGTACACGAACGCGCCGTCGGCACGGCCTGAAGTCGTAAGCACCTGAAAAAGCGAAGTTGAAGTCAGTTCAGACAAATTGACGGGCCTGTTGGTCTAGTGGTTAGTGGCCCTGACTGCTGAGCCGGAGGTCGTGGGTTCGATTCCCACCCAGGACAAACTTTGTGTGATGAGCATGATTGTTTGTTCTGTGTCTGGGTGTGATTTATCTATAATATGTATGTATTTATAAATTATATAAGTATGTATATCAGTTGTCTGGTTACCATAACACAAGCTCTGCTTAGCTTGGGATCAGATAGCCGTGTGTGAGTTGTCCCAAGATATTTATTTATTATTATTTAGTTAAAGACGTACACGTAGTGCCACCTATAAATACTCAGTAAAATCAATGAATATTCGCTAAACAACGCAATGCGCGGGATATTCGATAGATGGCGTTGTAATATAATAATTATATTGCATATATTACAATAGAATTATTAAAACATACTCATTAGAGTATAGTTAACCAGCTGGCGCCCGCGGCTTCGCCCGCGTTATATCGAAAAAATAGTATCCAATGTGATATTCCAGACTATAATCTACGTCTGTGCCAAATTTCATCTACATAGGAAGATTCTTTCAGCCGTTTTGATGTGAAAGAGTAACAAACATCCATACATCCATACATCATTATATCACAAACATTCGCATTTATAATATTAGTAGGAAGTAGGATTTCTGACACAGTTTTTATATTAAATTTTTGTATTATTAAATATCGGTGATCAATTCAAAATACAGAAGGGTGTTAGACAGGGAGATCCACTGTCTCCAAAGATATTTAATGCAGTTTTGGAGAACATCTTTAGGCAACTAGACTGGAACACCTTTGGCATAAATATAAACGGGGAAAAATTACACCATCTAAGATTCGCAGACGATCTCATTTTGTTCGCAGAAGATCCTAACACCTTACGAATAATGCTGCAACAACTGACATTAGAAAGTATAAAGGCAGGTCTGTCAATGAATACGGCAAAAACAAAATTGATGACAAATAGGACCGAAGTTAAAATTTATGTGGGCGACGACGAAATTGAATACGTAACAGAATACGTGTACCTGGGCCAAGTTATATCTGTTAAAGACTTATCAACAAAAGAAGTAGAAAGACGCGTGAACAATACCTGGCAAAGATACTGGTCCCTAAAGGAAGTCATGAAAAACAAAGCAGTACCCATTTCGGAAAAGAGAACAGTTTTTAACACCTGCATACTGCCATGCCTTACATATGGCTGCCAGACCTGGCCGCTAACTCAGAAGATCGAACACAAACTGGGCGTATGTCAAAGAGGAATGGAAAGGAGTATGATGGGTCTAAGGCTGAAAGACAAACGGAAAGCAACAACAATAAGAAAAATGACCAAAGTAGCAGATGTAAAAGTAAAAACGCGTATCCTGAAATGGAAATGGACAGGTCACATGATGAGAACAACAACAGGAAAGTGGTCCAAAAAAGTTACTGAATGGTACCCAAGGGATGGGAAAAGACGTAGAGGAAGGCAGACGAAAAGGTGGGAAGATGACTTGCCCAAGGGTTGGAGGCGAACAACGCAGGATCGGCATAAGTGGAGGGAACTTGAGGAGGCCTATGTCGCAAGATAGCCTGACCTGGTAGCTGATAAGAAAAACATTTTTTATTTATATTTTTTTAATTTTTAAGTGTAGATACATATTTTATAGTTTAAATTCTTTTTTTATAGTTAAATACTAGTTATAGTTTAGAATTTAAATATATGTTACACAAAAACAAAAATTGTAGCTAATAGTGTATTTATTTTAAGGTCAGAGAAAATAAAGGCTATTTTTATTTATTTATTTTTATTTATTATTAAATATCTAACTGTTCAGATCTGGCTCAATAAAGATGTGAAAATGTATAATACAAGTATAAATTATGATGGGTCTTTTAAAACACTTATATTAAACAGTATGTTTTTGCATTATAACGAAACACCGTTGTGGCTTTTCGAGGTCATCTGTTCAAGCGGCAACATTCAACGGCTCGTCACTTTTTAAATCGACATTGACCGCGGGGATATCCCCGTGGTCATATTAAGAGTTTTGATTTAAGTCAAGTTAAAATTATTTCTATGTAGATCTTAACAAAATCGCTGCTAAAATTTAAAATTCTGACTATGCTATGATAGAATTTTCAATTAATTCAAATCCAAGTGTGGCTAGCAAAAAATTAAAACAAATTAATGCGTTCACTGCGTCATGAAATTAAGGACTTGCTTTCGTTAGAAGTTCTTTCAGACAGATTTTAAAAGGAAATTAAAATAGGTTATCTTACATTACTCAATACTGCCATTTTGAAAGCAATAAATTAAGTAAATATAAATTTAAAGAGCAAATATTCGAAACAATTAATTTGAATGCACCCATACGATCGTATATTGTTTTTCTATAATGACAACACTGTCAGTGTCAGTGCAAATGCTCATTTCGTTCGCGCCAGAAATCCACAACTTCGTCGCTGTCGGACGCTTGGCATTATTATCCTCTCGTGCAATATTAAATCAAAAATGAAAAAACTACAACTTGCGTCGTTTCTGTTTGCCATGGTGGCATGCGTCGCTTATCAAGTATTCAGTAATAATCCTATTAGAAATAGTGAAGTTCATAAAGTAATCAAGCGACATATCGTGAAAAATGCAGAGTGCTCTGAAGGATTTCTCAAAATGTCCTTCGGATGCGTTTCGTCTGACTGGTAAGTATTTTTTTAGATTGTTTCCTACTTAAGCTAAGTTGATTTTGTAAAAAGCTCAGAACTTTGAGGACTCGTAAAACTGTTTCCAGTGACATGTTATTTTCGAGAACATTATTTTTTTTTCGAGTCACGAAGATATTCTTTTTGTTAGACGAATATGTCGGCCATGTCGTATGAGCTTTTTCCATATTTTTGGTTTAGACAATATTGAAAAACTGAATTGAAAGTTCAGGATGTGACTAAATTAGATATAAAATATGTATTTTCGTGAGTCTCTTTTCTTTAGGAATATTGGGACAGTGCGAACGTATTTGTAGTGGTTTCTGTTAACGTATTTCTTAGGACAAACTTACAGACTTCTAGAGTAGTAGTACCACTGTGCTCTTAAAGTGATACTGCGCTTTAGGAGCACGAGGTATTCTTTATAAATTTTTCATACAAATTTTGTATGATAAAAAATCATGCAACTTCTTGATTTTCGGTAGCAAAACACTCGTACTTGCGATAGATCAAAAAGGTACATTAAGTACTTGTTAACTAGAGTCAAATTTTTGGCTAAATGGAGATTTTTAAAACTGCTACAAGTGTACTGTAGTGTTAATTTGATTAACTTTTTACATACCCTAAACAGGCAAAATATGGTTTGGTCCTATCCCCAAACATTAACACCTGGATACACCTATATTTTAAGCAAATCAATAAATTATCCTGATTCTAATTACTTTTCAAATGCTGCAATCCACAAAAAAAATCACATTTATTGTGCAACTTTGTAGTTGCATAACATATTTTCTAAATTACGCGCTCTCTGCGCCTGCGCCGGTCATTCGCACGCAGTTTTCAGTGACGTCACGCCTGTCTCGACATCGTACGATACATGAACGCCTTTTAAACTTAAACCTTTAATAATGAGCTAAAGTGTTGGTGTATTTGTTTCAAATTTGATTTGTGTTAATTATTGTCAGTGATTCACACAGTGAACTAGCAAATACAAATATTCAAATACATAGGTTTATTTGTTTTAGATAGGTAAAATAAAAGTTAGTAAATATAAATGTAGATGGTGTTCAAATTAAATAAATGTTTCACTATGTGCTGCCCTGGAAGGTGAACGAATATCACCTATTATCTCGTTAAATTCATTCTATTTTGAGCAGTCTTCGCTTTATACCGTCTGGATAATCATGAATGCAGAATCTTAGCCTGGATGTAATGATGCAATCGGCTTTATAGTATCGTAATTTGTTTAAAATTTTAAAACATTTCGTGTTTAGTCTAAGCTTTTGATGATTTCCATTCAACAACCTTGACGGGCACGGCCCTGATATATGTGGACTTCAAGTTTGCAAATTATTTTTTTACACAAATCATCGCGAGACCTCTTATTGCACGTGACTCAAATTGAGCAAAATTCCTTGCGTTTCCATTGTATCTATCATAGTGAATTGAATCCCTTCAAAAGATTTTGTTGTTATTGTATGAATATGGGTTAATGTTTTTATCGTCTATAATTATTAAAGAGCAACTAAGCAGTGATAGGCTAGTGTTGTGATCGTCAAACTGACAAGCCATAGGTCCCAAGTTCGAACCCAAGGCACGTTTCTATGATTTTTCGTATTCATTTGCGTATTGTATCAACGAACAACAAAATCTCTAGGTTTCACATCTGTGTGGCCGCTAGTCGTCTCGCGGCGCCCGACGCCCGAAGAGTCTCCTTCGGCAACCAATATGCCTGATAGGTATTTATCGACGGCATGTTAGCCAAGTCCAGAGGCCAAACGGGCGCCATAGATATTTTGACACCAGGTTAGTCAAAAACCACACGATAAAGAAGATTGAAGATCAGTGATCGCATTGCTCGTCCATTTTTGTGACAAGGTGGTAACAACGACAAACGTAACGGTAAATGAGTTTCTTCGTGAATGGAATGCGTGTTTGTTTTATCGACCAACAGACATTATACGCTCTGGGTGGAGCGGCGGGGAGTGTCAGACTTTTACTGACTAAAACCCACCCATGCTCCTTCTATTGCCCTTTGCGTTTCGGGGCCGCGTTATCTCTTTCGAACAACCCGCAACCCCGGCAGGCGGAGGCCCTGGCAAGCCCCTCTGCTTTGCCGACATCTCCTTGAGGCGCGCGTGAAACACAAACGCGCCGTCGGCACGGCGAAAGGCTTGGCTTTCATTAATGTTTTCGTGAAGATCAAGACATTGTACTCATGCAACTCATGCGTCTCTTGTCACTATGGCTACGTATCGAGAAACGCCGCTATCGCTTTACCGTCCTATGAAAATAAGCTGAAACGTAATTATCTTTAGGTTATAATTCGTTTATCACACTTGTCTGTTAAGTTTATAAGCGGTTCTGAGATATTACGTAAACACGTCACATATGGGGTGCAAAGTCAGAAAACCTCCACGTGTGCCTAGTGGCTGCTGCTCTCCTCGATCCGTTGAGTGGGAGCTGCAGTTGCTGGGCCGGTGCACCCTGGGCGCGGACAGTGGCATTCCCCGAGTAATGGGAAGAAATTTCTATCCCTTGGGGAAGATCACTGTCCGTGGCGAATATTCTGACGTGGGAGGGGTCCAACCCGGACCACCGGTGCGTTGCTCCGCGTGACGCTCTGAAAAGCAGAGGGCACAGCGGAGGAGCAAGGGCGGGCTCGGTGTGCACTCACCCTGCCCCGAGCAGACAGAGGAGGCACTTCTTCTCTGTCCCCGTCGATATCGTAACCCCAAACTGGAGTGTCGTGGATCACGCGCTACAATTGGGACCGAGGGTCTCGGCTTAACCGCCCGGACCGCGAGGTAGAAAACCTCTATAAAAAGTCACCCCGAATCTCAAGCGCCGGCGCACCGCGAGGAGATGAATGGCTGATGGGTATTTCAGTCGTTAGTGCGCCCCGCCAGGGAACTAGCCGACCTCTGGTGACCACTCTTAGGCTATCGTGAGTGGGAGATAGGGACCTCACCCTTCAAAGGAAAACTAAATATGGACAAGACATTATGTGAACAGGTACCCCAGGGCGGTACCAGCTGCTCCGCAGCTGGAGAATCCGCCACGGTCCCTTCGGGGCCGTCATGCCCACCGTACTCTGGGGGGGGCAACAAATGTCTTCCGCCTGCCATTGGCAGCAAGAGCCGAGGAGGCTCCACAAGATCACGGTCTGTCGAAGACCTGATCTCTTGTCAGGTGCCCGACCGAGAATCGGGTGACGAAGAGAGGGAGATAAGGGATGCGGGGTGCGAGTCCGACACCGCATCGAGTGTGGCGAGCGCGGGAAGCTCAGCGAGCTCCCGCCGCGAAAGGGTCGGAGCTGCTAAGAGGGCGGACGCTAAGTCCTTCCTCAAGCGGCCCAGGCAGGTGGACGACCAGGGGTCAACCACCGAAGGGGAGCTTGTCTCGGCGCGGAAAATCCCCACTAGCAAGCGCGGTGGAGTGCGCGAGCGTGGCGGAGTGCGTGGCCGTGGCCGAGGCAAGGGCGAGGGCCCTCTGACCCAGAAGGCTGGTGAGTCTGAGGGGCCCTTGGTCATTCCCGACCCTGAGGAGGTCTCCCCGAGCGTGGAGGCGAGTGCAGATGGCGGCTCCAACCAGGAGCGTAAGGCCAGATTTGCGGAGGCAGTGGAGGCCGCGGTAAAAGAAGTGGCCTACAAAATTAAGAAGGCCTCAAAATTTAAATCTGTGGGTACGGCTGCGGCCTCCATAATTGCTGCAGCAGAGGCCAACTTCGGGCCCCCCTCCGCGTCGGGCGAGGTGGCCGAACTGCGGGCGGAGGTGGCCCGCCTGACAGCCGCCACGGAACTCCTCCTAGAGGAGAATCGGAGGCTCCAGGCGGACCTGGCCGGTCTCCGGGGAAGGAGGTCCCCCGAAACACCCGAGGGGGGGCAGCAGACAGCAAGCCATGCCGTACCGGTTGAGGATCGCATTCTCAACCTGGTTCGGCAAGAGATGGCTGCCTTCCAGGCGCGGTTTTCCGTCCTGGAGGGCATCGTCCTGCGCCCGCCCTTGGCGGCAAGCAAGGGTCCGGTCACGGCAGGCGGGGCCACGGGGACGGCAAAAGGGGGCCCAGGGGTGGCAAGAAGGGGTCCGGGGTCGGCTTCTTACTCGGCCGTTGCGGCTGGGCCGAGACCATCCGGCCAGGCCAGCGGGACGAAACCAGCAACCCCTGCAAAGCCGGCTCCAGTAAAACCCGCATCGGCCCCGGCAAAACCCTCGTCGGTCACTGCGACGCCAGCCCCAGCAATACCGGCGCCCACCTCGGCAAATCCGACTTTGTCGCAACCGGCGCCGGCTAAAAAGAAAAGAGGGGCACGGAAGGCCAAGGCAAAGGCGCCTGCGCCGGTCGCCGGCACCCCCCCCTCGCCTAACCCACCGACGGCCGAAGCCGGTTGGGAAGTAGTCGGAGACAAGAGGAGGGGGCGTAAAGCGGCCAAAGCGGCTAAGAAGAAGGCGCAACGGCAGAAGCGAAACGTCGCGGCCAGAATTCGCGCCCCAAAGACCGCGGCTGTAGTGCTCACACTACAGCCAGCGGCGGAACAGAAGGGCGTGACGTACCGCGACGTTCTCGCCAAGGCAAAGGCGGCGGTGAACCTGGAGGAGTTGGGGATCACCGGGGGGCTCCGGCTACGTGTCACCGCGACGGGGGCCCGAATGCTAGAGATCCCCGGTGCCGCCAGTGGCCCGTCCGCAGACGCTCTGGCCGAAAAGCTCAGGGCGTCCCTTGATGCGGACGAGGCCCGAGTGTCCAGACCCGTCAAGTGCGCAAGCCTGCGCATATCGGGCCTGGACGACTCCGTGGTAGAGGAGGAGGTGGTGGCTGCCGTCGTCAGGACTGGTGGGTGCCCTGCTGAGCAAGTAAAGGCAGTGGGCACCGTACGTCCTGACTTCGAGGGTATGCGAACCGTGACGGTTAGCTGCCCCGTGGCGGCGGCCAAAGCGATCGTGGAGGGCCGAAGGCTCCTGGTGGGCTGGGTATCTGCGCAGGTCAAACTGCTGGAGCCTAGACCTCTGAGGTGCTTCCGCTGCCACGTGGGTCACCACGTGGCAGTCAAGTGCTCGGAGGTGGACCGCAGCCGTTTGTGCTTCCGCTGCGGCCAGCCCGGTCACAAGGCCGCGACCTGCGACGCCGCGCCGCACTGCGACGCATGTGCGACGGCGGCCAGGCCGGCCGATCACCGGGCGGGAGGCAAGGCCTGCGCACCACCCGCCAAAACCAGGGGCAGGGGAAGGTCCTCCGCGACCACCACCACCAACGCTGCCGCCACAGCCGTTGCCGCTGGCGCCGCTGCTACCGCCGCTATCACTGCCGCCGCTGACGCCACAGCCGCGGCAGCTGGGCCATCAGAGGGGGCCCAGGGGGGGGCTGATATGGAGTGCCAATAACGGCCCCATTACGCCTCCTACAGGCGAATATCAACCACTGCGCCTGCGCTCAGGATCTCCTGCTCCAGAGCATGGCGCAGTGGTCGATTCATATCGCCGTGGTCGCTGAGCCGTACTTTGTCCTCCCCAGGGACGACTGGGTTGAGGACCTGAGCGGCTCAGTGACCATCATCTCGTCGGCCGCCGCCGGTACCCCGTCCTTCGAGGGTGTCAGGAAGGGTCAGGGGTGCGTCGCAGCACGGTTCGGGGATATAGTCGTAGCGGGTGTCTACTTCTCCCCGAGCCGAACTCTCGCCGAGTTTCACAACTCTCTGAGGGAGTTGACCGTCGTCGTCGGTAACTGCTCCCTCCCCGTGCTAGTGCTCGGGGACTTCAACGCCAAGAACTTGGCTTGGGGTTCTCGCTGCACGGATGTGCGGGGAAGGATGGTGGAGGACTGGGCACTGGAGACAGGCCTGGTCGTCCTAAATCGGGGTTCTGTTCCCACGTGTGTGCGGATGCGGGGCGAGTCGGTGGTGGACATTTCGTTCGCTAGCCCCGCTCTGTCGCCGCGTGTCGTCGACTGGCGCGTCATGGAGGAGGTGGAGACCTACTCCGATCACCGGTACATCCGGCTCGACGTCTCCACCCAGACCTCCAGCGCGCCGGTCCTACAGGCCCCGAGTGGTCCGCGGTGGGCGCTGAAGCAGCTGGACCGGGAGCTCCTCCTGGAAGCCTCAATCGTGCAGGCCTGGGTGTCATCACCGGACAGGCCTGCCGACACCAACCACGAGGCGGACTGGTTCCAGGAGGCCATGTCTGAGATATGTGACGTGGCAATGCCCCGAGTCCGGTCTGGAAGCGCCCGGCGTCAGGTGTACTGGTGGTCGCGCGAGCTGACGGCACTGCGAGAGGCATGCGTCGCTGCGCGACACCTGTACGCCAGGCACCGCAGGCTCCGCATTCGAGCACCGGATGCGGCAGCCATCGAGGCGGAGCTGTATGAGGGGTACAGAGCGGCGAAGACCGCCCTCCTAGAAGGTGTCTTGCGGGCCAAGGATCTGGCCCGCGAGGAGATGCTGGAGTCTCTGGACGGGGATCCGTGGGGGCGCCCGTACAAGATGGTGCGGGATAAACTCCGCACCAGGGCCCCCCCGCTGACGCAGAATCTCCGGCCCCAACTAGTTGAGGATGTGGTGAGCGCTCTGTTCCCTTCGCGAGGGGAGCATGCTCCTCCGCCCATGGCTCCGCCGCTTGCGGTGCCACAAGCGGACCACGAGGACACTGACGACGACGACGACGTTCCGGAGGTGACTGGGGTAGATCTGAGAGCGGCGGTGGGCAGGCTGAAAGCCAAAAACACCGCCCCGGGACCCGATGGCTTGCATGGCAAAGCCTGGGTCCTGGCCCTGGAGGCTCTCGGGCCCCGACTACTAGGGCTCCTAAGCGCGTGCTTGGAGAGAGGCCAGTTCCCACTTCGGTGGAAGACGGGGAAACTGGTCCTCATACAGAAGCCGGGGCGCCCTGCGGACTCTCCGTCCGCATTCCGGCCCATTGTGCTGCTCGACGAGGTGGGCAAGCTCTTTGAAAGAGTAATTGCAAACCGCCTCGTCGGGCACCTTGTGGGGACGGGGCCGGATCTTGCGGAACACCAGTATGGTTTCCGCAAGGGGCGCTCTACGGTGGATGCCATCATGCGCGTGAGAGCCCTCACGACGGGGGCTGCAGTGTCCAGGGGTGGGGTTGTCGTGGCGGTGTCTCTCGACATCGCCAACGCGTTTAACACCATGCCTTGGGGCTGCATCAGGGAGGCACTCCAATACCACCGGATGCCGACCTATCTTCGTCGTGTGGTCGGGGCATATCTGACGGACAGGGCCGTCATATACCCCGGTCGCTCTGGAGAGTGGAACCGGCGAGAGATGTCGTGCGGTGTCCCACAGGGATCGGTCTTGGGGCCGCTCCGGTGGGACATCGGTTACGACTGGGTGCTGCGCGCCGACCTCCCCAGCGGCGTCAGTGTAGTTTGCTACGCTGACGACACGCTCGTTCTGGCTCAGGGGGGGTCGCACCAGGCGGCGGCCGACATCATGACGCGCGGGGTTGCGATAGTCGCAGAGAGGATCCGGCTGCTGGGTCTCGAGGTGGCCTTGCACAAATCCGAGGCCATGGTCTTTCATGGCCGCGGAAACACGCCACCGTCGGGATCCCAGTTGACGGTAGGAGGGGTTCGCATCGGCGTCGGGTCGACGATGAAGTACCTGGGAATCGTCCTCGACAGCCGGTGGAACTTCGTCGAACATTTCCGACGTTTGGCTCCCAAGCTCGAGCGGACGGGGGCTGCTTTCAAGCGGCTCCTGCCCAATCTGAGGGGGCCAAACGCCTCCTGCCGTAGGCTCTATGCCGGAGTCGTGCGGTCCATGGCCCTTTACGGGGCCCCGGTATGGGCGCGTTCTTTAGGGCGGCGCGCCGCCCACTACCTGAACGCGCCCCAAAAGGTGGTGGCCATACGGCTTGTCCGGGGCTACCGCACGATCTCCGGCGAGGCAGCGAGCCTCCTTGCCGGACTGCCACCGTGGGATCTGGAGGCGATAGTCCTCGCGCGCCTGTTTGAGTGGCGCGCGGAGGCACTACACCGGGGGGAAAACCCGCTGCCACGGCAAGTTGCCGCTCGGCGGGCAGACCTCCGGTGCGATCTCATGGTGGCATGGAGAGAGCGACTGTCGCAACCCCGTGCAGGGCACGCCACAATAGCGGCGGTAAGTCCCCTCTTTGAGGAGTGGCTGGAGAGGCGTCATGGCGTCCTCACCTACCGCCTGACGCAGGTCCTCACCGGACACGGAAGTTTCGGGAGGTTCCTGCACATCATCGGGCGGGAGGAAGCGCCCGGGTGTCACCATTGTGACGATCGCCCTGAGGACACGGTGGAGCACACAGTGGCGGTCTGCCCAGCTTGGGCGGAGCACCGCCGTGCCCTCGTGGAGGCGATCGGCGGCGGCGGCGATCTCTCGCGTCCGGCCCTGGTTCAGGCCATGGTCCGGAGCGAGAGGGAATGGGAAGCGGTCACCACCTTCTGCGAAGCAGTAATGCTAGCAAAGGAGGTGGCCGGGCGTTTGAGGGAGAGAACATCTGCCCAACCCAGCCGCCGCGGAAGACGCCCAGGGCGCCGGGCGCCGCGAGACGACTTCCGGCCACCGTAGATGCGGGCCTGTGGGCGGTGAGCAATGGGTAGTTCACCGTCCGTCCGTCGATTGACGACAGGCCGTGTCGACGGCGCGTTTGTGTTTCACGCGCGCCTCAAAGAGAGTCAGCAAAGCAGAGGGGCTTGCCAGAGCCTCCGCCTGCCGGGGTTGCGGGTTGTTCGAAAGAGATACCGCGGCCTCGGAACGTAAAGGGCAACAGAAGGAACATGGGTGGGTTTTAGTCAGTACAAGTCTGACATGCCCCCCCGCTCCACCCAGAGCGGGGGAAGTCATTGGATGATTTCCCACCCGAAAAAAAAAAAAAAAAAAAAAAAAAAAAAAAACACGTCACATATGAACATCGTTACCTTATATTTTGACAGATCAAAATAACGTTTTTCGAAAATAAATAATTACAATTATTAAAATTATTTTTGTTTTTATTAATTTATTTTTTTGTTCGTTACAGGTACAATACATCGACAGTAGACAACTACGATGATATGATGTCGGGGTCACAAGAAGAGAACGTGACATTGGAACATCGACCGAGACCGGAGCAAAGTTCACCCACGATGCTTACTGGAACTACTCACTATTCTGGACCGACGTCGGGTCCTGACGGGTCACCACACTCTCAAACGAGGTCTAACCTTGGGCCAATCAAACGACCTCGAAAGAAACCGCGTCCCAGATCATCATCGCATACTTCGACCACGCCAAGCCCTACTACAACGACATCACCTGCACCAGTGCTAGTCAGCAGAGCTGTGATGACATCCTCATCTCATGCAATGACAGCTAAAATTTTCTTCGTGTTATGCGTATTCCACATTTGACAAAATATAACATAGTACTGTAAAAATAAAAGGCGAATAAAGATCTGTCTCATGTATTAACACCATTTTGACGCGCTGCTTATACAACATTATTTTTAGTATATGCGAAACCTGATTATAGTTTATTTAGAATAAATAACTGAATCGATTTCAATAGTTTTTATACAATGTTATATTTTGTCCCAAAAATATTAATAATAGGTTACGAGTTGGCACTTAGTAGGTACGAAATCATACGGCGCTCAACAAGGTCACGGCAGGTCAAAGCGACAGTACACACGTGCGGTGCCGTTTGTGCCGCGCGGTGACCCTGGTTTTGTACGGACAACCAGGTAATATAACAAGCTTATAACTTTCTGATTATTCATGATAAAATTCTGAATTTTGTACATAGATTCTTCAGATAAAAATACTAGACACGTGTCGGGTTCCGAATAAAGTAAAACTAATGTTGTATACAGTACATTGCGATAAATAGTTTTAAATAAAAGGGTATATTAATAACCTTTAAACTAAAATAATTTGGTAATGACGATAGAATGTGTCGCGTTCCATTCGACGAGCGAGCGCGATGGATGTAGTCGGTTGGACCACATTCCTTTGACGATGACTGTACTTGTTTATTTAATGTTGTATGATGTCTGCCGATGCGCTTGAACTGCTACAGGGGGCTTAGACAAAGTAACAATTTAAAAACGATAACGAAGTTAGAAATCGTTATCGCTCAGCAGTCACTAATACATTTTCAACTTTATACGCGCGTTTAATAAAGTTGAAAATCTATTGACGTTTACATATCGTTTTTGTTTGTTTCGCTCAGCAGTCTTTAATAGATTTTCAACTTTATGCACTTTAACAGAGTGGGTATTTTACCCTCTCTATTGCCTCAACCTCTTTCCTTTTGGATCAACATTGATTTTTAAATGTTTTAAATATTCATATTTCGAATTTCATTCTGTCATTTCATCTTCAACAGTCATTTTTTTGCTCATTACGTTTTTGAATCACGGCTAGCAGCCACACGTGCTATTTTATTGTTTTTTTTTTTAAAGCTGTAATTAAATCTATACCCTATTTTAATTTGAATGTACTTAAATCAGTGTGTGTATCAGTTTATTGTGCAGTTCAGTTCTATTGTGTTATTTCACCCCTGTTGAAAGGGTCCACCCTTGGGAAATAAAGATATCAAAACCTGTAGTGGGTATTATTTGTTCACCTGCCCCAATTTTTATCTGAAAACTGCAGCCTCGCTTGAAGGGTAACGAGCGAGTGTCACCGTACTATCATCAGACGATCCTCATTGGTAACCTCGCGATGTATCACGCACTCGAGGCGGTCAATCACAGGTAGAACGTCAATAATGTGGCTACGGATATAATCGGATAGTATAATCGGATATGATTTGCAAAATAGAAAGCAATGGGAAAAGATGGAGAAGGCTTTCGTATTTGAAAAAGGAACTGGGCAACTTAGTAACAGTTGTAGCTAATTTATTGAATACTAGCTTCCGCCTGCGACTTCGTCCGCGTGGCATAGTTACTTTGGGCTAACGCTAACTTTTTCTCTCCCCTTTTCCTCCTTCTTTCTCCCTCTTTTCCTATTATTTTTTCTGTACCAAAATTCATCAAAATCTATTGGACCATTTAGGCGTGAAGACGTCACACAAACAAACAAACCCACTTTCGCTTTTATAATAGATATTAGTAAGGACAAATGTTTCTAGTCAACCAACAAAATAACACTCAAGGTACTCCTGCCTTCGTTTTAATATCTGGATTGTTCACATCTTACCAGCAAGCTATATGTATTTGCACCTACTAGACCAATTTAGTTGTTATTTAGTAGAAAAAACATATATTTATTTCAGATATCCAAACACGGACTTGATCTTCCTGTGTGCAGAAATCATTCTAATCCGTCAGCTGTTAACGCGTAGAAGTATATTAAAAAAAATAAACGGTGAATGTGAATAAGTTTGGAATCGACATATCATTTGACGCTGGTGCCGATTGCGTCGTTTCTATTTATAGAGCTACGTCGTAGCACTCGCTACGAGGCTACGCTGCTACGCGAACTTCAAATGTTTTTTGTATGTCATGGTCACTATAAGTTCCGGTCGTGAGAGCAACGCTCCGTCGTGTTATTCTATATAAGAATACAGCGTCGAGCTTAGCGCTGCCGCAGCATCAAGTTCCATAGAGTCGTCTTTTTATATTTTATGGATGAGAAATCATCAAATAACTTACACTCCTTCCCACTCTGGGCCGACTTTTACAAACTAAAACCCAATGTTCATTCTTTTGCCCTTTGTGTTTCGAGGCCGCAGTATTTATTTCGAACAACCTGCAACCTCTGAAGAAAGTCGTCTGGAGTCGTGGCTGCTATCAAACGGTATTCTTTAAGCAAAACACTACTGGGCGGAAAGAGGAAGATTTCTTTCGAATTACATTTTTATGCTATCATAGGATCGGGAGATGTTTCCACGGTTTGGGTAGGTCTATAATCTACAGTGGAGGACTTTCTTGTCTGTACCTATTGTTTGATTAGATTTAAGGCCTCGACATTCAAACCAGCGGAGGTTTGAATGTCGAGGCTCAGTATTGGCCTCAAAAGGAATCGAATATTTAAGTCATCCGACCTCCCCATTCTAATAAAAACAAAAAAGTCATTTATTCAACATAGTCTGATATCAGCAGTTTTGAAGGTCAAATTACAAGAGACGGCCCCACAAAAACGCTCCGCCCTTCGCCACAAGAAGTGGCGGAACAAACTCCCTAGCAACACATCTGTCTGTCAAGTTAGAAGAATCAGATTTCATACAATGTTTATCACAAGGTAAATTTAAGAAATAATTCATTTATAGTCACAATGTCAGCCACACCAATTATTTAGATAAAAATATACCCAGTTAATGGGTTATATTCTGATTTAAAAAATATGTGAATATTAATTAATTAAGATAGTTGAATTAAAATCTTATATGTTATCCCCAATAAAAGTTCTTTAATTATTTCACAATATTAAAATAACTTTTAGACAATAAAAGGATTATATAACATTTTGTATGATGCATAAGATAATGAGCTATAAAGAGTCAATATATTATATTTGACCTTGATATCCGTACAGAAACTTGTTAAAGGAAACTATACGATTTTCCTCTAAAACAGCTGTTAACGCGAATGTTTATAAATAACTAGCTTCCGCCTGCGACTTCGTCCGCGTGGCATAGTTACTTTGGGCTAACGCTAACGTTAACCTGCGTGATGATAAAAAAAAGACTTTCTCTCCCCTTTTCTTCCCTCTTTCTCCCCCTTTTCTGCCTTTTTAGGGTTCCGTAGTCAACTAGGAACCCTTATAGTTTCGCCATGTCTGTCTGTCCGTCCGTCCGTCCGTCCGTCCTCGCTTAATCTCTGTGACCGTTAGCACTAGAAAGCTGAAATTTGGTACCAATATGTATATCAATCACGCCGACAAATTGGTAAAATAAAAATTGGAAAAAAATGTTTTATTAGGGTAGCCACCCTATATGTAAAGTGGGAAGTGATTTTTTTTTAATTTCAACCCTAACGTGTGATATATTGTTGGAAAGGTATTTAAAAATGAATAGGAATTTACTAAAATCATTTTTTGATAATGTCAATAAGTCCCCTCTAACTTTTGAACCATAAGTTTAGAAAATATGAAAAAAATCTGAACAGTAGAACTTTATAAGGACTTTCTAGGAAAATTATTTTGAACTTGATTGACACAACAGTTTTTGTACAAAAAAGACAAAAAGTTGTACAAAATAATTTCCTCCTCCACCTTTGAACTCATAAGTGGGAACACTTATTGTGACGGACGGGAAACTACTACCCTACACTGAGCGTGGCCCGACACGCTCTTGTTGTTTATTTTTAAATATGTCCATCTCCAAGGGTTCCAAATATCTCTGTAACAAAATTCATCAAAATCGTTTTAGCCATTTAGCTGCGAAGACGTAACAAACAAACTCACTTTCGCTTTTATAATATTAAGTAAGGATTCCCATTTGCAACGGTCGCGTTTCCTCTTAACTTCGTGCAGCTCAGATTTCCAAAATAGCACAATCATCTGGCCTAGCCTCTTTCCAACCACGTTAAGGTCGGCTTCCAGTCTAACCGGATGCAGCTGAATACCAGAATTTCACATGGAGCGACTGTCTATCTGACTTCCTCAACCCAGTTAGAACTGGGTAATACTAGTATTGTCGGTCCGGGCGATCATGCTGGCTCGCAGGTTCACTCGTTGTACTGTAGCAATTAAAATAGCCCTCTTTAAGGCGTATTGCAGATCGCTGTACACGGGGGCCTTGTGGTTCAGATATACCCAAAGGGCTTGCAATGCTTTGCGTGTCCAATTTAATAATGCGTTGAGGGTTCTGTTACGACTGCCACGATTTTGCAGCGCATGACGCAGTATGGCGTAAAAGATCCGATTCGTTGCTTCGTAGATTGCGTGGCAGTCGTAATAGCATCCTGCACTCATTTGCCGCCAGGGCAGACAGCCGTGCGTTCGCTGGTCAAACGAACCAGGTCGCTGTTTACTATTAAGTTCTAACATAGGCTATGAATTTTGTTACTAACACACAGGACCCGTGTTGTCTTCATAATAAATATACATAAATAAATACAATACCCCACGGTAAAACTTTAGGGACACTGACTACCTGTAACGACTGTCAAAGATCTACGAATGACAGCCGGGACCAACAGCTTAACGTGCTTTTTGAGGCACAAAGAAGAAATGCAGTATGTAACGAGTGATCACCCATCCACAGACCAACCTAGTCAAGCGCGGCTTAACCTAAAGATCGCCCGAGTGGATGCTATTGTTTCGCCACGAGCTCCTCTATTCGCACTATAGCACAAAACATTAAAAAAACAATGATCCGCTTAAATCCTTTGTTCCTGTTGAGTTACACAATTTTGTGTTACACTGTTACCCATTGGGTTAAAAAAATGCCGATTAGTAACACTGTTACTCAAAATCACTTTTTTTTCCGATTAGTAACACTGTAATTTAAAACCACTTTTTTCCTACCAATTTACACTGTACGTAACAGGGTTACATATCGGGAACAAAATGTCCCAAAGAGTTATTATTAATACATCCTTACTAATATTATAAAAGCGAAAGTGAGTGTGTTTGTTACGTCTTCACGCCTAAATGGCTAAACCGATTTTGATGAATTTTCGTACAGAGATAGTTGGGACCCTGAAAACGGACATAGGCTTTATTATGTTTTTAAATTGAGAAAGGAGGTAGAAAGAGGGAAAAAAAGCGAAAACTACTATTAGCTTTGCTATTACAATAAATAAGGCGCTAGGGCAAAAACTACAGGTACCTGCAAATCAGGAAAGGGGAACTGTGTTACTCCGAATTTAACGCGAGCGAAGCTGCGGGCAAAAGCTAGTTATGTATATGCGCGTTATGATAGTTAACAGGCTGCGACACGTCCTACCCCGCGCCGGTAACTGTGACCTAGGCAGGTGCAACGACCTAGCAAGTTTTACTGATATTATTTCCCTTTCCCACAAGTACCTATTCTCGTACGTTAGTCACCGGCCAACACCGTCAACTGAAAAAGAAGATTAGGAACGCTTTAATTACTAAGATTAATGAGATTAACAAGCCTGATTCAGAAGGCAGTACTACTCGTAACGGCCTGAATTGTAAGGAGGTTCCTGTTTCTGGAGCCCTCTACACCGGAAGCTTGGACCCTGCTCCCAAACCGGCGTGCACACTTTTTATATATCTTTTTTGTTTTTATTTTATTTTGTACTAGCTTTTGCCCGCGGCTTCAACTTCTACGGCAAGAGAGATAGATCATTTCACCTAACTGTTTAAAAAGTAAGTCAATACAGTCAAGAACCCTTTTGGCTTGGTAGAGCGACGATCATGTCAGGGCGCCAAACTGAAAGCACCTGAAAGAGCAAAGCAATAGTACTATTCCCTAAGAATACAGCCATGAGCGCAGCGCCGAATGCGGGCCTGTGGACGGTGAGCAATGGGTAGCTCACCATCCGTCTGTCTATTGCCGACAGGCCGTGTCGTCCGTTTCAACGGCGTGCTAGTGTTCCATGCGCGCCTCAAAGAGATGTCAGCAAAGCAGAGGGGCCTGCCAGGGCCAACGCCTGCCGGGGTTGCGGGTTGTTCGAAAGAGATACCGCGGCCCCGGAACGTAAAGGGCAATAGAAGGAACATGGGTGGATTTTAGTCAGTACAAGTCTGACACTCCCCCTCGTTCCACCCAGGGCGGGGTAAGTTATTTGATGATCTCCCATTCGCAAAAAAAAAGCGCAGCGCCGACCCCAGACAATGACTCGATGATGACGAAGACTCTCTATTAAACTTGACGATGCATCAGCGCTAAGCTCGACGCTGTATTCTTATAGACTAGGAAGATTGCCACAGAAATGCACGTAGTGAGTGCCACCTACAAAACCACAGTAAAATCAATGAATTAAAGTAAACAACGCGATACTTAACGTATTCAATAGATGGCGTTTTATTACACAATAATAAGGAAAATCAACTTCAAAGGCCAATGAGATAATGGCACAGATTGTCAATTAAGTAATTATTTGTTTTGGTAAACAATATGCGAGAATGTGAAAATACACGTGTAACCACTCATATTGAGATTCCTTTACAAATATTAGTATTATATTTCATGTGTATTTTGATCATATACCTTATTTTCTAAAGAAACGCCATTGTAGTTTTGTAAGTTCATCTATTTTTTGCTCGTCACGATTTAAAACGACACTGAAATTCCAGTGGTCACAGATAGCTGTTAAATTTAGTATCGGTGGTTTTCAATAGATTTTGAAAAGTCACTATAAACTTGCAAAGATCTCAGTGGAAATTCTAAGTATAATACTTAATTCGCATTGCTTTCCAGAGTGTTACTAATAAATAAAACTATTTAAATGCATTCACCGTGTCATGTAATTACCGGGTGAAAGTTCTCCGAGCTTCAATTTTCTTTAAATGCTTTCTATCATAATTTTAAACTGCAAATTATTTATTAAAACGATTCTAAAAATTTAGTTTAAATAGCGAAGAATACAATTAATGTTAATAATAATGAATCAGAATGCATCCATACGACAGGATATTATTTATCTGTGGTGTTAGCTTGCGATTGGTGGAAAACGCCGGGCTCTTGAATCGTCCGACTAGTGCAGGCTGCCTGCGCACGTGCTCATACCGCGCCAGAATTCCGGCTGTGTCGGACGTTAAGTATTATTTTGTCAAGCAATATTAATAAGTGAAAATGAATAAGTTGCAGTTTCTGATCGCGATGGTAGCGTGCATCGTCGCTTATCAAGTATTAAGTGTGAATGCTGTTAGAAATGGCGAAGTTCATAAAATTTTTAAGCGAAGTGTTGTGAACGTCGGGGAGTGCGCGAAAGGGTTTATCAAGCTTTATTTTAAATGCATTTCTTGTGACGTGTGAGTATTTTTTAAATGTTTTTATACTTAAAATAGTAAAGTGTTGATTTTGTACCACAATCCCTAAGTTCTACTTTATTAGAATGAAGTTTTCAGTAAAGACTTCTAGAATTTTCTTTTTTCATGATGGAGTTGTAAACGTCCTACCCCTTTTGAAGCCTTGTGCCTTAAACGATGTGAAAAAGAAATCCGTATAGCTGGAGACTGTAGAGTAGTGGTCCCGCATGATTTTTCTTTAGGTTTTATGAAGTTTAATAATAAACGTTTTTTTTTATTGATTATTGTGATAGTAGCACGTCATATTGTACTCGTTTTTAAGAAAGTGTTTCTTGTATCAGCCTTTTACCTTGGGGCTCAAGTACTACAAGCATTATAAGTGTACTATAAAACGATATTTGCTGTGAAAATGCAACAATCGATTAAGAAATGAAATATATTATGTACTTTGTAGTTGCACAATACATTTTTCCAAAGATGCGCGTGCGGCGCCACACCTGCCGGCCGCTCGCTCGCCTTAGTAGTGACGTCACTCTTCTTCCGTTATCGTACGATATCGGAACGTCTTTTCAGGGCTAAACTTTTAAGGTTAAAATCTTTATAATAAATAACAATTTGATTACTCAGAGACAATTATTATTTGCGTAAATTTATAATAGTAGGTAAGAAAATAAAGGATGAGTTAATACAATATTATTATCTTGTTGAACTAATTCTAGTTTGTACAGTGCTGTGTTTAAGACCATGAGCAGATATACTTTGTAAAATATAAAACCTTAGGTTTATAGACAGGATATAATGCTGTCATCGACTTTAAGGGGTTACGTCATGCCTTTCATCGACGTATTGTCTTGTTTATTCGTTCTTTATAAAGTATAGTGACGAGTTTTAACATTTATCATAAATAAAAAATAAATAAAAAAAATAAAAAAGCCTTATATTTCTCACCATGCATTAAATTGTGGTACAATGACAATAACAATACTTAATCTAAATTATTTTATATAAATTATTTAATTTAAAATTGATTATCAATTGAATAATTAATTGGAATATTTGTTATTGATTTAATTAATTAAATTAAAAAGAATATCATTATTATTCCAAGGTTTTTGTTAGCAAGAACCCTCTCCATGAAAGGTAAAGGCCTCCTCCAGAGATGACCAGTGCTCTCTATTCTCTGCCGCTCGTGACCATTGGGTGCCTGCTACTTTTATTATATCGTCTACCCAGCGTGCATTTGGTCTTCCTCTTCTTCTCTGTCCTAGTGGGCCTGTCCATTGTGTTGTCTCTCTAGTCCATCGATTGTCATAACGTAAACATTTATCATAACGCCTTGTAATTCCGAAAGAGTTAAGCAGAGGTGAACCTAACTAGTACAGTCACGAGAATCAATATTTATTTATTTGTCACATATTCACTGTCACCACCAGTCTTACCAAAGAATATCGTATTACCCAGTACTACTCGATTGGAATGTTAGTTGTTTTATCGGACGATCGACTTATATGCGCATAGACATATTTGAATACGACAGATTGTAGCACATTTTTTTTCGAATTTGAAATCATTAAATAACTTCCCCCGCTCTGGGTGGAGCTGGGGCGAGTGTCAGACTTTTATTGACTAAAACCCACGCATTTCCTTCTTTTGCCCTTTATGTACGCGGTATCTCTTTCGAACAACCCGTAACGCCGAGATTGGAGCCCTTGAATAACTTAGAATGTTTTTCGTTTAGCTTAGCGCAAAGGCCCCACATAGTAGCACACGTGAAGACAACAGGGCTTTAAACAGTTGTACGCACGACGACTTCTCAGGCATAGATTACCAGTATATCATGGCCTTGCTTTGTAAATATTTCCTTTACAATGAAATATTCGCATAAACTGGTTTTTGAAGCTTGATTGGTCGTCGTGTATACTCGTCCGTCTTACGTCATTGTCACAACGTGAAATACCTTGGTCACTTTATCAGTCTGTTGCGTTTGTTTACCAGAAAATAAACTATAACGCATTCATCTTTAGGTTTTTATTTGTTTGAGAAAGTTCTCTTAAGTTCATAAGCTGTTGTACTACGAAACAATTCGGTGCTTGTCACTTGTGAACTACGTCGTGTATCAAAGAATGGCGCGACTATACTGGAGTTGTGGTAACTTGATGACGTCAGCAGCGGGTGCGACGGTACTAACTCGTGCCGGACCAATAGGAGCACCGTATGGGCACGGTCACGCCTCGTGGGTAGCCAATAGGAGTCTGTATTTGTATATAGCATGGAACCATGAATGAACAAAAGCAATGAATATGCCAAACGACTAAATCACCAAATAAATCACTTTTTTGTTCACTTTCAAGTGTTTGAGGATTCTGTTTTGTGGTTTTTTGTTGGATCTTTACTGTTTGTTGCCTTTAAGTTCTTACAGCTATGTTCATTGACATCCTTACTTAATATTATAAAAGCGAAAGTGAGTTTGTTTGTTTGTTACGTCAACACGCCTTAATGGCTAAACCAATTTTGATGAACTTTGGTACAGAGAAAGTTGGGACCCTGGAGACGGACATAGGCTATTTTTAAAGTGGGAATCAGAGGGAAGAAAAGGGAAAACTTAGCATTGCTATTACAATCAATAAGGCACAAGGGCACAAACTACAGGGAGCAGGTACCTGCAATCAGGAAAGGGGATCTGTTTCATCCCAAATTTAACGCGAGCGAAGCTGCGGGCAAAACGTATTAGTGAAATATTTATTCCGTTAATTACAAAGTGGGTGGGGCATAAGTTACGATGTAGAAATTAATATTCGAATTTAAACAAAAATTAAAGGTAGATATATTATGACGCATAAATTAAAGCACTACCAATCACCAAACAGACGAGTTGCCCGTTTCTCTATTTAAATAGCACAGCATTTTATCAAAAATCCCACCTGTCCCTTGCAAGAGCCAGCCCGCGCTGCTGAGCCAGTAAGTGTAATTCAGTCCACAAATAATATCACTCAGATCCAGCCTGTCCCTTGTTGTCCTCCCTCAGCGACGCCCTAAGCCGAGGCCCCACAGGGGGTGCCCTTAGCGTGTAGTTGCTTAATTTGTAAGTTTATACCCTGGCTGGAGGTCTTAATTTTTAAGGCACCCACAGGATTCGCCCGGTTAAGCACAACCTCCTTGGTTGAACTGCGAGATGCCATTCATAAAAAAAAATATCAATAATCTGTAACACTCGCTCGTTGCCCTTTGAACGTGGTCGAAGTTTTCAGGTGTTAGAAGTGGGATAGCTTTAATGTCCAAGGGGAGGAAGAAAATACACAATAGATTAGGTGAAACTGAACTGCACAAAAAATATATTCACAAACTGATTGTACAACTTTTAAAAATAGATACAGCTTAATAAAAAAAACCGGCCAAGAGCGTGTCGGGCCACGCTCAGTGTAGGGTTCCGTAGTTTCCCTTCCGTCACAATAAGTATTCCCACTTATGAGTTTAAAGGTGGAGGAGGAAATTATTTTGTACAACTTTTTGTCTTTTTTGTACAAAAACTGTTGTGTCAATCAAGTTCAAAATGATTTTCCTAGAAAGTCCTTATAAAGTTCTACTTTTCAGATTTTTTTCATATTTTCTAAACTTATGGTTCAAAAGTTAGAGGGGGGGACACATTGTTTTTTACTTTTGGAGCGATTATTTCCGAAATTATTGACATTATCAAAAAATGATTTTAGTAAACCCCTATTCATTTTTAAATACCTTTCCAACAATATATCACACGTTAGGGTTGAAATAAAAAAAAATCACTTCCCACTTTACATATAGGGTGGCTACCCTAATAAAACATTTTTTTCCAATTTTTATTTTACCACTTTGTCGGCGTGATTGATATACCTACATATTGGTACCAAATTTCAGCTTTCTAGTGCTAACGGTCACAGAGATTAAGCGAGGACGGACGGACGGACGGACGGACAGACAGACATGGCGAAACTATAAGGGTTCCTAGTTGACTACGGAACCCTAAAAAACACAACAACTAGCCATGTGGCTGCAAGCCGTGATCCATAAACGTAATGAGCCAAAAAATTACTGTCGAAGATGAAATGACAGAATGAAATTCGAAATATGAATATTTAAAAATTTAAAAATCAATGTTGATTCAAAAGGAAAGAGGTTGAGGTTGAACAGAGAGTAAAATACCCACTCTGTTACAAATCTAATAACATTTTTTCATCTTTTCCAGATACACTGATCTAACGGGTGAAGTATGTTAAAAACTACAAGAACTGATGGCGGCATTTCATCGACAACACCACAACAAGATGGCTACATCTCTAGTCTCTCCAGAATACTGCTGCAACACAACGAGAACATTTCGCTTGAACACTTTAATCTGAGGAAAGGAACATCGTTTTTATATAAGGAAACTAGCTGATTTAAGAAGTTTTATTCAACTTGTTCATCATCCATGTCATCATCATCTGCCTAGCCTTTTCCCAACGATGTTGGGGTCGGCTTCCAGTCTAACCGGATGCAGCTGAATATCAGTATTTTACATGGAGCGACTGCCTATCTGACCTCCACAACCCAGTTTTTTTTTTTTTTTTTTTTTTTTTTTTTTTTTTTGGCAGGAGTGGGAAATCCCCGCGGACACCTCGACTATCTCACAGATTGTGAGACAGTCGAGGTAGTGCCGGACTCGAACCGGCTAAAACCACACTCCTGCCCCGCCAGTGTCCCTCTAACATTATCAGAGACCTTATTTACACATGTTAGATCTTTTTCGGCGGCTTATTTCTTTGGAGGCCGTGGAGACCTTACTCTTTTTTTCTAGTTTGAATGTCCATAATATAATACTATTTATACACAAAGTTTGGCTGATGTTTTATTAATTATTATTTACTAATTTAAGTTACAATTTAATTTGACATTTTATTAAATCCACAATTTACTGTTATTTATTATGATGTGTTGCCGTCAAAACTCTCAACCAGTAAAAAGCACCACTGACCAGCAAAACCAGCCAAATCCACCCTTGACCAACCTGTTCAGTCACAAGTGCCTCCGACCGATCTCGCCAGCCAACAGTACCCCCGACCAGCTAAGAGTCCCGACCGCAACATATATATTTATTTTAGTTTTACCTTTTTGTTTAGAATGACTTGTCCTATCCCCTTTTATTTATACACTTAAGAGATAATTTCTGTTTGTGTTGGTTGATTTTAATTTAGTTTTTCTTTGTATTCTCTTCTTATAATTTTTTATTAGTCTGTTGTTATAATATTTTCTGTTATATACTTAGTATATACTTTAATATCATACATATATATAACTATTTTTAAATAGCCAAAAATTCTGCCTAACAAGTAAAAAATGTAGACTTTTTCATCCAGCTCGACACAACTCGGCGATTCCACTAGAGTTGACTCATAGACCCGCCTAATTTTAACTACTTTCTCATGAAAGTGGCTACAATTACCAATCTCCATTGAGCCAACCCCAGTGGTTCGCTCAATGCCTCTGCTATCTAATTGTGTCGAGGTGGTAGTCTCTATGTACGCGGAAGTGGGCGCACCGACAACTTTAGCAATACGCTATGGTTGCTCGCGCGAATGCGTCCCACTTCTTGCGTACAGGGCACTCTTTGCTAAACGCATCGTGGGAGTGTTCCCCAAGCTTGGCTCTGGTGCAGTTCACGCATACCGCTGCTTCGCCGATCTGTCTAGCCGGGCAATCCGCCCTGAAGTGTTGACCACCGCAGTGGCTACACAGATCGGCTGACTCCGTACACAGGCGTTTGCCGTGTCCGTATGCTAAGCAGCGGGTGCACTGCACCAGAGGCGTCTGGTCTTCGACGCGCACTCTCTGGAGGTCAATGCGGAGCTTGCCTCCTTCGAGTGCTCTCCTCCAAATTGCTGGGGAAACACTCATCACGATGCTGCTAGTATGTGGGTTCCTGGACTGTCTCCTGTATTTTATGGACATTCTTTGGTCTCTACTGCCGAGTTCGTGAAAAATCTCCCGGTTCTGGTTCTTAAGGGCTTTTAGTACTTCGTCATCGCTATGTATTGACAACACGTCCTTAAGAACCAGAAGCGGGTCCCGGTTCGCCATCTCCTCGACAACGAGGTTTTCTCCGGCCGCCTGTAGTCGCTGTTTTAACTTAGCCCTTTCCTCCTTTGTAGCACACCCCATGATCACCTTTTGATCTTTGGCCTTCCTGACCCTTTCCACCCGCACCCAACCCTCCTTCGCATCCACTGCTTTCCTAACTCTTTCGAGTATTTCGTCCCCTGTGTCCATCTCCTGTGTCGAGGAGACAACCACGGAGTGCAGCGTCGTGCGTTCCAAGGCCTGAGCCCCAGTGCGGCTCTTACTAACGGCCGCCACACTCGCGTAGGTTGTCTCGCCAACACTCTCTCTGCTGGCCAGACTGTCTCGGAGTCTTTCAAGTTTCTCAGAGTTATCCTTTAACTCTGAGATGTGCTCCTTCATGGTCTTCAGGAGCTCAGTCTGGCCAGCAAGAAACTCGACAGAAGAGGACTGGGGACAGCAGTCGGCAGTGGGTGCGGCTACCGGTACGGCTGCAGATGCGGCTATCGGCACGGGTGCAGGTGCGGGAGGTGGTCCGTCAAGCTCCGATTCC
Source organism: Ochropleura plecta (assembly GCA_905475445.1). Lineage (NCBI taxonomy): Eukaryota > Metazoa > Arthropoda > Insecta > Lepidoptera > Noctuidae > Ochropleura > Ochropleura plecta. The sequence continues at coordinate 4,094,324 of FR997735.1, forward strand.
TTTACCAGCTCATAAAGCCTGTTTATGGCTTCGAGCACCGCAGTTTTAATCTCCGCCTTGAGGTTGCGAGAGTTGCCCAAGTTGATCTTGGCCTTACTCAGGCAAGCTTTCGCCTCCGCAAGGCGACTGGGGCGCCCGGCCTCAGGCTTTTTGAGCTGCTTACGGTTGTCTACAGGGGCACGGCGCGCCCCCGGAGTGGCAGGGCCATCCTGCGGCGAGGCAGGAGTGTCGTCTCCAAAAGAGATTCTCCTTCTCACAAGCACAGACGAAGGCCCCGCCTTCTCCGCCGATCGCGGCGAGCCCCCGGAGCCCGGAGTCTTGGCGGCACTGCATGGGGTGCGAAACATGTTTTGGCAGGCAAATAATAGTTAGGAGGACCCCTGTATATAGGGGGTCGGGACAGCAATATCTGCTCGAGGAAGAAAAGGCACGGACACTGGTATCTGTGCACCTGTAAAGAGGGAGACACAAATTCAAATATATCTGTGATCCTGTAAAGGGGGAGCACAGACACTAATAAATTATTAAACAATCAACTAAAGTTAATGCTGTCACAATTAAATATTTATTTAAAACCTAAAACGATTGAGTCTTATATCTATAAATCCGCAAAAACGCTTGTCAATAATAAAACCCAGCAAAACTTGTCAAAATAAAAAACGCAATATCCCTTCAAAGTCCCTGTAAAAGACGCCTAAAGATGCTAACGAAAAAAAAAATTTTTTGGATAAAAATAATTACCGACCACCCCAGCCTTCCTATACACTTTCGAGCTAGGCCCTCGACCGAGGTGTCCAGAGACGCGTCTCTGCGCGGGCTAGCCGATTATGGAATAAAACTTACTGTCGGTGGAACAAAAATTTTGAGTTATGGTCCAAAAACGTGGTTTTTAAGGAAAAAATTTCGAAAATCAACCCCCAACCCGAATTTGGGTACACGGATCGCGGACCAAATTTCAGGGATGAAGGATGAGCACCATTGACGCTATAATCTACCGAAACAATAACAAAAATTTTGAAAACAAAGTAGATTTTGACTTTTTTAAAATGAAAATTATTAAAAATGTGAGTTTTCTAAGGGAAGTTTTTTCAGGGTGCGTGCGACAGGGTGCAAAGTGGTCAGTTACTAAGCGGTTGCCTAGTTTAGTCTTAATATGCTGAAAACAGCTTCAAAATCGGACCCTGAATGACAAAGATATCGATTCCACAACCCAGTTAGTACTGGGTAATACGATACCTCTTGGTAAGACTGGTTGTCAGACTTTCGGGCCACTGACTACCTGTAACGACTGTCAAAGATCTACAAATGACAGCCGGGACCAACGGCTTAACGTGCTATCCGAGTCACGGAGGAAACTCGGTATGTAACGGGTGGTCACCCATCCACAGACCAACCTAGGCAAGCGCGGCTTAACCTAAAGATCGACCCGAGCGGCTGCTATTATTTAGCCACGAGTTCATCATCCATGTAGAAGGCTTAATATCACATGTGAAACACACAACACATGAGCAAAACTATTTCAATAATCAGCTCATCACCCGTCTGCAGAATATACTAAAACTACGAACTGCAGTAAAGGCCAATACGAGAATGGTAAAGTCAGATCTGGCGCGAGTCAGACGCAGAGTCGTGGAAGACCACAAACATACACCTTCTCTATGAATAAGCTCAGAAAGGGAGCTGACAGCGACTCACATGACCTTCAAACCTGCTCGTGATTGCAACAATCTGTTGGCAAAAAGAACAATGAACATTATTAGTACTATCATGTACAGACAGACGCCTGCACATCAAGCTACTACAATCTGTCAGATTTCTTTGATAGATTTTCGACTTTATTTCTAAAGTATTAGGTTCAAGGTGCATTGGAAAAAATTGACAGTTTCGGGTAGCTTGACCTGCTGGCGTCTGTACCTCAATAGCCTTACATTGACCCCAAATAGGTAGGATGCAGTTCTTCCTTCGTCCTTTTTATAAACCGTCATCTTTGAAGTCATCGTCAGTATCAATACAAACAGAAGATCTATATAGTGTAATTACTGATCAAATACTGTATTAACTAAATGGCCACCGAGTTTTAATCCTTACTAATATTATAAAAGCGAAAGTGAGTTTGTTTGTTTGTTTGTTTGTTTGTTTGTTACCTCTTCACGCTTTAATGGCTAAACCGATTTTGATGAATTTTGGTACAGAGATAGTTGGGAACCAGGAGACGGACATAGGCTATTATTTTTTTAAAAAGAGTGGGATATGAGGGAGAAAGAGGGAAGAAACGGGAAAACTTAGCGTTGCTATTACAAATCAATAAGGCGCTACCGAATTTAACGCGAGCGAAGCCGCGGGCAAAAGCTAGTTATTTAATAATTGTTTGATTACCGTACCAGATTAACATGAATACGTTGACAAATCGGTTGATAAAGCTATCTATTATATTTAAAAATTAGCCTCTAGACACTCTCACCTCCACAAATTCTTGTGCAAATAAACAGCCAAGTGCAAGTCGGACTCGCGCACCGAGGGTTCCGTACAAACATGCAACATAAACGGCCATATCTTTTGACTGCGTAGACTTAGAGGGTTGATGTTTTCGCAGCTCTAAATGATAAATGATGTTTATTTTGCAAGTAGGTTTTCACAAACACTCATACACGTCTTTTTTTAAAACTAGATGAGGCCGGTATTTCGTATCCGACTACTCTGAGAAGAAACAGCCGAAACAAACTCAGAGGTCATAGTCTCTTTTAAGGTCCAGATAAAAATCTTGGTCAACTTATATGAGGACTATGCAGATTGGAGTCTGAAATGGTCTTTTTAAGAAAGCACCACCCAGATTGTGTGGACCTGTCCAGTCAGTGCAAGCATTTGTCAGTTATCGTGTAGCTTGACTCATAACCCAAGGAGCTCAACAACTAAGACTATAGATTTGAGCATATGGTTTTTGTTTCAACTTGATACCGCTACGAGTTCTCGAGATAAAGGATCTCGAAAGATAGACAGACTCACAGAAAGTGATCCTATAAGGGTTTCGTTTTTTTTTCTTTTGAGGTGCCTACAGAACCCTAGAAAAGTTATGTTTACAGATTCATAGTCGCCTTTAACACAGTTTAAATGTCAAAATATTTCATTAAGTTAACTTAAGGTTTATCACTGAACTTTCAAATGGCTGCCTAGTAAGCAAAAATTCCTAAAGTGTTAACATTTCATGCGCGGTACGGATTCAATTTCAAACCATTATCACTTAATTATATGTACTAAAGTAGTATTTAATTTGTACTTTGTGTTGTTTGCTATAACTTGTAAGTACCTATGTATAAGGAACTTTACAGTATGGATCTCCTTAGTTGTATTTCGAATAGTTATCTATCAACCATTCACTCATATTATTCTTCCGCCTGTTTTGCACTACTTATTTCTTAATTAGGTATGTAATTAACAAACAAGCTTCGTTTTTCTAAAACCTTAAGAGCTAAATACACAGGTGATCTAAAACGGCCGCTTAAGCAGAATTATAATAGATTAAATGATAAATGATGTTTATTTTGCAAGAAGGTTTTCACAAACACTTTTACACGTCTTTGTTTTTTTTTAAACTAGATGAGGCTGGTGTTTCGTACCCTACTACTCTGAGAATAAACAGCCGAAACAAACTCAGAGGTCATAGTCTCTTTTAAGGTTCAGACAAAAAAAAACTTGGTCAACTTACATGAGGACTATGCAGATAGTGTCTGAATGGTCTTTTTAAGAAAGCACCACACAGATTGAGTAGACCTGTCCAGTCAGTGCAAGCATTTGTCAGTTATCGTGTAGCTCAACTCATAACCCAAGGAGCTCAACGACACGACGAACAATACAAAAAAAGGACATTTGTGTAAGATTAGGTTGGCAAAAATGTTAAAAGTTTATACTTCTATAATTGTGTGGTTTAAACTCTGTGCATTGGCATGCCTTGTTATTGGCAAAATATGGTTGTTTCTCTATTTTATTTCAACAACTTTACTTGTATTGTACCTATATTTGCGAAATAAAAATCTTATCTTATATGAATTACGTTACCATTCCGACAACTCACAATATTAACTGTGTGTGACCATTTTGAGAGTTTTAAAGTAAATAACATTATTATCTTATTATGATTACCTATAAAAAAAACAGCCATTTTAGACCCACTATAACAATATAACTACTTTTTCTTAGAGATAAAACACGAAATCTTAAAAAGACCGTCTTAAAAGGCGAAAACAAAGATATATATGTATTTGTAAAATAGTTATTCTGTTTACTGTTATTTTTATTCAAATTCTGGCTGACAAGTCCCTTGCATTCCGGAGATCGATGCAAACAAGAGTATTATGTAATTTATTTTCTAATTTATTTAATCTAGTTTAAATACCAAAATGAAATTAAAAGTGTATAATTTATATAACATAATACATTTTTGACGTACCTACTCATGAACTTTTTACGTTTTGTATTTTTGTATTGTGAGCATATATTGCTACTTTAATATTGTTACAACTATTCAACAATATTGATACTAAAATTAGCATTAAATACATTCAGTAGGTATTGTGATATCAATTAAGAGGAAATAAAATATCATAAGTTGACAATACTAGTTTCATTTTTATTTTTTCTCTTTCGCAAAATTTTGGGCTCTACATACAGCAACGTCAGTGGTGGAAAGACCCTTTCAATAAGAGAGAGTGAATGGACAACAAGTAACTTACATATGTATGTGTACTTGTATATAATATCTGTAAGGGTTCATCATTAACCTTTTGAACGCCATTGTTACAAATATGTGACAAGCAAGCGCGTTTTCTGGATGCCAAAAGGAGAACGTCGCTAGTATTGCAAGCTCCTGGGTGGCTGGCCTGGTGTAAGGGCTTCAGGTGCCCTAGGCAGAATATACACAGTGCATGTAATGCAATTTGATTGTCATGACGTACGTATACTGCTGACCCGTGTCCGAGGTCCCAGCTTTCAGAACCCTTAGAGGCGCATTGCTCATGACCAGGAATATCGCGCTCGCTTTTTCGTCATCTGCAATATCAGCAAGAGTAGTAGTCGTAGTGCTTTCGTTATTACTATAAATATGAATAGTATGGGATGCATAAGGTATGTATTGAGGTGGTCGATTGCAGTTTGCAAGACATTTGTGGCAATTTTCTTCTATTCCTCTAACTTAAACTGCAGGTGCAGTTAGCAGGGTGTCTAGGAAGATAGGAAAAAGTGCATTTGATTTGATTGACGGGCCTGTTGGTCTAGTGGTTAGTGGCCCTGACTGCTGTGCCGGAGGTCGTGGGTTCGATTCCCACCCAGGACAAACTTTGTGTGATGAGCATGATTGTTTGTTCTGTGTCTGGGTGTGATTTATCTATAATATGTATGTATTTATAAATTATATAAGTATGTATATCAGTTGTCTGGTTACCATAACACAAGCTCTGCTTAGCTTGGGATCAGATAGCCGTGTGTGAGTTGTCCCAAGATATTTATTTTATTTATTTTTTATTTTTATTATTGCAACGGATGCCGGGCGCATGCAGGTGCAGTTAGCAGAGTATCTCGGAACATAGGAAAAAGTGCATTGCAACGGATGCCGGGCGCATGCAGGTGCAGTTAGCAGAGTATCTAGGAACATAGGAAAAAGTGCATTGCAACGGATGCCGGGCGCATGCAGGTGCAGTTAGCAGAGTATCTAGGAACATAGGAAAAAGTGCATTGCATCGGATGCCGGGCGCATGCAGGTGCAGTTAGCAGAGTATCTAGGAACATAGGAAAAAGTGCATTGCAACGGATGCCGGGCGCATGCAGGTGCAGTTAGCAGAGTATCTAGGAACATAGGAAAAAGTGCATTGCAACGGATGCCGGGCACATGCAGGTGCAGTTAGCAGAGTATCTAGGAACATAGGAAAAAGTGCATTGCAACGGATGCCGGGCGCATGCAGGTGCAGTTAGCAGAGTATCTAGGAACATAGGAAAAAGTGCATTGCAACGGATGCCGGGCGCATGCAGGTGCAGTTAGCAGAGTATCTAGGAACATAGGAAAAAGTGCATTGCAACGGATGCCGGGCGCATGCAGGTGCAGTTAGCAGAGTATCTAGGAACATAGGAAAAAGTGCATTGCATCGGATGCCGGGCGCATGCAGGTGCAGTTAGCAGAGTATCTAGGAACATAGGAAAAAGTGCATTGCAACGGATGCCGGGCGCATGCAGGTGCAGTTAGCAGAGTATCTAGGAACATAGGAAAAAGTGCATTGCAACGGATGCCGGGCGCATGCAGGTGCAGTTAGCAGAGTATCTAGGAACATAGGAAAAAGTGCATTGCAACGGATGCCGGGCGCATGCAGGTGCAGTTAGCAGAGTATCTAGGAACATAGGAAAAAGTGCATTGCAACGGATGCCGGGCGCATGCAGGTGCAGTTAGCAGAGTATCTAGGAACATAGGAAAAAGTGCATTGCAGCGATATGCCGAGCAAAGCTTATCTTGTATAAAAATATCATATAAATCTGAGACCGGGAAATAGTCTGGTTGAGCAGCTAACGACCTCATAGGTTGAACTGCAAGATCCTATTAAAACAAATAAAACCGGAAGTTGATAACAATTTAAACTTTATTGATATTTTACTTTCTTCATCATCATTTTCCTGCCCTTGTCCTATTCTATTTGGGGTCGGCGCAACACGTTTTCTTCTTCCATGCTCCCCTATCAGATGTCACGGCATCATTATTTACTCCTTTCTCTTTCATATCACTTACACAATCCATCCATATTTTCTTAGGCCTTCTTCTTGCTCTTCATCCATCAACATCTATCAGATTTTTTTACTTACTTAGTTAATAAAAAACGTGTTAAAAAGCGAGATGGCGGTGTTAAGAACTATGTAGCACAATTTAGCATAAACACAAATATGGGAGGGACCAATGGGACTTTCACCTCGAATAAAAAAATGTTTATTTCAATTACGAAAGACATTTTCATAATTTTTTCTAAAGGTCACCTTTTAAGCAAAAGTTCCTTGAACCGCGGAGTCTCCTACTCGCTCGTCTCCCATACGCTTCCACTAGTCAATATATTTTGCAGTTGAAAGGTAGACAGTATAATCTAGCATACAAAAAAGAAACGAAAAACCAATATTTTAATACTTTCAAGTTTATGGAAACAACTAGCTTTTGCCCGCGGCTTCGCCCGCGTTAAATTCAGGTTAACACAGTTCCCCTTTCCTGATTTGCAGGTACCTGCTACCTGTAGTTTTTGCCTTATTGATTGTAATAGCAAAGCTTAGTTTTCCCTTTTCTTTCCTCTTTCTCCCTAATTTCCTACTTTAAAAAAAATTTGCCTTTGTCCGTCTCCAGGGTCCCAACTATCTCTGTACCAAAATTCATCAAAATCAGGCATCATTAAGGCGTGAAGACGTAACAAACAAATTCACTTTCGCTTTTATAATATTAGTAAGGATTCATGACAAAGTTTATTAAATCTCTAAGGAAAAGCAATGACGTTGAAAATTATTACTCAGAAATTATTTACTTAGTGTGTATATTTGTGTTGAGAATTAAATCACAGCACACATACATTATTATGTATGTGCTTGTTATGTATTAGTGAGACCGCATTGTGTATTTTATTGTAGTAGGTTTTATGTTCGTGTGTGTAGCGGGTTCCCCCTGATGACAGATTCTTTACAACTAATTGAACTGAACTGCAAATAAGTCATTTGAATATTGGGTATAATGTGTTTGTGATACTTGACCAAAGTCAGTTGTATGTTTGTGTGCGTAGCGGATCCTCTGGCGTGACGCTCTTTCTCCCTCATATATCACTTTAAAAAAAAGTAGCCTATGTTCGTATCCAGGGTCTCAACTATCTCTGTATCAAAATTCATCAAAATCGGTTAAGCCATTTAAGCGTGAAGACGTAAACAAACAATCTCACTTTCGCTTTTATAATAATTTAGTAAGGAAATCATCACAAATGTTAAATTCATACATTACCAATCTGCGGTTACGTACAAATACATTCTTAATCTGTTTCCTGTAACCTTGAAGTACAGTAACCTCACGTTCCTCCCGACTTTGCCCCATTTTTAATAGGTAAAAACAACTAGCAACCTGCATTGTTGCTGTTGGTCTAGTGGTTAGTGGCCCTGACTGCTGAGCCGGAGGTCGTGGGTTCGATTCCTACCCAGGACAAACTTTGTGTGATTAGCATGATTGTTTGTTCTGTGTCTGGGTGTGATTTATCTATAATATGTATGTATTTATAAATTGTATAAGTATGTATATCAGTTGTCTGGTTACCATAACACAAGCTCTGCTTAGCTTGGGATCAGATAGCCGTGTGTGAGTTGTCCCAAGATATTTATTTATTTACATATATTTATTGTGAGGAGGTTCCTGTCTCCAGAGCCCTAACCACCAGTAAATGGAACCATGTTCCAGAAACCGGTGGACTACTATTTTTATATGTATTTCTTTTTCTAAGGAAATATTTAAAAATGTTAATAATGACATTTTGTTTTTTTTAATAAAACTTTGTCCCACACTAGGAATTTCTCCTGTATCGATATCGGTATACAAACATTTAAACTCACATACACAAACAGCCAAACCCGAAACAACTATCTGTAGGCCATATAAATATTTGTTCCGTGCGGGAATCGAACCCGCGACACGCAGCGCAGCAGTAGATCGCTCAGCCACTGCGCCAACCGTGACTAAAGGAGTTTAGAAATAAATAGCATTACGCTTGGTTTCTCCGAAGAAATAAGCAGAGATGCCTAATAACACTCTTATTTCATCAGTAGGTAATTTGTTCAACCTGAGTATCGAACCTAAAACCTCATACACAGCATTAGCATAGACCGATTTACACATAACATCACGCCTGCAATACCCGAAGTATAAGCAGAGGTGTACGTTATAGTGCCTTCACATTTCGCCTGTGTCTTTACGACAGTAATTATTTAACTGAACGTTTATGATGAACCCGAGTAAGTCGCATTATAAGTTTTATTTCATGTGACCAATATGCGCACACGCATACTCTTGCATGCGTGTGCGCATATACGCCTAATAGGGACGCTGTATGGGTGTGTGTGTGTGTGTGCAACTGAACGTGTGTAAAATAGATATGCCACGAATAGTGAATTGGCCGAATACCGAATATTCGGCAACACTGTTGGCCGAAACGCCGAATATTCGGCGCAAAGTACATGCTTGGTGGGGGCGCGTTAACTGGAATAAGACAAGTCACAACCTGTTTTTCTCGTTGCGTTCGCGCGGCAGGTGACGACGGCACGCGCGCCGGGCGGGGTGCAAGCAAACATTGTGTTTGTTTCAATTGCGAGTAAATCCCTTTTTCGTTTACGATGAAAAGCGCAATCGTTTGCTACCAAAAAAATGCTGAAAAGCTCGTTTTTATCCATCACAACTTACCACTGATTAATTTTAACTACTAAAATGTTGTAATTTGGAAATAAATACATTATTTTGAGTAAAATAACGTGTCCTTTTTTACAAGATTTGCTATTCGGTATTCGGCCGAATAGTACGTTGCAGAATATTCGTGGCATCTAAAGTGTAAAACGTAAGATTGAAAACTGACTCGCAACACCGACGCGTGTGCTGCTTACTTGCATCATCACTAACGACTGTCATTTCACGCTCAATCTACCTATGACAGTAGCAAGCCAATAGCAACCTTATTACAATGAAAGTAATATTGGTTTGGTTTTGGAAATGATTGACTATACTAAGAAACTCTGAGAGCATTGCATAGAGTTGAGAGCGTATAGCAGAGTCGTAGCTGTGTTGTTAGCTACGAAGCAACGCTGCTACGCGGGGGCAATGAACTGGTTAGTACGCTTTCTGTGAGATGTCGCAAGTCGTCGTCGTATTAAAACCTCTTTTAAAAAAATAATAATAGGTATGTTAAGCTTCTGAAATTCTTTATAAAAGACGTGTATGACGTGTGCTAGATTGAACGATTTAGGTCACGTATTCATTTACATTTTTAAATGTCTTAAAGCAAATTATTGTGTGTGGAAAACACATTAAACCTGTTTAAAAGATCTACAAATCCTTACTTCCTTATCCTTAATAATATTTTAAAAGCGAAAGTGAGTTTGTTTGTTACGTCTTCACGCCTCAATGGCTAAACCGATTTTGATGAATTTTAGTACAGATATAATTGGGACCCGGGAGACGGACATAGGCTATGTTTTTAAAAAAAGATTGAGATATGAGGGAGAAACAGGGAAAAAAAGGGAAAACTTAGCATTGCTATTACAATAAATAAGGCGCTAGGGCAAAAACTACAAGTAGCCGGTAGCTGCAAAGGGGAACTGTGTTACCCCGAATTAAACGCGAGCGAAGCCGCGGGCAAAAGCTAGTACAATATAAAAGTAGGAACTTTTGTATTGTATTTGTAGATCTTTGACAGTCGTTATGTAGTCAGTGGCCTGAAATTCGAACAACCAGTCTAACTAAAAAGTATCGTATTACCCAGTACTAACTGGGTTGTGGATGTTAGATAGCCGCATCCGGTTTGACTGGACGCGGACCTCAATTTAGATTGGAAAATGCTAAGCAGATGATGATGAATAAAAGAAATTCACGAAGTTCAAGTACAGACAATGACACACATTCTACGATATATGAATCATAGTCGGAGAGCGTCATACACCGTTATCAATGTATAGTTACGACACTTACGACTCTCGACGTAATATTGCAATCAAGTTGCATTTTATTTAACATCCATGACATCGCGCGTGTTATCTCTTGACCTATAGATAGGTAATCCCACATTTAGGATTTATCTAAGACCTATGTTGCATGACCTTATTTGCTATCATCGGATGCAAATTTAGACACCGTGGCAACTACTTCGTTTTTTTTTTGTGTAAAAGGTAAAAACAGAACCCTTATTGATTTATCACTTTGTGTCCGCCTGTCTGTCTGTCAAGACTCTTTATATTAGGAACAAGTGGAGATAAAAAAAAATATCCTTATCCTTACTAATATTATAGAAGCGAAAGTGAGTTTGTTTGTTTGTTACGTCTTCACGCCTAAATGGCTTAACCGATTTTGATAAATTTTTTGGTGCAGAGATAGTTGGGAACCAGGAGACGGACATAGGCTATTTTTTTTTTAAAGTGGGATGTGATGGAGAAAGATGGAAGAAAAGGGAAAACTTAGCGTTGCTATCACAAATCAATAAGGCGCAAGGGGAACTGTGTTACCCTGAATTTAACGCGAGCGAAGCCGCGGGCAAAAGCTAGTTAATATTATAAAAGTGAATGTGAGTTTGTTTGTTACGTCTTCACACCTAAATGGCTAAAACGATTTTGATGAATTTCGGTACAAAGATAGTTGAAACCGTGGAGACGGACATAGGCTTTTTGTCTCTTTCTAACCCCCCACTTCCCTAAAATAGGGGGTGGACGCTTGTATGGAGTATTCCGCAATTTTCAAGGTAGTTCAGAAAGCAAAAAAATTGTATGTGGACTATTTGTCACTAACAAAAAATCGTGCATCATTTTTTTTTTCAGAAATCTGTACTGAAGCCCTTAAAAGAGGGGATGAAATTTTATATGGGGCTTTCCGCAGTTTTCAAGTGAGGAAGCTAAAAATCGGTACACACTGTTACCAACGAAAAATACCTGCAAATCAGGAAAGAGGAAACGTATTACCTCGAATTTAACGCGAGCGAAGCCGCGGGCAAAAGCTAGTCATTAAATAAATCTTTATCTCAGACTACAGACCATAGTTTTGTTACCATATTAGTGTAAGTATATTAGATTAGTACTGTTAATGTTAACAATTTATAATAATTATGCTTTAATTCAGACCCATGACTGTCCCCACCGTACTCGAATTATAATTACTTGTACCGAATTATTTTTGAATAAGAAAAATTTAAACTCAGGGAGGGGCAGTCCGGTTTGACAGCAATCACCTTTAAAATACTGTTGTCACTACCATGCTGACGCTGTATTGAAATTACATATATTTTACGTGTTCAACGAAAGTTGAACCATACGAACAAAGTAGTTTTATAATATTAGAATAGATGATAAGACATTAATTGCGACAGAAGATAGCATAGTAAATTTATTCAAATCTGAGTCATATCAATGATTACTCAGAAACGTTTTACTAAATGTTAAACTGTTCCATGTCAACGGAGCGATCGTTTTCCACGCGCGCCTCAAAGTGATGTCAGCAAATCAGAGGGCACCGCCAGCCAGAATTGTGTGTTCGAAAGAGATACCGCGGCCCCGGAACATCAACTGCAAAACAAAGAACATGGGTGAGTTTTAGTCAGTTAAAGTCTGACAACCCCCCCCGCACCGCCCTAAAACGGGGGAAGTTATTTCATGAACTCAAACCGCAAATGTGCAATTGTTTATATTCGTATTGGAACAAACACATACTTATTGTATATGTGTGTGTTTGTTCCAATACGAATACACACATTTAAAGGTACATGTGTGTGTTATCCCAATACAAATACACACATATATACATGTGTGTGTTATGCGTGACTGTACAAAGCTTATTGTATTGATAAACAGTCTGGGTTGTATAGTTGTGTGCGTAGCGGATTCCCTCTGGTGTGACGCGCTTAGTAACAAACGTATTTAAATGGAATGAGAAGTAATTGACTGATCTATCGTAACCGTAATATCACGCCTGTAATCCTTAAAGGGCAAGGCAGAGGTGTGTCTACTAGTACATCAATGTTCTACCAGTTATGTTCAAATTCCACATAGAAGCGGGCGAGCCTGCGCTAATTCTGACTCCGTGGCTCTTGCAAAGCACATGTGACTAAAAGAGTGATGGATCTGTGTTGATGGTCGGAGAGCGAGAGGAAGGTCAAAGAAAAGATGGATGGATTGTGTAAGGAATGATATGAAGGAGAAAGGAGTAAATGATGCCGTGACGTCTGATAGGGGAGAATGGAAGAAGAAAACGTGTTGCGCCGACCCCTAATAGAATGGGACAAGAGCAGGGAAATGATGATGGCTGCTACTTAGTTATTTCTTCGGTTATTGAGAAAATCCTAATAGCATTTCGCCCGGCAATCCAACGCAAGACCCCAAGCTCAGCAGTCGCGATTGCGGCTACTCGACTCGACAAGGCAGTCAATTGTAGAGCTTCCATCATCTTTTTAAGTACTGGAATTTCTTCTAGGAGAATATTTATTTAAAACTAGCTGGCGCCCGCGATTTCGCCCGCGTGATATCGAGTAGTATCCTATGTGTTATTCCAAACTATAATTAGCATTACCTATGCTATGACAAGCAATCAATCAATATTTAAAAAATAAAAAACCTAAACCTTCGTGTTAATCTTTGTTTAGATAGCTCATTCAAAACTCGCTTCAATTATCTTGTTGACCCTGACCTTACACATTATCACGAGGAAACGCCACCATAATAATCACGATAACGCGAAGTAAGTCTGATACTAAAAATAAACAGAACAAAGTTGAGTAATATTACGAATGATAACGTTATACATATACCTATAACAGGCAAATGACCGCCCATCAGCTGTGAGGGTAACATAAAACATCCTGTGACGGATTTCACCATCCTACTTATCCAACAATATTATAAATGCGAATGTTTGTAAGGATGGATGGATCACCGTGGGATCTGGAGGCGATAGTCCTCGCGCGCCTGCATGAGTGGCGCGCGGAGGCACTACACCGGGGGGAAACTCCGCTACCGCGGCAAATTGCCGCTCAGCGGCAGACCTCCGGTGCGATCTCATGGTGGCATGGAGAGAGCGACTGTCGCAACCCAGCGCAGGGCACGCCACAATAGTGGCGGTAAGTCCCCTCTTTGAGGAGTGGCTGGAGAGGCGTCATGGCGTCCTCACCTACCGCCTGACGCAGGTCCTCACCGGACACGGAAGTTTCGGGAGGTTCCTGCATATAATCGGGCGAGAGGAAACGTCCGGGTGTCACCATTGTGACGATCGCCCGGAGGACACGGTGGAACACACAGTGGCGATCTGCCCAGCTTGGGCGGAGCACCGCCGTGCCCTCGTAGAGGCGATCGGCGGCGGCGATCTCTCGCGTCCGGCCCTGGTTCAGTCCATGGTCCGGAGCGAGAGAGAATGGGAAGCGGTCACCTCCTTCTGCGAAGCAGTAATGCTAGTGAAGGAGGAGGCCGGGCGTTTGAGGGAGAGAACCTCAAACCAACCCAACCGCCGCGGAAGACGCCCCGGGAGCCGGGCGCCGCGAGACGACTCCCGGCCACCGTTGATGCGGGTCTGTGGACGGTGAGCAATGGGTAGGTCACCGTCCGTCCGTCTATTGACGACAGGCCGTGTCGACGGCGCGTTCGTGTTTCACGCGCGCCTCAAAGAGATGTCAGCAAAGCAGAAGGGCTTGCCAGAGCCTGCGCCTGCCGGGGTTGCGGGTTGTTCGAAAGAGATACCGCGGCCCCGGAACGTAAAGGGCAATAGAAGGAACATGGGTGGGTTTTAGTCAGTAAAAGTTGACACGCCCCCCCCGCTCCGCCCAGAGCGGGGAAAGATATTTGATGATTTCCCACCCAAAAAAAAAAACAAAAAAAAAGGATGGATGGATGTCTGGATATTTTTTACTCTTTCACGTCCAAACGGCTGAACGGATATTGATGAAATTTGGCACAGAGGTAGATTATAGTCTGGAATAACACATAGGATAGGTGTTTTTTTTTATACACGCGGGCGAAGCCGCGGGCGCCATCTAGTAATTTAATCATTTCAAAAATGATTTTGATTATGATTAAATTATAATTTACTAGCTTTTGCCCGCGGCTTTGCTCGCGTTAAATTCGGGGTAACACAGTTCCCCTTTCCTTATTTACAGGTACCTGCTGTTTTTTTGTACCTGTAGTTTTTGCCCTTGCGCCTTATTTATTGTAATAGCAAAGCTAACTTTCCCTTTTCTTCCCTCTTTCTCCCTCATTTCCCACTTTAAAAAAAAAGCCTATGTCCGTCTCCAGGGTCCCAATTATTTCTGTACCAAAATTCATTAAAATCGGTTTAGCCATTAAGGCGTGAAGACGTAACAAACAAACAAACTCACTTTCGCTTTTATGATATTACTAGCTTTTGCCCGCGGCTTCGCTCGTGTTAAATTCGGGGTAACACAGTTCCCCTTGCGCCTTATTGATTTGTTATAGCAACGCTAAGTTTTCTCTTTTCATCCCTCTTTCTCCCTGACATGCTACTTTAAAAAAAAATAAGCCTATGTCCGTCTCCTGGTTCCCAACTATCTCTGTACCAAAATTCATCAAAATCGGTTTAGCTTCAAATTAAGTAGTTGTGAACAACGAGCGACCGAATCTTTTCTAAGACATTTTTCGTGCATCTCATTATGGACTTAGATTTCCCCATTCTATTCATCTTGAATGAATCACGGAATAATAACAGTCACGTGGACCGATTTTCAAGGCTCGTGTGATTTAGAAGGCATTTTTTTGTGTTGGTAGGTATCTACTGTACGTCTTTAGTGAATTGGGGAAATACTTTAAATGTGAATATTTTTCATTAGAATTTTTTCTCCTTTATTTTGCTTTCCCTCTCATTTTTACATGTATAAAACATTATACATAAAACAAACATTTATTTGTAAGATTTATTAATGAATAATAAAAGTAATGAATGAACGTACTAAGCCTTTTATGAAAACAGGCGTAAGATTGTCTCGAGATTTTTATATATTTATTAAAACTTCATAATCGTGTAAAAAAACACTCTATAAACATAAAGGCTATAAAATGTTATACTAAATCCATATAAAGCCGCGTTAGCTAAGTAGGTACCTCGGACGGTCGCAGCGTTCCCCGCGGCCCCCACACCCCGCACCCCGCGCCCCGCAGCCTGTCGAAGCGCGCCCACGCACGCAAGTTCAGTAGCGTCACCATGACATCTTATAGCAGAACTAATTCCTTTGTGAGAAAGAGATGGTGCTAGACACCCTGTATAGCTCTGTCTCTTTCCCTCACTGGAATAACTTCTGCTTTAAGACGTCATGGTAGGGTAGCTGTTGCCGACAAGGACACTTGCTCGTCATGAAGAATACGCGGGAAACGTTTTGTGGCTTTCTCTCGCTACATTATGTTTCGTGTGTATGTTTGCTTTGCTTTGAGGAGCTCATCGCTAAATAATAGCAGCCACTCGGGTCGATCTTTAGGTTAAGCCGCGCTTGCCTAGGTTGGTCTGTGGATGGGTGACCACCCGTTACATACCGAGTTTCCTCCGTGCGTCGGAAAGCACGTTAAGCTGTTGGTTCTGGCTGTCAATTGTAGATCCTTGACAGTCGTTACAGGTAGTCAGTGTCTCTGAAGTCTGACAACCAGTCTTATCAAGGAACATCGTATTACCCAGTACTAACAGGGTTGTGGAGGTCAGATAGGCAGTCGCACCATGTAAAATGGAGGTATTCAGTTGCATCTAGTAAGACTGGAAGCCGACCCCAACATAGTTGGGAAAAGGCTGTGCAAATGATGATGATGTGTATGTTTGTTTCCAATAAACTTTATAGTACGAAGCCCTGGTGGTTAATAGTGTCATGCTCACTTAAATGTCTCGCTGATAGTGGCGGGTGTGTCGGGTCATTTAGCTCCCTTCAAAATGGTCGAGCTGAATGGGGCTGATCCATACGTCATGTTCGTGAACGGGCGCTGTCAGTTGGGACTGGTCATTTTTTTAACTACCACGGTCATTTTTTTAACTTATTTAGATTTTAAATTGAATTTTGCTTTTTATTTACTCTGGACGCTCTTACTGTGCACGTCTTTCTACATCGTTCTCACATATTTGTATAATCTCAACACGAATGACGTAAATACGATTTTGTAAAAATATTATAATTTAAAAGAGTGTCCATGGAGTTTCTTGCCCATTCTTCTCATAGAGATCAACGCTTTGGAATGGGCAACTACAGTACTTTCACAAGTTATTATGCCTTGTGACCGGGATTGTAGCAGCATCATTTTTTTGTTCTTGTTTTTATGACATTCAAAAGTGCCTGTTATGGTCTAATTGAAATAAATGCTTTGAGTTTGAGTATTCAGATAACGCTAAGACATTTCAGGTAACCTCCGCTAAATACGTCATACTTACCTATTTAAGGACGCTTTCGCATTTTTGACGCGCTCAATTTTAGGTATCCTAGTCGCAACACATAGACATTTCGCGCACGCACACAAGAATCAATCACTCACTCAATTTTATACTTTAACCTAACAAATTTTGATACTTGAAGATATTATTTTATTATTTTCTGGTATTTATTGATCATTAATTATAAATCAATACGTTGGTACACACGACGACAGATCAACCTATACAAAACCAGTTTAAGCGGATATCTCGTCGTACGGGAAATCTACGGCGTACGATTCGTAGTTGAAAGATCAGCATAAACTGGTTTTGTATAGGTTGATCTGTCGTCGTGTGTACCTACTTACTCAATTTCAAACGCTAACCAAACCAAACCAAACAATATAAAAACCAGATACAGGTGAAGTTGCTTCACCCATCTCTGGTTTTTTATGGTGTGTATGGAGAAAAACTATCAACAAATACATTTTGAGACGTCTGCTAAAATAGCATGTGTCTGTTTGTATTTGCCGTACAAGCAGGTGCAATACACTAAAAACTGACGAGATAACTTGACTGTTGCTCCGCAGTTTGTAAAGTATCTAAATCATCATCATTTTCCTGCCCTTGTCCCAATCTATTTGGGGTCAGCGCAACACGTTTTCTTCTTCCATTCTCCCCTATCAGACGTCACGGCATCATTTACTCCTTTCTACTTCTTTTCATTCCTTACACAATCCATCCATCTTTTCTTTGGCCTTCCTCTATCTAAATAATAATATTAATTTATGCTACCTCTCCAGAGGCAAGAGGTAAGAGGACTGGGAGTGCTCGAACTTAATGAATTAAAATAAGTTTCAATTTTTAAAAGCTACGTTGATTCTTTTATACATAAGGCTTTTTTTAGCAGGTGGAAAAATTATCAAATAACTTTGGGAAGTGTCAGTTTACTTACTGATTAAAAACCCACCCATAAAAGAATGTGGTTAGGTTTTTAATCAGTAGTCTTTTGCCCTTTATCGGGCAGGCAGTAAATGTAATGATATTCTAACCTTCATTGCTATTATTTGGTACTTATATAAAAAAAAAATGTTTATTTTTAAAACATAAACACGAACGTAATGATGTATTCGTGTTTATGGCATCCTTACTTACTTATTTTTTTTATATTATAAAAACGAAAGTGAGTTTGTTTGTTACCTTTTCACGCTTTAATGGTTAAACCGATTTTGATGAATTTTGGCACAGAGATAGTTGGGAACCAGGAGACGGACATAGGCTAATTTAAAAAAAAAACAGTGGGATATAAGGGAGAAAGAGGCAAGAAAAGGGAAAACTTAGCGTTGCTACTACAAATCAATAAGGCGCAAGGGCAAAAACGGCAAAAGCTAGTCATTTATAAATATAAATGATGTTATAAATCGGAATTCTTCCTTTTTAATGGAATTCAAACAAAGGAGGTAATCAATTCGACTGTATATTTTGACAATGATAAGCCCTATAAAAAAATAAAATTTAGTGTGCAAAACATTGCATATTGAATCTTATATCAGTGTAATAAGAGCCAGTTTTCGATGAAGTGCACTAAAAAAGAAATTGTTCTAATAACTTGGAATGTAGGCATTGTAGAGAAATTTCCAAAAAACGCATTACAACTTGAAGCATTCACTAACGATTCCCTAAAAAAAATACAAAAATAAAGCAATTATTGAACATAACTACAAAATATGCTTTTACATCCGTATGACATGAATGGAATAGTTAAGTATCCTACATTAGCAAATAACATTAATAATTAGAGAATGCATTTAACAAAATAATAAAAAGGAAATTATTATATTGCATTTAACAAAATAATAAAAAGGAAATTATTATATCCATAATAATATACTTTTTATTATTTTGTTAAATGCATTCTCTGAAATAATAATACAACTGATAAAATAAATACATATTGTTATTTTATCATACTTACTTCAGTTTAAAAAAAATAGTATGGAAGTCTAACTAAGTAAATAAATTAGAAATTCTTTCTCTTTTGTTATTGTTAGAATATACACCTACATGCCAAGGTAATAAGACGTGCAACAAATTCATTTAGAAGATACAAAAGTTTAAACTCTTACGATATTCTAAAGTGAACATATACGAACAAGACAATAACGTTAATTATATTTATGTAGGTATGATGTAACTACAAATCCAATTGCATCATTCATTACATCCTAACGAAAAGCTGATGTTTATTTTCACAGTATCTCCTTCCGGCCATAAGCAATATGACCTAAGTATGTCATACAATTTATGAATCGGAAGTCTTCCTTTTAAAACGACTTTAAAAAAAATATTTTATCAATTTAACTAAATGTTTTATCAAAAATAAGCCAATTACAAAAAAAAAACTTATAACATGCGTGTGCAAACCATTGCATATTGAATCTTATCGTAGTGCTATAAGAGCCAGTTTTCAATTGAGTGTATTGAAAAATATACATAGGTATTGTTCTAATAACTTGGAATGTAGGCATTGTAGAGAAATTTCCAAAAAACGCATTACAACTCGAAGCATTCACTAACGATTCCCCGAAAAAAAATAAGAAAATAAAGTAATTAATGAACATAACTACAAGATCCGCTTTAATGTCGCCATGGATCCTATAGTTATTATTATTAGTTATGTATAATACGTGATACGGTGATACGTCAATAGTATATTATGATTCAAGTGGCGAAACTTTGTCATTTCTTCCTAGGCGGAATAAATGCGCCCACAAATCAAACTCAAACTCAAACTCAAAACCATTTATTTCAATTAGACCATAACAGGCACTTTTGAATGTCAAGAAACAAAACTAATCTACAGTCCCGGTCACAAGGCATAATAACTTGTGAAAGTACTGTAGTTGCCCATTCCAAAGCGTTGATCTCTATGGAGAAGAATGGGCAAGAAACTCCATGGACACTCTTTTAAATTATATTTTTTTTACAAAATTGTATTTACATCATTCATGTTGAGATTATACAAATATGTGAGAACGATGTAGAAAGACGTGCACAGTAAGAGCGTCCAGAGCAAATAAAAAGCAAAATTTAATCCCAAATAAGTTAAAAATGAACCGTGGTAGCTAAAAAAATGACCAGTCCCAACTGACAGCGCCCGTTCACGATCACTACATGGAATTGCGATAAATAAGAAAAAAACTCGCGTGTGAAGTACATTGCATGTTGAACCTAATTGAAATGCCATAAGAGCCAGTTTTCGATGAACATTATTAAAATATATATTTTCCTAATATCTCGTGATGTAGGCGTGGTAAATTTCCAAAAAACGTATTACAAGTCTCAGCTATTTCCCAAAAAAAATTACAAAAATAAAGCAAACAATAAACATAAGAGGTCACTCATTGTTGAATGAACTGACCTCGAATAGAAGTTGCGAGCCGCTGTCACCGTCCTGTTAATATTATATTATATACTCGACTTAGACTTCAAAAAAAGGAGTAGGTTGTAAATTCCACTGTATGTTTTATTAGGATTGTTATTTATATATATGTATTAGAAAGCTGTCGCTTATTATGTAAAGCACGTACCTATTATTAAAAAAAAACTTACAATTCCTGGAAATTCAATTTAAGTGAGATATAGTAAACCAAATTTGACACAAATGACTGTTACCCTGTTACAAGTTGTAAAAAACCATTACGTTGTAACTTACAACTTAATGGTTTTTTCCCTATTTTTATTTACAATGATTTTTCACAAGATTTGCAACAAATGTCAAATCGGATCTATTCAATCTCAGGGAACATAAGGAAATTAAATAAATATACCGTACATTACATCCTATTAGTTGTGCACTCCCCACACCCGGGATTTAGATTTTTAATTTTATCAAGACATGCTGCTTCCGTACTTTGTTAGCTAAAAATTAACTTTAGCTAAATATATACGTGCAAACCATTGTATATTGAATGTTATTGAAGCGCTATAACAGCCAGTTTTCGATGAAGTGTATTGAAAAAGTCATTGTCCTTATATCTTGTAATGTAGGCATTGCAGAGAAATTCCCAAAAAACGCATTACAGGTCTAAGCATTCACTAACGATTCCCTGAAAAAAATAACGAAAATAAAGAAATTAATGAACATAACAACAAAATTATGCTTCATTGAAATCGTATAGTTAGGTACGCACCTATATTATAACAGACACGGCAGCGCAGCAGCGTTAAAATATTGATGGAATTGCTTAGTTCCACAAATCTTTGTTCACAACTGTGACTCCCATTTGGTCGGTGTTTATACCTAATTGATGAATTTAAACTTTTTTAAACTACCTACATTTTAATTCAACCTCCATGTTTTGTCAATCTTAGCTCAGAATTAGCTGACTTGGTAATTTATCGTAGAGGCAGTAAATTTATTTTATGATAAAAGTACCTAACCTTCATCCTAAAATAGGTTTACTTAGAAGGCACATGATTTTCTGTACAATGCTACTACTGTTTTTACTTATTTACTTACATTGGTTTTGTAATTCCTCCTGTATCGCAGCTGCATGTACACACGACGACACATCAACCTATACAAAACCAGTTTATGCTGCTCTCTCAACAACGGATCGTAGGTCCACCATAGATTTCAAGTACAATGAGCGATCCGCATAAACTGGTTTTGTATAGGTTGATGTGTCGTCGTGTGTACAGTTAATAAACGCATTCACAAAAAGTCAGACCTGGAAAAACTACCTTTAGGTTGTACACATGCAGGAATCGAACGATCGACACGCATTCTAGTAGTCGATCGCTCAGCATTGCTCCGCCTGGCGCCCGTGACGTCAATAGTAGGTATGTACCTACATTCCGATTCAAGTAGGGAAGCTTTGTCATTGCGTCCCAGGTGGAATTAACAGTTGTTGTCTGTGGCAAAATCAGAAAAAATAAAAGCTCTCGTTGCGAAAAATAATAAGATATCAGAATGCGTGTGAAATATATTGCATATTGAACCTAATTCCAGTGCATTACGAGCTAGATTTCAATAAAGTTTATCAAAAAAAAGATTTTGTCCTAATAATTTGGAATGTAGGCATTGTAGGGAAATTTCCGAAAAATGCATTACAAGTCTAAGCATTCAATAACGATTCCCGGAAAAAAAAAACACCAAAATAAAGAAATTAATGAACATAACTACAAGATCCGGTTTAATGTCGCCATAGATCGTATAGTAACTTATTAGTAATGTATAATACGTCAATAGTACGTAGTAATTTGATTAAAATGGCGAAACTTTGTCATTTCTTCCTAGGTGGAATAAATGAGCCAAAAATAACTACATGGAATTGCGATTAAAAAGAAAAAAAGTACACATGTGAATACATTGCATGTTGAATCTAATTGAAGTGCTCTAAGAGCCAGTTTTCGATTAACATTATTAAAATATATATTTTCCTAATATCTTGTGATGTAGGCATTGCAGAGAAATTTCCAAAAAACGCATAACAAGTCTCATCAATCACTAGGGAACTCATGAAAAAAATAACAAAAATAAAGCAAAAAATGAACATAACAACACAATACATGCTTAAATGCATGTAGGAATGAATCGTATATGTTTGTATAATTCGCACATGGCAGAGCACCGCGTCTGACGATAGTCACACAGATAACAATATTCCATCTCAATTTTGAACCGGCCTCGAATTGGAGTTGGGAACCGCTGTCACCGTCCTGTTAAGAATGCGTTTTGCTTTATAGTTTTTCCCTAGCAAATGATCACATCATACCTATAAGGCAACAAGCCTACCTATTTCTCGTTACGCAGCTATACTGTCGTGAGGCGCAAGAGTGCTATTATAAGCGTTATCACTTTCAAGCCCTCCATTCTAACGTAAACGATGAACATTCTGTACTACTCTAATTTATCCGTTTTTAATCGGTCATAAGTAGAGACTGGATATTCGGATGCATATTTACCATAAGTTGAGATGTTTGTTATTATGTAAAGCACGTTTTATTAAAAAAAACCTTACGATCCCTGAAAATTCAATTTAAGTGAAATATAAAACCAATTTGACACAAATGATTGTTGCCCTGTTACAACGTAATATGGTTGCTTTTCCTACTTTTATTAACCGTGATTTTTCACAAGATTTGCAAAAAATGTCAATAGGATCTATTTAACCGCAGGGAACATATGGAAGTTTAAGTTAAATAAATATACTCTACTCCGTATTAGTTGTGCACTCCACAAACCCGGGATTTTGATTTTTAATTCTATCAAGACACGCCGCTGCCATACTTTGTTAGCAAAATAACTTAACCATTGTATATTAAATGTTATTGAAGCGCAATAAGAGCCAGTTTTCGATGAAGTGTATTGAAAAAGTTATTTTCCTTATATCTTGTAATGTAGGCATTGCAGAGAAATTTCTAAAAAACGCATAACAGGTCTAAGCATTCCCTAACGACTCCCCGAAAAAAAACACCAAAATAAAGAAATTAATGAACATAACTACAAGATCCGCTTTAATGCCGTTAAGGATCGTATAGTTATTAATAATTTAGTTATGTATAATACGTCAATAGTATTATTTTGATTCAAGTGGTGAAACTTTGTCATTTAACTTCCTAGGCAGAATAAATGCACCAAAAAATCACAACATGGAATTGCGATAAATAAGAAAAAGAGTACACGTGTGAAATCTATTGCAATTTGAACCTAATCGAAGTGCAATAAGAGCCAGTTTTCAATAAAGTTTATTAAAAAAGATATTTTTCTAATATCTTCGAAGGTAGGCATTGTAGAGAAATTTCCAAAAAACGCATTACAAGTCTAAGCATTTACTAGCGATACGCCGAAAAAAATTACCAAAATAAAGAAATTAAAGAACTTAACTACAAGTATGTTTAATAATGTCGGAATGGATCGTATAGTTAGGTAAATACGTCAATAGAAAAATTATTTTGATCCATGTGGTGAAACTTTGTCAATACTTCCTTGGTGGAATAAATGCCCCTAAATATTACAACATGGGATTGCGATAAATTAGAAAAAAAACACACATGTGGTATACATTGCATGTTGAACCTAATCGAAGTGCAATAAGAGCCAGTTTTCGATGAATATTATTGAAAAAGTTATTTTTCAAATATCTTGTGATGTTAGGCATTGCAGAGAAATCTCCAAAAAACGCATTGCAAGTCTCATCATTTACCAGCGATTCCGATTTCGAAGAAATTAATAAACGTGACTGTTCTACAAGATCCGCTATAATGTCGCCATGGATCGTATAGTTATTACTTAGTTATGTATAATATGTGATACGTCAATAGTAATTTTCTGAAAAATACTAGTACGTAGTAATGTGCCATGGATCGCCGTGTTAGTAAAAACCTGCATACAAAATAAACATCTTTTTTCATTTATGAGACCAGAATATACACCAGTACGTACCAGGTTAATAAGACGTGCAACAAATTTATTTAGGAGATTCAAAAGTTTAAACTCATTACGATATTTTATAGTGAACAAAAATGAAGAAGACAATAAAGTTGATTAATGTAGGTTTGATGTAACGATTTGTGGTTAATTTGCGAATTGCATCATCCATTACATCCTAACGAAAAGCTGAGGTTTATTTTCACAGTATCTCCTTCCGGTCATAAACAACATGAGTAAAATAATATACTTATGATTGAGAGTTACCGTCATCATTTTCTGCCTAGCGTGTACACACACGTGTACTTTTTTCTTGGGATTTTTAGGCGCATTTATTCGGCCTAGGAAGTAATGACAAATTTTCGCCAGTTTTATAAAAAATACTATTGACGTATCACATTTATTATACATAACATAAAAGTAATAACTATAAGATTCATGGCGACATTAAAGCGGATCTTGTAATTATGTTCATTAATTTCTTTATTTTGGTTTTTTTTTCGGGGAATCGTTAGTGAATACTTCGAGTTGTAATGCATTTTTTGGAAATTTCTCTACTATGCCTACATTCCAAGTTATTAGAACAATATATTTTTCAATACACTTCATCGAAAACTGGCTCTTATATCACTTACATAAGATTCAATTTTCAAAGGTTTGCACACGCATGTTATAAGTTTTTGTTTTGTAATTATCCTATATGAAATTGATAAAACATATAGTCCAACAACAGAGTTCTAAAATGACTTTTTTATTTTGTAATAGTTGAAACATGCATTGTGACTCCAACTCGCAAACCAAGATTAGTAAAACTAAACATTCGTATATTATAGAACAACAGCGTATATAATATTATATTATACGTAACTATACGATTCAGTCCGACATTGAAGCATATTATGTTCCTTAATTTCTTTATTTTAATTTTTTTTTTCGGGCAATCATTAGTGAATGCTTAGACTTGCTTTTAATGCGTTTTTTGAAAAATTCTCTACAATGCCTAGGTACATCACAATATATTAGGGCAATATCCTTTTCAATAGCCTTCATCGAAATCTGGCTCTTACTGCACTATCATTAGGTTCAATATGCAATATATTTCACAGGCGTGTTTTTTTCTTATTTATCGCAACGAGGGCTTTATGTTTTCTGATTTTGCTTTAAATAACAACTGTTTAATTCCCTGTACTGTTGTTTTGGCGCATAAATTCCGCCTCGGACGCAATGACAATGTTTCTAAACTTAAATCGGAAGAAACATAGGTACCTACTATGGTCGGCACGGATGGAGCAAGAGCTGAACGACCGACTGTCAGAATGCGAGTCGCTCGTACGATTCCTGCACGGAACAAATGTTTGTACAACCTACAGGTAGGTTTTGCGGGTTTGACTAGACATAGATTATAAATATAGGTAATCTATGAATCGGATAATTATTTAAAAATTAACTTTTTAATTTTGTACATACATGATATTAGTAATGAAGGTTAGAATATCATTACATTGACTGCCTGCCAGATAGAGAATCATCATCATCATCTGCCTAGCCTTTTCCCAACTATGTTGGGGTCGGCTTCCAGTCTAACCGGATGCAGCTGAATATCAGTATTTTACATGGAGCGACTGCCTATCTGACCTCCACAACCCAGTTAGTACTGGGTAATGCGATACCCCTTGGTAAGACTGGTTGTCAGATTTTCGGAACACTGACTACTGTAACGATTGTCAAAGATCTACAAATGACAGCGGGGACCAACGGCTTAACGTGCTTTCCGAGGCACGGAGGAAACTCGGTATGTAACGGGTGGTCACCCATCCACAGACCAACCTAGGCAAGCACAGCTTAACCTAAAGATCAACCCGAGCGGCTGCTATTATTTAGCCACGAGCTCCTGCCAGATAGAGAGATAAGGGCAAAAGATGGAACATGAGTGAGTTTTTAATCAGTAAAATTCTGACACTT
This sequence comes from Ochropleura plecta, assembly GCA_905475445.1. Classification (NCBI taxonomy): domain Eukaryota; kingdom Metazoa; phylum Arthropoda; class Insecta; order Lepidoptera; family Noctuidae; genus Ochropleura; species Ochropleura plecta. Next base: position 4,120,837 of record FR997735.1, read on the forward strand.
TCCAAAGTTATTTGATACTTTTCCCAACCATTAAAATAAGCCTTATGAATAAAATAATCAACGTAGTGTTTAACAAGTGAAACTTAACTTTTGTTCATTAAGTTCGAGCACCAAGTTCTGTTACCGAAACAGGTACGCCTTTAGAGAGGTAGCTTCAATGCGATGTGATGTAGTCGAAACCAACTCATTGCATACGAAATATTGTATCGTAAGGAAAATAGTCTGACGTCGTACACCCTCTGGCTAGTCTTACACATGGAGTATCGAGTTATTCAGTACTAACCGGGTTCCGGAGGTCAGGGGGTCTAAAATGGGTGCTTAAGCAAAATCATAATAGTTATATGAATCATGTTACAGTTCGCAAAATGCTCACAAAGTGACAATTCACAATACTAACTGCGTCTGTGACCATTTTACGAATTTTACGACACGGTTGGCGCAGTGGCTGAGCGATTGACTGCTACGCTGCGTGTCGCGGGTTCGACTCCCGCACGGAACAAATATTTGTATGGCCTAAAAAAAACGTTGCCCCACAAGGAATTTCTCCTGTATTGTGGGTGCGTTCACAAACATTTAAACTCATATACACAAACAGCCAAACCAGAAACAACTACCTGTAGATCATACAAATATTTGTTCCGAGCGGGGATTGAGCCCGCGACACGCGACGCACCAGTCGATCGCTCAGCCACTGCGCCAACCGTGCCGTCAAAATAAAAGCAGTTGAAGAAACAATGAATGAATCAAACCAATTAGTATTTGAATGAATGAGAATGCATCCATACGACTGAATATTTTTTATCTATGGCTGTGGCTCGTCATCTTGGACCATCAGTCAAGCACAGCGCCTGCACACAGGCTCATTCCGTGACACAACTTCGGTGCGGTCGGTCGCGCGCTAAACATTGTTCTGTAGTCTACAGTCAATAGATATTGTTTTGTAGTCAGTCAGACAGTAAATTCAATCAGAGAAAATGATTAATTTAAGAGTGTTGTCGTTTCTGTTCGCGATCGTGAGCGTGGTCGCTAATCAAGTTTATATTAATAATAAACTTCATAAAATAATCAAAAGACATATCGCGAAGTACGGGGGGTGTCCTGAGAATTCGACCGAAATTTCTTTCAAATGCGTTTCGCATGTTTTGTAAGTAGTTTTTCGACTTACTTTTCATGTTTATTTTTTACCACACTTTCCCAAAAACTCATTCAGATAAAATTTCATTCAGCATTTCAGGAATTTCCCGAAAATGGAGTCGTTAACTTGTTTTAATTTTCAAGTTTAGCGCTAAAGTTTATTTGTTGATTTAAAAAAATAGGAAATTAAAGCCGTAGAAAATAGATTCCTTTTTCAGGAGTTGAGTTTATTAAATAATTCTTTCAAATTTTTTTTTATTTGACGTTCAAAATTTCGTTTTAAGTGCTCAAAAATAAATCGGAATGTGACCGAGTTATTGATTATTATGAACCTGAAACTTGGATTACTATGATATTAGGTACGCATCCATTTGCACTAGTTCTTTTTAAGTTGGGTTTATTATATTTAGGATGTTTACAATTTTAATGTCCTCTGTTTTTTTATTAAAAATGTAAATAACTTTTTGTTTTTTCGAAGTATTATAACGACATACCCGAACTTGCGATAGGCAAAATAAATAAATTGCCGTTAATAAGAGACTACATACTTTGACAAAGAAGAGAATTTTTATTCACTACTGTTGATGTAATTATTTTTCCAATGCTGCAATCCAGAAAGACATGAAATTAAATCATAGTTTCAATTATAAATAATAATCGTTCATTCGTTCTGTTATTTACTTTCTCCGTAAATGTATTAAAAAAATGTCATTTGATTCACGTGAACTCCGCCTCGAGTGTAACAACAAAGTTTCCACACTTGAATCAAAATGAAAAAAATTCCAAGTTGTCCTCTTGCGCCTGCGCCGCGCCGCCAGCCGCAGCTACGCGCCGTTCGTTTTCGAGCCGTTCGTTCAGTGACGTCACTCGCTTCTTGCTATCGTTCGACAATTGTACACTTTTCAAGTGTTTAACTCTATTGTTTAAACATTAATAATGAGCAACAATTTTTAAAACTTCGTGTCAGTTATTATTTGCGTTAGCATTAATTCACAGTGATTTGTGTATAAAACAATCTCGTTGAACTCAATAAATTGTCAGCAGTGCTGTAGTTTAGGTCGCCTGGAGACACGCTCTTTGAATGTTGACTCTTACCCGTCGTCCTAACTGGCTTTCGATCGTACGATGACGTTACAATGCGTTCTCTGCGTTGCACGATGTGTTGAAGCATACTGATTTGTTCCGAGTGTCCTAGTTGAAGCTGACAAGCTATCGAGCGAACACAGGCAATATTTCCTTGACTTTTCATCGAACGACGAAAATGCATCGCATGATCCTGGCCAACTAGGACTACGCCACAGTTGCAAATACTTACATGAAATGATACAATTGGCTTTTTGATTTACCTACATAAATCATTTCATAGTCTTATTAATTTGCTTAAAAAAAGAAAAAGAGTTTTAGCAGAGCTTCTGGCCACGATTCTGTCACATTCCGGGTCAGAGCAGGGTCTGATATATTATGTGGATAAAACTTAACGTTAATTACTTAACTGTGAGCACAAATCATAGTGAAGATCTGCAGTCTTATTGCGCACAAGTGTAACTTAAAAAATCTAAAAACATAGACAAAAAAAAACAATAGCAATCTAAATTAAGTAAACTACCAGATAATTATAATAAACTACCAGACGACATTAAGAAGTTACCTATTCATCTATTTAAAAAGAAATTATACTCATTCCTAATCAAAAAATGTTATTATAATGTTAAAGACTATTTTGAAGACAAAGATGTAAATGTTGTATTATAATTAATGCCAAATATCTATTTCAATTAAACATGACTATATAACAATCTGACATTATTAATCTGCATGACATTATTATAATTTTTTTAAGTCTTAATTAATTTGGAATGAAATTGACTACTAATGTGATGTTAATGATTATCATAAGAGATTAGCACAATGTGAATATATTTGCACACCTCGTATAAGGTTGTAATACAGTGTAACTAAAAAACTATGTAACATCTCTCAAACCTGTGTTATGCAAATAAATGATTTGACTTTGACTTAAATAACTGACACCTATCATGATAAAAACATGAACATTTTTACAGCAGTAAATGATCAATCTCTTCTAAAATTTTCTTATTTTGATAAAATCAATAACCCAGGATGTCAGTCAACAACCACTACATTTACATATCTACTAAATGGGTAAACTATAATTATAGTAAAGAAGTTGTTGGTTTTATTGTCTGTAATAACCAAAATAATTGCTTTTCCATTCCAACAAAAAAAGACAAAACGCATGCCGTGACATCATGCTAACACATTTTTTACCAAGCTAAGACCTATGCAGTGTGAATGTTATTCGATATAAACTAAAACGGATTCAAATTAGGGTTTTTATTATTAATAAATCGAAAAGAGACGATCACGGCAAAATGACAACGACCTATTTATATCCGATTCAGTTATTTAATATCCGAATGATTTAATTAATTCGTTTTTATGTTCTTTACAGGTATAATGACGCGGAAGTAGACGACTACGATGAGATGATGTCGGGGTCACAAGAAGAGAACGTGACATTGGAAATTCGTCCGACTCTGGAGCAAAGAACGCCCACCATGGCTACTGGAACTACTCCCCATTCTAGACCGATGTCGCGTCCTGGCGGGTCAGCGCTCCCTCAACCGTGGCCTAATCCCAGGTCGATGAAACGACGTCGTAAGACACCGCGTCCCAGATCAACATCGCATACTTCGACCACACCAAGCCCTACTACAACGACATCACCTGCACCAGTGCTAGTCAGCAGAGCTGTGATGGCATCCTTACCTCAAACAAAGATGGCTACAGTTTTGTTATTATTCTTCATCGCGCAATAATCGTAATTTATTTGTCAATTCGACTTTCTGTTTTTTTGTCAAAATTTTTCTTTTATTTATTTAATGATTTGACATTAATATTTACTTTGTTTTATTTTCTAATTTTTATTTAATTTTACATTTTTTTATTATTATTTAGATTTGTGACATTTTATGATATCATGATAATCTCGTTAATTTAATTTTGTAAATATTTTTTGTTTTTGATTTGTTTATTGTCAATGTGAGGGCCATATGTGGATCATTATTTTTATTTACTTTGTTTGTTTTTGACGATTGTCTGGCAATTTGAGTATTTTTACTCAATTTGTGTGGTGCTTTCTTAAAAAGACCATTTCAGATACTAATCTGCATAGTCCTCATGTATGTTGAACAAGATTTTTGTCTGGACCTTAAAAGAGACTATGACCTCTGAGTTTGTTTCGGCTGTTTCTTCTCAGAGTAGTCGGGTACGAAACACCGGGCTCAACTACTTTTTTAAGAAGACGTTCAAAAGTGTTTGTGAAAACATTTAGTGCCATTATCAGTCTATCTCCATTTTACCTTGTCGATATAGCACCCACCCGAGGCAGATACAGGCGCTGCTGACATTATGGCGCGACCTGCCGATCTTGTCACCATATGCTTGTCTTGGACTACTATAGCCCAGGTGGAACCCTGATGGTGAAAGATTGAGATGGTTTTCCATAAATGGCACTTGAACACTATAGCAAATTTATTTGAGCGGTTAAACCAATCTATTTATTGAGTAATCTATGCTCGTTGAGCCTTTTGTTGTTGAAATGTTGTGTTTAAATTGTAAAGAATAAATTAATATTGTACGTTAAATGAAATACAAATGTACTTTTCAGTAATTAAAAGGATTAAATAAAAAATTACAGTATTTTTATTCTTTGTACTTCTTTTTGATGGTCGTGTGCCGCCACTCTGACTTGGCTTAACATGCCGTTGATAAAAATCTTTTAAACACGCTGGTTTCTTTAACATGTTTTCAATCACCAATCCAAGTGGTTCAAGTTTTTTCTCAAACTAAAACCTTCCTCGCAAAATTGATTTATAGCATAATCTGGATCACACACATTTGCTGACAGACAATCATACAATAACTGACTAAAATTTCAATATTTAGCTGACCATTCACATCCTACTAATATAATAAACGCGAAACTTTGTATGGATGTTTGTTACACTTTCACGCAAAAACTACTAAATGGATTTTAAAGAAACTTTTAAAATAATATAGCTTAAACATCAGAATAACACAAAGGCTACAATTCATAAAAATATATTGTATATTCTATCACCACGCGATTGAAACCGCGGCGCGCAACTAGTCTATTTATACAAAAGGGAAACTCACTGACTCACTCATCATGAAATCATAGAAATTACAAATGAAAGAGGTATACTTTAACCACATTGATGCTCACTAAGACGAGGTGTTGCAAAATTCAAACCCTATAGAGGTAAAACAGGGTGGCAAAGTTTGTATGGAAGAACACAATAACTGCCGGATTGACTTGAAAGTTTGTATAAGCATTCTTTCACGAAATTAATAGGCTGTATAACATCTCGCTTCGACACTTAGAAGCTGAGTAGGGGTGTATTCAGTGGAGACTGTTAGTAATTATCTGCGAACTGAAACCTCGAATAGCCTTTAACGTTATGTAGCACATATGACAAAAAATAATACGTGTGGCACTCGGGGATTGCCGCGGTAAAGCTATTGCATAGCATTTTTTATCAATTTATGCAATAAATTAAAAAAAAATATGCAATAAATAAAAAAAACTTTTGCAATAAATAAAAAAAAATCTAAATATAATATTTAAAAGTACTTCCAATGAAAAGAAGTCGCAAAAAGAAAAAACAAGACCTTGGGTTTGTACCAGCCAGAGTAATGTCGTTTGACTATCCGATTCTCTACCAAACACGCTAATAGAACATTAGAATCGTGATTGAAATAACTGACCGTATGTATTCTGCTTTCTTGTTACGAAGTTTGTGAATTCGGTCTCCACGCTCAAGGCCCGCAATAGAAGCTATGCAATAGCTTAAACATATACCCAATGGTCGCAACTATTGGAGATATCCTGAATTTATACCTTTTCAGTTGCTGGCACTAACCTCGCTCTCTGTTACATGTGACTAGACATATCGTGCTAGCACCATTTTACGTTACTTTACACCCGAAGCAAAACCTATTAAAAAAGTATTTATGTACTAGCCTTTCGCCCGCGGCTTCGCTCGCGTTAAATTTGGTATAACACACCAAGCAGACCTGCAGTTTTTGGTCTTGCGCCTGATTGATTTGTAATAGCAACGCTAAGTTTTCCCTTTTCTTCCCTCGTTCTCCCTCATATCTCACTTTTTTAAAATAAAAAATAGCCTATGTCCGGCTCCTGGTTCCCAACTATCTCTGTACCAAAATTCATCAAAATCGGTTTAGCCATTAAAGCGTGAAGAGGTAACAAACAAACTCACTTTCGCTTTTATAATATTAGTAAGGATTAAGAATTTACGCTAGTAATATAGACAACTTTAGTTGTCAGTGGTGTCTCAGCCACGCGACTGTTTCTTGACTTAAGTTGTCAATGGCGTTCAAAATGTTGAATGTTATAACAACTTTTGTATAGTCACGAGGCATATACTCATACTTACCAAAAACCGGCCAAGAACGAGTCAGACTTGTGCACCGAAGGTTCCGTACAAACTTGCGACGTAAACGACCATTTACATTGACTGCGTAGACTTAAAGGGTTGATTTTTTCACAGCACAAAGGGACCACTGACTTGAGTTTACGAAAAGGACATGGCCGGATCCTGCCCTGATAATGCACAGTAATAAATAAATAAATAAATATCTTGGGACAAGTCACACACGGCTATCTGATCCCAAGCTAAGCAGAGCTTGTGTTATGGTAACCAGACAACTGATATACATACTTATATAATTTATAAATACATACATATTATAGATAAATCACACCCAGACACAGAACAAACAATCATGCTCATCACACAAAGTTTGTCCTGGGTGGGAATCGAACCCACGACCTCCGGCTCAGCAGTCAGGGCCACTGACCACTAGACCAACAGGCCCGTCAAAATGATTAATATATGAAAATTCCTTTTAAAATAAATAAAAAATAAACGCATTAATAACATTTCCCTAAAATAGGCGAGAGAAAATGCAAAAAAATAATATGTTTGTTTATTGATTGTGTGGTTTTATATTCTGAAATTGCATTGATTGACATTTACATTGTCATCTTGCGTTGATGTTATCACGTATTATCGTTCTATGTTACTATTCTCTTACCTATTCTCTGATCATAAAACATAACCGATTGTAAAGCCCTACATGTAAGCTTTAAAATGACGTACTGTACATCAATGTACATGAATATTTTTTTTGTTAGGGCACAGGTCTATACCAACTCCGGCCGTGGCATTTAAAGGGATTTCTTCACGTGTTCCTGAGATAAAGGGTCTTGACAGACAGGCGGACAAGAAAGTGATCCAATAATGGTTCGGTTTTTTCTTTTTGAGGTATGAAACCCTAATAACTGTTTCTACTTTGAGATAAGATTTATTTTGTAATAGTTTCAAGGTATGGACTATGTTCGTGAAACTGTTTCTGTGTCGTTTGTATTTATTCATCATCTGCCTAGCCTTTTCCCAACTATTGGGGTCGGCTTCCAGTCTTAGCGGATGCAGCTGAATACCAGTATTTTACATGGAGCGACTGCCTATCTGACCTCCATAACCCAGTTCACTTAGTACCGGATAATACGATAAGACTCCTTGGTAAGACTGGTTGTCAGACTTTCGGGACACTGACTATCTGTAACGACTATCAAAGATCTACAAATGACATATCATAACAGCTTTACGTGCTTTCCGAGGCACGGAGGAAACTCGGTATGTAACGGGTGTTCACCCATCCACAGACCAACCTAGGCAAGCGCGGCTGAACCTAAAGATCGTGTGTATTTATTGTACAGTCGTTAATCGCTTCTGAATTTTGCCAAGTGACAGGTGATACATGTTTTTGCTCGTGAGTGTAGTACGTCACCGGCTTTTGAGTCACGGGAGGAGGGGGGGTGAGAAGGCAGTAAGGCCTTTCTTTCCTTTGCTCGCTTTTAATCAGATGTAGTGATCGTGTGCTCATGATTTTTAACCGACTTGAAAAAACGAAGGAGGTTCTTAATTCGACTATAACAACGGACATCCAAATAAACAAAAAAAACGTGTGGCACTCGGGGACTGCCGCGGTAAAGCTATTGCATAGCATTTTTTATCAACTTATGCAATAAATAAAAACAATCTAAATAAAATATTTAAAAAGTACTTCCAATGAAAAGAAGTCGCAAAAGGAAACATTTATTTTTATCAACTTAGACAATAAATAAAAAACTAAATATAATATTAAAAAGTACTTCCAATGAAAAGAAGTCGCAAAAAGAATAACAAGACCTTGGGTTTGATCCAGCGTAATGTCGATTGACTATCCGAATCTCTACCAAACACGCTATTAGAACATTAGAATCGGGATTGAAATAACTGACCGTATTGTGTAAACGACGTTAGACAAGCCACACCTCCGTGCCCGTCGGAGTGGGGACACTTGGTGTGGCTTGGTGCACATGCACTAAAAACGTAACGAGGTCATTCATCAGTAGATTTTACACCTCACATTTTTCTCATACCAGGCGCCTTATATATGAAAATCGATTCTTAAGGAGTAAACTCCAAAAAAAAACGATTAATCAAACAAAAGTCACAGACTATCGGAAGTAAACTATACTATTACTATTTCATTCTTCTGAGTGTTTTTTTTGCAATTGTTTTGTTTTAAAAAAGTAGCACTTACGACTGTTGCTGATAGCATATCGGTATGATTATAAGTTTTTAAACAGTAGATTCATAAAGACCATTCATATAGAGGAAAATTACACAGTAGGTAAATTGTTGAAATATTTGAGCATTGAATTGAGTTTAATTTGCAATCTGCGGTTGCGAGCCAATCAATTAAATCTTTAATGTTGTTTAGATTTATTATTATTAAGTACTGTTTTTTTTTCTTAATATTTATGTTTATACACATTTTAATATATTTGTTAAAATACAAAAAAAAACGGTAAAAGTAGTTAAAGCTCCGGAGACAGGAACCTGTATCGAATCCATACTAATATTTTAAAAGCGAAAGTGAGTTTGTTTGTTTGACTCTAGAGACGGAAATAGTCAAATTTAAAAAAAAAAGTGGGGAAAGGGGTAGAAAGAGAGAAGAAAAGGGGAGAGAAAATTATTATTTTTTCGTTCATCACTAGCGTTAGCCCAAACTAACTATGCCACGCGAACAAAGTGCGGGCGGAAGCTTACAACAAGCCTTAAGTGTCTTACAACAAGGCAAAGTCTTTCTTTTCCAACTTTCCCTTTTCGCGAACTAGTACGACTATAGGCCAATACTTTGAAAAAATTGTTACCCTTTTAAAAAATCGGCCAAAATCGAGTCAGACTCGCGTATCCATGGTTCCGTACAAACTTGCGACATAAACGGCCATATCTTTTGACTGCGTAGAGTTAGAGAGTTGATTTTTTCAAAGTATTGACGAACCACGGACTTGAGTATATAGCATCTCGAAACCTACACGCTTTTCCGAGATAAAGGGTCTTACCAGACATACAGACAGATGGACAACGAAGTGATCCTGTAAGGGTTCCGTTTTAAATTATTTGATTACTAGCTTTTGCCCGCGGCTTCGCTCGCGTTAAATTCGGGGTAACACAGTTCCCCTTGCGCCTTATTGATTTGTAATAGCAACGGTAAGTTTTCCCTTTACTTCCCTCTTTCTCCCTCACATCCCACTTTTTTTTTTAAATTAGCCTGTGTCCGTCTCCTAGTTCCCAACTATCTCTGTACAAAAATTCATCAAAATCGGTGTAGCCATTAAAGCGTGAAGAGGTAACAAACAAACAAACTCACTTTCGCTTTTATAATATTGGTAAGGATTCCTTATCCGCAAAAAAACGGTTCCGTTTCTTTTCTCTTGAAGTACGAAACTCTAAAAATTAAGCTACTGTCACCTTACATTCCACTGAACTTTAAATCATTGTTTAGTAAGTTACTACATTTAATTATGTAAGAAGTTTTACAACAATGGGCGCCGATTGCTCATAACTATTTAAAGAGCTACGACGTAGCGCTTGCTACGAAGCTACGCTGCTACGCGCGGGTCACAATTTGTTATGTAATGGCAACGATATGTGCCGGATTTCATTCATATTATACCTTACCTTATATGAAGACATCATATGAATGATATTGTATTGCTGGCATGGATTTGCGCGAAAGGCGTTGGTTAGAGTAAGTGTATGACCAATATATAATGATAGTGGACGGTAAAGAGTAGGTGTATAGTACACACTCTTTGCTTCATACAAAGCCAGATTTCCAAAATTGAAGTGTTCTATACACACCTTTTTATTACAATCGGAATATTAAAGAAATCATTAATATTTTTTTCATCAAATCGTAGTGTAGAGAAAAGTTATTAAAAAAAAAATAGAAGCCTCCGAAAGACAGATTGTAATTACTTAATTCATCGGTTATTTATTTATGTTTAATTTATTTGACAATACGATTATTCAACTTCTAAGTGGATCGTGTATTTTGGCTTTGTACGATTATATGGGAAAGGAAGGTAAGATCGACGTTTTGTGGGGATATTTGCCTTTACAGTCAGATGACTGTAAATTACGTTTAGGATAGATATCCTAAACGTAATTTATATGAACTAGAAAGATAGAGGTCCGCAAAATCGCTATTACTATAAAAATATAAAAGCACTGTCTTATTATTTTTCATGAATCCGTAGATAGGTAGCTAAAGCAAGTACTTTTCTGTTTTACATAATTTTGTTTTTTTTTGTATTGGGAGATAAACAATTATTTTTAAAAGTTTTGTTTAAGCCCCAACTTGAACATAACTAGCGAAATGTGGGTTTACTATATAATAATAATAATAATATAATAAGGTACCTACACCTTTGCCTAAGCTTTTGGGGAAACTAGTCTTTTAAAATAAAAAAATAAATACGTGTGGCACTCGGGGACTGCCGCGGTAAAGCTATTACATAGCATTTTTTTATCAAGTTATGCAATAAAAAAAAACTTATGCAATATATAAAAAGAAATCTAAATATAATATTTAAAAAGTACATCCAATGAAAAGAAGTCGCAAAAAGAAATATTAGACCTTGGGTTTGATCCAGCGTAAAATTGATTAACGACCCGATTCTCTACCAAACACGCTAATTGAACATTGGGATCGCGAATGAAATAACTGACCGTATTCGTAATGTTAGGTGTTTTCGTTACGAAATTTCTGGATTCGGTCTCTACGCTCAAGGCCCGCGATAGAAGCTATGCAATAGCTTAAACAACTTTACAATAATAAAATGATGCCATTATCCGGTGTGCCGTGCAGCATGACCGCCATCCGTTCGTATCGGCCTGATCGTAACCTGGTCGATTTCGTTGTCTTTGTGCTCCGCTGTAGAAGTTACTTTCACTATGTTATCACCTTGCATAGTATGACACGTGTGTGTGTGCACACACGCATAGGTGCTTCCTCCGTGCCTCGGAAAGCACGTTAATGTGTTGCTGTCATTTGTAGATCTTTGACAGTCGTTACAGTTAGTCAGTGTCCCGAAAGTCTGACAACCAGTCGGGTAGTAGGTACATAGTTACTATCTGAATTGAGGAGGTCAGATAGGCGACTGCCTATGAAGCGACTGCTTCATGTAAAATACTGTTTAGTTTATGTAGGCTGTTTTGACACACGTACGTTTAATATAAAAATAGCATTTTATACAGATCGACATAGCTTACCCTAATAACAATATTCTAAAGCAAACATAAAATTTAAAGTATAATTAAAACTTATTCTAGTAGTGCTGCTTTTTTTTGCAGATCTGTTTGCCAATCGGCAAAGGCCTCCTCCAACCTTTTTCATTCTGTTCTTTCTAGAGCCACTGTGTTCCACATCACTCCTGACACTTCTCTCATGTCGTCGTCCCACCTTTTCTGGGGTCTGCCTTTTTTCCTTTTACCTTCCCTGGGATACCACCTTGTCACCTTCTTACTCCATTTATCATGACCTCTTATTGTATGCCCCGCCCCTCTCCATTTGAGTTTTTTAATTTTCTGTACTACATGTTCTTCTTGATACTTCTTGGTACATACGTACGTTTTATTCAGCGCTGTGCTGTGGGCTCCCATAGCACAGCACAGCATCATGCCGAGTGGTGATCTACTTCTCGTAATCACAGCGTGCAAGCTATTAATTTTTTATTCCTTAAGAGTTTATAAATATTTGTGATGCTTTGCATGTTCAATGATTATATTTTTTTTTTAGTTTGCTTGCTCGTCGTAATTGTGACTAATATATTTTTCTCTTTTCTTTCAATCTTAAACGTGTTTTAACTTTAAAACCTTATTGTGTTCGCTGGTGTATTAAATTAAAACGATGTGAAATAGCAGACAGAGTTTCGAGGCACATTTTTATTTAGGTATTGGAATGATGATTCTTGCAAACTAACAATTCAGTGTAATTTTCTGAACTTAGAAACTTTGGTGTCACCGATTTTTTGTCGGGAATAAATTTAATATAATAAATAAATATAATAAGTATCTTGGGACAACTCACACACGGCTATCTGATCCCAAGCTAAGCAGAGCTTGTGTTTTGGTAACCAGACAACTGATATACATACTTATATAATTTATAAATACATATATTATAGATAAATCACACCCAGACACAGAACAAACAATCATGCTCATCACACAAAGTTTGTCCTGGGTGGGAATCGAACCCACGACCTCCGGCTCAGCAGTCAGGGCCACTAACCACTAGACCAACAGGCCCGTCAAATGTGTTGTGTTTTTTGTTTAAATATATCTTAGATCAGAGTATCACCTTGGGGGTGACCCCTAAGGTATGTGGAATCCAACTCAATTACATTTGAATGCTGACGAGATTATGTTTCAAATGAATGTATTTTCTGAAGCTGGTCGTGACGCCGCGCTTGTACCACGTGGCGGCTCCCTCGCGCGCCTGGTTTAGTGACGTCACCCGTTTCTCGTTATCGTACCATACTCGAACGCTTTTCAAAGATTAGAACTCTTTAGCCTGTTGTGATTTTATAATTAAGTTTGAATAATTAATATTTACTAACTGGCGCCCGCGGCTTCGCCTGCGTGATAACATAAAAAAACGCAACTACATTACATTGTAACAGGGTAACAGCTATATCTAACTTAAATGTAATTTCCGGGATCGCAAGTTTTTTTTTTAATAAAACGTGCTTTACATAATTAGTATTACTAACATCTAACCATTAGGTCAATAAATATGCATCCGAATATCCGGTCTCTACTTTTGACCGATTAAAAACGGATAAATTAGAGTAGTACAGAATGTTCATCGTTTATAATGGCACTCTTGCGCCTGTAGTCAGTATAGCTGCGTGTCGAGAAATAAGTACCTTTGTTGCCTTATGGGTATAATGTGATCATTTGCTAGGGAAAAACTAAAACGCAATCTTAACAGGACGGTGACAGTCACTCCCAACTCCAATTCGAGGCCAGTTCAAAATTGAGATGGAATATTGTTATCTGGGTGACTGACTTATGGCTATCGTGGGACGCGGTGCGCTGCCGTGTGTATCATATGTACCTAGCTCAACGTTTCATTCCGACATATAGGCATAATTTGTTGTTGTGTTCATTTATTGCTTTATTTTTGTTTTTTTTCGAGGATTCGCTAGTGAATGATGAGACTTGTAATGCGTTTTTTGGAAATTTCTCTGCAATGTAGACATCACAAGATATTAGGAAAATATCTTTTTAACCGACTTCATTTAATAATGTTTTAAAAACTGGCTCCTATGGCACTACAATTACATTCAACATGCATTTTATTTCACATGTGTACTTTTTTTTCTTATTGATCGCAATTCCATGTTGTGATTATTTGGCGCATTTATTCCGCCTAGGAATTAATGACAAAGATTCGCCACATTATTTAAAATAAATTATTGACGCATCACGTATTATACATAACTATAGGATCCATGGCGAAATTAAAGCGGATTTTGTAGTTATGTTCATTAATTTCTTTATTTTGTTTTTTTTTTTTTCGGGGAATCGTAAGTGAATACTTAGACATGTAATGCGTTTTTTAGAAATTTCTCTGCTATACCTACATTACAAGATATAAGGAAAATAACTTTTTTAATACACTTCATCAAAAACTGGCTCATAATGCGCTTCAATAATATTCAATATACAATGGTTAAGTTATTTTTGCTAACAAAGTATGGCAGCGGCATGTCTTGATAGAATTAAAAATCAAAATCCCGGGTTTGAGGAGTGCACAAGTAATACGGAGTAGAGTACATTTATTTAATTTCCTTATGTTCCCTGCAGTTGAATAGATCCGAATCCGAATTTGTTGCAAATCACTGTAAATAAAAGTAGAGAAAAGCAACCATATTACGTTGTAACAGGGCAAATAGTCATTTGTATCAAATTCCATAGATCGCAATTCTTTTTGTTGTGAAAAAGTGCTTTCTTTTATTACAAACATCGCAATTTTAGGTAAATATGAATCCGAATATTCGGTCTCTACTTATGACCGATTAAAAACGGGGAAATTTGAGAAGTACAGAACGTTCATCGTTTATGTTAGCATGGAGGGCTTGAAAGTGATAACGCTCATAATAGCACTCTTGCGCCTCACGTCAGTATAGCTGCGTAACGAGAAATACGTTTGTTGCCTTATGGGTATAATGTGATCTTTTGCTAGGGAAAAACTAAACCGCATTCTTAACGGTGACGGTGACAACGGCTCGCTACTACAATTCGAGGCCAGTTCAAAATTGAGATGGAATATTGTAATCTGTGTGACTATCGTAGGACGCGGTGCGCTGCCGTGTGCGTATTATTCCTACATAGGTACCTAATTATACGTTTCATTCCAGCATATAAGCATATTTTGTTGCGATATTCATTTTGACGTGATAACGTCTTTAAAATCGTTTTAGTCGGGTGACATGTTCAGAAACTTGTGTCACACCAAAACCTCACAAGCGACATTTCATAAAGATGGTAGCGCCATCTGTTACTTGGCTCGAAAAAAAAACTTTAAATTAGTACTTAATTTCATTTTAGATGTCACTACTGGTGATAACTTATATCACCAATAAGACGTTATCACGTAAACATCTCGATCGTAAACCTACTTTACAAACAACCAATTTTTTTTTTGCTTTATTTTTGTAATTTTTTTCACGAATTTGCTAGTGATTGATGAGATCTGTAATGCGTTTTTTGGAAATTTCTCTTCATCACAAGATATTAGGAAAACATATTTTTTAATAATGTTCATCGAAAACTGGCTCAAATAGCACTTCGATTAGGTTCAACATGCAATGTATTTCACACTTTTATCAAAATATATGATTGACGTATTATACATAACTAATAACTATACGATCCATGGCGACATTTAAGCGGATCTTGTAGTTATGTTCATTAATTTCCTTACTTTGGTGTTTTTGAAGTGAAAACTTCTTTAGCGGCGTTGAGCACTTTTTCTGTAATGGGTATAAAATCTTAAACTCGCGTCAGGACACGTGACCTGATCGAAAAAGCGTAAGACGGATGGAGAGTAGATAGCTATCCCCTCTCTACGGCGCGGCGAAAAGGTATGCCTGGGCCTACTGTTTTTTTTTTTTTGTTAAAGTTAAAGATATTCTTTAGTGAGTTATGAGAGCCAAAACACGATTGACCCAATTTGGCTCGATACAAAAAAATCGCAAAGTTTATCCAAAATCAGCATTTTTAAACACGTCCATGAAAAGCAAAACCAGTTTTATTCGATTGTTTTAAGACGAATTTCAATAAAATTTCGTGTACACATTCACTATTAAACATATTAAGGAATTATGGTTTTATTTTAATGAATTAGGGAGTGTCAAATTTTAAAAGGAATTATTAACAAAAAGACGTGCAGTATTTTTGCGCGCAGGCAGGCTAAACCACCGCTCCCGTACCGCGCCAGTCGGCCGCAGCGCGCCTTAGAGAGCACTTGTGTACAACTTTTTTGCGTCCGTTGTCACCGACTACCCAAGAGAATATATAAGCGTATATTGACACCTAAATACAAAAATGGTGAACAAAAATAATAAAATCAAAAAATATTCACGACTGCAGCTCAAGAAGCTGAAATTGATGAACCTGAATAGGTGAGTTTATACAATTCCTAATCTGCTTCATAACATTTGTTTACTTTCGTAGCCAGCTAAATATTTCCTTTTCATCGACAACACGGTTTTCCATAATTTACTTACTACACTTTGCCTGTGGCTGTTTATTGGAATAAGCATACAACTTTAATTTTATAATAGTAAAAGAATATTATGGTCTAAAATTTTCATTTACTCCAATTACTTCGTATCTATATTATTATGATTTCTTTTGTTTTACATACAGAAATCGTATAAACACTGACATTGTGGATTTGCCAACTGACTCGGAAGGAATGAGTGAAACCGTCACTCCACAAGCTCAACGTTAATAATCAAGTTTTCACTTCTGCCGGCACTCCCGGAGTGCAACCCGTAATTTTTTTTTTCGAGGAATCGTTTGTAAATGCTTTGCCTTGGAATGCGTTTTTTTGGAAATTTCTCTACAATGCCTACATTCCTATTAATTAAGACAATATCTTTTTCAATGAACTTCATCGAAAACTGGCCCGTAATTCACTGCTATTAGGTTCAAAATGCAATATATTTCACACGCATGCTGATTTCTTATTAATTTATCGCAACGAGAGCTTTTATTTTTTTCTGATTTTGCCACAGATAGCAACTGTTAATTCCGCCGCGGACGCAATGACAACGTTTCTCTACTTGAATCGTAATATACATTATTATACATACTATTGACGGCATGGTAGAGCAATTGCAGAGCGATCGACTAAGTACTAGAATGCGTGTCGATCGTCGTGATCAACCTAAAGGTCTGACTTTTGTGTACGAGTTCATTGTCTGTACATGCAGCTGCGATACAGAATAAATTACAAATGCAAGTAAAATAAAAAACTTTTTAGTAAAAAAATAAAACCGACTTCTAAAAAAAAACTATAAAGCGGAAAATAACTTTATTTCCGGAAGTCGGTGGCTTTTGTTGGTTTCGTTGACTTGTTTGCCACCGACTTCCGGTTTTTATTTTTTTACTGAAAAGTTTTTATTTCAGCATTTTTAGTTATAGTATTATGATATAATACGCAAACACGTTTAAAATGTTTTTATTTTTAGCTTTAGTCCCGTCTTAAATACAAGTTTTAGTTCCACATCACACTATGGTATTAAATACTAAGTATCTATACATATTATGCTTTAGTATAAAACCAATTCATAAACCATATGCATCATCGCCTAGGGGATACAGCTGATACTTGATCTGATGATAATGTTTCTGAATGACTAGGTGAGGGGTGGGGAGGGGGTACGGTCAACCTGCTCCCACTCGCCTGCCTACCCTGGCGAAACCCATACTTATACATGTGATTGCAGCAATCACGGCAGATTTGCTGTCTTTTATTGAAGAGTGCCGTTGTATATCACTGAAGATCTATCACCAAATTAAAATACAACCACCTCAAAAAACTGCGATGACCTTCCAAACCATAGTACAAACGACGACACATCAACCTATACAAAACCAGTTTATGCTGCTCTCTCAACAACGGATCGTACACCATAGATTTCAAGTACAATAAGAGATCCGCATAAACTGGTTTTGTATAGGTTGATGTGTCGCCGTGTGTACATAGCACTTTTTGTTCATTTGTCTTCGACAACTTCTAAAATACGTATATCATCAACGTACACGAAGTCAATCTAATACGCATTATTAAAGATAACTCAAAAACTACTTGTCGGATCTTGATATTTTTGACCAAACGATAACTACCCGCTTTCGAATAAAAAAAAGAATTAACAAAATCGGTTCACTCAGACCAGAGTTATGAGGTTACAAACACAAAAATACAGTTGAATTGAGAACCTCCTCCTTTTTTAAGTCGGTTAAAAAAATACAGTCGAATTGAGAACCTCCTCCTTTTTTGAAGTCGGTTAAAAAAAACAGAGTAGTCGCACTGTACAGAAAATCAAGTGCCTACCTAGTAAACTTATTTCATGATGAAGGTTAGGTACTTTCATCATTAATAAGTTTACTGCATCTACGATAAATTACTAAGTCAAGCTAATTATGAGCTAAGAAACATGGAGTTCGAATTAAAGTACCTACCTAAAAAATATACATTCATCAATTTCGCTGGTGCGCTGCCGTGTCTGTAATAAATAGGTACCTACCTAACATAACGATTACAATGAAGCACATCTTGTTGTTATGTTCATTAATTTCTTTATTTTCGTTTATTTTTTCGGGGAATCGTTAGTGAATGCTTAGACCTGTAATGCGTTTTTTAGAAATTTCTCTGCAATGCGTACATCACAAGATATTAGGAAAATTACTTTTTCAATACTCTTCATCGAAAACTGGCTCTTATAGCGCTTCAATAACATTCAATATACAATGGTTAAGTTATTTTTGCTAACAAAGTATGGCAGCGGCATGTCTTGATAGAATTAAAAATCAAAATCCCGGGTTTGAGGAGTGCACAAGTAATACGGAGTAGAGTACATTTATTTAATTTCCTTATGTTCCCTGCAGTTGAATAGATCCGAATCCGAATTTGTTGCAAATCACTGTAAATAAAAGTAGAGAAAGCAACCATATTAAGTTGTAACAGGGCAACTGTCATTTGTATCAAATTTGGTTTACTATAGGTACCTAAGTATCTCACAGGATATCTCACTTAAATTCAATTTCCAAAGATCGTAAGTTTTTTTTTAAAACCTGCTTTACAGAATAACAAACATCTCAACTTAAGGTAAAATTTGCGTCCGAATATCCGGTCTCTACTTATGACCGATTAAAAACGGGGAAATTAGAGAAGTACAGAATGTTCATCGTTTGTTAGCAATAGCATGGAGGGCTTGAAAGTGATAACGCTTATAATAGCACTCGTGCGCCTCACGACAATGTAGCTGCGTAACGAGAAATACGTTTGTTGCCTTATAATAGGTAGGTACCTATAATGTGATCATTTGCTAGGGAAAAACTAAAACGTATAAAGGTTATAGCACATTATACCGGCACCGCAACTGCACAGCTGTAGCACGGCGTCGCCTTGAATGTAGACTACGGCTAGCTGCCAGCGCGCTAACTACGCGTTGTCCGCAAGGTGCAAGCTCGCAGTCCGCGCGCCGGCTGCGACGTGTAAGCTCACAGTCCGCGTGGTGGCCGCGAGGTGCAAGCTTGCTGTCACCGCGAACTCAATATTGTTTCAAGGCATTTATGATTCAACACGCCTAGGACTTGCAATGCAGTGCAGCGAGGCGCGAAAGGCGACGATGGTGCGCGGGCGACGTGCGACGACGCCATGACGTTGTTTCGCTGCCGACTCGGAGTCGGCGCGTAATAAGCATGCCGTCGGCGCGCTGTGCGCACAAGGTCCGCTCGCTTGCAGCACGCGGGCTGCGAGTCGAGTTGTGTGGCAGCGGCAAGCGCGCTGACTGCCCGCCGTTGGCTTTTTCATATTGACATTATGAAATATATTATACTGCACACGATTTAATGCTCTAAATTGAATGACAAGTTAATTGCTGGTTTGGAGCGGTGCTGTTGCGGTGCCGGTATAATGTGCCACGACCTTTAATCTTAACAGGACGGTGACAGCGGCTCGCAACTCCAATTCGAGGTCAGTTCAACAATGAGTGACCTATCTTATGTTTAGGTTTTGCTTTATTTTAGTTATTTTTTTCGGGGAATCGCTAGTAAATGATGAGACTTGTAATGCGTTTTTTGGAAATTTCTCTGCAATGCCTACATCACAAGATATTAGGAAAACATATTTTTTAATAATGTTCATCGAAAACTGGCTCTTGTAGCACTACAATTAGGTTCAACTTGCAATATATTTCACAAGTGTACATTTTCATTATTTATCGCAATTCCATGTTGTGATTTTTTGGCGCATTTATTCCGCCTAGGAAGGAATAGGTAAAATCGGAAAAAAACGTGATTTACATAATTAGTATTACTAACATCTCAACTTTAGGTAAATAAATATGCATCCGAATATCCGGTCTCTACTAAAGACCGATTAAAAACGGATAAATTAGAGTACTTAGTACAGAATGTTCATCGTTTATGTTAGCATAGAGGGAAAGTGATAAGGCTTATATTATTGTACTCGTGCTTTCCTCGTCAGTATAGCTGCGCAACGAGAGGTACCTTTGTTGCCTTATATACATGCCTTCTTAACAGGACTACTACACAGGACAGCAATTCGAGGCCAGTACAAAATTAAGATGGAATATTGTTTGTAATCTGTGTGACTATCGTCGGACGCGGTGCTCTGCCGTGTGCGTATTATACCTAACTATACGATTAATTCCGGAACAATAGCATAATATTTTGTTGTTATGTTCATTTATTGTTTTTTTTCTGGGAACCCTTAGTACATGATGAGACTTGTAATGCGTTTTTTGGAAATTTCTCTACAAAGCCTACATCACAAGATATTGGAACAAGATCTATTTTTTATAAACTTCATAAAAAAAATCTCAAAATGCACCGTAATTAGGTTCAAAATTCAATATTATTTCACACGTTATTTTCCTATTTTTCGATACGAGAACTTTTATTTTTCTGTTTGTTCCACAGATAAAAACTGTCAATTCCGCCTCAGACGTAATGACAAAGTTTCCCTACTGGAATCGGAATATGTATACATATAATGGCGCGGCGGAGCAATTGCTGGGCGTTCGACTGAACAAATGTTTGTACAACCTAGGGGTCGTTTTTCCGGGTCTGACTTTTTGTGTACGAGTTCATTGTACATGCAGCTACGATACAGGAGACATTGCAAATCCGATTAAAAAAAACACAGTAGTAGCACTGTACAGAAAATTAGGTAATTCATTAGATAATTAGGTTTAACATAGTATGTTTGTTATATAAGTACATAGAATATCGCTAGTCCGTGACCGGACACATTGTTTATTAATAGGTACCATTTTTTCGTGTTAATTCTGAGCTAAGAATGACAAAAAGAATATGGAGTTTGAATTAAAATGTTTCATCTTATCAATAATTTTAACACTGCGCTGCCGTCTGTGTAGTAATGATTCATTCCGACATTATAGCGTATCTTGTAGTTATGTTCATTAATTTCTTTATTTTGGTATTTTTTTTCGGCGTATCGTTAGTAAATGCTTAGACTTGTAATGCGTTTTTTGGAAATCTCTCTACAATGCCTACCTTCTTCCAAGATATTAGAATCCATAAGCGCCAGTATTCCATAAACATTATTGAAAAAGATATTGTTCTTTTAACTTGGAATGTAGGCATTGTAGAGAAATTTCCAAAAAACGCATTGACCTGGAAATTTATCTATAATGATAAAACCTTTTTCAAATAAACTTCATCGAAACTGGCGGTTATTGGACTATGATAAGATTCAATATTCAATGGTTTGGACACGCGTGTGGTAAGATTTGTTATTTTTGGCGACGAGGTCAGTTCAACATGAGTGACCTCTTATGTTTATTGTTTGCTTTCTTTTTGTAATTTTTTTCGGGAAATCGCTAGTGAATGATGAGACTTGTAATGCGTTTTTTGGAAATTTCTCTGCCACGACCGCATCACAAGATATTAGGAAAATATATATTTTAATAATGTTCATCGAAAACTGGCTCATAATACACTTCGATTAGGTTCAACTTAATATCTCACACGTGTACTTTTTTTCTTATTTATCGCAATTCCATGCAGTGATTTTTTGGCACATTTATTCCGCCTAGAAGGTAATGACAAAGTTTCGCCGCTTGAATCAAAAAATAATATTGACGTATCACATATTATACATAACTAATAACTATACGATCCATGGCGACAATATAGGGAATCTTGTAGTTATGTTCATTAATTTCTTTATTTTCGTTTTTTTTTTCAGGGAATCGTTAGTGAATGCTTCGAGTTGTAATGCGTTTTTTGGAAATTTCTCTACTATGCCTACATTCCAAGTTATTAGAACGATATCTTTTTCAATAAACTTCATCGAAAACTGGCTCTTATTGGACTAAAATAAGATTCAATATTCAATGGTTTGGACACGCGTGTTATAAGATTTGTTATTTAATTGGCTTATAATTTGATTGAAAAACATACAGTCCATTTGATTACCTCTTTTTTTGAAGTCGGTTAAAAAGTAAACATTCTAACTCTAATTGACTTCAAACCTTATAACATTTATAAAAAGCTATAACCGCTTTTATGTTTGTGAACTGACGCACCATACGCAGAAAAGCTAATTTTGAGTTAAGAGTGACAAAACATGGAGGTTGAATTAAAATGTAGTTTTAAAAAAGATTAAATTCATCAATTATAAACACCGACCCAAAACCCCGAATCTCGATCAAAATTTATTGTGACATCATACAATTTCATTAATATTTTGAATGCTGTGCTACCGTTTGTGTAGTATATATTGTTGTACCGAACTATTCCATTCATACAGAAGTAAAAGCATACCTTGTAGTTATGTTCATTAATTTCTTTATTTTGGTACAGGACCTATTTTTTTTTCGCGGAATCGTAAGTGAATGCTTCGACTTGTAATGTACTTTTTGTAAATCTCACTACAATGCCTACATTCCAAATTATTAGGACAAAATCTTTTTCAATAATGTTTATCGAAAACTGGCTTTTATAGAACTTCAATAAGGTTCAATCAATATGCAATATACTTATTTCCCACGCATGCTTTTTTTTATCTATCGCAACGAGAGTTTTTATTTTTTCTGTTTGTGCCACAGATAACAACAGTGATTTTTCACAAGATTTGCAACAAATGTCAATTCGGATCTATTCAACCGCAGGGAATGTACACTCCCCAAACCCGAGACTTTTATTAAGAAAGAGAGAAATTTCCAGAAAACGCATTACAAGTCTCATCAATCACTAGCGAATTCGTGAAAAAAAATAACAAAAATAAAGCAATTAGTGAACATAACAACAAAATGCCTTTATGTCGAAACGAATCGTACCTATAGTTAGGTAGGTATAATACGCACACGGCAGAGCACCGCGTCCGACGATAGTCACACAGATAACAATATTCCACTCCAATTTTGAACTGGCCTCGAATTGGAGTTGCGAGCCGCTGTCACCGTCCTGTTAAGAATGCGTTTTAGTTTTTCCCTAGAAAATGATCACATCATACCTATAAGGCTACAAAGGTACTTCTCTATATTGACGTGAGGCGCAAGAGTGCCATAATAAGCCTTTTAAGCCCTCCATGCTAACATTAACGATGAACATTCTGTACTATTCTAATTTATCCGTTTTTAATCGGTCATTAGTATCTAAAGACCGGATATTCGGATGCATATTTATTTACCTAAAGTTGAGATGTTAGTAATGACGTTTTAATAAAAAAGAAACTTGCGATCCCCGGAAATTCAATTTAAGTGAGAAATAGCTGTTACCCTTTTTTTTTTTTTTTTTTTCGGGTGGGAAATCATCCAATGACTTCCCCCGCTCTGGGCGGAGCGGGGGGGCATGTCAGACTTGTACTGACTAAAACCCACCCATGTTCCTTCTGTTGCCCTTTACGTTCCGAGGCCGCGGTATCTCTTTCGAACAACCCGCAACCCCGGCAGGCGGAGGCTCTGGCAAGCCCCTCTGCTTTGCTGACTCTCTTTGAGGCGCGCGTGAAACACGAACGCGCCGTCGACACGGCCTGTCGTCAATTGACGGACGGACGGTGAACTACCCATTGATCACCGCCCACAGGCCCGCATCTACGGTGGCCGGAAGTCGTCTCGCGGCGCCCGGCGCCCTGGGCGTCTCCCGCGGCGGCTGGGTTGGCCTGATGTTCTCTCCCTCAAACGCCCGGCCACCTCCTTTGCTAGCATTACTGCTTCGCAGAAGGTGGTGACCGCTTCCCATTTCCTCTCGCTCCGGACCATGGCCTGAACCAGGGCCGGACGCGAGAGATCGCCGCCGCCGATCGCCTCCACGAGGGCACGGCGGTGCTCCGCCCAAGCTGGGCAGACCGCCACTGTGTGCTCCACCGTGTCCTCCGGGCGATCGTCACAATGGTGACACCCGGGCGTTTCCTCCCGCCCGATTATGTGCAGGAACCTCCCGAAACTTCCGTGTCCGGTGAGGACCTGCGTCAGGCGGTAGGTGAGGACGCCATGACGCCTCTCCAGCCACTCCTCAAAGAGGGGACTTACCGCCGCTATTGTGGCGTGCCCTTAGCTGTTACCCTGTTACAATGTAATGTAGTTGCTTTCCCTGATTTTATTAACAGTGATTTTTCACAAGATTTGCAACAAATGTCAAATCAACCTATTCAATCACAGGGAAATGGGTACTAGGTACGAAACCCCTTGGTAAGACTGGTTGTCAGTCTTAAGGGTCCCTGAATACCTGTAACGACTGTTAAAGATTTCAAAGGACAGCCGGAACCAACAGCTTAACGTGCTTTCCGAAACACGGAGGAAACTCGGTATGTAATGGGTGCTCACCCATCTACAGACCAACCTAGGCAAGTTCGGCTTAACCTAAAGATCGACCCGATCGGCTGCTACTATTTAATCACGAGTTCCTCTTGAGAGTTACCAAACCACATAAATAAAATCATTCATTATTCACCCTACTTATATTATAAATGCGAATGTTTGTGAGGATGGATGGATGGATGGATATATGGATGTTTGTTGCTCTTTCACATCAAAACGGCTGAACGGATCTTGATGAAATTTTACACAGAGGTAGATTATAGTCTGGAATAACACATAGGTTACTTTATTTTCCTTATCACGCGGGCGAAGCCGCGTGCTAATAAATAACAATGATTCAAACTTAATTATAAAATTATAGTCCATCACAAAATGTTTAAGTGTAATCTTTGAGAAGAGTTCGAGTATGGTACGATAACGAGACACGGGTGACGACACTAAACAAAGCGAACGAGGGAGCCGCCACGTGGTACAAGCGCGGCGTCACGACCAGCTTCATAAAATAAATAGCATTTGAAACATAATCTCGTCAGCATTTCAATGTAATTGAGTTGGATTCCATATATCTTAGGGCTCGCCCCCAATGTGATACTCTGATCTAAGAAATATTAAACAAAAAACACAACACATTCCCGGCAAAAAATCGGTGACAATCTAAACTTCAATTTTAGTTTTTATTTTTAACCCTTAAAGTTTCTAAGTTCAGAAAAAAACTTTTTTGCAAAAAATAAAACCGACTTCCAGAAAAAAACTAAAAAGTGGAAAATAACTTTATTTCCGGAAGTCGGTGGCTTTTGTTGGTTTCTTTGACTTTTTTGCCACCGACTTCCGGAAATAAAGTTATTTTCCACTTTTTATTTTTTTTTTGGAAGTCGGTTTTTTTTTTTGCAAAAAAGTTTTTTATTTCAGCATTTTTAGTTTTAGTATTATTAAATAATACGCAAAAACGGTTATTTTTAGCTTTTTAGTGCGTAGGTCCCGTCTTAAATAGCTTTAGTTCCACATCACGCTATAGTATTAAATACTATCTATATTATGCTTTAGTTCAAAACCAATTCAGAAATCATATGCATCAGCATATGATTTCTGAATTAGTTTTAAACAATCAAGTATCAGCTGTATCCCCTAGGCGATACAGCTGATACTTGATTGCTTGATCTGATGATTATGTTTCTTAATGACTAGGTGAGGGGTGGGGATGGGGTACGGGCACCCTGCTCCCACTCGCCTGCCTACCCTGGCGAAACACATACTTATACATGTGATTGCAGCAATCACGGCAGATTAGCTGTCATTTATTGAAGAGTTCCGTTGTATATCACTGAAGATCTATCACCAAATTAAAATAGAATCACCTCAAAAAACTGCGATGACCTTCCAAATCATAGTGCATAGCGTGTTTTGTTCATTTGTCTTCGACATCCTCTAAAATTATATCATCAACGTACACGAAGTCAATCTAATACGCATTATTAAAGATAACTCAAAAACTACTGGGACCAAACGACAACCACCAGCTTTTGAATAAAAAAAGAATCATCAAGATCGGTTCACCCAGACCAGAGTTATGAGGTAACAAACAAAAAAATACAGTCGAATTGAGAACCTCCTCCTTTTTTGAAGTCGGTTAAAAATTACACTGAATTGTTAGTTTACAACATTCATCATTCAAATACCTAAATAAAAATGTGCCTCAAAGCTCTGTCTGCTATTTCACATCGTTTTAATTTTATAAACCAGCGACCACAATAAGTTAATAATAAAACCACGTTTAAGATTTAAACAAAAAAGAAAAAAAATATTAGTCATAATTACGACGAGCACACAAAATAAAATAAAAAATATATAAACATTGAACATACGAACATTTATACGTATGGAACAAAATAAAAATAGCTTGCACGCCGTACTCAGCATGATACTGTGCTGTGCCATGGGAGCCCACAGCACAGCGCTGATTTTAAGTTGTCAAGCCGTGAATTAAACGTACGGAAGTCAAAACAGCATACATAAGTACACACATCAAAAGTATCTAGGGATCAACATATATTTTTGCAATACCTTTTCTCCTGATTGATATTAATTAAAATTTTCTTTAAGGATTCATCAAATAAAGTGTTTTCGTTTGTCACAGTAACGATAAACCAAGTCACCTTTGCATTAATAAAGAAATTTGCCATTTTCCTAGTAAAGGGATTTTTGACATTTGAACCACTAACATTAAAGTTCGAAAAAAAGACTGAAATAACAGTTTTCTTTAAAATTTTATTGGGTAACTTAAACAATTAATAATCCGTGTTTCTACCGCGAACACTAACAACACAAGAACATCGGTTTGGCATACTCAAAATGAGTTCATCCAAATCACGCTGTGGAATGGCCGCCCGGCGCCCATGTTCGTTGCAACAACAAAAAAAAGGTCTTCTTGCGACTGGATACCCTCCATATTCGGCAGAGCTCTTCTCTGTAGCATATCCCATGCATGCTCAATCGGGTTCAAGTCTGGCGACTGAGCAGGCCAGGGCAGGACATTGATGTTAGCTGCGGCGAGAGTCTGTCTTACAACTCTTGCGGTGTGCGGTCGTGCATTATCATGCATTAACTGAAATAAGGGACCGATTTGCACTTGTAGAGGAACGATGACGTCTGATACAATCGTCTCAGCATAAATTTGAGCGTTGAGGTTGCCTCTGATCCAAATCAACTCAGTTCTTCCGCCGATCCAAATACCCGCCCATACCATGATGGTTCCACCACTATAAGGATGGACTTCCTGGCAGGATTTTAATCGCTGTTGGCGTCCAGGGGTTCTCCAGTGTCGTATACGTCTTGTATCCGGTCTCATACCAAAACGAGACTCATCAGAAAAGCACACGAAACGCCATTGTTCTTCTGCCCAATTTCTGTGTTCAAGAGCCCATTGATATCGAATCCTACGATTGTGCATTGCTATAGGTGGTACCCGTAGCGGTCTTCGGGAATGAAGGTTCACTTCATGCAAGCGGTTTCTGACTGTTTGGTCGCTAATTAAGTTCCCTGAAGAGTGATGAAGCCTCACGGCTAACATCATGGTGGTTATTGTTGGAGCTCTTCGAGTTAAGATTTGAATGTATCGGTCTTGTCTCCGTGTGGTGCAGCGATACCGTCCTCCATGGCGCTCAGCCACGGTACCAGTGCTTCGGTAACGTGTCCAAAGTCGACTGATAACACTCTGACTTGTATTCAGAGCTAAAGCTACAGTACGTTGCCGGGAACCAGCTTCTATCATTCCCACGGCTCTGAGCATTTCTTCCCTGCTTAAATGACGTCACCGCTCCATAATAACGTTGGTTTTAATCAGTAGTAGGGAAACAGTAGCACTAATAATGTCTTCAATGCGTTGTATGTTTTTATAGGGAAAATATTGACAGCTTATTTTCATCTTTTACTCGAATTTGATTGAGAGTTCCTGATTCAAATTATGAAATGCACCAAAAAGGATCCATATAAATTTATAAAATCATAAATTTATTACAAAGCCACATCTCAATCTCAAGAAATCCGCATAAAAATGCTTGATCCCTAGACACTTTTGATGTGTGTATTTTAAAAAATTACATAGAAAAATAAACTCAACAGTATTTTACATGAAGCGACTGCCTATCTGACGTCCTCAATTCAGATAGTAACTATGTACAGTCAGCATCAAAAATTGATGATCACATTTAGATTTTCAAAATCACTGTACACCGTATTACACCTAAATCGATCAACATGACAAGCGCCAGAAATAAATGATTATCATAAAAGGGCATAAGTAGGTGACCATCACTTTTCAAAAGTCACCTAACAAAGTTATAATAGAAAAAGCTTAACATTCTTCGTCTCTAAAGTGTCTGAACAAATTTTTGTCAAAAATAGCATACCATGGTTTATCTCTAAAGTCCTTGAACAAAATGAAATATGTTTTGGGTTTTATGTGTGTGTATTTCGGTACGTATAATATGTGCTTGGTATATAAATTAAATAGACACATGCAAATATAAATCACCACCCTTTTACTTATTATCAACAAAATTAAATTAAATGGTTCGATAAATCAATACCGTAAAAATTATTTTTTGTTTAGAAAAAAAATATCTCTCCAGCACGTGTGACAGCTATCAATCCTATTTCAAACTTGACGTAATACCAACAGGAATACTTATTAAATGGCGTTATAATGTTTATTTGTCACTAAAGCGCAATTGATAACTGACACCATATTCTTCTGTCATCTTTTGTTTTTAAAACAAAAAATAAAAAGAGGCGTAGACAGCTGCCTGCAATGTTTTTTATGCATTTTCACTCGGTCCAAGTAGGTTGGTAGAAGAGATCTATCCATTTAACTTTTTTTTTTACATGATTTAGTTTGGATAGGACAAGATTGGTTCTAAAACTCTGAAGATAGTAACGCGCACGTTTTTAGTTTGCAGTTAAGCTACTTTTGATAGAATTAGTTTTTTTTTAAACTTTGCCCCACACTAGGAACTTTCCTGTATCGTGGGTGCGTTTACAAACATATAAACTCATATCCACAAACAGCCAGACCCAAAACAACTATCTGCATTTCATACAAATATTTGTTCCGTGCGAGAATCGAACCCGCGACACGCAGCGCAGCAGTCGATTGCTTAGCCACTGTGCCAACCGTGCCGTCAAAGTTTACACGCTACGTATCCGAAACAAAGTAATGTTCAGTAACTTTTGTTCTTTATGATGTTTAGTTATTTTTGGACGTTGCCGTGATTACACTAGAAAACCAAAACAAGTATTTTATATTGTGCAGTGACTTTTGTAAAACTGAATGTTAAGATGTTTTCGGATATTATAACGATCAGCAATTTTTGACAAAATGGTGTTCAGTGACCTTTGACGAGTAGTGTTCAGTTAATTTTGAACTTTAATGATGTTCATTCAATACTGACGCAAAATCTTGTTGAGCGAGTTATGGGTGATATAATGCACAGTGATTTTGAAAATCTGAATGTGGTCATCGACTTTTGATGCTGACTGTACCTACTACCCGACTGGTTGTCAGACTTTCGAGACACTGACTATCTGTAACTACTGTCAAAGATCTACAAATGACAGCAACACATTAACGTGCTTTCCGAGGAACGGAGGAGGCACCTATGCGTGTGTGAACACACACACGTGTCATACTATGCAAGGTGATAACATAGTGAAAGTAACTTCTACAGCGGAGCACAAAGACAACGAAATCTCAAGTTTACGATCAGGATCAGGCCGACACGAACGGATGGCGGTCATGCCGTTGGTCAACGGATAATGGCATCATTTTATTATTGTAAGGTTTTTTTTAAAATTTTTCATGACTCTATTCCCCAAAAGCTTAGGCAAAGGTGTACCTTATAGTAAACCCACATTTCGCTAGTTATATTTTAGTTGAGGCTTAAACAAAACTTTAAAAAATAATTGTTTATCCCCCAATACAAAAAACAAAATATTTAAATGTAAAACAGACAAGTACTGGCTTTGGTTGCTTATCTACGGATTCATGAAAAGTAATAACTCAGTATTTTTATACTTTTAAAGTAGTATCGATTTTGTGGACCTCTACTTTTCTAGTTCATATAAATTACGTTTAGGATAGATGACTGTAAAGGCAAATATCCCCAAAAACGTCGATCGCATCTTGCTTTCTCATATAATCGCACAGAACCAAAAGACATGATCCATTTTGTAGTTGACAAATCTTATTGTTAAATAAATAAAACGTGTATAAATAAGCGATAAATTAAATAATTACTATCGAGGCATCTGACCTTTGGCGCTTCTTCCCAATTTTTTTTTTCAAAATCGATTACCTAAACTAGGATTTCTCCTGTATCGTGGGTGCGTTTACAAAAATTTTAACTCACATACACAAACAGCCAGACCCGAAAGAACTAACTGTAGGCCATACAAATATTTCGGCGGTCCCTACGTACATAAAGACATGTCGAAAATGGCATTTTTTTTATTGTCTCATTGGCTTTAGATTGTCTATGCGCACATGCTGACATACGATTTTTATTTTTATTTACCTTGTTTTAGAATTGTATCGTAGTTTTTCTAAGAAAACGTGAAAAATGAAATATTTATGTGTAAATGGTATCATAAAGCTCTTAAAACTGTTAAAATATTGTAGAAAGAAAATATTTATTATTGCTCATAGAATTATTTCTAGAGCGTGTTGAACACAAATTACGCTCTCCTGTAAACCTCGGTTTTTGACTTAACGTTATGTACGTAGGGACCGTCGATTTGTACCGTGCGGGTATCGAACCCGCGACACGCATCGCAGCAGTCCATCGCCTTTAACTTGAACCTAATAGAAAGCGAGCCTATTGCAAACCATCCGATCACAAATCCAGGCTCCATATTAGATCAGAGTAAATAAATTTTAAAAGTGCTTACAATTTTCGCCTATACGAAGCTAGGAGGAAACCCGGGAGTTATTAATCCTTACTTCCTTACTTAATTTACTTAATATATATATTATATATATATTTTATATTATAAAAGCGAAAGTGAGTTTGTTTGTTTGTTTTTTGTTTGTTTGTTTGTTACCTCTTCACGCTTTAATGGCTTAACTGATTTTGATGAATTTTGGTACAGAGATAGTAGGGAACCAGGAGACGGACATAGGCTAATTTAAAAAAAAAAGTGGGATATGAGGGAGAACGAGGGAAGAAAAGGATAAACTTAGCGTTGCTATTACAAATCAATAAGGCGCAAGAGCAAAAACTGCAGGTAACAGGTACTGTGTTATACCGAATTTAACGCGAGCGAAGCCGCGGGCAAAAGCTAGTAAACATATAATTGAGCATTACAACAGCTGTTGTAAAGGATAATTTTATATAATATCCTTGTCATATTTATTAATGGAGTTCAAGAATTTTGTTCCTGTTTCCTGTTGGTTCTTCTCAATAGGAAACGAACCCGAACCGTCCACCTTTTCTCGACGTTTTTATAAGTGCCCATGTATATAATTGTGTGTATTTAAATCAAATCATTGGATTTAATTAGATTGTATGAGACTTGATTTGGCTTGATGAATTAATTTGATGATTTGATTTCATTCATATTCTGATTACAAAAAACAGGTGTGTATGGAAACTTTAGTTTTGGAAATCTGGCTTTGTATGTAGCAGAGAGTATGTATTGTATAAGTACACCTACTCTTTACCGTCCACTATCATTATATATTGGTCATACACTTACCCTAACCGACGCCTTTCGCGCGAATCCATGTCAGCAATACAATATCATTCATATGATAACTTCATATAAGGTAAGGTATAATATGAATGAAATCCGGCACATATCGCAACCATTACATAACAAATTGTGAACCGCGCGTAGCAGCGTAGCTTCGTAGCAAGCGCTACGTCGTAGCTCTATAAATAGTTTTGAGCAATCGGCGCCCATTATTGTAAAACTTCTTACATAAATAAATGTAGTAACTTACTAAACAATGATTTAAAGTTCAGTGGAATGTAAGGTGACAGTAGCTTAATTTTTAGAGTTCCGTACTTCAAGAGAAAAGAAACGGAACCCTTTTTTTGCGGATAAGGAATCCTTACCAATATTATAAAAGCGAAAGTGAGTTTGTTTGTTTGTTACCTCTCCACGCTTTAATGGCTACTCCGATTTTGATGAATTTTGGTACAGAGATAGTTGGGAACCAAGAGAGGGACATAGGCTATTTTTTTTTTAAAAAAAAGTGGTATTTGAGGGAGAAAGAGGGAAGAAAAGGGAAAACTTGCCGTTGCTATTACAAATCAATAAGGCGCAAGGGGAACTGTGTTACCCCGAATTTAACGCGAGCGAAGCCGCGGGCAAAAGCTAGTAATCAAATAATTAAAAACGGAACCCTTACAGGATCACTTCGTTGTCCGTCTGTCTGGTAAGAGCCTTTATCTCGGAAAAGTGTGGAGGTTTCGAGTTGCTATATACTCAAGTCTGTGGTTCGTCAATACTTTGAAAAATTAACTCTCTAACTCCACGCAGTCAAAAGATATGGCTGTATATGTCGCAAGTTTCTACGGAACCCTTAATACGCGAGTCTGACTCGATTTTGGCCGATTATTTAAAAGGGTAACAATCTTTCTCAAAGTATTTGGCCTATAGTCGTACTAGTTTGCGAAAAGTGAATGATAGAAAAGAAAGACTTTGCCTTGCTGTAAGACACTTAAGGCTTATATTAGTAACTGGCTTCCGCCCGCGACCTCGTCCGCGTACTAACTTTAACCAGCGTGATGAACGAAAAAAATAATAATTTTCTCTCCCCTTCTCTTCCCTCTTTCTACCCCTTTCCTCACTTTTTTTTTTAAATTAGCCTATGTCCGTCTCCAGGATCCCAACTATCTCTGTACCAAAATTCATCAAAATCGCTTTTGCCATTTAGGCGCGAAGACGTAACAAACAAAAAAACAAACTCACATTCGCTTTTATAATATTAGGAAGGATTCGATACAATTCGCATTGTGACGAGGTTCCTGTCTCCGGAGCTTTAACCACTTTTACCGTTATTTTTGTATTTGAACAAATATATTAAATATTAAGAAAAAAAAACAGTACTCATCTAAACAACATTAAGACTTTTAATTGGATAACACGCAACCGCAGATTGCAAATTAAACTAAATTCAATGTTAAAATATTTCAACAATTTACCTACTGTGTTATTTTCCTCTTTACTTGGTTTACTTTTGGTGACGTATTTAGCTACAAACCTACTGTTTAATAAATTATATTCACATCGATGTGCTACCAACAACAGCCGTAAGTGCTAATTGTTTAAAACAAAACATTTCCAAAAAAACAAAACCGAATTCCAAAAAAACACCCAGAAGTATAAAATAAGTTTACTTTCGAAAGTCTGTGACTTTGTTTGATTAATCCTTTTTTTTGTTATTTTGGATGTCTGTTGTAATAGTCGAATAAAGAACCTCCATCGTTTTTTCAAGACGTTTAAAAATCACGAACACACGGTGACTACGTCTGATTAAAAGCGAGCAAAGGAAAGAAAGGCCTTACTGCCTTCTCCCCCCCTCCCCCCCTGCTCTCGTGACTCAAAAGCTGGTGACGTACTACACTCACGAGCAATAATAAAATATGTATCATCCTGTCATTTGGCAAAATTTAGAAGCGATTAACAATAATTACACACGATCTTTAGGTTAAGCCGCGCTTGCATAGGTTTGCCTGTGGATGGGTGACCACCCGTTACATACCGAGATTCCTCCGTGCCTCGGAAAGCACGTAAAGTTGTTATGACATGTATTTGTAGATCTTTGATAGTCGTTACATCTGTAACTATCTAGTCAGTGTCCCGAAAGTCTGACAAACAGTATTACCAACGGGTCTTATCGTATTACCCAGTACTAAGTGAACTGGGTTATGGAGGTCAGATAGGCAGTCGTTTCGTGTAAAATACTAGTAACAGCTGCATCCGGTAAGACTGGAAGCCGACCCCAGCATAGTTGGGAAAAGGCACGACACGGTACACACAGAAACAGTTTCACGAACATAGTACATACCTTGAAACTATTACAAAATAAATCTTTTCTAAAATAGAAACAGTTATTAGGGTTCCACACCTCAAAAAGAAAAACCGGAACCATTATTGGATCACTTTGTTGTCCGCCTCTCTGTCAAGACCCCTTATCTCGGGAACGCGTGGAGGAATCCCGTTGAAATGATCGTATGCTCAAGTCTGTGGTCCCTTTGTTCTGTGAAAATATAAACCCTGTAAGTCTACGCAGTCAAAGGATATGGTCGTTTACGTCGCAAGTTTGAACGGAACCCACGGTGCGCATGTCTGACTCGTTCTTGGCCGGTCTTTGGTAAGTATGAGTATATGCCTCGTGACTATACAAAAATTGTAATAACATTCAACATTTTGAACGCCGTGGCTGAGACGCTACCGACAACTAAAGTTGTCCATATTACTAGCGTAAATGCTTAACACATAAATACTTTTGTACTAGGTTTTGCTTCGGGTGTGAAGTAACGTAAAATGGTGCTAAATGATAAATGATGTTTATTTTGCAAGTAGGTTTTCACAAACACTTTTACACGTCATTTTTTTTTAAACTAGATGAGGCCGGTGTTTCATACCCGACTACTCTGAGAAGAAACAGCCGAAACAAACTCAGAGGTCATAGTCTCTTTTAAGGTCCAGACAAAATAATCTTGGTCAACTTACATGAGGACCATGCAGATAGTGTCTGAAATGGTCTTTTTAAGAAAGCACCACACAGATTGAGTGGACCTGTCCAGTCAGTGCAAGCATTTGTCAGTTATCGTGTAGCTCAACTCATAACCCAAGGAGCTCAACGACACGACGGACAATACCAAAAAAAGGACATTTGTGTAGGTCGCTTATAGTACTCAAACTGCCAGACTATCGTCAAAAAATAAAAGAAATGATCCACATGGTCTTCACATTCACAATAAACAAATAAAAATAAAAAAAAATACAAAATTAAATTAATGAGATCATAATGAAATCATAAAATGTCATAAATTAAAATAATAAGGAAAATAAAATGTCACAAATAATAATAATAAAAAGAAATGTAAAATCAGAGGCCCACGGGCTGCATCAAACTCTGATACCAGGTTAGGAATAAAAATACTGTATTTTGTTTATTTAATCCATTTAATTGCTGAAAAGTACATTTGTATTTCATTTAACGTAGAATATTTATTTATTCTTTACAATTTAAACACAACATTTTGACAACAAAAGGCTCAACGAGCACAGATTACTAAATAAATAGATTGGTTTAACCGCTCAAATAAATTTGCTATAGTGTTCAAGTGCCATTTATGGAAAACCTTCTCTATCTTTCACCATCAGGGTTCCACCTGGACTATAGTAGTCCAAGACAAGCATATGGTGACAAGATCGGCAGGTCGCGCCATAATGTCAGCAGCACTTGTATCTCGAGCAAAAATGGAGATAGACTAATAATGGCACTTAATGATAAATGTAAATAATAAATGAAGTTTATTTTGCAAGTAGGTTTTCACAAACACTTATACACGTCTTTTCTTAAAAACTAGACGAGGCCGGTGTTTCGTACCCGACTACTCTGAGAAGAAACAGCCGAAACAAACTCAGAGGTCATAGTCTCTTTTAAAGTCCAGACAAAAAATCTTGGTCAACTTACATGAGGACTATGCAGATTAGTGTGTGAAATGGTCTTTTTAAGAAAGCACCACACAGATTGAGTGGACCTGTCCAGTCAGTGCAAGCATTTGTCAGTTATCGTGTAGCTCAACTCATAACCCAAGGAGCTCAACGACACGACGAACAATACTAAAAAAATTACATTTGTGTAGGTCGCTTATAGTACTCAAACTGCCAGACAATCGTCAAAAACAAACAAAGTCTATAAAAATAATGATCCACATGTCCTCACATTCACAATAAACAAATAAAAAAACTACAAAATTAAATTAATGAAATCATAAA
This sequence comes from Ochropleura plecta, assembly GCA_905475445.1. Taxonomy (NCBI): domain Eukaryota; kingdom Metazoa; phylum Arthropoda; class Insecta; order Lepidoptera; family Noctuidae; genus Ochropleura; species Ochropleura plecta. The sequence goes on from FR997735.1 coordinate 4,157,057, forward strand.
GTGTCACTAATCAAAATAATGTAAAATTAAATAAAATATTAACGAAAGTAAATATTATTGTCAAATCATTAAAATAATGTCAACGTTTGTAAAATGAAGGAATAAACAATAAATAAATGAAACAAAGAAAAATTTTGACAAAAAAAAGAAAGTTGTCAAATAAATTACAATTTTTTTTTGGGGTAGGAAATCATCCAATAACTTCCCCGGCTCTGGGCGGAGCGGGGGGGAGTGTCAGCCTTTTACTGACTAAAACCCACCCATGTTCCTTCTATTGCCCTTTGCGTTCCGGGGCCGCGGTATCTCTTTCGGCCAACCCGCAACCCCAGCAGGAGATTACGATTATTGCGCGATGAGGAACAATAACAAAACTGTAGCCATCTTTGTTTGAGGTAAGGATGCCATCACAGCTCTGCTGACTAGCACTGGTGCAGGTGATGTCGTTGTAGTAGAATAGAATAGAATAGAATAGAATAGTATTTATTTGCAAATATGGGTTATACATAAGTAGGTGGTAGTAGGTTTATATCAATTCTGCCATATTTCACCATTCGGCATGCAACATTATCATTATATAAAATTGTTAAAATTTTAATTCTTGTAGTACATTATATTAATAAATTAATTACATAAATAAAAGTAATTCTCATAAAATAAAATGATTAAAAATTCAAATTGTCATTAAAATTGTCAACTTAAAATAAAAAAAATAATAATAATAGAAAACAAAAATAAAACATAATAATTAATTAAAAATTCGAGGTAGTTTGATCAAAATTGTCCGTTAAAAACTCAGCAACACTGTAGTATGTTTTACCTATTAATAGTTTACGAAGTCTTGCTTTAAATTGCAACGTTTTTAAGTCTTTCCAAGCACTTGGTAATTTATTATAAACAATTGGGGCCATGCAATAAATACTTTTGCGCATCAAAGTGGTTTGACACGGTACATTAATTAATTTAGAATTGTCACGTCTGTTTCTTGGGTAAACATCGGCCATACGTTCAAAACGATTTGGATTGTTCTTCACAAACATAGCTACTTCAAGAATATATATACAGGGAAGTGTCAATATTTTGTACTGCTTAAAATATGGCTTGCAACTGTCGGTGGTTTTTAGTTTGAACATTGACCGGAGACATCTTTTTTGAGCCTTAAATGCTGTTTCTTTATCGGTTGAGTTCGCCCAGAAAATGACACCGTAGCGTAAGTAGCATTCAGCTATACCGTAATAAACCGTAAGAGGCGCTTTTGTATCCACTATGGAGGACAATCTATGCAAAGCAAATGCAGACGAACTCAATTTTTTACACAACATGTCGATATGTGCTTTCCAGTTTAAACTGTAGTCTATTTGCAAGCCTAAAAATTTGGTATCAGCTACTTCACCAATTTCGTCATTTTGGTAGTGGATGTTAAGGTTAGGTACACGAGGCATACGTTGTCGAAAGTGTATTATCTTTGTCTTGCTTAAATTTATATTTAAATTATTTTTATCAAGCCATTTAATTAAATTGTTAATAGAATTATTAATGTCCGTTTCATACGTATTTACGTTTTTACAATGGATAGTAATGGTACTATCATCAGCAAACATGGTTAAGGGATGTTCAATGGATGTGGGCATATCATTAACATATAATATAAATAAAAATGGGCCCACAACGCTTCCCTGTGGAACACCGAATGTAATTTTGCGTTCTCGTGACCGTGATATCTCTTCATGTTTATTAATTACATTGATGCGACTAATTTCGGTAATCTGTGTTCTGTTTTCTAAATATGATTTCATTAATTCAAGCACGTTGCCTCTTATGCCGTAGGCTTCTAACTTGTTTAATAATGTATTATAATGTACATAATCGAAAGCCTGCGTCATATCACAAAATATGGCACATATGGGGACTCGTTTATCCATATTTCTTATAATCGGCAACAAAAAGTCATAAATTGCCATATCGATGGTTCTATGCTGCCTAAATCCTTTTTGCTCTTCACATAATATGTTATTCTTCTCAATGAAGTTAGCTAACTGTTTGTAGATGTACTTTTCGAATACCTTTGAGATGACTGGTATGAGTGAGATGGGTCTATAATTTTCCATCAATTCCTTATCTACTTTCTTAAATAGAGGTTTAATTAAGGATATTTTTAATTCTTCTGGATATACACCCTTACATATACTGAGGTTAATTAGGTGACTCAGATGACTGCATATCTCGACTGATACTAATTTTAAAATTTTAGTGGCGATCCCATCAAAACCTACACTACCAGTGTTTTTTAATGACATTATTATTCTATGTATGTCGTGTGGTGAGCTGGGAGCCATAAACATTGATTTAGCATTTTTCGATTTAATGGATGCTTTTGGTTTATATTCAGCATCTAATTTTGGATGAATTTTGTCAACAAAAAAGTCATTAAAAGCATTAGCGATACCCAAAGGTTTGTAAATTGTTCGATTACCAATTCTTAGTTTTTCAATTTGCTGTTTAGGAATATTGTTATTTGTCCGATTAATTATTTGCCATGTCGTCTTTGATTTATTTTTTGATTGTTGTATTTTATAATTATTCTGTGCTTTCTGTGTTAGATTAATAATTTTACTATACAATTTAGAATAAGTAGTAAATTTCTTTTTATTTTCGCGGTTAGGATTCAATCTAAATTGCCACAAGAGTTTTGTTTTTCTCTTACTGCACAATTTAATGCCATTTGATAGCCATTTGGGTTTATTAAATGTGTTGATTTTGGTTTCCTTGAACGGAAAGCATAAATCGTAAAACAATTTAAATGTGTTGATAAACTCATTATAAGCCAAATTAGGATCTTCAGTAAGATATATCTCTGAAAATTTGAGACTGTTTATAAAGTTTTTAAATTTAGCTATATTTTCGTTGCAGTAATCCCTTCTAGTTATATGCCAGTATTTTATTCTACATATAGTGGGTACTGGACATTGTAGCAGCTGAGCTGTATGGTCTGACAATGCAAACTCTAAGACGTCTGTTTTCACTGTATTTTTAAAATTATGCGCAAAATTATCTATGCATGTCTTACTAGCCATTCGAGTAGGTTGTTTAAGAACAAGTTTTAAGTTGTAATTTAGTAACATACACTCCAGTGCAACCGTGTTTCTATTCGGTTTTAAAATATCGATATTAAAATCGCCTGCAATAACAATATTCTTATTAATTCGGTTGGATACATCTTTGAGCAATAATTCAAGTTTATTAAAACATTCACTTATATTCTTAGTATTTGGTATTCTATAGAGACATATGACTATCAATTTATAATTAATTAGCTCAACGCCACAACACTCAAAAACCCCTGGTGATGACAATTTAGCTATTTGAGGTATTTCTTTCCATTGGTGGCAGTTATTAATAATAATACACGCTCCCCCTCTCTTTTTATCTTGTCTACTATAACATGCAGCCAAACTGTAGTTTGGTATGCATAGTTGTTTTTCGAGTCCCTTCATGATGAAATGCTCGGTAATACATACTACATCCACATTTATATTTTTATCGCAAAGTTGATTTAAGCATACCGTAAGTGCGTTTGATTTATTTAACAAACCTGCAATATTTTGATGTAAAATGTTTATAAATTTATTGGAGAAAAAACAATTCTTTTGACTCATTTATTGAATTAAGCGTATTTTCTTCTAAAATTTCCAGTTGAAGGTTGTACAAGTCCTCAAAGATAGTTTTCATGGCGTAGTCTTTTAAAGCTCCCGATCTTGTATACGAAGAATGACGATAGCTTAGATTCAAATTAGAGTCCAGGATATATGCGTATTGATGTGCAAAATTGTCTATATATAACATGTTGTTGAAAATTTCAAGTCGTGAATTATATAAAATATTGAAGTTATTATTTAATTTAAAAGTTGGTAATGTAATAATTATATTTGTGTTATTTATATCCAGCAATGTATTTTTCATGAATGTTATTATGTCAAAGTAACATTTTGTAGTTTTAAACTCTTCCTCGCCGATCATAATTATACAGAAATCATTCTTAGTAAAATATCTGAGCTTTGACTGAATATCACGCAAAAGGTGCATAATACTTGCGCCTGGTGAAAGATAATGACATATTTGATATCTGTCCTGAAAATAATCTTGTGCTAAAGTTAATATATTCTTATTAGTTTTATTAGTGCTAAAAATACATAGGTTATTTTTCAATTTATTGTTGTCTGTTTGTGTATTATTCTGCTTTGTCCCTTGTACATTCGCAGCTTTCGTCGCCATCTGTGGACTGGAATGTGTACTAATATTTTGCTGTCCATCATAGCTGTTAGTTACTTTTTCTGTCATAGATATGACCGATTCAGTTTGCGTCTCTTTATTTTTACATCCTTGTTTGGATTGTTTATTCCCTTTTTTTTTAGGTGTTGGAGATTTAGGTGTACTTGTACTGGCTATTTGTTTATACAGGGACTTCTTCCGAGTTTGATTTTCGATTTCCTTCTTTAGGTTTGCGTTTTCAAGGCTTAAGGCGTCTACTTCTCCATTTGCACAACATAACCTCATTGTGAGATCCTCAATTTGTTTCTTTAATTGAGTAACTAAATCAATATCATCATCCGACAAATCTGGCATACTGCATGCAGTGCCATCTAGAGTGAAATTTGCAACACTGTCATTCAAGTTCATATCGGAGGTGGAACGTGCGCGTGCGCGTCTCATGGTGACGTTTTTGGTTCCACTCATAGTTCAGCTATTTGTCACTAGATGCCTTTTAACTGAAGTCGATAAAACAGTTCTAGGCTTTAGTTCAGCTACTGTCCGCATGAAGCGCTGACAAGAAATTTAAATTGTAGAAAAGAAAAAAACCGTCATCCGTTATTGTTCACCACCAGATTTATCACCATGAAAAGTATATAGTGTCACTGCTTAGCGATGAACAGAACTTCACTAGTGTGGTTTAGAACTTTTCGTGGTAAAATTTTAACTATTTTTAGTATTTAATACTTTTTAACTGTTTATGCACTGTCACTTTGTTTATAACGATTGTTTACATCTAAACTGTGATTGTTCTTCAAGATAACACTTGTACGATATAATTATCGGTTAATGTTCACTTTAACTCACAATACGTAATTAGTAATTTGGTATTTATAATTAAAGCAATTTATTAAAAACTTTCGGCAAGGAACTTAGTGTTTACGCAATGGCAGCGCCATCTAGCGCTAGTAGGGCTTGGTGTGGTCGAAGTATGCGATGTTGATTTGGGACGCGGTGTCTTACGACGTCGTTTCATCGGCCTGGGACTAGGCCACGGTTGAGGGAGCGCTGACCCGCCAGGACGCGACTTCGGTCTAGAACGGGAAGTAATTCCAGTAGCCATGGTGGGTGTTCTTGGCTCCAGAGTCGGACGAATTTCCAATGTCACGTTCTCTTCTTGTGACCCCGACATCATCTCATCATAGTCGTCTGCTTCCGCGTCATTATACCTGTAAAGAACATAAAAAGTAATTAAATAAATTATTCGGATATTAAAGAAACGAATCGGACATAAATATGTCGTCGTATTTTTGCCGTAATCGTCTGTTTTCGATTTATTATATCTACAATAAAAACCGGCCAAGAGCGTGTCAGGCCACGCTCAGTGTAGGGTTCCGTAGTTTCCCGTCCGTTACAATAAGTGTTCTTAAACGAAGTTAAAAAAAAATGGTTGCATATACGATAATACTACAAACTTAGTCCAGAAATTATTTTGTACAACTTTTTGTCTTTTTTGTACAAAAACTGTTGTGTCAATCAAGTTCAAAATAATTTTCCTAGAAAGTCCTTATAAAGTTCTAAGTCAGTAAAATGTGAGGTGTAAAAAAAATATGCGAATGTATTGTTATGCGTTTTTTAGGGTTCCGTAGTCAACTAGGAACCCTTATAGTTTCGCCATGTCTGTCCGTCCGTCCGTCCTCGCTTAATCTCTGTGACCGTTAGCACTAGAAAGCTGAAATTTGGTACCAATATGTATATCAATCACGCCGACAAAGTGGTAAAATAAAAATTGGAAAAAAATGTTTTATTAGGGTAGCCACCCTATATGTAAAGTGGGAAGTGATTTTTTTTTTAAATTTCAACCCTAACGTGTGATATATTGTTGGAAAGGTATTTAAAAATGAATAGGGGTTTACTTAAATCATTTTTTGATAATGTCTATAATTTCGGAAATAATCGCTCCAAAAGTAAAAAACAATGTGTCCCCCCCCCCTCTAACTTTTGAACCGTAAGTTTAGAAAATATGAAAAAAATCTGAAAAGTAGAACTTTATAAGGACTTTCTAGAAAAATCATTTTGAACTTGATTGACACAACAGTTTTTGTACAAAAAAGACAAAAAGTTGTACAAAATAATTTCCTCCTTTAAACTCATAAGTGGGAACACTTATTGTGACGGACGGGAAACTACGGAACTCTACACTGAGCGTGGCCCGACACGCTCTTGGCCGGTTTTTTTATTCTAAAATTGATTGACATTTAACCATATTATAGTTTGACAGCATTAATGATAGTATAGTTATTTCAATTTAGAGAAAATGGCAATCTTGCTATTCTGAAATTGATGTTTTTCATCAAAAATAGTGGTTGTCAAGCTAAATCAGAGTGTCTTTAATCGCAACTTAAATGGTTTGGAATAAAATTAGATGTGATTAATTAAGTATGTAATTTTTATATTAGTTGAGTTTGATCTGCTGGTTCAATAGAATCGGGACCAATGCATGATTTGCTAGGTCACGTAATTTTTATCTTCCAATTATTAAAAAAGTATAAAATCTCCTTGCATACACAAAAAATGCTGGCACAAAACAAAAAGTACATACAACAGACAACTTGACAAACGAATAAAAACCCTAATTTGAATCCGTTTCAGTTTATAGGTACCGAAAAAAATTCACACTGCAGTAGCTCGTAGTTTGGTAATTTTTTTTAGCATGATATCACGGCATGCGTTTTGTCTTTTTTTGTCAGAACGGAAAAGCAATATTCTATTCTATTCTATATAGTTAACCCATTTAGTAGATATGTAAATGTAGTGGTTGTTGACTGACATCCTGGGTTATTGATTTTGGGTCGTGCGTCAGTTCGTCCCAAAACAAACTCGGACTATTGGGCCGAGTTGACGAATTTCATAATTAATATTTATTTCGTTCATCATCTTGTCCCACTTTATTTTTCTTAAATATTTTAAGTTGTTTTGGTACAGTCCAAACCAAAACTTTTCACAATATAGGTACGAGTAAATAAAAGCCAAGAATTTAGGGAATCAACATTTATATAAGTAACTAGCTGTGCCCAGCGGTTTCACCCGCTGAGGTTTAGGGGTATGAAAAATAGATGTTAGCCGATTCTCAGACCTACCCAATATGTACCCAAAATTTCATAAAAATCGGTCGAGCCGTTTTGGAGGAGTACGGTAACTAACATTGTGACACGGAAATTTTATATATTAGATAATTAAAATCAAAGTTAGTAGGTACATTTAAATTGCTTTTTATAAATCACAGTTATCTATCACTAATCAGATCTATTCATAATTATTAAGTACAGACATACTTAGTTTAATATTGCGATATTAAGGCGATACGCACATACGTGCGCCCCCATTGGAAAAAAAATCCTCACTCATCTATCACACATAATCAGTCTGATTTACTACTTACTAACAATAAATTGTAAAGTCAGCCTTTATTTACTATAGTTAAGCCATTACCAACATGCAAACAGTGTCTTAAACTACTCAAAACAAAATAAGGGACACGAGGTATTTTGTCTGTACCATGAAAATAATAAAACCAATATATTTTTTTTGTCTCCATAACGAAAACTAATGTTGTTTTTACCATGTAAGTAGACCAAAAAATGTATTCAAATAATAATGATTAAAAAGCTTATTTTAGGTTAAAAATAAAAACAATGTAAAGTTACTGAAAACAAAAGAAAATACTCCATGCTCATCTTTTAGTAACGGGTATGCCCCCCTCGTTTAGCTACGCACTCCTGTAGCCTGGAGTGTATGCTCTCAATCAAATGCCTGACATTTTCCATTGGAATCTCTTCCCAGGCCCTTTTAACAGCGTTGGTGAGTTGCTGTTGGTTGTGGATTTCCTGATCACCGTCTCTAACTCTTCGTTTCAACTGATCCCACATGTGCTCTATTGGATTTAAGTCCGGACTGTTCGCCGGCCACGGCAAAACTTGAATTTGAGAGGCTTCCAGTACAAACCGAGTCGCTTGAGCCGTGTGTGCACGAGTGCGCTATTCGCTGGGTAAAGAGAGCTTGACCTTTACCTCTCTCCTTAGTTTGACGTCCATGTGCAGTGTAACACACTAGCGCTAACAGACGTCATTTTCATTATTTTTTGTCTTATTAAAGAAGTTAAAAAAAATCACAGACACTTTTCTTTCTGACTGTTCTTGACGTTTAGCTATTGTTAATATTTAACAGAATTTAGAATGGGACGAGATAACGAACGAAAAGAATATTAATTTTGAAATTCGTCAACTCGGCCCAATGGTCCGAGTTTGTTTTGGGACGAGCTGACGCACGAGCCTTGATTTGGGTTTGATTTTATCAAAATAAGAAAATTTTAGAAGAGATTAATAATATACTGCTTTAAAAATGTTTTAATATGTTTTTATCATTAAGATAGACATTAGTTATGTAGATTGTTATTGTTTTTTTTTGTCTATGTTTTTAGATTTTTTGTGCGCAATAAGACTACAGGTCTTCACTATGATTTGTGCCCACAATTAAGTAATAAACGTTAAGTTTTATCCACATAATATATCAGACCCTGCTCTGACCCGGAATGTGACAGAATCGTGGCCGAAGCTCTGCTAAAACGGACACGAACGTACTTATGTGCACGAGTTCATATTGTTATTAACTCCCAGACAACATTTACACAAAAAATATACATAACTAGCTTTTGCCCGCGGCTTCGCTCGCGTTAAATTCAGGGTAACACAGTTCCCCTTTCCTGATTCAGGTACCTGCTACCTGTAGTTTTTGCCCTTGCGCCTTATTTATTGTAACAGCAAAGATAAGTTTTCCCTTTTCTTCCCCTTTAAGAAAATAGCCTATGTCCGTCTCCAGGGTCTCAACTATGTCTGTATGTCTGTACCAAAATTCATCAAAATCGGTTCAGCCATTTAGGCGTGAAGACAGAGAGAGAGAAGATGTTATAAAAGCGAAAATGAGTTTGTTTGTTACAAACAAACTCATTTTCGCTTTTATAATATTAAGTAAGGATTTTTAAGCAAATACATAAGAATATGAAATGACTTGTGTTAATCAGAAAGCCGATTGCATCATGTATATTCAGGCAAGTATGGCATAGTTCTAGTTGGCCAGGATCATGCGATACCGATGGTCTATCGATGAAAAGTCAAGGAAATATTGCCTGTGTTCCCTCGATAGCTTGTAAGCTTCAACAAGGTCATTCGGAACAAATCAGTTTGTTTCAACACATCGTGAAGCGCAGAGAACGCATTGCAATGTCATCGTACGATCGATAGCCATTTAGGACGATGGATAAGATTCAACATTCAAAGGTCGTGTCTCCGAGCGACCTAAACTACAGCACTGCTGACTATTTATTGAGTTCAACGAGATAGTTTTATTTACAAATCACCGTGTGAATTAATGCTAACGCAAATAATGACTAAAACGAAGCTATTAAAATTGTTGCTCATTATAAATGTTTTAAACTTTAGAGTTGAGCATTTGAAAAGTGTTCAAAAGTCGCGCGATATAGCGAATGACGTCACTAAAAATGGCTCACAAACGAGTGGCGGCGACGGGAGGCGCGGCGCAGGCGCGCCTCCGAGAGGACAACACATTAGAATAGCACATTTTGATTCAAGTGTGAAAACTTTGTCGTTACACTCGAGGTGGAATTCACACACAAGCAGTTAGGTGTTATAGAGACAAGAACAGCAGTGACCAATCACCACTTACGGAGAAATTAAATAACAGAACGTTAAGCATGTAATTAATCACTATGAAACTATGATTTAATTTGTTTTCTCCCCCGCGCTTTGCCTTATCAGGCTGAAGAAAATATTCATTCAATGTAGTTGTTTTATACAGCAAATTATTTTATAAATGATCATATTTATTTTTGATATTCTGTTCATAAACTCGATTTAAATTGAACGTTTTTGCGGATGGAAAATCATGCGGAAGGGAGTATCCGGCTTTTACTGACTAGAAGACATCTATGTAAGGAACATGGACGGCTTTTGCCCTTTATGTTCCGGGGCCACGGTATCTCTTTCGAACCCGGTGGCCCTAGCAGGCCTCTCTACTTTTGACATCTCTTTGAGGTGCAATATGAAGGCCTCAGAATGAAATAAATTATACAATTTCAACGTTGCACAATATTTCATGTCTTTCTGGATTGCAGCATTGGAAAAATAATTACATCAACATCAGTAAATTAAAATTCTCCTCTTTGTCAAAGTATGTAGTCTCTAATTAACGGCAATTTATTTACTTTGCCTATCGCAAGTTCGGGTATATCGTTTATAATACTTGGAAAAATCAAAAAGTTGTTTACATTTTTAATAAAAAAAACAAAGGACATTTAAATCATTAACATCCTAAATAAAATAATACTTAGGTACCACTAAACATCCCTAAGGCCTTAACCTAAAAACATTTAGAAAAAACTAGTGGAAATGGATGCGTAATATCATAGTAATCCAAGTTTCAGGTTCATAATAATAAATAACTCGGTCACATTCCGATTTATTTTTGAGCACTTAAAAGGAAATTCTGAACGTCAAATGAAAAGAAAACTTGAAAGAATTATTTAATAAACTCAACTCCTGAAAAAGGAATCTATTGGCTTTAATTTCCTATTTTTTTAAATCAACAAATAAACATTAGCGCTAAACTTGAAAATTAAAACAAGTTTACGACTCTATTATCGGGAATTTCCTGAAACCCTGAATGAAAATTTATCTGAATGAGTTTTTGGGAAAATGTGGTAAAAAATAAACATAAAAAAGTAAATCGAAAAACTACTTACAAAACATGCGAAACGCATTTGAAGGAAATTTCGGTCGAATTCTCAGGACACTCCCCGTACTTCGCGATATGTCTTTTAATTATTTTATGAAGTTTATTATTAATATAAACTTGATTAGCGACCACGCTCACGATCGCGAACAGAAACGACAACATTCGTAAATTAATCATTTTCACTGATTGAATATTATTGTAGACCACAAAATTGTATTTAGCGCGACCGACCGCAACGAAGTTGTGTCACGGAATGAGCGCTGTGTGCAGGCGCTGTGCTTGAATGACGGTCCAAGATGACGAGCCACAGCCATAGATAAAAAATATTCAGTCGTATGGATGCATTCTCATTAATTCAAATACACGGTTTGATTCACTCATTGTTTCCTCGACTGCCTCTATGCTCTAGTGATCTTAGGCTATTAATTTCCAGGTCGGGTAAAGTATTATTCGATTTTCCCATCGGCTGGATTTGTGCCTGGTTGATTGCAAAAAAAATTGCGTCCATGTCGGCTGTCCCATTTAAAAACCTAGTAAGGGAGTTTCTTTTTTAAACTTTTTATTAAATAATCTTGCTAATCTATTTAGGCCTTGCCAAATACTACAACACCATCGGTTTAAATTTTAATACAAGCGTATATATTTAAGCATGGATACTTAGCAGGTGCACCATTCACTTCCCACTTCCTCGTAAGCAATATATCTGTGCAATATATAGATGAAAACGGCGCCGGCATCGGCAGCTCGAAACTGCAATTTGAGGTTAGAGTGCAAAAATGAGACTGAATATTGCAAATCTCTCTGTGAATATCGTTGGACGCAGTGCGCTGCCGTATTGTAGTAGGTATTATAGCTAAGCATACGATTCATTCCGACACAAAAGAATTTCTTGCTTGTAGTTCTGTTTATTAATTGCTATATTTTCCTGAAACAACCAATCCACAAGTTATAATGCGCGAACTTTACATTATAACAAGACAGTGAACGCATTCATTTGATTTTGAACGTTGGTAACACTTCCAAAAAGGGACTAAGTATGTTGGTACCATAATCATAATTTTCATGACAAAATGTGGATTTTTACAGTACTTTCTTTTGAAGATTTTTAGAATTTAAGTGATCAAACTCAATATTCTGTTATATTAAGGATTATGTGTCGTATCTAATCGTGACGTGAATAAAATTAAAACTAAATCGGTGAAAACTGCAATGTCATTTCTTTAGAATCCACCTACAGGTTGAAATCGTAGTGAAAACAAAATAAATACTCCTAACATGCGTGTAAGTAGGAATTTCTTTACATATTCTCGTTTTTGTTTACCAAAAAAGAATCATCAAAATCGGTTCACCCAGACCAGAGTTATGAGGTAACAAACACAAAAAAAAAAAAAAAAAAATACTGTCGAATTGAGAACCTCCTCCTTTTTTGAAGTCGGTTAAAAAGGGAATGATTACTTATTTGACTACACTAAATACTGAGCCATTATCGCATCCGCCATTTAGAGGTTATCCACATTAAAGTATGTTTAACGCCATCTATCGGATATCTACAGCATCGCGTTGTTCAGCGAATATTCATTGATTTTCCAGTGCTTCTATAGGTAGCATGATATGCATGTCTTGTTTTTTGGATGGGAAATCATCAAATCACTTCCCCCGCTTTGTGCGAAGTGATAGACTTTTACTGACTAAAACCTATTAACGTTCTATCTTTTGCTCTTTGTGCTCCGAAGCCGCGGTATCTTTTTCGAACAACCCTCAACCCCAGCAGGCTCCTCTGATTATATGCATGTCTGGTCACCTTAGGTTTGGTCTATCGTTATATAATAATCGTTACTCTACCTGACCAAAGATTCAGTATTTTTCCTTCCTATGTCTTCTTATTCTGTAGGTAATGTTTTTCTATTTAATACATAAATGACAGTAAATTCAGACTGCGGAGGTTTAAATCACAACATGACTGCAATTATAATTTGGGCCTATGTTAAAAGTATGAGAAGAGGTAGATGTCAACTGGAAAATTGTAACTGTTTAAATAAAGCCACTCAAGTTAACAGAGACTGTATGTGCACCGTCTTGCATATGAAGCGAGGAGAGACTATCGATTACGTATAAACTCAACTCTCAGATTATATATACCTAACTAAAATCCAGCAGCTGCAAGCCGTGATCAAATTGTAATGACCAAAAAATTTAAGATGACGCAAATGACAGAATGAAATTCGAAATATGAATATTGAAAAACCGAAATTGATCCAGAAGAACTCAGAACTCTTTTACTACACTGTACAGTTGTCACTCAGACTATTGACTAAGTACGTGGAAACTCAACTCTCTGATTAAATACAAATAAGATCCTTTTTCCCAGCAGCCATTTTCTACAAGTATTTGAACATAAAACAATCGTTGTGGGAGCGCATCTTTGAGCGCCTTTTATCAGGCGAAAATAAGGATCGCGCCTTCAACGGCTGAGTCATGCTGGTTTTCATGTATTATTATTATTTATACTGTGTACTTAATGTAAATGATGACAGAAACCGGACCTTAAAAACAAAGGGGCGTAATATTGTTTAAGCTAACCCGACCAGACAACACTACTGCCTGCAAATCGGATGCATCACCTACGGTCATCGGTGATGAGAATATAGGTATAGCCTCCGGAAATGCAGGGTTGGTAGATTCTTATATACAAAATACTTCCTAGAAACAGCCGCAGCAACATCACAGTGTATAATACCGCGCTTTCCCTAGCTAACGACAACAGGTGCAAGCCTATATTTTTGACACTGATAGCCATAGGAAGGTATGGCAGAGCAAGGAGCTTCACGGACGCTTTCACCCGGCCCTATTTTGTCAGTGCCATAATGGACAAATTTATAATGACGATTAACTACTGGAATTACTTTGTGAGGGATGGCACGGTTGACATTTATTGGGGATGCCTCCGTTCGGAAGAATCCTTTATTTCTGGGTGATCTCGGTTTCTCCGTCAGAAATTTCTCTCAATGTGCCTGGTTGATAGCTCGCATCCTTCTACATGGGACTAAAGTTGTCGGCAAAATGTAGGTGTAATGTTCGAAAAAGATACCCCAGAACACAAAGGGCAAAAGAAGGAACATGGATGGATTTTAGTCAGTACAAATCTGACACTCCCTTCCTTCCGTCCAGAGCGGAAGAAGTTATTTGAATCCTATGATCTTTGCCTAATAATTTTCAACTGCAAACCTACTGAATTTTAATTGCATGTCACAACGCACCCGAATCAAAGATTCAAAAACTCTCTGTCTCTGTTTATGACGTCGCAGTTTGATTTACGTAAATATCTTCCATCTCGCCCATGCGACTTGCGGCCCTTACGTATACAGTCGTAGCTTTGAACGCTATGTGAAGGGGGCGGCGCTTCAATATGAGGCGATATGGCGTGTTACGTTAGTGCGAGTCCACACGGCGCGTTGCGTCAGCGTTGCGTCGACGCAGCGCTGCCGTTGCGTTGTTTTACATACAAATAACCAGGGTGTTCACACGGCGCGCTGCGTTGTCGCAACGCACACATGACGGACAGCAGCCCCCGAGACGAAGCGGGAGGGGGTGTACTCATTTCGGCGACGGAGAGGCAACGCTCAGTTGCTTGTGCGTTGATAGGGAGGATACACGCAAGCACATTTAATTTTTTACCTACGTACTTTTGTATTCAGTTTTATTTGCAGGGTAAAATGAGTACCTACCATTGAAGAAATTGATATGGATTATTATGCTAGACGTCTTTTCCGATCCATGCTTTCCTATAGACTGACTGCGATGTTTTTACAAAAATGCTTGCCGCAACTGTGCGTCACCGCTGCGTCGACCGAACGTTAAGACTGCGTCATAGTAACGCTGCGATGGCGCAGCGCCCGTGTGGCCGGCTATGCGTCAAAATATTTGCGTTGCGACGACGCAACGCAACGCAACGCGCCGTGTGGACTGGCTCTTACCCGTCCCACGTAACGCACGCGATCGCCTCACTGTTTTATCGCACTAGTTTGCTGCATTTTTTTTTCATGAAAAGGTTTGCTTTTGTTGATGTATCTTGTTTGGCTATTAACGGTAAGTTAAAAATAAATAAGAACGTACAGAATATTAGTTGTTGTCTTTTTTGATAGTACCTACTCCTTTGTCCTAACTGTACTTGTCCAACGAAAATTTTACCAAACGGCAATGAATACACGTAATAGACTTGAAAAAATTGACGTAAAACGTTGCCCCACTCTAGGAATTCCTCATATTTCAGGGGTGCGTTTAAAAACATTTAAACTCACATACACAAACAGCTAGAGCCAGAACATGTATCTGTAGCCCATGCAAATATTTGTTCAGTGCGGAAATCGAACCCGCGACACGCAGCGCGGCAGTCGATCGCTCAGCCACAGCGCCAACCGTGTCGTCATCTCTGTCTGTCTTGCCAAGGCCCATTTGAGTCGCGTCCGGCCCTGGTTCAGTCCATGGTCCGGAGTCTCCGGAGCGAGAGGGAATGGGAAGCGGTCACCTCCTTCTGCGAAGCAGTCATGCTAGTGAAGGAGGAGGCCGGGCGTTTAAGGGAGAGGACCTCAAACCAACCCAGCCGCCGCGGGAGACGCCCCGGGCGCCGGGCGCCGCGAGACGACTCCCGGCCACCGTAGATGCGGGCCTGTAGACGTTGAGCAATGGGTAGCTCACCGTCCGTCCGTCTATCGACGACAGGCCGTGACGACGCGTTCGTGTTTCACGCGCGCCCCAAAGAGATGTCAGCAAAGCAGAGGGGCTTGCCAGACCCTCCGCCTCCCGGGGTTGTGGGTTGTTCGAAAGAGATACCGCGGCACCGGAACGTAAAGGGCAATAGAAGGATCATGGGTGGGTTTTAGTCAGTAAAAGTCTGACACGCCCCCCGAGTTATTTGATGATTTCCCAACCCAAAAAAAGGCCCATTTGAGTTGGGCAGCCTTTGAAATGAATACTTATTTTATATTAAAGTGAAATGGCCCTAACACGGGCACAGAGTGTAATAATACGAGCCTATAACTGTCCCACTACTGGGCAAGGGCCTTTGCTCCTATAGAGAAAGCATGAGCATTGATCACCACGCTTCCTCAAGACGGGTTGGCGATTAAAGACTTATTAAATAATATGATAAAAGAAAGAATAAAAGATTTACCTTACTAAATAATATGATAAAAGCGAAAGTCAGTTTGTTTGTTTGTTACGTCTTCACGCCTACATGGCTAAACCGATTTTGATGAATTTTGGTACAGAGATTTTGGGACCCTAGAGACGGACACAGCCTAACTAATGTGTTATTCCAGACTATAATCTACCTTTGTTCCAAATTCCATCAAGATCCGTTCAGCCGTTTTGACATGAAAGAGTAACAAGTATACATACATCCATCCATCCTCACAAACATTCGCATTTATAATATAACTAGCTTTTGCCCGCGGCTTCGCTTGCGTTAAATTTGGGGTAACACAGTTCCCCTTTCCTGATTTATAGGTACCTACCTGCTACCTGAAGTTTTTGCCCTTGCGCCTTATTTATTGTAATAGCAATGCTAAGTTTTCCCTTTTCTTCGCTCTTTCACCCTCATATGTCAAAAAAAAAGCCTACATCCGTCTCCAGGGTCCAAACTATCTCTGTACCAAAATTCATCAAAATCGGTTTAACCATTTAGGCGTGAAGACGTAACAAACAAAGAAAAACAAACAAACTCACTCACTTTCGCTTTTATAATATTAGTAAGGATACTAGGATGGTAGTAAGTTACGGCTGTTTGACGTCTGGGTTTGTACAGACGCCTGCAGATCAAGCTACCCGAAACTGTCAATTTTTCCCAATGAACCTTGAACCTAATACTTTAGAAATAAAGTCGAAAATCTATCAAAGAAATCTGACAGATTGTAGTAGCTTGATGTGCAGGCGTCTGTACGCAAAGTCTCAGTCAAACGTCAAAATGAAACTACTAGGATAAACAAGGACGCAAGGCAAAATAAAAACAAGCCGGTTATTTCCGTTGGTTTAATTAGTATTAATACTGTAACATTTTTGTAGTTGACAAAAGTGTAAATATTGTATAATATGTGTTAACTAAGTAACTCTGCTGCTCTTGTTGGAAAACTACTTTTGGTTTTGGGATGAAAAATTATGTTTAACATAGAACTCAATGCTGCACACTAACATTTTGCTGATGGGTCCTTTGTATTTATTTATTTTAGGATTACCAACGAGTTACATTACAAATTATCTTTTACAAAATTAAAATTGCATATATAATACATTATCCTGCAATGCACACTCAATTACAGGTATCCAAAGCTTACACATTATGGAGTAGGTATACATGCTATAAATACATTATTTATTAAATAAAAGGGATACAATCATGCTATTATTAAAGATTAAAATATCAAGAACACAGTCAGATTAATTTGGAGTTGAAGAGATTAAAATTGTAACACACAAAAACACACATTATTATTATTAAGGGTAGTAAGATACTATTTAATTATTCTTTGGAATGATAAATCAAATGTCCTTTCACTGAAAGAGTTTAACGTGGTGTTCACAAAAACACTTGTTTGACTTTGGTGGTTGAAATTAGTATACATCACATCTGTATTATTTCTTCTTAAATATGTTAAGACTATCATGATTAATATCGACATCAGCTTTGCGCCATACTTATAGCGTTATAGGTACCTACAGTTTGGTTGCCCTTGTAAGGGCACTTTTCACCTAAATTGGTTTTGTGAAAAAACTGTCTAAAGAGATTATAAGTGTTTGTCCGGGGTAAGCTGCTGGGAACATTAATTGATATTTTTGACAGAAGGTTTGTACTTACTTATATTAAGATGGCGAGGAAGTATTTAAAGTAAAGTTCATAACATTAATAACTTGGTACATATAAGTCTTTAAACTGACATCGTAACTAACATTATAATTAACACTTGAAACGGGATATTTACCATGTTTGTTATTTGTTTCGAGTTTCCGATATTTCGGCGATGTTGCAAACGCCATGATCACGGATGAACTGAAGTTATTGCGGGTGGTTGTTTATGAGCTGACACAACGTTCTACCCTCTTTCTTATTCGTTTTTTGCGTTCGTTACCACTAACACAGTCACTCACAACTCGATTTTGTTCTTGACATTTAACCGGGTTATGGTGGGTGTACCTCTGGGTGTCATATACGAATCGAGCTTACAACGTCGTGCGTGTACAATACAACAACGCTTTTAGGATGCTATTGCGGTTGCCGCGGCATTGTAGTGCGTCGGGAATGTTTGCTGCAGCTCACACGGATGGCTTCCATGCTATCATGCGCAAGAAAGCGGCTTCCTTACTGCAACGCTTGCGTAACACTCGTAACGGCAACCTGAAAATGATTGCTGGTAGGCCCGACTGCCCCATTCAAAGGCACTGGGTGAAATTAGCCATAGGTTCGTGTCATTAAGTATGTAGTACTAATAACACTAACATAGTAGATATATAATCATACTAGCTAAGTTTTTCCTTTTCTTTCCTCTTTCTCCCTCACATCCCACTTTAAAAAAATATATTAGCCTATGTCCGTCTCCTGGTTCCAAACTATCTCTGTACCAAAATTCATCAAAATTGGTTTAGCCATTAAAGCGTGAAGAGGTAACAAACAAACAAACAAACAAACTCACTTTCGCTTTTATAATATTGACGATGACGATTCTGTTACTAATTCACTAACCGATTCTAATGGGTCTGAAATTAAGGATTAAAGATATTTTTTTTTATTTATGCTCTTGACACACAAAAGTCACTGTATCAAGTCGCGATCTTTTTCACTCCTTTTTGGGTTTTATCCCGTTTCAAGTGTTAACTATAACTTGGTACATATAAAAAAAAACATGTAAAAAGTTGGAAGATTATTCATGTAAAAAAGTTGAATCTCTGTATCTAGAAGGTTCCCAGATATGGTCTTGTGCAAAAAAAAAAACCGGCCAAGAGTGAGTCAAACTAGCGCACTGAGTGTTCCTTAGAAACTTGTCACATAAACTTGTGCCATACTACATTTAGAGGGTTGTTTTTTTTACAGCACAAAGGGACTACAAAGTTTAGTAGGTACTTATATTGTTTTAATTTGAACTCTAAACCTTCACGTGTTTCCGAGATAAAAAATCTTGATAGACAGACGGACAACAAAGTGTAGGTACCAATAAGGGTTCCGTTTTTTCCTTTTAAGGTATGGTGCCCTAAAACTTATTACAAATATAGGGCGAACACGCGCCTTTAATTTTTAATTTATAATTATTTATAGCAAATTTGAAGGTCACTTTCAATTAGAATATGAAGATAAATGAAAAGGATGCGGTTATACGAGTAGAATGGTGATTGGTTGTCATGGTATCGCATCGTGATGCGGAGCAATGAGGAAAAGAATTTCAGGAAAGTGTTGAGTGTCAATGTGTCAAGTGTCAATTATGAGAATAGTGGCAGATGAAAGAAGTGATCGTCTAGCTAGCTAAAGTACGGCCAACGAGAAGCGATACCAAATGTAAACAAAACCCATGCTAAAACCCCATCTAAAATGGCCGCCCGAATGTTGGCGAACCCGTCTTAACGTTGTCATGTTTTTGCCGGGAGAACGAGACATTACGATAAAGGCACAAGATGGAAAGAGATAAATATTAGATTGTCAACGCCACAGTTGTTCTTTAGGTTAATGACCTTTCGTATCACTTCTCGTTGGCCGTACTTTAGACGGTTGGCGCAGTGGCGTTTGACTGCTGCGCTACTTGTCGCGGGTTTAATCCCCGCACGGAACAAATACGTGTATGACCTACAGATAGTTGTTCCGGGTCTCACTGTTTGTGTATGTGAGTTTAAATGTTTGTAAATGCATCCACGATCCAGGAAAAGTTCCTAGCGTGGGGCAAGGTTTTTTATAATAAAAAAAAAATTGGATGGACTGATATGGATGAGAACAGTGGAGGCTTAACGTGGAAATTACTCATGAGATATACCTAATGGAGAAATTATGAAAAAGGAAGACTAACAGAAGGGCCACTGCCTGCAGGGGTTGCGGGTTGTTTGAAAGAAGAACACAAGAAGGAACATTGATGTGTTTTAGTCAGTAAAAGTCTGACACTCCCCCGTGCTCCGCCCAGAGCGGGAGAAGTTAATTTACGATTTCTTTCCAGAAAAATCTACGCCTATCCAACAGGAATGGAAGAAATAGGAATGATGTTGTTTGAAAGTCTTGTGGTGTCTCTCTTGCTGAGTTCCGCCACAGTGACAGTGTGTGTTTGTGATCCTCCACGGATCCTGCGCCAGACTCGCACCAGACCTGACACCTCTTCATTATTCTGAAGACCGTTGCAGCAGCCGTTTGTTAACAAACGTTACCCGTCAGCTCGGTGTACCTTGAAAAGAAAACTTGTGGTTAACAAGATAATTTATTTATTCACTATGGTAGACTTACAGCTGCCCTCCCGGTCTTGCGGGTTGTCCTAAAGCGATACCACGGCCCCGAAACTTAAAGGGCAATAGAAAGAACATGGGTAGGTTTTAGTCAGTACAAGTCTGATACTTCCCCTGCGCTCGGCCCAGAGCAGGGGAAGTTGTTTGATGATTAACGTCCCCAAAAAAGGATTGGCTTTTACTTTGACCAGAGGTTAGTCTCTTGGGGACATTAGGTACGTAAGTACAAGTACATAAGTTTGTTTCTCTAAGTTGTTTTAAGTAATTTTTATCATTAGTGTTTTATACAGATTGTAAACTTAACGAATATAATTAATTACCAATTTAAGTAGTTTCTGTATTCAACTATCATAACTATAAATAATAAGTATTTTCTATTCAAAAATCGTCGTAGGTAGGTATCTACTTTACCTACTGTTAAACCGCGTAGGTACTGGTGCTAGGATGCGCACCAGTTTTCTAATTTCTCTGCGCGCATAGAAATAAAACATTTACCTACATGAAACGCTTCAATTCCCCTTTATTTAAGCCTTTGTTAAATGCTCTCCAATGTGCGCCGGTTACTGTAAATCGTATTACAAACGACACGCTCTCTCTATCAGCATTTACCAAAAATATCAAGATAGGGGGCGTGGTTAAAAGTTATGCTGCCATCTTATTGGTTCATGCGACAATAATGCCAGTCAGCAGGAGAGAACATAACAGTACCGAGTAAATACTTTTTGCTGACTAACTTTAGCTCCATCTATCGGCACGTAGCGCTCCGTTCTCAAGCGTAGGTATACAGTATGGATCGATAGATGGCGCTAAACTCAAAAACACAACACGTAATAATCGCTTTCATGAGTCCACGCTTGTTCAAAACTTCAAACTAATCCTATGAATGCGAAGCTGTTAGCTTGTGTATTTTGAAGACGCTACAAAATATTGGTAACATGAAGCCAAATAGTAACTTAACACACAATTTGCGATTAAATTAAGATGACTTGGGTTTTGATTAGATTACATTTTGGCTTAGGTACTTTTTTGCGAATAATATATTGAAAACTATCTAGTTTTATATATTTTACTAGCTTCCGCCCGCGACTTCGTTAGCGTGGCATAGTTACTTTGGGCTAACACTAACTTTAAACCGCGTGATGATCGAAAAAACAAACTATCTCTCCCCTTTTCTTGCCTCTTTCTCCCCGTTTTCTCACTTTTTTTTTAAAATTAGCCTATATTCATCAAAATCGGTTTGGCCATTTAAGCGTGAAGACTTTTATAATATTAGTAAGGATTTCTTGACAATTTGACTACCTATCTGTCAAGGTCTGAATCACTGGCTGAACTTTCTGAGTTGATACAGAAGTGATAGTAAAAAAACTATCAAAATCGGTCAAGATCGAGTCAGACTCGCCCACCGAGGGTTCCGTACAGAATTGCGACATAAACAGCCATATATTTTGATCGAGTAGACAAAATAATACGTATCAACTGTTTGTTTTCTCGTATTAAACAAACCAGTTTATGTGGATCTCTTATTGTACTTGAAGTTTACGAAGCGAGGCCATGTTATACTGGATTTTATAGCTTATGTGTCGCCGTGTGTATAACGTTCCTTAAGCCGCGTTTCCACTAGGCAACAATTGGCGCGCGACACGTGACGCTCAACATGTACGGCAACGCTGCACAACAGCGCGCGACGTTGTCAGCTGGCGCGCAACATGACGCGCGGCTTGTTGTTTGTTTGATGCGTAGACAGACAACGTTGTTCAACAAAAGTTCCGCGCTGATTTTTAACATGTTGGGCAACTTGTTGTGCAACATGATGCGCGTCAATTGTTGCTTAGTGGAAACGCGGCTTTAGGATCAGCTCAGACCGAAGAAGCAGCGTAGCAACCGGGAATAATATTGTCAAAGGATTATAAACTTTATCCCCACATAGAAGTACCTAGAATTGTTTGAAAGAATTGGCCCGCTTAACTGATCGCGGCTTTGCTGCATGCTTTCGACTCGACTCTTTCAAGCAATACTAAGTATTAACACATGAAGATAAAGCTTATAATCGTTTGACATTGTTATTGCCGGCGGTTATGCTTGCGTTTCGGTGTGAATTGAGCCTTAGTTTCTTATCACCAAAATTGATTTGTCACATATATTTCACGGATTCCTGAATCATTTTCTTATGTGTCAAATACTCTGAATAACTGCGATTAGGTCATAGTGGTATGCGATTAGGAACTTAATCATCATTGCCGAAGATCATGGCGTTAAGTTACTTTTAGAGCTCCGTACCTCAAAAATAAAAAAAAAACAGAAACCTTATAAATACAAGTGTGTATCGGCCTTTCTGTTTAAATATTTTAAATATATAAATATTATAATAAACAAGCTGTTGCTTAGGTTCAAGATTTGCTTTGAGTCGTTCCATATTCAAATGTACCTATGTCATGACAGATGACAGTTGTCAAACACTAGAGGCATAATTATGGACATAATGGACATAATTCGTCAATATTGCTAAACCCCCAAGCTATGAGCGTTATAATGGAAGTCCGGAAGTTTAATTATATCCCCTTACCAAATTCCATTACCATCCGATCAGCCGTTTAGTAGTGAAAAGGTAAGAAACACACATACACAGTTACTTTCACATTTATATATATGTTGCAGTGCAGATGTATGTAAATGTTTCAAAATCAAAAGTCATTTATTCAAATTAGGCTGATAATCAGCACTTTTTGAACGTCACATTACAAGAGACAGTCCCACAAAAACGCCCTGCCCTTCGCTTCGCTGCCTTTCGTTTCATTTAGAAACACGTTCATGATTTAATTAATACGTGTTCATTTTGAATGCCCTTTTCTTCTATAGGTATGGAAAACCGTAAAATATCTTTGTATTTCGCTCAAAAAAATACAATTATTTACTTCTATGAGGAAAAACATAATACCTACTTACCTACTAAATTAAGATAAGCGACGGTTTCGCATGGTAATAAACTAAAATTAAGTTAAAGCACCACTTGAATATTTTACATTATTCGAGTTGAAAGTTGGAAGTAATTTTGATTCCTTGATTACTGTAGGTATAGAGTTATAGATTTCAGCCCCCTCATATACAAAAGTCTTTCGACCTAAGTATGTTCTACATTAAATAACGGAGGGGCAAATGTCAGACTTTTACTGACTAACCAATCCATGTTCCTTCTTTTGTGTTTCGAGGCCGGGGTATCTCTTTCGAACAACCCGCAATCCCGGATTTTGCATGCCTTAGTTACAATTTTTTGTCGGAAAACACATGTTTTTTTGCATGAGTAAATAACTAAAGTTACAGAGGCGACTGTCGTCATTTTCAGTGGAAACCAAACAAAATTAGAACCTATAAATGTTTACTATAAGAATTACCGCGTATTCTCCTGCCAGATTTTCCACATAAAACGCTAATTCTATAAGTAAAGTGCATAATATGTACTTACTTAGCGTGATTTTAGTGTATGTACATATTTGCATATGTATACTCAAATCACGGTAATCAATAATGGAATCTTGTTGTATTTAACAATTATTTCTCGGAATTCTGTTTTGATGTTATCAATCGTTAGCCAAATAGGATTATTCACAAATCATAAACAGGGATTTCCCAGTGGTAGAAATGACGAACTTTTTTTATAATAAAAAAAAAACTTTGCCTTCCACTAGGAATTTCTCCTGTAACGTGGGGTGCGTTTACAAACATTTAAACTCACGTACACAAACAGCCAGGCCGACAAAAGTAAAAAAACGGTTTTTGCAAAAAAAACAGACTTCCAAAAAAAACACTAAAAAGTCAGACAGCAAATTTATTTCCGGAAGTCGGTGATTTTTGTTCTCGGAACTGATTTTATTTTTCGTCTTTATTTAACGCACCCGTTTGATATTTTTTTTATTAATTAACTTACCTTTTACAATCCCAGCATCTGTACCAATACCAAACTTGCCCAAACGGACACTTTCCACTATTTATAATATTTCTTTTCGCTCTTTTCACTGGTTCATCTGCTTCCTTATAATTTTCAGAAATTTCCAATAAACATTTCCCGAACAATCCAGCACATTTTACATGGGATACATAATTAGTTTCTTCCAATTTAGCATTGATGAATGTTAACAAAAATGCTGCACAAATTATGAACTGTAGAGATTTCATTTTTAAATAAACGTTTGAAGAAATCATGACGGATTGGAATAAAACACAACCGTTCACTTTGCGTAACACAGGTAATAAAAAAAAATGAATGTGTTGTCAATCACTTGGCGATCAATGAATCAGTAAAGACCACAAATATTGACAAGAGGTTCGCGGCGCTGCGCTGTGTGGTTCAATTCAAACAAAAATGACAGCTCGCGACGCGCCCGTCTGCCACTGCGCTCGCTGTTAGGATCAATTCACACCGAAGTGACCGCTTGCGGCGCCTACGCACCGTTCCTTTTCCGAACCGACTCTTTCAGGCAATACTATGCATTGCCATTATCAAAATAAAGCTTAAAATTGTTTGACATTGTTATAGCCGGCTGCAATGCTGAAATTGAGAAATACTCAATCATATCTTGATGTGTGCCTAATGTATAAAGTGTGACACATCAGTGTTTGTGTTATCTAACAGTTTACATTTCGGATGTATTTACCTTAGTGGCAATTCATACTAAACAAGCAACGTTAAGAATATCGCGTTCTATTAGTCAGACACCTTTTTTGAGTGATGGTAACAAGAATTATTGACAGTAATATTCGTTCCTTTATCTCATAACGTCATACGTATTCCTTCTCGAAGCGTTAGGGAGAAGTATACTTAGTACCTTTTTTTAATGGCATCTCTATATATGAGGTTTTTTTTAAGCAAAACGTTGCCCCACACTAGGAATTTCTCCTGTATCGTGGGTGTGTTTACAAAAAACTCACATACACAAACAGCCAGACCCGAAACAACTACCCCTGTAGGTCATACAAATATTTGTTCCGTGCGCGGATCGAAACCGCGACACGCAGAGCAGCAGTCGATCGCTCAGCCACTACGCCAACCGTGTCGTCAAGGTTGTCGTCGGCTTAACCGGGAAATCCTATGGATGCCTTGTGAGCAAAACTAAGCGACTATACACTAAGGGCAACCCTGGGGTACGAGCCTCGGCTTGGGGCGTCGCTAGGGGAGGACAGCTAAGGGATAGGCTGTATCTGAGTGATGTCATTATTTAGGGGCCGGTTTGGAATAACAGGGTCAGCATCGCGAACTAGCTCTAGCATGGGACGGTTATTGTACGCTTATATATTGTCAGTTAAGTTTAAGTCCTTTGTAAGAGAAGGCGAGTCTATTACCATCGACCTGTCTCTGAATTTCTATAAAAAAAATCCAGGTTTAATTTCTTGTCTCGGTAGAAGCCGTTGCTTGACTCTAAACGGGATTTTACAGTTTATAGCTACTTGACGGTAGATGGCGCTTACTAGTTGTTGTAGCCCCGAGATGGTAGATGGCGTTATATAGTGTCGCTCTCTAAATATAGATGGCGCTACTGTCTTAATGTCTTTTATTCTTTGTGTTGTTCACCATGTTAATTACGATAATTAAGTTTAATAATTATAGTTTTCAACGTTTTCGGTATAGATACCTGCTGTAGTGCATTCCATAACGTTTTTAAGAATATTGTATCAGCTATAGATACCTAATAATGGACTCGATAGTCGCATATTGTACTTTTCATCTTTTCGTTTATTTTACAGAGAATTTCAGTTGTAATCATCATCAGGATGGTTCACCTTGGAGGAAAAACTTAAGTTTGATTAGGTTTTCTATCTGGAATTTATCAGAAAGCAGCACATTCCCTTATAATCCAAATCCTGGTGTCCACAACATGTTCAGAAATTTATAAATAGATTACAGAATAGACTTTAAATAAATTATAGAAATTATAGGACTGCTAATTAAATAGGAATATCATATGAGAAAGATAAACGGATTGCGTAAGGAATGATATGAAAGAGAAAGGAGTAAATGATGCCGTGATGT
Organism: Ochropleura plecta; assembly: GCA_905475445.1. Taxonomy (NCBI): domain Eukaryota; kingdom Metazoa; phylum Arthropoda; class Insecta; order Lepidoptera; family Noctuidae; genus Ochropleura; species Ochropleura plecta. The sequence goes on from FR997735.1 coordinate 4,183,599, forward strand.
CTGGCAGGGGAGAATGGATGAAGAAAACGTGTTGCGCCGACCCCAAATAGAATGGGATAAAAACAGGAAAATGATGAAAACCACAAGTGTATAATATTGTACGTTTTTAATGTTTACTCATAAAAATACTGAAATATCTTCTTAATCTATTAACAACTTCTTAACGGCTAATTTATGTACAAGTACAACATTCTTTATCTTTGTTCGACACAGTTCACAGCTCATAAGACACTTCATGAATTTAATTCATAAACAGTCATTTAATTTAATATTACGTATATTTGTTGTGTTTTGAAGAATTATTTTTGGGAAAAGCGCTTTTATTGCTGCATGGATAGAATTGAGCGATGAGAATATTAGTAATCTCAAGCTATTTTTAATGTAAAATATCAAAAATAAGATTTTGATTTTTATTATTGTTTTTTTTTATGATGGAGGGAAAACGAGGATCACGGAGGTGCCGCAACCCTCAGACACCCGAAACTAGGGGAGTCGCGGTTAGGTAGGTATTTCAAAACACCAAACTGATATTTCAAAAAAGCTAGTTTTGTTGGTGGTACAATCATTACTCGGGCGTCACGGTCATAGTAACCAACCTTGATATCTTAAAGCAGGAGTGTGTTACTGACATTCCAGTGTGCGAAAGAGATAGAGTTATACAAGGCATGTAGCGCCATTTGTTTTCCACCCTAGAATTACATTAAACAATAGTGCTTTAAGATGTCAAAGTAACCTATTGTTGACTATAAGTAACTTTCCTTACAAGATATAGGGGTCTTAAATGGCCGTTCACCCAGAATCATAATATGAATTACGTAGCTTTAACATTTTGTTTTTTTTTTACATTCAAGAGTGACTGTAATGGTCTAATTGAAATAATGATTTTGTTAAAATTCTTAAGATGGTTACAGACGCTGTTAATATTGTGAATTGTCACTTTGTCAACATTTTACAGATTGTGTCTGTTGGCAACACAACGTTTAGTTTTAAGACAAAAGGCCGAGAGGCCATGTCAAAATACATATGTCATTTTAATGTCACTGAATTACTATGTTATCTGTGCACTGTACCAATCAACGAGCAACGAAGGTCTTTTTCTTTTTATTTTATTTTTCAAGCAAGTTATCCCAGCAGTGTCATAATTTCTATTATTATCCTATTATGATTCTGCTTAAGCGGCCATTTAGAACCCCTGTACTAATTATCTCTGCGTGAGGGACCACATGCATTCGTATACGTAATCCTGCACATTTGTATGGAACCGCCACGTGGTTCGTGGGATCCTCCCACCGGGACTCACTGATTTTGACATTCTTCAAAAAATATTAACCAAGTGGTTGCAACATTAAAGTAAGTTATGTGAAAAACTTAGTGAAAAACTTAGTGTTAACTTGGACTTCAAAATCTGAGCTTTTTGCGTGATTTTGATTTTTGTACTCTATTAATTAAACATGAATCTCACATTTTCTGCGTTTTCACTAACGGAACGGCACAGGAGCAATTATTATAAAATTGGTACTATTATTCTACAAGAACAATTCAAAAATTAAGTATTTGTACCTAAAAACATAATCTTAAACTAATTATCACAGTTAAGCTTGCTAAGACAGTGGTGCTAGGCAGCATGGAAGTACCACTGGACGTTTGTCTTTGGTCTTCTGGAGAGCAGTTTTCGTGCTGGTCTTCAGTAATGCACATGGCGTAGGCCATGAGATGCGGTACCACGCTCTGCTCGTAGCTGGCAGTAAAGAGATGCTGCCAGGGTCCTGATGCGAAGACTGCAACGTCTTCTCCTCCATGAGTTTCCGAATCCAGTGGTACAAGACTTGGGTACGCGTAGTTCAGGTCACCTGTGGAAATAATTTCAATATAATCTAGTTGACATTACAGACACATGTATGTATTCCTGGGAAGTCAGTCCTATCACTGGACCTCCACAGCTAAAACGTTAGGGTTTGTTGTTGAGCGGGCGTTGTGGAGGACTGTTCATGTTTCGATTCTCATCTTATGCAAGTTAAAATTTGAAGAACACGAGTTTGAAGAAATTCCAACATGAGACGAAAAGGTTTAATGTATAAGAAAATTATCAAGGGAACCAAAAAAAAAGATTAAAAAATCTAAAAAAATGTGCATTAACGGAATATTTCTACATAATCTTGCGAGGATTTTAGACGTCATGTAATGTTCATGCAAATGAATTATAATAAAACTTACGCGCAGTGAATTCATTTTGTAGAGTCACATCAACTCTGGTGCCATCAACTCCAATAGAATGCGCTTTTCCATTCGCGTAGCTTATGGTAGTGTATGGTTTGCCATCGAGTCCCGAAGCAGTGTCAACAGTCCCAAGTATATCGTTGCCTCTAGAAGGGTACCCAGCAACGGTCATCGTATGGGCGTGGTCAGCGCTGACGACTATTAACGTGTCTTCTTCATTAGTTAGGGCCCTAGCCTTCTTGACTGCCTTGGAGTACTCCACGGTCTCGTCGAGGGCCAAATGGGCCAGGCTGTCGTGATGAGCGTGGTCTATTCTGCCACCTGGAATAAGAAACAAAATTGGTACTAGGATTCTCTATTGTGTGCATATTTTTCGAAAGGGCACATACGTTGCAATCATGCAGTATATGTCTATTTCCCTTAAGTACTGTCTTAAGAATTTCCAGGACTCCAACCAATTGGTTAGAATGCTGTTTCGTAGATAAGTCCTCTTCAATAGAAGCAAGCTACCATAAGTAATCAATAATCAAATAATTTCTCCCGCTCTGGGCGGAGCCGAAGAGCGTCAGGCTCTTACTGACTAAAACCCATTCGTGTTCCTTCTTTTACTCTCAACCCGGGTAGGATCCGTAACTCCAGGGCTAACATAAGCTGGACTTTAATTCTACTAAAACTCTGTACTTGGCCTTTCCAACCTCAATATGTTGTTTGAAGTTAATTTGCGCGGAAATTCATAAAATATTATATCAATTATATAACACTTTTCCTGTGAAATGCATTGATTAATTCATCAGGAGGTAAATTTGGCATAACAATTAATAAAAATATTTATTCAGTTAATAGTTAACGTTAATTGAGGAAACACACTCGACATTATGTGTGAATAACTGTTATTATAGCAGGATAAGAAATGTATGTACTAATATTTGAATGGTTAACAACGAAATGGTTGCTTTTAGATCATGCAGAATATTATTGTGGTATTGTTCATTAGGAAAATTCTGCGTACTATCAAGGAACCTAACCTAACACCTTGAAGGAAAACAAGCATGACATTATTACCTTTAACATCATCTGCTTTCCTATGTTGGAGACGTCTTCCAGTCTTACCGGCTGAATACCAGTATTTTACATAGAGCAACAGTATATTTAACCTCCACTGCCTAGTTAATAAATGAGTAAAACGATTTTTTATTACCTTCAACAAACAAAAAATATCCATTAGGACTTCTGCTGAGCATCTTGATCGCTACTTCCACCATTTCTTCGAGGGTGGGCTGGTTTTGAGCTTTCAGATGATATTCCATGTGGTCGTCTCGGAAGAGACCCAAAAGGTATTCCGGAAGATCATCTGAATTAAATACCTGGAAATATGAAAGAAGATTGACTGTATCGTTGATCTTGTGGAAGCGCGACTCTATGCATAAGATCCTGTAGGCCTACCGACTTCTTCCACTGAGGGAAAGAGATGGTGCTAGACACCCTGCATAGCTCTGTCTCTTTCCCTCAGTGGAATAAGTTCTGCTTTAAGACGTCATGGTAGGGTACCTGGTTTTTATCAACGGGTCCGGTAAAGAGTAATCTGGTTTTTCATCCAGAAATTTCTTAGTAGTGGGGTCAGTTGCGGTAGGGTCGCCTCTTATAACATATATAACAGTACATTATACATTATATACACACATCAAAAGTGTCTAGGGATCAAGCATTTTTATGCGGATTTCTTGAGATTGAGATGTGGCTTTGTAATAAATTTATGATTTTATAAATTTATATGGATCCTTTTTGGTGCATTTCATAATTTGAATCAGGAACTCTCAATCAAATTCGAGTAAAAGATGAAAATAAGCTGTCAATATTTTCCCTATAAAAACATACAACGCATTGAAGACATTATTAGTGCTACTGTTTCCCTACTACTGATTAAAACCAACGTTATTATGGAGCGGCGACGTCATTTAAGCAGGGAAGAAATGCTCAGAGCCGTGGGAATGATAGAAGCTGGTTCCCGGCAACGTACTGTAGCTTTAGCTCTGAATACAAGTCAGAGTGTTATCAGTCGACTTTGGACACGTTACCGAAGCACTGGTACCGTGGCTGAGCGCCATGGAGGACGGTATCGCTGCACCACACGGAGACAAGACCGATACATTCAAATCTTAACTCGAAGAGCTCCAACAATAACCGCCATGATGTTAGCCGTGAGGCTTCATCACTCTTCAGGGAACTTAATTAGCGACCAAACAGTCAGAAACCGCTTGCATGAAGTGAACCTTCATTCCCGAAGACCGCTACGGGTACCACCTATAGCAATGCACAATCGTAGGATTCGATATCAATGGGCTCTTGAACACAGAAATTGGGCAGAAGAACAATGGCGTTTCGTGTGCTTTTCTGATGAGTCTCGTTTTGGTATGAGACCGGATACAAGACGTATACGACACTGGAGAACCCCTGGACGCCAACAGCGATTAAAATCCTGCCAGGAAGTCCATCCTTATAGTGGTGGAACCATCATGGTATGGGCGGGTATTTGGATCGGCGGAAGAACTGAGTTGATTTGGATCAGAGGCAACCTCAACGCTCAAATTTATGCTGAGACGATTGTATCAGACGTCATCGTTCCTCTACAAGTGCAAATCGGTCCCTTATTTCAGTTAATGCATGATAATGCACGACCGCACACCGCAAGAGTTGTAAGACAGACTCTCGCCGCAGCTAACATCAATGTCCTGCCCTGGCCTGCTCAGTCGCCAGACTTGAACCCGATTGAGCATGCATGGGATATGCTACAGAGAAGAGCTCTGCCGAATATGGAGGGTATCCAGTCGCAAGAAGACCTTTTTTTGTTGTTGCAACGAACATGGGCGGCCATTCCACAGCGTGATTTGGATGAACTCATTTTGAGTATGCCAAACCGATGTTCTTGTGTTGTTAGTGTTCGCGGTAGAAACACGGATTATTAATTGTTTAAGTTACCCAATAAAATTTTAAAGAAAACTGTTATTTCAGTCTTTTTTTCGAACTTTAATGTTAGTGGTTCAAATGTCAAAAATCCCTTTATTAGGAAAATGGCAAATTTCTTTATTAATGCAAAGGTGACTTGGTTTATCGTTACTGTGACAAACGAAAACACTTTATTTGATGAATCCTTAAAGAAAATTTTAATTAATATCAATCAGGAGAAAAGTTATTGCAAAAATATATGTTGATCCCTAGATACTTTTGATGTGTGTACATAACTGGCTTAATGTGGTTGTAGGTAAAATTTGATATTAAATGATTTTTTGTACTACGTTTGGCTACAGTTTTTTCCAATAATTTTCAGTGGCTATTATGACTTCCTTTAAATAAAATTTGTATCACAGTATTGATGATTTTAATTTATAATCGATGTTAAAACAATACTTCACACTTTCGTTCAGTAACAATAGTAGATTGATGAAAATAGAGTAACACAAACTTGGCAACGTTGTTGTTTTTAACATTCTAATTCTGATTAAAATAAAGAACGTTACAAATATTCGAATGCCTTGTCAGTAACTTACTACAGTACTAGTTTACACTTACCTTCAAAAGTTCCAATCTGTCGGAGACATATTGATGTGATGCGTTCATTTGTTGTTTGTCGACGTGCCACAGTTCTGTGAGGTCCACGCCATCAAGCCTCTTTCCTCTATTGCCGACGACGGTCGTCACGTTCGGTAGAAACTCACGACGTCCACCGCCCATGATGACCTGTAAAATAAAGTTAAAATGTGTGATGCCACTGATAAAATATAGTCTTGAACTCATGACAACGTTTTTTGTACCGTGTGATGTGGTATGAGACCACCAGATGGAACTATGTATCAACATTCATATTCTTATGCTTCTTCACAAAAAAAAAATTACGTCTACGCACATGTCAAAGTTTTTTTTGTAATCTTTACTAATATTATAAAAGCGAAAGTTTGTTTCTTGGTTACGTCTTCACGCCTAATTGGCTAAACCGATTTTAATGAATTTTAGTACAGAGAGAGTTGGGACCTTGGAGACGGGCATATTAAAAAATAGTGAAAAATGAGGGAGAAAGAGGGAAAACTTAGCATTGCTATTATAATAAATAAGGCGCAAGGGCAAAAACTACAGGTAGCAGGTACCTACAAATCAGGAAAGGGGTAGGTACTGTGTTACCCCGAATTTAACGCGAGCGAAGCCGCGGGCAAAAGCTAGTTCATTTATATGTTCAGGAACACATTCTATTAATGATGTTGAACTTATCCAAGCCTTTATATATTTTACTAGGACACAAGCTAAGTGGTTTAAGTTGAATTTTCTTTAGTATCGATGACAATCTAAATTGAGTGAGCCTAAAATTTGGCGACGAGTTTGGCGGTTTCAGTAGCGTCCTTCAGCTTTCAGTGATGTGCAAACAAACAGAGCAGCAGAACGCGGTATCAAGTGTACCGTTGTTTAAGAAAGTTGAATCTTCATTGTTAAGTTCGACTCCTGTAGGTAGCTACACAATGGATTTCTCAGTAAATACGTTTTTTTTTCAGATGGGAAATAATCAAATGACTCTTCCCACTCTGAGCGGAGTAGAAGGGACTGTGAGACTTGTACTGACTCAAACCTTGTTTCTTTTTTGCCTTTTGTGTTCCTGGGCCTCGGTATCTTTTTCAAACCAACCACAATCCACAGTGCCGGCAAAAGTAAATACGTTTACCTTTATCATAGAATAGTGACGACTAGTAGTCTAATGACTGATCTTCCATTTAGTTTTTTTTAGATACACCAACAATCAGACCCGAAACAACTACCTGTAGTTCATGCAATTAGTTCCCACACGGAACAACTATTTGCATGACCTACAGGTAGTTGTTGGGATCGAACCCGCGACACGCAGCGCAGCAGTCGATCGCTCAGCCACTGCGCCAACCGTGTCGTCAAATTAGCAGTTACAAGTTTGAGAAATGCTTAACCAGAATCTCCCCTCTTTAAACTAGAGTCAAACTAGATAGATAGCCAAAATAGACTAGAGGCAAACCAGAACCCCTCTTTAAACTAGAGTCAAACTAGATCTGATCTAGTTTGACTCTAGTTTAAACAGGGGTAAGCTAAATGATCTACCTTAAAGTGTCTTCCAGGGCTATTAGTGACGAGTTGGTAGGCGATGTCCCTGCATCCAGCAGCTACGCATTCCGTGGGGACATCTGCATCAGACTCCCAGTTCCTTTCCGAAGAGTGTGCGTACATGCCAGCTGGGGAAGCGTGCGTCACCCGCGTGGTTGTCACTAAACCTGGAGTGATAAGAAAATTTAAATTATAGTTATCTCATATGTATATGTGTATTCGAAAAAAAATTGTTTTAGTTATATACAATGTGCCTGGACTAGCGATATTCTTTGTACTTATATAACAAACATTCTAGTACTCAAATTTATTAATTAAAAAAAAGCAGCATTATTTTTCACAAATAGTTTACAAAACTTTCGTTGATTTGTATATTTTTTTGGACTTTAATTTTGTTATCTAAAGTTACGAAAATGTAAGCTCATCATTTCTTAATTTAAACTTTATACTTTGAGAGATATGATTTTTTTTTTGTACACGCATAAAGAATATTATCTCAAAATGGCTGCCAAAAAGCGAGGAAGTGAATTAGACCCAAGTGTGTATCGTAATAGTATATTAAAACACTCGTTACATAAGTATCTGATCTAGAATATCGCTAGTCCATGACCGGACACATTGTATATTTTATATAATTTTTGTACCCTATCACAATGTTGTCGTATTTTACCCTAAGGTTGACTAGTAAAGCATGCCTTATGGCATTAAGTCCGCCTATGTACCACTATTGTACACGAAGTTTAAATAAATAAAATTACTAGTTTTAGTTTACGTAACCGAATAACCTGTTTTCTTGAAAAATATTCTTCAATTTTTTTTTAACAAAATCTGTTGCAGTAGCAGCATTTATCTATTTTTTCTAACAAAGTACTATACAGCTTTTTGATACCAGTGCCATCTCTATGTTTTATTCAAAACCATGTACACGATTTTTCATCAGGTGTTTCATATCCCTTTCTGTGTTTTATTGTTAGTAGGTTTTCAATAATATTTAGTTAGATCAAATCCAATCTTCTCCAAATTGGTAAATACAGGTCATATTTAATAATACCTAAATAATTATCTACTAGTATTATGTTCATATGAATCCATTGCTTGAATATCCAGTTGATAACTTAGTATTGATCGGAACGATTGAATTTAAATTTGATAAGGTTTTGAATACTATTTTAGGAGAAGAGTCCAAAATAATTAGGAATACCAAATAACAAACCAAACTAAATAACATGTTCTTGAAGTACTGAATAAACGCGATTCAATTTCAGAAGGTGACCTAAGTTTTTTTTATTTACCCGTTAAAGATAGGCAGATATAGAGGGGATTGTTCTATGTTCAAAAGTTGTTGGGTTGACAACTTTTAAGGTTATTAATTAAGGTTATATTGTAATTTTATTTTGACATTGTTAAACTTTAATATTGTATTTTTGTAATAAATTCAACCGTTATTTATGCACAAGGTTAATTCCACTGCCGAAATAATTTTGGTGTGGAATAAGGATTTTTGAGCAAACATTTAAACATGACAACTGATATTGACAGTGACATCTATCGGGATATAGATGACAACATTTAGTTCGACAAATGTTGAATAGATGGCGCGGACTGTATGTTCGAAACAAATTAAATGGTCCTTTCTTTTGAAGAGGTTTTTTCCTATTTATGATCAATAAAATAGGTACATATTTTATTGATCATAAATAGGAAAAAACCTATTAATTTTATATCTTTATCTGCCTAGAAATTTTTTCGAATTTCAATACATATTTAGTTACATATTTCAGGCTTAGTAACCAAAACAATAAAACAGAACCCTTTTTGGATCACTTTGTTGTCCGTCTGTCTGTCAAGACCCTTTATCTCGGGGACTCAGTGATCAACTGGGCGGCAATAAACTGGGCCACGTGGACCAGTTGTACATAATTAATTATGCCTACTATTTTTGTGGCCAACTGGGCCGAACGCGCTTTGATCTTGCGGACGTGATTTTATTATTTAATTTGCTGTGGTTAAGTGGGCCGACAATAAAAATTTAAGGCAGTTTGGTATAGTTACGAACACAAGTGTATCAAAATAAATTTGTCAAAAGGTAAATTGTGTTGGGACTTTGAGAGGAAAACAAAACATCATCAATCAATGTATATATTTCAAAAATCAACAAAATGTAGTTGTATAGACAAAGCTTAGCTTACAATAAAATGTTTTATATAACATGTAAATAATTTTTCTTATTAATCTAAGTTTTAAAATAAGGAATATAATTTTTAAAAAACAGTACTGCAATCACAAATTGACATATACACGATAAACATTCATATAACACAATACAAATAAAATTGGTTAATCCTAAAAATCACAGATCAGTTCAGTATAATTTTAATAGAACTACCTTAGCTTAATATAATTTAAGTCTCAATTCAAAAATTATGAGCATAACAGGATACAACATTGATTTTTTAATAAAAATATTTAAAATCACAGATCGGTTTTGTACAACAGTAATTATTAAAATCTTATAATTAATAAAAAAAAATCACAGTTTAAGTAATTTCCAATTTTAAAATAAAATCATAAAACAAGGCGCTCTATGCATAAATCAATATTAATGTCCCCTCTAATAAATTCCTCAATCGTCTGCGATATATGTTGGTCTATTTCTTGGGTTTCTGGAAGTTTTTTTCTAATACTAGTTCCGTTGGTATATAAAACTTCATAGTAATTGTTTTCCTTTTCAAGTATTGTTAAAAAATGCGCAATGTTTTTTGGTTTACTTGAAATTTTTTTATTTAAAATCAAATGCCAATTTTCAATCATATTTGTTGTTCGATGCAAATGATTACTACACCATTTGTCTGCAAAGAATGACTTATCATTCAACCACGTTTGCACAAAGTAATCGTTAAATAGCACGACATTTTTGTTTGTAGGACATTGTGCCATTATATATAGCCAAGCATTGTCTATAGCCTCTCTAGGCAAATGAGCCATAACAGTGCATCGTTTAACATGTTTTCTGGCTAATTTTGATTTTGTGATATTTAACTCATCGGCTTTTCGCCACAAGCTTTGCGCAAAATGAAAATAGCAGCCATTGATTTTAGTCTTAGGGAAAACATGTTTAATAGCAGACATAGCTGCTTGTTCAAAGTCAAGTATAAATAATTGGGGTGAAAATTGGGGAATTTGACTTTTTATTAATTTAAACATAGTTATGTACGTATTTTTGTTTTTGTTCGGCAGTAAGGCATAAATAATTGGTATAATATTATTGTATGTGTCATTACTACCTAAATCTACATGTAAACTATATAATTGATTAAATGGTTTTAAACAAAATTTGAACGTCCCATCACATAAAATTGTTAAATTTGGATTAGTTAATATTTTTTTACAATCTCGATTAGCGAAAATTATAATTCTACTGGGTCCATTACTGTAATCAGCTAATAAAAAATGTTGATATCTTTCGGGCACAATTATTTCTTTGATAGAATTAAAACATATTTTTTGTACACCAAGTGATTTATTTCTTTTACGATGGAGCTTATGCTTAATATTTTCCAATGAAGGTATTTTTTTAATGAAATCAATGCCACTATCCACGAGTCCCGCAACAGTTTCCCGATAAGCTCTTGGAATTGAAATAGTATAATCAGACTTGATTTGTTCACAGCACTTGTTAAATTGTATTTCTAATGGGGAAGACAACTGTCAAAATGGCGCTGCATACGCTTGTTCCAAAGTATCTGTCAAATTGTATAGCATTATTTAGAAATTGATCTCAAATATCCTATAATGACTAAATGTTGTGTAATTGGTTGTAAAAACGTAGGAATTCACAAATTCCCAATAAATCCTAGTATAAGAAGAAAGTGGATAGCTGCCGTAAGGATTAAAAACTTTGAGCCTACTAGAACGACGAGGTTATGTCGAGATCATTTTCATGTAAATGATTATCAAACATTAAGTGTGACTACAGGTGAGTGGTTTAAACCTCTTAAATAGATATTTTGATTCAGATAGTCTGTATATACATATTTAGATACATAACATTACATAAGGTTTTTAAATAAATTAAGTTGTTCATCTTGTTTCAGGATTGCCTTGTGCACGCAAATTTTTAAAGAAAGATGCAGTACCGAGTCTCTTTCCATGGAACCAGAAAACATTATCAGCCAATGCTCAAGCAAGAGATGAAAGACATGCAAAAAGAAACATTCAAAAGAATCTTTTTCATCACCTTTCAAGTAAACATCCTACTTCAAGTCACCCACAGCCTTCAACATCTACACATCCCCAGCCATCTACTTCTCAAGATCCACAATATATAATAGAATATCAAACAGAATTAGAAATTACTTCTCTTGATACACCTGTTGATTGTGGTGACAATGTAAACAATGAAAATAGCAAAACATCAGTTGCTACTCAGACTGCCACAATGCTGTCTCTTTTTTCAGCAGACACTTTATTAAGTGATGATGAGTCAGTAAAGTTTTACACTGGATTAGAAAATTATAAAAAATTTCAATTTGTTTTGTCAACATTACTGCCTATGGCAAATCATCTGAAATACAGGTGGTCTGGGGTAAGTGGAGTTTCTACTGAAGATCAGTTCATCATGATGCTGATAAAACTTCGAAGAGCGAGTCCTGATCTTGAAGTATCAAAAATGTTTGGTGTCAGTAAGACACAAGTGTCGAACATATTTATAACATGGGTTAACTTTGTCAATGACTTATGGTCAATGATAGACATTTGGCCTCAAAGGGACCTTGTTAATTTTTACATGCCTGCAGAATACAAACAAAATAAAATGCCAACAAGGGTGATTATAGACTGCACAGAAATACCTATCACAAAACCAAGTGACCCAAAATCACAGCAAATTACTTTTAGTTCCTATAAAAATAAGAATACAATAAAGTTTTTAGTGGGCTCTACCCCTGGAGGATTGTTATCTTATTGTTCAGACGGTTTTGGAGGATCAATTAGTGATCGACAAATGATTGAAAGAAGCAATCTGATAAAATTGTGCGATGAAGGAGATAGCATTATGGCAGACCGGGGTTTTAATGTTCAGGACCTTTTTGCATCCAAGGCCATTGGTATAAATATCCCTAGTTTTTTACGTGGAAAAGCTCAATTGCCAGGTCTTGCCCTTTTACATGATAGGAAAATAGCCTCACAACGTGTACATATAGAACGCTTAATTGGTTTAACTAAGACTTATAAGATATTAAAAACTGAGCTTAATGCTTACTATGTTCCTCTAGCTTCAAAAATATTTTTCATATGTTTAATGTTATGCAATTTCCGAGAGTGTATTGTAAATAAAACTCATAAATAACTCTTATCTGTTTTTATTATATTATAATAATCCTTATACAAATATTTATTTATAATTTCAGCCTTCATATAATGATTGTAAAAGTAATCTAATTTTACTAACATGTTATTTATGAACAACTCATCTTTTTCAATATAAATTACTTTAATGTCTTTAAAAGTATAAATAATAAAATTACAGAATTTTCTGCCACTGCAGTACATTTGTCCTTGTACTTGATAAAAATATGGAGAGGTTTTTTTTAATATCAATTCCCCATTTTGAATTTGTATGTAAGGTACAGATTCAGGGCTAATGAACCTGTTTCTGCTTACATATGGGCATTTTATTTCTAAAACTGTATCTTCGCCAAGTAAGGCATCTGGTGATGCACTTAAGTAGGGCCTATCTTGTGAAATAAACATGCCACACTGCACAGGAACCAGACCATACATTTCGGAGTATTTCTTGAGTGCATTTGGTTCATTTATTAGCCCATGTGCTGTGGCTCTAGACGAAAATTTCTTTTCTTGGAGCAATTGTTTTGCAAATGATTCTAGAGATGGCGCTCTTAAATGACAAACAGTATGAAAAACACTGGCTGTTATTCGACAACTACGGTGTTCATGCCAAAGAGAGTTAGAATTTTGATTCCGTGTTTCACTTTCTATTGCTAATATTTGATTGGTGGTAATTTCTGATAACTTGAGGTTTTTCAAAAGTAACACATCTGCAGAATCTTTTAAATAATCATGATCTTGACTGACTGCAATGGGGTTAGCTGGTCCATACAGTTGTTTCATTGGCATGTTTGATTTCAAATTTAGGACAAGGTTTCGTATTCTGTTGTTATAGCTTGTTTTATCTACCATAGAATTTACAGGATATGCTTCAAAAATTACATTTTTACTGAATCTTCGTTTAGAAAGATTTTGAGCCTTAATTGGGGTTCCTGTGAAGATTTTTCTTGGTCTGTGGAATGTTTGGAGCTGCTGCGTTTGTGATTCTGTTACTAATATTATTTTATCTTTGCGCATATGGAGTACAGCAAACAGTACCACACCAACATGTTTGCAGTGTGCTTCATTACCTGCTCCAGCTGGACACTCACAATGACATTCCTCAATACCACCCTGCTCATCTATCTTGATGTCAACTTGGTATGAAAGCTTTTTCATTGTCTTCTTGACAAATCCTTTTATATAGAAGTATTGACTTACGTATGCAGATCTTATTAAAATGAGAAATCTGGCTTCATATAACTTCTCTGAAGCATCTGTTTTTTTGTTGAATCTGCAAAATGAGAGAACTATTTAGTATTAGGTATATTAAATAAAAAGCAACTACTATCACAAAAACTACATATAACCTATATTTAATTATTTACCTTTCAAAATAATATCGAATACATTGTCTTTCAAGCGGAGGTAAAATAGAGTTACTATTTATGTCATGGTACATCTCCACAGGTGGAAGTACAATAGAGGGTACTGCTGAATTTGGAGAAACTTGTGGTGTATTAAAATTGAAATTTTTGTCATACAGTTCTAACCTGGAAAAAAAAACACCATTAAACATCACTCTTTATCTTCGAAACTTAAAAGAACTATTACTTAAATAGCGTCAGCAATAGTAAATTTCATCCTGAATTACTTTAGTGCAATACTTTTTACATAAATACAATGATTAGTTACACAACTGTGTTTTTACCTACCACAGAAATATTAAATAAGTATACAAATTATTGAATAATTAAATACTCAATTATAATATTATTTGTTTATACATTGTAAACGTATTGATGCCAAGGGTCAAGTTTGCCTAGGTAAACAAAAACAGCTCTTAAAGGAATTTTCTTTAAGATTCTTACCTTTCCACTAAATCAGCTTTTCTTCCTTTTACAGACGCCCCTCTTCTCTTTAACTCAGCTTTAAGTTCAAGCACGCTCCAAGTACAATACATTTTCGCGTCCATGTTGTCAAATAAATTAGAAAGAATTCCCACACAAAGAGTTTTTTCTATTGTTTACACGCTCCTAAAATGTCGAACTGACGCCATTGGGAACAAGCGTACGCAGCGCCATCTAAGATTAGCTTTAACTTGCCATCCCCATTCGTTTGAAGCAAAATCCGGCTCGCAGTCATGTTTGTCATCCCGTGTAATGGTATTATTATTGGCAATAATTAATTTAGCTTTACATTTTTTTCTTTTAGTGCAATTCCAAACACAGGAACCATCTTTATTTCGCCTTTTCTCATGGTATCTATGGCCTGCACGAAGAAGCACTCGTTTGCCTCGTTGCGATGTTACTATTTGCCACTGGATACAATTTTGTGAATTTGATGGCCCTGGTTCACCTGTAAATATTTTCATGGCATCTATATATATATGCATCAGCGGCGGCAGCCTAATTACACATTACGCTACTAATATGAACCCATTTCTAATAAAAGCCTTTGAGTTTTGCTGGATGATTAAAATAATTCTAGTAATTTGAAATCTAAATTGCTAGTAATCTTAAAATATGTGCATACTATAGCGCATACTATGTGCAACAAAACTTTTATATTAAAAGTAATGTTAAGCAAAGCAGAAGTATATTCTTCATCAAAAAGGTCGTATTGTAGAGTATTGCACAAATCAAAAATATGTTATCGCAATTATTGTATAAATCTAGTTATCCAAAAAAAAGAAACAGTAAATTTAGAGTAATCAATTAAGCGCTATAAGTTAAGCATATATTTTTAAGGTTTAAGAACAACTTTATTTCTCATAAAGAATACATAAATTCACTTACTGAGAAACAATTTAGAAACTAAAATTAACAATTGGAGTGCACAGAGGTGCTTATATTAGCACGAACAAAAATATAAAAATAAAAACGAAAATGTGGGTAAACCGATAACAAACTCAAACGTAAGTTTTTAACCAAGCATAACACATAAGCACAAATAATGTAAAATATACTTGGATAGTAAAACTGTGAAATGAATAAAATTATAACCGTAAAACATTCTTAGTAATTCTTAAAAATGTAATGACAATGTAATAACGACGCCACAAAATGGCGGCCGCCAATAAGAGCAGATATAGCTTCTTATTGAAATTTCTTTAACGTAATGAATGAAGTTTGTGATATTTTTTTATGCTAAGAATATGTAATCATATAAATCTTACCTCCACTATGTTCCATTATTTACACTCTCCACGTTGAATAGCATCAATGATATATAAAATTATCAAAAACACATTCACGCCACAGGAACATGAACCAGACTGCCGGCAAAGGGCAGCGCAGGCGCGCGCGTCCCATGATACAATAGTAGAAAGAGACAAATATATCGGGACCTTGTTGCCGTCTTACTTCTTTCATTGTAATCTGAGAGTCTTGTAGTAGCTTTGTTTATTTTCAAAGAAAGCGCACTCTACTTTCGTAACGGCTGTAGATACTGTATTTAAGTAAAAACAAAATGGTACCTACAAGGTAAATATTTATTCTATTTGAAATTACTGAAACAATCTGTATCTGACTGTACTGTATACTTTCGGCCCACTTAACCACAGCAAATTAAATAATAAAATCACGTCCGCAAGATCAAAGCGCGTTCGGCCCAGTTGGCCACAAAAATAGTAGGCATAATTAATTATGTACAACTGGTCCACGTGGCCCAGTTTATTGCCGCCCAGTTGATCACTGAGTCATCTCGGGAACGCGTAAAGATAACGAGTTGAAATTAATAAACTATAAGTATACTCAAGTTTATGGTCCCTTTGTGCTGTGAAAAAACCAACCCTCTAAATCTACGCAGTCAAAAGATGGGGCCGTTTATGTCGTAAGTTTG
The DNA here is from genome assembly GCA_905475445.1 of Ochropleura plecta. Lineage (NCBI taxonomy): Eukaryota > Metazoa > Arthropoda > Insecta > Lepidoptera > Noctuidae > Ochropleura > Ochropleura plecta. The sequence goes on from FR997735.1 coordinate 4,200,096, forward strand.
TGCGAAACCCCTCGGTCTCTCTCGCTCTTGACCGGGTTTTTCTTTTTAACTTTCAATAACTTATTGAACATCGCTATGTGTTTGACTGTGAACACTTTTAAAATAAAATGATAGCATGTCACCGTCACATATAACGAACAAAACAGAATATAGAATTAATGGTACCTATTGTCTACACTAATCACCAATTGTTCCATTTTTGTGTGCCATTCATGATTTAATGTAAGTACCTACCTACATACGAATATCCACGTGTTTTAGCCTCATTTTGACATTCTACCAGCTGATGGACAAAGTAAAAACATATTGGTACGGTCAAATCGACTGGACCAGAATATGGACATAAACTGGAAGTTGACGAATGATAAACCTATCTGTCAAAGTTGAACTATGAAACACCTAACTGACAAAGTTAGAAAATTGACAGATGAAACACGTATCTGTCAAAATTGACAGATAAAACATCTATCCGTCAAACTTGGGAAATTGGCAGATGAAACATATATACAGGAAGGAATTTTGTAATGCCACCTGAAGGGGAAGTACTCTTAATATTTAGATAGAAAATTTTATTCAAAGAAAACATCCCTTTATTTTTGAAAAGAAAGAAAACGGCATTCAAAGATATTTTTTTCTTATTGACCCTAACGATCAATGCAATAAAAATACAGGGTGCAACTTTTACAGATTTTAGTAGGTTCGATTACCGTGTGCGGCAAGCGAATTTTTAAAAATCTTTGAATGCTGTTTTCTTTCTTTTCAAAAATAAAGGAATGTTTTCTTTAAGTAAAATTTTCTATCTAAAGTATTGAGAGTACTTCCCCTTCAGGTGGCATTATGACTGTATATGTTTCATCTGTCAATTTTCCAAACACTGATTACCACAGCTGGGAAACCGGCCTACCCTCTATTACAGGGAATGGGTTGACGGTTATCACATTTTATATTTAAATCTTTAGTTAAGTTTAAGTTTCTTTATAGTTTTCTTTTACATAATTCTGCGTTTTTTTTTATTTATTCATTTCAAATAACACAAAGCCTCATTTTAGGTAACATTAAACACAAGCAAGCTGGTGTACAATCAGCTAGATGCTGTTTTTTTGTTTGAAACTTCAATAATACTTTTAAACTTTAAAAACTTTTAAACTCTTAAATAGCCTATGTCCGTCTCCAGGGTCCCAACTATCTGTGTACCAAAATTCGACAAAATCGGTTTAACCATTTAGGCGTGAAGACGTCACAAACAAACAAACTCACTTTCGCTTTTATAACATTGGTTAGGATAGTAAGGATTCTATCACTACGCGAGTGAAACTGCGGGGCGCAGCTAGTAAAGAATAAAATCAAACTTACCGACGTCCAGTCCCTGATCAAAGGCCCATTGTCCAATAGATGGGGTCCAGTTAGGTTCGTGCAGTTGGGAATAACAGGAGGCTCGAGTAACGTTGCCGTCGAGACCGATGACGCCATATTTGGTCTTCACACCGGTCAGGTAGGCGGTCGCAGTGCACGCTGAATCTGGTACCTGAGCGTCTAAGCAGTATGTCTGAAAATTTGTTTAATTTTTTGTTAGTATCACTGTGGATTGTTCTCCAAACATTGCGAACACAAAACGAAGGAGGTAGTGCCGCGGGCAAAAGCTAGTATTAGATATAAATGCCAATGTTTGTGAAGAGGGATGCTTGTTACTCTTTCACGTCAAAACGGGTGAACGGATATTGATGAAATTTGGCACAGAGGTAGATTATGGTCTGGAATAACACATAGGATACTTTTTTTTTATATCACGCGGCCGAAGCCGCGGGCGCCAGCTAGTTAAAAATAAAGTTTTAACACTCTATTACTCATAATTGGCATGTATTTGATGTTTTGGATTGGAAATGATTACAAAAAATTAAATACACATATTTCTGGATTTTTTTCAACAGTTTTTACAAACAGAGGGTGTTGCTTTTAGGAAACATTGAGGTCGGCAGTCGCAGTTCTTGGTACTAATTCGTTAGTTCGGAATGTAGACTATGAGCTACAGTGCGCAATTACGGTGTGAAATCAATTGTTTTAAAATTTGAGGCGTTTGTATGGTATGTTGCCGTTAAATACCGAGTTTCCTCCGTGCCTCGGAAAGCACGTTAAGCCGTTGGTCCCGGCTGTCATGTGTAGATCTTTGACAGTCGTTACAGGTAGTCAGTGTTGCGAAAGTCTGACAACTAGTCTTACCAAGGGATATCGCATTACCCAGTGCCAGTACTAACTGGGTTGTGGAGGTCAGATAGGCAGTCGCTCCATGTAAAATACTGATATTCAGCTGCATCCGGTTAGACTGGAGGCCGACCCCAACATAGTCGGAAAAAGGTTAGGCAGATAATGATGTATGGTATGTTGCCTACAGTCTACAAAATGATATAAAATGCAACTCAAACAGTTTCCATATTGTATACAGTTAATTTTAACTAAAGTTAAAGTCAAGTCAAGTTAAATTAATTAGATAGAAAAACCAACAGATTATTAATAAAAGGATTGTGTGGTTTTATGAAACCACAGTAAAAGTGAGACTTTTTTCACATTCAAGACATTTAGACGTCCCTACTCCGCGACCGACCGTCACGCGACATGCAACACACAGACAAAAAACTTTGAAACGGTGTAATAAAAGTTTCACATAAAAAAAAAATAGAAGGAGATGTCCATCGATTTTTTTGAAAAAAAAAACAACTATTAATATCTGACAAATCTGGTTACTTGTCTCTTTAACTGACTGTACACCTTTGTCCAGCTCTTTGGGGAAATTACCACAGATTCTTCGCTTTCCTGTAACCTTGTATCGAGGTACACTGCGTGCCTAACAATGAATTAATTGCCGTGAAAATAATATGCTACGCTTCCTTCCTCTCATTGTTCGAAATTATGCATGTCACTCGACTTGAGTTGAGTTTTGTCGCCATTTTGTTTGTCAAGACGAGACTGTGCGATATTATGAGAGTTGTTGATAACGTCTATCTAATGTATAAAATTCTCGTGTCGCGGTATTTGTTACCAAACTCCTCCGGAAAGTGGACAGATTTGAGTACTTAGTATGAAATTTTGCGCGCATTTCGGGTAGGTCTGACAAACGGCCAACATTTATTTCACTAGCTGCGCCCCGCGATTTCACTCGCGTGGTGATAGAATCCTTACTATCCTTACTTATATTATATTATATATTATATAATATTATAAAAGCGAAAGTGAGTTTGTTTGTTACCTCTTCACGCTTTCATGGCTAAACCGATTTTGATGAATTTTGGTACAGAGATAGTTGGGAACCAGGAGACGGACATAGGCTATATATATTTTTTTTAAAGTGGGATGTGAGGGAGAAAGAGGGAAGAAAAGGGAAAACTTAACGTTGCTATTACAAATCAATAAGGCGCAAGGGGAACTGTGTTACCCCGAATTTAACGCGAGCGAAGCCGCGGGCAAAAGCTAGTTTACAATATATCTTTATGAACAAGGTAGATTATAGTCCGGAATAACACAAAAATAGTTTTTTTTTCGATATCAACCGGGCGAAGCTGTGGGTGCCAGCTATCCTACTTCCTACTATTATTATTAACACAAAAGTTTGTATGGATGTGTGAATGTATGGATGTTTGTCACACTTTCACGCAAAAACTAGGTACTTCTACTGAATGGATTTTAATGAAAATTTACAATAATAAAGCTTATACATCAGAATAACTCATAGGCTATTCAGTAGTTTTTATGTGAAAGCGTTACAAACATCCATACATCCAAACAAACTTTCGCGTTTATAATATTAGTAGGGTACCCTAAGTGGGGGACCTGAGCGGCGGGTGAAACCGCTGGGCATAGCTATTATAAGATTACAGGACATCACACCTGTAATTTCCAAAGGGTTGAGTAGAGGTCTATCTAAATAGCACACCCATATTTCTTGTTATGTTTAAGAGTTAGTCCAACGTAAAGGAAGCGAGACTTTAATCGTCACCCGGGTTCTTTTAAGTTTTGTTTTTCCTGAAGGATACTGGTGGGCATGCCTCTAAATATGAGTTATCGTAACTATAAGGGCACCCATTTTTTTCATCATTTTCCTGCCCTTACACCGTTCTATTTGGGGTCGGCGCAACACGTTTTCTTCTTCCATTCTCCCCTATCGGACGTAACGTAATTTTCGGCATCATTTACTCCTTTCTACTTCATATTATTCCTTACACAATCATCCATCTTTTCTTTGACCTTCCTCTCGCTCTCCATACATCAAAATGCAGATCCATCACTCCTTTAGTCACATGTGCTTCATCCCTCCTCATAGTTAGGTTCCGGGGCCGCGGTATCACTTTTGAACAATCTGCAACCCGGGTACAACTCGCAACCCCGGATGTGAGGTCCCTGGACTAGTAATTTATTTAAGTTAAAAATAAGTAAATTAATGGTTTTGTTAGAATTACGGGGTGACCTGGGTTGACCATTTTCAACATCCAGAAAATAACAAGTCTTTCTTCGTGTTTTTGACTCTTACGGAATCGGAAGAGAGTAATGACATCAGACGCGGTGCGCGTAACCTCGACGCGTGCGCAAGTCTCCTTGAACGTGACACAGAGCGCATGCGCGGTCAAGCGTGTTACGTGTTACACGTAAACATTGTATTGCTGATTTGTTTGCTTTTAGAACGTGATGGGTGTCTTACTATTCGCTTTTGTGTGCCTTTGACGTCTAGGTTATTATGTCAAGACAAAAACTAAAGATGCACGTTTCTTGTATTCTTATCTAGTTTAAACCTTTTTATTGCGGATGGGAAATCATCAAATAACTTTCCCCGCTCTGGGCGGAGCGGGAGTGTCAGACTTTCACTGACTAAAACCCAACCATGTTCCTTCCTTTGCCTTCTAAGTTCCGGTGCCGCGGCCAACAAATAACTAAAAAACAAGATAAAATAAATATTCAAGGATACATACAACAAACATGATTTTTTTGTCGTATTTATAGATAACTAGATTCATCCCGCATCTTCGTCCGCATGGAATAGTTACTTTGGGCTAACGCTAACTTTAACACGCGTGATGATCAAAAAAAAATATCTTTCTCTCCCCTTTTTTTTAGCCTATGTCCGTCTCCAGGGTCCCAAATTCATCAAAATCGGTTTGGCCATTTAGGCGTGAAGACGTAACAAACAAACTCACTTTCGCTTTTATAACACTAGGAAGGATCGTATAGAAACCTTCATGCGCAAGTCAATTCGCACTTGGCTGGTTTTTGTGACTTTTGTGAGGCCATGTTTTCCTAATTCCTTAGTTGCTAAAAGAGTAAATGGCATGGACACATTGGACACGCCTATAGAAGTCTTTGATGTTCTACAGGCGAAAAAAAACGAAGGGAACGGCTTTCTTCAGGAAGAAAACGGGGTAAAACTTTTCTATGGAGAATTTTTACTGTGAAGATAAATAATTGTGGTCTAAATTTTTGCGCGGCGAATTCATTGTTAACAGTTAGCACATTAATGTCCGGTCACCGTATTTATTTAATCAAAAAATCAATATTTTCTCCAAGAATACCACAATAATTTATCTGGCGTTTCTGCGTAATAAAATCAACAATATTTACTCGTGTAGGTAAGGAATTACAGAGAATTTTAGAGTTATGCATTTAATTATTTAGAAAAACATCGCACGTAGGTAAATTATTTTAATAGACTACTAAGAATTTGATTTTCTTGATAAACAATATTGTAAGAAAAATAAATATCTATGCATACTTGTTTGAACGCAATTATGAACAACCTACGCTGTAAATTGCATGGATAATTTAAAAATATAGTTCAAAAGTAAGGTGCATTGAGTTAAGCTTTTTTTGCGGACGGCAATATAACAAATAACTTCTTTCGCTTTGAACGGAGTGGGGGGGAGTTTCTAGACTTTTATTGGCTAAACCCCATCCATGTGCTTTCTTATGCCCTTTGTTAGAATGTAATGGTTGTGTGAAAAAATAAATAAACTTTTTTTTTTGTTTTATTATTTTTTTAAAAAGCTTTTTATTTGTAAGTTTTTTGCCCTGACTGGAGGCCTTAATTTCAAGGCATCCACAGGAATTGCCCAGTTAAGCAGACGAGATGACTTACAAAAAAACTCTTAGACTAAGAGTTTTTTTAATGTAAGTGATCTGCCATTTCAATGTACCAGTTTACAAAATAGAGCAACAATAAAAAAAAATATCCTTGATGAAAATGGTTTTACAGTATTCTGTCTTTATTTGCGGGATATACATAATATACTAAATCCCGTAAATAAAACTATTGCACCAACATCTGAGTACAGTCACGTACAACAGTGATTTATGTAAACCCAGATCTAAACTGAGGCAACTCAAAAAAGTATTTTTTTAGGACACAAAATAAACGTATGACAAATGTATGGAAAGTTATAAACATTGAATATATTTTAAATCAAAAATTGGTTGTAAATGGTCACTGTATGTTAATTGTGTTATGTTAGATAGTTGCATATGATCACAAAGCATTCGAATACAAGGCGATCGGCGGGTAGAGGCGATCGGCGGCGGCGATCTGGTTCAGTCCATGATTCGGAGCGAGAGGGAATTGGAAGCGGTCACCTCCGTCTGCGAAGCAGTCATGCTAGCGAAGGAGGTGGCCGGGCGTTTGAGGGAGAGAACCTCAAACCAACCCAGCCGCTGCAGGAGACGACTCCCGGCCACCGTAGACGCAGTGAGCAATGGGTAGCTCACCGTCCGACTGTCTATTGACGACAAACCGTGTCGACGGCGCGTTCTTGTTTCACGCGCGCCTCAAAGAAAAGTCAGCAAAGCAGAGGGGTTGCCAGGGCCACCGCCTGCCGGCGTTGCGGGTTGTTCGAAAGAGATACCGCGGCCCCGGAACATAAAGGGCAATAGACGGAACATGGGTGGGTTTTAGTCAATACAAGCCTGACACTCCCCCTCGCTCCTCCCAGAGCGGGGAAAGTTATTTGATGATTGCCCAAACCAAAAAAAAGGCAATAGTCTCTATTAAGGTCCAGACAAAAATCTTAGTCAACTTACATGAGGACTATGCAGATAATTAGTGTCTGAAATGGTCTTTTTAAGAAAGCACCACACAAATTGAGTGGACCTGTCCAATCAGTGCAAGCATTTGTCAGATTGTAAATTGTGTGATGTTAGATAGTTTTATTATGATCACCGAGCATAAGATTACAAGGGTATCTAAAAATACTAAATTTTTGAGTTGTCTCCATTTAGATCTAGGCGTGCGATTTATCGGAAGTACTTCTTCGTGTTTTTTGTCACGCTTCATCAAACAAATTGATCATTTTTTGCACAATATTTTGGACAATACTTTAAGTGTTTCTTTCTACCACAGATTGCTTCCTTCCTTGTTTTGCTTTTTTTCTGCTGAGTTCGTGGCTGAACAATAACAGCCGCTCGGGTCGATCTTTAAGTAAAGCCGCGCTTTTCTTTAGTATGTGAATGTTACCATACATCGTCATAACTCACATTGTTTTTGTGATGCATCATTATTAATTTACGGTTTTTGGACTTCTTGATTCAAGTTGACCAAGATTTTTATCTGGACCTTAAAAGAGACTATGATCTCTGAGTTTGTTTCGGCTGTTTCTTCTCAGAGTAGTCGGGTAGCAACCACCGGCCTCATCTAGTTTTTTTCTTTAAAAGACGTGTATAAATGTTTTTAAAAACCTACTTGCAAAATAAACATCATTTATCATTTATTTCTTCTTGCCAAGTTTTTTTTTTTTTTTTGGTTTTACTCTATAGATTTTGATTCTCTTTGCGAAATATAAAAGCGACATAAACGGTCATATCTTTTAATTGCGTGATTTTGGAAGACTGGTGGTAGAGTAAGGGATCGCAAATGTGTTTGGTATTAATTTCAACTCGAGACCTTCACGCATTCCTGACATAAGAGGTCTTGATAGACAGACAGGTAGGCTAGGCTGCTAGGGATAGCAAAGTGATCCTAAAAGGATTAGGTCTTTTCTTTTTGAGGTATGGAAGCCTACAAAGTAGCAGATTATGTATTCCACCAGCACCGATTTCGCTGAGTTAATCGGTCCGTTTTAAGTTTTTTTTTTGTTTTCATTCGGTAGCACAATCTGGCGTGGCGGTATTATTTATTTAATGGTCGCCCTTTCAGTCACGTCTACTGGAATCGTCCAAGTGTGAGTTGGACTCGCAAACACAGGGTTCCGTAGCATCAAACAATACAATAACAATATTTTTACGCTCATTCTCTAAACTCTATTTATTCGCGCTCTATTTTATACGCTCATTTATAAACTTACGCCCCACAGAAAAACTAAACTAGATTTTCATAGTATTTTAATGAAAAACAAAGTTTCAACTGCAGTTTCACAAAATGGTCCCATATCTCCATATTTTTTTATCAAATCTTATTCAAACTTGACTACACGGTTGGGGCAGTGGCTAAGCGTTTAACTTCTGCGCTACATTTCGCGGGTTTGATCCCCGCACGAAACAAATATTTGTATGGTCTAAAAGTATTTGTTATGGGTCTGGCTATTTGTGTGTGTGAGTTTAGATGGTTAGATAAAATATTCTTTACTAGCTTTCGCCCGCGGCTTCGCTCGCGTTAAATTCGGTGTAACACACCAAGCAGACCTGCAGTTTTGCAATTGCGCCTGATGGATTTGTAATAGCAACGCTAAGTTTTCCCTTTTCTTCCCTCGTCCTCTCTCATATCCCACTTTTTTTAAATAAAAATTAGCCTATGTCCGTCTCCTGGTTCCCAACTATCTCTGTACCAAAATTCATCAAAATCGGTTTAGCCATTAAAGCGTGAAGAGGTAACAAACAAACAAACAAACAAACTCACTTTCGCTTTTATAATATTATAGTAAGGATAGTAAGGATTATGCACACCATACCTACTGTTATTCTTGCAATTTTACAAGAATAACAGTAGGTATACAACTTATAAATAGAGTGACACAATGGGCGGTCTTATCGCTAAAAGCTTCTTTTTCATGACAACCTTTTTCAAAATGTTTGAAAACGCACCCATGATACAGGAGAAATTCCTAGAGCAGGGCAACGCTTATTAAAAAATCTTCGATTTTTTTTGTGATCTAATAACAATTAAGAAAGTACACTCACCCTTGCTAATCCACTGACGGGGAACTTTTCAAAGTCCAACACCGATTCTTCTCCAAGGCTCTGTTCCAGTTGACCAGAAAATGTCCTGGCAGCCATGACAGTGGCAAGCGACATCCCATCACCGATGAACAGGATTCCATTCTTCGCTTTGTTCGTGTTGGGTTTCTCTGCAAGCTTGGCTTTCAGGGTCTGGGCAGCGGTCTTCTTCCAGAAGGACTGGTGCTTCTCTTCAACCGGAATGTACGCTGGATTCATGAAGGTATCCAGGACTTTTTTAGGTTTTGGTACCGATGCCGCCACATCTCCTGTGGAAATTGAATTTTGGGGAAATGAGCAACAGAGTTGAAAATCGTGTGGCAGCGTTAGGGTTAGTTCTCGTAGCGGAAAAATCTACACGCTCTGTTTTGGTTACTGAATAAAGCACTATATCGGTATTGCTTTTAAGTATAAAATACGACGCAGGTATTAAACGTGTCCTGCAGCGTGCTCAGGGTAGTTTAATTTTAAAATTGACTTATTTTCCTGCAGGCGATACCGGCTGTAAATAAATAATTAAGTACCAATAATATTTAAGTACTTAATTACTTAGCGGTACTCTTGGACACGGCTCGTATTGTTAGGAGGTTCCTTTCTCTGGAGCTCTGAACGCCGCGCCGGCGCCGGTAGCTTGGACGGACCCTGTTCCCGATACCGGTCGACAAGTTTTTATTTTATTGATCTTTTGTATAATTTAATAAGAAATATGTAAAAATACAAAAAAGGATGTGTTAATATGAATAAACGAAAAATAATTACTCAAAAAAAAGAAGTTATCAAGTTTGGGCAATACGTTCATTAAATGAATCAATCAACTTATTTATTGATGAAATAGTCAAGTCAGTATCATCATTTTAGTAAGTGTTATCATATTGTTAACCTTGTAAAATAATTGAACACGACCGGTTTTTTGCGAAAAATTTGGGATCAACAACAACATTAAGCATTTAAATATACATGTGAGTTAGTATATTTGATTGTCCCACCTTCACGCTTAAACAGCTTAATCGATTTTGATGAAATTTAGCTTTCGTATAGACCATGACTTCTTTTTACCATTGTGAGGTTAGAAGGAGCTCTTCAAATAATAATAATTGGACGAGTCGATCTTCAAGGTTATGTGGCGGTCTGTTTTTATGGAACGAGCTTGCAAAACGAAAGCTAGAAACAGTGGCGACCACCAGAAAAGCGCCGAGACAATGAAGCCCAAAGAAGTCCCGGATAAATAATTGAACTGTCTTGACATGTTTTCGGGATTTCGTACCTCAAAAGAAAACGGTACTCTTATAGGATAACTTAGTTGTCCGTTTTTCTGTTTGTCAAGACCCATTATCTCGCAAACAAGTGAAGGTATCGAGTTGAAATTAGAACTATATGCTGAATGAATACTGTGGAATCACCTGCCGGTGTTGCGGGTTGCTCGTTGTCGGAACGTAAAAGGCGAATAGAAGAACATAGTAGGGACATGGGTGGGTTTTAGTCAGTACAAGTCTGACACTCCCCCCCGCTCCGCCCAGGGCCGCGAAGTTATTTGATGATTTCCCACCCGAAAAAAAAACCTGTGGAGTCTACGCAGTCAATGCATATGGCTGTTTATGTCGCAAGTTTGTACGGAATCCTTCGTCCTCGAATCTGATACGATACTAGACGATGTTAATTCAATTTATTTATGACTAGATTTCGCCCGCGTTAAATTCGGGACAGTTCCCCTTTCCTGATTTGCAGGTACCTGCTACCTGTAGTTTTTGCCCTAGCGCCTTATTTATTGTAATAGCAATGCTAAGTTTGCCCTCTTTCTACCTCATTTTTCACTCTTTTTTTTTAAAAAAAAATAGCCTATGTCCGTCTCCAGGGTCCCAACTATCTCTGTACCAAAATTCATCAAAATCGGTTCAGCCATTTAGGCGTGAAGAGGTAACAAACAAACTCACTTTCGCTTTTATAATATTAGTAAAGAAGAATAGTAAGGATTAACTATGGCATTTGCTAATTGATTATTATAGAATAACAACTTTAATTTACATTATTGTTCTTATATATCGTGACCTACATTTAAAAGTAGGTCACCAGTAAGACTAGTGCAAGAGAATTTTGAATATAAACACATAATCATTGTTTTATCATATAAGACATTCTTGTGGCTTTGACGTTGTCAATGTCAAAGATAATGCAGTATTTTATTTTGTTACAATTATTTTGCAATTGCTCAATGTTCGATTCCTAGGTCAGCCAAAGTGTTAATTAGCTCTTCCATCAGGAATTTCTCAGTAGCAGCCATGGAGATCTCTCCCTAGTTGATAGCAATTTGACGACACGGTTGGCGCAGTGGTTGAACGATAGACTGCTGCGCTGCGTGTCGCGGGTTCGATCCCCGCAAAGAACAAATATTTGTATGGCCTACAGATAGTTGTTCCCGACCTGGCTGTTTGTGTATGTGAGTTTAAATATTTGTAAACGCACCCACGATACAGAAGTGTTTTAATAGGCTCGTCCCCAAGAGACACAAATAAAACCAAAACCAAACCCTTTCAAACAACCCGCAACCCCGGAACAACCCGCAACCCCAAAACAACCCTGAACAACCCGCTACTCCGGAAAAACCCCCATCCCCGGAACAACCCGCAACCCCGGGCGCTTGCGACGACTAGACCAACTAGGCAGCCAGCTGATTTTACATATGCGTTAAAAGACTGATATAACTTACCCTTATCAGTCGATAAGGATGAAAGGTGATGCTATTACTTAACCAAAAGATCACCAACGGATTTTATCTATTTCAACTATCAAAATACGTGCTTTTACAAAAAAATATACAAAACGTGACTTTTTGTTGAAAACTCTTATTACTTTGTAACTATTACCAATTGTGATAACCGGTTTCATAGTTGTAACGTAAATTATGGTGTCATCACAGGTGATCATCGTGATGATTACTTACGGTGTTTATGGTATTTTTTTTTATCTAAACTGCTCATATTATCGGCCTAATATACCGGTTGTTGTTAAAAAGCTGAAACCAAAATCTTACCAATAATATCTTTTTTATAATATTTTAAATCAGAATTTTGGTATCAGGTTAAAAGTGAGTTTGTTTGTTTGTTTGTTACGTCTTCACGACTAAATGGCAAAATCTGTTTTCTGTTCTCTTTTCTTTCCTCTTTCACCCCCTTATCTCACCTTTTACTTTTAATTAGCCTATGTACGTCTCTATCTCTGTACCAAAATTCATCACAATCGGTTTGGCCATTTAGGCGTGAGGACGTAACAAACGGGAGCTGGGCACGTGCAAACTAACTACGAGTCTGAATCATACTGTTTATTGTATAGATATCGCTCTCGCGCGCGCAGCAATATACACAGGCGTTGTCCGCGTATGCGCATATACAACACTAGCTTTTGCCCGCAGCTTAGCTCGCGATAAATTCGGGGTAACACAGTTCCCTTTTCCTGATTTGCAGGTATTTTTCGTTGGTAACAAAGAGTGTGTGTACCGATTTTTAGCTTCCAACCTTGAAAACTGCGAAAAGTCCCATATAAAATTTCATCCCCTCTTTCAAGGGGTTGGGGCAGATTTTCAAAAAAAGATGCAAGATTTTTTTGTTGGTGACAAATAGTCCGCATTCCAATTTTTAGCTTCCTACCTTGAAAATTGCGGAATGCTCCATACAAACTTTCACCCCCTATTTTAGGGAAGTGGGGGGTTATAAAGAGACAAAAAGTAGCCTATGTCCATCTCCAGGGTCCAAAATACTTCTGTACCAAAATTCATCAAAATCGGTTTAGCCGTGAAGGCGTGAAGACGTAACAAACAAACTCACTTTCGCTTTTATAATATTAAGTAAGGATGGTTGCGGGTTGTTCGAAAGAGATACCGCGGCCCCGGAACGTAAAGGGCAATAGAAGGAACATGGGTGGGTTTTAGTCAGTACAAGTCTGACATGCCCCCCCGCTCCACCCAGAGCGGGGGAAGTCATTGGATGATTTCCCACCCGAAAAAAAAAAAAAAAAAAAGGATAAGTAAGGATTTTCGTGCTGACGCATTGACGTATCAATAAAGCTGTAGAAATCTTAATGAAAACATTGGAGACGATTTTCTAACTCTCTCTACAAAAACTATAGGTACTATTTTTTCTGTAATGTCAATGCCTTTGATTGAGTTTAAAAACAAAAAAACTGTCCCACAAATCGCGGAGAAATCGGCGTAAAGTCACCAAGAAACAAAACTCTTTTATTTATCTACAGACCTAGAAGAAAAAATAATTGAGTTGTGACGACAGCGTTTTGGCATGGTTTTTTTTTCATTTAGTTGTCGTGTTAGTTATCAAAATCAAAATATTTTTATTTCACATAGGCCTACTTATGCACTTATAAAACGTCGAAAAAAGGTGCACGGTTCGGGTTGGTCGTTTCCTATGGAGAAGAACCGGTAAGAAACTTCATGGTTACTCTTTTAAAATCATTTGGTTTTACAATGTTGTTGTTACAGCGTTAGTACTTAAGTATAACACAGTATGACAGAGTAGGCCCGACAATAAGTCGTACGTTAACAAAAGTTAACAAGTCTCTAAGAATCTATCAACTGACTGACTGACTGTATTGACTGACTTTTTTAAGCCTGTACTGTACCACTGCTAGGTAAATGAAATGACTCATTTGACGAGCTTTTATTTAACTTGCAATGTGTGTTAAGTTCAAATTTTACAACTGAATTTTATAACAGTTATCTCCAACCGAATGAGCTGAAATTTTCCATGCACATTAAGTTTGGATGACAATGCTTGGCTTTTTAGTTGACGTTTTTCTAAATCCAATATGTCGGAGGCTTAAAGATGGTGGACAAGTTATTTTTTATGCATCTCCATGATATGGGTTTCAATTAAAAAGGTTTGCAAAGAAGATGAAAAAAAAATACGTGACACAGAAACTGTCCAATTCAAGGTTTAATTACTATGCTAATGATCTCGACCCAAATCAATTATAAAAAGGGTAGGTGTCTTGATTTCTTATTTATAAAAATTAGTAAGTGAACACGGAGGAACTTGGGACAAATAAAATTTTTAGCAACTGCTCGGGTCGATCTTTAGATTAAGCAGCGCTTGCCTATGTTGGTCTGTAGATAGGTGCATGTCCAATGCATACCGGGTTTCCTCCGTGCCTCGGAAAGCACGTTAAGCTGGTCCCGGTTGTAATTAGTGGATTTTTGACAGTCGGTAGGTTGTCAGTGTCCCGAAAGTCTGACAACAAGTCTTACCAATGCGTTTTAATATTACCCGTGACCAATTGGATTTTGGAGGTCTGATTGGCAGTCCCTCCATGCAAAAACTGGTATTCAGCTGCATCTAGTAAGACTAAGCCCACCTCAACATAGGGAAAAAGGTAAGCAGATAATGGTAAGTGTACACTACGCACGGCCTAACTGTTATTTACCTTTTCATCGCGCTTTAAGGCGCGGTAAGAAGCTAATCTTTAGGTATTCGTCGGAGGTGAGGCTAGCTGCAGACTGGGCGTGGACTGACACAAGTATACGACAGGAGTGCATCGAAAGAATAGAAATAAGGTCGAAAATATTTCGGCGTTTGATTTTATTTGAATATCATGTCCGCCAAAATGTAAGTCATTTTGCAGTGTTAATTAAATATTTAAAAAATTACAGTTCCGTGTTCTAAAAGTTTTAGATATGTCTTTAGTCTATGAAATTTCCTTTGTTACAGTTATAAAAAATGTAATGGTTTTTTTTTCGTAGTACTATATTTTTATTATAAACTGTATTTTTTATGGCTTTTGGTATGGACAGATACGGCTAACTTTGCGACTAAAATTTAGGGGTTTTACAATTGTTTGCTATGTACAGCGCCTTAATACACACACGTTAATTCGATGATTGTAATCCCTAAGCTGCGGTACTATCGCAACCTCCACTGTAACCGCTCTTGCAAACCTCGTCTGGACCCACAAAAAAAAACAGCATGACTTTAATTGAGCAGGTTTCGTAATTTAAATTATTCTTATATACAGCCCAAAAGATACGACAGCCTATTTTTTGACGAAGATGCAAAACTGCATCTCGTACATAAAGCCTGATTTAAAAAAAATACCTAATTGAAATGGAAATTAATATTTTCAATATTTAAAGATTTTGTGAATACAAATAACAACTATATATTTAGTTGTTCAAACCATTTATCAAAATAAAAGAATTGACTTAAAAGCATTGAGTGTCGTTAACATGTTGTTTTTCTTCGTCATTGCTGTAATTTTCAAGGACGATTCGCTATGGTAACTTACATTGTCTCTAATAGAATAATGACGTACTATATACAATGTTGTAGTAATTGTTAAGGATCGGACAATATAATGTAGTCCTCCAGAAAATTCACGGGTAAAAATCAAGGTCACGATGACCACATCGTGACCTTGATTTTTACCCGTGAATTTTGTGTGGGACTACTGTTACTGTACTGTTGTGTTTCTTGTGTGAGATTGATATCTCAGCGGAGATTAGCCACCGGCGCGGGAGATATTATAGTGCACAAGTGTGTGCGCAGGCACAGGTGCACTCTCTGTTCCCACACTCTCATTGTCCAATGGGACGGCAATCCAACACGACCGGAGAGAGATCAGGTGCAGGACCGACGGCTTAACGTGCTTTCCGAGGCACGGGGGTATCCTACCGCCAACTTCCAAACCACTTTTTACCCGACCCAGGAATCAAACCCCGAGACCAGTGGCGAAACTCTCATAAAAGCTTAAAAGCCCATCTTGCTCTAAAATTTTAAAACTAAACACAAATAGCTTTAGTAAAATAAAAACAATCTATACCTAAACTTACATATAATAATTCATAAACAAAAAATAATTTTCGTGGGCCAGATTACCAGATCCATAAAATTCTACTAACTCACTAAACGGAATAGTGTAACAAAAGCAGTATTTCAATTATAGAAATGTGCGTTCATATCTATATTTGAGGGCTTGCCTTTCAATCTGATCCCCGGTTCGCCACTGCCCGAGACCAACAGAGCGGACAATATAATATTACAATAGCAAATTAGGAAGACAGTTGACAGTTTCGTCTTTTTTTTCGTATAAACATCCATCCGCAATAAATTTAATTAAAAAGTCCCTTTTAATAAGACTCGAGTATGTTAACATTAACAGGGTACCTACAGATCCAGATTTTCAGACTCTTACAGAGAAATTCCTAATAAAATGTTCCCCACCTGGAAATCGTACCCACCACCTTTTACTAAACAGTCGCGCTTGTGACCACTAGACCATCGAGTAAGCCAAATGGAGGATATAAAAAAAACTTGAGAGGTGTCAGGGAACACCCGGATGGAATGATGTTATTATTTATTATGTACAAAAATACCTGTTTACACTCAACAAAAATAATCGTCGCGACACCACACTGTTCAATGCGAAATAGAAAGACGAAACGAAAATAACTGGCTTGCTTTCTATGAGAGAGAGAGAGAGAGAGAGACAGACATAGGAAGCACGCCGCACGGCTTACAACTATAGCAAAAAGTGTCGTTACAACTTTTGGTCTTAATTTTTTCCGTCTAGCCACCTTTCGCAACGCGCAATAAGGAACTTCGTTCCAATAATAATAAAAACATACATAGCACTAATATCAGACATGTTTTGGAGATCACCTTTTAATCAAGAAGATGCATGTGTTAGGTGGCTCACTTCCACTTAACATTAAGTAGTGTTTATCACAATGCATGACATCTCTTTGACGGGCGCGTCTTTTTATTTTTATTGTATACTAGCTTCCGCCCACGACTTCGTCCGCGTGGCATAACTACTTTGTGCTAACGTTAACTGTAACCCGCGTGATGATCGAAAAAAAAATATCTTTCTCTTCCCTTTTCTTCCCTCATTCACATTTTTTTAGCTTATGTCCGTCTCCAGGGTCCCAACTATCTCTGTACTAAAATTCATTAAAATTGGTTTGGCCATTTAGGCGTAAAGACGTAACAAACAAACAAATTCACTTTCGCTTTTATAATATTAGTAACGATTTTTCTGTTATCTTCTTTCGTTCTGTAACCAGATCACCCAACAATTTTGTTTTTTTCGTAGTCGTATTTTTTGTACCTAGTACACGGAAACTAATTTTGTGCCTAGTATATTTTTTGCATATCAATCAATTCGCGACCCAATGGGGGTCATTTAAATGATGAACTGTGTGCACGCATTGATGAGGTACCTATTTTTATGTTTTTTTTTCAGCTTTGAAAAAATATACTCAAGGTAATCTAGTCCGTGTGGTAATTGATCTAATTATTAGTAATTGCAATTACGTACAATATAACGCCTGTAATCACCAAAGAGTTAAGCAGAGGTGTAAATAATATTCAACCAATAATTCGTCGAAAACGTTAAAATCCTAAGAGATGATAAACAGGAATATGAAGATCCGACTTGCTAATTAATAATAATAATTTACAATAAATTGATCAATGATTTTATCTAAATGATGTGCTTATTTTAATTTGATTTATTTTTTAATAATAATACCGACATTAATTCCTAATTTTATTTTATTTATAATTATTTTGCTTGTATTTTTTTTTACCTGCACTTTGTGCGCCATCTATTGGCAAAACATAGTGAACATATATCTTATATACTACCTGTAAACCCACCTATGTTCTACAAAATACATAAATGATTGATTGAATTTATGCACGAAATGAGACAATAGTTATTTAATCTAAAGAAACTCTAGTTGCCAGCCTTCTGGGCACTTTTTCTATTGACACCAATGTGAACGACATGTTTTGACGCCTTGTAATGATATATTTTTTCATTCATTCATTTCGTGAATACAGGGTACAATATTATGATGTTGCATAAAAAATTTGATCCATACAATGTCTCGCTGAAAGGCATACAAAATAGCTAATTAGTTTAATTGTTCACTCATTCATTTTTATATTTGTGCATATTTTTATTATGTTATTATGTTCATTTGTAGTTTATAACTCTAGTTACAATTACGTAAATTACATTGGAAAAAATCTAAAGCTATATGCAATAAATAAATTTAATTGGCGAGGTTTTTTATATTGTAAAATTCATTTATATTTCATATGATCTTAGATATTTAATTTTATAAAGTTTCTTAGTATTACTATTGCCTCCTTTGAGAAGAATATGATTTTCTTTTTTTTTACAAAAAAATGCTAGGTACGTTTTGTTGCAGACTTTTCGCAAAAGGACTTTCTTTTTCTAAACACTTTTTGAGACAAGATCTGCATAAAAAAATATGCGAGTACTCCAAATTCCTATACACAACAACTCAATTCGACAAAATGGATTTATTTAAAAAAAAGTCAGAACTTCCAAAACCACAAACACCAAAAAAAATAACAAAAAAAGCAAACAAATCATCCATTTCCCCGCCAAAAAAAGCACAGACACATCACATTTTTTTTTCACAATTACGCACCTGAAACAAGTTTTACGGCCAAAACCGTGACGACCAGTATCGTGACCGGGACTCGCGACATTATTGTTATACTGAGGCGTCCGCGCAACAGTCGCGCGTTTTATCAACTGCACTTCACTTCAATTTCGAGGGCTTAAAGACTAGAGACACCACGCGGTACATGAATGTTAGGATTGATTTGACAATCCGACTTTGAGGCACGATTTTGATTCGATGCGAGGCTTTTTTTTTGTTTTTCGGTAATTGGTGATTTTACATTGGTATTTTCTGGCAATATGTTTTTTGTCAAATTCCAGTTTGAGTATTTTCCTTTTTTTTTTAGTGGCAGATGTTTTGATCACAGATTTTTATTAAGTTTTATTTAGGAGTTGATACGAAATGTCTACTAAATTTGGTAAAAACTCAACGTTAAATAAAAAAAAAACTAACAATCAATGGAAAAAAATGTTGTTTAACTTACACCTATTATATTTTTTGCAATCATCGCTTACCACGTTTTTTACAGATATATTTATCTATGATAATACAAAACATACAAGTACTGTTAAACGTCCAAAACAAACAATCGTGGATTTATGTTTGAAATTACGATTGAAAATTAATTAACGAAAAATGTACAGCTGTTTTAATGAATATGATATTATGTTGTAGATTCATTCTATAAACTAAAAAGAAACAGATTATTAGCAAGAACTATTATCAAATATAACTTTTATAACTGACACACTAACATATTAATATTTAAAACAGGATTTGTTATAATTACATTATTATTTATTTTCATTCACAATAAATAATAAACATGGTAAATATCCTGTTGCAAATGTTATTAATATTTTTGTATAAAAAAAGATATATTAAATAAATTTGGTTTTAAAAGTGAAAATGGATACCTCATTAATACATTGATAAACTATTTATTCTTTCAATTAAACACCTGCATAATAAACACGTGTCATGTCCTAAAGTCTTATTCACTCGTTTACAAATATATACCTGAAAATGTTATACCAGAAAACTAGTATTCTTTCATACTAAGAAGTAATGGATAGTGATTATCGCGTCTAGCTCACTGTGTGATTTCAGACAGTTTAATTTAAAGTTTTGTGTCGATAATCATCTTTTAAAGTATGAGATGTTCTTCTAGAAAAGACTTAAAAATTGTATACTATGTTACAGTCTAGCCTTTTTTGTGGGTATGAGGTAAAACTACAAAATAAAATAAAACACTTGAGAGGTGTCAAGGGACACCAGGATGGAACGAAGTTATTATTTATTATGTAGAAAAAACCTGTAAACACTCAACAAAAATAATCGTCGCGACATCACACTGTTCAATGCGAAATAGAAAGACGAAACGAAAATAACTGGCTTGCTTTCTATGAGAGAGAGAGAGAGAGAGAGAGAGAGAGAGAGAGAAAGACAGAGAAACACGCGCACGCCGCACAGCTAGCAAAAAGTGTCGTTACAACTTTTGGTCTTAATTTTTCCGTCTAGCTCCCTTTCGCAACGCGCGATAAGGAACTTTGTTCTAAATGGAATAGTTTGTGTCAGCAAGGGAAAGTTTTAGGTTTTAAAACAATATCACGCCTGTAATTTCTGAAGGGCTACGCAGAGTTGTATCAACCACTACACCCAAATTTTACCAGTTTTGTTTAAGTCCCATGTTATAGGAGACGAGCCTATTGCCATCAACAGGACACAGATCTTGACACCAGAGACGACTCCCGGCCACCGTAGATGCGGGCCTGTGGACGGTGAGCAATGGGTAGCTCACCGTCCGTCCGTCCAGTGACGACAGGCCATGTCGACGGCGCGCTAGTGTTCCACGTACGCCTCAAACAGATGTCAGCAAAGCAAAGGGGCCTGTCAGGGCTACCGCTTACCGGGGTTGCGGGTCGTTCGAAACAGATACCGCGGCCCCGGTACATAAAGGGCAATAGAAGGTACATGGGTGGCTTTTAGCCAGTACAAGTCTGACAATCCCCCCGCTCTGCCCAGAGCGGAGGAAGTTATTTCATGATTTCCCATCCGCAAAAAAAGGATGCTACTGAGAAATTACCAATGAACAAACTCAATAGCTCAATAGACCCGGAAAAAGTCACAATTGCGACCACTGGACTTATCAGATTGAAACTATATTTTTTTCCTGCCTGAATATTGCAAGACACAATCTTATAAAAAAAAATACCTCGGTAACAAAATCTTGTAGAAAATAAAAAAAGATCAAACCGTTTTTATTTTTCATGTAAATTGGAGGCAAAAACAAAACGTACCATTTAGTTCTATGAACTTCATGGTCAAGACATATTGTATTTCAAAATCATTTACGTAAGACTAATTATAATGAATTCTCTGTTAACGCAGCGATTATTGGAACTAATTATTTTAAAACAGTGACGAAACGCAAATTACGTTTCATTAAATATTTTTTCATGTACATTCTTGACTCCATGTAACAGAATTAGATTTGCAACGTATATACAAATGAGTAACTAAAGTTGAAGACATTTTAAATTTATTAACACATTCGCACCTGCATACATAATCACCCGTCTTCTTTTAAATCATGTGATTAGTGCCCCTTTTTTTGCGGATCGGAATCCTTCAAAAAACTTCCCTCGCTCTGAGCGACACTCAAGATCCTTCTTTTGCCATTTACATTCCGGGGCCGCGGCATTTCTTTTAAACAACCTGCAACCCCGGCAGGCGCTGGCCATGGCAGGCCCCTCTGCTTTGCTGACATCTCTTTGAGGCGCGCGTGGAACACTAACACGCCGTCGACACGGCGTGTTAGAGCATAACCTGGTTTCATAGTTTTATGCCAGCTATTGGCTTCCGACTTGGAACTTATCCGTTAACTATCCATTGCCTCATTAATCTATTGTTCCCATAAGGGATTTCACAATAGCAGCCCGGAGTTTGGAAGTTGACGGTAAGATATCCCCGTGCCTCGGAAAGCACGTTAAGCCATTGGTCCTGCACCTGATCTCTCTCCGGTTCGATTTTTGAATCGGGAAAAGTGTTATCGGCATTTCGCAGCAGGAACTTCTCAGCAGGAATTTGTCAGCAACATTCAATGAGCCCAGTTAAGTCCTTCGTTGAAGGCACTAAGTTCGCTTCTTATTACGAACATTGCAAAACGTTGATGCATTATAATGTACTCTTCTATCGTACCTGACGAAGATTACCGGTGTGATGTTACGTTATGTAAACTTCTACTGCTGTAACACAAACCTCCTCTTTACAAGATGAAGCAGGTCATAATTTACGCAGTCTCAGTCTAGTTTGACAGCTGTCACGTGTCATTTTGTTCTCCATTTCTAGTTTACTTACGGTGTTTTTCCCGTACCTTCTTATCTTTTCCTTACCATCATTTATGGTCACCCTATTGGTGAATCTTACTTAATATTTCATTTGCGTTTGCATTTAGTCTTAAATTTATTTTGACAGGTAATGTCCCTCTGTTTCAAAATCGTGTTATCCTCAACAAATGTTTTTGGTATAGTATTTTTTTTTCGCCGTTCTGTGGAAAGCGGGTCATATCAGGCGGAATCTTAAAAACCTCGTGGCTGGCATTAAGGAAAGTACAAATGGCGGTTTCTTGCATAGAGGTTCTTTTTTCAACAATGGCTTTTAAAACAAAATTGTCAGCAACGGTTTTTTCGTTATCTACTTTATGTCAATTCTTAACTATTTTCTCTTTTGTATCATTGCTACCGTTGATAAATTGTTTAAGCTCAGATATTGTTTATGCCTTCTTTGTCTCGTAAAATGCCTGATATCCTCAGAGGCGTACTTAATAATACGTCTTATTTAAGCCCCATCGAGTAGGGGGCAAGCCCATTGCCATCAACCGATGCAGACTCTGAAACTGCTACTGAGAAACTTCTGATTAAAAAACCCAATAACTTTGCCCTTGGGTAATTGGAAAATTGGGTAATTAGTATTTTAAAAAGGTCTTGACTACTAACGTGGTGGTCAAGACATTTTCATAGATTTAGATAAAATGCATTTTGTAGTCTCCTCAGGATTCAGAGACAAATTTGATTATATTATTTTATTACTGACCTGAATGTCATGTCTGAACGTGCACTACATATTATTATTATGCAGTTGGTGGATTTAAACTTTGTTTTGTTAAAATAAAAAAGACAAAAAATATAGTGTTTAGGTTAATTTAAGTCTTATGTTTTTTTATAAATGGTGTTCAGTTTAATGGCTCGACTTAATCTCATTGCTTTAAATGCTGAAACAATTTTAGTTTATTTCAAGTTGATTGACCTTCTTATTGCTGACGTTACAATTATATAGCGTTTTACTTTCGACTTACTGATAACTTTAATCTATCAAAACTCAGTAAAAAAACATCAGAAAAACACTGGATACTTTTGTTTTTTTTTTGTGACAGTCAGTAGAATGCACTACAGGCTTCTTTCTCTATTTCCCCATCTCAATTTGGATTCCTTCAAGGTCCGAGTGAATCGTTTCTTCTAAACCTGATGATCCACCCAGGGCCGCATCATGGCTTCACATCAGGTGAATTGCGAAATCTAGATCCACCTATCACGATTTGCCCACTTAAAAGTTACATTTCATTTCAAAAATGTAACAAAATCCTCTATTCGCTAATCTTTTAATCTGAATATTACCTCTTAAAAATATATTAACGAATAATAAATTAATAACTATTGCAAAACGTCATTTTGACATTTCACTTTCGACCAGTGACATAACAGAGCTCCGATTACTTGAAACTCTTTGGTTTGAAAAAAGAACTCGTTTCTGATTACCGTGAGGTCGATGGTTTCTTTTTTTTTGCAGTCGTAACCGAAACAAGGCTATTGACCTCGTCGAGACTGCACATTATTCCCAGTCAATGCTAAACAAGTTTTTGGGCAGCAAGGCCCTTGTTTGAACGATTACGTCATGCCGGTGAGAAAGAAAAAGGGTTCGATTTTTTGGCAGAACTTTACGATTTTTTGACGGCAACGAAACAAATAACTGTTGAGAAAATAATCGTGTCCTGCATATAAGATTGGTGCGTAAGTTTGTGTCGAAATGAAACTCGGTTACGGAAAAACAATGAATTTTACTTGCAATTCTAATGTCTCAATATTTTAAAAAACATTGCCGCTATACTGTCATAAGTTCCTGTATTTATTATTGCTTGTTCCAGTCTAGGTACAATGTTATATAAAATAAAAGTTATGTAAAATGCCGAATGTGAAGTATGTCTGCAAAAATATAGTATACAATGCTTTATTTTTCAGTTTTTGAGGTTGCCAAACATGTTTAAATTCATGTAAGCTAGAAGTATAATAAACGAAGATAAAAATCATCCGCATATCCGCCATAACTTGTTTTTATTAAAGTAACTATTTGTACAGATGTTTCATGGTAGGTAAAAGCTAAATGTCGTAATTTATGTACCTATTGTGTAAACGGAAGTTATTTACAAGTATGATATTTTATTTATTACGTTATTATGGTAGGACTCAATATCATCATCTGCTTAGCCTTTTCACACCTATGTTGGGGTCGGCTTCCAGTCTAACCGCATGCAGCTGAATACCAGTTTTTTACATGAAGAGACTGCTAATCTGACCTCCACTACCCAGATAGTACAGGAAATCCCCTTGGTAAGGTTGTTTGTCAGACTTTCGGGACACTGACTATCTGTAACGATTGTCAAAGTTCTACCAAAGTCAGCCGGTATCAACAACTTAACGTGCTTTCCGAGGCACGAAGGAAACTCGGTACGTAACGGGTGGTCACCCATCCACAGACCAAAATACATATAAATAGAACCCACGACCTCCGGCTCAGCAGTCAGGGCCACTAACCACTAGACCAACAGGCCCGTCAAATGTCCATGTGCTGTGCATGTCTCTTTAATCCACCATACTCCCACATGCGTCAAAATTTTTGACCGTATCGACGCAGCTGTAATTAAACTACATAATGTAAGTACTTTAGCGTTCCTTTGTGGTTAAAATTAACATGTTAAAGTGCTGTGTTAAACTGCAATAGGTATCTTTTTTTCTGGTGGGAAAAATCAAATAACTGCTTCCGCTGTGGGGGCTCAAAAGTGCCGCATCAGCAGAATCTTAAAAGGGTATATTAATCAAGTTAACATTCATAAAATGGACACAGATGCAGTTAATGTAAAGAATAGACAAGTTTCCAAAAAAAATATTAGTCCGTTTTTTAGATTATTCAAAAATAAGGGACAAGAAAAAATGCAGCAACGCGTGACGTCTTTGATGGGCTATTTCTTTGTCATTTTTGTTCTCATTTACAAATAAAAAACGTGTCTCTTATTTTTGAATAGTCTAAAAGATGAATTAGATAGAATGTAATTACATTGACTCTGGAAACTACCTATTGTCTCTCTGTGACCTATTATTCAAACTCAAACTCAAAGCATTTATTTGAAACAAAATGATGAAGCTACAGTCGCGGTCACAAGGCATAATAACTTGTGGATGTACTGTAGTTGCCCATTCCAAAGCGCTGATCTCTATAAAATCAAAAGTCATTTATTCAAATTAGGCTGATAATCAGCACTTTTTGAACGTCACATTACAAGAGACAGTCCTACAAAAACGCCCCGCCCTTCGCCACTTCCTAGTGTTTTAGCTGGGAAGAAGAAGTGGCGGAACAAACTCCTCAGCAACACATCTGTCTGTCAGGTTAGAAGAACCAGATTTTATTTCTATGGAGAAGAATGGGCGTAATGTTGTTTATATTATCCTACTAGCTTTCGCCCGCGACTTCGTCCGCGTGGCATAGTTACTTTGGGCTAAAGCTAACTTTAACCCGCGTGATCGAAAAAAAATATTTTTCTCTCCCCTTTTCTTCCCTTCCCTTTTTAGGGTTCCGTAGTCAACTAGGAAACATAGTTTCGCCATGTCTGTCTGTCCGTCCGTCCGTCCGTCCGTCCGTCCGTCCTCGCTTAATCTCTGTGACCGTTAGCACTAGAAAGCTGAAATTTGGTAACAATATGTATATCAATCACGTCGACAAAGTGGTAAAATAAAATTTGGAAAAAAATGTTTTATTAGGGTAGCCACCCTATATGTAAAGTGGGAAGTGTTTTTTTTTTTTAATTTCAACCCTAACTTGTGATATATTGTTGGAAAGGTATTTAAAAATGAATAGGGGTTTACTTAAATAATTTTTTGATAATGTCAATAATTTCGGAAATAATCGCTCCAAAAGTAAAAAACAATGTTTCCCCCCCCCCCCCCTCTAACTTTTGAACCATAAGTTTAGAAAATATGAAAAAAATCTGACAAGTAGAACTTCATAAAGACTTTCTAGGAAAATTATTTTGAACTTGATTGACACAACAGTTTTTGTACAAAAAAGACAAAAAGTTGTACAAAATAATTTCTGGACTAAGTTTGTAGTATAATCGTATATGCAAGCATTTTTTTTAACTTCGTTTACATATTTTATTATCCTGAACGTATCTTTTTCCAAACAAAAAAAGAATTATTGAAATCGGTTCTCGCAATCCAAAATTACCACCGAAAACTTCTTGCACGTCTTTGTATTAATAAAATTAGTAACCCAATTCCCCGAGAGATGGCGCTGTAGGTACTTATTACATTGGATCGGGTATTACCGAATTGTTCGGTTGGTCTCTCCTTGGCATTGGCGGTATCTTATAACTACATAAAACTTCTATCAAGAACATGCTAAGGCAATTTAGAACAAAACTAAAATTCATTTTTTTAACACCATCAAAATGTTAAGGTAAAAACCAGTTCATAAATGGTTCGATAGATGGCGTTGCGTAATGACGTCATTTTTTTAAAAGTCGATGTTAAGATTTTCCGTGCTTTCATGACCTACCGTGGTACAAAAAAAGAAACTACGGAACCCTACACTGAGCGTGGCCTGACACGCTCTTGGCCGGTTTTTTTAGCCTATTAATAAGAATTAAATACTTTTTACGATATCACGCGGGTGAAACAAAACATTGAGTAGGTACTGTTTTGTCTCTCAAAGATGCGGGTTTTGTAAGGTTTTCCGGTTACGATAACGTTTTCCTTTAAAATTCAAGTAAGATTATAATTGTGATATTATGTTGATTGGTAGGTACCAGTTTATTGCAAGATGAGGAAATGGTTTTTTTTGCAACGAGTGACGTCACACGCAACTTTAATGGGCCATATCTTTTTATTTTAATTTACAAATAAAAAAAATAACGTGTTCCTTATTTTTGAATAGTCTAAAAGATTTTTTGGAAACTAGCCTATTGTATGTGGCATTAATTTAGAATCATGTTGGAAAATAATTTTAGAGTAGGATCAACGCCTCAAAGATTTCCGATAACATAATCACACTAAACTTAAAATACACTTATTCAAAAAAAAAGAAGTTTCCTTCCATACTTTAAAATGAACGGCATTTGCTGGTTTTCAATTTCCACAACTGTTTTCTCTTTTAAAAATCCTATATATCTTTACATAGTATAAAATATATTTTTTATAGTGTAAAATTCTATAGATACATCGTGTAAAAAGTTGCTTCCGATGTCTGTTCGCTTAAATCTTTTAAACTACTCAACAGAATTTAATGCAGTTTTAAGCAATAGATAGTGCGATTTAAGAGGAAGGTTTATATGTATAATAGCCCAGTCTGCAAAGGTGAAATCGCAGGGGGCAGTATATTATAAATGTGTAAGTTTTTGCGAATGTTTGTCACACGAGAAACACTACTGAACAGATTTGGATGAATTTAGCACACAGATTGTTTACACCCTAGATCCAGTGGGACAATTATTAACCTTCAGACGGACAACGCGATATTTTTATTTATTTATTAAAACTTTATGCACATATTGTATAAAAAAAACACTGTACAAAGGCGGACTTAATGCCTTGGACATTTTCTACCAGTCTACCTTAGGGTGATGCAGAGAGAAAACATAGTAGATGCAGGGTGCATAAAAAAAAGTTTTCGAGAAAACATTTACAAATACAATAACGATAAATACTTATACATACAAACAAAATAAAGTAAATAATTATAAATACATGGAGAAAACCTAACAACTATTCCATTTGAAGGCGCCAGCTTCTTAAGTAAATGTTCCCGATATAGGTATATGTCATCTATTCCAAGCTTGGCAACCACTGCTTAACCTTATAGCTTGGTCTGCTCATCTTCTTGACCAGGTTTTGTTACTGTTATTAGTAATTGGTTTTTATGCTTAGCTTATTTCTTTTGTACTACGGTCCTAGTTTATCACATGTGACTTCTTCACTGCACGTGTAAGCGGTCACGCACGTTAGACTGGAGGATTTATTTACGTTTGGGTATATTTTTATATACATAATTGGTGTTTGCTAGCTGACATTTGAGACAATGAATTATTTCTTAAATGTACCTTCTGAAAAACGAAATTATATAAGATCTGGTTCTCACAGTTGTGTTGCTGAGGAGTTTGTTCCACCACTTGTTCTTCCCAGCTAAAACACTAGGAAGTGGCGAGGGTAGGGCGTTTTTGTGGGACTGTCTCTTGTAATGTGACGTTCATAAAGTGTTGATAATCAGCCTAATTTGAATGAATGACTTTTGATTTTTCTTGACTAAAGCTGAGTTTTTGAACAAAAAAAATTACATATAGGTACAAAGTAGTAGGTATGTTTCATTCAAATATTTTATACTATCTGTTTTGTTAACAGTTAGATTAAAACAGTTCTTTTAGCACTCATTACTACAGATAACCTGTGTTTGTTCTAAAAATGATAAAAAATAAACACTCTGAGCAAATATTTTCTATGAAATGTGTGTTAAAATATGTCATTTTAAGGACTGGTTTTGACAGATATGAGTGACATTGTAAAAATAGGCCAATGTCAAAGAAATATGAGCAATTCCGTTAGAATCAGACAAAACATACATGTTGTTTTATTTTTATTAGTAGATTTGTTTTTCTATATTAATATAGTTAATGTTTATTTAAGTTGGTGCGGTATTATGGTTGGTGGTAATTTAAAATTTTACTCACTGCGTCTACTTACATGTCTTATGAATTAGTCCCATCGCAGGTCTGCTGAAAGAGATTTTTAAATGAAATAAGCAGTACCTTTGTGATCTTCTGTCTGTATATATTTTTGGAACGAAGTTCCTTATCGCGCGTTGTTGCTAGACGGAAAAAAATAAGATCAAAAGTTGTAACGACACTTTTTGCTATAGTTGTAAGCCGTGCGGTGTGCGCGTGTTTCTGTCTGTGTCTCTCTCTCTCTCTCTCATAGAAAGCCAGCCAGTTATTTTCGTTTCGTCTGTCTATTTCGCATTGAACAGTGTGGCGTCGCGACGATTATTTTTGTTGAGTGTATACAGATTTTTTGTACAGACGCCTGCACATCAAGCTACCACAATCTGTCAGATTTCTTTGATAGATTTTCGACTTTATTTCTAAAGTATTAGGTTCAAGGTTCATTGGGAAAAATTGACAGTTTCGGGTAGCTTGACCTGCAGGCGT
This sequence comes from Ochropleura plecta, assembly GCA_905475445.1. Lineage (NCBI taxonomy): Eukaryota > Metazoa > Arthropoda > Insecta > Lepidoptera > Noctuidae > Ochropleura > Ochropleura plecta. The sequence goes on from FR997735.1 coordinate 4,229,240, forward strand.
CTGTACATCATAAACAATAACATCGTTCCATCCGGGCGTCCCTTGACACCTCTCAAGTTTTTATAGACGACGGGTGTCTACCGACTACTGAGCACATGCTCAGTAGTCGGTAGACACCCGTCGGTCTTGAGTTCGATTTCCGGGTCGAGCAAAATATTATTAGATTTTTTCAGAAACAAAAAAAAAATTGTAATGCGAGCATTTTCACTACCAGTCTTACTAAGTGGTATCGTATTACCTAGTACTAACTGGGTTGTGAAGGTCAGATATGCAGTCGCTCCATGTAAAATGGAACTGGAAACTGATCCTAACATAGTTAGGAAATGACTATAGGTAGATGATAATGAGCATTTTCACAACCTTAATCGTTGCGTACATTTTTTTTTACAATGAGCGATAAGAGAGCTATAAATTTACTAATGAATCCTTTCAATAGCTTTTATCTAAACTAATTGAAGTTAAAGATTAGCATGTAGATTTGTGTTTGGTAAAAATTGAGCAATTTTTATATATTTTCTGAAGACACCGTTAAACGTTGCAACAAATTATAAGTCATAAAAGTCTTTTGATAAAAATGATTGATATAAATATGTATTAGTGTTGCAAAACGTGTTTTTTTATAAGTTAGTTTCAGTTATCTACTTTTATTATAGCTGTTGAAGGCTAGATATTAGTCTAGCCAGTACAGTCAGCAAAAGATTGCACTATCTGGACAGGTCAACGCAAATCTGTGTGGTACTTCCTTAAAAAGACCATTTCATACACTAATCTGTATAGTCCTCATGTAAGTTGACCAAGATTTTTGTATGGACTTTGAAAGAGACTATGACCTCTGAGTTTATTTCGGCTGTTACTTCTCAGAGTAGTCCGGTACGGAACACCGGCCTCAACTAGTCTTTTTTTTTAAGGCCTGTATAAGTGTTTGTAAAAATTTACATTAAAATAAACATCATTTATGATAAAAAGATAAACAACGAAGTCCTCACTAGATGTTGATTTTTTTTTAGAAACAGTAGGCCTACCATGACGTCTTAAAGCATAACTTATTCCACTGAGGGAAAGAGATGGTGCTAGACACCCTGTATAGCTCTGTCTCTTTCCCTCAGTGGAATAAGTTCTGCTTTAAGACGTCATGGTAGGGTAGCTGATCGACGTTTTCAACTCAATTTTTTTTTAATGAACTGTTTTGATTTCTATTAAATTAATCTAATGTCGGAAGTATTCATGGGTTTTTCAGAAAAAATCTACTGTCTGACGAGCCTGCTTATTACCTTTGCTGACGGTTTAATAAAAAAGGTATATAATATACATTCATCATTTATTTTTCGTCTGGTTCTAGTAGGCACTAGCGAGGCTGGTGTGCATATTACTTGGTTGGACAAAGTGTTTTTGGGATTTCCCATCAGACACTTCTCAGTATCTCATTTATTCAAACTATGCTGATGATCAGAACTTTTTGAACGTCATTTCACAAGACAGTTTCCAAAACGCCCACCCTTCGCCACTTCCTAGTGTTTTAGCTGTGAAGAAGAAATGGCGGAACAAACTCCCTAGCAAAAAAACTGTATGGTAGGTTTGGTAAACAAGATAAGGTTTTATAATAATAACTAGCTGGCGCCCGCGGCTTCACCCGCGTGATATCGAAAAAAAAGCATCCTATGTGTTATTCCAGACAATAATCTACATCTGTGCCAAATTTCATTAAGGTCCGTTCTGACGTGAAAGAGTAACAAACATCCATACATCCATACATCCTCACAAACATACGCATTTATAATATTAGTAGGATTTTCACACAACCAAGGTAAGCTTCACTTTGGCCGATTGATGACATGTTGAAAGCATAGTGGATAGCTTGTCCTTGTCGCATGAGACTGAACAGGTTTTTAAAGAGCTTAATACTAACCAGCCTCTACAAAAACGAATATATTTATAACAGAAAAATATCACTTTGGCCTTCGGTTCATTCGTCTATTGTATGTCACTTAAGAGCTAGCGATTCAACGACACAGGGCCATACAAATCAAATGCAGTTCTACATATTATGTATCGGAGGGCACGGCAGTGCCTCCGCAAGTCGAGCGCGAAGCAAACACTGCCGTACCATCCTTTACAGGAACCATTTCGCCGTATTTTCAGGCCCCTAATTGAGAACCTCTGAATGAGACCAGAACGTAGAAATTTTCGTCATCTAGTAAACTATTTCAGAGGGTACGGCAGTGCCTCCGCAAGTCGAGCGCGAAGCAAACACTGCCGTACCATCCTTTACAGGAACCATTTCGCCGTATTTTCAGGCCCCTAATTGAGAACCTCTGAATGAGACCAGAACGTAGAAATTTTCGTCATCTAGTAAACTATTTCAGAGGGTACGGCAGTGCCTCCGCAAGTCGAGCGCGAAGCAAACACTGCCGTACCATCCTTTACAGGAACCATTTCGCCGTATTTTCAGGCCCCTATTTGAGAACCTCTGAATGAGACCAGAACGAAGAAATTTTCGTCATCTAGTAAACTATTATCACATACTTAAAATCCTAAATTTCAAGTCTGTAGGTCATTTAGTTCCGAAGTTAAGCGAAAGCAAAGTTTCGCATTGATTACACTTACTCACTCATGATCATCAAAATAGAACTAGTACTTCCTATTAACTCCGAGAGCTGAAACTTGGTACAGATTTAGGGTTCAATGACCACATAAAGGGAAAACTACAAAAACTAGAATAATCGAAGATCTGGAGTACCTGAGAAAACACAAGAGCCCAACGAACCTATTAGAGATCGACATATACCACCTTTTCAAAAAATATTCAACTTGGTGGGCCGCTTCATTTGATGTCAAAAATCGAAGGTCTGAAGTACCTGATGAAGAGCCCTCAGCTGATCTCAGCTGTATTAGAGATATGGTAATGCTCCATTCTACTATTGGTACATAAAAAAATCGACTGTCATTGCAAAAATCCAGCGTAGGATCTAGGAATCTAAAATTAGAAGATGTGTCCCAACACATCTTCTAATTTAATCTAGCCTATAGCGTCCCACTGCTGGGCGAATGCCTCCACTTCTGATTTTAATACGCATATAAATAAAATTAAAGGAAAACTCTGGATAAGACTAGACTGGCTTTTACTTAAAAGTTTACAAGAAGTAATAGTCGAACGATTAACTTTATTCTACTCGAACATTACACATATTAAATAAACAAATTACACTAAAATATTAATTTCGCTCAAAATTTGGTCAAAATATTAGGTCCTTACATATGAAATTGGCGTTTTTCGTACTGGCCACTTTAATCACGAATTTCTCCTCTTTGGTAAGGAATTCCAAATTCAAATTTGTACAGCTATTTACTCATGTATTTGTGCTTCGATGACCGTCATTCATTTGTTTTTTTTCTTCTGTTTTTTCTGTTTGCGTCACTCATTTTACAAAATGGAAAATTTAAAATATCGCATTATTTACGAGTACGAGTTCCGCCGTGGCACTAGTGCTGCGGAAACGACTCGAAGGGTGAATGATGTAGGGCACGCCACAATAGCGGCGGTAAGTCCCCTCTTTGAGGAGTGGCTGGAGAGGCGTCATGTAGACATGGGTAGCTCGCGAATGAGAGATAAAATTGAACTAGCTCTTTAGTTACAATCTAGCTCCCAGTCGCTCAGTCGTTCACGGAATAGCTCACTAGTTCTTTTAGCTCAACGGCTCATTGACTCTATACTCTCATACTCTGTGGCTTTGCGAGTTACGAGTGGTACCGACAGCGGCCCGACAATGTCCGAACTTCCCCGACGAACAGGTGAACGATTTCGCATGTCGCTCACTGACCAACTCTTCGGCTCAATACAATACTTACATCATTGTAAAATATGATGGTTTTTATAGAAATACGCTAATCTAAATGATAACGTCCATTCATTACATTATACTATCAATTAGTTAGCTTTTCAAATATTATTCATCTAGATTGACAGTCCTTAGCCTGTTCAAGTATGAAGGAAAATCATTGGCTTTCATAATTTATTTTTTTTGTAATAAAAACAAAACAACCCAATGAATCTAATTTTATCTATAGCTCGCAACTGAGATAAATGAACTACAGAACTTAAAAGATTATAAAGAGCCACTGAGCTAGTTGTATCGTTTGACTTGCGTAAAGTAATTCGGCTCAATTTGATCTGTAGCTCGCAAGTAAATCAATTGAGCTGAAGAGTTAAAAGAGTTATTCGGTGAGCTAAAGAGCTAAAAGAGCGATACAGCTCTTTTGATCAAAAGAGCTGTATCTCTCTTTTCTTTTCAGTGAGCTACATTTTATTTTATTATTTTACAGCTTGGGCGGAGCACCGCCGTGCCCTCGTGGAGGCGATCGGTGGCGGCGATCTCTCGCGTCCGGCCCTGGTTCAGGCCATGGTCCGGAGCGAGAGGGAATGGGAAGCGGTCACCACCTTCTGCGAAGCAGTAATGCTAGCAAAGGAGGTGGCCGGGCGTTTGAGGGAACGAACATCAGGCCAACCCAGCCGCCGCGGAAGACGCCCAGGGCGCCGGGCGCCGCGAGACGACTTCCGGCCACCGTAGATGCGGGCCTGTGGGCGGTGAGCAATGGGTAGTTCACCGTCCGTCCGTCGATTGACGACAGGCCGTGTCGACGGCGCGTTCGTGTTTCACGCGCGCCTCAAAGAGAGTCAGCAAAGCAGAGGGGCTTGCCAGAGCCTCCGCCTGCCGGGGTTGCGGGTTGTTCGAAAGAGATACCGCGGCCTCGGAACGCAAAGGGCAACAGAAGGAACATGGGTGGGTTTTAGTCAGTACAAGTCTGACATGCCCCCCCGCTCCACCCAGAGCGGGGGAAGTCATTGGATGATTTCCCACCCGAAAAAAAAAAAAAAAAAAAAGAAAAAAAAAAAAAAAAAAAAAAGGGTGAATGATGTGTATGGCGGTCATGTTGCAAAAGAAAACACAGTTCGTTTTTGGTTCCAACGTTTTCGTTCTGGAAATTTCGACCTGCAGAACAAGCCCCGTGGACGGCCTGAGACCCAAGTTGATAATGGAGAATAATAATTGAAGGCTATTGTGGAAGCGGACCCATCGCAAACCACGTCCGAGTTAGCTGCAGGCTTCGATGTTAGTGATAAAACTGTTTTAATTCACTTGAAGCAAATTGGGAAGATTAAAAAGCTTGAAAGGTGGGTACCTCACGAATTGACTGAAGCAAACCGGCAAACGCGCGTCGACTGCTGCGTTACATTACTGAACCGGCACAACAATGAAGGTATTTTAAACCGAATCATTACCTGTGATGAAAAATGGATTCTTTACGATAATCGGAAGCGCTCAGCGCAATGGTTGGATCCTGGCCAGCCAGCCAAATCCTGCCCCAAGCGAAAATTAACCCCAAAAAAGTTACTTGTAAGCGTTTGGTGGACTAGTGCCGGTATTGTTCATTACAGTTTTCTCAAATCTGGCCAGACTATTACAGCTGATGTCTATTGTCAGCAATTACAAACCATGATGGAAAAGCTAGCGGCTAAACAACCAAGGCTGGTCAATCGCTCCACGCCACTGCTGCTTCACGACAACGCCAGACCACACACTGCGCAACAGACGGCTACCAAATTAGAAGAGCTTGAATTGGAATGTCTTAGACATCCTCCGTACTCCCCGGACCTTGCTCCAACAGATTACCATTTTTTTCGCAATTTGGATAACTTTTTGCAAGGGAAAAAATTCAACTCCGATGGGGCAGTCCAAATCGCCTTCAAAGATTTTATTGATTCCCGTCCGACTGGTTTTTTTAGTAAAGGGATCAATGAACTACCTATAAGATGGCAAAAGTGCATTGAAAACAATGGTTCATACTTTGATTAATTAAATATATTATATTAAAAAATATTCGACTTTTTGTTCCTTCCATACAAAACGCCAATTTCATATGTAAGGACCTAATATAATGCATTGGACTAAGAGAGGCGGTGATACCCGCACACGTCGTTAGATGGTGTGTATTTTAAAACGCGCTTACGTTTGTTTTTCCGAAAACCTTATATGGCGAAGTGGCAACCGGCCGCGTTACAGTCGTGTACGACATTCTTCTACTGCGCTTGAAAACGTTTGCTAAGGATTAGGAGGGATTATTTGCAGCAAATAAATAAAGTAAATCAATATGACGTTTCTACAAAAAGAAGTGAAATCCTACCAAAAACATTCTGTAACGCTCTTTGAGTTTGACGACGATGCAAAACGACAGTTTGTACATAAAGATCGAACCGACTCAGAACTTCGGACCATCACGCTAACAATAGATTAGAGGATATCCCTTTCCGTGAAACTCATAAAGGTGACGCATACGCATCAAGGGTATGGGCAGTAGTGACCTCTAAATTTGCTAATAACTATAAACCTTGATCACTAGTTCCGCACAAGTACCATATTTTTGTTTAAGGTACGTATATCACAGTCTGCCAGCTGTCTGGTGCTTCCCCGCAATAGACGCGATAATAGCTTGCTATGTCAGGAGCCAGCTAAGACAGCACTTATGCGCAAACGTGTCTACTGCATGGCTCCAGTTATTTATAATAAGTTGCCAAAAAGCTGGAAAGAGCTTCCTCTAGAATTATTAAAAAAAAGACTCCGAAACTTTTTAGTGGTGAAAGGATATTATAATATAAGTGAGTACCTTACGGAGAAAGATTTTATAAATTAGAACTGTTTTATTTTGTGTATTACTTTTAAATTGTTGTGCAATATTTATAAGTGTTCTCTAAGTATAAGTTGTGTGTTTTAAAACTTTTGCCTAAGTGGTAAAATATGGCTGAACCTGTCAATTTATTTTTGTCATCATTTACTGTTACCCATGTTTGCAAAATAAAATTATCTTTTTCTTTATCTGCACCATGCCAAATGAGCTGTGAGGCAAAATAGCGACTTTCTGGAGCCCCGATACAGCCAGATGTCGCAGCGGGTTGACCTCGTAGAAGATCGCTGAACGAACTGGATAAAACCAAGAACCAGTGATCCATATTAGTCCTGGATCAGACCAACTGGAAGTCATGGTGAGAGGCCTTTGCCCCGCTGTGGTATGACGCAGACTAGCAGTTATAGTGTGGGATGACGCAGACTAGCAGTTATAGTGTGGGATGACGCAGACTAGCAGTTATAGTGTGGGATGACGCAGACTAGCAGTTATAGTGTGGGATGACGCAGACTAGCAGTTATAGTGTGGGATGACGCAGACTAGCAGTTATAGTGTGGGATGACGCAGACTAGCAGTTATAGTGTGGGATGACGCAGACTAGCAGTTATAGTGTGGGATGACGCAGACTAGCAGTTATAGTAACTTAAAGCATGACGCGTTGGTTTTGTTTTGCGGATGGGAAATCAACAAATAACTTCCCCCGCTCTGGGCGGAGCGAGGGGATTGTCAGACTTTTACTGGCTAAAATCCACCCATGTTCCTTCTTTAACCCTTTATGTTCCGGAGCCGCGGTGTCTACGTAGCGTAGGTCTTAAATATAGATTTTTGATTGTGTCAAGAAAGGAATATAGAATTTAGCACAAAATCCATGCCAGGTGTATGCAAATGGATCAAATAAAAGTCTAAATATGTTTATGCTATGTTCATGGTGCTCATCACAGAAGACTCATGTACCTATAAGATTAATTCTGATCAAAATGCCTAAAACAGCTGCCGGCTTAATTTTACGAAAGACTGCATCCCAAGTTCCTTACTGATTTAATAAGATGGTGATGATCAGTTCACAAAGGAAAGATAGAGCTTGATGATGATTCCAGGCAAGAGGGTTGCGGGTTATTCGAAAGAGATACCGCGGCTACGGAATACAGAGTGCAAAAAAACGGAAAATGGTTGGGCTTTAGTCAGTGCACGTTTGACACTACCTTCTGCCCGAACTCCACCCAGAGCGGAGAACTCATTTGGTAATATCCCAAACAAAAATATAGGCAAAAAAACGAAACATTATAATTCTCGATAAAAAAAATGCTTTCTACAACGCCTGCTATCGTAACATGTCAGTCGAGCCCATACAAATCGAAAAACAACTAAAATTCGTCATGTCTCTGGCATGAAAATCATGACTGTACCGAATGACGACATCATACCATTCAAATATAAGCCTTACCACAGCAAGTTAAAAGTGAAACTCGAATAGCATCCCGATCTTATTTTTGTCGATTCAGCGATAGATCTATCTACAAAACACCGATGACCTTTAAGGTCATGTCACACATACAAATTATATCATCCCCTTAAGTATGAACTTTAATCTGGTAGATAAACATAAAATGTTATTTTTCAGTTGGAAATCAGAGCGGTGATAACGGTGATAGATAAGGTTATTGTTTTTATTACAACCACGACGTTTTGCCGTGAAGTTTCCGCAGTGGAGGCCACACCCCCCGAGTTAGTGATAAGATGTGTGTGTTGAGAGGATGGGCTATCGCATGTAGAGGCATGTTGACTAGATACTGAACAGTATACTATTTTTAACCGACTTCAACTGAAAGGAGGATGTTATCAATTCGACTGTTTTCTTAGAGTTTCTCCTTACCTCAAAAGGAAAAAAACCAAACCCTTATAGGATCATTTTGTTGTACATCTGTCTGTCTGTCTATCAAGGGGTAAGGGGTAGATTTCAGCTCAATACCTATCGAGTTGAAATTCAAACCATTTACTCAAAGTCTGTAGTCCTTGAAGCTATGAAAAAAAAATCAACCCTCTAAGTCTACACAGTCAACTGATTTGTCGCAAGTTTGTCAGGCTAGTCGGACAGTAGACGGAACCGTCGGTAGTCCCACTCGCAGCGCACTTGGCCATTACAAAAATATATCAATTATTGTAATTAAATTCTAAGAATAAATGTAAGTTTATTTAGTTATTATAAAATAATAAATAATAATAATAAATATCTTGGGACAACTCACACACGGCTATCTGATCCCAAGCTAAGCAGAGCTTGTGTTATGGTAACCAGACAACTGATATACATACTTATATAATTTATAAATACATACATATTATAGATAAATCACACCCAGACACAGAACAAACAATCATGCTCATCACACAAAGTTTGTCCTGGGTGGGAATCGAACCCACGACCTCCGGCTCAGCAGTCAGGGCCACTAACCACTAGACCAACAGGCCCGTCAAAAAAAAAAAAAATTATAAATTTATAGTGTTTGACGCTCGACTAGCTTATAGTTATGATTTATTTATCCCACGGAACTGTGGTTGCGGGATAAAAAAATGTCCATAATACAGAGTGTTAGGTTAAACGAGGGACTTATTGAGGGAGGGTATTCAGTATTCGATTCTCGTCCCAAATATGTAAAAAACATATAACCTTAATTTCTGACGTAATTGTCCAATAAAATACATTATTCATGAACACTGAGCGCGAGAGAAGTAAACTTGTAAACAGTGAAGTAAATCACGCGGCAGAATACCTACGCGCCGATTCTACCGAAAAGGCGTCCTAAGCCAGGTTTAAAGTATGAAGGGAAAATGGATTATACCTAAAGGTCATTGACATGCACACATGTTCTGCGATAGTATTAAATCGCTAGCGCAAGGGTATATACACGTTGCGAGACTTATGCGAAATTTTTGGTATGGTTCTGTCTTTTATTTTTTAGTGTTTTTTTTTGTTCATATTTTTATTAGTATCATGTAAGTATGCACTATTGTGGGTTTGAATACGTCCCTCGTTTAAACTAACATACTGTATAACCTTACAGCTGTGATCTCATAAGGATAAGGCAGACTCCCACCTAGAACACCCACATTTTACCACTTATGTTTAGTCCTATGTAATAGGGGCGACCCTATTGCCAATCACCTCGCACAAATCCGGACTATAACAAGTTGCTTGAACCCAGGATCGCTGACCACTAGACCAAAGAGTCAGTCAAAACGCTGCTATGCTTTTTTTTACGCTTGAGAAATCATCAAATAATTTCCCCTGCTCTGCGCGGAGCGCGGGGGAGTGTCAGACTTGTATTGACTAAAAACCCACCCATGTTCCTTCTATTGCCCTTTACGTTCCTGGGCCGGGGTATCTCGGCGCTACTATGCTTAAATAGGGTTTTGAACCAACTTAAAATAAAAAGACAGAAAATAAATTAATTCCGGAAGTCAATGGCAATAAAATCTATGAATCAAACAAAAGTCACAAGGCCTGACATTAGGGATTGCAAAACTGTTTCAGTTTTTAAGCGAAGAGTGAAAGAACATTATCTTTCTATTTCACCATAGTTGCATAGGTATTTATTATTATATTTTATATTGTATTTATGTTATATATTTGTCTCTGTATTTGTATGTATGTTAGTATATTCTTACATTGTATTTAGTCATTATTTGCTTATGTTTTTATGTATTCTTTTTTTTTCTCTTTTTTTACGCACTGTGTCTACATCTCTTTTTATTTACTCTCCTTTCGCGGGTATGCTGGAAGAGATTTCTGTAGAAATAAGCATAACCTTTGTACCTATTTTCTGTTCCTGTGTTTTATTTTTTCTGTATTCAGTGTGTATGTACATAAATCGTTAAATAAATAAAAGTCACAGACTACCGGAAGTAAAGTTTATTTTTCGTCTTTTTTTTTAGAAGTCGGGTTATTTCAAAACCATTTTCAAGAAAACATTTAAGATACAATAATTTAATCAACGAAAAACATGCAGCGCATAATAATATGCAGCGTGTATACAACGTGGGTGCATGCTTTATCATTAATATGAGGTTTTACTGTTATTTGACGTATCTAGAAGATTATAATCTCAGCTACGGAGTCTAAATATGTGCCTAGTTGATAGCTAATGCCATGCTAATGGCAGATCCCATGTGATAGGTAGCGAAGCCAATGTTTCGCCACCTATCACACGTGATCCAAACATAAATCGCAGAACGTGGGTATGCTATTAGGTAAGTACACCTCTGCTTAACCCTTCGAGTATTACATGCGTGATGTTATCCATTTTTTTTTAGATTGTCTTACCAAAAATTGTAGGTCAATTTTTTTTTCAATATACAATTTTTTTAAAGTTTGTTTACCAACTAGAAATTTGGAACAATATGTTGCTCTAAATAGGGTGCCTTCTTTTAAATACCTTGGACACAAACTAGTCGAGGATCTTAAGGATGACCAGGACATAGAACGGGAAAGGAGAGCGTTGTCGGTCCGATGCAATATGTTGGCCCGTAGGTTTGCAAGATGTACGAGACCGGTCAAGATCACCCTTTTCAAGGCTTATTGTCAGTCATTTTACACTTGCAGCCTGTGGGTCAAGCATACGCAGAGAGCCTACAACGCTCTTGGTGTCCAGTACAACAACGCCTTTCGGATGCTGTTGGGGCTACCGCGATTCTGCAGCGCGTCAGCCATGTTTGCTGAAGCTAAGACAGATGGTTTTTCAGCAATCATGAGGAAAAGAACGGCATCATTGTTACGTAGGATTCGTGGGGGTACCAATGGCATCCTGAAGGTGATTGGGGATAGGCTGGACGGAGTTTTCCTGGAGCATTGGACCCGTATGCATAGCTATGGGTCTGATGCTGCAGGAAAATACATGAATTAAATTGTAGTTAGGTTTCATTATGTTTTGATTAAAAGTAAGTACTAACATAGTTACGTAAGTTGTATCACTAACAAACTATGGAGCAAGTTTCCGAAATAAAAAGTTTATTATTATATTATTATTATTATAATAAACTAGCTTTCGCCCGCGGCTTTGCTCGCGTTAAATTCGGTATAACACACCAAGCAGACCTGTAGTTTTTGCTCTTGCGCCTGATTGATTTGTAATAGCAACGCTAAGTTTTCCCTTTTCTTCCCTCGTTCTCCCTCATATCCCACTTTTTTTAAATAAAAATTAGCCTATGTCCGTCTCCTGGTTCCCAACTATCTCTGTACCAAAATTCACCAAAATCGGTTTAGCCATTAAAGCGTGAAGAGGTAACAAACAAACAAACAAATAAACAAACAAACAAACAAACTCACTTTCGCTTTTATAAAATTATATATATATATATATATAATATATAGTAAGGATGTACAATGAATACTAATTATATAAAATAAAAAGTAAGAAAATCCCCTATTATTTTTTTGTTTCGGATGGGAAATCATCAAATAACTACTTCCGGTATGGGCGTAGCACAAGAGAGTGTCAGACTTTTACTGACTAAAACCTACGTTCCTTTTATAGCCCTTTGTGTTCCGGAGCTGCGGTATCTCTTTTGAACAACCCGCAATCCCAGCAGGCATGAAAGCCTTGTCTAATCTTGCTGTCAGACTTTCAGCCATAATAGTTATAAAATATCAAAATAGGTACTTACGTAAGCAACCAACACCAAAAATGAAGACAACAAGTACTGTCGGCAACATGATCTGTCAAGTTGGCGTATACCGGGACAGTGCGCACGCGACTGTCACGGTAATCTGTCCCGAGACACTTTATAGTTAATTAGTCACGACATACAGCCTGTTATGTTTGTAAAAGAGACCTTATTGACATCGATTGGTATTGTAGAAACAACGATGATTATTGAAGAGAGGAATTATTGTTGGTTAAGAGTACTTTTTGTTTGTCCAACAGAGAAGATCGCTTGATAAGCATGCTGCGTCTCGACAGATTACATTTTAATATACTTTTACATTGAATATACAGATTATTAAATAATGTACATAGATAGTAAACCCAAAAGCATACAGATAGTTTTGGCTTTACTGTCTAATCCATATTCAAAACTTTCCCAGATGTTTGTTGTGCACGTCGTCACGTTTGTTGCACGTTTTGGAAAAGTAAGCAAAGAGGTATTGTCGAATACAAACATACTTACGTAACATACTAACATTGTTCAACCAAATAAAATTTTAAAAGAGTTACCATTTTTTTTGACGGTTCTTATTCTTTGATCGGTTAGATCATAACCGAGCACCTTTTCGATATTTTATAGGTTATGTTGATTTTATAAAGACGGCAATGTCGCCGTGTAAAGCATTTTAATAAAGTTACAATCAGCTGTGTCGCTGTGGTGACAGTGATTGGTATTTGTTACCGTGGTTGGCGGTTGTTGTCGCTTTAGGAATTATATCTTTACTAGCTGGCGCCCGCGGCTTCACCCCCGTGATGTTAAAAAAAAGAATCCTATGTGTTATTCCAGACTATAATCTAGCTTTCCGCCAAATTTCATCGAGATCCATCCAGTAGTTTTCTCGTGAAAGAGGATCAAACATACATCCATACTCACCAACCTTTTGCATAAATAATATTAGTAGGAAGTAATACGTTTCTGACACGACAAAAAACACACAAACGTTTTACCACTGCCTTTCAATGGGGCAATAATTTTGCTGGTGTTCTCCGTCATACCTGTAATTTGTATGGTGTACATAATGTGATTACGTCATTAGTACACATAGTACTAAACTCACTGTAATTATTTTCTGAAGACAAGCACGTTATTTAACAAAGTATATAATATCCGTAGTTTGCTTGATATTCTCATATCTCCAATAATGAAACATCCCGTATAATATCACCACGCTTGACTCCCGTGGGTCGAAACTGTATAAGCAATTCTGACGCATTTGTTATCGCGCGTATTTTTTCAGTTTATCTCGTTGATAGAGCCAATGTGTTTTCTGTGGTTCTGTTCTTTGTAAACATTTATTTAAAGTTTAGTTAACTGTTCCGTGTTTTTTTTTCTAGGTGTTCGCGCCTGCTCATATTTGACAGGAAGATATTTGTTGACATTGACGTTTGGTTGACGTTTTGAAAATCAGTGGGGAAAAACTACTCATGTCAATATGTCGGCTCCGCAAGGAAAATTTGCCTAAAAGTTAATTAATGTAAAATTTTTCAAGTAATTAGAAGTTTCCATTAAGAAATTCTTAATTTTGTGTGTAAACAGTTGGAAGCTTCTAAAGGTCGGTTTGTGTAGATGTTGGTGATTGCGTTTAGTTGCATTGGTTATATTTGCTCTTAGATTCAATTGTTAGGGTTCAGAAAGTGAGTCTGTTTGTTTGTTATGTCTTCGCGCCTAAATGGCCCAACCGATTGGGATGAATTTTGGCACAAAGATAGTTGGGACCCTGAAGACGGACATGGGCTATTATTTTGAGAAAAGTGAGATAAAGGGAAGAAAGAGGGAAGAAAAGGGGAGAGGAAGATACTTTTTTTTTCAATCATCACGCGGGTTAAAGTTAGCGTTAGCCCAAAGTAACTATGCCACGCGGACAAAAGTCGCGGGCAGAAGCTATTTAAAAAATAAAACCAAATACTCAACTCTGTGGTCTTTTTGTGCTGTGAAAAGATCTGGTATATGACGCAAGTTTGTACGGACGCTCGGTCTACGAGTCTGACTCGTTCTTCGCCGGTTGTTTTTTCAGTTTTTTTTTTGTATTGTTGAGATATTTTCGATTGAACACACAATCGTTAGTTAAACTGATAATATAAATAAATTTAAGGGCCTTAAAGGGAGACAGCTCGTGGGCAGGGTTTTTTATGAATGTCATCTTGCAGTTGAATCGCCAGGTTAAGCAGGTTGTCGTCTGGTTAACCGGGCGATTCCTGTGGATGCCTTCAAAATTAAGCATAACTTACAAACTAAGCGACTACACGTTAAGGGCACCCCCTATAGGGTACGAGCCTCGGCTTAGGGCGTCACTGGAGGAAGACAGCAAAGAGACAGGCTGGATCTGAGTGATGATATTATTTGGGGACTGATTTAAACTTACTGGCTCAGCATCGCGGGCTGGCTTTAGCAAGGGACAGGTAGGGCAGGTACCAATACGTCGCGACGGGCCGCGGCGAGGATGGAATGAAACGTGAGCAGGGAGCTCCTGGCTAACTAATAACAGCCGCTCGGGTCGATCATCAGATTAAGCCGTGTTTGCCTAGGTTGGGCCGTAAAAGGGTAAACACCCATTGCATACCAAGTTCTCTCCACACCACGTAAAGCACGTTAATCCGTTCGTATTTCTCATGAGGAGGCTTAATATTATTTTAATGTAGTTTTTTTTTTTTTAAAAACGTTGCCCCACACTAGGAATTTCTCCTGTTACGTGGGTGCGTTTACAAACATTTAAACTCACATGCACAAACAGCCAGACCCGAAACAACTACCTGTAGTCCATACAAATATTTGTTCCGTGCGGGAACTTTCAACTGTGCAGTATTTGCTTTTGCTTCTCGTGATAAAGAGTATAAAACGATTAACTTTGTATTTTTCCTCAAAATAACTTAACATTGCGCTTATTATCTGAGGGGACACTGTGCGCCCTCCTACCTGAACGTGCCCCAAAAGGTAGTAGCCATTTTTTGCGGATGGGAAATTATCAGTTTGAGTTTGACAACACTGTATTTTAAGTATGTATTATTTTGTTAAAAGAATGTATGTTATTTCAGAATAAATAAAGAATCTTTAAGCCCAATTCCAACCTGGGTACTGATGAAGTGGTAATAAGTCCTAACTACTTTCCATTGATTGAGAAGAACTAATTTACTGAGGTTTGTTAGAAACCTTAAGACGAAACAATGAAATGGTTAAGTACTAAGATTTCTACAGAAAATTAGACACGAAACGACGATCTTAATTATGCAACCAGTTATAAATAACGCAAGAAATATAAGGTAAAGTCCTTTCAACAGCAGATAATCCTTACTAATATTATAAAAGCGAAAGTGAGTTTGTTTGTTACCTCTTCACGCTTTAATGGCTAAACCGATTTTAATGAATTTTGGTACAGAGATAGTTAGGAACCAGGAGACGGACATAGGCTGACAATTTAAAAAAAAAAAGTGGGTTGTGAGGGAAAAGGAGGGAAGAAAACTTAGCGTTGCTATTACAAATCAATAAGGCGCTACCGAATTTAACGCGAGCGAAGCCGCGGGCAAAAGCTAGTGATTAATAAAATTGTGACACTCGGAAGTGTTTATTGCATTATCCTACTACGAGTATATCCAACTAATATTATAAATACGAATTTTTGTGAGGATAGATGTGTGGATGTTTGTTACTTTTTAACATCAGAACGGCAGAACAACGGCAAAATAAGGTAGATTATAGCTACCTCTGTGTCAAATTTCATCAAGATCCGTTACACATAGGCTACTACTTTTTTTTTCGATATCACGCGGGCGAAGCCGCGGGCGCCTGCTATTAAGTCATAAAAGTTTAGGATAATGGTAACATAACATAAGATCACGCCGATAATCATCTAACGACTAGGCTGAGGTGTAACTAATACTTTTTGCCGCAAGTCCCATGTTATTGGGGGTGACCCTATTGCCATTAACCAGGCAGGGACCAGGTTCTGGTTCATAGCTGGTCTTGTAAATCCACTGACTTAACATTTAATAATTTAGCAACGATTTTCTCATTATAGAACTTTGGAATCGTATTTCTTTCTGAACAAAGTGTTATTGAGTTTTTTAGCCACAAATTTCTTAGCAGCCATGCCATGGAGACTGGTTCTAGACCCAATTGATGACAATGTGCTCACTTTTATAACAGCTACCCTACCATGACGTCTTAACCTCTAGAGCCCCAGCGGCATAAAAACATGCCAGTAAACAAGTATTACTGTTGAGCCCCGCTGGCACAAATTTGTGCCACCAAACCCCGACCGATTTAAAACTGTATTTGTAGTAAAGATAAGTCTTAAAATCGTTTCTAAAGAGCCCGCCCAGCGGTGCTTGACGTATAGTTGACGTTAATAATGGCGGTCCTTGTGAGGTTAAAACAGAACTTATTCCAGTGAGGAAAAGAGATAGAGCTATACAGGGTGTCTAGCAGCATCTCTTTCTCACACAGGAATCAGTACTGCTATTCTTATAGCATCTAACATCTTTGTCATGATAGCCCTAGAGCGGATCATACATAACTGGTAAAATGTGTGCGTACTATGATGTATATAAGAACACTTCTGCTCACCCAATCGGAGGTTACAAGCGGGATATTTTTGAGCTCCAATCAAATCATCTCACCGAGGAAAGTACACAAGGTAAATGTGCCGATTGTTGGGGTCACAGCGCAAAGGGTCAGGTGTCCATTCAATACTCAAATACAATACAATAAGAGAAGCTATTTTAGTTAATACACGTATCCTCTTTAGAGTTGAATGGCGTCTGCGCAATGTGCAAGGAAAGCAAATGACATCTGTTAGTGTAATAGGCTGCTAAATATAGATAAGTCAGCAACCTTACCTATATAATCATCAACTGCCTAGCCTTTTCCTAAGTTGGGGTCGGCTTCCAGTCTAACTGGATGCAGCTGAATATCAATATTTTACACTAGCTGGCGCCCGTGGCTTCGCCCTCGTGATGATCGAAAAAATCCTATATGTTATTCCAGCCTTTAATCTACCTCTGTGCCAAATTTCATCAAGATCCGTTCAGCCGTTTTGACGTGAGAGAGTACCTAACCAACATAAATACATCCTCACAAATATTCGCATTTATGATATTGGTAGGATATAGTAGGAAGTAGGATGGAGCGACTGCCTATTTGACCTCCAAAACCCGGTTAGTAACGGAAAATACAATTTCCCTTGGGAAGACTGGTTGTCATACTTCCGGGACACTGACTTCAAATTACAGCTGGGACAGACACCTTTTTTTTTCTTTTTTTTTTCGGGTGGGAAATCATCCAATGACTTCCCCCGCTCTGGGTGGAGCGGGGGGGCATGTCAGACTTGTACTGACTAAAACCCACCCATGTTCCTTCTATTGCCCTTTACGTTCCGGGGCCGCGGTATCTCTTTCGAACAACCCGCAACCGGGACAGACACCTTAAAGTGCCTTTCGAGGCACAAAGAAAACTCAGCATGTAACACAGACCAACCTAGGCTCGCGCGCATTACCCTAAAAATCGACCCGATCGGGTGCTGTTATGTTGTCTTCGAATCACTGTAGTGCGGAGTTGTATGACCATAAAACTACAACTTTGATTATGAACGGAGGACGCCAGCAGCCTCATTAGTTTTTTAATTATAAAGTTGTTTTGTCAGTCTTTATTTTGAATTTTAACAGCAATAGAAATACGTGTGGTACTCTGGGACTGCCGCGATAAAGCTATTGCATAGCATGTTTTATCAACTTCTGCAATAAATTAAAAAAAATCTAAATACACACATCAAAAGTATCTAGGGATCAACATATATTTTTGCAATAACTTTTCTCCTGATTGATATTAATTAAAATTTTCTTTAAGGATTCATCAAATAAAGTGTTTTCGTTTGTCACAGTAACGATAAACAAAGTCACCTTTGCATTAATAAAGAAATTTACCATTTTCCTAATAAAGGGATTTTTGACATTTAAACCACTAACATTAAAGTTCGAAAAAAAGACTGAAATAACAGTTTTCTTTAAAATTTTATTGGGTAACTCACAGAACATATAAAGGTCTGTGGGGTAACTTAAACAATTAATAATCCGTGTTTCTACCGCGAACACTAACAACACAAGAACATCGGTTTGGCATACTCAAAATGAGTTCATCCAAATCACGCTGTGGAATGGCCGCCCATGTTCGTCGCAAAAACAAAAAAAGGTCTTCTTGCGACTGGATACCCTCCATATTCGGCAGAGCTCTTCTCTGTAGCATATCCCATGCATGCTCAATCGGGTTCAAGTCTGGCGACTGAGCAGGCCAGGGCAGGACATTGATGTTAGCTGCGGCGAGAGTCTGTCTTACAACTCTTGCGGTGTGCGGTCGTGCATTATCATGCATTAACTGAAATAAGGGACCGATTTGCACTTGTAGAGGAACGATGACGTCTGATACAATCGTCTCAGCATAAATTTGAGCGTTGAGGTTGCCTCTGATCCAAATCAACTCAGTTCTTCCGCCGATCCAAATACCCGCCCATACCATGATGGTTCCACCACTATAAGGATGGACTTTCTGGCAGGATTTTAATCGCTGTCGGCGTCCAGGGGTTCTCCAGTGTCGTATACGTCTTGTATCCGGTCTCATACCAAAACGAGACTCATCAGAAAAGCACACGAAACGCCATTGTTCTTCTGCCCAATTTCTGTGTTCAAGAGCCCATTGATATCGAATCCTACGATTGTGCATTGCTATAGGTGGTACCCGTAGCGGTCTTCGGGAATGAAGGTTCACTTCATGCAAGCGGTTTCTGACTGTTTGGTCGCTAATTAACTTCCCTGAAGAGTGATGAAGCCTCACGGCTAACATCATGGAGGTTATTGTTGGAGCTCTTCGAGTTAAGATTTGAATGTATCGGTCTTATCTCCGTGTGGTGCAGCGATACCGTCCTCCATGGCGCTCAGCCACGGTACCAGTGCTTCGGTAACGTGTCCAAAGTCGACTGATAACACTCTGACTTGTATTCAGAGCTAAAGCTACAGTACGTTGCCGGGAACCAGCTTCTATCATTCCCACGGCTCTGAGCATTTCTTCCCTGCTTAAATGACGTCGCCGCTCCATAATAACGTTGGTTTTAATCAGTAGTAGGGAAACAGTAGCACTAATAATGTCTTCAATGCGTTGTATGTTTTTATAGGGAAAATATTGACAGCTTATTTTCATCTTGTACTCGAATTTGATTGAGAGTTCCTGATTCAAATTATGAAATGCACCAAAAAGGATCCATATAAATTTATAAAATCATAAATTTATTACAAAGCCACATCTCAATCTCAAGAAATCCGCATAAAAATGCTTGATCCCTAGACACTTTTGATGTGTGTATGTATATAATATTTTAAAAAGCACTTCCAATGAAAAGAAGTCGCAAAAAAAACAAAACCAGCGTAATGTCGATTGACTATCCGATTCTCTACCAAACACGCTAATAGAACATTGGAATCGTGATTGAAATAACTGACCATATTCGTAATGAAAGTGTTAGGTTTTTCGTTACGAAATTTCTGGATTCGGTCTCCACGCTCAAGGCCCGCGAAAGAAGCTATGCAATAGCTTAAAAAGCCAAAGCGTTAAGTAAATAAAATATAGAAAGAAAATTGCGTTTATTCAATATTATTAAATAAAAAAAAACAGTAACACCTCAATAAAATAAATAATGCCAAAAGGGCCTCAACTCAGCGTAATGGCAGATGGCAACACAAGGCCGCTACCTGAACTAGCTTTTGCCCGCGGCTTCGCTCGCGTTAAATTCGGGCTAACACAGTTCCCCTTGCGCCTTATTGATTTGTAATAGCAACGCTAAGTTTTCCCTTTTCTTCCCTCCTTCTCCTTCACATCCCACTTTTTTTAAAAAAAAAATTGCGAATGTCCGTCTCCTGGTTCCCAACTATATCTGTACCAAAATTCATCAAAATCGGATTAGCCATTAAAGCGTGAAGAGGTAATAAATAAGGGGTTAAAGGTTTTTTATTTTTCGATCATCACGCGGGTTAAAGTTAGCGTTAGCCCAAAGTACCTATGCCACGCGGATGAAGTCGCGGGCGGAAGCTAATGTCATATAAATTTGTATTTGGCTCGGCTTCGGAGGAAAAGTAACATGAAAAGTGCTGGCATGCAAAGGGTTAAGAGGCACATAACTAAACGTTCGGTCTACTTGAACGGTCGACATTGAATCTCAAATTCTATTGTACTTCTATACATCAGAATGGCCTCTATTACGTTTGAAATACTCTATTCATTTAATAAAAAGCATGACTTTGACCTAGCGAACGTGAAATCATTTTGTTTGTAATATTAGAATACCTTGTACCAAAAAAGGGCTCGTACAAGTTTCAATTTCTGTTACCCACCGAATTTTGACATTTGACCCAAATGATAAGGGCAATGACCGACATCTGTACTCAAGGTTTTATGTCGAATTGAAGCAAAGTTCCAATATCAATCTATTGAATATGTTTCACGAGAACAATAATTATACTTAGTTCTATACAAAACAGATATACTGACAATGAAATGTTCTAAAATATCTTTCTAATAAAAATAAGAGACATTTGATTAAATATCATCATGCCAACTCCATGGACATAAACCAGAAAAATAACGGCCAAGTGTATATAAGCCATATTGTAAGGTCATACTAACTTCTGTATTAACAAGGGGTTGGAGCATTACTTAGTCTGATGACCGGAATACGTGGTTTTATCTCATCTTTTAAAAAACTTTGCCCCACACTAGGAATTTCTCCTGTACCGTGGGTGAGTTGTTCCGGGTCTGGCTACTTAGCAAGACCTGGAACAACTTTCTGTAGGTCATATAAATTTTTGTTCCGTGCGGGGATCGAACCCGCGACACGCAGCGCAGCAGTCAAACGCTAAGCCACTGCGCCAACCGTGTCGTCATCGCCGTTGGTTGACGGGTTCTCGAAGAGTACAGGTTGTAAAAAATTACACGCTGTATCGTTTTTAGTGTTATTAGTACTACTTAAAATACTAACATATTAAAAATTATACCTATGTTCAGTTACTGTATATTGTATGAAATACTAAATAAATTCTAATTTTCCATGGTTTTGTAGCAAATCTAGCAAATTTAAGAATACAACCCCATAATATCGTGAAGTTGTTGGCTGGAAATGATTTAGCTTATTTACATGAGAGTTTATTCCTTCTCTGTGGTTTATGATTAGTAGAGACAACGTGTTGTATTCTTTTATTGTGTTTGCCTGTTTTTATTATCTGTGGCAAACATTGTGGCATTACGCTATAGCGGGAAACCAACGTGGTATGAACGTGAAACGCCGTGTCGTGTTCTTTTTGTAAATGAAAATAAAATCTTTTTATTATTTTTTATATATATATATATTTTGTTATAATTCATAATTATTTGCTGTACGTATTTTGGTGCCATAAACCAAGACAAAATCTAACGTATGACTATTTTTCAAATGAACATGGCGTCCAAAAGTCATAAACATTTTGATGAGTTTTAAATTACTTTTATCTTAACCTCACATTAGTTTATGTCCGCAGCTTGGCATGCATGAAATTCTGTATTAAACCGAGATAAAAAAAAATTGGTTGTTTGTAAAGTAGGTTTACGATCGAGATGTTTACGTGATAACGTCTTATTGGTGATATAAGTTATCACCAGTAGTGACATCTAAAATGAAATTAAGTACTAATTTAAAGTTTTTTTTTCGAGCCAAGTAACAGATGGCGCTACCATCTTTATGAAATGTCGCTCGTGAGGTTTTGGTGTGACACAAGTTTCTGAACATGTCACCCGACTAAAACGATTTTAAAGACGTTATCACGTCAAAAAACCGGCCATTGCGAGTCGGACTCGGTTCCGTATAAACGGCCATAGTTTATGATTATACCAGTATAATCATAAAGGTAAAGGTAATTATAGTAGTATTACAAGGAGTTCGAGGCTTAATTTAAACATATCAGTAACTGGATTACAAAGGTAAGGCAGGCAGTCAGCCACCGTAGATGCGGGCCTGTGGACGGTGAGCAATGGGTCACCGTCCACAGGCCCGCACCGTCCGTATGTCTATTGACGACAGACCGTGTCAACGGCGCGTTAGTGTTCCACGCGGGCCTTAAAGAGACGTCAGCAAAACAGAGGGGCCTGCCAGGGCTACCGCCTGCCAGGGTTGCGGGTTGTTCGAAAGAGATACCGCGGCCCCAGAAGGTAAAGGGCGATAGAAGGAACATGGGTGGGTTTTAGTCAGTACAAGTCTGACACTTCCCCCCGCTCCGCTCAGGGCGGGGAAAGTTATTTGATGGTTTCCCACCCGAAAAAAAAAGACAGGCAGTCACGTGGTTCGGTCATCTGGTTAGACTGGCAGCCGACCTCAACACAGTTCGGCAGAGGCTAGTCATACGATTGTGTAAATAGTACAGATAACAGCTCAGAAATACAGAATTTGATTATAAAATTAATGAGTACTTAAATAACTATTCTCATCTTTATCCGTTATATTACACTTCAATAAACATTAAAATAATGATTTCAAATAGCTATCAGTCACATATATAACAAGTATTGCTGTATAGATAATACAATAATCTATTTATCATTATAATTAATATCTACGTAGGTAGTTATCTCAGCTGTAGTTTGTACGGTTGACTAAGAAGTCCATTATAAACGTGATAGTGTCGTAATGGCTCCCTTTTTACACAACCTACTTAATGTTATAGCCCTCTTCTCGATTGTGTCATAAGGATAAGTACTAGATTTTGTAAATAATCTGCCTATTTGGTTTAGAAACTGATACAAGATATTGCAATTTTAGGCACTACTTTTGTTATCTTTTCCTAATAAATATTTAAGTAGGGTCTTGGTGATCTAAAATACGGGCCTTGGCTTAGTTTAGGCACCAGTCTCCCACAAATAAAATACAGTATCTATGTTACATCTTAAGTACTGATTAAATTTATTTGTGGAAGAGAAATAAACAAATTTATTATTTATTATAGACTACGATCGCCAACCTCGAATACAGGTAAATAATGTCGTAAAGGAAACAGGGCATGTTTCCTTTACGACATTATTTACACGAGGTCAAAAAAATAATGGTCAAATTCGGGTCGGACTCGTGTTACGGACAAACTGACGACATGGTTGGCGCAGTGGCTGAGCGATTGACTGCTGCGCTGCGTTTCGCCGGTTCGATTCTCGCACGGAACAAATATTTGTATGGCCTACAAATAGTTGTTTTGGGTCTGGCTGTTTGTGTATGTGAGTTTAAATGTTTGTAAACGCACCCACGATACAGGAGAAATTCTAAGTGTGGATACAGGAGAAATTCAAACTCACGTTCTTTAAAATACTAGCAAGTAAGGGATAAGGATTGATTGAACCAAGTTGGTTGCGACTTAATGTTTGTAACTTACCCACGATACAGGATAAATCCCTAGTCTGAGGCAAACTTTAAAAAAATATTTTACTTGCGAAATGAACGGCCATGTCTTTTGACGGCGTAGATTTAAAGAGTTGTTTTTTCACAGTTTCAAAGAACTATAGATTTGAGTTTTATCTATGGTCTCCAAAACACAAAGAGCAAAAGAACTTAATCGTTGAAATCAATTCGGTGAAAGATAGTTGAATATTTCTAAATATTGTTATAATTCATTGTATATATTAAATTGCATGAACTTAATAGCATTTTTAATGATACAGAGCATTTGTAATGATGGATTGTGATAGTATACCATCTTATTATACCCTTTTTCTTAAAAAAATTGCTGGCGGCTGCGGCTTTGCTGGCGTTATATCGAAAAAAAAGTATCCTATGTGTTATTCCAGACCATAATCTACCCCTGTGCCAAATTTCATTAAGATCCGTTAAGCCGTTTTGACGTGAAAGAGTAACATAATATTAGTAACATAGCGGGCCCGCGTGGCTTCACCCGCGTGATATCGAAAAATAAAAGTATCTTATGTGTTATTCCAGACCATAATCTACCTCTGTGCTAAATTTCATCAAGATCCGTTGAGCCATTTTGACGTGAAAGAGTAACAAACATCCATTCATCCATCCATCCTCATAAACATTCGCATTCATAATATTAGTAGGATTTTTTTCCTAGGGAACCTTTGCCCAATTGTCACAACTTGAACTAAGAGGTGGATGAATTTAGACCCTCCTTCTTTACATACGCAGGCAACTAACTGCTCTACTTTAAAATGTTATCAGACACTTTTGTGCCATAAATAGTCAAGATCAAGTGCTTCAATCGTTGCGTAAGTTAATAAGATGCACTTATGAAATAATCTAACTGTCTAGAGTTCTAGATTATGCTTGAAGACATCAAGCAGTAGAATCTGGTTTCAAATTAGAGGAACTAAACTCTGGATGTTGAACAAATAAAGTTTTATTGCTGCCAGCCTTCTGGGCACTTTTCCTGTTGACTGCGATACGGACGAATTTTTTGACGCCCTGTAATTTACAATTTTTTACTTGTATATATTTTTATTTTGTGTCTATTTATAGGTTGTATAAATATAGTAATTAATTTAATTATAAGATGAATAAATAAAAATTAATCCTTACTAATATTATAAAAGCGAAAGTGAGTTTGTTTGTTTGTTTTTTTGTTTGTTTGTTACCTCTTCACGCTTTTATGGCTACACCGATTTTGATGAATTTTTGTACAGAGATAGTTGGGAACCAGGAGACGGACATAGGCTTTTTTTTTTAAAAAAAAAGTGGTTTGTGAGGGAGAAAGAGGGAAGAAAAGGGAAAACTCAGCGTTGCTATTACAATTAAATTGAATTTAACGCGAGCGAAGCCGCGTGCAAAAGCTAGTAATTTCCATAAATTCATATTACGGCACGTGCGTGTGCGCACAGGACGGGATTCGTGCAATTAAGTAAAATAACAAATTAAACTATTTCAAAATTAATACAATTAAAAATTAAAGATAACTTTACTTACAGTGGACCGACCGTAAGTAAAGTTATCTTTAATTTTTAAGTGTACCGACCGGTAGTCGGTGACTTTTGCTAGTTTTACTGACCGTTTTGCCATCACATTACACAAATACACAATAAAAATTAATCATAGATAATAATACAAAAAATAAAATTATAAGCCTAAATAATAAATTCTCCAGTCTAACGGGTGTGCGCGCTTATACGCGCAGTGAAGAAGTCACAGGTGATAAAATGGTAGTTTAAATCTCTCTACCCGTTGCCTATCCTACTTAACTTAGCTAGGAGTAGCTCCATCTAAATAGTTTTGTTTCGAAACCATAGAGGTCGGATAAGACTGACAATACTTGGTATCTGTCACTCTAGAAAAGCGTCCGTCACATCGTTGCCTTCTGTCACAATTAAAGATAACTTTACTTACAGTCGACCGACCGTAAGTAAAGTTATCTTTAATTTTTAAGTGTACCGACCGGTAGTCGGTGACTTTTGCTAGTTTTACTGACTGTTTTGCCATCACATTACACAAATCCACAATAAAAATTAATCATAGATAATAATACAAAAAATTAAATTATAGGTTGAATAAAAATCTTCCTAATTCGTCCCTGTGCAAAATCTTAACAACTGATAAAGATAATGATTCGACAGACGGGTGTGGTTTATATTTTTATAACAGTTACTATCGGTTTAATAACCCGTCGAATTGATTACATAAATTGTAAACCCAATTATAATTTGTTTATGAGTAACAAAACAAAAAAACAACAAAAGGATTGGGTTTTCTTTTTAGCTTATTCTATCCCACTACCCCTATCTATACTGGGGAAAGTATGTGTTTGTTTATGTTTTCAAGCGTATGGCACTCGTGGGTTGCAGCTAAAAATCAGCGTCAAGTGGCTGCCCCGTGTGCCATATGGCATTATCCTGAGCAGGGGCCCTTATTTTAATGTAAAGGTGTTCCTGTTTTATTTTTAATTATGCACGCAATTTTCTTTTCTTCATTTCTAAGGCGTCGCCTATTCTTTCCCAACTCTTTCAGTGTTCTGACCGAGTCCAAATCAGTGTGTCAGTGGTCAGCGTTTTTTTTTTGTCGCGTTGTCGATGATCGTCTTCAGACACACAATGTTTGCCTCACAATGTGTGAATTCTTGTTGCTGTGCCCTTACAGGGTCCATAATTGTACTTTAGCGATAAGACTCATTTAACATCATTTCACATTATGTTACGCAAATAAATATGAATATGAATTCTGTGCCATCTATACCGACTTAACTTTTGATCTGCCCAGCCGTTAGAGTATACTATTACTATTACGTTAGAGTACTATTTAAAAAGAGAGAGAGTATTA
Organism: Ochropleura plecta; assembly: GCA_905475445.1. Lineage (NCBI taxonomy): Eukaryota > Metazoa > Arthropoda > Insecta > Lepidoptera > Noctuidae > Ochropleura > Ochropleura plecta. The sequence goes on from FR997735.1 coordinate 4,255,932, forward strand.
GCGCAGGATAGTTTTTACCAAAAATGGTTCTATTGATATTATTTATTCCTGACCCTTTGATCAAAATAGTTGCATTACTGAATGATGGTAACATCTGCGTCACTTGTTTCAAATAGTTTTGTTTTTGTAATATTTTTCTATTTCTTGTAAGTATAGATTCTTTTTTAACAATGCTTTGTGAATGAGTGGACATTGTGGACTTTGTAGATTCCTTGACGCTAGTTACTTTCTTATCTTAGCGATGACTTACTGTCGGGTCTACGCTGTGCTCTCATACTTAAATACTAACGCTGTAACAATAACATTGTAAAACCAAATCATTTTAAAAGAGTGGTAGCCATAGAGTTTCTTGCCGGTTCTTCTCTATAGGAAACGACCAACCCGAACCGTGCACTTTTTCTCGACGTTTTATAAGTGCCCATGTAGGCTTATGTGAAATAAAATATTTTGATTTTGACACGCCAACCCAGTAGTAAAGATCATACAGGAACGTATAACGGTGTGTAAAGTTCTTTATTTTTCATAGAAAAGAGGGATCGTCTGACCAGACGATTGTTGCGTCTGGTGAGCCACTGCCCAAAAGTTATCGTCGTTAGTCGGGTTTTTCTACATTATTTTGGGCAGCAATTAGCTGTCAAACTCTAGATTACTTTTTATGTTCACTTGGAGGCATGGGAGTTGAGTTTGAGCACTTTTCGAGTGAGGACGTGATAATTGATTTTCTCTTTTAATTTTTTTGTATGATGTATATAAGAATTTATCTTTATATTTTAATTGTAAATATTACCTATATTTTTTTCTGTTATGAACTCTGCACCTACTATGTTTTCCCTAAGGTAAATTGGTAGAAAATGCCCAAGCCATTAAGTGCGCCTTTGTACATTATTTTTTATACATGTCCATAAAGTTTCCATAAATTAATAAATAATTGTACATTTACACAGTGTTATTACTTTCAAATAAGTAATTATAAAGTTATACAGACTTTGGTTTCTCTACACCGTTATAGTGGATTAATGTAACTGTTATGGTGTATTTGAATTAATTGATTATTTATTTATTTTTATTATAATTTATAAATGAATCATAAAATATTTTGTACGCTGAAAATGGCAAAACATGTTGAACCAACAATTTTAAAATAGTTCCATCCATAAGTGCATTTCCAATGTATTATTATATTACATGTAATGTAATGTATTACATGTAAATTATTATATTACATCCAATGTAGTATTATTACATGTTTATATAAATAAATGAATCTTTATCTTACCTTTTACTAGCTTTTGCCCGCGGCTTCGCTCGCGTTAAATTCGGGGTAACACAGTTCCCCTTTCCTGATTTGCAGGTACCTGCTGCTACCTGTAGTTTTGCCCTTGCGCCTTATTTATTGTAATAGCAAAGCTAAGTTTTCTCTTTTCTTCCCTCATCCTCCCTAATTTTTCACTATAAAAAAAAATGGCCCATCCTTTATTAATTATGTCCGTCTCCAGGGTCTCAACTATGTCTGTACCAAAATTCATCAAAATCGGTTTAGCCATTAAGGCGTAAAGACGTAACAAACAAATAAAGTCACTTTCGCTTTTATAATATTAGTAAGGATTAAGTCGTTAATGTAAGTTCTTCATGTATGTCATAGATGGCGTTGTAGTACTTGACTACGGTAGGTAGGTCTATTGGTCGTAAACACGACTGCGGAGCTTGATTATTCTATTCCCGGGTGGCGCAAAATGTTATTGGGTTATTCCACCATTGATTTCTCAGTAACAGCCACGGAGTCTGGCTTTGTGCCCGGTTGATGTCAATAGGCTCGCTCCTATTTACACCTCTGTCTAACTCTTCGGGGATTACAAGCGTGATAGTATGTTATGCCGCTAATACCAATATAATATATATAATAATATTATGTTTATTTCTCACCACAATCCAAAAAATACAGACAATATTTACACAAATAACCATTAGCTAACAATTTCTGGTTGTGTATCATCGGTGTCTGTGGTAGATTGGAACACCTGTAGTACAGGTCACCAGGTCCCCACCTGTTCCGAGTTGCATAAATAGTAGCTTAATAAAATATGATATTAACAGTGTGCATAGACACGTTTGTCAATATCTTATTAACTTGCAACTATAATTTAATGGGAATAATGTATAACAGCGGTTCCAATGGCATCACAAACTAAAATAATTGTAAGAAGCTTGAGTTCCTGTTACATATTTTCTTGACAAGCAGCGCCACCTGGACACTGCAAACTTAAACTGGTCGCACTGTGACAGAAGGCAACGATGTGACGGACGCTTTTCTAGAGTGACAGATACCAACTATTGTCAGTCTTATCCGACCTCTATGGTTCCGAGACAAAACTATTTAGATGAAGCTACTCCTAGCTAAGTTAAGTAGGATAGGCAACGGGTAGAGAGATTTAAACCACCATTTTATCACCTGTGACTTCTTCACTGCTCGTGTAAGCGGGCACACCCGTTAGACTGGAGAATTTATTATTTAGGCTTAAGTAAATTTTAATTTTTATATACTTAATTGGTATTTGCTAGCTGACATGTGACAATGAATGAATAATTTCTTAATTTTAAATAATTTCTTACCTTGTGATAAACGGAATTGTATAGAATCTGGCTCTTCTAACCTGACAGACAGATGTGTTTCTGGGGAGTTTGTTCCGCCACTTCTTCTTCCCAGCTACTAGGACGTGGCGAAGGGCAGGGCGTTTTTGTGGGACTGTCTCTTGAAGGGCATGCAATACCGGTTTACCGGTTTTCATTTTTACCGGTAAACAGCCCATTTTCGCGATTATTAAATTACCGGTAAAAAAAATATGTAACCGGTAATTTACCGGTTTTTAATAAGTTGAATTTTAAGTTAATTTTGTATGATTTGTTTAAAATATTATCGAGAATGTAAGAAATGAAATGAAAATGTGAACGTTAATTCGAATTTATGTGATCAATCACATTGTGATTGTCGTTTATATTACATTATTATTAAGAAAACGTTGTAGCTGATTGAAAGTTAATTTGAGTTTATACCCTAAATTGTTCTTTACAACTACTGCGAAAAATATTAAGTTGAAAATTAAGACCACTAAAATTGGTAGTTACATACTGATTGTTTTTTATTTGAAAAATCTTTATAATTTGATTGTTTGTACACGTGATAATGAAAATCTTTTAAATTCACATAAATGTGCGACATATACCCTTGACTACGCCAAAAAAATGTCATGTTTTTAACCGACGAAAAAAAGGAGGTTCTCAATTCGACCTGTATATATATATTTTTTTTATGTATGACCACGCATAACTTTTTACTGAGACATCCGATTTGAAAAATTATTTTTTCATTGAACAGAGCATATTTCAAAGTTAGTCCCATTTTAATGAGAGAAAAAAAATCCGCCCCCAAGGGTGGGAAAATAGGGGGTGATTGATTTTTTTCACACTGAATTTTCAATTGTGAACAGATTCTGTTTAAATTTGGCACATTTATGTAGTTCTGATGAGATTTCGACGTTTTAAAGATCTGATGATGGATGATGGAGACGGAAAACACTTGCAACTTGAAAGAGGTACTCAACAGTTTAAAGCAGCGATATATCGTGTTTCAACTCATTTCTTTCACGTTGACGAGAACTTTAGACCTTACTGGAGGCTGGCGCTGTCATTGAAGGTCTGACGATGGAGACGGAATGCAATTGCAAGAGGTCCGCATGGATTAACAGCAGCTATTCTGTGTTTGGGCTCCTTTTATTCACCTTAAAAAGATCTTTGAGCCAAGCTGTACAATGACTGTCATGGATGATCTAACGATGGAGACGGAAGGTATTTGCAAGGCGTTCTTAACGGTTTACAGCAGCTATATCGTGTTTGGGCTCATTTCATGCATCTTGACGAGATCTCATCAGCTAGCTGGAGAATTACAGTCATAGAAGGTCTGATGATGGAGACGGAAAGTATTTCCTAGATGTTCTCAATAGCTTACAGCAGCTGTATTGTGTTTAAGCTCATTTCATGTACGTCGATGAGAACTGTTGAACTTGTTGGATTATGATTTTCATCGAAGCTCTGGTGGTGGAAATGGAAGACAGTTACAAGAGTTTCCCAACAGTTGGGCTTATATCTTGAACTTTAGTGACAACTTTAGACCTAATTGGGTTAAGGGTGCCATCTACCCCGGCCCTGGTTCAGTCCATGGTCCGTAGCGAGAGGAAATGGGAAACGGTTACCTCCTTAAAAAGATTTCAGCAAAGCAGAGAGGCTTGTCAAGGCCACCGCCTGCCGGGGTTGCGAGTTGTTCGAAAGAGTACGGTATCGGAACATAAAAGGCAATAGAAGGAATATGGGTGGGTTTTTGTCAGTACAAGTATGACACTCCCTCCCGCTCCACCCAGAGCGGGGAAAGTTATTTAATAATTTCTCATCCGCAAAAACAAGGGTTTCATCGACGGACGGATGCCATTATTTGAAAAAACATAATAAGTGTGTTTTAGAGATTACGGCAAGAATTAAATTTCTGTATAATGTGCAGGGCATAGTGAGTTAACCTTTCAGTCTCTGCATTTCAGTCAGCTCGAAAATCATGCGGGTAGATGGTACCGGTTTACCGGTAAAAACATTTCTGTTACCGATTTTTTACCGGTAATTTTTTTTTTTTTATTTTATTTCTTGTGATGTGACGTTCAAAAAGTGCTGATTTGAATAAATGACTTTTGATTTTGATTTTAAAACACTGGGTTTGGAACGGTCATTTTATGATACGATGCGGTAGCCTTACTCCTTAAAAAATAAAAGACTGAATTCACATATCAATTTTATTAAAATTCTTCTTGTTTCATACGAAGCTTGTATATTGATCTAATTACATCAAATATCTAACTTGCATATACATAACTTTTATACACTCAATTTTTATTTTACATAGTTATAATCTGTTACTGAACTGGTTTTTTAATCAAGTACGTCAATGTACTTCAATTTTGATAAAAAAAAATATTTAATATTAGGCTTTAAATACAATAGAAAAGTAAATCAAAATTACTGTTTTCTTTAACGGTCGCGTTCAATCGAAAATTGAACTCGTTCAGCACATGTAGACGATGTTCAAGATTTTTTTATATTCCATAACATTACAGGTGGGTGAGTGCATACCATCACCTCTTAAAACACTCTATAGCGCTGTTTCTTTCTCTTTCCCACATTCAATTCAATACCTTTATTGTAGATCATAGGTTTGTACATAATACAGGTCTTAAATAATTAATTAGATCAGCTATGTCCCGCCCTTTGGGCATACAATAGTCACGTAAGAATATAGGTAAGTTATTTAAAAAATATAAATATTTCAGAAAAAAACTAAAAGATATAACCAAACAAAACGAATTAAGGTAGGAAAAGGGTACAGATCAAACAGGCTACTGAACACATCATGACTGAGAGGAATTATATTGGAGCAGTGTTTGTCCAATAAGAAGTCTTTTATAGTTTTTATTGGACAAATTACTGGTCCAATATAATTCCACTCACACTAGAATGACATTAAAATAATCCTGTAAAAAGATTTCGTGGTAACCCCACTGTTCATGAATCTTGTAAGTGGTTCGAATGTACTGATTGCTGCTTTATGTAATTGTATATATATTGTTATGAAAATTTACATATTTTTTATTTATTTTCAACTTGTTTTAAAACAATGCAATTCATAAAATGTCGCTAAAATTTATTTATTCTGTACATCGCATGTTATTATTAAGCATTTTTTCATTAATTTTAAATCTTATAATAAGTGATTGTGAATGTCAAAATAAATTATAAATAAAATCAATCAATATCCTACAATGATGTATTGTATAATAATGTTTAGTTTTTAACACCTATTTAAATAATCAGCCCAATTATGTTTATTTTAGATTTTTTTTAGAACTTTCTAATATATTTTATTTAGGTATTCTATTGATATCTACGCTGGCTATTTATTATGATTGTTAAATAAAAATGCAATACCAAAACTATCCGTTTAAAATATTTTGTTTTACATAATTATGCAAATTATTTATTTTTGATAGATTTCAAGTAACTTAGACAAATGTTAAGTAAATAATTATCTTTTCACATACAACTTTGTTGAATTTAATTCAATTATTATTTTACAATATAATTGATAAATTATTTTGTACTATTATTACAATTTCAAAATATGTAATAAATAAAATGTTCTTTTTCTCTTTTAAATATACTTTGATTTTAAAATATTATTTCTCGATAAATTTAAAATTGACCTATTTTAAAATTAAGTATTTTTATTGTCATAAAATTGTTTTAAGATCAAAATAAATATCGAAAAAAACTGAAAACTTCATGAATTTGGTCAACGATTGCTCTTTTTCACCAATTTAATACACTTAATGTTAACAGTAGTGTGGTAAATAATTATAGTTTGTATGGTTATTGATATAAATACCATAAAATATATATTTTAGTTACAGATATGATTATATAAGTATTTCTTGTAAGTAAAAAGTTATTTTAAACATTTCACATGGATCAGGTTAAAATCTAACATTTTAATCTTTCGCTTTTCTCTAACAATAATATTTGACTAAATAAAACACTGGGTGGTACGATGATCTTAAAATCCTAAACGTTTTCCATTAAAATTTTATCGTAGTCTTTAAGAGCTTAGCAAAATGTAGAAACTTTTACTATTTTTCGTTAATATATAAGTACCCTTTTCGCTTGATTTTGGTAAAATTCCTCCATTATTATTTTTTTTATTAATTTTATAATTAAATAAAATCACCTTAGCATTACTTCGCTAGTACTATAAATATTTTTTTTCGATTCCTCGTAACATTAATGAACTCTGTTAATATTTGGCTCATCATATTTTGATCAGTCAACCTCCACAATTTGGAAGACTAACGGAAACCTTTTCATTAGACATTACACATACATTTTTTTTTCTCTAATTCTACATACACAAATTCATACAACGTGTATACGTACGACACTAGAAATTTCGATTATTTTTATGTTTTTACAAAAAGTGTTGACACAACCGAACATGTAGTTATTTATTATTTACGTTTTAGTGAGACTACCACAACAGTATACTGTGGGAAAGAGATGAAGCCGTACAAATACGACTCATCCATAAGACTATCTCTTTCTGATATTGAAGTAGTACTCAAATTATACTGCTATAAGAGGTAGCGATAGGACCCCAGTCAGAAAAGAGATGGCGCTAGACACCTTATATAGTTCTATCTCTTTCCCACACTAGAATGACACCTGCTTTAAGACGTTATGGTAACCCCACTGACCATATAGGTACTCTCATTCTATTTCATCTATTTGCATCTAAAATGTAAATTTATTGTTATAAACACAATTAAAGACTCATTACACACTATCGTTAATCACAAAAGCAACACAGACACGACGTTTAATATTTTTGAAATGTGTCATGAATCCTTAAATTCAATTTTATTATATTGTAATAGTAGTTTAGGTATATGTATATTTTTATTTAGCATTATTTCAAGCAATTTATAATTTGCAAAATATAAATAAAATTGGAAACAAAAATATTGCAGTGAACCCTGCTTTCCGTTAATCACGAAAATGATGATTTTTGATTTTGAGAAATAAAAATAAATGGTAATGCACATCGACGCGGTTTTATTAAGCATATATTATTATTACTATTTACTATTATTTTATATTCTCCAATAAGTAATAATATTACTTATACATAGTTAACATGTTTGAACGGAAATCGCGAAGTCTTTATTCGACAAAATAATAGATATTGAATCGATTCCTAGAGCGTTTGAAAATAACGAAGAGCTAGAGCTATTTAAAATAATTGTATATATGTATCTTAATTTTGAAGCACTTAAAATGATCTCCAAGTTCTCCAGTTTTCTTTCTGACTATTTTAAAAAAAATTTTGGTCGGCAATTTAAGACATTTCACACATTCTTCACATAATAATGTATTTGGTGTTAACAAAATGTGCTCTAAGATTTTTTTTTTAAAGGGCTATGAAATTACAATGAGAACTAGATTACGTTTGGTATGTTTTAATAGAAGGCCTACCCATAGTTTTTTTGAACTCGTTTAAGTCAGATTGCCAAACTGACTACTTTCGGTGTAAAAGTTGTAAACGACGATTTTTCATCTAGTCTTTTGAATCAAATAACCCTTAATATATTATGGTATAGTGAAAAACGGCTTATCGCAATCGTTTTATATAAACATACAACATGAAATGTAATTTTAAGGCCTTATTATACACTTGAAGCCATATAAAAAACAAAACAGCTATCACACACATCGATCAGTACTACACTTTAAAATTTGCAACTGTTTCTGCGACTTTTAAATCGCAAATGCGACAAAATAATCGCAAATGCGACAAAATAATCGCAATTGCGACAAAATAATCGCTTTTTGCTAATATGAAGTAAGGGTACGTATACACTGCCACCAAGCGCGTTCTATAAAATGATCCACTTTAGCAACACGTCTATGCGTTAGGTCTAGATAAGAGTTTCTATCCCCCCGTACCGCTGGAGGTACGAGTATGGGCACTGGCTTCCGGGAGGTTCTCTCTTCGGCCGAGGGTCTGCATACTAGTTTTTCGACGTCAATATTGTCACGAACTCTGGAAAATTAAAAATTAAATTATGAGTGTTATCTGTCAGCAAATCAAAGGGTCGCCGTCAGGGATACCGCGGTCCAGGACCTCAAAAGGCAAAAAAAGGAACATGGGTTTTAGTCAGTACAAGTCTGACACTCCTTTCCGCTCAGCCAAGAGTAGAAGTCATTTGATGATTTTCCATCCAAAACAAGGAGTGCTATTTTCTTTATTAAAACTAAATATAAACGCACAATAGTGAAGCTAGTTATTTAACAATTATGGGCACAATTTTATTAAGTGTGTCATAATGAGCAAAGTTTGAGTAGATCCTAAGTTGAAGAAAACTCTACACTATAAATTGATAGCTTTTGCCCACGAGTTCGCTCGCATTAAATTCGCCTGCTACCTGTAGTTTTTGCCCATTTAACAAAGCTAAGTTTTCCCTTTTCTTCCCTAATTTCTCACTTGAAAAAAATAGCCTATGTCCGTCTCCAGGATCCCAATTATCTCTGTACCAAAATTCATCAAAACCGGTTTAGCCATTTAGGCGTGAAGACGTAACAAACAAACTCACTTTCACTTTTATAATATTAGTAAGGAAGTAAGGATTGACTGTTACATTTATAATTGAAGCTTAAAATAGTATCAATATCAATCCTACTAAAACACTGCACCAAGTTTTGTACACGCTCGAATCGAGGCAGTTAAGAACCTGCTACAGCTGCAAAGAGGATTTGCAACCTTGACATATTTCGCCTTTACAAAGGAGTTTTAAATTCTACAAACAGGTATAGAACAGAATCCACGGCAACGGTATAATCTGCCAGGAACACATTTTCTCACAAACACAAACAACCAGACCCGGAACAACTAACTGTAAGCCATACAAATATTTGTTCCGTGCGAAGATAGAACCCGCGACACGCAGCGCAGCAGTCGATCGCTCAGCCACTGCGCCAACCGTGCCGTTAAGCTCTAGATTAAGTTCATAAGCTGATATTATTGGCCTAGCGTCATTTACGTTTGTCATTGTGTGTACCATTAGAATAATTACCTACATACTTGTTTTCAGATTACCTCGACAATTCTAGGCTTAATTGCAGGTCTCCCTTTGCTGGTGAACTAAGTCTTGCCGTGTTTTTATCAAGATAGAATATTCTTTATTATGTACACCATACAAGTAACAAGAATAACACTATACAACTTATAAATAGGGTGACACAATGGCGGTCTCGCTAAAAGCGATCTTTATGAAACTAAGTAACTCTATGTAGAAATTTTTGCTGGGACACGATTTGGTTTTTGAGGTGAAATATCACGTTGTAGAACTCAATATTTTCAACAAAAAAAAATGTGCTGATTGATGCATTGGATTGTACGGCGGTGGGAAAAGTATTTCAAGTAATGTTATAGCATTAAAAACTTAGTATTAAGGCGCTGTACAAACACTTCGTAAAACGTCTAGATTTTTGTCGCAAAGTTAGCCGCATCTGTACATGCGACTAGCCAAAAAAAAATACCGTGTATAGTTCAATACATAAAGTAAAGACTTAAACAAAATCGGTTTACAAAAGTGGTCCAGTACTACGAAAAAAAAAATGTTTAAAAAGACCACGATATAAATTTTTTCGTCTCGAAATTCACAATTTTTTCAGCGACAACCATCATATTTTTTATATCTATAACAAAGGAAATGTTATAGACTAAAGAGATATCTAAAAATTTTCAAACACGGAACTGTATTTTTTTATATTCAATTAAAACTGCAAAATGACCTACATTTTGGGGGACATGATATTCAAATAAAATCAAACACCGAAATATTTTCGACCTTATCTCTATTCTTTCGATGCAGTACCGTCGTGTACTTGTGCCAGACCATGCCCAGTAGGCAGCTAGCCTCACTTCCGCGAATACCTAAAGATTAGCTTGTTACCGCGCCTTAATAGGTATCTCCGTATGTAATACGTTTTTCGCTGTAGAATGGTGCGGATGACATTAGATGAAAATATATGTTTAGCGCTTCGCAATACATCCCATCACAAAATATGTCTGTGCCTTAAAGGCTTTCAGTCATGATCAGAAATCGAGGTAACGTTCCAGATTTAAGAGGAATGGTATATTTTACTAATATACCATTCCTCATTTCATTGAGGAGCTCGTGGCTAAATAATAGCAGCCGCTCGGGTCGATCTAAAGTTTAAGCCGCACTTGCCTAGGTTGGTCTGTGGATGGGTGACCACCCGTTACATACCGAGTTTCCTCCGTGCCTCGGAAAGCACGATAAGCCGTTGCCCCGCTGTCATTTGTAGATCTTTGACAGTCGTTACAGGTAGTCAGTGTTCCGAAAGTCTGACAACCAGTCTTACCAAGGGGTATCGTATTACCCAGCGTTAACTGGGTTGTGGAGGTCAGATAGGCAGTCGCTTCATATAAAATACTGATATTCAGCTGCATCCGGTTAGACTGGAAGCCGACCCCAACATAGTTGGGAAAAGGCTAGGCAGATGATGGTATATTTTACTAATGTCACCCGCACCGTGATACAGCGAAAATACTATAGAAGATTATAGATATACGTATGGTCACTCTAAAACTAAAATCACATCACAATGACAAAGAAAGCAAGTGCCTTATTTAAAGGTACTTTTTCATCCAGTATTTTCTAGAATGTTCCAGTACAATGATAATTTTGTTATCTTGACCATCGCTGTCCACGGCGATCGAGATGCTGTACACATTTTTTAGTTTCCTTGCGTACCTGCATTTTATTACTAGCGTACTTGTTTCCCGATTGCCTCGTTCATTCTGGGCTAGATCGTAAATATCCTACAATGACGGCTCTACTCTAGCTGTTCCACTATGAGCATTCCTTGCCATTGTAATTGACTATGCCATCTCCATCAAGGCTGGCCTTATGAATAACTAGCTTTTGCCCGCGGCTTCGCTCGCATTTAATTCGGGGTAACACACTTCCCCTTTCCTGATTTGCAGTTACCTGCTTCCTGTAGATTTTGCCCTTGCGCCTTATTTATTGTTATAGCAAAGCTAAGTTTTCTTCCAACTTTCTCCCTTATTTCTCACTTTAAAAAATGACCTATGTCCGCCTCCAGGGTCTCGACTATCTCTGTACCATCAAAACCAGTTTAGCCATTTAGGCGTGAAGACGTATTAAACAAACAAACTCACTTTCGCTTTTATAATATTAGTAAGGATATCGTCGACCTACTGACTGAGGCACTACCCGAGTTTGGTCATCTCGTGTCTGAGCTCGATCAAAGATATCAGAAACCCTTACCTTTTCAACACCAGCGTTTTTATCATTATTGGTGGCCAAAGTAGTTATCTTTTCTGAATAAGTAAATCAGATTTCGGATACCTAGTTATTTGATAAGCTTTTCTGATCATAAAGTAGAATGTGTTGCTTGGATCACCAATTAATCATGCCGTCTCCATCGAAGTCACCGCACGTATTATATCGTTGATCCACTCACTGAGCCTTTCCCCCAAGTTGGTCATCACGTGTCGGAGTTCGACCGAAGATATCAGAAACCCTTACCCCTTCAATAGTAATTTTCTAAGCATTAGTATTATTTGATTGAATTTGTTCGCATATGGTAATGCCATTTGTTTTTTTGATTTTTCTTTAGACACATTTATGCTTGGTCATTGTACAATTACAATATTTGTAACCAAAGTGCTAGTATCCAGTTTACTTTGAGCATTCAGGTCCAAAAGCTTATGATGAGTCTTCGGACTCAAACTTAAGGCCTTCTCTAGATTGTTCCACTACAGTGATAATTTTAATTTTCTTACCATCGTAATTGACCATGCCGTCTCCATCGAGGTCGGCCTCGCGGATCATGTCGTCGACCTCTTCTTCGCTGAGCCGCTCCCCCAAGTTGGTCATCACGTGACGGAGCTCCACTGAAGATATCAGGCCATCGTTGTTCTTGTCAAATACCCTGGAATTTTAGTGTTGGCATCTTAGTTTATGAACAAGATGAGCATGTAAGTAATGACAGTTCATCTTTCTTAATGTCGATGGCAGTATTAAATTTAATTTGTTCAATACTTCGCCATTTTTACAGGGATAAACTCAAAGCATTTATTTTAATTAGACCATAACAGGCACTTTTGGATGTAATAAAAACAAAAAAAGATGTTGCTACAGTCCCAGTCACAAGACATAATAATTTGTGAAAGTACTGTTTAGTTGACCATTCCAAAGCGTAGATCTCTATGGAGAAGAATGGGCAAGAAACTTCATAGATACACAAGATTATAAGATGAAGATTATCACGATTCGCTTTGATGACAGCTTGTAGCGCAAAAAAGACAGGAAAATCTAGAGAGACTACGGCTATGCCTTACCTTACCTAAATTTGAGTCTCTTTATATAATATTGATGGCTAGAAAGTTTGAATTTGTTCCGATAATAGGCTACAACGATGAAATTGATCTGTCAATTCACCAAATACTTGTTTACCCTTATGGTAAAGAATCCCAAGTTCATAATATTGGTAACTGCTTGAACAGACTGTGATCAGTTACAGCTTCCAAGAATGGAATATAATACAAATCACATGTAGACAATAGTAAAAATTAACCGAGGAATACCTGAAAGCCTCTCTAAGTTCGTCTTCTCCATCAGCCCCGCGCATCTTCTTGGACATCATTTGGAGAAACTCGTTAAACTCGATAGTGCCATTGCCGTCCTGGTCTACCTCCTTCACCATATCCCGAAGCTCTGTCTCTGGAATTAACAGTTCTCCAATTGAACAAAATTGTTTGTCTGGTTTCTGAGGTTTTCGAGAAACTTCTAATATGGATTCAGCAAAGTTATCAGTTTTGGTTAGCATTCCTTATCTGAGCGTTTAGAAACTAGATAGTGAACCAATGACAATACCATATCTATCGATCGCGGATATAACTTCAAAATATACTTATTTTAAGTGGTTATAATGGAATAGTACCTAGTTATTTGATTAAGCGAATAACAACATTTCCTGATTTCAATAAAAACCACTCAATTTCGCCTCGGCTGTAATGATAAATTTTGCCTACTAGTGTCAAAATGTATTATTGTGGCAGGCAAAAACTAAAAACCAGCCAATTGTGAGTCAGACTCGCACACAATTTTTTTTTTAAAACGTTTCCCCACACTAGGAATTTCTCCTGTATCGTGGGTGCGTTTACAAACATTTAAACTCACATACACAAACAGCCAGACCCGGAACAACTATCTGTAGGCCATACAAACATTTGTTCCGTGCGGGAATCGAACCCGCGATACGCAGCGTAGCAGTCGATCGCTCAGCCACTGCGCCAACCGTGTCGTCCATAACTTGCTACATAAACGGCCATATCTTTTGACTGCATAGACTTAGAGGGATAATTGTTTCAAAGCTTATAAGGACCACAGACTTAAATATACGGTTTTATTTTCAAGTCAATACCGCCACGCGTTCTTAAAATAAAGGGTCTTGACAGAGAGATAGACAAGAATAACAGACGGAGGACAAAGTTATCTTGTAAGGGTTTCGATTTTTCCTTTTGATGAAGGGAACCCTAAAACGATGTCATGTCATTCGCTATTAAAAACAAAACAAATGACAATATATCTACATACTTATGTTTACGAAAGAATGAAGGTGTAACCAATTTTATAAGCGGACAATGTAAGGAGCATAGCAAACCTCCGTTTGCCATACTTCTTGGCAGTATATGACTAGGTATAAATGAGACAAAAGATGTAGTATAGTCTGGTTATAATTATCCAAAGGTGCATCTTATATACTAACGACTTCGTGTTGATAACAGATAGTAGAAACATTTAATAGATATTGAACGTGCGATAAAGAACATAAGATTGCGATGTAGATTGTAGATACAGCACGAAGATATCGTACTGTAACAGTACACCCCCCTTTAAAAAGAAAAATAAATATTATGGTAATAGTGTTTACAATATAAATTTGATCTTGACCTTACTAGTTATTTGCTGATGTATATAAATAATAATGCTATTGTACGCGGTGGAATTTGATGACGTCTGTTGTGGTGTGATTTGCTGACGTCTGTAATTTTGACTTAGCTGTTTTTTATAGACGTACTACTGGCTTTACTTTACGTCCCGATCGTGTAGTGTACGTGTGTGAATGTCTGTCGCAATCCTTTGAATCTGGCACGTAGTTTGATTCGTCATTGATCATGAATGCTGGTTTCAATCTGTCAATTGATATCACTGTCTCTTTATCCTTAATTCTAATGCAAAATGTTTTATCTGTTTTACTAATTACTGGGTAGGGTCCTTCATACGGCGGTGTCAGGGCTTTCTTCATTCTATCACACCGAACAAATACGTGTGAGCATTCTTTGAGTTCGGGATGCACAAATATAGCTTGGTTATGGTTTTTTCTTTTCGGAATTGATGTCATTTGTGTGATGTCCTTTTGAATTTGTTTTACAAATTCTTCGTACGTTGATAACTGTGCTGCTGATGACTCAAAAAATCCTCCAGGGAGTCGTATTGGCGTTCCATATGTCATCTCTGCTGAACTATAACCTGTGTCTTCTCGCAAGCTACTCCGCAACCCGAGTAAAACTGTTGGGATTTCTTTTAACCAATTTTCGTTGGATTCTCTTGTCATTAACGCTACCTTTAAAGTTCTATGAAATCTCTCTATCATTCCATTGGATTGCGGATGATAAGGTGTTGTCCTAATTTTATGTATTCCCAAAAATTGTGAGAGTGACTCAAATATTCTTGATTCAAACTGTCGGCCTTGATCCGTAGTAATGCGCAATGGACATCCAAAACGAGTAATCCATCCTTCGAAAAGTGTCTTGGCTACTGTTTCTGCAGTTATATCTTCTACCGGAAATACTTCGGGCCATGACGTACAACGATCTATGATTGTGATTAAATATCTCTTCCCTTGTGAAATCGGAAGTGGTCCGACGATGTCAATATGTAAATGTTCAAAACGTTGCGCTGTCATAAATGTACCAGGAGGTGATATCGTATGTCGTTGTATTTTTGATTTTTGGCAGGCTATACATGATCTACACCAATTATTGATATCTTTGTTCATATACGGCCATAAATACCTTTGGGTTATCATTTTTCTCGTAGTTCTTTTTCCTGGATGGCTCATACCATGAATGGTATCGAAAATTTGTTTGCGAAAATGCTTTGGTAAGTAGGGGCGGCTTTTTCCAGTAGACGTGTCGCAGGTGATGTTTATTGTGGAACCCGGAAGCGTAATGTTTTTGAATTTTAATCTTTTATTGTCATGTAATTTACTTAGTTCATTATCTGTTGATTGACATTTTTCCAATTCAGCGTAATCGATAGGTGATGGCACGTATATTTCCTCTATTCGAGATAAGGCATCGGCGGTAATATTGTCACGTCCGTTTATGTGTTGGATGTTGGTACTGTATTGTGAAATGAAATCTAACTGCCGGACCCGTCGCGGTGTATCGTTTGATGATGGTTTTTGGGAGAATGCGTATGTCAAAGGTCGGTGATCCGTAAATATTGTAAATTCTCTTCCCTCGATTAATCTGTGAAAATGTTTGACGGCCATGTATATTCCTAACAGCTCTCTGTCAAACGTAGAATATTTTTGTTGAGTTTCGCTCAATTTTTGTGAGAAAAATCCTAATGGTTCCCAATTGCGTCCGGATTTTTGTTGTAAAACTCCACCAACGCAAGTAGCACTAGCGTCGGTCATGAGCGCTAGTGATGCGTTGCGGGAAGGATGCGCTGTTAATACTGCGTTTTTCACGCTTTCCTTGCATTTTTCGTAAGCTTTGTCTGCTTCCGTTGTCCAAGGAACAGGTGAATTATCGTTCTTTTTTGAACCATGTAGATATTCGTTTAAAATTCTTTGATTTTCCGCTGCGCGTGGAATATTACTTCTGTAGAAATTGACCATGCCCAAAAATCTTCTTAATTCTTGAATTGTTTTCGGTTTGGGAAATTCCATGATTGCTTTGTAATTTTCTTCGGTAGGTTGTATTCCTTGGCTCGTTATATGATAACCTAAGAAATCTATTTCCCTTCTGAGAAATTCGCATTTTTCGAGATTAATGGTTATTCCATTCTCGTGTAAACGTTTGAAAACCGTTTCTAAATGCTGATAATGCAAATCTTCGTTGTCCGATGCGATAAGACAATCGTCAACAAATATAAATACGAAGTTTAAATCTCTAAATAAGGAATCCATGAATCGTTGAAATGTTTGTGCCGCATTGCGTAATCCGAAAGGCATTCTTAAGTACTCAAAAAGTCCGAAAGGTGTGATGATGGCTGTTTTCTCTATATCTTTAACAGGAATACAGTGGTATGCTTTGCGTATATCTATCTTGCTTAGTATCTTTTTATTTTCTAATATGTATGTAAAGTCAGTTAATCTTGGTAGTGGGTATTTGTCCGGTACTGTCGTGCTATTGAGCATTCGATAGTCTCCGCACGGTCTCCATTCGCCATTTTTCTTTTTTACCATATGTAATGGGCTTGCCCATGGGCTATCTGACGGTCGGCAAATTCCGAGTTCTATCATATTTTGAAATTCCTTTTTGGCTATGTCGTATTTTTCTGGAGGTAATGGTCTTGCCCGAGCTGCGACGGGTGGTCCTGTAGTGATAATGTGGTGTTCAATCTTATGTTTGGGCGCATTGCGTAGAGAGGACTCTTTCGTGATGTCTTCGTATTTGTTTAAAAGTTGCGTAATACGTGGATTCGTTCCCACTGCGATAGTACGAATTGTTTGTTGTGTCGCTTTTTCTGAAGTTACATGCGTTGTCAGCTCTGTAACTTTGTCGATAAGTTTGCGACCTGCTATGTCGACTAATAGTTTATAGTGCTCTAGAAAATCTGCTCCAATTATTGGTTGTGTAACATCGGCGATTATAAAATTCCATTTATAACATCGTTGTAGTCCTAAATTCAAGGTAAGCGTCTTCTCGCCGTAGGTCCTAATTTTAGTCCCATTTGCAGCGTATAGTGTGTATTGTTCATTTTGTAAAATTGAATATCTCTGTTGCTTGCTAATGACTGAGATATTTGCGCCCGTGTCAATCAAAAACTTCATACCACTTTTTCGGTCGGTAATGGTGAGGCGATTGGATGGGTGGATTGCACAGAGTTTCGCCGTTGTCTGTGCTCTTATTCGTTTCCCTGGTTCCGTACGTAAGTCATTGGTTTCCAACCGCATGGTTTAATGCAGTTCCTTGCATATTTTCCGAATCTTTCGTGGTAGTAACAAAATCGATTTGCTCCTCTATAGTTTGTTCTCGGCCTCATAATCGGGAATTGTTGACGTTTCTTGAAATGATTGTGCGTGTTGGGTCGATAGCCATATTGACCTTGCTGAATTGCGTCAATATCTATCTGTAATTTTGCTAGCTGGGTTAAAATGCATGCTGTATTGTTGTCGCTTGAAGTGTCGTTGCTAACAGCTGATATTTCGGTTACTTTTGAATTCATTATTATTTTGTCTGCAATTTGGCTCAGTTTGTCAATTTCCATGTCTTCCGTAACTGCTAGAACCGTAGTAACTGATGTTGGTAAAAGCCTGAACCATAGTAGTTTAATTGTTTCGTCACTGATTTTTCCTCTCCCGAGGACTCGCATTTGACGTAATAACTGCGAAGGTTTTTGATCACCGAGTTCTGTCTCTGATATTAATTTTTGAAACTGTCGCTGTTCTGTTTCTTCGTAACAATCAATTAAACGTTCCTTGATGTTTTTGTATTTATCTGTAGTCGGTGGTGAAGTGATTAGGTCACTAACTTGTAGTATTTCTTCCTTGGATAACTTTGCTATTACTGTACAGTATTTGTATTCGTCTCCTTGCTTCTGTGGTGCTAATATGGCTTCTAGTTGCGTGAACCATAATCTTGGTTGGTCTTTCCAAAATTCCGGAATGCGGGATAAAACCGAGGTGCCAGCAGCTACTTCAAGTGTTCCTTGCTGATTTATGTTCGCCTTGCACGGTGATTGCGCCATGTTTCTTGCTGCGTATTCGTTCGTCGGGGTCACCAATTTGCCATACTTCTTGGCAGTATATGACTAGGTATAAATGAGACAAAAGATGTAGTATAGTCTGGTTATAATTATCCAAAGGTGCATCTTATATACTAACGACTTCGTGTTGATAACAGATAGTAGAAACATTTAATAGATATTGAACGTGCGATAAAGAACATAAGATTGCGATGTAGATTGTAGATACAGCACGAAGATATCGTACTGTAACACTCCGCAAAAAAAGTTTTTTTTTTTAATTTTTTTGCGGATGGGAAATTATCCAATAACTTTCCCCGCTCTGGGCGGAGCGGAAGGGAGTGTCAGACTTCTACTGACTAAAACCCACCCATGTTCCTTCTATTGCCTTTTTTGTTCCGGGGCCGCGGTATTTCTTTCGAACAACCCGCTACCCCGGAAGTGGTACCCTTATGAGGTATAAAGGCTTTGTATATTTAGCGATCTAACAAAAGACCAATTGTATTTGTCCCTACAGTAAACTAAATACAACATAAAATCTAAAGATAAACATTTACACGTTTATAATAAAGTGCCTACAATACCCGTATTGTCATAAACGCGTACATTTCTAAATTATCTCAGAGACAAAACGTAATGACATCGTAAATTGTATCAAGTCACCTACGTGAGCATTTTCGTTGAGATCAACTTTAATATAATATGGGTGCGAAGACAGAGATGTTTTTATTGTGTGCCTGTGCTGCTTTGTCTAGCAACACAGTATTATATAGTTAATAAGATTATATAATCAAGACATACTCTAAGATGATTATGTAATTACATGTCTCTCGTAAAAGAAGAAATATTGAAAATGGCGTAAGAACATAGACTGATTAACAGTGTATAACATCATTTATAAAAAAAAGCGAACTATTAAGCCACAGTTTTTTTTTAATTAAATGACTTATGTGACAGAAATAGATACGTTTTTTTTTTTATTTCGAACACATACAAAATATGTGTCGAAACCATTTCGTTATTTCAGGCCACGCAGTCGTGGCGCCGTGGCTTAGTTGGTTAAAGCGCCTGTCTAGTAAACAGGAGATCGTGAGTTCGAATCTCGCCGGGGCCTTCGTTGTCTTTTTGCATTTATGTTGATCATAATTATTGTTTTTGTTAAAACGGTTATTCGAGGAAAGGTCGAGGCTACTTCAAAATAAAATCGTAATTAACTTCTTTTAAAACCTAATTATTTCAATTCCATTGTCACACGTTTTACAGTTTCTGAGATAACAATTTATGTAAACAAGACGATTTTACACAAACGCAACGCTACTGAAGTAAGCAAAAAATCCTAGAATTTCGTCTAATTTTATTTTGCGTCACGCGCAAACTTCACACACCCGGTGACTTCTGATGAGACAAAACAAAACATTACTGGATGGGAAATCATCAAATAACTTCTCCCGCTCTGGGCGAAGCGAGGGCGAGTGTCAGACTTTTACTGACTATAACCCACCCATGTTCCTTCTTTTACCTGTATGTTCCGGGGCCGCGGTATCTATTTCGAACAACCGCAAAACCCGGCGGTGGCCCTGTCAGGCGTATCATCACTTTACGGCGTACGTGGAATACGAACGCGCCGTCGAAACAATTCTGACAGCTGTCATTTTAATAAAGCTCTATGAAAAAGTATTAAAGCACTTTTAAAACCGCATTCATGCGGTATTCCCGAAGGCAGAATAACAGCTCCCCTGGCTAAATTCACCGGGATCTGACCTAATTCCAAACTTTGGAGCACATTCCGGTCAAATAATCCACTTTTAAAAATTTGCTTATAGGTTAGGTACATTTTCAACAAAATTCTTTTAACGATCCTGGAATATCTATGGCAATAAATTGAAGTAAGTATAGCCCCGATTTTTTACGACTCTCATATTTTTTATACAATCTGTTGATTTGCATCCTCGCCAAAATTTAGGAGGTGCTAATAAAAGTCATAAATAATCAATTAAAATTACGGTACCTGATCAATAATAATATACGGTGCTTTTATAATCTGTCTCTGTCTGTTTAAATTTAACAGTATTACAGTAATATCTCCACTTCAAAAGTACAGAATCACCTACAGAACAAACAGAACAGTGTGCGTGAGCGTCGGCGTATACGTAATGCGCGTAAAGCTACGAGCAGATCGTCCGAGTGTAGTGTACACTTACCGATTTCCGAAAATACGAAAAAAGTAAAAAAAAAACTACTTATTTTATTATCGATTCGGGTCGAGAATCATTAGCATAGTTACGTCCTTGAATTTGGCGAGGATGCAAAACAACACGCTGTATAACCGCTTTGGGATTTTATAGTTTTTGAAAAATCTGCTGGCTGAGCTAGCCATTGAGTTAATTTGTACCTTGCCCTAATGTCGTTTCGGTGTGCATTCAATTTTTTCCAATAAATTTGTACCTAGACTACTTTACGTAAATACTTGTACTTTAGACTAGCTGTGCCCTGCTGTTTCAACAACTGCTCAGCTTCTTCGAGTCGAGGCGTAATGTTATATAGCTTATAGTCTTCCTCGATAAATGGGCGAACTAACAATAACATTTTTTTCATTTGGAACCAGTAGTTTCTAAGATTTAATAGAGATTGTGACAGTTTGATGTTTTTCATAGTTCAAGTCTTGTCAAAGCAGTTGACCGTACTTACTTAATCTGTGCCAATAAGCTGCCATAATCATTTAATTTATCAATCAGGATATTTAACAATAGCTCATTCCATAAATTAATTATTATCCTCAACCAATTGTGTTTTATTAAGAACGATTTTACTTAACTAAATATGAAGGTTTTTTATTAAACGATGGAAGGAAAAAAGTGTATAATTTAAAACAATAACAATAGCTTTTAACGAGTACTAATTACTGTCTACACCATAGATTTAAAAAAAAAACTCTCAAAGTATTTGGTTCAAATCGTCACGTAATTTGTCCATCAATGTCACAATTATTAACCACAATGTCAACTTTTTTACTTGACAGAATAATTTTTTAAATTCCACATTAATTCTGAGGTCTATAGTTATTAATGCCCGCTAATATACATCGGTACGTTAATGCTTTTTTATGGCAAACATGCCATACATTTTACAGCTACTCCCAACTACGGAAAGCTAGAATCAACAGGAGGTACTATCAGAAAAGCGCCGAGATAATGAAGTTCGACGTAGACTTTTTTTATTGCGGATGGGAAATCATTAAATAACTTCCCCCGATCTGGGCGGAGCGGGAGGGAGTGTCAGACTAAACCCACCTATTTTCCTTCTTTTGTCCTTTATGTTCCGAGGCCGCGGTATCTCTTTCGAACAACCCGCAGCCCGTAACTCGACGTACGCGCGGTTCCAATAAACAAAAACGATTCGTTTTGTTTACGGATAGTAGTATTTTGACAGACGTCTCGTAGAAAATACTACTATGTATCCGTAAACAAAACGAATCGTTTTTATTTATTGGAACCGAGCGTTAGTTTTGAATAATCAATTTGACTGTCTTGAATCATTCAAAGAAATAAATCAGAAAAGAATCGCGTAGGTGTAATAAAAAGCATAATTTATATCACTCACATGGTCCGAGTCCGACAGTTGTCGTCGGGTTTTCCTAAATAGTATTTGGTAGCGTATAACGTTAAGGAGCTCCCTATGAAAAGACTTTGAAAATGTAAGTTTTTTAAATGGTAGGTACCTTAAAAAGGCAGCAATATATCCCAAAGCCCTGATGGATGCGGAAGGCTGAGGACAGGTTCGTTGTGGTGTTATATACCGTAGATTAGATACCGTTTGTGTCGTTCACACTGTCGTGTCTACTGCACTGTGTCTTATCCGTGTAAATATACCCGGGCTTGAAACTAGCAACGTTTTTTAAAAAAAGTTAATGAACAGATACCTCATGAGATTTTTGAAAAACGAAACACCACAGACTAGCTACAGTACTGTCTCGCCTTCTTTAAATCCATCCAAAGGTTGTCTTGAAAAGGTCGATTTAGCGTAAAGACAGCTCATTGTGTCCCCCTATTTTTAAGTTATTCTTGTATTTTGTATGGTGTACATAAAAGTTGAGAGGTGTCAAGGGACACCCGAATGGAACGAAGTTATTATTTATTATGTACAAAAAACCTGTATACACACAACAAAAATAATCGTCGCGACACCACACTGTTCAATGCGAAATAGAAAGACGAAACGAAAATATCTGGCTTGCTTTCTATCTGAGAGAGAGAGAGACAGACAGACAGAGATACACGCGCACGCCGCACAGCTTACAACTATAGCAAAAAGTGTCGTTATAACTTTTGGTTTTAATTTTTCGTCTAGCCTCGTTTCGCAACGCGTGATAAGGTATTTCGTTCCAAAACTTCGTTCCAATAAAGAATATTTTATCTATCTACCTGAAGGTCTCTGTCCCAGCGACCGCATGACAACTCCAAGCTCCGCCATCGTGATTGTGCCATCTTCATCTTTGTCAAACAGCATGAACGCCTCTTTGAATTCTGTTGATCAAATTGAAGAAAACACTTTAAAGCACTTTTTGGTGGTACATTTTATACCTGAAAAGCCGTTAATATAATCAATTAATTAAGTTTGTTGTTTAATTATCATACAGGTACCGTTTTGAAAACCACAACGGTAAAGCCTAAGGCTCTGCACAAACGTGCAAGCTACTAAAACCTATAATAGTTGCTGTGTCCTGTAGCGGCTAACTTCATACTGGTCATATATAAATTAGTAGCTTGTGTCCGACAAAAAACACAAAAGTGTCCACGTTTATGCAGCGCCTTACTACAATGACATTATACCAACGAAACGACTTTAGAGCAAAACAATTAAATGACAACTTATACCAAAAAATCGCGTATCATAATATAAATAGACGTCCTGACTGTGGTCAACTTCAGCGGAGATTAGCCATCGGCGCGGGAGATATTATAGTGCACAAGTGTATGCGCAGACACAGGTGCACTCTCTGTTCCCTCACTCTCATTGACCGATGGGACGGCAATCCAATACGACCGGAGATAGATCAGGCGCAGGACCAACGGGTCATCGTGCTTTCTTAAGCACGGGGGTATCCTACCGCCAACATCCAAACTCCGGGCTGCTACTGTGAAATTCCTAATGGTAAAATCCAACATCATCTTTTACCAGACCAGAGAATGAAACCCAGGACTCCGTGCTCAGATGTCGACCGCTAGACAACGGAGCAGTTGTATCATAATAGGCAAAACTGTATTACGATACGCGCGCGATATGATGTATAGCGACAGTTAGTACGGGTAGCGACAGCTTTTGATTAAAATTACGAGTTTTTGGTATAAGTTGGTAAAAGTTGATGAAAATGGTAACAATCAGCAATGTTGCCATCAAAGCGTTTTCATAGAGTAAGTAACATTGAATCCAGTTGTGACGTTGCTGTCTGTCATAGCGAACTGACGGCTTTACTGCTGGGCAGTTGCAGTTGCGGTCAACTTTGGAATTGTACAGTCAACTAAAGAGATAAGTAACCAAGGTTGTCAGATATTTTTTCATGTCAGTTTTTTTTTCTTAGAAACTGATGGAAGTGTTTAACTCAAATTTCATTTGTTCAATGAACTCTTTGTTTTCAATCAAATGAATTGTTTTTTTTTCTTTTTTAATGTTGTGTGCACTTAGTGACATGTGTAAAATAAACTAAATTTCTTTTTTCTTCTTTCTTAATTTAACTTAATGCGAAAACCTTCATGGATTTTAAGAAATTTGTGTTGGTGTATCTAAAATGTCTGGTTTATTATCTCCTTTGCTGATTTGTAAATTTAAGTAATTAAGAAGATACATAGAACATAGATTTTTACCTGCAACTTGTTCTTCCGTGAGGCCATATTCGGACTGAAAAAGAAATAAAATCAAATTAGTATTCTACAATACAAGCTTTGTTTTGGTTGATTTATACCTTAGAAGCAACAGTGGTGGCCCAACACGAGAGATGAGACTTAAATCTTATCAGTGGCATTGTTATAAGTCGCTTGATTATGTGTAGGTATATCAGGGATGGTTAACAGCCGCGATCGACCGGTCGATCGCGGCTGTTACAATAGTCTAGTCGATCGCGGCAAGGCTAACAAAATTAATACGTCTATCCGATGCGCAACGTGACCACGTATCATATTGTGATTTTTTATATAAAAAAAAAAACAAAAAAAAATCTACATAATGGTATTGATATTGTACTATACAGTTTCATTTTAAATTTTAAGAAGTATTTCATTGGTAGGTAGCTCAGGGGTTCGCACGTAAAAAGTAGATCTTGGGTCTATTCAAGTTGGCCACCCCTGATGTATATCATGAAGTGGATATAGAGATGTACGCTGCACGGGACACTTTCTTTCATTTTTGCGTGGTTAATGCTACAATAGGTTAACCTCGTGTCAGAGCTTTTATGTTGCCCATGAAACTCTGACTCGCCTTTACATGCCGTCGAGATATATCTCTCAGGTCTCTGTGATAGTATGTGATAATGGTCTTGGCATCAAACTTGAGGTCTATGACTAAGCAGTGTTACCGTCACACTACTAGACTATCACTGCTGATACTAGGTTATGGTAACATTTAGTTCCCTTCAAAATGGTAGAGCTGAATGGGGCTGATATATGCGTCATGTTCGTGAACTGGCGCTGTCAGTCG
Organism: Ochropleura plecta; assembly: GCA_905475445.1. Lineage (NCBI taxonomy): Eukaryota > Metazoa > Arthropoda > Insecta > Lepidoptera > Noctuidae > Ochropleura > Ochropleura plecta. The sequence continues at coordinate 4,281,302 of FR997735.1, forward strand.
TGATTAGTCATTTCTTAGCCGCCACGGTTTGTTTTAATAAATTAATTCATCTATTCAATTCTTGTTTTTGCTTTTACTTGGAACGCTCTTAATATCTTCGTTTTTCTACATCGTTCTATATCTATAACGTATGTAAAATCTCAACATGAATGATGTATCCATGATTTTGCAAAAATATTATGATTTAAAAGAATGTCCATGAAGTTTCTTGCATTCTTCTCCATAGAAATCTACGCTTTGGAATGGGCAACTACAGTACTTTCGCACTTGTATCTTTTTTGTTTTTATGACATTCAAAAGTGCCTGTATGGTCTAATTGAAATAAATGCTTTGAATTTAATTTAGTCATTTGATTTAAATTAATCATTCAATGTAATACAGAGTGAATATTGTCTTTCACGGCCACAGATAGATATTTGAATATGTGATTTACCATAACTGTCTTAAATCAGAATTTCAGTCATAAATTTCATTCCAGTGAGGGAAAGAGACAGAGCTATGTAGGTTGTCTAGCACCATCTCCTTCCCACTCTGGAACATTATTATTAAAACAGAAAAAAGTTTGGTAGCAGACTTGCAACGACGCGAACAATATGGCATCTTCAGTCAAGTTTTAATAAGGGTTAATCTTGCTTGGCCTATGTTTTATAATATAATCAAACTTTTACGTACAGACACTTGTCGAATCGCCAGGTCACTGGTAAGCCTCCTCAGTCTTCTATATTCTTTGTTATAATTGTCATCAGCGGGCTTAGCAGCCGCCATTTTGAATTTCTTTCTATAGTTTATGAAGTGCGATTAAAAGAATTTAAACAAAGGACATTTTTCCGATGGTACTGCCTTTCGAATTGACAGTCCATCAACATTCATAGTGTTAGTATTTTTATCATAATTTACGTTGTAAGTGACAAGAATGTTCTAATATGAAACAATGGATTCGCAATTCCCTTCAATATTCTTTGGATTGTAATTGAAGTATATTAAGCAATAAGGGTGTTTGTTCATGTATCAGAAATGTGTGAGCATACCATCCGATTGTAAGGTAAGTATGTACAATTTTACGGTCAGTTCAGCATTTGGTTTTAGTTTTAGAACAAAATCGTGAGGTTATTAATATGTTAGTTTACTATAGAAAATTTTGGACCATTTGAATGTTTTCCCGATAAGTTAAAACTTTTTCCGAAGTATCAAATCTTAGGAAAAGTAGTTTTTGCTTTATTTTTTCGTCGAAAAATAGTTTTTATCTTTTGTTCCGAAGTAGATTTATTTCGTAAAATAATATGTTTCTTCAGGTACTAACGTAACTAAGTATACGTATAGTTAAACTAGCAACCTAAAAAATATAGTATTTTTCCTTTCAGAAAAACCCGAAGCCACGATTCTATGTTCCATTTTGATATGCAGAAGAGAAATCCGATTTAAGCGGTAAAGAAAACTATTCTAGCAAACATACGATCTACAGCAGTGCGAGTATTACCCTGAATATTATGTGGGAAAAAGAATTTTCTAGGTATTATTTGGAGCGCCATCTTCAATTTATACCAAAAGCCTTAAATCCATCATAAAACTATAGGTGCTCTGTGGCTTTATGATGTGCAAAACTCTCCTGCTGATATTTTTTTTAACGATCTTACATCTTTGATGTTTCTGCGACAACCATATTTATTGGCTCATAGATATGAATTAAATCATATACCTAAGTAAGTCATCGTATTTTTTCTGTCCTTGTCCCATTATAGTTAGGGTCGGCCCAACACGTTTTCTTCGGCAGACGTCTAGGGTTGCCAACTTTTTTTACAAGAAATAAAGTATATTCAGGTCTGTGAAGAATATTTAACAGTATTCTAGAAAAATGAACAGTATTTTATTTATTTATTGTTTTAAATACATATTTTTTAGAACTTCTCGCACAACTTACCAATATACAATCTTTTTATAAAAACTTCATACGCCTCACCACATTTATAAGAGTAATTAAAATAAATGAAGAGCTCATTTTTATCAAATTAATAGATGCTCTATTTTTATCCTCCCGCCACTTAACATTCATTACTGAAAAAAAGGCTTTCAGTAACTGCAGTATCAGAAAATGTGTTTGCATGCTGAAAACAGTATTTTGTATACTTTATTTTTGTTCAACAGTAAAAAGTAAAATTTAGTGAAAAACAGTACTGTTGAAAACAGTATAGTTGGCAACCCTACAGACGTCACGCAATCATTTACTCCTTTCTCTTTTATATCAATCCTTACACAATCCATCCATATTTTCTTCTTCCTTTTTATCCATTCTTTTAGTCACATGCGCTTCGTCCCTCATCATTACATGTCCATACCAAGATAAACGATTCCCTTTAATTATTTTTGTAACAGGCGCATCTTCCTCCAACATACAGATACATAATACTCATTCCTTACTTTTTCCAGAAAAAAAAACAAGTTTTTATATTTTAGTTTTTGTTTTTTCCTGTTCACCCGTGGTTATGGCGTGTGCAACTGCGCCGTAATATCGGAAATTCAAAATAAATAGTAAACAAAGTTAATATCCCGTTTTAAATGTTATAAATATAGGTAGTATACTAGCTTTTTCGCGCGGCTTCGCTCGCGTTAAATTCGGGGTAATACAGTTCCCCTTGCGCCTTTTTGATTTGTAATAGCAACGCTAAGTTTTCCCTTTTATTCCCTCTTTCTCCCTTACATCCCACTTTTTTTTTAAATTAGCCTATGTCCGTCTCCTGGTTCCCAACTATCTCTGTACCAAAATTCATCAAAATCGGTTTAGCCATTAAAGCGTGAAGAGGTAACAAACAAACAAACTCACTTTCGCTTTTATAATATTAGTAAGGAGTCCATTCTAAATTTCTTATCATACTATGCTCACCTACAGCTTCTCTTTTCAACGAATGAATAGTCGTGATGATACTTCCTACATATCTATTTATTTTTGAGCATCACTGACGTTTGTCATCAAACAGCATTATTTTTATCCAAGGTTTTGTCACATGTACTACATAGATATGTTTATCTATTTTATTTTACTCTTAATGTGTTTGAAAAACCTTCGAGAAAGTAATTCGGAATATATTATCTACTTTCATTGAGATCAAAATAGAAAAGTATGTGACAAATAACAATTTTATTTGGGTTTGAAAAAGATCGGTAAATGTAGAAACCTATTTGAAAATTAAAAATTATCGTGAAATTATCGAATTCAGAACGTTCATCAATTGTTTTTTTCTATCTCCCATGGGTAAAAGTAGACCATCATCTGCCTAGCCTTTTCCCAACTATGTTGGGGTCGGCTTCCAGTCTAACCGGATGCAGCTGAATATCAGTATTTTACATGGAGCGACTGCCTATCTGACCTCCACAACCCAGTTAATACTGGGTAATACGATACCCCTTGGTAAGACTGGTTGTCAGACTTTCGGAACACTGACTACCTGTAACGACTGTCAAAGATCTACAAATGACAGCCGGGACCAACGGCTTAACGTGCTTTCCGAGGCACGGAGGAAACTCGGTATGTAACGGGTGGTCACCCATCCACAGACCAACCTAGGCAAGCGCGGCTTAACCTAAAGATCGACTCGAGCGGCTACTATTTATTTAGCCACGAGCTCCTCCGGGTAAAAGTAGACCATTATTTGCAAACATACTAACATAGTCTAAATTTTTTTCGGTTTATTATTTAAAGAAAACTTTTATCTAATTAAAACTCTCTTATGTCCTGGTTGCGTTTTCAAACATTTAAACTCACATACACAAACAGCCAGACCTGAAACAACTACATGCCGGCCATTCAAATACTTATTCCGTGAGGGAACGAACCCGCGACATGCAGCGCAGCAGCCAATCGCTCAATCACTACGCCAACCGTGTCGTTGAATTGAATGTAAGACAACTGCAAATACAAAATGTGGCTGATTGACTTTAGATTAAAAATTAAAGAAAACCACCAGAGCATAATATAGAATACAGAATAAAATAAGCATATAATTTGTTGTGAAAATTCTCGATCGATAACCTACACAGACTAGTTCTATCTTACAACTTGACTAACCAATCCAATCTTTGAGACCTTACAAGTACTTTGATGATCAAGTCTCTGATAAGAGAAATATGTATAGTGTATACATTCAAATATTAGAAACTTAATACAATAACACAACACGATTAGAAATACATAAAGAATGTCATTGATAATATAATAAGAAATACATAACGAATGTCATTGATAATATAATAAGAAATACATAACGAATGTCATTGAAAATATAATTAGTCACATCAAACGACATTTAAAAAGAAATCTATTTACGAAATCTAAAACTTTTATTCGCACTTCACATTTGAATAATTAACTTTATTGAATAAAAATAGCACAAAAACACGACTGCCTTTCAAAAACTGCACGTAAACAAAGGAAACACGCGAACAACACATTCTTATTTTGAATTTTGTTTTTTTTTATCACAAACACGACAAGGTTTTTTTTTAGTTTCACTTCAAAATAACTATTGGCACAGACACGTTTATTTTTACTTCAAATATTTTTGTCATTTTTATTAAAGACGTTTTTATTTATCAATTAAGGGTTATTTATTTTTAAAAACGTTTAATGTTATCGTACTGGCGATAATACGCGCGACGCGACATTGTCAGCTCGGATATTAGTAGAATTCTATATTTAAATTACTTTTCACTTATTGCTCTAGGTGTGTTCTACAATGGCGACGGAAAATTGTTAATGCAAGTAAGCGCCAATTACTTTTAACACTCAATGTTGAACTAATTCAATGTTGAGTTATCCAATAAAATGACCGTGAAATAACTATATTTTTAGACATTTGAAACTGTTTAAACAGTGGAGCAGGTGAAAAGTATCCGATCGTACCTAACTGTGAAACGTTTTGGCTTGTTTGAGTTTATTTAAAATTATTTTATTTTCCAGTGAAGTGATTTCTGCGTTTAGTCTATAGGTTTTTTTTTAGAATTAGGTATAATATTATATAAGCTCTACTTATTCTATTATTTATACAACTTTTTTTCATATTTGCGGTCGATGTCGTCATCATCTGCCTAGCCTAGCTTCCAGTCTAACTGAATGCGGCTAAATACCAGTATTTTACGTGGAGCGACTGCCTATCTGACCTCCACAGCCCAGTAACTACTGGGCAATACGATACTCTTTGGTAAGACTTTCGGAGCACTGACTATCTAGAACGATTGTCAAAGATCTACAAATGACAACCAAGACCAACAGCTTAACGTGTTTTCCGAGGCATGGGGGAAACTCGGTAGGTATGTAACGAGTGGTCAGCCATCCACATACCAACCTAGGCAAGCGCAGTTTAACCTAATGATTAACCCCAGCGCTTGCTATATTTTAGTCACGAGCTGATCAATTTGCGGTCAATGTAGAACAAATAAATATCATTCCGTCATCTTGGCACAACCCGTGTCATTTGCAACGCGAAACACTTTTTGTCGGGAAAATTATCGACTCATCAACGTGTGACGTAATAAGACCGAGTAATACTGCTGTGCTTAAATACACTTTATTTCTACTACAGTAAGAATCACTTTCTTATAATGGTTGTAAAACCCACGAGGCATACCATTTGACATGATTTTTCCTCAAGTGTTTAACAAGGATGAAGTAGCGACATCTGTTGTAAGAATTTACAACTTTTTAAAAGATCATTTTTTAACGTAAATGTTTTCAAATGATCGCAGATAATTATTTTAATTTATTAGAAGATTTGAGTTCTACTTTTACTAAAATATTGATTCATAAAACTACTCTCGGAGCTCTTGGCTAAATAATAGCTGCCGCTTGGTTCGATCTTTGGATTAAGCCCCTCTTGCTTAGGTTGGTCTAAAGATGGGTGACCACAGTTACATACCTTACATAGAGATGATTTCTCCGTGTTTCGAAAAACTCGGTAAGCTGCTTGGTCCCAGCTGTCTTTTGTAGACCTTTGACTGTCGTGACAGATAGTCAGTATCCTGAAAGTCTGATAACCAGTCTTACCAAAGGGTATCGTAATAACCAGTAGTCAGAGTCGGGGTGATAAGCAGTCGCTCCATGTAAAATACAAGTATTCAACTGTAGTCGGTTAGACTGGAAGCCGACCCAACAAAGTCGGGAAAAGGCTAGGTCTGCGTAAAACACTAAGAAAACTAAGAATTAAGTATCTATCCAAGTAAAATTGCAAGCTAGCAAGTTTAGAAGAATTGATAAACACTTTTTTTAAGTCGGTAAATAAATAAAATTCAGATGAAACTAACGCCTACACAATATCGCTGAGCAAAAACAATTACCACAAAATTAAAGTATTTTAGGTAGGCGCCAGGCGTTTCAGAAAAACATTTAAACTGCTATCCGGAAAACACTTTATAATAAACTAGCTTTTGCGCGCGGCTTCGCTCGCGTTAAATTCGGTAGCGCCTTATTGATTTGTAATAGCAACGCTAAGTTTTCCCGTTTCTTCCCTCTTTCTCCCTCATATCCCACTCATTTTAAAAAAATAATAGCCTATGTCCGTCTCCTGGTTCCCAACTATCTCTGTACCAAAATTCATCAAAATCGGTTTAGCCATTAAAGCGTGAAGAGGTAACAAACAAACAAACAAACTCACTTTCGCTTTTATAATATTAGTAAGGATAGTAAGGATACTAGTAAGGAAGTAAGGATCACTCATAAAGAAAAAGTTTCTTAGAATATTTCCTTTTTTATATTATAGAACGGCTACCCAGTGACGAATTAGATGGCCGTTGCGAAAATATAGGTTTTCACATCATGTAAATCTAAATTAGAGCAAATCAAACTGTTCTACAGGGCAGTAATTTTAACTGCACTTAATTGTAAGTATTATTGCCTGCTGGACAGTAATGCGATTTGAATTTGGAACCTCAATAAAAAAAATGGGATACCAAAGAGTAATGTCAGGTCAGTACAACCGTTGATAGGCTTTAGTAATGCTTGCCTCTGCGGTATTGTTGGTACGGCGGGCATAATAGTATTTCAAAATCTAATTGGTTTAATTTTTCCTCGCAGTAGGTGTTAAAAGTAGACTATGCTCTTCAAGGATCAAGATACCAGTCTTAGTTCTCTTGCTCGGCTCAGTAGTTTGCTTAGAGCTCTCTCGTTACGCTTAAGGCTCACTACGTTACGGTTTTAAAAATAGCATACCTACTCTACTATAACCTAATAAAACTGCAGCTACAGACTTGCACCCAGTTAATTAATTTATTTTTATTTAAAAAAAAAACGTTGCCCCACACTAGGATTTCTCCTGTATCATGGGTGCCTTTACAAACATTTAAAGTCACATGCACAAACCACCAGACCCGGAACAACTATCTGTAGGCCATACAAATGCCATAGCCAATGGCCAATGGCCATATAAAGGCCATAGGGTCGACCCTATCTAATGGGACTTTCACTTAACATGAAAATAAGAGCGAACTATTAGGTAGATACATATTTCACTGTGAGAACTTCTACTTCTATATGAAAGGTTTGGAAAATTGCAACCGATGCTAACCTAACATAAAAGCTATTGATGTCTTTTTAGGTGCGGATGGTAACTCATCAAAGAACTATCTTCGCTCTGGGCGGAGTGGGGGGCGGGGTGTTAGTCTTTTACTAACTTAAACACGACCACCAAGTTCCTTCTTTTGCCCTTATTTGGTCGCGGTATCTCTTTCGAACAACCCGCAACCCTGGCAGGTAGCCCTGGCAGGCCCCTCTGCTTTGCTGACATCTCTTTAAAGCGCGCGTGGAACACGAACGCGCCGCCGACACGGCCTGTCGTCTGTTCCGCCACTTCTTCTTCCCAGCTAAAACACTAGGAAGTGGCGAAGGGCAGGGCGTTTTTGTGCGACTGTCTCTTGTAATGTGACGTTCAAAAAGTGCTGATTATCAGCCTAATTTGAATAAATGACTTTTGATTTTGATTTTGTCTGAGCTTGCTATCGACACCCTTGGAGAGGTTATATCTTTTTTTTTTTTATAAAACTTATTCCTCATAATTATTCTCTAAAATTACTTCACTTTGTCAAAATTATATAAAAGAAAGAGATGACATTTTAGACAATAAATTACCGTTAGCAAAGGCGTACGTTTTTATTATTTGGGTCGTAAAAGTTCTAAACTGTCGCGGCTTACGCATTGTATTTTTGATACATTTTTAATGAGGTATGCGAATAAAAATTTCATGAGCTATAGTTAACATGACCAAGGCAAATACCACCCACTTCATTGGAAAAAATAAGACTAGATGTAGCCCGTGGGTTTACTCAAATTATCGGAAAAATAGCGAAACTAGTATAATTATAATCTAAATCTTATTTACCAATTACTGACAACAAATTTCTATGAGCCGTTAAGAACTAGATAGTATTTCGTTAACTATGACAAAAAATGGCTTGATAGTCAACTCATCGCACTAACCATAGAATCAAAAAATTGTGTAGTGCACAATAGTACGGATAACCATAGGTGCGCTCTCTTTTGTGAATCTGACTGGACCGGAAAGATTTATTATATTAGGCACAGATACAAAGGGAAACGTGAATTCCGAGGCACAACACACATCCTCAATAACATCAGCCTACAGCAGTCCACTGTTAGAAATAGACCTCTGCAATCGCTTGCACTTTTTCGGCAACTCTCATCCAGTTGCTCCCTGCACCCTACGTATTTCGTCGCTCACCAACCATTTTTTTTTACGGATGGGAAATAATCACAGCAATCATGCCAGACTTGTACTGACTAAAACCCACCCATGTTCCTTTTTTTGCCCTTTATCTTCCGGGGTCACGGTATCTCTTTCGAACAACCTGCAACTTCGGCAGGCGGTAGCCCTGGCAGGCCCCTTTGCGCTCACCTAGTCTGAGGCCTCAAACCTTACTGTTGCCGGTTGGCGGTCTCCACTCAAGAACACGTCTACCCCACACGGTTTTACGGTTTATATGGCTACCCACTACCACTTCAGCTTATTGATTTTGTGACCCATATCGATATTTGAGACGGTTCTCTGTCGGATTACATCGTTTCGGATAACATCGAACAGCTACCCTACCATGACGTCTTAAAGCAGAACTAATTCCACCGAGGGAAAGAGACAGAGCTATACAGGGTGTCTAGCACCATCTCTTTCCCTCTTCCCCTCCCTGCTTTAAGACGTCATGGTAGGCCTACAGACCTCTAAACTCAGAAAGTCCGAAACATCCAAAATTTTACATGTATTTGTGAATAAGCGTAACTAGAATGACATTCACGCACTATACGTAAAGGATGATCGTTAATTTTATTTTCAATTATGTGGAATTTTGAATTAAAGACATTTTTTAGTGTCGCGGTATAGCAGCTGCTGGATAATTTTAAATGACACGTTTTTGTCTCTATCACAGAATAAATAATAAGTTTTTTTGAAGGGTTGACCTCTGAAAACCAGCGCTGTGCTGTGAGCTCTCATAGCAGAGCATTATGCTGAGTGTTGAACTACTTGTCGTAATCATGGCGTGCAAACTATCTATTATTTGTGATGTATTTTTGTTTAATGTTTATTATTTTTAAAGGTCGTTTAATCATCGTGACTAAGAAATATTTTTTCTTTCATTTCAATTTTAATAGTACTACAGTACTGTAATCGTCCATTACAGCAAAATCAAACAAACACAAGTCGAAATCGTAGGCATTTCTTTTTCGTTTTTCATTTGTGGAATCATCAAATTCATTTGGGGAAACTCCTTAGGAGGAGTGATTTGATGATTCCCCAAATGTGGGCGGGACGGAAGAGAGTGTCAGACCTGTTACCGACTAAACCCCATCCATGTTCCTTCTTTTGCCATTCGTGTTCCGGGGCCGCGGTATCTCTTTTAGACAACCCGCAACTCCGGCAAGCAGAGGCCCTGGCAGGCCCGTTTGCGCGGTCTACCCTACACCTTAAACAGACACTACGCAAAATACAGCTATATAGCCAGTGAAGCTGGTAGTGAACGCCAATGAAGTTAAGAAACAAATGGTGATGACAAGCATGTTTTGTTTTATTCTGTCGCTTAGTGTCAGGCTGTATGTTGAACATAATACGATGACCGATCACGTAAGCTTGACAGAATTTTAATCTGGAAGTGATTATTTATTATCGCTTTTGTCGTCTAAGCGACCGACACACCACTCGTACAGGGCAACCGATGATACTAATTATACATATTTATATTTCTAAAATGACTGTTGCCACAAACTAGGAATTTCACAATTATTTGTTCCGTGTGGATATCGAACCCGCAACACGCAGCGCAGTCGATCGCTCAGTCACTGCGCCAACCATGTCGTCATATTTCAAATTATTATTAAGTTTAGAGGGTGGTATTGAATATAACTCAGAAAAGCCATATCTGTTATAGTAGAGATTCCTCCGGGGCTCAAAAACACGATTAGTCGTTGGAGTCTCGATGTCTTAAGTATAGCTATCATCCTTCTTAGGACTGATGTCCCTCCGGTCTACCCGAGCCTTATTATTGAGCCAACGGCCTTCAGACACTCATATCTCTTGTCTATTGTCACTCTTGTCTATGTAAGTTTGTGTGGGCGAACATCGCTCATGTGAAGCGCCCTAAAATAACACTGTTGAAGTATATACGACCACCACTGTCATTTTAACGGGCCTTATTTCATAAATATTGCGGAAAAACAAGATGGTATTTTTGGGAGTCCCACCTGGCCAAGTATTTGTAGGTTTGTAGTGCCCTTCATGAAAAATATTACAACAAGCTGGCGCCCGCGGCACGTCCACGTGATGATCGAAAAAAAAAGTATCGTATGTGTTATTTCAGACTATAATCTAACTCTGTGCCAAATTTCATTAAGATCCGATCAGCCGTTTAGACGTGAAATAGTAACAAACGTCCTTACATCCATCCATCATTATACAAGTAGGATTCTTTTTACAATTTCATCTACTGATATCCACCAAAGTGTCGCTCATGTCAATCTTGAGATTAAGCCGCGTTAACTGGATAGTTCGTGGTTGGACGACTTGTCGAGAGCCCACCGTACTTCGGAAAGCGCGTTAAGCTAAGATCTACAAATGCTGTCATTTGTAGATCTTTGACAGTCGTTACAGGTCATTTGCACCGAACAGTATCGTATTACTCAGTTAATAACTGGGTTGTGGAGGTCAGATCTATATAAATGTGGAGGTCATCAATGGATTTGATTTGTGTTACGTTCTGGAATAATATTTAGCTTGACAATGAATTGCAAAAAAACTTGAATATCAAGGACTACCCTGGCGCCTCCTCAATATGGAAAGTTCAAAGTCCACACAAAAAAGATACTATTTTTTTTAAAGAAAAATATCATAACTCAAATTGTATTACACAGAATGGCAACTAAAGTATTAATTTCTTGAATTTATTTATAAATAACAAAAATTTAAACTTCCGTTTTACATTTAGAAATTAAACCAATTTGACATTTACGATGTCTACGAAAACTATGGCAGTGAGAGAGTCATAAAATAGTTGTCAATTTATTTATAAAAATAATATTTAAAATTAAAATTTCATCCATAAACTACATTTTTAATGGAATTATTGACGTCACCCAAACATTTAAAACGGTTGGACAGTATGTGCACTAAACAGGTTTATTATAGAAGGTCATTGTCAGCATTAAAGCCACTAAATGGCTCAGAAGGGCCAGTCAGGGCACCTCCTGCTAGGGTTGTGAGTTGTTCGAAAGAGTTCGGAACATAAAGGGCAAAAGAACGAACATGGGTGGGTTTAAGTCAGTAGAAGTCTAACTCCCCCCCGCTCCGCCAGGGTGAAGTTATTTGATAATTTTCCATCCTCAAAAAAGTAAGTCAGACTCAGTAAATGATTATCTTAAAGCAACTGCGAAGGACTGGCTAATTAAGGCTCTCAATTATTAATTCTTCTGCATTTTTATTTAGGGTCGCCATAGCATGTCTTCTTCTTCCGTTTTCTATTACTCAATCATCTCAGCAGTAACCTGCTTTTGAGTTATTTCATCCTTCTCACAGTCCATTTATAATTTTCTTGGTCTTCCTCAACTCTCATAGTTTGAGTAAATCAATGTCTTTAAAGCAAGCATGCACCACCCTAGGCCACACCATTACATCACATGAAGCGGATTGCGGGCACACGTAAGTAATAAGTTTAATTATCCAAAAAAGCAAAACTAATCTACATTGTCGGTCAGCCACAAAATAATCAGCGCTTGTATCTTGTAGCTCGGGAGAGCGAATATTATAAATTAGCTGGCACCAGCGGCTTCGCCCGCGTGATATCGAAAAAAAAGTGTCCTATGTGTTATTCCAGATTATAATCTACCTCTGTGCCAATTTTCATCAAGATCCGTTTAGCCGTTTTGATGTGAAAGAGTAACAAACATCCATACATCCTCACAAACTTTCACATTTATAATATTAGTAGGAAAATACATATTTTAAAACATATAAATATAACAATAACAACAGGATTTGAAGTAAACGTAAAATAGTTTCTGGATACAAAATAAAAAGCAGCTCTCCTAATTTCTGGATACGCCTATTTAAGCCTATTTAGTAAATAAAAAAAAAACAATCATAAACTCCGCTGAAGCTCTGCGACTCCGCCGATTAGTGCTGTTTTTTTCACAAGCAAGGTATTTCAGGAATAGGCCTTCTGTGTTTTCCCGGCAATATGTCATCAGGGAAATAATATAACGCCAGCCTATAATGAAAGATAAATGTTGCAATAACACTTATTGGCACGTGTTCTCTTTAGTTTATTTGTGAAATCTCTAGTAGAAATACCACTGAAACCAAATATTGGAATAGAAAATGTATGGTATTCTTTTACGCATGTGTTTAAGATTATTGGTATTCATTTAGAAGGCTTGTTGCCTGAAGGATCTTTTCCTGTATCCATTGATGGAAATTTTATCACTTTTGATTCCATTTTAAATTTCAACGTTCATTGCGCCGTGTGTCTGTGTAACCTAACTATGACAGCTGTCAACAACGCAATGAATATCTTTGAGCTGTCAAAGTCGAAACTACTGCGACTAAGATTGTACCTCGAGGTACGTAGTCCACAACGAAATTAGACTAATTGCGATGAATTTATTAGTTAATAAAGCCCTGAAAAATACAACGAACGTGACTATTGTACGGTTTTACCGACAGCTACCTAATAATTCTTTGTCAGTTTTTAAAAGAAATTTAAAGTTTCATTAATACCGTGTAAATTATGGTTTTGAGAACTAATAACATGTTAATAAGGCCGATGTACAGACATAACATAGATAACAAAACACTACGAAATAACATAAAATACTCCGCCGAACGTTTTCCGTCAGCCGCGGTGACGGGTTAACCGAAAACATAAAATAAAATAAAATTATGTATTAAATATATTTATTGGAGCTATAAACACCTGTGAAACAAATATTATTCGAATATGAAGATCACTGTATCTCTTCGTGAGCTCTTTCAGAATTAATCGGTATGTATTTTGTTCAAAAGTTTTGATTTTTTACTTAGACAATTTAATAATTTAGACTTTAGACCTGACAGTCTCGCCTTTCAAGGAAAAACAAACGAATATAAAAAGTATATTTGAAAAACCTACATACAAAGAATTGCATCATGTGTGTGATCGCTTGAAAATATTTATCATCAAAATTTGTGCCCCTACAACGGGCTTATAAGGTATTCAATTTAAGCCCGTTCCGACGCTTTGTCTTAGATTATATTTAACTAGCTGTGCCCCAGCATGAGTTGCAATGCACCTTTTACTACTGTACCTGACCTATTTACCCTACCTGCCTACTTTCCTAACTTCCTACCTTACCTGCCTGACTATCAAACTGAACGTTGTCAAACGTTGTTTCAAAATGCTCAATTAACTTTTTTTTTTCGAATGTTTTAATATGTATTCTACTATTCGGCACGGAGAGAAATCCAGCAAATAAAAACCCATAAAAATCGTTCGTTTTGTATTATCAAGGTGATCTTCCAAGATCATTCTAGGACAAAAATTAAATGTTAAAATTCTACCTGGCCTGAAAAACCCGAAAGTTTTAAACAAAAGCGGCATAGAAAATAATGGGTACTAAGATTTAAGTAACGAAACGGGTCGAGTATTATAATATAAATACGGATGTCAAAACTCACGCTTCGTAAGGCTCAAAAATCAACGAAACGTTGAACAAACATGTTCTGGGCAACCTTTTCTTATTTCTATAATGGACCTGTCAAATTAAAAATATGTTTTTCCAAAGTCAACAAACGCAAGAAAAATACAAAAGAGTTTCTCACAAAATCAAAATTCAATGCGAATAACAAAAACAAAAACGAAACGAAAAAATACGATTCTCACAAAAAACATTCGATGATCCGATCACAGGCGATTACGCGAGCTGTATCGCGGAATCACAGGTTAGAGGGAGACATTCAATAGGATAATTTCTGAAGCCAAACAGAGACAGCTGTCAAAGTTTCCCGCGATAAGGCTTGCTTTTATTTTATGAGGCAGTATGTTACTTTAGCTAGTTTGTTTTGGTAGGGTTTTGTTCGTAAAAATAAGGTAATGATCGTTTATGGAATACTTATGGTGAATATCTGAACACATTGCTTATTTTTTGTTTTAAGGAAAACTAACTCGAGTGTGTCTGAAAAATCAGTTTCTGAGGTTTCAACGGCGGTGAATCGAACCAAGTCATGATATTTTTAGTGATGGCAACATTGGGCAATATTCTAACCAGATTCAGTATTTCACATGGAATGGCTGCCAATCTTACCTCCGCGACCAGTTAGTACTAGGTAAAACTGGTTGTCAGATCTTCGGGCCACTTACTACCTGTAACGTTAGCCTAAGATCTTGAAATATCAGCCTGGGCTCAACGGTTAAACGCTTGGTGGTGTCAACCATTCAGAGACCAACCCATCGTGGCTTAACCTAAACATGATGATGAAAATTACCTACACAAAAACAAGTGAATTCTACCTGACATTTCTTTTTCCACTGGGCCACCATAGACAAAAAAAATGCATAAAATACTTACCAGATTGATAGTGACAATCAGCTCATACTGCTGATGCTTGTGGCCTTTCTTCTTCTTGCCCTGAGGAGTTTTGACAGCCGCTGCTGCCGCCGCCTGCTTCGGAGGCGCGGTCTTCGCTGCCCCTTTCTGTGCTGATGGTTTCACCGGGGTTTTTGGGCCACCTTTTAAAAGAAGAGAAGATTTCTTTGATTGGACATTCGATATTATTTTGTTTTTAATTGACTTCAAAGAAGGAGGATCTATGTTGGACCGTTTTTTTTAATATCTGTTATTCGATAACTCCGCCAACTGTAGATCGATTTTCATTATTCTTTTTTTGTTTGAAAGGGTATACTTCCGAATAGGTCCTATATTAATTTTATTTATATTGCTTGGGTAGTTTTTGAGTTAGTTATCGTCATAAATGTATATGGACGATCTGTTAAAATCTTTTAGTAACAAAAGAAAATGGATAATCAGTCACTTGAGATATTATACCATAACTAGAAATGCTGAAATAAAAAAATTAAAATTGTAAAAGTGTTTTTCCATCACAAATATGGAGTTTGAATTTTTGCACGGTTGATAGCGATAGGTTAGCCCTAGCGGCAGCCACCCCCTCCCCCCCTTTTTTTTGGGGTGGGAAATCATTAAATAACTTCCCCCGCTCTGGGTGGAGCGGGGGGGCATGTCAGACTTTTACTGACTAAAACCAAATGTTCCTTCTATTGCCCTTTACGTTCCGGGGCCGCGGTATCTCTTTCGAACAACCCGCAACCCCGGCAGGCACCCCCCTCCCCCTTCTTAGAGTCTTAAGATTTTGGATTCTCTTGGATCTTGCCTCTGTAAGTCCACCAAGTAACTCTTATAAGAAGGGTCAAAACATTTCTTATCCCATAAATAATTATAACATAGATTAATGTCAATCAAATTGACTTCCTTACTAATATTATAAAAGCGAAAGTGAGTTTGTTTGTTTGTTAGGTCTTCACGCCTAAATGGCTAAACCGATTTTGATGAGTTTGATACAGAGATAGTTGGGACTCTGGAGACGGACCAAGGCTATTTTTTTTAAAAAAAGATTGAGATGTGAGGGAGAAAGAGGGAAGAAAAGTGAAAACTTAGCATTGCTATTACAATAAATAAGGCGCAAGGGCAAAAACTACAGGTAGCAGGTACCTGTAAATCAGGAAAGGGGAACTGTCTTACCCCGAATTTAACGCGAGCAAAGACGCGGGCAAAAGCTAGTTATCTATGAAATAGGATTACCAGCAGCCAGCAGCATACTTCAAAATTATACTCTTACTTATGCGTGTTTTTTTAAAAACTACTAGTTGTGCCCAATTTCTCAAGTACCCTTCTGTAGAGGGCCACCCTTATCACTTAGGGTTATGGAAAATAGATACAAAATTTCATAAAAATCGGTCAAGCCGTTTCGGAGGAGTAAGGCAAGTGAAAATGTAACACGGGATTTGATAGTTATATAAAAAGAAAGAAGAAAAAGATAATATTTATAAAGAGAACATCACAGCATTTTGTTTATGAATCATTCGGTGTTCCATATTCAAAAGAATTGGTACATTTATACTTTAAGCATGTTTTTATGATTAAACCTACGTTTCATGTTTCCAATTATATCTAGTATTCCTAAAATTTCAAATTAAAGCTTCATTTAAAAGGCTCTGGAATGTTCCATACCTTTCTGACATGGCGTCGTTGATTTCTGCCCAGCTGCGTTCTTCTGATTGACATGGCCACCTCCATCGGCTGGCTTGTTCCGTGCCTGCAAACAAGAAGATAAAAACCAACATCAAATACTGCATGACAGTCCTCGTGAACAATGAGTGATGGTATGCTATCGTCACCATACAATTTTGATCCTTATATCCTGAACCAAAGCCTTTAAATCACTACTATGGTTACCGAAAAAATTGGAATGAGTAATGTCGGCTATTATGTTAATTTGCTAAATGCGTTTGTATAACAAGACAAGAATGAATGACTCTCCACTCTAAGGCAAAATGGATAAGGCTTAATTTTCTATGGTATGAATCGGGCTGAAAATAACTAAATAAAGTTTCTTAATGGCTTCAAGCATTATACAGAAGTTTCGGGTCTCGGTTTAGCTAGAAATAAAATAATTATAAAAGCGTTAGTACGAATGTAATTATGATAGAATTAAATGTATATCATGTTCAAATGGATGTACACTAAAAGGAACACAGTTTAGTTAAAATAAGTTAATTTAGTTTTGACGACTCGGTTGGCGCAGTGGCTAAGCATTTGACTGATGCCCTACGTGTCGCAGGTTCTATACTCGCACGGAACAAATATTTGTATGATCCACAGATAGTTCTTCTGGGTCTGGCTGTTTGTATATGACAGTTTAAATGTTTGTAAACGCATCCACGACACCGGAAACAATCATAGTGTGGGGAAAAGTAAAAAAAAACAATAGTGGTACTTATATAGGCGGACTAAATCCCACAAGGCATTCTCTACCAGTCAACAGTTGGGTTAAATATGATTAAATTATGCTAGGATGACAAAAAAATACTACTTTTTTATAATTAAACTTGCGATTTGAATTAATTTTGAATTGATGGCAATCTTCGACTGTTTGACAACTGTCAACCATGACATGCAATGGAATATAATGGCTATGAAGTAATACTAGTATTTGATAGCGTATTAATACTGGCGACATCAGGTAAATAACGCAATCGAAAAAAAAAAATTAAGAACTTCTTAACCTCTCAAGGAGTGCCATTATTTACGTCAACTATCCGTCAAGCACCACCGGGCGGGCTGTTATCGTAAGCGTAATCTGATTTTAAGATTTACCTTTACTACAAATTTATACAGTTTTAAATCGGTCGGGGTTTGATGGTACAAATTTGTGCCAGCGGGGCTCAACGGTAATACTTATTTACTGACACGTTTTTGTGCCGCTGGGGCTCTAGAGGTTAAAAAGAAGCAAATCGTGAACCTAACGCGCACAAAATCGCGGGTATCAAGTACTACTACTATATTTTTAAAAACTATTTACTTAAGCGCACGAAAATCGCTGACTTAGTGTTACCGACAATGTAGCCCTTGTCAAGGCAGTGTTACCACACTCGGTGACGGATGAGCTTCCTGCGACAGCTGTCCGGAAGCAGCCGACAAGCGTATCTTTTCAAGCTGGCAACACTGGCGGCTAACGATGTTTTCATGAATTTCTGGGTAGTATGTAACAAGTTTTATGTTGGAGAACACGTCCGGTAAGATAGGATACAGTAGGTGGCTTAAAAGGCTGGGTCTCCAAGGGTTAAAAAACGTTCGTGTTTTTGTTTTTTTTTTTTAAATGAATGTTAGTTTTTGCTTGTAGAAATTAAACAATACGTTGGTTGGGTTAGGGGTTAATATTGTTGTCACTACTATTTGATCATTAACGGAAATAATTTAACGATGAAAATTACTTTTTTAATCTATTTAAACTCCTTATTAACCACTTCATAGTATGAAACAAAGTCGCTTCCCGTCTTATGCCTGTAATGTATATGATATTTAAAACTACGCTAAGGATTTTGTACCGTTTTTGTTTATAGATAGAGTGATTCCACAGGAAGGTTCATATTAATAATATTAGTATCTATGCTGCACCCGTGCAAAACCGGTGTGGGTTGCTATTGTACAGACGCCTGCACATCAAACTACTACAATCTGTCAGATTTCTTTGATAGATTTTCGACTTTATTTCTAAAGTATTAGGTTCAAGGTTCATTGGGAAATATTGACAGTTTCGGGTAGCTTGACCTACAGGCGTCTGTACATCATACTTAATTGTGAAAGCTTGTGATGTGTGGTTGTTTAAAACTCGTTCACGCTAAAACATATATCAAAACATAAATATAGCTTAAAAACTGTAATAACAAAAAAAAAAAACTTTTAATCCCCATAAAACGATCCTGTGGGACCATTACTCAATTTCATGTGAGGAACGATGCAGGCATGAGCTAGTTATAAATTAGATAAAAAATTGAGATCGATACAAATTCCTGTCATAAAACCAGGCACATACAATATTTTTTAAAATGTGTCATATTTTCATACAAAATATTTTTAATACATAGTCCGAATACAAAAAGATGCAAGTAAATAGGTACTAACTTTCTTTAGCGTGTTTATAATTTCGTCCTTGTTCGTGTGTACATTTAACACTAAAAAGAACACTTTAGCAGTGTAATGTTCAAATTTTAAAAGGAAAAAATTCTGTATGTACTAAAATCTTTTTACTTTTAAATAAAATGACGCAAAGATTTCAGAAAAGCGTCAAAACTTTCTGCACTAAAAGAGGTCTAATTAAAAATAATTTCTCTTCGTTTATGGTCGTGAAAAATTCAAACAAATGGACGTCGTTAGGGGTGAACTTAAAACCGGATGGCTGGTAGTTAACTGGTAGAAAAAAAACTTTGGTGGTCAAGCGTGAACGTTTTATAACAGATTTCTTTTGTTTCGCAAATCGACGTGACATAGCATGAAACGACATACAGGGAATGGTTCGATATGCGCTTCGATATCCTATGGAAAGATAAAATTGTAATTTTAACTATTTCTTGCATTTCGATTGAGTTCTTCTTCTGGTTGGTCGGTAATTTCGCTTGATTGATGTTTTATTGGTCGTAGAAATTTAGACTATGTAATCTCCAGCCGTATGACTTCAATTGGCATGATTCAATTTAAATTGATCAGACGGTTCAGTTATTAATGGACAACTAAAGTCTGGGGATGCGGGTAAAAAACCAAACATAAAGAGCAAAAGAAGGAGCATGGGTGGGTTTTAATCAGTAAAAGTCTGACACTACGCCCAGAACGGGAGAAGATTTCATATCCGCAAATGAAAAAAGTAAAATCAAAGCGAAATCTCATAAAATTTGTTGAATTAATTCCAAAGCATTAATTTCAATTACTTAAACCATTTACTTCTAAATTGTAAAAGAGTCGAACAGACAAAAAGTTGAAACTAGTTTGCAAAACGTAGATGTAAGATGGAACTCTATTTAGGGGAACGGGTAAGAAAACCCATGGATTAAAACCAGGTTATGTAAACGAAAACTTACCTATTTCAACCGGTGTTTTTTGTCACCGTGATGACATGACCTATTTAACTATTTATCCAGATTATTTTGAGATTAACCTTCCCAGATATTAAAAAAAGCTACGTGTAACTTAGCTGTAGACTTCCTTATTATAATCTCATAAAATTAAAAATGTCACAATCATATTTCCCGTACTCGATTTTTTTAATAAAAAAAGTCGTATACCATTTAATTTGTGGTGTCATAAACTTTCGTCGACAATAGTTTGTAGGCGAAACAAGCCTACTCGAAACTAACTATAAAACTTCGGCAAAAATTATAAATCTGGACGCAGTGACTTTGTCCCAGCAGCGGTGGCGTTGTAATATTATTTATTCAAGGTGTGCTGAAAGCTGAAACAATATTTTACAGATATTCATAACATTATGTTTTTATTTTCGTTTTAAAGTCGGTTATAAGAGCTGGAACTTTGGATGTGAAATTGGAATATTTACATGAGTAGAATATTTTTTGGTGTTTTTCTCTGCATTGTAAATTTTCCTCCGTCTCTAATAAAATAATAAAAACATTTTGTGTTAGTACATACCTATTTATCCTATTTAAAACTTTCTCCAACAAATTATACGAACATTGTTAATTCTAAGGATCATAAAATCCCAAGGGATGAAAATTTCGGATATGCTAATGAACGTTACATAGCCAAGTCAAACGTTTCCGAACGGAGCATCGAGGGATCACGGGTAGACAGTCAAGTCTATGCATAAATTAAACGGCTTACATGAGGCCTGTCACCCTTATCATTATAGCAATGATTTAAACCGCTTATGAGCTGAATACGAAAGTTTTTGGGTTATGCTGGGTAAAGATGTACTTTGTCATAATGATTATGTAAGGTTGAATTATTACTATTGGTTTGGTCTGTTGTTATTCGTTGGCCTTAGTTTGATCTAAAGCTAAATCTACCACACAATAATTACGCATGATAAAAATTATGGTGGTCACTGTAGGTAATCACCCTTGTGTGTTTGTATTATTTTATACATATTATATGTGTTTAATTACTGCCTAGTAACAAGTAATGTAAAACTTTTTGGAGGGCAAAATCTTAATTTAAATAAATACGTATCCGAATTATAATAACGATGAAATTTTAAATGATAAAATACTGAATTTGTAACCGGAAAACTCATCTGTTTCCATACTTTCATCCAGTTTGATATTTTATTTTCTCTTTGCAATAAAGTAAAACAAATCTTCTCAGAAACATTCTGAAGTGTTATTTTCAGGGAATCGCGTAATTCTCAAGGGGTATTGGCTTATGGACCGTTGTAAAAGCGATGATTGGCTTGCTTGCCTTTTATTCTTGCGAAGATTCTTCCTAAATCCCTATTGTGATAACGGCCATTCATCTTCTTTTAAAATGTATGGATTTCTTGGATTTATTTTTGTCAAGAGAGTTAATTTAACGCTACCGTGTCTTTGACATTTTTCCTTGTGAATTTAAATGGTGTGATTATTTTTCTTTTTACAAACCTGTTTGGGATTGCGATTGAATTTCACTCTTAATGTTCCGAGCGCGGGGAAAAGAGTGAATTATGTAAAATTGCAAATATAGAACAGTAAAACCTGTGTAAAATATGTCCCTGCAAAATAATTGCCAGTGCAATTAGATTTATAATTGCAGTTTAATTGATATTACAACAGATATCGTAGCTACATGTTTTATGTTTAAGTTTGTTTCGTTATGAAAGAAACGTGTCTGGTAAAATAAACTGCTATTTGCCATTTATATTACATCACTCTCAAAATCACAGTAAGCATAGTAATTTTTCTGTGCTGTTTTTCATACTTACGTAGAAGAGAAAAATATAGTTAAAAAAATAAAAAAGACGTATGATACAAACCAGCGTTCTTTGAACCCTTTTTTAAAAGTTTAGATTAAAGTAATATAAGAAATGAACTACATAATAAGTTCATTCTGTTTTAATTAAGAGTCGCTCCTAATTGGGGGAGTTAGACGTCGACTTGGGACATTATTAAAAACATATTTTTTCCACGCCCATGTATTTTTATTAAGAGCGCTTTACTTGAAAAAATAGGTACCTCGTAAATATTTCAGCAAATGCAATTTTCGCTTGATGAAATTTTTATGAATATTCAAATGCTTACTAATGGCCTCTTTGTAAGTAATGAAATCGTAATTTGAATGACTAAGTTTTTTAAAGCCTTGCTTAAACTTTGAGAAAGCACATTTCATTGTTGTGGTCCCAGTACCTATAGCTAAAATAAAATATTGTCAGACAAATAACTTTATTTTCAATGTTCACAATTGTTATAAAATTAAACCATTCAACGTAAAAATAAAAATCATCACACATTTTAAAAACAAACAAAAATGCAATTAAAAAAAAAGTAATCACGAATAAGCTACAAGATGAAACGAAACAATAAATAACGTAAAATAAAATTCTAGATTTATTTAATAATAATGTGAGAACATAAATATTTAGGTAAATGGTGTCTAGTTTTTTTGCTAACGCAATTATTCTTCCGACAGAGTGCCTGCGCTTTAAAGATATTTATGTTGAGAATCCCGACGTTATTAGCTATTTGGAAAATACACAACGTATCTGATAAAGAACATTTGGAACATTTTAACTCCGATTTTAAAGCAAAAATGCATATTTGTCGCAAATTAATGTTTTCGTCTGAGGTATGACACTTTGTGAAAAGGTGTTGTGACTATAACACAGGTATGATTTTTCATTTATCTCATGGAACATTGTCACTTAGCAGCATTAAATTACCTTTCATCATGGGTCTAAAACAGTATTGATTTTATTATTTATTTTATTACATATTTTTACTTAAAATCGGCTTTTTAAAATTATTAGATTTACATTAGCATTATGTTACAGCGATAGTACTTAAGTATAGGAGGACAGCGTAGACCGACACTGCACTGCACTTGCTTTACTTAAGTTATGGGAATAATATCTTCTCTTACTTAATTTTCGCCTACACCAAGGATCAAAAATCTTTATAACATACATGTGTAGCACTAGCGAAATAAATTTTAGTGTATCAATAAGCTGTTACGATAAGTAATAAATTTGATTACAACTGCTCACAAAAGCCTGTCTCCTTACAATGGAATCACTAAATCTGACGCTAACGCTATGATATTAATAGTCTTTAAACAGAATATGCTGTAACTGTCACATTAAAAAAAACAGTTTACCGTGTGAAAAATAAAATGACACTTACCTACTTCAAAAAAGAACAGAAAAAGTTAGGTAGGTACCTACCTACCTTCCTACTTTACTTTCCGATCAACAAGAAGCAAACTCCATTTCGTCATCCCGTTACAAAATAACAAGCCAACCGTATTAAAATCGTAGTCCCCTGCTCCGGTTTTCGATTTACCTGGCGGGAAAACGGAAACCAATGGTACCTACAGAATTTAAACATCTAGGGAAATTCTGTCTAAATGGAGCTGTTCACACTCTGTTTGCAGCTGTGAAATGAGAGTGGCAAATACGATTACCTTCGAGTAATCCTATTTTGCTCTTATGGTATTAGGTGCAAATTATATTTTAAGCTTAGGTATTTTGCTGTGAGTACGTTTTTCAAGAGGATTTTTTGGAATTAAAAGCCGTGCTGTCGTAATAATTTAAAATAATATTTTTGAATAATTCCATTTACTTGTTATAATTTTACACGATAATGATATTAATTTTGCTTTTAGTACAGTATAAAGTAGATACTTTTAAAATAATTTTTACTGCTAATAAAAATATTGTCCTCAAAATAAACTCTAGGCCGCCGCTACAAGACCACGTCGACCAAGTAAAATTGTCCCGTACAAGCATTGTGCCCGTAACACCTCGTTTAAATTTCGAACGTGTTTCTAAACGGCCAGTTTAGTGTAAACACCGCGCGCGCCTTGGCTAGAGCCCGCTTATTTTTGAATTTTTGAATAGTTCCAATTGACACTTAATAATTCCAAAATGGTGTGTTATTTTTTTTATTTCAAAACATTTTTTTTGTTAATGTTCGATTGTGTTGTTATTTTTAGTTAATAATTATTTAATTAGTTTTATTGAGGTTAATGTTATGCATTACAGAGCCGAAGAAAAGATCAAAGAGATGATGGACAAATCATTAGTAAGTACATTTTTTGAATTTTCCAAATAGCAGCAAACATACTTACTCAGTGAGATAGGCGATGCCTCATTAATTATAATCACTGCTCAAATATTACTTGACAAACTATCCGAATTTACCGCCCTTACGAGCTAGGAATATCTGAATCCTTAAATTATAAAATCTTAGTCTGCATCACTACAATCGTACATTCAGCTCTGCCATGTTTGTTTTTGTGTTATATAATTAATTGGTTCCTTGACGAACTTAAAGTCTAACTTGTTACATCCTACTTCCTACTAATATTATAAATGCGAATGTTTGTGAGGATAGATGGATGTATGTATGGATGTTTGTTACTCTTTCACATCTAAACGGCTGAACGGATCTTGATGAAATTTGGCACAGAGGTAGATGAAAACACATAGGAACAATTTTTTTTCGATATTACGCGAGCGAAGCCGCGAACGCCAGCTAGTCCCCTAAGGATTTGGCAGAGGCGTACCTTATAGAAACACCCACTTTTCGCCAGTAATTATATTAGGGGCGACCCTATAGCCATCAACCGGGTAAAAATCCAGACGTGGCTGTCACTGAAAAAATCCTGATAAAAGAAACATAATAACACTGCCCGACCTGGGAATTAAACCCAAGAGGTCATGCTCGGAAGTTGCGCTTGGAACAACTGGACCAATGAGGTAAAATCATTTGACTAAACCGCTGTACAAAATAGTGTTACAGTTCTTTTTACGTAACCAAAAGAATGGATATATCTTTTATATATATAATTCTTCTGTGAGTGTGTATGTCACTGAACTTCTCTCAAACGACTGGACCGATTTTAATGAAATTATTTGTGTGTGTTCAAGGGGATCTGGGAATGGTTTAGATTCACAATTTTGTCCGCTGGACAATGTTTTTTTAATTAATTTTTAATTTATTAGTAGTTGTTGATTTTGGAATGTTTTACATTGGATCCGACAGACGGCGCTACCATCGCAGTGTCAAATTAGACAGCTTATTAAAAAAAGTTATTTTTTTTTAAATTAATGACGTGTAGACAGGACAACGTCTGTCGGGTCCGCTATCTTATATATAAAATTTCCGTGTCACAATGTTAGTTACCGTACTCCTCCTAAACGGCTCGACCGATTCTTATGAAATTTTGGGTACATATTGGGTAGGTCTGAGAATCGGCTAACATCTATTTTTCATACCCCTAAACCTCAGCGGGTGAAACCGCTGGGCACAGCTAGTATATTATTTAAATATATGTATCAGAAACTATATACAAAGATACTGCTATAAAATATTCCATCAAAATTGAAATTTCATTTCTGGGGGAACATAAAATGCAAAGTTGAACGTTGAACGTTGGAGGTAAATTGCAAAGCCGTCTACTGCTCCCTACGTCATTTTGTAGGCTATGAAAACGCATGCATACAGCCTGGCTGTTATGAGATCGACGTTTGAGAATATAACGTGCCTAGATTTAGTTATGAAAGGTAACAAGTTTTTTTTATTTAATGACGCAAGCGCGTTTGCTGAACATAATTTCCTTCGATTCTCGGGCCTGGCAAAGTGCTATTGGGTTTTTCAGCAACAGCCACAAAGTCTTGATTTTTCAGAAGGGTCTGCAAGGACCACCTCTTGCCGGGGTTGCGGGTTGTCCGAAAGAGATACCGCGGCCACCCATGTTCCTTCTAATGAGAAGGAACATGGGTGGATTTTAGTCAGTAAAAGATACTTTCCTCACTCCGGCCAGAGCGCGGAACGTTATTTGATGATTTCTTATGCCCAAAAAAAGTCTTGCTTTGTGCCCGATTTATGACAATAGTCTTGCCTCGACTATTACTACTATTAAACATGACTGGAGAAAGAGGGAAGAAAAGGGAAAACTTAGCATTGCTATTACAATAAATAAGGCGCAAGGGCAAAAAGTACAGATAGCAGGTACCTGTAAATCAGGAAAGGGGAACTGTGTTACTCTGAATTTAACGCGAGCGAAGTCGCGGGCAAAAGCTATTGGGTATGACTCTGCCACGGCGATTACACGGATGTTATGTTATATAACAATTCTATACGTATCTTACTCTATGTAGAATTAAGCTGTAAAAGTCTTTAAACTGACATGCTTACTAACATTATAATTAACACTTGAAACGAGATATTTACCATGTTTGTTGTTTGTTTGAGTTTCCGATATTTCGGCGATGCAACATCCCATCGTGAAACATCCCGTTTCAAGTGTTAATTACAAAGCCGTTAAAAATTTTAACAAATAAAACAATAAACTATCCTGAGTCAAGTGTTAATAATAAATCTGTAAAAATAAAAAAAAAAAACCGATTTTCATATTTTTAACGAAAATAACAAGAACAAAAACTTCAGTTTTGTTTAAATTGTTGCTATCATACGTATAAATGTTGGGGTGAATTGTGAAGCTCTATCTCAATACAAAAGTTCAGAAAACTCTAAAAGAAGATCCGAAATAGTAAAAACTTTTGCAATTTTATATTATTTTTTAGATGAAAAGTTTCTTTGCCATCTTTATTCGTCGCCTTTGTAACATGCAAGCTGTCGTCAAAACATGTTTCAATATCAAATATAAGTGTACGAAATAAAATAGTTTGTGGAAACGCTGCCTTTGTTTTATTATCTGTATTTTCTTTTCTCAACCATTTCGGGGTAGGTTTTTAGTGTCACCGAATGTAGCATTACCAGTATGTCATATGGGAGTGATTGCCAATCTGACTTGCACGACTCATTTACTAACACTACATCCTTTAGTGTGAGGGTTTTCTGACTCTTCACTACTCTAAAACAGCAGGAACTGCAAGTTTTATGTCCTTTGTTTAAACGTTGTCCCACACTAGGAACTTCTCCTGTATCGTGGGTACGCTACAAACATTTTGGATCTGGTGGGTCTCTCTGCAAGCATTACTTTACCTTAAAACACGGCCCGAATGTTAGAAATAATAAAAGTATTATTTATGGATTTCGGTTTTAATGTCTCATAAGCAAATTCTTGGTAAGAAGTATTTACCCTAAACTATGTTTTAAAATATAATCTTAAACTTGCGAAAACCAATTAAGAGACGGCAATAAACAAATAAAACTGGTCAAGTGCGAGTCGCACTCGCGCACCACGGAGTTTGTTCCCCAAGGCTATATCTTTTGACTGCGTATACTTAGAGAGTTGATTCCAAGGGACAAACGATTTGATACGTCTCGCCGTCCCCGAGATTAAGGGACTTGACAGACAGACAGACGGGCAATAAGAGTACTGATTTTTCTTTTCGAGATAGAAACCCTAAAAATAGAAATCTACCTACTTATAAACAGTTTAAAAAACTTCGATGATGGAAAAACCGTCTAATAAATAAAGAGATCCTTTCTTTCATTCAAAGATAAAAGATGTCACTTTCTTGGTGATCTTTTATATCATGAGAACAATGATACGCCTTTGAATAAGACAATATCTTTGCAAGCCTTTTCAAAATGACAGCTGTGTTCTACAATGTTGGATTATAATCCACGTCTTTAGAATATTAAATTGAAATACGTCTTTGTCCATTGAGAAGGGACCCCTCTAGATTTCAGAACGGTGCTGTTGCTAATTTAAACATGTGTTAGAGTAGACTTTTTTTAACAGACTGGTCGATCTTGCTGTTAACCCGCGCTTGCCTAGATTGGTTCGTGGATGGGCGACCACCCAAAACAAACCAAGTTTCCTCCTTGCCTCAGAAAGTACGTTAAGCAGTTGGTCTAGGCTGTCATTTAAAGTTATTTGATGGTTGTTAAAGGTAGTCAGTGTCTCAAAAGTCTGACAAGTAGTCTAAACAAGAAACATTGTACTACCTAGTCATTATTTTTTTTTATTAACCTAACCAGTGTCAAGTAATAAGTCATCCTTACTAATATTATAAAAGCGAAAGTGAGTTTGTTTGTTTGTTACGCCTTCACGCCATAATGGCTAAACCGATTTTGATGAATTTTGGTACAGAGATAGTTGGGACCCTGGAAACGGACATAGGCTAACTTTTTTTTTTAAGTGGGAAATGAGGGAGAAAGAGGGAAGAAAATAAAAAACTTAGCATTGCTATTACAATAAATAAGGCGGAAGGGCAAAAACTACAGATAGCAGGTACCTGCAAATCAGGAAAGGGAACTGTGATACCCCGAATTTAACGCGAGCGAAGCCGTGGGCAAGAGCGAGTAGATTAATATGTAAGAATAAGACATGCTGCGCTGACCGAAAGTAAACCGTCATAAAAGCAGGAGAACGATGATTCTTGTCCACTAAGCAAGTGTCTCAATTTAGACGTTTTCTGTCAATTAGTTACATTTAGCATTAAGCTACAAAATTTCTCAAGTCACGGAACATTGTCTATTGTCTAACAGCACCATTAAACAGGCTTATATTGCCAACGTTTATCGTCTAATGAATAGACGGCTTAATGTTAACGTCAGCGCCGTTATATTCTTGATATGCAGCGCACAGCGTACAGCTAATAATTTTGCTGCAGCGCTTAATTGCCTTGTTTGTGATTATGTTGGAATAGCGGCATTCTTTAAACAATACGTTAAAGTATATTACTGTGAAAAAAGAGGACATTCTCGCCTGTCTCGTTGATCGAGATTGTTGTAGGTGCTTCTACTCTACTTGAGGCCCTGGTATACCAGGGTACACCAGGTCGATAAAATTGCTATTGAATGTTTTCTTTAGGGATTCACAATTTTAGGAATCGATTTTTCCTTACTAAAATTATAAAAGCGAAAGTGAGTTTGTTTGTTTGTTTGTTACCTCTTCACGCTTTAATGGCTGAACCGATTTTGATGAATTTTGGTACAGAGATAGTTGGCAACCAGGAGACGGACATAGGCTATTTTTTTTTAAAAAGAGTGGGATATAAGGGAGAAAGAGGGACGAAACGGGAAAACTTAGCGTTGCTATAACAAATCAATAAGGCGCTACCGAAGTTAATGCGAGCGAAGCCGCGGGCAAAAGCTAGTTTACTATAATATTAAAAATGTGAAAGATTTTTACTCTTTCAAACGATGAAATTCGGCACACAGATAGTTAATACCCTGGAATAACACATGGGCACTTTAAATTCCGGTAGAACGATTCCTATTTACAATTATCGAACTTCGACGCGGGCAATGCAGCGCGCATGAGCTGGTACTTTATAAACAACGAGATATTCCTTATGGATCTTGCGGAGAATAGAGAGTTTGAGGATACCATAGGATCACTCAAGGAATCTTTTCAACCAATCTGCTGGAAATAGGTTGGTTGTTAGAAAAATAAGGTGAGGATTTCGTTGCTAATAGCAGCCGCTCAGGTCAATCTTTAGGTTGCAGTAAGGTTGGGCACCCATCCACAGAACCTAGACAAGCGTGGCTTGCTTGTCTAGGTTTTGTGGATGGGTGCCCACAACCTACGTACCGAGTTTCCTCCGTGCCTCGGAAAGGACGTTATGTTGTTGGTCCCGGCTGTCATTTGTAGATCTTTGACGTCGTTATAGATAGTCAGTGTCCCAAAAGTCTGAAAACCACTCTCACCAAGGGGTTTCGTATTACCAAGTACTAACTTGATTGAGGAGGTCAGATAGGCAGTCGCTCCATGTTAAATATTGGTATTTTGCTGCATCCAGTAAGACTGGAAGCCGACCCCAACATAGTGAGGAAAAGGTTAGGCAGATGATGTCAGCAAAATGACACATCTAGTCGGTATAAACGCTGAAGGAAAATGGTCCAAAGATGAAACTTTATGAAAGATTTATTATCCGTTTACTGTAGAGCAAAAATGGAAGAGTTACTACTCGAGCTAAACTACGTTTTCAGATTCTTCACTTTAACGTCCTTATATCCGGCCTAGAATGAGAAAACAGCTTTTCTGAAAAATGTGCCTGAATACACACTTACGCACACAAACATAGTCAAAGTTATGTTCAAACTTTATTGAAATGTCTTAGTATATCACAAAACCGTTTTACAAAAAATGAGTTTTCATTTTTGCGTGTGCACTAGTTAGAAATGTATTTACTCAGTTTTCTTTATTGATTATTGGGCCGGTTTACATGGTTCTTGAGACAAAAAAAACTGGCCAAGAGTGAGTTAGACACGCCCATCGAGGGTTCCGTACATACTTGCGACATAAACAGCCACATCTTTTGAATGCGTAGACTTGGAGGGTAATTTTTTCACTACACAAAGGGACTACAGATTTAAGTGTATGGTTTCACACACATCACCTTCACGCGTTCCTGAGATAAAGGGTCTTGACAATAGACAGACAGACAGACCGATGGTCAACAAATTGATCCAATAAGGTGACCCTTATAACGACCTTTAAATATGACTATTTAAAGCCCATTTACTGAAAGGCTAGACAAGACTCTGTGATTAGCTGTTTAAAATGACAAATAATAGTTGTCAATAATTCGAAAACTGCTTGATAAAATATATGTTAGTGAATTTTTGTCACCTTTGACCTAGACAAGAGTACAAACATAATACTGTCTATTTATACCATCAGTTCATTATTCACGCCTATATTAACTCGTTTATATCATAAACCAAGTTGAGTCGCCGCCATCAGTTTGTGACCCCTGATCGACTCTTGATTGCCAAAGGCTTGATAAGGGTACAACCAGGGGTGGCGCATTAGGGGTTGTAAACTCGTTAATGATGATAACTTTAGGTGTATCGTTGATGAACTTGTTTTGCGTAAACGTGAACCTTATGAGTAGTTTGTTTAAGGCTGTTTTTTGATGTAGTGTTGTAGGTCATGGGTGTTGTTTTATATTTTAAAACTGATCAAAGGGACCACAATAGATTGAATATCACACTAATATATTAAAGGCGAAAGTTTGCATGTGTGTGTGTATGTCTATTACTCCTTCACGCTCATACGTCTTGACAGATTTAGATGTAATTTGGGATGTAGATAGCTTCTGCTTTGGATTAACTTCGAGGCTTTTTATCTTAGTCTACGGTGGTGAAACCGCGGGTCGCAACTAGTATTACAAAAATTTAATTAGTTTTACAATCCGAAATGGATCTTCAATGTGCAATGGATGAAGAGGATATTACATTTTAAAGTAGCTATTGCCCGTGGTTTTGCATGATAATTTATTCCAAGGGAAGACAGTACCGGAATTTAAAGTATCTTGTGTGATTATTTAGATAACAATTACTATCTGTGTACCAAAATTCAACCAAATCCATTTAGTAGTTTTTGCGTGATCTATACACCTTTACAAACTTTCGCATTTATATTATTAGTAGGAAACTAGGATAGTAGAATCTATGATTAACTATTTACGTTACCTTTGCTTGGTTAGTGGATCCATGAAAGTGTTTGAAAAACAAATCGAAATCCAGAGCTTTGGTTACAACCAGAAAATCTGCCTCAACAAACCCTTCAATAACGATTAATCGCCAGGTAAACCCTCTACTTTTCAGTCAGTATTTTCAAAACTAACTATTCAATTTTATCAATACGAAAACTAGGTTTTTGGACCGCAAACAATCAATTTGAATCCGCATCTTGACATAACTGATTTACTGTACACTGGAAGTCACTATAACGTACCTACCATTACAATTATTGTCAATTTGAATCCGCATCTTGACATAACTGATTTACTGTACACTGGAAGTCACTATAACGTACCTACTACAACGGATAATGATTGTTGAACACTTTTCAAACTTTTTTTTTTCAGGACAAAAGGTGAAAAGTGCTAAATCGCCGTTGTTTACAGTTAACCGCTATTTATCTAACGTTTCTTTTTCAAAAATATTTTTTCACTCAATCCAATAATGTTTTCGTTAAGGTAAATTAAGTTAAATGCTAATTTATTTTGGTAAAAAAAGTTGCTTCCAATTGTCTGATTAATATTTTTGTCACACTGGAAGAGATAAATCGGCTATCTATAGGGAATGGTGCGCTCTTCTGAACCTGAACATGAATACGAGAGAGAGTAGAATTTCAAAAGTCATTTAAAAACAATGGGTTAGTTTTATCAAATCAAATCAAATCATCTTTATTGTGGATCATAGGAAAGGGCACATAGCTGGTGTCAATAAATAATCTTTGAACAGCTATGTCCCACCCTGATTATAACATGAGACTTCTTGAGATTATTCTGTTATCTCTGTATAGGTGCGTATTATGAATAAAACCATTGCCATTACCTCCATGTGGAATAAAACACTTTTATCCCGCATAGAATCTAAATTCACAATATGACAGCGCATAGTCACGTTATCATATATTTTTTTCCATGTTCTGCTAGCTCATAGTTTTTGACGGCCAAAACTGTAATCTAAAAACATTTTACTTTAAAATTCGTTCAGCTTTACAACAACAAAGCTGGGTACAGAGTTAGGTTAGTAAAACATTTTAAGCCACAACTGGTCGGATATTTTTTAGAATTTTAGGTCTAAACATTTTTCAATTATGTTAGTAACAAATGCCTTAGTTTGATTAATAAAACATATTTTACTACGCTTTTTGCTTTAAACAAATAAAAAAAAAACATGAAGTCAACGTTTTTCAAAGGAAATATATATGGCTCACGTGCTTATGGTAACCGTGGTTGCACAAAATGCAATGGCTAGATACGATACGTCAGTTACTTTCCTCGTGTTGCAACCACGGTGGCCAAAAGTAGGTCCGCGGCACTTTTTTTATGAATTCATAAAAAGTATTTTACTCTGCTTTTTGTTATAAGTAGGCAAACTTCAAAACGCCATTCTGCCATAAGGATATATTTTTAAAAGATAAGGTATCCTTTCGTTGATATTGTAATAAAAACCAGAATCAATTTTCACTATATAGATACTTTATTCGCTTACTTAGTTGGCACTTAGTACCTTTTAGCTATCAATACCGTTTCCTTTGACGCTTTTGATCGACAATTTTCACGAAGCGCGTTTGAAATTTGGAAACTTTCAATACCGAAACTTTTGTCGCTTAACTTAAAGGGGGTGAAATCAATAACCAATTTGTGGTTGTTTTGGGTGTCCTCTTTGAAAACTGACTGTTTCAATTTCTCTTTGTTTGTGAGAAGTTCCCTTTTTTGAGTTGATAAGATAAAATAAGGAAAAGATACTACAACTTGACAGGCCGGCAAAAAGAATGTTATTATTAAATGATTATTTTGATTTTCTAGTTCATTTATTTGTTTTTCTTACATATAATTTTTACATTACATATATACATATATTTTTAAACGGTTTTATTTAGCTCACCCCGTTTGTTTTATTTTTTATTTATTTTTCTTGGGTCAAATTTAGTAATTCAAATTTCACCCTCTTCCTGTCAACCGATTAATCTGAAATTTTGTATACACTTTGGATTTTGGTGACAATACAATTATGTTTATTCATTATCATTATAAATTCAAGATGGCCGCCGCTACAAAATGGCAGATAATTTATGTTTTATTAATCCCATCAATATGGGTATCAAATGAAAGGGCTCAACAAGCAGAATACAATATACTATAAAAAATTGAAATCCAAGATGGCGGCCGCTACAAAATGGCGGATAACGTAGGTTTTATCAATCCCATCAATATGGGTATCAAATGAAAGGGCCCAACAAGCAGAATACAATATACTATAAAAAATTGAAATACAAGATGGCGGCCGCTACAAAATGGCGGATAACGTAGGTTTTATCGATCCCATCAATATGGGTATCAAATGAAAGTGCTCAACCAGTATAATACAATGTACTATATAAAATTAAAATCCAAGATGGCGGCCTCTACAAAATGGCGGATAACTTAGGTTTTATCAATCCCATCAATATGGGTATCAAATGAAAGGGCCCAACAAGCAGAATACAATATACTATAAAAAATTGAAATACAAGATGGCGGCCGCTACAAAATGGCGGATAACGTAGGTTTTATCGATCCCATCAATATGGGTATCAAATGAAAGTGCTCAACCAGTATAATACAATGTACTATATAAAATTAAAATCCAAGATGGCGGCCTCTACAAAATGGCGGTTAACTTAGGTTTTATCAATCCCATCAATATGGGTATCAAATGAAAGGGCCCAACAAGCAGAATACAATATACTATAAAAAATTGAAATACATGATGGCGGCCGCTACAAAATGGCGGATAACGTAGGTTTTATCGATCCCATCAATATGGGTATCAAATGAAAGTGCTCAACCAGTATAATACAATGTACTATATAAAATTAAAATCCAAGATGGCGGCCTCTACAAAATGGCGGATAACTTAGGTTTTATCAATCCCATCAACATGGGTATCAAATGAAAGGTCTCAACAAGTAGAATACAATTTACTATGCAAAATTGAAATCTAAGATGGCCGCCGCTACCAAATGGCTAATAACAATTTTTTATCAATCCCACCAATATGGGTATCAAATAAAAGGGCTTGACAAGAAGAATACAGTGCACTATACAACCTCAATATTTAAGATGTTAAATTAAATTAAACATTTCTTCTATACGAAATAAAAACTAAAAACTAGAAAATAAAAATAGGTAAAAAAACTTTTTAAGTTAAACGGTTTTATGTTAAACATACATTGCAATGTTTAAGATAAATGTACTAAACACCAAAAAATAATAAAATAGATACAGTCGTGGGAATTATAAACATATGCATAGACTAGACTAAAATAAAACCGTGGGGCACGTCAATTGTCTACAAATTATCGACTTAATGTGCGATAGAAGAATCGTTTAATTTAATTTAACATCTTAAATATTGAGGTTGTATAGTGCACTGTAATTTGTAGACAATTGACGTGCCCCACGGTTTTATTTTAGTCTAGTCTATGCATATGTTTAAAATTCCCACGACTGTATCTATTTTATTATTTTTTGGTTTTTAGTACATTTATTTTAAACATTGCAATG
The DNA here is from genome assembly GCA_905475445.1 of Ochropleura plecta. Classification (NCBI taxonomy): domain Eukaryota; kingdom Metazoa; phylum Arthropoda; class Insecta; order Lepidoptera; family Noctuidae; genus Ochropleura; species Ochropleura plecta. The sequence continues at coordinate 4,316,518 of FR997735.1, forward strand.
TATGTTTAACATAAAACCGTTTAACTTAAAAAGTTTTTTTACCTATTTTTTTAAATATTTCTTAATAAAAAAAACATATAAAAATAGTAGCCCACCGGTATCGGGAACAGGATCCAAGCTATCGGCGGTCAGGGCTCCAGAGAAAGGAACCTCCTAACAATACGAGCCGTGTCCAGGAGTACCGCTTTCTGTATCAAGCCCTTGATCCAGCTGCCTAACGAGAGCCTTCTCAGGTGTTGGTCGTGGCTCTTGGCAATTAAGCCATTGGCAGACACGACTATCGGCACAATGATCGCTGAGTCCACATCCCACATGTCGACAACCTCGCGAGCCAAGTCAATATACTTGATTTGCTTATCTTTCTCAGCTTTCACGAGTGCTTATCTTTCTCAGCTTTCACGAGTTGCATTATAAATATTTCATTATTTCTGAAATATTTATAATTTTATGAGTGCACATATCAATCACAAATACTTTTTAAGTGTAACATCAACAACGATGAAGGAAAACATCGTGAGAAAACACACACACGGTTGTAGAAATTCATGTTCATAGTTGTAAATTCACTCGCCGGAAGCAATGATAGGCAGAATTGAATTGTAATTGTTGTTCTACTTGACAAAAATAAATAAAAAAGAGTTTTTTTTTAAATAAAAACCGTATTAGTAATCTCTTTATTTTGCTCGACAGTGCTCAGGCGCGCGTTCAGCATGTTCGACTCAGAGAAACAAGGTCGCATCGAGAAAGAAAAGGTCAGGACGATACTCAACACTATGGTACACAACTACGATGACCTTGAACTTGACAGAATGCTGGACAGCGAAGATGCTGAAGGTGAGAATTTTGCTTTTTAAAGGACTTACAAAATGGGGACCGCCTATTGACAAGCGCGGACCATACACCTTATTTTTTATAAAACATCACAAATGAGTGAAAAATTATTTTCTGGATGTCGGTGGCTTTTATTTGTTGCATTAACTTTTATGCTAGGAATTTTAGATTTTTGAGATATACGCAGACGTATGTTTTTACAAATATACATATATGAAATTGGGCACACGTGTTTAGGAGCTAACTAACTAACATAATTATCCCACACCCAGATCGAAACTGAGACAACTCAAAAAAGGTCTAAAGGTATTTTCAGAATCCAAAAAAGACTTATTACCGTTTGTATGGGAAGTTATGAACATTACAATTTTTTGAGATAATAGAAAGGTTGCAAAATGTCACTTTATGTAAAATTTTTTATGTTAGATAATTGCGTATGATCACCGAGCATTGGAATACAAGGGTAACTAAAAATTCATTCATCATCATCAAGATTTTTGAGTTGCATTAGTTTAGCTTTTGGGTATGCGATTCGTCGACAGGCCGATTTGATAACCTACTTTCCTATTTTTTAAGTCAGCTTAAAAGGTGCCAGGGTCAGACTGGACGCGAAAATAGGCCGAGGACAGTGTACAGAAGCTGTGCAGATGTGGACTGAGACGGTCTGCGTTGATAGTAGAAGCAAAGTAGCCCGCGTGGCCTCAGGTTATCAGAAAACATCTTCTTAAGCCCCGTTCCAATAAACAAAAACGACTCGTTTTGCTTACGGATGGTAGTATTTTGACATAATTTCTATGAGACTTATGTCAAAATAAAACTATCCGTAAGCAAAACGACTCGTTTTTGTTTATTGGAACGGGGCTTTAGTCAGTGGGAGGTCGTTGAATGTTACGAAGGGAGCTTAATTCCAGTTCTTAATACGCTTTCTTAGTAGGCGTATAAATCATCTTTAGTCACCCGCGCTGCTGGCAAACTTCTAACATTCCCAAGGAACCCGTTGATTCAACCGAGAACTGTATACCTAACCTAAATAGTATCGAACGTTTTTAGTAAATATTTACAAATATAATATGCATAAGTATTTATTATTATTTCTTTAGTACTACTACTACTACTTAGTATTTTATTTTACCAATAATAAAAGGCAGTTAAGGGACCGACCATAGACTGCGGCAAAGGAATTTATTCTTATCTCGAAAGATTAGTTTATTTTAACAAGACTAACATAAAACAGCGTCGACAATGACTTTAACAGAAATAACTCCAGTTAATCTCGCCTTAACGCGTCTAAAGAGCGAAGTTTATGTGCGCGCGACGATAAGTCCACAAAATAGTTCTGTTTTTCTTCAAAGCGCGCAGATTATCCAACACGTTGACATTTTTATTTCCTGCTGACAATCGTCCGTATTTCTGCACTACAGTGTACGACATAAAGAACACTTTACTGAATCACTGCAAGTTCATAACATGTCATCACTCGAAACGTGTTGATTTTAATTTACAATTTGGCGTAATTGATTAAGTTTTTGACGGCGTTATTTTATCATTTTCATATTATTTATGACAAAAGTGAGCTGTTATTCATTTTTATAGTATTTATTGTTGATAATATTTTTATTTGACCTCCAGTGTAATTTATTAATGTTATTGTATTTTTAAATTTCTAAATTAAATATATAGCTGTATCCTTACTTCGTAGTAATAATTATCTGATTTTATGCAACTGTGTATAGATCTAAAGCTCAAAAAACCCAAAATTTGTTAAAACCATAACATAGCGCCATGCCTGTTATCTGGGCACGCCACAATAGTGGCGGTAAGTCCCCTCTTTGAGGAGTGGCTGGAGAGGCGTCATGCCGTCCTCACCTACCGCCTGACGCAGTTCCTCACCGGACACGGACGTTTCGGGAGGTTCCTGCACATAATCGGGCGGGAGGAAACGCCCGGGTGTCACCATTGTGACGATCGCCCGGAGGACACGGTGGAGCACACAGTGGCAGGCTTGGACGGAGCACCGCCGTGCCCTCGTAGAGGCGATCGACGGCGGCGATCTCTCGCGTCCGGCCCTGGTTCAGGCCATGGTCCGGAGCGAGAGGGAATGGGAAGCGGTCACCTCCTTCTGCGAAGCAGTAATGCTAGTGAAGGAGGAGCCCGGGCGTTTGAGGGAGAGAACCACAAACCAACCCAGCCGCCGCGGGAGACGCCCCGGGCGCCTGGCGCCGCGAGACGACTCCCGGCCGAAGGAACATGGGTAGGTTTTAGCCAGTAAAAGTCTGACACGCACCCCCGCTCCGCCCAGAGCGGGCAAAGTTATTTGATGATTTCCCACCACAAAAAAATGCCTGTTATCTATGAAGGGTTAGACCTTTCTATGTAATAGTACAGCCAGTCTTGGCTATGGCTCCATTGAAGTCTGAGCCTTTTGCCATCAACCAGGCACAAATCCCAGACTCCCCAAGAAAACCCAAAAATAATTTGCTTAAATCGGGAATCGAACTTAGGACCTTATACCCAGAAGTAGCGCTTGGGACCACTATACCAATAGCAGTCGAAAATAGTCATAACTAGCTGGCGCCCGCGGCTTCACCCGTGTGATATAGAAAAAAAATATCCTGTGTTATTCCAGACTATAATCTACCTCTGTGCCAATTTCATCAAGATCCATTCAGCCCGTTTGACGTGAAAGAGTAACAAACATCCATACATCCATCCATTCGTATTTATAATATCCTCGTGAGACCCAGACACATTTTGCGTTCACTACGCATTAACACCGAACAGTCCGTTTAAATGGACAAAATTTTTATAGTGCTTAAGTCCCGAGACTTGTTGTTGAAAATTTAACATGTTAGAGTTATTGGTTTGAAGTGAGACTTTCAGGGTGTAGTTATGATAATAAATAGATGCCATATTATAAAATAGATGACAATCCGTTCATCATTCTTTCGTCCGGAAATTGGTAGAAATATCTTAAGACTTTGGCCTAAATTAAAAATATGAATGATTTAGTAATATGTCCATTTAAACGGCCTGTAGGCTTTAATACTAACTCATCCCGTAAAAGCTGTGGGTCTGAGTCACCATCTTTATTTTGGGTAGGTATTTAAAGGGCGCGTCGGCCTCACGAGAGTAGGTAGGATTAGTTGAGAATCACTCTTAAAACAAAACCAGGAAAACTTAATTCATTTATAAGTACGTCTTCCAAGGTTAGAATCTCTAACGTTCCTGAAACTGTTCTTCGCAACTGATTTTCAAAACACACAAAAGTCTAATGAGGTTACTTTCCCGACTTTGCCCGTCAACTGTCATTGGTGTAAATTACGAAGACACGGCAATTTGCTTCGGGACAAGATGGCGGCTTCAATTAGAAGACGCCATGTGCTCGACGCAAATAGACGTCAGGTGCTCCGTGTACGATAGAAATTAGCGTGGAAAGTATGCGAACGAAATTGTCAGAAGAAAAAAAAGAAATGCGCACATATAACTCCTCGTTTTTTGGGTTCCGGTGTTTTAATCCGCCTGTCTGTCTAACTGTCAAGACCCTGTATCTCGGGAATGCGTCTAGGTATCAAGTTGAAATTAAAACCTTAAACTCAAATCTATAGTCCCTTAATACTGTGAAAAAATCAACCCTCTAAATTTACACAATCAAAAGGTATAAGCCGTTTATGTCTGTCCCAAGTTTATTCGAAACTTTCGATGCGCGAGTCCGCCACGCACTTGGCTGTTTTTTTTTATTTGGCAAGATCATTCTCTCCACAAGGTCAAGCGGTGGTTTTCTCCAAAAATACCTACTTATAAAATACTAGCTTTTGCCCGCGGCTTGGCTCGCGTTAAATTCGGTATAACACATCAAGCAGACCTGCAGTTTTTGCTCTTGCGCCTGATGGATTTGTAATAGCAACGCTAAGTTTTCCCTTTTCTTCCCTCGTTCTCCCTCATATCCCACTTTTTTTTTATAAAAAGCCTTTTAGCCTATGTCCGTCTCCTGGTTCCCAACTATCTCTGTACCAAAATTCATCAAAATCGGTTTAGCCATTAAAGCGTGAAGAGGTAACAAACAAACAAACAAACTCACTTTCGCTTTTATAATATTAGTAAGGAGTAAGGATTACGAGAGCTCTCGACTAAAACTTGAAAGATATTGTGTTTGTTTAGATGCCTTGTTCGAGGTCTGCCCCTTGATTTTATCCTGTTTTACAATCGTTAAACCAGCAAGATTTACCTTACTTGATATAATACGGAATTATTATAACATCACGCTTGCATCCCCGGTGAATTAGGCAGAAGTGCACATATTAGTCATTATTCACGAATTATTTTAAAGACCCATGTTATGGCGAGCGACACTATTGCCACTAATGGAAATGATCACAGAAATTCCTTATAAAAAACACAATAACAGTTTGTCTGACCTGGGAATGGAACCCAAGACCAAATACTCAGCGGTCGCGCTTGCGACCACAAGACCATCGAGGCCGTATTTTATTTATTTTGTGAGTGAATAGACTTTAGGATGTGTTCCCTAGTCCCTTCCGTTTCCTACCTATTGTAAATACACCGCCATTTTTGCTCTCGCGCATCGCTGAGTGCAACCAATCAAAACAATGCATCGATCCCGCCACCTGACGGCAAAATGTAGCATCCGAGAGTTCGAATCGACAGCAAGCCGACTGGCAGCGAAAACCGTGCGCGTGGTGAAAAAACACTAAAATACCGTGAAATACAACTGCTAGTTACATAGTGTGGTAATCTACTGATTCCCAGTATCCTGTGAGTACCTGACCATCCATCCTTACTAATATTATAAAAGCGAAAGTCAGTTTGTTTGTTACGTCTTCACGCCTTAATGGCTTAACCGATTTTGATGAATTTTGGTACAGAGATAGTTGGTACCCTGGAGACGGACATGGGCTATTTTTTTTAAAGTATGAATTGAGCGAGAAAGAGGGAAGGAAAGGGAAAACTTAGTTTTGCTATTACAATCAATAAGGCTGAAGGGCAAAAACTACAGGTAGCAGGTACCTGCAAATCAGGAAAGGAAGAAGGAACTGTGTTACCCCGAATTTAATGCGAGCGAAGCTGCGGGCAAAAGCTAGTTTTTAATAACTCTTAGCTTGATTCTTGGTAGGCAACTTAAAACAGCGTTCCCGGTAGAACCCGAAACTAAGACAGTGAGTAAACCCACGGGCTACATCTAGTCTTATTTTTTCCAATGAAGTGGGTGGTATTTGCCTTGGTCATGTTAACTATAGCTCATGAAATTTTTATTTGCATACCTCATTAAAAGTGTTTCAAAAATACAATACGTAAGCCGCGACAGTTTAAAGTTTTTACGACTCAATAAATAAAAACTGGCCAAGTGCAAGTCGGCTTCCGCGGCGAGGGTTCCGTACAAACTTGCGACATACATGGCCATACCTTTGACTACGCAGACTTAAAGTCTTTTTTCACACCTTTAAAGAACTTCAGACTCGAGTATATGGTTTTAATTTCAATATAATAACTTCTCGCATTTCCGAGATAAAGTGTCTTGACAGTCAAACAACAAAGTGATCCTAGAAGAGCTCCGTTATTTTCTACTAGCTTTTGCCCGCGGTTTCGCTCGCGTTAAATTCGGGGCAACACAGTTCCCCTTGCGCCTTATTGATTTGTAATAGCAACGTAAGTTTTCCCTTTTTTCCCTCTTTCTCCCTCACATCCCACTTTTTTAAATAAAAAATAGCCTATGTCCGTCTCCTGGTTCCCAACTATCTCTGTACCAAAATTCATCAAAATCGGTTTGGCCATTAAAGCGTGAAGAGGTAACAAACAAACTCACTTTTGCTTTTATAATATTAGTAAGGAAGTAAGGATTGAGGTACGGAAATTATTTCAAATATTTCTAATGGAAAAACCAACGAGGGTCAGAGGTTCCATATTGGTTGCACAATGAGAAGTCATTATATTTTTTTATTTTAAAGACGTTGCCCCACACTAGTAATTTCTCCTGTATCGTGGATGCGTTTAAAAACATTTAAACTCATGTGAGTTTACAATTTTTTGTATGGCCTACAGATAGTTCCGGGGCTACCTGTTTGTGTGTATGTACACAAACAGGCAGACCCGGAACAACTATCTGTAGGCCATACAAATATTTATTCCGTGCGGGGATTGAACCCGCGACACGTAGCGCAGCAGTCGATCGCTAAGCCACTGCGCCAACCGTGTCGTCAAACTCATTTTAATAAGAAATAATTTTGTCTGTTGCATAAAGTGCAAATTAACATGCTACGATTAACATTTAAAATGTCACAAACAACCATTAGAAAAGTAATTAGAAACTGCTTCAGATGCTCTGAATTTTATTGAGATACTAATGGAAGATAGTTTGCATGTAAAATGCAATATTTGCTTACGTATTGTAGGGTACTCATGACGTCTTAAATCAGAGAAAGGGATGGAGATAAACATCTTTTATAGCTCTGTCTCTTTTCGTCACTGGATTAAGTAGTGTTTAAGGCGGCATAGTATGGTAGCTGGTCACAAACTGTGACTAAGAATACTTAAAACACTAAATAGTAAGAGGTGATCTTACTGCCATTGACTGGGCACAAATCAGACTCCGTTTTGCCCCTAATATCCTACTACCTACTAACATTAAGAATTTAATCTTCATAATCAGTTGACAATATTATCGCCAGTAAGAGGTGATCTTACTGCCATTGACCGGGCACAAATTAGACTCCGTTTTGCCCCTAATATCCTACTACCTACTAACATTAAGAGAAGAGTTTAATCTTCATAATCAGTTGATAATATTATCGCCGTTGGGACACAAGCTACCCTGCTCGGAGGTAGGAAGGTTGGAAGTAACTTAGATAATTTCTATTAAATACTTAAACCCTTTGATACCATTGCATAATCAGCTATTTGAAGATGTCATTGCAGGCACAATAGCTTGGATCAAGTGCGATGTAGGGATTACCTACAGATCCTCTTGTTTGTGGCTAGTTATTGGATGGTCTATTGGTATTACTGATAGTTTAATCACAGGATTAGTAAACGAATGATTTACCAGATGTGACAACGGTCTGATGGTACAATTTCATCAAGGTGAACACAATGATGTTGATCCAGGTTTATAATTGAGGTGCATAATTGTAGGCAAGATAAACTATCGGTTCGTCCTTCGCAAGTTATCAAAAATATCATCCTAAGCGAAAGTGAGTTTGTCTGTTACGTCTTCACGGCTATATGGCCCAAACGATTTTGATATTGATGAAATTTGGTGCAGAGATAGTAGGGACCCTGGAGACGAACATAGGTTAATTTAAAAAAAAAAGTGAGAAAAGGGGGAGAAAGAAGGAAGAAAAGGGGAGAGAAAAATATATTTATTTCGATCATCACGCTGGTTTAAGTTAGCGTTAGCCCAAAGTAACTATGCCACGCAGACGAAGTCACGGGCGGAAGCTAGTATATATATAGGTGGTCATCATCTAATCAGTAAGTAAGCGACAAGCTGAAATCCACCTCGGCGCCTCATCTCGACTCCATACCTGACCGCATTGACTCAGTCGCAGACACCACGGCTGCCATTCACTCGTTTACAGAGCACATACAATCCGTAATTACGGATTGCTCACGGGAAGTCCCAGTGACGGATGACCGTCGCTGGAAACTTCCTGCTGATATTCGTGCTCTGATAACCGAGAAGAATGCAGCCATTCGTTCCTATGACAATTTCCCCAACGAGGCGAACAAAGCCCACATGCGCTCCTTACAGAAAACTGTAAAGAGACGCATCAGTGAGCTGCGCGACTCTCGATGGGGAAAGACGCTCAGCGAACTTGAGCCAAATCATCTAGCTTTCTGGCAACTGGAGAGAAAGTTCAGAGCCAAAGAGGAGGCAGCAATGCCCCCCCTAATCCGCCCCGACAAGAGCGTGGCCTTCGAAGACACAGAGAAGGCCGAGTGTCTGGCCAACAGCCTGGAAAACCAGTGCTCCCCCAGCTCCCTACCAGTAGCCAAGCAACACCTCGACAGGGTGAATGCTGAGGTCGAACGTAGAGCAGCCCTCCCCCCAGTCAAAGACCCTGATGATCCTCTGACTCCCGCCACACCGGAGGAAGTACAGGATATTATCAAGCGACTGCATACTCGCAAAGCGCCCGGTTCTGACGGCGTCACCAACCGAGTCATCAAACTCCTCCCCGCCCAACTCATAATGCTTCTGGCCATTATCTTCAATGGTGCCCTGAACAACAACATCTTTCCTCATGCCTGGAAAGAAGCCACGGTAATTGGTATTCCCAAACCGGGCAAACCCAAATCGGAGCCCTCGAGCTACCGCCCAATCAGCCTCCTGAGTTCTCTTGGCAAAATCTATGAGAGAATTATTTATAAGCGGCTCAAAGATTATGCCGAGAGAAAGAGCCTCATTCCCAACGAGCAGTTCGGCTTCAGGACCGAACACTCGTGTGTCCAACAAGTGCACCGGATCGTCGAACACGTAAGCGCAGGCTTTCAACGTGGAATGATGACCGGAGCCCTCTTCTTTGACATAGCAAAAGCGTTTGACAAGGTTTGGCACAATGGCTTAATATTCAAGCTATACCAACTCGGGGTGCCGGACCGTCTCGTACTCATCTTGCGATACTTCCTGTCGAATCGCTCCTTCCGTTATCGGATGGGAGAAGCCCTCTCATCCCCTCACCCAATCCGAGCCGGAGTGCCCCAAGGCTCCGTGCTCGCCCCCCTCATCTTCACGCTATTCACGAGCGACATCCCCAAAACCAATCTAGCGCATCTAGCCCTTTTCGCGGACGACACGGCCATTTATTATACTGGCCGTTACTCCGAAGCCATTTCTCGAAAGCTCCAATCTGCGGCCTCCACCCTCGGGTGGTGGTTCAACCGATGGAGAATCGAAGTCAATCCTGACAAGAGCCAAGCGGTCCTCTTCTACCCTAAACAGGCAGGGAAAATACCCGACTCTCATCCCAGGCCGGTAACCATGTATGCCCCCCCCCCCCCCGTCTCTTTGCTAGAGCCAGCCCGCGACGCTGAGCCAGTAATTCAAAATCCCCCAAATAATGGAACTCAGATCCAGGCTGTCCCTTTGCTGTTTTCACCCAGCGACGACCTTAGCCGAGGCCCGTACCCCGCAGGGGGTGCCCTTAGCGTGCAGTCGCTTGGTATATAAGATTTTTGCCCCTGGCTGGAGGCCTTAACTTCAAGGCATCCACAGGGATCGACCGGTTAAGCAGTAAACGACCTCCTCCTCCTCCTGCCATTCAAAAAAAAAAAACTAATCAGTAAACCAGTATTTAGGGAGCTGGTCAAATATCCCTAACGCTTCATTTCTCTATACAACACTTCGTCTTTTTATAATAATATGTGTTCGTAACCACCCAAATTGAATTGGAAAAAATAAAGATTGAAAAACAAATGAATATTTAATCGAACTTTAAAAATCTAATAGAATTTGCCTTTATTACATTCAACATTGAATCAAGAATTCAAAAGCTGAAAAAACAATCCAACGTGATTATTTACAATTTTAAAACGGATTTTTGAATTATCTTTTTAAGGCAAAGTACATAACGTAAAGGTTTAACTATAAAACTAATCCTTACTTCCTTACTAATATTATAAAAGCAAAAGTGAGTTTGTGTGTTTGTTACGTCTTCACGCCTAAAAGGCTAAAACGATTTTGATAAATTTTGGTGGAGAGATAGTTGGGACACTAGAGACGGACATAGGTTTTATAGACTTTTAAAAAATATAAGTATGTGAGAAATGAGGGAGAAAGAGGGAAGAAAAGAGAAAACTTAGCTTTGCTATTACAATAAATAAGGCGCAAGGGCAAAAACTACAGATAGCAGGTACTTGCAAATCAGGAAAAGGGAACTGTGTTACCCCGAACGTAACGCGAGCGAAGCCGCGGGCAAAAGGTAGTAACATTATAAAAACCTGTTATTTATATTTTCAGCGTGTGGAAAGCTGAACTTTGACTCTTTCGTGCGCGTCGCAGTGTTTTTCTTACAAGAAGATGATGAGAAACTACAGAAAGAACTTAAAGAAGCCTTCAGACTATACGACAAAGAAGGTAAGTTGAGTAATACTTAGACAAAACATAATCAGACTAGGAAGTTCTCGCAGCTGGGTCTCCTGTCTGTGAGAACTGACCAACGCGGGTCATTTTTTCGGATTCTTTCACTATGGGCGGAGCAATTTCAATTTCAAATTTCACTATGGGGAGTGACAGACTTTAACTGACAACCCATCCATGTTCCTTCTTTTGCCCTTTGTGTTCAGGGGCTGCGGTAGCTCTTTCGATCAAGCCGCAATCCCAGCAAGTGTGGCCCTGGATGTCACATTCCATTTCTAAAATGCCCTGGATTCCTCTCTATGTATTTTTCACCATTTCTCAATAAGATCATCATATTTCGTATAAAACTAAATAATAGAATGAACTAAGCGTGTTCAATTCAATTTATTTGAAACTAAGCTATAACTTGTATCAGATTAGGATTACCCGTTTCAGTGCCCAGCTAATGGATAAAGACTGGTCCATAACCCACCCAATAAATCCCAGCCCCAAACAACAATCTTGCAAATAAGTTAACTCACAGCGTAAAGTTCTACGACCCCTCTTAAATGATAATAGCGTGAGGGTTTATCCTAATTTATTGTGCCGAATTCCTCGGCCAAGCCTGAAAGCCTCCATTAAAATTTAATTGAAATTTCTTCGCTTTGACTTCCTAATTTATATATCTGGTTTATGTGTTTTAGTTTTTTTACAACTTTAAGGTTTCTTATACATCTACGCGACACAAAGGAAGGTAATATGTTTATTAGCCTATGTTTGTTCCTATGTGGTGTTCTAGAGACCTAACGCGCCCATTTAAGTGAATCGGTTTGACTTAATCTTTGGAGTTTCACTAGACATCGTGACCGCTACCAACATTCAAAATGGAGGTAACTATACTATATACAGTGAAAAGTAAAATATGAAAGTCGATGAACTATGTTAAGTCAAACTCAAAATCCAAAGAATTTATTTTATTTATACCATTACAGACACTTTTAAATATCAAAAAACAAAATGTTGAAGCTACAGTCCCGGTCACAAAACATAATAACTTGCAAAAGTACTGTAGTTGCCCATTCCAAAGCGTTGATCTCTATGGAGAAGAATGGGCAAGAAAATCAATGGAGACACAAAGTACTTTAAGTTTCAGAATTTAAAAGACCATGGACAGGTCATTTTTTTGGCTATATTATATTAATTTAGATAACGTACTATGTACACTAAAAAGGAAAATATAAATATTGCTTTAAAGTTTTTTACCTGTTGATAAAGTGTCTGCCATCTTATGTTTACATAAACAATTCAATTTTGATGCAGTTTTCACCAACTAATATTATTAAATCTAAGAGTATGGATTGTTTTGTTCTAAGTGATAATAAGTTTTTTTTAGTTAGTTCACTTGAATATCCAACATGACAAACGCGAAGCTAAAAAGCACTTATCAGAATGCCAGCTAAAAAGCAACTGTATTAAACAAGAACTATTTATTAAAAAGATTTTTTTCAAATTCTAGGTGTACTTAATAAAACAATAAGATTGATTATACCGAATTAACCTTGACAGACAACGAAGAAAGAAACATAAATATTTTCTTTAAAAACACAGACAGTCGTACTCATTATACAAATAAATTGGCTAAATAATAGTACTAATCGTGCTCGCAGCGAATTCTTAAAGTAAAACAGTTTTTCAAAGAAAAAAAGTGTATTTTTCTCTCTAATAGGTGATTTACATAACGGTGAAAATAACACACGTCATTAAAAAAAAAACAATCGTTTCAAGAGATGTGTCACAGAAAAAAACAATCAAAGGAGTTTTGATTATAGAAATGTATGCAATGACAATAAATTAAATTTTGAGGCTGGCAAAAAAAGGCTCATTAATAACTTTGCGATAAATAACACAATTGCAGGAAGTGTTTTTAAAACTATGCAAAACCAAGGTCATTTTGACAGACAGTTTTCTTCGTATAATAAATTTAATTCACTGCATTTTTAACTTGTATTCTTTTGATCGTGGAGATTTTTTCTCTGAAAAATGGATTTAATGCTATAAATCGATATAAATTACTATACGAGATGGAAACGGACCGTTGATGAAGCCTGCAAAAGTATTACCATTTTAAACATTTTGTTTTTAATACGCCAGTAGTTAATATAATAACGAGCCTTTTGCAAACAACCATCACCATACATTTTAACATTACTTTAAGTTTCAGTAATCCTTACTATCCTTACTCCTTACTATATATATATATATATATTATTTATATATATATATTATATTATAAAAGCGAAAGTGAGTTTGTTTGTTTGTTACCTCTTCACGCTTTAATGGCTAAACCAATTTTGATGAATTTTGGTACAGAGATAGTTGGGAACCAGGAGACGGACATAGGCTATTTTTTTTTTTAAAGAGTGGGATATGAGGGAGAAAGAGGGAAGAAACGGGAAAACTTAGCGTTGCTATTACAAATCAATAAGGCGCTACCGAATTTAACGCGAGCGAAGCCGCGGGCAAAAGCTAGTGAAATATAAAACAATACGATATATTTTAATTTTCATTTGCCATACCTGTAATCCGTATCAAAAATCATCTACAAATGGTACACGGAACAAAAAAAAACGATTTCTGTTTAGTAAACTCCTTTAAAAACCTAACTGGATTAAACTAATACGTTACTCGAAACGAGTACTTTTCCAATAATATGATTTCTTCAATAGAAAACATATACAAAAATTGTAGGTGAATGTATGTAACATGATTTCGACCAGTATTACTTTGAAATTAAAAACTATTTTCGTATAACACACTTTAAATTGTTCGATAGAATTTGCGGGATGCATTGTACATCAAGATGGATATAGATTGTGTCAAGTAAATGTTTTCTTTCGTATAAGCATCTTTATGACTTCGATTTGAAGTCTTTTGTTTTATAGTCGTTGATTCCCTTTGAACAAACAGGAAAATATTGAAACAACAGGAAATATAAGCTTTTTTTTATTCCTCCTCGTGCCGCCACAAATCAGTGGAATATGAAAATGAGTGAAAACGTAAAAATAATAGATGTTATCCTATAATCTTATCTTAATGTTTATAATTCTTCTGTACGTGTTTGTCACCTAACTCTTCCTAAACGGCTGGACCGATTTGTGTGTATATTTCAATTGGTTCCTGGATGGATTGAAAGCACAATTGGACACGGAACGTGGCGCTGCTGTCGGTAGTTAAATATAAAAACTAATATTTCCAAAAAACACCATAACTAGCGCTCAAACAACAACAATAGGACTCTGTCATCTGGAAACTTACCCAGGCTTGCAACATTGCCACGTTGAATGGAAATTAATATTCTTTGAGCTTCTGCCCTTTTCAATAAAGAACAAAATTTTGACAGTTAGTATAGTTACAATTTATCAAACCTGTATAAATTAGCTAAGGTAACGTAAACCACAGAAAACAATAAAACAATATTTACTACAAACCATAAGAAACGATATAAAGACAAACATTATCACATCTTAATAGCGTGAAAAATATCATTTCACTAAATCAGTTCCAATCTCAGTGAAAAATTAAAAGTTTAAATATTAAATAACCTCATTTATCATTTTGAAAATCACCAAGTTCAGTCATAAATTGCGCTGTATCCAATTTATAGTGTTCACTGCATGTTTTTTTTACTGATAATTGTTTGCAATAACTGTCGATCCATCCCTTGGATTCACGCCAAAATCCCCTACGATTTGTCGACGATAGAAATACGATGTAGAAACGATAAAAAGCCGAGAATCCGTGACATGTGTGTTTGTAATAAAAACATGTATTTATGTACCTACTAGTTGCGTTTGATGGTTATTTATTGCGACATTTATATAATTGTTGTGGTATGTATATAAAATTGGTGATGTATGGTCTTGATTTTGAAAGTGTCATTGTGTGACCGTGAATTCGTTATTGTAGGGATTTACAAAATGTTTGCTACATTGTTTAAAAATATCTTTTACTAGCTGCGCCTCGCGTTTTCTCTCGACTGGTGATAGAATATACAATATATCTTTCTGAATTGTAGCTTATCTGTTATATGTAAGCCATATTATTGTGAAGTTTCTTTAAAATCCATTTAGAAGTTTTTGCGTGAAAGAGCAACAAACATACATACATCCTCACAAATTTTCGTCTTTATAATATAAGTAGAATAGCCAAAGAATAATTGCGAAAACTCGAGGTTAAAATATATATTTCGCGCAAAAACATGTTTTCCTCAGTTTCTATTAATAAAACAGTCATTTTCAGTCCCAGGTTATTACGAGAATATTCCAAATTGTCTTTTAATTCTAAGCACATATTTTAAAGCTCTCAAAAGGTACGAAACAAACTCATATAAGGTATTAAAAAGATATTTATAAACGAAATATGACGCAATACAGTCTGTCTCAAAGATTGGTATAACGTGAAATAATAAGACGCAGGAAATTATTAATATTCACACATAAATAACTGAGAAAGACTAGGTCAATAAATCTTTTGATGAATGTTTACGGCATATGATTTCGTTAAATTAATTGGTGTTATATGCATCAAGCTTTCAGGCCACTGACACTTAACGTACTTTCCAACTTGGTTTGTTCTGGGTGGTCACCCATCCACAGACCAACCTGGGTAAGAGCGGCTTTACCTGAAGTTTGATGCGTGTGACTGTTTTTATTTATCTTTTCTAGTTTTCAATATCGCCAAACCAATGGTAGTTCTAAAACCACGCTTGATCGCACGCAGGCCAAATATGCCATTGCCAGTGTGATTAGATTAGCGGCATTTCATCAACATCGCACTCAATTCATTCAAATCCATTTGATCTGGTCTCACGCCAATATTTTGAACTAGAAAATAAAATACATCAAACATTTTACGTGGAAAAGCGGATATCTCAATTTCCCACAAGAACACTTTATAGTGCAGCTATTCTGCTAATTGCTTCATTCATGAAATTGTGTTCATTATTTTGAATTTCTTTGAATTATTTGTGAAATGATACTTATTCGCCACCTCATAGAGAATTAAATAACACAAACTTAGTTTTAAACTGATACAACTCAAAACAAAGAGACAAAAACAAACGTATTACTGTTTTTTTTTATATAAAACATTTGCCTCACACTAGGAATTTCTCCTTTATCGTGGGTGCGTTTACAAACATTTAAACTCACTTACACCAACAGCCAGACCCGAAACAACAAATATTTGTAGGTCATAAAAATATTTGTTCTCTGCAAGAATCGAACCCGCGACACGCAGCGCAGCAGTCAATCGCTCAGCCACTACGCCAACCGTGCCGTCGGTATGGGAAGTTATGAAAATTACGTTTATTTTAGATCATAAATAGGTTGTAAAATGTCACTGTATACAAATTGTGTTATGTCAGATAGTTACGTATGACCACTGAGTATTGGAATACAAGGGTAACTAAAAAATCACGATTTTTGAGTCACAAAATTCTTTATACACAAAGATATTTAAAGTTAAATTCTGTACTAAGTATCTTTGTAGTTTTTAAGTTGACATTAAACAAAATGATGACTTAAATAAGTTAAGTTTGTCAATGGAATATTAAAATGCTATCGGAACAAAATATTTAAAATGAGTTTAGCTTCGTGTGCCTAAGATTTTCAGATTAAAAAAAAAAAGTTTAAATTTATGTCGCATAAATTCACTCTTCAGTTGTAAGGATTTTTAAATTCAGCGACAAGTAAAAATACAAAACCGAATACCGTAAATTTAAAATAAACATTTAAAGTAAAGCGACTAAATCCAAAACGCAAAATAATTTATACCGAAAAAAATAACAGCTAACATTTTTATTTAAAAAAAATGTTAAGAAAATCATCCGTGATCACACTTAATACACAAATGTCAAAACAATCGTCTATTGTGGGTAGATGTACAATATTTACGTCGTCACCTCACGCAAATGTCACCAAGCAGACATACAAGGTTCTCTATATAATAAATTATGTCATTTTGATGATTTTTTAAGTGGATGTCGCAATAGAGATTGTACCGACAGATGTTTATGAGTCTAGATATCTCTAGCACTGTTTACACTGGAGCTTTAAAAATAGTGTATGGATGAAATGGCGCCAGGATACGGGAACATTTGGCTAAGATGATAATGCCCAAGATATTTTATCATTTCACCCGCTGCTGAGGTCCCTTTCAGAAGAGCCCCTAAGTGATAAGGGTGGCCTTATCACTTAGGGGTATGAACAATTGATAACGACCGATTCTTTGTATTTCGGGGACCGCGGTATCTCTTTCGAACAACCCGCAACACCTCTGCTTTGCTGTCATGAAGCGCGCATGGAATACGAACGCGCCGTAGACACGACCTGTAGTCTTTAGATGGACAGACTGTGAGCTACCCATTGCTCACCGTCCACAGACCCGCGCCTACGGTGGCCGGGAGACGTCTCGCGAATATGAGTGCAGGAAAATGATGATGGTCTAGACTAGATGATGCCGGAGTTTTCTCACAAGTCTTTAAGATAAAACGATTCTAACCAGCCCCTTTCATCACACATATCTAATCCAATGCACCTATCTCATGTCAGACCGGCTTCGCACTTTTTACATCACTAATCATGATAAAATGCTATAAATTCCAGGTAACGGCTACATCCCCACGTCGAGTTTGCGCGAGATCCTGGCCGCTTTAGACGAACAACTGACCCCTGACCAGCTGAACGAAATGATCGCTGAGATTGACACCGACGCATCTGGTACCGTGGACTTTGACGGTAAGTTCAGAGTTCTTTTAACACACAGACATCAAAATAACATACCAAATAGTTAATAGATCCTCTTAAATAGTACAAGGAATGTCTTCCGTATAGTGGGAGTATTTACAATCTTTTTTGAACTCACACAAACATGGAATAACTACCTCTAGGCCTAAATATTTGTTCCACAGTACAATAGTCAATCACTTAAACACTGCGTTCTTAATGACTTCCAAAGAGTACTTATGATACGTAGCAATATCCAAAACTGTTTTATAATTTTTTAAGGTATTTTTTTATTCTGACCCTCCGTATTGTTCCTAGCAGTATATTGAAAATATAAATACAATATATAAAATAACATTTACTTCAAGAAACTCTGAAATAATAACGATAAATAATACCTATTCCGTTTACCAAAACCGATTTCGTTATTAAACTAAGATGATGCTTGTAATCCGAAAGGGTTATGCAGAGATGTACAATAGTAACCAACCAAATTTTGTCAGTAACGTTTTTTTTATTGCCATCAAGCAGTCACAAACCTAAACTCTATGGCTACTACGGAGAAATTCCTGATCGAAAAATCCAAAAATTCTTTCACCAACCCGGGTATCGAAAACTGGCCCTCATGCCTACCAGTCTTTCTTCATTATTAAAAAAAATTACCATTTCTGTATGTTTTCAGAATTCATGGCAATGATGACTGGTGATTAGCGGGAGGCGTCCCTGATGCAGAGTGATTATGTTAATAAAATAATATTATAGCTTTATAGTTCCTGTTTTATTTTAACAAAACATTCCTTTGGAGTAGAAATACTTAAAAAACCTACTTTTCGTATCCAGCGTATTCCCAATTAAGATTGTGGTCTGTAAAATAAACCTAATAACTCGCCTGTAATACGTAAATGTATAGGAATAGGTGCCCGGGGTTGCAGGTTCTTCGAAAGAGATCCCGCGGCCGTGGAACATAAAGGGCAAAAGAAGGAACATGGGTAGTTTTAGTCAGTATAAGTGACACTCTCCCCGGCTCCACCCTGAGCGGGGGAAGTTATCTATTTATTTAATACTTAAAGCACAAAGTGCAGAGGCGGACTTCATGCCATAGGCATTTTCCACCAGTCAATCTTTAGGTGATGCAGAGACAAACAGTGGCAGGTGTAAAACACATAAAAATATTATTAGTTTATATTATATGGATATATAAAAATACTATAAATATTAAACAAAATACTATGACTTTCATTTCATTTTCTTTTTAATGATTTTCAATTCCCAAAAAGTACATAATAGTAAAATGATATTGGTTTTCTCACACTACAGGCTTAAAACCTACTACACATAGTCACACACACGCACACAAAAACACACTACATCTAATGTAACATAAGTACTTTGTTCGTCTAATGTACGACCCAATATTTTGTTACCGCAATAAGACTCATTATAAATGGATATTCTTTCCTAACATACAGACAAGTTGCCTAGTTTAGGAAAGGGGGTTCTATGGCCCATATTTTTTGTACTGATTTTTTCTACATAACATTTAGGTATAAAATATAACTCTATATGCCATGTACAAACTACTTATTGAATAAATTGGTCTCTATTCTTATCCTACATCCTACTAATATTATAAATGCGAATGTTTGTGAGGATGGATGTTTGGAAGTTTTTACTCTTTCACGTCAAAACGGCTGTACGTATCTTAATGAAATTTGGCACATAGTTAGATTATAGTCTGGAATAACACATAGGATACTATTTTTTTTACCATAACGCGGGCGAAGCCGCGGGCACGAGCTAGTTGCACATACGTGTAGTTTGCTAGTTATGTTTACGTCCCATGTAATATAGGGTGAACCTCTTACCATAAACCGGACACACAAATCGAAACTCTGTGTCCACTACTTAGAAATTATATTTGCTCGACCCGGTAAACGTTTGAAGAGTGCACAGCAGACACGTTTGAAACACTCGACCAACGATGCAGTCTCTGAAAGTGCCAGCATAATATTGTGGCACTTGCCGGAGTTGTAGGTTATTTGAAAGAGGTACCACGGC
The DNA here is from genome assembly GCA_905475445.1 of Ochropleura plecta. Taxonomy (NCBI): domain Eukaryota; kingdom Metazoa; phylum Arthropoda; class Insecta; order Lepidoptera; family Noctuidae; genus Ochropleura; species Ochropleura plecta. The sequence goes on from FR997735.1 coordinate 4,336,264, forward strand.
CCGGAACACAAGGGGCAAAAGAAGGAACATGAATGAGTTTTAGTCACCGCTCCTCCCTGAGCGGGGGAAATTATTTGATGATTACCCATCCGAAAAAAAATCCTATTGTATAATATTAATAATGCCAGTCTATAACTGTCCCACTGCTGGGCAAAAGTCTCTTCTCATACAGAGAAGGCAGGAGTATTGATCACCATGTTTGTTCAAGACGGTTTGGTCGGTTAAATCCAGGTTTCCCCACGATGTTAGCCTGCACCGTTGTCTGTTATATCTTAGATAAGTTTATCTAAGACTTTCTAAAAAGTTTTTTAGAAGGTACAGATATATGAACTAGCTTCCGCCCGCGACTTCGTCCGCGTCGCATAGTTACTTTGGGCTAACGCTAACTTTAACCCGCGCTATGATTGAAAAAAAAATATCTTTCTCTCCCCTTTTCTTTTATCCTATGTCCGTCACCAGGGTCCTATCCTGTCCTATAACTATCTCTGTAACGAAATTCATCAAAATCGGTTTAGCCATTTAGGCGTGAAGACGTAACAAACTCACTTTCGCTTTTATAATATTAGTAATGATTGAAAAAGTCACATTGTTACTTGCCCGGATTTTAATTCACAACCATCCATCGTGCCATCGCGACTAATATTGTGACCAATTTAAAACAATTTTAATACCTACTGACTGTTGTTATAATTAAAAGCCGGTTGTTTTATGGAGAGGAAAATTGCTACTTCATACTTACAAAAATATAAGTAGGTATTACTCTGACAACAGTAGCAAACAGCAAAATTAAAAGCAATTCCAAACCTATAACAATCACAATAGCTCGCCTTTTTCAACGACACACTAATTCTTTTCCTTGCAAATCGGACAAAGGGTCTTTGAAATCAGAGGAAAAGAACCTAGAGGGGCCTAATTAACACGTGAAACGGGTCCCCTAAGCTTGCTCAACAAAGAAAAGTATTCTGCTTTGAGGCAACTCCAAGAAATTTGGGACTGTTTACTGAGAAAAGTAACAACACAAAAATGAGGGTAAATACCCTAATTCATAAATGTCAACTGAAATGGAGTTATAGAATGTTTTCTTTCACTTCGTTTCAAATGAAAATTATAGAAAGTATTGGAAAGTCTCATAATGTGTTTTGTAAACCTACAAATGGAGTTGTAACAAGTTACGTTACAAGAGAAAATTGATATTGAAGGTATTTTAAAAAACTGGCTAAGTACGAGATGGGCTCCTGCCAGGGTTGCGGGTTGTTCGAAAGAGATACCGCGGCCCCGGAACGTAAAGAGCAATAAAAGGAACAAGGGTGGGTTTTAGTCAGTACAAGTATGGCACTACCCCCTTCTCCGCCCAAAGCAGGGGAAGTTAGTTGATGATTTCCCATCCGCAAAAAAAAAGAAAAATTTCGAGACGTGCTCGCTCACCAAGGGTTCCGTACAAATTTGCGACTTAAACGGCCATATATTTTGTCTGCGTAGACTTGGAAGGTTGATTTTTCACAGCTCCAAGGCTTTGCATATGACACGTACAATTAACGTGGCTTTCTATTGGTAAAATTATTTACAAAATGACTTTAGTAGGCTTCTTTGCCTTTTGTGTTTGGGGCCGCGGTATGTTTTTTGCACAACCTGCAGCCTTGGATAACATCGCAACGCTTGCACTTTTTTTTTCAAAAAAAACGTTTCCCCACACTTGGAATTTCTCCTGTATCGTGGGTGCATTTACAAACATTTAAACTCACCTACACAAACAGCCAGACCCGAAACAACTATCTGTAGGCCATACAAATATTTGTTACGTGTGGGGATCGAACCCGCGATATGCAGCGCAGCAGACGATCTCTCAGCCACTGCGCCAACCGTGTAGTCCAACGGCTTTGGCAACGGTGTACATAATAGGACGCCCACGTGCCATGTAATTGGGCGCGAGCCTATTGCCATAAACTGGGCACAAATCCAGACTCCGTAGCAGTAGAAACTCCTGATGGAAAAACCCAATAACACTTAGCCAGCCCGGGAATCAAACCCAGGAATCATGACTAGAGCAAAAAAGCAGTCAGCAACACAATTTAACTAACGTTAATCATACAGCATCATTTCCACTGCCCTAACTTTTGAAAACAAGTTAATAAAATGACGTCCTAAAAATGTAATTAAATTTTCCACTACCAGACATCACAGTGAAACGCAGGAATGAATAGACCTTTGTCCCTTTTCTGTTCAAAAATTGTTTCAGTAAAATTCACCGCTTTGTATTTTCCCAACTTACAGCTTTTTTATGATCTATAACATATTTTATGTGGCAATATTTTAGCTACGCCAGGTGGGACTTGTATTGTATGTAGAAATATTCTTGCAGTAACAAATTGCCTGCACCTGGGGCCATCTGCACTTATGTATGGGCTATGTATATAGTTTATGTGTGCAGCAATTATGGTATCATGTATACCAATAATAATCTTTTTATTAATGCTAATGTCATCAAAAACATAACTTGTAAAAAAAACATGTCTCACTCAGTTCTGCAGTAAAAAGTTGGGAGTTTTTTTTAAATAAAAAGGTTGCCCTACACTAGGAATTTCTCCTGTATCGCGGGTGCGTTTACGAACATTTAAACTCACATACACAAACAGCCAGACCCGGAACAAATACCTGTAGGCCATACAAATATTTGATGTCTGTTTTTTGTTGATACTCTTTATTGTAGACTCCTTATTAAAGTAGGTCTCTAAGAAGTCTGTTAACATTTTCATGGGACAAGAACTCGGTTTCCAGCTGACAAAAAATAACAAGTCTTTTATTATAATGTTAGATCCTAATAAAACACTTGTTATTTTTCAGTGTTTTCTAAAATCACTGAAACAATTCCATCAAAAACACATTAAATCTTAAGCTAACACATAAGGAACCAACAATCCGAAACCAAACAATGGAGAAAATACACCAAGGTACATTAACTTGTCTGTGTAAAAAGAGGGCGTTAGAAATACGCCCAGGGCGCCGACACTCGCAAGAAATGGTTTTCTTTTAGCAACCTTAAAGCTAAGGCCACGAAAGCCTCCCACAAAGCGTTTAAATACAAGCAGAGGGGCCTGCCAGGGCCACCGCCTAGGTAATAGGTTGCTCACTGTGTGTCGGTCTAGTGGCAACAAACCGTGCCGAACGGCGTGTTCGTGTTCCACGCGCATCTCTAAGAGATGTCGATGCCGCGGTTGCGGGTTGTTCGAAAGAGATACCGCGACCCCGGAAAATAAAGGCTAAAAGAAAGAACATGGATGGGTTTTAATTAGTGAAGGTCTGACACTCCCCCGTCTGGATAGGGTAGTTTCCAGGGTCAACTTACACGTTACTTTACTTTAAAATACGTGTCCCTTATTTTTGAATGATCTAAAAGACGGACTAATTTTTTTTTTGGAAACTAGCCTTTTCCCACCCGCAAAGAAAGCATTTAAATACCGCCCCGTAGGAGCTCGTGGCGAAATGATAACAGCTGCTCGGGTCCATCTTTAGGTTTTTCCGTGCTTGCCTAGGTTGGTCTATGGTTGAGTGACCACACATTTTATACCGAATTTCCTCCTTGCCTCGGAAAGCACGTAAGCCGGTTCGGTTGTAGACTTTGTTGACAGTCGTTACAGTGAGTCAGTGGCTTGGAAATCTGACAACCAGTCTTACCAAGTGTTATCTTATCACCCAATGCTAACTGGGTTGTGGAGGTCAGATAGGCAGTCGCTCCAAGTATAATATGTTGTGGATAATTGTATTGATTTAAAGACGAATTGCTGTAAGAAAACCCAATTTTGGGTTAAGCTCGCCGTTGTTTATAAGCTATACATTGTAATTTGTATGTATATTTGTTTTATGTGCAATAAAGAATAAGAAAAATTGCATGAATGATAATTTGTTTGTAAGTAATTAGGTACTTAAAAACAAATTCCTGTCTAGAAATTCAGACACGATGTAAAAATTGTTATTGAATAAATATATTTAAATGATTTTAAAGTGATTGGTGGAATTTACGTAGATTCGAATATATATGTCGTACTAGCTGGCGCCCGCGGCTTCATCCGCGTGATGATCGAAAAAAAAAGTATCCTTTGTGTTACTCCAGAATCTACCTCTGCGCCAAATTTCATTAAGGTCCGTTCAGCCGTTTTGACATGAAAGAGTAACAAACATCCATACATCCATCCTCACAAACATTCGCATTTATAATATTATATGTTTATGTAGGATATTAGAAAAAACGCTGTAAACAGTATTTTCGTGGCCCAGACATAAGGTTAAGGGGCCCTACATAAAGCGTTTGAGAGCTCTAAGCTCTTAGTTGTATGCACATAGGTACGACCTTAGGCTTTAGGTAAGCACATCGTATAAAAGCTCTGGAATGTCCCATTTGCTTGAAAAAACATTACTGTTGAAGAATTATTTACATAATGAGAACTAGTACTTGTGTATTTTTATTGTTTAGGTTTACCTTTTTTTACAGATAGGAAATCATCAAATCAAATCAAATCAAATCATTTATTTCAATTAGATCATTACAGGCACTTTTGAATGTCAAAAAAAAACAAAATGTTAAGCTACAGTCCCGGTCACAAGACATATTAACTTGTGAAAGTAGGTACTGTAGTTGCCCATTCCAAAGCGTTGATCTCTATGGAGAAGAATGGGCAAGAAACTCCATGGACACTCTTTTAAATTAGAATATTATTACAAAATCATTAGAATATTATTACAAAATCAATCATCAAATCAATCAAATAACTTTCCCTCTCTGGCCGGAGCGGAGGGGAATATCAAACTTAGTGACTTAAATCCTCCCATGTTCCTTCTTTTGCCCTTTATGTTCCGGTATCTCTTTCGAACAACCCGTAATCCCGGGATTAGGTATTTTTTTTTTTTTTTTATTTTTTTTATTTATAATGAACTCACTCTTGACCTCGATCTCGCCTGATGGTAAGCGACAGATGAGGTCTACGATGGAGCGAGCGAGCCCAGAAGATGCCTATTAACTCTTGTTTTGAAGGCAGACGGGTCGTATGTGGTAGGGAACACAGAAGCTGGCAGAGAGTTCCACACCTTGGCCGTGCGCACAATAAAAGTTGAGGAACCTACTATGTAATATAGGTCTAATCGTTTCCTGTCACAGCGGACATTAGCCATCGGCGCGGGAGATATTTTAGTGCAGAATTGTGTGCGCAGGTGCGGGTACTTAACTGTCTCTGTTCCGTTACTTTCATAGTTCGATGGGATGGCAATCATATAGGAACGAAAAAAGATCAGGCGCAGAATTTTCTGAGTTACGGACTATCATACTGCCAATTTCCAAACTCCGGGCTGTTAGGTGCTGAGAAATTAGTAATGATTAAACCTTATAATAATTTTTATCATTGGAACTAGCGCCACAGCTATTAATACAATTTCACAAATGTTTAAAAAACAGCGTTCTTTTGACCACATAATTCTAGCCAACAGAAATATAACTAACTCACTGAACCTCGTGATATTACTCGCGGTGAAAAACCATATTTAAATTATTTGATAATTCCACGACAAAACCAACTTTTTTGGGAGCAAAAGTAGCCTATGTATTAAACTAGAATACAAGTTATTTTGTAAACAAATTGCATCCAAATCTGTAAAGCCGTTACAGCATGAAACAGTACAGTCTTACATACAAACTTTCCCACAGTGTGATGATTTCTTCAACTGAATGAAACGAAATTTAAATCTTGTATTAAACGCACACTATGTAGGCAAGCATATTATAAGTTGGGGGATTATATTGATGATAAAAATGCTTGGCTCAATGCTGGTCCTGCTCCTCAAGCATAGGGGTAAACTCATTGATAAGTACCCGAAGCTATAGTGGAAGCTGCAGAAGATTGTAAGACTATCTTTGCAATGTATAGAATCAATTCTCTAGTATTGTATAATTATTAAGCCCATATGTGAGTGCTATGTATTATCATTGACTTGACGAGGCCCTGGTGGTTAATAGTGTCATGCTCACTTAAATGTCTCGCTGATAGTGGCGGGTGTGTCGGGTCATTTAGCTCCCTTCAAAATGGTCGAGCTGAATGGGGCTGATCCATACGTCATGTTCGTGAACGGGCGCTGTCAGTTGGGACTGGTCATTTTTTTAACTACCCCGGTAATTTTTTTAACTTATTTAGATTTTAAATTGAATTTTGCTTTTTATTTACTCTGGACGCTCTTACTGTGCACGTCTTTCTACATCGTTCTCACATATTTGTATAATCTCAACACGAATGATGTAAATACGATTTTGTAAAAATATTATAATTTAAAAGAGTGTCCATGGAGTTTCTTGCCCATTCTTCTCCATAGAGATCAACGCTTTGGAATGGGCAACTACAGTACTTTCACAAGTTATTATGCCTTGTGACCGGGATTGTAGCAGCATCATTTTTTTGTTCTTGTTTTTATGACATTCAAAAGTGCCTGTAATGGTCTAATTGAAATAAATGCTTTGAGTTTGAGTTTGATGCTGTATTATATACACACGAATTGCGTCAACTGCTGATGACAGCCATCCCTAGAGTGAGGCTTCGGCCGGTTTCGGCGATTATCGGCTGTCTTCGGCAATCATCGTCAATCAGCGTTCAATAAATTAACATGACACTAGTTAAGCAGTAAGTTCTAACAAAATACTACCGTTTTACCAAAAGATCTGCTTTAAGACAACTGCCTAAAGCAGATCATTTGTTAAAACAGTAGTATTTTTGAAAAAAAGATTTTGGGGAGCCAAATTATAATTTTCCACATTGAACAGTGGTCTATTAGTGGTCTAATATTTGAAAAAAAAAAATACTTGACTCCGATTAATTTATTTTAAGTAGACAAGTTACAAGCTGAACAAATAAAGCTACAGGTCCAGTCACAGTCCAAAGTCCTGTAGTGATATTTACAGTTGCCTATTTCAAAGCGTAGGTTTCTATAGAGAAGGATGGACAAGAAACTCCATGGACACTTAATTCTAAATATTTTGTTAAAAAAATGTTGGTTCCCTCATTCTTGTTTATTTTGATGTAGTACGGCAAATCGTGAACGTATCTAACGATTCAAATCTTTGCCTAAGCCCACCTTCTATTTACACACCTACGTTAATATTATGTCCCCATTTATCTCCAAGACACTAACAATCTTGTTGAAACAGTCCCTTTAATCTGTTAGAAGACCTTCATAAATATCGCAGGGTAGTCTTAAACAAACTGGTCCTAAGTACACGCGATGTAAAATATTTATTACGTGTTACTACGGGTGTTAGGACCAAAAATTGAGACATTGTACTTTGATATGAATATTCTTACAGCAATCACTGTAAGAATATTCATATATATATTTTTATCCAACAATACTATTTAATGTTGGCGTATAAGAAACTAGATTTTAAGTAACTCTCCCTATTATAAAGCTCTTTGTAAAAGCTGAAAGCAAATTAAGTTTTAAAGATATTACATAAAGTTTAAATAAATAACTCGAAGAGGATGGCGCAGTCAGTCGAAACACAGGTTTTTCCTGTTTTTTTAGAGAAATTGCCTTATTACCTTTACAACTTGGTGTATTAAAAAGCGACTTAAAAAAAACTGTTGCAATTACAAAATATTGCATCATCATCATCATCATTTTCCTGCCCTTGTCCCATTCTATTTGGGGTCAGCGCAACACGTTTTTTCTTCCATTCTCCCCTATCAGATGTCACGGCATCATTTACTCCTTTCCCTTCATATCATTCCTTACATAATCCAACCATCTTTTCTTTGGCCTTCCTATCGCACTCCGGCCATCAATATTCAGATCCATCACTGTTTTAGTCACATGTACTTCACATGTGCAATCAGAAAATGTTGCATGATGTAATATTTTACTCAAAACCAGTTTAAACCCAAGTAACGCACCTCTTTTTTTTTCAAAGTTGGATGTGAGGGAGAAAGAGGGAAGAAAAGGGAAAATTTAGCGTTGCTATTACAAATCAATAAGGCGCAAGGGGAACTGTGTTACCCCGAATTTAACGCGAGCGAAGCCGCGGGCAAAAGCTAGTTGTATTATAATTTTCAATGTGACACCACGCATTTTAGTTAAAATATAGTTGATTACAAATCAGAGTTGAGTTGAAACTAATTTAAGATAATTATCATAGTTTCTGTCGCTCCGCAACTGGGTATTTCACACTTAGAGAGTTGAAATAGGTTTGTAGGTCACAGGACATTGTAAAATCGTTTGGCAGCCGCCATTTATAACCCGGGTATGATTGGATAGTTCCCCGGGCCGATTGCCGTGGCAAATGAATGGAACCGCGATTTTGGTCGCTCATTAAAATGTTGTTGATGTATGTAGGTTTTTTATAAGAATTTTAGGTGAAAATAATGATGTTTTTTTGGTGGTTTGACTGTAGAATATCATCGACAGCCACGCCTTTATAAATGTAAACATCTTTACTAATATTATACAAGTGAAAGTGAGTTTGCCTGTTACGTCTTCACGCCGAAATGGCTTAACTGATTTTGATGAATTTTGGTACAGAGACTGTTGGGACCCTGGAGACGGACAAAGGCTAAAAAAAAGTGAGAAAAGGGCTAGTATGAGGGAAGAAAAGGAGAGAGAAAGATAATTTCTTTTTCGATCATTACGCGGGTCAAAGTAACTATGCCACGCGGCCGAAGTCGCGGGCGCTAGCTAGTAAGCTCGTTATATTATAACTATTTATTTGTGCTCGGTTGTTAGTTATAGGCACTCCCCCTATTTTGTAAAACTCAAACATAACTGGTGAAATGTGGGTATTTGTGTAAGTACACCTCTGCATGTAAGGAACATGCAGAGGTGTACTACAAGGCGAGGTGTACAAGGATTACTGGCGTGATATTTAGTAATAACTATCACAACTTTTAATCACTGACAGTCTCAAAGCATTTACCAATCAGATTTCAGTCTGACCAGCAAATGAATATCTACAATACCAGCTTTTTTGTAAAACCATTTGTAATTTGTAATATTGAAAAAAAAAGTATCTAAACTGGTACCTACCAGTACCAATATCACAATTATAATGTTACTTGTATTTTAAAGGAAAACGTTATGGTAACCGGAAACCCTTATAACACCCGCATCTTTGAGAGACAACACAGCACACACTGTTTTGTTTAAAACTAGCTGGTGCCCGCCGCTTCACCCGTGTGATATCGTAAAAAAAGTATCCATTGCGTTATTCCAGACTATAATCTATCTCTGTACCAAATTTCATCAAGATCCGTTCAGCCGTTTTGAAGTGAAAGAGTAACAAACATCCATACATCCATCCTGACAAACATTCGCATATTTATAATATTAGTAGGATCTTACGGTTCGACTGACCCTTAAAACCTAGTTACTGAACTATCAAAGGCAGCATATACCAAAGCCAGTAAAAAGAAAAAAAAAACGTACACCCAATAAGTACTTAATGTACCTCGATCCCACCTGCTTGTATTATTATCATCACACTGTTTAATACGACAATATTGTTGAGAGCCTAGTAACCGAAACTTGATACAGACCCATACTGTAATGGCGTAGGGCGAGTCGATTTACATAATAAGATAACCTCTCTTCTTTACCTGAAGAAAGATTATTTAAAGAAAAATAAAATTTGTATTTTTTTGTGAAAGCAGTATTATTTTACCACTACCTCAGGGGCGCGAGAAGTTCGGTTACTGTCCCACGAGGTCGTTCTACAGGGATTCAAGAATACTACGTGTTAACCAAGGCAATAAACTATCTGTGTGCAAAATTTCATCTAAATCTGTTCAGTAGTTTTCACGTGAAAGAGTAAGAAACATCCATACATATAATATACATTGTCACAAACATTCGCATTTAAAATATTAGTAGAGTTTCATGGATATTTTTTCAGAGGTTAAGAAAATTCCTTTTTCAAGTGACATTACTCTTGACCACAAAATGCCCCGGCGGTTGACCCCAAAAGACTTTGAAAACGGTGACTCCTAAAATACCTTTTTGACCGCACACTAACTTTGCCTGAATACCCCGGGTTTGGTCCAAAGAGAATGTTTAATCTACTTGCTTTTTAAAGAAGAATTTTCTGTTTCATCTTATATTGATGGATTGGTGAATCATGGTAGAACGAAAACAAGCATCGGAATTCCCGACTATTTTCTTCCTTTCCATTCATCATCATGGACCCCATCACCCATTCCATGATAATCATTTATATAATCAGATATAATTTGTCATTATCTACCTAGACTTTTACCAACAGTTTTCTTTTGAGGAGTTCCTTACCTTATAAGAAAAAAAATGGAACCCTTATTACTTCACAGGAACGCGTGGAGGTATCGAATTGAAATTAAAACCACTACTCTCAACTACTATACTCAACTCTGTGGTTCCTTTGTGCTGTGAAAAAATCAACCCTCTAAGTCAAAAGATATGGCTGTTTATGTCGCAAATTTTGTGCGAAACCCTTGGTCTGACTCGTTCTTGGCTAGTTTTTTTTTAAATGGCTTAATAGACCTCCACAACCCAGATAATACTGGGTAGTGCGACGTTTAGATTGGTTGTCACACTTTCGGGCGAGGGACTGTCAAGATTGTCCAAGATCTACAAATTACAGCCGGGATCAACGGCTTAGCGGGAATTCCAAAGCAAGGATAAATCTCGGTATGTAATGGGTGGTCACCCATCCACCAACTAACCTTGGCAAACGCGGCTTAGAATGAAGAGATCGACCCGAGTGGCAGTTATTATTTAGCATCGAGCGCTTCTTACTTTGCACATTATCATGCTATTCTTTAATACTAAAACAAAACATGAATCTCTTCCAAAAAAAAACAGTATTTTGATTTTTGGTCTTTGCAGCCGAGAATAAAATGCATGAGAGTAAAAGATATAGATATGAATATTAATGGATGAAAAGGGAGAGGTTGGCAAAAGAAAATACACATGGATTGTGTAAGTAATGATAAGAAGGAGAAAGGAGTAAATAAAGCCATGACGTCTGATAGAATAGAAGAAGAGAAAGTGTTACACCAATTCCAAAAAAATGAGACAAGGGTAATAAGATTATGATGCAGCCGAGATTCAGAGGAACATTGATCTACAAAACTGTTCAACTGTGGCGAACTACTGACTTTAAAATTTATTCTTCTACCAACTCACATCAAGGTCTGGGATTATTCACAATCCTTTTGGCTCCAAAAGTTTTGGGTTCAAAGCTTTGGATTAGAAAGCGTATAAAGGTTGTTTTGTGTTGTTAGAACAAAACGGTCATTGGTGGAATACAGTTGTTCCTTTTCATACATAATGGTTGTAAAAAAAACCCTTAACGGAGCTAAAAGGCATTTATTCCGTTTACGGAACCTCTAATTACAGAGATGTTGGGGTCAATGTTTCGCAACTTTTTGACAATTTTATTTTTAAATAAATGTTTTTTATAATTTCATAGTTTCGTCATCAATGTTGAATAACATTATTAGTTAAAAGGGCCAAACCATGTCCCGATTTTTCGACACTGTTGATTAGAACATCCTGTTATAAATTATATTCATAATTATACTTAGTACCCCCAAATTAATTTCGCCAGTTACGATTAAATCAAATAGCTCTTCAACGACTAGATCAACTAAATATAAAATCACTAGCTTCCGCCCGCGACTTCGCCCGGGTGGCATAGTTACTTTGGGCTAACGCTAACTTTAACCCGCGTGATGATCGAAAAAAAAAATCTTTCTCTCCCCTTTTCTTCCCTCCCACTCCCCCTTTTATCACTTTTTTTAAACCTTAGTCCATGTCCAGGGTCCCAACTATACCAAAATTCATTAAAATCGGTTTGGCCATTTAGGCGTGAAGACGTAACAAACAAACAAACTCACTTTCGCTTTTATAATATTAGTAAGGATGACATAACCAAAATAAACCTTTGAAGCAAGAATTTCGTCATAATATTTGGTCTATAACATTATTAACCGGCATTATGTGTGGTAACGTATTTTCCTCGCCTCTTACCACAAATATGGCGGGTCTTACGCGCATGTCTCATTTATGTACATGATGAAAGGCCATGGTATTACCTGCTTGGCCACCAGATAACATCTTATGATTTTGGTCCTTACAGTTTTGAGGCGATAGTTTTGGTCCTTGTACTTATACTTTGACTTGTTTATATAAAACTAGCTTTAGCCCGCGGCTTCGCTCGCGTTTAATTTGGGGTAACAGTTCCCCTTTCCTGATTTACAGGTACCTGCTACCTGTAGTTTTTGCCCTTACGCCTTATTTATTGTAATAGCAATGCTAAGTTTTCCCTTTTCTTCCCTCTTTCTCCCTCATATCTCTACCTTTTTTTTAAAAAAAATAGCCTATGTTCGTCTCCTGGGTCCCAACTATCTCTGTACCAAAATTCATCTAAATCAATTTGGCCATTTAGGCGTGAAGATGTAACAAACTAACTCACTTTCGCTTTTATAATATTACTAGCTGTGGCCAGCGGTTTCACCCGCTGAGGTTTAGGGGTATGAAAAATAGATGTTAGCCGATTCTCAGACCTACCCAATATGTACCCAAAATTTCATAAGAATCGGTCGAGCCGTTTCGGAGGAGTACGGTAACTAACATTGTGACACGGAAATTTTATATATTAGATAGTAAGGACAGTATAGTAAAGATAACACATCACGCTTGTAATCTCCATAGGACTAAACAGAGGTGTACCTAATTGTTCATCCACATTTTGCGAGTTACTTGTACCTTCGATGTTATTGTATCTATATATCTTGTAAGACAAAGGAGACTAGTCTCTTCGACACAGGGAATCCTAGTGTGGACCCTAGTGATATTTCAGTTTGTATAATGCTCTCTTATACAATAAATAAAGTTTGCCATCAAGGACCGCACGAATAACACGAATTTAGACTCCGTGTTAGCTACTGTGAAATTTTTGACGGAAATACCTAAAAGCCCTATGTCGGGTCCGGGAATCTAACCCTGGAATTCATGCTCAGCTGTCGCGCAGAACGCTTGTTTTTTTATTAATGAGCTATTTGTATTATTTGTTAAGCAAGAGATACAAAGAAGTACGAGTAGTACATATTCCATTATTCCATGTTTGAAAATATACATATCCCTTTTTTTTACAAAAACGTTGGCGCACATTAGGAATTTCTCCTGTATCGTGGGTGCGTTCACAAACATTTAAACTCACATACACAAACAGCCAGACTCGAAACAACTACCCGTAGGTCATACAAATATTTGATCCATTCGGGGATCGAACCCACGACACGCAGTGCAGCAGTCGATTGCTCAGCCACTGCGCCAACCGTGTCGTCCTTTATTACAAAATAAGCACGAAATTGAGCAAGAAAGATATATTTCCCACAAAATTATCTACGGAATACTCAATTCATAAGGAATTGCAAAACTGAAGTTTATTACAAATCTTGAAGAATAAGGATTGATTAGATCTCATTACAAGAATGGATTTTCTTCGTAATTTGTCGATTTCGGCTAATCTTTCGATTACTGAGTGACCTGAATTGTTTTTTTATTGGTTAATTTAAAAGATTAATCGAAAACTTTCTGTGATTGATTTCTCCTTTAATCTGTTCATGATAACTGAGTTTTTGTCGCAAAAAGCGATCAAACTCTTAGCATCTTGAAGTAGATACCTTGGTTTGAAAATTATTTTATAAAATTTAGTTGAGTAGGTGTTGTCTTAAGATATGTTCACTAAAAAACTCGCCCACTCCAAGGCAGAAATCAACTTTATCAGCAGTCGATACACGTCCACCGCTGGGCTCTGCTGACTGCGGCTTGACTAGTATCTCCAAGGGTCACCATATATAAGAGACTATGTTTGGTCTTGTGCTATGCGCAACCAGTTATTTACAAGACCATTATTAGGTCTATCTTGTGGGAGGCTTTCCTAAGCAAGGTCACCTTTAGAGACTTATACCTTTTTTATCAATAATTCAATTATAAAAAAATATTTTCTTCAATTCCGCACTGCTAAAAGTCGGCAACGTTCTTCAATAAAATCTTCAGTCAGGTGACACTGCGTAGATTCTATAATTAGTTTGAAATGTAATAAAAAAATCTACAATGATGTGTGTGTTGTGAAGTGTCCCCACTTACCGTTCGCAGTTCTGAATCTACGCAGATGGAGATGGGCTACTGCTAAAACAAACTACAATTTATTACGCGTATGACTCATGACAAAATGGCAATGATTTTTTTAACACATTTACAAGTGATCAAAATTTTAATAGAATACTAGAAAGTTCAAAATACGTGGATAAAAAAGGGAAAATATGTCTTAAAATAGACGTTGAAGAAAGAAAAGTTATTCCAGAGGAAATACACTTGCAATTAGACGATGTTTAAGTGTTCTGACCCAAAGCATTAGGACGAACAAATTTGGGAACAGACATTATTGAGGAAACTAATAAAATTACCGAAAGTATCCATAAAGATAAGGGTATATTGTTAGAGTTTATCTATAAAAATGAAACCGACTCTTTATATTGCAGAGGAAGGGATGGAATTTATTTTGATTCTGAAAGTTTTACAAAAATAAAGTCAGAACTGTGATATTGAACCATTTGATAGTCTCTCTAGAAGTAAAACAACGGTGAAATAAAGAGTACAATCTAATTTCTGGCAGAAATCTTATTAAAATTCTGATCACAAAAGACCTCAACAATGTCAAAGGCCTTGGTCAAAACACAAAAATCATTGCCGACAAACCGAACAAAATCAAGTAAATGCTCAATATTGAAAATGGACAGGCGTGATCAAGCTCTTACGTTTCATTACCTGACTTACACTCCTAAAACTACTGGTGCTAGCGCTCCGAGCCTGCAAGAAGAAACATTCGTTCCTATACACTAGCACACACAGCTTTTGTAACAACGACCAAGAAGATTGACATGCTGAATGGACAAGCTGTTTGCGAGGTTGTAAAACGGTCGCCGTTTGCTCGGCCCCTTTCAATAATGTTTTCAAAGTTGTGTTTGATAAATTGCTGTTCATATTTTCTTATAATGTCAATAAAAAGTTTGGGACATCTAAATGTTTTTCTGCATCAATCTTTTTTGTTATTGGTGTATGTTTCCGACTTTTCGTCTGAAAAGTTGAATATTGATGTGATTTTCTGAATTCTCATTTTAGGATGTTCTTTTTTTATACGTATGAAAACACCGTATCATTTAAAAAAATAATTATTGTCAGCTAACATAGTAATTAAAACTTCATAATTATCATCACTATTTATTTTGTTATGCATTGCATATAAGATAATTTCAATGCACCTTTAAGTTTAAAACTCAATCATTTTCATGGCTTATTTTCAACAGTACGTTTTTTTACGTTTATTATTTTGCTCTCCCAAATCTTATTTTAGAATATTCTTACTTCCATGATTTTACTGCCTTTTATTACAGCATTAATGTCACCATGCTCCGGGTAATTGTCACATTGGGATGATTTAGTACATAAAGCGGTATTTTGTCTAAATTATCTTTTATTATCGGTCCCTTTAGTACTGCTTATAACGTTTTTTTCGTGCAGAACATGAAATCCGGACATTTTTTTTTCGTGATCATTAAAATGAACAAATTACTGCAGTCTTGGCAGATTTCAGTTTTCTTTCATCTTTCAAGGGCCCCATAACAATTTTCTTTTATAATTTATTACAATAGTTTGCTTCCTTATTAACAGTCTATACACTCATTAAATATATTTCATGATAGGTATTTATATATTTGCAAGCTCAAAATCCAAATTTAAATCAAATGTTATAAAATTTTAATAGAACTGGCTTTTAAATTCTAGTTTAATTGTGATTCATATTTATAAATAAATAATCTATTTCATTATTTACGTAAATTTATTTTAAAAACTTTATTGAAACTGAATTTGTTATCGTTCACTTAGTGGCACCTTGTGTTGTAAACATTGTCAATCTGTGAATAAAGTAATTGGCTGCAACAGCTTGTTTTCGCAATTTATTACTTTTCAGTTATTTATATGTTGTAGCTGTTTGTTATACCCTAAATAAAATATATCCTTAAAATAGATGTTTTATGTTTGAACAGCAATCTACAATAAATATCAAAATTATTATTATTACCAATCAAGACCACTATTTAACATTATAAAGCCGGAAGGGTGAGAAACAGGTGTACGCCAACTACCCAGCGATTAATTCTGAGTCATGTGTATTAACCTTTAAGACCATTTTACCATCTAAACAGCTTGTTTGTGCATCTATGTGCATAGCGTTAGAAGAAAGAGACAGATCGTGCAGCATTTCTAATCTTGTTGGTCGAGCACACAGTTAGTCAAATGTTTTATGCACAGATATAGGAGCTTAAATTGATATTTTGAAGGCAATTCAAGAAATAGGTGATTGCGGAAATACATACCGAGTTTTAGGACCAAAAATCGAAAGCAGAAAACGATGTTGTTAAATGTATCTAGTTATTAAAAATTCTTGAACGAAATGGTCCTGATTACGATTTTAAAAGGTTTTGAGGAAGATTGATCTTTGTATACACTTCCACTTCTTGAATTGCATTTCAAAATACCAAACTATGCTCCAAAACACATAACAGTTAAATGCAAGCAATTTGTTCGTAGGTGTAAATAGGAAAATTCGGAAAAACAGTGAGTTTGAGTAGTCAAACCGGCAGAGGGAAGCAAGATAGATAGTTCGCAATCAACATTTACGTGACTCTTCACAATTTCGAAAAAAAACAAGAAAAATTTCGAAACAAAATCGTGCGTTTTATTTGACAAAAATAGTAATTGTGCAGAAGAAGTGTTTTCAACAAATTCGAAAACAGATAAAATTAAAAATATAATTTGTGTAAGAATTTTACTTGCTGAGTTTTGGCTCCAAAAGACGATGTCGAAAGAGTGTCCAAACAAAAATATTTTGTCAAAAATAACGCACTTAAATTTAAACCAATAAGTGACGCAATTATAAGTAACGTCAAGTCCGTATTGATACTTATAACAGTAAAGAGCACTAAATTAACATTTAAAGCATTTGCCAAGACGATCAGCAACATTTATAAACAACAGGGACGTTAAATTCTGCGTTGAACGGTAATGGCCGATGTCAGTGTACAAGTTAGCGTTTAGAGTCTTTAACTGTGATTTAGATATAACTCTGGAACACCTGTAACAGAAATGTTAACAACAAAAAGAAAATGGAGCATCTTCCACGTTTATCAAAACTGAGTTTTCGAAGACACTTAATTTTTTAGTATTCGATGTATTGACGTGAAGAAATAATGAGAAACTTGACGTTTTCAATGCTATTTATTAAAAAAAAAAACACATGGCCGAACTTATTTCTAAATATTCAAAAAGAAACACAGAACAATCAGTATAGAGGCACAAAAAATCTCGTAAAGCCACTTGCTACAGTCCTTATAATAATATCGGTTACAACAAAATCTCCCTAAAACTTGCATTCCTTCTATAAAAGATGCATTACGGAGGCACTATATCATTTTCCAATATCAAAACTCTACCTGAAGTTAGGAAAATAAATCCACTATGAGCTAAGAAAATCTGTTCAAATCTTCAATTTCAAAGAGTTTTTTTAAAAGGAGTTTGGCCACACAATTCCCCCCCGCACCCCTCCCCTGTTATATGTATTCATATTTTGTCCTTTTGCATAAACATTGTATGAGGAAATGAATTTTCTTGCTCCTAATTTGTTTGAAAGCGTTTTAGGAAAATTTATTCGTCTTGGTTTGAGCAATATCTTATCAAAAGTGAGTTATTTTTCGTTTAGGTATGTTTTATATTTATTTTGATTATTCACGTAAATGAATACTATTTATATAATTTCGTCTTTCTTTCAAACCCACTCTAGTTCGTAAATATTTTGACAGATAATAACTTGACATTTGACGGTGACGATGACAGTTTTAAATTATGATCAGAAGCAGTACATACTGTGTTGTCACTATTTTTGCAGCAAAACTGCAATTAGTACAACCATTTTTGTTTTTTTTTTTGGATGGCCGCTCTGGGCGTATCGCAAGGGAATGTTAAAACCGACTAAAATCCTCTTTCTAAATCTATATTCGTTCTTTTGCCCTTTATGTTCCGGGGTCGCAGTATCTCTTTCGAACAACCCACAACCCCGGATTTAGTACAACCTTCAGATTACATATTTACGTAGTTATTTATCTAAGGAAAAAACAACTAGACACCCGTCTTTCTCTGTAATATATGACTGTTATGTAATAAATTGGCTCTTTTCAAGTATACCGTAATAAGCCGCTACAATAACAAGAAACAAACAAAAGTATAGGGAACTGGACATTGTAGAAGTTGATGGACAAATAGATTAGAGGGTGAAATTATAGTTCTCAAGCTTGCAGCGGCCTTGAACGCTGTACTGTTTCAATGTTTTACTCGATAAAATCATTGTAAATTTTATAACGGAATTAATTTTTCACTAGTGTTGGACTAAAATATTGGTGTCTTTTTCTAACATGATGAATTTGAAAGAGACAAAAAAAGAGGTGAAATTCAATTTTAGACATAGTTCTGTATATTTTGGCTTGTTGACTAGTTTTACGATTTAGTCTTGATCAGTTTAAAAGATCCATTTCAAACTATGATATCTTGTAATTTAATATTGAAGATATCATCTTTTGAAATTGATCTACTTCTAACTGCTATTAAAATACAACAATGTGTTTACTTATTAGTTAATGTGTTATGTATACCCATAACCAGCGCCATATCATACGATTTTATTCGTAAAATATTATAACCATATTGAAAGGGTTCGAAAATGACCTCTTGGTCGTAAAAGAAACCATGTTTGAACTCATTTCAAGAAACGATTGATAAAAAATGCAAGAGCGAGGATTTGTAAAAGGGAAATGACCCCCAAATAATAAAAACTGCTTTTCAAATGGATTAGGGTTAACTTCCGGTGTGTGTACCCGGATGCAGCTGAATATTTGTATTTAAAATAACTTATTTAGTTATTAATTTTAGGAAAATATGTACAACATGACAGAAAAAGTTGTGTTAAATAAATAAAAAATTATAAATACCAACTTTTTTTTAATTCATTCGAGATAAATATATAAGTACAACATTACAGAAAAATCTAAGCTTTTTCTCCGTTAAATGTAACATATTTTGCAATAATTAATGATAAAAACGATTCAATTAAAATACTTAAAAATAAAAGAAAAACTCGTATTGCATTCATTCTTACACAGTACAAGCACGAGAAAAATCTATGTCAATCCAAAATATTTTTGACTTTAGCCATAACAACAATGAATTTGGTTTTGTGTTCATAGTATACATAAACAGCTAACCATATGTATTCAGCATTCATTCAAATCAATAGACACTCAACTAAGCTAGAATTCAGCAAATAAAAAATTCTCCAAGCATATGAGCATCATCAAATTCCCATCCATTTTTATCTAACATTCAAACATAACTTTTTATCACATTTCAAATTCGGTAACTCGTGTAATTTCCCGTTCGGTAGCGGGGGATTCCCGCGGGCATTCCTACCATCATCCTTCTTGTCCCCAACGGATGACAGTTGTCACGAAATGTCATGACACTGACAAAGTTTTGTTGTTATGTTGACAGTAGGAACTTTTGTTTGTCTGTATTATTTATTAGATACATAAATAATTTCTTATTGAGTTCTTGAGCAATTTAGTTTTTGTTTACACGACAGGTTGCTTGTACAATAATAGTGTCACAATACATTTTTATCACATTTTTTTGTCTTCTTTCATTTTTCTTATTTTTTCTTTATTACTATTAATTGGCCAGATCAGGTCATGGGCAGTATAAAACTTTGCCAGCAATTTAGACAACTGAACACACGATAAATATTATTTTTGATAAGAAAAGGATATAAAAAGACCCAAGCTATCGGTAGTCAGGGCTTTTGAGGACTTGAGCTTAATATGTAATACTAACTCTACCGACTTTTTTGGGGAACCACTAAACTAAAAGTGTAAGGTCGGGTTCTGCCGAGGAGCCGATGACGTCACTCGCACGAAGGGAAACACCGGTGAAGTTTCAGTAGTGTTTATTTCAGCAAAGTTTATAAGTAGTTCACAAATCACAATAGACGATAATAATTATTTTGGATGTATATATAGGTACGGTTCTCACGACCAAGTCCTGGGACGTAGGTCGAGGAATGGTTCCTCTATCCAAAAATATTCCTGGAGGAATTTTAGTACTTGTAACAACTAGCAGCGGTGTCTGTCGCGACCCTTCCAAGTAGGATGAGATCCGCCAGTGCGCCAACTGAGTAGCTGTCTTAGGAAATTTACTGGTCAAGCGAGGGTCATTCAGTGACGGAGGATCTTAACACCGCGATTCAGAAATACGCGTCATAGGGACAGCGCCATCTAGTATTAAGCGGTCGAACTTTTACGGACAACTTGATCAATGAACTTCGGTTTGCTTACGAATCTAATAGATGGTAGGATCTATACATAATAAATAATGTTTAACTAAACGTTTGTTACAATCTCCCCCTCAGTCCTCAAAGACGTCTCGGCGTGAAGGACTGGATAATAGGGCGTTAAGATTTCTTTGGACGTCCACGTCCTCGTTTGCCGCTAGGTAAAGGCTTATCGGCAACAATCTTCTTTCTGGGACGTCCTCTTCTTCGAAGGGGTTGGATAGGCTCTGGCACTGGAGTGTGAGAGTCCATCTTGTATGGGGTTAAAGCGGATGCATGATAAAGTCCAATTGAGGTTTCTGGATCAGCTGGAGTAGCCAGCTTAAAAGATGCGGGTCCATGTTTCTCTTTAATTATATATGGCCCGTCTCTACGAGGTGCAAATTTTGCTGTTATACCCTGGGCTGCTTTACTAATAGGATGCAGGTTAACAAGTACCATGTCTCCTGATTGGTACAGTGGAAGTTTCCTTCTAAGTTTATCAACATACGTTTTCCGAGTTTCTTCCTTCATTTCTTGTACTTCTCTGGCTTTCAGGAGAGTCTCTGCCAACTGAATGAGAGACGGGGTGATCTCCGGTATTAAGTTTTCAGAGATCATTATGTTTTTGAAATCGACTTCATTATCCCGCGGGGACCGTAGTTCTCTTCCGAACGTTAGGTAGGCAGGAGTTCTATCTGTAGTAGAACAATGAGCGCTATTCATTGCGAATCGTATGACCGGTAATAACTCAGACCATTGGTTATGTTCTCCTCCCTGCACCAATATGGCCAGCTGTGTCTTTAAGTCTCGGTTTCGGCGTTCCACAGGATTAGATTCCGGATGATATAACGGCGTAAACTGATGTTTTATGTTCAGGCTGTACGTAACCTGTTGCATTACAGCGCTCACAAATTGAGTTCCATTATCACTTATTAAACGCCTAGGTATTCCATATCTTAGGAACACCTCGTTGATGAGAGTCACCGCGCAGTTTTCTGCGGTCGCAGAGGATAGGGCGAATAGCTCTACCCATCGTGAAGCCACGTCTTCCACAATCAATATCCAAGCCTTGCCATCTTCAGTGGATGGAAGAGGTCCAAACAAATCAAATGATACCACTTCAAATCGTTGACTCATAGAAGTGGTTTGAAGGAGCCCCGCCGGTTTTTGATTAGAAGGCTTATATCGTTGGCATTCTAAACAGTTCTTTACATAACTTGCAATGTAACTACGCATTCCACTCCAGTAGTATCTATTAGCAATCTTCTTGAATGTTCTCTCAGCACCGTAATGCCCTGCCAAGGGGTCGTCATGGTAAGCACTGAGAACATTTTGCCACTCATGACAAGGTACTACAAGTTGAGCATCATCCACTTCCGTGTCAGGATGTAGACGGTATAACATACCATTATTCATCAGGTAACCTTTGTTACTCCAATAGACGGCTTCCTCGTTGCCGTTTGCTTCTTCTAAGGCGTCTATTATTTTCTTGACTTTGTTATCCTTTATTTGTTCTTCTCGAATTTCTTTGCTACTTCTTGTAGGCATATCTATTTCTACTGCAGATAAAGTACAAGCGGAAGAATCCTCACAACTTGGTGGTCGAGATAACGCGTCAGCCACGGTATTTAATTTTCCAGGCTGATAGTTGATATCAAGATTGTAGGTTTGAAGTTGTAGTGCCCACCGGGCTAGACGACCTGTAGGGGATTTTAAATTCATCAACCACTTCAGGGCTTGATGGTCCGTCACTACAGTCACGGGTGAACCATCGATGTAAGCTCGGAACTTGTTCAATGCCCACACAACGGCTAAAGCTTCGCGCTCAGTAGTGGAATAGTTTCTTTCTGCAGATGTGAGCAACCTACTCGCATATTCTACTGGGTGTTCTTCGTCCTTCTCCCCCTGGACGAGAACAGCTCCAATTGCGTAACTGCTCGCATCAGTTTTTATAATATATGGTTTTGTTTCATCTGCCTGTCGCAATACAGGGGCTGTAGTCAAACAATTTTTCAGTGTAGAATAGGCATCTTCCTGCTCCTTTTCCCATATCCAAGGAGCCAGTTTCTTTGTTAATTTGGTGAGAGGCTGTGCTATGGCAGAAAAGTTTGGTATAAATCGACGATACCATGAGCACATTTGGAGAAACGAGATGAGTTGCAGAAGATTTTTAGGAGTCGGTCTCGCCAGGATTGCTTCGGTTTTACTTGGGTCAGTTTTCAGTCCGTCAGGTGTGATGATGTGTCCCAGGTACTTGATCGATGAACAGAAGAATCTACACTTGTCTTTGTTCACTGTAATGTTGTATTCTCTCATTCGTTGTAATACATCTCTTAGGTCGGAGAGATGGCTTTCAAACGTAGTGGAAAAGAGCAGCAGATCGTCGAGATAAGCCAACATGTTAACGTGTTCTAACGTAACTCGCATTCTATCAACCAATCTCTGAAAGGTTGCCGGTGCGTTGCGTAGTCCGAAAGGCATCCTTTTGAATTTATACAGGCCAAACGGTGTTATGAATGCGGTTTTTTCTTCATCTTCTTTTCTTAGTTTAATTTGCCAATATCCTGACTTGAGGTCCAACGACGTCATGAAAGTGGTGGGCTTCGCAGCGTGGAGTAAGTCATCTATTCGAGGAATAGGGTACGTATCGGGTATTGTTATAGCATTTAGTCGTCGATAGTCTACGCATACCCGAATATCTCCATTCGGCTTTGGTACCATTACGACTGGTGATGCCCAAGGGGAAGAGCAAGGCTCAATTATTTCTTTCTTGAGCATGTCTTCTAATTCCCTTTTTAGAATGTCCTTCTTAGTCGGTGATAATCGATAAGGGGGTACCGATATTGGAACGTCGCTCTTGGTAACAATACAGTGTTCTCCAAGTAGGGATGGTTGGTTATTACCAGTGAAAACATCCTGGTACTCAACTAATAATTTATTTAATTCGATATCGAAACATCCTATTTCAAAATTGGGAATATAGGTAAACAGTTGTTCAGAGTGGGGAGAAAGTTGAATGTCCGCTTCTTTTATGTTTTCTTCGGCATCCCTCATCATATATTCGGCGAACGCCGGGTGGTATCCGTCGAATATCTTTCGCGTTCGCTTTGGTGGCGAAAGCTCCAGGGGTAACAACTTATAGCCGGCGCTGTCAGGCAAGTTAGCTTCTTGTGACGCTGACGCGGCTGTATCGGCGACATTCGGCAAAGTAGTCAGATCTACGGAACTACTCTCGAAGTGTACGAAATCTTCTTCGAACATTTCAAATGTGCAGTCACTGTCCGGATATTGCCATGTGTATTGTCCGAGATCCAAGAGCAGTTTTGCTTGCTGTAGAAAGGCGATCCCCAACAGGGTACGGTTGTCTCTTGCTTCAGGGAGCACGATGAACCGGGTGAGAAATGTCCGTCCTTCCAGTTTCACAGCGGCTGTGGTAGACAATACGCGTTGTCTTTTCCCAACGCCGTCGGCCAAGGTGACACGAACCATTTCTTCTTCAAACTTGCTGCCTTTTTTCACGAGTTGTTGGTATAGTTGATAAGAGGCAACACTAGCTTTTGCACATGTGTCTATGTATGCGGCGCCCCTTATCTCATCAACCTCAATAAATACAATAGGCCTCATCTTTACATCGTATTGTAGGTTAATTGGACAGAAACTTATGCCAGCCACTTCGGTTTTGGCGGACTCCCGCTTCTTCGTGGAACACGTTGGGCAACTGGTCCGTACCACACCTGGTGTACCGCATCCATAGCATGCTACTCTAGGTGTCGATGGTGACGGTGCCTGGGTACCTTTTATTTGTTCTGTACATTTATCTTTTTCGGTCATGTCCAATTCCTTCTCCTTCTTTTTCAATTTTCGGCACTGATCTGTGCTGTGTCCCGGGAAGTGGCAAAACGAACACTTTGTGGCTTTTTTGGTCTTCTTAGACGACGTTTCAGGATCTTTTCCCCCGCTGCTCCATAATTGTTCGATAGCTCGCGCTGCTTCCAGTAGCTCATCAAAAGTGGTTATGGACTGACGGGGTATTTTCTCCTGGATTCTGTACTTCAGCTGTCCGTATACCATATCCAATTGTTGTGCTTCAGTGTGTGCAGGACCAGGGAGTTGAGCCAGCAACATGCGTTTATGCGCAATGAAAGTCTCAGTAGGCATTGCAAACTCCTGTGTGACTTTTACTACCTCTTGGTAAATTAAATACGCGGGTTTTTTAGGGGCAAAAGCGTAACGGAGACGCTCCTTAAAGTCTTCCCAGGTGGTGACTTGTTGTTTTACACCCTGCCACCATACTGCAGCTTCTCCCTTTAGTATAAGGGGTACTCCAGTAAGTGCCTCTGAGTCACTTATATTTTCAATTGTTTTATAAACACTTGACGCTGCCAAAAACGCTTCCACCACTTCTGGATTCTTCACTCCGTCATATTGGGCATTACAGGAAGCAAAGGAACCATGTCTTCCAGGTGACAGCTTGGCCAAAAGTGCTTCAAACTGCGCATCGGACAAGTTGACAGACATCTCTGCTTTCCTCTTCTTCACTGTAGTCGTGGTGATACGGCCGTAGCGGGTTCTGTACTTCGGCTTGCAGTCGGGTCCAACGTTGGTCGCCAGTTTGTAAGGTCGGGTTCTGCCGAGGAGCCGATGACGTCACTCGCACGAAGGGAAACACCGGTGAAGTTTCAGTAGTGTTTATTTCAGCAAAGTTTATAAGTAGTTCACAAATCACAATAGACGATAATAATTATTTTGGATGTATATATAGGTACGGTTCTCACGACCAAGTCCTGGGACGTAGGTCGAGGAATGGTTCCTCTATCCAAAAATATTCCTGGAGGAATTTTAGTACTTGTAACAACTAGCAGCGGTGTCTGTCGCGACCCTTCCAAGTAGGATGAGATCCGCCAGTGCGCCAACTGAGTAGCTGTCTTAGGAAATTTACTGGTCAAGCGAGGGTCATTCAGTGACGGAGGATCTTAACACCGCGATTCAGAAATACGCGTCATAGGGACAGCGCCATCTAGTATTAAGCGGTCGAACTTTTACGGACAACTTGATCAATGAACTTCGGTTTGCTTACGAATCTAATAGATGGTAGGATCTATACATAATAAATAATGTTTAACTAAACGTTTGTTACAAAAGTTAATTTAAATGGTATTTTACCAGCATTATATGGATAGTGTAAAAGTCACAATTATATTCAGTTTACATACGCTACCAAAGTTTTTTTTAAATCTATTAAAAGTCGTTGAAAGAATGAAAACGCTTTAAAAGCGATAGCAACTGAATAATTAAAATTTCTTGAACTAAACTAAACAATTAAATGTGAACTTGTATTAAAAACTCGTAATTGTAAACGATATTTATCGCCACCCGAACTAACTGTCGCTAAGTTTTATATCCCTCGTTTCATAATACAGGACCTGGGTATTATGATACGCGTGCGTCTATGATATATAGCGACACTTAATTTAGGTAGCGATAGCTATCATGTATAATAGCGAGTTTTTGGTACAAGTTCACATTCAATTGTTTTGCTAGCTTTTGTTTTTTTTTCTATTACATTCTGGTCTTGCACTACTGTATCAAAAATTACTATACAAAATTGCAACGTAAATGTTTGCCCATAATTCCTTTTACTAAATAGATTATTAGTTTTAACCGTACTCTATTAAATTAACAATTCTCAATAGCTGCCTTTGAAGTTGGCAATATCTCTAGGAAATGGCAAAAGTTTCAACAATAATTTCACTAATGAATCAATTTCCTTGTAGGAAATAGATTCATTAGTGAATTGCGCTTACAGTTGAATGGAATGGATAATATCTCAACTAGTTAATACACCAGTTTTTGCCCGCGTGGAAGTCGTAAATTATCTTATGAGATCGTACTGGCAAGAAAAAAAATTGAAATATTAACAAAAAAACATAAAGAGTCGACATAGCTCCCAAAATAAGTTAGCTGTAATCGGTAGCAAAAATTAGATAAACAAAATTTCACCGACTTCCGGAACTGATTTTCCACTTTTTTGGAACTTGTTTTTTTTTTGTAGAATTACAGAATGGCCCCGAATTTAAAAAATAATGTGAATTAATATAACTGTTTGTTTAAAAAAAAAACGTTGTCCCACAAGATTTCTCCTGTATCGTGGGTGCGTTCACAAACATTTAAACTCACATACACAAACAGCCAGACCCGAAACAACTACCTGTAGAACCCGAACCCGCGATACGCAGCGCAGTGCAGTCGATCGCTCAACCACTGCACCAACCGTGCCGTCCATTCGTTACTATTCAATTTAAAAATACACACCAAGAAATTTGGTAAAGAATGGGGGAGCACTTTACCCAATAGTGGGCCAAAATAGGCTAATAAAATAAAAAATAAACAACATAACAGGAGAAATACTTTCGTCGTCGCTAATAACAAACAAACTTGATAATACAGTTACTCAATTTCAACTGAGACGAGCTGTTAAAACAGCTTTTCTGAAACAAGGTCCCCTGACATTAGATGTCAACAAGTGTCAACTGTCAGTGTCACTCGAAGTTTGGTAAGTGTAGTGACAACCCAAGGGACATACGGTTTTCTCCAAGAGTTACTCCTAAAATAGTCAGACTACGGCATAGATTTATCTGATCACGAAGCCAAAAATAAACATGTGTTTTTTTTTGTATTACCCGACTACAGCGAAGCAAAAAGGAGGCTTATGATTTTTTTAAATAGGATTGCGTATGGCCGAAACTTGCCTGATAAGGTGGAGCACGTTTGACGAGAAGTCACTATTCACTCGAAAATAGAATCGATCCAGATTATAATGCTGAGTGAATAAATGTACATGGAGCTTTATTCGAAATCTCGCCTTTTTGTAAAAAAGCTAAATAGTATTCGCTAACTATTACTTCTACTCTGATATAAATGTGATACAGTTTTAGAAACAAGAGATCTCGAAACAATTATAAAATACTAGCTTCCAACCGCGATTTCGTCCGCGTGGCATAGTTACTTTGGGCTAACGGTAACGTTAACCCGCGTGATGATCGAAAAAAAATATCCTTCCCTCTTTCTCCCCATTTCTCACTTTTTTTAGTCTGTGTCCGTCTCCAGGATCCCAATTATCTCTGTACCAAAATTCATCAAAATCGGTTTGGCCATTTAGGCGTGAAGACGTAAGAAACAAACAAACTCACTTTCGCTTTTATAATATTAGTAAGGATGACAGAAAATCTAATTTTCGTAAAATCAAAATAGTTCTACGATTTCTTTATGAGTCAAAGCGTTCCATTTTTGCCATAGTTGACTCTGATTGGTTGTTTCGAATTTTAAATTAATAGAGCAAACTAACCTCTAACCAGCTGGTAAAAAAATAACAAGTTGATTCACTTAAACTCCTCTTATGTGTGTAAAATACTGGAATGGAGTGAATTCGGAAAGTTTAAACATTAAATTACGTACACATAAAAATGTGCTGACTGTACAAAATTCAAGTTTTTGGTATTCTTTCGTACATTAAATAAAACTATTTAGGAAGATATCTGATAGGAATTCGATTTTGATTTTAGAACGGATGAAATAAAACTATTTAGGAAGATATCTGTTCGGAATAGAAAAAAATATAAGTTGAAACAAATGCCAGTGGTATTCGATTTTGATTTTGGAACGGAATAAATCGAACATGCGATCAACGAGTTCATTTAAAAAACAAGTGCAAGTCGGAATTGCGCCTCGAGGCTTCCGTAAGAACGCGACATAAACGGCCATATCGTTTGACTGCGTAGACTTAGACTTTAGAGGGTTGATTTTTTCACTACTTTAAGGGACCACAGTCTTGAGAATATTATTTTGATTTCAACTCGATACCTTTACGTGTTCTTGAGACTAAGGGTCTTGACAGACAGACGGACAATAAAGTGATCCTATAAGGGTTAATAACAGTCAAGTAAACTTTTACATTTATGGTATTACTAGCTTTTGCCCGCGGCTTCGCTCGCGTTAAATTCGGTATAACACACACACACAGTACCTGCTACCTGCAGTTTTTGCCCAAGCGCATTATTGATTTGTAATAGCAACGCTAAGTTTTCCCTTTTCTTTCCTCTTTCTTCCTCATATCCCACTTAAAAAAAAAATATCCTATGTCCGTCTCCTGGTTCCCAAATATCTCTGTACCAAAATTCATCAAAATCGGTTTAGCCATTTAGGCGTGAAGAGGTAACAAACAAACAAACAAACTCACTTTCGCTTTTATAATATCTATTAGTAAGGATTAAAAATTTTAATTTAAGAAAGGTACGAACTTAACTATAATTAAACTTGAGGTACGGAATCCTAAAAATAATTAACTTTTGTTTCGTTATTTTGTTCACATTTCCATTTTAATAGATTTAATTGTTTAGAGATAAACAAAACGTCAATTACCAACCAGTACCAATAGTCAACAAAACGAACTTACCAATCAATAGGGTTTTCCCTCGAATCTTCGAACTGTCCAATACCGTTTACTTGGAGCAAGAATCTCACAAATCCTCACTAATTACTGTGATATATCATTCAATCGGATCCTTCGAATTGGGTCACGATCGAGGGACATTCTTGAAAATAAATAAATCTTCCAACTTGTTTAATTTCGGGGTATAAGCAGGATAGATGGGTAAAGGTACGGCTTGAAAGGGAAGCAGCAATCGATCCATCTCTATGGCAGCTTGTTAAGAACCTCTTTTGAGATTCTTGTCAAGATCTGGAGAAAGTATCAACCCTGTAGGGACCACCATGTTTTCATCGTTTGTTTATTACTGCAGAAATGTTAATTTGATTTTTTTTGGCCATGGAAACCATCCTCTGATTTATAACGGCTTTGACGGCACGGGTGGCGCAGTGGCTGAACGATTGACTGTTGAGCTGCGTGTCGCAGGTTTGATCCCCGCACAAAACAAATTTTAAATGACCTACAGGTAGTTGTTCCGGGTCTGGCTGTTTGTGTTTGTGAGCTTAAATGTTTGTAAACGTACCCACGATACAAGAGAAATTCCTTGTGTGGGGCAACAACACCAACGAGATATAAGGGAGAAAGAGGGACAATAAATAAGGCGCAAGGGCAAAAACTAAGGGCACGCCACAATAGTGGCGGTAAGTCCCCTCTTTGAGGAGTGGCTGGAGAGGCGTCATGGCGTCCTCACCTACCGCCTGACGCAGGTCCTCACCGGACACGAAAGTTTCGTGAGGTTCCTGCACGTAATCGGGCGGGAGGAAACGCCCGGGTGTCACCATTGTGACGATCGCCCGGAGGACACGGTGGAGCACACAGTGGCGGTCTGCCCAGCTTGGGCGGAGCACCGCCGTGCCCTCGTGGAGGCGATCGGCGGCGGCGATCTCTCGCGTCCGGCCCTGGTACAGGCCATTGTCCGGAGCGAGAGGGAATGGGATGCGGTCACCTCCTTCTGCGAAGCAGTAATGCTAGCAAAGGAGGTGGCCGGGCGTTTGAGGGAGAGATCATCTACCCAACGCAGCCGCCGCGGGAGACGGGCGCCGGGCGCCGCGAGACGACTCCCGGCCACCGTAGATACGGGCCTGTGGACGGTAAGCAATGGGTAGCTCACCGTCCGTCGGTGCGTTCGTGTTTCACGCGCGCCTCAAAGAGATGTCAGCAAAGCAGAGGGGCTTACCAGAGCCTCCGCCTGCCGGGGTTGCGGGTTGTTCGAAAGAGATACCGCGGCCCCGGAACGTAAAGGGCAATAGAAGGAACATGGGTGAGTTTTAGTCAGTACAAGTCTGACATGACTTCATGACTTCCCCCGCTCCGCCCAGAGCGGGGGGAGTCATTAGATGATTTCCCACCCGAAAAAAAAGGGCAAAAACTATAGGTAGCAGGTACCTGTCAATCACGAAAGGGGAACTGTGTTACCCCGAATTTAACGCGAGCAAAGCCGCGGGCAAAAGCTAGTAATTAATATAATTGTTTATATTATAATTATATATCTCTGCTTAACCCTTCGGAATAATAGATGTGGTTATGTTATATTTTTAAACGTAGAAGCAACCATGTTCCGCAAATTGTTACCCTGAATTCTGTATTTTCTTTTTGATGGGAAATCATCAAATAACTTAGTCACTAAAAGTCTGGCTCCACTCAGAGCGGGACAGAATGTCAGACTATTACTGAAACCCACCCATGTTACTTCCTTTGCCCTTTATGTTCTGAGGCCGCGGTATCGAACAAACCGCAACGCCGCAAAGTGAATTTTCTACTTCATTCCTAAATTCACCAGCATTACAAAAAATAAAATCCTGGCAACATTTTTTGCGTCAATTTCCGTTACAGCACGTACGTGGTTGATACCTATATCGACATGCTTTTGTAACAAACAAGAGCATAAACCACACTTCCCATCGCTCATAGAACGCGGTGGGCCGAACAGCCGTCAGAACGGAAGTGCGGCCTCCACTGCCGGATATTAACCGGACGTGGTACGGAACTGCTAATAACTGAACATGCAATAAACGGAACGGTTTTCTGCTTGCTCACTGTGACTTGTTAGTTTAGGACCAGAGAGGTAGGACTTCCTCTGTCATATCGGATATAAGAGAAAAATCCCTGTAGTTGGAATAACTACCCAGTCAGGTTTTTATAGAAAGTATAAGTATCCTTGTAAAGAGGAAGAAAAAAGAGGAGCTCGTGGCTAAATAATAGCAGCCGCTCGGGCCAATCTTTAGGTTAAGCCGCTCTTGCCTAGGTTGGTCTGTGGATGGGTGACCACCCGTTACATACCGAGTTTCCTCCGTGCCTCGGAAAGCACGTTAAGCCGTTGGTCCCGCCTGTCATTTGTAAATCTTTGACAGTCGTTACAGGACAACCAGTCTTACCAAGGGGTATCGCATTACCCAGTACTAACTGGGTTGTGGAGGTCAGATAGGCAGTCGCTCCATATAAAATACTGATATTTAGCTGCATCCGGTTAGACTGGAAGCCGACCCCAACATAGTTGGGAAAAGGCTAGGCAGATGATGATAAGTATCCTTATAAACCAAACAAATAATCACAAGGTAACCGACCCTACCATAAAGCTTGAACAAAACAATATCATAGATACAACATCACATTTCCCAAACCTTCTAAATAGCGACTGTCTTAAAACTCACTGTCCTGATGTAAGTTGACCAAGATTTTTGTCTGGACCTTAAAAGAGACTATGACCTCTGAGTTTGTTTCGGCTGTTTCTTCTCAGAGTAGTTAGTTACGAAACACCGGCCTAATCTAGTTTTTAAAAAAGACGTGTTAAAGTGTTTGTGAAATCCTACTTGTAAAATAAACATCATTTATCACTAATATCTCCCACTCTATCTCTCTAAGAAAATAAAGATAAGGAATGAAATATTCGCAAAAATAAATGTGTGCAATGAAGCAGTGATAGCCTAGTGAGGTAACCGTCGGACTGCCAAGTCAAAGTTCCAGAGTTTGAACCTCACGCTTCTGATTTTTTGGTGAGGAAACCAGCCTGAGAGATATTTCTCGACGGCATGTTAGCAAAGTCAGAAGTCAATGGGCGGCGAAGAATCAGACACCAGGATAGTCAATATCCACACGATAAAGATGTTTTTTAATAGAAAAAAAAATTGCTTCTCACTAGGAATTTCTTCTGTATCGTGGGTGCGTTTACAAACATTTAAACTCACATACACAAACAGCCAGACCCGAAACAACTAGTAAGCCATACAAATGTTTGTTCCGTGCGGGAATCGAACCTGCGACATGCAGCAGACGATTGCCGTGCCGTCAAAGAATAAATAAGAATGTGTGCCAAAAAACTTTTCAATAAGGGACTATATTGAAACATTTCTACTAAGTAAATGTCTTTCTAACATTTATGCCTATTATAGAAGCAAGATTTATACCACGTAAACTCCACAAGAACAGCGGTAAAGGAAATAACAGGAAAACTACCAAGGTTGTCTTATCTCAAGGCTAAATATTTGTCCCTGAAGAGATTTGATATGTTGTTTGTTCGCCACCCCTTTGGTATAAGAAGGATGTACTAGCACTTAATATAGGATTAGTACGTAAGGAAGTTGGGCATAAAAATTCATGTTGATGCTTCAGTTATTTATTTATGTGTTTTTCTATTCATTTCGACGGTTTCTTTTTTTTTTTATTAAATACTAGCTTTTGCCCGCGGCTTCGCTCACGTTTAATTCGGGTAACACACTTCCCCTTTCCTGATTTGCAGATACCTGCTACCTGTAGTTTTTGCCCTTGCGCCATATTTATTGTAATAGCAATGCTAAGTTTTCCCTTTTTTTCCCTCCTTCTCCCTCATATCTCAATCATTTAAAAAAAAAAACTAGCTTGTGTCCGTCTTCAGGGTCCCAACTATATCTGTACCAAAATTCATCAAAATCGGTTTGACCTATTAGGCGTGAAGACGTAACAAACAAACAAACTCACTTTCACTTTTATAATATTAGTAAGGAAGGATTGTCCCACTCTAGGATTTTCCGGGGCCCCGTATCATTGAAAAAAAAGAAAGAACATGGGTACATTATATACATTGGGAAAAAGAAGGAACATGGGTGGGTTTTAGACTACAGAAGTCTGATACTCCCCCCGCTATAATAATATAGAAAAAAAAACTAAATAAACAAAACACA
This sequence comes from Ochropleura plecta, assembly GCA_905475445.1. Lineage (NCBI taxonomy): Eukaryota > Metazoa > Arthropoda > Insecta > Lepidoptera > Noctuidae > Ochropleura > Ochropleura plecta. Next base: position 4,369,385 of record FR997735.1, read on the forward strand.
ATCTATTGTTACACAATCCAACTAGTGATCAATAATAAATACTTGTATTAGACATGGTATTGTCAATATTGCCGACTTGTTCGCAAGTAGGTCGCTTCCGTGATAGGAACAAATAAAATATTATCCCACTATGTCAATGCATGTGAGGAAATCGCTACGAGAATAGCAACTTGGTTACGAGAATAGCAAAATGGTTTAGACCAGGGGTTCTCAAACTTGTGCAATTCGCGACGTACTTTCAGGTTTTAGTATTTTGCCTCGAAGGCTAAGGCTAGCTAGTCGAAATAAGTCAAAAAAATATAATAATAACATCTACAATTTGAAGCTAAGTTTTAAAGGTATGACTGTGTATAACACACACATAAAAAATTTAGACTCTAGTTCAAGAAATCATTGATTTGATTTAAGAAAAATGTGGTGAAGTCCACACATTTTTGTAAGACTTGAAAATGTTACTCGTATTTCTGTTTCACATTGATCTTGGCGCAATATTTTACAGCTACAGAAGAGAGAACATTTGTAAAACTGAATTGAACTTAAAGTTAAGTTAAAGGTTGGTCATTTAGACCATTAACCAAAACTCAATTAAACAGGAACATGTGAATTCTCTTTCAATTATAATCATTTTTGCGAAATTAATTCTAATGGATCTTGTCCATGATAAAGAGTACCTCATGACCCCTGTTAGTTTACTACGGCTAACCAGGATAACGCAGCCGCGAGACGACTCCCGGCCACCGTAGATGCGAGTCGGTGGACGATGAGCAATGGGTAGCTCACCGTCTGTTCGCCAGGCCAGGGCCAATGCCTGCCGCCGGGGTTTCGAGTTGTTCGAAAGAAATAACGGGGCCCCGGAACACAAAAGGCAAAAGAAGAAACATGGGTGGGCTTTAGTCAGTAAAAGTCTGACACTCCTCTTCGTTAAACTCATAGCGAGAGAAATTATTTGATGATATCTCATACGAAAAAAAAGCGTGCCACGGCGCGCACTTTGAAAACCCGTGGTTTAAACGGTGTGCACAGTAGAAACCGTTTTGTCTCATGTCAAAACATGTTTTTTAATAGTTAGCTACCTAATGCCAACTTTGTTAACGCTGTATTTTTAACAATGTAACATAACATCACACCTCTAATGTCCGAAGAGTTTAGACAGAGGTGTAAGATGAACTTAGGTGCCTAAGAAACATAGGTTAAAATATAACTGGTTAAAAGTAGGTGGATAATACACCCAAATTGTGTACGACACGGTTGGCGCAGTGGCTGACCGATCGACTGCTGCACTGCGTGTCGCGGGTTCCATTCCCGCACGGAGCAAATATTTGTATGACCTGATAGATGTTTCGGGTCTGGCTGTTTGCGTATGTGAGTTTAAATGCTTGTAAACGCACCCACGACACAGGAGAAATTCCTAGTGTGGGGCAAAGATTAAAAAATAACACTAGTTATGCTGAAAAACCCAAGTAAAAGAGGGCGACCCTATTGCCATCGACTGAGTATAAATCCAGACTCCGTCGCTGCTACTAAAAAACTTCTGATTGTAAATCCCCATAACATTTTGTCCTATCCGGAAATTGAACCTCGAGCGTTCCCTGGAAACTGTCTACGTAACGAATTCCTGAATTAAATCTGTAAATACTTACAACAGAGACCTCAAAAGTTTTACGAGGATTAGAAAACAACCGACTGCTTATTATTTCAGTTCGCATGTTTAGCTTCTAAGAACTAGGCTCAATTCTCATAATTATGGCAGAACTTATTCATGATTTGGTTGAATTTTCTGAAAACTGGCTTGGCACCGACCATTTATATAATTACTTGGGATTTAATATATATTTTCATCATATTTAAAGTAAGAACAGTGGCAAAAAGACGACGCAAATGAAACGTTTAGAAATTTAAAATATTCGTTTCAGATAATAATTATGCAATGAGCACATGAACTGCTCATTACTGCTCCTTCTGCGAAGCAGTAATGCTAGCAAAGGAGGTGGCCGGGCGTTTGAGGGAGAGAACATCAAGTCAACCCAGCCGCCGCGGCGCCCGGGCCCGGGCGCCGCGAGACGACTCCCGGCCACCGTAGATGCGGGCCTGTGGACGGTGAGCAATGGGTAGCTCACCGTCCGTCCGTCTATTGACGACAGGCCGTGTCGACGGCGCGTTCGTGTTTCACGCGCGCCTCATAGAGAGTCAGCAAAGCAGAGGGGCCTGCCAGGGCCACCTCCTGCCGGGGTTGCGGGTTGTTCGAAAGAGATACCGCGGCCCCGGAACGTAAAGGGCAATAGAAGGCACATGGGTGGGTTTTAGTCAGTAAAAGTTTGACACGCCCCCCCGCTCCGCCCGCTCGAGCGGGGGAAGTTATTTGTTAATTTCCCACCCGAAAAAAAAAAGCACATGAACTAACTAAAAGTATCTAGTGACCTACTCTGGTTTCGCACAGGTACAATATACATACTAATATTATACATATAAACCTTCCTCTTGAATCACTCTATCCATTGCTGAACACTGCATAAAAATCCGTTTAAAAGAACTAAGCGAACAGACTGCGGAAGTGACTTCCTTTTATACCATGCAAAGATAAGTCATCAATCATGATTCACATAGTCAGTCATATGTAAGTCATTAGTAATTTTAAAAAAAAACAAAAGTTGTTTTTTCAAACTAGGCTGATGATCAGCAGGGCTACCGTGACATCTTATAGCAGTTCTTATTCCTGTGTAACAAGAGATGGTGCTAGACACTCTGTATAGCTCTGTCTCTTTCCCTCAGTGGAATAAGTTCTGCTTTAAGACGTCATGGTAGGGTAGCAGTACTTTTTGAATGTCATTACACAAGAAAGTCGCCCAAATCATCCACCTTTCGCCCCTTCCTAGTGGTTTAGCTGGGAAGAAGAAGTGGCGGAACAAACTCCCCATTAATTAACTAAGTAAAATTTACCCAATACTGAGGCATAATGGACACTCTCAAACCAACACAGAAAACAAAACTAGTATCTAAGTAAACACGTAAAAGCAAAACTTTGATAAAACTTTTAAAGTACTCAAACTACTGCTTCAAATCTTTTCCCTCCGGCCGCAATCGATACTACTGGCCCAACTACCCGGCGCTCGGCCGCTCCGAAGCGTTGGTCCGGCAATTCGCCGTTTATCCGGCTCAGTTGCGATCTATCCGGTCGACTTTTTCATTCCCAGAAGGCTTTAAGTTCGGTAAAATGTATTCATTCTTACAATACTGATTTGAATTGGAATCGGGTAAGATGGTGTAGGATTTTGTAAAGGTCAGTATTGATTCTGATTATTTGGTAATTATGAGATGGGAGATATGTAACCCTTAACCAAGCTGATAGGTACTTTTTCCCAGTCTTTGTGTTATTTTTTTTGATCTAGACTTTCAGTGTGTTGTATTGAGTCTATCGTAAAATGTAATTTTTTATCACAACAAAAAATCGTTTCCAAGCAATAACTCCAGTAGTAATTTCCTGTAGTTGACGACACAGTTGGCGCAGTGGCTGAGCGATTGACTGCTGCGCTGCGTGTCACGGGTTCGATTCCCGCACGGAACAAATATTTGTATGACCTACAGGTAGTTGTTTCGGGTCTGGCTGTTTGTGTATGCGAGTTTTAATCTTTGTAAACACACCCACGATACAGGAGAAATTCCTAGTGTGGAACAACGTTCTTTAAAAAAAATAGATGCATAGGTCTTTTTACGGCAGAAAAGTTTTCTATGAACCTTGCAACACAGTACATCACGGCCAGGGTATATATGATTCATTTTGTCCGGGCAGAACGTTCCTTGCAAATAATGTCCAACCCCCTCGCAAGCAAAGCCACAGACAAAAGCTAGGCTTTAAAGAAGTTTAGTATTCAAATTTATTCACGGCCTATAACTTAGGTTGCCCAAACTCAAGCGCCATGTAAAGACTATTCAATAGTTCAGTTTTCGTTACAAGAGAAAACCATTAAAAGTGAAAACTCATTAAAGTTTATAATGATTTCCTATTCCGTGCAGAGATTGGGAACAAGCGAGTTAGCGGCACTTAGCCGTGTTTCACACCGTTGTGTAACTAGACCCAAATCATATGGTCACTTTTTTCATTTATGTTTTCAATAAAAAAACACTTTTCTCTTTTTTTTGTCTTTTATGTTTTTTTAATGTGAAACTACACCTACCACTGTTTGTCTCTGCATCACCCAAAGGTTGACTGGTAGAAAATGTCTATGGCAATAAGTCCGCCTCTGTACTTTGTGCTTGAAGTGTTAAATAAATAAACTAAACTGAAAAATTACTCAAGTGATACATTTGATATAAATTTAAGAGATTTTACAAAAAACAAAAAAACTAAATGAAAGTCCTTTTTTATCTTTTCCCGATACCATTTACTTTTTGTTTGGATTTAAAAAAAATATCTGGATATATTATATTGATCTAGATTGATTCAATAAAATCTTCTTAGATATTTTATGTAATATTTTAGATAAAATAAATCTTAGAAGAATTAATTTTTTCAGTAAAAAAGCAACTAAATGATAGTCGGTACTTCACATTATTTTTCTTACTAGTTGCTATAACATCAATTTCAAAATAAAATCGATTGTGAAGCAGTAGCTGTTTTTAAAAAAAACTAATTAGTTAACCTAAACCTGACATTTTTTTATCAAAAGTTACTCTAAGATACGTTGTCGTTTATTATCACTATTCCATTTCATCTTTTTGTGGCCGTCACAGAACGGTGTGATTGCTGCCCTATTAATCTGTGAACTTGGACGTGAGTTAATGAGCAATTTCCGAACGAATCGTACTAATGAACCTATCTGAAATTATACACTGCAAGCTTCCATTTATATCCTCTTTTTTCTTTTATATTTCATTCAAAACATTCATTGGTTGCTACGAGAGTAGAGGGCAATTTTTTAAATGTATCTCAATAATTATGTCGTTTAACCGCTCAGAGCCGGCTGGTTCTAAGCGGCCAACAACCAGTCTGCCTTAAGCGGTGACTAGACGTTTTCAAACTTAATATGCATAAAAATAAAGTGGTACCAGCCGTCTCTAAGCGGTGAAGAGTTACCTTTTTACTAGTATTTTCCCCGTCACTGCTGCTCAGCGGCCATTTAACGTGACGAATCCTGTTTTAGCTGGGTCGTGGAGGTCAGATTAGCAGTCGGTATAAGTCTACGACACGGTAAGCGCAGTGGCTGTGCGATCGACTGCTGCGCTGCTTGTTGCGGTTCCGATCTCCGTACGGAACAGATATTTGTATGACCTACATCTGTAGGTCACAAAATGAATACCAGTATCTTTTTTTTTAAACTTTGCCCCACAATAGGAATTAAGTTTACAAAAAATTAAACTCACATACACAAACAGCCAGACCCGGAACAACTATCTAGTTGTTCAGGGTCTGGCTGTTTAATTCCTATTGTGGGGCAAAGTTTAAAAAAAAAGATACTGGTATTCATTTGCATCTAGTTAGACTGAAAACCGAACTCAACAGATGATATTATAATAGTCCTAGTATCTTTCGGAGGCCCCCAAGACTTTTGCGAGTCCCCAATACCGAAGCTTAACTCTAACGCAAGTCAATTTATTACTTTTAACGTTTACATTTTATTCAAAACACGCCTTAAATGGCATATAAAACCCATTCTATATTTTAATATCCCTAAGACAATAAAAAATAACGATGCCAATGGTGTTATAAAACAATGGGTATGTTATAACTTTGAAATATTTTGGTGAAGGTAGATTTTGATACATAAAATAATCGTTTTAGCACGAGTTTGTAAATCCAGTAGAGACCGAATTTCGGAACGTAATGGGCTTTTTAATGAACGAACCTTTGTAAATCTAGATTTATAGTCAAATAGAATAAGTAAAAAGATTTCAAAACATTATTACTCATTTTTTTGCGGATCATCAAATAACTTCCCCCGCTTTGCGCGAAGCGGAAGCTTTTCTTTGCCCTTTGTGTTCCAGGGCCGCGGTATCTTTTTCAAACATCTCATAACCCCAGCAGGCCTCTCGGATCACGAACGTGCTGTCGACACGGCCTGTCATTACTAGACGGACAGACGGTGAGCTACCCATTGCTCACCGTCCACAAACTCGCGTCTACGTTGGCCGGAAAACCGACGCGCGGAGCGCCTCCCGCGGCGGCTGGGTTAATTTGAAGAAACATTATTACTTGAAGTTACGTTTTCACAACCACGACAGTTTCTAACGTTTTAACAAATCTTTAAACTATAAAGACACATGAATAAAAAAAAAAACAAAAAAAAGTTACAAATACAGGAGAAAAATACTTTCCCCTCGTTTAAAATGTCAAGTTATACAAATCTGTCAAAATATTTCGAACGCCCCATCATCAGTACGATTCAACCTAAATTCGAAATTCAAACATACCGTTTACCTAATTTTCAAACTAGTTTAGTCTGTACTCGCCCACACTAATTTGTACCGCAAATCTCATAAATCTGGAGTGCACACTAACACTAGTTACTTGTTCTGCCTGTGCTGTAGGCCATTAATTATTAACCTGCCACCTGATTGGATAAACCGCCGGCAAACGCACCTGGTGCTTACTAATTAGGCAATAAATCTACTAACGTTAGCGATACGAAATGTAGGTGGGTAACTTTGGAAAAGTCACCTTAGGAATTGCTTTTTCAGGCGCGTTAAATTCCTGTTCTTATTGACACGAGACAACGCCTCAATTAATCCTTAAATATACACTGCTAAGGTCCTAGGTCGCGCACGCAGTGTATATGCAACGTAAATACGCCGATAAAAAAAAACAATTTATTTTATTATGGATAATACCAGTTGTGCTAGCTGCAAACAATTTAATTAAAGTGCTTTAAGATAATTGTATTTCCAATTCAAATATCGAGGTATTTACCTAACGATTGCATACGCATCGTGCTTTAGCCTCTGTAACTGCAATTCTCGCTTTCGAGCGTTGAAAATTCAGCTATGTGTTTCACTCTCTTTGTATCTAGGTTAGTGAATTGAATGCCTGGGGCATTTAGACTTGCAAAAGTTGCTTTACCAATAAGTTTTTTAAAGTGGTGTCTAATAACGACCACACTCCCTGGTAGAAAAACTAATGATAAAGTATGAATTCTTTTTGATTGTCTTCACTCATCTTAATATTGCACATTATTGTTATAAAAATATGATAACAATACCTTGCTTCTGTTTCTCGGGTCCCTGAAGTCTTCTTTGGATGCCTTCCGCCGCTTGTCTTTCAGGATCATACGAGCTGCCGCAAACGCCATTTTGGAGTTTAGCCTTCTCACGTAAGTTTTTCCCAACACTTTAGGAACACCCAATACTTTTATGAATCTCCAATAATGTTAGCAAGTCACAACACCTTAGCAAGTCCCCCTATACTTTAGGAGTCCTCCAATACTTTGAAAGTCCCCCAACACTTTAGGAGTCCCCAACACTTATGGAATAATCACTTTATTTAAGGGGTTAATAGAACTGAATCACAGACTTATAATTTTAAATTGACGAATTTAATTGCTTTTGAATTTCGTTTTTTTAATCACAATTTTTAATTCTAATTAGGTCGATATTTAATTTTAATGTCGATATTTTTAAAACTTGTATTTTAATTAAAACTTAACAGTTATTGCCTTTTTCGTTGATTTTTTCACCAACAATTTTTTTTAAGTTTTGACGAATTATGTAACACTATAATTGAACTTATTTAATTGAAGATCACGCTTAAACTGCAAATGGAGAAAAGTGGTTCCTTAGTTATTGACTTCGAGATGGGTGAAGTTATGCCAGAATGCAGGATACATTTTCTTTTGAAACCTATATGTATATTTATGTTCCAACAAAATATAAATACAGTGGAAAATATAGTAAAGTCTTATTTTTACTCTGTAAGACTAGGTTTATTATCATAATCCGTAACTTACAGCATTTTAAGATACAAAAAACCGAGAAAGTGCGAGTTGAACTCACGCACTGACGGTTCCGTACAAACTTAGAAAGTTAACTATGTTCACAACTTCAAAGAAAATGGTTGAGTAAATAGCTTTTTTATTCAATTTCAAAAATGGAATTGAATATTTTTTTTTAATTACTTATTCTTTGATTCCAATTCTATACCTCTACACGTTCCCAAAATGAAGGGTCTTGATAGACAGACGGACAACAAAGTGATCCTATAAGATTTTATTTTATTTTATTTTTTAATATATTTTTTTTTAAATAAACATTCAAAAATTACATTAAAATATTAATGTAATTTTTGAATGTTTATTTTTATTCAATTCAATGTTTAATCTTATAACAATACTTTTATTTATAGTTAAATGCAAAATTTAAAAAAATGTCTTGTTAATTTTATGTAAGTATGTGGAATGTATTGTATAATTTGTAGCTCAATTTTGTATGGGAAAATTTCCTGAAATAAATGAATTATTATTTCCTTTATTCATTCGTTACACTTACAAATGACGGCACGGTTGGCGCAGTGGCTGAGCGATCGACTGCTGCGCTGCGTGTCGCGGGTTCGATTCCCGCACGAAACAAATATTTGTATGACCTGCAGATAGTTGTTTCGGGTCTGGCTATTTGTGTATGTGAGTTTAAATGTTTGTAAACGCACCCACGATACAGGAGAAATTCCTAGTGTGGGGCAACGTTTTTTTTTAAAAAAAATAAAAAAAATCTTTAAAAAAAATAATAGAAAAACATTTAAAAATATAAAAATAGGTCTCCGCCGGTATCGGGAGCAGGGTCCAAGCTACCGGTGGTTAGGGCTCCAGAGACAGGAACCTCCTCACAATGCGGGCCGTATCGAGGAGTACTGCCTTCTGAATCAGGCCCCTAATCCAACCGCCTAAGGAGAGCTTCGAGAGATGGTCGTCGATGCTCTTGGCCATCAGGCCATTATTATTATTATTATAAGGGATCGGACAAAGGTACGGAACCCTTAAAAAAGTAATATTCTTTTATAAATCACTAGCTTTTGCCCGCGGCTTCGCTCGCGTTAAATTCGGTATAACACAGTACGTGCGACCTGCAGTTTTTGCTCTTGCGCTTGATGAGATTGGTAATTGTCTGAATCTGGATAAGTAGTAAAAATAAAGCAGTCTTAGTACAGTACGCTTGTTTGATTGACCCACCAACGCTTTTACAAGAAGAACTAAATTTTAGTCATTTTTAGAGCTGTAGTTTTATTTTAGTTTGTGACAACATAATCCTATTGCCTTTTAATTACGGGAAGAACGGAGTTTTAAAATGCCAACATTATAGTGAATTCAATAGGTCTGAGTACGGGCACATTTTTAATTAATATCAATTATTTTTAATTACGTCATGACGAACAACAGAAATTGCTCTTTAAGATTCCCTCCCAGAATGGCATAAAATAACAAAAAAACTTGTTTCAAAAGCTGAACATCAATTGTGTTATGAGTACTCTGGCATATATGAGATATAACTTCGTGCAACATTGTTCACGTACATTCAGTACTATAACAATGTCACAGTATAATGATAACTAGTGAACCCATGAAGACGTTTTATCAAATGAGGAAAATTTTTAGTATGAATGTGTGGCTTTTAGAGTAGAAGAAATTCATAAAAACGATGTATGAACTGCATTAAGAATAATAATTAATTTTACGACAAGAAAGGAGGTTTTACAGCTGTAATGACGTAATAAAGAATTACGGATGTAGACGACATATTGACAACCCTAAAGCAACAGGAATAAGAGCAAGATAATAACGAAATGCAAAGGATTGTGTTGTCAACAAAATGTTTTACTAAGTTGCAATACAAACAAAGCGAACAAATAGTCTCCTTCCAACAGCCCTTTTTCTCATCAAATTATGCGTCCCAGGGCAACGCTTTCTCCTTCGCTCCAAAGCGCAGCCCTGCACAGCCCTAACTTACGTGTAACTTGTTTGCTATGTGCATTATTTTATCACATGAGCCTACTCTTAATCTCAATTAAATGTCCTAAGTACAGATATGTGATCGACAATGGGATGGGCTAACCAAAAATAAGCCTCTTAACTTAACGCGACTTGAATAGATCCGGACCATATAAACTCGGGAATACAGACACAGGCAGTTATTTAATTGAATGCATGTTTGTATTTTTTTTTATTGCTATTGTGAACAATTGATTCTATCAAATTAATGATATTTTAAAAATTAAATGTGATAATAAGAAATAAAATGTCATGTTAATTAAATATATTTGTACGCCTCTAGGCGTCTACCTACTTAACTGTAACATCTCACACGTTGTAACTTGACCTATGTTTACAAATAAAGCATTCTGAATCTGATTCAGTGAATTCCACCCCTTGGGTGTTGTGCGCATAATAAAGGATGTAGCAAAGGGCTTCATACGAATGTGTTAAATATTTACAAGGTATGGGTGATAACCCTAAGTACGTCTGGGCTCCCGATCCTTAGAATTTGTGTGCGTGACATGATTCTGACCATTTGTTCCCAGTTGATGTACTGTTAATACTCACATGTGTACTGTGACAAAGTCGCTGAGACTCTTGACGACGAGTGCCCTTGTCGCATCAAACTACTCACACAAACCCAACAAAGGAAATTACACCTTATCTTTTTGCTTTCAGACTTGAAATTTCAGTGTGTTGGATGATAAAGTTATGTAATATAAAGGGTTGTTAAGTTTAAATTATTGAGTTTATTCGCAGTTCAGGCTGTCGCTTTTGACTTAAGTGTCGAAATCCACCCTTAAGTTAAAAGCGACAGCTTGAACTGCGAATAAAATATAATAGAATAAAATAGTAATAATTATGTCTATCGACACGTATAGTAAAATAATAATATCCTTACTAATATTTTAAAAGCGAAAGTGAGCTTATTTGTTTGTTACCTCTTCACGCTTTAATGGCTAAACCGATTTTGATGAATTTTGGTACAGAGATAGTTGGGAACCAGGAGACGGACATAGGCTATTATTTTCTTAAAAAGAGTGGGATATGAGGAAGAAAGAGGGAAGAAACGGGAAAACTTAGCGTTGCTATTACAAATCTCAATCTCTATCCAATCTGTTAATAATCATACTCTACAGAAAGGTCAAGTTAAACCGCAGTACTTATACGGACGTATAAGAACTTAAACCAAAGAAAGGATCAAACACGGTTGTAGCACTTGTTTCTAAGTAACTTTAACCTCTAGAGCCCCAGCGGCACAAAAACGTGCCAGTAAACAAGTATTACCGTTGAGCCCCGGTGACACAAATTTGTGCCACCAAACCCCGACCGATTTAAAACTGTATTTTTAGTAAAGATAAGTCTTAAAATCAGATTACGCTTACGGTAAGAGCCCGCCCGGCGGTGCTTGATAGATAGTTGACGTAAATAATGGCGGTCCTTGAGAGGTTAAGAGGTTCCAATACCAAATAAACATACCTTCATGCCTACACTACTTCATGAAACCTTTTTTTTGCAGATGGGAAATCATCAAATAACTTCCCCCGCTCTGGGCGGAGCGAGGGGAAGTGTCAGACTTGTAGTGACTAAAACCTACCCATGTTCCTTATTTTGCCCTTTATGTTCTGGGGCCGCGGTATCTCTTTCGAACAACCCGTAACCCCGGCAAGGCCGCCTCATCAAACCCTCACAGTTTGTCTTGTCAACATTTGCACCATGGTCATTTGCAAGGTGTCTAAAATAATTAAAACTTAAAAAATCTCAAAATCAAAATATTGTAACGAAGTTCCTTATCGCGCGTTGCGAACGGGGGCTAGACGGAAAAAAATAAGACCAAAAGTTGTAACGACACTTTTTGCTATTGTCGTAAGCCGTGCGGCATGCGCGTGTTTCTCTCTCTCTGTCATAGAATGCAAGCCAGTTATTTTCGTTTCGTTTATCTATTTTGCATTGAACAGTGTGGTGTCGCGATGATTATTTTTGTTGAGTGTATACAGGTTTTTTGTACATAATAAATAATAACTTCGTCCCATCCGGGTGTCCTTTGACACCCCTCAAGTTTTTTTATTTCACATTGGCCTATATGGGCACTTATAAAACGTCGAGAAATTGCGTTCACGGTTTGGGTTAGTTGTTTCCTATGGAGAAGAACTGACAAGAAACTCCATGGTTACTCTTTTAAAGACATTAAACAATGTCGTTAGTACTTAAGTATGAGAGCACAGCGTAGGCCGGAAATAAGTCATTGCTTACTTTACAAAACGTAAAATAAGATTAGATCTACTTACCTACTACGTTATACATAATATATAATATATATACACGTTATTATATATATATATATATATATATATATATTACTACCCAATAAATCAAAACGTGAAGATAAACCCGACAGATCTAAAACATTCATTCCGAACTGGTAGAGCCACGTCAATTATTGCTGGTAGCAACAAAATCGATGGAACGCGCGAATCGTGTGCAACTTACAATCGATAAAGATTCGTGTGCTAGACGTGTGGAGTCACAAAATAATATTTAAGTAAGTAAAAGTTCCATCTTATCACGTTTGTATTTTAAAGATTAGGCAGAGTTGATTGTAATACAATGTACTAGCTTTTGCCCACGGCTTCACTCGCGTTAAATTCGGGGTAACACAGTTCCCCTTTCTTGATTTGCAGGTACCTGCTGCCTGTAGTTTTTGCCCTTGCGCCTTATTAATTGTAATAGCAATGCTAAGTTTTCCCTTTTATTCCCTCTTTCTCCCTCACTTCTCACCTTTTTTAAAAAAGTTAGCCTATGTCCGTCTCCAGGGTCTCAACTATCTCTGTACCAAAATTCATCAAAATCGTTTAGCCATTAAGGCGTGAAGACGTTAAAAACAAACAAACAAAGTCACTTGCTCTTTTATAGTATTAGTACGGATAGTAAGGATTACTTCTCTCTCTCAGGTCCAGTTGAAAACCACAGTCAGGCACTATCAGCCACTGAAAACCAGCGCTATACTGTGGGCTCCCATAACACAGCATCATGCTGAGTGGTGACTACTGTCCGTATACTTGTCGTAGTCATAGCTTGCAAGCATTTTTTTTTGTTCCATATTTGTATTTAAAAATGTTTATGATGCTTTGTATGTTCAATGTTTATTTTATTTTTTGTTAATTTGTGTGCTCAACGTAACTTAGATTTTTTTTTCTTTTCTGTCTTCATCTTTCTAATTTGATGCAGCCGTGAGACACTTACTAATTATCTTCCTCTTTTTGTGTCCAGATTTAAGCTTTTTCGTTTTGTTTGATAATGATTGCATGATTGTGTGGGGACTTGTGTCATGTTGTCATAATCTTTAATCGTAATGTAACATCAAGCAATCCCCTTTAGGGAGAGGTGAATCTTATAATGAAACCACATTTTGACGGATATGTATAAGTTAAGTTCGATCCCCGCACGAAACAAATATTTAATAAATAATAATAAATAAATAATAAAATTCACACAAAAAGTACAAAAAATTTGTATGACCTACAGATAGTTGTTCCGGGTCTGGCTGTTTTGTGTATGTGAGTGTAAATGCCATGCGCATGCAATGCCCACGGTACAGGAGAAAATCCTAGTGTGGGCCAACGTTTTTTAAATAAAAAAAATGCTTTCTTTGAAGGAATAAATCATACAGTGGTCACTGTGTGTTAACATGGCATAATACCATTTCGAATATTAAATTGCATTTACTGATATTTCTTTGTAAGCATAGTTCCTTATGGTTGGTTTTGTTCATATTGATTTTGATTCCTTTATGCATTGGCCTTGGTTGTAGACAGTTTTGTATATTAATTATGTATAACAAGATATCAGTTATTAGTATAGGTTAATGGTAGGTAATTAATTATACAACGAGTATCAGAAATCTGTGGGCTATTGTTAAATCGTGTGCCTGGGTAATGGAGGAGATCAAATCAGTCTTCATGTAAAATTCAGGTTTTTAAATCCTTCTCCTCATGAGAATTCTCAAAGAGCTCGCAGCTTAAGAATAAAAGCTACTCGTGACGGTCTTCAGGTTCAACCGCCCTTGCCAAGGTTGGTCTGTGGGTGGGTGACCATTCATTACATACCGAGGTTGATCCGTGCCTCGGGAAGCACGCTTAGCCGTTGACCCCGGCTGTCATTTGTAGATCTTTGACAGGCGTATTAAAAAGTCAGCGACGGCCTATCTGACCCACACAGCCCAGTTAGGGTTGCAATGCCGCTTGGTAAGACTGTTTTTCAGATTTATAGATGTACAACCACTTCGGTCAGGTCTGCCTCATTGATCCAGTAGTCACAAGCACAACTGCTGAACCTTAGGGGCTCTGTTTGATTTCCGGTTTGGGCAAAGTGTTGTAGGTTTTCCATCAGGAATTACTCAGTAGCAGTCTCTGATTCTGGACTTGAACCCGTTTTGGCAATAGACACGCCCAATATTGCATAGTTTTTTTTACAATAACTGAAGAAATATACATCACTGTCCAAACCTTATAAGATTATGTTAGATATTATGTCGGTATGATTATGTTATTTACTTATTTTACGTGACGAAATTAAATTGACTTTTATTTTATGTCAGGAAATTTGAATCTGCTGACATTAATTCTAATTATAATTTATTGCATTTTATTTTAATATTAATAATTTAAATTTTTATGTCGTAATTATTTGTTTTCTGACATTTTATTTAATTGAAATTGGAATGCTCGTGTTTTGTGTTACCTCAAATAAGTCTATGTTACTTGAAATAAATGAATAATAATAATTATTTCAGTTCATTCTTTAATCTCATCAACCGCATCAAAAATGTTTTACAAAACGCTCCTTCACTGTATTGCTAGCGAGTCGACATTTTCAATCAGCGCTTCACCCCACCGAATAAAAGCTAAAAAACTATTTTCACAAAACCTCTATTCGACACAGAACATGAAAGGGGAAAAAAATGAGCGAGGGATTACAGGGCTTTGTTGAAAAAGAGATAAAAGCATTCATAGTTCTATGTTATGTGGTGTTTGGGTAGGCTAACTTGCATTTTTTCGAGCTTATGTGAATCCTTACTCATATATATTATATTATATTTTATATTTACATTTATATCCTTACTAATATTATAAAATCAAAAGTAAGTTTGTTTGTTTGTTACCTCCTCACGCTTTAATGGCTTAACCGATTTTGATAAATTTTGGTACAGAGATAGTTGGGAACCAGGAGACGGACATAGGCTATTTAAAAAAAAGAGTGGGATATGACGGAGAAAGAGGGAAGAAACGGGAAATCTTAGCGTTGCTATTACAAATCAATAAGGCGCTACCGAATTTAACGCGAGCGAAGCCGCGGGCAAAAGCTAGTAATATTATAAAAGCGAAAGTGAGTTTGTTTATTTGTTACCTCTTCACGCTTTAATGGCTTAACCGATTTTGATGAATTTTGGTACAGAGATAGTTGGGAACCAGGAGACGGCCATAGGCTATTTAAAAAAAAAGAGTGGGATATGAGGGAGAAAGTGGAACGAAACGGGAAAACTTAGCGTCGCTATTACAAATCAATAAGGCACTACCGAATTTAACGGGAGCGAAGCCGCGGGAAAAAGCTAGTATCTATATAGAAAATATAGCAGCTGTTTAAATAAAATACTGGTTCACTACGTGTAAGACTCGCGCACCGAATTATTCGTACAAACTTGCGACATAAACGGCTATATCTTTTGACTGCACAGACTTAGAGGGTTGGTTTTTTCACAGCTTCAAGGGACTACTGTTTTTTTTTCTTAAACGTTGCCCCACACTAGGATTTCCCCTGTATCGTGGGTGCGTTTACAAACATTTAAACTCACATACACAAACAGCCAGACCCAAAACGGTCTGCAAGTCATACAAATATTTGTTCCGTGTGGGAATGAACCCGCGACACGCAGCCCAGCAGTCGATCGCTCAGCCACTGCCCCAACCGTGTCGTCATCAGATTTGAGTGTATTGTTTTGATATCAAATCGATACCTTTATGCCCTTGCAAGATAAGAGTCTTGACAAACAGATTGATGGACAAATTTATGCTGTAAGGGTTTCGTTTTTTTTTCTTTTGAGGCATGGAGGCCTTAAAACGAATATTGTAAACTTGTTACTTCAGATATAAATCAACGCACAAGCGGGACCGATGGGAACTTTTGCCATAGATTTTGTAATGAAGTATTTAAGACCTATTTTTAAAGTCGTGTTGGGAATTACTACAAACTGGAATATCTATAGGACTTATAGTTTACCCGTTGCACGATTGTTTACAAAAATGTAGGGTAACAATGTAGGTAAACTTTGCACCCGTCGTAACACTTTGTCGCGCGATGGATTAAAGCTAAAACAATAAAGGCAATTAGGGCATTTTTTTTAAACGTTGCCCCACACTAGGAATTTCTCCTGTATCGTGGGTACGTTTACAAACATTTAAACTCACATACACAAACACCTAGACCCGAAACAACTATCTGCAGGTCATACAAATATTTGTTCCGTGCGGGAATCGAACCCGCGACACGCAGCGCAGCAGTCGATCGCTCAGCCACTGCGCCAACCGTGCCGTTCAATTGAAGAGTTTTAAATCACAACTTATATAGATCAGAGGCAGGATGGCAGAAGAATGATGACGATGAGTTAAATCACTGCATATGTTGATTGCTTAGTATTCTTAGTAAAATAACTCTAGTTTTCTCAGGATATATATTTATCAAAACTTATTTCCTACTAATATCCTACTTCCTACTATATTAATATTATAAATGCGAATGTTTGTGAGGATGTATGGATGTTTGTTAATCTTTCATGTTTAAACTGCTGAACGGATCTTGATGAAATTTGGCACAGAGGTAGGTTATGGTGTGTAATAACAAATATGATACTTTTTTTTCAATATGACGCGGGCGAAGCCGCGGGCGCCAGCTAGTCATGTATATTACTTGTTCACAACCTTCTGTAGACCAATTACAGGTTAGTATTAATTACACGGAAAAATTACCGTCATTAAAATGCTGAACAAAATAACAACACATGTTCATGTATTAAATTGTTTGTATGTTGCCACGCCTCGAAGTTATCCAATTAGAAACATGCCGGCTGTGACCTCCACTGCGACGCGCGATGCCTAGTTCACGAACCCAAGCAAGGTTTCTTAAGCCGAGGCGTAAATATGTCGATTTTATAACTAGAAATACTCGTTTCACGTATTATCCTTACTAATGTTATCAAAGCGAAAGTGACTTTTTTTGTTACGTTAACACGCCTATATGGCAAAACCGATTTTGATGACTTTTGGTACAGAGATAGTTGGGACCCTGGAATTATGTAGGAGCTACGTGTTAGACGTTGATCAAAACTTTGAATGCTACCTGCAGCAATGTCTTTAGGAATAAAATCCCAGAAATCACTTTATCAACACATCGCTTGAGCGCTTAAGTCGTGGCCAGGCCAAGTAGCGAGGGTTCATAGACACACACACAAACATACTCAAAACATTGTTGTAACCATTTCAACGCGGTGTTTTGGGTATATTTTTAAGATTTCTCGCAATATGAGTCTCATGTTTGTCCATTGCGGTAAAGCCTAAATGGAGGACAATTATAATTCTAAGATTAATAAATGATGATAAATTTAAAACTGGGTCCACATTTGCTCATACGACGATCTACCCTCTTTCTTATAGTTATGAGTGATGGTGTTAGTGGTACCGAACGCAAAAAACGAATAAGAAAGAGGGTAGATAGTTTTGTCTGCCCATAAACATCCACCCGCAATAACTTCAGTTCATCCGTGATCATGGCGTTTGCAACATCGCTGAAATATCGGAAACTCGAAACAAATAACAAACACTTTTTAATATCCCGTTTCAAGTTTTAATAATAAAGCATGATGTGTTATAATTGCACTGTTGAATGTTAAGCCGAGCCCCAAAAATTCAACAATAGGCTGGTTTCCAAAAAAAACAATGATTAGTCCGTCTTTTAGATTATTCAAAAATAGGGGACACGTGTTTTTTATTTGTTAACTAGCTTTTGTCCGCGGCTTCGCTCGCGTTAAATTCGGTATAACACAGTACCTGCTACCTGCTTTTTGCCCTTGCGCCTTATTGATTCGTGTAATAGCAACGCTAAGTTTTCCCTTTTCTTCCCTCTTTCTTCCTCATATCCCACTCTTTTTAAAAAAAAAGTATTATGTCCGTGTATTTACTGGTTCCCAACTAGCTCTGTACCAAAATTCATCAAAATCGGTTTAGCCAATAAAGCGTGAAGAGGTAACAAACAAACAAACTCACTTTCGCTTTTATAATATTAGTAAGGATTAGAATAAAAATGACAAAGATATAGCCCATTAAAGTTACGTGTGAAGTCATACGTTGCTGAATTTTTTGGGAACGAGTGATGTCACACGTAACGACGACACGTAATAAAAAAAAATTGTCCCTTATTTTTGAATATTCTAAAGGACGGACTAAATAGAATGTAATTACTTTGAACCTAGACACTACCCTATTGCGATTCTGTTTAGACATTCATAACTTGATGTCGCTTTACCGAACGAGCGAATTTCAAAAGAACTTGCAACTCTATGATTATATTTACGATGTATAAGAAACATAAATCTTGTACATAAAACATGAGGAAAATAATCAGAATAATGCACACTTCAATATAGATTTCAGTCCCCTCCATTACAAGTCAGTGCAATAAAAGGACGCCAGGCTGTCGCATGTGTTTTACTATCTTTACCCGCGATTCCGCTTCCTCGAGGTATTCTTGAAAAGTAATACTAATAAAGAACTAATTGATTATCTTTTTGTAGTTTTTGTTGGCACATATGCCATAACGTAAGCTAAGTTAAGCTAAGATACAGAGGCGACATTATCGCATTAAGTAGTCATTCAACCAATCAATGAAAGATGTTGCATTATAAATATGTATATTGTGTGGAGAAGGTTCATTAGAGAATAACAATTTCGTAGAAGAATTAAACGGCAAATGTTTTTTTTTTCACTGAAAAATAGGTATTTAAAGCCGCGTTCAAAAGAAAACGAAAATTGTTTATGCAGTGAAATGACTTATAGGCTTAAAATGATCTCAATGAAATCAGTTTCTCTGCAAAGAAACAAACATACATATTAACATCCAAACACACAATTCGCTTTATATATTACCGTAATTTCAGTCGATGAGAGAATCAGAGAAGGAAAGAGCGTCCTTCATTACAAGTCAGTG
Organism: Ochropleura plecta; assembly: GCA_905475445.1. NCBI lineage: Eukaryota > Metazoa > Arthropoda > Insecta > Lepidoptera > Noctuidae > Ochropleura > Ochropleura plecta. Next base: position 4,388,590 of record FR997735.1, read on the forward strand.
CAATAAAATGCCGCCAGGCTGTCGCGTTGGTATTACTTGATTACAATAAAGACCTTGGTTGATTAGAAACGTACACAAGTTTGACTTCTTGCATTTCTTGTTCTTCGTTATTTAGGAGATAAATGTGACACGTAATTCTTCACAAAAAAATAATGTACTATTTACAGTCTTACACTGGCGAAAGAAAAGTAATAGATTATTTTCCATTATTATACATATTTGTGATGCTCCTTGCGTGAGCGTGTGTGCGTATTATGATTATGTGATAAAAGTTAAGTCATTGAATCCTTACTAACTACTTCCTTACTAATATTATAAAAGCGAAAGTGAGTTTGTTTGTTTGTTTATTTGTTTGTTTGTTTGTTACCTCTTCACGCTTTAATGGCTAAACCGATTTTGATGAATTTTGGTACAGAGATAGTTGGGAACCAGGAGACGGACATAGGCTATTATTTTTTTTAAAAGAGTGGGTTATGAGGGAGAAAGAGGGAAGAAACAGGACAACTTAGCGTTGCTATTACAAATCAATAAGGCGCTACCGAATTTAACGCGAGCGAAGCCGCGGGCAAAAGCTAGTAATATTATAAAAGCGAAAGTGAATTTTTATTTGTTTGTTTGTTACGTCTTCACGCCTAAATGGCTAAACCGATTTTCATGAATTTGGTACAGGGATAGTTATTGATATTTTTTTAAAAAGCAATGAGAAATGAGGGAGAAAGAGGAAAGAAAAGGGAAACTTAGCATTGCTATTACAAAAAATAAGGCGCAAGCGCAATAACTTCAAGTAGCAGGTACCTGCAAATCAGGAAAGGGGAACTGTGTTACCCGAATTTAACCGAGCGAAACCGCGGGTAAAAGCTATTGTATTAGTATACTAGCTTTCGCCCGCGGCTTCGCTCGCATTAAATTCTATAGCGCCTTATGGATTTGTAATAGCAACGCTAAGTTTTCCCGTTTCTTCCCTCTTTCTCCCTCGTATCCCACTCTTTTTTAATAAAAAATAGCCTATGTCCGTCTCCTGGTTCCCAACTATCTCTGTACCAAAATTCATCAAAATTGGTTTAGCCATTAAAGCGTGAAGAGGTAACAAACAAACAAACAAACTCACTTTCGCTTTTATAATATTAGTAAGGATTTAAATAATGAAATTTCAATTGTTATTTTTACGTTCGTTAAACTCTGTCATGATTCACAATTAACGCAACATTGCAATCGTGCTAAATAATTCGAAGAGCTGGATTTTTGGCTTCACTCTGCGACGTTTATTTTTACGGTGCGTTTTTTTTGTCTGCGTTACAATATTTTTTTTAAATATTTTTAAAATCCCTGTGAAGTAAAAAACATTTTCCTCTATTCAAAATCTATAACAAGCAAAAATAATGTTTCTCTTTGCTTCTTTTTTTACCCACACAAACTATTGAATTATTAAAAATTCCAATACCATTCCATTTATTATAAAATACCGCTTTTAGTGATATAACCATGTATTGTATCATCGTGGTTCTATATCAGTAATTATTAAAGTTTTGATGGTAAAACATAATTATTAAATCTATCAAAAAACAAAACTGCGACATTTTAAGTTAGATCAACTTGTAAAAATTCGGCTCACAAACAGTATTCGAGGCCACAGGACTTATCAACGCCGTGTTGGCTGGTTGCCCAGTCAGGTCCATTTGTTACTTGCATAATAAGAGATAAGGCATAGACGGACAGACTGTGCCAGCGTTTTTTCAAGTTTGTAAACAAAACGAAGATATATTGTACACGCTCCGCGTTTTGTTTCCTGATTGTAGATTGCGATAGTCACTTTTGCTTGACAAGTTAATATATATATTTACTAGCTTTTGCCCGCGGCTTCGCTCGCGTCAAATTCGGGGTAACACAGTTCGCCTTTTCTGATTTGCAGGTAACTGCTACCTGACGTTTTTGCGCTTGCGCCTTATTGATTAGTAATAGCAAAGCTAAGTTTTCCCTTTTCTTCCCTCTTTCTCCCTCATATGCCGTCTTTTTTTTTTTAAAAATAGTCTATGTCCGTGTCCTGAGTCCCAACTATCACTGTACCAAAATTCTTCGATTTAGCCATTAAGGCGTGAAGAGGTAACAAACAAACTCACTTTCGCTTATATAATATTTGTAAGGATGTCGGTTATAAATTTTATTCCAACGCGATTAGTTTTTAAAATGAACGAGGTTTTGAGAAACTTCCTTAGATATCCAGCTCAATAATTAAGTAGTACGAAATATTTTGAAGGGATTCGAAAATCAGTGCTTCATCATTTGGAAAACTAATGGCATTCATTTGCAAGACAAGGCAAGGCAAGTAGACTTCGACCAACTTTTTAGTGCAAGCGAAGCAGAAAAACATAGAACTAAAATAAATGTACAAAGTTTGACATTTCGATGGTTTTTTTTGACAAGCAGCGCCATCTTGAACAACACACTTAAAGTTTCGGATCGGGCCATAATTTAGCAAGACCCGTAGTTAACGATGCAGCCATATCAAACGGCGATAGGTAGGATAAACAGAACTATCCGCTCGGAATTGAGGCTGTTGGAAATAAGGCCAAAATAGAAAGAAAAGTGATTTATGAACAGTGCCCATATTTTATTTTAAAAGCTATCGAATGTATAAATAGAAACAGTCGCTCATCTTTCAAAACACAGTAAGGTTGACTTCCTATAGTTTTATATCGTCATTCTTCTGCATTTATTTGGGGTAGAGGCCATTTCATTCTTCACACAGGCCATGCATCATTGCTTTGTCTTCTTTTACTCTTATAGCCACATCCACATTCACTCTAAAAACTTTTCTCGCAAAATTTTTCTCAATCATCCCATACTTCAAGTCGTTCTTCATTAATCATCATCTGCCTAGCCTTTTTCGTCTATTTTGGGGTCGGTTTCCACACTGCTGATCTGACCTCCACAACTCGTTAGTACTGGGTAATACGATAACCCTTGGTAAGTTTGGTTGTTCAGACTTGCAGGCCACTGACAATGATTTAACGTGTTTTTCGAGGCATCCACAGAACTTAGGTAAGCATGATTTTACCTAAAAATAAAAATCGACCTAAGTGGCAGTGATCATTTAACCACGAGCTCAATCATTTAAGTCGTTCTTCCTAATTATTATACAATAATATTAAACTCACATAATTACAAGAAAACCCAATTTCGTGAGCAATGCAAAGTAAGGTCCGGGCGCTATTTTAATTATGAATGAGGTGAATAAACAATCCACTTCCTAAGAATAAAGTAACCTGAAAAACTCAACTACATAAAAACTTTCGCATTATTTATAGGACAGCTTATATTCCATTGCGCTTAACAACCAAAACATTTGACGATCGATTTAATGGTGAGCCATTTCTCGTGTCCACGAGTGTACTACGTCATAATGGCGGCCAGTAGAACGCGTTACAGAGCTATATCGTATCTAATAATTGATCTAGATGTGTTGGAGTTTGTAGATTATTTTTGACCAACAAAGATAGTTTATGATATATTCTTATTTGTTTTTATGGATTTTTAACGAATTAGAAAGCTTTTTCAGTAAGTGGCTTACCATGAAGAAATACAGAATCAAGGGATTACATACACCGGGGTTGCGGGTTGTTCCGGGGTTGCGGGTTGTTCGAAAGAGATACCGCGGCCCCGGAACGTAAAGGGCAATAGAAGGAACATGGGGAAGATTTTCAATATAAGTAAATTGAAAAAGTTTTAAAAACCCTTACGTAACCCGCGGGCCCGGAACATAAAGGGCAATAGAAGGAACATGGGTGGGTTTTAGTCAGTACAAGTCTGACATGCCCCCCGCTCCGCCCAGAGCGGGGGAAGTCATTGGATGATGTCACACCCGAAAAAAAAAAGGGATTACATACAACCCAACTTCTACCCATTTTTTTTGCAGATGGGAAATCATCAAATCACTTCCACCGCTCAAGGTGGGGGCGAGTGTCAGACTTGGAGTGACTAAAACCCACTCATGTTCCTTCTATTGCCCTTTATGTTCCGGGGCCGCGGGTTACGTAAGGGTTTTTAAAACTTTTTCAATTTACTTATATTGAAAATCTTCCGACATCTTATGTCAATGCAGTATTTATCTTCCAATCTCATAACTCCAAAAGAATCTTAGCAGACAGGATGTGTCTGACATTTTGCAGATTGTATGAGAAACTTTCCATCGGTTCTGGTACTGTGTGGAACTTTGAACGCGTGAAATTGTGTAAAAACAAGTTTTAGGATTCCAAAAGTTATGATTGGTTTTCAATAAATTCGACGTTGATTGCAAGAAATATTTATGTCGTATTGGAATATGATAATGAACCACAATATTCGGGTAAATTTTGTGAGTTTGGAATGGTATTGGGAACAGCCACGGCTTATTTGAGCTAATTTTTTAAATTTCTTTTTGTTTTTACTTTTACAATGGACTCTTTTAACGTACACGTTTTGGAACGTCGCGTCGCTGCATTGTTCTCACATAGTTTAAAATATCAATATGAATGATGTAACCAAGGTTTTGTAACAATATTCTGATTTAAAAGATTGTCCATACAGTTTCTTGTCTAATCTAATCAATAGAATCCTGCGATTTAAAATGGGCAACTACAGTACTTTCACAGTTTTATGCCTAGTGACTGGGACTGTAGCTTCATTTTATTGTTGTCATTGATTCGACAGGTCAAAAGAGCTGTGTTTTAGATGATTTTTCTGCGTCCGATTGGTTTCCAATGGCAGAGAACAGTACCTACGTTGTGGTGTGGCTTGGGAGAGACATTTCTGGCTATGGGTTTATGTGCTGAGTTCATAGTTTGATAATTCATTATTGATTTGTTGTGTGTTTGACATGTATAAATTATTAACTAATTTATTTATTTTACAATTGTAAAAATAATAGGAAAAAAAACAAATAAAATTTGAGTACAAAGGTACTGCTTATCAACTATCTTCTTTTGTAGGGTTCCAGACCTCAAAAAGAACCCTTTTAGGATCACTTTGTTACCCATCAGTCTGCCTATCAAGACCCTTTATCTCGGGAACGCATGGAGTTGAAATTAAAACCATCTACTCAAGCCTGTGATCCCTTTGTGCTGTAAAAAATCCTCTACATCTACGCAGTCAAAAGATATAACCATTTATATCGCAAGTTTGTACGGAATCCTCGGTGTACGAGTCCAACTCTCACATACTCGGTTTTATCGTTAAGGCGTGGTAATAAGCTAATCTTTAGGTATTCGCGGAAGTGACTCTAGCTGCATACTAGGCATGGTCTGACACAAGTACACGACAGTATTGCATCGAAAGAATAGAAATAAGGTCGAAAATATTTCGGTGTTTGATTTTATTTGAATATCATGTCCGCCAAAATGTAGGTCATTTCGCAGTTTTTATTGAATATAAAAAAATACAGCTCCGTGTTTGAAAATTTTTAGATATCTCTTTAGTCTATACAATTTTCTTTGTTATAGATATAAAAAATATGATGGTTGTCGCTGAAAAAATTGAGAATTTCGAGACGAATTTTTTTTTTCTTGGTCTTTTTAAACATTTTTTTTTTCGTAGTACTAGACCACTTTTGTAAACTTATTTTGTGTAACTCTTTACTTTGTGTATTGAACTATACACGGTAATTTTTTTTGGCTAGTGGCATGTACAGATACGGCTAACATTGCGACGAAAAACTAGTCGTTTTACGAAGTGTTTGCTTTGTACAGCGCCTTAACTAGCTTTTGCCCCGTGGCTTCGCTTGCGTTAAATTCGGTAAAACACAGTACCTGCTACCTGCAGTTTTTGCTCTTGCGCCTTATTGATTTGTAAAAGCAACGCTAACTTTTCCCTTTTCTTCCCTCGTTCTCCCTCATATCCCACTTTTTCTTAACAAAAGGTTTAGCCAATAAAGCGTGAAGAGGTAACAAACAAACAAACTCACTTTCGCTTTTATAATATTAGTAGGGATTAAGGATAACCGCATCAATCTATTTGAAAAAGTGTTGCCATAAAATTAATTAATCCTTCAGCTCAAATGAAAGCCACAGCTCCTCTTGCATTTGAAGCCGTGTCCAGCATCGGATGGAAACTGTATTGAATGGGACACGCGGGCGGGCAGCAATTACGTAAATGGGCCAAACCCTGAATGGTTTCAGGACGCACGCGAAGCGACAAATGTATGAGTATGGATAGAGGTCTAATGTTGTGCAGGTTTTTGCTTTGCTAGCTTGGAAAGTCAACCGCAGTTGCAATTTCGTCCGGGCTGTTAGTAAAAGGTGTAAAAAGTTGATGTTAGGAACGTACGTACGTTTTTTTTTTATTCACTACGCCATTTGATGTCATTCGTATTCGGTTTTCAGTGAAACTGTATCATAGCTTTTACTTTCTGTAGTTACATTACTAACTATTCTATTTTTTATTTTATAATAAAAAGCGTTGCCCCACACTAGGAATTTCTCCTGTATCGTGGGTGCGTTTACAAACATTTTAAACTCACAAACAGCCAGACCCGAAACAACTATCTGCAGGTCATACAAATATTTGTTCCGTGCGGGAATCAAACCCGTGACACGGAGCGCAGTAATCGATCGCCCAACCAATGCGCCAAACGTGCCGTCAATAAATATAATAGTTAGTTACATTACTACTTGCAGTAATTACTACTTGGCGGGCCTGTTGGTCTAGTGGTTAGTGGCCCTGACTGCTGAGCCGGAGGTCGTGGGTTCGATTCCCACCCAGGACAAACTTTGTGTGATGAGCATGATTGTTTGTTCTGTGTCTGGGTGTGATTTATCTATAATATGTATGTATTTATAAATTATATAAGTATGTATATCAGTTGTCTGGTTACCATAACACAAGCTCTGCTTAGCTTGGGATCAGATAGCCGTGTGTGAGTTGTTCCAAGATATTTATTTTTATTTATTTATTTACTTTTTTTTTAGGGTTCCGCGCCTCAAAAGAAAAAAAGGAACCTTTATTGGATCTCTTTGCTGTCCGTCTGTCTGTCTGCGTCACGACCCTTTATCTCGGTAACGCTTGAAAGTATCGAGTTAAAATTAAAACCATACACTTAGGCGATTAACACACTGCCACGCACCACGCAGCGTAGCGCGTGAATGCGTGTTTTAACGTTGCTTGTAAGTATTTCCGTTTGTATAGAAAACACGCACAGTCCAACACACAGAAAATGCATCCACGCGCGTTCATTCAGATCACGCGCCTATAAGCGGTGAAACATGCGCACACGCGCGTGGGTGCGAAGCGAGACGCAAGGTATGGCACACCGAGTCTCACAGTGCCATGCGTGATTTTGAACGGCTTTGAATGAAATGTGTCAGAGCCGCCGTGAATCCACAAAACGCAACTACGCGCGTGAGTGCGTAAAAAACCGGCACGATGATGCAGATCTGCACTCCCGTAAGTACGCGCGTACGTGCGTTGACACGCAACATGCAACGTGATGCGTGGCAGTGTGATAATCGCCTTAAGGCTACGCTGTCAAAAGATATGGCTGTTTATGTCGCAAGTTTGGAAAACTCGGTGCAAATATCTGACTCGCTGTTGACCAGTTTTTCGAGTTCTTTCGTTGTTAAAGGAGTTAAAGGAGTAGCTCGAATGCCTGACAACCAGTCTTACCAAGGGTTATCGTATTATCCATTTATTAAGTGGGTTGTGGAGGTCAGATACGCAGTCACTCGTTGTAAAATACTGTTATTCAGTTGAATCCGATAATACTGAAAACCAACCCCAAAATAGTTGGTAAAAAGGCTAGGCAGATATTGAGTTCTTATGTCTATGTAATATAATATATCCTTACTAATGTTATAAAAGCGAAAGTGAGTTGGTTTGCTTGTTACGTCTGGACGCGTTAATGGCCAAACCGATTTTGATGAATTTTGGTACAGAGATAGTTGGGACCCTGGAGACGGAAATAGGCGAAAGAAAACGGAAAGAAAAGGGGAGAGAAAGATTTTTTTTTCGATCATCACGCGGGTTAAAGTTAGCGTTGGCCTAAAGTAACTATGCTATGCGGACGAAGTCGCGGGCGAAAGCTACTAAAACTATAAAGAGGAAATATTTGTGATTATTTGTATCGAATAGGCTCCAAAACTACTATACCGATAATAACCATTTTTTCACTATTAGGAAGCTACATTATCAATAAGTAACATAGGCTATACAACATCACGCTACTACCCACGGGAGTGGGACAGAAACTAAAGACGCAGGTGAAACCGCGCAAGACAGCTAGTTTCAAATTATAGATAGATAGAATATTCTTTACTAGCTTTTGCCCGCGGCTTCGCTCGCGTTTAATTCGGGGTAACACAGTTGCCTTTCCTGATTTGCAGGTACCTGCTACTTGTAGTTTTTGCCCTAGCGCCTTATTTATTGTAATAGCAATGCTAAGTTTTCCCTTTTCTTCCCTCTTTCTCCCTCATTTCTCAATCTTTTTTTTTAAAATAGCCTATGTCCGTCTCCAGGGTCCCAACTATCTCTGTACCAAAATTGATCAAAATCGGTTCAGCCATGTAGACGTGAAGACGTAACAAACAAACAAACAAACTCACTTTCTTAAGGCTCCTGCACACAGGCGCGGCGCGGCAAGCTGCGACAAAATCAACGTAGAACAATTACTATGAAAACGCATGCTACCGTTCACACTGGCGCGGCGCGACACGTTGCGTTTTAGATTTTAGATTTTCTTTTCGATAAGCAAGTTTGAGCTGCGACACGCCGCGACAACTCTGCGGCAGAAAAACAAAAGACGCCTAGAACATTTTGTATGAAGCGAACTCTGTCGCAGCTTATGTGTGAACGGCGGCGCGTTGCGGCACGCTGCGGCACCGACTCGATGATCGACTACTCGATCCTCTCTATATCGAAAAGGGGTAGGTTAGGGTCCCAACCTATCCATTTTCTTGCAATAAAAACCCTTAATAGGTGTCCGCCACCCTGGGGACCGCTTGGGGAGAGCGGAGGGGTCTAATAAACTCGTACTGACTAAGGTTTCCACCTAACGGACTATCGATCGTACGATGACACGATGCGTTCTCGTCGCATGGTGAGTTCTGTCTGCGACGAGACTATAGACGACTATATTTTAACCTTGATACAAGTATAGCAAAATTTGGGACGAAAAATTTTTACTTCCATAATCTCGTAATTTGAAAATGTACTTTTTTATTTGTTAAGATATTTTCACAAACTTCATTTCACTTTGCAGGTGTAGGTATAAAACGTATATTTCAGTTTATTTCAATTTCCTAAAACTAAGCGTTTTCTAAAAATAGCGATAAATTGTTGTTTGTTTAAGTAGAAATTTGGTACATAACCAGTAAGAGTTACGGATAGTTATACGTACACTGGTCTCATAGTTCAAATTTTTGTAAACAACGTTTACATATTATATTCTATTTAATAGATCGATAAGATCTAAGAACGAGTTTGGAAATGGAATAATTGGTACTTATTATCGATTAAACAAAGCAAAACAAGTTATTTAGTGCTTATTATTTACGCGATTATTTTACATTTGACAAGTTTAATCATCGAATGACAAATGGTTGACAAGTAATTAGCACGGAGCTTTTAAACAAACTGCAGTGATGACATGTGACTCAAAGAGTGTTCCGAGCGAGATAGCTTTCAGTGTGCACACACTGTCTTTGTTTTATAATTATTACTAGTAATTAAAATAGGATTCCGCATCCAGGAAAATCCTCACTATTACACGTCTTTAATTAACGCATTTTTTCATTTTTGAAAATGGAAGTTTTCGCTGTAACCAAACAATACGAAAATATGTTTAAAAAGATGTTCATATGTTATGATCATACGGTTTCTAAATATAAATAAAAGTTTCTATATATAAATTCAACATTTTTAAAAGTTGCAACTAAGGAATACTATTTTCTGAGAAATTATTATTTTATTATAACCCGTTTTTATTTATGTGCCAGTTCAACTATCTAAGTGATTAACAACTCATATTTTTTTTAAACATTTTTTACTGACAATGACGCCTGCCAACCTTGACTCTTTATCACTTGGTATAAGTATATTTTCCCTTTGAATTAATTAAAATAATACAAACTTTGTGCCTTTTAGATAAAGTTCATTTTTTGAGATAAAATTCACATAACAACTGGAATTCCAGTTATCTTATAAGTTCCTTGGTAATAAATCAAATATCAGTCAGGTGCGTTCCAAATACAGTGAAGGGTTCTGTAGACGGATGGATTTGTTACGAACTCATAGAAATAATAACTTTTCGAAAAAAAAAAAGAAATTCTAATACATTTTATAGAAAATCGACTTAAAAATAAAGGTTTTTTTTAACAAATCTTGTCGTCTAAAAGATTAATGAAAGAAGTGATTTTTGTACACGTTATGCGACTATGTCAATCCTATCATACTTTAAAAAATATCAACTTACTTACTTCCTAAACCAATTTTAGTTAGTCGTAAAAACAAAACCGAATTAACCACCTAAATCTTATCTAATCTAATTTTATTCAATTTCGTACAAATAGTTTCCACTAACGATTTAGTTGATTTTGTAATAAGTGAATACTTTTTTAGTTAAAAGGGTTCTGCTTTTGCCAATTTGCTATGGAACCCTAAAAAGCATCTCTCGTCCGTTTTCTTTCGTACTGTTATTTTTTTTCTAATCACAGGTTTCAAGATAGTAAATAGTAGTACGTACGTAGTAGCTGAGCAAAGCTGCGTCCTCGTAGACTCGGTCGGCGGCGGCGACCTTTCACGTCCTGCTCTGAGAGGGAATAGGAAGCAATCACCTACTTCTGTCAAGCAGTTATGCTTGAGGAAAAGATTCTCAAATCAACACAGCTGCCCCGGAAGACGCTCCGCTCGTGTTCCACGCGCGCCATGGCTACTGCTAACAACAAAAGGTCGTAGGTATCTAATACAGAAACCATCATTAGGACCTTGCACCTCAGACACAGATAAATACATAGGTACAGCCATGTTTTCATTTTCACGTCTTTAATACAGGATTGCTAAACCGAGTGTCTCGATTCTGTAATTTTTGTAGAAAGGGAGCCATCGGTACAGCATACTGAACCTAAAGAAATGGGTTAATTACACCAAAAAGTTACCAGATTTCTGGCGCGTCCTGCATAGAGATCCGTTCAAGATGGTGTTAACTATCGAAGATGTTTACGCAAACACGTACCGACGGGTATCGCGGGATTATTCGCAAAAATAGTGCTCCGCTAATCAGGAGAGTGGTAGATATGCAAGTGCACGCATGCGAGGTGCGGGCTTGTTACCTGTCTCAAATACTAAGATCGGGATGGATCACACCGTTAGATTACGTTGAGATAACGAGCGCCTACCCATTCCGCAGCAGACGTCTGCTGGTCAAAACACCAGAGCAGCGGAGGGTACAGCATAATACTGCTGACCCGGGGGTCAGCAGTATTATGCTGTACCCTGTAGCTTGTGTGCTTGAGTGTTTCCTCGTGCACTTACGTCGGGACGTAAGTGCACGAGGAAACACTCAAGCACGCAAGCTCTCCCCAGGGTGGAGGACATCTAATGCAGATTTCCATTACCAGAAAAAGAATAGACCACGATCCTAACCTAACCTAACCTACCCCTTTTCGATAGGCTAAGATCATGTATTCGATCATCGAGTAGATGCCGCAGCGTGCGGCAACGCGCGGCCGTTCACACAGAGCGCCGCGACAGAGTCCGTTTCATAGAAAATGTTCTAGGCGTCTTTTGTTTTTCTGCCGCAGACTTGTCGCGGCGTGTCGCAGCCCGTCGCGCGGAGTGTAGTTTGCCGCTCGATAGCGATAGTTTGCCGCAAGGCGCGCCGCGCGACAGAAAAACAAAAGACGCCTAGAACATTTTGTATGAAACGGACTCTGTCGCGGCGCTCTGTGTGAACGGCCGCGCGTTGCCGCACGCTGCGGCATCCACTCGATGATCGACTACTCGATCCTCTATATCTCGAAAAGGGGTAGGTTAGGATCACAACCTAGCCATTTTCTCGCTAGAAAAACCCCTAATAGGTGTCTGCCACCCTGGGGACCGCCTGGGGAGAGCAGAGGGGTCTAATAAACTCGTACTGACTAAGGTAGGTAACTGACTATCGATCGTACGATTACACGATGCGTTCTCGTCGCATGATGAGTTCTGTCTGTGGCTAGACTGTATAATCTGTTTATATTAAGCCGGGTCCAGACATGATCATTTGACCGATCCTATCACCGTATCCGATCACCGTATCCGTATCTGCGTATTGTATCAAGCCCCGTATCAAGTTGTGGACGCCTCCGATTTGCTCCGTATCCGTATCTTTACAATAGTCATGATCGCGTATCAAATTGCCCAGTTCAGTTTCTGCTCTCGATCAAACATGTCGTCGCAGTTGGTTGAAATGTACGAGAATTTAGCAATTTCATGTGACTGTTTTATTGTCATTCACAACATTCTAACCTCAAAACCAAAACAGAGACGATGGTGGCAAACGGAATTATTTAGAAACAGAAACAGACTTGGAGGAAGAGCTTTGATGACAGACCTTGACGCGTCCAGACTGACCCACGTCCGTATCTGTATCACCTTTGATGATCGGACAAAAACCGACACGACATGGGACGGGCCGTACCATAACGGCGTATCGAGATCCCGTATCATGATACGTATATCATTACCCGTCCACATATGCGATCATGATACGCGTCGTCGATACGGATACGATGATCGGATCGGGCAAATGATACATGTCTGGACCCGCCTTCAGTTTCTGCTCTCGATCAAACATGTCGTCGCAGTTGGTTGAAATGTACGAGAATTTAGCAATTTCATGTGACTGTTTTATTGTCATTCACAACATTCTAACCTCAAAACCAAAACAGAGACGATGGTGGCAAACGGAATTATTTAGAAACAGACTTGGAGGAAGAGCTTTGATGACAGACCTTGACGCGTCCAGACTGACCCACGTCCGTATCTGTATCACCTTTGATGATCGGACAAAAACCGACACGACATGGGACGGGCCGTATCATAACGGCGTATCGAGATCCCGTATCATGATACGTATATCATTACCCGTCCACATATGCGATCATGATACGCGTCGTCGATACGGATACGATGATCGGATCGGGCAAATGATACATGTCTGGACCCGCCTTAACCTGTTTACAAGTATGGCAAGATTTAGGGCAAAAAAAATCACTTAGATAATCACGTAATTTAAAAATGCACTTTTTTATTTGTTGAGATATTTTCACAAACTTGATTTCAAATTGCAGGTATAGGTATAAAACGTATATTTCAGTTTGTTTCAATTACCTTAGACTAAGCGTTTTCTAGTTATAGTGATAAATTGTTCTGTGTTTTAGTAGTTTTTAGTAAATGATTAAGTTTGTTGGTTTTTGTTCTGGATGTTTTTATTGTTTAGGTTATCTATAATGTTATTAAATGTGTCGTATAAAGTAAAGAATGATAAATAAAGAAATATTTTTTTTGTAAGTGTTTTCAAAATTTAAATAAAACAGACACGGCTTCAAATTTCTCATTCGTAATAAAATTTGCGACGAAAAAGGGTTCAGAATACGCGGTGTATAAGGCGTGCCCTAGAACGGTTCGTCTTGGAATACCCCAGTTTATGAAATGTCTTTCAAAACGTTTGTTCAACCGACTTTATATCTTCGAATGTACGTTATATGTCCGCAAAATTGCAATTCTTAAATTCAAATTGACAAAAACTAGCAAGTCATTTCTAATAAACAGTAAACGCTTTCACAACAAGTTACCAATTTCAGTTTCAGAACTGACCGATGGAAAGTTAATAACTACATCAAACAACTGAAACAACTACATTATAAAACCAAATGATTTCGAAAGAATCATACGCGGCTGCTATTATTTAGCCACGAGCTCATCTTTTTCTTCGCGCAAGCACATGCAATGTTTAGTAGAGAGTAGTACGGGGAGAACGCATCATACCATCGTACAATCCCTGCAAGATAAGACAACACGTAAAACCACCACGGTTTTTCCTCGCACACTTTCATAAGGGGCGATATCTTGATGTTACTTCTGCTGAGCTCCATGATTATTTTACAATTGACAAATATGGTCAATAACAAATGAACGTAATAAGTTGAAAAATTGCACAAATGCGCACCACGTACAGTGACCGGTCCCGTAGACGTTATTTATTTATTTCATTGTAAAGAAAACTTAGAGACTAATAACAAACGTAAATATCAGTTAAGTTTAACATTTTGCTAATTACAATCTTCCACATGCTAATAACTACTATACGTCATTTGCGCTGACCAGTTAAATAGGTATGTCGTGCAATATCAAAAACAAAATTGTAGGTTTTATTTATGGTTTTCACCAAAGTAGGTACTCGTTATATAAGTCTTTAAACTGACATGGTTACTAATATTATAATTAACACTTGAAACGGGATATTTACCATGTTTATTATAAATGTGTATATATTTTTAATAAACATGATAAATATCCCGTTTCAAGTGTTAATTATAAAGTACTCGTTGTTCAAAGTCTTTCTGGTTTTGTGTGCTCTGGTGCAAAATAAATCTATATCCAGGTATGATGGTTAACTATTAAAAGTTAGAACACTAGGTACCTACGTATGCAATAGGCGTTGTGCCTGTATTTAGTCGATGCGGATGGTACATGGAATTACGGTCGTTTTCTTTGGTTATTTTATAAATAAATAAATATCTTGGAACAACTCACACACGGTCATCTGATCCCAAGCTAAGCAGAGCTTGTGTTATGGTAACCAGACAACTGATATACATACTTATATAATTTATAAATAAGGCTCATGTGGGCTGCCTACTCGAAGCTTGACTTTGCTTTCAAGATGAAAATCTCTCCTAAACAAAAAGCCAGAATATTCAATCAATGCATCCTGCCAGTGCTTACTCATGGTGCTGAGACTTGGGTTTTCACTCGAAACACCATCAACAGACTGGAAGTAGCCCAGAGGGCGGTTGAGAGAAAACTGGTAGGAGTGTCATTGATGGACCGCAAAACGAATAAATGGCTTCGAGAGCAAAGTAAAGTCGCAGACGTAACCAAAATGGTCGAAAAAGGCTAAAAAGAGAGAAGAGATATATATATATATATATATATAATATTATAAATGTGCGAATATAAATGCGAAAGTAACTCTGTCTGTCTGTCTGTCCTTTCTTCACGCCTAAACTACTGAACCGATTTGTGTGAAATTTGGTACAGACATAGTTTGGAACTTGAGAAAGGACATAGGATAGCTTTTATTACAAAAAATAAAAATAAAATTTATTTCGGACATGCAGCGCCATCTATTGGTCAAAAGTCGGCATCAATTCAGTACTATAAATGTCGAGCTGTTCCTATGCTCCGTAGATAAATGGCGTTGATCGCGCAATGGTGTCATTACACGTGTTCGATTCATGTTATTGTTTTAATTCATCGGAAAAATGTATGAAAAAAGTTGCGGGGGTACATCTTGAAAAGACTTTTTCTGCCATGGACAACTCTACGTTGCGTGCTCAAGAGTGTCGAAACCACGAAACCTTTATATTTTTGCAAAGGATGGCAAAACTAAAAACGTGGTTTATGTACAGAAATGTCTTGGTGTAAGAAACTTTCATAATCTCTAAAGCCTAAAATAATAGAAAATTGTTCAAGGGAGACATAGCTTCCTATCATGTACTACACCAAAATCTCTGATATTGGTTTATTGTTTTACTAATGTAAGTACCATCTAGTTTATAACCCGGACCAATAATAGATTTCGGGCGAGTGAATACTACGTGAAAACATTTGGATACATTTAGTTGTAATTTGTTCGTTTTGCAAAATCACCACAGCCTGCGTTCGATTATCTATGTATGACGAAAACCACCGGAATAGATGGCCGTGAATTCCTGCGGAATAAAGCTTCTGGAGAAGCATCCGATGATCTATACGGTCGAAACACTTGCTGTAGTCCGTGTATATCGCATCAACCTGGCATCGTTCGGCCATCGCAGTGGTTATAATTTCATTTGATATTATCAGGTTGAAGGCAGTTGACCGTTTTCTAAAGAAAACAAGTTGTTCGTCACCAAATTAATATAATAGCTGCGTAAACTTCCGTGTGTACTACTCGTTAAAGAACTTTAGACAAAATACATAATTTAGACAATTTCTGTATTTAAGAATAATCTCCCTTTTTAAAAATGTGTGTAATAAATGCCGATTTCCACACCTTCGGGACAACAACCTCACGCAGCAAACCGCTCGAACAGTACACAGACCGGTGCTACCAGGCTTCTTGCACAATTAATTATGAAAAGGGGGGTTATCAGATCACGCCCACCAGATTTAGATGGGTCCAAACCTTTAAGTAACTTGAGTACCATTACCAGATTTACGCTGACCGTACTCAGGTTCACGGAGCTAGTAAATCGTCAGATTCTGTCAAGTTCTTGGAAGGTAGACTGAAGATATTAGATAGGAAAAGAGCTTGGAGATACCATCACCGGTTTCCGCGGACGAGCCCATGTAATGCAGTACGTTAGTATTACCACTTCTTTTGCCCTTAATACGACCAAAACATTTAGGGTTTTTGGCGATTAAGGATTCGATTTTTTCCATATTAGCATCAAACAAACCGCCTCTAATTCCTCAGGCCCGATTGCGCAAAAGAGAGAAAGATTGGTAATTGGATAAGTTGCCGTAATTTTTGTATTTATTCTACATGATATTGTCTCCCCATATTCCGAAATTATACATTTTGCAACTTCTCACTCAGCTGGGGAAGTGGGCCAAAACCAGACGACGACGACGACCAGGTAACAGACGTTACTTCGAGATACCGCTGCCCCTTGAAATGTGCAAGGAAACATCGCGGCGGTTTTGGGCGTCGTCGTCTTGCTTGCGAGCTTCAATTAGACCAACTGAGAGAGACAGGCACTACTAAAAAGGTCGTGAAATAAAAGGCTAAAGGACATTGTTCGGGCTCCATACATCGTTGCCTAAGAATTAAATAATGCGTATCTTCGATTGAAACTTAATTCAAATCACGGACACTACTGAGAATTGCTAAAATCTAAAACCCTTTAAGAAAAAAGCGATCAGGTGGTTGTGGTGTTTGACGGCAGAGTCGAAGAAACGTTTTAAAAGACGTTCTAGCTAGGGCCCGCCTTTTATAGGTATGAACCGTTTTTCATCGCAAATTTGATTACGATTGAAAATTTTGAAGCCGTGTCTCTCTTATTTAAACTATGAAAACACTTACAAAATAAACATTTCTGCATAGTCATTCTTTAATCTTTACAATAGGTACATTTAATAATATCATACCAAACCTAAACAATAAAAAAATCCTATAACAAAAACCAACAAAAATAATAATTTACTAAAGACTACTAAAACACAGAACAATTTATCGCTATTACTAGAAAACGCGTAGTCTCAGGTAATTGAAACAAACTGAAATATAAGTTTTATACCCATACCTGCAATTTGAAATCAAGTTTGTGAAAATATCTCAACAAATAAAAAAGTGCATTTTTAAATTACGTAATTATCTAAGTGATTTTTTTTGCCCTAAATCTTGCCATACTTGTGAACAGGTTAAACAGTCTTCTGGTTTGTAATGTAGATTATACAGTCTCATCATGTGACGAGAACACATCGTGTCATCGTACGATCGATAGCAAGTTAGGACGACACCTTAGTCTGTACGAGTCTATTAGACCCCTCTACTCTTCCCAAGCGGTCCCCAGGGTAGCGGACACCAATTCAGGGGTTTTATCGCGAGAAAATGGATAGGTTGGGATCCTAACCTAACCTAACCTACCCCTTTTCGATAATGAGAGGATCAAGTAGTCGATTACCGAGTCGATGCCGCAGCTTGCCGCAACGCGCCGCCGTTCACACATAATCTGCGACAGAGCCCGCTTCATACAAAATGTTCTAGGCGTCTTTTGTTTTTCTGTCGCGCGGCGCGCCTTGCGGCAAACTATCGCTATCGAGCGACAAACTACACTCCGCGCGACGGGCTGCGACACGCCGCGACACGCCGCGACAACTCTGCGGCAGAAAAACAAAAGACGCCTAGAACATTTTGTATGAAACGGACTCTGTCGCGGCGCTCTGTGTGAACGGCCGCGCGTTGCCGCACGCTGCGGCATCCACTCGATGATCGAATACATGGTCTTAGCCTATCGAAAAGGGGTAGGTTAGGTTAGGTTAGGATCGTGGTCTATTCTTTTTCTGGTAATGGAAATCTGCATTAGATGTCCTCCACCCTGGGGAGAGCTTGCGTGCTTGAGTGTTTCCTCGTGCACTTACGTCGGGGGTCAGTAGTTTATTAGCGTAGTTTGCGTAAACATCTTCGGTGGTTAACACCATCTTGAACGGATTACTATGCAGGACGCTCCAGAAATCTGGTAACCTTTTGGTATAATTAACCCATTTATATAGGTTCGTACACCGAATAGCCCTACGAATCAATATGTTAGGACCTTTTGTTATTAGCGCAACTAACAACTCGCAACGCCGGCAGGCAGTGGCCCTGGCAGACCCCTCTGCTTTGCTGATATCTCTTTGAGGCGCGCGTGGAACACGAATGGAGCGTCTCCCGCGGCAGCTAGGTTGGTTTGATTATCTTTTCCTCAAGCATAACTGCTTCGCTGTCTATTCCCTCTCAGAGGCGGACGTGAAAGATCGCCGCCATCGACTGCCTCTACGAGGACACAGCTTTGCTCAGCCCTAGTGGGGCAGCCGATATCGATTTGCAGAAAATAAATTTATTAGTCTACTTCTTCCACTTTGACAGCCAGATGTTTTTGTTTATTCCGCCACTTCTTTTTACCAGCTATAACACTAGAAAATGCTGAAATGCAGTCGTTTTGGAGGTGTTTCTCTTGTTAACTTTGACGTTCAAAAGCGCTGATTATCAGCCTGATTTGATAAATGACTTTTGATTTTGATAATCCAGAACATAACTTTGTACTACTATCTTGAAACGTGCGTTTAGAAAAAAAAATACAGCACAAAAGAAAACGGACGAGGGACGCTTTTTAGGGTTCCATAGCAAATTGGCAAAACCGGAACCCTTTCAACTAAAAAAGTATTCACTTATTAAACTATTAAAATCAACTAAATGGTTAGTGGAAACAATTTGTACGAAGGTGAATAAAATTGGATTAGATAAGATGTGGTTCATTTGCTTTTGTTTTTACGACTAGTTAAAATTTGTTTAATAAGTAGATATTTTTTAAAGTATGATAGGATTGACATCGTCGCATAACGTGTACAAATATCATTTCTTTCATTAATCTTTTAGACGCCAAGATTTGTTAAAAAAAACAAATAACCTTTATTTTGAAGTCGATTTGCAATACCATGTTTTAGAAGTCGATTGAATTTTTTTTTTGCAAAAAAAAAATATTTCTATGAGTTCGTAACAAATCCATCCGTCTACAGAACCCTTCACTGTATTTGGAACGCACCTGACTGATATTTGATTTATTACCAAGGAACTTATAAGATAACTGGAATTCCAGTTGTTATGTGAATTTTATCTAAAAAATGAACTTTATGTCAAAGGCACAAAGTTTATATTATTTTAATTAATTCAAAGGGAGAATACTTATACCAAGTGATAAAGAGTCAAGGGTGGAAAGCGTCATTGTCAGTAAAAATATGTTTAAAAAAATAGTAGTAGTTAATCACTTAGATAGTTGAACTGGCACATAAATAAAAACGGGTTTAATAAAATAATAATTTCTCAAAAAATTGTATTCCTTAGCTGCAACTTTTAAAAATGTTAATGAATGACATATCATCATGGCATTCGTGTTACTCATATCTTAGAAACTGTATGATCATAATATATGAACATCTTTTTTTAAACATATTTTCTTTTTTTTTTGTATTAAAGTGAAAGCTTCCACTTTCAAAATTTAAAAAATGCGTTACTTTAAGAGGTGTAATAGTGAGAATTATGCTGGATGCGGAATCTTATTTCAATGTTTATTTATTACTAGCAATTGTAAAACGAGGACATCAAGAAAGCTATCTCGTTCGGAACACTATTTGAGTCACATGTCATCATTGCAGTTTGTTTAAAACCTCCGTGCTAATTACCTGTCTACCATTTGTCAGTTCATGACCAAACTTGTCAAATGTAAAGTAGGTAATGACATAAATAATTTGCAGTAAATAACTTGTTTTACTTTGTTTAATCGATTAATAAGTACTAATTATTCCATTTCCATACTCATTTTTAGATCTTATCGATCTATTAAAATATATGTAAACGTTGCTTACAAAAATTTGAACTATGAGACCGGTGTAAGTATACCTATTCGTCACTTTTACTGGTTACCGCATACCAAATTTCAGTCGATAGGATAAACAAAAATCCGTCGAAAACGAAATTAAAAACACTTATCATTAGTAATCACTTATTATGAGCATTTAAATTAAGATGCCATATTTTTATGAAACCTGACTACAGATAGGTAGGGAGATTCACTGTGCCGACAGGCCGTGTCGACGGCGCGTTCGGAACCAAGCGCGCCCCAAAGAGATGTCAGCAAAGCAGAGGGGCCTGCCAAGGCCGCCGCCTGCCGGGTTTACGAGTTAATCGAAAAAATACCGCGCCTCGGAACACAAAGGTCAAAAAAGGTAGACGAACATGGATGGGTTTTATTCAGTAAAAATCAGACACTCCCCATCACTCCGCCCAGAGCGGGAGAGGTTATTTAATGATTTCCATGACCATCCACAAAAAAAATAGGTGTGTGGCTGTGTAATGGACACGGCCGTGGGTTTTACGTGAATACGTAAATATGTATTACAGAATAATATACGTGTGACACATCACACGTTAAGTATATTTATGTCACAACATTTGTCTTTCATCGGGTTCAGGAAGTAAATCATATAAACAAAAAAATACCCTTTTGAATCAACTTTTTTGATGATATAGGTCTGTGATACGAAAAGTACGAAACAAATGGCATACAGGATTTATCGAGATTTCTGGTAAACGTCAAATCAATACATGTTTTACCAAGCGTTGTTGGAGAAGTTCCGATATAGGACAAATTAAACTCGTTGAACATGAAGAAGAGAAGAGAAGAAGAGACATTAACACTAAAGAGGCTCGACCGCCCCAGCTGTAGATGTACTGGCACCGTCGTTGATCCGCTCCGACGCAATAATTCATATTCTTACGTTTCCGGCACCGTTTTACTCTATCATATGGTATTTTATGGTTATGACTGGATTGCTCTTTCTCAGGCGTATTTAATTTCTAAATTTGACTTTGGCTTTTTGACGAATACAGGTCGACATAACAAAATATATAATTCACTGTACATAAGTATTTCGCATTTATCATTCTTTACACTACCTATACGACACATTAAATAATATTATACCTGAACTAAACAATAAAAAGATCCTAGAACAAAAATTAATAAAAATAGCAGTAGTTTAGTAAATTATACCAAAAATGTACTTAAACAAACAACAATTTATCGCTATTACTAGAAAAAAATTCGTCTTAGGAAATTGAAACAAACTGAAATACACGTTTTAAACCTACACCTGCAATTTGAAATCAAGTTTGTGAAAATATCTCAACAAATAAAAAAGTACATTTTCAAATTACGAGATTATCGAAGTAAAATTTTGATGTCCTAAATTTTGCTATACTTGTA
The DNA here is from genome assembly GCA_905475445.1 of Ochropleura plecta. Taxonomy (NCBI): domain Eukaryota; kingdom Metazoa; phylum Arthropoda; class Insecta; order Lepidoptera; family Noctuidae; genus Ochropleura; species Ochropleura plecta. The sequence continues at coordinate 4,410,321 of FR997735.1, forward strand.
TATAGGTTAAATAGTCCTCTACAGAGAGAGACGAGAACGCATCGTGTCATCGTAGGATCGATAGTCCGTTAGGACGACACCTGTCAGTCCGTCAGTACGAGTTTATTAGACCCCTCCGCTCTCCCCAGGCGGTCCCCAGGGTGGCGGACACCTATTAAGGGTTTTTATAGCGAGAAAATGGATATGTTAGGATCCTAACCTACCCCTTTTCGATATAGAGAGGATCGAGTAGTCGATCACCGAGTCGATGCCGCAGCGTGCCGCAGCTTGCCGCACCGCGCCGCCGTTCACACAGGCGTTGCGACAGAGCCCGCTTCATACAAAATGTTCTAGGCGTCTTTTGTTTTTCTGCCGCAGAGTTGTCGCGGCGTGTCGCAGCCCAAACTTGCGTATCGCGTGTCGCGCCGCGGCAGTGTGAACGGTGGCATGCGTTTTCATAGTAAATGTTCTACGGTGATTTGAAATCAAAAGGGATAGGTTAGAATTTTTCGATAGCTTAAGATCGAGTAAATAACGCCTGCCGCGCCGCGCCAGTGTGTGAGGCTCTGCGGCACAGCTTTGTCGCCGCTTGCCGCGCCGCGCGTGTGTGCAGAAGCCTTTAGGGTAATAAGGTGACACAATGGGCGGTCTTATCGCTAAAAGCGCTCTTTTCGAGACAACCTTTGGATGGATTTAAAGGAGGAGAGACAGTACTGTAGGTAGTCTGTGGTGTTTCATTTTACAAAAAGAATACAAAATTTTACGAACGAAATTATCAAACTTATTTACAGTTGAAGGGAACTATGTAAGTATTATTGTAAAATCAAACCTGTAAACAACCTGCATCGTCTTAAAGTTCTCTTGTTAACTCCCCTTGCAAGTTGTCAACTCTAACTTGGAACATACTTAAAACTTTACCTTCTGATATCTTATGTAACGGAGTTAAAAATAATCCCGGTTTTTAGACTTGAATAAAGAAAGAAAAACGAAAAAGGAGAATGGGCAAAAATAAATTTAGGGGTTTTTATAACAACCTATTTATTTATTTAACAGTTTATGTACACACTTTTTTCGGATGGGAAATCATCTAACTTCCCCCGCTATGGGCGGAGTGAAAGGGAGAGTCCTACCATGTAAGAGGTTTTTTAACCTAAGCAATGCTGGCTGTTAAAGCACAACGTTCAAATACTCAGGTCGTTTTAAATTGAGAATAGCGGAATAAAAAAAATTGGTTGTTTGTAAAGTAGGTTTACGATCGAGATGTTTACGTGATAACGTCTTATTGGTGATATAAGTTATCACCAGTAGTGACATCTAAAATGAAATTAAGTACTAATTTAAAGTTTTTTTTTCGAGCCAAGTAACAGATGGCGCTACCATCTTTATGAAATGTCGCTTGTGAGGTTTTGGTGTGACACAAGTTTCTGAACATGTCACCCGACTAAAACGATTTTAAAGACGTTATCACGTCAAAATGATGACTTTGATATAAGAAGTGTGACATGACATGTAAATTGAAATGATTTAAATTATAATTCTTAAAATATTATATGCGCTTTATTTTAACTGATACTAATCAGAGTATCACATTTTTGTACTCTCTAAAAACCATTCATGTACCTTCTTTTGTCCTTTGTGTTTCGGGGCCGCGATATCTCTAGACGGACGGACGGTAAGTTATCTATTGCTCACTGTCCACAGACCCGTGTCTACGGTTGCCGGGATTCGCCCGGAGCGTCTTCCGCAGTAGCTCGGTTGGTTAAAGGTTCTCTCCCTCAAGCGACCAGCCCCGTCTTCCGCTAACATAACTGCTTCACAGAAGGAGGTTACCGCTTCCAAAAAATTAAAAAGGAACAGAAAAATATGTTGTTACAACATGTATTTGTTGTTCTTAACTGTTTTTCTATAATTTTTAGATAAATTAGTAACATCTTAAATTGACCATAGATAAGATCTATGGTCAAGTTAAGATGTTACTTTTTTGGAGTTTACTCCTTAAGAATCGATTTTCATATAAGGCGCCCGGTATGAGAAAAATGTGAGGTGTAAAATCTACTGATGAATAGACGTACAGTTGAATATTACTAGATGGCGCTTTATGAAATTTGTCGTCCGTCAGTGTTTTTTTTTTGTACTTAAGGAGTAAACTCCAGTCGTGCGTCGGAGCTGATACACACACTTTTTTGTTAGTCACTTTTCGCGGTCTAGTGCGATTGTTTTATTTAAAAACATACTGATCATAAAATACTACGCTCAACCATCTGGTGGCCCTCTACACAGGTTAATTATATTCAACTCGTTTCTTGTCCAAACTTGCTTCACTTGCAGGCCAAGTTTGCGTCAAGAATTTAGTGGTAAGCAAACTTGGCGATTAGAAATTTGGTTTAATATGCAATCCCACACATGTATGGGATTCATAGTTACTAGATTACTCCAACTTACATCGTGAAATTTGATTTTTTGATAAGTTATACTATGTTGAAAGGAAAAGGAGTTTAAGTATTGTTATACATAACATAACTTCACGCTTGTAATCCTCGAAGGACAAGGCAGAGGTGTAAACACGACGACAGGTCAACCTATTCTAAACTGTTATAACCTGATCTCTCTACTACGGTTCGCACACCGTAGTAGAGAGATCAGGTTGAAATGGTTTTGTGTAGGTTGATGTGCCGTCGTGTGTACATAACACACCCACATTTCGCCAAAAGTCCCATGGCGAGCCTATTGTCATCGGCTGTTATTAAGAAATCCGTGATTTAAGAAACCCAATAACAATTGTCCCGACCCGAGAATTGAACACAGAACCTTATGCTCAGCACATGATTGACACTATTCTCACGATAAAGAAAGATCTTTAAAGCATTATAAAACTCTTTTGGTTTTTAAGCTTTATTTCCCGTAGTCTCGGCGAAAGTAAAAAGGTTTAACCCTAACAAAAAATAAAGCAAGAAAAATTTCTTGGCCCAGTTTGTGTGTTGGCAACCCTGACGAGGTTATGTCACTTATGTCAAGTTGGCTGACAACTCGAGTCTTTGTTTACTATCACCCAGTAGAAATATGCTGAACTGGGTTATATTGTAGTCAGTATTTCAACAATTTTGAAGGAGTGTTTGTTACGATGTACGGTGGGCCTTCTTTTTAACAGTATTTGTTTTTATTTTATTTTTTGTCGCTAAAATTTTTGGGTGATATTCACTTGACGAATGGCTCGGTCAAATTTTAAGACAAACATTTAAAAAAAGTATGTTTAAAATTACAGACTTCAGACATAGACGTTGACGCTACTTTTTTGTGATTCATACACCCACTGATAATACACCACCTACGTGATTTTCTAAAATAATTTGAGTTGCCACGAACATAACATATCTTGATTTAATTTACTCCGCAAAAATCTCTTATTGACATTATTTCCGTGTATTAAACATCATTATTCAGAAACCATAGACCTCAATACTGAATTCGATTTGACAGAAGAAGTTTGACATTAACAGCTGTCATTTCAAATAGAGAAGCGAATTTTAAACTGGCCAGCAGCTTTACAGAATATTTGTTCGCGCTTCAAAATAAATTAGTGTCCATCGTGGCCGGAAACCTTGATCAGATTACGTCATGCTGGTCAAACTAAAAGGTGAAAGAGTGGTTTGTTTACAAGCCACTATTCTAAGCGGTTCGCTGGAACTGGTAAAAATAAACGGGTGTTTTCTGCACTATTGCGACTTCTAAGTACGAGCTTTTAGTAAAATTGTGTTTGAAAAGGTTTTTTTTCCAAAAAATACGTTCACAAAAATAAATGTACGAGTCCTGTTCCATTTTTTTTTTGTTTTTGTAACAGTTCTGGATTTTACATAAACTCAAGCTTTATTCTGTTACTCCAGAAACTACAGAATACCACCTGCTTTTTTTTTTTCGGGTGAGCAATCATCAAATGACTTCCCCCGCTCTGTGCGGAGCGGGGGGGCATGTCAGACTTTTACTGACTAAAACCCACCCATGTTCCTTCTATTGCCCTTTACGTTCCGGGGCCGCGGTATCTCTTTCGAACAACCCGCAACCCCGGCAGGCGGAGGCTCTGGCAAGCCCCTCTGCTTTGCTGACTCTCTTTGAGGCGCGCGTGAAACACGAACGCGCCGTCGACACGGCCTGTCGTCATTAGACGGACGGACGGTGAGCTACCCATTGCTCACCTTCCACAGGCCCGCATCTAAGGTGGCCGGAAGTCGTCTCGCGGCGCCCGGCGCCCGGGGCGTCTCCCGCGGCGGCTGGGTTGGTTTGAGGTTCTCTCCCTCAAACGCCCGGCCTCCTCCTTCACTAGCATTACTGCTTCGCAGACTTAGGTGACCGCTTCCCATTCTCTCTCGCTCCATAGACTGAACCAGGGCCGGACGCGAGAGATCGCCGAAGCCGATCGCCTCCACGAGGGCACGGCGGTGCTTCGCCCAAGCTGGGCAGACCGCCACTGTGTGCTCCACCGTGTCCTCCGGGCGATCGTCACAATGGTGACACCCGGGCGTTTCCTCCCGCCCGGTTATGTGCAGGAACCTCCCGAAACTTCCGTGTCCGGTGAGGACCTGCGTCAGGCGGTAAGTGAGGACGCCATGACGCCTCTCCAGCCACTCCTCAAAGAGGGGACTTACCGCCACTATTGTGGCGTGCCCTGCACGGGGTTGCGACAGTCGCTCTCTCCATGCCACCATGAGATCGCACCGGAGGTCTGTCCGCTGAGCGGCAATTTGCCGCGGTAGTGGAGTTTCCCCCCGGGTGTAGTGCCTCCGCGCGCCACTCATACAGGCGCGCGAGGACTATCGCCTCCAGATCCCACGGTGGCAAAGCGCCACCTGCTACGCTATCCTTTTATACTTCATACACTAGGTCTACGTTCATACATCTGGTTGCACTGGCAGATTAATTAACTTAGAAGAATATCCGAAATAAACCACACAATTGCAATAATTTTACACAACTGCGGTATTAACATTTGCAATCTATTGCGAGAAAAACCGAGAACAATCGTAAAATAAAACAATTTGACCGCACACTGCCAAAGTGGAAACCAGCCTTCAAATAATCAGGACCATGACCCGACGATTGTAGCCACAATTTCCTTCATAACCACCGAATGGCCGACCCCAATTGGAGATTCATTCATCAATGCAAAATCGGACCTTTGTATAGTTTGCAAAATAGTTTGGTGTGCAGGTCCAAATATACGTGTTTTAAGTTAAAGTTGAAGTGCTTGGTTCCAGGCCTAGTAACTTATTCTACTTAAATAAAAAATCGAGAGAATTCAAGGTGATGTCATGAATCGTTCAAATGATAACTTTAATTATCGTGTGATTCAGATAATTATATTTACGCGACTTAGACAAGCGCTTTCAGACACGTTTCCTCTACTAGTGCAATATCAGGTAATTAGTTGTTTTATACAAGGTGTAACATAATTGACTCAAGACCTTCCGTGTGTTGTCTTGGTACATGAAACTGGACAACTTTTGTTCCGCGAGTACTTGTAATATGATACAAAAAATATGGATTTTATATAGGAACTAATGCGAAAAGCTGACTAACATGTATGGGAAAGTCATAGAACAAAAGTTGTTCAGTATACACATATATATATATATATATATATATATATATATATATATATATATATGTCACACCTTGTAATAATAAAGCATGCATACTAAATAAGGATAGAAACGGTTAGTTGACACTTCTTTTTCTGATCTTAGCTGAAGGTTAAGGTGATGCGGACATGTAATGCGTAGATCCGATGAGCTCATCTTGAAAAAAAGAAGAATGAGGGAAATCGCAAATTACCGGGATTAAAAATGTTTGAACGACCATGAAAAAGCTTGGCCTTATTGATGACGATACTAACCAGCAAAGACAATGGCGCCAAAGGATAAAGAAAGCCAACCCTGAATAACGGGAAGAGGTCAGGGCAAAGAAGAAGAATTCGTTGAGCTCCTTGGGTTATGAGTCGAGCTACACGATAACTGACAAATGCTTGCACTGACTGGACAGGTCTACTCAATCTGTGTGGTGCTTTCTTAAAAAGACCACTTCAGACACTAATCTGCATAGTCCTCATGTAAGTTGACCAAAATTTTTTGTCTGGACTTTAAAAGAGACTATGACCTCTGAGTTTGTTTCGGCTGTTTCTTCTCAGAGTAGTCGGGTACGAAACACCGGCCTCATCTAGTTTTTAAAAAAAGACGTGTAAAAGTGTTTGTGAAAACCTACTTGCAAAATAAACATCATTTATCATTTATCAATCAATATTAGATAGATAGATAGAATATTCTTTATTATGTACACCAGACAAGTAACAAGAATAACACTAGACAAACTTATAAATAGAGTGACACAATGGGCGGTCTTATCGCTAAAAGCGATCTTTTCAAGACGACCTTTTGGATGGATTTAAGAAGAGGAGAACCAGTAGATAGTAGTAGTAGTAGTAGTTCCATAAACTTTCATATTTCTTACTATATTTTGAGAGCACACACTTGTGCACTATAATATCTCTCGCGTCGATAGCTAATCTCGACTGACATTGGCCACTGTGGCCGAAATCGCTCATCAAAATACAAATGTAATTCGAAATGTAAAGTCTTGTACACTTTTCTATTTCGTCAACAGTACCTAACCCATCGCGTGCCGTTTGAATCGCGAATATTAGAGAAGGGTCCGAAGTCCGGTCCAACCCTTTCGTGCCCAGGCGTTACTTTATTATTATCTTTATTGGTACCGGCCGAAGCACTTATGATTCTAGGTCAAGTTTCTTTGGTTTACGATTTCTTATGCTCAATCTTATTGTTTGCGCTGCAGGATCAAAGAAATATTTCTTTACTGATTTGGGTCTGTAAGATAGATTACCTTTCTTTTAGTTTAGCTTTTTCTTACTTTCTTTCGAAGTCTGAATTGGTGATTTAGGGCTTCAATGTGTTTTTCTGTCACATGTCGAAGATATTTCTCATTATTATCTACTTGTTTTTAGTGTGTGGTTGAACAAAATTAGGTTTTTTTTTTCAAAATGTAAGACGACTAAAATTACACGGATTCACCGTGTAATTTTTGTCCTCTTACATACAACGGCGGGCCACTTAATTTACCCAATGACTACTACTACGACTATTCATTGGAAAGGAAAAAAAAATCAACATTTATTGAATTTAATAAATAAATGTTTTTTTTTATTATTTTTTACGCGTGACGTAATTTGGAACATTCTGTTGCAGCGCAGTCCGAGCCTTGCGTTCTAAGGGCTACGACAAAAACTACGTCACACTCAACTAATGGATATAATGGCGTAAAACATATTCTATTCAATTCCACTCAAACCACGATTTGTGTATTAAGTAGATATCGATTTAAAATGCTAAAACTAAAACAGGGCGAAATGTGGGCAGTTAAATTCTTATTTTTTTATAATTTAAAATTAATAATTAAAGTAAATACGGTCTCACATAATTAACGCTCATCCTCTCGTGTGGACCAAGAAACTGAATAACTATCTTAAGTTCACAAACAAAACCACACTAATATCATAAAAATCTAAGCTTGTATGTGTGTGTACATTTATTACTCCTTCACAATTTTGGCTTTACGGATTTTGAGACTCGAGAACTTATACTCTGGATTAACACAAAGGCTAATTTTAACACACAGTCATTACTTTCATCCGGTTTACAGGGCTGAAACCACGAAGCGCAGCTAGTCAATCATTTTACCCACTCTCTTATCATTATCAAAACTTAACAAACAACACGACACAACCTCGGCCATCAACATAACGCCACACACACTACATAATTCACCCACATTACCGTGTCAACATGAATAAACATTTTAACGACGTTAGCACAAGACAAAGGCAGAACATCCTTAAGGTAGTGCGCAGACTTGAGACCAAACTGTCATAGCTGTAAGGCCTCTGCCTCGAATCTCGCGTGCAGCGGGGCGGCGGCGGCGGCGGCGCGGGAGCGGCAGGATCTTACGCGTATAATCAAATGGACCGGCCCTCGAATACAGCGGCGCAGGAGCGGCGCGGGGGCGGGCAACGAGCGGTGCACTCCAGTCAAGCGGTGACCGCCCGCGTTGCGCGTCTGCATTGTAGGTATAGTGTTGTACATACATTTTTTTTGTGACGTATCAAAATGTCTTCAGACGTGCAAGAGCTAATTATTTCGGCAATCTTTGAGAGGACACCCATATGGAACAGCAAAGATGTGAAACATAAAAATAGAAGAATAATTAACCAATTATGGAAAGAAATAAAAAACGAACTGAATGTTAAAGTTAAAGTCTGTTCTTCATAATTTCGATAAAACTCGCCATTTATTTTCCTTGCCCTATAGTAGGGATCCACTTCTTCTTTTGCCCACAATAAATCGAGCGTTAGGAATAAATTTGAATCAAAAAGATGTCGCCGTTTTTCAGACATTTCGTTCGCGAATAAAAACAAATATCTCGACAACACAACCACGAACACAACACTACACCGCTATAGTGCCGCGCGATCTGCCCGCTAGTTTGGAGAACAGGTTTGCGTTGCCCGCCCCGCTGCCGCGCCGCCGCCGCCGCCGCCCCGCTGACCGCAAAATTCGAGGCAGAGGCCTTAGAATGACAATGACATCCTTACTAATATTTTATAAGCGAAAGTGAGTTTGTTACGTCTTCTGATGAATTTTAGTACAGAGATAGTTGGGACCCTGGAGACAGACATAGGCTATTTTTTTTAAAGTGAGAAATGAGGGAGAACGAGGGAAGAAAAGTAAAAGCTTAGCATTGCTATTACAATAAATAAGGGCAAAAACTACAGGTACCTGCAAATCAGGAAAGGGGAATGGTGTTACCCCGAATTTAACGCGAGCGAAGCCGCGGGCAAAAGCTAGTATAAAATAAAATAGCATCACGTGTATGTAGACCCCCAAAGGGTTAGTTGGAGGTTTACTTGATAGTACTTCCCACATTTCAACAGTTATGTTAAAGTCTCATGTTATAGGGATCGACCCTATGGCCATCATCACGGTTGGCGCAGTGGCTGAGCGATCCACTGCCGCACTGCGTGTTGCGAGTTCGTTTCCCGCACGGAACAAATAATTGTATGACCTACAGATAGTTGTTCCGGTTCTGGCTGTTTGTGTATGTGAGTTTAAATGTTTGTAAACGCATCCACGATGCAGAAGAAATTCCTAGTGTGGAGAAACGTTGTTTTTTTTTATTTTAAAACTAAGAAAACTAAACTAAGCTTTTTCCCAACTATGTTGGGGTCCACTTCCAGTCTTACCGGATTAAGCTAAGTTCCAGTATTTTACATGGAACGACTGGCCATCTGACCTCCATAACCCAGTTATGAAACCAAAAGCCACTGACTACCGTCAAAGATCTACAAATGACAGCCGGGACCTGGCGGTTGAAGGTGCTTTCCGAGACACAGAGGAAACATTTTCTTTTTTTGGGCTGGGAAATCATCAAATAACTTCCCCCGCTCTGGGCGGAGCGGGGGGAGTGTCAGACTTGTACTGACTAAAACCCACCCATGTTCCTTCTATTGCCCTTTACGTTCCGGGGCCACGATATCTTTTTCGAACAACCCGCAACACAGAGGAAACTTGGTATGTTATTAGTGGTCACAGTGCCATTTTCGACATGAACCAGTTTCATGTACAGCATTCAAAACAGTTCTGTCTTCGATATACGCCCTCTCTAACTCAAGACAAGGGAGAAACACGCGTAATATAATAAAGGCAGATAATCTGAACGCTATGACAACTCCCATGGCGGTGATTTCTCATGCAAATGATGCTGTAATCCCCACGGAAGGGACGAACGTTCAACTTGAGCTGGCTGGAGTTTTAACGGTACCCAAACTGTTTGTTGAGTTATCAATTTAAGTTTTGGATCTTTTTATGATGTTGGCTTAATTACGTGCAAGTTTTTTTTTTAAAGTCTGCCTCATTGTGGTTATTTCTGACTTGTGCATAGACATTAAAAAAAAACCATTTTTTACCTGAGTTGTTTAAAGTAAATCCGTATTTCAATTTAAATGATTGACAAAATAATGAAGATCAATACGTGTATAAGTATATGGAATTACTGTTTTTCTCTGCATCACCCAAAGCTTGACTGTCGGCTTAACTTAACTTAATTGGCTTAACCATTAAATCCGCCTCTGTACTATGAGTTTAAAGTGCTAAATATCAACAGATCATAAATATAGTAGAAAAACATTACAAACACTCCGAAAGTTTTCTAAAATTTTTGTGAAGAACGTGCCAGGATAGGCCATGAAATTATTTTTTCTTTCGCATATCATATTGTGTTCAACATACAGCCATACTCCAATACTGACCATCATATTGCAAAAAAAAAAGTAAAATCCTAAAGGTAACTTAACCTTATCCTGAAAGTTGTATCAAAGTTGAACCATAAACATATAAGACTCGCCATGCCCAGCGGTTTCACCCGCTGTTCAGTTCTTAAGTGTCGCAACTATGGTGAACTGGATGGCGCCCGCGGCTTCGCTCGCATGGTTTCGAAAAAAAAGGTATCCTTTGTGTTATTTCAGACTTAAATCTACCTCTGTGCCAAATTTCATCAAGATCCGTTCAGTAGTTTTTCGTAAAATAGAATCAAACATACATCCATACTCACAAACTTTCACATTTATAAAATTAGTAGGTTAGGATAGGTATAGATATCTTAACGGCAAGCTAGCTACACCAATGCTGCAAAGCAAATCCAATCACTTTATCCCGATCCACATATCCAGTTCTGCCAGTCCCAGTCTATTGTCCCAACAATTGATTCTCTGCGCGAGACAGCAGTGACCCGAGCATCATTACCGGCCGTCGCGCGCCGTGTCACGCTGTGCACTTCCGATGGCTTATGTTAGCGCTTTCAAATGGATTCGTTGAAAATCCTCATCTAATCGTGTAAGGAACAAGGTTTATTTTCAAATTGATGATGGAAGAAATAAAATTAAGTTTCTTGGCATAATAAAACATCTTTAAACTGAATAAAACTCTTACTTAATATTATAAAAGCAAAAGTGAGTTTGTTTGTTTGTTACGTCTTCACGCCTAAATGGCAAAACCGATTTTGATGAATTTTGGTACAGAGATGGTTGGGACCTTGGAGACGGGTATAAGATAAAAAAAAGTAAGAAAAGGGGGAGTAAGAGGGAAGAAAAGGGGAGAGAAAGATTTTTTTTTCGATCATCTCGCGGGTTGAAGTTAGCGTTAGCCCAAAGTAACTATGCCACGCGGACGAAGTCGCGGGTGGAAGCTAGTTAATCAATAAAATATGAATGCCAAAAGGGCCTCAGTTTAGTATAATGCCAGATGGCAACACAAAATTTTCCAAGTGACGCTGATTTCTATTCTTCTAGAAAATGGCTTAGATTAATTAATTGTCTGCCTAGCCTTTTCCCTACTGACGTCACGGTTGGCGCAGTGGGTGAGCGATTGACTGCTACGCTGCGTGTCGCGGGTTCGATTCTTGCACGGAACAAATATTTGTATGGCCTACAAATAGTTGTTTCGGGTCTCGCTGTTTGTGTTTGTGAGCTTAAATGTTTGTTATACAGGAGAAATTCCTAGGGTGGGGGACAACGTGTCTAAAAAAAACTTAGTTTATCTAAACCACTCAATAAACTTGAGAGCAGTTTTCACCATTACTTGGAATAAATTGTCAATAAATCTGCAACCATTTTGAATCAAACCAATTTATGAATAGCAATGGATGTTTTTGTTTAATATGATAAACTGTCGATGGAATATATACAAACACTGAACGCCCAGCTATTACTAAAATAATATTGTTATTTCAATTACTGTCAAGTATTACTATATCAATATTTCATGTTATTATTAAAAGCTAATTTTAACTGTAACGATGACTTTTGTAGAAACGTTCGTTTTAGTGTGTCATTCATTAAATTGCATTTACCGCTATGTTTTTTGTTTATATTTCTCGTTTGGAAAAATATTTTCGTGATGACAAAGAAATTATTGGTGTTTTTGCAATATTGATAAGTACATTCATATTTAGTTTTCAATCTACTGCTAATCCTCCAATTTTCGTAATTATGGTCATTCCATTCAAATATCACTGGTCTGTGGATGGCGAGTAATAGGTATCTCACCGTCCGTCCATCTTGTGACGACAGGCTGTTTCGACAGCGCCTTCGTGTTCCACGCTCGCCTCAACGAGATTTCAGAAAATCAAAGGGGCGGTCAGGGCTACAGCCTACAGGGGTTGCAGGTATTTAATCATTGTGTTTGTTCTCTTATCTTTTTCCAACTTTATTGTCTTGTCAATTTAATTTGTAACTAATTTTTAAGTAAATACTATGGTTTCCTGTAATTGAAGGAGCACAGTAATCAGCTATTTGTATTTTTTTTGTAATCATGTTATTTATGCATTCTCTGTTAGAAATCCTAATAAGTAAATAAATAATGCGGCCCCGGAACAAAAAAGGCAAAATAAGGAACATGGATGGGTTTGCCAGTACAAGTCAAATTCAAATTCAAATTCAAATTCAAATCATTTATTTCAATTAGACCATTACAGGCACTTTTGAATGTCAAGAAACAAAATGAATCTACAGTCCCGGTCACAAGGCATAATAACTTGTGAAAGTACTGTAGTTGCCCATTCCAAAGCGTTGATCTCTATGGAGAAGAATGGGCAAGAAACTCCATGGACACTCTTTTAAATTATAATATTTTTACAAAATCGTATTTACATCATTCATGTTGAGATTATACAAATATGTGAGAACTATATAGAAAGACGTGCACAGTAAGAGCGTCCAGAGTAAATAAAAAGCAAAATTTAATTTTAAATCTAAATAAGTTTAAAAATGAACCGTGGTAGCTAAAAATGACCAGTCCCAACTGACAGCGCCCGTTCACGAACATGACGTATGGATCAGCCCCATTCAGCTCGACCATTTTGAAGGGAGCTAAATGACCCGACACACCCGCCACCATCAGCGAGACATTTAAGTGAGCATGACACTATCAACCACCAGGGCTTCGTCAAGTCAATGATAATACATAGCACTCACATATGGGCTTAATAATTATACAATACTAGAGAATTGATTCTATACATTGCAAAGATAATCTTACAATCTTCTGCAGCTTCCACTATAGCTTCGGATACTGAGTTTACCCCTATGCTTGTGGAGCAGGACCAGCATTGAGCCAAGCATTTTTATCATCAATATAATCCCCCAACTTATAATATGCTTGCCTACATAGTGTGCGTTTAATACAAGATTTAAATTTCGTTTCATTCAGTTGAAGAATGTGGGGAGGTATTTTATTGTAGCATTTCAAACAGTACCCCATGAAAGATGAGTCTACTTTAGCTAACCTGAAACCTGGTTGAACTAATTGGTCCCTATTTCTAGTATTATAATTGTGTCTGTCACCTCTTTTACTAAAAAGATGCAAGTTTTTCCTGACATACATGATGTTTTCATAAATATATTGACAAGGTACTGTCATGATGTTAATATCCTTAAACTGTTCCCTTAAAGAATCTCGCCTACGTAGGTTATATATGGCTCTGATGGCTCTTTTCTGCAGAATAAATATAGACTCGATGTCTGCAGCCCGTCCCCAAAGTAAAATACCGTATGACATTATACTATGAAAATAACTAAAATAGACTAGTCTCGCGGTATCTACATCAGTAAACTGACGGATTTTTCTAACAGCATATGCTGCTGAACTAAGGCGTCCTGCAAGAGATGTTATATGCGGACCCCATTGTAGCTTTGAATCGAGTGTTATTCCCAAGAAAACAGTTTTTTCGACGAATTCTAGTTTCTCTTGATTCAATACTATGTCACACTCACTGTTTTTGACATTTGGTAGAGCAAATCTTATGCACTTCGTTTTTTTCCCATTTAATACTAAATTATTAGCGGTAAACCAATTATGTACCTGCATTAGGGCATTATTTACGTCGTCAAGATTTGAGGCACGTCTGTTTATCTTAAATATTAAAGAAGTATCGTCAGCAAATAACACCATTTGTGGTTGGTTTTTAAACAAATGGGGTAGATCATTAATATATACTAAAAAGAGGAAGGGACCTAATATCGATCCTTGTGGTACACCCATTTTTACATTTAAACCCATTGAATTGACACCATTTATTTGTACTTGCTGCTGTCTATCATTTAAATACGATTTAACTAAACTAAGGGCAAGTTTCCCTAGGCCGTAATGTTCAAGTTTTAAGAGAAGGGTTTCGTGGTTCACGCAATCAAATGCTTTTGAGAGGTCACAAAAGATCCCTATGGCATCCTGTGCTTCTTCCCACGCAGTAAATATGTGTTTTAATAGGGTGACACCGGCGTCAGTCGTACAACGTCCTTTGGTGAAACCATACTGCTTCTCATGTAAGATTTTATTGGTGTTAAAATGGTTGAGCATTTGGTTAAGCATTACCTTTTCAAACACCTTGCTGAAAACCGGCAAAACGGATACGGGTCTATAATTATTGGTGTCTTTACTGTCCCCAGATTTGAAAAGTGGTATTACCTTGCTGTATTTCATAAGGTCCGGGAAGACTCCTTGGTCCACACACAAATTAAATATAAAGGCTAAGTACGGTGCTATAGTCTCAATGATAGCTTGACAAACTTTAATAGACAATCCCCAAAGGTCTTCGGTTAATTTGATTTTTATTTCTTTAAAAGCTTTAATGACTACAGTGGGGTTAATATGCTTAAACTGAAACTCAACCGGGCATGGTAAAACGTTTGCTCTTAATAAGTCAACAGAAAGTAAGGGTGAGGAATTTAACGTTTCTGTAGTTTTAATTGGGATACTAGTAAAGAAATCCACAAATTCTTGAGCAACTTCGTTTTTAGTGGTTAGAAGACCACGTGAAGATTCTAGTGTTATATCATTATTATATTTTTTATTTCTATTAGTTTCACTATTGATTATTTTCCAAACCGTCTTAATTTTATTATCAGCGGATTTAATCTTGTTGCTTATGAATAAGGCTTTAGCTACCTTGCAGGTGTTTTTAAATATTTTTGAGTAAGTAGCAACATAGCGATTGAATGTTTCCGAGTTGATGTAAGGCTTAAGGCCGTAAAGCTCAAACAGTCGTTCCCTACTTTTTCTTATACCCTTAGTTGCCCAATCACTAAATATAAACTTTGGGCTAATAGATTTAGTTTTTATTTTTAGCGTATCATTGAACTCTGTGTAGACAACCGAAAAGAATTCCTCATAAAAATTATTTACATTATTAATATCATATCCCGGAATGCCTAGATTACTTATTAAATTATTATTAAATTTATTTAAATTGCTGGGTGTTATTTGTCTGGACTGTATCTGAATTTTTTGTGATGTTGTGTAGGACTCGAAAACAACAATTTGACCGCTGTGATCAGAGGGAAGGTAATTTACAATGGATTTATCTAAGAAGTCGCAGCAACAGAAAACATTATCAATACATGTAGCGGTATTTGTAGTAATTCGGGTTGGCTCCGAAAACACATTCAACAAATTAAATGATTTAAAAAGATTTAAGAATCTACTGCTATTTGAATTTTCATCTAAAATATTGATGTTAAAGTCACCACAGATGACTAGCGACTTATTACCCGTTGCAAGTTTTGCCAAAGCATCTTCCATTACTGACTCAAATATCGAGTAGTTTTGATAATTTGGGGGCCTGTAAACGCACACTATGACATGCTTATCTAGCTCAACACAAGACAATTCAATATTATGTTCAACCGATAGATCAACTATATCAATACGACTTCTAAATTTAATACTATTTTTGACTAAGATTAGTGAACCCCCACGCATCTTAGATTTACGGTTAAAGCAACTGCCTACACTGTAATTTTCATAATTAATTAACATTTCATGATCTTTTAACCAATGTTCGGTGAAACAAACAATATCAAACTTAGTTTTTTCTAAAAACAATTCAATCTCTAGTTGTTTTGAAGAGAAACCTTGAATATTTTGATGAAATAATTTCAAGGAATTCTGCTTAGCCCCTTTTTTAAATTTAACTATTTGAGAGCCAGAAGGTACTTTGGTGTCTGTTGTCTTACTAGCTAGTTTAAATGAGCCGGAGTGAGCGACAATACTCCCCCGCCTTCCTTGTAAAAAGGTATATTAGTATAAGTACTAATATTCGCAGTGTTAATAATAGTACAAAACATAGACATACTATTTATGTCCGAGTGAATATTATAAGCTAATAGCCTAGCTATTTTGTGTCTACAACTAGTAGGTAGAAACACACTACCCCGTGTCGACCTAAGTTTATCAACAACAGTGTTGATATCAAGATATACAAGTTTGTCACAATAGTGACCTACCAAGAAGTGTACATGCTTATTCAGCATGTGAATGTAATTGTTTTGTTTATTTGACGTCAGAAACCCTTTGTCAGAAACCCCCTCCTTGTCTTATGATGTTTTACCGTACGAAAAAAAATAAGGGTGACGACAGACGCCTTTTTTTTTGGGGTGGGAAATCCTCAAATAACTGCCCCTGCTCTGGGCGGAGCGGGGAGGCGTATCAGACTTTTACTGGCTAAAACCCACCCATGTTTCTTCTATTGCCCTTTAGGTTCCGGGGCCGCGGTATCTCTTTCGAACAACCCGCAACCCCTGCTCGACAGATGCCTTACTCTTAGGTTAAATCACAATTCATTAATGTTACGAAATAACTCAAAAGTTGGCGAAAGCCCCAATCGTAAAGTTTAAATTAATCCGAGGCCAAGAAAGCCAGGAATGACGTTCATAACGGAGAAGTCATTTTCAGTCTTAGTGATAAAACTTTTGTTTATTTGCACTCATTACCATCTCGGGTCCGGCTTTCGTTGATTAAGTAGATAAGTTGTGGTTTCCGTCTATAAATAATAATATGAAAAATAAAATAATATTTAAAAAAACATGTTCGAAAGAAAAACCGCGGCCCCGGATTACAAAGGGCAAAAAAGGAACATGGCTAGGTTTTAGTCAGTAAAAGTCTGACACTACCTGCAGTTCCGCCTAAAGCGGGGAAAGTTATTTAATTATATCCCATCTCTAAAACAGCTTGAGCCAGATACATTACCCCACATTTCCGCTTTCCCCTAATCTTGCAGAAAGAACCAATAAGCTTCTCCTCTTTTTTTAACTTCAAACAAAACTGTTTCAAAGGGCCCCCAGTCATTACCCAAAGTGGAAACCCAAATGAGTTTACAAAATGCTTTATGAAGCACCAGCTGCTCGTTAAGTCCGGACCGCTCTAGTAGGTTGACCATGACGTCACGTAAAGTAAGGATATTGGCCTTTTTTAACATCATGAAATCCCGACTGTAATCCTATAATAATAATAGTAGTACAATCACATTTTGCCAGTTGGGTTTTAAATCGCAAGAAATAGTTGGCCAGCCTATTACTGTCAACCATGTGGTTGCTACTGAGACATTTCTCCAAATAACACGTTGCTCGACCCGGAAATCGAACTCAGGACGTAATGCTCAGCAGTCGCGTTTTGCAACCACTTGACCAACGAGGAAGTCTTTGTTTGGATCGACTTTTTTGTCGGTACCAAGGGTTATAAAGGAAGTTTGTATCTCATGAGGTTGATTTTCTACCTAATATATAAAATTCTCGTGTCACAATGTTCGTTCCCATACTCTTCCGAAACGGTTCGACCGATTCTTATGAAATGTTTTATGCAAATTCATTAAGTCTGAGAATCGGCTACTATCTATTTTTCATACCCTAAGTGTTAAGGGGAGCCTGAGCACTTGAGCAGCGGCTAAAATCGCTGGGCACAGCTAGTAAAATATAAAACTTGAGTATTTAAATACGCACGGCGACGGTGTGGTTGTATTTTTAAAATCACATTAAATATTTCAGGACTGAGACCTTTTTGTTGGTGCCAAAATACTTTCAACGCTATTACTACTTTACTAATAGTTCCTAACTCCAAAAGCAATAAACATACGCTCGTTCAAAACTAGGACAATACCATTTAAATTACAACGTGCATTCACTTCAATGCTCAGCGCAAAGCTCTTTTTCGCGCTGAAAAGGTGAAAAATGAGAGATTGCCCGAACAAATCACATTTAGCTGAATATAAAACACCGCCAGTGCCTGTTACTTGCTGATAACAGTATTTCTATGCATTTTTATACCAAAAATAACAGTTATTTTTCACATAAGTATGTGAAATAACTGTTATTTTCTTGTTACTGGAAAATAACTGTTATTTTTTGTCGCGGTGAAGTATGTAACTGTTATTTTTATTAATGAAATATTACTGTTTTTAAAATGTCCAGTACAACTGTTCATTCCAATAAACTACAATGTTGACGCTTGTTGTGTTGCGGTGGACAAATGTTTTTGAACTGATTTGCTTGTTCAACAAAAATATAGAGGATCAGCGTTTTCAGTTGAAATTGTTTGTTTTACACTGTGTATAAACGTTTGGGTATGTTTTTTTAACGGCATTCACGCGATGTTCCAGCATTCATCATTCTTTATAGCGTTACTCACATACACAATATACAGGGTGCGGCAAATTAAATATTTTACAGTTGGGTTGTAAAACATGCTACTTTTTTATATAAAATATTTTGAATAGGTATCTATTCTTTTAGTATCATTTTCTACCAGTCGACAGTGTGATTCAGACAAACTGCATGTGTGAAGCAAATTTGTCGTAAATCTTTAAGGAAAATGGTTCACCCCCACATAAATTTTTCATTCAGGTAGATCATGACTTGTCCTAGCTAAGCATAATTTTCCTGTCCTTATCCTATGTTATTTGCAGAGGGCGCAATTTGTCTTCCACTCTTCCCTATCAATCGTCACGTTATCAATTACTTTAAAAGGTTTCGTACCTCAAAAGAAAACATACATAGACTGATGAACACATTACCCTCCTTTGCGGTGCGCAGTCGGGTAAAAATAAAACTTGAGAGGTGTCAAGGGACACCCGGATGGAACAAAGTTATTATTTATTATGTACAAAAAACCTGTATATACTCAACAATAATAATCGCCGCGACACCACACTGTTCAAAGCGAAATAGAAAGACGAAACGAAAATAACTGGCTGGCTTTCTATAAGAGATAGAGAGAAAGAGATAGACAGAGAAACACGCGCAGTGCGCACGCCGCACGGTCACGGCAACGACACTTTTTGCTATAGTTGTAACTATAGAAAAATGATGTTACAACTTTTGGTCTTAAGCAAAAAGTGTCGTTACAACTTTTGGTCTTAAGCAAAAAGTGTCGAAACAAGGTTTGGTCTTAAGCTAAAAGTGTCGTTACAACTTTTGGTCTTATTTTTTTTCGTCTAGCCCCCTTTAACAACGCGCGATAAGGAACTTCGTTCCAAAAACAGAAACAATATAATAGAGTATCCGTTAAGTTCTAGACGCATCACAAAAAAATGTGATTACAAAGTTAATTGCAGTTAGTAAACTAACTGCGAACTTTTAGCAATGTATGAGCTACCTACAAGGTTTGTACGAAACCTTCAGTACGCGAGTTCGAATCGCACTTGGCTGGTTTCTTTCACATCATTCCTCTTACATCGCGCAGTGGCTGAGCTATCGACTGCTGCGTTGCGTGTTGCAGGTTCGATCCCCGCACGGAACAAACATTTGTATGGCCTAATAGTTGTCTCAGTTTAAATGTTTGTAAACGAACCCACGATACAGAGAAATTTCTAGAGCGTAGCAACATTCTTAAAAAAAAAACATATATTTATCGTGTAGATATTGACTATTCTTCGCCGCCCATTGGCTTTTGACTTTGCTAACAGCCGTCAAGAAATATAACAAATTATTGTATGGCCTACAGATAGATGTTCCGGGTCAGGCTGTTTGTGTATGTGAGTTTGTTTTAAAACGCACCCACGATACAGGAGAAATTCTTAGTGTGAGGCAGACGTTTATCTAAAAAATCTTTGGTCTTCCGTTTACTCTCCATTCATCTAGGACACAATATCCAATCTCCTCGCAGGCAAAACCGTAAGCAAAACCTAGTGTTATGTTACATTTACGCAATCACGCAAGCCTTGTTCCGCATGCGTTGTGGTTTTCATTATAATTGGCTATTAAACTGTTGGTTCGTGCCAACCAGCTGTAGTATCTACGAACATGTTTTATAAATTGAAACGCTGCAAGTCGCGTTGGAAACTGGTTTTGGTTAAAAGCTAAACGGAAAAGTGTTGAAAAAACATGCATTAATTGGGTATGCCTTATTTAAAAAGGTTTTTTTTAATAGAAGAGGGTCGATAAATTAATTAATTAATGTGGGTGTCTATCTGTTAAAAGATATTAATGATGCTTAAAGTTTGTTTAAGGAAAAGGAAAAAAATGGAACCATTATGGGATCACTTTATTATCCGTCTGTTTGTCTGTCTGTCAGCCTTTATCTCGAGAACGCGTGGGTGTATCAAGATGAAATTAAAAATATTTACACTCAAGTCTGTGGTCCCTTGAAGTTGCGAAAAAATAAACTCTTTAAGTCGAACGCAGTCAAAAAGTATAGCCGTTCATATTGCAAGTTTTGTTCGGACTAGGTGCGCGGTATGACTCCTGAGCATGGAGTTTTTCCATCAGGAGTTTTTAATAAGCAACCACGGAGTCTGGACCAAGGCCTGATTGATGAAAATAGCCTCGTCCCCTTTAACATGGGACTTAAGAATAACTGACGCCTCTGCCTAGCCTGTCGGGGATTACCTACAGGAGTGATGTTTTGTTAAGTGTTCCTTGTATCCTGGATTCAAAGATAGATAGATAGATAGAATATTCTTTATTATGTACACCATACAAATAACAAGAATAACATTAAACAACTTATAAATAGGGTGACACAATGGGCGGTCTTATCGCTAAAAGCGATCTTTTCAAGACAACCTTTGGATGGATTTAAAGGAGGACAAACAGTACTGTACATTTAAAAAAACAAATACTTAAATATAAATACATATAATATACATTTAAAATAATAATCATTAAGAGCAAAGAAGTATTTAATATTTTGATTAAGGAGAGAGGTAGTGCTCTTTGACCAGAATTTTAAAAGTGGACAGAGTTTGAGCAAACCAGGGCCTGAGAAACTTAATTCGGACTGTTACCGCTGAGCCACCAGAGGTCATGATTTATACCCAAATGGGTATATATGGTTTACCCAAATGGGCCCACCTTAAAAAAAAAAAACAAGTAAAAGTTAAAGTAATTTTTCATCCAACAAACATTAGCTGACGCTCTAAAACTACTAATGTTCTACCAAATTAATCCAATCTATCATAAAAACAAAGGTATGTTATTAAATTAGGGGTCGGTAGCTATCCAGCTCATTCTGTGGCTAATGGCTCATCGATCTCCATTAAGGGAATGCTGAATCATGGACGTGTTTAGTAATGATAGTGTAATTTAGTTCTGAGGATATTGAAGTGAAACACTGGCTTTATAAATCAAATCATAATTTAAAACACGGACCAAGAACGAGTCAAACTCGCGCACCGAAGGTTCCGTACAAACTTGCGACATAAACGGTCATATCTTTTGACTGCGTAGACTTAAGGGTTGATTTACTTTCACAGCACAAAGAGTCCACAGACTTGAATATATGACAGTAATTTCAACTCAATACCTCTACGCGTTCTTGAGGTCTTGAAAGATAGACAGACGAAAGTCCTTATGTCCCCAAGATTTTTGTTTGAACTTTAAAAAAGACTACGGCGCGCGGTGTCTGAATATGTCTCAGCTGTTTTTTCTCAGAGTAGTCGAATAAGAAGCACCGGTTCTAAATAGTTTTTAAAAAAACGACGTGTAAAAGTGTTTATAAAAACGTACATGCAAAATTAACATCAATTATCAATAACATTATGACAGAAACCTATTTAAAAAAACAATGAAAATATGGCATCATCCTTATTCAACAGAATGTGCAGTTTATCTAGTTGTCAAACCTTCTTACGCATATTATATCTACCTCACACAAAAACGAACTAGCTCTTAAACCCTACACATAAGTTCTAAAACCCTTTGCATTTACCTTTATACAATAAAATACCTGTAAAGCCTTATCGTTTACAGAGGCGTGCCAAATACCCAAAGTCGACCTTAAATAGATGGTTTCTTTACTCGTTTCTAATCTACAACTTTGGCTTGAAAATAGCTCATATAAATCACCCTTTATCAAACAGTAAATAAGGTTTTTTTTGCAATATATTTCGTTTCTATTGTTTCAAATTTCATATACCGTAGAAAAGTTTGGTAAAAGTTATCTTGATCTCTCATTGTTTGGAAAATCTACGTTCTACGATCCGTGGTTGAGAGATCGGCCATAAACTGGTTTTGTATAGGTAGATGTGTCGTCTTGTGTACGGTCACAGAACATTCTTAGTTTGCTTACTAATAGAATATACTTTATTACACACAAAAATTAAAACACAACAGTTTCACAAAAATTGCTGATACTATGACTACAAAGACCGTCTCATCGCTTCGTATTTTCCTGACAACATAAACCCACACCCTTAGCTGTCAACCATAGACTAACAAGGTTGCCATCTTGGATATTTTAATACGTAATGTATCATCCACTACAAGCATGTCAAATGGAATACCGTATACTTACCTAAGAATGGGTCACAATATAGACTGCGGGTACTAAGAAAAACCTGCTGAAAAACACTATAACACTTTGTTTATAGGTAGAATCGAATCCAAGACCTTATGCTTGGCAGGTTAAGTTGCCAGTAAGCCAAACTAAGTAACGCTATGCAAAAAACATTGCTGGAAAATAACGTAACGCACTTAAAACGTTGTGTTAATGGATACATTGAATAGCATAGGTAGTAGATTTTTGTGTAAAGTGATTTAACATTAAAAACATGTATTTTAGAAAACTTGTGAGGTATTTGGAACTTAAGTCCTCAACATACATCCATTACGTATTACGCGATGTATTATCAACTATCCAATCATATCAAGTGGAACAACGTGTACCTAAGCTAGACGGGAACCGAGTATGAGAGCCAACGCCAAGTAAATCCATCTCATCGATATTATGACGTCACGGATTGATGAAATATGATGACGTAGCGCTCCGCAGCTCGAGACGTCTGCCAAGTCACGAACATCTGAGTACGTAGAATATTCCGAATTTTATTTAAAATTAAAATGATGTTGGAAGGGAAATGTTAAAAATTCATATTATTTAGTATACTAGCTGCGCCCCAAGATTTCGCCCGCGTAGTCTGAAATAAAAGCTTTAATCCAGGGATGATTATCCAGGAAATGAGCTATCTACTTCACACAAATCCGGAGTAACAGACAGATTCATAGTCGACATTCAAAGTTCCCCCTTTATTATTATACTAGCTTTTGCCCGCGGCTTCGCTCGCGTTAAATTCGGGGTAACACAGTTCCCCTTTTCCTGATTTGCAGATACCTGCTACCTGTAGTTTTTGCCCTTGCGCCTTATTTATTATAATAGCAAAGCTAAGTTCATTTCTCATTTTAAAAAAAGAATAACCTATGTCTGTCTCAAGGGTCCCAACAAGGGTACAGAGATATCTGTACCAAAATTCATCAAAACCGGTTTAGCCATTTAAGCGTGAAGACGTAACAAACAAATAAACATACAAACAAACTCACTTTCGCTTTTATAATATTATTAAGTAAGGATTTGATGTGATGTGACATGAAGTCAATTTGAGCTACTCGTATAGAAATATTAAATTGTTTATATGTTTTTCAAAGACGTGAAAACGATATACGATCCATATAAATCAGGTGATGGAATTTCTGATTTATCAATTAATATTGATTTTAAATTTGGAAAGCAAAAAAAATACGATATCTTCTTGTAAGTGTAGAAACTTTGTTATTGCAACATTTTTGTATTTAGAACTTATAAGCAATTTTTTTTATAAATGATCTGATGATAAACTTTTTTATTAAATATGAAGACTTTATGAAAATGCGTGTGAGGAATCCACGACTTTTAATTAATATATGTTTGAAATCGCCAACCCGTCTTGAGCAAGTGTGGTGATCTCTCGAAGATAAATCTCTCACGGCAATTCCGTATAAATATTAGCAAAAAATACTCTTGATCACGATGACTACTCCAATATTTTCGAAGAGATAGATTCATTGGTTTCGATGAGACTTCCTTTTTCAACCTATTTATCTTTATTTTTTGGAGATTAGATAGAGTTATAAATTAATAGCCATTTTTCGCGACTTCCTACGCGATAGGAGCGCAATTTGTCTTGCTATGTTCCTTCTTTTGCCCTTAATGTTTCTGAGGCCGCGGTAACTCTTTCAAATAACCCGCAACCGACACCGTATTATAAGCAACATAATACCGTCAAAATATGAGGGGCCTGCCAGGGCCACCGCTTGCCGAGGCTGTGGGTTGTTCAAAAGAGATACAACGGCCCCGAAACATTAAGGGCAAAAGAAGGAACATGGGCGGGCTTTAGTGAATAAAAGTCTGACACTTTCCCCACCGCTCCGCCCACAGGGGGAAGTAATTTGATGATTTCTCATCCGCAAAATAAAAATACCGTCAAAACATGCAATAAGTACTACACAGGTATGTATTAAATATTCATTGAGACTACGAGACTTGATCGATTTCAATTTTCAGTCGATTATTAGGATTTGCCATTTTTGTAAATATACATTTTGAAAAATCACCCGGTCCCTTTTTATTGTGCTTTTGCTATGATGACACTCGTCTACCTCAACGATATGATATGTCATTAATTATAAGAAAAACACACATTCATTTGTTTCTTTTTCAATTCAATATGAAAATACTGTATTTAACAGGGCCTTATTCATTAGTTACTAGCTGTGGCCCGCGGTTTCACTCGCGGGGTGATAGAATATACAATATTTCTTTATAAATTGTCGCCTGTGTTACTCTGATCTATATTATTGTAATGTTTCTTTAAAATCCATTCAGTGGTTTTAGCGTGAAAGAGTAACAAACATCCATACAAACTCCATATAAATATATGTTACGCTCAAAGATCGAAAACGCTCAGTGAGCGGAAAAATTGTTCACAACGCGTTGTGGTCACAGTAAAACATCCACATGGCGAAATTCGTGTTATGGCTCTCATGAATACGCGCAATCACAGAAAGACCGAATAGCGAAATTCGTATCGTCGCTCACATGCTATTCGATCTCAACGCGTTGTGGCAATGAAGAAAAGCCATGACGCGTTCTGAGCATTCATTGTGTTAACGACGCCAATTCTAAACTTAAACTAAAAAGATTTATTTCAATTAGACCATTAAAGGCACTTTTGAATCTGAAGAAACAAAAGAATGAAGCTACAGTCCCAGGCACAATACATAATAACTTGTGAAAGTACTGAAGTTGCCCATTCCAAAGCGCTCTATTCATGTGACTAGAGGGCTGGCCCTTTTTCGGTTAAAGAATATTTAGTATTTCTATCCAAGCTGTCAATTTTGCAAGCCTACTGGGAACTTTCCTTTTACATCTTTTTATAATTTGTAGTTAATAAATAATGTATTCTTTTAATTATTATACAATGTGTCCGGTCATGCACTGACGATATTCTAGATACTTATGTAACGAGTGTTTTAATATACTATTACGATACACACTAGGGTCTAATTCACTTCCCCGCTTTTTGGCAGCCATTTTGAGATATTCTCTATGCGTGTGCAAAAAATAATCATATCTCTCAAAGATTTGGTCTTACTGAGACGAAAATAGGTTTATTCAGAGGGCAACAATATTGTCTATCGTTTAAATTAAGAAATGATGAGCTTACATTTTCGTAACTTTAGAAAACCAAATTAAAATCCAAAAAAATATGAAAATCAACGAAAGTTTTGTAAACTATTTGTGGAAAAAAAAATGAGTACTAGAGTGTTTGTTATATAGGTACATAGAATATCGCTAGTCCGTGACCGGACACATTGTATAGTGGTTATTGCGGGGAAAATATATTCATAATAAAGAAACTCATAAACATACATGAACCCTAAAAACATAACACACACACACACACACACACAAACTCACACTCACATACACACACACACACCACACAAACTCACACTCCACATACACATACAAACTAACACTTCAATGTAATAACAGGCTATTTATCATTCATTCAGGGTGTGATTTATCTATAATATTTATTTATTAAACTTTATGCACAAATATAAAAACATTGTACAAAGGCGGACTTAATGCCTTGGGCATTTTCTACCAGTCTACCTTAGGGTGATGCAGAGAGAAAACATAGTAGGTGCAGGGTGCAGAAAGATTGAAACCGAAAAAAATAGTAATATTTACAATAAAAAAAAATATATAATGATAAATACTTATATACATACATACAAAAATAATAAAAAGAGAGTTAAAAATACAAAGATACATGAAGAAAAAAACTACAACCATTTAATTAGGAGACGAATCTGCCAGCTTCTTAAGCAAATGTTCCCGAGCTTTCACTTTGAAAGTGAACCGATTGGTGGCCATCCTGGCCGTAATATGTATGTATTTATAAATTATATACGTATGTATATCAGTTGTCTGGTTACCATAACACAAGCTCTGCTTAGCTTGGGATCAGATAGCCGTGTGCGAGTTGTCCCAAGATATTTATTTATTTTTTAACCGCTTTCAATTTATATCTTATTTTATTGTCTTTTTCTTTAATTTTGAGTAATATTGTTTTGTTAATCTTGTTGCACATACCACTGTAAAATCTTCTTTGGGAGAGGGCACTGGCTCCTGTAACACAGGTTTTTCACCTAGCACAGGAGTCAGGGACTTCACAAACAATGTACATACTTCTTGTGTAATAAAGATTATTCTATTCTTATTCTATTCTATAACACTCTTTTTTTGGGGCAGTCGTGTAAAAAAAGCTACATATAGTATATGCTATCTACATGGGACTGAGTTTTTTTATCCGCCACCAACACAATAACTGATACAGCATAGTTATCATGCAACTCATCTCAAGATAGGTGAACCAGTTTATAAGCCAAGTAAGCCGGAGATTTGCTCAGCCTAATGCCAACTAGACAATATCTCAGCATTGTAAGGTAGTTGGAGGAATTGCCCGCTATTTGGAATACGTCCAGGTTATCCTATTAGTTGGAGTTAGGCATGTTACGTATGTGTGAGTTCTAACTCAATGGATTAAGGTTTGAAATAGATTGTAAGCCACATTGGTGGATTTCGAAAGTTAATTTCATCTTCTATAACCTTAATGTTGGCGAAAATACATTGAATAGTACATTTTGATTCAAGTAAGGAGACTTTGTCATTGTAGCCGAGTCAGATTTAGTGTTGTAGAGCCGAGAACAGTAGTGACACATTCTCAAGTGAATCAATACACTTACGGAGAAATTAAATAACAGAACAAAAATAACTTTATTTGCTCATCAATATAAAACTACGATTACATTTATTTCCCAATAACACTTTGTCCTAGACATACCAAGAAGGCATTCCTATTATTATGTTTACACTAGCTGGCACCCGCGTCTTCGCCCGCGTGATGATCGAAAAAAAATTCACCACCTAGGCCACACCATTACATCACATGTAGCGGATTGCAGGCAAACGTAAGTAATTAGTTTATTTATCCAAATAAGCAAAACTAATCTACCTTGTTGGTGAGCCACAAACTAAGCAGCGCTTGTATTATAAATTAGCTGGCACCAGAGGCATCACCCGCGCGATATTGGAAAAAAGTGTCCTATGTGTTATTCCAGACCATAATCTACCTCTGTGCCAAACTTCATCAAGATCCGTTCAGCCGTTTTGACGTGAAACAGTAACATAGTATTAGTAAGAAAGCTGACGTCCGCGGCTTCGACCGCGTGATATATAAAAAGAAGTATCCTATGTGTTATTCCAGACCATAATCTACTTCTGTACCAAATTTTATCAAGATCCGTTCAGTCGTTTTGACGTGAAAGAGTAACAAACATCCATAGATCCATACATCCTCACAAAAATTCGTATTTATAATATTAATATATAGTATAATATAATAAGTAGGAGTAGGATTATAAATATTAGTAGGATTCCCTTTCGTCACACTATATCGAAATAACAAAATAAATAAACTTATACAAATAGTTCTCCAAGTTATTTAAATCTCCTGCCAACACAAGACAAAAACACAATATAGTAACTAACTTCTTCACCACACATTCCCTTTTCCAATAATTCGATCAAGCCCGATTTCTCCAAAACAAAAATCATTACAATATGGAAGAAACATGATTAAAGGCAAAGAATTAACAAGATTAAAGTACCTAACTCGGTTGCCGTACCGCGAGCCTCAGAGTTTCCGAACTCGCTGACAACTTAGGATTACGAGACGTTTCGGATGGCATAAGGACCCGTGCGCCTGTTAGCGAGGGAATTTCGCAGTATTGGACTGTTTTCTTGCTCAAGTTATTTCCTAAGGGCTGTAAATCCCGTTTCAGTGCATGTGATATAGCGCGAGAAAAGACCTGTACCATCCAAAAGGGACCTTATGTGCTGATGGATGTATCTAAAAGAATGGAGGGGTGGGGTAGGGGGGGGGGGGGGTTGTGGTGGTATTACAGTTAAGTTTTAACATCGAATACTTGGTTTTACGGTTCCATTCCTCAAAAGAGACAGAACCTTAATGGGATCACTTTGTTGTCAGACAGTCTGTCAGTCAAGACCCGTTATCTCGAAAACGCATGGAGGTATCGAGTTGAAATTAAAACCATACACGTAAATCTGTGGTCCCTTGAAGCTGTGAAAAAATCAACCCTCTAAGTCTACGCAGTCAAAAACTATGGCCATTTATAACACAAGTTTGTACGGAACCCGCGCGAGTCTGACTCGGTTTTGGCAAGTTTTTTTTTTATTAACGCTTAAAAAATTTGGAAATTTGACCCTCCTGGTTTCAGTTATTCGCTTGGTTCTCGCTAGTCGCTACTATTGGGACCGGTGACTACAGATTCTGATCCGTTTTCGGGTGACCGTATAAAGCATTACGGTCACCCGAAAACGGATCAGTTTTTTTTTTAACTCGTAATATAGTTGGAAATTTGACCCTCGATATCTCCATCACTAGAATGTAAATGCGAAGAGAATAAGCACCTTTCGGTTTCGTGAAGGATACTTTAAGACTTCTTAACTCTAACAAACAAACAACTTGTTTCAGCTTTTCGGTCAGTTCTCGCTAGTCGCTAATATTGGGACCGGGTGACTACAGATTCTGATCCGTTTTCGGGTGACCGTATTGCTTTCGCTACCGTTTTTGGTAATCGAATGAAGAGGATTTGTGATCGTAACTTTATTAATTCGGAGCAGTATTACCAGCTTTCTGATTGATTCCGTTGTGAGTTTTGAAACAATTGAATTATTTGTCTTGGGTGTTGGTTATATTTCATTACAATGTAACCGGAATAACCCTATAAGCTAAAATGGGTGTTCTTCGAAAGTACTATAGTTCAAACATATATACAAAACTGTTAGGCATGTGCTATAAATTCACGAAATGGTTTAAGATTATATTTATAAAAAAAAGCAGTGCGATACAAACTGTATGAAAAATAAATGTGTTTTTATACGACGCGGCGACGTAAACATAAGCGCTCTTGGGTCTAAAATCATTCGTTGAAGTCATCATAAAACTGTTTGACGTCCCATTCACCGTGTGAGTTTCAATCGTAGCGCTTCCCACAAAAATCCTCTCGTTTGAGACTCCAAAACTTGTTTCCAAAGAAATAACAATTTCCGACTGTATACGTAGCCCTCAGTATTATAACGTTTCATAACAAAATACCTCAAAATATAATTAAACCATAAAACTCAGGAAAAAAGCGTAACAACAAGTTTGAAAGCTGAAATAAAAAGAAGATTTTCAGCGGTAAAACATTACAATGAGAGCTCAAGCCACAAGAGGCTTATCTAGTACGGAACTGAGATACAAAGCGCTCCGGAATACGGACTTTTGGGGGAGGGGAGGATAAAAATACTTAGGACAAAAGCCTACTGTGGCTTATTGTAAAAGTATTTTAGTGAAAAGTATGTAGCCAGGTTTGAACGTCATCTCCTTTTCTTGTAACGGAATGTGGTGCCAATTACGGCTGTTTTTTTTGTAATTAATTATATGTTGTACTAGCTTCCGCGTCCGTGTGACATAGTTATTTTGAGCTAACGCTAACTTTAACCCGGGTGATTACCGAACAGTTGGCACAAACACAGCAACAGCATTTTCCTATTAATTCTTAGTATGTATTGAATGTTAATTTATATCTTAGGGGTTCTAGTCTGTTTGTCTGTCAAGATCCTCTATCTTAAGAACTCAAAACCGCATACTCAAATGTGTGGTCCCTTGGAGGTGTGAAAAAATGAACACTCTAAATCTACGCAGTCATAAGATATGATAAAATAAATATAATTACTGGACTGATCTAACTGGACTCGCGCACCGAGGTTTACTCTCGTGCTCCTCGTCATTGCGACTAAAAAATATTGTTTTCTTTTTTATTTCCTTCAATCAATCAAAATATTTTTATTTCACATAGGCCTACATGGGCACTTATAAAACGTCGAGAGCCGGAAAGAAACTCCATGGTTACTCTTTTAAAATCATTTGGTTTTACAATGTTGTTGTTACAGCGTTAGTACTTAAGTATTCTTCCTTCTTACTGCTATCGCTGTACCAAATAAATAAACTTTTTCATCTGACTTACTGAATATCCACAGTATCATCCATATCTTTATTCCTTAATACCAACAGTTTCAGTCATTAATACCCTTGTTATACAAAGATACATATTGTAACAATCCCTCTTTATGAGAGCAATCATGCGGGGCTTATCTCTTCAGCTCACAAGTACAAGGCAGTATTGCTCCATACCCTATCAACAAAAGGTGTATGTGGGACACAGCAGTTCCGGGTAGTCTGTATCCCGGAAGTCTGATATCCTTGGCATTTGATATCTTAATGATAATAGGCGTTTTGGGTAAAATTTTGTGACTTTTATGAAAGGAAAACACGGAACACTTTGTAGGTCGTCCGTCTGTCTGTCAAGACTCTTTATCTCGGGAACGCGTGGAGTCTCAAGTATCAAGTAAAAAAAATAACTATATATTCAACTCTGTAATCCCTCTGTGCCATGAAAAAATGAACCCACTAAGTCTACGCAGTCAAAAGATTTGGTTTGTTATGTCAAAAGTTTGTATGGAACCCTCGGTGTGCTATTTGACTCGCTCTTGACCAGTTTTTTGTTAATGACAAGATATTGTTGCAAACAGAAAAAGTAACATGACCGAAAGTATTTTTTATGAGAACATTTCATATTTTACCCAAATCACAAATTTTGTTGCCGTATTTTACCCAAAGGTTGACTGGTAGAGAATGCCTTATGGCATTAGGTACGCCTATGTACACGAATTTTAAATATATAAATAAACACCTTTCAAAGAGGTTTTAGTTTCTAAGAAAAAAAAACAAGAGTAGGTGATGGCAGAAAAGCATAAACAATGTAGGTATAATCTATATTATCTGTGGTATAATTATTACCACGTGATATATAAAAAATAAGCAGTTCTATGAGAGAAGCGAAAGCATAGTTATAGATAAGGTTGTACAATAATAAAGCTATATCACGAAACGGTTCAACAGAGAATACGTACCTACATAACATTTTCGCTACAACAAAATAGTTTAGGTTATTTAACAATTTTTTTGAGATTGCACGAACTCAAATAAAAAGCTACGCTATGCACTTTAACACAAATAAATCCTTAAGATACCAGAGTTATGATCATAGACAAGAACGTTCGCTTTTAAATTGTATTTTGAAATACCGGTAAAGTATTGGCACAGAATCTTCTTCAATATTTCGACTAGCTTCGCCACTGTGAGAGCAGCCTTAAACTCAACAATAGTCTGGTGACGGGCGGGCATACCGCCTCAAATTGCTGCGAAATTGTTCAGACGCCTGAAATAATGGTTTCCTACGATTAAGTTCAGACAGGCCGTTGACAAGGAAAGTATTTTGTTTACTTATATTTTGGAAGGAGAAAATTATGAAAGAATTTTGCCTTATTGTTCAAAACAACTAGCAGATTTAAAATGGGAAAATTATGTCTCACTAGCTGACACCCGCGGCTTCTCTCGCGTGATATCGAAAAAAAAAGTATCGTACGTGTTATTTCAGACTATAATCTACCTCTGTGCCAAATTTCATCAAGATCCGTTCAGCCGTTTTGACGTGAAAGAGTAACAAACATCCACACATCCATACATCCAAGCATCCAAGCATCCAAGCATCCATGCATTCTCACAAACATTTGCATTTATAATATTAGTATAAATATAAGTAGGATAATATAAATATTTTTTTTTATAAAACGTTTCCCCTTCACTAGAATTTTCCTGTATCGTGGGTGCGTTTACAAACATTTAAACTCACATACACAAACGGCTAGACAAACGATTCTCCATAGAGATCAACGCTTTGCGATGGGCAACTACAGTACTTTCACAAGTATTATATTATTATGTTTTGTGACCGGGACTTAAGCTTCAACGTTTGTTTATTGACATTCAAAAGTGCCTGTAATGGTCTAATTGATATTAAAGCTTTTGAGTTTATGATTATAGACAACACAAGAAGATTACGTAAGAATACTCACGCCATTCTTCACTCCCTGGAGAAAAGGTGTGAACACGGAAAAAAAATCCCGTTACATAACTTAAAAACATATAACCTAAAAATCAGCCATTAAACCTTGTGATATCCCGAGAGAAAAACATCAGTGACACGAAAAAAAATGTCTTTTGTTCACCCCCATTTTTCGATTTACACCCCACCGTAGGGGGTTGTCAGCCGAATTTATGTGGCATCGATTAGTTGAATGTTTTTTAAATCGACGGTGTCGGGTAAGTTATGGTTTTAGACGGTATCTGCTCTAAGCGATGTATTGCCACTGCTTATCTTAAGGGTGTGTTGTGGAAGATTAGGCAGTCATCTATCTTTTGTTTTGTTATTTTAAGACGTATTTTTTAAAGGAAAAGAAGGCATGGATCAAATAAAATGTAGGTATCTCATCGGAGTTCAAATTGAAGATAGGTATTAATTGTTAGTTTAATGTCGTATTTAATTTAATTATTTGTTAGTATTCAGAATGGTGATTTTTAATGTTTTTTCTATGTATTTTAAAAGTATTTTAATTTTTAATTGTGTTTTTGTATTGGGTTGATGCCTTTTAGAATAAATAAATTATAATAATTATGTCCCTCAACGTTTTACCTCAGGTGAGTTGCGACCAAATGCAAAATTTACTATTAAAACCTATCAGAATATCAGCGCTGTGTCATGGCTGCCATGTTGAGATAGGAGCCTTTTGGCTTCGTACAGGACTAATTTAAGTAGTTGTTTTTGTAGTTCTTTGTTTAAATTAATTTCCCTTTTTTTCTCTGGTTCTGTGCGAGTCTAACAAACAAATTTTCTTTCTTTCAAACAAAAAAATAATGTCGATTGAACTTGTTCTTAAACACGGTGGATTTTTGGTCGTTTTACAATGGCAGCCCACTTCATCTTTCCAATGACACAAAAGTAAGATAAAAAAAAAGATTGTTCATTAGTATGACTCATGACATAGTTTGAAACACCCCTACCATGAATTCATATTTCGTCACGTTAACGCCGCGAACTCATGGTAGGATCTAAAATTCAACAGTATATTTATTTATTTAAACTTTACGTTCAATACTTATACTTAGGCAGACTAAATGACACAAGGCATTTTTAATTTGACTTAATAACAAAATTAGTTAGTTTGAACATATTTCTAATTGAACGTAAGTATTTTTAATAAAACATCTGTAAGTAACGCACAAACAGTTAATGCTGTCAAAGAAGTTATAGAAAACTAGCTACGCCCCTTGATTTTACCCGCGTAAATCAAAGGTAAACGTAGGTGGGATTAAAGGTATGTGTTAATTCAGACTATAAGCTTTCTACATACCAAATTTCATTCAAATCCGCTATGCCGTTTAAATGTTAAGGAGTAACATACACACTCACACGCATACATAAAACCTTTCGCCTCTGTAATATTAGAGTGATTAAGTACATATTCTTTTTATTTATATTTTCTTTATTTATATTGGTCGTCAAATTCACATACCAAAAACAGCTACTAATTAATATTTGATGAAAACAAAACAATGACGTAAGTCCTTTCTCTTAAATGGGGTCAAAAGGTCGCCTAAATCTTGGAGAAGTAAAAAATGATGGCGCGGCCCGTCAGAGGGACGACGCGGACAGAATTAAGGGGGACAGTTTAATGAAAACCGCTTACAAAATACTGACAACACCTAAGTAAAAAACAGAAGTACAAGCAACTGTTTTGATAGTGTTATGTTGTGAAGAAGCGAAAGCTTACTCCAAAGTAGGCTTTCGCTTCTTCTTCTTCTTTTCCAGCATTGACAAGAATCATAACTGAATAAATTGCTCATATGTGATGATGCTGGTCTATCAGTCTTGATTGTAGTGTAAAGAGACTTAAATGATATACCTACTATAGCAAAGGTAACGCCCCTCAAAACATATTTCTTATTAAACGCAAACCATGCAAAAGTATCCATATGTAAAAGTACAAATCCACAAAGTACACATTTTCGCCATCATTGCGATCTTGTTTTTGTTCTAGATAATACCTTAACCTTCAAGTTACTGAAACTTATTCACATGTTTTTTTTAAAAGCCAAGTTTTCTTAGGTTTTTTTTTAATCTTTGCCTTACATTAGGAATTTCTCGTGTATTGCGGGTGCATTAACAAACATTTAATCTCACATACACAAATAGCCAGACCCGGAACAACCTTCTGTAGGTCATACAAATATTTGTTCCGTGCGGAGATTGAACCCACGACACGTAGCGCAGCAGTCGGTCGCTCAGCCACTGCGCCAACCGTGCCGTCAAAGTTGTTCCTTTACTTTAAATACTTCTACAACCCTCGTACTATAATGCATCCATGAGCATAATGCTTTAATAGCGCAAGATTGAGTTCTGCCATGTGATTTTGCACCCAAAAAAGTCATTTTCAACAGCTGTTGCAGTTGTTTAGAGTTTATTAATTTGATGTTCAGTTCCTCTTTGGTCTATTAGTCACAAGCACAGTATGTTACGCGTAGTCACCCATCCTAGGCAACCAATCAACCTAGGCAAGCACAGTTTAACCTAAATATCGACCCTAGTGGCTATTCTTAACTAACCACGAGCACCCCAAAATCTAAGTACTACACTATATTAACAAAAAATTTGTTTTAGAATGAACCTTCTGCTTTATATTTTTTTAATCACAAAGTGAACTTATTTTTATGTTGTTTTAGTAAACATTGGAGACGTTTAAAGGCAAATTAAACTGGAATTTAAAAGACGAAATTTGATGGACTTTTTTCTTGTCTACTGATGAGTGATTGGTGCTTCCAAAATACACTTATTTCGGAAGCCCAATAACTCATCAAAAACTGTTGAGCTATACAACACTTTGTATAGTTTCTCAACAGTTTTTCCTTGTCAACATTTCACAGCTTCAGCAGATGTTGAAGTTAAAAATTTCGCAACTTTCGACTATCCGTACGACTAATGGTAGAATGCTGATAGTTAAAAGGACTTTACAAGTAGCAGTCCAGATATACGGAGTCTTGATTTGTGTCCGGTTTATGGCAATAGGCTGCCCCCAATAACATGGAACTTGAACATAACTGAAAAAATTTAGGTTTACTATCAGATATATGCAACCCTGTCTAAACCTTCAGAGATTAATAGCGTGATATTACGTTAATCCATTTCTATACCAATAGTTTGGTAGTTAGCATTTCTTAATGTTTAGACTCATTTGTATCAAGAAATATATTCAAAGTTAACGATCTGAGTGTATCCTACTTGGATTAAGTCCAAATGGGACAATAACCTAGAGAAACAGACTGAGAAGAAGATTCTAACAATCTTGAAATGGATGTTAGTTTCAAGGTTCCTTAGTAAAATTTGGAATCAGTTTTTCTACGTCTCATGTGTTGGGTTCCATTTTCAGGACAAATTAAAAAAAAAGGTTTATTTTGGAACAATTTGGTTAAACAGTTTTACAAAAAAAATACGAAGATAGCTGCAAAAGTATAATACTGCGGCACAGCTATCAACGCCCAACTCCATACAACAATAATTTAACCTCTCAAGGACCGCCATTATTTACGTCAACTATCCGTCAAGCACCGCCGGGCGGGCTCTTATCGTAAGCGTAATCTGATTTTAAGACCAAACACAGTTTAAAATCGGTCGGGTTTTGATGGCACAAATTTGTGCCGCTGGGGCTCTAGAGGTTAAAATACGGTTTGTTTCAGACTTAATTCAAGGAAATAGTAATTGAATAGAAAAAATAAAAATACACTGCTTTTCCATTTTCAGTAACCATGTGTAGTAAAGTGTATGAGTATTATGTGTGTGTGTAGTGTGTATGCATGTAGGGATGCGCGCATGCACGCACCCTTGTGTGTGGTTGTAGGTATGTATGTGTGCTTTGTTATGGGTCCATGGTTTTCCTGTTATTGATGTTTCAGTAGCATCAGAAGATTTTTTGTGACCAGTAAACGTGTTTTTATAACATGGTCTTTTATTTGCTCAACATCAAACAACTTCTCCCACTCTGGGCGGACCGAGGGTAGTCTCAGACTTTTACTGACTAAAATCCACCCAAGTTCCTTCTTTTGCCCTTTTTGTTCTGGGGCCGCATTAT
This sequence comes from Ochropleura plecta, assembly GCA_905475445.1. Lineage (NCBI taxonomy): Eukaryota > Metazoa > Arthropoda > Insecta > Lepidoptera > Noctuidae > Ochropleura > Ochropleura plecta. The sequence continues at coordinate 4,447,154 of FR997735.1, forward strand.
CTATTTCGAACAACCCACAACCCCGGCAGGCACTGGCCCTGGCAGGCCGTTCTGCTTTGCTGACATCACTTTGAGGCGCGCGTGAATCACTAACACGCCGATGACCCGACCTGTCGTAACTGAACCCATTGCTCACACTCTACAGACCCGCACCTACGGTGGCCGGGAGTCGTCTCGCGCGGCGGCTGGCTTGGATTGTGTTCCTCTCCCTCAAATATCCAGCCACCTCTTTCGCTAGCACACATGGTCTTAAACACACACAATAGATGAAAAAGCGCGTGTGTTCTTTGGGTGCATTGTCCTAAAAACAACAGTGTTATAAATCCAAGCAGGAGTCTCCTTTATTTTAGAAAACATTTAAGTGTCTTAAAACCCTCTACTTCTTTATTTGTGTACAAAGTCTTCTGTATAAATCACCCTGCATAACTGCAAACTAATCCTTAATTTCACATACACAGCGTTCGTAGATCCCCAAAAGATTACTCGGCGAGAAAAACTTATTTGAAGTTACTTTTACAAACCACACGATTTCGAACCTTACACTTTTAACACAAGAGCAGTTTTCGCGTAGCAATATAAAGTTATTTAACCGACATTACACAAATCTAAAATACGTGTTCTAGTATAAGTTTTTCGGGAAATGCACGTCAAGGGACATGTTTTGAAACATTTATACTGAATGTAGAATGAGAAATCTATATGTAACTAGTTCATTTGAACAGTTTTGTGAAGAACTTTACGTGGTTTTGCATTTCAAATAATTCAGGTGCAATTAGCATTCAGCTGCAACCAATTGAATTGGAAGCCGAGCAAGAGGCGGCAGATAATACAAAACTAGGTACACTTATGTAAATAGTTTTGTATGAGAATAAAGATATAGCCATGTATTTTGGACCGTAATGTTTGATGTACACACTCTATTTTAATCATGGTTTCAAGTCTCATTCTGATCAAAGACGACACGGTTGGCTGAGCAATCGACTGCTGTGCTATGTATCGCGGGTTCGATTCCCGCACGGAAAAAATATTTGTATGGATTACAGATAGTTGTTCCGGGTCTGGCTGTTTGTGTATGTGAGTTGAGAAAAAAGTAGTAACTCGTTAGAAAACAAGTTTGGAAGCTACATATTGAATGAATCCTTTTTACGGTGAATACTAAAATATTAATCTGAACACACAGCCCTAGGATTCATCCTAGGGCTGGTAAATCATCAAATAACCCCCCGCCCGCCCGCCGCTCCTCCTAAAACTAAAATGACAACTCTAAAAATCACTAATATTTAGTTTTTTCTGTCAAACGACGTGTCAAGTGACGTGTCGACGTGTGTTGCAGTTTAACAGCATTAATGATGTAATAACTCTAACTTTCCCCCGCTCTGGGCGGAGCAGGGGGAGTGTCAGACTATTACCGACTAAAACCCATCCATATTCCTTCTTTTGCCATATGTGTTCCGGGGCTGCAGTATCTCTTTCGAACAACCCACAACACTGGCAGGAATCTGAACACCTTAAGGTGGATGCGCGAGGTTCATTGAATTTTAAATTGTCTAACTCAGGCTCTATAATGAACAAATCCTTACTTAATATTATAAATGCAAAAGTTAGTTTGTTTGTTTGTTACGTGGAGACGGACATAGGCTTTTTAGTTTAAAAAAAGAATGTGAAATGATGGAGAAAGAGGGAAGAAAAGGGAAAACTTAGCATTGCTATTACAATAAATAAGGCGCAAGGGCAAAAACTACAGGTAGCAGGTAGCTGCAAATCAGGAAAGGGGAACTGTGTTACCCCGAATTTAACGCGAGCGAAGCCGCGGGCAAAAGCTAGTAAAAATATAATTCGCGACCAAACACGTATGTGTTTACAGAATCATAATCACTTAAATTATTAATAATACCGGATGCTAATTTCATTTAATACCAATGATCGACTATGTCTTGAAAAAGAGAAAAAAAGAAATTGTTCCACTCAAAACATGACCGACACGTAGGTTCCATTTGGTTTAAGGTGTATTTTACTAAGTACTTACGCTTAGTATTACGCTTTCGTGTTTAAACAAAGTTTAAATACAAACTCAATTAACCTTACATCCTTCAATAAACAATAACCTACTTCCATGCTAAAACCGAGGTTCCTTGTCCTCAAACAAAATAAATTCTAGAACAATACTTATTTAGTAGGTAATTGTTGTGAAAACGAACAGTTTTGCCGCACTGCACACAACGTTAATTGTTTGTTTGCACGCAAAATTTTAAAATGCATTTTACTAAAGAAAGGTGGTCCCGTATGTCAGATACTCTCCAGCTGGTCCCATATCAAGGTCCCATATCAATTTTATTTATATGTAAGCAATATATATGAAAGCAGTTTATGATTCTTCAATAATATGCATATATTTTTCCTTCTACTGTGTGTGGATTATCTGTCCAGATTTTAAAGTAGCAATTGAAAAAGCAATTTACGATAAGAATTGGTATAAGATGTCATCATAACGTTACTAAAAGGTTGAAATGAAAAACGTAACAAAAAAAAACCGACCTCAAAAAATAAGCTTACTCTCGGAAGTCAATGGCAAAAAAAACAATAAAACAAACAAAAGCCACCGACTTCCGGAAATAAAGTCATTATCCACATTTTATAGTTGGGATTCGTTTTTTTTTTTTTTAAATTCCGTTTTATTTAACATCATTGTAATCAATCGCTTCGAGTATTCAAATATCTGAAATACTAATAATAATCTACACAAATACATATGTACAACGTAACGTCTGTCAAAGATTTAGAAGCGACCGCTACTAACAACGGCTTACCGCGCTAACTGATCCACGGAGGGCTCTCGCAATAAAATACTAGGTTCCTTATCAACGGATCAACCTCAGTAATCACTGCTTAACCTTGACCCATCGACCCTTACGGCTTTTATTTGGTCACAAGCCCCTCATGAAAAGTTCGGAAGCAATATCAAGATATTATCTTGGTTCTTGGCAAAGATTAGGTCACCTTTTTCTTACATATTCTTACATGTGTGTCATGTAAGGAATCGTTAAAGGTTAAAGGTGTCGACGGCGCGTTAGTGTTCCACGAGCGCGTCAAAGAGATGGCAGCAAAGCAGAGGGGCCTGCCAAAACGGCTTTCAATAATTTCGATAAAAGTTGCAACAAAGGTACGGGGTGAAAAATCGATCTAGCTATGTCTCGGTATCCGGGAAAATTCGTTTTCTCTATTTTCACTCGAGTATAGCTTGGTTGGCACAAGTACTTTATCTTATTCTGCTATGCTATACCGAAATAATACGTGAAACTCGTGGCGACTTCTGCCGTGTGCCGAACGAGCTGTGGGCCAAATTTAACCACTACTTGGCGCCCTGATACACCTAGATGGTGGGCTGAGCTGGACAGAACCATCGCCTGTCTTAGCCTTGGATCGAAAGAACTTGAGTCATGGAGAAAGGCTTTTACCCAACAGTCAGATAATGGGGGCTAACAGCTAGTTTGAGATTTGGCTTTACTCAAAATGAGTTCAAAATTCGGAAATTAAATATAGTAAACTAGCTTTTGCCCGCGACTTCACTCGCGTTAAATTCGGGGTAACACAGTTCCCCTTTCCTGATTTGCAGGTACTTGCTGAATGTAGTTTTTGCCCTTGCGCCTTATTTATTGTAATAGCAAAGGTAAGTTTTCCCTTTTCTTCCCTCTTTCTCCCTCATTTCTCACTTTAAAAAAAAACCTATGACTGTCTCCAGGGTCCCAACTATCTCTGTACCAAAATTCATCAAAATCGGGTTAGCCATTTAGGCGTGAAGACGTAACAAACAAACTCACTTTCGCTTTTATAATATTAGTAAGGATAAAGAATAGTCAAGCACCTCACACACCTCTCCTCCTGTCGTGACAAAACCCCACTATCCTACTTAACAAAATTATCTCACAACAGACAGAGACAAACACAGAAGTAATACAAAAGAGTGACAGAGAGGGAGATAGCAATCAGTGGCGGTCTCAGTGACAAACAGTGCGTGTTAGTCGGTATTCCGATTAGCTACTGCGACAGACATCTGAGATGGACTGAATTGCTAGGAAATGAACATCTATACAAATGAATTAAATTGAAGTTGCTTTTTGTTATTTTAAATTAACAGCTAATTATATACTGAAAGAATGACAGAATGGAGGGGGCCAGTGGGCAAAAGAAAGAAAGGGAGACCTTATAAGAGATGGGAGGATGAAATTAAACACATCGCGGGTCCAAACTGGATGCAGACAGCGCAAATTAGAGAAAACTGGCTCAATTTGGAGGAGGCCTTTACCTGCAGAGGGGTTCCTACAGAATGCAACTATTAAAATAACATATTAGATAGAATACAGCAAAATACGTTTTTTTTTAACCTTACATAACTAATCAATTTGTGAACTAGCATTTTCTGTAAGAAATAAAAGGCTTTTTTATTTAATTTATTTTTTTATAAACTGAAAGCTTTAAATAAATGGTAGTTTTTTTTTGCGGATTGGAAATCATCAAATAACTCACCCTGACTGACAACAACTGTCACTTGTCAAAAGTCTGACTAAAACCAACCCATGTACCCTTTAATTTTCGGAGCCGCAGTATCTCTTTTGAACAACCCGCAACCCCGGCAGGCTTCTGTGACGGTACTACGCTCGGATCAATCTTCAGAGTAAACCGCGTCGGTGGATGGGTTACACCGAGATTCCTCCGTATTTCGGAACGCACCTGATTACCATTAGTAAATGTATAGAGCGACTGTCAAAGATCTTTAGTCAGTGGCCCGAAAGTCTGACAACCAGTACACTACCGTATTTTTATTTGATCATTACCCGACGCTAAGATTCCTCCTGTATCTTGTGTGCGTTTACAAATATTTATACTCACTTACACAAACAGCCAGACCCGAAACAACCACCTGAAGTTAATACAAATATTTGTTCCGTGCGGTGATCGAACTCACGACACGCAGCGCAGCAGTCAATCGCTCAGCCACTGCGCAAACCGTGCCGTCAATACCCAACTGGGTATCATATAACCCAGTAGTAATTGGGTTGTGGAGGTCAGATGGGCAGTCTCTCTGGTTAGATACACAATATCTGGCTAGTTAGGAAAAGGCTAGACAGATGATGAGTAATTCGATACAACGTATCGTGTAACGTATTTGAGTGCGTCTTAAGTTACAAACCTGTACGATGACATCGCACATTTATTTAGTTCGCTTGCATAAGCATTTTTACCTTATTGTTAAGTGACTATTGAAATATAATTGAGTACACTTCCGACCGTTTTAATGTTAACATCATAAATATTTTATCAAGAAATCAGCAAGAACATTTTGTCCTCCATCGAAACTTATCACATGTATAAGCAAACAAGAGCTGAGAGAACAATCAAATCAAAATCATTTATTTCAATTAGACCATAACAGGCACTTTTGAATGTCAAAAAAACAAAATGTTAAAGCTACAGTCCCAGCCACAAGACATAATAACTTGTGAAAGTACTGTAGTTGCCCATTCCAAAGCGTTGATCTTTATGGAGAAGAATGGGCAAGAAACTCCATGGCCATTATGGTCCTTCGAGCCGGCTTATTGACTGAAATCGTCATTCAATAGGTTCAGATATCAAATATCTACAGTCCGATACAACACAAATGTATCATAAATACAAGTGAGAGTTCCAACCGAGCTTTGAGCACAAACGGTGCCAAATTCCTCGCGGGATTGTCAGGGTGCCGGCAGTTCATAACTATTCAGATCTATTCAGTAAAGTTAGATACTCTGTGGTTTGCCATAGAGTAACTTTTTAGCAGTTGATCAAGTTTGGCTTTCGGAATGGTGAACCAACACGTTTTTTTTTTAAGTCTGTGGTTTACAGATATTTAACATGATACATGATTAATATGAAACGGTACTTAGGATGTTTTTTTTCATGTTTTTCTTTCTGGTTACGTAATATTAACTTTTACAACTAATTTGTTTTTTTTTCGGAATGAAGTACTTACATGATATTCCGGGGTTGCGTGTTGTTCGAAAGAGATACCGCGGCCCCGGAACGTAAAGGGCAATAGAAGGAACATGGGTGGGTTTTAGTCAGTACAAGTCTGACACTCCCCCCCGCTCCGCCCAGAGCGGGGGAAGTTATTTGATGAGTTCCCATTTTCAAAAAAAAATACAATTTATTAAAAAAAAATTTAAACCGCTTTTAACTTTTTATCATGACTTCCGGGCTAGGTTTGATAAATTTAGAGTATAATAATACGTAATAGTTCACGCAAGCATAGTCAGGTTTCACAGCTAGTAAGTACTGTAGAGGTCTGATATCTTCAATCAAACCTGTGACAGTTCAGGCTTGTTTGCAAAGACATTCGAATACTCAAGCTTTTAAATAAAGAATTAGAAGTTGAAATTATGAACTAACATATAATTTTAAAGTAATTTTCCTTTTTAAGGAAATTTCTAAATCTTTGGTTGACACTTCCCGTGACCCAAGGGCTGGCTTTTACTTTGGCCAGAGGCTTAGCGTTGCCATACAACGTGGCAACGCGGCCAGTTTCTTGGGGACATTGCCCACTGACAGCGTTGAAGACGAATTTTTTGACGCTATTTCTTAATTTATTTATAAGTTAGGTAGTTTACTTAATTAATTTATTACATTGTAAAACGTAGATAATAAAATATATTTTAAATTTAACTGTTATTTTTTTTTTCAATTACGTACACATATTAACATATAACAGTACCAAATAAAATATTATAAAACACTTTCGTCTTCAAGTTCAACGACCTTTACCGCTTACAATAAAATTATTTTTCGCGTTCCAGAACTTTCTTTTTCTTTTAACGTATTTTTTTCATAAATCTACAGTTTCGGGAGCGGTAGGGGGCGCGGTTTGGAACCAACATGGCCGAATGTTACGTCATCGCCATTTTTCATTCGAATCACCACCCAAGTTGCTATCGAAGTTTTGTTATTACCCTCCGAATCGAGAGATTTGGACGATATCACGCCGACTGGGAAAACGATTTGTTAAAATAATATTAAATGTTGCTCTTTTCGGTTTTTGCGAGGTCAAGTTGATGTTGTTTTGTTAGCGTTTTATCCGACTGCGTGAAGCCTAAATTAAGAGGGTAGTGCGTTTTTTGATTACTATATTTTTTTGAACTTATGGCGGACAAAACTCAACTCTAAATCGCCAAGTCCTTTCAGCAACTTGAAGCAGCCCAACTTTGTAAATATAAATTTAATTTACTAGCTATTGCAGCCGCGGTTTCGCTCGTGTAGACGACGAATTTATCCCAAGGAAACATAGTACTGGAATTAAAAGTATAGTAGTTATGCACTATCTGTGTTAGAATTTTTTTCAAAATTAGTTCAGAAATTTTCGCGTGAAAGAGTAAAAAGCAGCCATACATTCTCACAAACTTTCGTTCTCATCATATTAATAGGATAAAGATAAAGAATTGATAAAAGACCCAAACTCTTTTAATCAGCTTTATTAGATTTCAATTAACATTCAGTTTGTTTCTGAAGATAACGTTTTAAAACCCCTTTTTTTTGAGGTGGCAAAACATCAAATAACTTCCCCCGCTCTGGGCGGAACGGGGGGCGAGTGTCAGACTTGTACTGACTAAAATACATGCATGTTCCTTCCATTGCCCTTTATGTACCGCGGCCGCGGTATCTCTTTCGAAGAACCCGCAACCCTGGCAGGCGGTGACCCTGGCCGTCCCCTCTGCTTTGCTGACATCTGTTTGAGGCGCGCGTGGAACACTAACGCGCCGTCAACACGGCCTGTCGTCAATAGACAGACGGACGGTGAGCTATTTTAAATTATTTTTAAGATTTCAATCAAAATAATTAATTGCCAACCGTTTAAAATCGCATGCCAACACTCTTTAAAATTTAAACATTAAAAAATAACCATTTCTTCGAAATACCAATAATTAACAAAAGGCGCTAATATAAAATTCATTACAACTTAATCGCGTGTTAAACTAGAACAAACAAAATCACGCACTGAAATACAAACACGACAAAATAAAATAAAATGTTTAATAATTATTTTTTGAAACAATTAAAAATTCCGATGACCTAGTCCGATCAGATGGTTTAGGCCGATACGGTGGACTCGAGTTCATACGCGCCAAAACGAAACAGTTTTCAATTGTAATCATGCACGCAAGTGTAATAAAATATGGTGTTTTAACGCCTACTTTTAAAACGAATACTTTGAAGTTGAAAACGGCAATTGTTTTGTTAGTAAGGTCGGAAAACTCATGTTTAAGACCAACTTTGAATCTCGTATGACGTAATAAATAAATTATTATTTATATTAGGAGGGATGAAGCGCAAGTGATTAAAAGAGTGATGGATCTGAATGTTGATGTGTGCAGAGGGAGAGGAAGGTCAAAGAAAAGATGGATAGATTGTGTAAGGAATGATATGAAGGAGAAAGGAATAAATGATGCCGTGACGTCTGACAGGGGAGAATGGAAGAAGAAAACGTGTTGCGCCGACCCCAAATAGAACAATGACAGGAAAATTATGACATCAGTGTGAATTTCTAAGTTTGCAAACGCAACAACGATACAGGAAAAATTCCTAATGAGAGGCAACGCTTAAAAAAATACCCTCATAGAAAGTTAATTTTAAAACATCTGGAGTAGTCAATAGATGCAGCACAGCAGCTCACAGTACATATATAAAAACTAGCTTTTGCCCACGGCTTCATTCGCGTTAAATTCGGGGTGACACAGTTCCCCTTTTCTGATTCGCAGGTACCTGCTACCCATAGTTTTTGCCTTTGCGCCTTATTTTATTGTAATAGCAAAGCTAAGTTTTCCCTTTTCATCCCTCTTTCTTCCTCATATCTCACTTTAAAAAAAAATAACCTATGTCCGTCTCCAGGGTCCCAACTATCTCTGTACCAAAATTCATTAAAATCGGTTTAGCCAATTAGGCGTGAAGACGTAACAAACAAACTCACTTTCGCTTTCATAATATTAGTAAGAATTCTACCTACCACCTTCAGATATCTATATAAACCTATAAAATACATAAACAACATGACCTCCACTACGAAAACAATATGTCCACAAAAATTCCGTCGAGTGTGCGTTGTCCCCGTGCCAAGGGTTCCGCACACAGTATTCGACCTTTGGCACCATATCTGCGATAGTTTCGCCGTAAAAATTACCATGCACGATATATTCACTCAACTGTTTGTTTTTGTTTCCCGATAAAAATTGCGGACTGTGGAACCTGATCATCCTCCATACTAATATTATAAAAGCGAAAGTGAGTTTGTTTGTTTGTTATCTCTTCACTCTTTAATGGCTAAACCGATTTTGATGAATTTTGGTACAGTGATAGTTGGGAACCAGGAGACGGACATAGGCTATTTTTTTAAAATGTGGGATGTGAGGGAGAAAGAGGGAAGAAAAGGGAAAACTTAGCGTTGCTATTACAGATCAATAAGGCGCAAGGGGAACTGTTTTACCCCGAATTTAACGCGAGCGAAGCCGCGGGCAAAAGCTAGTAATTCATAAACAATGGTCCATCTTTTCATGATTCTCTTCTGATGTAAGAAGGTGACATTTACGCAATAATACTACTGGTCGAAACTAAATTACATTAACTAATTCTGGGAATCACCAACACAAATTCTTCTTGTGGATGTACTCCAGTGGCAAGCAATAATAAAGTTTGTGAGTATATTCGTGAAAAGACGCCAGTATCGTCAAATAATCTTTTCCCCATTGTTTATCTTTTTATTTCAGTACTAACTTCCGCCCGCGACTTCGTCCGCGTGGCATAGTTACTTTGGGCTAACGCTAACTTTAACCCGAGTGATGATCGAAAAAAAAAATCTTTCTCTCCCCGTTTCTTCCCTCTTACTCCCCCTTTTCTCTTTTTGTTTAGCTTATGTCCGTCCCTAGAGTCCCAACTATCTCTGTACCAAAAAACATCAAAATCAAACCAAAGAATATGAAATATAAACGTTAAAGTTGTACCTTAGAGATACTTCTTATTAGAATTCCACTATGTTTATGCAAATTTATAGGTGTATGAATACCCTTATGAGCTTCACAGTAAATATTTATTTCAAAGGTTTTTATTTAAATATTCCCGTAAATATCCCATTCAAGAGAAATTGACCCAGTTCACTATGATCAATATTTGTCACAATTTACGATGTTTAAACTCGAAGTTACGAGTATGCGTGCGTCAGGGCACTCCGTATCAACAGCGACACACCTTGATGACATCATTCGGTGAGAAAATGTACATGGAAACACAATTACTTAATTCCACAATTGTATTATTTTTAACAATGATGTCAAACGCAAATTTTCTGATTTGAAACCATCAATGTCGACACGGTTGGCGCAGTGGCTGAGCGATTGACTACTGGGCTGCGTGTCGCGGATTCGATTCCCGCATGGAACAAAATAATATTTGTATGGCCTACAGATAGTTGTTTTACTTATGGTCTCGCTGTTTGCAGTTTGCATGTGAGTTTAAATTTTTGTAAACGCATCTACGATACCGGCAGGTGGTGGCCCCTGCAGGCCCCTCTGCGTTATTGACACGGCCTGTCGTCACTGGACGTCCGTCCAGTGAGCTACCCATTTCTCACCGTCCACAGCCCTGCATCTACGGCCGGGAGTCGTCTCGGGGAACCCAACGCCCGGGGCGTCTCCCGCGGCGGTTGGGTTAGTTTGAGGTTCTCTCCCTCAAACGCCCGCCTCAAACCTTTCCACTTCAAATATTGCTTTTTGACTTTCTCGAATTATTCGTTATTTATATTAAATACCATAATTAACATAATGAACAGTATACATACATAGATACAGAAAAAAAATATAACTTTCGAAGGGTTGGTAAACTGTAAGTACTTTGGGATAAACCATTCAAAAAAAATTGCCGTATGTATTATGTTTTTTCATACATAAAACCAATTTTTTGAGATTTTTTTAATTAATAACTTTTGAGATTTTCAAAAAAATAATAAATTAAATATAAAACTTGAGCACAATAAGTCGTGATGGCCCAGAGGTTAAAGGCCTCGCCTCTCATGCATAAGGTTGTGGGTTCAAATCTGGGCAAGTACCAATGTGACTTTTTCAATTCATATGTATGAACTTTTAAAGTTTGTTAAAGATATCACAGACATCGGTGAAGTAAAAACAGCTTGAGGAAACTTGGACTTATAATGAACTAGCTTTTGCCCGCGGCTTCGCTCGCGTTAAATTCGGTAGCGCTTATTGATTTGTAATAGCAACGCTAAGTTTTCCCGTTTCTTCCCTCTTTCTCCCTCACATCCCACTTTTTTCAAAAAAATATTAGCCTATGTCCGTCTCCTGGTTCCCAACTATCTCTGTACCAAAATTCATCAAAATCGGTTTAGCCATTAAAGCGTGAAGAGGTAACAAACAAACAAACAAACTCACTTTCGCTTTTATAATATTAGTAAGGATGTAGTTCTGAAATCGCCAACCCATCTTGAGCAGTTGTCGTGATTATTAATTGTGCCTTCTCTGGATGAGAAAAGGCCTTTGCCTAGCAATGGGACAGATATAGGCTCGTATTATCATTAAGTAAAACATAGTAGTTATTTTACTCTTGGCAACCGTTTTACATTTACGGTACCCCAAATTTAATATCACCATGATTTGTGATTACTTATACTAAAAGTTTTTCTCGGAAATATAAGGAAAAATATTTAATAGAAGGACGCCACAGTGGCTTGAATTCTGATGCAATTGGCGGTTCTCCAAACTTTGAAGACCAGCGACAAAGACCTCTGCTTCTTCTTAAATCCTAATTTAATTGCACAAGCTACTGAAACTTGGGGAGGTCTGCGCTCTTTGGTTGCTGTAACTTTATAGTCGTTTGAAACAAAATACTCGGTATTGTCGATGTGGCTTGCTTTGACAAGGAAGGAGGTTCGGGTAACTTGAATTTTAATACAAAGACGTCGGTCTACTTGTTAATTGAATGATATGAACGGTGCAAAAGGAAAACATCTGAAACCGTGTTTTGTGTATACTTTAAAAAGCAAGAAAAGTATGATTTTGAGGTTTTTTTCCGGCAGCTTCGGCTTTTTGAACATCAATATGACAGATTCTATGTTATCTGTCTTTTAATTCGTATCAAATTTGGTGCGACTGGGTATAAGCTGAGATGATCTTGAAACTGTATTTATTAATTAAGAAACATCTTAAGAGCATGGTATTACGTTGAGACCGAGTTTTTTTAAGACCACGAGTGTGATTTGATTCTAAATACTGCCCTTAGAGAGTTAATTTTTATACTTTATATTTCATAGCTCCAAGGGATCATATCATCATCATGGTCTTGAGTGTATGATTTTAATTTCAACTCGATACCTCAACGCTTTCCCGAGACAACGGGTCTTGACAGACTGACAGACGGACAATAAAGTAATCCTGGAAGGGTTCCGAATTTCTTTTAGAGGTACGGAATCCTAAAAAAACGTATTGCGTCTAATCCAAATAACTAAGAACGCAGGCAGGAATGTGATAACACACCGACAAAACTAACCTTGTAGTGAGCAATATTCCTAAAAGAAATGACTTCCCGACTTTTTACCATCGCGTGGATCATTTTAACACCATAAACGATGTTGGGAAACACCATTAAAGAACTACGACCTTCTTGCCCTCGATTACAATCATAATAAATCAAACAAAGTTGGTATTCGCACGCAATCGTCATGATCGTTTATGAATAAGAATCCATGCGCCAGCTTCAACACGCATTTCTGGGTAAGGTTTGATTTGTACGGGGTGAGTCTTGCAAGCCACACGCTCAAACAAGTGTTACTGCAATGAGTGTAAAAGAATCAAATTCTAAGAAAATGTCAACTTCAACTTTAACTCTTCATTAATGGCTTTTGTGGACGAGATACGAGATACCACAATTTTGCCAATAACACGTGTAATAAACTATCAAACGCTGGAGATAATTTATTAGCAAGTAATCACAGTAATAAAAAAATATAGAAACAATAAAAGCATTTCTTTGCAGATTTAGATTACCAATTCATGACAGAATGACAGAAACAGAACAGAGACTACAAGTAAAAAAAAAACGATCCAAAAAGTTACAACTTAATTTTATTAATTTCGATGAATTTTCATAGTTTGAAAACAAAACGAGAAAATACAAAAGAAAGAAGACATCTAACAGAAGTTGGACGAGGGATATGAAGAGGAATGATTTCATCTAAGAAAATGTCACTAGTCACCTGAATGCGCCTTGTGCCGTAACTATACGCGTAAAGAGAACACGTGGTGTGAAATGCAATGTCAGTAACAGGGCGTCAGGAATTAACGTGACTATGACTGTTCGCGCCAGTTCGAACACACGTAGATACAATCAACGACAATTACGCGTAGTTCACCTCAGTTTGACCAGAGCTTTATGATTGTGTTCCTCGAAACGACACGACGCATTATTATAGTTTATTTCGTGGAATAAAACTTTGTAATACTACATTAATGGAGTCATTGGAAGCGGAAATTGTGCAAAAGTTTTTGTATTTAAAGTAGTGCCTACTTTGTCGCTTATTTTTTTGTGTTGCATATTTAGATAGTAATGTAATAGATACTTAATTTAAGTAAGTCTATGTAGGGTGGATCCTTTCCGTTTAACTACGTCCAATTAGCGTCATGTAATGAAATAGGACTGAGGAAGATGTTAACAAAACACGTTACAAAAACTGTGGGTCAAAATAGTTCAAAATTGGTGCTATGAGACAGTGAGGCGGAGTTGTGGCAAGTCTCGATTGTTATATTTTTTGTCCAGAACTAGAGAGATGATATCAGGTTCCCGACTAGAGGAAGAAGTTGAAGGGAGGCCTATTTTATAATAATTAAATAAAACATTTAAAAACAGGTTTGTGAATATGTGTCTGTTGTGGGCCTTGTAGATTCCTAGACGCTTGTTAACATTTATTAACTTCTTATCTTATTTTACGTTTTGTTAAATAAGCAATGACTTATTGTCGGGCCTACGCTGTCTTCTCATACTTAAGTACTAACGCTGTAACAACAACATTGTAAAACCAATTGGTTTTAAAAGAGTATCCATGAAGTTTCTTGCCAGTTCTTCTCTATAGGAAACGACTAACCTGATCCTTTTCCAAACGTTTTATAAGTGGCCAAGTAAGCCTATGAGAAAATAAAAATATTTTGATATGACTTAATCCAAAACAACTATAAAGAATGAAAACTGTATATTACGTGGCTTCCTGAAAAAATATGTTTTTATTGTAAGTATAAAAGTGTTTGATAACTTCAATAAAAGCCTCCAATAAAATTCAAAGAGCATGTTATAGTTATGAGAGCTAATAATATAATATTCTGAGGCCGGAAATGTGCGCATTTTAACTTTTATTACGTGATGATAAAAATGTTATATGAAGGTCGTAATGCGATTGGTATACAAAACATTTCTGGTCATTTTATTTAAGTAAAAGATAGAACTAGCAGATGGTCTACACGATCATATGGAGCTTCTATCTGGCCTCATAGGTCATGTCAGCAGAGATGGATAGTGACGCCAACGTACGAGTACTTATTGCAGATCGTAGATTCAAATTCAGGCAGGCACTTTATGTTATAGCAAGCAATAGCGCAAGGACAAACCTTTGCGCCTTATTTATTGTAATACCAAAGCTAAGTTTCCTTTTTCATCCTCATTTCACAATTAAAAAATATTAAAAAAATGGCCCATGTCCGTCTCCAGGGTCCCAACTAACTCTGTACCAAAATTCATCAAAATCGGTTTACCCATTTAAGCGTGAAGACGTAAAAAACAAACAAACCCCCTTTACTTTTATGTAAGGACTAGCTGGCGCCCGCGATAAAAAGTATTCTATGTGTTATTCCAGACTATAATCTAACTCTATGCTTTGTAAGGTTTCTCTAAATAAATAAAGATAAAAACAACTCTATGCTGAATTTTAGATGTGAAAAAATAACAAACATCCATACATCCATCCATTCTCTCGAACATTCGCATTTATAATATTAGTAGGATTAACGTAGGAAGTAGGATAAATCTGGCACTCCTATCCAGTCCACCCAGAGCGGGAGAAGTCATTTTGATGATTTCCCATCCGAAAAAAAATCAAGACTTGTACTGGTGACCTTTCGCGTGACATATCAATCACGCTTTACATTGTATTGATTCATATCCAACAAAGTTTGACACCGTTTCAAATAATGTATTGACACGTTTCAGTTGTTGTGAAACAAACGAAAATATGTTTGGTAACTTTATTTTTCAGTTTTGAAATTGGTTGTTTTTTGTGAGTTATGAAATATTTTTTAATAAAAATATTTCTTGTGGCTTGAACTCTGGCTTAGTTATGGTCTGTCAGACTTTATAAATGTTTAGAAAAAAAGAGATTATAGATTAATTCTTGTAAATTAAGTAATTATAATGATATTGGCTTTTGTTATTTTCTTTATTTCAATAACAAAAATACCAATTGCAACTATGTGCTACATTTCGGCGTAGGAGATATAATTGATGAGTAATAAACACATAAATTAAATCTCTTAAGCTAAAATGTAACACAAAACTAAATTAGTTTCATCAAAATAATTACCTGAACAAAACTTTTAATATTTATATTAAGAGAGCCCTTAACTCAAAACCCAGTTTAAAATTGAGGGCACTAAAGAAAACATTAATGCTAAATTCATTTTAATTGCATCTTCAACTTGCTACGGCGTAGCGGCGTAGTGCTACGAGATAGCTACGAAGTTCGTAGCCGTCGCAGTGAATGAAGTAGTTATAAAGTTAAAGATTTGTAATTACTTTGGAGATTATGTGGGACATGTTATATGCTAGGATAAATTGAATTATGTATGTAATGTAGTTGAACAAGATATTAATCTTAAGGCTTTATCTAAAACATGTTTGTCCATCTTTCACGCCCAAGAGTACATAGCATTATATACAATGGCATGAGTATATGATGTACGATAATTTCAGTAGGATAATTTACAACCTACATTCAGACGTAGCTATAAATTAAACCCCTCATTGGAAATTAGTAACATAGCTACATGAAAGCCAAGTCGTCACTACCATTAAATTTATAGGACCTCGTAAACAAATAAGAGAGTCGTCAGTAAGTTGTCGCAGAAAGTGTTTCTAGATCATTCACTGCCAATCACAGTAATTGGCCAATAGGATGAGAGTAAATTAGCTCCATTATTTCGGTAGTAAAACTTTTTTAATTAACACAAGAAACAGCCAGGGAAAAGACTTTTTCTCAAGCTTAACGTACATCTATTTATATAAGAGGAAATCGGGTCAATCTTTAGGTTAAGCCGCGGTTGCCTAAGTTGGTCTGTGGATGGGTGACCACCCGTTACATACCGAGTTTCCTCCGTGCCTCGGAAAGCACGTTAAGCCGTTGGTCCCGGCTGTCATTTGTAGATCTTTGACAGTCGTTATAGGTAGTCAGTGTTCCGAAAGTCTGACAACCAGTCTCACCAAGGGGTATCGCATTACCTAGTGCTAACTGGGTTGTGGAGGTCAGATAGGCAGCCGCTCCATGTAAAATACTAATTCAGCTGCATCCGGTTAGACTGGAAGCCGACCCCAACATAGTTGGGAAAAGGCTAGGCAGATGATGACTGACTCACTCATTACGAAATCTCAGAAACTACACGTGCTAGGTATCTAAAACTTTGTAAAGGGGATCCTTTTAGGATGTTAGTGCTAATTAAAATTAGACTTTGCAAAATACAACCCAAAAAACTTTCTATGGTGGTAAATCATCAAATAACTTTCTCCGCTTTGGTCGGAGCGGGGGGGAGTGTCAGACTTGTACTGACAAAATCCCACCCATGTTCCTTCTATTGCCCTTTATGTTCCGGGGCCGCGGTATCTCTTTCGAACAACCCGTAACCCCGGCAGGCGGTGGCCCTGGCCCGCCCCTCTGTTATGCTGACATCTCTTTGAGGAGCGCGTGGAAAACTAACACGCCGTCGACACGACCTGTCGTCAATAGACAGACGGACGGTAAGCTACCCATTGCTCACCGTCCACAGGACCGAAATTTAAGCCTTTAGGAAATGAAACAAGGTGGCAATGTTTGAACGCGATTCCTTGGCTAGATTGACTAGAACTTTTGGATGGCATGCTTTCACGAAATTAATCCTTACTTATTATAAAAGCGAAAGTAAGTTTGTTTGTTTGTTACGTCTTCACGCCTATATGGCCCAACCGATTTTGATGAATTTTGGTGCAGAGATAGCTGGGACCCTGGAGACGGACATAAGCTAAAAAAATGGGAAAATGGTAGAAAGGGGTAAGAAAAGGGGAGAGAAAGATATTTTTATTCGATTTTAGCGTTAGCCCAAAGTAACTATGCCACGTGGACAAAGTCGCGGGCGTAAGCTAGTAGACTACATCATGCTACTACACTGAGGAACTGAGGTGTAACCGCTAAGTAAAGCTCGTCTAATATAACGTTACACGGGTAGATATTTTTTATAGTTATGTTTTTACTCTGTGCAAAATGAAACGATGGTAACGTTTGGTCGCGATTGGCTTGTTATTCACACGTACTATTTTAGTAGGTACATCTTAGTTTTTGTCTTCCTTTTAGTCACTTACAGTTCATTACTCATTAACACATGTCTGTGGAAACGGACAGACGTAGCTTGCAAACTTCCTCTAATATACAATTTTTTAGGGTTCCGTAACTCAGAAGAAAAAAACAAAACCATTTTAACATCTCTTTGTTGTCTGTCTGTCTGTTTATCCATCATGTATCAACTTGAAATTAAAATCACAATATCTAGTCTGTAATCCCTTGGAGCTGTGTAAAAATCACCCGTCTGAGTCTACGCAGTCAAAATATGTGGTCATTTATGTCTCAGGTTTGTACGGAACCGTCCGTGTGTCAGTCCTACTCGCACTTGGCCAGTTTTTTAGGTACAAAATATCCATCTTATCATTCTCTTTTCTACTATATACAGTATTGTATCCATCTATCATAATATAAACTTTCGCAATTACAGTTGATCAAAACACGAACGACAACGCTTACTAATGAACTTAGATTTATATAATCACTGACCGCGGCACACATTGGCAAACTAAATTGACAGTCAGAACCACACGTCTATAGTATTACTTGAACTTCGAAAACCAGTCTTAATAACACGAAATAAAGGCCATTTATAGTACCTAGTCAAATTGTTAGTATGAATCAATTTTGATGGTGGTAGTTGGTGTAGTTCTAAGAAGATGGAACTTGGTGACGTGGCATTTAGGGAGTAATAACCCTTACCGACCCGGATCGACTTGAACCGATCACGTAGTACCAAATTCGTCGAATAACAATCATCGCATGTATAAACTTTTGACATTTATATTTAATCTCTTCTATTAAGATAAAACATGACAGTGAATCTCTTGAACTTCTTAACCGACTTCAAAACAAGAAGGAGGTTCTCAATTGTCGGAACCCTCGGTGCGCGAGTCTGATTCGCTCTTGGTTGTTTTTTTTTCTTCTAATGTAAATGGACGATATGTTAATACCTCTTAGTAGTAATGAAAAAATAATACTTGATGAGAATTTGTGTGAGATATTAACATGCCACAACTAAAAAAACTCTCTCAATCTCACTCTTCATCATATAACTTTTCATATTACATTTCCCAACTATGTTGGAGTCGGTTTCCAGCTATATACCAGTATTTTACATAGAACGACTGCCTATCTGACCTCCACAACCCAGTTAGTACTGGGTAATACGATTCCCCTTGGTAAGACCGGTTGTTAGACTTTCGGCACACTGACCGTGAACCGTGACAGGTATGTCACGGTTATCAAAGATCTTCAAATGACAGCCGGTATCAACAGCTTAACTAGCTTTCTGAGGTACAGAAGAGATTTGGTATGTTACCCATCCACAGACCAACCTTGGCAAGCGCGGCTCAACCTAAAGATCAATCCGAGTGGTTGCCGTTGCTTATCCACGAACTCTTCTGTGTGTATACAAATGTTTTAGTAAAACAAATAATGTTGTATTATTCAGAATAGGAACGAGATGAAAGCCAATACAGGGAAAAGTCTTATTTAAGAAATAACCTAAATAAGGCTTTTCTTTGTATTAGCTCAGGTAACTTTACACGTTGTTAACCTGTTATTACATTTTGTTTCCTTATTTCCTTTCATTATTTTTTTCCTGTATAAAATATAATGATAACTTGACAAAAAATTGGTTACTTATTGTTTTCATGACATTATATTCTGCTGACATTTAATCTAATTTTAATTTATTTAAAAATTAAGAATTTTAGTAAGTATGTCGGTAATTTATTTGTTTTGATGTAATTTTATTGTTTTCTGACATTATTCTATTTAATTGAAATTGAAATGCTTGTGTTTTGTGTTTAATGTTACCTAAAATAAGTCTTTGTAACTTGAAATAAATGAATCTTTACTTCCTTACTAATATGATAAAAGCAAAAGTGAGTTAGTTTGTTCTTCACGCCTATTTAGGCATCAAAATCGGTTTAGCCATTTGGCTAATCCGATTTTGCCAAATAGCTCTTTAGTTTTAGATTTTTTTTCTGTAGCTTCAATCTTTTGTTTCTTGACCAAAGTGCATGTAATGATCTAATTAAAATAAAGGCTTTCAGTTTGAGTTGGCACGAGTATGTAGCACACTGAAATTGTAGAAAAACTGGCTCCCTAGATACAACTTTTGTGTCTCTGATTTCCAGCTCGTAATTTGCCTTACCTGAGTTTTAGGCACTAAAGATTGTGTATTTATATGGATATGCTCATAAATATATTTATTATAATCTCCTTTATTCATATATTATCTCATTATTTACATTTTTATAAATATTTCTAAAATTAAAATAAAAAAAATAAATATTTCACCGATGTCGGGAGCAGGCAAGGCAGGCAATTTTTACTTCATTAATAAAAATGCATGGCTGATTTTTAAGCCGCTATTTTAACTCAAATCAAAAAGTTCCCAACCCAAATTGCAAATTCCCATTTCAGAAAGCCAATCAGCTTATATCAAAACAAAGTAACAAATACCAAATAACATCATAAAAACACAAAAATCTTCATAGTGATGACACAAAACATTTGAGAATTAATTTGTCAGGAACAGCGCTTAATATAGCTATTTGGAGCGCTGCCAAGCGCTGCCGAGGCTTTATGGAGCATTGTTTTATTTTTTATAATTGAGAAAAAGTGAAATGGTAACGATGAGTGAAATTACTAGCGGGTTTGAGTGGGAAATGTTTTGTTTTTAAGGATTCCGTAACTCAATAGGAAAAAACGAAACCCTAATCACTTTGTTGTCCATCAGTCTGTCTGTCAAAACTCTCTATCCCAAGAACGCGTCAAGATATCGAGTTGAAATTGAAACCTTACTCCAGTCTGTGGTCCTTTAAAGCTGTGAAAAAAAAAGTAAAAAGTCTACGAAGAACAAAATATATGGCAAAATTTTATGAGACTCAATGATACACAATACACACTTTACAGCAATTTTCTCACAAAAAGCTGAAAGCCTGGACAAAATGAACTAACAAAAAAACTACATACAAAAACAAACTACACTTTAGCTAAGATAAAAGTTTAATCTTTAAATCCACTTGCAAAGTCTGAGAGCTATACTAAGTTTGACCTCTACATATATTTTTATGTAAAATCTTTCAGGGAATTCAGCGCATCAACAGAATTGTAGTAGTGGGCGGATGCAGTAGCGTCAGCAAAGAAATGCATTATTAATAAGAATTTTAAGTCGATTGATGGAAGCTAGAAGCTATTTTCTATTTTCGCTATATTTAAAATTGAAATTAGTGGTAGGTTTTAAATGTGAAAGTATGTGGTTTGTTTTTTATGTTTTTTCTTAAAACCTTGTGAAATAAAAGGACTTCGATGTTATTCAATTCAGGTATAACTAATTTATTTTAAGTGATTTGGCAAAATAAGAAGTTATTTTTCTATTACTAACTTAAAGTAATGTAACAGGAACAAACTTTTAATTAAAAAACCGGTCTAAAAGTCTAAACACACTAGAGGCATCTAGAATCAAATCTTTTATTTACCCATACATTTTGACGTTCAAATTATGTAATTGAAATCTATGAAAAAAATTCTTAATATAAAAAAAAAAAAAATTTACTAATATTAACATTACAATATTTACTTACTAATACTGTGAGCCGATATTTCAACACTGTTGCTATCGCAATAATCGCAAGATAAAAGAAAAAAATGTCAACAAATCACAGGAGATGTCCCGTAAGTGCCAGCTTAAACATAGTAAGAAATCGTGAAAGTCTAAAACAACGCCAAAAGTTAAATTTTTTTTTGCTATCGTTACTAACAGCCGCATATTCGCGTCTCAAAGCGGGAACAGGACAAATTCATTGCTTTTTCGCAAACAACTTCCAAGTATACTCGTTTTGTGAACAACGAAAATAGAACACACCCACGCGTTTCTTATATAGAATCTTCAAGGTTTTGGGCCTCAGTAGGGACCGAGGGTAAGTGTTTGTACAGACTTTTTGACCTAAATTAACTAAGCTTATCTGTTCGTTTATTCAGATAAGGTTTTGTCTAGCTGTCCTTACGTAGTTTTGAAAAAGTTAAGAGATAACAAAATAGAGACGACAGGCCGTGTCGACGGCGTGTTCGTGTTCCACGCGCGCCTCAAAGAGATGTCAGAAAAGCAGAGGGGCCTGCCAGGGCCACCGCTTGTTGGGTTGCGGGTTGTTCGAAAGAGATACCGCGGCCCCGGAACATAAAGGGTAACAGAAGGAAAATGGGTGGGTTTTAGTCCCGCTCCGCCCAAAGGGAAGTTATATATAACATAACATCACGTCTGTAATCCTCAAACGGTTGGGCAGAGGTGTACCTAGTACTACACCCATATTTGGCCAGTTATGTTTAATTTCCATGTTATAGGAGCGAACCTATTGTCATAACGAACTAATTCTTTAAAGGTTCAGTTAAACCCGAACAGAAAATCTGTAGATACTCTTAAGATAATATCTATCAATATATCGTGGTATTTGTTTATACAAGAGACTTCATGTTAATATCCACAAATATATTTATTTGATGCTATTTTAAGTCTTATTACCAACTCTTAAAATAACATTTCTCTCTCAAATGTATCCCTAAACCCTTAACTTAAGCCTCCTTTCACGAAAATGTCAAGAAGACGGCTTCCAAATTTTCTTCAGAATTTAAAAATTTATTTTCGTCGAAACTCGACCAGGTAACGTTCCCTGACAAATGACACTCGGTAACAACGACATGGACATGTGAGCAGTCAAAATGTTGGAGGAACCATTACTGCGACAAAATGATTTATTTAATAATTTATGTACACAGGAGAGAAACGCAAGGAATCACCATAACAAAATATAGAGTACAAAGGCACAGCTTACTTAAAAAAAAATCCAGCAGGCCTGCGAAAGGAGTTATGAAAAAAAGAAACGTTCTTCGTACATTCGTTCGTACGTTTTTTCCGTTCTGTGTACCTTTTTTTTTTTTGCTGTTGTGTTGTGTCTGTTTCGAATAAATATTTTTCTATTCTATTCTATTCTAAATATAGACAGTAGTGTGTGAGAACAGGAAGAGAATAGGATCTAAAATTTGAATTTCTAGGTATATACACCTCTATAAATACATAACACTAAAATATATCAACAGATATGCAAATACAATTTTATAAATATTCACAATTGAGAGGAAAGATAATGCTCTTTTATCTAATCTTAAAAATACCTTATATTTTTTTATATATTTTCTTGTAAAAAGTCTTTGTCTAATTGTAACTTTATGTTGGCGAGTCATGAGGGAGTTCCAAACGGTTTCCCTGGCTGCATAGAAAACTTTATCTGTATACTACTTGTAATTACGATCATTTGCCACTAGTTTGTTCAGAAAACTCGACCGTGCCACGCCGTGTTGTGTTTGGACTTGTCGAACAAGGAAAGCGGTGACCACGTATTTGTGCGACCATCGCCTACATTAAGAAAAAGGTTAATGGCTTTTAATTAAATAAAAAACCGTCACGAAATGATTATTGATGGGAGTTAAGTATTAGGTGCAAGCATGTTTGTGAAATCATTTTTTTAAGATTCAAATTACATTTTCGAGTCTTTTGGGGCTAAAACTCTAGGTTCTAAGTGCTCACAGCCTCTCAAAGGAAATCTTAAAACAACCTGGCCAGAATTCAATCCCGGGAACGCTGCCACTGTCCTGAGCACATTATCAACGAAACAACGTCGATGCCCTTTTAAATTAAATAAAAAGTTATTTTTTTATTTAATCTCATTTGTTATGTAGATTCTATAAGTGATACATGATCAAAGCTAAGCCGTAGCCATCACATCCTTACTAATATTATAAAAGCGAAAGTGAATTTGTTTGTTTGTTACGTCTTCACGCCTAAATGGCTAAACCGATTTCGACGAATATTGGTACAGAGATACTTGAGATTCCGGAGACGGACATAGGCTATTTTTAAAAGTGAGAAATGATGGTGAAAGAGAAAACTTAGCTTTGCTATTACAATAAATAAGGCGCAAAGGCAAAAACTACAGGAACTGTGTTACTCCGAATTTAACGCGAGCAAAACCGCGAGCAAAAGCTAGTGTTTTATATTTTGCACCAATATTTTGATATAACCTAGTCAATGTAATCTCTATTCAATATCGCAAGGACATGCTAGGTAAAACTGAACTTTAGCTAAAACTTGTAAATAGGTTTATGAATAAGCCACTAAAGCGGAGCCAACTGACGGATAAAGACATCTCATTAATTATGAAGGAGTAAATTTGAATGGACTTTCTATGTCCGGACTCAGCAGTTGAAGGCACCGTTTTGTTGGATTTTATATGTTCTCAAGCATTCATTTAATTGCAGAGGGGCCTGCCAGGACCGCCTGCCGGGGTTGCGGGTTTTTCGATAGAGATACCGCGGCCCCAGAACATAAAGGGCAAAAAAGGAACATGGGTGGTTTTAGTCATTATAATATCTCCCGCGCTGCTGGCTAATCTCCGCTGAAATTGGCCACCATGGCTGAAAACGGTCAGAAGAACTATATAATATAAACGAAATTTTCTGAACAGTGTGGTAAATGGGCCACAATAGTGTATTTACTTGAGTCAATTAGTAACAATAATCTAGTACGTAATACTTTTGTAGTTTATGTTCGTAAAGCACTAAAAACCATAATAAATGAACAAGTTGCATGTTCACATTGCACGTACGTGAGTTTTTACTATGGCTCTCATAAAATATCCCATAAGTAATGGTTTAGTTAACAGCTGGCCGTTAGTATCGATTCTTTCTGCTAATGACTGCATACCAAACTGTTTAACCACGTACTTATAACATACAAGCTGGCGCCCGCGGCTTTGCCCACGTGATGATCAAAAAAAATATCCTATGTGTTATTCTAAACTATAATCTACCTCTGTGCCAAATTTCATCAAGATCAGTTCAGCGGTTTTGACGTGAAAGACTAGCAAACATCCATACACACATCCATCCCTCCTCACACACATTCGCATTTTTAATATTAGTAGGAAAGTAGGATTGAACTTTTGTCTGAGTAATGATAGCCACTGTGGTCGAACTTCAGGTAATACCCAGGTCTGCCGATAGGTTATCTCCCATTACATATCGAGTTTCCTCCTTGACTCGCCTTAGCCTTTGATACCACTTAACTTTTCTTTCTTTCTCTTAAAATAATTAAATTGAGAATATCCAGTTCTTTGAGTGAAGTCCACAGCAACCACCAATACAAGTGTCGAGTCTAGGCCAACTGCAACCACCACCCCGTTGTGTGATCTACTGGCAGATTACTACCGGTTACCGTTTAAACATTTAAATTACAATAATAGGTATGAGAATGCACGCACTTCCAAAATACATTACTCATCAAAATTATTGAATGCATTACAAGAACTATGCAGTCATTGAGACAGTCGAGACTTTATTCTGTGCTATTTATTTGGTTGTTACATTTTCTCAGTTCCTGTTACTGTGACTACTATTCTCATAATTGATAACATAACTAGCGTTTCATACAAATCGGTCCAACCGTTTCGGAGGAGTTTGGTAACAAACACTGTGACACGAGAATTTTATAAATTACATAACAGTATTTATCACACGACTTCGTTCTTAGATGTCAAGAAAACTTTCTTGAAATCTTACATAAGCAAAAGTAAATTATAAAACTGTTTTGAAAGGAACCTACGTACAGAAGTACTAAATGCAGTTGCATTCTTTCTAAACCCTTAGTAAAGTGTTTTTAAGTAAGTACAATTTGGTTCGATTAGAATTGGCAAGAATATCTACTTATTGCAAATTTATCTCTTATCTTAGTGATCACTCAATTAAATAATTTTAATATCACCCCTTTTACATCACCCATTCAATAAAATAATTTTGCCAAGAGTTATAACAATAAAGTTGTAAAATATTGGATTTTACAATTTAAATTTACTGGGCCTTGTTCAGATTTTTTATACTAAATGGGTTTTTTTTGTTAGCTTAGAGTGGATTCTCTGGTGCATGCTGTGATATCCTGTAAAAGTCAAAGATTTACACCTGCAAGGTACTATTGTCTTCGATAGTTTATGTCGTCGTTTTTTTTTGTGATCTGTGTGCATTCTGTGTAGGAGATCCTAAATAAATAAATTGTTAATTGATACTACTTGAAAGAAAATCAGTAACACATATATTTAAGAGCTTTCTATTTTGAATCCTAAACATTTGTTTGAAACATATTATAAACTAGCTTTCGCCCGCGACTTCGTCCGCGTGGCATAGTTACTTTGGGCTAACGCTAACTTTAAACCGCGTGTCGTTCGAAAAAAAAAATGTTTTTCTCTCCCTTTTTCTTCCCTTTTTGCCCCCTTTTCTCTTTTCTTTTAGCCTATCTCCGTCTCCAGGGCCCCAACTATCTTTGTACTAAAATTCATCAAAACGGTTCAGCTATTCAGGCGTGAAGACGTAATAAACAAACTCACTTACGCTTTTATAATATTAGTAAGGAAACTGATTGAATACAATAGAAAGATGTATGGGGAATTCTATATGAATATTTGAGTTGAAATTGAAAGCTGTGCTCAGTGGTTTAACTCGCTGCGCGGTAAAAAAAAACATAAAATAACGATGTGAACCGATTCTGAGACCTACCGAATATACATACAAAATTTCATACAAATCGGTCCCGCCGTTTCGGAGGAGTATTGTAACAAACACAGCGATACGAGAATTTCATAATAATATATTAGATTTTAGATACCGATTTTTAGTATTCATACATTTAAATCAAAACACTAAATTTGTTAAATCAAGCACGTTTTCTGACCCTTTTGCTTATTTAATACCAACTACTTTTGGTTTTTGGAACAGAGTAAAAGACAATTGGATTAATGAAAAACCCATTTTTCGAACAAGATAAATTAATTTCTACCCATGTCCCATAACTTGACATGAAGGGTTGAAGGAGGTTGACAAACTGGACTAGCATTTTCTTTCTACCTTCCTACTATTTGTCTAACCCCGGATTAAATCGGATATATTCGAATGTAGGGTGAGCATAGATTAATTATTGGATTAATAGCGACAAAAGTTTTAATAGTGGCTGTATGGGATACCCCGAGGCAGTGTGATTGCAAGACTGTGCAGCAAAGGATCATGACATAGCACCGCTGTGTCCTCGTAGAGGCGATCGGCGGCGTTGATCTCTCGAGTCCGGCCCTGGTGCAGTCCGTGGTCCGGAGTGAGAGGGACTAGAAAGCGGTCACCTCCATCTGCGAAGCAGTTATGCTAGCGAAAGAGGTGGCCGGGCGTTTGAGGGAGAGAATTTCAAACCAACCTAGGTTTCGCGGGAGACGCACTGAGCGTAGAGCGTCGCGAGTCGACTCTCGGTTCAGTAGACGAAAGAGATGTCAGCAAAGCAAAGAGGACTGTCACGGCCACCGCCAGCCGGGGGTGCGGGTTGTTCGAAAGAGATACCGCGGCCCCGAAACATAAAGGGCAAAATAAGGAATACGGGGGGTTTTTGTCAGTAAAAGTCTGACATCCCCCCGCTCCGCCCAGAGTGGGAGAAGAAATTTAGTGTTTTCTCATCCGTAAAAAAGGAAGATGACATTGAGTTAACCTTTCCAAAAACCATTGCCAAATGAAGAAAGTCAAAGTATTTCAGAATTTAACAATTTCAATTTGTTTATATTATACTTGTATGTATATACTTGATTGACAAAGGCACCCTTGAAGCATTCAAGAGCTGGTTCACCGTCAATCATCCAATTTGAACCTCAATGAAAGCAACATTGTAGCCGTTGTGACGAGATATCTAAAAATAGTCTATTGTTCGTTCTCTAAGCTGAATGGAAAGGTACTAAAATAGTATACTACTGTTTACTTTTAATTTTCTTTCATTGGCGAGGACAGTGGAGCTTTTTATTGCTTACTTTTTACCGCTAGTTTAGTCGAGTAACTGAAACCTAATGATTTACTTAGTTAAATATATTTTTACTAGCTGGCGACCGCGGCTTCGCCCGCGTGATGATCAAAAAATGATACTCTATGTGTTATTCCAGAATATAATCTACCTCTGTGCCAAATTTCATCAAGATCCGTTTTGACGTGAAATCCATCCATCCTCACAAACATTCTCATTTGTAATGTTAGTATGATTTAGGGGGTTATTTGATGATTTCCAATGCAAAACGTTGATTAAATATGATTCGCAACGTTAAGAAATTAAGTCTGACAACCAGTCTTACCAAGTATCGCATTACCGAATACTAACTGGGATCTGGAGGTCGAGTAGGCAGACTCTTCAAGAAAATACTGATATCCAGCTGCATGCGGTTAAATTGAAAGCTTATCACAAATTAGTTGAGAAAAGGCTAAAGATGAGTGTTTACAAAGACTTACAACGGAATTGTCAACTTTTTTACAGTAACTTACTTCAATACTATGGATTATTAACGTTTCAACGAGACCTATGGAAGAGCGGCATTGTGTCTAGAATTTTTTTAGGGTGGGAAATCATCCAATTAGTATCCCCACTCTGGGCGGAACGGGGGAGAATGTCAGACTTTTGCTGACTAAAACCCAACCCCGATTTATTTAGACACATGTATTTTATTTGCATGAGTATTTTTATTTCGATTACTTTCATTTTAGAACATAATTCACGTCTCTTTAAGCGAATTCTAAAGCGATTCTCTTGAATATAAATCGAAATTTTAAATTATTTAACATACTTAATGTGGACCTTAGCATCTTAATGTAAAATCGATAGTTTGTATTTTGAAGCGAGCACATACATACGCTCAAGAAAATTATTGCAAAAGAAAGTTGAAATTACAAAAATAAACAAACAACTTCCAAAGTACACTGAAAAGACTTTCTAGTTGCGGTATAATGGTATCTCAGACAAATTCTTATTAAGGTTTCATTTTCCAATGCAACTAAGAGATTGTGATGCATATCGTCAGAAACATACATATATAAACAAATTAAGGAGTGCAAAATTGAGTGCATTTTTTATCAACTTATGCAGTAAATAAAAACAATCTAAATAAAATATTTAAAAAGTACTTCCAATGAAAAGAAGTCGCAAAAAGAAACATTTTTTTATCAACTTAGACAATAAATAAAAAAATAAAAAACTAAATATAATATTTAAAAAGTACTTCCAATGAAAAGAAGTCGCAAAAAGAAACATTTTTTTATCAACTTAGACAAAAAATAAAAAACTAAATATAATATTTAAAAAGTACTTCCAATAAAAAGAAGTCGCAAAAAGAAAAACAAGACCTTGGGTTTGATCCAGCGTAATGTCGATTGACTATCCGATTCTCTACCAAACACGCTATTAAAACACGAGAATCGGGATTGAAATAACTGACCGTATTGTGTAAACGACGTTAGACAATGCACGGCCTTCAAGCTACACCTCCTTGCCCGTCGGAGTGGGGAGCGTCAGGTTTTTTTTCGTTACGGAATTTCTGGTTTCGGTCCCCGCGCTCAAGGCCCGCGATAGAAACTATGCAATAGCTTAAAAAAATCGGGTCACAATCGTCGGAGAAATCGTCGATTTAAGAAACTCCGTCTTTTTTTAAAGTCGATTGAAAATGAACACCACCTTCATAGTACCTTATTGTTATCAGTGGTTTGCGGGTGTGGTTAAATGCGTGTGGGGTACAAAAATACCCACCTACCGAGTGGGGTAAATTTTACCACACGTAACCCTTCGGGAGTCGCAAGCGTGACTTTTATTGTGTTTGGCATTTTTTTCGCAATCGGGAGTTATTTTCAGGCATTCATTCTCTTGGCTACGTGACTCGAATGGATAATTTTAGCATATTTTTGGCTTCCGTTGGAATTAGGTATATTCTTACTATTTTCATGGGTTTGTAGGATGTGTTATTTTACAAATAAGTGGAATGAATGAATTTATTCGTAAAATAACAGACAAAAGACACACGCAACTTTTGTTATTATTTGACCTTTTGTGAAGTATAGTAACAATGACTTATTATCGGGCCTACGCTGTCCTCTCATACTTTAGTACTACTGCTGTAACAACAACATTCTATAAACCAATGATTTCATAACCATTTACCATTGGTTTCTTGCTGGTTCTTCTCCATAGGAAACAACCAACCCGTGCAACTTTTCGACGTTTTATAGTGCCCATGTAGGCCTATGAGAAATAAAACTATTTTGATTTTGACATGATTGTTATTGTTACAAATACTGTATTTACACAGTAAATGATTAATGAACTTCACGTCAAAATCGACGTGTTTACTTGTTATTCGAGTGAATTCATAAAATTAAGTACTATTGTTTATTTAATGTTATAGTGTAGATTAAAGTACGTTTTTGTTTTTTATATAAAAGGTTGTTGTTTTTATACTTACAGTTAGTACCTACCTATTATTTATATCTATGGAGTTCAGTTTTTATTATCAATGTTAATATAGTACAGTTTTTACATTTTTAAAATTATTGTAAATAAGTTAATTTTCAGAACGCTCTATCGCATTATTATTATTAGGTGTATACTTGTAATGATAGCTGTAAAGGAGATATTTAATGAATAAATAACAATTAAAAAACTTAACTTTTTGTAACATTAACTAGCATAATATGTGTGCACTATTAAGTGCATCCTTACCTATCCCTTCAGAAAACACAAGCGTGATGATATTTTTTTCTTGGTATATATA
Organism: Ochropleura plecta; assembly: GCA_905475445.1. Lineage (NCBI taxonomy): Eukaryota > Metazoa > Arthropoda > Insecta > Lepidoptera > Noctuidae > Ochropleura > Ochropleura plecta. The sequence goes on from FR997735.1 coordinate 4,477,472, forward strand.
CGATACGAGAAAAAATCTAGTGAAGAATGTGACTGCAACGTTTTTTTTTTATAATAAAAACATACTGCTTGCAAACTTTACTCGAACAAAAAACACTTACATATTCCATACTGCACAGCTCGACCCGTCAAACAAAAAAGAAATAATAAAACAATTTGTGTCACAATATTCCTTTCCTCATACAAAATACGAGTACTTCGTAAGTTCATGCAAAAGAATTTATCAAAGAATTCTTTTGCGTCCATAATATTATCATTTGCTTTGCTGGATCGCAAAATAATAAGTACAAAATAATAATATGGGTCGTACTGAAATATTTCAATATCCAATGGTTCGAAGGAACCTTTGAAACCCAGTTCTTGCCAACATGAAGACACATGAGAATGTATCAATCCAACTAATATTATAAATGCGAAAGTTTGTGTGTATGGACGTATGTTTGATCCTCTTTCACGAAAAAACTACTAAACGGATCTTGATGAAATTTGGCACAGCGGTAGAATATAGTCTGAAATACACATAGGATACTTTTTTATCACCACGCGGGCGAAGTGGCGGGCGCCAGCAAGTCTTATATCAAACTAACTCTCTTGGTGATAGAATATACAATATATCTTTTATGTGTTTCGTCGATGTGTTATTCTGATATGTAAGCTATTTTATTGTGAAGTTTCATCAAAATTCATTCAGTAGTTTTTGCGTGAAAAAGCAACATACATACATCCTCACAAACTTTCGCTTTGATAATATTAGTAGGATTGACATGACGTTTGCATTAATCGATGAGTTAGGCATTGTTATAACAAATTTAACACCAAAATTTTCCCACAAATTCAGTCTGTAGCTTTTTGTGAAATCATCGAATAACTTCCCCCGTTACGTTTGTACAAACGAACAAACTTGCGACATAAACGGTTTAATGGCGTAGACTTACAAGGTTGTTTTTTTTCACAACTCCAAGAGACGACGGATTTGAGTATATGGTTTTAATTTCAAATCCAAACCTTTACGCGTTTTTGATATAAAGGAGAGACAGACAGACGGACAAAAAAGTAATCCTATAAGGGTTCTGTTTTTTTACCTTTTGGGTTACGGATTCCTAAAAAAAGTAGCGCAAGAGCTATATTATACTTAAAGTCTACAACACACACGTGTTTGTACTAATTACACTGGTCTGTTGCAAGCATATAATATCTCTCGTTGCTCTTAAGACACAAATTCGTCTCAAAATACTTGTAAACCAATAAACATGAACTCAACACACAAGACACTTCATTTCACCACCTACCCTCATATCCGTTACGTTACCGTAAACTTTTCGCACCGGTATGTTGCGAACACACGCGTTCAAGTGTAAATCGACCTTAAGGCTTTGCATTTTGAAACTTTGCAACTATTTTGCGGTTTTGATTAATTAATAATTATAACTAAATCTAGCTAACGCCCGCGGCTTTTCCCGCGTGATAATAATAACAAAATAATCCTATGTGATATTCCAGACTATAATCTAAATATGTGCCAAAATTCATCAAGATCCGTTCAGTCGCTTTCATGTGCAGTAGCAAACATTCATACATCTATCCTTATAAACTTACGCATTCATAATAGGTATTATTATAGTAGGATTATATGACTCGAAGGTCGAGAACCTGAGTTAATTCCCAACAAAAAACAAGTGGTACTTACGCGGCCATCTTGTTATTTTTTGTCATACAACTTTTAGAGAAAATCTAAACTAGTAGTGCATTCTTAACAATGACCTAACAGAGCTATTATATGGGTTGCGGGTTGTTCGAAAGAGATACAGCCGCCCCGGAACAGAGAGGGCAAAATAAATAACATGTATGGGTTTTCGTCAGTACTAGTTTGAGACTACCTTTCACTTCATCCAACGAAAAAAGCATTTGATAATTTCCCATACGAATACACTAGGAAGTGGCGAAGGGTGGTCGTTTTGTGGGACTGTCTCTTGTAATTTGACGTTCAAAAAGTGCTGATTATTAGCCTAATTTGATTAATTGACTTTTGAATAAAAAAGCACTATACACAATAGACTAAAAACGAAGAAAACGTTATCTTTTTCTGAATAAGCCTCTTTGTAATTGTATTTAATTGAACTCAGTTTTACGCCTGCCACCTTTATAATTATGTCGTCATTAAAGACACATTCATCACTAAACCGTCAATTATCAGTAATTTATCTGACACACAATTAGTTCACGAATTATTGTATTAATTTCAATTTACAAAGACTTTTTTGGACTCGTTATGAAATAAAAGAGCATTCGCGTTAAAAAAATAACATCAAAGGAAAATAAATGAAATGATGCATAAAGAGAAGAGAGAGAGAAAAATGTGGAATTTTCTGGAGGTGAATGAAATAAGATGTTTTTTTTTTTAGAAAATAGTCAATATTTTTGTTACATTATTGAAATAAATAATTCACGAGTACAACTCGTAGAAGTCTTTTTTTTACCAGCGATGAATAACTAAAATTAGGTTTACAAAGTCTCTTTCTTTCGTAGAAGCAATTCGCAAAAGAACTAACAAATTCTTTTTTAAAACCAGATCTTCATTCAAACAACGACAAAAATTCTAAAAAAAATTAAACACGTTGATTAGAATGAACTCAAGAAAAACAGGGTTTAATTCTCAAAACATTTTTTTTCTATTTCTTGTATAGATTCTTTTTTAACGATTCTTTGTGAATGAGTGGACATTGTTACCCTTGTCGATTCTTAGACGCTTGTTAACTTTTTATCTTATTTTACGTTTTGTAAAGTAAGCAATGACTTATTGTAGGGCCTACGCTGTTCTCTCAAACATAATAACGCTGTAATTACAACATTGTAAAACCAAATGATTTTAAAAGAGTAACCATGGAGTTTCCTGTCGGTTCTTCTCCATAGGAAACGACCAACCCAAACCGTGCAACTCAACTGGGCGTTCTATAAGTGCCCATGCATGCCTATGCGAAAAAAAAACTTTTTGATTGTAGGTATATAAGACGTTAGTAAAATTACAACATGCTTGGATATATATTTTCCTTTAATAATAATAAATAATTAATATATTCCTTTTTTTGGTATGTCGTGCTCCTTGAGTTATGAGTCGAGCTACTTGATAACTGACAAATGCGTGCACTGACTGGACAGGTCTACTCAATCTGTGCGGTGCTTTCTTAAAAAGACCATTTCAGACACTAATCTGCATAATTCTTATGTATGTTGACCAAGATTTTTGTCTGGACCTTAAAAGAAAGTTGTTTCGACTCAGAGGTCGAAACAACCTCTGAGTTTGTTTCGACTGTTTCTTCTCAGAGTAGTCAGGTACGAAACACCGGCCTCATCTAGTTTTTAAAAAAAGACGTGTAAAAGTGTTTGCGAAAACCTACTTGCAAAACAAACATCATTTACACATCAACAGTCTCTGCCCTTATCTTAATTTATTTGAGGATGGCGCAGCATGTGTTCTTCTTGCATATTACTCGTTCTCTCATCAGACGTTTTCTTTTTTGCTATATCATAATATCACACAGTCCAACTATCGTTCCTTGAATCTTCCTTTAGTCTTAAAGCCATCCATATTTATACTCCAAACTTTCCTCACGACATTTTCCTCATTCCTCCGCATCACTTGTCCGGCAGCACGGTTGGCGCAGTGGCGATTGACTGCTGCGCTGCGTGTCGCGGGTTCGATTCTCGCACGGAACAAATATTTGTATGGCCTACAAATTGTTGTCTCGGGTCTGGCTGTTTGTGTATAATGTGTGTTTAAATGTTTGTGAACGCACCCACGATACAGGAGTCATTTTCTAGTGTGCAATGTTTTTTTAAATAAAAAAAACACCAAATAACCAATTACCACACAACTTTTCAGTCACCAGCGCTACTTTCAAATTTCCTCTTAGGTATTAATATTCTATTTTATCCACTCGCGTAATAGACGTTTTCCCTTTCCATTCTAATATCAGCATAATAATGTGCTTCGCATTCATCTTGTTTGTGGTCCAACATCCATAGAAGACTACAGCTGCAACCATTGTTGTATTAATCATTTCCTTAACTTTAAGTATAGTGCGGGGGTTGCAAAGATTTCCCGTGACCTGCCATTTTACTAATTCAGTGTTAATTACATGTCTAACACTAACACTCTGGTGTATTTTGCCATAGCTTTGCAAGAGTGAACCGAGATACCGAATTTTCACTTCTAAGTGAAACATAGACTGCTACAAATACGGGTTGAGATAACTTAACCCTTTAACGTCATCCCTTAATTACTATGGAGGTCTGATAACATTGATGGAACCTGTGGCAGTACAGGTTAGTTTGCAAGGACTACTCAAATTTTTGAATAAAGATTTAAAAATAATGGAAGGGCTTGGTCTTGTCTTACGTTGTATGCCATGTATTGCTGAAACGATGAACTAAAATATAGTCTTAAAGTATTTTATTTTCTTTAAATATACCTATTTCCTCTTAGCTTCTAAATTACTTGGGTTATAATGTCTAATTGACGAAAATCTTATGCAACGAGTATACCTTTACCTGCAATATGTTGGAAACAGGGTAGAATTCAACCGCGGTCGATCCACGTCCGCCAGTCGCAAACAAACAAAATTATAGATTATCAATATGGATCGATAGTTGATCGTTCAAGAAGCAGCTGATTGTCAAACTCGGGTCATTCAAAAATTATTACAAATCGTTTTACATTATATAGGAAACAAACGTGATTTTTGTTTATGATGAGGCGTGGATTGAGCTGCTGTAAGCTCTCATATCTTCACATTGTGATGTTTTACAGCAAGGTAGTCCACCTTATCGCAAAATCAAACTATCTTAAAGTCTATATAATTATCTTAAAGCCTATTTTAAATTGTTTCTTTTGTCATTTACAAAAATAACCCAGTGCTAGTGCTTCATCTAAGATACGCTAAGCTAAAAGCAGCTGAATAAAGAAACTAGAAGGTAAACACCTTGCCGCGGATATACGTGTCTTCTCTAATAATGGTATTTTTTTTTTTATTAAACTAGTATAGACAATCACATGACTACGACAGAAAAAAAAACCTTCTTCAGTAATAATTCTAAACATTAGATAATTATGTACATTTAAGTACTGTGATATGACGCCTTTTCAAATAATATAAATATTGGTTACAATCAGATATACATTAAGGTAACGTTTCTTTCTGAAAGATCAAATTATTTTAACGCTGTTATCTGACATTCTGACAAAAAAACTGACTGATAAATCATTGTAATGTATAAAATATAAAAACCAGTGTATGTTTTACCGTTATTTGTTACAAAACGGCGTTTACCGTTTAATAGTCGCTGATCTCAAAGGACGCAGACTTTTAACATTACGCTGTCCTTACGTAAGCTATACTTATCCAAACTGCTGTTTAACATACTCACATAACTTCAAACCGACAACAATAACACGGAACCACAGATTAAAAAACGAGCTGCTTAATTTAACACTCGTTATTTTAAATAACTAATAACACGTTATTATTGCTTCGAATTCTTTTTTCAATTCCTTTTGAATGCACTTGAGTGACAGTTCGGAAAGGCGCGAAAGCGTAGAGATGTGCTTCGTTTCTTTTTTCGGATTTTTTGTGGTTTTGATACCGAGTTGCATACAGCCAGGGCTTTCGTATTTTGTTTATTTTTGTGTCTGTTTACTTGAGAGGTGGGAGCGCGCGGCCCGGCTGCCGACTGCCGGCGAAGTAACCGCTCGTGCTTAGGGTTGCGCGCGCATTCCGTAGTGAAATGCGTCGATTTTATACCGTAGGTGTAATTTAAAGCGTTTGGTACGATTTAATTAATCGTCCATAGGGATTGAACGGCGAATTAAGTTGATATTATGGGTACTACGGGAATCGATTTGGTTTTATTATGATGTCCGCATAGTGGAGTTATTAATTTTGGTTTGGGTATGACACTTTATAATCTTGCGCGGATCATAAACAAATATGTTTATACCTCTTGGTTGATATCTAAACTATGATCTAAGTTTAAAATAATAAAGTTCAATCTTTATTAAACGCTTCAACGATCACAGAGATCGGTTCAAATGAAAACTCAATATATCACTGAATTTCGATGTTATCATACCTGCCAGTAACGTAAATGGCTCGGGAAAGACAGATCGTAACAACTTGATTTTGCCGCATAAGTTGATTTCTATAAGGCCATGAAAATGAAAATTGGGTCAAAATGATACTTGCGAAAAGTTCCTGTTCTATTTTTGGATATTATTGTTTTTTTTGTAATACCTTAAGCTACACGTTAAAAGCTGTTTTTACTAACTAATAGAAACACAAAGTTATCTAAAAAAACAACTTTGAGGTTTGACAACCCTACCTGTCAAACAAGTGACGTAAGTGAAAAATTCATTAATGAGTTTATACAACGGTTAAAAGCGTCGGTTGTGATAAACTTCCTAGTAATATTATGCTTTTACCGCATTCCATTATATATTACTAGCTTTTGCCCGCGGCTTCGGTCGCGTTTAATTCTAACACAGTTCCCCTTTCCTGATTTGCAGGTAGCTGCTACCTGTAGTTTTTGCCCTTGCGCCTTATTTATTGTGCGCCTAGTAATAAATAAGTGTGACTTGCCACCTTAATAACTATCTTGTTTCATTATATTGTGTACAACCTCCTTAAACTGTACACTGCTACTATATAATATGAGACGTTACGTACCAACAGGAAAGTAACATGTATTTATTGCGTACGAGATTGTATAAATTACCAAAATATTTTGTTTATCATGCAGGATGTGTCTTCACGTTTATTCATAGGTGTCAATTTATCAAGAAACATGGGCCATCGTCTACCTAACCTTTTCCCAACTGAGTTTGGGTGTGCTTTCTGTCTTGCCGGATTCAACTGAAGATCAGTATTTTATATCGTCTGCCTATCTGACCTCCACAACCCGGATGACAACTGGGTAAAAAGACACTACTTGGTAAAACTGGTTGTCAGACTTTCGAGGCACTGACTGCCTTTACGACTGTCAAAGATCTATAAATGACAAAATGAAATGTATATTTTTTTTTTTATAAAACACTAGCTTTTTTGTGGTTTAGATGACAATCAATTTAAGCAACCAATTGCTATGCTATCGCACTATAATCACCGGTAAAAAATAGATATAAAATTTCTTTGCTCACACAAAAAAAACTCTTTCGAACAAACAGCACCGTGGCAAGCAGTGACCTCAAATGACCGTCCACGCGCGCGTCGTCCACACGGCCTGTTTTCACTGGATGGATGGACGATGATCTACCCATTGCTCACCGTCCACAGACTGATGTCTGCGGTGGCCGATAATCGTCTGGCGGCACCCGACGCCCGGAATTTCTCCAGCGGCAGCTGGGACTGTATATTTAAAGTAATTTTCTAAATTTCATTTCTTTTTGTAGTGCAAGTTAATGGTGACTTTGTTTAGAAAATTGTTATAATGCATATAAAAGCAACCGCCGCCGAAAGGTCTGTGTTCTGTGGCTAGCTTTTATATAAAAGTTCACTCAAACTTTCAGGTCTAAGATAAGCATAAGCTTCCAGCAAAAAGATTGAAGTTTTCTAGTAACTTCTTTGTCTAGAACCTTTTAAATCTAGCAAGAGTTTAAACTATCCATAAATAAATTTTAATATTATGTTACTGTTTTTTTTTTGTAATATATTTATAATTAAATTTTATTTGTAAATAGTATCTGTATATATACATACATGACGGGCCTGTTGGTCTAGTGGTTAGTGGCCCTGACTGCTGAGCCAGAGGTCGTGGGTTCGATTCCCACCCAGGACAAACTTTGTGTGATGAGCATGATTGTTTGTTCTGTGTCTGGGTGTGATTTATCTATAATATGTATGTATTTATAAATTATACATATAAGTATGTATATCAGTTGTCTGGTTACCATAACACAAGCTCCGCTTAGCTTGGGATCAGATAGCCGTGTGTGAGTTGTCCCAAGATATTTATATTTAAGATATACATATATATGTGTTTTATTTTTATATAAGATTTGAACCATTTTTTTTGGGGTGGGAAATTATCAAATAACTTCCCCCGCTCTGGGCGGAGCGAGAGGGATGTTCCTTCTATTGCCCTTTACGTTCCGGGGCCGCGGTATCTCTTTCGAACAACCCGCAACCCCGGAGATTTTAACCCTATCACAATGTTACAACATTGACTAGGTTAACATTAAGTCAGCCTATGTACCACTATATTGTACATGAAGTTTAAATAAATATTATTAATTATTTTGTCTTTACACAATTTAACGTATTACCACGGATAATGGAAGTTCATCGCTTATCACACTTATGCCGTGAGTAATAAGATTGAAAGCTGGTCAACCGCCATTTCCACCGCTATAATACTGACGCAAAATTCTCTAAAATAAGCCAGAATAAAGGCCAAAAATGAATAATAATAAATTAAACTCGTACCATGATTACTTTCATTACAAAAGACAGCTAAATAATGTCGACCCTCATTTATATTTTGTTTAATAAATGAATACAGAGATAAGGTCTGTTTGGAAAGTATCTGACGAAGAAACATTCATTAACGGTTTTTTTTAAAGTAAATTTACAGTGTTAGTAATGGGATGTCTTCCGTAAATATCCATTATCATCAGAAGAACTGTATCATTGAATCATACCTCAATCATGGCGCTTGCAACACCGTCAAAATATCGGAAACTCAACATAATAGATAATCAGGAAGATATTCCGTAAATGACAGTTGCTTGCAACTACGGTTCTTTCACAAGTTATTATGCCTTGTGACTGGGACTGTAGCTTCATCATTTTCTTTTTGACAATCACAAATACCTGTAACGGGCTTATTGAAATAAATGCTTCGAGTTTAATTTTGATTCTTAAGCAATAATTCAAAAGCGGGAGTTAATTCGTAACATTAAATCCAAAAGGCTTGGCTCCTCATTTTAACAGTAATTTTAAAGTCCATTTAAACCATCCATTGAAACTGAATCCGTGTAAACAATGATAACACTTTACCCAATCTAAGAATCAAACCTGTTCTCGAGCCTGTGGACGGTGAGCAATGGGTAGCTCACCGTCCGTCCGTCTATTGATGACAGGCCGTATCGACGGCGCGTTAGTATTCCAAGCGAGCCGCAAAGAGATTGGCATCTCTTTGCGGCTTGCTTGGGACCTCTCCCTCTCCCTGGCCACCGCCTGCCGGGGTTGTGGGTGGTCCGAAAGAGATACCACGGCCCCGGAACATAAAGGGCAATAGAAGGAGCATGGGTAGGATTTAGTCAGCACAAGTCTGACACTCCCCCTGCTCCGCCCAGAGCGAGGGAAGGTATTTGATGATATCCCATTCTCAAAACAAAGCCCTCTTGTTCAGCAGTCGTACTTGGGGACCACGAACGACGATTTCGTTTTGAGTTTAATTATTCAAAAAGCAAATAAATTCAATTCAAGTGACATGTGTATTTTACTTTCTGTTTGTTTACATTTTCATAAACAATTTTTGTAACGGACTATACGAATACGAACCCTGATGACCTCAGAAATTAATGATATTCGCTTCGTTAGAATTAATTTATATTCATCTTAAAATGACATGTTAAGAGCTGCCGCTTAGACCTGCTTTTAAAATGTAATTAAAAGACTTATTTTTACTATAGTTTTATTCATTTACAAATAGGAAAAATGAAGTTTAACGAACTGTAATGGCTTTTGGAGGGGAACAAAGACATGTAATAATAAAGCCGGAGTGATTGTGATACGAAACGGAATCATATAGTTTAAAAAATATTTCTTTTTATTTTAAGGCGGCTCCCCGACCAAAACGCCGCGCAAGCCAGTTTTTGTGCAATTTTCTAGAGCTATCTACTTGTTATTATACAAAAATCTGACGACAGAATTAAATTAATAATAATTATTATAATTTGTATCTGCTGTCAGAGTTTGTTTCTGTATCATTATTATTAAAAATAATGATAATTATTATGTTTGATTTCATTTCTTAACATACTAAGTTATTTCAAAATCTTTAATTGAAGAATCTTGCTTAACATTTAAAATAGATTTATGTATAGTCAAACGAATTAACTATCTGTCTTACAAAAATGCTGTTCGGTAACTTACTTACTGTAATCAGTATTTTATTAAAACAATATTAAATTCTAAACAAAATAAAATAATAATAATATTTTGAATAGTTTTTATCACTTACCTGTATACCATTACTTATAATAATGATGTATGAATGATGCCTCGGATGATAACTATTGATTGTTCACTCCGTAATACATACCTGAAATAATAAAAGATTTTTTTAATAATTTATTAAATTCAAAAACAAAGCACTTAAATCAATTACACCGATTCAGGCACATTTGAATTTCAAAAATAAAAAGAAGAAGTTACAGACCCATTCGCAAGGCAGAATGACTTGTGGACAATATTTTACACGATCATGGTAACATTTTATGTCGAGATGTAGTTATTCATAATTTAAGAAACATTTATAACTAGCCTCTTTGATTTGGATATTTGATTTTAAACCTACTTTAACACTTAGAAAACACCTTACTGTTTTCTTTATTATAATTAGCAATCAAATAAAAATTAAAAACTTAATAATCTTCCTGCCACAAGGGCAGAAAGATTATTAAGTTTTTAATTTTCATAGTTGACAAAACGTTTTCATTCTTCTTACGTATAAGGCTACGCGCTTGCTACGACGCAGCTCTTGTCACTGCTACGCCTGCTACGTGCTACGACGCGTAGCAGGTAATCAAACCGCCCGATCACATAGTTTCATTGGCTTAATATCCATTCCTTACATAATTATTGAAGTATCTTTCATGCTTTTGTGTTAATTGCAAGAAAAATACATATTTTTACCAGTGAATTAATTATTGTTTAATTATTTGTGTTTTTTTAATGCCTAACGTTTAAATATTTTGCGTAAAAAGAGATTAGATATTTTTAAATTATTTGTATACATTTTGACATTATTAACCCGTTATCAACACATTAAATGCATTGTTAATCAAGGTTTTAAAGCAAACATTTTAGTTGTTACAAAGATTCATACATTTTAGATGACTAAAATTTATCAAAGCGTTGTAAATATATCCCAATAAAAGCCATCAGCAGCTTTTATTGATTTCTCTTTAAAATCGTGTCGACATTAGCAATCCATTCAATGTCAGTTGTTACTAAATCATATCATACTAAACATACACACTAATCCATATCAGCGCCCTCTATGTATGCAAGTCAAATCAAATACATTTCCTCAAGAGACATACATCGCAACTTGTTATTCTCAATTAAATTCTGTTCTAAGTCTGGTTTTCCTCGAGCAAGCAACCGCTACCGCCATCTACCAGGTGGTGAACAAAACATGTAGCCTTTGCTTTTCAGTAAGCTTCATTGAAATGTGGTTCTCTGTGCTCACTATAGATGGCGCTGGCACAAAATTTGTTACAAAAAAAAGGTGAATGAAAGGCTATTAGATAGAATTGTTGTGTTTATTAAATAATGTTTTTTGAGTTGAATTTTTGTATTGAATTTTTCTGAAGAATAAATATTTCGGTTTGACAGTTTTATTCTAATACCAGCTGGCTTCCGCGGCTTCGCCCGCGTGATATTAAAAAAAAGTATCCTATGTGTTATTACAGACTATAAGCTACCTCTGTTCCAAATTTCATCAAGATGCATTGAGCGACATCCTCACAAACATTCCCATTTATAATATTACTAGCTTTTGCCCGCGGGTTCGCTCGCATTAAATTCGGGGTAACACAGCTCCCCGTTCCTGATTTGCCCTGCCTGTAGCCTGCTTGTGACCTTACTACCTGTAGTTTTTGCCCTTGCGCCTTATTGATTGTAATAGCAAAGCTAAGTTTCCCTTTTCTTCCCTCTTTCTCCCTCATTTCCCACTTAAAAAAAAATGCCTATGTCCGTTTCCAGGGTCGCAGCTATGTCTGTACCAACATTCATCAAAATCGGCTTAGCCATTAAGGCGTGAAGACGTAACAAACAAACTCACTTTCGCTTTTATAATAATAGTTAGGGTGAGGATTTAATTAGGATAAAACAATGCTAAAGCTGTTTGAGTTTTTCGCATACAGAGTAGGCAAGAAAACGATATAAGTTAAGGAAAAGAGATATAATTAAGGCAGAGAGGGATTTCAAGTAAACTTTTCGTCAATTATTTTAAAACTCACATCATGTTGCTAATTACGTTAACCCTTTTTACCCAAGTAGGCGTCAGTTCCTTTCGAAACTCAATTGTACGTGAACTTAATTGCCTAAAGAACGTTTTTATACGCAAGAACGTTTTTGCCGCAAGGTCGTTTTTGCCGGAAGAATGTTTTTGCCGCCAGGACTTTTTTGCCGCAAGAACGTTTTTGCCCCTATTTGTATTAATTATCTGAATGGAAAACTTGGATTTTTGTTTGTTCAAGTGCGCTCCTATTTTTAACCGACTTCAAAAAAGGAGGAGGTTCTCAATTCGACTGTATGTTTTTTTTTTTTTTTTTTGTGTTTGTTACCTCATAACTCTGGTCTGGGTGAACAGATTTTGATGATTCTTTTTTTATTCGAAAGCTGGTGGTTGTCGTTTGGTCCCATAAAAAAAATATCAAGATCCGGCCAGTAGTTTTTGAGTTATCTTTAATAATGCGTATTAGATTGACTTCGTCTACGTTGATGATATAATTTTAGAGGTTGTCGAAGACAAATGAACAAAAAACGCTATGCACTATGATTTGGAAGGTCATCGCAATTTTTTGAGGTGATTGTATTTTAATTTGGTGATAGATCTTCAGTGATATACAACGGAACTCTTCAATAAATGACCGCAAATCTGCCGTGATTGCTGCAATCACATGTATAAGTATGGGTTTCGCCAGGGTAGGCAGGCGAGTGGGAGCAGGGTGCCCGTACCCCCTCCCCTCCCCTCACCCAGTCATTAAGAAACATAATCAATCATTAGATCAAGTATCAGCTGTATCCCCTAGGCGATGATGCATATGATTTCTGAATTGGTTTTAAACTAAAGCATAATTTAGATAGTATTAAATACTATAGCGTGATGTGGAACTAAGGCACTTGTCTCACCGGCAACGATTAACGAGTAACGAGTAGAGCTAGAACTAGAAACGAGTTAGCGAGACGTGGGGAGCAAGTGCGTAGTTCCGATATTTGTGTAGCTCGGCTATAAGCGAGTGTGCGAGTGAGGCGGGCGATTACTCGCATCACTCGCTCGCGGCAGTCAAGCGTACAGTCAGTCTTGCGGCCTCATACGCGACCAAATGACATGACCACTGGTTGCTCTCTCGGCGTGATTTCTAATCGTTTGGCGAGTATCGCCGAGTGAGTGTTATCTTTCATAGCTCTTGTCGCTCAGCGACAAACTAGTGAAGCGAGTGCTCGCCGGCAGTGTGAACAGTCAGCGATCAACTGTTTGTATATGCATCTCTTTTATTCACACGGAAAGTATTCTATTGTACGTTTCTTGAGCGAGAAAATAGCCGATAGTTAGTCGTTTTCTCGTCGTTGGTGAGACAACTGCCTAAAGCTTGTATTTAAGACGGGACCTACGCACTAAAAAGCTAAAAATAACCGTGTTTGCGAATTATATCCTAATACTATAACTAAAAATGCTGAAATAAAAAAACTTTTTTGCAAAAAATAAAACCGACTTCCAAAAAAAAAAGTGGAAAATAACTTTATTTCCGGAAGTCGGTGGCAAAAAAGTCAACGAAACCAACAAAAGCCACCGACTTCCGGAAATAAAGTTATTTTCCACTTTTTTTTTGGAAGTCGGTTTTATTTTTTGTGTTTTCAAATATTTGGAAAACCTCTTCAGTAATAATGAATAAATTACTGCAGAGGTCTTTAAATTTGTGGTTCAATAAGAACTTCTAGAACTATTTTGTGTAAAAAAAATAGAGTGATTGAACAGAGTAAGAAATGTCCAGTTTTTGTTGTGTATGTAGCAATGAATAAAGTTAGTAAAAAAAAAATAACACGCATAAGTAAGGGTATAGATTTTTATGACGCTGCGCTGGTAATCACGCTGGTATCTTAAATCATAGACATTTAAAAAAATACATTTCTCCACATAGAAATTATTCCTGTATCGTGGGTGCGTTTACAAACATTTAAACTCACATACAAAAACAGCCAGACACGAACAACTATCTGTAGGCCATACAAATATTTGTTCGTAACACGCAGCGCAGCAGTCGATCGCTCAGCCACTGCGCCAACCGTGTCGTCAATGTAAATTTGATTTGTCATAATGTTGTTAAAATTCATTTTCGCTTATTTTCGTTGGATCCCAGTTTTTGATCCCACTTTAATATTTTTGGCGTTGGATCCCACAAAACATTATTATATATTTCCGTTGAATCCCAAATTTGAAAAATACTAAAAAAATACGTTTTATTGCCACTGAATCCCAAAAACTATTTCCGTTGGATCCCAGATGTTTAAAAACATCTGAATGCGGGTACATCCAACAACAAAATCACAATAATATTTTAAGGCGAAATTTTGTATGTATGTTTGTTATTCCAACACGCTCAAACTTCTAGACTGATTTGGATGAAATTTGGGTATGTGGATAGGTTATGTTAGAATAACGGGTGCCTGCCGTTTTTCCGAAAAGATTTGGACAACATTTCATAACCCAAACAAATTATAGGAACCGGGAACTAGGTTTGGTTAGGTTAAAACTGTGACCTCCTACGCACGAGCTGAGCGAGCGGAGCGAGCGGTGCCGCGGCAGCGGCCGGCGGGCGAGTGCCACAAACGACTTGCATTTATAGAAAAAAGAGATTGTTTTTAGTTGTTTACCCGGAACTGAACTATTTAGATTAGGATAATTACTTATTTACAAAAAAAAGGTTAGGTTAAAACTGTGACCTGTGTGCCAGAAACGGCCACATTATATAAAAAAAATATGGAAAAATTATGACGGCAGTATTTTTTTTTTTGAGCTTAGAGGCGCTTGTTTTGAAGGCGTTCATAATTTATTTATTTATAAACATCACAAATAAACCTGATCATTTTTAACTCATGCCAGTCTAGTACTATTTGGAGTACATCATTTGTCTCATTTATTCCCCAGTGGCAACAATCCTAAAAAATCCAAAATACACACACGGTGTTTTTGAAATATTTAATAAAAGTAATTTATCACTTTTGTTCTGAAATGTACACATGTTGTCATAAAATGGGATTCAATGGTAATATCAAATGGGACCCATCGTTAATACCTAAAAATTGGGATCAAAAACTGGGATCCAACGAAAATAAATCTTCATTTTTTGTGGGATTTTTTCATTAAAAATTCTAGTAACAGTCCGAAGTTTATTGGCATGATACTACCAACTTACAATCTTTTCGAACTTCAGGTCATGTTGGATTGCAGTGAACACCTGCGCCTGCGCACACACTTGTGCACTATAATAAGCATCGCGCCCACGGCTTATCTCCGCTAAGATAGGCCGCCATGACAAAAACAATCCAGAAGACTAATTATTACAGAAATTGGTATAAAACAGGTACGCTATAGCAACATATCAACAACATCGTGTTATTGTAACATAGAATTAGTAATACGTATTGTAAGATATCTTTGCAACCATTTGGTGTACAATCAAGATTATTTTATACAAATATTATAGCACAAAAAAACGTTAGTATAAAATTGTTTCCAAAAACAAAAAAAAAAACACAAAATAGCAAACACTACTATAAACATATATATATATAAACAATACTATAATTTCAGTCGAAACAAATTACTTACGCTTCTGCCTGAAACTGTAAGGGTCAAAACTGAAAACCCTTTTACTTTTTAACAAGAGTAGACCGTATTTAAGCCTTAAATTACTAAAAAAAAACCTTTTTTCAACCCTAAACTGGAAGCGTTTTAAAGCCTTAAGGCAAATGCCGCTAATAAATTCGACCCTGAAATACTCACGACTCAATTCCCTAAGCTCGCATACATTACAAAATTTCATTTCTGTGTATTAATTTCGTTTTCATCTTAACCCTAGGGGGCTAATAAAATTAATGAAACGCATATTTTTGAATGTACGGTCCGCTACGACAATCGTTTGATATATAATCCACACGTGCCTAACTAGTTTTCCCACTAATACAATAAAAGCGAAAGATTGATTTTGTGTGTTTGTTACTCTTTCACGCTTAAAAAGCTTAAAGGATTTGGATAAAATAAAGTTTTTTTTTTAAAAAAAAACGTCCTGTACATTCTCCCACGATACGTTTACAAACATTCAAACTCACATACACAAACAACCAGACCCGAAAAAACTACCTGTAGGTCACACAATTATTTGTTTCGTGCGGGGATAGAACCCGCGATACGCAGCGCAACAGTCGACCGCTCAACCACTGTGCCAACCAAACTTTACTGACAGTTGACTGAAAGTTTTATATAATACGTAACCAGCCTGGTAAAAATGAAAAAGGTTTTGTTCAACAGTTTTATTGCTGACCGTCTCATATGGTCCAAGGCTGAGAATGTGAAGGTCGAGATTCTAATATCAGTCGTAAAAACCGTCTACAAGTTAATGTTGGAATATTCCGTATTATTAAGGACATCATGACATCATGCATTTCTTTGAAAGCTAAGCGGGTATGTGTTTGCGGGTTGTTAGAAAGAGCTACCGCGGCCCCGGAACATAAAGGGCAGTTTTGTTTTGTTTTTTTTTTTTATTTAAAAAAAAAAACGTTGCCCTACACTAGGAATTTCTCCTGTATCGTGGGTGCGTTTACAAACATTTAAATTCACATACACACACTGCCAGACCCGGAACAATTATCTGCAGGAAATACAAATAATTGTTCCGTGCGAGAATCGAAGCCGCGACACACAGAGCAGCAGTCGATCGCTCAGCCACTGCGTCCACCGTGCTGTCAAGCAGTAGAAGGAATATGGGTGGGTTTTAGTCAGTACAAGTCCGACACTCCCCCCGCTCCGCCTAGAGCGGGGAAAGTTATCTGATGATATCCCACCCCAAAAAAAAGCGGGTATGTGTGTTAAGATTTAGTTAATATTGTTTACAGTATTCAATCCTTACTTCCTTACTATATACTATAATATTATAAAAGCGAAAGTGAGTTTGTTTGTTTGTTTGTTTGTTTGTTACCTCTTCACGCTTTAATGGCTAAACCGATTTTAATGAATTTTGGTACAGAGATAGTTGGGAACCAGGAGACGGACATAGGCTAATTTTTATTTAAAAAAAGTGGGATGTGAGGGAGAACGAGGGAAGAAAAGGGAAAACTTAACGTTGCTATTACAAATCAATCAGGCGCAAGAGCAAAAACTGCAGGTCTGCTTGGTGTGTTATATCGAATTTAACGCGAGCGAAGCCGCGGGCGAAAGCTAGTTTTACATAAACTTCACGCCTGTAAGCCCCAATGGGTTAGGTAGAGGTGTAGCTAATAGCACACAGTTCGCCAGTTATGGCTCAGGGAAATATCCAAACATAGTGTCTGCTACTCCGCAATTCATGATGGAAAAACCAAAAAACACTTTGCCCGAACCGGAAATCAAATTCAGGACCTCATACTCAGCAGTCACTTGCGACCACTTGACCAATGCAAATTATTGTGAAGTTTCATCAAAATTTATTTAGTCGTTTTTGCGTGATAAAGCAACAAACATACATACTTACATACATCCTCACTTACTTTCGCTTTTATATAATACTAGCTTTTGCCCGCGGCTTCGCTCGCGTTAAATTCGGGGTAACACAGTTCCCCTTTCGCCTTATTGATTTGTAATAGCAACGCTAAGTTTTCCCTTTTTTTCTCTCTTTCTCCCTCACATCCTAGCCTATGCCCGTCTCCTGGTTCCCAACTATCTCTGTACCAAAATTCATCAAAATCGGTTTAGCCATTAAAGCGTGAAAAGGTAACAAACAAACAAACGAACTCACTTTCACTTTTATAATATTAGTAAGGATATATAAATGCCCTATAGGTACGTCCCAAAATCACTACAGTATCTTGTTTATTTCTTGTTTATTAATCCAATACTATGCTAGAGACACAGATGTCTACCTACCTCCTACCTACAAAGTGGTACTGGGCAAACAACCAATCATAACTTTGCTACCCTACCAGTGAGAAATCACACGCTCTAGTTCGCTCGATTACCTCTTATAGCTTTCGCGGAATTATACCTGCTGTGTTAGAACTTAGGTAAGCATGAATCGGGGGGGGGGGGACAGGCAGGTCTGGTAAAGATAGAAAGAACTTAGATAAGCATGAATCGGGGGGGACAGGTAACTCTGGTAAAGATAGAAAGAAAAAATATTTACTAGTCAAAATGACAACGTGAACACTAAATGACAGAACAAAATACACTGAACATGCAAGGTTAGACGGTTGGCGCAGTGGCTAAGCGTTTGACTGTTGCGCTACGTGTCGCAAGTTCGATCCCCGCACGGAACAAATATTTGTATGACCTATAGGTAGTTGTTCCAAGTCTGGCTGTTTGTGTATGTGAGTTTAAGTGTTTGTAAACGCACCAACAATACAGGAGAAATACCAATGAGGGGTAAAAAAAACATCGCATATAAGCTTGCACGCCGTTACTGTGAGAAATTGGGCACTACTCAGCAAGATGCTGTGCTATGGGAGCCCACAACACAGCGCTCTTAGCTCGGCAGCAACCAGTTACATGGAACTAAAACATAATTGTCGAAATGTAGGTGTAGTACCTATGTATTAACAGATACCTACACCTCTGCCAACCCTTCTAGCATCACAACCGTGATGTTACTATTGCTTCTATCATTGCATTAACAAGAACCAAAATCACATCAGACATGCAAAACAAGCCAGTGCTTCCAAACCAGTTCGCTACACAACCGCATAGTTTGTACTATGGTGCATATAGGTACAACGAATCTACGATGGTCGGTCTGTCTAATCCGATCATGCAAATGGGCCTTGATCTCTGACCCGCTCGACGCCTCTTCAACAGAACACTGAGAAGACACACGTTATAGAAGGTCAAACATGGAAAATTGGGGCAAAACGCAAAATATAAGTTATTTGAGACAAATGGTTTGCAATGACAAGTATTTTCCAATTATGCGTAAGAAAATGGCGTCTGTAATTTGCAAAGTGGGAGCAAGTGCCAACAGCTTATTGAGGGTGTTTGCCGAAGGGCTTGATGGGCCTACCATGGGTAGTTTTATTAAGGCTGAGTATGGCCACACTATTTATTTTTTCTTTAAGTACTAACTTAGGTTTTAATGATAATTTTTTATTTATTTATTTATTAAAACTTCATGCACAAGTAACAAAACATTGTACAAAGGCGGACTTAATGCCTTGGGCATTTTCTACCAGTCAACCTTAGGGTGATGCAGAGACAAAGACATAGTAGGTGCAATGTGACAAGAAATATCAATTTTATTAATAATAAATACATATATACATACATAGAAAATATACAAAAGTAAAGAGAGGTAAAAACTACTAAATATGATGAAAAAAAAAGACAACTTTTTAATTCTGAGATGAGTCTGCCAACTTCTTACGTAAGTGTTCGCGAGCTTTTACCTTAAATGTAAACCTACTGGTAGCCGTCCTGATATTCAGAGGGAGCGCATTCCACAGGAAAACCGCCTGGACAAAGAAGGAATATTTAAGGAAACCAGAGCGATGAGTAGGACATCGTAGAAGACGATTATTGGAGGACCGAAGGTGCTTGCTGTGCGCAGCGCATAAATATTTAAAATGAGAAGTAAGATAAGAAGGAGATGTGGGTTTATCGAGCAGAGAAAACAAGGTGGTCAAAGCCCTCAGCGCTCGTCGCTGTCTGATAGGTAACCATTTCAAAAGCGACCGATGTGCAGATACATGGTCATACTTACGAAGATTGAAAACGAATCGAATGCAGTTATTTAGAAGTCGGTCAAGTTTGTTGAGGAGATCTGCATTCAGGTCATAGTAACACACATCACCATAGTCAATTATGGGGAATATAAGTGACTGAACCAGCATTGCCTTAATGTGACAAGGGAGAATATTTTTTAAACGATAAAGCGAACGCAACGTTCCGGTGACCTTTTTGCTCACAATCGCGACCTGCTTACGCCAGTCTAAACAAGTGTCAACGTGCAAACCTAAATCCTTGACGTCAGAGCTAAACGGGATGACTGTGCCATCAAAACTAACCGGCGGCACCGTTGACCCGTTCAGCCTTCGTAGACTATAGGGGCTCCCTATAATGATAGCCTGACACTTAGTTGGGTTAACCGCTACTCCAAACCGATTAGACCAATTTTTCACCACGTTTAAATCCCGGTTTAGCTCCTCAATCGCATCGGATAAGTTGTCAACACCCGCCTGACAGTAAAGCTGTAAGTCGTCAGCGTAAAGATGATACGCACACTGAAGCTCAGAAGTTATAAGATCGATAAAAATAGAGAACAATAGTGGAGATAATATACCGCCTTGAGGGACGCCAGTTACAAGGTTACACCAGCTGGAAGAAGAGTCTCCCACAAGAACCGACTGCTGACGCCCCCGAAGATAGGAAGAGAACCAATCCAAAACCTCGGGAGAGACCATGAGATAGGAGAGTATGGATAAGAGGACTTCGTGACTGACGGTATTGAAGGCGTTGGAGAAATCTATCAATACTAAAACGGAAACTTTTGTGTCTTCCATTCCCCGCCTTATATCATCAGTTACTTTAAGGAGAGCGGAAACGGTACTATGCCCAGGCCTGAAACCAGATTGGAATGGACTAATGAGGGAGTTATGGTGGATAAAGTAGGAGAATTGTTTATGGACACAGGCCTCAAGTACTTTAGATAGAAAAGGAAGGATGGAAATTGGTCGAAAGTGACAGGGAAGAGTGGGATTAGGAATTTTTGGTAGTGGTCGAACATGGGCTTTCCGCCATATTGACGGGAAAACACCGGAGTAAAGGGAGAAGTTAACCACATGGGAAATTGCAGGAAGGAGCTGATCAAGAGCCGTCACGATCATGTGGCGACTGATATCATCACAGCCCACGGCTTTGGATTTAATGGACAGGATAATTTTCTTGATCTCTTCCGGGTCGACTGGGGTGAAGGCAAAGGGGCTGATATTGGGTCGCGTCAGACTAGCAAGGTAATTAATGGTATGACATTTGGTTAGACTATCAAGAATAGGAACAGTGGAGAAATGTCGATTTAGATCGTCCAAACCAAATGTCTTAGGAAGGTCTGAATGCCGCGATTTGCCGATACCTAGAGTTCCAAGGAATTTCCAGATATCAGCAGAAGAAGCAGATGTGATATTATCGAGAATGTGGCGGCGTTTAGCGTTGCGTATCATCTGATTACAACGATTGCGAGCAGTTTTGAAGCGGGTCCAATTATCTTCCGACCGATCCTTTTTAAATTTCCGGAACGCGCGATCCCTTCTCCGCATTGCCATCCGAACTCCCACATTCATCCAAGGCGCAGGCGGACGCTTCAGCTTGACTTTCCTGATAGGAGCATGGGTGTCATACAACTCGATTACTGCGGAATTAAAAATAGTAACTTTGTCATCAACTGAAGAGGCTTCTTGCAGGGGTGTCCAATCAATATTAGAAGCATCTAGTCTAAGTTGGTCAGCATTCATCTTGGCAAAGGCACGCCTGTACTGGAAAATAGGTTTAGGTTTAGGAGGTTTCAGGACATAAGAAAGGAAAATAAGGTCATGATGGGAAAAGCCAGGTGCAACATGTTGACCATGTGCGGAGACAAGGGAAGGATTAGAAGTAAGGATTAGATCGAGCCAAGTGTCATCACCGACAACGTTATGATGCGTTGGTTGTAAAGGCAACACATGCAGACTAGCTGACTCGACCAGATCCAAGAATTTACGGGATCGAGGGGAGTTATGGGCAAGGAGATTGGTATTAAAATCCCCCATGACGATGTGATGTGCATACTCTGAACCTAATGATTCTAGAACCGATTCGAATTCGATGAAGTAATCAACGGAGGGGGGACAATATACAACTCCAATAACGGCTTTAGCTCCCTTGACACAAACCTCAAGAAAAAGAAACTCAGACGTATTGGAGGAAGAAGTAGCGAGAATTTTAAAAGGAATATCAGATCGTAGGTAAATTGCTACACCACCTCCTCTCTTGCCAATCCGATCATTCCGTATAAGAACAAAACCTGGGAGAGAGTAAGTGGTGGAAAGAAGTTCAGGTTTTAGCCAGGTTTCTGAAATCAGAACGGCGTGTACGTTGTTATTAGCAAAAGTATCATACAATTCATTATAATGACTTGGAACACTCTGGGCATTGATATGACAGACATTAAACAGCTTGTCAAGGTTTTGATTAAAACTTTGGCGTAAAAGATCACCAAGGGTGTCTGTCATGGAACAAAAACTATCATCATCAGAAGTGGCAGCAGATTCATTGGCAGAGAAAAAAGATTCATCATCAAAAAAAGTTGTCATAAATACATACAAAAATAAAAATAAAATAAGGATAAAAAAAAATACTAAAAATAATTGTATAAAAAGCACACGAAACTAATACGGCGTTTGCTTCTCTGCACCACCCGCCAGCTCACATCATCACTATAAAGAAAGTGTCACAACAAAAAACAAAATAAAACAACAGTGAAAACTGAAATAAAATAAAGAACGCTAAATCAAAACAGAAGGAAGGACAAAATAATAAGTAAGGTAAAAAAAAAAAAAAAGAATGTTCATTATAATAACGGTAATCGGAACGTGCCTACAACATTAACTATTCGTACGCGTATCCGATCTTGGAAAACGTCATTGAATACAATGTTAAAATTGACAAGTGTCAAGTGTGACAATTTATGACAAAACTTTTGGCATGAGAAATAATTTATAATAATTACGAACTTATTGAGGGTAAACAAACTATGTACATGAGATTTGCCTAAAAACTATGACCGAGGAAAAATCCAAAGACTAATTTAACAACAGTGATTCGAGAAAGCGAAAACCAAAGTTCAAACTATGTAAAAGATAACAATTTTTAAGGTAAGTAAGTGAATCTAACGCAACTTTTAAAACAGTAAATTTATGTATAGGCTAATAATAGAATATTGTCACCATATTTAACGATTATTATTTTTCAGGCTATCTCCGGCAGTTTGAACCCTGGGATACCGCACCAACAGAGGACTAAGTTCTTCGACGGTCGTGACTTTGTGTTTGCTTCCATCAGGGGCCTTAATAATGATAACACCGTCCTGCGTCCAACACGACCGCATTGAGAAGTGAAGCCGCGCCTTGCCAAAGATTGATTGTCGGGTTTTTGTCAAGAATTCCTTAACAGAGATTTTTGAACCCTTCAGCCCAGTCTTTGCTCTCCAGACCGCAGACCTGTCATCATAGCTCGAGAACTTGACCAGGATGGGCCGATGGTGATCTTTATTGGCTACGCCAAGTCTGTGGCAGACCTTTATGGAAGATGAAGTGAAAGTATTAAGAGCCAACTGCTTATTGATCACCTCTAAGATGACTGCACTACTGACTTCGCCACTAACCTCTGCTATGCCCTGAAAGATCAGTGCTTTTCTCCGGTTCCTGGTATCCAACCCATCAATTTGTGCAGCACACTCACTGATCTGCTTTCGGAGCAGACTCAGCATGCTGAAGATTAGTTCCCTGAAGGAGCGAAACTCTTCAGCTACCCTTGCCACGGTGTCTTTAGCGGGTCCAGCACTCTGAATCTGCGCCTCCAGTTGGTTCATCTTCCGGATAAAGTTATCTTCCAGACTCTTCTGTGCCGAAATGATCTCTTCAAATTGAGACATTGTTCCCAGTGTTTATTGCTTCCAGTGACAGTGAAAAAAAACCAATGTAGAATGATGAGCTGGCAGGTGGTGTAAATTTATGGCTAGAGTCACATAAACTTACTGCAAATGTGAGTGCCCACTGTATAGACCTTGAATAGTGCTAATCCGAGGAAATTAAATGAGGAAACTGTGATTTAATATTTAAAATTTAAGATCAATATAAGAGAAACTTCTGTCTTTTATTTACACCTACCCACATATATACTACCACATATAGACTTATATAGTGATAATATAATCACTATATAAGTCTTTAAACTGACATGGTTACTAATATTATAATTAACACTTGAAACGGGATATTTAAATATCGGAAACTCGATATAAATAACAAACATGGTGCCGTTTCAGGTGTTAATTATAATATAATCACTAACACAATGTGGGCCAATGTAGTCTGTGAATAAAAGGATTGACCATTTTAGTAGACACGTACCTAAATCAAAATTATAAGCGTAATTGACTAGGAGCTTCTGGAATAAAAACAGTCACTCGTGTCGATCTTCAAGTTAAAGTGCGCTACCTTTGGAAAACCACTCATTAAGCATGCATCTCGTCTGTCAATTGTATCAAATCAAAAGCATTAATTTCAAGTAGGTCATGTTACTTTTAAACTGTCGATATAATGATAATAATAAAACTAAAGGTACAGTCCCAGTCACAAGGCATAATAACTGTGAAAATACTGTAGTTGCCGATTCCAAAGCATAGATCTCTATAGAGAAGAATGGGCAAGAAACTCCATGGACACTGTTTTAAATCTTAATGTTGTTACAAACCTTGGTTACATCATTCACGTTGAGATTATGTGAGAACGATATTACAAGTCGTGCAAATTAAAGTATTCATAGGAAAGACAACAAAAAAATACAATTAAAAAATTCTAATAATGATTAAGCCGTGGAAACTGAAAGATGTCCAGTCACAACTGACAGCATTTTTGACAGTCGTTTCAGATAATCAGTGGGCCAAAAGTCTGACAACCACTCTTAGGGCCTTATCATACTAGCGGATTGCGAGCGTCTTCAAAGCGAAGCGGGCGCGCAGCGAATGCGTCGCGAACACGCCGCGACTGTTCAGCGAAGACGTCGCGGACGTGCGGCAAATTCGCAACGTTTTCGTCGCGTGTTTGTAGCAAGTTAACGACGCACAGTACACTCAGTAACAAAATGGATTCTGACGAGGAGACACTGCTGTTGGCTTTGTTACTTCGAAGACGCCGGAGACGAAAACGGAAGCATCGACGAATTTGGGAAGATACATTATCAATTAATCGAATGGAAGAGAGCGACTACTTTGTGTTGTTTTGCAAACGAATAAAACATAATCCAAAACAATTTCGTTCCTACCTGCGAATGTCAAGAACTACATTTTATGAATTGTTGCATCGAATACAAGCTGATATAAGACATAAAGACACACATTTGAGATTATCAGTGTCATCTGAAGAAAGGCTCGTAATTACTATAAGGTATGTTTTTAACATTAAATACACAGGAGATAATTAATTATACTTCTTTAATATTATTAATCGGTTAATCATTAGCTACCTACAAATTATCAACATAACAGTGGCTTTACAGTGGCGATTAAATTATTTCTCATTATAAGGAGGTACCTAACCAGGATTTTGGAAATTATTACTATTCTGAAAATAAATCACTATAAATTGTATCTTCAGCATTACTGTTCTCGTCATAAACACTTGATGAAGAATTAATTGGTTGCAATGTATTATTTCGGGGTGGCTCTGGACTTGTAAAATATCCTGAATAGTTGGGAGGATAGCTATTAGACATATGCTTGTATTTTTTCAAAACTCCCATGTTCTCCATTTTGGCATCCATTTTATAGTCTGGATGAATTGATTTTAAATCTTCAACCAGAGACAACGCAAAGTTATATTCCGGTTCACTTTCACCACTTCTCTCTTTATTCATCCTCTCGTCCATCCTTTTCATTAACTTTGTAATCATTTTATCCTCGGCAGCATCAGATTCTTTCTTCTTTTTTTTAACATTTTCTGTATAATCATCGCTTATGTTTATTGTATTCTCATCATCTGAAATTGCTGGTGGCGGGGTTTTCGAAGGACGAGTCCGCGTAGTAGTATTCAAAAATGATAGCAAAGGTGAATACAGATATTCTTTAGATGTAGATGCACCGGAGCCACTCCTGATTTTTTTATTCCTATCTTTGACGTAGGCGTCGCGGATTCCTTTCCATCTTTTTTGTAGTTTAACAACTGTAACAGTAAAGAAATATTGCAGGTATTTGGCAACTGGGTGCTCTTTAATGGACCTACATTTTTCATTTAGAAGAGGATTTTCAACAGTACAAAAAATAGTTCGGGAGACCTGTCAAGCTATTATTAAAAACTTATTTTATATTTGTATGCCACCCAAGCAAACAGAAGACTGGGAAAACATTAGTAAAGGCTTTCTAGAAAATGCTGATTTTCCTAACTGCATAGGTGCAGTGGACGGCAAACATATTAGGATGATACAGCCGTGTCATAGCGGCTCACTATATTTTAACTATAAAAAGTATTTCTCGATGAATTTGCTAGCCGTCTGTGACTCCAACTACAAGTATATATTTGTTGATATCGGTTCCTATGGAAAAAGTTCAGATTCAACTATATTTGATAGAAGCCAATTGAGAAGTGATATAGAAGAAAATCGTTTAAATATTCCACAACCGAAACAAATAATAAACAATGAAATAGCGTTGCCTTTTACTTTTATTGGCGACGAAGCATTTCCATTGTCAAACTACATGCAACGACCATATGCCGGCAACTATTTAACGCCTACAAAAAGAATATATAATTATAGATTAAGCCGAGCACGAAGATATATAGAGTGCACTTTTGGAATCATGACTAATAAATGGCGTATTTTTCATCGACCATTAAACGTTGGAATAGACTTTGGCGAAGAAATAGTTAAAACTTGTTGTATATTGCATAATTTTGTACGATCCAAAGTTAAGGTTATAAGACGTCGTAAGAAAGTACCACAAGTATTTGGACTTTATGACAACCCACACGTTAATGGAAATGTTTGTAGACTTTCGGGTAATGCGATAAGAGATAAATTTGCCGACTATTTTGTTTCAAATGAAGGGGCATTGCCATGGCAGCATAAGTACATATAAACATTATTGTGTTTTTCTTACCTGCTTCATTTTTTTCATTGACTGTTTTTTCTGTAAAACCTTGAATAAATAAATTGCAAATCTCTTCCCATGCCTTTTTTTTTAAATTACGATCACTAAATTCTCTACTTTTTTGATCCCATATTACGTAACGACTTTGAATTTCACTTATAAACAACTCTGTATCAATATCTGAATCTCCCAATGATGCCATGATGGTGCATACGTCCTTTTACATTCGTGTCTCGTTACTGACTGAAGAGTGAGGCGGGGCGGACGGGCGGGCGTTTGTACGAGATAGTACAAAATGGCGTCCACGCTGCTATTCGCGGCGAATTCGTTGCGCGTCCGCAAAGAATTCGCTGCGCATGCGCGGCGTGTTCGTTGCGCGCCCGTAACGTATTCGTTGCGCGCCCGTTCCGCTTTGAAGACGCTCGCAATCCGCTAGTATGATAAGGCCCTTACCAAGGGTACCGCATTACCAAGTACTGACTGCGTTTTGGAGGTCAGATAAGGAGTCGCATCAAGTGAAATACTGGTATTCAGCTGCATAGGTTTCCACTGGAAGGCGACCCAAACATAGTCAAGAGAAACGCTAGACAGTTGGTGATGATGACAACTTTCACGCAAACTCAAACACTATGTAGAAGTTCTGATTGCGTTTCATATCATTAGTAAAATGACAAATCGCCAGAGGCTAAGCGTTGCCATATAACGTGGCAACGCGGTCAGTCTATAGCGACTTTGCCAACTGACAGCGTTGAGGACGAATTTTTTTGTATATTTAAAAGTTAGTTTCTTAGTTTATTTTTATGTTAGGTTATTTAAGTTAGTTTCATTTTAAGTAATTAAATCATCAAAAAGTGTGTTTTAATGCATCGTAAGAAAATTCAACAGTAAAACTTCTGCCATTACTTCTCAATGTTTCTAGAAACACACACCACTCACGAAGCAAGGATGTCTTCTCACTATATGCACACGTCATAACTAAATAGGTATATGTACTACTATATGTTTCATGCGATATTTGTTTGTTTTCTTTGTTAGATCTGATAGAAGTCAGTTTTACTGTTTTCGTCGAGTGAAGAACAGCGTTTTTAAACCGGCTTGATCATCAGCACTATATGCTTGACCGTAAGTTTGTTGCAGTGGTGAGCTGGCTGCTACTTGGGCATTCGATGCCCTAGTAGCACGCCTCTGGTCCCTTATTTAGTTTTATTTATTTGTCAGATCAGTAAAATGTTAGAACAGAAATACTTTGGTCAATTTATAACATGTCAAAGCTTATAACTATAATAATCAATCATCGTATACATACACGATAACAATGCACATTTTATTATGATGATGCATAGTTTTAATACAACAATGGCACTGATTTTAATTTCAACTGTTGTTTGTACTGACTGATAGGATTTGCTTTTATTCATATATAGATAAACCTCTGGGACCTTTCTGGGATAATAGGCGTATTGACAAGGTTCATGACCTCAAGTTCTCTACCCAGCTCGATGTCAAATCAAAACTTATTTGTCAACTTTATTCAAACCTAAAATACTCCTAAAAATATACGTTTAAGATGCGACGCAGAAATATTCGTAAATAATCATATATTTTCCTAGAATCGAGACTTCTTTGACGACAAACATGATTACTCGGAAGCAAAGAAACCGAATGTTATAGTTCAGATTAAAAAAAATACATACATAGACTAAATTACTACCACCAATCTTATAAACGTTTTCTAATTAACAGTTTTTCTGTATCCTTACATATAGTATAGATAACGGCTTTATTTTCTTTATTCCCCAAAGTAGATTACATTCACATTTAGCCAGTCATGTTCAAGTCTCAGTGTTTTTGCATCAACTGAACACAAATCTAGACCGAGTTTGCTACTATGAAGCTCCTGATGATAACCATGGACCATTTACCTGAACTCGAGATCTTACTCCAGGTCTTTTCCATCACCGCAGGAGATGCTCTGGATGTCAGAAGCCTTGAGACGACTCCCGGCTACCGCAGACGCGGGCCTGTGGACGGTGAGCAATAAGTAGCTCACTATCCATAAAGTGACAACAGGCCCCGTTTTCAGCGTGTTCGTGTTCCACGCGCGTCTCAATGAGATGTGAGCAAATCAGAAGCGCCCGTCAGAGCGTCTACCTCGGGCCTGTGGACGGTGAACAATGGGTAGCTCATTGTCCGTCCGTCTATTGACGACAGGCCGTGTCGACGGCGCGTTAGTGTCCCTCGCGCGCCTCAAAGAGATGTCAGCAAAGCCGAGGGGCTTGCCAGAGCCTCCGCCTGCCGGGGTTGCGTGTTGTTCGAAAGAGATACCGCGGCCCCGGAACGTAAAGGGCAATAGAAGGAACATGGGTGGGTTTTAGTCAGTAAAAGTCTGACACTCCCCCCGCTCCGCCCAGAGCGGGGAAAGTTATTTGATGATTTCCCACCCCCGTCTACCTGCCGGTTTAGTCAGTACAAGTAAAAACAGAAAGAGTCATTTAATAATTTCCCATCCGAAAATTTTGCTTAATAGCAGCGCTACCACACACTAGACCAACAAAGCAGACGCTTCTCCATAAATTCCCATTCAATATTTAATTAACCACTTAAATCCAAGGTTGTTCCTTCCATAACGTCCGTCATTAATATTTTTATGGCGTTTAATAAAACCATCATATAAACACCATATTTCACGTTTATATGATTTTGTTATAAGATATTATATGCCTATAGATGAACAAGGACATTTTATTATACGGGGATTAATGAAAGTGATGTAATCAAAACTCGAGGTCAGGAAAATTCATTTTTTTAAAACACTTGGTTTCGTAGGAGCGTTTACAAATATTTAAATTCACATACACAAACAGCCAGACCCGAAACAACTACCTGTAGGTCATACAAATATTTTTTCCGTACGGGGATCGAATCCGCGACACGCAGCGCAGCAGTCGATAGCTCACTGCGCCAACCGTGCCGTCAAAATAAATGTTCGCATAGTATGACAACTATAAAATGAAGCCACAGTCCCAGCCACAAAGCATAAAAACTGTCCGGGGTTGCGGTTTGTTCGAAAGAGATACCGCGGCCCCGGAACGCAAAGGGCAATAGAAGGAACATGGATGGGTTTTAGTCAGTAAAAGTCTGATACTTCCCCCGCTCCGCCCAGAGCGGGGGAAGTTATTTGATGATTTCCCACGCCAAAAAAAAGGCATAATAACTGTGGAAGTACTGCAGTTGCCGTTAAAGGGTAGGTCTCTAGGGAGACGAATGGGCAAGAAGCTCCATGGACACTTTTCTAAATCAGAATATTGTTACAAAACCTCGGTTGCATCACTCATGTTGTATGTTCCGTGGATAGATATTACATTTAAATCATCCAAACAGTTTAATAAACAATTATTTATACACAGTAACAAATTCATCTGATGTTGTAGAAGATAGGTATACCGAAATTAACGTACGCACTTAAACAAACCGGCACACTTACACAAAGCCGGCGGTCACAGAAAGTAATAAATAAGCCTCCATATAAAATCAATCGGCAAAAATCGTGAGAAGCAAAGATGGCCGCTAGCATATCAATAAAAAATAATAATTTACAAGCAAATACCGGCTGAGGTAATCACCCGGCAAATAAGAAACGGTTTCAAATGATACGGATGGGACGGTTGGCATATAAACCTCATTTCTTAGAAAGTGAGTTATTTGGGATCATTTTTGGGTATATACTGAAGTGAAAAGGATATTCCCCAGATATATCGCTCGTTTATACAAGATATGAGTCGCTTACGGACTTGATGGAGGCTTGAAAAAGTATTAGGTCAAGGACTTCTGGAAACTTCTATGTAAATGCGGGGTAACGAAAACTTGAGCACGTATTCTAGAATGTTCTTCAAGTATCTCGACTTGAAGTAAAATTATAGAGAGAGTTTTTCAATATTAATAAAAATAGCGGAGTTATTTGAAATGCGGGAGAGTTCGAATGAGATATCGCGGCCCTGAAACACAAAGAGCCAAAGGAGGAACATGGATAGCTTTTAGGCAGTTCAAGTCTGATACTTCATCGAGTCATAAATATGCTGATTTGATGATCACTATTACAAAAAAAAAACAGAGAAGATATACACAATTTAAGGGTAAAGATTGACACGTCTGCGTTTTTTCTTAAATTAAAACATCTTGGAAACGAGTCCAATTGTCTGACTGGTTTCTCGGTCAATTTTCAATATTTTTTTTTGATAGTTATGTTTTTTGGAAGTCGTTTTTTTGCAAAAAAGCGAAATATAGATAAAACAATCACTCTAATCAAAATCAAAAGTAATTTATTCATATTAGGCTGATAATCAACACTTGGAATGTCAAATTACAAGAGACAGTCCCACAAAACGCCCCGCCCTTCGCCACTACCAAATATTTTAGCTGGGGAGAAAAAGTAACGGAACAAAACAAAGCATATCCATGCCAAAACAGACGCGGAAAATGACTATTAACGCGATATAGTAATTTACTTCTAATATCCTATCATTAAAAGACATTCTGTCGTACAGTTATGTCTTAGCTTCCCGCTAATAACTTTACTTTGAAACCGTCGTAAACTTTACTTACAACACGCTATAAAATCAACGTAGCTTTATGGTTAATCCATTTTCCAATAGTTATAAAGTCGACCGTCCACTGCTACGCAAGATAAATAAATAAAATATTTAATACCAGAAAGAAACTTGTACATTACCACTTACATACTAATAATATCTTGTATAATTATCGTTTATTTTTTTTACATATTTCCTATTTAAAAAAAATCTTCTATATTTAATAACCTTTTAAATTTTATCATAACTCAATTTAGTAAGTAGTATAATGAACTCTGGTACCCAAGATAAGATTAAACTTGTGTATATACGTACATGAAAAAGTCCTAGTTTAGGTCAACGTCGTTGAAAGAAACCTTTTTTTAGTCGTAGTTTCAGTGGGGTGGCGCCTTTATAGGCAGTTTAATTACTATTTTAGTCTCAGTAACTTAGATTGAAAGGCTACACTGAGACTGGAACGATTAAACTCTGTTTCAATATTATTTTAGGCTAATTCTCTTGAACTTGGCTAAAAGTGCTTACAGCTTTGCTCGAATTTTGGCAATAAAATCGTTTTACCTGCCAAAATCGAGTACTATGTGTAAGAAGATGAGTTGAAAAGCATTTTTATTTTCAGTCGCCACTCAAACAATTCTCTTTTTGGGCCAACCTTGTACATATAACGATCCCCAAATGACTCCATCGTGAACCCTTAAAATATTCAACCCTATCCGTTTTAGATAAATTTTTAAAGGCAAATGTATCGGATCAAAGGGAAATGAATTTGCATACATTAATATTTTATAAATTTTTTAGTTCTTGTTTGTAAAATCTTAGATGGGTGGGCGATGTGAAATGAAACTTCTATCAGAATTTGAGGAACTGTTTAATAAATTAATGATTTCTTTATTTCAAAAGATGGCAGAGGCCTGAAAGTTTGTTTCTCCCGACATCCTTTTCCGCTTTTAGAGCCTTTTCTCAACTGTGTTAGGGTTGGCTTCGAGTCTAACCGGATGCAGCTGTATACCAGTAATTTACATGGCACGACTGGCTATCTGACCTCCACCACCCAGTTAGTACTGGGTAATACGATACTTCTTGGAATATGGGTGGGTTTTGGTCAGTACAAATCTGGCACTCTCCCCCGCTCCGCCCAGAGCGAGGGAAGTTATTTGATGATTTCCCATCCGCAAAAAAGACCAAGAAGTACAGTCAGCAAAAGAAATAAGTTACCAGGCTCGTTCATTATTTAAAATAAATATAATTTGAGTTGAAGTCGTCCATCGGTTCCTAAGAAAAAATCAACCGTAGGTACCTGACGAGCCTGGTTAGAACCGTTGTAAAACAGTACAATAAGTATATTTCATACTTATTGTACTGTTTTACAATATTGCAAATTCCATGGTCATCTTTGGGATGGCTCAGCCAAAAACCAATAAGCCACACTCATCTTTACGCACAGCTAAGAGCCTCATTGGTACATACCAAACTTCAAGACTACTAAATATAAAATAGATAGGTCTAATAGTTTATATTTAAAAACACCCTTTTGTATGAGTATAAGTTTTAATTACGCTGGCAATCTTATTCTAATTTCAAATTGATTGACATAAATGAATGTTATTATAATTTGAACGTGTTGTATTTAGTGCCAGACATTTCAAAACCACTTTGTGTACGCAAAGAGATCTTATACCGACTATTTCGCGAAAGCACAATAGTTTGAAGATTTAAATGACGTCAGTGCAACTCACAATACATTGTCATGCAAACAAAAATTGCAGCTCAATTATAAACCAGGGGGAAAGTCAAATTTACCTTTTTAGATTTGTTTATATATTTTTTTAAGAATAATAACTAAAGTTAACTAACGTATAAATAAACTGAAATATATAAAATCATTCTTATCGCTGTCAGTTGGTAATGTCCACAAAAGAGTGGCTGCGTTACCACGTTGTATGGCAACGCTTAGCCTCTGAACAAAATAAAACCCAGCCGTTGGGTCATAGAAAGTATCAACTAAACTAAACTAACTATGTTTGTAAACGCACCCACGACACAGAAGAAATTGTTTTGTTTTCTTTTTTAAACCTTGCCCCACACTAAGAATTTCTCCTGTATCGTTGGTGCATTTACAAACAATTAAACTCACATACACAAACAGCCAGACCTAGAACGACTATCTGTAGGCCATACAAATATTTGATCCGTGCGGGGATTGAACCCGCGACACGCAGCGCAGCAGTCGATAGCTCAGCCATTGCGCCAACCGTGTCGTCAAATATCCTTTAAAAGGCTGTGAGCACAGACCACACAGTCCCAAAACTTCAACCCCAACTTAGTTAATGTACACAATTAGTTACAGATGAAGCTAATATTAAAACAAAAAACCGGCCAAGAGCGTGTCGGGCCACGCTCAGTGTAGGGTTCCGTAGTTTCCCATCCGTCATAATAAGTGTTCCCAGTTATGAGTTTAAAGGTGGAGGAGGAAATTATTTTGTACAACTTTTTGTCTTTTTTTGTACAAAAACTGTTGTGTCAATCAAGTTCAAAATGATTTTCCTAGAAAGTCCTTATAAAGTTCTACTTTTCAGATTTTTTTCATATTTTCTAAACTTATGGTTCAAAAGTTAGAGGGGGGGGGACACATTGTTTTTTACTTTTGGAGCGATTATTTCCGAAACTATAGACATTATCAAAAAATGATTTTAGTAAACCCCTATTCATTTTTAAATACCTTTCCAACAATATATCACACGTTAGGGTTGAAATTAAAAAAAAAATCACTTCCCACTTTACATATAGGGTGGCTACCCTAATAAAACATTTTTTTCCAATTTTTATTTTACCACTTTGTCGGCGTGATGATATACATATTGGTACCAAATTTCAGCTTTCTAGTGCTAACGGTCACAGAAATTAAGCGAGGACGGACGGACGGACGGACGGACAGACAGACATGGCGAAACTATAAGGGTTCCTAGTTGACTACGGAACCCTAAAAAGGTTCCAAGTGATAGCTTTCATGTTCATACGACATTCGCAAATCCACACGTAGAAGTCACTCATAAATACGGATATTACGACGTCTCCAATACTAGGACGGATATAACGTGTAATCCGGCTGAAACCCGAATATCTGGTTCAATTTCGAATACTTTTACACGTCCCAAAGATTTTATTCAGATTTTATCTTGGAGGGCTTAGCAGTAGTATTAATCAATCAATCAAATCATTTATTTCAATTAGACCATTACAGGCACTTTTGAATGTCAAGAAACAAAATGAATCTACAGTCCCGGTCACAAGGCATAATAACTTGTGAAAGTACTGTAGTTGCCCATTCCAAAGCGTTGATCTCTATGGAGAAGAATGGGCAAGAAACTCCATGGACACTCTTTTAAATTATAATATTTTTACAAAATCGTATTTACATCATTCGTGTTGAGATTATACAAATATGTGAGAACGATGTAGAAAGACGTGCACAGTAAGAGCGTCCAGAGTAAATAAAAAGCAAAATTCAATTTAAAATCTAAATAAGTTAAAAAATGACCGTGGTAGTTAAAAATTGACCAGTCCCAACTGACAGCGCCCGTTCACGAACATGACGTATGGATCAGCCCCATTCAATCTAATAGGGGATATTACTGCAAAATTCTGGCGCAAGGGCGCAGCACTAGCGTAAGCAGTAAAAAGTTTTTTGCCGAGACGTTCAAAGTGTAAAATATTGTTTAAGTCTATCTTTAAAGTTATAAGTTATATACGTTTAAGTTATACCAAAATAATTAACACTTTGACATATTTTCACAGAATATCTGGCGGTTACAATTAAATACCGAGAATACGCGATTGCGCACATGACGGTTTGTTTACTGCATGTGCTAGTGGCGCCCTCTGCGCCGAGGTTTGCGTAATATTCCCTATTGTTTAGATATCCAAAACACATTACTAAGGGGTATCGTATTACCCAGTACTAACTAGATTGCGGAGATCAGATAGGCAGTCGCTTCATGTAAAATACTACAACAAAGTTCAAAGTAGGGAAAAGGCTAGGCAGATGATTTTGACGACACGATTGGCGCAGTGGCTGAGCGATCGACTGCTGCGCTGCGTGTCGCGGGTTCGATTCTCGCACGGAACAAATATTTGTATGACCTGCAGATAGTTTTTCGGGTCTGGCTGTTAGTGTATGTGAGTTTAAATGTTCGTAAACGCACCCACGATACAGGAGAAATTATAGTGTTTTTTTAAAGAAGAAGAAAGGAGAAAATGATGAATGAAAGTTATAGTATCACAACAAGAAAATCGACTTAAAAAAATACCCTTTTTAATATGCAAGTTGTAATCCCAGAATCCCTGTCAGTATATTTTCATTTCTATTACTTCCAGTAGAGTTCCGATAGAGGCCCACTCTAAGTAGGTTAAATAGTAGCCACTACGTTTGACCGAGAGCTGACCTTTGCAACTCAATTACAGGGCGATACGCTTCCATAATGACATAATCATGAAACGTATACGATACTATAAAATAGTTTTCTGTGATCATAGATATGTCGTGGTTTTTCTATGATTGATCTCTTTTGTGGGTGTGTACTATTAGGTATATTAACTACCCTTGGCTTTATACAACACTAGCTTTTGCCCGCGGCTTCGCTCGCGTTAAATTCGGGGCTAACACAGTTTCCCTTGCGCCCTATTGATTTGTAATAGCAACGCTAAGTTTTCCCTTTTCTTCCCTCTTTCTCCCTCACATCCCACTTTTTTCAAAAAAAAATAGCCTATGTCCGTCTCCTGGTTCCCAACTATCTCTGTACCAAAATTCATCAAAATCGGTTTAGCCATTAAAGCGTGAAGAGGTAACAAACAAACAAACTCACTTTCGCTTTTATAATATTAGTAAGGATAGTAAGGATTATTTGTAGTATATGCGAAACCTGAATACAATTTGTTCAGAATAAGTAACTGAATCGATTCCAATCTTTTTACACCATGTTATATTTTTTCCCAAAAATATTTAAAAAAGTTTATAATATGGACACCATGCGACACTAAGTACCTACCTATTCGCAAGCGCTACCCTACACTTGACCATTACGACAGTCCAAAGCCTGCCAGACAGTGGGATGGAAAATGTATCACCAGTTAATTACCTACAATACAAACTGAGACATTATTATTATCAATGAACGCAAGGCGCGCGGCGCGGGGACGCCGCCGGCCGCGCGCCGTTGTTGGTGACTTTGTACGGATATCCAGGTAACATAACAAGCTTATAACTTTGTGGTTTATCATGATATAGTTTTGAAATTTTGTGAATAGATTCTTTATACAAAAATACTGGACAGGTGTTTCAGCTTTCGCATAAACTAAAAATAATGTTGTATACGAACTAGCTTTTGCCCACGGCATTGCTCGCGTTAAATTCGGGGTAAGACAGTTCCCCTTTCTTGATTTACAGGTACCTGCTACCCGTAGTTTTTGCCCTTGCGCCTTATTGATTGCAATAACAAAGCTAAGTTTTCCCCTTTCTTCTCTCTTTCTCCCTCACTTCCCACTTTAAAAAAAAATTACCTATGTCCGTCTCCAGGGTCCCAACTATCTCTGTACCAAAATTCATCAAAATCGTTTAGCCATTAAGGCGTGAAGATGTAACAAACAACATAGGCTAATTATTTAAAAAAAAAGGGGGATGTGAGGGAGAAAGAGGGAAAAAAAGGAAAGCTTAGCGTTGCTATTACAAATCAATAAGGCGCAAGGGGAACTGTGTTACCCCGAATTTAACGCGAGCGAAGCCGCGGGCAAAAGCTAGTATCTTATAATTGTGTAGACTTAGAAGCTTGGTTTTAATTTCAACTCGATACCATCACACATTCCCGAGATAAAGACAGACAGAAGGAAAACAAAGTGTTCCGTTTTTTCATTTTCAGTTACGGAACCCAAGAAAAGACAGGTTTTCATGCGACTTCGTTTAATAATGTTGGATATTATATCAAAAGCGGTAAAGCCACTACAAGCCTTACAACAAGAACCTTCTCGAAAGTATGTCTCGCGTGCCTTAACATGTAGATCTACTAATAACACGCACATATAATATACTATGTTTAGAGAATGTTACATCTAACAAGATTCATCATAATCCAGTAGAATGAAGCAGCTGGTTGTGCTTTCGCCGGAGATTTCATGAATTATTTAAGAGCCGTGTAAGCGAATGTGCGTAACACTGACAAATTACCATGTTTATGGACAGTGACTAGTAAGCAGAGTATAGTTATACTAGCTTTTGCCCGCGGCTTCGCTCGCGTTAAATTCGGGGTAACACAGTTCCCCTTTCCTAATTTGCAGGTACCTGCTACCTATAGTTTTTGCCCTTGCGCCTTATTTATTATAATAGCAAAGCTAATTTTTCCCTTTTCTTTCCTCTTTCTCACTCATCTCTCACTTTTTCACTTTAAAAAAAAATGCCTATTGGCCAGTTAAGCGTGAAGACGTAACAAGCAAACTCACATTCACTTTTATAATATTAGTCTATATATATGTGTATCTTAAAAACACATACACATAACATCACCCCTGTATTCCCCAAAGGGTTATATATTTTTAGTTTAAATTTGAAATTTTGAAAATATTTTTCAGACCAAGCACACAGTGACGATGTCCATAATGTTAAAAGATGAAAACTTAAAAACTATGTTAGTAAAATTTACAATTATTAACTTGGACATGTATGAGCGACCACTGCCTCAGGATTTGGCTGTCCACTCTGTCCGACAACACACTCAGAAGCCTGTTGGTGCTACCCTTTACCCGGGGAGGCCGCCCTTTTGCGAAGCACCGCCTGGAAGCTATCCGTGCTGTACTTGGCAAACAAGCTGGAGTCACTGCACCGCCATGGGCGCCCTGAACGTGTTGATATTGGACATAAAACTTGAAAATAAAACGTTGACACTAGGAATTTCTCCTGTATCGTGGGTGCGTTAACAAACATTTAAACTCACATACACAAACAGCCAGACCCGGAACAGCTATCTGTAGGTCATTCAAATATTAGTTTCATGCGGGAATCGAACCCACAGCACGCAGCGCAGCAGTCGATCGCTCAGTCACAGCGCCAACCGTGCCGTCACATGTATTATGCAGATGCCTTATTATACAGAGGTATACTCAACAGCAAATCCACATTTCGCCAGTTATGTTGAAAGCCCATGTTATAGCGAGCAAGCCTTTTGCCATCAACGGGCACAAGTTTAGGCTTCTTGTCTGCTACTGTGAAATCTTGTTAGAAAAACCTAATAACCCTTACAAACGGAAATCAAACCCAGAAACTTTTTTCATATTTGAAAAATAATTTCACCAAAAGAAATCATTAGAATAGTTTCTTAGGGATGTCAAATTCTAAGACATGACGATATTTCGACAAAATCACATTTTCCGCTTAGGGAACAACCGTTTTCATATCTCTTTGGTAAGCATCGTCCCATGAAAACTGGCACCCTCATACGTGACACGAAGATTTGGGCCGGGATTTATTACATCGCATTAATGTCATAATACTTGTCAGATTTGTAATTCAAAGGCATTTGATGGTTAAATTAAAATTATTTGGCGATTATTACATTTCAACTACATTACTTTCACAAGTTATGATGAATTGTGACTGGGACTGTAGCTTCATTCTTTTGTTTCTTAACCTTTAAATGTGCCTGAGTGGTCTAATTACCATAAATGCTTTGAGTTTGAGTTTAAGTTTGCACGGGCTTCCAAAACACAGATTTTTTTATCGACGTTGGAAGACAGCTGTGTAACTGAGTGGGTATTTCACCCTCTCTGTTGCCTCAACCTCTATTCTTTTGGTTCAAAATTGGTTTCAATTTTTTTAAATATTCATACTTTGAACTTCATTCTGTCATTTCTTGGCTCATTACATTTTGATCACGGCTAGCAGCCACAAGTGCTGATTTATTGTTTTTTAAAGCTGTTTTTAAATCTATAAATCCTATGTGTATGTGCTTCATAACCAGTTTCAGTATCAGTTTACAGTGCAGGTAACAGTTTTCTTGAGATATTTACCCCTGTTAAAAGGGCCCACCCTTTTTTTTTTTTCGGTTGGGAAATCATCCAATGACTTCCCCCGCTCTGGGTGGAGCGGGGGGGCATGTCAGACTTGTACTGACTAAAACCCACCCATGTTCCTTCTATTGCCCTTTACGTTCCGGGGCCGCGGTATCTCTTTCGAACAACCCGCAACCCCGGCAGGCGGAGGCTCTGGCAAGCCCCTCTGCTTTGCTGACTCTCTTTGAGGCACGCGTGAAACACGAACGCGCCGTCGACACGGCCTGTCGTCAATCGACGGACGGACGGTGAACTACCCATTGCTCACCGCCCACAAAGGGCCCACCCTTGGGGATTATTAAAGTAACCAAAACCTGTAGTGACTATTTTTTTGTTCACCTGTCCCAACTTACATCTAAAACTGCGGCTGTCTCTAGCTCGCCAAACGTGGTAACCATAAGGCTGATCCGGGGCTATCGCACAATCTCAGGCGAGGCGGCGAGCCTCCTTGCCAGCGTGGGATCTGAAGGCGATAGAAGTCACACGCCTCTACGAGAGAGGCCACTACACCGGGGAGAATCTCCGCTGCCGTACAGCGTGCAGGGCACGCCACAATAGTGGTGGTAAGTCAACTTTTTGAGGAGTGGCTGGAGAGGTGTCATGGCGTCCTCACTTACCGCCTGACGCAGGTCCTCATCGAACATGGAAGTTTCTTGAGGTTCCTGCACATAATCGTGCGGGAGAAAACGCCCGGATCACCATCGATCTACATTCATACTCAAAGCTTTCTTCATGGCCGTGTCGGCGGCGCGTTCGTGTTCCACGCGCGCCACAAAGAGATGTCAGCAAAGATAAAGTCTTGCCTGCCGGAGTAGCAGGTTGTTCGAAAGAGATACCGCGGCCCCGGAATATACAGGGCAAAAAAAGGAAAATGGGTGGGTTTTAGTCAGTAAAAGTCTGACCCTCTCCCCCCCGGTTCGCCCAGACTGGGGTAAGTTATTTAATGATTTCGTATTGGCAAAAAAGCTATCCTCACGAGATTTCATCATGAGCAGTCCATAAGTACCGTATGCAATATCCAAAGTTATCATAAATGAATGTAATCAAAATCTTAGGAAGATATTCTGATAACCTTTGGGATTCAAGTTTTGGGTTAACGTAATTTGTTTCCTTGAAATGAGGATACAAATATCAACTTGAATGGCCTGCGGGTGTTCATAAGAACGAACTTGTTTTGAAATTTAGTTATGTTTTGATTAAGTTATCTAAGTGAAGGAAACTTTAGTTATGTAACGAATTATTTATTTTTTATATTTTTATTTAAAACTTTGCCCCACTCTAGGAAATTCTCCTGTATCGTGAGAGTGTTTAAAAACATTTAAACTCACATACACAAACAGCCAGACCCAGAACAACTATCTGTGGGCCATACAAATATTTATTCATTGCGGAGATCGCACCCAGACACGCAGTAGTCAATCTCTCAGCCTCTGCGCCAAGCATGTCGTCGTAATTGTATTATTATCTAGCTTTTGCCAGCGGCTTCGCTCGCCTTAAATTTGGCTTAACACAGTTCAACTTTCCTGATTTGCAGGTACCTCCTACCTGTAGTTTTTGGCCTTGCGCCTTATTGATTGTAATAGCAATGCTAAGTTTTCTCTTTCTTTTCCCTCTTTCTCCCTCAATTTCCACTTTAAAAAAAAGAAGCCTATGTCCGTCTCCAGGGTCCCAACTATCTCTGGTCCAAAATTCATCAAAATCGGTGTAGCCATTAAAGCGTGAAGACGTAGCAAACAAACAAACAAACTCACATTCGCTTTTATAAAATTACTAGCTGTGGCCAGCGGTTTCACCCGCTGAGGTTTAGGGGTATGAAAAATAGATGTTAGCCGATTCTCAGACCTACCCAATATGTACCCAAAATTTCATAAGAATCGGTCGAGCTGTTTCGGAGGAGTACGGTAACTAACATTGTGACACGGAAATTTTAAATATCAGATATATTAGTAAGGATTTAAAAAAACGACGCATTTACTTTATATTTATACCACGCCGTCGTGCTAAGTTACTCAAGTATTACCAAACCCAGGCTGGTTTGCAATAACGTCCATTTTTTTTTTATAGGGCCACTCGCAGTTCAACTCTCTGTTAAGTTGTTTGACAGCTTAACCGGACTATTCAATAACGTTCAAATACTCAAGTTGTTTAAATAGAGAATAAAAGATTTAGAAGAAAATAGGTTTGCAATTTTGTGACAAACAATTGTAAAATATAATCAAAAATGTTATAATTATGCTTCTTTTATCCTTACTAATATTATAAAAGCGAAAGTGAGTTTGTTTGTTTGTTACCTCGTCACGATTCAATGGCTAAACCGATTTTGATGAATTTTGGTACAGAGATAGTTAGGAACCAGGAGACGGACCTAGATTAAAAAAGTGGGATATGAGGGAGAACGAGGGAAGAAAAGGGAAAACTTAGCGTTGCTATTACAAATCAGCCAGGCGCAAGGGGAAAAACTGCAGGCAGCAGGTACTGTGTTATACCGAATTTAACGCGAGCGAAGCCGCGGGCAAAAGCTAGTAACAAATAAACGCTCCCAAATCACACACCATTACAGTGTCTATCTCAGTACCTATGCTCCGGGGTTGCGGGTTGTTCGAAAGAGATACCGCGGCCCCGGAACGTAAAGGGCAATGGAAGGAACATGGGTGGGTTTTAGTCAGTACAAGTCTGACATGCCCCCCCGCTCCGCCCAGAGCGGGGGAAGTCATTAGATGATTTCCCATCCGAAAAAAAAAAAGTACCTATGCTCCTGGCTTTTGTGGAGAAAATCACCAATATATGTATGTCGTACATATAAGTATATCTGTCAAAGTAATCTGCGCTGCCGGCAGCATAAAATATTGCTAGTGCCAAACCAATCACATTTTCTTCATCTCATGTGAAGATTAGATTACGATTATTCGTAAATGTCAGATTCGACGAAGATTTTCTTATTTTGAGGCAAAAAGATTTCCGATGTGTATTTTAGGCATGTTAGACACTTTCTATTTGTCAGGCTTAGCTCAGTATGTTTCCATTATTTGTTTTATGACAATCTCGTTATTCACTAAGAATAGGCAAAAGTGTTCCTATTTCCTAATAGTGCACTCACTTTTCACTCGTGATTTTTGGACACAATACCACGACTGCTTCTTAGAAATTCCTGAAATTAAAACCCAATAACACCGCATAACATTGAAATCTAACTCGGGATCTCATCGTCAACAGACACGCTCACAACCACAAGAAATCAGTCAATCGACGGCACGGTTGGCGCAGTGGCTGAGCAATCGACTGCTGCGCTGCGTGTCGCGGGTTTGATTCCCGCACGGAACAAATATTTGTATGACCTGCAGATAGTTGTTTCGGATCTGGCTGTTTGTGTATGTGAGTTTCAATGTTTGTAAAAGCACCCACGATACAGGAGACATTCCTAATGTGGGATAGCGTTTTTTTTTTAAAAAAGAAGGAAAAAAAAATCAGACAATAATTACGATCACTCAAAAATATTTTATTCCACCAAAACCCACTTCTCACAGTCTTCCACAAAAATAAAAACTTTAAGCTTTAATATTATTGTAAAAACAACTCCAATTAACTAGAGTACAGTCGTTATTTCAACAGAACAGATAATAAAATAATTTAATCAAACAAAAAGCGAACAAGGTCAGAGGTAAAGGCTAGTGCAGGCTTATATTAATTTTCGCAAATACATGTCGGGGACTATCAACAAAATTTAATTCATTCCTTCGAATTTCTTGTGTGTTCACAACACCATTTAAAATAGTTTCCCACCGATATCCGGAACAGGGTCCAAGCTACCGAGATAAGCTAAGCTGAAGAGAGAGGAACTTCCTAACAATACTAGTGTCAAGGAGTACCACTTTCTGAAACAAACCCCTGTTTTAGCTGCAAGAGTCTCCTCAAGTGTTGGTCAAGGCTCTTGGTCATTAAACCATTGGCTGCAACGACTATCGGCACAATGATTGCTGAATCCACTTCCCGCAAATTGACAATCTAGCGAGCCAAGTCAATATACTTGATTAGCTTATCTTTCTTGGCTTCCAAGAGATTCTCGCGAGACCGTTATGTCAACAATCATTGCACGCCGCATTGATCGATCCACTACTTTATCAATCGTATTGGCAACAATAGTCGTGTCAGTGTTATCATCTTTTATTATTATTTGAATACTAGCTTCCGCCCGCGACGTCGTCCGCGTGGCATAGTTACTTTGGGCTAACGCTAACTTTAAACCGCGTGATGATCGAAAAAAAATATCTTTCTCTCCCCTTTTCTTTTTACCCTATTTCTCCTTCTTTTTCACTTTTTTTAGCCTATGTCCGTCTCCAGGGTCCCAACTATTTCTGTACCAAAATTCATCAAAATCGGTTTGGGCCATTTAGGCATGAAGACGTAACAAACAAACAAACAAGCAAACTCACTTTCGCTTTTATAAAATTAGTAAGAATTGATGGAGAGGAAGAGGAAGGCCAAAGAAAAGATGGATTGATTGTATAAATAAGAAATTATATGAAAGATAAAAAAGTTAATGATACCGTCACGTCTGATAGCGGAGAATAGAAAGAGAAAACGTGTTGCGTCGACCCCAAATACACAAGAGTAGGATGTTGATAATTTCAACGTTAAGTTTGAATTGAGGAGTTTGTTGCTAATTAATTATAGTCCTTGCCGAGGCGCGATATTATGTAGTAATTGAAAGGTCGATTATTTATAACTAGGGACCAGATTGAATGCTGCATATTTAATAAAGCATATTTCAAGTATTTATATGTTTAAACATTTTGCCTATCCTGCATAATTATTATTTATTCCCTTAATTTTAATATTACGTAACATGTGATATCTGCAAGAAAACATGGTGCCAAACAAGTGAAGTGGGTGTATCGAGAAGGCTGTAGTTATAAACATTTTAATTATTAAAAGGCTCAATCGTACCAATAATTATTGTAAACAGAACTCGGTGTTCAAGAAAAATTAATATCTAGTGAAAAATTTTGTAAATTAAATGCGACATTTAAATCCGTTTATGATGCATATTTCGATGATTTAATGTTGCATTTTGCCCGGTCATTTAT
The DNA here is from genome assembly GCA_905475445.1 of Ochropleura plecta. Lineage (NCBI taxonomy): Eukaryota > Metazoa > Arthropoda > Insecta > Lepidoptera > Noctuidae > Ochropleura > Ochropleura plecta. The sequence goes on from FR997735.1 coordinate 4,522,320, forward strand.
AGATAAGCAAATCCAAAACTCAAGTCAGTCTATAACGTAACTAAAAGCAAACAATACAATGTTTCCTTAACTTAATCCATATTATTATGAAGAGGGGAAAATACAAGAGCATTTTGATTACATCTCAGCTGGTACAAAACTGATTAGCATAATACGGTGGTTGTTGAATAATTTTGTTACAGATTATGGAGGTAAGGTGAAAAATAAGTGTCACGTTTTGTAGCACCAAGAAAACCACTTTATTTTTGGATGCTATTTAAAAGTACTTCAATTTATTCCCATTTCATTTACCTAATTTTGCCTGTGTTCCACCAAATATACTGAATGTGCACCAAAATATGTTAATTAAAATATGTCATAACGAGCATCTATTTAACAACTGTTGCAAATTTGTAAAAATAGTAATACACCTAATTTTAAAAACAAGCATTTATTTTTTTAGTTTTACTTCAGATAATGCACTGCAATAGTTATTGTTACAATAGAATATTGGCAGCGCACTACAATAAAAAAGTGTTATATCTTGGTGTTAATTTGGAATTTCATCCATTTTCTATTAACGCAAGTCGTTACTGGCACTCGCCGGCCGCTGCCGCGGCGTAGGGAGTCACAGTTTTAACCTAACCTAACCTACGCATTGTTTTAACATTCAGGACTATTTGGTGCACGATCAGTATTTTTCGGGGAAGAATAAAATAGTTATTGTTACAATAGAATATTTGCAGCGCACTACAATAAAAAAGTGTTATATCTTGGTGTTAATTTGGAATTTGTTTGATGTAACATATTTTGTTGGCCGAGTAGTTTAATTATAGTAAAACAATTAAACGGGTTTAAGATCAATATTTTAGAAATGCATACATAGATGTACCTTAAGATTTTTGGTGAACACAAAAATATTATCCTTTATTTTTTGTGGATGACGTACACAATCCAGTTAGTTCTGGGTAATACGATAGTTCTTGGAAGGACTGTTATTAAAAAAAAAACATTACTGTACACTAGTAATTTCTCCTGTATCATGGGTGCATTTACAAAAATTTAAACTCACACACACCAACAGCCAGACCCGGAACAACTATCTGTAGGTCATAGAATTGATATTAAATTAATTGATGACGAATATTTGTTCCGTGCAGGAATAGAACCCGCGAAACACAGCGCAGCAGTCGATCGCTCAGCCACTGCGCCAACCGTATCGTCATTGTCAAACCACTGACTACTTGTAACAACGGTCAAAGATCTACAAGTGACAGGCAACACTAACGGCTTTTTATTCCCGCTCTGGACGCTCTGGAGCGGGGGGAGTGTCAGACTTATTCTGAGTAAAACCAACCCATGTTCCTTCTTTTGCTTTACCTTTCGAACAACCGGCATCATGGCGTCACTTAGCTAACCATTGCATTGTCATTAAAATTACGTATGCAACATTTTAGATCACTTGGATACCGTAAAATGGATTAAATTTCACTTTTAAAACGGTTTGACACAGTCATGGTGAAACTCACAAACGCGTATAAAAAAAATCGTTTCAAAATCCGCAAACGTAACTGACAACACAAAAAAGATTCCCCTCGATCAATCTCCACAATCGTCTGATTTTCCCTGCAGACTTGTAACATAAGAATACTTTTAAGTCCCTCAACGACGCCACGATTCCTCTTACAGACCGTACTACAACCAATTTGCGAGCAAAGTGGAAAAACCTGCGACGGTTTGTGAAACTTGTGGGGTATTAAAGTTACAGATGATTTTAGTAAAATATTGGTGAGATATACATATTAACATTAGATTTTGCCTGCGGCTTCACTCACGTTAAATTTGGGGTAACACATTTCCGCTTTCCTGATTTACAGGTACCTGCTACCTGTTGTTTTTGCCCCTTGCGCCTTATCGATTGCAATATCAAAACTAAGTTTTCCCCTTTCTTCCCTCTTTCTCCCTCATTTCCCATTTTTTTAATTGCCTATGTCCGCCTCCAGGGTCTCAACTATCTCTGTACCAAAATTCATCCAAATCGGTTTAGCCATTAGGGGGTGAAGAAGTAACAAACAACTCACTTTTGCTTTTATAATATTAGTAACGATCAGGATGGGTCTTCATAAAAGGGTTATTAGTACCCGTTGCTCTATATATTGCACTAGCTGGCACCCGCGACATCGCCTGCGTGATATCGAAAATAAAGTATCCTATTTGTTATTCCAGACCATAATCTACCTCTGTGCCATATTTGATCAAAATCCGTTCAGCCGTTTTGACTTGAAAGAGTAACAAACATCCATACATCCACACATCCATCCATGCTCACAAACATTCGCATTTATTATATTAGTGAGACTCACAACAAAGTAAACTTGGGAAGATCATGATTTTGCAGAAAATTCATCAAAATAATTGGCGCAATGCGCTCGTAGGCTACGCCACTGTAAATCAATTATCGTCAACGATAAATGAATTATGGCGTCGATAACTCACACTGCATCACAGTTAAGATTTGTGACGTAAAGATTTTAAGTAAATAAAGTATATGTTAGGCAAGCCAAACTAACATAGGCATAACCATGCCTATGATATTAATTGTGGAATAAACAGTTACAGTACTGTGTCCGTAATTAATTGCATAGTCATAACGCTATGTCAATATTGTGGTGTACAATAAAGCATAATATAACTATGTCTACTATGCGAGGACATTATGTAATGAGTAAATAGTTAGTTAGTTCTATAATTGCGTTACACAATCTATCCAACTGAACATTATAAATGAGAAAGTATGTGAGTATGTGTGGAAGTTTGGATGTATAGATATACATCCACACATCCGTATGGACGGGTGGATGTTTGGATGTAAGGATGTAAGGATTTATGGATGTAAGGAAGAAAGGATGTTTGGATGTAAGAATGTTTAAATGTTTGGATTTATAAGTGTTTGTTATTTTTCGAGCGGATTTCGGTAATGGCATGACGGATGACAAACTACACAGTTCATAATCCGGTTAATAACACATAGGACAACTTTTATCCCGATTGTACGATCCCGTGGTTCAAATATCGATCTCTGTGGGAGAAACCGCGGGCACAAGCGAGTGTTGTGAATAAAAAATATTTCTCTTCATAATCATAATATTCATTATTATCAAATACCCACAAGCTACATAAAACACATTAATTACTCAATTCTTTGTGTTCGTTAACCGGACGTCCGGTGTTTTCACACAATGGAGAATTATTATTCATGGGCTGACCTTCGTGCTTAAAACCCTTAGTTACGTGTTGGTAAAATGATATGTTTTTTTATTGGTGTAAAGGTATTTCGGTGATATAACGTTTTAAAAAGACTGAACATAGAATTCTATTTAATTAAAAAAGATCTATTTAGATCATATTTATCTATAAACAGTTGCATCAATATGTATAGTGTTCTAAATTTAAACTAAAATTTAATCAATTTGGATCAATTTTGGAGTAATTTTTTTGTAGCCCAGAGGTGAGCAGCTAAGAGAAGGGGTTTTTGAAAATTCATCTACCATAAAGCTTAATTCAACGGTGAAACTTTGTAAGCTAATTTCTTATTTTCACTGATGGGTATAATTCTCATAATCAAATGTGCAGTCGCTTTTGGATTTTGCCAAGTGCACATTTTATTGCTCTTAAATGTAAAGAACTAATAAAATCTAGACGCATCTGTCAGAACAATACGGTGTCCCGCTAAACTCTCACGTTGTAACAGTATTTAAACTGAGACTGCACTCTAAAATTTTATACTTTTTGAAACACGTTCGGCGCACGTGACGCCTGGAAACAGAATACTATATCAGAGTTGAACTCTGAAAGTGGTACAGGTGACTGAAAAGTTGTGTAGCAACTGGTTGGCTAGGTATGTGATGAGGAAACTGTCGTAAGGAAAGTCTTGAGTATGGGGCTGTAACAGAGTGGGTATTTTACCCTCTCTGTTGCCTCAACCTCTTTCCTTTTGAATCAACATTGATTTTAATTTATTTAAATATTCATATATAAATTTCATTCAGTCATTTTTTGGCTCATTACGTTTTTGGATCACGGCTAGCAGCCACACATGCTAGTTTATTGTACTTTTAAAATAAGCTGTATTTTAATTTAAATGTCCTACTCCATAGAAGAATTTTTAAATGATAAAATATGACATTGCTAACTTTTTTATTACAATTTACCTTTAAAGTTAAACGATTTGAGTTATTTAAAATAGGTTAAACTAAAATTATTAAACTAAACTAAACTTCATTAACTAAATTAAACTAAACAGTTTGTGAATCAGTTGTTGTGCAGTTCAGTTTATGATATTACACCTAACCTATTGTGTATTTTCACCCCTATTAAAAGGTATTTATAAATTATTTTGTATTGGTCTTCTACTTCTCCAGGTTATTTTGTGTTATAGTGTTTCATTTTTGTTATTTTATTGTTACAGGGTCCTTAGGAATTAAAGATATCAAAAACCTGTAGTAGCTATTATTTGTACCCCTGTCCCAGTTAACACCTGAAAACTTCCGTCTCGTTCGGAGGGCAACGAGCGAGTGTCACAGGGCTTTGCACATAGAGCAACTTAATTTTTTTAATATTGGACATCTTAAATTGAATTTTAAGTTGAGGAAACTTTCAACTTTTTAAGAGTCTCCTATAAAAAGTTGATAGTTGCTATAATGTTTACGGTTGCGCAATTTTACAGCAATCTGTGAGTAACTTTCACAGCGGAGTTGCTTAATCTACGCAACGATCAGCGTTCAGTGTCACGATGCATATATCGAAAAGCAGCACTTGCTCTCATTTTAAAAGCCTTAATTTAAAAAAAAAAAAACAAATTTTAGAAACTAGTATAATATTTAACAATTGCTGTATGTATGCGCAGTCCAATTGAAATATATATAAACAACTAACTGCCAGTTGCTGCAATAGTTGCTTCATGTGCAAAGTCCCTAAGATTAGATGAATACCAGAGAAACGATGGATGGACTGTGTGACAAAAGAGGGCACGGTTGGCGCAGTAGCTGAGCGACTGCTGCGCTGCGTGTCGCGGGTTCGATTCCCGCTCGGAACAAATATTTGTATGACCTACAAGTAGTTGTTTCGGGTCTGGCTGTTTGTGTATGTGAGTTAAAAGTATTCTAGGCCAAAGGCCCTAGTGTGGGTCAACGTTTTTTTTGAGTTTTAATGTTTGTAATCGCACCCACGATACCGGAGAAAATCCGAGGGTGGGGCAAGGTTTCTTTATAAAAATGAAAAGATTTTATCTTTTCTTTCTTACCATAAGAAAGGAGGTATCTGATGGACTATGGAAGAAGACGATATGCTGCGCTGACCTCAAACAAATTGAGAAGTTGAAGTTGATATTTGAAAAAGGAATTGTTTCATCGCTCACATAATGTTTTTTTTTATTCACGTTATATGTTAGCATCAGCTTTTCTCTTGTTCACTGTTCAGTTGCAATTGAAGGATTATTTTACACGATTTTCTCGAAAGACATATGGTGGTTTATTCCGATCTTAAGTCTAGGATACTTAGGACAGTCTTCAGTTATTAGGAATTGATGGCTTACCTGAAAAAAAGAGAAAAAGTTTGTTTTAGACATACTAAAATGGTATAGACGGAATAATTCACAAACATTTTACGTAAAAAATACTTCACGCGCAATTTACTTAGTCTAGGCTAAAAGTATTGAAGTGAAAAGTTGATAGACTAGTGTTGCAATTTAGGGTTAGTATCACCCATTTAAGTGAACCCGACAAATCACCAATAATTCTGTAGAAGCCAGACTAATGCAAACAGAAATTTGTAACGCCTACTTTGGTTTTAAAATTGCAGAGTTTTTGACTTATTTTTCGACATAGAGATCTACGCTTTGAAATAGGCAACTGTTATTATACCGGCAGTAAGAACATCGGGCTGCCTAGTCGAAGGTTTCAAGTTCAAACCCAAGACCCCACTTTTCATTATTCGGGCTCATGCGCGTATTGTATAGTTACCAATTATTCGGTGAAGGAATATATCATGAGGAAAGCAAACCAACATATCTGAGAGATCAGATATTTTTAGACGGCATGTTAAGTCAAGTCAGAGGCTCCTTCCGTCCGTTAGTGGCGGCAGGCCGTATCGACGACGCGTTTGTATGCTACGCGCGCCTCAAAGAGATGGCAGCAAAGTAGAGAAATATGGGTGTAGTAATTAAAAGTCTGTCACCCCACCCCCCTTCCCCGTTTCGCCAAAAGCGGGGAAAGTTATTTGATAATTTCCCATCGGGCATCAAAAAAGGCTTAGTTGTGGCATAAGAACGTTCACACCAGATTAAACCTTTGCGCGACAAAGTGTTACGACGGGTGCAAAGTTTACCTACATTGTTACCCTACATTTTTGTAAACAATCGTGCAACGGGTTAAGCACAATTCACAAAAAAAGAAGCTTGTGTCTTGTTTTGTTGTCTACCATCATCTCCAGAGGGGCCTGCCAGGGCCACCGCTTGCCGGGGTTGCGGATTGTTCGAAAGAGATACCGCGGCCCTGGAACGTAAAGGGCAATAGAAGGAACATGGGTTTAGTCACTACAAGTCTGACGAGTGTCAGACTTGTACTGACTAAACCGGAAGTTATTGGATGATTTCTCATCCGCAAAAAAAAGACCATCTTATTTTGTACTTTAAAGTTTTAACTGCCTGTAACTAATTGAATCAAAAGCATTTTTTTTCGGTTGGGCAATCGTCATATTATTACTTCTCCCGCTCTGGCCCAAACTCAAAACATTTATTTCAATTAGACCATTACAGGTACCTTTGAATGTCATAAAAACAAAACAAAAAAAGGATGCTGCTACAGTCCCATTCACAAGATATAATAACTTGTGAAAGTACTGTAGTTGCCCATTCCAAAGCGTAGATCTATATGGAGAGAAGAAGAAGGCCGGAGCGGAAGGTAGTGTTAGACTTTTACTGACTAAAAGCCATGCATGTTTCTTCTTTTGCCCTTTGTGTTCCGAGGCCGTGGTATCTATTTCCAACAACCGCTAACACCGGTAGGCAGTGGCCCTGGCAGGCCCCTCTGCGAATCAAAAGCTTTTAGTTTGGCCTTATAAACTTTACTGAAATAACACAACATTTTCTGAATTGAACCTTTTGCCCAACACTTTGAGGTAACAGAATGTAACTTTTACATGATGTTAATGGTTATCTAGGTAACCTAGTGTAGAAAATTATAGTCGTTTGTGAGTTTAACGATTAATAGCGGTTTAATCTGTTTTCTAACCGGCAAATTGTTTGCGTATAATGTTAAGCTGCACGAAAAATATACGTTTAGAAGTAAGTTTAATTTAATGTCTTTATTATGCTGGTTACGCCATTTTGCGCATCCACCATTTATTTTTAGGGGCCTTTTGAACATTTAGCGATGGTCTTGTTATGTTTTAAACAATTATTTATATATGAATTAAAGCGAATATGTGGGATTTTGCAGACTAATAGTCGTTTTAATAATACAATAATCGTATCTATGGTATTGGAATAGATTTTACCATGACGTACCATACCGTTCGATAATTATTAGCATCATGAACAATTATTTCTTTATTTCTTAACAATTATTATATATACATATATTATAACAACTATTTATTGAGCACACATTTAAAAAACCGGCCAAGAGCGTGTCAGGCCACGCTCAGTGTAGGGTTCCGTAGTTTCCCGTCCGTCACAATAAGTGTTCTTTACCACGGTAGGTCATGAAAGCACGGAAAATCTTAACATCGACTTTTAAAAAAAAGACGTCATTACGCAACGCCATCTATCGAACCATTTATGAACTGGTTTTTACCTTAACATTTTGATGGTGTTAAAAAATGAATTTTAGTTTTGTTCTAAATTGCCTTAGCATGTTCTTGATAGAAGTTTTATGTAGTTATAAGATACCGCCAATGCCAAGGAGAGACCAACCGAACAATTCGGTAATACCCGATCCAATGTAATAAGTACCTACAGCGCCATCTCTCAGGGAATTGGGTTACTAATTTTATTAATACAAAGACGTGCAAGAAGTTTCGGTGGTAATTTTGGATTGCGAGAACCGATTTCAATAATTCTTTTTTTGTTTGAAAAAAGATACGTTCAGGATAATGAAATATGTAAACGAAGTTAAAAAAATGGTTGCATATACGATTATACTACAAACTTAGTCCAGAAATTATTTTGTACAACTTTTTGTCTTTTTTGTACAAAAACTGTTGTGTCAATCAAGTTCAAAATAATTTTCCTAGAAAGTCCTTATAAAGTTCTACTTTTCAGATTTTTTTCATATTTTCTAAACTTATGGTTCAAAAGTTAGAGGGCACATTGTTTTTTACTTTTGGAGTGATTATTTCCGAAATTATTGACATAATCAAAAAATGATTTTAGTAAACCCCTATTCATTTTTAAATACCTTTCCAACAATATATCACACGTTAGGGTTGAAATTAAAAAAAAAAAACACTTCCCACTTTACATATAGGGTGGCTACCCTAATAAAACATTTTTTTCCAATTTTTATTTTACCACTTTGTCGGCGTGATTGATATACATATTGGTACCAAATTTCAGCTTTTTAGTGCTAACGGTCACAGAGATTAAGCGAGGACGGACGGACGGACGGACGGACGGACAGACAGACATGGCGAAACTACAAGGGTTCCTAGTTGACTACGGAACCCTAAAAAGAATCATTTAACAAAACAAACATTTAAACTCACATACACGAACAGCCAGGTTAGGAACAACTACCTTTTTTTTGGGGTGGAAATCATTAAATAACTTCCCCCGCCCTGGGCGGACGGGGGGGGAGTGTCAGACTTGCTCAGACTAAAACCCACCCATGTTCCTTCTATTGCCCTTAACGTTCCGGGGCCGCGGTATCTCTTTCGAACAACCCGCAACCCCGGCAGGCGGTGGCCGTAGCAGGCCCCTCTGCTTTACGCGCCGTCGACACGGCCTGTCGTCAATAGACGGACGGACGATGAGCTACCCATTGCTCACCGTCTACAGGCCCGTATCTGGAACAACTACCTTTACGTCAAACAAATACTTATTCCGTGCGGGGATCGAACCTGTAACACGTAGCACAGTAGTCAAACGCTTAGCCACTGCGCCAACCGTGTCGTTGTAGTTTGTTTCGTTAATGCCTTGACATTTTCCAAAAACAAGAAGTTCTTAAATTATAGGATTGACCTAAAAATAAATGTTAGTAATTTTGAGGTTTCTTCTCTCGAGTGTTCATTTGGAACTTTTCAGCGTAAGCCCGAGCTTGGATTTTTGTCTAATTGATGCCAATAAGATCATGCTAAGCCCATGAGGTGCATAAGGCTTAAACATACCTAACTACCACTACTGTTTCTACTGTTGTTTGTACTGTTTCTCCTCCTTTAAAGCCATCCAAAGCTTGTCTTGAAAAGATCGCTTTTAGCGATAAGACCGCCCATTGTGTCACCCTATTTATAAGTTGTTTAATGTTATTCTTGTTACTTGTATGGTGTACATAATAAAGAATATTCTATCTATTTATCTAACTGCAAAAATGTGGAAGTACCATGGTACCATTCTGCGTAAATCTTGGGGAAATACAAGCTTGATGCTATGATGTGAATTTAGTTTTCTAGGGCTCCGAACCTGAAAATGTAAAAACGGAAAACTTATAATGATACTAGCTGACGCCCGCAGCTTCACCCGTGTGATTTAAAAAAAAATTACCCTATGTGTGTACCTCATAATGTTAGTAGGAAGTGGGATGATCAATTTGTTGTCCATCTGTCTGTTTGTCTGTCAAGATCCTTCATCTCGAGAACGCGTTGAGGTATCAAGTCGAAATTAAAACCATATACTCAATTCTGTAGTTCCTAAGAGCTGTGAAAAGATCAACCCTCTAAGTCTACGCAGTCAAAAGCTATGGGCGTATATGTCGCAAGTTTGTACTGAACCCTCGGTCCGTGAGTCCAACTCGCACTTAGCCGGTTTTCTTATACCTACTAAGTACCAAAGACAATAATTAATAATGTTATAAATAATTGGGTAGGCTACCATCTCAAAGCAATAAGTTTAGAAAAATTAAACAACGTAATGAAGACAATTAAACACTCCGTAAAAACTCCCACCCAGACCCACCCCACGTTACACCTTCCACCTTAATTAGTCGCACCCGAGACGCTATTAGTCTCCAGAAATATTAATGTAGCATTTATATTCTGGTAAAATACAGGGAGGCCGAAAAATTAACGAGTGAAAAAACAAAATTCTCCAAAAGAGCCTCAAAATAAAACCAGCCAATTTACTGGTCAGATTCTCTCACCAAGGGATCTGTACAAACTTTTTTTTTTCTTTAAAAAACTTTGCCCCACACTAGGAATTTCTCCTGTATCGTGGGTGCGTTTACAAACATTTAAACTCACATACACAAACAACCAGACCCGAAACAACTATCTGCAAATACAAATATGTGTTCCGTGCGGGAATCGAACCTGCGACACGCAGCACAGCAGCCAATCACTCAGCCACTGCGCCAAGCGTGCCGTCAAAAACGACATAAATGGCCATATCTTTAGACTGCATGGACTCACAAGGCCGATTTTTCACAGCTCTAAAGGAGCACATGACAGACTTCAGTATATGGTTCTAATTATAAATTGATACCTCCTCGCTTTTTTTTTTCGGGTGGGAAATCATCCAATGACTTCCCCCGCTCTGGGCGGGGCGGGGGGGCATGTCAGACTTGTACTGACTAAAACCCACCCATGTTCCTTCTATTGCCCTTTACGTTCCGAGGCCGCGGTATCTCTTTCGAACAACCCGCAACCCTGGCAGGCGGAAGCCCTGGCAAGCCCCTCTGCTTTGCTGACTCTCTTTGAGGCGCGCGTGAAACACGAACGCGCCGTCGACACGGCCTGTCGTCAATAGACGGACAGACGGTGAGCTACCCATTGCTCACCGTCCGCAGGCCCGCATCTACGGTGACCGGGAGTCGTCTCGCGGCGCCCGGTGCCCTGGGCGTCTCCATACCTCCTCGCTTTCCCGAGATAAAGGGCCTTGACAGACTAACAGACAAACGGAAAATAAAGTGATATAATAAGGGAACTGCTTTTTCCTTTTGAGGTACCCTAAAAAATTCTATGTCTAGCTTCCATACTGTAATTGCTGTACATGGCGTATTTTGGTGAGCTCCATTAAAGAGTTTCCTAAAATTTCATTTTTGGGTGTTCACCCTTCAACTTGATAAAACACCTCAATTTGTTCCCACAGTTACAAAAAAACTCAAGTCAACATCCATTGTCCTTTTTGATTATTAAACAAAAGAGGCTCAAGGTTAACAACCAGCAATGAATACGAAAGGGGAAGTTTTGTCATTAAATAGAGAATTTCTAAGCAAGACAGTATAATTACGGTCTAAGGAAGAATTCGATTAGCGCATTGTGGAGGGGGGAGGGGTCAAATGTCACTGGGTCAAGGGTCATGCTTCCAGTTGTACAGTTTTCTTATACCTAGGTATATTTCTGGCTGCAGCGTGTATTGATAAGGTTAGGTGTTACAATTTAGATGAATATTTTGTAGTGTTGACGTTTGAAAGAGAAGCCTGAAAGATACATTAGTATCTTTAATAAACAACCACATCATTTTGACATAAATATTTACTTTGTATTATATTTTTTTTTTATTATTTTTGTTTAGTGACTATTTATGATTTCATTATGATCTCATTAATTTAATTTTCTATTTTCTAGTCTTTTATTTGTTTATTGTAAACAATTTAAAAAAAAAACATTTAAAATGTAAAAGAATATTTAGATTTTTTTTTTATATTTTTTCCGTCGATAAAATTAAGCATAGATTCTCTCATTTCAATATGTGCACATTATAAAGACTCACACTGTATACAGGTGTATGAGTATGAGGCATTTTAGCGGCCATTTTAAACCCCCAGGGTTCTAAAATGCGGCTTAAGCAGAACCGTAATAGGTTCAATCATAGCTTTTATTTACTTTGTTTGTTTTTGACGATTTTCTGGCAGTTTGAGTGCTATAAGAGACCTACAAAAATGTCCTTTTTTTGGTATTGTTCGTCGTGTCGTTGAGCTCCATGGGTTAAGTCGAACTACACGATAACTGACAAATGCTTGCACTGACTGGACAGGTCCACTTAATCTGTGTGGTGCTAGGCTGTTTCTTCTCAGAGAAGTCGGGTACGAAACACCGGCCTCATCTAGTTTTAAAAAAAACGTGTAAAAGTGTTTGTAAAAACCTACTTGCAAAATAAACATCATTTATCATCTTTTGACTGCTTGAATTAGAGAGTTGATTTATTCACAGCAAAGGGACCATAGAGTGAGTAGATGGTTTTAATTTCAACTGGATGCTTACACGCATTCCCGAGATTAAGGATCTTGATAGACAGACAGACGGACAACACAGTGATCTAATAAGGTTTCCATTTTTTCCTTTTAAAGTACGAAACCCTAAAAACAACACAAACACACAAATTCTACGTGAAAACATTCCAAAAACAAATAAACATAACGCCATCAATTTCCAATCACTTTTATAACACAAATACAAGCTTTAAAGGGTAACCAATAATACATTTGTTAACACAAATTGCCAAAAATTAACAAACATAGCTTTCGGGCAACAACGATTAACAACAATTTGCTCTACTAATACATGTTTATTGGCTTATTGTGAGGCTAAAAGCGAAACGAAAAGGTCGTTCAATTTAAAATGTGATTTATGATAGAACAGAATTTGCTCGCCGTCATAAACGTTATAGCTTACTAAGAGATTTATTTCATCTCCACTGATCTTCAAACGGCTCTGAATATATCTGGTCATAAACGTACCCGCAACGTTCGTGCGTGTATAACTAGGGGGTCTAGATTGACTGCTTTAGCAGAATCATAATCCTTACTAATATTATAAAAGCGAACGTGAGTTTGTTTATTTGTTTGTTACGTCTTCACGCCTAAATGGCTAAACCGATTTGATGAATTTTGGTACAGAGATAGTCGGGACACTGCAGACGGACATAGGAAAAAGATTGAGATATGAGGGAGAAAGAGGGAAGAAAAGGAAAAACTTAGCATTGCTATTACAATAAATAAGGCGCAAGGGCAAAAACAACAGGTAACAGGTACCTGTAAATCAGGAAAGGGGAACTGTGCTACCCCGAATTTAACGCGAGCGAAGCTGTGGGCAAAAGCTAGTAGGACAATAAAATTACAGACGCAGAGACCACGTAATGTGAATTGTCACTTTGTGACCATTTTACGAATGGTCACGTAATTCATTATTATTAACCTATTACGGTTCTGCTTAAGCGGCATTTTAGAACCCTGAGGGTTTAAAATGGCCGCTAAAATGCCTCATACTCAAACACCTGTATATTTGAATGTGAAGCAAAAGGAGTATGCCAAGATCGTAGCAAGTGGTGATCTGTAGGTCCTGCGTACCCATACGGGAAAAAGTCGTGAAGTTCAATATCGTGAGGAAATAGGCATGTATTAGAACCAAACAGTGAAAGCCATGTGACAGCTGCCAATCCGCACTGGGGACGCGGGATTGATTAAAGCCAAGTTTAGCCTAGCTCATTCCCGTAGCTCTGCCCGCATGGACTTTGGTAATTTTTGCACGGGAAAAGTATTTTACGTGTTGACACAGGTTATAAACTATCTCTTAGTCATATTTCATCCAAATCTGCTAGGTAGTTTTCATTTAATTTTTTCTTTTTTTTTTTCTTAAAAAAATTCCTAGTTTGGGGGGGACACTAGGAATTTCTCCTGTATCGTGGGTGCGTTTACAAACATTTAAAGTCACATACACAAACAGCCAGACCCGCAACAACTACCTGTAGGTCATAAAAATATTTGTTACGTGCGGGAATCGAACCCGCGACACGCAGCGCAGCAGTCGATCGCTCAGCCTCTGCGCCAATCAATCTTATTCCAGTATGGCAAAAATATCACTATAGACATCCTGTATAGCTCTGTCTCTTTCGCACTCTGAAAACTTCTAAAGACGTCATACTTTCAACCCAGATCAAGAACGAACAATTAAGCTCTTCTTCTCTACTCAAAGAAAACATACCAAACTACATCTAGCAATATCTATCTACATAATTCCCAAAAGCTTTTTGCTTTTAAAGACGTAATTCACGTTACACACGATACGTATCTCAAACAGTGTTAGATGTTAATGTGTTCCAACTTTTTGAAACAAGCTTAACCCGTCGACGTCGAGTGAGGACGAGTGGCTCTCGTGTGCAGCGGGTTTTACGTTCTGGATAACAGCCTGTGGCTGTGAAAGGGTTGGATGCGTTGATGTACTTTTAGTGATACAAGACGTTAGATGGTTTTTGAAATAGTTTTAGAGGATGGTATGACTATATGTACCCACAATGGACGGGGAATGAATGGGAGACTAAGTTAAATCAAAGGGTCCTCATCACTCTTTCAGCATTCGCTGGAGAGGTGCCACAGTGGTCTCACCTACCGAAATAGCGAAAGAGGCAGCCGGGTGTAAGAGGGAGACAACAACAAACCAATCCAGCCTCCGCGGGAGATGCTTCGGGCGCCGCGAGATGACTCCCGTCCTCCGTAGATGTGGGTCGGTGGACGATGAGCAGTGACGAAGATGACTATATGTCGTGTTGACGGGGCGTTTGTGTTCCACGCGTGCCTCAAAGACCTATCTTTTTCCAAACCTTGATAAAAGTTGCTAAACCTATAACGATCATCCATCCATTTCCAAACCTTGGCAACAGTTGCTTAACCAGAGACGGTCACCCATCCGTTTCCTGCTTTAATGATGTCCATCTCAACCTGCTTAGACTGGTAGCCCATCCAATGTGGTAATAAAGAGGCTAGGCTGTATGAAAGATGGCACACATTAGGGTTCTTTTATATCTAAACTAGCTTTTGCCCGCGGCTTCGCTCGCGTTAAATTCGGGGTAACACAGTTCCCCTTGCGCCTTATTGATTTGTAATAGCAACGCTAAGTTTTCCCTCTTTCTCCCTCACATCACTCACATGTATTTATAATCACAACATGAATGATGTATCCATGATTTTGTAAAAATATTATGATTTAAAAGAGTGTCAAGTTATTATGTCTTGTGACTGGGACTGTAGCAGAATATTTTTTTTTTTGTTTTCATGACATTCAAAAGTGCCTGTAATGGTCTAATTGAAATAAATGATTTGATTTGATTTAACATCCCACTTTTTTTAAATAAAACAAACGAACTCACTTTCGCTTTTATAATATTACAGTAAGGATTCTTAGGGTTCCGTACCACAAAACGAAAAAACAGAACCCTAATTGGATCACTTTGTTGTCCATCCGTCTGTCTGTCTGCCTTTCTGTCAATACACTATATCTCGGGAACGCGTGGAGTTATCGAATTTAAATTAAAACTACACACTCAAGTTTGTAGTCTGAATGGTTGGATAGCGAGAGGAAGGCCAAAGAAAAGATGGATGGATTGTGTAAGGAATGATATGAAGGAGAAAGGAGTAAATGATGCCGTGACGTCTCATAGAGGAGAATGGAAGAAGAAAACGTGTTGCGCCGACCCCAAATAGAATGGGACAAGGGCAGGAAAATTAAGACTCAAGTTTGTAGTCTCTTTGAGCTATGAAAAAATGAACCCTCTAAGTTAACGCTGTCAAAAGATATGGCCGTTTGTCTCAAGTTTGTACAGAAACCTCGGTGCGCGATTCAAACTCACACTTGACCAGTTTTTCATTCTTGTACAAATCTCCATCATAATAATTTTCTTAGCGTTTTATTTAACACTAGCTTTTGCCCGCAGCTTCGCTCGCGTTAAATTCGGTATAACACAGTGCCTGCTACCTGTAGTTTTTGCCCAAGCGCCTTATTGATTTGTAATAGCAACGCTAAGTTTTCCCTTTTCTTCCCTCTTTCTCCCTCATATCCCACTTTCTTTTAAAAAGATTAGCCTATGTCCGTCTCCTGGTTCCCAACTATCTCTGTACCAAAATTCATCAAAATCGGTTTAGCCATTAAAGCGTGAAGAGGTAACAAACAAACAACAAACTTACTTTCGCTTTTATAATATTAGTAAGGATAAGGATTATTTATACCGATTTTCAGATGCTGATCTTAAAGAAAATCAGTTTAAAATCTAATAGCAGATCAAGAACCCCTCGATTTAGGGTCCTTACTTATCGCTCGATCGACTACAAAATCCTGAGGCGACCGGTGTTAAGATGACGATAAGTGCTTATCGATAGCTAAGTGACGGCTTAGCCAACATCGTTATCTTGTAGACGCATTAATTTTCAATTTATTTTTTATAGTATTTCTTGGTTATTCTCCGTTAAAAGCAGGGTTTTATGAGATGTTTATCTTGGTATTTATTATTTAGTAGTAACACTTAACATCACACTTGTAATTTCTGAAGGTTTAGGCAGAGGTGTGTGTAATAGTACACCTACATTTCGCACGTTATGTAGTAGGTAGTACCATTTGACGGGCCTGTTGGTCTAGTGGTTAGTGCCCCTGACTGCTGAGCCGGAGGTCGTGGGTTCGATTCCCACCCAGGACAAACTTTGTGTGATGAGCATGATTGTTTGTTCTGTGTCTGGGTGTGATTTATCCATAATATATGTATTTATAAATTATATAAGGATGTATATCAGTTGTCTGGTTACCATAACACAAGCTCTGCTTAGCTTGGGATCAGATAGCCGTGTGTGAGTTGTCCCAAGATATTTATATTTTTATTTATTTATTTAGCCTATTACCAACAACCGGACCAAATCCAGACCCTGTGGCTACCACTAAAAAATTATAGAATACCCAAATGACAATTCGCTCGAATCAGGAGTCGAATATATCTGCCTAGCCTTTTCCCAACTATGTTAGGGTCAGCTTTTAGTCTAACCGGATGCAGCTGAATATCAGTATTTTACATGGAGCGATTGCCTATCTGACCTTCACAACCCAGTTAGTACTGGGTAAAGCGATACCCCTTGGTTAGACTGGTTTTCAGACTTTCGGAATACTGACTACCTGTAACGACTGTCAAAGACCTACATATGACAGCCGGGACCAACGGCTTAACGTGCTTTCCGAGGCACGGAGGAAACCCGGTATGTAACGGGTGGTCCACCCATCCACAGACCAACCTAGGCAAGTGCGGCTTAACCTAAAGATCGACCCGACTGGCTGCTATTATTTAGCCACGAGCTCCTCTCAGTCGAATGAAAAACCGAAAAAAAATGCGAAAATATTAAAAAAAAAAACGTCCAAGAGCGTGTCCGAACGAGGTTCCGTACAAACTTGAGGCTTATATATCTTTTGACTGCGTAGACTTAGAGGGTTGGTTTTTTCACTGTACAAAGGAACTACAAAGGAACAACACATGGTTTTAATTTGAACTTGATATCTTCACGCGTTCCCGAGATAAAGGGACTTGACAGACAGACATAGAGACGGACAACAAAGGGATCCAATAAGGGTTTTGTTTTTTCTTTTAGAGGTACGGAACCCTAAAATTTATAAAACAACAAATGTGATGATTTATTTATTTATTTTATTTATTTATTTATGTACACACAAAAAATTATATAAAAAATTACATAAGGAAAAAAGAGCACAAAGATGAATGATGATTTCTATTTTCAAAGTGAAAAAAAAACTAAAACAATTTTAAATATAACACAAAATGCTTTAATATTTATAAGAACATCAATCAGTCATACTTAAAAATATCACGTCGTCACCTAAACAATAAACTTTAACCATAAAAAAACAATATCACTAAGTATCAAATAAAAATCCATCCTAATTGTAAAACTATCGACCGCAATCACCATTAATTTGTTCAGGATAATTGTCACGGTGGATGGATATCGTTATAGTGATGAATGGTACTATGAAGATATATTTATTGATTAAAACTTTACGTACAAGTAAACACTGTCCAAAACCGGACTTAATGCCTTGGGTGTTTTCTACTACTCTACCTTAAGGTGATGCAGAACAGAAGGGCCTGCCTAGGCCACCACCTGCCGGGGTTGTTCAAGAGAGATTCCTCGGCCCCGAAACATAAAGGGTAAAAGATGTTTTGATGTTACGGTCTCTTAACTTAATACAATTTTGTTTTATGTACGTATATAAGTATTAATTGTTATATTAACATATATATATATTTAAATAATTATTTTCTAATATCGTTTCTGGCTGTTATTGCACCTACTGTATTTTGTATCTGCATCACCCTTTTTTTGCGGATGGGTAATCTCCCCCGCTGTGGCCGATGCCGGGAAGGTGTCAGACTTGGACTGCCTAAAACATTTTATATTCCTTCATTTACCCTATGTGTTCCGAGGCCGCGGTATCACTTTAAAACAACCTGCAACCCCGGCAGAGCGTCAAGTAATACAGAACCTAATTTTTATAACTTGGTAAAAAAAACTCGCAATTTTGTCACAGAGCTAGGCAGAAAACGCAGAACGCCAACTAACATACTCCATTTGCTTCACCCACGTTCATATCATATATCAGAACCTAAACTGTGTTGTCGAGAAAAATTCCTGAGCACATTCTAACAACAATTTCATAGCGAACACTCCTAGCAATACTCCAAGGTCCTGAGCATATAAACGGCTTTATATTAGACGAACAAAGCAGTAAATATGGCTACTGACTCCCAAAGGTACTGTGGGTGTTAAGATTGGCTAATGTATCGGATTTCCCGTTCAAAGTTTCTTGGAATATTTGGATTAAGACGGTTATTTTTATGGCATCAGAACATTATATGGCTTAGGCTGGAGAATTAGTTAATACAGGTATTAGGATTTCTTATTTATTTATTTAATTAAGGTTCACCCACAGCTGTTACAGATATTATACATACAAAAATTCTGTCTTAAATATCATTGTCCAACCAATTACAGGCAAAAACCACCATGAAAGTGTTCCTTATATTTAAAAAAATCAGTGTACTTAAATTCTAGATAAGCTTATATTCTTATGGGACACATGAGATTAAAATAATCAGAGATTTGTGTAGTTTATTGAGTTAATGTGTTAATAATGAGTTAATGTTGTGTGTTAATGTGTTTGACCAGAGTTGAACTCTGGTCAAACACATTAGGCATTTCTTAGGTCTAGATTTGTGCTTAGTTAATGGCAATAGTGTGACTAAAAGACAAACCTGAAAATATGGGAATTATTATTAGGCACACCTCTGTTTATGCCTTCAGGGAATAAAGGCGTGATGTTTCACATAGGCCTACATGGGCACTTATAAAACGTCGAGAAAAGGTGCACGGTTCGTGTTGGTTGTTTCCTATTAAGATGAACCGGCAAGAAACTCCATGGAAGTCATTTAAAATCATTTGGTATTACAATGTTGTTGTTACAGCGTTAGTACATAAGTATGAGAGGACGGCGTAGGGGGCGACAATAAGTCATTGCTTACTTTACAAAAAAAAAATATGTAGTATGCAGATTTACGAGTAAATTGTACAGTAGTTCTTGTTTAAAAAGGCAAATTATAAATATGGCATGCTCGTTGAATAATCAGTATTTCTACAAGTTAGTGAGGAAGTATAATCAAGACATGGCTTGATAGATATTTATTCTTGATTTTTGAAACAGATAAAAGAAAGCTATTTCATTTCATGACATACAATTTATTTTTATTACTTCCCTCTGATAGTAGTGACCTAAAATCAACCGTAAAGCATATTAAAATACCTCAAGTGTTTATTTAACAAACGATTACAGATCGAAACATCGATCAGCACCGATTCGATTGCCGATAAGACATCAAAATGTCAGTGAGGTGCCCGATAAAACAGCTACCTACGTAAATTATTCGTTTATTACTACGAGCTACAAAGCTACGGGCGTAGCTCTCGTAGCACGTAGACGGTCTACGAATTTGAGTGAACTCATTTTTAATAGTATCTTGATCTTTAAATTATTAAGGCGTTTTTGTGTTTAGTTAGATAACATTGTTTAACTAATTTAGCTGGAATGTTTTTTTTTATTTATTTATTTTAGACATTTCAGAATTATAAACTGAAATGAACTTAAATTGGTGTGCAAATACTAACCAATATTTTTTAATTACAAAACTAGAGGCGATGATAAAATTATATTTAAGCTTTTAAAAACAAACTATTACGATTAATTTGAACATATCACTACCAGCCATGGCACTTTTTATTTTCAGATAGGAAATCATCAATTAATTTCCCCCGTACTTTTAGACGTAGCGGGGGGAAAGGTTAGACTTGTACTGACTAAAGCCCATTCATGTTCTTTCTTTTGCCCTTTGTGTTCCGGGGCCGCAGTATCTCTTTCGAAGCCTTGGGCTCTGGCAGTAGAGTCAACCTACAGTTTTTTTTTCTAAAAATTGTTGCCCCACACTAGGAATTTCTCCAATATCGTGGGTGCGTTCACAAACATTTAAACTCACACAAACAACAGAACAACTTTCTGTCGGTCATACAAATGTTTGTTCCGTGCAGGGATCAAACACGTGGCACGCAGCGTAGCAGCCAATCGCTGAACTACTTCGCCAACCGTGCAAGAAAATTATGTTAACTATCCTTTACAACTCCTAATGACTCTGCCTCGCCTCTTCCAGACTAACAGAAGGCAAGTGAATACGAGTTTTACATTGAGTGACGGCTTCTCTCACATCCATCACTCAGTTACAGGTTAAAACAAAAAACCCCTTATTAAGACAACTCCCCTGGCAAAAAAATACTTGTTTTAAAGCTTTTATGAAACTTGAAAGAAGCAAAGGACCAGGGCGAAATTGGACCCACATTATTTATAAATTAACGAAGTATCATTTACTTGCGAGTTAATGTTTATTATAACTAAGAGTTTATAAGAAGATTATCTAAAAAATATTGAATGACTAGATTATGGGAATTAAAAGTTAGAAAAGATTTTTATTTTCTTATAAATAAGTCATCATGCAGTTATTGAATGCACCGTATTTCGAATTACATTCCAACCTACTCTTTATATGATTTACGTTCTCACACTAGTAGATATTTACGGTTGTAATTTTTTTTTAATAAATGAAACTTGTAAAATATTAAAAAAAAATATACAAACGTTAATATTAAACAAGCCTTCACATTTTTTTATTACAAAAATGCACAATGTTAAAATAATTACGATTATCTATGATAACGTAGAATGAAACGTCATGCTGTCATTATGAGCTGACTGTTAGTGTCAAAACTACTTCGTATTATTTCATTGTTTGTTTTCAACGGCTAACGTGGAATGTCTAATATTTTCTGTGTGATTTTATGGAATATTGACGACTTGGCTTTGCGTTTGAATATGAGACATACTATGCTCAAAATGTTACCTTCACACTCAAATAGAATTCCCTTAATTGACAACAAATGACCTAGAACTAAGTAAGTACCTAAATGTGGCTAAAAAGATACAGAACCACGATGATGCTGTTGGTAAATAATTATTATCTTCTTTCTATCTACCTTTTTGAAACAACGTATTACATAAAAAAGATAATAATATTGTACTGTTAAATACGCAATCTTGGATTCGTTTTAGGTTATAATCTTCTACCTTGAATTTCTTTTTTCTCCCTTTCTCTACGACTTACTGCCCATTTGCTTTTTTTCTAGTTTTATATAGTTCTACAACTAGGCACAAGTTTCTATACGGTACGGTACTCCTAAGAGTGGGTCCCATTGTACACGTGTCCCCGCCATCCTCCTTTGATTTATTTATCACCATTGGAAGCATGTACAACAAACATGTTTCGTGTCTGTGATATTCTGGGAATCCTGACTGCATGATCAAATCTTGTATGCCTTATGCCATAAAACTACATATATGGTCACCAGAACTAAAGATCTGTATCGATTGGGTGGTACTGGTTTTACCAATTGTTTCTTACCAAAACGTACCAACAAACTAACTAACGAGGCAACTTTTATAAATGCTTATAAAATACAACAAACTTGACTTAATTGGTAGACTCGGTTTGACCTAATCAATTTATAAATATTGATATTAAAATACACAAAAAAAATCAAGAAGGTAATTGGTAGGTAGGTATCTCAATACCAATTAATAAATGAAGACGATTAAAATCGCTTACCAACGAAATCGATTTAACATTTCATCTCATCGAGATAACTGGCCAATTCTGTTTAGCTGAAAATTCTACCCAATTTCTTTTAATAAACGCACCACAACTTTTCCATTTTTTAACCCTGTGCCACACCAAATAGAGTGCATATTTGCACAGCAAAGTTTACGTTAACCGAAAATATTTTAATTCAAACTTTATGACTAAGGGAGTATGATACGTAATTGATTGTACCCATTTGGACTAATTCCAACCGCTAAGAACATTAATTAGGAATTTAAAACCGAATGGCTTTTTAAAAGCAATTTGTTTTTTGAGCTCAAAATTACGGTTAACGAGCATTCGATGTAGTTTAAAGGATTTTTCGGTCTAAATTTTAAGAATTTAAGGAGTAAATCTAGATTTTAAGTGTACCATTTCTAGGAAATCAAATTCTGAAACGCAGCTCGACCTAAAACATGAACACCATCTTTTTAATTAAATTTGATTCTTAAACAGCTCAAAACATTTTGTTCATTTCTGGGTAACTTTTTTAGTACTATGTACTATGTTAGTCTAATTATATTGTATCTTGGCAACACAGTTGCTTTTCTAGATTGCTCCTTATTTCTTACTGTCGTATAAAATTAACATAAAGTATTTACGAGTGTGTGTTTACGAGTTTAAAAATGAATGAAAATGAAATCGATGTAAGATTGACATTTATTATTATATTTTTCTGACATTTTTCTATTTTTTTTTACTTTTTTTTCTGATTGACTTTTTTATTCATTTTATTTGACATTATTTATTAAATATTTTTGTGCTGTTTATTAGTTTGACATTTTTTGTTTTGTAACTGTAAAATTTATTTGAATCAATTTATTACATTTAATTTTAAATAACTTGTTCCTTTAAATTTGGAAATTAATATTATTTGCATGCCCATAAGACGGTAGAATATGGAGGACCTATTATATACGAAAACATCTATGTAAAAATTACCCATGTTTGCAAAAATAAATGATTTATGATTTACGAGCATTAGTCAATTCATGTATATTGTAGTACTCTCGACTTTAATATCTACAGTGATCTTCGTTATGTAATGTATTTAATAAAAACAATAATATAGGTACTATGTTTTTTTACTGTAGTGCATAGGCTAACAGTAACGGTTATTCATGAGCGGTAAAGTCCAAAGGGCCTACACAAGTATAGTATGACCATTTTAAGGGGTACCATATATCTGGCCGAATATTAATGCTCCATTTTTCTTTACCGAATATTTTGAAGACATAAAGAATATTTAGTTTAATTGTTGTTTGTCCACAAGTTATACAGAACGCACCCTGCTACGATCCTCACATACTCCATTTGCCTCGTCGCACATCTGATCATACACGCATGCCGGTTGCGAGAGCTAAGCACCCGACCTTTCTGAAGAACAAAAAGGTTTAGTATGGTGTACTTACTAGCTTTTACCCGCGGCTTCGATCGCGTTAATTTCGGGGTAACACAGTTCCCCTTTCCTGATTTGCAGGTACCTGCTACCTGTAGCTTTTGGCCTTGCGCCTAGTTAGTATATTATGTCCGTCTCCAGGGTCCCAACTATCTTTGTTCCAAAATTCATCAAAATCGGTTTAGCCATTAAGGCGTGAAGGTGTAACAAACAAACAAACTCACTTTCGCTTTTATAATATTAGTAAGGATTTAAATTTTTGGTCACGAGGATATCAGTTTAGCAAGTCTTTCCGTACATCTAAGATAATCGTTTCTACTATCAAACTTACTTATCTGTGGATGGGTGACCACCCGTAACATACCGAGTTCCTTCCGTGCCTTGGAAAGCACGTTAAACTGTTGGTCCCGGCTGTCATTTGTAGATCTTTGACAGCCGTTACAGGAAGTCAGTGTCCCGAAAATCTGAAAACCAGTCTTACTAAGGGTATTACTCAGTACTAACTGGGTTGTGGAGGTCAGACAAGCAGTCGTTTCATGTAAAATACTAGTATTCAGCTGCATCCGATTAGACCAAAAGTTGGAAAAGGGCAGATGACTTATTCTAGGGAAGAAACATTTTCTCATCATTTCATAGGAAAACCACAGACGCCGTCAAATCGCGTTTACTCCCATCCCGTCTTGTGGCGGAAATGATCTAAAAATGGGAATATAATTTGATTGGAGAATTTTCCAATTTCCTGCTTTATTAGCAAAGGTTCGTTTTATTTTTCCAATTTTCTCATTTAACATTCCAATTGTCTTGGTTTATGGGCTGTACTCGATTTCGTTTATTTGAATAATTTAATTTAGTCGACATTAACTTTCGTTGAATGGTAAGTTGCTGAATTATTTATTTGAATGAATTAAACAAAGGAATAAATGAAAATGAAGGAATATGACTGTTAATAAATTAGTACCATCATGTGGTTTCTGCAGAAAAACGCGTCAGTCTATGTGAATATGTGTATTATTATTATTATTAATTCTTAATTTGTACCTAATGATTTTTTTTATTAAGATTTCGAAAAAAAAATCGTATATGTTATTACAGACCATACCGACCATACATAATTTCATCAAGATCCGTTCAGCCGTTTTGACGTGAAAGAGTAAAATAATATTAGTAGGATAGCTGCCGCCCGCGGCTTCACTCGCGTGATATCGAAAAAAAGTATCCCATGTATTATTCTAGACCATACATATTCATCTACCTCTGTGTCAAATTACATCAATCATTAATTATTTTTTTGATATCACGCGGGCTAAGCCGTGGGCGCCAGTTAGTTTCTTATATTATCCTTACTAAAATTATAAAAGCGAAAGTGAGATTGTTTGTTTGTTACGTCTTCACGCCTAAATGGCTAAACCGATTTTGATGAATTTTGGAACAGAGATAGTTGGGACCCTGGAGACAGACATAGGGTATTAAAAAAAAAAGGTTGAGATATAAGGGGGAAAGAGGGAGAAAGAGGGAAGAACAGGGAAAACTTAGCATTGCTATTACAATAAATACGGCGCAAGGGCAAAAACTAAGGGCACGCCACAATAGCGGCGGTAAGTCCCCTCTTTGAGGAGTGGCTGGAGAGTCTTCATGGCGTCCTCACCTACCGCCTGACGCAGGTCCTCACCGGACATGGAAGTTTCGGGAGGTTCCTGCACATAATCGGGCGGGAGGAAACGCCCGGGTGTCAACATTGTGACGATCGCCCGGAGGACACGGTGGAGCACACAGTGGCGGTCTGCCCAGCTTGGGCGGAGCACCGCCGTGCCCTCGTAGAGGCGATCGGCGGCGGCGATCTCTCGCGTCCGGCCCTGGTTCAGTCCATGGTCCGGAGCGAGAGGAAATGGGAAGCGGTCACCACCTTCTGCGAAGCAGTAATGCTAGCAAAGGAGGTGGCCGGGCGTTTGAGGGAGAGAACATCAGGCCAACCCAGCCGCCGCGGGAGACGCCCAGGGCGCCGGGCGCCGCGAGACGACTCCCGGCCACCGTAGATGCGGGCCTGTGGACGGTGAGCAATGGGTAGCTCACCGTCTGTCCGTCTATTGACGACAGGCCGTGTCGACGGCGCGTTCGTGTTTCACGCGCGCCTCAAAGAGAGTTAGCAAAGCAGAGGGGCTTGCCAGGGCCTCCGCCTGCCGGGGTTGCGGGTTGTTCGAAAGAGATACCGCGGCCCCGGAACGTGAAGGGCAATAGAAGGAACATGGGTGGGTTTTAGTCAGTACAAGTCTGACATGCCCCCCCGCTCCGCCCAGAGCGGGGGAAGTCATTGGATGATTTCCCACCCGAAAAAAAAAAGGGCAAAAACTACAGGTAGCGGGTACCTGTAAATCAGGAAAGGGGAACTGTGTTACCCCGCATTTAACGCGAGTGAAGCCGCTGGCAAAAGCTAGTTTAACATAGTTAGTAACAGCAGGTAAAGTGTGAATAAACATGGTTTTCATTAACAAAATCTCAACGATATTTCTCCATGTATATGTCAGTGTTCATTTACTAAAACGTCCCACTGGGTTAACCATTGACCGGGGAAAAGAGCGTGGGACGCTCTCCCACGTCTATGTTACCTCCGATAATATACATTTATGTATGTGACTACAAAGGCTCGTTCTTATTATATTGAGAACTAAAGTGTGGTGATTGTTTCTTAAAATAACTTAGATTTTACTTATTAAAATAATGATTCTATTTTAATTAAGTAGAAGTTATTTTTTCGCACCAACACTTTAAGAAAACTCATTTACAAAACCGTACATAATTTTCAGAATATATCGGTGGTCGTATGTATAAAATTAAACAAACTCTAATTGCCCATTTCATAGTCATTTGTTGCAAGTAATTTTTTGCTGCAAGTGCCCATTATGAGTTCCCAAGCAAGCGATGGATTCTATGATTGAATCACAAACGTAGCGAGTGGTTCTTAAGTAGAGTCCTGAGCGTGGCAAGGGATTCAAAGGAACAAGAAGCAAATAACGGCCTAAATAATTGACGGGCCTGTTGGTCTAGTGGTCAGTGGCCCTGACTGCTGAGCCGGAGGTCGTGGGTTCAATTAATCTATAATATGTATGTATTTATAAATTATATAAGTATGTATATCAGTTGTCTGGTTACCATAACACAAGCTCTGCTTAGCTTGGGATCAGATAGCCGTGTGTGAGTTGTCCCAAGGTATTTATTTATTTATTTAATAAGTTTCCTCTCGTGTAACATACGTAACTATCACTTTAGCAGCGAGAACACATAGTAATAGGATCTTAACACGCAGCAAAGCGAATTTCATATTTTAGAATGAATAGCAGCCAATAAAATCTTACTTTGACTCACATAGTGAGAGGGTTTTTAACCGACTTCAAAAAAGGAGGAGGTTCTCAATTCGACTGTATGTTTTTTTTTTTTTTTTTTTTTTGTGTTTGTTACCTCATAACTCTGGTCTGGGTGAACAGATTTTGATGATTCTTTTTTTATTCGAAAGCTGGTGGTTGTCGTTTGGTCCCATAAAAAAAATATCAAGATCCGGCCAGTAGTTTTTGAGTTATCTTTAATAATGCGTATTAGATTGACTTCGTCTACGTTGATGATATAATTTTAGAGGTTGTCGAAGACAAATGAACAAAAAAAAACGCTATGCACTATGATTTGGAAGGTCATCGCAGTTTTTTGAGGTGATTGTATTTTAAATTGGTGATAGATCTTCAGTGATATACAACGGAACTCTTCAATAAATGACCGCAAATCTGCCGTGATTGCTGCAATCACATGTATAAGTATGGGTTTCGCCAGGGTAGGCAGGCGAGTGGGAGCAGGGTGCCCGTACCCCCTCCCCTCCCCTCACCCAGTCATTAAGAAACATAATCAATCATTAGATCAAGTATCAGCTGTATCCCCTAGGCGATGATGCATATGATTTCTGAATTGGTTTTAAACTAAAGCATAATTTAGATAGTATTAAATACTATAGCGTGATGTGGAACTAAGGCACTTGTCTCACCGGCAACGATTAACGAGTAACGAGTAGAGCTAGAACTAGAAACGAGTTAGCGAGACGTGGGGAGCAAGTGCGTAGTTCCGATATTTGTGTAGCTCGGCTATAAGCGAGTGTGCGAGTGAGGCGGGCGATTACTCGCATCACTCGCTCGCGGCAGTCAAGCGTACAGTCAGTCTTGCGGCCTCATACGCGACATGACCACTGGTTGCTCTCTCGGCGTGATTTCTAATCGCTTGGCGAGTATCGCCGAGTGAGTGTTATCTTTCATAGCTCTTGTCGCTCAGCGACAAACTAGTGAAACGAGTGCTCGCCGGCAGTGTAAACAGTCAGCGATCAACTGTTTGTATATGCATCTCTTTTATTCACACGGAAAGTATATCTATTGTACGTTTCTTGAGCGAGAAAATAGCCGATAGTTAGTCGTTTTCTCGTCGTTGGTGAGACAACTGCCTAAAGCTTGTATTTAAGACGGGACCTACGCACTAAAAAGCTAAAAATAACCGTGTTTGCGAATTATATCATAATACTATAACTAAAAATGCTGAAATAAAAACTTTTTTGCAAAAAATAAAACCGACTTCCAAAAAAAAAGTGGAAAATAACTTTATTTCCGGAAGTCGGTGGCAAAAAAGTCAACGAAACCAACAAAAGCCACCGACTTCCGGAAATAAAGTTATTTTCCACTTTTTTTTTGGAAGTCGGTTTTATTTTTTGCAAAAAAGTTTTTACGCATCAAGATCTGCTTACTTATATTTGAGCTGCTGAGGTGACAAACATTTTACAGAATGCTGATGGTAGTGACATTTTAACTTAAAATATATTATTATAATCTAAGTGCTTACATTCTACTATGGCATATAATTTGACCGAAAACATCAAAATCTATAATTTGACAAATTTCAATCAAAGTATACCAATTTAGTCGAACTGTGTGTATTTATACTCGACGCCCGAATTACATACACTGCAGAAAACTGCGACTAAAACGTCGTCATCAGTCGCGTCTGATCGTGTCGACAGCAATCAGACAGTCTGGCTGGCTCGTTAAGATCAAAGAACGCCCTTATCTTGATCAATACAAAATAACGAGTTAGTCTGCGAGTTACAGAAGCTCTTTACAATTGTTGTTATAGAAGGTACTTAGTCTTCAAATATTTGTGAAAGTTTATTGAACTTTACTGCTGATAGCTCTATCTACGTTGTGCGTCTAAACTATGTAACTGAGCCCACAGCCCCCATGTCTACTTGAAAGTTGTTAATCAACTTCATCAGTCCGTATCATAATACTATCCTTGAAATTGTTGCTTAATGCATTCTACCCCCGGAGTTTCGGGTTGTCCGGAGTTGGGGGTTGTTTCATAGAGATTCCGTGGCCTCGAAAAATAAAGGACAATATAAATAAATAAAAAAATAAAATAAAATATGTTTTTATTATATAAGTATATATAGGAAAGATGTAAAAATATAAAGAACTAGCTTTTGCCCGCGGCTTCGCTCGCGTTAAATTCGGGGTAACACAGTTCCCCTTTAAAAAAAATAGTAAATTAGTGCGATAGAATTTAATTAAGTAACCACATTTCCGAACAAACGATGCTCTTTCAACATAGTCTATGACTGTGAATGACATTGACATTCGTTACGCGCGTTTTTTAAAATATGCAAAATTAAATGTATTTTTTTCAATTTTTCTAATACCTTTTTTTTAATATTTTTTCCGTAAGAACCTTCTACAGAGTATTAGAAAACTACAAAAAAATAATCAGCCAAATCGGTCTAGCCGTCCTCAAGTTATGGCGTGACAACGGGAAACGGGTTTCATTCTTATATATATATATGTAGATATGTGAAAAAAATGAATAAACGGAATAAAAAATACTACCTACATCCAAATACAAGGTAAAGTTTAACGTGATTGGGTTGAG
Organism: Ochropleura plecta; assembly: GCA_905475445.1. Classification (NCBI taxonomy): domain Eukaryota; kingdom Metazoa; phylum Arthropoda; class Insecta; order Lepidoptera; family Noctuidae; genus Ochropleura; species Ochropleura plecta. The sequence goes on from FR997735.1 coordinate 4,551,854, forward strand.
AGACTATACCGAAATTAAAAAAAAAAAACATTGAATCCTTGACCTCTAAACTAGGTGAGAACCTGTATATTAGAGATAAGTGTCCCTCCGCGGACAATGTCAGACGCCAAAAATATTGAATTGAACAATTACTTACTTTACATCGTAATTAAATTAAAATAAAAAATATACACCATGGAATTAAATTACAGTAATGTGTAAGGGTGTAACGGAGTGAGGGTATGTTTGTTTGTGTTTGTGTGTGCGTGTGTGAGTGTGTGTCTGAGTGTTAGGAGTTTAAATGCATCCATAATATAGAAAATATAGATAATATAGTCGAATAGAAGGAACATGGGTGGGTTTTAGTCAATAAAAGTCTTACACCTCCCCTTGCTCCGGCGAGAGCAGGAGAAGTTATTTGATGACTTTTCATTCGCAAAAAAAATACATTCTGCCTTTATAAAAACTTACTTGAATACATCACATCACTCCTGTAATGCCTGGAGGGTTAGGCAGATGTGTAATTAATGGTATATCCACATTTTGATAGTTATATTTTTAACTAGCTGTCGCCCGCGGCTTCACCCGCATGATATCGAAAAAAAAAGTCTTATCTTATCTTATGTGTTATTCCAAACCATAATCTACCTCTGTGCCAAATTTCATCAAGATCCGTTCTACCGTTTTGACGTGAAAGAGTAACAAACATCCACACATCCTCATAAAAAATCTCATTTATAATATTAGTAAGATTCCTTTGTTATAGGGGCAAGCCTGCTATCAACCGAGGACTCCATGACTGCTACTCAAAAAGTCCTAATAGAAAAAGGCTATAACGGTCACCCCTATTTCATGGGACTTAGAAATAACTAGCAAAACGTGGGTGTACTATAACTCACTCTGGCTCAATGTTTGGGGATTACAGGACTGAAATAATGTTACTTTATGTAATCCAACATTCAAATGTCGTAGGGCCTCAGTAAAATTAATCTCTTCAACATCCTAAACGTTTATAAGATTTAATGCGGAAAACAGTTTTTTTTTGCGTTTGCTATCCACAATCGACACAACTTGGCAGAATCACGCTCATTGAATAAAAAATATATGTATTTATTAAATATTATCTTAACTCAAAAAAAAATTTTTTTTTCAGGAGACGGGAAATGCGCAGTAGTCTTTGTATGGAGATAGAGGGAATGCAATTCTTTAAGATCATAAATGGTTTGTAAAAAATAACTGTTTTTAAATTATTTTATGTCGGATAGTGGCGTGTGTATTCGTTTTGTATGTATTTTATATTGTATAGTGACAATTATAATTTTCACAGTTTTTAAATAAATAAATTATAATCTTTATTGACATAAATTATAAAATAGTAGATTATTAACCAAGGGGATAAAGCAGTGTCTTCTGTCGTGGGTGACGATTTAAATCGCGAGTGTAACGAAGGACTCGAGGTTTACTCCCGAGCGTAGCGAGGGTATTAAAAACTTAAATCACGAGCGAAGCGAGGGATTTAAGACGAGTCCTGAGTGTAGCGAGAGATTTAAGTTTACCCAAGTCTAAGATGGTACGAAAAGTAGAGTATTTTCCTCGGTGATAAAGCTGTCACCGAGGAAAATACTCTACTTTTCGTACCATTTGCGAAAAAATTAAAACAGTAATAATATGAGATAAGCATTTATTAAAAATAATGACATTAAAAGTAAAAGTTAACATTCGAACATTGGTCCAATTATTTATAGAGAGAGCTACACTTTTGTTTGGTACATTTATTGTTGATGAGTATGATTGCGGCAGCATTTGCACTGATGGAATCCGACAATACACTGTCACTGTCGCTTTGATTTAACAATGGATTTTTAGAACATTAACTTATTTATAAAAATAAACTTAACGTATAAGTATTTGAAGAAAACAAAATCGCGGCAAATTCCTAGAGTAATATGTTTTGTCGGAAAAGCAAAGGCATCAAGCTCATACGACCTCGTCGGTTTTGGTAATTTTATTTAGTAATCATAACTGCATATTAATTGCGTATTCCTTTTTAAAAAAGATGCTTAATGCTTTATATACAAACTCAATGGTGTAAACACAGATGTTGTTCAGTATTAAGTATTCCAATTTTAAATCACATTCTCCCCCTAGGGGATGAATGAAATTCAGTACAATTTTCTTTCCCTGTTTTTAACAGATTGAAAATGACTATTGTTATGTTCGCTGTTTGTGGCATAGAATGTCACTTTTTTGAGCAAGTGGTACGAAAAACATATTTATGAATTCCCTAGCTCCTGCGCTAGTATACACTGTATTACAGGAGCTAGTGTCTTCCCCTTATATCTATGTTACATGTTATTTATTTATTTAAACTTCATGTACAATAGTGGTACATAGGCGGACTTAATGCCATAAGGCATTCTCTATCAGTCAACCAATTGTGCCTTCTAAAGATTAAAAAGCAAATCAAAAGTATATAATTATAGTAAAATAAAATAAAAAAGAACTGTTTCAATCTTTGTTTGTGTATATTATATCTTTGAAATCCTTTATGTGCCATTATTTTAATATTATGTATTACTAGCATTTGCCCGCGGCTTCGCTCGCGTTAAATTCGGGGTAACACAGTTCCCCTTTCCTGATTTGCAGGTACCTGCTACCTGCAGTTTTTGCCCTTGCGGTTTATTTATTTGTAATAGCAAAGCTAAGTTTTCCCTTTTCTTCCCTCTTTCTCCCTCATATCCCACATTAAAAAAAAATTGCATTTGTCCGTCTTCTGGGTTCCAACTATCTCTGTACCAAAATTCATCAAAATCAGTTTAGCCATTAAAGCGTGAAGAGGTAACAAACAAACTCACTTTCACTTTTATAATATTAGTAAGGATTATATTTTTTATTTGTGGTTTGACATCCTATTTTTGTAATTCAATTTCTATCTTTGACATTTAATAATATTGTAATCTCGTATCCTTATTGTATTTTTTTATTTTTTACACATTTTATATTGTTTTTAAATAAAATACTTATGACTAATGATCACCGAACATTCGAATACAAGTGTAACCAAAAACACCCGATTTTTGATTTGTCTCCGTTTAGATCTAGGTGTGCAATATCTTGAGACACAAGTGCAGAAAATCATCAACAAAACGATACATTTCTCCGCACCATGCACAAGGAAAAAAATAACAAATAATTTCGTCCAAACAATAACATTCACGGTGCTCTCCGAACTGAAAATACACCTTTCAAATTGTACGTTCAACAATGTTTGTTCACTGTACGGAACTTGAGTAAACAGTTCAGAAATGAAAACAAAAATAAAACGGACACAATAAATGGTATGACAAATATTTAGGTGTGTAAATGTTTTTTTGATAATGGTTACATTTTGTTTCGAATACGGGACAGGAAAACCGAAGTTTCAACATGATTTATTGGTCTTTATTATTATACATAATAATAAAGACAGACATGTCTTTATTATTATGTATAATAATAAAGACCAATAATGCCGGAGCGTCAAAAGGGGCCTCGTAGCGGTCTTGGCTTTCGCTATCCATTGTCGGAGTAGTCTTCTCACTATTCGGTGGTCCTCTTTTTCTAAAGCTAAAAGCCATGAGCTCTTGTTGTAGTTTATTACGAGTTTCAATCTCAGTAGTAAATGTGATTCTTTGCAATCGTGGCTCAATTTTTGAAGCATGTGCTAGAGTAAGCGCAATCGCAATCTGTTCCACCGACAAAGACTTCCACCGCGCTAATATAGTGCTCATAAATCGCCCAGCATACGCAGATAAACACTCGCCTTCCTTTGGACTACTATTGAGTAATCGCCATAAATTCGCAGCTGGAGTTTCAACAGTATCATATCGAGCTAAAAACAGGTCTTTCAATTGCGGCCACGTAATTTCAGAATAACTAGATTGGGCAAGCCATGATGATGCCGATCCCTTGAGTGCCTTGCTCATTGTAATTATCAGATCACTGCCGGAAATAGGTTTTTCTTGTAAACATATGTCCACCGTTTCACACCAAGCGTTGTTGCATGGTGGTATCATGGATGGCATGGCACCTAATTTTTATTCAATAAAACTGAAAACTGACTCTTATTGCACTACAATTAGGTTCAACATTTTTTCTCATTTATCACAACAAGGGCTTCTGTCTTTTCTATTTCATCACGTGTAACAATAAAACAACTGCTGAAATCCCTAAGTATCTGAATCTGTTTTTTTTAGAGGAACGTGGCTCTTGTTTTAAAGGCCCTCATATTTATTCAAAAAATTAAATTGGGTTTACCAATAGAATATCAAAAACAAATATAATCATGTTGAAAATGATATGCTTATAACAACAAACTGACATTCTGTAGTTAATAGTGATTTTCTTGTTTTTAATAGTGAGCTGTTTAGCGATGTTATGCATTTGTTTCTCCTTTAGTATTAGAAGTGAAGAAGAAAGTTGAACCAAAGTGTTTTCGTAAACAAAATTTGAGAACCAAATATAACCCCAACACAGTATAGTGCAAACATAAAATAACTCTCAAACGTTTAAACAAATTACATTGCAAATTAAACAAGCAAAACGCTCTACATTAGGCAGCTCTACATAATTAATTCCCTCCGTTATGTAGAGAAACAGGGATTTTGGGTAAACAGCTCTCCTTATCTCTGCGTAGAGTACTTTTGAGTAAAGTCAAGTTGCCAAGAATAGGGAACATACACGTAATTTTTTATTTACTTTAATTAATGAAATACAGTTCTAACAACCGAAGAAAAGTATTAAAAGTTACGTTAATATTATAATAGAATCTTAACGAAATTTTAAGTTTTTTTTTTATAAATAAAAGTGTTTCTTTGACTTTTGGCTTTTGACGTCACTACTGGCATTATCTTAGACAAACGTGACGGCGCATCCGTCAATATCAGACATCAGGTTGACTTTTAGCTGTCAAAGTCAGCCTAGCGAAGCGTCATTGTCGATGGTTGTGAGGGCTGCCAGCTGAGCAGTATTGTTCGAGACGGCGCTCGCACACCACGCTTGTGACGAATCGCTTTGCATCCGAGTGATAGTTTAATCTAGCGTTATAATTAAGTTCGAGTCGTGCTGCTTAGGCTGTACATTGTGGATTTGACTGTATATTTCAATTATTAAACCCTGTGCTGATTAAACACTGTGATTGAAATAAGGACTTGTGATTTTTCTGCTCACGTCCACCTGCTTACCCACCTACCCACAGTATACATCACACAAGATGAGTTTTGATGAAGGCCCTCCTGCCTCTTCAAACGCATTACCTTAAACGGAACGCAAACTCAAAACGCATCGTTTTGGGTTTGCGTTCCGTTCGTTTAGTTTTTGTGACTTAAGACAATTATGTGTAATTAAAAAGGATTCCTGACCTTTTCTCTTTTCCCTAATAGATTTAGGTCCCTACAGGCTTTGCTATCGGTGATTTATTTTTATTTTTTCGGCATGTTTTAATGTAAATAAACAATGGCGTACTTATTTTAAGAAAAGAACATCGAGTTAATATGTTCGTATGTTAGATAGTAGAATTGGGTGTGTCCCAATTCTTATCAACAAGAAGTTAAAAAAAAAACATTATCTGATACAAAAGGGTAGGAAATACAGATGACCATCCGTCCGTCTAGTGACGATAGCGCGTTTGTGCCCACGCGCGCCTCAGACAGATGTCAGCAAAGCAGAGGGGCCTGGTAGTGCCACGGCCTCTCGGGTTTGCGGGTTGTTCGAAAGAGATACCGCAGCCCCGGAACACAAAGAGCATAATAAGGAACATGGGTAAGTTTTAGTCAGTAAAAGTCTGACACTCGCACTCACTTTGCCTAGAGCGGGGTAAGTTATTTGATGTTTCTCACCAATAAAAAAGGGTAAGTATACCAATGTCATTACCAAATAAAATAGAAAACAAACAATATTCATTTAAGTGAACATTTTTTTTTATTTAAATAGGTACCCTGATTTTTGTTACGTAATTATCAACATTTCCCTTAAACCTAACAAACTTTTAAAATTCGAAAACACCGTTTTTGGCATTAGCATGTTCGATCGTCAATTGTTTGTTTGTGACGTCACTACCCGAGAAATAACCGGAGTGTCGCCGCCCGCACTCTTATGTTACCATGTAAGTTTTGTCACTTTACTATATGTTTTTTATCGGGGTATTTAAATTAGTATTTTTTACTTGCTATCCAAAAAGAAAAACATATGTAAAATCTTATCTCGATACCTACTGATATCGTCACTGTTCGAACAGTGTTTTTTACATAATGGTTTACAATTAATTTGTGAGGATGTGCAAACTGGTACGCACAAATATAATCCTTACTAATATTATAAAAGCGAAAGTGATTGTTTGTTTGTTACGTCTTCACGCCGATTTTGATGAATTTTGGTACAGAGATAGGTGGGACCCTCGAGACGGACTTAAGCTAACTTAGCTTTGCTATTACAATAAATAAGGCGCAAGGACAAAAACTACAGGTAGGAGGTAATCTACTACACTCTCAAAACGAATTTAACGCGAGCGAAGCCGATATATTTACAACAAATATAATCTAACATATAAAATTCTCGTGTCGCGCTTTGTTACCCAACTCCTCAGAAACGGCTAGACCGATTTGTATGAAATTTTGTGTGAATATCGGGTAGGTCTAAGAATTGGTCACCATCTATTTTTTACAACCCTAAGTGAGAAAGGAACACCACTGGGCACAGCTAGTAATATTATATTTGTCGTACGATAGTATAAATCGTCAAACATAGGCCAGGTATTAATCATAATCCCGTCGTTTGACATGCAGAAGGCGGCAGTGAGGTATTATTCAAGCCAACCACAATACTAGCCAGACCACATCGCAAATACTACCTAGGAATATCGTATAGGTTACTAGGTAACCTAGGTAACCTTGTTAGGTACGAAGAGCATTAAGTGGGAAGGCTCGCGGTTTTAGTCAAAAGGTTACTGTTACATAGTTAGAAATGGCATATTTAAGCACCGTCGATTCTTTACGGGGAAAAAATATGATCGGTGATGGCATTTTATAGATTTTTGTACAGTTTTAATCCCAGGTGTACCTAATGTCATCCTTATCCTTACTAATATTATAAGAGCGAACGTGAGTTTGTTTGTTTGTTCTTTACGTCTTCACGACCAAATGGCTAAACCGATTTTGATGAATTTTGGTACAGAGATAGTTGGGACCCTGGAGACGGACATAGGCTACTTTAAAAAAAAAGAGTGAGAAATGAGGGAGAAAGAGGGAACAAAAGGGAAATCTTGGCATTACTATTACAATAAATCAGGCGCAAAGGTAAAAACTACAGGAAGCAGGTACCTGCAAATCACGAAAGGGGAACTGTGTTACCCCGAATTTAACGCGAGCGAAGCCGCGGGCAAAACCTAGTCGGATAAATTTTTAGGTCCCATGAATGCATAGAGTTTACAAATGAGATAGTCCAGACGTCCTATTAATATTGTGCACAAATGTATTGTATTATTATTCTGTTTATACGTCATTTTTACACAATTTTTTATTTTTACATTTATTTCTTATTTAAATAAAAAACAAAAAACATTAACGCAAAAAATCGCTACCCACCGGTATCGAGAACAGGGTCCAAGCTACTAGGGTCGGGGCTCCAGAGAAAGGAACCTCAACGTGTTCAAGACTACCGCTTTCTGTATCAAGCCCTTGATCTAGCTGCCTAACGAGAACCTCCTTAGGTCGATTGGTCGAGGTTCCTGGCAATTAAGCCATTGAAAGATATATTAGTTTTACCTTGTACGTTGTTGCCTTCTCATCCATTCATACATTAAATACATGTATTTTTTAGAAGTTACTACCTACGCCTCATATGATATAAAATATCGTACCACTAGAGCCAAGAAAATTACCGAAAAAAAAAAAACAATTTCATCTCACAAAAGCAGCATGTTTTGTAACATTCTGCCATCCCTATTCTATTTTTGATACCAGTGAACTGCCTTCTGGTCCATAGACAAAAGAATGGCGCGTGTGCCCAATGTCCTCGGGTTACAAATAAAATTTTATATGGAGTCTGTACGTAAAGATATCGCCTCTTTGTCGGGGCCAAATGGCAGACAAAAAGATTGCTGACACACATGAGAAATTCTAAATAGCTAACTTTTTGGTGGAAATTCTCGTATGGAGTTTTAAAATAGTGATGTGGTTGAAGTTTGTGTTATAGAGGAGTTTAGAAACAGCAAGAAAACTTTTTTCTTAACTTCTGAATCCGAAACGAAATTTTCTAATTCGTTTTTTAAATCTTCAACAATTATTAACTAGCTATTAAAATAAATCGTAGAACTTAAATTTGACTTAAATACAAGTTTCTGATCTGCTTCTGGAAGAAGGTGGGCTGGCCACCAAGTGCATGGCATACGCACAATGGTCCACTGCAAGGACTAAGTGCGGAAACCGGACCCCCCCAAGAAGCGGGGTTCACATGAAGAAGAAGTTTCCGATTGAAATATTGTATGTATGTTTATTTTGATAACAATGTCACGAATTGTCACGTCGTTTTATTAATCGAATTATTAAGCTATCGCGCTATGAGCACCGGCTGAAAAGGGACAACATTTCAATTGTAACAACATACATTTTATGTCAATCAAATCATATTCAAAAATCAAATTTCAAAATTCTTCTTTTTTTTTTGTTGTCATGGTATCTTCCAAGATGATCCCATATCAATTTTATTTATATTGCTTGGGTAGTTTATGAGTTACCGTCTATAATATTATACATATTTTTTTCTATCTATATGGATAATATCTTTATGGATGATCTGCTACCCTACTATGACGTCTTAAAGTAGAACTAATCCCACTGAGGGAAAGAGACAAAGCTATACAGGGTGTCTAGCGCCATCTCTGTCCCTCAGTGGAATAAGTTCTGCTTTAAGACGTCATGGTAGGCCTACTGCTATTTTTTTTAGTAACCGTGACAAATGAATCCTTACTAATATTATAAAAGCGAAAGTGAGTTTGTTTGTTTGTTTGTTTGTTTGTTTGTTTGTTACCTCTTCACGCTTCAATGGCTACACCGATTTTGATGAATTTTGGTACAGAGATAGTTGGGAACCAGGAGACGGACATAGGCTAATTTTTTTTAAGAAAAAGTGGGATGTGAGGGAGAAAGAGGGAAGAAAAGGGAAAACGTAGCGTTGCTATTACAAATCAATAAGGCGCAAGTGGAACTGTGTTACCCCGAATTTAACGCGAGCGAAGCCGCGGGCAAAAGCTAGTAGTCAATAAAAGTTAAATAGCAAAGCTAACTTTTACCTTTTCTTCCCTCTTTCACCCTCATACCTCACGTTTAAAAAATAGCCTATGGCCGTCTTCAGGGCCTCAACTATCTCTGTACCAAAATTTATCAAAATCGGTTTAGTCAGTTAGGCGTGAAGACGTAACAAACAAACAAACAAACTCACTTTCGCTTATAAAATATTAGTAAGTAAGGATTTTGTTTTCTATTTTTTGTCTAATGTGTGTGCATTTGGGGCATGCATGTGCCAAAAAAAACGTATTTTCTTTCTTTCTTTCTTATTTAAAATTACTTTCATCAGACCTGCCATATGACTCACAGGTTTCCCATTCCGAAGTTCATATAATTATATGTGTGACCTATTCATCTATATGATACGAATTAACCCCGAGTCTTCTTCTTGTGTCTAAGTGGTTTTTTTTGCTAATAATACAAAAACCATTTGTTTCATAGAATAAGGAGGCGCAGATGGAAGACTGCTTTTTTTTAAGTTTGAAGAGAATCACATCTGGGTTTTTTTTAATAACAATTCAGATCAAACCCAGATGTGATCTGGGTTTACACAAACTTTATTAGTGACAGTTAAGTTTATTTTGAGGTCTTTTTTTCTTACGGATGGAAAATTATCGTAACTTCCCGCTCTGAGCGGAGCGGGGGACAATGTCAGACTTTTACTTCTTCTTTTGCCCTTTGTGTTCTTTGGCCGCGGTTAGTCTTTCGAATAACCAGCTACCCTGGCAAGCAGTGACCCTGGCAGGCTACTCTACTTTGCTGACAGCTCTTTGTGGCGTGCGTGGAGCAAGAACGCACTGTCAACATCCTATCGCCTATCGTCACTGGACGGAAGGTCGGTGATCTACCCATTGCTCAACGTTCACAGGCCCGCATCTACGGTGGTCGGGAGTCGTCTCGCGGCGCCCGACGATGCCCGGAGCGTCTTCCGTGGCGGCTGGGTTGGTTTGAGGTTGTCGCCCTCAAACGTTCGGCAGCCTCCTTCGCTTTGCAAAAGGAGCTTCCTATTCCCTCTCACTCCGGACCATAGACGTGACTCCGGACGCAAAAGATCGCCGCCGCTGATGTCTATTGTGGTCTTGGGTTCGATTTTGTCAGGCAAAGACGTATTGGGTTCAGTAGTTTATCAGAAGCAGCCACGTAGTAATAGGCTCGCCTTCTTTTTTTGTTTTGCGGATGGGAAATCATCAAATAACTTCCTCCGCTCTGGGCGGAGCGGGGGGGTTTCAGACTTGTACTGACTAAAACCCACCCTTGTTCCTTCTATTGCCCTTTACGTTTCGGGGCCGCGGTATTTCTTTCGAACAACCCGCAACCCCGGCAAGCGGAGGCCCTGGCAGGCCCCTCTGCTTTGCTGACATCCGGCTCACCCCCCTTACATGGGACTTAAAAATAACTGACGTGATGTGGATGTTCTATTAAATACACCGCTTAATCTTTCTTAGAATACAGTTGTGATGTTTATGCAAACCGCATTCAACATTATTAATTATGCATTGCCTGTAGACATCATTACTTCCTTACTTAATAATATTATAAAAGTGAAAGTGCTTTTGTTTATTTGTTTATTACGTCTTCACGCCTAAATGGCTAAACCGATTTTGATACAGAGATAGTTGGGACCCTGGAGACGGACATAGGCTATTTATTTTAAAGTGAAAAAGGAGAGAAAGATATTTTTTTTGCGATCATCACGCAGGTTAAAGTTAGCGTTAGCCCAAAGTAACTATGCCACGCGGACGAAGTCGCGGGCGGAAGCTAGTGACTCCATATTGTGACATTTGTAATTTCTTTTTATTTATTTATTCTTATTATTGCTGACATAGCTACCAAATAATTTGTACTTACCTCTCGCATGACTACTATTGTTACTATATTCGCATGCAACTATATTTGTACACGTCTGGCATGATATAGCAACCTATTAACTTTAATTTAAGAACTGTTTTCACTACCTATGTTACACAAATAATAAAAATGATTTTGATTTAACAGCAAATATTTTAATTCTTAAAACATCGACGTAAATGTTAACATCTCACTTCTGGAGCACACTGCAGTGTCCATTAGAGATAAGACCTACATTTATGATAGCTTTTTGATGTCCCGAGGCGTAAAACATAACGTTTTTAGATTCTACGTGTATCGTAAAAAGTGTTATTTTATGTAGCATGTCATACTTAACTGTTGGCAATTCAACATGAGAGAAAAAATATGTCACGTAGCTCCCGACCTTGAATTGGAACTTTCTAGATCTTTCATATGTATTAAATATTCGTTCTTACGCACCAGGGACTGCCGCAGAATTTTGTTACAAGATATTTGTACTTGAACTTAAATTACATATCAATGATAGGTTAGTGTCAAGTCATAAGCTTTGAGTCCTATCCAGAGCACAAACTTACAATTTTTCGGATTCATATTTATATATTTTTTTAAAAAACGTTGCCCTACACTACGAATTTCTCCTGTATCGTGGGTGCGTTTACAAACATTTAAACTCATATACACAAACAGCCAGAGCCGGAACAACTATCTGTAGGCTATACAAATATTTGTTCCGTGCGGGGATCGAACTCGCGACACGCGGCGCGGCAGTGGATCGCTCAACCACTGCGGCAACCGTGTCGTCAAACATTCTTGTGTCATATTTCACTAATAAAAGGTGCATCTAATGATTCTCTAAAAGGCAGTTCCTGAAATAAGTACCTATACCTTTTGATAATGCAAAAAAAAACCCTGCTCAAACAAACATTTTCGCCAACAAATCTATTGCCAGCATCTCGCTTTATGAGGCATTATCCCATTTTTTCCTCACGCTTCTAACATTTCCTTCCAATCCTATTTCAGCATAAGGGTGTAGAATAACAAATATATCCTTCGCATAATACGGTAAGCCAGGTTCTATATCATATTATATCTGCCCTTAACGTGAGACACAAAAGCACCGACGATTTGTCTCCCCAATCCTGAAGAATGACGCAGTAATATTCGTTAAGACGTACGTTTGCTAGGCGACAAAAGATGCCTGGGTATGAAGTAACTTTATAAAGCATGTTGCCTTTAAATTACACTACGATCATCAAAGAGATGTCACCAAAGCAGAGGAGCCTGCCAGGGCAACCACCTGCCGGGGTTCCTGTTTGTTAGAAAATGACACCGCGGCTCCAGCACATGAAGGGCAAAAGAATAAACATGGGTGGGTTTTAGGGCTCCCACACATACACACGATACGACGTCGCGTCGTACAACGATGCGGCGTCGTTTCACGATACGACATCGCGTCGTGACGTAAGAAATTCACAATGCAATCCTGCGCAGTTGTTATTCAAAATTCAAAGATGACGGATGGTATCGATGGGTGGTCTTTTTTTGTTTTTTCGGGTGGGAAATCATCAAATGACATGTCAGACTTTTACTGACTAAAACCCACCCATGTTCCTTCTATTGCCTTATATTGTTCCGGGGCCGCGTTATCTCTTTCGAACAACCCGCAACCCCGGCAGGCGGAGGCACTGCAAAGCCCCTCTGCTTTGCTGACTCTCTTTGAGGCGCGCGTGAAACACGAACGCGCCGTCGACACGGCCTATCGTCGATAGACGGACGGACGGTGAGCTACCCATTGCTCACCGTCCACAGGCCCGCATCTACGGTGGCCGGGAGTCGTCTCGCGGCGCCCGGCGCCCGGGGCGTCTCCCGCGGCGGCTGGGTTGGTTTGAGATTCTCTCTCTCAAACGCCCGGCCCCCTCCTTCACTAGTATTACTGCTTCGCAGAAGGAGGTGACCGCTTCCCATTCCCTCTCGCTCCGGACCATTGCCTGAACCAGGGCCGGACGCGAGAGATCGCCGCCGCCGATCGCCTCTAGCTCGGGCACGGCGGTGCTCCGTCCCGCGCTGGGCAGACCGCCACTGTGTGCTCCACCGTGTCCTCCGGGCGATCGTCACAATGGTGACACCCGGGCGTTTCCTCCCGCCCAATTATGTGTAGGAACCTCCCGAAACTTCCGTGTCCGGTGAGGACCTGCGTCAGGCGGTAGGTGAGGACGCCATGACGCCTCTCCAGCCACTCCTCAAAGAGGGGACTTACCGCCACTATTGTGGCGTGCCCTATCGATGGGTGGTCTGCCTCTGCCATATTTTCCTGTTATATGTGGAGTTATCCGAATAAGTAACTCTTCGAAACTTGATACACTCATTCTAAAGTAATCAAAGAACTTGTTGTGGTCTATTTTTAAGGCATTATACTTCTTCATAAAGTGACTCCCGTTATTCATGTTTAAAAGAAATGGGTGGATCCAATATCTTCGGAGTATCTGTCTTTTCTTTCTTTGTCTTCTTATTAACAGCAGAAGCAGAATGCGTCTAGTGCGGTTCATTTTTCGGAATGAACTAAAACACCACCTCACTGTATCGACGGCATCGTGCCGTGCAGCGTGCGTACGTTACGATGTCGTGTTTTTTACGATGCTCATCGTAGATTTCCACGACGCGACGTCGTATCGTGAAACGACGCCGCATCGTTGTACGACGCGTCGTCGTATCGTGTTTATGTGTGGGAAGCCCTTAGTCAGTAAAAGTCTGACATTCCCCCGGCTCCGCGCAGAGCGGGGGAAGTTATTTGTTGAATTCCCGTCCGTAAAAAAAGCCTATGACCATATCTACCAGTGCTGAACCATAGATTAAATATTTTTGCGTTTAAAAGTGTCGTACCTATTAGCAAAATAAACGTCATTACCATATCACATCACAATTTTTCAGACAACAAATCAAAAACATATTCGCTTCTGTTGCACTTGAGCCATTGTAAATCAAGCCCTATTTAAGTAGCTTAGGTTCGCATTTCTATCCTTTATACCTACTGCCGTTGGTAGAACTAAACCTAAACTTTCTTTCGGTTCCTCCAACGTCCATAGCGACGAATGTAGCAGTGAAACTTAATTTTCAAACTTGTTGGAACTTCCCAGATGCGCATAAAAGACTTGAAGAGAACTGATGTTATATGACACATACATTTTTAAGAATATACTTTTTATGAGATACATATTAAGATTTAGGCATTTTTTTTAGAGAAACTAGAGACTAGTTTTACCAAAACAGTCGCATGGGTCGATCTATAAGGTTAAGTCACGCTTGCTAAGGTCGGTAGGTGGATGGGTGACTATCATTACATACAAAGACAGACGGACAAGCCGAAACTACCCTAAAAATGTGATAGTGAGTCACTTTTTTTTAGGGATGGCAAATCATCAAATAACTTCTCCCGCTCTGAGCGGAGCAGGAGTGTCAGACTTTTACTGACTAAAACCCATCCATGTTCCTTCTTTTGCCCTTTGTGTTCCGGGGCCGCAGTATCTCTTTTGAACAACCCGTAATCTCGAATAGTGAGTTACTTACGACCAACTTTATAAGAGATTAATTTATCAAGCACATCTAAAAATCTCTAAAAGAACCTGCAATTTTAAAAACTCTAAGTCAAACTTTAGGGCCACGCAAATATTTATTATCCTAAATACATACAGTAAACAAGACCTAAAGAACGTACATATAATCAAATTCCCTCAAGGACAGCGTTAAATTCATAATTCGGTTTTCTTCGCAAAATTAATTTCCATACTTAAAGTCTCAGTGACGTTGTCCATCTCTTTCACTCACGACATTTTACCAAACGAGTGACAGAGATGAAATGATATCTGGTGACTAGGCAGTATAAAGTTGTCAAGTCATAGGGATAATTAGTTTGTTTGATAACGGAATAAGTCGATTTAATGTTGGGTCACGTACATCAGTACTGCGGGCTTATCAGCCTACATTTTCAAGGACAGTCTTAAGTAGCAATTCATCAATTTTGCTCAAAGTAGGTTGACGATTTCAGACTTATACTAGCTGTGCTCAGCGGTTTCACACGCTGCTCAGGTCCCCTTATCACTTAGGGGTATGAAATATAGATAGTAGCCAATTCATTCAAAAAAGTGTTTACCTTGAGAAAAATAAATTAGATAATTAAATTATGTATTAAATTAGTAAAGAAAGATAAATTAATCAAATTAAACTTTAATCTGTTTGTTATTACTGAGCTTATAATTATATAACCAACACGATCCTTTCAAACAAACTTTTTCAAGTTTCAAGTACTTTCCTGTTGAAGAAAGTAATTAAGACGTTTAATTATTATCTGGAGTTTGTTAAAGTTATTCTAATAACTCAACAATATTTTCTCCTGAATAAGTTACATCAAATAAGATCATTTTCCTAATATATGCTACAAAATGCGATAAAAGTAACAATTGAACATTGAACCCTTTGGCCTATTGGCCCATATACAAATTAATATAATCTTACAAATGAATACATGTGAACAAAGTGACCACTTCGCGTTTAGCTGAGCAACATAAATACGTCGATATTTGAATTAAGAATATAATTATTTGCAAACAAAAACAAACATCATCCATGGACGTGTATATAAATCCTTAAAATTATGAAAATATTGTATGCGAAACGAGTATTTTTAGCTTTCAAATCTAACTAATTACGTTAAGTTACGGGAACGTGAGGAACTGAGCAAAAACTCCAGCATGATCAAAAATAATCAAAGAACACGTCTTGTGGATCTGATAGATATTTTTACCCACCACATGGCGGAGGACATCCATGAGGATTACACGCAAAAAAGACCACACACATACACTTTGGCAGTTTTCATCGAATCCGGTGTGTACTGATGCCAAGTTCGCCGAAGAAAGGTACGGGCAAAGCTATTATATAAATCTATAGGGCAAATTGCCTGCATCGGATTCTGACTGATAACATAATGTCACGGGTATAATCTCCGGAGGATTGGAAATGGAATTGGAAATGGCCTAACCGATTTTGATGAATTTTGGTACAGAGATAGTTGGGAGGGTCCCAAGGGAGATGGACATAGGCTAACTTTTTTAATAAAAGTGAGAAATGAGGGAGAAAGAGGGAAGAAGAGGGAAATCTTAGCTTTGCCATTACAATAAACTAGCTTCCGCCCGCGGCTTCGCCCGCGTGGTGTGTTGATAAAAAGCAGCCTATAGCAAAAATAACAAAATCGAAGTATAAATAAAATTAGGTAGGTACCTACGTCTCATTTTTAAGGTTACGTCCCCAATGGGTAAAAACTCTATTACTAAGTCTTCGCTGTCCGTCCGTCCATAGGTAATGGTACGAATCTAACTAATAGGTATGTATTATGAAACTTCATAAAACCTATGTTTTATTACATTTTATGTAATTAGATCTTATTGTACCTATATGTTCACAAATAAAGGATTTGAATTTAGTTTGTAAGGAACGTGTCAACTCAACGTACTCTGTGCTCACGCGTCTGCCCGTGTTCGGGTCGCGCACTCAGCGATGAGCGACTTGTTCCCTACACCGCGCCCGAGCGGGCCAGCCTAGTCACGGCGACATGAAATTAATTTTGTTGCGCGTTATTTTGATTTTGCTATATCTCCTAAAGTATTTATTTAATCTGCATGATGTAAAAGGAAAAAATAATCTTCATGAAATGTTCATGCCAACCAACCTATTTAAAATGATAAGGATTAATACTGTATTTGTGTAAATAGCTTTCCAAGTTAGCGCTTTATAATTGCCCATTTGTTAAAGTATTAAAATGGATATAGTATGTTATCCTTAAGATATAGACATATGTCACCGCTGACTTTTCTGTGGACCTATATAAGATACACAATTACACCGTTTGGCAGCGTTTTCGTTGAAAGCTCCCAGACAGCATACTTTTTGCCGACATCTTCAACAAATATAGTTAATGTACACAGAAATAAATACAAAAACTTAACAAATTATATACTAAAACCTTCCTTAAGAGTCACTCTATCTATTACTAAAAACCGCATCAAAATCCGTTGCGTAGTTTTAAAGATTTAAGCATACAAAGGGACATAGGGACAGAGAAAGCGACTTTGTTTTATACTATGTAGTGATAAGGCGCAAGGGCAAAAACTTCAGGTAGCAGGTACCTGCAAATCAGGAAACTGTGTTACCCCAAATTTGGGCAAAAGCTAGCACCAAATAACATAAAGTTTTTTTTTATAAAATATCTTACTTAACTTGTGTGAATGGTCGCAATGTATTTCATCCATCTTCTTTTATCCCCGTCATTCAATAGGTAGTATCATTTCTGTATTTGTCATAATCATAAACGTATAACAAACCGTGCCAGCTGGTTTTCCGATACCAATACAGTTTCCATGGCAACCAATATAAGACTTCTTTATCGCATGATATTTTTTCTGTGTAAAAGTACTGATCTAGGTGTGAAAGGTTAAACGGATTATTGTGTTAGTTAGGCAAGCTACCAATATGTTATGTACCTCAAAAGGAAAAAATGGAGCTCTTATAGGGTGATTTCGTTGTCCATCTGTCTGAGAGCCTGGACGCATGGAAGTATCGAGTTGAAATTAAAACCATATATTCTGTTCCGTAGTCCTTTAGAGCGAGAGGGTGAAAAAATGAACTCTGTAAGTTTACCTTCCAAAGATATGGTCGTTAATGTCGCAAGTTTGTACGAACCCTCGGTGCGCGTGTCTGACTCGCACTTGTCCAAATTTTTTGTAATATGATGAAAGATTTAGACTGTAGAGAAATCACAAAAATACAAAACAACAATTGTATCCTGAAGAATATTATGCACTAGAAAAAATGCAAACACAGTTTTCAGCAACAAGAAAACAGAATGTGGGTGTAGAAGTAGTGTATGTTTTTTTTTTTAGAAAACGTTGCCCCACACTAGGAATTTCTCCTGTATCGTGGGTGCGTTTACACTCATTTAAACTCAAATACACAAACGGCCAGAGCCGAAACAACTATCTGTAGGTCATACAAATGTTTGTCCCGTGCGGGAATCGCACCCGCGACACGCAGCGCAGCAGTCGATTGCTCAGCCACTGCGCCAACCGTGCCGTCCAATGTGATGTGGTGTGTGGGTGACTGATATTCGTGGATGGTGTGGCTTTGTGTGTGTCTCTATACTATGTGATTATAAGTTAAGCCGTGCTTTTCCAGATTGGTTTGTAGATGGATCCCCCGTCACATATAAATAAATAGACTAATTAAAAAATGTAATCAATTTAAAAAACAATATAAACACTTTTCTAAAAACATTCCACTAAGGAAAGAACGTGTTGATTTAGTGAACAAATTAAAAAATTATCAAATAAAGTTAGAAGACAGTATTAAAATATATAATATAGATACTCAGCAATTGCAGTCTGAAATAGAGGTACTTCAGGACTCACTTCGTTCCCTTTCTAGTAAATATGTGAGTTCTCAAAACCAAATAAGGGAACATATTCTTGCAGCAAATGAGTTGGTAATGAGTCAATGTAGTTGCCATACGGTTTCCAACCATGACACTACCCAGCCTGAGGTAATGGAGGACCCGTCCCAGGCTGAGAATTTGCCTCTGGACTGTATACTCAACCAAGATGCAGTTAATATTCCACAAAATAATTTACAAGTGGTACAAACTGAGATATATGATAGTTGTGAATGTTCTCACTCCGTAATGTTTTCAGATAGTATAGGAAGGGGTGTAGGTAAATTATTAAGTAATAACCTGAGTTTTCCCAGTCAAAATAATTGTATGCCAGGGTTAAATTATAAACAGATAATGGCATTAGTAACTGGAAATGTTTATAGTAAAAATACTGATTTAACTATATTTATAGGAAATAGTTCAAAAATTACAAAAGAAGACATCACAGATAGTGTAACTGAGTTGTTACAGTTGAACTGTCGTAAAATAATATTGTGTGCTTTTCCATATTTTGAAAGATTATCGAAACGAATTAACAATTATATTCACATGCTGAATAAGCATGTTCATTTTTTGGTAGGTCACTATTGTGACATTTGTGACAAACTCATGTATCTGGATATTAACAATGTTGTTGATAAACTTAGGTCGACACGGGGTAATGTGTTTCTACCTACTAGTTGTAGACACAAAATAGCTAGGCTATTAGCTTATAATATTCACTCGGACATAAATATTATGTCTATGTTTTCTTCTATTATTAACACTGCGACTATTAGTACTTATACTAAGATACCTTTTTACAAGGAAGGCGGGGGAGTATTGTCACTCACTCCGGCTCATTTAAACTAGCTAGTAAGACAACAGAAGATATAAATAACATAAGTGTTACACTCACTAACACCAAGGTACCTTCTTGCTCTCAAATAATTAAATTTAAAAAAGGGGCTAAGCAGAATTCCTTGAAATTATTCCATCAAAATATTCAAGGTTTCTCTTCGAAACAACTAGAGATTGAATTGTTTTTAGAAAAAACCAAGTTTGATATTGTATGTTTCACCGAACATTGGCTAAAAGATCATGAAATGTTAATTAACTTTGAGAATTACAGTGTAGGCAGTTCCTTTAACCGCAAATCTAAGATGCGTGGGGGTTCACTTATCTTAATTAAAAATGGCATTAAATTTAAAACTCGTAATGATATAATTGATCTTTCGGTTGAACATAATATTGAAATGTCTTGTGTTGAGCTAGATAAGCATGTCATAGTGTGCGTTTACAGACCCCCAAATTATCAAAACTACTCTGTATTTGAGTCAGTAATGGAAGATGCTTTAGCAAAACTTGCAAAAGGTAATAAATTACTAGTTATCTGTGGTGACTTTAATATTAATATTTTAGATATAAATTCAAATAGCAGTAGATTCTTACATCTTTTTAAATCATTTAATTTGATAAATGTCTTTTCGGAGCCTACCCGAATTACTACAGACACTGCTACATGTATTGATAATGTCTTTTGTTGCTGCTACTACTTAAATAAAGCCATTGTAAATTACCTTCCATCTGATCACAGCGGTCAAACCGTCGTTTTCGAGTCTTACACACCGTCACAAAAAACCCAGATAAAATCTAGACAAATAACACCCAGCAATTTGAATAAATTTAATAATAATTTAATTAGTAATTTAAGCACTACGGGATTTAATATTGAAAATGTAAATCAATTTTATGAGGAATTCTTTTCGGTGGTCTACACAGAGTTCAATGATACGTTAAAAATAAAAACTAAATCTATTAGCCCAAAGTTTATGTTTAGTGATTGGGCAACTAAGGGTATAAGAAAAAGTAGGGAACGATTGTTTGAGCTTTACGGCCTTAAGCCTTACTTCAACTCAGAAACTTTCAATCACTATGTTGCAACTTACTCAAAAATTTTTAAAAACACCTGCCAATTAGCTAAATCTTTATTCATTAGCAACAAGATTAAATCCGCCGATAATAAAATTAAGACGGTTTGGAAAATCATTAATAGTGAAACTAACAGAAACAAAAAATGTAATAATGAGATCACACTAGAGTCTTCGCGTGGTCTTCTAACCACTAAAAACGAAGTTGCTCAAGAATTTGTAGATTTCTTTACTAGTATCCCACTTAAAACTACTGAAACATTAAATTCTTCACCCTTGCTTTCCATTGATTTATTAAGAGCAAACGTTTCACCATGTCCGGTTGAGTTTCAATTTAAGCATATTAACCCCACTGCAGTCATTAAAGCTTTCAAGCAAATCAAAATCAAATTAACCGAAGATCTTTGGGGAATGTCTATTAAAGTTTGTCAAGCTATTATTGAGACAATAGCACCGTACTTAGCCATAATATTCAATTTGTGTGTGGACCAAGGAGTTTTTCCGGACCTTATGAAATACAGTAAAGTTATACCCCTTTTCAAATCTGGGGATAGTAAAGACACCAATAACTATAGACCCGTATCCGTTTTGCCGGTTTTCAGCAAGGTGTTTGAAAAGGTAATGCTTAATCAAATGCTCAACCACTTTAACACCAATAAGATCTTACATGAAAAACAGTATGGTTTCACCAAAGGACGTTGTACGACTGACGCTGGTGTTACCTTGTTAAAACACATATTTACTGCGTGGGAAGAGGCACAGGATGCCATAGGAATTTTTTGTGACCTTTCAAAAGCGTTTGATTGTGTTAGCCACGAAACCCTACTCTTGAAACTTGAACATTACGGCCTAGGAAAACTTGCGCTTAGTTTAGTAAAATCATATTTAAATGATAGACAGCAGCAAGTGCAAATAAATGGTGTCAATTCAATGGGTTTAAATGTAAAGATGGGTGTACCACAAGGATCGATATTAGGTCCCTTCCTCTTTTTAGTATATATTAATGATCTACCCCATTTATTTAAAAACCAACCACAAATGGTGTTGTTTGCTGACGATACTTCTTTAATATTTAAGATAAATAGACGTGCCACAAATCTAGACGACTTAAATAACGCCCTATTACAGGTAAATGATTGGTTCACCGCCAATAATTTGGTATTAAATGGGAAAAAAACGAAGTGCATAAGATTTGCTCTGCCAAACGTCAAAAGTAGTGATTGTGACATAGTATTGAATCAAGAGAAACTAGAATTCGTCGATAAAACTGTTTTCCTGGGGATAACGCTCGATTCAAGGCTACAATGGGGTCCGCATATAACATCTCTTGCAGGACGGCTTAGTTCAGCAGCATATGCTGTCAGAAAAATCCGTCAGTTTACTGATGTAGATACCGCGAGGCTAGTCTATTTTAGTTATTTTCATAGTATAATGTCATACAGTATTTTACTTTGGGGACGGGCTGCAGACATCGAGTCTGTATTTATTCTGCAGAAAAGAGCCATTAGAGCCATTTATAATCTACGTAGACGAGATTCTCTAAGAGAACAGTTTAAGGAAATTAACATCATGACAGTACCTTGTCAATATATCTATGAAAACATCATGTACGTCAGAAAAAATTTGCATCTATTTGGTAAACGAGGTGATAGACACAAGTATAATACTAGAAACAGGGACCAATTGGTTCAGCCGGGTTTCAGGTTAGCTAAAGTAGACTCATCTTTCATGGGGTACTGTTTGAAATGCTACAATAAAATACCTCCCCACATTCTTCAACTGAATGAAACGAAATTTAAATCTTGTATTAAACGCACACTATGTAGGCAAGCATATTATAAGTTGGGGGATTATATTGATGATAAAAATGCTTGGCTCAATGCTGGTCCTGCTCCTCAAGCATAGGGGTAAACTCATTGATAAGTACCCGAAGCTATAGTGGAAGCTGCAGAAGATTGTAAGACTATCTTTGCAATGTATAGAATCAATTCTCTAGTATTGTATAATTATTAAGCCCATATGTGAGTGCTATGTATTATCATTGACTTGACGAGGCCCTGGTGGTTAATAGTGTCATGCTCACTTAAATGTCTCGCTGATAGTGGCGGGTGTGTCGGGTCATTTAGCTCCCTTCAAAATGGTCGAGCTGAATGGGGCTGATCCATACGTCATGTTCGTGAACGGGCGCTGTCAGTTGGGACTGGTCATTTTTTTAACTACCACGGTCATTTTTTTTTTTTTTACTTATTTAGATTTTAAATTGAATTTTGCTTTTTATTTACTCTGGACGCTCTTACTGTGCACGTCTTTCTACATCGTTCTCACATATTTGTATAATCTCGACACGAATGATGTAAATACGATTTTGTAAAAATATTATAATTTAAAAGAGTGTCCATGGAGTTTCTTGCCCATTCTTCTCCATAGAGATCAACGCTTTGGAATGGGCAACTACAGTACTTTCACAAGTTATTATGCCTTGTGACCGGGATTGTAGCAGCATCATTTTTTTGTTCTTGTTTTTATGACATTCAAAAGTGCCTGTAATGGTCTAATTGAAATAAATGCTTTGAGTTTGAGTTTTGAGTTTGAGTTTGATATCAAGTTACCTCCGTACCTTGGTTAGCACGTTAAACAGGAGAACTATTATTATAGCCCCAACAGTGTCATTTAGTACTTTTTTTATTTGCGGATGGGAATTTGACGGCACGGTTGGCGCAGTGGCTGAGCGATTGACTGCTGCGCCGCGTGTCGTGAGTTCGATCCCCGCACGGGACAAATATGTGTATGATCTACAGGTAGTTGTTCCGAGTCTGGCTGTTTGTGTGAATTTAAATGTTTGTAAAGCACCAACGATACAGAAGAATTCCTAGTGTGGCGCTATGTTTTAAAAAAAAAACTAATGCCTTTATGTTCCGGGGTCGCGGTATATCTCTTTCTAACATTTAGATTTTGATTTTTGTCATAACGGGTAGTCTAAGACTGAAAATCTGACACCCAGTCTTTCAAGGAGTATCGTATTACCCAGTACTACTAAATTACTGGTATTCAGCTGCATCCGGTTAAACTGAAAGCCTATACCAGCATAGTTGGGACGGGCCTGTGGATGGTGAGAAATGGGTAGCTCACCGTCCGTCGGACGGACGGTCCGACGGACGGACGGACGGTGAGCTACCCATTGCTCCATTGCAGGCATTCTCTTGCCCTTAGCCCGATTCATTTGAGGTTGGCGCAGTATATCTTTATCTTCCATACTTCTCGATGCCTCGTCATCTTATCAGACTCCTACTGTTTTTTTTAACGGCTAGGAAATCATCAAATAACTTCCCCCTTCTCTGGGCGGAGCGGGAGGGAGTGTTAGAATTTTACTGCCTAAAATCCACCCATGTCCCTTCTTGTGCCCTCTGCAAGAGCCACCGTCTGCCGGGTTTGCTGATTGTTCGAAAGAGATACCGCAGCCTCGGAACATAAAGGGCAGTGGAAAGAACATGGGTGGGTTTTAGTCAGTACAAGTCTGACAGTCCCCCTTCCCGCTCCGCCCAGAGCACGGGAAGTTATTTGAGGATTTCCCAACCATTCGGGAAAAGAAGCGTAGTTGGGAGAGCTATCTACTTAATGATAAACTTACCCAGTAAGATAAAATATTCTACACACTCTATCGTCCTATAGTAAACACGTAGTAGTCCTTTATAAACACGATGTAGCCCTCATGAAAGTGAAGGCACGCGGTGCGAAGGTCACCCAACTCATTCCTTACTTGACTTACCGCCGCGAATGGCAAGTAGCTGGCACGATCTATTTTTTTCTTTTTTTTTGCCAGTTACATAAGTCTTCAAATGGATTATGCACACTGAATTCAAATGACGGTACTGGTATATTATATTTGTCTCTTTTTAGGGCTTCGTCCATCAACAGGAAAATACGGAACCCTTTTTTGGCCGTCTGTCTGTCTGTCAAGACCCATAATCTCGGGAATGCTTATCGAATTGAAATCCTTATCCTTACTTATATTATAAAAGCGAAAGTGAGTATGTTTGTTTGTTTGATACGTCTTCACGCCTCAATGGCTAAACCGATTTTGATGAATTTTGTTACAGAGATGATTGGGACCCTGGAAACGGACATAAGCTAACTTTTTTTTAAATAAGTGAAAAATTAGGGAGAACGAGGGAAGAAAAGGGAAAACTTAGCATTGCTATTTCAATAAATAAGGCGCAAGGGCAAAAACTACAGGTAGCAGGTACCTGCAAATCAGGAAAGGGAACTGTGTTACCCCGAATTTAACGCGAGCGAAGCCGCGGGCAAGAGCTGGTTAATCCATATATTCAATTCATGTGCGTTTATGTCGCAAGTTTGTATGAAACACTCTGTGCATGAGTCCGACTGGCACTTGGCCGGGTTTTTAGTATATTTACAGTTTAACAGAGTTTGAAGTTTGACTGTAGTTATAATGAAGGAATCTTACTGATCTTGGGGGTTAAGTTGGGTAAAGGCAAATAAGAATTGTACAGTCGCAGTACAAAAAAATTACGCACGTTTGAAAAGGTTTTGCAACAAATATATTAATATATTATAGTTATTTTTTTTTAATAAAAATCTTGTGAAAATATTTTTATAGGTAAATGTACAATTTTATTAAAAAGAGGTAAAGTAGTCTCTAGATCTAAAGAACTGATTTCGAAAATTCAAACTACCACTCTACTACACGTATGAGGTGAGCAGTGAGTGAAATCCGCTACCGTTAATCGCTGGGCACAACTAGTTTTAGATAAAGTTAATTTGATAGTAAAGTACGGCCAACGAGAAGCGATACGAAAGGTCATTAACCTAAAGAACAACTGTGGCGTTGACAATCTAATATTTATCTCTTTCCATCTTGTGCCTTTGTCGTAATGTCTCGTTCTCCCGGCAAAAACATGACAACGTTAAGACGGGTTCGCCAACATTCGGGCGGCCATTTTAGATGGGGTTTTAGCATGGGTTTCGTTTACATTTGGTATCGCTTCTCGTTGGCCGTACTTTAGATACACAAAACTTCGAATCCAAATCATTTTAGTTATGAATTGGGTGTAAAAATACCCTTAACAAAGCGAAAAGCCACTTGTTTTTCTCGTTATTGCGATATTTTTTTTTGTCCTAGACCAAGGATGGCAAACCGGTCGACTGCGATCGACCGTTTGATCGCGGCTAATAGTCCAGTCGATCGTGGCAAAGCAAACAAAATAAATACATGCGCAACGAATCATATTGTGAGATTTTTACTAAAAAATACTACATCATGGTAAAGATACTGAATTATACTGTTTCATTAGAAACATTTAAAGAATTTTGTCATTGGTAGATTGCACAAGGTTTCGTAAGTAAAAAGTAGATCTTGGGTATTTTTAAGTTGGCTACCCCTGTCCTAGACCATACCTGGAAAATTATTAGGTACTAGCTTTTGCCCGCGGCTTCGCTCGCGTTTAATTCGGTATAACACAGTACCTGCTACCTGCAGTTTTTGCCATAGCGCCTTATTGATTTGTAATAGCAACGCTAAGTTTTCCCTTTTCTTCCCTTTTTCTCCCTCACATCCCACTTTTTTTTTTAAATTCCTCCGTCTCCTGGTTCCCAACTATCTCTGTACCAAAATTCATCAAAATCGGTTTAGCCATTAAAGCGTAAGAAGTAACAAACAAACATTCTCACTTTCGCTTTTATAATATTAGTAAGGATATTTGGGTTTGAAATTAGAACTTATTTACAAGGTTCTTTTTTTTTAATGTTGTGACTATACTTCAAATACCTTCACGACTCGTCTATTCTAAGTACATCACTTAAAAAAGCCGTTATCCAGCTAAAATTTTTGACAGTTTTTTTTGATAAACAGAATGTTTGATTGACAGCTTTATGACGGGTTCATTTACACTCTGTATATACCAGACTATTCCAAAAGTAAATAACTAACCTATAGGTATTTATCTTTTTTAGAATCTATGGAAAGCCAAGTACTTCAACCCTTTTTTGCGGATTGGGAAATCATCAAACAATTTCCTCCGCTCTGGCGGAGCGGGGGGGAGTGTCAGACTTTTACTGCCTTTAACCCACCCATGTTCCCTCTTTTGCCTTTTATGTTCCGGGGCAGCGGTACCTCTTTCGAACAACCCGCAACCCCTGTACGCAGTGGCCCTGGCAGGCCCCTCTTCTTTGCTGACATCTCTTTGAAGTGTGCGTGGAACACGAACGCGCCGTCGACACGGCACCTACTTTTACCCTTACATAAAAAAAAACAAAATATTTTTATTTCACATAGGCCTACATGGGCACTTATTAAACGTCGAGCGAAGATGCACGGTTCGGGTTGGTCGTATCCTATGGAGAAGAACCGGCAAGAAACTCCATGGTTACTCTTTTAAAATCATTTGGTTTTACTATATTGTTGTTACAGCGTTAGTACTTAAGTATGAGAGGGCAGCGTAGGCCCGACAATAAGTCATTGCTTACTTTACAGACATACTTCTTCAGACATACTTCTTTTGTTTCCTTTACGACCATGTCTTCAAACACGCCAGCGATATAACACACCTGTGTTCTTGAAGAACATCACCACACTTCAGAATGTAACGTTATAAACGAGAACACATTAACAAAAAGTTAGTTTAGAATGTATTCAATATATTTATAGAATGTAAAGTACTTACTAAGCTCACAGAGCCGCTACCGGTACGTATAAATTAGTACCTCGTAATTGAAACGTGTATGTTCGGGTAAGTTCGTGTGAATTCGTAACCTCATAATGACAAGTTAGGAACGAACTTTGAAATTCGGAAAGAACTTCTACTACCCTACCATGACGTCTTAAAGCAGAACTTATTCCACTGAGGGAAAGACACAGAGCTATACAGGGTGTCTAACACCATCTCTTTCCCTCAGTGGAATAAGTTCTGCTTTAAGCCGTCATGGTAGGCCTACTGAATTGCTAGGCGACTGGAATTTAGAAATTATTCCTCATATTTTGTATAGATTTTAAATTAAATTTGTGGAAATGTTTAAAATTTACATCCTACTAATATTATAAATGCGATAGTTTGTGAGGATAGATAGGATGTATGGATGGATATTAATGTATGGATGTTTGTTACTCTTTCACATCAAAACGACTGAACGGATCTTGATGAAATTTGGCACAAAATTAGATTATAGTCTAGAATAACACATAGGATACTTTTTTTCGACAACTACGCGGGCGTAGGTGCGGGTGCCAACTAGTAGATTTATAATTACGGAGTTTCATTACTAAAAACGTCTTGATTTGTCTGGCAGATGCACACTCTTAATTGAAAACAACCTTGTCTGATTGCCGATTTGTATTAAATAAAATACGAACTAAGAATCAAGTAATGAAAAACGCAGTTTAGCCTGCACACCTCATTTTTACTACATTTAACTCACTCTACCTAAAACCGTCCCAAATTCCATCATATCAATGTTCACAAAAGGCCGACAAAGCAAGTAATTCCGCGATGAACGTGAATACTTCATTAGAGCACTGAAGTTATCCATTGCATAGAATACGACAGCAGGGCAGGTCGGCCCAAAAAATAAGCGAAATAAAAAAACAGCTGCGCTTGCACATATAGACGCAATCGAACGTCACAAAAAGTGCCAATCTTCAGTCAGCAAAGGAATGTTGTCTCTTTTGCTAATTGTAGCGTGCATAAATTAAATGCTAGTCGAAAATACACTCTCTGTACTTGAAGCGTGCCTTAAACCAAAAAACTAACTTTCTTCTTTTTAGAGCGTTTAAATGAAAGCTTTTTTAAAAAAAGTTTCTTTGCTTTTAATTTGTTTTTTATTTTTTAGTTATCGCTGGCTAGAAAGCCCTGTCATTTGATGCCCATATTGTAAAGTACATTAAAAATAACTACTCCGGCGTCTTGGATGATCCGCCATATTGGATCTAGAATAACGCCAAATTATTTTTCAAGTTACTCTGAATAAGCCCTTTCATTTGAATATGGGTATCAAATGAAAGGGCAAAAATGTAGAAATACATTAAAAATACTCCGCCATCTTGGATAGTCCGCCATATTGGATTTAGAATGAAGTCACATAACATAACGTGTATACAAAATTTCAGCTCAATCGGTTGAAGATATTTACTTCAAAAATCAGTTTAAAGAATCCACCGTAACATACATATATATATTGCAAGTTAAATAAAAGTATTTAATAAAAAAGTAAGTTCGGATTAAAATCAACATACATAACTTTACTATCAACTCCACTCACTTACTATACACACACTCGTATGTGTGTTTGTGTGTGACTGAGTACTCATTCTCACTCCGTATCTTCTCTTTGTGTTAAATTATGAACGTCTATTCGCCTATACAAGTTATAACTACATCCGTACCTACCTTCACAGGAGCTAACACAAAAAATAAACCATCCCAGTTTTCCTTTTAGAAGTAAACCCATAACACGTCTCATAGCAATCAATACAACTAGAAAAGTGTAAGTACCCAGCATCAATACCATCTCGTATCATAACCCTAGGGAACAAAACCCGACGACTAGTCTCAAAATGAGATCCCACTTCTGCAAACTTTCATCCCTGTGATCCCCTTTTACGGAAACCCGTAACCCTCCAACCACAGGTGTGATTTTAAAACTGAGAACAAAATTTAAATTTAAAACTAGCACCCGCTGTAAAGGCTGGTTCACATGAAACGGATACGGGTTATGATAGCGATTGTTATGCGATACTTTGCTGTGATATATTCATAACTTTATACCTGTAATCCCGAAGTTTGACAGAAGTGTACCTTAACAAACCCACATTTCGCCAATTAAGCATCGTTATTTGACTGTTTGTGTATGTGAGTTTAAATGGTTGTAAATGCACCTACGATGCATCAGAAATTCTAGTGTGGGGCAACGTTTAAATATATATGTTTTAGACTGTTTGCAACCACAAGACGAACAAGGCAGGGTTATAACTTATAATATATTACCAAAAAAAGACGACAAGCTTTTTTATTTATGTATTTACTGTTCATTAGAACTGGTCTTACAAAGACCATTTTGATTTTCTCTTTTAAAATCCGATTTCAGTGTCGCCTCGCTCCCGTGTAGCATTCGGTGTAACGATGCCTTAAAAGAGGGTGTTAAGTAAACTGATTTTATTTAAAATCGCTACGGATTATTTAAATTGCGGATTACACGATGAGTCTGGTTTGGACGGGTTGTGTTTTAATTTAATTCAATTTCAATTTTAGTGGTTTTGTTTGTGGAGTGTCTGTGTTTTACCGCAAAACTCGTTTCGGCTAGCGTGATTTTGAATGTAGTGTGCTTTTTAAAGTTTTCAATTACATTGTTATGTCAAAGCATTAGTATTAAAAGCCAGGTTAAAGTAATTGCTTTTGGAATTAGTACCCAAGAATTTAGGGATTTAAAGTTAAAATTTAATTTAATAATTATGCATGTGCTAAATGTTTATGTTTAGAAATGAGTTTAATTATTATTGTTGGCTAGATATCAGTTTAATTAATATTATATTGTTGTGTATTCCCCTAGCAAATTCACGGTAAAGGACTGGTAGCGACATCACTGATCAAGATTTTAAAACTTAGCACGTCGTCATAAGCATTTTCGATCGCGATTGGTTAAAACATTGTTCCTCTTGCCCTTCTCCTTGATTTTTGTATAACGTTTGACTTACATAATGTCGAATACACATGGAAAACTGAACGTTTGATTTTTATTTAATCAAAAAACCCATTGTACCTCATCATCACAACTCATCCATCACCTCACATCGTGTCCTCACCGCTGCTGCTACATAAACGAGTTGCTGCGGAGTAAACGAGTTGAAAAATTGTCTCTCGTTATTTTATTTAAAATAAACCCAGCAAGACGCCCCAACATGTATATCATTGTGAAAGTTCCTAACGTCCATGATATTAGATACTCACTGACATTTTGCTGCGCCCTAACAAAGTCATGTATTCACTAGTTGTAGGCCTAGCGTGTAACTACTTGTACATTGTGCATTAAATGAATAAAAAAAATAGTAAACAGGTATTCTATTGTTGTCGCTGTATGCATTCGAACCATGCATTTTGTACATCAAATTAAGTCACTCTACGCGAAACTGATTGCTGGGAATCGGCAAAAAAAAGATATTCAGTGAAAAAGTAACCATAACCAATAAAATATCAGATAAAAACATTTCACATTTAAAATAGAGTTGTTTTAAATGTGAAATGTTTTTATCTGATATTCCATTTTTCTTCCAAAATAACTTCAAATAGCCAAGCACTTAAAAATATTTCCACTTATAATTTTAAAATAATCTTTTTAATATTTCAGAGAGCTTTGCTTTCAGCCAATCAAAACTATTTCTTACATAAAAAGGTCCCTCAAACCCTTAGGAGATTCTAGGTCATCTGGAACGCCCAGGTACTTCAGAATAAGGTAACCTTCTAGTCAGGTCACGTCAGTAGTTTGTCTACTTATTATATGTAACAACTTTCATCTTTGGAATTCGAATCTTGTTGACTATTTCAGATTTGTAAGAAAAGGTTTTATTTTCAGAAGTGCTGTTGTATTTATTTTTGGGCGTAAAGGTCAATAAAGTAATTCACATAATATAGCATTATGTCTGTATTTCGCCAAATGTCAGGGGCAGTCAGAGTTTACTTACTAGTCCACATTTATTGTGATAGATTTTCATTCAATTATTTTTTACATTTTTAAATAAAAACATAACAATTTAAAAAAAATAGTAGCCAATCGTGATCAGGCACAAAGTAAAGGTTAAATATTTATATTTAAGTAAATATGTTATTTATTGATCGGGCACAATTTCAGACTCCGTGGTGGTGACTTAAAAAAATATTCTAACCACCAATTTGAACGTTAACATAAAAAAGATTGAAACGAAAACACAGTGCAGTTATTCTTGTGAAAACTATTAGAACAGTTGCTCTAATAAATTAACAATGATCAATCTGTCTCATTCATTAAACTACTGCACAAAGGATTATATAACTACAAGTTCAGTTAAAGTCTTTTGTAGTTTCTTATGTTTTTTTTTCGTAAGGTTGTCTTTCCACCAAAGATCTGCTAAGCTAATATTTAGCAAAGCGTGTATGCATTGCCCGTATGATGTTCCTAGCTTGAAATGGATGCGTTGGACCCTTTTTCACAGGATTTTATTAACTTTACCTGTAACTAACTTAACCAGTTAAAAAATCCTTAGATGTGAAATTTGACCCAATATGACTATTATTTGTTAATTCAATCACTTGCAAAAAAGTAGGTTTAAGATCTCTTTGCCTACACAAAAATAAAGTCTGTCACAAAATGAAACCAATTCAAATTATAACAACATACACTTAAAGTCAATCAAAATGACGTTGATTATAAAATAACTTTTCACCAGCATGTACTAATATATATACCCTTACTTAGGCGTGTCTTTATTTTAAAAAAAAAACAATGATATTTTAATTTCACAAGAGCTACAGGTATATTTCTTTATTTAACTCGAAAAATCAGTTTTTTTCATTGAGATATAAGTACTAGGTTTTTTTTTTATTTCTCATAGGAGTAGGCCTATCCTTACTAATATCCTTACTAATATTATAAAAGCGAAAGTGAGTTTGTTTGTTTGTTTATTTGTTTGTTTGTTTCTTACCTCTTCACGCTTTAATGGCTAAACCGATTTTGATGAATTTTGGTACAGAGATAGTTGGGAACCAGGAGACGGACATAGGCTAATTTTTATTTAAAAAAAGTGGGAGAACGAGGGAAGAAAAGGGAAAACTTAGCGTTGCTATTACAAATCAATCAGGCGCAAGAGCAAAAACTGCAGGTCTGCTTGGTGTGTTATACCGAATTTAACGCGAGCGAAGCCGCGGGCGAAAGCTAGTAAGAAATAAAAAAAACTGATTTGACATGTAGATGTGCACTTATAAAACGTCGAGAAAAGGTGCACGGTTCGGGTTAGTCGTTTCCTATGAAGAAGAACCGGCAAGAAACTCACTGCTTACTTTACAAAACGTGAAATAAGATAAGAAGACTCACAATGTCATAAAGAATTGGTAAAAAAAAAATCTATACTAGAAATAGGACTATACACAAAATGGTAAGAAATGAAGATTTAATTCATAAGTACTGATCCAATGGATGCCCGCCTAAAAAGTAGTTTAAAGGATAAATTAGAGAGGTAGTTAATGTTTTTTTTGTACATAATGTTGCCACCTAAGTAACAGTTCACTCGAATAGAGCGCCTTTAGCGTTCGCGCACATCTCTTGTAGACCTTTCTACGAGAGATGTGCGCGAAGCCTGATTTTCGCTCTATCTACTGCTCTACATTGTCACAGATAGCTTTGAAAGACAGTCTACATTATTCTGCTCTATTTTAGCGATGTCTGGAACATTTTATAACAGTTTTAAGAGCTTTGGGCGACGGATAAATATTATGAAGGTACTCTCGTTTTATAGAGGTGAAATAATTTATGTATTAAAAGTATTTGGGGACTTTTTCAGGTAGGTTTTTAAGTAGGGTATGCATGCAGTAATGGCGTGTCTGATCTACTTTGTATTTTATTTGGCGGATTCACGCGAAGTATGAACCGTCTGACCTTTGAAATTAGCAAAAAGTTTGTTGAATAAAAGATTTTAGTTTTAGTCGTGATGCCCCATAGGTCCTCAGTAGAAGTCCTCAGACAGAAGACCTCGCCCGACCTATCCTACATGATGTTGTGGGTTCAAATCCGGGTGAGTACGAATACTTTTTCAATTTAAATGTATGAACGACGATTAATCAAGCTTTAATACGAAAAAAAACGACTTCCAAAAAACTAAAAAGTGGAAAATAACTTTACTTCAGGAAATCGGTGACTCTTTTATGTTTCGTTGACTTTTTTGAATTTTTGAAAGAATAACTATGATGACAAAATACCGCCAGTCATTGTTTTTATAAACCTCAGTTTTTTTTTGACGTGATAACGTCTTTAAAATCGTTTTAGTCGGGTGACATGTTCAGAAACTTGTGTCACACCAAAACCTCACAAGCGACATTTCATAAAGATGGTAGCGCCATCTGTTACTTGGCTCGAAAAAAAAACTTTAGTACTTAATTTCATTTTAGATGTCACTACTGGTGATAACTTATATCACCAATAAGACGTTATCACGTAAACATCTCGATCGTAAACCTACTTTACAAACAACCAATTTTTTTTTTTAATAAACCTTGCCCCACACTAGGAATTTCTCCTGTATCGTGGGTGCGTTTACAAACATTTAAACTCACATACACAAACAGCCAGTCCCGAAACAACTATCTGCAGGTCATACAAATATTTGTTCCGTGCGGGAATCGAACCCGCGACACGCAGCGCAGCAGTCGATCGCACAGCCACTGCGCCAACCGTGCCGTCAAGTTATTAGTACTTCTCTTTCGTGATAGTCATCTAAAGTTTATGTTTGGTCATAAAAACTTTTAAGACGAACAGACAGATTTAGTTAAACATTTACTTTTAATTTGTTTTCTTGAAACATCTATTTTCCTAAAACTCAAATATATTATTGATGGTTTTCTTACTGGTACCGTATTTATCAGGAAGATGACCATATTTAAGGATTTGGTATGGACCTTCAAACTGACCTTTCATTTTGGTAGCAACATTGAACACACTTTTTTGATACACTATTTTCAAAATACATTTCTACTGCAACTAAAGTTTGGCAGTTTTATTCATATCTGTTTTTATTATTTACAAATTACAAGTAGACAAAAAATAAAATATGTAAAAGTATCAAAATGGTATAATTGACATAATGTTGTTTTGACGGGCCTGTTGGTCTAGTGGTTAGTGGCCCTGACTGCTGAGCCGGAGGTCGTGGGTTCGATTCCCACCCAGGACAAACTTTGTGTGATGAGCATGATTGTTTGTTCTGTGTCTGGGTGTGATCTATCTATAATATGGATGTATTTATAAATTATATATAAGTATGTCAGTTGTCTGGTTACCATAATACAAGCTCTGCTTAGCTTAGGATCAGATAGCCGTGTGTGAGTTGTCCCAAGATATTTATTTATTTTTATTTATTTATTTAATGTTGTGAATTAGCACAAACTAGACATTGTTATTTAGGTGGAATCAATAGAAAACAGGTATTCCTTGCTTTGTTTGGTTTTAATTGTACCAATAAATATAATACAATTACTAACGATCGCAAGATTTGAATCACAGATTTACCATGTGCCCTTATTTTTGCGGATGGGAAATCATCAAATAACTTCCCCCGCTCTGCGCGGAGCGGGGGGGAGTGTCAGACTTGTACTGACTTAAACCTACCCATGTTCCTTTTATTGCCCTTTATGATCCGGGAGCCGCGGGATCTCTTCTGAACAACCCACAACCCCGGCAGGCGGTGGCCCTGGCGAGCCCCTTTGCTTACATTTTTTTGAGGCGCGCTCCTTTCTTTTTTGTTTAGTTCTTGTGTGTAAATTGAAGTTTTTGGACCAACAAACAAATTATTTATTAAAAAAAAGTTATGGTAAAGAATTATGTTTGTTATAATACTACTGCTTGTGTTTGGTCGCAATAAACCTGATGTGAAGTGATAAATCGGCCTAGGATGGAGCCTACCTAAAAGAAACAGTATAAGTATAATCTTTATTACACAAGAAGTGCTTACATTTTTTGTGAAGTTCCTGACTCCTGTGCTAGGTGGAAGACCTATGTTTAACTCGAAATTTGAAGATATCCAGATTAGTTTAGGCATCATTCTTGTTAACAATATATTATTCTTTACCCCTATCTAAGATATATCGCCCGCCGTGAACATGAATATATAACCAGAATGATATACAGCCTCCTGTCGTAAAACGTACTTGCACGAAAGTCCATTCGTTGATAAATTTTGTACTAGAGGTGAATGTTTATTCTTTTTGTTTTCGTAGTCATTCATTTATGCCTCTGATGACCAATCTTAGGTAAAAAACATTTTTAAAAACAAGCTTTAAAAATAGGTGAGACGTCATGTTTTATTTTTTGTTTTTTTTTCTGAACAAACCCTTTTAATTTAATCTCATATCTCGGGGAGTCCACCATTTTGAATTTAGAATGGCGTCACTTAACTAACCATGCGTTATTTATAACATTTGAAACGATCCCGTTTCAAATGATATATATTTACCATGTTTCTATTTATTTTGAGTTTCCGATTATCAATCGAATCGATGTTATTTTATGTTTTATCATAATTATTGTATTGATACTACATAATATGCGAGTGCCTATACTTACGTTCCCATGTTTAAAAGTTCCATTCTTATTCCTGTTTCGAAAAGAACTAGATACTTAATTCCGTACATTTTCTCCAAAATATAGGCCAACATATGAGCCCAGTTTTATGTGCAACGAACATATTACTGGCAGCCAAAGCCAAGTTAATGGAATGACCGATAACTCCAGAAGTGTCCGTTAGAAATTACGGGTGGTTTATATGGTGTCGTACCCAAAGGGTGCCAAAGGGTGCCAAAGGGTGCCAATGGGATTTTATTATTGAGGTTCCGCTGTCTGTCTGTCCACCCACCGGCTGTAACTTTTAACCGTAATCGATTCTTGAAATTATAGTCTGTAGTATATATTGCAACAGACGCTATAAGAAAATATATTTATACATCCCTACACGAAGTATTCAACAATACTAAACTTGATATTGTGTACTGCCTACACTGATGTTCGCACATCGCAGTGATTGATGGACGCATCTGAAGGTATTTTTTTTTTTAAACGTTGCCCTGAACTTGGAATTTCTCTTGTATCGTGGGAGCGTTTACAAACATTTAAACTCACATACACAAACAGCCGGACCCGAAACAACTATCTGCAGGTCATACAAATATTTGTTCCGTGCGGGAATCAAACCCGCGACACGTAGCGCAGCAGTTAATCGCTCAGCCACTGCGCCAACCGTACCGATAGTGCCAACTACATCGTCAAATTTTGGGCTGACAAAATTTAGAAATAATTCAAAACGTGTATTTAACTCAGAAACAACGATCCAATATTTTCTTAGTAAATAGGTACACTTAACAAATAATGTTATTAGGTAATAAAATAATCACATCACTAATAAATACACATCACGCAATAATATTACAACTAAAATAATCAATATTTTTTCAGGTCGGGGTAAAATGTTCACAATTTAAAAAAAAAACCATTCAAGTGCGGACTCACGCGCCGATTTTTCCGTACAAACTTGCGACATAAACAGCCATATCTTTTAACTGTGTAGACGTATAGGATTATTTTTTACACTTTTCTTAAGGACCACAGACTTGAGTACATGGCTTTACAAACAGACGGACAACAAAGTGATCCCATAAGGGTTCTGTTTTTCCTTTTGGGGTACAGAACCCTAAAAATAATAAATTATACAAAACTAAATTTCGCCCGCGGCTTCGCTCGCGTTAAATTCGGTATAACACACCAAGCAGACCCGCAGTTTTTGCTCTTGCGCCTGATTGATTTGTAATAGCAACGCTAAGTTTTCCCTTTTCTTCACTCGTTCTCCCTCATATCCAACTTTTTTTAATAAAATTTAGCCTATGTCCGTCTCCTGGTTCCCAACTATATCTGTACCAAAATTCATCAAAATCGGTTTAGCCATTAAAGCGTGAAGAGGTAACAAACAAACAAACAAACTCACTCTCGCTTTTATAATTTTAGTAAGGATAATCATTTCAATTCAGATCATTTGAGATCTACATAAAAAATTATGAAAAACACTGAAAGAAAATTAAAACGAATATCTTTTCATTTAGACAGAAGAATACAAAACATACGTTATATATGGAATAATAAAAGATAGTGTGCTGCGATATTTAAATTGTAAAAAGAATATAGTATTTTATATTGCGGTTGTACGGGACCCTTCGAACTCGAGCTCGACTCGCACTGGACCGGTTTTCATACTAAACCCGGATACTAGATGTCCCTAAACTTTTACGTAAGTATTTTCTTCGGATTTTTGCAGAAAATCTTGACGGGTTTTGTTAAGGACTAATTTGGAGTCGTTTTTGCTGGATTTGGGAAAGGTCAGTAGTTTAATGTTTTGCTCAAGAATTGGGTTTTCTGTTTCTTCGTTACTCTTGGCGGAAGTTATTGACTTGTAACACAAAACGCGTTTTTGGCCATAAGACTAGCAGTTATATACCGAAAGTTTTTTTTTAGTTCTCTGGGTTCTTCATTTGAGTAAAAACTTATAAAATATAACCGATTAAATTCATCATCATCAGCTTATGGAACATAGACTACCTCTTTGCGAGAGGGAGTAGGCTGTAGGTCTTCAAATATGTCGGTGAGAAATGGGTAGCTCACAGTTTGTCTGTCTAGTGATGACAAGCTGTGTCGGTGGCGCGTTCGTGTTCCAAGCGCGCCTCAAAGAGATATCAGCAAGGCAGAGAGTCCCACCAGGGCCACTGCCTGCCGGGGTTGCAGGTTGTTCGAAAGAGATATCGCGATCTCGGAGTACAAAGGGCAAAAGAAGAAACACGGATGTGTTTTAGTCAGCAAAAATCTGACATTCTCTGCCGCTCCACCTATAGCGAGAGAAGTTATTTTTACGATTTCCCATCCGAAAAAATAATTATAATAGGACCTCATTTCTCACAATGTTTTGTCAATGAAACAATTTTCACAAAGTACACGTTTTCATCTCGTAAATACTGGCGTGATTCGTTATTTAACCCGCTTAATTCGCTTCACCTGCAACTAAGCATGTTAAAAATCTTGAAAGTTTTTGAACTAAAATGTTGCATAAATTTTAGTTTCGATGAAAATGCATGAATAGTTAGTTCACGTCATTCTAATCTCACTAAATTATTTAAAAAAAGAGGTATAAGATCTCTTTGCGTACAGAAAAGGTCTGGCACAAAACAAAACACATTCATATTATAACAACATACATTTCACATTGATAATGAAATTATGTTACCAGCATACTATAATGTATACCCCTACCAAACCGTGTTTTTAGTTTTTTTTTTTTATTAGCATAGTTCTGTAAGCATTTCTTAATACAAAATAATCTAGATAACCTAAAAATTTTGTAGCCTTTAGTACTCTTTATACAAATACCAAGTGCCATGAAAAGACTCCAAGATTACACGGAGAGGTTGTTTACCTCGGTGTATAAGGAGAGTGACCGTAAGTGTAACACCTCTGCAACTTTAATGACGATCTCTCGGGGACTTTCTAAAGACCTGAGGAATACATGGAATGGAAATTTTAAGATTGTATGTCGTTTTCTAGTCGTACGGTTGAGGAGCAAGCTACGCCTATTGGTTGGGCCATAGACGAGTGGCCAGTCATAACATTTCGAGACTGAAAGCACGTTGCTTTTAGTCCCGGCTGTCATTTGTAGATCTTTGACAATCATTGCAGCAGTTATCGTTAACCAGTCACTAGTTTGTAGCTAAATGATGACAGCCGCACGGTTTATCTTTGAAGTTAAGCCGCGCATTGCCAAGGTTGGTTTGTGGATGGGTGATCTTCCATTACATACCGAGTTTCCTCTGTGCCTTGGAAAGCACGCTAAACCGTTGGACTTCGCTGTTATTTGCCGGCCTTTGACAGTCGTTACAAGTGGTCAATGTCCGAAAGTTTGACACTTAGTCTTAATAAGGGATTCTGTAATACCTAGAAATCGCTTTTGGTGTTTGTTAAGTGTATATTATTCGTGACCGTACAACTAACAATACTAATTAAAAAAAGAAACATCATTCTAAGTCTCAAAAGAACTTTACGATCTTACATAGCTTCATCGCATTACTTCGGCAATTTCCGGCAGCCTTCGGATCTCATCGTGTATGTTCGCATTTACATTTCACGTCTGATTTACATCGGAACTCATTCCTATTCGTATAG
Source organism: Ochropleura plecta (assembly GCA_905475445.1). Lineage (NCBI taxonomy): Eukaryota > Metazoa > Arthropoda > Insecta > Lepidoptera > Noctuidae > Ochropleura > Ochropleura plecta. The sequence continues at coordinate 4,591,309 of FR997735.1, forward strand.
GAAGTCATTACAGTATGTATGTTGACAATTTCCACGTTCATTATACGATACATTGCTTTGTATTGGCGTATTTATTCTCTGTTTATGTATTTAAGACATGTTTCGGCCATCATGTTTGTATTTTATTTATAAGAAGATTGATATAAGTAAAGTCTGAAATTGTGATCGTTCTTAGGGTTGCGCAAAAGAAATAACGGAACTCTTATTGGATCGCTTTGTTCTCCGTCTGTCTGTCTGTCAAAACCAAAAATAGCCAAAACAAATACAGAGCCTCTTTTAAGGTGCCACCCGCAACCCCGGCAGACGGAGGCCCTGGCCTCCGTCTGCCACTGTCACCGTCTGCCATTGTTCGAAAGAGATACCGCGGCCCCGGAACGTAAAGGGCAATAGAAGGAACATGAGTGGGTTTTTGTCAGTACAAGTCTGAGACTCCCCCACGCTCCGCCCAGAGCGGGGGAAGTTATTTGATAATTTCAAACCCCAAAATAAAAACCGGCCAAGAGCGTGTCGGGCCACGCTCAGTGTAGGGTTCCGTAGTTTCCCGTCCGTCACAATAAGTGTTTCCACTTATGAGTTTAAAGGTGGAGGAGGAAATTATTTTGTACAACTTTTTGTCTTTTTTGTACAAAAACTGTTGTGTCAATCAAGTTCAAAATGATTTTCATAGAAAGTCCTTATAAAGTTCTACTTTTCAGATTTTTTTCATATTTTCTAAACTTATGGTTCAAAAGTTAGAGGGGGGGGACACATTGTTTTTTACTTTTGGAGCGATTATTTCCGAAATTATAGACATTATCAAAAAATGATTTTAGTAAACCCCTATTCATTTTTAAATACCTTTCCAACAATACATCACACGTTAGGGTTGAAATTAAAAAAAAAATCACTTCCTACTTTACATATAGGGTGGCTACCCTAATAAAACATTTTTTTCCAATTTTTATTTTACCACTTTGTCGGCGTAATTGATATACATATTGGTACCAAATTTCAGCTTTCTAGTGCTAACGGTCACAGAGATTAAGCGAGGACGGACGGACGGACGGACAGACAGACATGGCGAAACTATAAGGGTTCCTAGTTGACTACGGAACCCTAAAAACCCTCTTTTAAGGACGGTGACGACTATGTCGATTAGTATCTAAAATGGTCTCTTTAAGAAAACACTGTAAAGATTAAGTGTACCTGTCCAGTAAGTGCAAGAATTTATCAGTTATCGTGTAGCTCGACTCATAACTCAAGGAGCTCAGCGACACGACGAACAATACCAAAAAGGACACTTTAGTATACGACATATTTATTAATTTATTATATGCATATTAATACTAAAACCGAGTGTGGTAAAATTGGGTCTCAACCTAACATTAAACATAAACATCACGTACTACAAACCTAAAAATATATATCCCCCATTCGCTCAATCCAGCAATTCCTAAATTTGTGCCCAAAGGTAGCGTTTCAACGAGAAGTGGGTTTAAATTCCTCAGGGCATCGCTCGGATGTACCGTTTCCCGGAATTGACGTGACCAAACCGTAGTTGTCAGGTAGGCTAGAATTTCAACCTAAAAGGTTCCCTTAATTTTCACAGGGTTTGCAAGTACGGACGAGTGGTGTAAACGGTACGCAAACTCATTATTATTTAAAATTAAAAATATTCGTTTCACATTATTTTTCATAGTATTAAGAAATAGTTGTGCCCGGCAGGTTTACCCGCTACAAAGCATCTAATTATTAAAGCATGATTTTAAGTAGCTTATAGCCTTCTTCGATAAAAAGGTTATCAAACACAAGATTTTGTTAAATTCGAACCAGTAATTTCTGAGATTAGCGCGTTCATCCAAACAAATTCTTCAGCCACTTTTCATCACAAAAAGGGCGTCGTTTATAATAGTAAGCAGCACCTACCTATCTCTTTACCTAAACGTAGCACAAAGACAAGCTCTAGGGGAATACAATGGATTGCAATTTGTAACATTTGAGTAACCTAGCCTGTACATGTTTGGTTATGGAGCCACAAACACAACTCGATTCAATTCACTCGCACGCGTAGGTATCGATAAAAATCGAATAGAACTCGGTTATAGCTCGCAATTGGAAAGCTATCTGCATGTTTTTATGATGATATGTTTTGCCGAGTGAGAGGACAAACAGTAGTATGTTTTTTTGTGTTGTTTGGTGGCAAATAAGTTGTTTACAGCGCAATATACGGACTGCCTCGTCTGTCGAGTGGTTGCAAGCATGACTACTAAACAAGAGGCCCAAGGTTCAGTTCCTAGTTCGGGCATTGTTATTGGGTTTTTCTAGCAGCCACCGAGAGTCCGGATTTATGCTTCGAAGCTTTAAAGTGTCGAATTGAGGACTTCCTTCTTTTTTTGAAGTCGGTTAAAACTGAATTAGAAACAAGGTTTTAAGACTTAATTTATATCGCTATGATACTTGTCCTACGCCACTAACTCTAGCTAGATAGACGCCATGGCGTCCTCAACTACTGCCTGACGCAGGTCCCCACCGGACACGAAAGTTTAGTTCTCAAGGTAGCTCATAATCGGGCGGGAGGAAACGCCCGGGTGTCACCACTGTGACGATCGCCCGGAGACCGGGGGTTGCGGGTTGTTCGAAAGACATAACGCGGCCTCGAAACATAAAGGGCAAAAGCATGGGTGGGTTTTAGCCTGACACTAAGACAGGGGGAAGTTATTTAATTATTTCCAATGCGTAAAATAAAAAGCTTCTGGGCCTCAAGGCAATTTAAAAACACGGTCAAAAATAAATTCTCTTTTATCTAAGAACCACTTACAAAGAATCCCGTTAATATTAAAATGTAAGCCAATGCTTATCAGTTCTTGAAATCTCTTAAGCCGAGCTCTGCCAAACAGACCTTCGACGTTGGAAATCCTCACGAAAACAAACGACAATCGCTGAAAATACTTTCCAATCCAATTATCGGGAAGGTCGCAAACGTTGCATAATCCATATTTGTGCAGATGCATCGTATGTTATTCATACAAGTTCTAAAGTTTAAGCCATTTCTGAATATTACATGGCCTCGACTGTTTTAATGTGACTGAATTTGTAACATTACAAGGTTTACCAATTCTGGTCAAAAAGCACTACCTTTCTTCTTGAACAACAATATTAAATACTTCTTTACTCTTGATGATTATTATTTTTAATGTATATTATATGTATTTATATATAAGTATTTGTTTTTTTAAAAGTAGTTTTTAATTTTGAAAAATGTTACTCCACAGACTACCTTCAGTACTGTTTCTCCTCCTTTAAATCCATCCAAAGGTTGTCTTGAAAAGATCGATTTTAGCGATAAGACCATCCATTATGTCACCTAATTTATAAGTTGTTTAATGTTATTATTTTTTTTTGTATGGTGTACATAATAAAGAATATTTTATCTATCTATCTATCTACCAACTGCTCAGTTATCTAGGCGTTAAGATAATTTACTATACATTATTTTAAAACACAGCACAGCGTTCTAAACACAAGTTAAGTTTTTTCAATAATGTTGAAATCACCTTCCAGTCTAACTGAATGAAACTAAATACCAGTATTTTACATAAAGTGACTGCATTACTGACCTCCACAACCCAGAACTGTAGCTGTTTTAAGAATACCTATAAATCTGGTTGTCAGACTTTTGGAACACTGACTACCTGTAAAGACTGTCAAAGATTTACAAATGACAGCTGGGACCAACGGCTTATTAACGTGCTTCCCGAGGTACGTAGGAATACACACCATGCATCCACGGACCAACCTAGGCCTGAGCGGCTGGACCCAAACGGCTCTTCCTCTAAAAGACATGCTGAATAAACTAATCTGGGAGATAGAGAAAGTCTAACTAAAATCATGTATTGAATCCAGGGTAAAAGTTGTATAACAATATCTCTACAACTGTATGCACATATGTACTACTCATTTGTACATATGTGTTGCTTAAAACCGTTATCTTCCTTAATACAAACAAAACAGTCGACACAGAAAGTCTAAGAGCCCGAACTAGTCCAATAGTTATATTAGTGATGAGATTACTTCGGTAAACTCCTTGCCTATTCTTTTTACGTAATTAGACTGAAACTACGGAGAAGTACGGTACACAGCTTCTTTTATAAGTAAACTAGCTTTTGCCCGCGGCTTCGCTCGCGGTAAATTCGGGGTAGCACAGTTCCCTTTTCTTGATTTGCAGATACCCGTTACCTATAGTTTTTGCTCTTGCGCCTTATTTATTGTAACAGCAATGCTAAGTTTTCCCTTTTCTTCCCTTTCTCCCTCATTATCCACTTTTAAAAAAAATGTCCCCAGGGTCCCAACTATCTCTGTACCAAACATCATCAAAATCGGTTTAGTTATTAAGGTGTGAAGGCTTAACAAACAAACAAACTCATTTTCGCTTTTTTAATATTAGTAAAGATCTTTACCAAAAAATACCTGATCTATTTACACATGTTATATCGAGTGAACGTAATTTGAATCCAGCATCTTGCTGAGATCCGTCTAACTGAGATTCGCCGCTGTCGCTATTTTTGGACCTAAGCGAGGGACGAAATCGTAATATGTCTGACGGCAACCTATGTCCGTTTCATCTTGCTCATATTGAAAGTTAGGTCAATAGGTCTCGCCTTGCAAGATATTAATTTTAGAAAAAAAAAAATATGAAAAATGAAACAAAAAGGAAATTCTCACAATTTTTAAAACGAACGCAAAATAATGCCAGTCACAATTTGAAAAAAAGCTGTCCTGCACTTTATCTAAAATTTTGCAGTACTGTGACCATTTCCGTTTACATCTCTACATACATAAACCCACGCCTTTTTGCGATGGGGGTAGGCAGAATGGCAACGGTAAGCTCAAAGCGCCAATTGCTTGCCGAGTTTTCAAAAATCTTTTCATGATCGAAAGGGTCCCATATCAATGTGATCTTATTGTTTCGGTAGTTTATTTTAAAGATAAAATAACTATGACAGGGCTGTAAATTTTTGATACATTTTCGACATGGAATATAGCTGAGATGGGATTGTGAATTGAGGTCCCCAACAACCCTATCACCATTCTGCAGGAGAGCAGTAGTAGGGACACCAGTACGTTGCCCAGCGTGCAGTCGCTTAGTATATAAGTTCTGTCCCTGGCTGGAGGCCTTACTCTCAAGGCACCCACAAGATTGTCCAGTAGAGCAACTAAAATCGTCATATAAAAAAAAATGAAGTTGGACGTTTTGAAGTACGAAAATTGACCTTCAGTACATTTCCATATAACTAGCGCACTGAAGAAACTCTTCAATATGTGCTTACACAAAGAATAGAATCAGAAATGTAAATCTCACTAAAATACTCAAACCGCAACGTGGACTTGACCACAGTTTGCTTCTACATTTCCGATGTGAACTGATTAGATTTCCTACAAAATTCATAGTATTTACATTTCTTAGTAAAGCTCTCTTGCAAAAGAAAAAAATGAACTAGTTTGAAATGCGAATGTTTGTGAGGATGTGTGGATGGATGTATGGATGTTTGATACCCTTTCACGTCTAAACTACTAAATGGATCTTGATGAAATTTGCCACAGAGGTAGATTATAGTCTGGAATAACATATGATACTTTTTCAATAATCACGCGGGCAAAGCCGCGGGCGCCAGCTAGTTTTTCATAAATAGCTTTTCATTTATCGACATATTCTTTTATTTATTATTTCATTATCTAGGAACAGACTTGAATTGAATCGGTTAAAATTCCATTTAGCTACGCGATGCTACTGCAATTGGCAGTACATTGTATTATTAACCATTAACAAGAAGCTCGCGTGCCAGTACCTCGAACAAAATGGCCGAAACGGAGCGTTTCCTTCCTGCAGTTACACTTAAACTACAAGGAGGATACTTATAGAAGGCTAGGTCAATACCTACAACAAGCGAAAGCAGACGCACACATAGACTTGCTTTACGTTTAGTGAGTGTAATCCCCCCTTTTTTTGCGGATGGAAAATCACCAAATAACTTCCCCTGTTCTAGGCGGAACGGGGGGGAGAGTTTCAGACTTTTACTCACTAAAACCCATTCATGTTCATTCTTTTGCCCTTTGTGTACAAAGGCCGCGATATTTCTTTCGAACAACTTGCAACACCTGGGCATGCCCCTCTACTTTGCTGACATCTCTTCGTGGTATTCGTGAAACAGAAAATCCCTCACAAAAGGAGGTGACCGTTTCCCATCGGACTCGAGAGGCCACCGCCATCACCGCCACCGATCGCCTCTACGAGGACACAGTGGTGCTCCACCCAAGTGGGGCAGACCGCCACAGTGTGGTTCACCGTATCCTCCGGGCGTTTGTCACATCGGTGACACCCGGGCATCTCCCCCCGCCCGATTATGTGCATGAAATAAAACGCCTCAGGCGAGGATTTGCGTGTGGAGTGTGTCACGTTACTCAACACGTGCATCCGATGCCCTTTTTTGCGGATGGAAAAACATAAAATAACTTCCCCCACTCTGGGTGGAGCGGGAGGAGTGTCAGACTTTTACTGACTAAAACCCACCCATGTTCCTTCTTTTGCCCTTTGTGTTCAGGGCCGCGGTATCTCTTTCTAACAACCCGCAACCCCGGCAAAAACCTGCAGCACCGGCAACAAACCGCAATTTGACGCCCTAGTATTTTAAAATTGAAGTATTAATGTTACATTTAAATGACGGATTCGTGGTACGCCGTTCTACGTTTGAGTTGATATGAAACTGTACTTCTGTGCTATGATTCTGTGGCTATACCAAAACATACATTCGAGATTTTTATCAGTAGTGGCGGAAAATGAAAGTGTGTTTTACTTTTTTTAATGGCCTTCGACCGCGTTTAATTTACATATGCTGTAATTATGGTTTTACGACGTTAGATGTCAGCGAAACTGTGTGTACGGTTAAAAAAACGGTCAGGAACGAGTCGGAATCGCGCATCGAGGGTTCCGTACAAACTTGCGACATAAACGGCCATATCTTTTGACTGCGTGAACTTAGAAGGTTGATTTTTTCCACACTCTAAGGGACTACAGATTTGATTATATAGTTATAATTTCAATTCGATACCTCTACGCATTCCCAAGTTAAACGGTCTTGACTGATAGACTATCAGACGGATAGACAGAAATTGATTCTATCAGGGATTTTTCTTTTGAGGTAGGGATCCCTAACAAACAACATCCCGACTGCCTAATAAACGGAAAAGAAAAAAAATGTCCAGTACACTAGAACGATGTCATTTATTTAATATCTTAAGCGGAACATAGCGGGGTATATAATACTTTGTCATTCCAGTTACGGCTAGTCTTTCCAATAATGGATTATTGGAAAGACTTTAGCCGTAACAGTCGGGACCCGCCAATTCCAGACACCATTGCTGCTATTGAGAAATTAATGGAAAATAACGCTATAACACTGAGTCCGACCTAAGAATCAATCCTAAGACTTCACGCTTCGGGAGGAAACACCAAGGTGTCATCACTGTGACGATGGACGGTGGAGTACACTGTGGCGGCCTGCCCAGGGCGGCACCGCTGCGTCCTCGTATAGGCAGGCGATCGGTGGCGGCGATTTCTCGCGTCCGGCCCTGGTTCAGTCAATGGTGCGGAGCGAGAAGGAATGGGGAGCGGTTTAGTCGATCATGCGACAATCGAACAAGGAGGCAGTCATATAAAAACAATCCTTACTTTATAAAAGCGAAAGTGAGTATGTTTGTTTGTTACGTCTTCATGCCTAAATGGCCTAACCGATTTTGATGAATTTTGGTACAGAGATAGTTGGGACCCTGGATACGGACATAGGCTAAAAAAGTAAGAAAGGGGGAGAAAAAGGGAAGAAAAGGGGAGAGAAAGATATTTTTTTTTCGAACATTACGCGGGTTAAAGTTAGCGTTAGCCCAAAGTAACTATGCCACGCGGACGAAGTCGCGGGCGAAAGCTAGTGAAAGAATAAAGTATGCGTGGCTTTGCACAATACTCTTAAGTATCTTTCTAAAGGTTTTTAACCTCAAAAATCTTCAAACTTCATGTTTGTTCCTAGAACATAGTAAGATCGAATATTTTGCAGTTTGCCTTACTCTGAACTTTTACAACCTCCATTTATTCCACGTCTTCAATGGATAGTTTTGTTTGTTCTTTCTGCTGTAACCCTTCGCTACTCATAATTTGAGTTTTAAAGTACACTTTCAACTAAAATACTGTCGGATTTTATTCGTAATACGACTTCAATAACATTTTAATAGCACAGGTTTATTTTAATGAGAAAGCTGTGACACTCCATAGACAATAGTCCGCCTTCCTTCTTAAAAATACATGGCACTACACAGAAAAACGAATATGAATGTAAAACTAGTGATTCTTGAGTCATTCATCGATTTTTTTGTTACTGACTTCTAGAAGTAAACTAATTTGACGTCTTTTTGTGTTTTTTTTTGGAAGTCGGTTATTTTTTCAATTAGTTTCTTAATTCAGCCTTTTTTAGTTGTGGTATGATGGTATATAATGCAAGTTCTCATCAAGCGTTGATTTTCCATTGATACTAAAATATATAAGCATGTCATCCATATTATTAGAAGATAACTCATAAGCTATGAAATCAATACAAATAAAATTAATAAAGAAACCTTTTGAGAGTATACTTTTCGATTATAAAAATATTTTTTAAACCAATTGGTGGAGAAATCAACATACAAAAAAATCAAATCAAATTGAGAACCCCTCCTTTTATTAAGTCGCATGAAAAGCGAGGAGAATGGGAGAAGCAAATATGCTGCACCAATCCATATAGAATGGGACAAGACCATGAAGATGAGGATGTAAGTAAAGTGTATTTGGGTCAAAATACGAAGGTCCGTATTTTGATTTCGACTAGAGTCCGGCTGATGGCAATAGGCTCCCCCCAATTCAAAAAAGACGGCATACCCCCAAAAAAGGACGGCACGGTTGGCGCAGTGGCTGAGCGATCGACGGCTGCGCTGCGTGTCGCAGGTTCGATTCCCGCACGGAACAAATATTTGTATGACCTACAGGTAGTTGTTTCCGAGTCTGGCTGTTTGTGTATGTATCTTTGAATGTTTGTAAAAGCACCCACGATACAGGAGAAATTCCTAGTGTGGGGCAAAGTTTAAAAAAAAATTGTACGCACAATAAACATTTGCGAGGATATAATATTATTTATTTATTGAAACTTCATGCACATTTCATTGCCTTGGGCATTTTCTACCCGTCAGCTTTAGGGTGATGTAGTGACAAAAACATAGTAAGTGCAAAGTGGTAGAAAATTTCAGAATAAAAAACTGGCCATGAGCGACTCAGCTCTCATTTCAGACTCGCGCACCGAGGGTTCCGCACAAACTTGCAACATAAACGGCTATATCTTTTGACTGCGTAGACTTAGAGGGTTGATCTTTTACAGCATGAAGGGACCACAGACTTGAGTATATGTTCGAATTTCAACTTGATACCTCTACGCGTTCCTGAGATAAAGGATCTTGACAGACAGATAGACAGACAACAAACAAAGAACAAAGTGAACCAATAAGAATTCCGATTTGTTCCTCTTGAGGTACGGAATTCTTAAAAAATATATACATAGACAATATTTATTACTATTAGATACACTTTTACCTAACCCTTCAGAGACTACGAGTGTGATGCGTATGCCACTTACTACTTACTTTGTTTGTTTGTTTGTTACCTCTTCACGCTTTAATGGCTAAACCGTTTTTGATGAATTTTGGTACAGAGATAGTTGGGAACCAGGAGACGGACATAGGCTAATTTTTTTTTTTTTTAAAGTGGAACTGTGTTACACCGAATTTAACGCGAGCGAAGCCGCGGGCAAAAGCTAGTATCTACATATAACGCAACAGAGTGTATCACAATCCCCTACCCTACTCTCTAATCGTTACCAAGGACAAAACGTGACTGACTGGGGAAAGACGGGATTAAACGCAACAGTATCGTGTACTTGCGTCTTACCATTGAGTGCATGGTTATGTTTTTTTTTTTTAATAGCTTCTCGCAGTTCAACCTAGGAGGTTGTCGTCTGCTTAACCGGGTGATTCCTGTGGATGCCTTGAAGACATTAAGGCCTCCAGTCAGATGGTTGTGTGCTTTACTGCCACTTTTATAGTAATTAGTGCGAGTCGTACTCGCGCACAAAGGGTTCTGTACCATCTTTCTTATGTAAAAAAAATCTAGAGTCGCGGCGTTTGTTACTTAACTCCTCCGTGGCCCGCTACTTCGTCCGCGTGGCATAGTTACTTTGGGCTAACGCTAACTTAAACCCGCGTGATGATCGAAAAAAAAATCTTTCTCTCCCCTTTTCTTCCCTCTTTCTCCCCCTTTTCTTCCCTCGTTTTCCCCCTTTTCTTCCCTCTTTCTCCGCCTTTTCTCAAATATTTAGCCTATGTCTGTCTCCAGGGATCCAACCATCTCTGTACTAAAATTCATCAAAATCGGTTTGGCCATTTAGGCGTGAAGACGTAATAGTAAGGATGTTGTGCGCATATCGGGTAGGTCTGAGAATCGTCCAAAATCATTTTTTTATACCCGTCTCCAGAAAAGGAGCTGAGCAGCGGGTGAAACCGTTGGGCGCAGCTAGTTATCTATATAAGCGGCAAAAAATATCATGTTCGTTGTATGGAAGCCCCTTTAAATATTTATTTTAGTTTGTTGTTACAACGGCAATAGAAATACAAAATTTCAACTATCTAACTATCACAAGTTCATGAGATACAGCCTGGTAACAGACGGACGGACAGCGTAGTCTTAGTTATAAAATCCCGTTTTACTCTTTGTGTATGGGACCCTAAAAAGAATCAGTAGAATCGTATTCTTTTAGTGTTATTTTTGGTTAACTGTGGTCCCTAGTCAAAAGATATGGCGGTTTATGTTGATTTTTTTTAAATATTTTATTCCATTGACGCCCACAGGTCGAGCGACATCAAGCTACAAGCACGTGCTTCAGTTAATTATCATTTTTCCACTTACATACATTGGAAAATTGGCGGATGGGAAATCATCAAATAACTTCCCTCGCTCTGGCGGAGCGGGAGGAGTGTCAAACTTGACTAAATCCCCCTCATGTTCCTTCTTTTGCCCTTTATGTTCCGGGTCCGCGATATCTCTTTGGAACAACACGCAACCCCGGCAGGCCCCTCTGCTTTGCTGTCATCTATTTGAAGCATATTTTTTTACCAATTCTTTGTGAATAAGTGGACATTGGTAAAACCAAATGATTTTAAAAGAGTAACCATGGAGTTTCTCGCCGGTTCTTCTCCATAGGAAACGACAAACCCGAACCGTGCACCTCTCGACGTTTTATAAGTGCCCATGTAGGCCTATTTGAAAAAATATGTTGATTTGATTTATTAAGTACACGTACAATTCTGCCCAACCTCAAGTAAAACACAACGGTAATCATTCACCAGTACACTAAACACTCATACTAACTTGCATCAAGTACTTAGTCGTGTGTTTAGACACTGAACTACAGTTCACACCGAACTACAAGTTGTGCCAGTAATGACTGTTTTAGGACACAAACTTAATTGGGCACAGCTGTTGTTTACGTCGTCGTTTGGCATTAAGACCTGGTCAATGTCGATGTGGGTTTCGTAGCTTCCAACAAGAAGTTAGAACTGAAATACTGCTAGGTACTGTGAAGGTTTTATACCATTTTTCGAACCTTATTGAGTGCAGGCTGGTTTGCAATGACGTTCGAATACTCAGATTGTTTAAATAGAGAACAGAAAAAAAAGAATAGAAAAGCTTTGCAATGATATGACATGTATTGTTTTTTTTTTAATACTTGGCCTCACATTACGAATTTCCGCTGAATCGTGGGTGCGTTTACAAACATTTAAACTCACACACACACAAACAGCCAGACCCTCAACAATTATCGGTAGACCATACAAGTATTTGTTCCGTACAAGGATCGAACCTGCGGCACGTAGCACAGCAGTCGATCGCTCAGCCACTGCGCCAACCGTTGCATCAAACAGGTTTTTGATGTGGGAACTAATCAAAAACTTACCATTATTCATAAACCCAAATATAGCACAAGAGCTATAAAAACTACATCGAGAACTCATGTACTCACCCCTTAATTTACATACACGTTAATGACTGGCTTTCATGAGTTCCCTACTTAATATACCCCACAAAAGCTGTCATTTACCCCCCAGGTATGCGGTAAATACCTGTCCTGTACCTCAATACCGCTTGAATACCGGACTTGTTAGCTTGACACACAAACGTTGCATGTTTTCGAGTAATGATGTCGATTAAATGACAAGTTAAATATTTTTGTGATGGCTTCCTTTCAAGGGGAATTCTATGTATCCTAGTTTGCGGAAGTACAAGTATGTTTTTTTTTAATTTATTTAAAACCAACTTATACTAACAGTAAACACCATACATACCGCGGCCCCGGAACATAAAGGGCAATAGAAGGAACATGGGTGGATTTAAGTCACTACAAGTCTGACACTCCCCCCCGCTTCACCTAGAGCAGGGGAAGTAATTTGATGATTTCCCTTCCAAAAAAAAACACCATACATACAAGTTGTAGGTTGTATCTACATAAAACATGTCATGAAAATCAAGAAAAATAAATACAGTCACACGCAATGGACTCTAGGTAACGGGAAGCAGAAAGATGTTTCTTTGACATGAAATAACATGTAAAATATTTATTTATTTACTAAAAGACAAAGCATTGCAGGACGCTCTTACTGTGCACGTCTTTCTACATCGTTCTCACATATTTGTATTATTTATTTATTTATAACAACACTGCTAACTTTACAGGAAATAATCCTAATGCGGTAGCGTGGTCCTTAATTAAACTAACTTATATATAACTATCCTAAATAACATAACACATACAACATTGTTTTTGTGAATTCATTCAGAAAGCAGGAAACAAAAAAAATCTCAACATGAATGATGTAAATACGATTTTGTAAAAATATTATAATTTAAAAGAGTATCCATGGAGTTTCTTGCCCATTCTTCTCCATAGAGATCAACGTTTTGGAATGGGCAACTACAATACTTTCACAAGTTATTATGCCTTGTGACCGGGACTGTAGATTCATTTTGTTTCTTGACATTCAAAAGTGCCTGTTATGGTCTAATTGAAATAAATGATTTGATTTGATTTGATACGAAATAAGTACTATTTCTACAAACGTGTGGGTGAGCACTGCTCTCCCTAGCTAGGTTCTTTAACCAGGCTAGATTTTCTATTTTCCATAATTCCAAGGGACTACAGATTTGAGTATATGGTTTCAACTTGATACCTCCATTGACATGAGTCATCATTTCCCTGCTCTTCTTCCATTCTCCCCTATCAGACTTCACGGCATCATTTACTCCTTTCTCCTCCATATCATTCCTTACACAATCCATCCATATTTTCTTTGGCATTCCTCTCGTTCTCCGTCCATCAATATTGAGATCCATCACTCTTTTAGTCACAGCGCTTCGTCCCTCCTCATTACATGCCCATACTAAGACAAACGACTAACTTTTATTTTTTCTGTAACAGCCGCAACTTTCAAACTTCCTCTAATATATTCATTCCCTACTTTATCCATTCTTGTCACTCCACACATCCATCTCAACATAATATGGTTTAATTTCAACTTGAAACCTTCATGCGTTTCCGAGATAAAGGTACTGCAGTGAATGGGTGTCTTGTTGCTACATCGCCTTATAAATTGTGTCTTTTACAGCCTACAAAAGTACAAAAAAAGTAAAAGATTACTATTTATAAATAAAAAAATAAAATAAAATTTATCTATTTCAGACCCAGTCTTCGATCAAAAATGTATTGATCGAAGGACCCAGTAGAATCCATAATTTGTTATTGAATTAGGAACAAAATATGCTTATATACCATGTTAGTGTTATTAGTACTACTTAATTACATGAACCTATAGCTAATTTAACCCAGTGCCTTTGAATGGGGCAGTCGGGCCTACCAGCAATCATTTCCAGGATGCTGTTACGCAAGCGTTGCAGTAAGGACGCCGCTTTCTTGCGCATGATAGCATGGAAGCCATCCGTGTGAGCTGCAGCAAACATTTCCGACGCACTACAACGCCGCGACAACCGCAACAGCATCATGAAAGCATTGTTGTATTGTACACGCAGGACGTTGTAAGCTCAATTCGTATATGACAGCCATAGGCTGCTCGAGTAGAAGGATTGACAGAACGCCTTAAATAAACTCAACTCGTAGCAAGTTTGTACCAAACCTCGATACATGAATCCTAGGTGCACTTGGCCACTTTTTTCAACATTATATTAGTTTGCTAAGCTTCAAACGTTCCCGAGGAACAATATCGAACCGTAACGCAGCAAAACCGCGTGCAAAAGCTAGTTCTCAATAATTGTTCGTCACCCTACAAGTGTGGCCAGCATTCACCATTGTGTACACGCTGTACAATTTGTATGATCTACTCTCGATACACAATGGCCCATTGTTGGTATCGACAGGCTGCCCACTCACTGTTACTGGCATCTTTAAGTACCTTCAGTGTTTCGTTCAATTACTACTCGGGGGAAGTTCTTGAAATTATTAAAGTTCAGGGGGAAAATATCCGGGGTTTTTCGAATAAGATACCGCGGCCCCGAAACAAAAAGGGCAAAAGAAGGAACATGGATGGGTTTTTAAATATATGATATAGTTGGTAAACACTCATTCCCGGGGGAACCAGCGGGGCAAGTTATTTGATGAATCACTAAGAAATGTAGAAAAGGGGAAACTATCGGGGAAACTAACTATCCGTAGTAGTGCTCAGTGTATATCAAGATAACGGATCGATTTAGGATATATATGGGATAACGGCCATTATTTACTTTCAAAAGAATCAATAAAAAGAGAAATTGTTAAAACCTATTGAAAGATAATTAGACAAAAACGTATTGTCTATGACGATTTCATTTCTTTTTAACTCATTCTTACTGTGTCATCAACATGTAAAAAACACTAAGACTTTTTCGTAAATATGCAAATAAATAAATCTGTTTCAGCGTGAAGTCAAACATACATACACACACATTCATACAAACTATAGCCCTTAGCAGTGTCATAATATTGAAATTAACCTGTTTTCCCTACGCTTTTTTTCGACACTTCCTAAAAGCCCCGAGCCAAGCAAGGGAAACACCGAAAAAAGGTTGTAACAAATTCACACGCTTATCATTTGTTTTCCTAAGTGACGAACTTTATCGAGTGATATTGATAGTTTTGTAACAGCGATCTATTAGTCTAGTCAACAAGTGCTTTTTTAGTCAAAACTTTTTAAAAGGCTCGGAAAAATATGGTTGAGAGCTCATTCAATTCGGGATCGAATCTAGAAAGTTTTTGAAAAAATTCAAGACCCGCTCGAAAAAATTGCAAAAGTTATTAACAAATTAGTAAACAAAAAAAAAGGGGTTTAGTTTTTTTGGTATATCTTGAAAACTATTTGATATATTTTGATTTTGAAAAAAGATTCAAAAAGAGGAGAAAATTTCCTAAAAAAAACTCCCACCTCGCGAAAACGTAGGACCAATATTAAAAAAATTACAGGGAGCTGAAAATACGCCTGAAAACGGGTACTCGGGTTTCCGCAAGCCACGCCCCCTTCGAGCGCTTTAATGAAAAATATTATTTAAACATATTAAATGTTGATATTAAAATTTGAAAAAATTCAGACATGTACAGGACAAATTAAAGAATGAAATACCGTAGAAAAAATATTTTTATCGCGATTTTATAAAATGTTATCCATAAATTAATTAACAATTTCTTCCGACTGGGCTTTAAACATTGCAAGTTGCATAATTGTTAAACCAGAAATCTCAATTTTTTTTCCTCTCGTGGAGCTATTCTTCAAAGATTAAAGAAAGGATTTCCGTTGAGTAAATTAAAAAATTGTTAATTTTCGATTTGTTATTAACAAATTACCTAGGCGGCAAATTAAATATTTAAATAAATACTACAAGAATTTTTTTTTTTCCAATGTCGATGATCATTCGTTTTTCTATCAATAAAAGCTACCTAAAAATATTTTTTTATAAATTTAAATTCTTTTTAAACGGTTTTATTTAGCTCACCCCGTTTGTTTTATTTATTATTCTTGGGTCAAATTTAGTAATTCAAATTTCACCCTCTTCCTGTTAACCGATTAATCTGAAATTTTGCATACACTTTGGATTTTGGTGTCAATACAATTATGTTTATTCATTATCATTATAAATTCAAGATGGCCGCCGCTACAAAATGGCGGATAATTTATGTTTTATTAATCCCATCAATATGGGTATCAAATGAAAGGGCTCAACAAGCAGAATACAATATACTATAAAAAATTGAAATCCAAGATGGCGGCCGCTACAAAATGGCGGATAACGTAGGTTTTATCAATCCCATCAATATGGGTATCAAATGAAAGTGCTCAACAAGCAGAATACAATATACTATAAAAAATTGAAATCCAAGATGGCGGCCGCTACAAAATGGCGGATAACGTAGGTTTTATCGATCCCATCAATATGGGTATCAAATGAAAGTGCTCAACCAGTATAATACAATGTACTATATAAAATTAAAATCCAAGATGGCGGCCTCTACAAAATGGCGGATAACTTAGGTTTTATCAATCCTATCAACATGGGTATCAAATGAAAGGTCTCAACAAGTACATTCAGTCAAAAAAGTATCGGGAATGGATGATTTGTTTATGGTTCCAAATTAAATTTTTAGTTTTTTTCATAGTTGTTAGATTGGCACAACTGTTTTCCATTTTGGCGCAGACTTTGAGTTGCATTTGTTATTTATATTAAATACAGTGCTGGTTTTAGTAATATCATATATAGTGTGTATTGCGAATTTCATAATGGACAAAAATATCGAACAAAGAGTTTGTCTTAAATTTTGCATCGCCAATGGAATTTCGTGTTCGGAGTCACTGAAAATGTTACAGAAGGCTTACGGTGAATCGACTTTATCAAAAACTCGTGCTTATGAGTGGTTCAAAGCGTTCAAAAGCGGTTGAGATGTGATGGAAGATTTGCCTCGCTCTGGTAGGCCATCAACGTCTGCAACTGAAGTTAACATCGCAAAAGTGAAGAAAATAGTGACTGAAAATCCCCATTCAACACTGAGAGAGGTAGCCGCCGAACTTTCTGTATCTCACGAGTCGATCTGTCTGTACCATTTTAATTAATCATTTGGGTATGAAACATGTTGCTGCTCGGCTAGTCCCAAAAGATCTGAATTTTCTCCAAAAACTCAATCGCATGAAAGTCGCTGAGGACATGCTAGAACGAGTCAGTTCGGACCCAACATTCATGAAACGCATTGTTACTGGTGACGAGACGTGGGTTTACGAGTTTGACATGCAAACTAGCCAACAAGCTTCGGAGTGGCGCCTTCCAACTGAACCGAAACCGAAAAAACCACGCCAAAGTCGATCAAAAGTCAAAGTCATGTTGACTGTTTTCTTTGGCTATCGCGGTGTTGTGCACTTTAGTACATTTATCTTAAACATTGCAATGTATGTTTAACATAAAACCGTTTAACTTAAAAAGTTTTTTTACCTATTTTTATTAAATTACAAGACAGAATAGACTTTCATACAACTTTTGCTGCTTGCATGTATTTGGCCAGTACAGCAATTTCGATTAATCTCGCAGAAGGTTGTCGAAATAATATTCAAATTTCCGAGCATGTTTGAGAAAAACTATTTATTTTGATACTACACAATACTATGTTTATATCATAATAGTGTTCTTTTGTCTTTGTCTTGCTTGATTGCTTTTAATATCAGTACTCTTACGCTCCACTGCCACTATAGATGGCGAAACTTAAAAAAAAAATAGGAAGTATAACGTGGTTTTAAAATTAATTATGTTATCAACTTTCAAGAATATTTTATTTCAATGAATTTTGGTGATGTAATTGGAATACTCATATGCCCCTTTCTAATCGGACCGGATTTTGTTAACATATTGTAAAATCTACTGGACATACGAATAAATAACTGATAACTGAACTAAAAACATTTATATTATGATTTCTTCATTCCAGACTACTTTCGCTATGATCAAATCTTAGTCAAATTACACCGTCGCGCGTCGGCAGTTTGTTTGACCTACTCGAATAAATACATTTGTATCAAATTCAGTACTAATAGATTCTATGTCCCGGGGTTGCGGGTTGTCCGAAATAGATACCGCTGCCTCGGAACATAAAAGACAAAAGAAGGAACATGGGTGGCCTTTAGTCGGTAAGAGTGATTACAAAACAAACATTTTAATCAACGATTGTAGACAATTGACGTGCCCCACGGTTTTATTTTAGTCTAGTCTATGCATATGTTTATAATTCCCACGACTTATCTATTTTATTATTTTTTGGTTTTTAGTACATTTATCTTAAACATTGCAATGTATGTTTAACATAAAACCGTTTAACTTAAAAAGTTTTTTTACCTATTTTTATTTTCTAGTTTTTAGTTACACAATCTTATTGTTTATAAAATTGTTATAAACAAATAGATTACTTATAAGATAATTGAATTTTTTTTTTTGAAAATAGATTCCTCGTAAAAAAACATGAATTTTAAGATAAAAAACGATCCTTAAAAAAAATTTTTTATTGCTAAAAAACCGTTTTGTTAATTAACAATTTTTTTTACCACTTGTTAATAATATTAAGGTACGTTTTTTTTTTAAATATCATTATTTATTATCTTCCTTAATAATTAAAGAAAAAATTTAGTTTTTTTATAAATTTTCATTGTTTATTAAATAAACAATTTGTTATAAACAATTAATATTTTTTTGTATAATTTTTTTAGAATTCTTTACACTAAAATAAAACCGACCAATGACCTTTTTGCAAAAAAAATATATATATTTATATTTATTATCGAATAAATTTTTCTTTCCGCAAAAAGGTAATTGGTCGGTTTTATTTCAGTGTAAAGAATTCTAAAAAAATTATACAAAAAAAAATTAATTGTTTATAACAAATTGTTTATTTAATTTTTTTCTTTGATTATTAAGGAGGATAATAAATAATGATATTTAAAAAAAAGCGTACCTTAATATTATTAACAAGTGGTAAAAAAAAAATTGTTAATTAACAAAACGGTTTTTTAGCAATAAATTTTTTTTTTTAAGGATCGTTTTTTTTCTTAAAATTCATAATTTTTTATGAGGAATCTATTTTCAAAAAAAAAATTCAATTATCTTATAAATAATCTATTTGTTTATAACAATTTTATAAACAAAAAGAATTTAAATTTATAAAAAAATATTTTTAGGTAGCTTTTATTGATAGAAAAACGAATGATCATCGATATTGGAAAAAAAAATAATTCTTGTAGTATTTATTTAAATATTTAATTTGCCGCCTAGGTAATTTGTTAATAACAAATCGAAAATTAACAATTTTTTAATTTACTCAACGGAAATCCTTTCTTTAATCTTTGAAGAATAGCTCCACGAGAGGAAAAAAAATTGAGATTTCTGGTTTAACAATTATGCAACTTGCAATGTTTATAGCCCAGTCGGAAGAAATTGTTAATTAATTTATGGATAACATTTTATAAAATCGCGATAAAAATATTTTTTCTACGGTATTTCATTCTTTAATTTGTCCTGTACATGTCTGAATTTTTTCAAATTTTAATATCAACATTTAATATGTTTAAATAATATTTTTCAATAAAGCGCTCGAAGGGGGCGTGGCTTGCGGAAACCCGAGTACCCGTTTTCAGGCGTATTTTCAGCTCCCTGTAATTTTTTTAATATTGGTCCTACAATTTCGCGAGTTGGGAGTTTTTTTTTAGGAAATTTTCTCCTCTTTTTGAATCTTTTTTCAAAATCAAAATATATAAAATAGTTTTCGAGATATACCAAAAAACTAAACCCCTTTGTTTTTGTTTACTAATTTGTTAATAACTTTTGCAATTTTTTCGAGCGGGTCTTGAATTTTTTCAAAAACTTTCTAGATTCGATCCCGAATCGAATGAGCCCTCAACCATATTTTTCCGAGCCTTTTAAAAAGTTTTGACTAAAAAAGCACTTGTTGACTAGACTATATCATGGAAGAAATGGTGCGAATGTTATTCTCATAAATTGAATTCTAAAAAGATAATCCTATCTTTTTATCTATCCAGATATCTTGCTAGAAAGACAAAGTTATTCTTCGAAAGAGATACCGTGGCTCCGGAACACGAAGAGACATGGATGGGTTTAGTCAATAAAAGTCTGACACTCCTCTCCACTCCACCCAGAAGGGAAGAAATTATTTGATGATTTTCCATCCGAAAAACGACTGTAGAAAGCAAAAACACGCTTAATTAAATCATTAGATGTTTTAAAAATAATTGAAGATCATATAAACGATTATGATGATGAACGAAGTGTTTTAGAACAAGTTGTTTTGAGCAGGGACTTTTTTTCGGAACATGTACTTATGTATGTATGTATGTTTGTAATAGTAATAATGGAAGATAAACGAACAGACTTGTTGTCCTAATTGTGTGATCACTCATTTCTTTTTAGGTAATATTATAATATATTTGATTTTCCCATATATTTTTTTTGTTTTACTATTTGAAATTAAACTAACCGTTAACATTATTATAGTAAAATAAACTAAAAGATTGAACTACTCAAACTCAACTCAAATCATTTATTTCAATTAGACCATTACAGGCACTTTTGAATGTCATAAAAACAAGAACAAAAAAAAATGTTGCTGCTACAGTCCCAGTCACAAGACATAATAACTTGTGAAAGTACTGTAGTTGCCCATTCCTAAGCGTAGATCTCTATGGAGAAGAATGGGCAAGAAACTCCATGGACACTCTTTTAAATCATAATGTTTTATAAAATCATGGATACATCATTCATGTTGAGATTATACATATACCACCAGGGCAACTTAGTCTTAATCTTATGAATCCTTTCTCGAATCGACTACCGTGTAACCCTTATGACCTTAACAATTAAGATGTTTGTTGCATCTTTGTTGATAACCCTCTTCTTTCTTAGACTTAAGGCGCGGTAACAAGCTAATCTTTAGGTATTCGCGGAAGTGAGGCTAGCTGCATACTGGGCATACTCTGACACAAGTACACGACAGTATTGCATCGAAAGAATAGAAATAAGGTAGAAAATATTTCGGTGTTTGATTTTATTTGAATATCATGTCCGCCAAAATGTAGGTCATTTTGCAGTTTTAATCCTTACTAATATTAAAAAAGCGAAAGTGAGTTTGTTTGTTACCTCTTCACGCTTTAATAGCTAAACCAATTTTGATGAATTTTGGTACAGAGATAGTTGGGAACCAGGAGACGGACATAGGCTATTTTTTTTAAAGTGAGATAAGAGGGAGAAAGAGGGAAGAAAAGGGGAGAGAAAGATATTTTTTTTTCGATCATCACTCGGGTTAAAGTTAGCGTTACCCCAAAGTAAATACGCCACGCGGACGAAGTCGCGGGCGGAAGCTAGTCGTTTTATATATCTACCCCAACTCTTTTAGCGATCCACTCACAAACTTATTCCGAAGACCTACAAAACATTATACGACAAAACTATCAACTCCTATATTTATAAGACTGTCTGCTCGCAATTTTTCGACATTCGCCAAATGAAAGACAAACGAAATATTTTAAAATTACCCGAGCCTCTTATTTGTGAGCCTACAGGGGTCGTTGTACCAAATAATATAGGCACGCGACGGCAGCCATTGTTGTGACAAATTTGTATCGGCATAAACCTACTAAACAAGCCTACTTTGGCAATTTGGTATTTTGATGAAGGACAACTGTGGAGGGGAGAACGAAGTATAAGAATGCCTAGTTTGTTTTTGGTTTTATTTTTAGTTGAAATGATGGTGCTGTCTTAAACTTATACATACCTATTCTGTAAATGTTTTTATTAGACGACATAAAACCTTGCATTTCGATAAGATGTAAAATAAAAACAATATTTACCTACCTACATTTGACTTAGTGCGAAAAGTATTTTTAATCTATTTAGGATAATTAATACTATTATACTAATAAACACGCTTCAGGGACTAGGTATGTAATAGATGTAGGTTTTTTCGTATGGCGAAATATCAAGCTCTGAGCAGAGCGATAGGGAGTGTCAGAATTTGATTGACTAAAACCCACCCATGTTCCTTCTTTTGCCCTTTGTGTTCCGGGGCCGCGGTATCTCTTTCGAACAACCCGCAACCCCGGCAGGCGGTGGCCCTGGCAGGCCCCTCTGCTTTGCTGACATCTCTTTGTGGCGACACGGCATATTAGTTCATATGAGAAAATAATTACAGGGCTTCAACAATTCGCCCACATCACTGTCAATAGGAAAGTTCTCAAAAAGCTGGCAGTTGGATGGCAATGCCGATTTTTAGCCAAAAAGGCCAGCCTTCTGGACACGTGAAGAATCGACCAACCGCTAGGCAATATCCCAACATACTAAATGGGCACTTGAACCCCATGGGCTTAGTGTTTCAACTCCAAGCGGCTCAGGCGAAGAAAAGTCAATTTGAAATAAGCCCACTGCCATTTCCCTACGCAATGCCATTGCAAAATTTTCATACATTCCATCAAAATTTCATCAGCAACAAAGCTCACTGACTAAATCCTTGCAATTACGTAGTAAAGATTGTCAAAATGGACAGACGGGTAAATGAACACGCGGACTTCTTCATTAAGTCACGTGAAGAACTGTTTCCTTAACCAATGTCTTGAGAAAAAGATCGGGTATCTGTCCTACCGCGAGCGAGGAAGTGACTAGTGCAATCTGCCTTTTCATAACTATGTATATTGGTTTCGGCTTTCAGTCTTACCGAATTCAACTGAATACCATACCATTCTACATAGAGCGACTACTTATCTGACCTCCACAACCCAGTTAACACACGACGACACGGTTGGCGCAGTGGCTGAGCAATCGACTGCTGCGCTGCGTGCCGCGGGTTCTAATATAACCCTCTATTAGTATTTCTAGCAACTTGCACTTACACGGTTTTATAAGGGCGCATATGGCAAAAGGCGTACATTTGCACTTCTACACGCGCTTCAAAAAACGAGCTTAAACGCGCCAAAAATACGCTAATAGGACCGATGGCGATCTACATTTATTACTCGAACTGAGCTATACGTTTACTGCAAGCCGAATTCTGGGATTTTAAAATGGCAGCTTAAGCAGAAACATAATACTTACTAATATTATAAAAGCGAAAGTGAGTTTGTTTGTTTGTTTGTTACGTCTTCACGCCTTAATGGCAAAACCGATGTTGATGAATTTTGGTACAAAGATAGTTGGGACCCTGGAAACGGACATAGGCTATTTTTTAAAAAAAGATTGACATATGAGGGAGAAAGAGGGTAGAAAAGGGAAAACTTAACATAGCTATTAAAATCAAAGACAAAAACTACAGGTAGCCGGTACCTGCAAATCAGGAAAGGGGAACTGTGTTACCCCGAATTTAACGCGAGCGAAGCCGCGGGCAAAAGCTAGTAGGTTAGTAATATGAATTACAATGACAATTCACAATATAAGGTAACTGCGTCTGTGACCATTTTAAGAATTTTAATGTTATTCATATTATTATCCTTTTATGATTCCGCAAAAGCAGTCATTTTAGACCCCCTGAAAGAATTATTTTATTGCTGGCTATTTATACCTTCAAAAAAGAACGTAAACTCAAACTCTGTCAAAAAACAAGTTATCTTTAATTACTAGCTCTCTCCGTTCTCGCTAATCGTCGACGATAGGACAGGTGCCTCAGTTAATGAAGATTTGTTGCTTGAAATGGAACGGAAAAATATACGCGCGGTTTTTTCCCGAGAACGCTTATGGATGGCAGATTTTTTGTGGACATTTATTCAGTGAAAAACGGTGTAGAAGTTGCGTTTTTTTTTTTCATCAATTATGGATATATCGATAAATAGAGGAGCTCGTGGCTAAATAATAGCAGCCGCTCGGGTCGATCTTAAGGTTAAGCCGCGCTTGCGTAGGTTGGTCTGTGGATGGGTGACCACCCGTTACATACCGAGTTTCCTCCGTGCCTCGGAAAGCACGTTAAGCCGTTGGTTCCGGCTGTCATATACCATTTTACATAGATTATTGACAGTCGCTACAGGTAGTCAGTGTTCCGAAAGTCTGACAACCAGTCTTACCAAGGGGTATCGTATTACCCAGTATTAACTGGGTTGTGGAGGTCAGATAGGTAGTCGCTCCATGTAAAATACTGATATTCAGCTGCATCCGGTTAGACTGGAAGCCGACCCCAACATAGTTGGGAAAAGGCTAGGCAGATGATGATGATGGATATATCGATAAATGTTATAGATTCACAGACTCCCGTAAATATAATTAGTAGTTGCGCTGATGAAATTTCAACTGTCGGCGCTGAACTGTGAGTTGAAAATCCAACAAGGCCTTTTTAATGTAAGCACAAAATTAGCATCATTCTTTATCAACCCGCATCTTGCCACTGCTCAGTATAGTAACCTTAAACTGTTGCTTGCTGCACAGATCTGAGGAGCGGTCTAAACGTAAAATTAACGCGTACATTTGACTCCTTTCACATAGAATCATAGTTTTAGATGATATCTATAGATAATACTCATTGTGCTTATTGCTAAAAACGGAGATTTGCAATGTTGATTCAAAAATCGACCTTACGTTCATACCGCGCACTCTTGCGAGAGCCTCAGCTCATTGTCCTGCCTTTTTTTTTTTTTTTTTTTTTTTTTTTTTTTTTTTTTTTTTTTTTTTTTGGGGTGGGAAATTATCCAATGACTTCCCCCGCTCTGGGCGGAGCGGGGGGGCATGTCAGACTTGTACTGACTAAAACCCACCCATGTTCCTTCTATTGCCCTTTACGTTCCGGGGCCGCGGTATCTCTTTCGAACAACCCGCAACCCCGGCAGGCTCATTGTCCTGCCTTAACTTCTGCGACCAGAAAAATAACACGATCTAATAACGAAGTCATTTTGAGAGTCTAATCCTATAATATTAATTTTAATCAGATATACCAAACTAAGTAATCACTAAATAAAATATTTCAATACTGAAACAGTTCAGATGATAATATTATATAATAATATTTCATCCTCTTGTTTCAATATTGAATGCGAACCGATATTGGCAATTTAACTTAACTTGTCAAATTGACAGTTATTGTAACAAATAATGCTATTGATCAAATATACGATATTATGTAAACAATTTTGAGGTAAATAATACTGCTGAGGTAATGTTTCCTAGGTTATTTGAAACCGTATGATGTGTACGTAATTTATATGTGAATAATTTGAGTGAATTTTGAATTAATAATTTATTATTTTCGTGCCGTTTGGGGTTGAAACTCTGGGACCGTGGGGTCGGTGTGCGCACAGCCTACTATGGTTATTTATATACAAACTTTTTGTTGACAGTTCCCATGACCCAACTTATGACTTTTACTTTGGCCAGTGCGTTGCCATTGCCGTTGTTGATGGCTCAACACTACATGTCGAGGCCCCTCAATGCGTTGTAAAACGCGTTAAGCTGTTTATCCCGGCCGCCCTAGTAACTGGGTTGGGGAAGACATATATTCATTCGCTCGATCCGTAGTTGCATCCAGTTAGAGGGGAAACCAGTCCCAATTTGGTTTGGAAAAGGCTGCGTAAATTATGATACTATTACAACTATGGCACATATCGCAAAAACATCTCAAAAATCTTTTTTTTAGCTGTCCTTGAATGTACGGTGATCATACGCAACTATCGAACTAAACATAATTTACATACATTGACATTTAACATACCTATTTATGATCTAAAAATTAATTTAATGTTTATTACTTCCCATACAAACAGTATCTACTTAATAGGGTTTTTTCGTCTCCTGAAAATTACTTTTTTGGGTTGTCTCAGTTTAAACCCAGGTGTTCGCTATTATCCTCTTCATCTCAGCAGTTACTTCCTCTTTTAGTTCTTCTTTAAATAAAAGTGAAGTGAAAAGTATTTCTTGAAGTAGTAGTACGATTTCCTCAGTAGGAAATTAACTCCGTTTCCAAGTACGAACTAATTAGAAATTCCAAACTTTAAGTATTTGATCTTAGATTTCACTAGGTATAGATTCGATTTCTATTCGATATTATAGAGTTTCTAGCTATAACAATAAAAGTAGATGTAGTTTTACGCCTTACTATCTATACTAGCGAAGGAGGTGTCCCTCAAACGTCCGCCACGTTTGAGGGAGAAAACCTCAAACCAACCCAGTTATCGCGGGAGACGCTCCGGACGTCGGGTGCCGCGAGACGACTCCCGGCCACCGTAGATTCGGGTCTGTGGAAGGTGAGCAATAGGGAGCTCACTGACCGTCCGTCAACGTGACGACAGGCCATGGGATGCGCGCGTCTCAAAGAGATGTCAGCACAGCAGAGGGGCCTGCCAGCGCCACCGCCTGACATGGATACGGGTTGTTCGAAAGAGTCATCATCGTGAACCCAGTACTGAGTTCTAGAGGTGAGATAAGCAGTCGCTGTGTGTAAAATACTGGTTTTCAGTTGCACCCCTTTTTTTTTTTTTCGGGTGGGAAATCATCCAATGACTTCCCCCGCTCTGGGCGGAGCGGGGGGGCATGTCAGACTTGTACTGACTAAAACCCACCCATGTTCCTTCTATTGCCCTTTACGTTCCGAGGCCGCGGTATCTCTTTCGAACAACCCGCAACCCCGGCAGGCGGAGGCTCTGGCAAGCCCCTCTGCTTTGCTGACTCTCTTTGAGGCGCGCGTGAAACACGAACGCGCCGTCGACACGGCCTGTCGTCAATCGACGGACGGACGGTGAACTACCCATTGCTCACCGCCCACAGGCCCGCATCTACGGTGGCCGGAAGTCGTCTCGCGGCGCCCGGCGCCCTGGGCGTCTCCCGCGGCGGCTGGGTTGGGCAGATGTTCTCTCCCTCAAACGCCCGGCCACCTCCTTTGCTAGCATTACTGCTTCGCAGAAGGTGGTCACCGCTTCCCATTCCCTCTCGCTCCGGACCATGGCCTGAACCAGGGCCGTACGCGAGAGATCGCCGCCGCCGATCGCCTCTACGAGGGCACGGCGGTGCTCTGCCCACGCTGGGCAGATCGCCACTGTGTGCTCCACCGTGTCCTCAGGGCGATCGTCACAATGGTGACACCCGGGCGCATCCTCCCGCCCGATGATGTGCAGGAACCTCCCGAAACTTCCGTGTCCGGTGAGGACCTGCGTCAGGCGGTAGGTGAGGACGCCATGACGCCTCTCCAGCCACTCCTCAAAGAGGGGACTTACCGCCACTATTGTGGCGTGCCCCAGTTGCACCCCTTAAGACCGACCCCGACCTTGTTGGGAAAAGGCTAGACAGATGATGAGTTTGTGTATAAAAACGAATCTTGGATTGTTAAATTACAGGCTAATCGAAATTGAAAGTGAAATCAAACACACATGGATGTAAAGGGCAATAGAAGGAACATGGGTGGGTTTTAGTCAGTACAAGTCTGACATGCCCCCCGCTCCGCCCAGAGAGGGGGAAGTCATTTGATGATTTCCCACCCGAAAAAAAAGAAACAAAAAAAGGGGGGTCTAAAATGGCCGCCTTATGTTGAAATTCTCAAAATGGTCACAAAGTGACAATTCACAAAATGTCTGTGACTAGATAAGATAAGAATTTTATTTCGCAAATATGGGTACAAGTACAGGTGTTACATTATATAGAGAAACATCCATATTTTGTCAATAACAAGGCATGCAATAGTACTAACTTTTAATCAACATTATTTTTTATTACATTACAAAAATATTTAAGTACAATTTAAATGTCAATTAATTCAAAAATAAAATTATCCTAATTCATACAGTCACTAACATAACTAATATCACATTTTTTTAATTAAAATACATTATACCTAACATACAAACAATTTCCTTCTCCAAACTGACTGTTTTAAGAATTTCAACGGCATTCATATTATTAACTTTTTATGATTCTGCTTAAACGGTCATTTAAAACCCCCTGATATTCGTTTCAATAAAACTACCGCTGCAAAATTTCTAAACGCACTCCTAATTGCTCATACAGTATTGATGAATGAAATATTCCGGGCAATAATTTCCCTGGCAGTGAACTAGTTACCGCTAAATGAAAGTCGCGGGTGACTGGCCAATAATATCACGCTCGATTTCCCCAGTGAGGGAGGCACCACTTGGGGCAATGTTAACACCTTGTTTGGCATAATTTCTCTGTTACATTTTGACGGCAAGTGTTAATGAAACATAGGTTTTACGACTATTTTGTTAAACCGTTTTGTGGATAGAAAGTTCAGTACTTTCTTAGTTATTATGCATTGTGACTGGGACTGTAGCTTCATTTTATTGTTGGTATTCTTTCGACAGTTCAAAAGTGCCTGTGTTGAAATATGTGCTTTGATTTTGATTGACTTTGATGAATGGATAAAACGAAACATTGTATCACGCCTGTAATCTGCGAAGGGTTGGACAGATGCATTTCTACGATAGTTCACCCGCATTTTATCAATCTCGTATAACAAGAGTACATATTTCCATCAATGTTCTTCCTGATCAAAGAATCCAACAACATTTTAACTGAACTACGAATTGAACCCAAGACCATATGCACTGTGATGGGTTTTTCGAAAGAGATACCGCAGTCTCCGAACATAGAGGGCGAAGGAACATGGGTGGGTTTTAGTCAGTAAAAGTTTGACACTTCCTTCAGAGCGGGAGAATATTTGATGATTTCTCATCTGCAAAAAAGACCACTTTCAAAGCACTTTACCAACATCAGACAAATAAAGCATTGAATAGAAAACGAAAACGAAACTTCTTAATGTTGTGTTCATTCATAAAAGTAGATAGTATCTTCTGACACCACAAAGCCCTTTGAATAAATATTTTTATTTACAGATAATTTTTTTTAATTTATTTTTAATAAAAGATTTTATATATAAACTTTTATTATTAAATCTTATCCTTAATCCTTACTAATTTTATAAAAGCGAAAGTGAGTTTGTTTGTTTGTTTGTTACATCTTCACGCCTAAATGGCCAAACCGATTTTGATGAATTGGTACAGAGATAGTTATATGCCCTGGACACGGACAAGGCTAACTTTTATTAAAAAAAAGTGGAAATTGAGGGAGAAAGAGGGAAGAAAAAGGAAAACTTAGCTTTGCTATTACAATCAATAAGGCGCAAGAGATAAAGCTACAGGTAGGAAGTACCGGTAAATCAGGCAAGGGGAACTGTGTTACCCCGAATTTAACGCGAGGGAAACCGCGGACAAAAGCTAGTTTATAATATTATATTTATTAATTAGTACTGTAGTGATCACCTGAATTATACACTGAGGAATGAGTTTATACACGAATGTTGTGGTTTAAAATAAAGTGTAGTCACAAAACTTTAAAAGAGTGTGAGTGAGTGCTTAGATGGAGTGAATCGGTATCGTTTTACTCAATACTAACTGGGTTGTGGAGGTCAGATAGAGTCTATCTGACCTCCACAACCCAGTTATTATTGAGTATATCTGATAGACACCACATATCTGATAGACAACGCTCCAAATCAAATAATGGCATTCAGCTGCATCCGGTTCGACTAAAACCTGATCCCAACATATTTGGGTACAAAGACAAATGACGATGACTGGGTTTTTGACTATAATTAAATTTGTGTTCTATTTGCAGATATACAACAATTTTTATTTCTTTCTTTATCATCATCTGCCTAGCCTTTTCCCAACTATGTTGGGGTCGGCTTCCAGTCTAACCGGATGCAGCTGAATGTCAGACTTTCGGGACACTGACTACCTGTAACGACTGTCAAAGATCTACAAATGACAGCCGGGACCAACGGCTTAACGTGCTTTCCGAGCCAATTTCAATACGGACATTTTTGGTGCGATTTAGGTTACTAAGTTATTTAAAGCAACGGCCTTTTAGACAGATCAGTAAAATGTCTCGCAAAGGTTAAACGTCAAAACAAACATAAATAAGGTAAGAGCTACATAATAATATACAAGTACATATATAAGCATGAAAACTAGGATCCCGAAGTTATTATTAAGTATTTGAATAACGTCAGATGTCGTATACGATAATATATACTTTCAGACGTGACGCCAACATAATGTACTTATAATTTTATTACATATTGGACATCAAACACGGCGGAATGTGTGTATGACCAGAAGGATTGTAACATGTATGTTTGTAGTGATCTGCCCTTGATCACACGGTTTAAACGACTGTAACTATATTGATGTAACGTCGAGATTTCATAACTATATTACATACATTACATAACATAAGGGCGCCTTCTTCGATGATCCTTACATTCTCCTTTTGC
The DNA here is from genome assembly GCA_905475445.1 of Ochropleura plecta. NCBI lineage: Eukaryota > Metazoa > Arthropoda > Insecta > Lepidoptera > Noctuidae > Ochropleura > Ochropleura plecta. The sequence continues at coordinate 4,621,743 of FR997735.1, forward strand.
CTCCGTCACAGTCGCACGGTGGCTGCAAGTACTCCGCTCCTTATGTTTCTACAGAATTTTTACCAATAAGATCAGTTATGTTCTTCTAGGGGCACCCTTCCGCGAGACGACTCCCGGCCACCATAGACGCGTGTCTGTACTCTGTGGACGGCGCATTTATGTTTTAGGCGCGCCTCAAAGAGACGTCAGCAAAGAACATTGGACCGCCAGGGCAACTGCCTGCCGAGGTTGCGGGTTGTTTGAAAGAGATGTATTGATAATGTTTTCTGTTGCTGCGACTTCTTAGATAAATCCATTGTAAATTACCTTCCCTCTGATCACAGCGGTCAAACCGTTGTTTTCGAGTCCTACACATCATCACAAAAAATTCAGATACAGTCCAGACAAATAACACCCAGCAATTTAAATAAATTTAATAATAATTTAATAAGTAATCTAGGCATTCCGGGATATGATATTAATAATGTAAATCATTTTTATGAGGAATTCTTTTCGGTTGTCTACACAGAGTTCAATGATACGCTAAAAATAAAAACTAAATCTATTAGCCCAAAGTTTATATTTAGTGATTGGGCAACTAAGGGTATAAGAAAAAGTAGGGAACGACTGTTTGAGCTTTACGGCCTTAAGCCTTACATCAACTCGGAAACATTCAATCGCTATGTTGCTACTTACTCAAAAATGTTTAAAAACACCTGCAAGGTAGCTAAAGCCTTATTCATAAGCAACAAGATTAAATCCGCTGATAATAAAATTAAGACGGTTTGGAAAATAATCAATAGTGAAACTAATAGAAATAAAAAATATAATAATGATATAACACTAGAATCTTCACGTGGTCTTCTAACCACTAAAAACGAAGTTGCTCAAGAATTTGTGGATTTCTTTACTAGTATCCCAATTAAAACTACAGAAACGTTAAATTCCTCACCCTTACTTTCTGTTGACTTATTAAGAGCAAACGTTTTACCATGCCCGGTTGAGTTTCAGTTTAAGCATATTAACCCCACGGTAGTCATTAAAGCTTTTAAACAAATAAAAATCAAATTAACCGAAGACCTTTGGGGATTGTCTATTAAAGTTTGTCAAGCTATCATTGAGACTATAGCACCGTACTTAGCCTTTATATTTAATTTGTGTGTGGACCAAGGAGTCTTCCCGGACCTTATGAAATACAGCAAGGTAATACCACTTTTCAAATCTGGGGACAGTAAAGACACCAATAATTATAGACCCGTATCCGTTTTGCCGGTTTTCAGCAAGGTGTTTGAAAAGGTAATGCTTAACCAAATGCTCAACCACTTTAACACCAATAAAATCTTACATGAGAAGCAGTATGGTTTCACCAAAGGACGTTGTACGACTGACGCTGGTGTCACCCTATTAAAACACATATTTACTGCGTGGGAAGAAGCACAGGATGCCATAGGGATCTTTTGTGACCTCTCAAAAGTATTTGATTGCGTGAACCACGGAACCCTTCTCTTAAAACTTGAACATTACGGCCTAGGGAAACTTGCCCTTAGTTTAGTTAAATCGTATTTAAATGATAGACAGCAGCAAGTACAAATAAATGGTGTCAATTCAATGGGTTTAAATGTAAAAATGGGTGTACCACAAGGATCGATATTAGGTCCCTTCCTCTTTTTAGTATATATTAATGATCTACCCCATTTGTTTAAAAACCAACCACAAATGGTGTTATTTGCTGACGATACTTCTTTAATATTTAAGATAAACAGACGTGCCTCAAATCTTGACGACGTAAATAATGCCCTAATGCAGGTACATAATTGGTTTACCGCTAATAATTTAGTATTAAATGGGAAAAAAACGAAATGCATAAGATTTGCTCTACCAAATGTCAAAAACAGTGAGTGTGACATAGTATTGAATCAAGAGAAACTAGAATTCGTCGAAAAAACTGTTTTCTTGGGAATAACACTCGATTCAAAGCTACAATGGGGTCCGCATATAACATCTCTTGCAGGACGCCTTAGTTCAGCAGCACATTCTGTTTAAAAAAATCCGTCAGTTTACTGATGTAGATACCGCGAGACTAGTCTATTTTAGTTATTTTCATAGTCTAATGTCATACGGTATTTTTCTTTGGGGACGGGCTGCAGACATCGAGTCTATATTTATTCTGCAGAAAAGAGCCATCAGAGCCATATATAACCTACGTAGGCGAGATTCTTTAAGGGAACAGTTTAAGGATATTAACATCATGACAGTACCTTGTCAATATATTTATGAAAACATCATGTATGTCAGGAAAAACTTGCATCTTTTTAGTAAAAGAGGTGACAGACACAATTATAATACTAGAAATAGGGACCAATTAGTTCAACCAGGTTTCAGGTTAGCTAAAGTAGACTCATCTTTCATGGGGTACTGTTTGAAATGCTACAATAAAATACCTCCCCACATTCTTCAACTGAATGAAACGAAATTTAAATCTTGTATTAAACGCACACTATGTAGGCAAGCATATTATAAGTTGGGGGATTATATTGATGATAAAAATGCTTGGCTCAATGCTGGTCCTGCTCCACAAGAATAGGGGTAAACTCAGTATCCGAAGCTATAGTGGAAGCTGCAGAAGATTGTAAGACTATCTTTGCAATGTATAGAATCAATTCTCTAGTATTGTATAATTATTAAGCCCATGTGTGAGTGCTATGTATTATCATTGACTTGACGAAGCCCTGGTGGTTGATAGTGTCATGCTCACTTAAATGTCTCGCTGATGGTGGCGGGTGTGTCGGGTCATTTAGCTCCCTTCAAAATGGTCGAGCTGAATGGGGCTGATCCATACGTCATGTTCGTGAACGGGCGCTGTCAGTTGGGACTGGTCATTTTTTAGCTACCACGGTTCATTTTTAAACTTATTTAGATTTAAAATTAAATTTTGCTTTTTATTTACTCTGGACGCTCTTACTGTGCACGTCTTTCTACATCGTTCTCACATATTTGTATAATCTCAACATGAATGATGTAAATACGATTTTGTTAAAATATTATAATTTAAAAGAGTGTCCATGGAGTTTCTTGCCCATTCTTCTCCATAGAGATCAACGCTTTGGAATGGGCAACTACAGTACTTTCACAAGTTATTATGCCTTGTGACCGGGACTGTAGCAGCATCATTTTTTTGTTCTTGTTTTTATGACATTCAAAAGTGCCTGTAATGGTCTAATTGAAATAAATGACTTTGAGTTTGAGATACTGCAGCCCCGATAGACAACGCCCAGAGCGGGAAAAGTTATTTGATAATATTTCATTCGACAAAAACGCCTTAATTTGTTAGTCGGAATTCACTCATTCACTCCATCGAAGCATACTCTTTTAAGGTTTTCTTTATTTTAAACCACAACATTCGTGTAAAACCTCACTCCTCAGTGTATCATTTAGGTGATCGCTGTAGTGATCACGTACCACATACTAATAAATAAATTAAATATTATTTAAATGATATTCAAGTGCGTCGGAAAAATTCCGTCCAGTCGTATTCGCCCCTTTGGCGACTCAGCGTGATTTAATCGATAACTGTATTGACACGTCGCCGTCGTGTGACATTTCCACCAACATTTTAATAAGCTTTCGTCGGACGCCACCGATTATGTTTGCTTACCATATGGTAAAACGTGGCTGACCTTTTATTTATTGTAAAACTAGCTTTTGCCCGTGGCTTCGCTCGCGTTAAATTCGGTAGCGCCTTATTGATTTGCAACGCTAAGTTTTCCCGTTTCTTCCCTCTTTCTCCCTCATATCCCACTCTTTTAAAAAAATAGTCCGTTTCCTGGTTCCCAACTATATCTGTACCAAAATTCATCAAAATCGGTTTAACTACACCCTACTACTACTATACTACTATACCCTAATTGGATGGATGTGGCCTCACTAGAACCATTCCACTCTGTTTTGCGAAAATTGCTTTTCAAAATCTACGAAACTTGTCAATATTAAACAATGGGCTACAGAACAGGTTTAAGTTTTTAGAATAATTTTGTTGTCCGTTTGTTTGTCTATCAGTCTGATCTCGGGAACGCGTGAAGGTATCGAGCTGATTCTCAAGTCAGTGGTCCCTTGGAGTTGTGAAAAAAACCTCTAGGTCTACGCAGTCACAAGATATGGCCATTTATGTCGCGAGTTTGTACGGAGTCCACGAGTCCGACTCGAACTTGGCCGTTTTATTTTTAATTTTCACTTGTGAACCGCCAATTAAAGTATAAAAGACTAGACTTCTAAATGTTATATTTTTTCAGTTTTATGTTTTTTTAATAAGTTTTTATTTTGGTCGAAGATTCGATTTAGGTTTCAGCAGAAAATCGTGTTTCATTAACACAGTAGTTTTTATTTCTAAGATATTCGTAAATGTTATTATATTATACTGTATTTTAGCCATAGTCGGTTTTTTTAATTAATCGTAATTATCCTACTGCTGGGCAAAGCTCTCCTATAACCTTCTTCTTCTACCTGTGTGGATGTCTCGGTCAAAAAGGAGGCGTTTCTTTTTAAGGAAAATTATTTCCACAACAGGAATAGATCAAAAAACCTTTCAATATCCGTAATCTATTTATTGAAACTCCGATATCAAAGCAGTAGTCTGCTTTCATCATCCAAACATTTACAGTATTACTCAGGTTTGTTAGTTTTCTCCGAGCACCGTAAAATAATGTGAAAAGACAGTTAAATACAACGACCTTGTTTATATAGCTCTTGAAGATAAACTAAGAGCGGGTACATCTTATGCATTCGTAATGTTCGGAGCCTTGACTCTTTTGCCTCGAAGTAAAGTTTTCAATACTAATAAATCTTCTTAGGCTGAGAGAAATCTCGCAGAATTTCATAAAAATTTTTATTGTTCCAAAGTAACACTGGTCATTTAATAATAAAGTGAAATGTTTTTTGTTTAATTAGTTTTGAATACAGATATATGTAAAAACAAAAAAAAATATGTATCGAAATGAATAAACGATACTAACTGAAACATACTATAGTTTGTCGGTCTTGTATTCCACGCTTACTTTAAACGTTAACAATAAAACTATACAAATCTTATTATAAAACGACAGGAAAAAAACACAGGGTGTGGTCGGAAAATGGCATTGATACGTCAAGACATCACAACCTGTAGAGCCTCCCTGACACAACCTGTTACACTCCGACAACCAACACCTTTTATATAAACAGTTATACAGGCATATATAAAGTAACGTGGTACGTACCCTTCGCATCACCCGCAGGGAGAACGATGAAGTTTTCATGTTTATTTTTCTGCGTTCACTAAACAAATCGAAATAGTAAAAATGTATCAACTAGTGCAAGTCACTACACCGACTTTAAACACTTGTGATTCTCAAGGATAATGCAAAAGTAATTATATTTAAAATCTATAAATATATCTGCAATTACAGATCGTTTATATCTGTATATTATAATAAAAAAATATTTGAATATTTGCTAGTATTTATGAATGTGTGTATATTTTTCTTGACGACCCGAGCGACTACGGAGCGGGTGACCCGGCGGACGGTATATTCGCGACTGATTACATTCCCCGTGGCAGAAACAGGGTGAAAAGGACACACTGATAACCTAAAAGCTTAGTGACGTAAACGTGAAAACAGATATTGCAAAACCATCTTTAAAACTGGAAGAGTATGGTTGAGATTCTATTGCAAATAAAGTTAAACTTTTGAAGGATCCGTATTTCCATCTTGCTCGCACGTTCATCTGGTTGGACGGAACACAGATACAGGATGAATTGAATTTATACCTCCACCGCGTAGTTCTTCATTTCGATTTATTTAACGCTTTTTGTTATGCTGTTCGATACAATGCCGCTTTATGAACAACATCTTTAGGCATCGTTGATCAAAACCGGCGATGGGTGAAAAATTTTAAGAATAGATTTTCTAATACAGTGTGTAGAAGAGATCTTAATTTATTTCGTCTTATCTTACATGATTGTTCTTTCGGAATCTTAGATTATTTGTAACGGAAGACGTTAAAGATATTATTAAAGTGATCTCGAATTCTACGTAAGAGTATATTCACTGCTAACTTAAAAGCTTCTTCTCGGTAACCATGGATACATGTTGAAAGTGGGCGGTAGGAATGTGGAAATCTAATCAGGAGTGACGTGATCGCTCTTGAGATTTGTCTATCTCTATTTAAGTAAAAGGAATTTCGGAGTTTTTGGACGAAAACCGTAACCTTTTATTTTATTTTACGACCTAACATTTTAAGACTTTTTTTCAAACCCAATATTTATATCGTTAGATGTTCCAACAAACTAGGTCTAAATACTAGCAGCCGCTTGGGTCGATCTTTAGGGTAAGCCGCGCTTGCCTAGGTTGGTCTGAGGATGGATAACCACCCGTTACAAACCGAGTTTACCACGTTAAGCTCCCGGCTGTCATTTGTAGATCTTTTACATTACAAGTAGTCAGTGTCCCGAAGGTCTGACAACCAGTCTTACCAAGGGGTATCGTATTACTCAGTACCAACTGGGTTATGGAGCTTACAAAAGCAGTCCCTCTATGTTAAATACTGATAGTCAGACTAGAAGCCGGCCCAAATAAAACTGGGAAAAAGCAAGGCAGATAATGATTTCCCATCTTCATTTTTTTATACAATGACTTCATCAAATAAGCTTTAATTAACTTTAATTTCAATACCTTTTTGTCGAAGACACTTTTTCTTTATTTTTCACTAGACATGAAAAGAATTTTGTCCAAGTATTTTATTTTATATGAAGAATCGACACAAACTCATGAATACAAATAAACATTTATTACCTGTACATAACTTTGTTTATTGGTAATAGAAGAACCTATTTGGACGTCTACGGACAGAAGTTTAGCAAGAAGTAATTACAAGGAATGACATAATGAAGTTTCTGTTACTCAGCATTATTGTATTAGCAGTATTCTTACGAGCGTCTCACGTTTACAACATTTTGAATAGTTTGTTTTATATCATCAACTAGCTTTTGCCCGTGGGTTCTTTCGCGATGAGTTCTTTTGATGAGAATTATGAAGAAAAAAGCGGATCCCGTGGTAGGTTTGCGTGCTAAATAAATTGTTTGCTTAGTCCTGAAGTACCTGAACCTGAAGGTTCTGAATTGTGTAGCAAACACAATTCAGAACCTCAGATTTTTTTTTCATTGTGACTTAAATATCATAATTAAGCGTGGCGTATTCCTACTTAGTTCTGCAACCTATTGTGGACATAGTGTTTTTTTTTATTTACATTAAAAATAAAACTATAATTATTAAAACATTAAAAATAGCAGCCCATCGGTATGAGGAACAAGATCTAGGCTGCCAGTGGTCTGGGCTCCAAAGAGAAGAATCCCTTTAGTATGCGTGCCATGTCCGGAAGTACTGCTTTTTGAATCAACCCCATTTACAAAATAAGAAACTTCTAAGATGTTAGTCGAGGCTCTTTGAATTGAACATTGAATTTATTATAACATCATAACCCCCTTTTTTTGCTTCGCCGTTTTCTGTAATAACTTGAAATAATTTTAGCATATGAATCCAATTGCCCTATCCAGTATCAAAATTTTCACAGTTGTTCAATCAACTTATCAACCTCTGTTTTTGTAACTCATTGTTGACAAAATCACACTGGTCTTTTTTCTCGAAACAACAAAGTTGATGTTCGGGTACTGCCATGGGTAAAATTACTGTAAAAAGAATGTAACAAATACCAATGCCTGCATCAAAGTTTTCTTGTTTTCATTCAAAAGAAAATAAAACAAATGACTGCCCATTTTGGTGACCCGAAGTTGTTTTAAACAAAGTTTGATTAAAAAAGGTCGCGGAGTGGTAGTGAAACTTTTCTTATAATTAGCCTTAGTTCAGGAACAGTTTTTGGAAAAAATGTTTTGCTTTAACTGTATATAATGTGGTATAAAGTTGTTTTGGAGCGTCAAAGACATTTTTATTTTTACTTTGGACAAACTTTGTGTGATGAGCATGATTGTTTGTTCCGTGTCTGGGCGTGATTTATCTATAATATGTATGTATTTATAAATTATATAAGTATGTATATCAGTTGTCTGGTTACCATAACACAAGCTCTGCTTAGCTTGGGATCAGATAGCCGTGTGTGAGTTGTCCCAAGATATTTATTTATATATTTATTTTTACTTTGCCCCACACTAGGAATTTTTCCTGTATCGCGGGTGCGTTTACAAAGATTTAAACTCACATACACAAACAGCTAGACCCGAAATAACTACCTGTAGGTCATACAAATATTTGTTCCGTGCGGGGATCGAACCAGCGACACGCCGCGCAGCAGTCGATCGATCAGCAACTGCACCAACCGCGGCGTCAAATTGGAAAATTATGCTTATAAAAAGAACCAAGAAAGTTCTAGTCAGATTCGTTTACTGAGGGTCCCGTGCAAACTAGTAGGTTGACGACTTATCGATGAAGATGAAGTTCATAACCTCGAAATCAAAATCAATAGTCATTTATTCAAACTATTCTGATGATCAGCACTTTTTGAACGTCATTACACAAGACAGTCCCCCAAAACGCGCACCCTTCGCCACTTCCTAGTGTTTTAGAGGGGAAGAAGAAATGGCGGAACAAACTCCCCAGCAACACAACTGTCTGATAGGTTTGATAAACCAGACTTTAAACAGTAATATCCAAGGTATACATTACAATTATGAAACGATTAGTCATCAATCAGTCATGCCTCGTTCAGTCACACTGAAAATCTTAGTGGTCGTTTGTTGAGGTTTGTGTGAGATTATTTATTTATTCACTAGCTTCCGCCCGCGACTTCGTCCGCTGCATAGTTACTTTCTGCTAACGCTAACTATAACACGCGTGATGATCGAAAAAAAAATATCTTTCTATCCCCTTTTTTCCATATTTCTCCCCCTTTTCTCACTTTTTTCTAGCCTATGTCCGTCTCCAGGGTCCCACCTGTCTCTGTACCCAGTTAGTACTGAATAATACGATACCCCTTGGTAAGACTGGTTGTCAGACTTTCGGGACACTGACAACTTGTAACGACAGCCAAAGATTTACAAATGACAGCCGGGAGCCCAACGTGGAAAACTCTGTTTGAAACGGGTGGTTACCCATCCACAGACCAACCTAGGCAAGCGCGGCTTAACCTAAAGATCGACCCGAGCGTCTGCTATTATGCTCCTAGTTTGTTGAAACATCTAAAGATATAAATGTTACATTAACTTTATGGGTTTAAATATGCTTTTGGATTTAGAACATCGATTAGACAGTACATATATAATGAAGTTTCCATCCAAATGACCATGACCTCCCTTAAAGCAATTAACGCTAAGCCATAGGGATATTAGTAGCTAACTTTATAATCTATCTTAATCTATCCCAGAAGCATTTACGACATATTGGAATTAATAATTTCTGTAACCCAAGAAATGTCAGTGACTAACTCTGCCCCGTGGTTTTTTTTACAAAACTGTACTCTTTCAATCCGATGTATCAGATAGTTTATTTTTTTGGAATCAGTGATAGTTATATTACATTTTGGGTACATATTTACCATATCACAATGTATTCTTTTAGGTGTATTATGTCTATTTATTTTATGATTGATAATTTAAATTTTTCCTGTTTTATCTTTTCTGTACACTGTGTCTACATATCTCATTCATCTTTCCTCTCGCAGGTCTGCTAAAAGAAATTTCTAATGTAATAAGCACATTTGTACCCTTTTGTCTTAATGTAATGTCCTGTTAAGTATTTTTTGTGTGCATAAATAAATAAATGGCAAAACCATCCTGATCAAAAGTAGTAACAAACTATTTGGCCTCTTTAATAGTAATTAATTTTACATTACATAAAAGACGTAGAAAAAAAATTATAGATATAAAAATAGTAACCCGCCGGTGTCGGGAATAGGGTCTAAGCTACCGGCAGCCGGGCTCCAGAGGGAACTAGCCATCTAACGAAAGCCTCCTCAGGTGTTGGTCGAGGCTCTCTTAATATACTTATTTTTTTATCTTATTCTGCTTTTACGAGGTTTTCCAAATTATTATTTTGATTGTTTCTGTGTTTATATTAGCAGTAAGTAAACCACTGACTACCCTCTGTTATATTTTTATATTCGTACAGTCCATCCAAAGTTTTTCTGGAGGATTTCGCTATCAGCGATAATGGCGGATGCCATTGCAACCATAGAATTAGCAATTTATGTTGTTTAGTTTAGTTGTTTAAATTTTTGTTGTGCAATAATGTATAGATATTCTATTCTATATATAATTATTAATGAAATTTAATAGAGCGAAAGTCCAGTCATTGTAAATTACAATGAACCCACATCTGGGCAGTCTGGGTAATTAAGCCGTTATAATGACAATTTGAAAAAACGACATCAATCATGAAATGTCGATTAGAAATTATTCCGCAGACAAGGGTTTAAAAATCCTAAAATGACTGGTCAATCTTTCGAGCATGCGTAACACACATGCTACGCCGTAGCTCAGTGCTACGAAAAATCGTAGAACGTAAATTAACTCAACTACTTTTTGAAAATAATATATTTTTCGCTGTTGTTTTACTGCATAATAAACCTTAATTACAGTAAAGTAAAGTAGCTAAACTATTCCACTTTACAGAATTGAATATTGTTCTTTACACTGGCAAGTTTCCAAGTGAAGCCTACGTGGATTGGGTGTAACATCGCTACACAACAGGTTGCAAACCCAATTTCTTCACTTTATAGTTATCTGTACTCGTAACTTACCTTTCAGCGAATGAATAAATAATAATAAACCGCGTAAAACATTACTGAAAAACTAAAGTAAGAGATAAAAGATTAGTTTAATTTGTTCTTTGAAAGATGTCGTCACAGCCAAATATGGATAATTTTTACCCCACATTATTAGAAAGAAAGCGCTTGCTTACGTGCTCTCTTAAATTAAAACCAAACACTTATTAAATCGTTTAAAAGTAAGATTCATATTCGTTTAGCAAGAATGCCTCCTTTCTAAGTAAACACAAAATGCCATTTATATGAATGATGCCGGTTGAAGTTATTTTTTAATCTTTAAAACAAGTACGTTAACATACAGACATATATAATGAAAAAATAACCAGAACTACATACTGTCCGTGAACTATAAAAATCTTAATTCCCAATGGAAATCAGACAAGCTCGACCGGCAACGAAGAACCCAATCACTCAAACGTACCCGCAGTGGCGTCTTACTGCCCTCTCAATAAACCACGATGTTAGCACATTTTTTAACCAAGCATAATGTGTGTTATCAATGTATTATTTCTACTTACGTAATTATAGGTAAAATGATTTTTTGACTATGATAAATAGTCTGCTTAACCTTTTAAACGCCAATGTCACATAAATGTGACAAGCAAACGCGTGCCCTGGACGCCAACGACGACAAATATGTGACAAAAATGTACATAAAATGAGTTTCTCGCCATGAAGGGCGTTCAAAGGTCAACTCCTCAAGAATTAATGCAAAAACAGTTTTTTAAACCCGACTGGTAGTTTTAGAAATGAGCGCTTTAAAAAGAACTCTTGACACCAAAAAATCAAAGAGTTGATTTTACAAGCCCGCTCTGGGCTGGGCTCTGGCGATAGGACCTTTTTATTGCGGATAGGCAATAATAAAATAACTTCCCCTGCTCTGGGTGGGGCGCGGGGGAAGTGTCAGACTTTTACTGACTATAACCACCCATTTTCGTTTTTTTATCTTTCAGGGCCGCGGTATCTCTTACAAACAACCTGTAACCCCGGCAGACGGTGGCCCGGGAAGGCCCTTTGGAAGAGATGTACTAGAGTCTCGTCCCTCTTTCAGAGAGGAGACTTGTTTTTCGCAGTGGGAACGACCATCCCGTGCACATTTTCTCGACATTTTATAAGTGGCCATGTGTAATAAAAAAACGTATTTAATTTTGACATGCCACATCTTTCGGTTGTTGAGTGCAGTAAAGTTACACAAAAATAATACTCATGGTACTGCGAACGCCTTCAGTGATCAGGGTTCCGTACCTTAAAAGGAAAAAAGGAAATGAAACCCTTATACGGTCACTTTGTTGTCCGTCTACCTGTCAAGATCTTTATCTCGAACTTTATTCGAATTTATACGGAACGCGCGGAGATATAGAGTTGAAATTAAAATCATTGTGGTTCTTTGGAGATGTGAAAAAATCAACCCTCTTAATCTACGCAGTCAAAATATATGGCCGTTTGTGTTGCAAGTTTGTACGGAACCCTTGGTGTGACTGGCAGTAGGCCGGTTTTTATTTCTCCTTATTTGAAGGGGCTATGTTGACTTTGAACACGACGACACTATTAGCGCAGTATAGCTGAGCGGTCGACTGCTGCGCTGCGTGTCGCGGGTTCCTTCCCCGCACGGAACAAATATTTTGTATGGCCTACAAATAGTTGTTCCGGGTCTGGCTGTTTGTGTATGTGAGTTTAAGTGTCTGTAAACGCACCCACGATACAGGAGAAATCCTAGTGTGGGACAACGTATTTATTAAAAAAAAAGATGCCGCCCCGGTTATTCAAATGACAAAATCCAACACACATTTCGTAATGCAATATTTCAGTTTTCGACCGGCTTCCAAAAGGGTGTTCTTATCTAATCGTATGATAGTTTTAAATGCCATTTTGAACGAGCCTGTACAATCAACATCAGAATAGTACATAATATAAACTGTATCTCTACAAAAGGTCACCTAATAACATGTAGCAATGTCACGGGTAGTGTCACGTTGGATAAAGGTATCTCATTACTTCGTCAGCAGGGATCGCCATGACATACGGGGCATTTTTCTGTCCGGGCACGACAGGAAACTTTCCCGTCTTGCCTGAACGGAAAAATGCCCCGTTACAGAGAATAAACATACAGAGATTAACAGCGTCAATTCTGCAATCCCCTAATGTTTAAGGCGAAGTGCATCTTAGTAAGTACACACGACGGCAGGTCAACCTATTCTAAACTATTATAACCTGATCTCTCTGCTACGGATCGCACACCGTAGTAAAGAGATCAGGTTAAAATGGTTTTGTGTACGTTAATGTGCCGTCGTGTGTACATCCAATAATTCAGGGAATGTTTTTTTCCATCAACCGGATACAATCCAGGAATTACAATTGTCGGTACTTAAAAATATTGTATGCTAGTTTTAGTCTAAGGCTTCGTCCATAGGTGTGGGCCTACATAGTTGCGGGCCTGTGGACGGTGAGCAATGGGTAGCTCACCGTCCGTCCGTCTATTGATGGTAGGCCGTGTCGACGGCGCGTTGGTGTTCCACGCGCGCCTCAAAGAGATGTCAGCAAAGCAGAGGGGCCTGCCAGGGCCACCGCCTGCCGGGGTTGCGGGTTGTTCGAAAGAGGTTATCAGACTTTCGGGACACTGTCTACCTGTAATGACTATCAAAGATCTACAAATGACAGGCGGGACCAACAGCTTAACGTGCTTTCCGAGGCACGGATGAAACTCGGTATGTAACGGGTCACCCAACCACAGACCAACCTGGACAAGCGCAGGTTAACCTAAAGGTCAACCCGAGCAGCTGCTATTATTTAGCCACGAGCTCCTCTTATTAAGACTCGTAGCCGCTATATAACTCAAACTAATTTGCTTGTCATTAGCAATCCTTACTAATATTATAAAAGCGAAAGTGAGTTTGTTTGTTTGTTACGTCTTCACGCCTAAACCGATTTAGATGAATTTTGGTACAGAGATAGTTGGGACTCTGGAGACGGACATAGGCTGTTTTTTAAAGTGAAAAATGAGGGACAAAGATGGAAGAAAAGGGAAAACTTAGCTTTGCTATTACAACCTGCAAATCAGGAAAGGGGAACTGTGTTACCCCGAATTTAACGCGAGCGAAGCCGCGGGCAAAAGTTAGTTATCCAATAAATGGTATTGATTGCAATCAACTCCATGAGTTTAATAGAGTCCTTCCTATGCACGCTATATCACAATTATTTAGTTTACAGATTAATGATAGACGGAAAACGTTGTAAAACGATGTCTATTAAGATTGTTAATGATAATAGAATGCCCTTGTAACTTGTTTGTTAAGTAATTAACAACTTCGTTCGGGTTGTGTCTAAGCAGTATTCATTGTTTTGTTTTTTTCTATATGCAAAAAACCATTTTACAAAAAAAACGGACATAAAAAAAACTAACTAAAAGTGGAAATAACTTTACTTCCGGAAGTCAGTGACTTTTGTCTGTTTACAAATATTTTTTCTTACTTTCTATATGACTGTTCCATTAAGTACACCTCTTCCTAAAGGTTCGGGCTTTTTTTCCGGATGGGAAATCATCTAATGACTTCCCCCGCTCTGGGCGGAGCGGGGGGGCATGTCAGACTTGTACTGACTAAAACCCACCCATGTTCCTTCTATTGCCCTTTACGTTCCGGAGCCGCGGTATCTCTTTCGAACAACCCGCAAAAAGGTTCGGGCTTTCCGTCGTTAATTGTCATGAACAGCTCTTAAGGCGCCACCCCGACCAAAACGCCGCGCAAGCCGTTTTTGTACAGTTTTCTAGAGCTATCTACTTGTTATTTAAAACGATAATGTTGATTCCATTATTGTAGATTTAGTTTTTATTTTTATTGAGTCATTATTTAGTAAATCTCCTTACAACAAAGCCCCAGAAATGAGAAAAAATATCAATAACATGCATCTCCTCGTAAAGTAAACATTGTTTAATTTTGCTACTGACACTAATGGATACACAATTCTATAATGAACATTTTGGTAGAAATATTTTTTCCAAAAACCCAATACTTAATTTTATATAGATTTTATTCCAAAAAATAGGCATTATTCACTACCTGCTCTCACTCACTCACTCCTGCGCGGCAAAGAGGGAAGCGAATGCTCAAGGTTATTTGCGTAGGGTACGGCCTTAAGAGCTGTATTGCGGTAAACCGCAATATGTCGCTAGCTTTACAATCACAATATAATAATTTAATTAATATAGTAAACATTTCCACTGTATAATGTAAACTAGCACACCGTACAACATACGTCATACAGTATGAGTCACTTGTGGGTGTGCGCCATTACGTTTATTAACTACGTTTTAATTTAAATGACTCTCTCTCGGGGCTCTCGTGCATTCGGTCAAGGACAAAAGTATAATATGAATATCGAATGTCTAATGTGTAAACAGAGACCTGTTTCCTGATAATTCTAATCAAGATCTCTTCAAAGTGCTTGTAGGCAAGCGAGCTCCCACAAAATAAAATAGTCTTTGTACGATTACATCGCAAATTTATTTAGTTCGCTAGCATAAGTATTTTTACCTTATTGTTAAGTGACTATTTAATTATAATTGAGTACAATTTCGACCGTTTTATTGTTAACATCTTTTACAACCAATAAATATTTTATCAAGAAATCAGCAAGAACATTTTGTCTTCCATCGAAACTTATCACATGTATTAGGAAGCAAGAGCTCGTGCAGTGTTACTCAAAGTTTCTATCGGTTCAATCCCAGAGCTGCTACTCAATTTGTGCAACTGATCTTTATTGTTCGATTAGTTTCATCGATTTTGACGATGGTGGTACAGTTAGTTAGTTAGATTTAAGTAACCAGATATATGTAGTTAAACGTTTCTTAGAAACCGATTTTTTTTTGTTTGAAGAAACGTTGCCCCACACAAGAATTTTCTCCTGTGTGGTGGGTGTGTTTACAAACATTTAAACACATATATACAAACAGCCACACCCAGAACAACTACGTCTAAGTCATACGAATATTATTTAAGTGCGGGGAACGAACACGCGACACGCAGCGCAGCAGTCGAACGCTCAGCCACTGCGCCAACCGTGTCGTCAAACTAACTTGGCTTAGCACTTAGTCTACTCGCTTATACTATGAAACTATTTGGTTGTGTTAAATTGTTTTGGTTGCTAGGAAATACATGAAACCTTGTTAGTGGTTAGTTAATTAAATTACCATAATTAAGTAACAAGAGTTTAACGTAAGTGCGTAATAAGGGTATCGTGTGTTCCAGATTCTAAGCGTTTGAGCAAAATAGTTGCTTACATTACAACATTAATCACAATTAAAACAACATCCTACTTTTGTTATAAATGCCAAAGTTTGTAAAGATATCTGGATGTTTGTTAGTCTTCCACACAAAAACTGCTGAACACATTTGGAGGAAATTTGAAACGCAGATAGGTTCTAACTATCTATTTTTATTCGCGTAATAAGATCTTGTGAGACAATCACCGAACTCTATGAGGGCTAAGCCCTGAGCTTAAGCCCTCTGGAGTTTGGAGTTAGTCTTGAATATATCCAATTTAAAAGACTGCATTATTTAGTTGATTAAATTTAAAGAAAAATCTTAGCCCTAGTTCACGCTTCTCGTGACGCAAGAGCTGGCTTTCAACTTGGTTAGAACACACATTACCAGCTGACAGCATTGAGAAGCAGTTTTTGATACCCTACTATCGTTGATTGTAAGTTTAGTTTATTGCCACAAAAATATTAAAAATAAACCCACTGTCGTAACGGCCAATGGCTTGATTGCCAAGTGCCTCGACGAACATCTGTCAAAGCTCTCCTTAGGCGGTTGGATCAACGGTCGGATTCGGAAGGCAATACTTCTCGATACGACCCGCATTGTGAGGAGGTTCCCGTCTCTAGAACCCTAACCACCGGTAGCTTGGACCCTTACCGAGAAAAATCCCTCCCAAATATCCTTTTTTTTCCCAATACCGGTGGAAACATATTTTAAAATATTAAGTATTAGATAATATAATAATATTATTATGTTTTTTTTATGATTTTAAGAAATATTTAAAAATTTAATGATATGTGGAGAAAACAATTAATGTACGAAAAATTATTAGTGTTTTTTTGTTGCTGGTTTTTCTAAGATTACTCAAAAACCGCAGAGGCTACAACATTTTAAAGTTCTAATCCAAAAACCAGACACTTTTTTTTTCTCCCGAAGTTACAGCCTGTTGAAAATTTACCAAAAATTTGGATTTTTTTTGATCCCTTAATTTTTTTTGGTAGTTTATTTTTTTTGTGAAATATTCACATATGTAACATAATTAATAAAAGTGAGTAAAAAGATTATAAATAATGACTTGTATAGAGTACTCGGTCGATATATATTTATTTGTAAACGACTACGATTTAAATCTAACGCTTTTTCCTCAAAATGTTAAACTTATTTAAATTCACGCACTTATAAATATATATGCTATAACGTTTAAACGTAGATGGATTATAATAAATCCGTTTAAACCAGCCTAACAAGATTTTCCTTAAAAGCCTTTTAACCTCGTAAATTCTCGTAGATTCTTCGGCACATTATCTAATACTACTTAGACGAAACCACGGGAAATGTTAATAATAAATAAGATATTGAAGTAAGGGTTTTGCTTGAAACTAAAGCCTTCGTGAGATCAAGTACAGGCGTTTTTTTCCGTTGGGAAATCGTCAAATGACTTTTCCCGCTGTGGATGGAGCTGAAGAAGTTTCAGACTTGGACTGACCAAAACTCATCCGTGTTCCTTCTTTTGCTCTTTGTGTTCTGATGCCGTGGCATCTAAGGGCAAGTCTGAGGCTGCAATATCGAATACCCGGTCCACCACGTCAGAAAATGCAACTAGCGTCTTAAGGGCGCATTTACAATTCGGACGAAATTATGCTGTTTTTTGGTACATTTTATGACTAAACTGAACCAAATCAAATGTAACTTATAACTACCACAAAAAGATTGGTTCTTTAGCTTTAAACGGAGGAAACTGTTTTCTTGTTAATAATAGTTTTTGATACTGTAAAAACGATCGGCCGTTGCCATTAACCACAATTTTTTCGATACCGGGTTGTGTTTAGGTACATTTTTTGTTCTACTAAAAACACATTTTAAGATTTCTAAAAATACTGTAAGTAGGCAAATATAGTCTATTTTAAATCTAGGAAAAAAAATTATGTCGCAGTGTCATAAATACTCGCACAAAAAATAAAATAAGAAACTTATTTTTCCATATATTTTGCTATTATGGGTGAATCTTAAGAGATTGCAATAAGGGTTATTTTATTTTTTGTTCCTGTTTTGATTTATTGCACAAACATTCCGTATAAAATCTCAATCCGCACTCGGCTGCCGTTGTGAGTGGTCGCTGTATCGCCTGTCAGAAGCAGTTTGTGTTGAAAAGATCGCTGTATAAATACGAAATATTGGATAAATCAAATTTGATACTTGACAAGCTATGATTTTTCTAAATGACAATATTTTATTTCGCTAAAACAAATGCTTATTCGTCAAGAACTTGTTGGAGTGACCTGAAGGTCTACTTCGGTGACTGCTACTGGAACTCCTCGACGGATCGAACTAGATGTGTCGAGTTTGGGCTCGTTTTGTTAGTTATGATAAGAGCTTACCTCCGGACTTGATGGAATAACCTAAAGGTCTACTTCGTTGACTGCTACTGGAACTCCTCAACGGATTGAACTAGATGTGTTGAGATTGGGCTCGTTTTGTTAGTTATGATAAGAGCTTACCTCCGGACTTGATGATTGATAAAAATGTATATATTTGGTCTTGTCAGCATTTAAAGTTAGTAAGTTGCTTTGAAGCCAATTAGTCACAGAATTAAAACTAAGTTGAGCGATTTCGAACAGTTCGGCAATGTTTTTAGCAGTAAAAATTAACGCCGTGTCATCAGCATATGAAATGATTTTACCGTGCCTGAGATTTTGGTTACATAAATCGTTAATATATACTAGGAATAAGGTAGGGCCCAATATGCTTCCCTGGGGCACACCAAATTCCGTATTTTTCTGCTCATCGCTCGTAAAGTTATCAATTCTAACGCATTGATATCGGTCGGCTAAATAGTCAGTAAGTAATGTCAGTGTGGTTCCCCTTATCCCTATGGCCTCTAGCTTGTTTATGAGTAATGAAGCAGATACAGTGTCAAAGGCTTTCGCTAAATCAAGGAAGATTCCTAGGACCTGGTTCCCTTTACCTAGCTCTTCTGAGACATAATCGGTCAGGCTATGCACCGCATCGGTAGTGGATAACTTGGCTCTAAAACCAAATTGCGCAGGTGATAAGATGTTGTTTTTTTCAAGATAGTTAACTAGTCTGTTATTTATAATTTTCTCAAGTATTTTTGAGATTGAGGGGAGTAATGATATTGGCCTATAGTTATTAACCAGGTCAGCGTCCCCAGATTTATAGATAGGGATGACAACTGCCTTTTTTAGACACTTAGGAAAAATTCCTTCGGCCAGACAGATTTGAAATATATGCGTTAAAGGAGGTACCAATATATGCTTAAAGTGTTTAAGGATCTTATTGCTTATATTATCCCATCCAACTGCACAGTCATCTTTAAGGCCAGAAATGATACGGGTTATTTCGTCTTCGTCAGTAGCCAGCATAACAAATGAGTTCACAAAACAATTGTTGTTTACTTTTTTGAGAGATGGTTGCGCGCAATGCTTCGGAATCTGTTCGGCCAAAGTTTTCCCGACATTTATAAAAAAGTTGTTAACATTATTAGCGGATAGGTGAGGAGAAGGATTAGTAAGCAATAACGTCGAATTTGATTCACGTGGTTTAGTCATATAAGTGACACTTTTAATATGCTTCCAAATTTGCTTACTATTTTTACCTGCTTTAGATAATTCTTTTTTATCGTAATTAGTTTTAACCTTTTTTAAGAGATTGTTGCAGAAGTTCCTGTATCTTTTATAGGTGTTTAGAATTATTAAGTTGTCAGGGTATTTCTTGGTTCTCTGGTGAAGTTTGTCTCTGTGTCTAATACACCGAATAAGTCCAGGAGTAATCCAAGGTTTAATGTTATGAAGACGATTAGGTACAGTCACAACGGTCGTGTTACGCAAAATTGCTTGTTGGACAAGATTTATTAAGTACGATAAACTTGAATTAGCGTCAGCAGTATTATAAACTAAGCTATAATCAATGTTGCGTAAATCATATTCGAGTGTGTTTATGTTTAGTTTAGTCTTGTTCTGAGGTCGATTTTGCTTAGGCAGCGATAATTTTATTGCTAGTAAGACAGAATGGTGGTCGGTTATTGTTGAGTTAGTAACAAGCGTAATACAAGAATAGGTGGTTTTGATCATCATATGGTCGAGGCAGGAACCGCTTTGGTGGGTGGGTAAAGTGTGAGCAGGGAGAAAACCATGGTATGAGCAGATATTAAGGTAGTCTTGGGCCCCGGAATCGCAGTTTTGAGAGGAAATGTTAATGTTAATGTCGCCTGTTAGTATTACATTCTTAAATGGGCTAAGCGCTTGAAAGATCTGGTTAAGGGAACTGTGAAAACAGGTTAAATTTCTTGCAGAAGGCGATCTATACATAGCAATAATCGCTGTCGTTGAACCAATTTTGATGATTAGGCAGTTACTCATACAATCTTGTAGGTCAGGTTCTTCAACTTTGACCTTTAATGATTCCTTAGCAAAAACAATGACACCATCATTTTGATTATGGTTCATTTTAGTGTGAAATAACTTGTATCCTGGTATTGTCGGAAGATTATCTTGGCGCTTTGTTAGCCAGCATTCTGTTAGAACCATGATATCACAACTAAAGTTTAGTCTGTGAAGAAAAATGTTAAAACTATCTATGTTCTTATTAACACTACGAATGTTTTGGGTTAGTATTGTTAGTGTAGTAGAGTTATGATGAGACCTTACCTCTGGACTTGATGGAGTGACCTGAAGGTCTACTTTGGTGACTGCTACTGGAACTCCTCGACGGATTGAACTAGATATGTAGAGATTGTGCTCGTTTTGTTAGTTATGATAAGACTTT
The DNA here is from genome assembly GCA_905475445.1 of Ochropleura plecta. Taxonomy (NCBI): domain Eukaryota; kingdom Metazoa; phylum Arthropoda; class Insecta; order Lepidoptera; family Noctuidae; genus Ochropleura; species Ochropleura plecta. The sequence continues at coordinate 4,642,571 of FR997735.1, forward strand.
ACTCCGGACTTGATGAAGTGACCTGAAGGTCTACTTCGGTGACTGCTACTGGAACTCCTCGACGGATCGAACTAGATGTGTCAAGTTTGGGCTCGTTTTATAAGTTATGACGTGATCTTACCTCAGCGGTGTGCGCTGGGTCTAAACGTGTACTGTTTTGAATGCTTTTGCTAACTGGTATAAATTCTCTTTATTTTTAATTATCATCGAACTAAAGAGGCAAACACATCATTATAATGGCGTCTCTACATCCTCATGTCAGTGTATCAGTCACTCCGTCAAGTCTGGAGATGGGGTCTCATCATAACTAACAAAACGAGTCTAAACTCGTCACATCTAGTTCAATCCGTCGAGGAGTTCCTGTCATCTAGTTCATCAAGTCCGGAGGTAAGGTCTCATCATAACTTATAAAACGAGCCCAAACTCGACACATCTAGTTCGATCCGTCGAAGAGTTCCAGTAGCAGTCACCGAAGTAGACCTTCAGGTCACTCCATCAAGTCCGGAGGTAAGGTCTCATCATAACTAACAAAACGAGCACAATCTCTACATATCTAGTTCAATCCGTCGAGGAGTTCCAGTAGCAGTCAGTGAAGTAGACCTTCAGGTCACTCCATCAAGTCCGGAGGGAAGGTCATAACATAACTAACAAAACGAGCCCAAACTCGACACATCTAGTTCAATCCGTCGAGGAGTTCCAGTAGCAGTCACCAAAGTAGACCTTCAGGTCACTCCATCAAGTCCAGAGGTAAGGTCTCATCATAACTAACAAAATGAGCCCAAACTCGACACATCTAGTTCGATCCGTCGAAGAGTTCCAGTAGCAGTCACCGAAGTAGACCTTCAGGTCACTCCATCAAGTCCGGAGGTAAGGTCTCATCAAAACTAACAAAACGAGCACAATCTCTACACATCTAGTTCAATCCGTCGAGGAGTTCCAGTAGCAGTCAGTGAAGTAGACCTTCAGGTCATTCCATCAAGTCCGGAGGGAAGGTCTCATCATAACTAACAAAACGAGCCCAAACTCGACACATCTAGTTCAATCCGTCGAGGGGTTCCAGTAGCAGTCACCAAAGTAGACCTTCACGTCACTCCATCAAGTCCGGAGGGAAGGTCTCATCATAACTAACAAAATGAGCCCAAACTCGACACATCTAGTTCGATCCGTCGAGGAGTTCCAGTAGCAGTCACCAAAGTAGACCTTCAGGTCACTCCATCAAGTCCAGAGGTAAGGTCTCATCATAACTAATAAAATGAGCCCAAACTCGACACATCTAGTTCAATCCGTCGAGGAGTTCCAGTAGCAGTCACCGAAGTACACCTTCAAGTCACTCCGTCAAGTCCGGAGGTAAAGTCTCATAATATCTCAAAAATATGAAATATTAGAATTACGAAAAAAAACTATTCAATGTATCAAAATGAGTTCACTTGACTAATATTTCCGTGCCTACTTTAGTGTGTGTGACTTTGTCAATGTAGTAGTTCGATTCTATGCCTATCAATTTTGCAAACGCGTCCTTAAGACATGTATGATTGTTACTCGTTCCCTTCGTTGTATGTTAATTCGCGTCGCTAAAAGCCATCCCTTTCATTTGTTTTCTGTTCAATCCATGATTCATAGCCAAGCGAACATAACACTTAAAACGGAATATTAACATATTTATATTTAAGTAAATTGAGTTCCCGATATTTCGTGTTTGCTGCTGACGCCATGATCACAGATAATAATAATAAATTTCTTTATTTCACCAAAAGCCATTACATAACAAAATCAATAAAATAACATTGAACAACAATAAGGCTTATTAAAATGGCACCAATATATAAATACCCTGACTCCTAAACTAGGTGTAGGCCTGTGACTTAGGAGTCAGTGATTCTCCGAAACAAACAAGCAAGCCATATTTGTAGAAAAACGGGATCTCAAACAGAATGGTGGCAAAGAAATAAGAATCTAGGTAAAACATATATGTAAAGAAAAAATAAAATAAAAAAAAAAACTTAATGGTGTTATGGTAAGTGTAGGATGTGAATGAGTGTGTATGTGCATGAGTGTATGTATACACTTAAACCATACACTTACTCACTACACGTGAGTAAGTGTATGGTTTAAGTGTGGTCAGATTTCGATTCAAGCATTATGTTACTAAAATACCCAGCAGTAGATCCTCAGTGTTGTCGTAGTTTAATGTTTGGAGATAGTCTATGAGTAACTTTTTGCATTCGTGTTTTAGGTACGAGTATATTTTAATTTTTTTATTCAAGTTGTTGTATAAAACATTGCTCATAATATAAAATTGACGTTTGGCAAAGGCAGTTCTATGGCGTTCGTGAGGGAAGACATTGTGCTTAAGCCGGCCTGTCGGTTCCTTTAGAGGGCGTTCTGAGTGTTTGCGAAGGGTAGACAGGAGCACATAGAGTTGCCTGACAGAGAGGACCTTGCAGTCGGAGTAGAGCTGTAGAGTGGAATACCTACGTGGACGAGAGAGCATTACTTTAAGGACAGCTCTCTGGGCTCTCTCAAGGCGAATAAACACATTTTTTGTGGCACCACCCCAAACGGGAAGGCAATAGGTTAGTACGGATTGGCAAAGGGCAAAATATACTAGTTTAAGCGTTTCACTATCAGCAGAGTTTCGTAGTTTCTTGAACACATATATAAGTTTACGTACTCGGGACGCGACCTTTACTATATGGGGATGCCAGTTGAGATACTGATCAATGAGAACTCCTAGATATTTTACACAAGGGGATTTATTGAGGAAGAGGCAGCTGCACTGAGTTAAGGAGCCACAAGCATGTGCTTTTAGAGTAAGGGAATTTGAGGGACACAGATTTGATCGGATGGCAAAGGGAACATATACAGTTTTTTCAACGTTTAAAGTAAGTAGGTTATCGGTCAAACATTTCATTACAGAGGAAAGCGCAGCCTCGGCCTTTTGGTATGTCTGAGGCCAGTCATAACCATCTACGATAAGATATACCTACATTAATGCGAGTGGATGTTTAAAAGCAAAATATGTTCTGTTCGCAAAAACATCGTTGTAAGCGCCGTTGCCATAATGCCGTTGATCTAATACGACACGTGTTGCAACATCGCACGATAATTTTCATTACGCAACTTATCGCAACGTTTAGTCATACAATTGTTACCCAGTTAGGACGACGCCTTTGCCATAAAGTACATGCTAAGTAACGTTTGTGGATCTTGTCCTTAAACATATAGGAGTTAAATTAGGTCATAAGTAATGTTAAACAAGTAATAATCAAAAGTGTTTGTACTTATTCAGATTGATGTTTCTCTTTATAAAATAAAGGCATTTTATGTAGATGGAAACCGCGAGCATGAACAAATTCAAAGTATTTATTTGAATTAGACCAACAGTCCTTGACAACATAAAATCAAATCTCACGTTAAAATAAATCAAAAAGAAGTAAAACAATCAAAAACACATACAATTTTAAAAAGCAATTAAACTAAATACAAATTACAAGGATTAGACATACACAACTTACACTTATGTCAAAAAATACGGGGAGAGGCGCTAACATGAAGCTGCATCCACCCCTGTATCAGGGACAAGTCCCACCGCTCGGACAACACCCTTAGGCGCGGCGCAAACGTGGACACTTTTGTGTCTTGTGTCGGATACAAGATAAAAATTTCTATATAACCAGTATAAAATCTGTCGCTACAGGACACAGCAACTTCTGCAACTCTATAGGAATCGGTAGTTTGTATCCGACACAGGACACAAAAGTGTCCACGTTTGCGCAGCGCCTTAAGAGACTGTTCGGGTTGCTACGTAGGTGACTTAATTCAAATTCAAAGCATTTATTTGAATGAAGTGTCTACCAATACAGGTCCCTTTGAATGTCATAGAAACAAAAATGATGCTGCTACAGTCCCAGTCACAAGGCATAATAACATGCGAACGTACCGTAGTTAGTATATTTATGTAATAGTTATGTCTCATTGTAAAAAATTAAAGCATTATAAAAAAAACTAGCTGCGCACCACGGTTTCACTTGCGTGGTGATAGAATATACAATAAATCTTTATGAATTGAAGCCTATGTGTTATTCTGATGTATCCTTACTAATATTATAAAAGCGAAAGTGAGTTTGTTTGTTTGTTACCTCTTCACGCTTTAATGGCTAAACCGATTTTGGGAGATAGTTGGGAACCAGGAGACGGACATAGGCTATTTTTTTTTTTTAAAGTGGGATATGAGGGATAACGAGGGAAGAATAGGGAAAACTTAGCGTTGCTATTACAAATCAATCAGGCGCAAGAGCAAAACTGCCGGTCTGCTTAGTGTGTTTTACCGAATTTAACGCGAGCGAAGCCGCGGGCGAAAGCTAGTAAGCTATATTATTGTAAAGTTTCATTAGAATCCATTCAGTAGTTTTTGCGTAAAAGAGTAACAAACAGGCATACAAACTTTCGCATTTATAATATAATATTATAGTAGGAAGTAGGATTAGGCAAACATAAGAAGGATTCTTAACCGAGCTGTGGGCAGTAAGATGACGCAAGACAACACACAATAAAAACCCTTTTTACTCTCTAAACTTTCCTTAGATCTGACCTAATCAATGACCTACGTTCAAAACTAGCTCAAATTATGTACAATTTAGTAAGCCACATAGTTCGCCACTAAAACACTTAATTACCCTTCTGTTTCTACACCAATTAATATATTATATTTCGTAACGATAGAACATTGAAGTATGGTCAAAGTTCTCAGCCCTATAACCAGGGGTGTCCCCGCTAAATTTAAGATTTATGCACGGTGTCTTGGTCCGCTAGTGAGGCACGTGCTTCGGAAATGGTGCAGTTAACACCCCTGAAATATGGTCATCGGGAAAAAATAAGGAAAAGTAGGTCAACTTTTTTTATCTCGTTTTTTTTTAAATAGAATCCTTATAGAATCACTTTGTTGTCCGTCCGTCAAGAAACTTAATCTTATGAACGCGTAGAGGTATCGAGTTGAAATTAAAACTATATACTCAAGGCTGTAGTCCCTTTGTGCTATGACGATATCAACATACTAAATATATGCAGTCAAAAGATATGGCCGCATATGTCGCAAGTTTGTACGGAGCCTTCGGTGCGCGAGCTTGGCTTGCTCTAGGCCGGTTCTTTTGTAACGTGATCAATACAATATGTTGATTTGCATCCTCGTCAAAATTTAGGAGGTGCTAGTAAAAGTCATAAATAATCAATGAAAATTACGGTACCTGATCAATAATAATATACGGCGCTTTTATGATCTGTCTCTGTGTGTTTAAATTTAACAGTATTACAGAATATTTCACTTCAAAAGTAGAGAATCACCTACAGAACACACAGAACAGTGTGCGTGAGCGTCGGCGCATACGTATCATACAGCGGCATGCACGCACCTGTGTGCACTTACCGATTTCTGAAAATACGAAAAAAGTAAAAAAAAAAGCCTACTTATTTTATTATCGATTCGGGTCGAGAATCATTAGCATAGTTACGTCCTTGAATTTGACGAGGATGCAAAACAACACGCTGTATAATTCCTAATTTTAACACAACCACGACGGCATGGTTGGCGCAGTGGCTGAGCGATTGACTACTGCGCTGCATGTCGCGGGCTCGATCCCCACACGGATCAAATATTCGCATGAATAGGTAGTTGTTTTAGGTCTAACTGTTTGTAAATGTGAGTTTAAACGCACTTACGATATAGGAGAAATTACTAGTGTGGGGCAATATTTTTTTAATATAAACATAATACTACTATATATATATATGTATACTTACAAACTGCTTTTTTTTATGCCGATATATCTTTACTGATGATAAAAAATGTACAACTATCGAAATGGAAAAATTATCCTAGGGCGTCAAAAAAAATCATCCGCATCGCTGCCGATAGCAATAGTGCCCAAAAGGCAATGCCATTTAATGTGGCAAATGCTACCAGCATTGCCACGTTTAATAATTTGAATAAACCTTTTATTTATTTATTTCGGATGGGTCAAATAACTTCCCCCGCTCTCAGCGGAGCAGGAGGCGAGAGTCAGATTTTTACTGGCTTAAACCCACCCATGTTCCTTCTTTTGCCCTTTACGTTCCGGAACTGCGGTATCTTTTTCGAACAACCCGCAATCCCGGCAAGGAACCTTGATTTGATAAAATTCTAGTGAACGGAAATAATAAGAGTTTAATACCTCTCCATTTAATGTTCAAGTTCTTAGGAAAACTTTCGAGCAGGTTTAACATTTCCTTTTCAATTAATAAGTTTCTTTAGAGCATGGTTTCTTGAAAAACCACAGCGCGGCTCTCGTTATTAAAAGTAAGTTATCTAACGATGTAATTAACTGGTTTTGGTTTTAATTAACCACGTGCACTCTCAAAATAAACTTGTTTAAAATTCCTGGTTAATAAGCAAGTTAAAGTTTAGTTGAGTCGCAAACGATTACGATCAATAACTGGCATCATTATAATTTTCCTAGCATCCCTACCATTGATGTTGCCTTTAAATCTTCTTGGATCATCATCTGCCGAGCCTTTTCCCAACTATGTTGGGGTCGGCTTCCAGTCTAACCGGATGTAGCTGAATACCAGTATTTTACATGGAGCGACTGCCAATCCGACCTCCATAACCCAGTTAGTACTGGGTAATACGATACTCCATGGTAAGACTGGTTGTCAGATTTTCGGGACACTGACTACCTGTAACGACTGCCAAAGTTCTACAAATGACACTCGGGACCAACGGCTTAACGTGCTTTTCGAGGCACGGAGGAAACTCGGTACCTATGTAACGGGTGGTCACCCATCCACAGACCAGCCAGACTTGGATGCAGCTGAATATATACGGCAGGTATTATTTTATTTATTGCGAGAGTATATTATATTTATATAATCCTTTCAAGACCCTTATCTGGGGAACACGTGGAGGTATCGAGTTGAAACTAAAACCGTGTACTCAAGTCTGTGGCCTCTTGTAGCTGTGAAAAAATAAACCCTCTAAGTTTGCGCAGTCAATAGATGGTGGCCGTTGATGTTGCAAGTTTGTACGGAACCCTTGGTGCACGAGTCTGACTCGTTCTTGGTTGATTTTTTTTAGTAATTATAATATCAGAATGACGTGAACTAGCTACCCATACAATGGCGGCGATCAAGGGCGGATCCAGGGGGGTCATAGGGGTCATGACCCCCCCCCCCCCCGGGTCCAGGACCTAGGTGTACCACTAATTACAATTGTTAAACAATGTTCTATATTTTTTTGTTGATTTCTGACCTTATTTTAAATGCAAGTATTTTTAAGTACAATTGGCGCCAAAATTGGATCCGCTCTTGGTGCCAATTTTATTCTGATGAGATGCGGAATAAACTAGACTAATATTAAAATGACATACATAAATCTAAGCACATCTAATTTTATTCTACTCCATTTTAGTCACCATTAAAGATAGTCCGATTTAGTTTGACAATCACAAATTTTGGTGAAAAACGTCAATTTGAAAAATATAAAGTTCTCTAAATTGATTAACCAAAGTATCATTAATGTTGTCAAAACGAAATTTTAGTGGATTTTAGGGTAGTTTAGTTTAGTTTCTAAAAACAGAATTGACACCATTATCTTCCAAACTAAACATCTATGCCACAGTAGCTTCCGCCCGCGACTTCGTCCGCTTGGCATAGTTACTTTGGGCTAACGCTAACTTTAACCCGCGTGATGATCGAAAAAAAAAATCTTTCTCTCTCCTTTTCTTCCCACTTACCCCGCCTTTTCTCACTTTTTTTAACCTATGTCCGTCTCCAAGGTCCCAACTATATATGTACCAAAATTCATCAAAATCGGTTTGGCTATTTCGGCGTGACGACGTAACAAACAAACAAACTCACTTTCGCTTTTATAATATTAGTAAGGATTTCAGCTCAATCGAAGACCAAGCAGTCTCAAATTTATCTTGGCGAATTGAAGCGGCGCGCGGCGTAGTCAAAACGAGGCACCGTGACGCGACGGCACTCACACGCAGAAAATGAGTGACGCACGCGCGTGACTCCCCACCAGTCACTTGAAAACATGACAAAAAAATCCCCGCGTGATAGAACTGTTTCTTATTAGTTTATGACGCTTATGTCCAGAGTCCTTTACACGTATTTAGGTTATGTTTACACCGCGTGCTCTGGCCTCTGGTATTGCATGAGGGAATGGGAAGCGGTCACCTCCTTCTGCGAAGCAGTTATGCTAGCGAAGGAGGTGGCCGGGCGTTTGAGGGAGAGAACCTCAAACCAACCCAGCCGCCACCGCGAGAGACGCCCTGGGCGTAGGACGCGCGAGACGACACCCGGCCACCGTATTTGCGGGCCTGTGGACGGTGAGCAATGGGTAGCTCACCGTCCGTCCGTCTATTGACGACAGGCCGTGTCGACGGCGCGTTAGTGTCTCATCTCTTTGAGGCGCTCGTGGAACACTAACGCGCAATCAAAACAGCACCCGACGCCCGGAGCGTCTTCCGGGGCAGCTGGGTTGGTTTGAGGTTCTCTCCGTCAAATGCCCGACCACCTTCTTCGCTAGCACGACTGCTTCATCGCAAACCACTGCCTTACCTTGCAAACTCTTATATACTCTGTATTTTAGCAAATAGTGTTTTTATGTTCTTTCATTTAACAAATAAATGTTGGTAATACAGCCGTCGTTATGTGTTAAAAAAGTCGCTTTTCGTTTTTGTCTGTGGTCCGAGGTTTTTTTTTAATTAAGGCATACATCACATAACCAATTCTTACCTTTTTTCTCCATAGAGATCTACGCTTTGGAATCGGCAACTACAGTACTTCTACAGTAAAGTCTAAAACTTATATATGCAGCTTCTTTTGCCCTTTGTGGTCCGGGGCCGCGGTATTTCTTTCGAACAACCCAATAAACTAACATATAAACTACAGAAATACCATAACCTGCAATTTTGCTGGGGTTAAAATAAAAGATATAAAATATAACTTGTAACAAATGTGAGATAGCAAAATAAAATCGGATACCAAATTATTATTAATAGTTACTTTCTGCTAACTAACTATAACCCTCGTGATGATCGAAAAAAATATCTTTCTCTCCCCTTTTCTTCCCTCTTTCTCCCTCTTTTCTAACTTTTTTTAGCTTTTGTCCGTCTCCAGGGTCCCAACTATCTTTGTACCAAAATTCATCAAAATCGGATTGGCCATTTAGGCGTGAAGACGTAACAAACAAACTCACTTTCGCTTTTAAAATATTAGTAAGGAAAGGATTCATTGTCATTCTTGTAGTAATTTAAAAAAAAAAAAAACAAAAAACTGCCTTTTTGTGTTTTCCCTTTGTTAACGCGATCAAATAGGTTTAGTCATTGACTTAGTAATAATGGTTAATAATTGGTTAAAAATAAAAATGACATTGCTTATAAAGTTATAAAATTGCTTATCATAGTGACGTACCTCTACCTTATTCATCTGTGGGCAGCGCTCAAGTGAACACGTATCATGAAGCTCTTTCTCATATTATTTGTTGTGTTGACTGTACTCAGTACACTCTGTACTGGAAAACTAAAACGTGTCAGTATAAAAAGTGTTCTTAAAACTTCTCCCGATGTAGCATCGACACCATCTACTAGTGACCGTTTCCTAGGTACATTAATTTGTCCTGGTGGTGCCCCCAAAACATCGTCAGGGATATGTGTGTGAGTATTAATTAAATTTGATCTTCGTACTTGTGAAGGTAACTTGAAAATCATAAATAACCAGAAAACCTGATATTATATACACTTTTCACGCTTTAATGGTTAAACGAATATCTATGAATTTGGCACATTTATCCTAGAATATCAACCAATATCTTTCTTTTTCGTATGTTTAGAGAAGCAAGTCTTAAACAAGCAAGTCTATAGTAAAGTAGTTTTATGGCTCAAGTTTACACGCTCTCACGTCTAGAAATATCTCTCATGCATGTTTGGTATCCTTATGTTTATATATTTAAACATATTTTCCTTAACCGAAGCTAGTGATTATTATTATAATATCAACCATGACCTAGAACAAGACAGCGAATAAAGAGCGGATAAAGAGATTCTATGGAGATCTATTCATAGAGACATATATGTCTGTTAAAGAAAAAAATGGCCAGCCTCGTCGGATACAGTTGAAATTTTCTTAAAAATCCATTAAAGTTTAGAGTAACCTTAAATTGATTTGAGTTGAAAACGTCCATTGGTTTCTTAGAAAAAATCTCTTTTGTCGATTGTACACGGATTTATCCGTAATAAATGGATCAAATTATAATTATTCCATTCCATTATCCATTAGGTAGAAGATATCCGGCCAGTGATCTATTTATTTGTTTGTACTTACATACTGGACAAGGGCCTCCCACAATTACTTCCACTTCTACCGACGCCTCTGGTAGCCTCGATTTATAAGGATATACAAGGCGTACGGCCTGTCATCATCTCTTCGTTCCCTTTTACCTTTTATTTACTTGGCGTCATTAGTATATGAGTGATATTGAATAATACCTACTTAATTACTTCGATATAGTCGAATGATGATGATGACATAATGCCGTATCTTGCGTAACGCTCTTTTGCATTTGAATACTTTATTTATCCTTAATTCCTGTTAAAGGTAAATAAGTTGCCCTTAATTCCTGTTATAAATCCATATTCATCAGAAATTAACAATTAATCGGAATTTTGTAGCGAGGATTGCGACGTATTTGTATTCCTATAACTTATGTATTGCACAAATAAATGAATTTTTGAAACGACCTAAAAAATAAAGTACCTATAATCCTTACTAATATTATAAAAGCGAAAGTGAGTTTGTTTTTTTTTTTTTTTTTTAAACGTTGCCTTACACTAGGAATTTCTCCTGTATCGTGGGTGCGTTTACAAACATTTAAACTCACATACACAAACACCCAGACCCGAAACAACTATCTGCAGGTCATACAAATATTTGTTCCGTTCGGGAATCGAACCCGCGACACGCAGCGCAGCAGTCGATCGCTCAGCCATTGCGCCAACCGTGCTGTCAAATGTTTGTTTGTTTGTTACCTCTTCACGCTTTAATGGCTAAACCGATTTTGATGAATTTTGGTACAGAGATAGTTGGGAACCAGGAGACGGACATAGGCTAACTTTAAAAAAGTGGGATGTGAGGGAGAAAGAGGGAAGAAAAGGGAAAACTTAGCGTTGCTATTACAAATCAATAAGGCGCAAAGGGAACTGTGTTACCCCGAATTTAACGCGAGCGAAGCCGCGGGCAAAAGCTAGTAATATTATAAAAGCGAAAGTGAGTTTGTTTGTTACGTCTTCACGCCTAAATGACTAAACTGATTTTTATGAGTTTTGGTACAGAGATAGTTGGGACCCTGGAGACGGATATAAGCAATTTTTTTAAGTGAGAAATCAGGGAGAAATAGGGAGGAAAAGGGAAAACTTAACTTTGCTATTACAATAAATAAGGCGCAAGGGCAAAAATTACAGGTAGCAGGTACCTGCAAATCAGGAAATTGGAACCGTATTACCCCGAATTTAACGCGAGCGAAGCCGCGGGCAAAAGCTAGTTAAATATAAACAACATTGTTTGTAAAACTAAACATTAAATCATGTGTTTTTACTTTTCAGGCTTCCAACAACAACGGAGGATTGGATTTGGGAGTAAAGTTTCTTTAAACGGTGAAAATGCATTTCAGAACTGAGTTTTGACTGTTGAACTAGCAGAAACTAGTCAACCAATACTGGAAACGTACACGAAGACAGCCAGGTGGAAAACTCCAGTCGTATTATATATCGTTGTATCCACTCCAGTCATATTATATAATACTGCAAGGGCGCATGAGATTGCATGTGGTAAAACAAAATGGCGATATTAGTTTTGACTATGGAGAACAGCACTCTAAGTAGAATTATATCAAGGAACTTATGTATTTAAAAACTGGAATGATTACAAACAAAATGCAAAGAAATAAACTTTATCTCAAACGTATAGAGTTCGTATTACTTGAATAATTCAAAGGGTGGCAAAACGATCCGAGCCAGAACGCTTCATTTAATTAAAATATTAATTTCATGTGTAATAGTATTCTTTAGTAGCAACTTACAATTTATAATACAACTGTGGAAAATTTTAAACAGTTTTTCTAAGTTACATGTGACACAATGGATTGTGTCACCCTATTTATAAGTTGTATACAGTTATTCTTGTAATTTGTATGGTGTACATAATTAAGATTATTCTATCTATCTATTTATTTAATATACAAATAGTTACACGCTACGCTTATAACTAGTGAGTACATGACCCTGTTAGGGCGCAGCAAAACATCTTAAAACTAATAAAATGATATTGCAGTGAGTAATATTTAAATAATGTGTACAAATGAATTAACGAAAATTAGTCATAATCTTCTTATGAAATATGTACATTTCTCTCCAAAAGTCGTTAAAAGACAGAGTTATCTTAACTTTCGGAGATATCTCCGAAAGTAATTGAAAGACTCTTTATTTATTTTCCTGTAAAAAGCATGCAAGCATGCAAACAAGGCATGCTGTACATGCATGCAGCATGCAGAAAAAAAAGCTACAGTTTGCATGTAAACATACAAGAAAATATGCAACATGCAAGAGACATGATTGTTGTCACGGCTCCGGTGCCGTGGAGCTTCGACAGAGCCACGCAACTACGCGGGCTTAAATTGACCTCTACGGGTAGGGCAGACTAGACTACGTGGAGACGATTCGTTTCTGTAATTAACTTTTGTAGCACAACATATAGCATTTTAAAGACAATATTTTAATGTAAATGTTAAAATATAAACTTATAGAAATATCAATAAGGTTTTATTTCTGATGGGAAATCATCAAATAACTTCTTCCGCTGTGGGCGGAGCATAATGGAGTGTAAGACTTTAACTGACTAAAACCCATCCATGTTTCTTCTTTTGCCCTTTTTATTCCGGGGTCGCAGATTTTTTATCTTTTTCGAACAACCCGCAACCCCGGCAGGAGGCTTAATAAATTTATTCCAAATGAAATTCTGTCAAACAACAATTATATGAAATTTTTTATGACATTTACCTAAAGTGTGTTAATATGCTAAAAAAAATCGGAGCACTGATGACCAATAGAGGGCACCCTTTTTAAAATTATAAAAATAATAAATGTGATTTTTACTTTGACAAATGACGTAGCCTATGGAACCAAAAAATCGAAGCGATGTGTATATTTCATATACCCATGCTGAGCCAGCACAATTTTTTGTTTTTTTTTTTATATGTAAAACGTTGCCCCACACTAGGAATTTCTCCTGTATCGTGGGTGCGTTTACAAACAATTAAACTCACATACACAAACAGCCAGACCCGAAACAACTATCTGCAGGTCATACAAATATTTGTTCCGTGCGGGAATCGAACCCACGACACGCAGCGCAGCAGTCGATCGCTCAGCCACTGCGCCAACCGTGCCGTCACAATGGGCCAGCGTGATAGATTCCCTCTCATATAAGGGAAGCGTGACCTTGCAGTGGATACAGAATAGGATGATTATGTTAGCTGAGCTCTCCCGAGCGATCTTTCTTCTTGCGAACTGGTACAGCCGTTTACGTAGTGGACAGTCAGTTACCGGTCGTAATCACTATAACCAGCAGTAAGTCCGGCGTTGGTTCTGAAAAAGATTGAATAATCAAAAGCCAAAGGGCTCACATGCATCGTTTAAAAAAACGGGTGTACTTTAGTCAAGAATGGTACAATTACATTAACTCGCGCCTTTTCTTCGTGAGTAGGCAAAAAGCTGCGCCTACGCTGCTGTGCTTCTAACAGTATCCTACACAGAACAATGAATACTTACTATTACTAATTACTATATCCTTATCCTTACTAATATTATAAAAGTGAAAGTGAGTTTCTTATTTTATTTATTTGTTTGTTACGTCTTCACGCCTAAATGGCCCGATTTTGATGAATTTTGGTACAGAGATAGTTGACGGACATAGTTACGGAGATAGGATAGAAAATTATTGGAAAAGGGAGGGAAAGCGGGAAGAAAAAGGGAAAGCTATTTTTTTTCGATCATAGCGCGGGTTAAAGTTAACGTTAGCCCAAAGTAACTATGCCACTCGGACGAAGTCGCGGGCGGAAGCTAGTAAGTAATAACTGTTTTGGGTAAAAACTAAAACCAAAATTTAGAGTGACGTCATTTTATTTTTAGCATTTTTAGCAGCAAACCCTTTCATTTGAAACCCATAAATCAAAATGCTAAAAAAATAACTAATCCACCATATTGGATTTAAAATGACGTCACAAAGCAAACCTTGCGTAGGATAAATTTCAGCTTAATCCAAAACCGCAAAGTTGATCTTCTAAGATTTGATTGTTATTTACAAAAAGTACAGTTGTTGCACGTGGTCATAAATCGACTCATATGGATATGAGTAATAGAATTGTTATCTCTTGCTCTCTATCTGGTGACATAGAAAAGAAAATGATGACCTTATGGAAAATTCCATCGAGCATACGACTTATCTCTACTTAATTTTATGAAGATATAATGTTGGTAAGTTTGTAGGTTTGTAAGTTTTGATGATTGAACGAATTCCAAAAATTCTTTCAGTAATAATGTGCCACATTATTTCCGAACCTCATATGCTATATTTCAAACGTCGTCGGAGAGTTTTTGACTGTAACGGAGCTAAAGCCACGGAACAAGTTTGTAAATTAAATAGTAAGAAATAACTACTAATGAACATGAAATGAACAGCGACGTTTTTTTTTTTGTTCTTTGTTAAACGGATATCTATTAAGCATGCATAAACAAATATAATAATTATACAAAAGTTTAAATGAATGTATGAATCTTACTTACTCAATCACGCCAAAACGGCGGATCTGTCTAAAAATTGTCATAGAGATAGATTAGTCTGGAATAACAACACCTAGGATTATTTTTTACTTGTTTTTTCTCACACACCTAAAAATTTTCACGCGAACGATGTCGGGGGCAAAACCTTATCTTACATAAAATCTGTGCATATACAAGTAGTATGACATTACTTGCTATAACGTTAGTGACCTGTCTCTGGCGCACAAGTGACCACGTACCATGAAGCTCTTACTTAAATTTGTTGTTGTATTGACTGTAGTCAGTCCACACTGTACTGGTAGAACCATATCTAAAACTCTATGGGAAAAGACATATAATAAACAACGCGTTCTCTCTGGGCCTACTCAAGAACCTGATGTGCTTCCTAAGAGTAACGAGGGCACAGACAGTATGGCGAACTACGCGGCAACTACGTCTAGGAGCCGTCCAACCCAGACATCTGAACGAGGCATTTTGAGTACATTATCATGCCCAGATAACGAACCCCGAACACAGTCAGGAGAATGTCCGTAAGTGATTTTTAAATAAGCTTACTGAGATGATATTTATTTCTTAAAGTAGCGCTTTTTTTCTCACACAATTTCATCAACAAAAGCCTTTGTGTTATTCTGATGTAGAGTACTAGGGTACAAATTTCAGTAAAAAACAATTGTACCTTTATTATTAGATGTTTTTGTTGCACATTCGGACAATTATGATGCAATCATATTATTTATGTGCGTTTATATTTATATGCAATTATAAGTTGTATATTAAGACCGTGAGATCTTGAGGCGATAGTCCTCACGTGCCTGTACGAGTGGCGCGCGGAGAAACTACACTGCGGGAAATCTCCGAGGCAAACCGCCGCTCATCGGACAAACCTCCGGTGTGATCTCATGGTGGCATGAAGAGAGCGACTGTCACAACCCCTAGTATAGTGGCGATAGCCCGGGCGGGATGAAAAGCCCGGCTCTCACCACTGTGACGTTCGCCCGGAGACAGACCGCCACAGTGAGGACTGTTAAAAAGTAAACAACACCTTTGCCGAACTATTTATGAAATATATTATAATTGCCCGCCCGTGGCAACACTGTATGTCTCCTTTCTCTCTGGTATCTGTCTTGGCTATACTAGTACTTTCATTAAACTGATATTTTATCGATCTTATAATTGTATCATTCCCAGAAGGATACTGTGGAACACCACCGTGTCCTTACTGTGGTGGTCTGTACCGCTTGGGCGAAGCACCGCTGCGCCGAGACTACTCCCCGCCACCGTAGGCGAAGGTCTGTGGACGGTGAGCAATGGGTAGCTCACTGTCCGTCCGTCTAGTGACGACAGGCCGTGTCGATGGCGGGTTCGTGTTCCACGCACCTGCCGGGGTTGCGAGTTGTTCGAAATAGAAGGAACGTTTTTACTAACTAAAACACATCCGCGTCCCTCACCACCCAGAGCGGAGGAATTACTTGATGATATTCCATTCGAAAAAAATATTTGTTTGTGTATGTTTGTCACTTATTCACGCTCAAACGGCTAAACGGATTTGGATGAAATTCGGTATGTTGATAGCCTATAATTTGAATTCACACATACTACTACTTTTTATCTCGGTCTAAATTATAATTATTTTTATTTAGAGAGGGGCAAACTAGTGATCCGGAAATGATAATGACAAAGATGGCGTGTCCAGGTGGCGCACCCCAGTTGATATCAGGAAGATGCCCGTAAGTGTTTAAATTAGCTCAATTTTAATCAATTATGATTAAAATTATGATTAAAAGGCTATGCAGATTACTGCATAGCCTTTTCCTAGCAATGTCGGGGGTGGCTTCCAATCTAACCAGGTGCAACTGAATACTAGTATTTTACATGGAGCGACTGCTCATTTCACCTCTATAAGCCAGTTAGTAGTGACTCTGCTCCGTGGGACCGGTGGTCCGGTGGAACTGCTGCTTTCTCCACCCCGGTCTCCGGTGTTATTCTGATGTAGAGTATATTTCAGCAAAAAAAAAATTGTATTTATATTATTAGGTGTTTTTGATGCACATTCGAACATCTATGATGTTATCATATTATTTAAATGCAACTAGCTTTTGCCCGTGGCTTCGCTCGCGTTTAATTCGGGGTAACACAGTTCCCCTTTCCTGATTTACAAGTACCCGTAGTTTTTGCCCTTTCGCCTTATTTATTGTAATAGCAATGTTAAGTTTGCCGTTTTCTTTCCTCTTTCTCCCTCATATATCAATCTTTTTTTAAAAAAAAAGCCTATGTCTACTCACTTTAGCTTTTATAATACAAAACTAGCTTTTGCCCGCGGCTTCGCTCGCGTTGAATTCGGGCTAACACAGTTCCCCTTGCGCCTTATTGATTTGTAATAGCAACGCTTAGTTTTCCCTTTTCTTCCCTCTTTCTCCCTCACATCCCACTTTTTTTTTTAAAAAAAAATAACCTATGTCCGTCTCCTGGTTCCCAACTATCTCTGTACCAAAATTCATTAAAATCGGTTTAGCCATTAAAGCGTAAAGAGGTAACAAACAAACAAACTCACTTTCGCTTTTATAATATTAGTAAGGATATACATATACTTACATATAAGTAAGGATAGTAAGGATTATAAGTTGCATATTAAGACCGTGAGATCTTTAGGCGATAGTCCTCACGTGCCTGTGCGAGTGACACGCGGAGGACCTACACTGCGGGAAATCTCCGGGGCGAACCGCCGCTCATCGGACAAACCTCCGGTGTGATCTCATGGTGGCATGAAGAGAGCGACTGTCACAACCCCTAGTATAGTGGCGATAACCCGGGCGGGATGAAAAGCCCGGCTCTCACCACTGTGACGTTCGCCCGGAGACAGACCGCCACAGTGAGGACTGTTAAAAAGTAAACAATACCTTTGCCGAACTATTTATGAAATATAATTGCCCGCCCGTGGCAACACTGTATTGTCTCCTTTCTCTCTGGTATCTGTCTTGGCTATACTAGTACTTTCAATAAACTGATATTTCATCGATCTTATAATTGTATCATCCCCAGAAGGATACTGTGGAACACGACCGTGTCCTTACTGTGGTGGTCTGTACTGCTTGGGCGAAGCACCGCTGCGCCGAGACTACTCCCCGCCACCGTAGACGAAGGTCTGTGGACGGTGAGCAATGGGTAGCTCACTGTCCGTCCGTCTAATATTTGTTTGTGTATGTTTGTGACTTATTCACGCTCAAACAGCTAAACGGATTTGGATGAAATTCGGTATGTTGATAGCCTATAATTTGAATTCACACATACTACTACTTTTTATCTCGGTCTAAATTATAATAATTTTTATTTAGAGAGATCAATCCGCAAAAGATACTAGCAATGATGGAGTGTCCAGGTGGCGCACCCCTGTTGATATCAGGAAGATGCCCGTAAGTGTTTAAATTAGCTCAATTTTAATCATAATCTGCATAGCCCTTTCCTAGCAATGTCGGGGATGGCTTCCAATCTATCATCATCATCAAACCAGGTGCTACTGAATACCAGTATTTTACATGGAGCGACCGCCCATCTGACCTCTATAAGCTAGTTAGTAGTGAGTCCGCTCCGTGGGACAGGTGGTCCGGTGGAACTGCTGCTTTCTCCACTCCGGTCCCGAGCACGGGATTCTGGGATCTATTCCTGGGGGTAATTGACCACCGTGTCCGAACACGGTTAAGAGATTGGTACAAAGACAGAGATTCGGCGACAGTCGTTATACGTAGTTAACGTATAACGACTGTCGAAGATCAACAAATGACAGCCGAGCGAGCTTTTCCGAGATACGGAGGAATCTCGGTATGTAGTGTGTAGTGTGTAACCTTAAGATGCACCTGAGCGGCTAATATTAATTACTACGACTTCCTCTTGTCGGTTCAATTTTGATCAAGGTCTTAATACTGTATATAAGACTACCCCATCGGTATAGTAGTACTGAGAATAGGGTCCCGGGGTCGAACCCAGGCCCAACAAAATGTCAAAAACGGGGCAGATCGCTAATTGATTTATTTATTTTCAGGCCTCCTGTATCATCAAATCCTATCGATTATCGCTGGTTGGATAATTGAACCCTGACTAGCGTTGATGAAGACATGTAAAATGATTGTATCTTTCAAACGCCCTTGTATTTTTTAACAAAATAGAGAAACGTGCCTTGCGAATCTTTCGTAAGTTTTACATGTATATTTTACGGTGTGTTTTAACAATAATAATTTAATATAATAAGTTAGTCAATTTGAAGAGGTGCGTTATTTTAGTGTTGTATCAACATCACCTGCCATTTTAAACAGTTTATTTTAATAATCCGTACGATTACACTGTACTATCACGTATAACTTTACTAATGCTTAATTAGTAGGTACATACAATTTGTAACTTGTAAATACTTCAACCACTGTAGGCTAGTTTTGAATGATACATCACGTACAAATTTTGTTTTCTATTTGTATGTTACCTCTTTGAATATTGTTTATATGTACTTTTTTTTAATTTGTTTACGTATATCCAGCTCTGTTACAGTTAACGTTTGCCAACAGTTTATTTTTACATGTCATATAGTCATCTGTGGAAAATGTTGTGGGTAGTATATTTGTTATGTTTAATGTTAAGGACAACACTATATAATGAATTCACACTTAATCACTTAATGTACAACTGTTTATTGCCCCAAATACTGATAATAAATAAATATGTACATTCATATTTCATGAAACGTATGAAGCTTACGTCGGAGCTTGACAGTGACATTTAATTGAAGACTATTTGTTTTTTTTTTAAGAAATTACTGTTTTGTGGTATCTCCCGTCCACAAAAAAGCCATTAATGAAGAGTTGAAGTTGAAGAAATTACTCCTTTATTAACGTGGTTATTTTTTGTAACCCGAGATATTGATTCGAATTGTTCAATTAATATTAGGTCCTTACATATGAAATTGGCGTTTTTCGTACTGGCCACTTTAATCACGAATTTCTCCTCTTTGGTAAGGAATTCCAAATTCAAATTTGTACAGCTATTTACTCATGTATTTGTGCTTCGATGACCGTCATTCATTTGTTTTTTTTCTTCTGTTTTTTCTGTTTGCGTCACTCATTTTACAAAATGGAAAATTTAAAATATCGCATTATTTACGAGTACGAGTTCCGCCGTGGCACTAGTGCTGCGGAAACGACTCGAAGGGTGAATGATGTGTATGGCGGTCATGTTGCAAAAGAAAACACAGTTCGTTTTTGGTTCCAACGTTTTCGTTCTGGAAATTTCGACCTGCAGAACAAGCCCCGTGGACGGCCTGAGACCCAAGTTGATAATGGAGAATTGAAGGCTATTGTGGAAGCGGACCCATCGCAAACCACGTCCGAGTTAGCTGCAGGCTTCGATGTTAGTGATAAAACTGTTTTAATTCACTTGAAGCAAATTGGGAAGATTAAAAAGCTTGAAAGGTGGGTACCTCACGAATTGACTGAAGCAAACCGGCAAACGCGCGTCGACTGCTGCGTTACATTACTGAACCGGCACAACAATGAACGTATTTTAAACCGAATCATTACCTGTGATGAAAAATGGATTCTTTACGATAATCGGAAGCGCTCAGCGCAATGGTTGGATCCTGGCCAGCCAGCCAAATCCTGCCCCAAGCGAAAATTAACCCCAAAAAAGTTACTTGTAAGCGTTTGGTGGACTAGTGCCGGTATTGTTCATTACAGTTTTCTCAAATCTGGCCAGACTATTACAGCTGATGTCTATTGTCAGCAATTACAAACCATGATGGAAAAGCTAGCGGCTAAACAACCAAGGCTGGTCAATCGCTCCACGCCACTGCTGCTTCACGACAACGCCAGACCACACACTGCGCAACAGACGGCTACCAAATTAGAAGAGCTTGAATTGGAATGTCTTAGACATCCTCCGTACTCCCCGGACCTTGCTCCAACAGATTACCATTTTTTTCGCAATTTGGATAACTTTTTGCAAGGGAAAAAATTCAACTCCGATGGGGCAGTCCAAATCGCCTTCAAAGATTTTATTGATTCCCGTCCGACTGGTTTTTTTAGTAAAGGGATCAATGAACTACCTATAAGATGGCAAAAGTGCATTGAAAACAATGGTTCATACTTTGATTAATTAAATATATTATATTAAAAAATATTCGACTTTTTGTTCCTTCCATACAAAACGCCAATTTCATATGTAAGGACCTAATATTATTAATAAGCAAAATCTTTTTTCTTTCATTGTTAAATATGAAAAATCCAAAGGATAAAAATACATTATATATTCGTATTTTTCAGAGGACCGCGAAATTAGTTTTTTTACCAAAATTACGGGTCGTGAAAACCAAATGTTAATCCAAACGCTAACCAAAATCAAATAATTGTAATGTCAATCTAAATAAAAATGTGATAAAAAATCTTGTCGCGAGATTTGCTACTGTAAATAAACAAGTAAATTAAACAATTTGATGTGATTCATTTGAACCATTAAAAGGAGATTGCCCGTTTTGTAAAGGAAGTTCGGTCTCAGTGGAAAATGCTTGTGCCCAGAAGTATTTTATTTTACCTAATAGTAAAAACATGGCATTTTCATAATCTGAAACCTTTTTTCATTTATTCACCCTGGTTCAGGAGATATCATTAATTTTCTGTTTTAAAAATCTAGGTTATAATTACAAATTGACATAGACTAGGTATACATCACTATCACTATATGCAGATTTCCATACTATAAGCATGTTTATGCACAAAGTAATGAAGACATAATTACGTATCGTAAATAATAACCACGTAAATACGGGATTCAAAACTCAACGTAGGTATCTAAACAAAGCAATCACGAACGAAACGAATCTCGGAACTAAGTGTTGTGACATGCGCAAGTAAATGTTGCCAGATCATCATCATCTGCCTAGCCTTTTCCCAACTATGTTGGGGTCGGCTTCCAGTCTAACCGGATGCAGCTAAATATCAGTATTTTACATGGAGCGACTGCCTATCAATTATTTTTAATCCATTATTAAATCGATTTCAGTTTTTTTTATCGATTAAAACTCTTGTCTTGTTGTTGTCGTTTCCAAAATACGTAAGGCTTTTATGTTTGTGTAAAATTGTGTAAATCGCTTTTATGAACATCTAATCAACAATATAGACTTATTATGAAAATAAGCAACCTATTGTTGTCATATTCAATCGCTATGACTCGCGTAGACTAAAAGCAGTAGCATATCCACTAGTTTCCATCATTAAATATTTTACATAATTAAACTCATACTTGGCCTACACCTGTCTTCGTGCATTCCAGATATAATACGCTACAATAATAAGTACCTATGAAAAAAACAGGGTTTACACCATTCTAACTCATCGTCGAGAAAACATAATGCCAAATCAGTAGCTTTGAAGTTGTCAAATATTGAGACTTATATTTAAATGTTGAGACGTAAACTAGCTTTAATAATTATTGTCAAAAATATTTTTTTATTTATCGTTTTGTTTTGATATCGATTACGCCATTGATTACTATAAGTACGTCATTTTCGATAGTTATTTGTTTTCTGGCAACTTTTTTTTGTACACCTATCAAACGGATGTCGATGTAATGTTTAACTATTAATAATAATTAACTTTATTCCCAGGGTGAAAGAAATTGTATAAAAAATAATTTGCGCACAAAAAAATAAATATCATTTTTTGGTTATTGTTCCAATCAGGCACACGATTGCACAAAAGGGACCTGCCCCGTGGCAATGTCCTTTCAAACTAAGAAAATACGAGTACTTAAATCTAGCGACAAGCTTTTATATCATATACATTATGTAGTGACTTTATAAGTAGTTTTTTTTCGTTTTAGCGCATTTAAATAAAAGCTTGTTCTTTAAAGAAAGTTTTTTATTTACTTTTAATTTATTTAACACAAAGGAACTTTGCAAACAAAGGTCAATTAATGTTTGTTACATAATGCCTGCTAAGTGTAACCCTGTAATAAGCGATCTTTAACCCGCCATCCACTGGTGACGTCCGTTTGACTTACATGATTAGTGACGCCGGTCTCACGCACCAGGATTTTCAACTATTTTTTTTTCACAAATTAACTATTAACTGTACTCGTAGTTGACTTAGTGCTAAAAGTAGGTATTCTTTTGACAATAAAACACAGGTAATCACACCTCGTTTATTACAAAAATATTCATTGGTACTTGGAACACTTAAAAATATCAAGTTTTAACATAACTTTACTAAAATACAAAAACATAAACAATCTTATAGTATTATGTGTCAGCTTAAGCCAGTCTTATGACATTTAATGAATGACATTTTTTATTTAGAACTATTATAAAATTTAATAAAAATGTTATTTTTTTAATAAAAAACTGAAAAAAAATATTCGGTGACGCCGGTCTCACGGACCGGGTTAGTGTGAAAACTCGGGACGTGTGCCCGCTACAACGTCGCGGGGTGAACAGACGGCAGAGGGCGTGCAATAAAGCAGCTAAAGTACGGCCAACGAGAAGCGATACCAAATGTAAACAAAACCCATGCTAAAACCCCATCTAAAATGGCCGCCCGAATGTTGGCGAACCCGTCTTAACGTTGTCATGTTTTTGCCGGGAGAACGAGACATTACGACAAAGGCACAAGATGGAAAGAGATAAATAGGTATTAGATTGTCAACGCCACAGTTGTTCTTTAGGTTAATGACCTTTCGTATCGCTTCTCGTTGGCCGTACTTTACTCAAGATCACGACAAAATTTAATGGCAGGTGTATATATATTATCTATAAACTATTATCGTTTTACTAACCACCTGGTCTTACAGACATATACGTCACCAGTGGCGGGTTAAGTAAAGATAAGTATGTCAACACAATTTGCAATTAAGAGAAAACTGTTTGATCTCCTTATCTTACACCGTACCTAATCTAAACAGATGCTTATTCACACAGTCCATCTATCGTTTCCTTGGATTTTTATTACCATATGGGACTATCGTGTAGTGATGGCCCAGAGGTTAAGAGAATTGCATCTCTCTCATGCATAAAGCTGTGAGTTCAAATCTGGGCAAGAACCAATATGCCTTTTTTAAATTCATATTAACCAAAAAAAAGCCATACATACTAAACTTGTCAAAATAATGGTTGATTTTGACAAGTTTAGTATGTAGTAGATTACGAAAATTATCAAAATCAACCATAATGCGATCAGTGATCGACCATTCTGACACTGTTGGAATAGCAGACTAAGGCCCCAGGTCTCAAATATAACTGTACCAAAATTCATCAAAATCGGTTAAGCCATTAAGGCGTTAAGACGTAACAAATAAACAAACAAAGTCACTTTCGCTTTTATAATATTGGTAAGGATGTCGTGAGGAAAATTTTGAGTATAAATGTGAATGGGTATAATCGGCCCAATAAGAGCCCATTCACGACTTCGGTCTTAGCGGCGAGCGGCGCGGCGGGCGGCGCGGCGCCGCGGCGGCGGCAAGCGGTGCGTTTAAGGCCTCTGCCTCGAATCTCGCGGGCAGCGGGGCGGCGGCGGCGGCGGCGCGGGAGCGGCAGGATCTTACGCGTATAATCAAATGGACCGGCCCTCGAATACAGCGGTGCAGGAGCGGCGCGGGGGCGGGCAACGAGCGGTGCACTCCAGTCAAGCGGTGACCGCCCGCGTTGCGCGTCTGCATTGTAGGTATAGTCTTGTACATTTTTTTTGTGACGTATCAAAATGTCTTCGGACGTGCAAGAGCTAATTATTTCGGCAATCTTTGAGAGGACACCCATATGGAACAGCAAAGATGTGAACCATAAAAATAGAAGAATAATTAACCAATTATGGGAAGAAATAAAAAACGAACTGAATGTTAAAGTTAAAGTCTGTTCTTCATAATTTCGATAAAACTCGCCATTTATTTTCCTTGCCCTATAGTAGGGATCCACTTCTTCTTTTGCCCACAATAAATCGAGCGTTAGGAATAAATTTGAATCAAAAAGATGTCGCCGTTTTTCAGACATTTCGTTCGCGAATAAAAACAAATATCTCGACAACACAACCACGAACACAACACTACACCGCTATAGTGCCGCGCGATCTGCCCGCTAGTTTGGAGAACAGGTATGCGTTGCCCGCCCCGCTGCCGCGCCGCCGCCGCCGCCGCCCCGCTGCCCGCAAAATTCGAGGCAGAGGCCTTACACGCCACGTACTCTCAGTGGCGACGAGCGGCAGCGGCCGAGGTGGACGGATTTAGGTAGTCAGCACGTGCTCAAAATAATGGCGATATCAAAATTATCCCTTCTGTGTTTAGAAAGCAGTATATTTTTAAAACAAGATATTCTTAATATGAGAAAGGGAGTGCACGAACTTAATAAAGATCGATATTTAAATTCGAATTTCGTGACCTATACGAAGATAACAGGAAATATGTTGTTGTGTGTTGGGGATGTCTGACATCCATATAGGGGGTCGATTTAAAATTTCTGTTATAAACGCCTCGGTATCCATTACCGACACAAAATCGTCTAAAATATTTTTTTTATAAGTTCGCTGCCGAGTCCGTCCCGCCTACACCGCTGTCCGCGCCGCTCTGTTTCGTGGCGTCGCACTCATTCGCTTGTACTTTTGATCCCGCCGCTCCCCGCACCGCGCGCCGCTACGGCGATTCGCTCGGACAAATCCGCGCGCGTTTTCGCTATGAGCGGCGACTCGTGGCGTGCTTCAAACATTTTCATACTTTTGTTCTCACCGCTCGCCGCCGCCGCTTTCGCCGCCGCTCATCGCGGCAAGGTCGTGAACGGGACGTAAAAGTACGAGGTTTGTAAGTCTAAATACGAGATTTTTGGAAGCATAATGTACCATGGATTTCTTTTTTACTGTTGGCAACCCTGCTATAAGTAGTGCATCTGTTTAGATTAGGTACTGTGTAAAATAAGGAAATCAAACAGTTTTCTCTTAATTGTAAATTATGTTGACATACTACTTCTGCTGAATAATCGCAAACCCCTCTTGATCAAGCGTGGTGATCACACCCCGCTTGATCAAGACGGCTTAGCGATTTCGAACTTATATTAGTTGTGTCCAGGTTTCCTCAAGATGTTTTCCTTCCAGGTTTCCGATTTTTTTTTGGTTGATATGAATTTAAAAAAGTCATATTGGTTCTTACCCAGATTTGAACTCACAGCTTTATGCATGAGAGAGATGCAATTCTCTTAACCTCTGGGCCATCACTACACGATAGTTCCATATGGTAATAAAATCCAAGGAAACGATGGATGGACTGTGTGAAGGATGATAAATGGTATATATCATCATATATCGTGATAGAGGAGTAGAAGAAGAGGACATGCTGCGCCGATCTTGGTAAATGAGGATGGGACAATGATGACGAGTTACTATAATAAAATTACTTAAATCTTGACAAAAACAATAGTTTTAAATACTTTCATTTCCTTTTATTACCATTATCCTTGGCAGACAACTCTCAAAAATTTTATTTAATAATTTATGTACACACAAGAGAAAACACAGGAAAACATCATAAAAAAACAAAGAGTACAAAGGCACAGCTTATTTCTAAAGAAATTTCTACCAGCAGGCCTGCGAGAGGAAATATGAAGAAAGAAACGTAGACAGTAGTGTGTGAGAACAGAAGAGAATAGTAACTAAAATAAGAATGTCTTAACCTAAATATAAATACACATATACTTAAGCATAATAAATAATATTTAACTGTCTACATACATAACACAAAAATATATAAATAGATATGTAAATACAAATTATAAATATTCACAATTGAGAGGAAAGGTAATGCTCTTATAATCTAATTTTAAAAATTGAAATGCTTTTCAAGTCTCTTATGCTAGGCGGAAGTGAGTTCCACAATCTTACGGCATGGATGGAGAAGGAATAGGAATAGTAACTAGTTTTATGAGGAAGGGATTTAAGAAGGGATCTGAGGTGCGGTCTACATGGGGTGTCCCGAGGGCGAGCGTAAGTAAAACGCTCACGCAGGTAGGAAGGATATCTTACATATCTTACACAACCCGTCCTGGGTTATGTAAGATATTAAAAAGGAGACAAAGTATCCGGGTATTCCTGCGAAGGCGGATAGGGAGCCACTTGAGTTCTTTGCGAAGGTGAGAAACATGGTCATACTTTCGAAGACCAAAAACAAAGCGAATACCTAAGTTTTGCAAGCGCTCAAGCTTGTTTAATAGCTCCTCAGTAGCATCCAGGTAACAGGCATCGGCATAATCTACAACATTATTTTTAGTATATGCGAAACCTGAATATAGTTTGTTCAGAATAAGTAACTGAATCGATTCCAATCATTTTTACACCATGTTATATTTTTTCCCAAAAATATTTAAAAAAGTTTAAATTAAGGACACCATGCAACACTAAGTACCTATTCGCAAGCGCTACCCTACACTTGACCATTACGACAGTCCAAAGCCTGCCAGACAGTATGATGGAAAATGTATCACCAGTTAATTACCTACAATACAATACAAACTGAGACATTATTACTATCAATGAAAGCAAGGCGCGCGGCGCGGGGACGCCGTGCGCCGTTGGTGACAGTGTATTTGTACGGATATCCAGGTAATTTAACAAGCTTATTTATAACTTTGTGGTTTTTCATGATACAGTTCTATAATTTTGTACAAAGATTCTTTATGTAAAAATACTGGACAGGTGTTTCGGCTTTCGCATAAACTAAAAATAATGTTGTATAATCGGCTGAATAAGAGTTTGCGCTAAAGTAATTTTAGTTTTCAAAGGCAGGAGACTGAAGGCATTTCAGCGAATGGAAGGAGAAATGTACCTTACGGCTGACCTCGTTGACTTGAGCCCGCCATGAGAGATTCGATTCAATAAGTATACCCAGATCTTTGGCTGTATCAGTATAGTCAATGCGAACACCATCGAGGTATAACGGCAACAGTGATGTAACAACAGCCGCATTGCGAATGAATCTGCTGCCTATGATCATGGCTTGAGATTTATCTTTGTTGTATCTTCACTTTTTATTTGCTCCTCCCACACACATCGGACCTGAAAAATGTAATTATTGAATGAGGGTAAGGTAAGGTCGTCGTTACTCAATTTTTGTGACGCTATGTATCCAGTAATAATTATAATCGCTATATGTCGCGGGTTCGATTCCCGCACGGAACAAATATTTGTATGACTTGCTGATAGTTGTTTCTGGCTCTGGTCAGGTCTGGCACCCACGATACAGTAGAAATTCCTAGTGGGGCAACGTTTTTAAATATATATATATATATAAATATTATATCTTCTTATATATAAAACTAGCTTTTGCCCGCGGCTTCGCTCGCGTTAAATTCGGGGTAACACAGTTCCCCTTGCGCCTTATTGATTTGTAATAGCAACGCTAAGTTTTCCCTTTTCTTCCCTCTTTCTCCCTCACATCCCACTTTTTTTTTTTAAATAGCCTATGTCCGTCTCCTGGTTCCCAACTATCTCTGTACCAAAATTCATCAAAATCGGTTTAGCCATTAAAGCGTGAAGAGGTAACAAACAAACAAACTCACTTTCGCTTTTATAATATTAGTAAGGAAGTAAGGATTCTCGTATAGTATAGTTCTAGTTGCCATACACCTCCGAAACGACTGTTTTTTATGAAATTTTATATGTATATCCGGTAGGTCTGAGAATATATATATAGTTCGTAATCTCTCTCCAGAGGAGAACCCGAGCAGTGAGCACAGTTAGTAGAATATAATACGAGTATATATTTTAAAAATATCTTGACATGACATCATCATGAAACTGATTTTACACAAAGACCTCGTGGCTAAATAAAACAGCCACTCGAGCAGGAACTTGGTATGTAACGGGTGGTCCATCCACGGTGGATGGACCACCCGTTACATACCAAGTTTTCTCTGTACCTCGGAAAGCACGTTAAGCCGTTGGTCCTGGCTGTCAATTGTAGATCTTTGAATGTCGTTACAGATAGTCAGTGACCCGAAAGTGACGATACCCCTTGGTAAGACTGGTTAGTCTTACCAAGGGGTATCGTATTAAACAGTACAACTGGGTCTGAAGTTCAAATAGGCAGTCCTTCCATACTAAATGCTGGTATTCAGCTACTTCCGGTTAGACTGGAAATCGTTCCCAACAAGTTTGGGAAAAGGTTAAGCAGATGATGATGACTGATTTAACAGTTACTATTGCATTCATAATAGAACTAAAATGGTTATTATAAAAGCGAAAGTGAGTTTGTTTGTTACATCTTCACGCCTAAATGGCTAAACCGATTTCGATGACATTTGGTAAAGAATTTCATTTAATTTTAGGCTAAAAAAGTGAGATATGAGGGAGAAAGAAGGAAGAAAAGGGAAAACTTAGCTTTGATATTACAATAAATAAGGCGCAAGGGCAAAAACTACAGGTAGCAGGTACCTGCAAATCAGGAAAGGGGAACTGTGTTACCCCGAATTTAACGCGAGCGAAGCCAGCCAGCCAGCTAGCAAAAGCTAGTACCTACAAAATAAATTAAACCCTATTTGTTTCACTAAATGTTATATATAGTTTGCTTACTAAATTAATTAGACTTTGAGTAGATTGAAAAGTTATTAAGAGTTTCCTATTAACTAACCTGTAACAATGGCATTTTCCATCTGAACCCCACTTGTGGCCCCAAGGACACTCGGCTGGTTTAAACGGAACGATAGGCGCAGGCGCAGGCGCAGGCGCAGTTAGAGCAGTACAAAATAATGCTAACACTACAAGTAATATGTACCAGAGATTCATCTTATGTGTTCACTTGTACGTCTACAGCCGAATAAAACTGTTCAAAATTGAAATTGTAACATACTATACGCTACGTTCGGTTTTCTTTATCAGCATTAGCACCCGCACATAAAGGTCACTTTGCATTACCGCTTAAATATGATTCATTCAAATTAGTGATCATTCTAAAATCAATCGTATTGACAGAACCCATTAAATTTATTTTAGGTAAGGTGGATAGATTAGTTGAAGTGGAAATAACATCGATTGGATACAAGAGTTGTCTCTCTCTATAAGTTATGTTTTTGAATTATTCTGATAAAAGGTTAAAGATCAGACCACTGCTTTATCAATATCATGATTTTAAGAACAGTTTCAAATCATACATGTTTATATTTATATCTCCATTATCGTGGCTACATAAAATAGACTTATAAGTATTCTAATGTTAATTCTCTACATCGATCAGCTTCCAGGTCAGGTTGTCTCGCGACATAGGCCTCCTCTATTTCCCTCCACTTATGCCTGTCTAACGCAGTTCTTCACCAACCTTTTGGCAAAAAGGTTGGCCAAAAGCCACCTTTCCCATCATGAAAGGTGGGATCATCCTCCCACCTTTTTACCTGTCGGAAAGCACTACAAAACTATTATTAAATTAAACTCCAGTTAAGTACGCAAAAAATATTCCTAAAAAGTATTGCGTGGATAAAGCTATATATATTCGGAAAATATTTCTAAAAATATACTTGACGAAGGATCACGATAGCAATCTCTGCTGTTACTGAGTATTCATAATAATCATTGAGTGTACCACCATGAATGTGAATGTTCCAAATTAATGTTGATACTCCTTGCAATAGCTTTGATAACAGTAAGCCTGATACTCTCCTTTACTTTGGGACCTCAAGAAATCAAGACCTAAAACCCCGAGCAGGAACTAAACGCAAATGATCAAAATTCTTCAACAGCGAATAACACCACTGGTTCTACCAACCTTACAAGTACAACAATTGTGAAGCCAAGTCCTGGTATTATTCTTTATATAACAAACACACCTGTAGAAACAAAGGAAACGCGACAAAACACAACTATTGCTAATGAAAAATCGGATACAGCAGATGTAAAGATAACCATCGGCAACGACGCGCTGGTTGAGTCCAGAGCCTGGAGCATCGCCGACGCGTTGCCAGCCTTTCGGTTTTCTATCGGTTACATTTCGGAGAGTGTGCGATGGAATTGCACAGCCTAATTCCACCAAGCCCGTTCCATTATCGGACTACAAGACGTACGGCGATGCGCCTCCGTTACATGGTAGACATCCCACCCACACGCACTAAACGGTTTGGGAATACTTTCATTGTGCGTACTGCTAAGGAGTGGAATACCCTGCCGGAGTCTGTATTTCCTGATAGCTATAACCTGGGGGTCTTCAAGTCAAGAGTGAATAGGTTATTTCTAGGTAAGCGTGCTTCATCGTCGACCACATCATCACTTACCATCAGGTGAGATAGTGGTCAAACGCGAGCCTATCACTAATAAAAAAAAACCCTCCATGGTGGTGAAGGTATTACAACTCAAAAATCTATCCATTACAGTGAATAAAGACCTCGGCAGAATTATTTAAAAAAAACTATTATTTAACGCTAAGAAAAGGAAAAGAAATAATCCACAGAAACCGAACTAATGCCGCATCTTTAAAAGGACATGGGACGCCAAGTATCATACTACAAGAAAAATAACTGCGGCGTTTGTAGAAGAAACAATGATGCAATGAGGCACAATAATACGTGTGATTATTTTTCCGACCCAAATATCGACCAATAGAATTGCACCATTCGACGTCACGTGGTACAACCTACATGGTATTATACTGAAAATTTTTTGAAAATTTTCTCTGGTCGTTGTTATGCATAAAAAACAAAACATCCAGTCAAATTAACCACACGTCAAACTGACAGGTTGAATTCAATTGTGAAAATTGGAGATTTTGCATGAAAATGAGTCGATTTGGAGTTTGTGCAATTCTATTGGCCGACATTTGGGACGGAAAAATAATCACTTATAATACCACAAGAGCTTCAAAATTATCGGGTATTTTCCGATAGGTTCGTTGCAAACAAATGAAGGAGTCAAGTTTATCTTTTCAGGTTAAAAAATCACGAGCGCGAAGCGCGAGTGATTTTTCCTGAAAAACTTGACGATTTTATTTGTTTGCAGGGAACCTATCGGGAAATGCCAGATAATTTTGAAGCTCGTGTGGTATTCGGGGGATTATTTTTCCGTCCCAAATGTCGGCCAATAGAATTGCACCATGTTTTGTTTTTTATGCATAGCAAAGACCAGAGAAAATTTTCAAAAAATTATCAGTATAATACCATGTAGGTTGTACCACGTGACGTCGAATGGTGCAATTCTATTGGTCGATATTTGGGTCGGAAAAATAATCCTCCGAATACCACACGAGCTTCAAAATTATCTGGCATTTCCCGATAGGTTCCCTGCAAACAAATAAAATCGTCAAGTTTTTCAGGAAAAATCACTCGCGCTTCGCGCTCGTGATTTTTTAACCTGGAAAGAAAAACTTGACTCCTTCATTTGTTTGCAACGAACCTATCGGAAAATACCCGATAATTTTGAAGCTCTTGTGGTATTATATGTGAAAAACTAACAGGTAAAGTGGACGACCTCCATTTTATCCGAAAATTTATAGATTTTTTGGTAAACCTGACAATGAGAATAAAAAAAGCAACAAAATTGTGAAAACAGATCTACTGAAACTACACATTAAATCAAGAATAATAGTCTCTTCTTCTTGGTCCAATAAACACGAAGAAAAATTAAAGTTAATTAAATAATATGGCTGGCTTTTATAAAAACACTAGCTTTTGCCCGCGTTTTTTCGCTCGCGTTAAATTCGGGGTAACACAGTTTCCTTTTCCTGATTTGCGGATATTTTTCGTTGGTAACAAAGAGTGTGTACCGATTTTTAGCTTCCTACCTTGAAAACTGCGTAGTCCCACATAAAAACTCATTCCCTCTTTTATGGGGTTGGCAGATTTCCTATAAAAAATGAAGCACGATGTTTTTCTTAGTGACAAATAGTCCGCATACCAATTTTTAGCTTCCTATCTTGAAAATTGCGGAATGCTCCATACAAACTTCCACCCCTAATTTTAGGGAAGTGTGGGGTTAGAAACAGACAAACAGTAGCCTATGTCCGTGTCCAGGGTCTCAACTATCTCTGTACCAAAATTCGTCAAAATCGGTTTTGCTATTTAGGGGTGAAGACGTAACAAAGAAACTCACTTTCGCGTTTATGATATTATAAATTAATAATTAATATTTGTTTTCTGTTTTACACCTACCACTGTTTGTCTCTGTATCACCCAAAGGTTGACTGGTAGAAAATGCCTATGGCATTAAGTCCGCCTCTGTACTTTGTGCTTGAAGTGTTAAAATAAATAAGTAAAATACGCGCCTCAGACGTGGAGTTGCGGACACCAGCCCGTTATACAATACAAGTAAGGATTATTCGACAGTAAATCACTTTTCATTGTAGATTCTGTATAAATCAGAGAGGATTTTTGAGACGGGGCAGTAAATTTGAGTCAGGTATCATAACAGAAAAACGTTACCTATTGATCTCTCCATTTTGAATGATTGTAAATCTGCTCCTATTAACCCGTCCCAAAATTTCAATACGAATACCACGTAGACATGTTATTCGTTTGTGCATAGATGTCTATTCCACCCTGTATAGATTGATTCCCCAAAGTAAAATTTCAAAAGTCACTTGTTCCACAACTTGTTGGAACAATTTTTTTAAAACAAATCCTATGGCAAAAATATATGTGGGGTTCGGCATAATGTATTTTTAATACGTGGTATTAATTTGTGTTTCGATGAGTAGGTATAAAGTATCTGTAAGTTATTACCTGTGTATTTTCTGATTAAATATATTGTATACTTAGATTCTAAAACTGTTTTATGTGATTTCTCTGATATAACCTTGCTTTGCCAGTCCTGCTATTAAATGGTAATGCTTGACGGAAACTACATTTTTATAGTTTTATGGAAATCAGTCGTACCTTTTTGCTTAAGTATTTATAACATACCCTTACCTGGCTCCAGAGCCGACTGCTGAGCGGGAAGTCCTGCGTTCTATTACCAGTTCGGAAATTTCTCAGTAGCAGTCTGGAGTTTATCACTTACGTATTATTTCGCTAAACCATCGATACTGAGCCTGAACTCTCTGCGGTGAACTCGAATTAGCGTACCTACTATCGTCCTATTGGCCTATTATTTATGATCTAAAAATGATCATGTGTCAAGCCTTTTCCAAACTATGTTGGGATCGGCTGGCAGACAAACCGGATGCATATTTTACATAGAGCGACTGCCTATCTGACCTCCACAACCCACTTAGTACTGGGTAATACGATACCCCTTTGTATGACTGGTTGTCAGACGTTCGGGACACTGACTATTTGTAACATTGGTTGTCAAAGATTTACAAGGACAGCCGGGACCAACAGCTAAGCGTACTTTCCGAGGCACGGATCAACTTTGGTGTGTAATGGGTGGTCAACCATCCACTGACTAACCTAGGCAACCGCAGCTTAAGCTGAAGACCAACCCGTGCGGCTGTTATTATTTAGCCGCGAGCTCTTTACACGGTGTATAGGACATAGAGGCTAATACGGGTACCTACTATGAAATCAAGACATGACGTTAAAAATAATCTTAAACTTTGTAAACCTCATTTTATTTTACATTTAAATAAACCCAACAGGCTAGTATTAAAATTAGTTTTTATCATTTGGTTACGTTTTGTTATTCAAAGAATTATTTACTTCGTAATCATTTTCAGAGACACTTTTTTTTAATAAAATTATCAAAAACAGAAAATCGCATCAGTCAAAAATTATCAAAATGATTAAATTAATTACAATACGTTTGTGTCTAAAGATAAATGAAATACCTATCCTGCGTAGGGAATATCATTTTCAATCATGTTAACAAATAGATGTTTTTCTAAAAATAACTGTAATACCTACTTTAAAAGTTTAGTTTACGGCTTTTGTAGTAATTCCGAAATCAATTTACATATTCAATGTATTTAGATTAAAAACAATCATAGCAGCAGCAATAGAAATAAACTACAAATAATGATAATGTTATTCAAGAATCACAGTCGATTTTTGGTTTTAAAATATGTTTGTACTTAATATTCGAAACCTACCAAATAAATAATCTTCTATGTGAACAGTATAATTCTATTGTTATGTTTTTTTACATACCGATATTTAATTAAAAATAATAATAATGAAGAAAACAAAGAAAAACTGTTTATAAGACTTGCAGAAGCCAAACCAATAAAAAAATAAAAAAACAGCAAAAACTAAATAAAATATTAATTAGGACAATTAACTAAATAATCCAAAAGGCGTACGGTATATGGTATCTTATGGTATCTCAGCATGGTGCTGAAGCATGGCAACCATGTGATAGCGCTGATATTCTGATAGGAATCAAGCAAGTGAAGCCACGGTTAGATTCGACAAAATACATTATAATAATAAATAAATTGTGGAATGAATAAACAAATATGATAAAAAGAAGCGAAATCTACACCTATCGCAACATCCAATATTTAATACCTGTATTATATATCTATGGTAACACCAGTGTTTGTCTATGCCATAAGTGTCGATGACAACACTGACAATATAAGTGACGCGGGCTCAGATATTCGATATCTTAATATTATGTAAAAAAAAAACATTAAATAATATTTGTGTACATATAAACTGAGCAAATTGTTAATATACCCTTAAGGAAAACGATAGGCACTTGTTCCCTGAAATTACAAGAATATTCTACTACGAAGTAACAGAGATATGAGTCATAATTATTAAAAAAAAATATTCTTAATATCATTAGTTTACTTTAAATATCTCCACGATCCCTGTAGTATTCAGTGCAACCACCAGCACAAAGTTCCGAGTACGTTACATGGAGTCTTAGCGTAATACAACCAAAAAAAGTGAATATATGTACAGAATGCCGAAAAAAACCGTTGAATTTCTTATTAGATAGATAAATAGAATATTCTTTATTATGTATACACCACAAAAATTACAACAAAGGAACACTAGAGCGGGAGACAGCTGGGTTAAAAAAATATATATTATAAAATAATTAAAAAAAATAAAAAGTATAAAATAAATAAATATTGTATTTGTGACATTTCTTGTACTGCGTTTACACTACCTATAAATACTATTATACAAATTGGTCAAATACTTACAAACTATAACAGTTTTACTGTCTGGAAAGCAACAGTTTAACAAATTCACACTACGACAACTTACCAAGATAGATATAGTCATTTAATACAACTGCTAAATAATGCCAGTTGATATTTAAACATAATACGGGCAATTGAGGATTGTAGTAAATTTGATAAACAATTAATTCCCTGATTTCACATTTATGGCATTGAGACAAGGAATGTACTCTAAAAACAATGAATATTACTAGTACAAAATATTGTCAAAGTCAAAAAATAAATTATTTTGATCAAAATGTCAAATAGCCAGATACTAAGTCGATTAAAACTAACTCACACTTAATCACGTTCGAATAAGCGTGCGTTCACCTTAAAGATTGTCGTACAAATTTTCAAATCAAAATATATATTAAAAACTATTACTTTAACATTCGGCTTTAGTTAATCGATAATTATATTATAAATATCTGTGGAAGCTTGTTATTCGCAACGTTATAATTTAGTTTTTATTCTGTAATAAGCGTTCTTAAAAGTAATAACATAACAATTGAAAAAAATATTTCAACACACACACGCGTTATGTTTACCCTTCGGGTATTATAGTCGTGACGTATGTATTAACGTGTTATGAACCGTACTTTGGTATTCAATTTTGATAATCGAGGTAGCGAATGCGATAAGACTAACTATAGTAACTATAGCGAAGATTTGCACTTCCGGGTTATTACGCTAACGTAACTCAATTTCAAGCCTGAAGGTGCCTGCATAAAGACTGATTTTTCAGTATCTGTTGCCTATAAAAGTGCTTATCAATTTAATTGAATTCATCGTTTATTACAATCATATCGTTTACAAATTGTTACAAGTTTAGTTTGTTTCAAACAAAACTAAACTATACAGTTTTGAACCCTGTTAGGGCACAGCATTATAAATAATTCAAATACCTACGCCCTTTTTCAAGATAGAAAATCATTAAATGACTCCTGGGTGTAGCGCAAGGGAGTGTCAGACTTACTGACTAAAACCCATCTATATTCCTTCTGTCCGTGTTCCAGGGCCGCGGTATCTGTTTTAAAACAACCAGCAACCCCCGAATACCTATGCCTGCTGCGTTGTTCAAATTACGTTAACTTTAAACAGCGTTTAATAATAAGCACCTTTATCTAGGAGTTAAAATTATCTAGAGTTATTGTGTTACAATCAGGATGACTGTATGAGCGAGGAGGCGAATATCTGTTGCATGATCTGAGGCAGCGACGCGACGTCCATACACACGTGCGCGTGACCCGCTGGTAGGCGCCGCAGGAGCCTGCAACAATAATACAGTGTTTCAAAAAAGAATTCATATGCCTAGCTTTATCTTGGGGTCTTTATGTTGGGGTCCGCTTCCAGTATAACTAGATATATTTATTTATACCCACAGTTTAAAACCTTAAAATTACACAGTTACAATACAATACACGGTGATTGTGGTGTTATAGTGACGGTACGGGTCGCAACTGGCATCTTATCTAGATTACAAAGTAAACTTGTGTTAAAGAAACCAGACCCATTTCCCTTTACAAATTCAATACATTTTCACGTGAGTTTAAGTACATTTAAACAATTTAAAGTTTATTATAAATGTGAGAAAACAAAATAATTAAGAACTTAGAGCAAATAGAATATTTTCCATATATTTCTAATAATACCAGTCTTTCATATGAAACGATGCCGGCCAGTCTGCTCTTCACAACCCAGTTAGTACTGGGGAATCCTTACTAATATTATAAAAGCGAAAGTGAGTTTGTTTGTTTGTTTGTTACGTCTTCACGCTTAAATGGCCAAACCGATGTTGATACATTTTGGTACAGAGACAGTTGGGACCCTGATTAAAAATTATAAAAAGCACATACACACACACTTCTGAATTAACATAGACTACTTTTTCTCTGATTACTAGCTAATAACTTATAAAAACACACGAAAAAATAACACAAAAGAATACTCTACTTACGAGTTAGCTTCGTCACCCAAGCTGCCGATAAATATGACGTGCGCCTGAACCCGGTGGTCTGATGTCAGTATCGTGCCTAGTTCTTCGGGCTGGATGCCGTATCTGCGGACAAAAAAATGCCTTAGGACCGGGAGACTAAAATAGGAAGTTGAGCGGGGCGGAGCGGACATGTGCGGGAATAAAACAAACCGAAATAGCGCCTTTGTTAACACTGCGGTTGGTTGAATGTTGCATGGCAAAGTTTTCTCTAGGGCTTGTAGTTGTGTTTAAAAATTACTCATTCTTTGTCATCCATATTTTTTCCCTTGAATTCAGCAGTTTTTGTCATGAACATTAATTATTCATGTTAAACTCAAACTCAACTCAAAACTCAAACTCAAAGCATTTATTTCAATTAGACCATTACAGGCACTTTTGAATGTCAAAAAAAACAAGAACAAAAAAAATGATGCTGCTACAATCCCGGTCACAAGGCATAATAACTTGTGAAAGTACTGTAGTTGCCCATTCCAAAGCGTTGATCTCTATGGAGAAGAATGGGCAAGAAACTCCATGGACACTCTTTTAAATTATAATATTTTTACAAAATAATATTTACATCATTCGTGTTGAGATTATACAAATATGTGAGAACGATGTAGAAAGACGTGCACAGTAAGAGCGTCCAGAGTAAATAAAAAGCAAAATTCAATTTAAAATCTAAATAAGTTAAAAAAATGACCGTGGTAGTTAAAAAATGACCAGTCCCAACTGACAGCGCCCGTTCACGAACATGACGTATGGATCAGCCCCATTCAGCTCGACCATTTTGAAGGGAGCTAAATGACCCGACACACCCGCCACTATCAGCGAGACATTTAAGTGAGCATGACACTATTAACCACCAGGGCTTCGTCAAGTCAATGATAATACATAGCACTCACATATGGGCTTAATAATTATACAATACTATATTGTTATTACGAGTAAATAAATCTAATATATAAAATTTCGTGTTAGTGTTTGTTATCGCCCCCCCCCCCCCCCCGAAACGGCTTGAACAATTTTCATGTTTGCTTTTTCTGTATATATGGTAAACGGTCTGAAAATAGGTTCTAGGTAGTAAAGGTGGCCCTCTCCAGAAAAGGAGTTAAGCAGCGGGTGAAACCGCTGGGCAAAGCTAGTAAGTATATAAAACGCTCTTGCCTAGCAGTTGGATTTAAATGGTTTTTAAAAATAATATAGTAATAGGAATGACAAGAAAGAAAAAGGAGTAAATGATAGAATGACAATTGACAGGGAGGTAATGAAAGAAAAAACGTGTTGCGCCGGCCCCAAATGACATAGGACAAGCGCAGGAAGATGATGACACGTTTTAACGATATCGCAGCCTAGAAATAAATACATTTTTTTAAGGTCTTTAAAAACCCTATATTTTTATCTTCTAGTTCTTTGATTTTAATTCTGAGTAACAAAATTACTTACCGTCTTAGGTTAGCGTCGGATAGTATGAGCACGATGGCCTCGTCTGCGTCCTCGCTGGCGATGCTGGAGATGGCGTGCTCAGCCGCGGGCAGCGTGTTGTCGCCCGACCAGCAGAACTGCGCGTGCGCATGCATCGTGCGGATTATCTACACAAGGAGATAAGGGAACAAACGATATAATAATCAGTTTATTATCCTTGCCGCTCAAACGTAACTACTAAGCGAAAATAACAGAATTGTAGTATTGACTAGTGGGCATTATGGTATTTTATTTATTTCTATGTATGTACTATGTTATTTAAAAACTACAAATAGACAA
The DNA here is from genome assembly GCA_905475445.1 of Ochropleura plecta. Taxonomy (NCBI): domain Eukaryota; kingdom Metazoa; phylum Arthropoda; class Insecta; order Lepidoptera; family Noctuidae; genus Ochropleura; species Ochropleura plecta. The sequence continues at coordinate 4,682,279 of FR997735.1, forward strand.
AACAATCACAGGACGTCAAAAATTCGTCCGCATTGTTGTCAACAGAAAAAGTGCCCAGAAGACTGGCAGCATTACCGCTTTAAATGGCAATACTAATTCTATTTGTTTGAATTATTAACGAATTGTTATGATTGTTTATAATTTTTGTCCTTAATCAATTTACGTTAGATAATTTTACTTTTAACCTCTATTAGAACTAAGTATTATATTGTTCGTCTAAAGGCACCTTGTGTTTATTTACATTGTTAATCTGTGGAGAATATAGTGGGCTGCAACATTACTTTTTTATTTTGATACTTAAGTGTTATATACATATGTTATGTGTATGTTGTAGCTGTGTGTTATCGCTTTTGAAAATGTGTTTTCTTTTCTTCCAGCTATTGATACCTGTAGCCTCTCCTTCTCATTCTCTGGCGGCCGGTCGACTCGCACGAGCTCGAGCTTGTGTTCCTCGCCCGAGTGCCCGAGCATGTCGTACCGGATGCGCGCCTCGTATCCCGCCAGCGCCTCCGTCAGCAGCACCACGGCCTCCATCGAACGTTCCAGACGACCGTCGTACGAGTTGAACCTGCCAACACATGGTTTGTTAATAAGACAATAATAAGATATTTATATGAGACTAGCTTTTGCCCGCGGCTTCGCTCGCGTTAAATTCGGGGTAACACAGTTCCCCTTTCCTGATTTGCAGGTACCTGCTACCTGTAGTTTTTGCCCTTGCGCCTTATTGATAGTAATAGCAATGCTAAGTTTTCCCTCTATATGCCTATGTCCGTCTCCAGGGCCCCAACTATCTCTGTACCAATTCATCCCAATCGGTTTAGCCATTAAGGCGTGATGACGTAATAAACAAACAAACTCAATTTCGCTTTTATAATATTAGTGTGGATAGCTTTTAACGATATGACCGCCCATTGTGTCACCCTATTCATAAGTTCTATAATGTAATTCTTTTACTTTGTATGGTGTACATAATATACTATCTATAACTTGCGACGCCCCAGTTTCGCACAGGTGCAATATAGATATTAATATTATACATATAAACCTTCTTCTTGAATCACTCTATCTATTACTGTATTAAAATCCGTTGAGTAATTAAAGAGATCTAAGCGAACAGACAGGAAAACCGACTTAATTTTATACTATGTTAAGATAAATTAACAGTAATTATCATGGTAAGTGGTAGTAGGTCTATGTCCTATGTCCAGCAGTGGGCTTACACAGGCTGATATTGATGATGAGGAAATTAACAGTGACCTTTGCGCTACCACTAACGACATTGTGAAGGACGATCCAGCCAGCAAATTTTAAGTAATGTCGTGCAGAAACATTTAGATGAGTAAGTTGCGAACATAAATGTATGAAACACATGCGTTTTAAAATTTATACTTCACACAAAAAGTATGAATGGTAAAAAAGTAGAATACCAAAGAAACAATGGATGGCATGATATTGCTAGGGGAGGGGGAGAGGGCTATCAAATAAAATCAAAATCTTTATTTCAGACCAAGCGATCTATATAGTGTTACTATCGAAGTTTGTGACGTGTATGGAAGAACTCATGCGTCTACCAACCTACCCAAATAAATTAGCATAGGGGTAGGGAATTGTCGTTTTCTTTGCTGTTGTTGTTGTAGCTAGGCAATGACTTCACCAGAGTCACTTCCTCCTCCAATGAGATTGTTGTCTCTCGTACATCATACCTGTACATGCTGCCCGACACGTCCACGACGAGGCGCAGGCGCTTGGGCTTGTCGGGCGGAGCGCCCGGCGGGGGCTCCTGCTGCGTGCGGCGCCGGTAGATGGAGCGCTCGCCCGCTAGACCTGTGTGTGTGTGCGAGGGAACTTTCTTATAATTGTTGGAAACAACACTTTTATTTTAATCTAGCTTTTGCCCGCGGCTTCGCTCGCTTTAAATTCGGGGTAACACAATTGCCCTTTCCTGATTTGCAGGTACCTGCTACATGTAGTTTTTGCCCTGGCGCCGTGTGTTATTGTAATAGCAAAGCTAAGTTTTCCCTTTTCCCTCTTTCTCCCTCATATCTCACATTAAAAAAAAATACCTATGCCCGTCTACAGGGTCCCAACTATCTCTGTACCAAAATTCATCAAAATCGGTTTAGCCATTTAGGCGTGAAGGCGTAACAAACAAACTCACTTTCGCTTTTATAATATTAGTAAGGAATCGTTGAAAAATCCTATATGTTATTTCAGACTATAATCTACCTCTGTGCCAAATTTCATCAAGATCCATTCAACCGTTTTGACGTGAAAGAGTAACAAAAATCCATACATCCTCACAAATATTCGCATTTATAATATTAATAGGACTGCCGATGAAAAATTTCATCCGCAATTTGACTGAATACGTGATATTCGTTTGTGAATCCAACGTCCTTTCCAACCTATTATGAACCTGGTCGTCGCAGCATGTCTTCTACTTCCATACTACTCTATTACAGTTCATTTCATCAGACACCTCCTTTCTTGCCAACCATTCTTTACACAGTCCATTCATAGATTTTTGGAAACACTTTGTTGTCCGTATGTCTGGCTGTCTGTCAAAACCTTTTACCTCGACAACGCGTAATGGTATCGAGTTGAAATTAAAACCATATACTCAAGTCTATGGTCCCTATGTGCTGTGAAAAACCAACCCTATAAGTCTCCTCATTCAAAAGATATGGCCGTTTATGTTGCAAGTTTGTACAGAAACACTCGATGCGCGAGTTTTGTCTGAATCTTGGGCGGTTTTTTGGTCGTCCTCCACTCTACCCATCCACTTTGGTTCTCAAACTTTCCTCACGACATTTTCCTCATCCTCCTTTCCACACTGTCATCCTTTTCCTGCCCTTGTCCCATTCTATTTGGGGTCGGCGCAATACGTTTTCTTTCTCCATTCTCCCCTATCAGACGTCACAGCATCATTTACTCCTTTCTCCTTCATATTATTCCTTACACAATCCATCCATCTTTTTTTTGGCTTTTGCTCTCCGTCCATCAACATTCAGATCCATCACTCTTTTAGTCACATGTGCTTCAACGAGGGATGAAGCAAAAGCTCATTTGTCCATACCAAGACAAACGACTCTTTTTATTTTTTTCTGTAACAGGCGCAAGTTTCAAACTTCCTCTAATATACTCATTCCTTACTTTATCCAATCTTGTCACTCCCCACATCCATCTCAACATTCTCATCTCCGCTACATGATGACCCATACAGTACAACAGGTCTAATCACGGACTTTCCACACGGTATACCTTCAATAATCTTGCCATCGTCCAGTTCCCCGCTGGTCTGGTGCCTGCTCCAGTGGCGCTCTTTCTTCTTTGCCTGCAGTTCAGCTAGTACTCCGCGCAAAGCACCGATCTGTTAAATAAAAAATACATAAACATCATAATCTGCAGTCCAACAATTTAAGAAACTTTTAGTGGATAGTCTGCAAAAGTGTGATTACGAATGTTTGTACTGCTCTTTTTATGTAAATAATACTAGTGCCAGATTGGTCATATGTTTGTTGTAATATTTTATGTGTTTATAGTATTGTGTCTATGTGTACGGTACTGATATCCTTGGTAATTCGTGGAAACGTCGTAGATTGTACATAAGCCCATTTCTAGTTATAATATTTACTATAACATACATTGTGCAATTGTTTGTTTTGACTAAATTAATAAATCTTCCCAGCCTTTTTCTAACTATATCGGATGCAGCTAATTACCGGTATTTTCCATAGAGCCACTGCTTTTCTGACCGCCGCAACCCAATAAGTACTAGATAATACGATATCCCTTGGTAAGACTAACTGTCAGAGTTTCGTTTATTTCGAAAAAATAAACAAACATCGCGGACAAATAGTCAGCTGTACCACAAATTTGGGTTAAAGTTTTCGTGGCATTGAACTCACTTATATTGATCATATAGCTACTATGACATTAATAATATTGTATATACCTGTTGCTGCACGGCACTATGGAACTGACCATAGAGCTTAGCGTCGAATTCGCTCATCTTGATCTCCTTGAGGCGCTCCTCGAAAACCTTCCGGTTCATTTCTCGCGCAGCCTTTTTCACGTGTTCTGGAACGTCGTCTTTTTCAGCTTCTGAAAGCTGAATTATTATAATAATTTAGTAAAAAATATAAATTAATTTGCTGTCATAAAAAAAATACACTTTTATATTTGTCACACTGAATACAAAAAAGAAGAATGGATCAGTAAAATAGGTAGAAAGGCATTTATTTGTATCTCTAATTTAAAAAATAAAGTTTTTTTTTTATTTTGGCGACTGATACTTTTGCTTCTCCTTCAACCTGCGAAGACAAAGCGCGGGAATATTGCAAGTTACATCATTGTTTCATAGTAACTAATGGCAAAAATACTTTTGGCTCTGTTATTTTATTTCTTCGTGAATAGAAAAACAACGTTCAATTCACGGGGCCTAAGTTTCCTTCCTTGTATCAAAACGTACAATTTTAAAATTTGTGGAATAAAGGGGTTGGACTGGTTTTTGTATGAAACCACATACATACATAAATCCAAACTAATATTCCAAACTAATATTCCAAACTTTCCAAACTAATATTATAAATGCGAAAGTAACTCTGTCTGTCTGTCTTTCTGTCTGTCTGTCTTTTCTTCACGCCTAAACTACTGAACCGATTTGTGTGAAATTTGGTACAGACATAGTTTGGAACTTGAGAAAGGACATAGGATAGTTTTTATTACAAAAAATAAAAATAAAAAATAAAATTTATTCCGGACATACAGCGCCATCTATTGGTCAAAAGTCGGCATCAATTCAGTACTATAAATGTCGAGCTGTTCCTATGCTCCGTAGATAGATGGCGTTGATTGCGCAATGGTGTCATTACACGTGTTCGGTTCATGTTATTGTTTTGATTCATCGGAAAATTCATCGGAAAAATGTAAATAAATAGTAAAAAGGTATGAAAAAAGTTGCGGGGGTACATCTTGAAAAAGACTGTTTCTCCCATGGACAACTCGACGTTGCGTGCTCAAGAGTGTCGAAACCACAAAACCTTTATATTTTTGCAAAGGATGGCAAAACTAAAAACGTGATATACAGAAATGTCTTGGTGTAAGAAACTTTCATGATCTCTAAAGCCTAAAATAATAGAAAATTTGTCAAGGGAGAAACAGTCTTTTTTTTCTTTTGAACTGAAATGGCAAATCAGTAGAATGATGGGAAAATAAGGGAAAAATAACATTTTCGCCTTTTTCGATCGGCAATAACGGCTTTAATGCCCTAAGTGAGTATACATCTCCTAAATTCAAACGCAGAGCTCATTATGTTGATTTTTAAAGTGTTCCCTAGAATATGTTCCACATTTCGTTTTTGAAGAGATCCCGCGAGATCGGGAACTTTGTGGGTAAAACCAAAAATCTGCCGGAAGTCACTATTCCACGCGAACGAAGTCGCGGGCAAAAGCTAGTACATACATATTTCCGAAATGTAAGCTATCAAGGTTGAAACTGATGCCGAAGATTGCTACTTTGATCTCTAAGACATGCGTGGCTTCTCTTACCTGATGAACATCATGACCCTTATCCAATCTGTAAGGCCCGCCTTTGCCACCTAACCCAGCTGTATCCCGCCCTCCAGTCCCGCCCGCCCAGGTGTTACCACCCACGTGGGGCTCGTTCTTTGGATCCTCTTTGCCGTGCTTAGGAGATGATGTGTCTTTACTGGAAATTGCATGGAGGGATCTAAATTAAAGCAATTCTAGAAGTTTGTTGACAAACACGGCATGCCACAATGATTTGTAAACAAACTTCCATTGTTCACACAGTAATCGGTTAGTATTATTATTAAAATAAAAAACCATTCCGTACAAACCTGCAACATAAACGGCCATATTTTTAATAGCACAAACTTAGAGGGTTGATTTTTCACAACTTTAAGGGGCCACAGACTTGAATATGTTTTTAATTCAACTAGATACCTATACGCATACATGAGATAAAGGGTTTTGACAGACAGACAGACTGAAACGCGCAACAAAGTGATTCTATAAGGGTCCATTTTTTTTTAAAGACGGGCACAGGAATGTGATAGAGCAGGCTAGCATAAAAAAAACATACATGTATCACTCACCCGCTATGCCTGTCTATGGTCATCTGTATCTTCTTGAGGGCCTCCTTAGACCGTCCGTCGAGCACGCCCTCTACCGGCAGCCCGCTGGAGTGCAGCACCTCCAGCAGCGTGTCGGCCAGGTCCTTGCTGTAGCGGTCGAAGTCGAACACGTTGCCGATGGCCGTCGCTAGGTCTTCATTGGGATATTTCTACAAATACAATATTAGACTAAGTTACTTGTTTTACTACGTTCATATCCTCAGGCGGTACGACTTACGATGTGGCTTAAGTTGACGCATGTGTGTTTTGTTCCCTTTACACACTGACGCATCACGTGGCGCGCTCAAAGCATTTGTTTTCATTGTTTTTTTTTCGCAACACACGTGTCGCATAAACTCTTTTTAGGGTTTCGTACCTAGGGCACGCTACAATAGTGGCGGTTAGTCCCCTCTTTTAAGGAGTGGCTGGAGAGGCGTCATGGCGTCCTCACCTACCGCCTGACGCAGGTCCTCACCGGACACGGAAGTGATCAAAGAGATGTCAGCAAAGCAGAGGGCTTACCAGGGCCTCCGCCTGCCGGAGTTGCGGGTTGTTCGAAAGAGATACCGCGAACGCGGCTCCACCCAGAGCGGGGGAGGTTATTTGATGATTTCCCACCCAAAAAAAGGGTTTCGTACCTCAAACAGAAAAAAACGCTAACCCTTATAGGATCGCTTTGTCCCCGTCTGTTTGTCAATCTGGCAAGACCCTTTAACTCAGGAGCAAGGAGATGTTCATGGTCCCTTGGAGCCGTGAAAAAATCATCCCGCTAAATCTACGCAGTCAAAAAGTATGGCCGTTTATGTCGAAAGTTTGCACAGAACTTTCGATGCGCGAGTCCGACTCGCACTTGGCCGTTTTGTTGGGTTGGGACAAACCCATCCCACCACCGAAACAACGAAACTCGACGAAGTTATAGAGAAACAACTTAACTGTCTGGATTCCGCAACAAAATGTATCAGAAAAGAATAGAGTAGGAGGGGGATATAATTCCCACTATAACCTTATGGCCGAGCGGTTACTTACCTGCAGATGTTTAACAATATTGACGAGCTCCCTGGTAGAATACGGGTATGTTAACTGCCCCTGATCCGCCTTATCCCTCAGTACCGCGAACGCTTGCACCAGCTTCTTCATCACGTCTTGTGGTACATCTGGCCCGTAGGACCGGAGGAGTTCCATCTCGGACTCAATGGATGGGTTATCCACGGCATGGCAGGAGAATAAGTCACCTGATAGGGAAGGTATACAGGTTTAAACTAGTTTAAGAAACTGCGCAATGTACACCAGCCTAACCTTTTCCAAATTTATTAGGGTCGGCTTCCAGTCTTACTGGATGCAGCTGAATACCAGTATTTTACATGGAGCGACTGCCTATCTGACCTCCACAACCCACTTAGTACTGGGTAATACGGTATTCCTTAGTAAGACTGGTTGTCCGAATTTCGGGCCACAGACTACCTGTCCGACTGGCAAAAATCTACCAAATGCCAGCCAGGACTAACAGCTTAACATGCTTTTTGTGACACGAAAACAAAACTTGGTATGTAGTGATGGTTACTCATCCACAGACCAGTCTTGGCAAGCGCGGCTTTCCAAGAAATTTTGCAATAGAATGGGTACAAATAAAACCTTTAAAACCCCTACTTTTAGGACGTAAGGTTTTTTCTCTGTGAGAATTGCTGTTCCGGGGTGGGTTGCATAAGTCCCATGCCATTTTTTTTATTCTAGGATTTGATGGTTTTGCTCGGTGTGTTTCTTTACCGCTTTGAGGGCACCGGCGATGAAATAGTTTATTCTTATGAACATATGGCTTTGGTTTGGACCCTCATGTAACAAGTCGTAAGTTGGCGCCGATACCACTCAGCTTGCACTGTTATAAAGACAGCAGCAACCAACAAGGCTTTCAATAAATTAATAAGTGAAATTTATAAAGATACAGAATGCGACAGAAAAATGTCTAATTATTAGTTATTACTGTTTGTAACAAACAATGGGAAATAAGAAACAACAAACAAAAATATTTTATCATTGAGTTCTGTCTTTTCAGGTGTATAGACCATGAGTTGTACTTGAACTTTAAATTCAAATTCAAAACCATTTATTTCAATTAGACCATTACAGGCACTTTTGAATGTCAAGAAACAAAACTAATCTACAGTCCCGGTCACAAGGTATAATAACTTGTGAAAGTACTGTAGTTGCCAATTCCAAAGCGTTGATCTCTATGGAGAAGAATGGGCAAGAAACTCCATGGACACTCTTTTAAATTATAATATTTTTACAAAATTGTATTTACATCATTCATGTTGAGATTATACAAATATGTGAGAACGATGTAGAAAGACGTGCACAGTAAGAGCAAAGTAAATAGAGGGGAAGTAGGTTATCTCCGGCCCTATTCGCGATATAATTGCCTACTGTCATAGGGTTGTCACTTTTAGCTAAATTTTAATTCAGTACCTATAAATTGGCAAGGGTCGAGAAGTTGTATTTTTTACTTTTATTTTCTGGGTACAGGGTTTGTCAGGCCTCTCTAATTTGTACTATCACAAATTCATTAGTTTAAAGCCCAGCCCTGTCAAAGATCTCATAATAGTCAATAAAATTCAACAATGGTTTTCCTATCAAATATAGAAATGTATTCAAGATACAGAGCAGCATTATTTATAACTAACTTCCACCCGCGGCTTCGCCCGCGTGGTGTGTTGATAAAAAGCAGCCTATAGCAAAAATAACAAAATCGAAGTATAAATAAAATTAGGTAACTACGTTTCATTTTTAAGGTTACGTCCCCAATGGGTAAAAACCCTATTACTAAGTCTTCGCTGTCCGTCCGTCCATAGGTAATGGTACGGATCTAACTAATAGGTATGTATTATAAAACTTCATAAAACCTATGTTTTATTATATTTGATGTAATTAAATCTTATTGTACCTATGTTCACAAATAAAGGATTTGAATTTAGTTTGTAAGGAACCTGTCAACTCAACGTACCTACTCTGTGCTCACGCGTCTGCCCGTGTTCGGGTCGCGCACTCGAGCGATGAGCGACTTGTTCCCTCACCCCGCCCGCGCGGGCCAGCCTAGTCACGGCGACACGAAATTAATTTTGTGGCGCGTTATTTTGATTTTGCTGTATCTCCTAAAGTATTTATTTAATCTGCATGATGTAAAGGGAAAAAATAATCTTCATGAAATGTTCATGCCAACCAACCTATTTAAAATGATAAGGATTAATACTGTATTTGTGTAAATAGCTTTCTAAGTTAGCGCTTTATAATTGACCATTTGTTAAAGTATTAAAATGGATATAGTATGTTATCCTTAAGATATAGACATATGTCACCGCTGACTTTTCTGTAGACCTATATAAGATACATAATTACACCATACATTATTTAGTTATATCTTAAAGGGTTTAGGCAGCGTTTTCGTTGAAAGCTCCCAGACAGCATACTTTTTGTCGACATCTTCAACAAATATCGTTAATGTACACAGAAATAAATACAAAAACTTAACAAATTATATACTAAAACCTTCCTTAAGAATTACTCTATCTATTAAAAAAAACCGCATCAAAATCCGTTGCGTAGTTTTAAAGATCTAATCATACATAGGGACAGACAGACGGCGGATAGCGACTTAGTTTTATACTATGTACCTAGTGATAAAAAAAAGATAAAATAAACCGAGCGAAGTTCAATAGGTAATCTGAACAGACAATTCTGGAATTGATGAATTATTAAGACACCCAAACACACAGGAATACTTTCTCCCGCGATTATCAGACATTTTTTATTCGTTTAGCGGTGCCGAAAAGCCGTGACGCGCAAACCTCGTGCAGTGTTAGCCCCGACTGGCGCAGCGCGAAAGGAGCCGAGATTTTGTTTAGTGTGCGTGCGGCGACGCATAGATACTACGGCGCACACATACAAGCCGCGCGCTACGCGTTTGTATGAAGTTATCGTACTTCCCCTCTTTATACTATGGTAAGAGCGTCCAGAGTAAATAAAAAGCAAAATTTAATTTAAAATCTAAATAAGTTAAAAATGAACCGTGGTAGCTAAAAAAATGACCAGTCCCAACTGACAGCGCCCGTTCACGAACATGACGTATGGATCAGCCCCATTCAGCTCGACCATTTTGAAGGGAGCTAAATGACCCGACACACCCGCCACCATCAGCGAGACATTTAAGTGAGCATGACACTATCAACCACCAGGGCTTCGTCAAGTCAATAATAATACATAGCACTCACATATGGGCTTAATAATTATACAATACTAGAGAATTGATTCTATACATTGCAAAGATAGTCTTACAATCTTCTGCAGCTTCCACTATAGCTTCGGATACCAATCAATGAGTTTACCCCTATTCTTGTGGAGCAGGACCAGCATTGAGCCAAGCATTTTTATCATCAATATAATCCCCCAACTTATAATATGCTTGCCTACATAGTGTGCGTTTAATACAAGATTTAAATTTCGTTTCATTCAGTTGAAGAATGTGGGGAGGTATTTTATTGTAGCATTTCAAACAGTACCCCATGAAAGATGAGTCTACTTTAGCTAACCTGAAACCTGGTTGAACTAATTGGTCCCTATTTCTAGTATTATAATTGTGTCTGTCACCTCTTTTACTAAAAATATGCAAGTTTTTCCTGACATACATGATGTTTTCATAAATATATTGACAAGGTACTGTCATGATGTTAATATCCTTAAACTGTTCCCTTAAAGAATCTCGCCTACGTAGGTTATATATGGCTCTGATGGCTCTTTTCTGCAGAATAAATATAGACTCGATGTCTGCACCCCGTCCCCAAAGTAAAATACCGTATGACATGATACTATGAAAATAACTAAAGTAGACTAGCCTCGCGGTATCTACATCAGTAAACTGACGGATTTTTCTAACAGCATATGCTGCTGAACTAAGGCGTCCTGCAAGAGATGTTATATGCGGACCCCATTGTAGCTTTGAATCGAGTGTTATTCCCAAGAAAACAGTTTTTTCGACGAATTCTAGTTTCTCTTGATTCAATACTATGTCACACTCACTGTTTTTGACATTTGGTAGAGCAAATCTTATACACTTCGTTTTTTTCCCATTTAATACTAAATTATTAGCGGTAAACCAATTATGTACCTGCATTAGGGCATTATTTACGTCGTCAAGATTTGTAGCACGTCTGTTTATCTTAAATATTAAAGAGGTATCGTCAGCAAACAACACCATTTGTGGTTGGTTTTTAAATAAATGGGGTAGATCATTAATATATACTAAAAAGAGGAAGGGACCTAATATCGATCCTTGTGGTACACCCATCTTTACATTTAAACCCATTGAATTGACACCATTTATTTGTACTTGCTGCTGTCTATCATTTAAATACGATTTTACTAAACTAAGCGCAAGTTTCCCTAGGCCGTAATGTTCAAGTTTCAAGAGAAGGGTTTCGTGGTTCACGCAATCAAATGCTTTTGAGAGGTCACAAAAGATCCCTATGGCATCCTGTGCTTCCTCCCACGCAGTAAATATGTGTTTTAATAGGGTGACACCGGCGTCAGTCGTACAACGTCCTTTGGTGAAACCATACTGTTTCTCATGTAAGATTTTATTGGTGTTAAAATGGTTAAGCATTTGGTTAAGCATTACCTTTTCAAACACCTTGCTGAAAACCGGCAAAACGGATACGGGTCTATAATTATTGGTGTCTTTACTGTCCCCAGATTTGAAAAGTGGTATTACCTTGCTGTATTTCATAAGGTCCGGGAAGACTCCTTGGTCCACACACAAATTAAATATAAAGGCTCTAAGTACGGTGCTACAGTCTCAATGATAGCTTGACAAACTTTAATAGACAATCCCCAAAGGTCTTCGGTTAATTTGATTTTTATTTGTTTAAAAGCTTTAATGACTGCAGTGGGGTTAATATGGTTGAATTGAAACTCAACCGAGCATGGTAAAACGTTTGCTCTTAATAAGTCAACAGAAAGCAAGGGTGACGAATTTAACGTTTCAGTAGTTTTAATTGGGATACTAGTAAAGAAATCCACAAATTCTTGAGCAACTTCGTTTTTAGTGGTTAGAAGACCACGTGAGGACTCTAGTGTAATATCATTATTATATTTTTTATTTCTATTAGTTTCACTATTGATTATTTTCCAAACCGTCTTAATTTTATTATCGGCGGATTTAATCTTGTTGCTTATGAATAAGGCTTTAGCTACCTGGCAGGTGTTTTTAAAAGTTTTTGAGTAAGTAGCAACATAAGACAGAACATTTAAGAGCACAAAATAACAAAATTATCTTACCCAATGACGCGAAGAAATCATTCCCCAAGAATGGGAACCCAGGTCGATTAGCCAACACAATCATTCTAAAATCATCGTGCACAGGTATGAAACTTGAAACATCGCCTCCAGAACTTTCCAGCATATGCTTGGGAACTATTCTTCGACCATCACTGAGGATCATTTCACCATTTTCCACTAAGGTTTTTAATATACAGGTCACATGTGTCGGGGCCTTATCAGCCTCATCTACGACCAAAACATGGCCGTATTTCACAGCTTTTACTAAAGGCGAGTCTTCATAGACCACCACGCCATCTTTAACTGTTGGTTGCACCGTTAAAGACTGCACTGTGGTGTCTCTATGCAGTTGTATGTACTCTCTAGGACGATTCAGCAACTGTAATAGTCTGTCGGCAATCTTATTCTTGCCGACACCTTGGTTGCCAACTAAAAGTAAGTGGTTGCCGAGCAAAAAGTCCTGTAACAACCATTCAAGCAACCGCATATGTTGAGGGACATCGTAGAACAATATATCAGGAACTTTCGTTAAAGCATCGGTTTTGAAGATCTCCGTACTTGTTTTACCAATTGTTAAAACGTTGTTATCTACAGAGCATTTAACTTTTATTTCTGAAGGATTGTTCCCGAAGATGCCGAAGCGTCTTGGTGGGTCAATGCCTAACTTTTGAGAAGCGCCATCTAGCGCTCGCCTGGCTAAATTAGGTAGGAACTTAGCCAAAAATGTTTGTTGAACGGTTGCGTAAGCTGAGTCTGTGGGGTACTTGGACATTCTGCTGGCAATCCTGAGGAGTTGGCGAGTGGACAGAGAAGATGACAGGTTCTTTAGAGTGCTGTCTTCTGATTTTCTTAGTTCATCTGCTAGATTAATTATGGAATGGAGTGGTTGAGATATTTCACCGTACTGAAAGAAAAAATAATGTTTTATTATTTGACTTTTACTCTCTTTGGGTAGAACGAATTCAGATTTTCCTTTCTAACTTAATCCTACTAATATCACAAATGCGAAAGTTTGTGAGTATGGATGTATATTTGATCCTCTTTCACGAAAAAACTACTGAAGGGATCTTGATGAAATTTGGCACAGAGGTAGATTATGGTCCTATGTTAACACATAGGAAACGTTTTTTATCATCACGCGGGTGAAGCCGCGGGCGCCAGCTAGTATTAGATAACTGCAAGGCTGACAGACATTTCTTTCCTGCCCTGAGGAACAGCCGCATTTCGCTTTCTCACTCCAAAATACAGGACCTTATTTATTTATTGAAACTTAATATACAATAGTGGTGCATAAGCGGACTTACTGCCATAAGGCATTCTCTACCAGCCAATATTTATACAATATATATTATAACACCACGCCAGTAATCCCCGAAGGTTTAAGCAGAGGTGTAACTACACTACATATCGCCAGTTATGTTTAAATCCGAAATAATAAGGGGCGAGCATAATAACATAAACCGGGCACAAATCCAGATTTGATAGCTGCTACTGAGGAATTCCTGCTGGAAAAACCCAATAACACTTCGCCCGACCTAGGCATCGAACTAAAAACCTTATGCTCAGCAGTCGCGCTTGCATCCAAATCCAACAAGTCACTTTAGTGGTATAAAAGCTATATACAAAGTTCACTGACCAAACTGTTAATGATGAATATCTCCTCAGCTTTGCTCAAGTTCCTCATCTCATGGAAGATGAAAAGGCTCAGTATCTCAGGAGACAGCCACTGTTGCCCGCGACCGAGGACTGGTGGCTCTGCTAATGCTACGATCCTGAAAAAAGGAACATCTTTTCAGTTACAACCTAAATACGTTCGATGCCGTAGTGGCTATTTTTGTTTCCTCTTTGCGGTATTTTAATAATGCTTGAACAACTAAGTATTATACATATGCACGGTTTTACCCAAGGGGGTAGGCAGTGCCCACAGAACGCCACCTGCTACTATCCTTACAAACTCCTTTTTGTTTGTTCACATTCATACATCCAGATATACTTAATAACAAGTCAAATTATTTAATGTTCTTTCCTTTGCCATTTCAGACACTAATCTGCATAGTCCTCATGTAAGTTGACCTAGATTTTTTGTCTGGACCTTAAAAGAGACTATGACCTCTGAGTTTGTTTCGGCTGTTTCTTCTCAGAGTAGTCGGGTACGAAACACCGACCTCATCTAGTTTTAAAAAAGACGTGTAAAAGTGTTTGTGAAAGCGGTGAGCAAACTATTGCAAATAATAAATGATGTTTATTTTGCAAGTACCTACTTGGCAAATGATAAACTCACCAAAACATCATTCAAAACTCTCAGCCACAAAAAAAAATGAATATTGTATTTGAATATTGCTGGAGGTAAAAAAGTTATTAACAATGCACTCATAAATTAGTTAATGAAGTTGTGCCATGTTAAAATTGGACTAGGGATCACATTTAGAGGATTGGTCGGGACAACTGGGTCAGAATCGTCACACAATGTCTGCCTAGAGACGAGAAAAACCCTAAAAGCGCCGACGTGATGATTTGGACTCGATCCTGACTGATCGGTCATAGATAGCAAAACACTTAAAGAGTTTGAAAGGAATGGGGTAAGCCTTTGAAAAGCAGTAGGACAGAATAGGCTTATAAAAAAAAATAGCAAATACCTGAAAGCAGGATGTATTTTCTTAACTCCATTCTTCTGGAGCTGTTCCTCTGTGACACCAGATTTTAGAAGCTCGTCATATCTGTCATGTCGTAGCAGTCGCGTGCCGTCGTGCAGCTGCAGCTCTCTGTCGTGGACCAGCCTAGTATCGAAGACAATATCTCAAAAATAACAATAACTTCATCTTTGAAAGAATCATTTGACTCGAATATGGCACTAATAATTTAAATCTAGACTCTCTTCTGCTCCGCCCAGAGCGGGAGAATTCATTTAATAAATTTCCATTAAAAAAAGGGATAAAATAAAGCTTATAAAAACTCTTTTCAGAGATATTGCTGCCCCGGAACACAAAGGGCAAAAGAAGAAATATGGAGTTTTAGTCAGTAAAAGGCTAACACTCCTCTCGTGAACTCCCCCCTCGTTATTTAGATTTCCCATCCGAAAAAAAAGGCATTTTGCAACCTATTCCAACTTACCTATGCAAAACAGCGAGCGTACTAGCATGTATCCTATGCAGCCCATCAAGAACAGCCATATGCCCCTTCAAAGCTGCCTCAACTAACGCTGAGTTCCTCCAGACAGTGTCCCCATTGTCCAGGGTAGTTCTCTGCTGAACCAGGTCTCTGGCTGTCATGTCTTGGTACAGGACTATAGGCTCTATTGTGTAGCCTAGTAAAGATGATAGTTGAGAGACTAGGAGGCTCTTTCCACAACCTTTTGGACCTGTAAGCAGAACGTGAGAATAGATTGCTAGAATATACTATTTATATTGGATTCGAAAAATTGTTTAGTTGAGAATATCTTATCATATACAAGGGGCAGTTTTGCATGCTCGTCAAAATTTTGGAGGTAAAATTTAAAATGATTTCAGAGAGCGGGCGCCGTGGTTTAGGAATAAAATCACTCAATAGCGTTTGCGTTTGTTTATGTGCATACGCACATAAGCTTACATACGTAAGCATGATCATAAAGCAAAGATCAGACATGTGTGTGGTTTGGCATTTACCGATTTCATAGATAAGAAAAAAAAATCTTATTAATTTTCTATTGACCTGAAGTCGACAATCATTAGCATGATACTTCCTTGAATTTAACGAGGATGCAAAACGACAGCTTGGATATTTTACATATTTGAAAAATCTAAGCCACAGATTTACATAATATCACGCCTTTAACTCCCAAGGAGTTTAGCAGAGATGTCATATTTCAGCATTTATGTTTGAACGATAAAAAAACTTAATGTCTTTTAATTTATATGGTGTCCATTATCATCTGCCATTATTATCTGACCACGGTAAAATAAAGGACAATATCTATTTACTGACTGAAAATTGACTAACCAATAACACAAAAGTCCCCAACACTATGACTCAGCAGCAACTCGTTCAGCAGTTCACTCTGGTACTCCGTTTTCACTACCCGTCTATCTTCCACTCCCTGCCCCCTACCACCATAAGACACGCTAAACTGAGACTTAGCTCCATCGATTTCCATAGACACTAAGGCTTGATTTCCATCGATTTTGAGGTCTTGAAGCGATATGTTCCATTTTTTCGTAGTATTTATGCTCAGGTTGTGGAGAACTGATTCCACGTTTTTCACATGTTCTCTGGTGAGGAAGGAATTGTAAGGGTATAGGAGATAGATTAATTTGTGGATTGGGATGTTTGGGTTCCGTTCCTGAAAATAAAAGGTATTATTATTATATAAAAAAAAAACAAAAATATTAATTACAGACTACATTGGCCCACTTTGTGTTAGTGATTATATTATCATTAAAACCTATGTTAATACTTAAAGAAAAAAAAAATTGTGTGGCCATACTCAGCCCATACCATAAATATATACTTTTTTTTTAAATTATAAAATATTTCTATAAAAATATATAAATAGGTTTCCATCGGTTTCGGGAGCACGGTCTAATCTACCGCTGGCTCCAGCGACAGGAATACGAGCCGTGTCAGAAGACGAACGCGCTTAACCCAATCTTGAGTTAAGCTCGCCGTTTTACATTTACGCTATATTTTTTAATTTTGTTTGCAATAGCAAGACTAAAAATCCAACACCGTCATTAGTGAACATATTAGCATCAACGCCACACGAATTTTATAAACAGTCTGAGGACTATTTCTTCTGTAATGATAAAATAGAATTATAATTTATTTCAATAATATATAGAAATATAAAGATTAAAATTATCAATCATTTACTTTTACTAAATTTTAATATTTACTTTTTTTAAAGTAGGTTAATTAAAAAAAGCGACAGTAAATGTTAGCTAAATATACAGTTACAAAATCTCAAACAGAAGCAATTTTACCACACACCATAAAAGTAATAACCCCCTATTTTATTTGACAAGGGAGCTACATTTGACCTTGAGCGTCCTCCCCGCGGCATGCACGCGATTTCATCATCAGGGTAACTTATATCCAAGGTCAAGATGGGGTGTTCATGTTTGTAGTTAGTAAGTTTTTGGTGTCACTTGGTTTGTTCTAAATGTGTTGCCTTTTTTGTGGGACAAATAAGGGTTACTGGTAATTGATTTTGAGAATGACTTTGTGTGGAAACTTGAGATTTTTGTACGATACTGTATTTTCAAAAAATTTAAATGAGAATTTCATTTAAACATTATTAAACAGACCTTAAATAATAATGAAAACATGTGCATGTTTCAAAAGCCCTCATCACCGTCAACGGAGAAAATGCGGGTTGTTTTATCCGAGGTTGCGGACTGTTCGAAAGAGATACCTCGGCGTCGGAACAAAAAAGGTAAAAGAAAGAACATAGATGGGTTTTACTCAATACAAGTCTGACACTTTCGTCCGCCCGGAGCGGGAGAAGTTATTTGATTTTCCATCCCTAAAAAGGGTTATTTTATTTATTTTAACAAGTTGTCATGGTGTGGGTTTTAGAAGACAAACAGTAGAAAATGTTTTTCCTTTTGCAACGAGAAGTCACCCATAAATATTGATTGAGAACCCGCAAGGTGTGTTCCTACCACAAATTTCGTGGATCAAACAATTCACAGTAAGCAAGTTTACATTTCTAATCATCCCGACTACAAACTTTACTCATTAACGTATCAGATTAGTAAATATCGTGTCCTGTGGCGATTAGTACCGTAACACAAGGTCGTACGTTTGCATTTTAAATAGTAAACTTTTCAAACCTTACTAACCCTGTTCCACCGCCGGCGATTAGCGAGAAGCGAGTCCAACTTTTAACGAAAAAAATTTGTTTGACAGAGTTTTCACCCGTAATCGTGAACAAGTCAGCGATCAACTTTTAATAAACAAAACAATACGCCTGTAATCCCGAAGGATAATACAAATGTGAATCGGTTTTTTTTCAAATTTAGTCCCATGTAAAAGTTGGCCAGCCTATTGCCGCCAACCGGGCACAAGTTCAAAATCCGTGAATGGTACTGATTTTTTTTCATGGAAAAACTCAATAACACTTTGGCCGACCCGGGAATTGAACCCAGGACTTATGCTGAACAGTAGCGCTTATGACCACTATACCAAAGAAGCGTCGCCAAAATAGAATAGAATATTCTTTATTATAATATAATATTTTGATTTAAAAGAGTTTCCATGGAGTTTCTTGCCCATTCTTCTCCATAGAGATCTACGCTTTGGAATGGGCAAATACAGTACTTTCACAGCTATTATGCCTTGTGACTGGGACTGTAGCTCCATTTTATTGTTGTCAATGTTTCGACAGTTCAAAAGTGCCTATAACTGGTCTACTTGAAATAAATGATTTGATTTTTATTTTGATTACTTTTGTATTTTTAAATTCAACTATATCTGATGAGCCTGGTTACTTATCTCTTTTGCTGACTATACACCATACAAAGAAAACATTTTACATAGGATTCGATTACACAAAGGATTTTTTATCACTAATAGCGATCTTTAGCAAACATCGCTAGCAAGTAAAAACGGCAGCCGTTCATGTTTGGCAGTCAGGGACTTGTACTGACTCGCCAACTACAAGCTTTTGTATGTTTTCTTGAGTAAGAAAATAGTCAACAGCTAGTCGCTTCCTCGTCGGCGCGCGGTGAGACCGGCGCCTTATATTTCACGATAATACCTACAGTGATATTATTTAATTGCCAAACTTTGCAAGTTTTAATATAACTGTCAGTGAATCGCAAAAACGGAAACACGCGACAATTTTTTTGTTATTTCCTGAATATTTTGAAATTTCGAAGAAGGACGATATTGAGAAGAAATTTTGAGATTTTCTGCACCAAAGTTTTGTGTTTTGGTTTTATTAGTTCACTTACAGGCTGTTCAAAGGTAAATCATTTCCTTAACCAGCAATCGATACATTCTAGATAGTACTATTTCGACTATTAGAAAACACATTAGGGAACTCAAACTCATTTAGTTGTTCTTTTTTAATTTATTTTTGTTGTTATTTTTTTATTTAGCCTATTTTGTCACACTGCTAGGCACAGGTCTCCTGCATTCCTTCGAATTCGGCAGGGACGAGTCCAAATAATCACGGCAGCGTTTTTTGTGACCATGGCCTTTTTTTTTGGGTGGGAAATCATCAAATAACTTCCCCGCTCTGGGCGGAGCGGGGGGGAGTGTCAGACTTGTACTGACTAAATCCCACCCATGTTCCTTCCATTGCCCTTTACGTTCCGGGGCCGCGGTATCTCTTTCGAACAACCCGCAACCCCGGTCAACCCGCAACCCCGGGTGACCACGGCCTTCCTCGGTGAAGACTAAGACGACTTCCCGTCTTCAGGCAACCACTGTGTGACGATTCTGGTCCATCTGTCCTGACCCATCCTACATATGTGACGCGCCCACTCCCATTTTAACCTCGCAGACTTATCGTCAAAATCGGCGATACCTGTTATCTGGGCGCGTATTATAGGGTTGCGCATTCGATCGGTGAGTTAGATATTTAAAATGCTACGTTCCATTGCTCTTTGGTATACCTTGAGTTTGGACCTTTGGGCCTCCGTCAAAGACCAAGTCTGGGCGCCATCCTTACTAATATTATAAAAGCGAAAGTGAGTTTGTTTGTTACCTCTTCACGCCTTAATGGCTAAACCGATTTTGATGATTTAAAAAAAAGTGGGATATGAGGGTGTTCACGGCGAGGACCCGCAGCACTCGCAGCAAATAAAACTCTTCAATATATAATTGCTTTTACTGGCGACTATTGCACTTTACATGTATGAATACACCGTTTCGATCAGTAATTATCACAAATAATTGAATGCTATGAAAATACGCGTGTGCGCGCTGTTTCGATCCCAGTCGTTCTTTCTTCCTTGGCGTTCCGCTAGGCGGCGCTGGCGAAGCTCGCCGTTCGGATACGCACAGCGAAGAAATCAACATTAAAGATAAGATTTGACATAATTCCCCCCCCTTGGAATTGGTGGTTCCAAGGAGCTTATGGGATTTTCCACGGGCAGAACGCAGACTTTAGTCAACGCTCTACGAATGATGCCCTTTCTTGTTAAAATGTCCACAACCCTGCAGACACCGTCGGCTCCAAAATGCAGCTTATTGATGCGCCCCAACAGCCATTTCATTGGTGGAAGCTGATCATCCTTAACGACGACCATGTCTCCCATCTTTACGCCGTCACCTTCGCTGCGACGCCACTTGACACGTTGTTGCAGCTCGGAGAGGAATTCTTTGGTCCACCGACTCCAGAAGTGCTGCCTCAATCTCTCAAGTTGCTGGTATCGATTGATAGATAACTTGTCGGTGACGGGAGATGGTAATGACGTTAATGGTCGCCCGATAAGAAAGTGCCCGGGCGTTAAAGGGCTGAGATCTGAAGGATCCGCAGACATCGGAGTCAATGGTCGCGAATTTAAAATCGCCTCTATTTGGGAAAAGAGAGTAGCTAGCTCCTCAAAGGTTAAACTGGAGTTGCCGGCAATACGTTTAAGATGGAATTTTGCGGCCTTTACACCAGCCTCCCAGATCCCACCGAAATTCGGCGCGTACGCGGGACTAAATTCGAACTGTACACCCTCACTTACACCGAAATCCGTGACAGAAGCATTCGCAACTCGGAGCATTCTATTCAACTCGCCTTTTGCCCCCACATAGTTTTTACCGTTGTCGCAATAAATGGTACGTGGTTTGCCTCGTCTAGCAATAAATCTGCGTAAACATAATATAAAGGCGTTCGTACTTAGATCGCTGACCACCTCCAAATGTAAAGCTTTCGTACTGAAGCATACAAACAGACAAAGATAACATTTAGATGTTCTTGCACCTCGACCCTTACGACTCGATATATAAAAGGGACCAGCAAAGTCTGTGCCACAGGTTTCAAAAGGCAAACTAGGCGTTATGCGAGGTTGAGGTAAATTACCCATAACAGGTTGTTCTGCTCTACCCTTAAGTCTAGTACACAGTACACATTTATTCACGGTTTGTGTAGCGAGAACCCTGCCAGCAGTAGGCCAGAAAGTGTCTCGTATCGAGCACAGCAACTGTTGCGGCCCACAATGCAGCATTCTAAGATGTTCTCTAGCAAAAAGAAGTTTAGTAAATGGATGCTTAGAAGCTATGAGAATGGGATGCTTCTTATTATAGGACACTGACGCTTTCTGAATGCGCCCACCAACTCTCAACATTCCCTCCTCATCTAACATAGGATTTAAAGATAAAATATTTGATTTACGATTTAATGAACTTGACGTTCTTAAGGCATGAATATCTTTTGCAAAAGAATCTTGTTGTGAAATTTTAGCTAAAGTAAATAAAGATTTCTGCAATTCATTTACGGTGAGTCTTCCTGTAATTTTATTATCTTTATTTTTAATATTATTAACAAAACGTAAAACATAGCTAAAAATTCTTTCAAGTTTAGATAAGTCCGAATACTTTTCAAACAATATAATATTATATTCACATTGAATATTTAATGCAATTTTTGTTTCAGGTAACACAACATCAACAGGATTATATTGCGGCCATTCGACTTCAGGTTTTAATAAGAATGAAGGACCGTGCCACCATAATTTATTTTCTTTCAGATGTTGTGGATTTACCCCTCGAGAAACAAGATCCGCCGGATTAAAATGGGTAGACACGTGACGCCATTCATGCTCGCTAGTTAATTCACGAATTTCTTGTATCCGGTTACATACAAAAGTTTTTAATGTTTTTGGCTGCGAACGGATCCAACCCAACACGATCGTCGAGTCAGTCCAAAGAATACAGCGCGAGATTTTTAGCTCTTTATAACGTAAAGATTTCAAAACCTTTGTGAGCAAACGAGAACCTAGTAGCGCGCCCATTAACTCCAGACGGGGAATTGTCAATTCAGGTTTTAGAGGAGCAACTTTCCCTTTAGCACATAATAAATGACATGTGACCTTTCCCACCTTGTCGGCAGACTTAAGATACAAACAAGCGCCGTATGCAGCTAGCGATGCATCGGTGTAACAATGTATCTCTACTTCGCGCGGAGCCATACAAACAGCGTGCCTGGGAATATTAATAAAAGACAGTGATTCAATATTATCCAGAAATTCCAACCACTCAGCCTTAATGGAATCTGGAATGGGCTCGTCCCAACCACCTTTTAACAGCCATAATTTTTGCAGTAAGATTTTAGGAAGAATAGTTGTTGCTGACAATAAACCAAGAGGATCAAAAATCTTTGAAGACATAGAAAGTATACTTCTCTTAGTAACAGTCTGATCAGCTTTAAGAGCAGTAGAATATTTTAAAATATCAGATTGAGGAGACCACTTCAGTCCTAGCACTGTTGAATCTTTACAAAACTCCTGAACTTTATTAGAAATACATAAACCATCAAATATATCAGGCGCATTACTACGAAATTTTCGTAAAGGTAAACATGCTTCTGATAATTTGCTAATAACGGCCTTGACAATGCTCTGTAACTCTCGTTTAAAGTTAGAACCAGTATTCAAATCATCGACATAAAAATCATGACGTATAACATTAGCTAAATCTGGTTGATCAACACATTCATGAGATAACTGCAGTAAACACCTCGTGCTCAAAAATGAAGCAGAACCAGTACCATATGTGACTGTGTTTAACTGGAGTGTTTTGAGTGGCTGCGTTTTACCATCTCTCCAAAGAATTAACTGCAAATGCCGTTGCGATTCGTCAACTTTGATCTGTCGGTACATCTTTTCGATGTCACCAGTGACGACGAAAGCGTGCTGACGAAATCTTAAAAGAATGGACACGAGGTCATCCTGCACCACTGGCCCCACCAGCTGAATGTCATTGAATGACTTACCCGAGCTAGTCTTACACGAAGCGTCGAAGACGACACGTAAGCGGGTTGTCTCACTATGACTCCTAATGACAGCATGGTGTGGCATGTAATAACCAAAGACAGGATGCTCAATAACAGAGAGATGTCCTTGGTGCTCATACTCATCAATAAATTCTTTGTATTCTTTCTTTAATGACGGGGACCTGTCAAGCTTTCTCTCTAAATTGAAGAATCTTCTCTTAGCAATATCATAGGAATTACCTAATACTAATTCTGGTGACTCACTTAAAGGTAACTTAACTGAAAACCGACCATCACACAGTCTCTTGGTGTTTTTATTAAAATGATTTTCACAAAATTCTTCAATTTTTGAGAGCATAGGCTTGTCACTAGAGGGCAGTTCTTCTACTTCCCAAAATTTGGACAAAGAATCTCTTATTTCCCTAGAAAAATTACTAAGAACCTTATGAGATTGATTCTTGCCTGTTGGGCCCGATATCAACCAACCTAACTTAGAACTTTGTAAAGTAGGCTTATTATAGCCAAGTTTAATTTGTTTTGAATTTATTAAATCCCAAAACACATCTGCTCCTAACAGCACTTGAATGTCAGAAGGATAGTAGAAACTTGGATCAGCTAACTCCACATTGCTAGGGAACTTAAACTGTGAAGAATCTATTTCAACACAAGGCAACATACTTGTAATTTTAGGTATGACCAAACAAGAAACCTTTATTTGAAAATTATTATTCAGTCTTGATCTTATTAATAGATCACAATGTTGAGTGACATTCACCTCTGCATTATTAATTCCAGCTACCCTTACAGGAGTACGCCCGGAACAAGGTAAGTTTAACTTATCCTGCAGATCCTGTGTCATGAAGGATGACTGACTACCACTATCTAGCAACGCTTTGACCAGGTAAGTAGTGTTGTTACTTAAATTAACAATTTCGACCTGTGCAGTGCATAGAAGAACCTGACCAGTCACCATAGCCGCAGACAAGGACACCGGTGAATCCACATTATTCCCTGAGGAAATAGAAGATGAAGTAAATACAACATTTTTATCACTATTATTTGGCTCCTTATGTAATAGTGAATTATGTTTCTCTTTACAGATATTACAAGGACCACGAAAACAACGAGATAGGCGATGGCCAGGGCGAAGACAGTTGACACAAAGTTTTAACTTATTTACTTCACTCAACCTGGCATCAACATTCATATTTTTTAACTTTTCACACTCATAAACCTGATGTTGTTGACTGTCACAGATCACACAAGACCTTTTCTTACTAGTTGTTGTTTCACTGGAACAAACCAATGACTTAGACTGCTTAGTTTCCTTAAAGTGTATAGACTTATCAAATTTAGCAGTATCCTGTTTATTATAAACTAACGTCTCTAAAACATCTGCGCGATTACGTAAGAATTGATAAAAATCTTGTAACTTAGGTGAAATATTTAAATTGTTCCTATGTTCTTCCCATTTGCAACAAGTGGCGCCATCTAGTTTCGAGGTCATTAAGTAAATAATTAGTGAGTCCCAATGATCTGTAGGCTCATCTAATGTACTTAAAGCTTGTAAATTTTTTGTAAAGTAATCTAGCATAAAACGCAATGACTTATGGGACTCCTTAGCAATAGGGTCAAAACAAAATAATGACTTTAAATGGTGATTTACCAGAAGTCTTTTGTTATCATACCTACTGCATAAAAGTTCCCAAGCTGCAACATAACCAGATGATGTAAACTCAATTGATTTAATTACCACAGCAGCGCTCCCCTGCAACGCTGAACGTAAATAATGAAATTTATTAATGTTAGGTATTGACTCATTTTTATTCACTAAAGAATCAAATGTATCCCGAAACTCTAACCATTTCAAAAAGTTACCGTCGAAAGAAGGGAGACTAATGGTAGGCAATTTAATATTAAATTTACTATGACCGGAACTGCTACATGAATGACTAACGTTATCCTGATTGTCCGCCTTTTGAACCCTAGAAAAAGCCTCAATAATATTATGAGATTGAGATATTAAAGAACAAAACTTATTTTCAATTAATTCTCTCTCTTGAAGTTGTGCCTCTAAATTTTCATCTAATTTTTCAATTTCATCTTGAACTTTGTCAAATTGAACGAACAACTCTTGACACCTATTTAATTTTAATTGAAATTCATCAACTTGCAGCTTATTCATATCTGTTGGTGCAACAACAGCTAACAATCCTACATACTTATTGAATGTGGTCAACCTTGCCTTTATATTACCTCGGATTTGAACTAAACCTTTTAAATCCGACATTATAATAGACTATGTGCGAACAAACAACAAGCACAAACAGAAACCTCGAGTGGAAATTATGGAAACAGTTAACAAACCGTGTCGCTGTCAGGTAGCAAACCTAACAGCAAACTGGTGCACCGTCTGTCAGCAGATTCCGATGTGCAGTGAAGAGATGCACGTTGTCACCCGATGCCTCGTCTCGTAGGCTCGTGACAGACGCCCGATGGGATCCCGTAGGCCGGCAAAGTCGCGAACGCTGAAATGGTCGGCAAAACCAGCTGAAGTATGTGTCATGCAAGCATAGAAATGTGCTAAGTGCGGGAGAGAATGCAAGTTATTGGAGTAGCAGGAGCGTAGCTTCCGTAAATTTGCGAACAAACTTGCTGTGAAAAGTAGGTACCCCACCCAATTACAGGCAAATGCAAATTATAATTACCTAGGTACGCTATTTATTACTAATATGGATTTGACCACAAATTAAAACAAAATGCAAACAAAACAACACGGAAAACACACCGAAGTGTAGCAAAATACGGAGTTCCTTTATTGATAATTTGAATTATTATTACGAACTTTCGAGAAAATATGCACATTCAAACAATGACTTGCGAAATAAACGTGACACGTACCTAGTATCAAAATTATTCGTCGTATTTTTATGGGTTACTTTACCAGGCAAACCAAAAACCATCACACCACAATATAAAGCTTCAGGCAGGCAGCATTATATGTCTATTGGCAGCATATTTTGATTTATTTACGGGCAGGCGACAATCGGAGCACGTTGCAAGCGCATTTAAAAGCGGCTTTTTTCTGATCACGTCGGGGTCACCAATGTTCACGGCGAGGACCCGCAGCACTCGCAGCAAATAAAACTCTTCAATATATAATTGCTTTTACTGGCGACTATTGCACTTTACATGTATGAATACACCGTTTCGATCAGTAATTATCACAAATAATTGAATGCTATGAAAATACGCGTGTGCGCGCTGTTTCGATCCCAGTCGTTCTTTCTTCCTTGGCGTTCCGCTAGGCGGCGCTGGCGAAGCTCGCCGTTCGGATACGCACAGCGAAGAAATCAACATTAAAGATAAGATTTGACAGAGGGAGAAAGAGGGAAAACTTAACTTTGCTATTACAAATCAATAAGGCGCAAGGGCAAAAACTACAGGTAGCAGGTACTTGCAAATCTGGAAAGGGGAGCTGTGTTACCCCGAATTTAACGCGAGCGAAGCCACAAGCAAAAGCTGTCCGGACGCACCTGATTTAGCTTGATGATGTATGAATAAGGACTTACTAGTATAAGTGCAGCCGCCTGTAAGCTGTCCACAGGGAAGTCAGGCAGGCTGACTTGCTGCAGCTCAGGACTGATCAACGCGTACGCAGCAGACAGGAGCTGTTCCAACTTGGCACCATCCACCCGAGGAGCCTCATCTCTTAACACGTTTAGATGTTCCTGAGGACAATGAGGGTAGAGTTAGCAACTAGTAATAAAATAGAACTACTTAACTGTTATGAAATATAGGCTAAGTCTATTTTTACTATAAAGTTATATTATAATGTATATTATAATCCTACTAATATTATAAATGTGAATGTTTGTGAGGATGGATGGATGTATCATCCATCATTATGGATGTTTGTTACTCTTTCACGTCAAAACGGCTGGACGGATCTTGGTGAAATTTGGCACAGAGGTAGATTATAGTCTGGAATAACACATTTGACTTTTTTTTCGATAACACGCGGGCGAGGCCGCAAGCCCCAGCTAGTGTATTATAAAGTTTAAAAATAAGTTGACACAATCATGGCACAAGTGCATTCAACATTTAAGAAAAGAGAAGACAAGGCAAGTCGGAAAATAATTAAATTTCATACACGGTAGAGGACCGCTAAGTTCTGTATAAAATTGTGATGTTAAAATTTCTATAAACCACTTTATATCCATAACGCAAACAAAAGAAGAATTCACTTTCAACATTTTAGCAACTTAACTTGAAAAGTAAACAAAGACATAAAAATACCTATCCCTTATTCTTAACGAACGCATACATGAAGGGTTCCGTACCACCGTATACTATTTAAGTATGTATACATATTTTTATTAAAATTTTAATTTATATTTTTTTTATATTTATATGTTTTAAATCTATTACGATACGATTTATTATTTGTTGTATAGATACAAAAAAATATTAAAAAAATTTAAATGAATGTGAATTCACAATCAATTCAAATTTCTACACATTACCATTCAAAAGACAGACGAAAGAACGAACAGATAGCCTTAATAATACGGTACCTCTGGAACCCTTTGGATACGGAACCCTAAAACCAACAAAACTAAGCAAATAAAATTCATGAGAATTTACCTTCTGCAGAACGTTAAACGATTCAGTTTTCTGTTAAACGATTCAATTTCTGTCTAGCAATTATGATAATGAACAGACAGAGTCACGGAACTATGCGATGTTTTGATTATGTTAGACTGTTGATGGATGGCTTTAACTTTGTAATGTGGTGCGGTTTTAGTGAAAATTGTTTTGTGTTGGCTTTAAATTAATTTTAAATTGTTATGTTGCTTGCTATGTTTATTTTATTTATTTGTTTACGGAAAAAGAAAAATAAGGTAAAAACCTGGATTAAAAAGACAGGCAAATAATATCTAAGTTGTTTTTATATTAAGTTCCGTAATAAGTGTTATGTTATTAGGTAAAGCATAGTAACTACACAATCATCAGTGTACTAAGTGTTGTTATAACATACATTTTATTTTTTCGTTGGGAAGTTTTTTCCCCGACATCTTCTTACCAACCTACACACTAGGAAGTGGCAAACGGCTACTATTTTGTAACAGCTTAAATATTAATAAAAAAAAATGTTCCAAATACAAAATTTAAATGCTTCATTTCACGACACACTGTCTATATTTCGTAGACATTTTATAGGCGATACAAACTTTTACGTACCGTATCAAATAACGTTTTGTGGATGTCAAAATATCAAACCGTTCCTGTCAAAGACCTAGGAAAATAATATATTTGTGGCGCTGATGACTTTCGATCGTCACAATAATATTAAATTATGAATCCTGTCTTAAAGGTGGATATGGTATATGATTTTAATGTTTTAACAATATTTTGATATATATTTACCTATATTTTTTTGTTTGTTGCAGTCCCACACTAACCAAACTACAATAAGCCCATAAATCACTTTTTTTTCTCATAATGATCCGTCTAGCTATTTATATTTTTAGAGTTCCCACACTTGCTACTTCAATTTCACTATTGACATTGGCAGAATAGTCGACATCGGCTCTAATTGCCATTAAATAAAAATAGAATAGAATAGGGAAATAATATGGAAAATACTCAAACACGCAACGAATGGATATAGAACCATAAAACCGTTTTAGTACTAAGATCTCTTAAGGTCATACTTCCTTTTAATGATCTTTAATTTTTTCATTATCATTGATTTTCTCACGATTTTATGGCACGAGAAACGGTAACAATCGGGTTTTATGGCCATATCCGTATTTTGTTCTGTTCATGGCAAAAGTGAAGTTATTATTATGATCTACTTCTCTAAAAATAAGTTTTACTCTGTTTGTAGGTATTGTAGAGGTTTGAAAACCTTAATTAAACCTTAAAGCGTGCTACTGTTATGACGGTCGAATCCTCTAAGTATAACTAGCTGGCGCCAGCGGCATCGCCCGCATGATGATCGAAAAAAAAGTATCCTATGTGGTTTTCTAGACTAAAATCTACTTCTGTGCCAAATTTCATCAAGATCCGTTTCGCCGTTTTCACGTGATCTTTCACGTCAAAACGGCGGAACGGACATACATCCATCCATCTATCCATCCTCACAAATATTCGCATTTATAATATTAGTAGGAAGTAGGATTAGAAAGAAGAGAATAATAGCTTAAATGTGTGTTCATTATATGACATTTTGTAAAATTTTATTTATTTAAAATATAGTTTAAAGTCTTTTCAGCTTCTTCATTACTAATAAACACACCTACATAACGCAAATCACTATAGTACTTCCTACATCAACCTATTAGTCTGCACATACTAATTAAGCTTAAAGAACGTTCCTAAAACAGAAACATTATTTCAATATCTCCTACGAAATTAACTACCTTAACCACGCTGCCTGTCAACCACCACCACAATATCAGTTAAAAAATAACCACATTCAATAATCACATCATTAAAACCTTCCTACGACAGAACTATTAGTCAAAATAACAATGTTTGCCTTTCATAATTTCCGTGCAAACTGTTCAGGCTATTATAGCCACATGTAGCGAAGCTTGGTGGCATGTTGCCACCCCATTACCGCGGCTGACACGGAAACAATTCAACCACAATTAATACACACTGAGCTTA
Organism: Ochropleura plecta; assembly: GCA_905475445.1. Lineage (NCBI taxonomy): Eukaryota > Metazoa > Arthropoda > Insecta > Lepidoptera > Noctuidae > Ochropleura > Ochropleura plecta. Next base: position 4,712,323 of record FR997735.1, read on the forward strand.
ACGTTCTGACGAGTCATTAGTAACTTCGGTTAGTTGGTAGTATTCATTATGTAGCCATTCCATTACTCTTTGGTAGAGAGGGAAGTTAAAACACTATGATTATTTGTAATGACTTAATGACACACGGATTTGTTGTAAATCTTGTTTTAAAACTACCTAAGTTTTATTATATCTCTGTCGGTCTCCAAGAAGTAAATGCTAATGAAATAAGCAGTACATTTGTGTTCTTCCGTCTTAATTTAATGTCTTGTCAAGTATTTCGTGTGTACATAAATAAATATATATTTAATCATTTATAGCAAAATATGACAGCGGATTAAAATATTGACAATAACACCTCTTCAACGTTCTGTTGTGTCAGATTCTATCGACGGAATCACTATAAGTTGACTTTTCCAAGTTTGAATATGATAAATAAAGTTGCAAGCAAATCTCATTTTATAGAACCTACTATAACATGTTTAAGGTCATATTAATATTAATAGAACCCCATTATATTAGATTCACAGACGTCTATCTACAGACCACGGGCGCTCATCTGTCTCACTTTTCACCCATGTGTTTTTTTATATAATATACAACACATAACAAACTTTATGTGGGTCTGTGGCGTAACAGTTTGCAGACAATACTGGCAACACATTTTATATGGCGCCATGAACGCGCGTTATAAATCGTTTGCCTCAGACATAAGAATACGACCTCAATGAATAAAATCTAGAAGCTTTTTGCAGGCTATTCTTATATACAAAATCTCGTGTCACAGTTTTGGTTGCTATACTCCTCCGAAAAGACTTGACCGATTTTTATGAAATTTTATATTTATATTCAGTAATCTGAGAATCAGTTGTTATCTATTTTTCATACCCCTAAATGATAAGGGTGCTGCTCTAAAGAGAGCTTTAGAAAGGGACCCGAGTAGCGGGTGACATGAAAATATTAACCTATACAGACATAATTAATTCCGGCACTGATTTTATACAAAGACCTCGCGGCTAAATAATAACAGCAGCTCGAGTTAAGCTTCAGATCTCAAGAAAACGAGCTGAGCAGCGGGTGGAACCGCTGGGCACAACTGGTTGAACTATATTAATAATTGTCAGTAAAAGAAGAAGCCAATTGATACCATTTTTGTAACATGGACATGCTAATTTATATTTCTTATCATGACCGGTCAGATGAAATCTCGAGTGGAACCGTCTAGAATTTCCAGAAGTGGCAATGGCTTTCAACGCGCTTTTTATGTCGTATTGCTACGAATGAAGCTGAGCTTATATCAATTCAATGCAGGTCCTGAAGCTTTCATAGTCGTTGCTGGCTCTTGGACAAGTTCCCTTACTGACCTAAAATTGTCCAAACAATTTCCTTAAAGTGGGACTCAGTTGACAAAAAAAACGAAAAAAAGTGAAGAAAAAGTGTCTATCAATTGCAATCGTAAACCAAACGAGTTTCTATATGTGTTTCTCGTGCCTACCAAATGTTGGTACCGGTTCCAACGGCTTTAGAAAGCACTAACGTATATCCACTTGACAGTCTAAAGTGCCTTCGTAATAAATTATGTCAGATACGTGATCGCAGCGACATAGCACACATAAAGTTATGGCTGAACTAGGTATCTGATGGATATTTGCATAGCGCTCAGTTAGGTAAGCGTTTGAGGTTTGCGAGTCAAGTGCCTGGGTATAAAGGATGTTGTTTGGGATTATTTCACTCTGTTCCAGGTTAAGTTATCCCACCATCAACAGTGGGACAAAACGGAATGATTATAAAATCAATGTTTATTTGGTATCTAAAAGTTGTAGGTACTTAGTAAATGGTTGCCGCTGACGAAGTGATTGGAAAAATAACGACTTCCAAATAACACTAAAAAGACCGAAAATAAATTTACTACCGGAAGTCGGTGACTTTTGTTTGATTCATAGATTTTTTGCCGCCTACTTCGGGAAGTAAATTCATTTTTATTTAGTTTTTTTTATTTCACTCGTGATATCACACACAAATTCTTTTATCGAGTATTCACTTCCATTAATACTACGAGGTATTAGCGTATCATACATATACAAAATTTAAGACTTATATGGTTTTCCATGAATGCCATTGTCTGTAATTAACCAAATTGAATTAAAAAAATAATCAAAGGTTCACCCAGTCGAAAGTTCTGAGGGAACAAAACATAAAAAATATAGTCGAATTGAAAGCTTGCTTCCCTTTTTCTTGAACTCTGATAAAAACATCAAACTGATGGAAATATGATTAGGAAACTCAATGGCCACTATAACAAAATGCAACGATCTTAAGTGGTGACAACGGTCCTTCAAGATCATTTATTTGGGATCCGATATCATTTGTATAATGTTTAACACCGTGCTTTAATTTCTAAATATTTATAAAGTCGTTAAGAGTAGTCAGTTTTGTTAAGAAGATCCGTTTCTTTATAAAACCACTACAAATAGAGATAAATCAAAAAAAAAAAATCGCAGAGAACCAGCCATTTGATCAAATATATCATAGCAAAAACTTCAAACCACCTAACCACACAAAATTAATGTAACAACAGCGTTCAAACCCACATTACAACCTTTAACAGCTCAGTAGATTCCCCTCAAAAGATGGTATCAGCACCTAGCTATTAGCGAACTTTACCTATCGTTGAGTTCACCAAACTACTTATTTCCTACCATAAAACTAAATGTTCCGTGCTCAGCGCAGTTTGGGTCGTGTCTCCCCGAAATTATGCAAACCTTATGCAAAATTTACAATACAGTATTTCTGTATAAATTACTAACTGTCGCACGATATGACGAATAATTACTGAGTTCTGAATTACTGAGGTTGCCGTGGCACGGGCCCTGATGTTAGCTAAATATAGAATTATCGCTGGGACTGAAAACTATAAAACGCAAGCAACAAGGTTTGTTTTTGTACTATTCATGAAAGAAATTATAAAGCTGCGTGCAGAATTTGTTTTGATTTTTGCAAGATAGAAGCATTCTATTATTTGAGAAAAAAAAAACATGATTTCGGACCGTTCAAAAAGGTATTTTTGAACGGTCCGCAATCATGTTGTTTTTCTAATACATAGGTGGGTTTGTTAACAAATATCACGAGCATAACTTGTGTGTAAATTTATATTGTTTTAGGAAAGGTGGTAGCCAGATAATTATTTAAAATGTAGCTTCACTAAAAACAAGAGTATAGGTACTACTATTGATTACTCCACGAAAACGAGTCGAACCAGTCGGTTTCCAAAAGTAAACAAATTCATTTGCCGTCAACGAATCGCAGACAGCTTAGTTTAACAACATGCAACATTTTTTTATAATTCGAAAGAATGAATGCTGAGAACTTGTTATTTGTAACTTTGTTAAGTTTACAACAAAAAATAATGCAATTAAACACGCTAACACGGAACCAACCAAGCATTCGCGCAAAAGATTCATGAGTTCAACTTGACACATGTACCTAATATATTCAACCTTAAACCCGAATCATGTCATCGCGTGTGTAACTGGCTTTAGCTGACGACAAAACCGATCGCGAGCGGGGAGCGACGACCAGTCACTGCTTATAGGGAAATAAGTAACGACGCTTGCGATTGCAACAATACTTACTCAACAACAAAATATTTTGCAAAATAAAATAAATATTAACAGTGTTGCCGAACTTGGCTTTATGTTTTGACAAGTGATCATGTGAATGCTACGCTCGTAGGTCAAAGCTACGGATCGTAGCAAGTGCTACGAGAATGCTACGCGTTCGTAGCTGATGCATTGATTTGATAAGAAGTATTGATTGTAAGTAAATAATAATGTATACAAATTTAGATTCGTGAATTATACAGAGAAGAAGGTCTACACAAATATACCATTTTCCAAAATGGCTTCAAATGTTTTCCTTTTATGTGTACATTTTTGGCGGTATTTTAAAGGAATTAGTATTTAACCGTAGTAAAGTAAGTTATTAAGCAAAATAGGTAAAGCATGCGGTTTTACTTAAAAAGAAAGTAAATGGAGTTTTTAGCGCATTCTTTTCCATAAATATTTAAACTTTGGAAATTACAATGATTGCTTGAATTTGTAACTTGACGTGACTGATTATTTGGAAAGTGCTTTGTAACGGTTTTACTTTAAGTATAAATTTTATTCCTTGGTTATAATTATTTGAGAGATTACTTTAATTGTTTGAGATTTATTTAAATTAAAACAACATTCCCGAAAAAATTAAAAGTAATGCTTGATTGCTAGTCCCACGTAGTATACACGATTTGTTTTTCAAGATATAGGTTTGCCTGTTTCTGTAAAAACCACTGCCTAGCACTCAATGTTTTAAATAGTTAAAAAAACAACAACATTTAATATTATTTTCCATGGGAAGTCAAACAGCAATACTTAATCTTAAATATAAAATATAATTTTCGAAAAACCGAATCAGCCCTACAATTAACAAATTGTAAGTACTTACTCATAATTATTATTTTAATTTGAAACTCTTACACACATCGTATGTCATCCTTTTTCCAAGAATTCTGTAACGGTTTCCAAAGTTCCAAACTAACCGGACGCAAGTCTGTCTGTGAATAAAATATTTAGCCACATCGGGCAAAATGCCCACTGGTGGACAAGTCCGTCACACTATCCCAAAACCACCGCAACTTCTGAAGGCCAGAACCAACAGTGACGACCGCTGCAGTAAAGGTCGACGAAGACCCAGATAAATAATTTAGCTGTCTTGGATCCCGCAACGAAATCAATCACAAAAGAATAGCGGAGAAGTGTCGCGGGTTCGATCCCCGCACAGAACAAATATTTATATGACCTACAGATAATTGTTCCGGGACTGGCTGTTTGTCTATGTGAGTTTGAATGTTTGTAAACGCACCCACAATACAAGAGAAAATTTTAGTGTGGGGCAACGTAAAACAAAAAAACAAGGCCAACAGGCACAACTCGGATAATTTATATTAATGGGTCCTAAGTTGTGATCCGAGCAGCTCGTAGCTAAATAATAGCAGCCTCGGGTCGATCTTTAAGTTAAGCCGTGCTTGCCTAGGTTGGTCTGTGGATAGGTGACCACCCGTTACACACCGAGTTTCCTCCGTGCCTCGGAAAGCACATTAAGCTGTTGGTCCCGGCTCTCATTTGTACATCTTCGACAGTCGTTACAGGTAATCAGAGTCCTGAAACTCTACCAGCGCTCACTATAAATTTTAATAACAATCCAATCGAGTCACTCTCGGCTAATCTTAATGTTCTCTCTGTGTACTTCGTAAGCGTAATGTTTAATTTAATAAATTTATGCTTATGTCCTATAAGCCGTGAAACTATCTTTTATCCTACTTATATCCTACTTCCTACTAATATTATAAATGCGAATGTTTGTGAGGATGGATGGATGGATGTATGGATGTTTGTTACTCTTTCACGTCAAAACGGCTGAACGGATCTTGATGAAATTTGGCACAGAGGTAGATTATAGTCTGGAATAACACATAGGAATGTTTTTCTTCGATATCACGCGGGCAAAGCGGCGGGCGCCTGCTAGTAAATAAATAAATATTGCGTTAAATCTGCAACACACTACACTCCCATTATATACGATGCGCAGATTCTTTATATTTGCAGTCAGATGTAGAAATATCTTCTACCGGTCACTTTCTGATTTTGCACTGCTTCGCAAATTCTCAAAGAAATCCAGGTCATTTCATTTCTTTTATGGCCACCAATCTTGTCTAACAAACTTGTGTGACGTGCCAAGTGAATTCATAAACTAGTCAAAAGTAGTAATGAATTAGTTCCGCGTAAATTCCGAGAACGGTGTCCCCACGTTGCGTCGCATTTAGCTTGTAATTAATCACTGCTTTAACGTTAGGGTGGTTAGTAGAGATACCATCAAATACAGTCAGTTTTTGGGACATTGTCTATGCACTTATTTTCTTAAAATATTCATTTTATTAAATACACATGGACTTTAATAATGGCAATATGTAGGTATTGATTTTGTGATGGGTTGGTAGTGGTAGTTGGTGTGGTGTGGTGTGGTGGTATTCAGTGGCTCCACCTTTTTTAACCCTTCAGAATTTACAAGCGTGATGTTTGAATATCCCAAGTAGCAAAATGGTCCTATAGCAATCGACTTATAAGACTAAACGTCTAATACGCATTTAATAGACGCTTTGACTAAGATCACTGATCTCACAAAAGCATATCAAAAGACAATTTGCGCTTCAAGTGCTTTCGATCCTATTTCTTAGTTTTATAGACGTTTACATTATAACTACACACGATTCCTACCCGATCTTGCAGTTATATAAGAGCATTATATAAAACTAATTAGCAAGTATTTCATTTTGATCCTTTAAACGCATTTGATAAGATTGTTTATACTAACACGCACAAGACATGCACTTCTATAAACGTCTTACATATAGGTGTTATAGGTCAAGTATTTTAAAGGATTGATTTGTCTGAGACGCGACTTCTAATTCATTGTTAGCACGAAACTAGCATGCCCGCCGATGTTTATAGGTAATATTCCGCTAACATGAATCCTACATTTGCTTTTATATACTGGAGTAACCGGCCATATTGTTATTATTTAGAGAAAGCAAAAAAATAAAAATGGATCTAAACAAATGGAAACGATTTAAGCGTAGTGGCAGTTATCGAAGAAGAGTTTCAAAAAAGTTACTTGAAATGAAATCAAGATCGAAGTGCGGGTCGATATTCTTCTTAAATACAAGAGAGTCTCGTGAAGTTCGTGATGGTTCCGTACAATATAAAAAAAAATGGTTCAAGAAGACTGCGAAGTTATTTTTACTGAAAGTTCTAATAACCTTGAAGATAATGGAAGTAGTGATAGTGAATTTGGTAATGACAACCGCCCTGACTTTGAAAAAAATTCCCATACTCGTAATGATCAGATCAAAACGCAAAAATAAAGAATTTAGCGAAAAATAACTTAAAGGTGAAGAAAGAATTTGCAAACGTGTTCAAATACCAATTGATTTATCGTTTTGCATCCCTACACTGCCAACTCTTCATCTATGTCGAAATCAATTTTATGGAGAAAGTTTTAAAGTGTTGTAACGTAATTCTGACACAATTCTTATAATACACACATCAAAAGTGTCTAGGGATCAAGCATTTTTATGCGGATTTCTTGAGATTGAGATGTGGCTTTGTAATAAATTTATGATTTTATAAATTTATATGGATCCTTTTTGGTGCATTTCATAATTTGAATCAGGAACTCTCAATCAAATTCGAGTAAAAGATGAAAATAAGCTGTCAATATTTTCCCTATAAAAACATACAACGCATTGAAGACATTATTAGTGCTACTGTTTCCCTACTACTGATTAAAACCAACGTTATTATGGAGCGGCGACGTCATTTAAGCAGGGAAGAAATGCTCAGAGCCGTGGGAATGATAGAAGCTGGTTCCCGGCAACGTACTGTAGCTTTAGTTTTGAATACAAGTCAGAGTGTTATCAGTCGACTTTGGACACGTTACCGAAGCACTGGTACCGTGGCTGAGCGCCATGGAGGACGGTATCGCTGCACCACACGGAGACAAGACCGATACATTCAAATCTTAACTCGAAGAGCTCCAACAATAACCGCCATGATGTTAGCCGTGAGGCTTCATCACTCTTCAGGGAACTTAATTAGCGACCAAACAGTCAGAAACCGCTTGCATGAAGTGAACCTTCATTCCCGAAGACCGCTACGGGTACCACCTATAGCAATGCACAATCGTAGGATTCGATATCAATGGGCTCTTGAACACAGAAATTGGGCAGAAGAACAATGGCGTTTCGTGTGCTTTTCTGATGAGTCTCGTTTTGGTATGAGACCGGATACAAGACGTATACGACACTGGAGAACCCCTGGACGCCAACAGCGATTAAAATCCTGCCAGGAAGTCCATCCTTATAGTGGTGGAACCATCATGGTATGGGCGGGTATTTGGATCGGCGGAAGAACTGAGTTGATTTGGATCAGAGGCAACCTCAACGCTCAAATTTATGCTGAGACGATTGTATCAGACGTCATCGTTCCTCTACAAGTGCAAATCGGTCCCTTATTTCAGTTAATGCATGATAATGCACGACCGCACACCGCAAGAGTTGTAAGACAGACTCTCGCCGCAGCTAACATCAATGTCCTGCCCTGGCCTGCTCAGTCGCCAGACTTGAACCCGATTGAGCATGCATGGGATATGCTACAGAGAAGAGCTCTGCCGAATATGGAGGGTATCCAGTCGCAAGAAGACCTTTTTTTGTTGTTGCAACGAACATGGGCGGCCATTCCACAGCGTGATTTGGATGAACTCATTTTGAGTATGCCAAACCGATGTTCTTGTGTTGTTAGTGTTCGCGGTAGAAACACGGATTATTAATTGTTTAAGTTACCCAATAAAATTTTAAAGAAAACTGTTATTTCAGTCTTTTTTTCGAACTTTAATGTTAGTGGTTCAAATGTCAAAAATCCCTTTATTAGGAAAATGGCAAATTTCTTTATTAATGCAAAGGTGACTTGGTTTATCGTTACTGTGACAAACGAAAACACTTTATTTGATGAATCCTTAAAGAAAATTTTAATTAATATCAATCAGGAGAAAAGTTATTGCAAAAATATATGTTGATCCCTAGATACTTTTGATGTGTGTATTACCTAGTACTAATTAAGATTATGTAAAATTACATACGGAGTATTTCTGATGTATTTCTCTAAAGGAACCCCAAAACTAAAATATGGTGGCGAAGTAGGTAGGTCATGTAGTAGTCTTAACTTTCACTAAATAGTTTTGTAAAGGTTTTGATAAATGCAATATTGTGGCACATGATCCGATCCCATGGCGGTTTATAAGTATGTTAATTATTACTTAATAAACAATTACTTAATACGATTACTTTGAAAGGGGCATGAAGACATGTTCATTATCTTCGAATACTTTATCAATAAAATTAATTTCGCAAGTTGATTAGGCATTCTTTATACATAAAAGCAAGACAAAATTTACCTATGTTATGCTAAGAGATAATATATTATAATGTGGATTACTTTAATATTTTTTTTATCAAGACACCCAGCGCGTTACTCTTAAAGAATTAAAAACTAATGCTCTACTAATAACATCACCCTGATCAATGTAGGATCAATCACACCAGTAGCAGCACGCACTAGATCGTTAGAGGACTAATCGCGCTTACTCAGTGCGTTTACCGGATCTTTATAGGACAATAATATCCTGTAAAAGCACCTAATAAGATAATTATAAAATCCGATTGCACATTACCGGACTGTAACACAACGGTCACAGGACGTAATAGTCCTATAAACTGCGCCCAAATGCGGTTCTATAAACGTCAATAGTATTTCTATAGTGCAAAAAAATGCATGCTCCTAGAATAACTACAGGACTACAATTTGCTACTTGGGATGTTACGTTTGCAAAAAATACAATAGCTATTGTCAAACCAGTCATTTTAACAAACTGTTTTTAGAGTCTAGCTTTGATTTGATATGTATAAATTTTGTTTACCTGCCAGAATACATAATTGATGAAACACTAATAAATTTAAAAAAAAAAATTATACCTCCTTCATTGTGTATTTTTTGTTCAAACGGCATTTCTTACAGCATTTTTTTATCGTAATCACACTTCAGTAGGGTGTGTGAAATGTCGTACAAAACAACGACATGACTGTGATCGGTTGTTTATTGTGAATGTCTCGCTCTTTTAACAATACCTGTGCACCCTAGTCTGCCTGTTAGCATCAAAAACAATTTTCAAGCAATAGGCTGAGTGCATAATGAACTGCCACAAAATGTTAAACAGTTTAATGATTTATTTTTATTGTATTCCTTTTTAGGAATTGTATTTTTTACCGTCTAAATGGCAAGGCATTTAAGATTCCAAATTTATTAATACTGTCATTTACCTATTATATGTATTTTGTCATGAAAATATATATTAATCTATGTAGAAAACTACAAGTATTAATAATGTTTGCCGCGATTTTAAATCTTGTAGTTAGATTTGTTATTTATAGTATTAATTAATAATATTATGAATGTATTATTTTGTTATCTTGCGATATCTATTCATTTACAATTCATAGACAAAAATAAACAAAACTTGCGTGTAATATCATGAAAAAATTGCGTTATTTTTCCATTAAATCATTTCCTAACCAAATAAAAAAAACTATTTAATTTTCCACTAAACTCCAAGCTTTCATTCACAAAAACTATTAAATAAAACTCCACCATTTGTTCGCAGGGCCGTCGAAAGCCGCGCGATAGATGATACGAATCAATTATGATGGCTCAGCCGAGTCGCGCACGCACTAGCTCGCGTGACTCCATGCGTTAGCCGTAGCCTCGAGTGGAATATGGTCCTGTGGCAGTCCTCGCAGCGGCCTATGTACGTCCGGACTGTGTGGGTGGGAGGCTTCCGACACGCCATCCTCACGCACGACGACCCTTACCTGCTGCAGCTACACGCCAAGCGCCGCAGACCTTACTCGTCCGCGAGCTGCTCCACCAACACCAACAAGACCTCCCGACTCAGTCAACACTCCGACGACCTGCGGGATTGCGTGAGGAAGCTGAATCTCGTCCTTACTAGCGACAAGTCCCGCATCAACCAGCGGCCCGTCACCTCCGGCGATATCGAGCACCTCAATTTGCGTGACGTCCACCGAGACTTTGACGACGAACTCATTGTGAAGGCAACACCGCAACCCTTAAACGAATCTAACCGAAACCAATACGATAGTCTTAACATCAACATGAGGAACTTGAAAGCTAACAAAACGTCCAGAACCGACGCTAAGGAGAACACAGAACTTTCCGAGCGGGTCTTTCAATGGCTGGACTTAGCGGGTAAGATAGATTTATTGGCGCCAGAAAATGTGGAACGAATGACGCAGCCGCGACATAGCTGGCCAGAGCTGCAACGTCGCAGCCACAATTTGACGAAATCGAAAACAGCAATCGACATACATAAGGAGGCAGGGCGAACATCGCCGAAAGGGGGAGACAGTCCAAAAGCGCAACAAAATGGGATTATCGATCGGCACGATTTTTATGTTCCGACGTCTGCGAACACGATCGAGAACTACGCGCGACAGTCACGGAACGCCAAGAGCACGCCACGGCACGAGACGAGCGCCAAAATAAAAGACAACCACAACAAAACAAAGTCCAGGGACATAAGAACGAACGTGTCGGAGACGCGGCTCAAAGTCATAAGTGAAAAGAACGCCGTTGAGAAACAATACGCCGAAATGCTGAACAAGAAGCTGATACCGGATGTGAGCAAGAACCCTAAGCGACAAGTACACATCTTCATGCCCGAGCTGCCCAAGAAACTAGACTCGACCCCGGCTAGTAGGACCGAAAGTTTGTTATCACAAAACTCTTATAAAACGTTGAAGTTTGACGCAACAATAAAAAAGTAAATCACTTATTTTGTCAATTATTTTAGTAACATTTTATTCAGACACTTGTTTAAAAACTAATATAATCGTTTTTTAATTCAATTCTAGCTGGGCACGGCTAGTATATAATTTTTCACTAAATAGGTTTCACTCGCTACTCTATCTATGTGATATTATATAACGTATGTTACTCAGTGTTAATGTAGCATAACAATGGTGTAAAAAGTTTTAAATTCGGTATAGTTGTTTTTGAGTTTATTCGTTACAACCATACAAATCTATCCTCTTTAAATTATTATAAAGTGTAAAAATACTAGCGGCTTCATCCGCTGCTGAGCTCCTATATTGATTCCCAATAATTTACCTGTCTTTTAACAAAAAATGGATAAAATCAATCCACAAGTTTCGGAGCCTATTCGTTATACAAACAAACAAAAAAATCTTTCTTCTTTATAATAGACTAGCTTTTGCCCGCGCCTTCGCCCGCGTTAAATTTGGGGTAACACCGTTCCACTTTCCTGATTTGCAGGTACTTGCTACCTGCAGTTTTTGCCCTTGCGCCTTATTATTATAAGATATATTAAGATATTTATAAGATTTGTAATAGCAAAGCTAAGTTTTCCCTTTTTTTCCCTCTTTCTCCCTCATATCCCACGTTTTTTCTCCTGTGTCCCAACTATCTCTGTACCAAAATTCATCAAAATCGGTTAAGCCATTAAGGCGTGAAGAGGTAACAAACAAACTAACTCACTTTCGCTTTTATAATATTATAGTAAGGAAGTAAGGATTTTTATAGCAGACGGAAACTCTATAAGATTCCTAAGACTTACTCGGCTCACCGCGCGGTTTTAAAGCGAATACCAGCTGCAAATAACTTACAAAATGAAACTTTATAGTACTACTACTGGTTTACTACTATGTTTATTACTTCATCGTGAAATATTAACTATTCGTTTGTTTTATTTTATTGTGTTTGTGACCTATTTACTGCTTGAACCGATGCGTTCTTTCAACTTTGTATGGGTGCTCCTTAAACAAATTATTATTAGGTAAATAAACATAGGTGTTTGTTTGTAAATAAAGGTCCTTTAAGTGGGCTATATTTTTCTTCTATGTACGGTTGCAATTGGTATGAATTTCTGGTAAATATGGCCCGGCAATACTTTTGAGTATTTAGCAATATTTGTATCCAAGATGTAGCCATTTTTTTTAGCAGATGGGAAATCATCAAATAACTTCCTTCGCTCTGGGCAGAGCAGGAGAAGTATCAACTTCTACTGTTGAACACCCCATCCATGTTCCTTCTTTCGCCTTTTATGTTCCGGGGCAGTGGTATTTCTTTTGAAAAACCCGCAATTGACATAGCCACCGTAGACTGCGTTTCCACCAGAGATAACCGATGATGCGTAGCGAGGGTTGTGTGTGAAACTAACCAACTTTAAAACTTCATTAATTTTTACGGCGTTTTGCCAATCTTTGCACATGTGCAATCTTTGGGTTCGATATACGCAGAGGGCATACAAAGCCCTCAGAGTTCAGTACAATAACAACTTCAGAATGTTGTTGGGGCTTCCACATTACTGTTGTGCATCAGGAATGTTTGTAGATTTGATCAAGAGACCAATTCCACATTGAAGTCGTTATTTCCAAACGTAAGTTTTCTTTAAATGCAAGTATTAATTCATACTTGTATGAAATAAAAGTAACGTCAGATTTTTGTAGAATGGCTATTGCTATTCAAACGATTATAACTCGTAGTGCACTAATTCAGTGGGGTATAAGGACCTATTATTTTTTTTTCACCCTATAGTTTTTGCGATTCTTTTGTTTGCACGTTAAGAATCGAAATTTCGAACGCTCAACTGATACAGATTTAAATTTAATTATCCAGCGTAACTTGACAGACTTGGTGGGCCTTGATATCTAAACAGACTCACCGAGTATCCGACGGTGGCGACATCTCTAGCTTGGAACCGGGACCGCAGTGGCGGGTCCAGGGGCTGCCCACTATACCTGGGCACTGGCAGACCTAGCGCTATCACGCGGAAGTTCTCGTCGACGCGAACCAGCCGCCATTTTGAGACTTCTTCAACGCCATGTTCCTGAGGAGATGGAGGTTATAGAAGCATATAATAGATTAAACTGTAAAATACCCAGTTGGAATTCACCAATACCTATAGGAAAAAAATCTGATGTTTAACTCGAATGTTACCAGAGCATCAATTTTAAAATGAATATATAGTAAAATAATGAACTGGCATGCTGTCTGTATTGTTAAGTTGTCCCCGAAGGGCTAGGTAGAGCAACAGCGGGGAACTCGTAATTTCACGCTATATCGTGAAATTACGAGTATGTTATGACATACAAGTATTAGTGACAGTGACGACGCTCTACCAAGGCCAAACTTATTTATAGCTGGATATGCCATATTATTTGTGTACTGAATGTACGGAGGCATAGAGAGAATATTGTATTTTACCTCCAACAACTTGTCGTATCTAGCAGCGGGAACCAAAAACCGTCCGTCTTCTAAGTGCATCTCCCTGTTTTCCAGCAAATTGTTTAGCACTGGCAACACATTACGTTCTGCTTTCTCTATGCCTTCTAGAACGAGTACTCGGCCTTCTACTGCTGCGCGGACTGCACTCTGTGGCGTAAAAAAAAGGTTAGAATAAAAATAAAATTCCAGCCTATCGTATTTAAGTATTCATTTAGGTGTCCCTTTTTTCAGACTGAAAATCATCAAATGACTCCTTCCGCTTTGGGCGGACCGGAAGGGACTTACTAAAACCCATCCATGTCACTTCTTCTGCCCTTTGTGTTCAGGAGCTGCGGTGTCTTTTTAGAACTACCCCGCAGCCATGACATGCATTTAGGTATACCTAAGGCTAGATTCACATTAGATCTGAATGAAAGTTTTGTCGTTGACCGAACATCGGGTCATGTACATAAAAATCTGCTGATCCGACCTAAGCAAAGCAGTATGCCAATATTATGTCCGAGACATCGTCGCTCAACACCTGGCAAGTGTCGTCGCCGACAGATTTATCGAGTCGCCCTAATGTGAACAGTTGGAATACGTATTCCACTATGCACTCAACACCGTATTAGTTACGGTAAAAAGGTCGGTAATGTGAACCCGCTCTTAGTGTTTATAGCGAAAACAGCATATAACAGTAATAAGCATATTACCTGATCAAAATACGTGGCCGTGGAACTCTGGATCTCTCTCCTCTGCTTGAGGTCGGCCTCTGTGGTGTCTCGCGACAGAGCGACATACTCTAACTCCCTCTGTGTCAGCTCAAGGTATTGAAGAGCTACTTTCCTCCTACAAGAGAATTATTTAGCTCACTAAAAACCGGATTATATGCAAATGCATACTTATATGCAAGAATGGATTTTAAGTAGGTATGCATTTGCATATTAGGGCTGATTTTTTAAGTTATTGCAAAACGTTATATAATCGTATTATACATTTTTAAATATGATTTTTAAATTCGTTTTTATATTTTTAAGCAAACTAAGGTTACCATTAGAAAAAAATAACTACATATAGTATACTATTCCCTCAAATCAAACAGACCCATAGACAAATTCTACTGACTTTCATTTACTTCCTCATAGTTAAAAAATGCCACATAGCAGTATATATTAAATTTTTGGCAGACATCAACATATTTTCATCACTGCAAAGTGCAAAGTCCTAACTTATGCTATAAAGATTGAGATTTGGTATCAAAACATTTAAAAACAAACATAGTAAATTATTATATCATACTACAAGAAGATCATCTTATGGGGAACGACAGGATACAGGCAACTATTAGTTGTGTTAATAAATAAATAAGCAGTATTTCTAGACTTAGCGCATATTGTTAGGATGTTTCTCTTTCAAGAGCCCTGACCTCTGGTAGGGCTCTGGTACAGACCCTGTTCCCAATGCTGGCATTTTTTTTAAACATGTAAGAAAAGTAAATTAAGTGATAAAAGTAATTATATTATTTTTTGTTATACATATTTAAAAATATTATTAATATGTTGGTAAAATTAGTGAATAAAGAACATCATAAAAAAGAAATCTTTGATATGGTATTTATATCCCAATTTAATTGTCAAATAACTATCTAAAACTATGTTGAACAACTATATCCTAAGTCCTTGCATAGGTACACAATATTATTAAATATGATCTAACAAGCCACACTTATTTAATACTAGCTGTTCCTCGCGGTTTCACCCACGCTGCTCAGCACCTGTTGGTCGTAGCGTGATGTTATGTAGCCTATAGCCTTCCTCAAGAAATGGACTATCCAACACTAAAAGAATTTTTCAATTCGAACCAGTACTTCCTGAGATTAGCGCGTTCAAACAAACAAACAAACAAACAAACAAACAAACTCTTCAGCTTTATAATATTAGTATAGATAACAAATTAATTAACATTAAAAAAAATACTCTACTCCTGTATTGTGGGTGCGTTTACAAACATTTAAACTCACATACACCAACAGCCAGATCCGAAAGAACTATCTGTAGGCCATACAAATATTTATTCCGTGCGGGGATCAAACCACATTTAAGTTATGCATATTTCACAAACAAGAATAGACATTTTTTATTGATTATAGAAGGTATATAATAGCTGCTTGAGACAGTATGGGCAAGAGAAACAAATAAATTACCTGCTAGGCCCTGGTCTGCCCAGTAGAAACATGTCTTGGCCTAATAAATCCTTCTGCATCATCCATCTTAGGTTCCTTAGCGTACTCTGTGATAAAGCCTTAATTTCTGTATCTTCTATGGTCACTATAATAAGAAAAATGCAAAATGCAAACAAGTGAACTTTATTATGATTTGTTTTCTTTTTTTTTTGTTCTAAGTTATCTATTTTAGGTTGGGGCTTAGTATTTTCTGCCTAGAAGAAAGTATTTTTTTTAATTAAAATCCCTTTAATTGTACAAAAAAATCGGGACAAAAAATGTTCTATTCATTTTTAAATTAATGAAACATCGGTTAAAAAATATTTTTAGGTTATAAACTAAAGTTTCAAGGTACAATACTTACAGTACTTTCGAGGCACATATTCAATCTTTTTAGGGCTCTTTATTTTCTTGCTGACATCTCCTATAGTCACTTTATCTTCATTAGAATAACTTCTCACAGGATTTATAGCTAATATTACTTTGCGATGGCCTAACATACGAGTCAAAACATTGATCTTTCTAACTGTTACCGTGGGGCTATACATGGTTCTATTTACACGTAATTTACACTAGGTAATGGAATTAAGTATATATTTCAATATTTACGCCATCACGTAATTTATTAAAGCTTATTTAATAGAAAAAATAGTAATAATCTAAGGTCAAAGTCTAATTTTTTTTTTTTTTTTTTTTTTTTACCCCGAAGGGAAGGCTATAGTCTTTCGACCATATTGCCTAGTCTTACGTCCATGTTTTCACGCATATTAAGTTTTATGCAATAATGTCTTTCGTATTTGTGTTTCATAATTGTTAAGTTTTTTAATAATGTCTTTCGTATTTGTGTTTCATCATTGTTAAGTTTTTTAATAATGTCTTTCGTATTTAATTATCATATTTGTGTATTTTTGTTATTTTGTCTTTCGTAAGTCCGTTATTTTTTCAAATCCAAGTTCGTTATTAGTTTTGTCAATATGTTTTGTACGTTACCTCAAACATTGTCAAACATTGACATACACGCGCATGTCAAATTATAGCTATATGCTATCTCCTTCTCCTCAATCCTCATAGAACAAAAGGAACAAAATTTAACCTACACTAACCTAACTTTAAAAGTATAAATAAATTATATTAGATGATTATAATACAAACACATAAATTATAAACTAGATGTCATTTACAGTCTCTATTATAAATTTGTACAAATATATATAGGTTGAGGCATTCATAAGTAACTCCTGAATGCATTGCGGGACCCTATCAGGTTTTTTATAAATTTTTAGAAGTTCAACTGACAACACAAGGCGCTGAATGCTGAAAGACGAACACTCAAAGAAGATATGATGTAAAGTTTGAATTTTTGATAATTGACAATACTCACAATATGGAGATGTAACAATTTTAAGACGATGAAGATGATAATTTAAACGACAGTGACCAAAACGCATACGACAGATAAATGAATAAAATTTTCTATTTATAAAATTGATAGACCTGCAAAACCAAGGTATAGTGTTTGTTTGTACATCTAAAGAGGCAAACCAAGTGCCTTTCTTTTCTATTTGTGTGGACTGGTATAAATGTCTCCCCCACACTTGACGCATACGCTGTTTTATAAGACTAACTGCGTCTGTATGCGGTATGGAAACACTCATATCAACATTCGGAATTAATTCATCTAGTTCAACAATTTTTTTGGCCAAATAGTCTGCCTTTTCATTTCCTATGACACCAATGTGTGACGGTACCCAAACAAAACTAACTTCAATATTAGAATGAGACAGTTCAACCCATAACTCTTTTATTAAATAGATTATATAGTTAGTGTTAGCATGTAGTTTATTATTTGCCAGGTTTTTAAGGACACTCACGCTATCACTGACTACAATCCACTTGCTGTGACCTGAATTGCAATTTTTGATATGTTTTAAAGCACTGAGAATCGCAACAGCTTCAGCCGTAAAAATACTGGCATTTTTGTTGATTTTTCGACCAAGACCTATATTTGAAATTGACTCATAAATAGCAAAAGACACTGCTGTATCATTTTTGGAACCATCACTGTACACAAATTTATGATCTGACCACTCTAACAACATTGCATAAACTTTCTCTTTTGAGGAGAGCTCCTTTTTATTTTTTATAACTATGTCTATTTTTGGAAATTTAGCAATAAAGGCTCCTTGGTAACAAGGCAGAATATGTTTTGATTGATAAATGTTCATATCTTTAATAAAATTCATAAAACTATGAAGCTCCTCTAACATAAAAAATGGTTTTATACCCAAACTAGGGTTGGAATGCAGTAAATTGACTAGGAGACTGTTATTAGATACACTAAAAAGTTTTAATAGGAATCTTTCTTTCAGGTATTGGAATCGAACTTGTAATGGTGGAACATTACATTCAATCTGCATTGCATTTATAGGAGTACTTCTGAATGCCCCTGTGATAATGCGCAAACATTTGTTTTGTAAAACATCTAAACTATTTACAGTTTTGGTATCAGCAGCAAAACAATAAAAACCATATTCAAAATGACTACGCACTAAAGATTTGTACAACATTAGCAAAATTTTTGGGTCAGCACCCCAGTATGAACCAGCTAACGATTTCAATATATTATAAGCTTTATTTGCTTTAGTAATTATATGTTTAATATAACTGTTCCAGGATAAATTATATGAAAAAAGAACCCCTAAAAATTTAACTTCTTGTGAAATAGACAATGCACAATTGTTATATTGCACAGAATGCATATTATGACACTGTTTACCGAACACAACCACTTTAGACTTAGATGGATTGACGTTAAGATCGAGATAAGTGAAATATTCATGAAGCTTTGACAGGGCATCATTGACTTTTTGAAATACCTGTGATAAATTTGTTCCGGAAGCATAAACAACTAAATCATCTGCAAACTGTAAGTTTTTGACCTGAGACCCTAAAATTAAATTTAATCTACGTATATATAATATAAATAATAAAGGTGATAATATACCTCCTTGACAGACTCCTTTTGAAGCAAGTCTGGGACCATAAAGATGTCTATTAGATTTAACAAAGACTTCTCTATTGCTCAGGAAATTACTGACCCAAATTACAATTTTTTCGCTGATCCCTATTTGTAATAGTTCTCTACATAAAATATCTATATTTACACTATTAAAAGCTCCCGCAACATCAAAAAAAACTGCAACCAAGTTATTATTGGCTAATAAAGAGTAATGTATGTCAAGCTGCAATTGACAGACACTTTCCCTAGCAGAACGATTTCTACGAAAACCGAATTGGTTAGAAGATAAAATATGATTTTTTTCAACATAGAATTCTAAACGATGCTTCAACAATTGTTCAAATAGTTTACCAACGCAAGAAGTAAGTGCTATGGGACGATAAGAATCGGGACATAATTTGGGTTTTTCTGGTTTTAAAATTGGTACAAGGCAATCCACTTTCCAGTCTTGAGGTATGGTGTTATTTTCCCATAGCAAATTTAGAACATCAATGAATGCTTTTAAACCAGTACTGCTAAGTTTTTTAAATAATATGTATGGCATTCCATCGAGACCGTAAGTAGTGTCTCTTCGGGAAGAGATGGCGGAAATAAGTTCGCTGACTGTAAAGGGATTAACTAGGAAACTATGGCTAGAGTTTGTATTATTATTAAACGAATAATTTGAGGCATGACACACAAAATCTGGAGTGTACTTCTTCAAAAAATCTAAAATCCATGCGTCATTTTCATGGTTATTAAAATTAAACGTTTTATTATATTTACGCATGAATTTCCATATAATAGATATTGGTGTGCATCTGTTAAAAGTTTCACACAAGGTAAACCAGCTTTTTTGTCGCTCTGTTTTGATGGTTAATTTTTTTAAAGCTCGAAGTCTTTTAAATTCTAAATAAGTGACTTCTGAAGGATTATTTTTAAAATTTATATAAGCTTTTTTGAAATTTGAAACTGCCTCTGTACACTTTTGATTCCACCAAGGAAGAGAAGGTCTTCTAATCCTATTTGTGGGATATGAGCGATTGCTGGTATTTACGTTAATATTAGAGTTGGAAATGGAATTAGCAGCAGCTGTACGTAAAATAGAACAAAAATGACGATATGAATCGAGAGGACATATATTAACTGTTTTAAAATCAACTAATAATTCATCTACATTATTGCTATACTTTTGCCAATCTACAACTTTGTAGTTTGGGTAGATGGGCAAATGTGCAGTATTAGGACAATTTCCACAAGGATCATTATTTTGACTATTACTAATAACTACTTGTATAATTGCAGGGATATGATAACTACTTCCAAGAGGACTATCATGTACTTTCCATTCGCTACAAAGTGCCAAAGATGGAGAAACCAAAGACAAATCCAAAGCATTAGCACGCCATGTTAAAGAGCCAACAGTTGTTGCCTGACCATTATTGAGCAAAATTAAGTTATTTTCGTCGATGACTTCTAAGATATTTCGACCACGTAAAGAGTCAGAACCACAACCCCAAGATGTGTGATGAGCATTAAAGTCCCCAGCAAATATAAAGGGACCAGGGATAGACTTCACCAATGAATCAAATTTATCTTTATTGAAAGCTGGATTAGAGTTTAAAGGACTATAGAAACTGACTAAACTTATCTCCTTGTTACAAACTGTAATTTTAACACAAATGTTTTGTAAAGAATTGTCGAAAAAGGTGTTAATTTTAGTATAGTTAATACTTTTATGAATTATAATGGCAACTCCGTTATGTTTGTTGCCACAATCATTTCTTTCAATACTGTAATTTTTTATTTTAAAGTTATGTTCAGGTTTTAACCATGTTTCACTGATTAATGCTATGTGAATATTATTTGTATAGAGGAAATTGATAAATATGTGTTTGTTACTGTTAAGACTTTGTGCATTCCATTGCATTATATTTAAATTTGATAAATCCATTATGGAGGTGAGGAAATTTTGTTACTTAAAGTTTTTTTTAAAACCTCTTTAATTGATGATGAATTGATAGGGACATCTTTATTACTAACAATTCTTGTAATTGTTTCTACTAAAATATTTATAAACTTATCAGATTTCATTAAATTATTAATTTGTACATCTAGATTTTTTGCAGTTAATGCTGGAAATGCGTTAACATTGAATAGATCGGAGTATGTAGCGTTTCTTGATTTAATTTTGTTTTCTTCGATTTTTTGTTTTTTTAATGGACAAGATGAGGAGATAGCTATATGATCGCCCTTGCAGTTTGCACATTTGGCATCCTTGGGATCGACCTGACAGTTTTTAAAATTGTGATTTAATGTACAAATCGAACATACCTCTGTATTGCGACAGAATTTAGCAATATGCCCGTACCGCAAACACTTAAGACATTGCTTGACTGGTGGAATGTAGCTATTTACTTCGTGACGCCATGAGTCCAAGTATATATACGAAGGAAGAATGGTGGATGCGAATGTAATTGCAACTGCCTGTGTAGGTACAAATTCTACACCGTTAAAACCTTTTACCCTGCGCATGAAGCGCCTAACTTGAACGACATTTTTAGAACTACCAATTAATGCAAATATTTCGGAATTTGACATGTCTACCGGAACTGAAGTGAGGACTCCAGTAACCTCTGTGTCTGCAGCAGGAATTGACGCTTTAAGTCCCAACTGATCCAGTATTTTTTTATTTTTCAAGAACATGTTAGCATTATTTGGCAGGTCGAATGTGATGCCAACCTTATATTTATTTATTGAACGCATATGCATGACGCCTGAAACGCCATGCTCGCGTATACCCTTAGAGAGGGCCATGCGATCTCTGTCGGAAAAAGATTGATTGTCTTCTTGGTGGTTTAAGAAAACAACCAGCTCTTTTTTGTTTGAGTCCTCTGGATATTTGCGGGTGTAACCCTTAACTTTGTAGATGTCGTATTTATTCTTCGGGTCCTTGTCAATTGCATCCTTATAGGAAATTGTACATACCGCAGATTCCGCTGAGTCTGAATCTGAAGATACCTGCTGAGGATCCGGAGGAGGTTCCCCCTCCTTTCTCTTTCTCTTTTTGACCATGTCGATACCCTATATACCTACTAAGACCTAACACTAACTATGAATACAATTATTTACAATAATACTGTGCAAAATAAATGAATAAATTATTTTAAAACCGAAAAGCGCGCCCTTCTACTTTCACGTTTTCCCGCCTTTCTTTTCGGTCAAAGTCTAAGATATCAAAACTGTCAATCTGACACTTCCTGTTTACCAGCTGATTGGAGCGCGTTCCAGAGCATAATGTTATTGTGGTTTGCACTATCTTTTACATGAAGGTATTCACTCTTTTTTGCGGCTGGGAAACTATCAAATAACTTCCCCCGTTCTGGGCGGAGCGGGGGAAGTGTCAGACTTTTACTGTTACATAAAAAGGGCAAATGAAGGAACAGTTGAGTTTAAGTCAATAAGAGTGTCAGACTCGCTTTGCTCAGAGCGGGAAATATTAAAAAAAAAAAAAAAAAGAGCTGAGTCATATTAACCGCCAGTGCCGGCAGTGTAACCCGCCCCCGCCGCTATGCAAAATTGATTATAGATACTCGCGTTGCGGCCCGGTGCCGAAACGCGGTTAAGTGTTGTGACCCTTAATGTTTGGACCTCCATGAAGTTTCTCCCAGTGTTCATGCCCAAAAATGGCACAAGCATTGAATGAATGACTGATTTCAAAACTTTTACATGTAAAGCAAGGCTAGATTCATAAACTGTGTAAGTTTGTTGAAGTTAATAAAATAAAGTTGTAAATTATAACAACTGCTAACATCTTTTTTTTTTTCTTAGAACAGAACACTGTCTGAAATGTCTGTGCAGAAAATGGTTCATTATTTGTTTGTTAAAATATTTTAAATCATTTAATCTCTTTGCTGTGTTCTATTCAACAATAATAGTTACTGATATAATCTCCAGCGTTTGATTTGTCTACCATAGTACCTATATGGCAAAATTGTGGTGTCTCCTTCCACAAACGCCATTAAATAAATAAGTGAAGTGAAGGCTAGATTCAATTAAAATACATTTTGAACGAAAGAAATTACTTTATTAAAGACCGACCACATTTAACCTATCGTAACTATAATCCTCATTCTAAACTAGCGATTAAAGTATCTTAAAAATTTACTACTACATAGATCCATCGTCCACGACACTACTCAAAAGTAACGTGTTAACAAGCTGAAATTACCAGGAAGTACCCAGAATATTAATAAATCAATGGTGATCAGTACATTCATGATGCCAAACACCTTATTCACTAGTTTATCCATACGCGACTCGCGTATAAACAGTCATTCTTCTTTCTGTCGCTGGCAAGCCATTTTATTCTATTGGCTCAACACGCCACTCGTCTTCGTTGGTGGCAACACAGAGGTAGCTCTTGGTGAATATTTTGGAGTACACCGCAATTGAACTACGTCATTTTGGTTTGGTCATGTGATTCAAAACGAATTTACAAGCCTCAGTATCCTCAATAAATTCACACAGAGGCCGGAATAGTAGCACGCACATTCAAAAGTTATAACGTATAATGGGGCGAATAGGCCACAACATAGGATTATGGCAACACAACACCATCATGTTCAAAGTTGTATTTCGACTGACCCCTGCATGGCTATTAACCACTTCGGTATTAATTGTATTTTAATTCTACTTGCAGCATTTAGCACTCGTAAACTTGGCTAGCCAAGCACTTGTTTTTAGATGCAATTTATTGGGAGTTTTCTTGCTTCATCAACGAATATTTAATAACTGACCATGGCATAGGAGTGCTTGACCAATGGCTTGGCCTCAATTTCAAATGAGTAGTGATACAATAGGGTAAGTTTTTGCTCCTGCTAGAGGTAAAGTAAATCTTAACGATCTGTAGCTCAGTTTGGAGCCAAGCCATCAAAGCGATGATAACTTAAAGTACTCTTCTCAAAATTCTTTAAGCAAATTAAGGTGTTTTGGGCATTCATTCTAACGTGCTTCACTATGCTCATCATCCATTGGCTCAATTTTCACGCTAACAAAATCAGTGGGTTCCAGGTCCCCTTCAGTTTGTTCGTCCGGATCTTGAGCTTCAATCTTTATAACTATTTGCCTTTCCTCTGTGGCAGTTCTATCTCCATCCTTGTCTTTCTCTTTGAAATATTCGCTGTCTGGCTGGGAATTCTCTGTGAGTGTGTCTTGTGTATTTTTTGTGTCTTTCTTTCCATAAGTGTTTGTGGGTTTCGACTGATCTATGTTAGCCAGTGTGACGTAATCTGCGACTAAGAGTTCATCCATCGGCTTCTTAGCTGGAGGTCCGAATATAGTGATCATGATGGGCTCGTCGAGGCCTAGGTTACACTCTCTAGGGTCCAGCCTGGTGTAGAAGTCTTTGATGTTAGGTTCCGTACCCTTGAAGCCGTGCCGACGTCGGAAATGTTTGATCATTGTCCTTTTCACAGAATACGCCTTTGGACATAGTTTGCACTGTAATAAGGAAAATATCGTATTATTATAATTTTCTACAATATCATTCGTCTTTCATTCAAACTCACAGTGGAGTCCCGCGTCCACATTGAACCAACTATTATTTTTAACTTCAGACCCACAGGGTGTAAGTAAACGATCCCTTTACGAAGGGTTACATCAAACTAAGTGACTCTATATAAAACTTTATGCTGGGAAACGACTTTTTTGGGGTTGAAAATTCTGTGCTGATAGGTGCATTGAATAATGCTGAGGTCATGTAGGTCTTTAAATTAAAATCACAACATTAACTATTTCAGTATTTTTAGTTATGGTATAATGATATATCACATAATTTTTACCGAGTATTCATTTTCCATTGTTATAGACGATGACTCATAAACTACCTAAGCAATATAAATAAAATTGATATGGGACCACCTGTAAAGTATATAAAACAAAAAAGAATTTTGCAGTGAACATATAAAAAAAGATTCCGACGAAATGAAAACCTCCTTTTTTGAAGTCAGTTAAAGACGTTGATAAAAAAAACTTCAAATTTTTTTTTTTACTTTGACCCCCAATATTCCGGCACTACAAGGTTCCCAGGTATGGTCTAAACTCTTAAACAAAAAATATATAAATATAGAACAAGTGCCTTTCGGGTTCGTAAAATTTACTTTTACACTCTTTATTTTGTTGGATGATATTACCTCATAGACATTTGCCCATTGTACTTTCACTTAACAGATTTCAGTCAAAATTCTAGCTATCCCTATCTACTCACCCTGATGGTCTTCATGGTGCTGTGCGTCATGACGTGGTGACGAAGCCCTGCGGTGCTGGTCAGCATCTTGTTGCAGATCGGACAGGGATGCTGCGCGTGAGTGTGTGACGTACGCAGGTGACGTAGCATATAGCGTTCGTCTTGGTACTTGCGGTCTGAAAGATAACGAGCTAGATAGTAAGCCGTACGATGGCAAAACGAAAAACTGAGTACTTATTACTACAAGCCGTATTTTGTGTGTAATCCTTACTTAATATTATAAAAGCGAAAGTGAGTTTGTTTGTTACGTCTTTACGCCGAAATGGACAAACCGATTTTGATGACTTTTGGTACAAAGATAGATAGGACCCTGGAGACGGACATAGGCTAAAAAAGGTGAGAAAATGGGGAGTAAGAGTGAAGAATATTTTTTTCGATCATCACGCGGGTTAAAGTTAGCGTTAGCCCAAAGTAACTATAAAGTTGCGGGCGGAAGCTAGTAAATCATAAAAGTTAAATTTGACCAACTCGCAGTTTCCGATTCAGTAAACCAGTATTATAAACGGTCGGAATCATATTTTAATCAACATACCACCTGACACCGTTCCGAAAAACGCAAAAAACTTAGACAAATTAAATAATAATTTGGCGAGCCTTTTTATTGCCCCGCTCTGGGGAGTCTCAGACTTTTACTGACTTAAACCCACCCATGTTCCTTCTTTTGCCCTTTATGTTACGGGGCCGTGGTATCTCATTCGAACAACCCGCAACCCCGGCGCGAGCAAGCCTGGCTCAATACTTTAAATTTTGTTTAATTTACATATTGAAAGGAATCGTAAAACTCACCACACAGAGGACACTTGATTTGGTTTTTCTTAGGTTCGTGTATTTTCATATGTTCACGCAGAGAACACGCGCTTGTGAACAACTTCGAACACACTGGGCAGGTTTCCAGGTCTGAAAGTGGAGATTGAATAGATTAGGGTCTGCTGGGGAGATTTAAAAGCCCAAGTTGGGATTTCCCACCAGAAATATTAATATGGACCTTTATTTTGGCAATCTTCTTTGAGATAAATCGATCGATTCGATTCGATTGCTGTACTGGCTAATTACATGTGAGCAGAGGCCGACAAAAGCTTTATGAAAATCCATATCTGTCTTGTTTTACCGGCCAAATAAATTACTATGTAAGCTCATATCTGTCATGTAATTTAAAATGGAACGATGTTTTACTCCGAAACATGGCAACCAAAGAGGTAACTTGTCAAAGGTTTTATTTTAATTTCGAACTCGAATATTTTTATTGAGAAAAAAAAACAAATGAACACTGGCACGTGAAAAAGTTATTATTGTTCGTTGATAGTACATTTTATAAATAAAAAAATCTAAGTACAAGGATTGGCCACAACTAGGCATTGATGGACTTGAGTAAACGCTTCGCCTCGGCCCACATTAAAACGTTCGTCAATTAATGCCTTTGCTTTACCAATATTTTTTTGTTTGTTTGTATCGAATAGGCTCTAAAACTACTGGACCAATTTTAACCATTTTTCAGTAATACAAAGCTACATTATCAGGAAGTAACAGGCTATACAATATCACGCTAGTGCCCTCGGAAGCGGGGCAGCAACTAAAGACGCGGCTGAAACCGTGCTGGACAGCTAGTGTTTAATAAAACGTGTTGCGCTGACCCCAAGTAACATGGAGAAGAGCAATTGAATGCTGACTTTTCCTAACGTATTGGGATGGCTCAATTTGGTACTTACTTTCTCCAGTATGTTTCCTGATGTGATACTTGAGCTTGGACTTCTGCACAAACGTTTTGCCGCAGTACATACACGCATAAGATGTGTCCTTTAAATGGGTCCTGCAAATTTAACCACCTTAATTATTCCATTATTCATTTTTCAGGGAGGTTTTTCAGGAGAAGAAAAATTATTTGCAATATTTCATAAAAACAACTGATATTTTTTTTTAATAAATTTTTTCTTTGTTATTGTATAAGAAAGTACTTTTACGGTCAATTACACCAACTTAACCACGTGATCAACACAATTATAATAGGTACTGGTTTTAAAATAACACTGACAATAACACTGACGTTGAAAAAGTAAGTAAGTTTTTTTTTAATTCGCCCTATACCAGTATCAACTAAAAGAAAAGAAGAAAGAATAATATCAGCCTATTACTGTCGCAGCACTTTTTTTAACGTGTGAAAATCATCGATGGGTGCCCTCCGCCATGGGGTCTGTCATACTCCTACTGACTAAAACCACACGGTGTTCCTTCTCGTCACTTCTGGCTGGGGTGCGAGGACACAATCGCATTCTACACAATCACCCCAGCAGTACTGTCGCACTACTAACCAAGGCCTCTTTCCATACAGAGAAGGCATGAGAACTGATCACGACATAATATAAAACAAAAATAGAGGAATTTTATAGCAGCGTCAAATAGGCGCAGCTTAGCAAAAATAGTCCCCGTCGCTAGTTTTCAACTGAACCTGAGATAATGAGGATACAGACTTCAGACAGTGTACTTAAATAAAATAAAATTGTGACCTAGTGTGTGAGTTACAGGCTCCTTTGTCGGCGAAGGTCCGGGGACAGTGTGGGCAGGCGTAGGGCCTCTCGCCAGTATGTCTTCGTTCATGACGTAACATGTTCGATCGCTGCACAAAGCGCATCGGGCAGTACGAACACGCGTGACGAGGTCCCTCGTGGATTTGGACGTGTTCACGGAATGAATCACGTTTCTGTAATATGAACTTTATGTTAGAGTCCGTTAGGGTCACAAGGCGGTGATATAAATCCTTACTAATATTATAAAAGCGAAAGTGAGTTTGTTTGTTTGTTACGTCTTCACGTCTTAATGGCTAAACCGGTTTTGATGAATTTTGGTACAGACATAGCAGGGACCCTAGAGACGGACATAGGCTATTTTATTTTTTTTAAAGTTCCCTTACTCCCTACCTACTACTTTTCCCTCTTACTCCCTCATTTCCCAATGAGGGAGTAAGAGGGAAGAAAAGGGAAAACTTAGCATTGCTATTACAATCAATAAGGCGCAAGGGCAAAAACTACAGGTAGCAGGTACCTGCAAATCAGGAAAGAGGAACTGTGTTACCCCGAATTTAACGCGAGCGAAACCGCAGGCAAAAGCTAGTTGAAATTAATAAAAAACCGATAATGCTTTGCTCAAAATAATATTCTCTAAATAGTGACTTACCATGAAAACCTTCCCACAGTACGTACACGTATAGTTCTGCTTGTTGGGCAGATGATCCTGTTTGTGCATATATAGTGACGACTTGTACTGAAACGACTTGCCACAGTCAGTGCACGCGAACGGATGCTGCCCCGGGTGACTTATTAGGTAGTGAAGTTTTCTAGAACAGTGTTAAAAATACTTTATTGCCAGTGTCATTAGGTGCAAACTTAAGCGAAGACTTGCGGAGTTTAGTAGAACTAAAATTGACTGGTTTAGTTCAGAGATTTTATTGACAATGTTATCCTTACTAATATTATAAAAGCGAAAGTGAGTTAGTTTGTTTGTTACATCTTCACGCCTAAATGGCCAAACCGATTTTGATGAATTTTGGTACAGAGATTTAAAAAAAAAAGTGAGATATGGCGGAGAAAGAGGGAAGAAAAGGGGAGAGAAATATACTTTTTTAGCGTTAGCCCAAAGTAACTATGCTACGCGGACGAAGTCGCGGGCGGAAGCTGGTAACGAATAAAATAAAGAATAACCAAAGAAACGATGGATGGACTGTGTGAAGGACGATGCAGCAAGAAGTAGTAATAGAGAAGTATGGAAGAATTTCAAGTAATAAGTCTTTAAAACTAAAACCATTTTGATTCAAATTGTAAAACGATAAAGTTGGTAAAATCCAATTACCACTATGAAAAAAAAAGGTGCGATTACGATTGCAACCAATCAGATAGGTCAATTTAAATCATCTCCTCTAGTCCACACTCGACAACTCTTGGATGGAAACAAAGTTAACCATCACTTGTTTTTTTCACCAAAGAGTCCATTTTCCACGAAGCCCCCATTAGGTCTCACCTCTCATCCACAGTGTGCAGTACCTCCCGGCACAGCTTGCACTTGAACTTGCCGGGGCCATGCGCCTGCGCTGTGTGCGCGCTACACGCCCGCGAGCTGCTGAACTCGCGACCACACACGACGCAGTCTACTGCACGGTCCGCGCGTGTCGAACGGGATGAGTGCATCGTCTAGCATTTAAGAGTAAAAAGTTTAGGAAATTGTCGTAGATTGTCTTTGGATTTGGTGCCGGTGACCAAAGTGCGTTTACAAACATTTAAACTCACAGCATACAAATATTTGTTCATGCGGGGATCGAACCCGCGTTACGCAGCGCAGCCAAACGCCAAACTAAAAAGCTTTGTCACAATAACAAAAGATATAAGAATTTAGATTGTCTTTTTGTTAATGGAACATTAAAAATGTAAGAGACGCCAGCAAAGGGCTAGGATAAGCTAAATGGAAAAAAAACAGTGTGATGGTGTATGTCCAAATTTTTCTATGAACAATCCAACACACAAAAAGGTTTAAAATGATTTGTAATTTAAGCATTAAATTAATAAAAAAAAACATCTTACCCGCACATGCAGTTTAAATGACTTCCTATGGCTCAAAGGCTTGTACTGGCAGGAGTCCAACGAACAGAACACTTTCCTAGCTTCAGCATGGTCACAGTTGAAGTGTGCCCTCATCTCCTCAATACTTTGCATCACAATGCAACACAGGGAACATTTTAAGAGATACAGCGGTATCTTTTCTGGGATGCTGTGCTTCTCCAAATGGTGGTGTACAAACCAGACCTGGAAGTAATAATTTTGTAAATTTAAAGATTATTAAATTCTCCAGCTCTCATTGTTTATGTGTATGAGCAGACATATAAATGGGACACATATAAGAATAGTGTAGATGAGGTTCTGTAGTTTAGCATAGTCTCAATGTGAAAAGACGGGAGTTGTATGCATGTTTGTATATTACCTACTATAAACTAGTGAACTCTCCAAAAACCAATTCTTGAAACTTTAAACTCGACGGGCCTGTTGGTCTAGTGGTTAGTGGCCCTGACTGCTGACCCGGAGGTCGTGGGTTCGATTCCCACCCAGGACAAACTTTGTGTGATGAGCATGATTGTTTGTTCTGTGTCTGGGTGTGATTTATCTATAATATGTATGTATTTATAAATTATATAAGTATCTATGTATATCAGTTGTCTGGTTACCATAACACAAGCTCTGCTTAGCTTGGGATCAGATAGCCGTGTGTGAGTTGTCCCAAAATATAAAAAAAAAAAAAAAAAAACTGTTGCCTTTAGAGAAGTGAAAGGAGAAATATAAGATTTTACAATAATTACCTCATCACTAAATATCTCATTGCAGCTCTCACATTTGTAATATGCTTCTTTATGGTTGAAGAAATGCGCTCGCACTTGGTGAGTCTCTCTGTCCGTTTCGTGCCAAAACAGAGTTGGACAATACCGACATTTGAAACCTAAATGTGGACTAAAACAGTTGTCATATTCTACATCATGCCAATGTTCTGTCAGATGTCGCCGCGTGTTCTCTCGGTCGTCAAACTCTTTATCACAAAACTGGCATATCCACAGATCCTCAAATTCTCCTAACTCACTTGATATATGGTTATCAAGATCTTGTTGACTTTCAAAAGGAGTGGAACATATTCTACAGGAAAATATTGGCAACGACTTGATACAATGCATCTTGAACATATGAGCAGTAAAATTTGACAAAGTGCTGTACCGAACACTGCACAGTGTGCAAACTATATCCATTGGTACCTCAGTTGAAAGCTTATCATAATCAACTTCTGAGTATTCAAAAAATGATTTAGCATTAATATCTGATAGTATGTCACTAATGTAATCTTGGTAACATTTCTGTACAACAATCAATTCCATTAAAGTAACATCAAAATCATCTATACCATTGTAGCTTTTGTAAACATCAATATCATCATCTTTTGTCATTGCAGTTTCATCATCATTTTTAGCATCATCAACTGTCTCAATTTCTTGTTTAATTTCTGGCAAATATATTTCTTTGATTAATTCTCTAGTTTCATTTAGGTCAGCCTCTATAGCAGTGTCAGGAGTCTTGAGCTCAGAGACAACATAGCCATATCTCTCATGGTGCTTCAATTGTTCTTCAACAAATTCTGCTCTGAGATCAGCACCATAAACTAAGAATGGTATGTCTCTTCCTGACAACAGAGCTGTGAAACATTTTATGGTAAAATGGTGATACCCCATGTAATGGTTGAAGAATGTTCTTGTTGAGTTGGTAGATTTATTACAAAGTAAACAGAGAAAGTTTGAGGTGCCATCATATTCTAACTCCCAAAGATTTTCTTCATCTTTATTTAACACATTGGAGACAGCGTGTTTTTGAAACAAATGTGAATGGTACAGTTCACCATCAAGTACACGGAAATGACACAGTCGACAATGCACAAGATTATGTTGGATCTTAAGATGGAGCCGGAGATCTCCTTCAGTGTCAAAGTTCTCAACACATTGAGAGCATGGCCAGGGAGTGTGAAACTTCACATGTTTCAACCAAGCTTCTCTATCAGGTACAAAGTATCTGAAATAGTTAAAGGTAATTGTAAATTAGTTAATGTAACAAATCTAAATGCATCTTCCTAAAAACTGAGGTAATTGATTTAACTTAAAAATCAAAATGTTTATAACTTATTACTTACCTACAAATACCACAGAAATCTTTTTTATGATTTAGTACGTAATGCATAACGATTTTCGATCTGTTTATAAACCAATCCGGGCAAAGTAAGCAGCTGTAAGGTCCCGACGGATTAAGATCTTTGAGGTAGAGCCACACATCAGCTGGTCGCTCTACCACCGGCGGTTGACGGCCAACCTTCTTATTTTGAATCTTTATCGTGGCTGAGAACCGTTTAAGTGGTGGTAACTTCTTTTTCTTTTTAGTTGGAGTCTCCGAAGTATCTGATGAGGCCCCCTCATATTGTTTTGGGACTAATTTCTTATTTGCCGCTATAACTGATAGCGGTTCATCATCTGACTCATCCGAAGACATCTTCTTATGTTTATTTTTACTATCGGTAGTTAACTAAACCCGGAATAATCCTAGAAATCAGTAAAATCTCCGTAGCTTCGATTACGCTTATAAAATAAACAACTTGACAATGACATTATTGACAGATATGGAATGTCCTATAATTTTTCTCTTTCACACATTGCTAGAATAGAAAAGGATTTATATATTTTAATGTTTGATAGTTGACACGATCATACAAATTAGCTGGAACGCACCTTACAGTCGTTAAACAATTAAATAGTGCTGCTACGCCAAGTAACATTCATCATGGTCGGTATTTATATTTTCCGTCGTAGCGCGTTATTTAAAAACTTTTATGTTTTTCTGAACAATCTCGTTTGTGTTTTCGGAAACTACCAATATCACAAACATTCAACCTGCATAGACAATCGAAATTTTGAAATATTTCGTTCCATTTCTCACAAACCAATCTTGAAAAAAATATTTTTATTGATTTTTTTACGGATGAAATCGGACTTTTATGTCGAAAATAATATTATCATTTACATACATATTAGAAAAGGGATCTAAAAGTTATGTTTCTAAAAATGGTTTTGAAATTCCTTCTTTTTTTGATAATTTTTACTGCTTGAAACGAAAGGAATCGCAAAAATATCCTTTCGTGGCAGCCATTTTATAGAATTAAAGTTTGTCTATGGTGATCCAAAGAAAGGCGAAGCTAAACAAAAGGCTAGCATGTAGATAGCATTTACTAAAATAACAGTAAAATTTGCGTAAATACTGACTCAAAAGACTTATTTTTATGATATACATAAGTGAACCAACAACTTTTATTACGTGTGTATCATATAAGTTCATAAAATGAAGCACAATGCATCGTGTAATGGTGGCCATTAGAACTAATAATTATGTATATTGGCATACTTACTGCTTTACGGACCAGCAAATAAACATCTAAAGGATTACACTGACTCGTTCATCTGATATTATAACTGAACAACATGTAAACTCAAGTGATATTTGTGATATGTGAGCAAGGAAAAGTGCCCAGTGTAAATAGACCATTTGGCACGAACCATGGCCCAGAATCAGGGGGAGGTTCAAGTGGGAACACCGAACCAACCCGTGAAGGAGAAGGATATTTACGCCTGTCTGCCTGATATGCGGACGAACGGGCCGCTTGGAACTGACGAACCGTGTCCAGGAGGTGAAGAGCTGCGCTGGCTGCCCGCGCAGGCCACAGACCGAGATCTGGTGATGTACTTGCGAGCTGCACGCTCCATGGCAGCATTCGCTGGTATGTGTGACGGGGGCTCCCCGGACGACGGCTGTGTCGCCGCCAGTCGTGACGACACGACGATAAACGCTCTGGATGTGCTCCATGACTCGGGCTACGACCCTGGTCGTGCTCTACAAGCTCTTGTCAAGTGTCCAGTGCCCAAAGGAATTGAGAAAAAGTGGACAGAGGAAGAAACTAAAAGATTTGTCAAAGGAATTCGACAATTCGGTAAGAATTTCTTTAAAATTAGAAAGGACCTATTGCCTCACAAAGACACTGCTGAGTTAGTCGAGTTCTATTATCTGTGGAAAAAGACTCCCGGTGCCAGTAGCAATAGGCCACATAGGAGAAGGCGTCAGGCATCTCTCAGACGTGTGCGTAACACAAGAAATTCCCGTGCTGGAACTCCCAAAGAACAGACCCCAGAAGCTACACCTACAGTACCAGATACCAATGGTTCAAGACCCTCACCTAATCCTAAAGAAACTGGTGAGATGAGTTCAGTTACAGAAGATGAAAACTCTGAAGAAGATAGTGATTCTAGAGATGCTGGTGATTTAGCTAAAGTTGACAATGTGAGACCTGATAACCCAGAAGACTCACCAAGTAGAATGAGAACCAGGAATAAATCTAAAGAACAAAATACACCTACTACACCAAATGGGAAAAAGGGTCAAGATGAAAGTGATAATGATTCTAAACCTAAGCCTAAACCTAGTAAACCAAACCTAGTAAATGTACAAAGTACTGTCACCGCTACCATCACCAACCCTATCACCAATACCAATAATAACATACCTGAAAAAGTTCTTTCATCTCCGGTTAGCAAAGATATTAAGAAAAAGCCTCCAGTGGCAAATGGTGTCAAAGTAGATGTGTCAAAAGTTAAGAAACGTCTTCCAGATGAAACAAAGCCTGAGAGTATTTTGGATGGTGATGTGCAGATGAAGAAGAAAAAGCCAGTTACACCCCCTGATAGTCCAGCTGAAAGTCTTACAAATGACAGTTTTCCTGCAATGGATGAAACAGAGACTCCAGAGCCTGAGCCAGAAGCTTGTGACTTTAGTTTTAATAAGACTGATAAGGAAAATACTGAACAAAATAAGGAACCTGATCCTGAACAGCATGCAAAGTCTACTGATCCTCCTGTCAAAAATGAGAATAACTCTGAACTTGTTCTTAAAACTGAGAAAGATCCTTTACCTCCACCTTTCCAATTGGCTACTGACAAAGATGACAGAAGTGCTCTCGATCTTAAAACAGATCCCAACATAACCACAAGTAAACAACCTGAAAACATGGAACCAAGACCTCTTGTACTGCAAAATCCAATGTTTCCTAAAACCGAACTCATTATACCTAAAGTTACACCAATGTGTACAGATCCTATTGAGAAAATTAAAATCAAGGAAGAAATAGATACAGATGAGACAATGAATCTACAAAAAGATGATTATCCAAAAGATCCTTTATCACACAACTTCCCTGGACATCCTGTGAGCCAATCCAACAAACCACTTAATTTGGAGAATACAAATTTCTTTGTGAAGGACAGTCACATATACAACCCAAAATTAGGTCACAGTATTAAAATTGAAAATGTGCCTAATAATATTTTCAATCCATTAAATATAACAAAAGACAGTTCAATTATAAGAAGTGCAAAAGACTTTTCATCTAGCATGCCACCATTTTATCCGCCTAATATGAATTTCTCTAGTGATCCTTCTAAACATAATCCACACATGAATCCTTTAAAGACAGTGATAAAATTAGAACCTAGGGATGAAGCCAGCGAAATGAAAACTCAAAATACTCCTGAGATTTTTACTGCCACCATATCTTCAGCCAACAAAGTTGATTCTCCAAGTGCCCCTCGGTTAGACTCATTACAGAGAATGAGTCCAACACCTACAAACCCACGTGGATCATCACCACCTCCAATGGAACATCCCACCACTTTGAATACAGAACCAATTTCACCAGCCAATTCACAAGAAAACAAAGAATCTGATGTTGATGACAAACAGCCAACAGACCTGAAGACTCAGTCTAAGCCAGATGCTCAAAGCAGCAACTTGAGACCACCCTCATTTTCACATCCAGTGAGACCAGAAAATCTTGGAATTAGGTCAACAGAAGCTTCTATAACACCAGTTTCTGTCCAAAACATGCCTCCACCACTCAGTCAGCCTTCTATGGCTGGCTTGCTACCTCCAGGACCTATAATATCTGTTGGAAGTGGTGCTAACATTGGACCTTATGGGTTTATGCCTACTGCATTGTATGGTCATACAAACCATCCAGGGCACCCAGGACATCCTGGTCTTGATAAACCTGGTTCAATGCCACCCCTCATGCAACAGCATCCACCAACCCACAGTTTACAGGGAAGCAATCTTATTCAAAGCTCTAATAATCAAAGTGATCCATCAATGCCACAAGATCTAAAAATCAAGCAGGAAGTACCTGACAATGTGCCAGCCAATTTGTCTACACAGCAAGTTGATCCTCTTCAATCACTCAAAGAAGTCAAAGTGCCAGGATATCCTATTGGAAGTGCTATAGCACAACATTTAAATACAGAGAGGGACAGAGAATCGATATCTAGTGTTGAAAATAATAGTAGGCCTCCGAGTCAACCTACTAATGAGAATACCAATATGGGGCCCAGTGCTTTCCTTGGTCCACGAATTGACAGTATAAAGAAAGAGCCTGACTTCTTACACCAACCTCACCTACCTCCTACATCCACAAGCCAGAGCAGCAGTTCGGAATCTTCCAATCACGTGCCTCCGGTGAAGAGCCCGCACACTCCGACACCAATCAAGAGTCAACCGGGTCACAATGGAGCTCCAATGCATATTTCCCACTCATCCTCTACAACATCGCCTTTCTCACGGCATATGACAAGCCCCTCGCAGCCAAGACAAATCTCAGCATCGCCTGTTCAACCGAATACTCCAGTGTCGCATTCAGCGCTCAACTTGATGAATCCTACGCCATTATCAATACCATCTACAATACCTGGCCCTGTAATGCACTCAGGTCAGCACCAACACCCGTTTGCGTCGCCGTTGCACCACCCACATTTGTTGCATCCTTCAATATTTCAATTATCTGCAGCGGCGGCACATGCTATGCACCCATATTACCCACATCCGCATGGGTATTCGATGCCTTATCCATATCCTTATGGGCCACTACCCCAACCTCACCCAATACCGCCGATGCACCCTGCGGTAAGCCAGGCAGGACGCCATGAGCCAGTGAAACCATCGACGATAGAGTCCACGACAATGCTTAGCTCACATCTCAGTCATAGCACTAGTTCTTCAGTTACGACGAGATCTCTTCGAGAAATTTCTGAAAGTACTGAAGATCCAAGAAATCCCAATGCGACTACAGAGAGACATCAACTGCACGAGACAACGATGACACACCATCATTCAACTAGTCATCACAGTGCGGTGCATACGAGTACCGAAAAGCAACCAAGTCATGTGGGTGGTGGTACCAACCACACCCTGTCTATATCTCATTCGACTTCCAGTAGCTCGTCGCAATCGATCCAGCACAAAATTAATACGCAACAGAAGAGTAGTTCTCATTCGAACTCTCCACATCACTTGTCGGCAAGCCTCTCTCAGACGACCAGCTCGTCGTCCAGCGTCAATATGAACAACCACAACCACACACATCACCACTCGCACCACCTGGCACACCACCCTGAGAGGCTCTCGCCAGCCGACTCCATGCTTATGCGTCATCATCCGAAAATGCTTCCTGGCAACCCGAATCACCTGATGATACAGCCGCCATCGATGGGTCATCCTATGGGGCTGGGTCTGCCACCAGGACCCGGGCCGAGTTCTATTGAAAGTCTTCGATTACACGCACAGGCTGCAGCTGGACTTCAGGGATCACATCCTAGACCCGGCTCGCCTCATCAGCTTCCTCATGGTCATCCACACTTGCGAGGTCCTCCGCGACCGATGCCAGATGAGAATCCCGAACTGAAACTCGAAACCCAGTCACAGCCCGAGGAGGAAGAAATCCCGAGCCCAGCGCACATACCACATGGGCCGAGTCCTGAACCGAAGATTGAAGATACCGAATGTCATAGATCTCAATCGGCCATTTTCCTCAGACATTGGAATCGTGGTGATTATAACTCGTGTACAAGAACGGATCTCATCTTTAAACCAGTGCCTGAGTCCAAACTTGCTCGAAAACGAGAGGAACGACTTAGAAAGCAAGCCGAGCGAGATAGAGAGGAAAGGGAAAAAATAGCCCAGCAAGCACACAGAAAGATAGCAACACCTGAGAAGCCAGAGACAAAGCCGCCATCAAGAGGTGCTATCGAAACGATATCATCTCCATATGATCGTTTCCCGCGGCCACCTGGATATCCAGACACTCCTGCACTCCGTCAATTATCGGAGTACGCACGACCTCACGCTGGCTTTAGTCCAGGTAATCTGCCGCGTCATTGCATGGACCCGATGCTCCAGTACCAGCTCAGCTCTATGTACGGGGCCGCGGGTGCGAGAGAAAGGCTCGAATTAGAACACCTCGAGCGTGAAAAACGAGACAGAGAGATTCGAGAACTACGTGAACGTGAACTTAACGACAGACTGAAAGAGGAGCTCCTGAAAAACAACGTTGGGCCGCGAGCACTCGACCCGCATTGGTTAGAGATGCACCGGCGGTACGGCATGCCGCCGCCGCCGCCGCAGGGCGCCATCCCCGTGCAGTTCGGCCTGTACCCGCCCGGGCATGGACCGGCCGCGCTTTCGCAGCTGGAACGCGAGCGGCTCGAGCGGCTCGGCATCCCGCCGGCGGGCAGCCAGCAGCAATCCGTGCCCACCACCATGTCGCAACAGCACCACCCGCACCATCCGCACCCCGGCGTGGCGGCGGCGCAGCTGGAAGCGGCCGAGCGGTTGGCGCTGGCGGCCGACCCCATGGTGCGCCTGCAGATGGCGGGCATCAACCCGGAGTACCACGCACACACGCATGCCCACACGCATGCGCACTCGCACACGCACCTGCACCTGCACCCAGGCCAGCAGGCGGCGGCGCAAGCGCAACAGGAGGCGGCGCTAGCGCTGGGCCCGTACCGGCCGCTGCCGCACCCTGACCTGTTAGGCCGGCCGTACGCCGAGCAGCTGGCGCAGCAGGCGGCGGCGCACGAGCAGCTACAGCGCCAGTTGCTGCTGGAGCGCGAGCGCGGTTTCCTTCACCCGGCGCATCACGAGGACTTCCTGCGCCAGCAGCGCGAGCGCGAGCTCAAGGTGCGCGCGCTAGAGGAGGCGGCGCGTGCTTCGAGGCCGTAGTGCCTGCGTCGCGCGCCTTAAGTGCCGCTTCCTAAACTAACTCTCCAAGTGTTCACGTGCCGCCCTCCGGATTGGGCGAGCTATATTTTCGAGTGTGACGATACCTGTAATTTATATTTATGATGATAGGGCCGTACCTTAAGTATTTAAGTTTTTATAATATTTTTTATAGTTGCATGGTCGTGTAGTACGCTTATTTTCCATGCTCAAATTTATTTCTTACCTACTAGTCATAATAAAAAAAATATTTGTGAATGAGATAAAGAGTCACACGTTTTTACGTAGGCTATTTAAATTAAATTATTGTTTATTTTGAATAACATAAAGGCCTCGATGGTTACAGGTGTGGCACGATCGCTAAGTTGACATTCAAAGCAACTGACATTATAACATTACTGAACGGGAGTTTCGCTCTCGTCGTGCTACACCAGTAGCTTTCGAACGAAATCATAATGCAAATAAATAAGGGTGCTGGTTAGCATTCATGTGAATGGACCACATGATTACAGTAATTATGTTCAATGTAAACTACATTGCTTTTTATGTTCATGACATAATAATATATATAACTTTGAATAAGTGTTTATTTAAGTATGAGACAGAGTAGGGACTGTGTGGACTTGCCTTTCTAATCAACTTGCCTTTTACGTATGTCCCGTAGTGACTTTCTCGCTCTGTATAATCCTAAGGAACTCCTATTTCACTTAAATTATTTACATTTTAAATAGAAATATATATTTTGAAATAGTACCTATCTAGCTCTCAATGAGACGAAATGAGTATCGAGTGATAATGTAGAACATTGACTGCGGCATGAGAGGCAATTGTTTGTGGAATAATTAATACCCTCACATATCAATTATAGGATTGAGGTATCGCCGCCGCCGTAAAAAGATTGTTACTAATTGATATGTTGCCTTCAAATGTTGATATTGGCCGAATGCAATAATTTTATATTAGTAATGAAAGGTGATTATGGCCTTGGTGTTGTAAAAGATCGTTTTGTACAGATTGTGATGGAATATTTTATTGAATGCAATTTCGTTCTTTTATGTACGCTGTTGTATGGGATTCGTTCTCAGTTATGACTGCTAATAATACGGTACGCGCATAATGCGCGCGTTTTGTGTAATGAGCGAAAATAACCAATGTCGGTCCGCACCATTATTACTAAAACGCTATGTTCATTGCATTTATTTATCTCAGTAACTTCACTGATGTCCAATTTAGCTTAATGTCTATTTCGACTTTAAGAATCAATCATGTTTCATTTCGTTTCCGGCACATAATAATCAATAGTTAAAACGAAAACTATACTTAGCTTCTTTGCGCACATGAGAATTTCTGAAATCTCATCCAGTAATTTAGTAAGAAATAGGTTTCTTTTAAGAAATTGACACATGAAATTGGGGATATGCAAACTGAATTAGCAGTCAAAA
The DNA here is from genome assembly GCA_905475445.1 of Ochropleura plecta. Classification (NCBI taxonomy): domain Eukaryota; kingdom Metazoa; phylum Arthropoda; class Insecta; order Lepidoptera; family Noctuidae; genus Ochropleura; species Ochropleura plecta. The sequence goes on from FR997735.1 coordinate 4,752,871, forward strand.
TTAGAACTGAATGCCACCTACACACTGTAAATTCATTTATTTGAAATTACAATAGTAATTTATCGGCATAATTGGGCAACACTATCAGACTCTGTTTTCCATTCTGATATATGTAATTTTCTTTCTCTCTCACGTGTAATAAGAAAGTAGGATGACAGGTCAGCCCATTGCCTGGGACAAGTCGAAGAAAATACAACTTTAAATTCTTGACTGAAACTCTCCAAAATCCCTTAATTTCGCAGACAACAAAATCATGAAGCTGAACACTGAAATGTACTGTACGTCTACGAAATAATGGCCATTTTGTAACCTAACAAACTGTTTATAATTATTGTTTTAAAGATATTTATATCGATAGTTGATTAACACTAACACAAAAATTAAGTACTTATACAATTGAAATTATTTTGATCTTTACTATACTGTGTAATAATAATACTAATGAGTGGTTAAAATGTTCTTGTAAATTTTAAGAGATGTAATTAACGACCGTTGTACACATTCAGTAATTCTGCACTAAATGTAATATAAATTCCCTTTGTAAGAAATAGGCGCTGTTAGACAATTCTAAAGTTATATTGATTATATAGAGTTAACTTTCACAATGTCGCTTCGTAGGTGTTATGTTGGTAATGCCATAGTTACTTTCTGATGTCTAAAAAAGAGAAAATGAGTATTATTTTTAGAGACAAATTATATCTTAATTAATTAAGAGGTTGCGTGTCGGTTTAAAAACTTCATTTATTTAGACAATAAGGTTAAATGGATGTCTTAGTGCTTTTGTGTAAATTTTTTTGAATAATATATGTGAAAAAATTCAATTGTTTTTTTTTTGTTTTTGGACCTTTTTCCATCTTTCTTATATAAATTTCTGATTAGCTCAGTAGAGTTAAAAAGAATAAAATATCTGGACATAAGACGAAATTCCATCCGATACTGTAATTTTTCTGTGGCAGAATAAGTTATCTATACAAAAAAATCACTTTCCATGGTCTGACAGAAAATTTATCAGGGGTTCAAGGAAGAATATTTTTGATTAACCTCTGTTTGTTTATGTACCCACGCTGTTCCTACTAACTGCGAAAACCTACTGTAAAATAAAAAAAACCTAGATCTACTTCGACCTCTTTCTTGTAAAAACGTCAAGAGCTGCAAGAAAAGTAAAATCAGTTAAAAATGTCTTGTCAATTTTCTTACAGAAATCTGGCAATAACTTACTACCGTTTTAGATTTTAATAGGTATTTTTATTATATTATCACGTTTTTTTCCTGCCTGGGTAACTAGGCGATAGTTGAATCGATAGCATACGACTGCTTAATCGCTACAGTAAATAAACAAAAGTAATATGAACAATGAGTCATTTGAGCAATACTGGCTTACTGGCAGTTGCAACGAAATACACGTTTGTAAAGGAAAAGGTTAGTACAGTAAATTTTCATTCAATATACTCACTACATAGGTAGGTAACGAATTAACACCCCTTTGTTTACACAAACAAATCCCGACTTCTCCTATGTTTGCGTACCTAAGTAATTTGTCTCAAGACATAAATTAGTTTTTACCTACCAAAGTTCTTATTTATTTTCTATACAGTTTATACAACTTCACGAAACTTAGTTAAAAATAAAGCAAATAAGAACGAGGTGATTATTTCTTAGGGGAATGTTTGTTTTTTTTTTGTTCACAGGCTTCATAAAATAAACAATTTACTTATAGCATATAAGTAGTGGTCCCACTGTTGGTACACAGGTCTGGTCTATGAGACTGCTAGAAGGAATGAGCTAATCATCTGCCTAATTAACCACGCGAGCCCAGTGTGCGTAGATCAACCTCACATTTCTTCGGATTAAGGTTTAAGGACATACGATGAATTCCTTCGCAGTTTTGAGAGCAGCGGTGTTAAAATTATTTACTTAAAAATGAAAGTGCCTTTGTGAATTCGACCCTACAACCCAACCTATATACCTACCCACATCTCGTAGTAAGGACACTAAACATTTATTAGTATTATCAAGGCTCCACAATTATCTACATCAAGAAATAATCTGTGTTATTTATTCCTTTCAGCCTTCGATAGAACTGCGATGCGACGTGGGTCCGGCCCCGTTCATGCTGAGGCCCTACGCTGGCCTCTACAACCCGTTTTCTCACGCGTGTTCTGTTCTCTGCAACCACCCTGCTGATATCGAAGCAAGGAATATCGTCAAACTGGCTAAAGATAATTGGGTATGTTGGTTTAGGCCTACTTACAAAAGTATTTTGTTTGGTACTTGCTTAGGTAGTTGTATATAGCCTGATATGTCCGTTTTCACTAACACTAGTAGATTCCATTTGAATTGGAATATCAACTTTCGGCTCAGAGCGCCGAGTGGTAACATTCCATAGACATAATAATTATTTAGGCATTAATTTAGGTGCTGCTTATTGTTAGTGAAATCTGTTCTTGTAATCAATGACATTAAAAGTCAAGCCAAGATTTATTGTGCGTTTGTTCACAGGTAGAAGGTAAAGGACATTATTTTCAAGAAGATCTATCCAAATTCCAAGATGGCGGCGGTGACAAAGATAAGAATAGAACACCACATGATATTTTTACTGAAGACATGTTTAGGAGGTAAATATAATTTTCGTAACAATATTCCCTGGTCACCCAATGTGTCCCAGAAGGAGTTAACAGAGCTGTTATGGGTCAAATCCCACATCATAATAATTAAAGAACGCCTGTTGCCGTCAAGCAGGCAAGTACTTCTGGCTGCTATCAAAAAACTTGTCTTCTTATTTCCTTGGTTAGGACTGGAGCAAACCTTGTAGAGCATGGGTGTTTCGTTTGTTCGTTGAAATACAGTATAAAAATAATGAAATCCGCAGATATGCCGAGACAGACTCAAGACCTCTCACTCCAGCTCCCACGCTCGCTAGCGGCAAGTCCAGAGGTTCCCGGCGATGTCTTACGCCGGACCAGCCTCATCAAAGAACAACGATTGTGTTGGACCTCAGGAGAAGTCACAGTCAGGTGGGCCACAGCTACAAAATAATTACTGAACAAAATTCAACAAACAAGAACAATAAATTGCACTGCGTTACATGTGTATGCACTCACTAACTGTTTAACACGAAACAAGTAAACGTAGTCAAAATGGTGCCGATATTTGAATAATATTAAATTGATGGTAATTTTTAAATTATCAACAAGTCCCAAAAGTTTGATCCCAGAACCAGAGTTTTGACTTGAAAAATATCTTGTAACCATAGAGTCTGCTCTTTTGTCTCAAATCACAAGACTCCCGCTCCATAAAGTTGTATATTGTTTTTTTCAGTACTAATGTCTTAAGATAAGGCAAGAAATAATCATCACTTTTCTTTCGTTAGGAAACAATCTACTACCACGGCTACGCGACCTCAGACATTACAGGCGGACAGAACACCAGTCCGACCAACGACAGGTCCACCTTACCCTCACTGAACCTGTCCGATGGGGCCCACAATCGACTTCTGAAGGGGCAGAGTGAGCAGCTTCCCCCCCTCGCCTCCCCGCTTGTGTTGTCCAAGAGATCGATGCCTGTGAAGGAGCCGCAGAGCGTTAGAAATGCGAAAAAGGTTGGTTGAAACATTTCTGGACCTAACTTTTTTTTGCACAATGTTGTTTTTTACACTGGTATTTCTTTATTTTTGTGTTATCCTGGGCATAATGGATGATAGGGCAATAATTTCGGACTCTTGCCGCCTAACTAAACCGTACTTATTGCATGAGACGGGGCCCAAGATACTCGTGCATTCATGCGCACCTACTTCCGTCTGATGCCCTTACGTGTGCCCGAACTGCCTACCTTATAGTTAGGTCACATTTAAATATAAATGTAAATATAGTCTGCAAAAGATAGCATTTGAGTTCATAGCACAATAATACTGACATCGTAGGTCAGTATTATTGTGCTATGAACTTAAATGCTATCTTTTGTATCACCTCACCTCTTCTTAACGTGAACCACGCTTCCGGGGTCCGGTGTCCGCACTTAGTCCTTCAGGTTGGACCATTCTACGTATGCCATATACCTCATCTCATTTTACTATCTGATCGAGATTCGAGGTGACAAACCTTGAGTTGTAGTATAAAGATTTGTATGAATATGCGTCTACCTTTATATTTGCTTAGGGATGCCATACATGACGCGGGTCTGTTCCTATCTGTGGCTTTGTGTGTGGACGGTGAGCAATGAGTAGCTCACTGTCCGTCTAGTAAGGCGACAGGCCGAGTAGACGGTGCGTTCGTGTTCCAGGCACGCCTCAAAGAGATATCAACAAAACAGTGGGGCCCGTCAGGGCCACTGCCTGCCGAGGTTACGGGTTGTTAGAAAGATATTATACCGCGGTCCCGGAACACAACGGGCAGAAGAAGGAACTTGGGTGGATTTTAGTCAGTACAAGTCTTACACTCCCTTCCGCTCCAGGAGAAGTCATTTGATGATTTGAAAAAGGGGTATCATACCCATGTGCATAGATCGGCATGATGGACAAAGTGTAAAGCATTCCTTAAAACAACAAGACGATGAATAACACAATTCTCTAAAATTTAAACTTAAATGTTCTTTGACCTCATGAAGTTCAGATTAGACTAACGGTCGGTCGGCGGTCATATTAGTCGCTTGACAGCAGTGACATCATCCAATGACATTTTTTCACAAATTAAGGATTGAGCCATATGACATCATTTGCTGTGAAAATCTTTACGAGAAAAAACTTTGGCACAAAGTTATTTTATTTTCGATTACTCTCAAGCTCAAACATACCTATGTATGTTGAAGTTGCCTTTGCGTCATCTAGGGACACGTTTGATATTAAAACAATCGCAGGGGGATATGTTTCAAATACCTTTACCATTGGCGCGGTTATCCCTTAAGCCGGGTACTCCACCACAGTTTAATCTTGTATGCGATAGGCAATTATGAATTAAAAAGCCACTTGGTTTTAAACTGCGTCATACCACTGCCAACGACGCAAGTGTTTTAGCGCCAGCCACAGCTCTTATCTCAGATGATATGGAAACTTTCCCCCCAAGCCTGGCCAAGAGTTACTAGAGCGTTACTCCAAACACCATCCACTTTTGATAAACATAGATCGATACATGCGTTGACGTTAGTGCGATACGAAGATTTCCACGGATTAGTCGCCCTAGGGAGCGATAATATCAAAAACGAAAATTTTCCTTTTGAAACATGCTACCGTTTTTAATATCGAAGACGAAGCTCTTGCCTGTAAGGAGCAAACTTAAAGATACAGTGAAAGATAAGAAGATAAAAGAGAAGAGTTTCTTCGTGACGGGCGATAACTTGGCAACTTTGAAAAATGCACTTAGTACTTTGAAGAGCCGACGTGTGAGACGAAATGCCCCAAAGCTTCCACCTTTAGTAAAACCAGAAACGTGCGACTGTAACCAGATGCACCTCACCAAAATAGTCATAAGCTACGCTCCAAAGAGTAGAAAGAGAGGTGCTTCCAACATTGTATTATCTATGACCGCGTGGGGCACAACCGGGCAGAGGAAGCGCATGAAACTGCCAAGTGTTAAATTGACGAGAAAAAAGGTCAACGGCGAGAAATCGTTGACCCACAACACCGATGAGTTCTTTAAGAAACTTGAGGTATTGAAATCATGGGACTGTTTAGTTTGTATTACTTTTACTTACACTTACACTACATTTAGTATGACCTGTACCATATGTTGTTCTGTAACAAAAAAATATGGAAATCAATTAGCTTTCTTTGTTGAAATAATGTAACTATTTGTTTCAGAATCAACTAAAAGCGCTGAACTTGGGAAAGCCAGCAAAGAGTAAGGCAAACAACAATGGCAAAATTGAACCGCCCGCGTCGCAGCGATCTAAGCAGGCAGAGAAGGACGCAGCCAATGAGGCGAACGATGCTGCGTCCAATGGAGAAGAAGGAGGTATGGTCCACGTTTAGCGTATTCAGAACATCATCGTCTGTTTCTGTCAATCGTTTAGAGACTGAATGATCTCAGTTTTAGTCAGTAAAAGTCTGATACTCCCCCCATATGATGATTTCCCATCCGCAAAAAAATCCACCGACATTTTATCTGTTTCCAGGTAGTGGTGAAGGTCGTAGGCGTGGTAAAAGAAGAAAAAAAGGAGGTCGGGGTGGAAGTGACCGACTGACATCTGCAGGTCTTGCAGCACAAGCGCAGCAAGATCCTGAGACGCAGGTAACGATGCTTCATATCAATCTATTCTAACACCCGTATCTATAAACAAGTCGGAAGTGATTTACTTAGGTACACTAAACTACAGAAATAAAATCGTTTCTTAAATAATGACTTTGAAAAGTTAGAATTATTAGTTTTTTTATACTTTCCCCACACTAGGAATTTCTCATGTATTGTGGGTCAATACAGTGTGTGGGGTGATACAATCATTTAAACTCACATACACAAACACCCAGACCCGAAACAACTATCTGCAGGTCATACAAATATTTGTTTCGTGCGGGAATCGAACCCGCGACACGCAGCGCAGCAGTCGATCGCTCAGCCACTGCGCCAACCGTGCCGCGGGCGGGTTTGATCCCCGCACGGAACAAATATTTGTATGACCTACAGGTAGTTGTTTCGGATCTGGCTGCTTGTGTATGTGGGTTTAAATGTTTGTAAACACTGGGTGCGTTTACAGGAGAATTTTCTAGTGAAGGGTAAAACTTAAAAAAATAGGACATGCAAGAATAGCTTGTCTAATGAACTTTTAGTTCACACTCTTCTCCAAGGCAGAGTCATGACGTACACCTATGTCGATTATTTTCAGGGTGCTCTATATTTGAATCATTTACGTTTCACCATTGTGTGTTTCATCAAATTGGTTAATAACAACACAGATTCGATAGACAAACGATTCCAGATAGTGACAGATGGTGAACTTGGCTTTTTTTTTCTATAGATCGCCGGGATTGGAACAGACTCCCAAAATCCGAGTTCCCGCGGCTCGATAGCACCGGCTCTAGAAGACGATGTGATCGTGCTACCGGTCATCAAGCCGCTTGTGGTGCCCAAGAAGACGGATTCCTTTCTCGACGATGATATGCTCAAATATCTACATAGGGAGGTTGACGAAGACGCTATTGAAACTGAATTTGATAAGAAGGTTGGTTTTTTATTATTTTATTTATATTTATAATATAGATAACATCACACGCGTTTTGCCTATACCTACTACCAACCGGGTATAAATCCAGACTTTAGGTATAATCCTGTTCATTTCTTTCTGCATTACTCTTGCACGGGCGTCTTGTGGAGGCTCTAGATTTTTTTGGTATTTTCTGCATGTTTAATAATATTTATCGTAACCAGCTAAGTATCGTATTTTAGATTCTAAGAAGAACTACAGCTGCATTCGTAAAGTGTATTTTGCGACTTTCAATCGCCTCTCTCCCCCCATTAAAAAGCTTTGACGACCTTGCTTGTTTGAAATATTGTCTTTAAGCCTAATTTCCACTGTAACCTAAGGGATTAGTCACGGTGATTAATATGAGTTTGTTGCTCATATTTCAAACGCAGAAAACGGTATCTGACGACACGGCTACGTGTCTTGTAATGTTTACTTTGATTGAATGTGGTCAATGTTTTTGCGTTCCTGAATAAAATTACCTTTTTCAGCGTCGCTACGTATTAGAAGAGGCAATGCGAACTCGTCCAGAGCGAGTGCACGGACAAGAAATGCAGAAGTTACTGCAAGAGTTAAAAGTTCCCGTTGTCAGTCTCGGTGACTGGCTGCACATTCCGCGGGTATTCTCTCGACAGAATGCACAGTTCGCCTTGCCCATAGACACGTATGCGTTGGAGAGTAAGTAGAAGTACCATAATGTTAGCAGTTAAAACGAAAGTCATAGCTTCGATAGACCGCATGCCCATAAACAAGTTCGGATTGGAGAGTAAGTAACTACCCTAGACTGCATAATAACGTCTTATTTAATGTTGAATTTAACATCAGTTTCGCCACGGCAGAAGATGGCGAGACGTCTTGGATATATTTCTTAGGAAATGGCGTGGACCCTGGACTGATGGAAGTAATGGAGGGAGCTCCAGTAGGTACTGCGCCCAGCAGTAGTACAGAATAGGTCAAAATATTAACATACCATTCCTCTTACTATTATTAGTGTACCTAGATTGGATTCGATTTCGAGTCGGAACGTCGCTCGCTTTGGTAATGCAAAAACAGGACAGACACGACTCGAATTGATGGTGGTGGTTCGTTATTTTTACTTAGCTCCCATTCCTTCTAATACTCTAGATTAATTTGCCGAACAACTAGTCCTTTATACGTTTCGAATTCTAATAACTCAAGTAATTCGTTTACAGCACTTACGCCAATGAACTACGCAGCGCGCTTCGTGACGGTAAAGAAATCCAAACAACTACTTTACCTCACCGTGCTCAGAAAATTCAGGCAGCGTGGATACAAAATGCCGATAAAGGTACTTAAATAAAAAATATACATTTTCCATAGGTCAAAAGGAAAAAACGGAGCCCTTAACCCTTAAATGGGCACACTGTGTTTCTTACGTTGCTTTTTAGGTTAAGTTCTGATTATACACTGTATTAGGAACGGAAAAGAAAACACTCACGTAATTTAAAAAAAAAATATTTATTTTCATGGGTTTTTCATATGTCACTTATAAATGACATTTCCCATTAATCTATAAACTATGGGTGTCGGACACCAGTCACACAGGACGGACATTGCCAATTTAACTGAAAACAATATTCATAGAAAATAAATAATAAAAACAACAAAAACTATACTTAATCACTAGTTCTGAGATCGGGGTATCATTTAGGAACTTTAAAGATGCAATATATAAAAAAAAAACAACAAAACCAAAATTTTTATCTTATAAAAATATTAGAAAATAAAAATAAACTTCACTTTTCCTTGTGGAATAAAAGAAAACAATTTTTTTTTGGTGTGCAACAAAGCCTCTGATTACATTTGGAACACAGAACCGTGGTCTTTCCATTTTTACACAAACGGCATCTACCCTGTGTAGTGAAGATAACAAAATGATCATAGCAATCAAAACGCACATCATTTACTGGCCGCGGTAGGAAAGGTTTAGTGATTACCTGAGGTGCATAATCGAGTGTCATTCTTTGAAGCTGGGACTTTGTATTGACCTTGATTAGCGCAAGAGCCATCTCTATGCGAAACTTCTTCAGTGGCATTTTATTCTCTGAAAGTTGCAAGCAGTCACGACGGTGCAATAACCAGCTATTATTAATGGCAATATCTAATACCTGGGCAAATATGGACATATACCACCGTCTAGTCTTCATATGAATCCGGTATAATGCTGTCAACATGTCGGCGATATCCACTCCACCCATGTGAGTGTTGTAGACTTTTATAACATTTGGACAAGGCACAGAAATTCTCTTCTTCTCCCTTTTGTCATATCTCTCTATTGTAGTGACCGGATCTTGTGCACAAAATGAGCTTGCAATATGAATGCATTGATTATCTACCCATTTAGTAACTGCTAATCTTCTGTCATTATCACACATTACTTCGTATGCTCCACGGCCCTTCTTCTTCATAACTTTATCACTACTCAGACAACAACTTCGTAATCGGTCTTTTCTTATTGTGCCTAAGGATAATATTCCCCATTCATTCCGCAAATAGTATAGCAACTCCAGTGAAGTGAACCAGTTGTCGAAGTATACTGTACACAGGGTGGGGTCGGATATAGTTTTACACAATCTAACGACTGTTTTACCCCCAACACCAAGATAATCTTCTTCCCATTCTGTGAATTGTATATTCTGAAATGTATTTGAACCATCATATGCAAAAAAATCGTAGACCATTCCCGAAGTTCCAGCTCGAACTAGAAATTTAAAGCCCCACTAATGTGGTTTCTTAGGGTTGTACTGTTTTCTGTGACCTGCCTTTTTACCTTTGTAAGGTATTATCATTTCGTCAATAGCAAATGATCTCTCCTCCTCTATTTTAAGACATTGCCTACGCACATGTTCAACCACAGTAGAAACTTTATGATAGCTATCACTCTGGTCTACACTTGTGTTGTCGCAAAAGTGTAAATAACGCTTGATACATTTGTAACGCTTAAGGGGCATGGCAGATGCAATGGGCTCAAATCTCAGATCATTACTCCAATAATCTTCAATAGCTGGCATTCTTACAATTCCCATAAGTATCTCAATACCAAGTAGAATTTCTATTTCTTTTTTTGATACACATATAGATTTACCAGTTTGTTGTACTGAATACAGGTTAGTCATATCAACAATAAGATGAAGTAAATCGTCACCAAAGAATTTTTTGAAATACCCTTCAGGAGATAACATTTCATATCGCTCTACAGGGTTTGGACAAGTATCCACTACGATAGCTCCAGTAAATTTAGTTTTCTTAAATGAAAACTCTAGTTGTTTCATCTTGCGTTTTCTGGTAGGTAAAATGGACGGTGGAAGCATTGGAGATGCATTGATGGATTGGATTGATGTATTTACTGGTTGTCTGGTACGACGTGTCCTTACTATTGTTGTGAGTGGTGACCCAATAGAACTCGTCGACGGTGTTTCCGGCACAAAGCATGGTGGTAAACGTGGTGAAGGAACAGCTAGCGGTGACGATTCTGTAGTAATATGTGGTCGTGTGGTGTGACTTAAAAAGGTGTCATTGACATCTTCACTTGGCCTAGAACCTCGTTCTTGATCTAGGTCATCACAGTCGCTAAGATCTTCAAGTAAGTCGTACATTTCCGGAGAAACATGTCTTATGGGTGATGAAGTTGGTGACGAGTCATTATAAGCATTGAGAAAAAACTCACGTGCTCCTATTCTTCGTTCCTCATCCTGGTCCGATTCCAAATCGGAATCTTCAGAGTCTATAGGAGGTACAAGAGTAAGAATTTTCTTGGATCTCCACCCTTTTCCCGCCATATTACTGAAAAGAAGGCCAAAAAAAAATAAAAAAGGGTAAAAGTATTGTTAATAAGCAATAAATATCACGACTCTAGTGATGGGCACAGTCCGTTATAAATGACAAACATTAAATGCACATCTTTTAAGGGATCACAGGCATCGTCCGTTTTAAGTGACAAACAGAAAAATCACTACTACGAAGGGATTACAGGCAATGTCCGTTTTAAGTGACACTTAGATTTATTCACGTATCAAGACGAAATTATAACTTTATTTTGTAAAGTAACTACTCTAAACTATTATTTAACTATTATTGTCCCATAAAAACAAATAAAAATAACATAAAATAAAGTAATACATACATTACCACTTTTTTTATGAAGAGCACAAATTGTTACGGCCGTTGCAATTTTTCGAATGACCGGTGCTTGTCACGCGTCGTGTGCGCGTTCGCTCTCACTACATAGGTTAGAAAGGGATAGCCTATTAAACGTTACGCAGCACACGAATCGCGCGACAGTTAATTCAAATTGCATTTCTTTGCGTTTTGTTAATATGTCCGTCAGAACGGACAAAATCTATTTAAGGGTTAAGCATCCCTTTTTATCCGTCTGTCTGTCAAGACACATCTCGGGGACGCGAGGAGGTATTGAGTTGAAATTACACGAGTCATATACTCAAGTCTGTGGTCCCTTGGAGCTATAAAAAAATCAACCGTCTAAAGCCCCGTTCCAATACACAAAAACGACTCGTTTTGCTTACGGATAGTAGTATTTTGACAAAGTTCTATGAGACTTATGTCAAAATTTTACTATCCGTAAGCAAAACGACTCGTTTTTGTTTATTGGAACGGGACTTTAGTCTAGGCAGTCAAAAAATATGGCCGTTTATGTCGCAAGTTTGTACGGAAACCTCGGTGTGCGACCCCGGTTTTTTAAACCAGTATCTAGTAACAGTCTTTTTATTATTGCTGGTGAACCTACCTAGTTCAGCAAGAAGTTTACATATGTATTTTTTTTTAAATTCTTATATCTAAATAGCGCAAACAGTTTACATATTTTGTTGGTGGTGTATAAAAGGAACATTATACGACACTTTCATAATTTCTGGATTATCTATTTGACGTCAACTAGCTGCATCTCAAGCTTTGTTTGGGAAATAATGATAGTATATTGTTCCACTTTAGACGAAAGAGACTGAACCCCACGACACAGGGTATCCTAGTGTGGGGTTCAGTGTCATTTAAATTATGTATGTACTTTTTTGTAGAACAATAAATAAATAAATAAAAATATCTATGTTAGATGAGCCGAACACGAACAGACCACGAATTTGTATAGTCTATGCTTTGCATTCAAGACTCATATGCAGTGCGAATTTCGAAATTTTAAATTCTGTTTTTTTTTACTCTTAAGCACATAGAAGAAGGCCTAACAATGATGATGGGTGGTAGCCTATTAGTGGCACAAGCGCAACAGTTTAAAAGCGTCATGGAATGGCCCAGTTATGAGGAGGAAGAGAACATCCCTGATGAGATCAAACTCACTCTTGTTGACAATGGGTACAAGAAGCCCCCTATTAGTACGGAGGCTAATGGGGAAAATGGAGAGGTGAGCTAACAGTTTTAATATATTGTACTTCGCAGATGGAAATGCACTTGAAATCAAAGATTTAAATTGTTTAATGAGCTCTGACGTTGGAAAATCATCACTGGCTACCTTGTTTCACCCACTGCTTAGTCTAGATCTCCTCATGAAGGAAAGATTGATACGATTTTATTATATGAGTGAGTGGGACAATTAGTGAGATCGCTATCGAACCGGAAGCTTCAGTTAACTTTAGACTTGAATGTGGGTGGCGAATCTAATAATTTATTCCTTGAAACTTTATGTTTAGTGTGTTATAAAAACAGTACCCAGTCAAGGAGTTACTAACTCCTCCAAAATCACACCTGTGGCAATTTTTTTAATATAAAACCGCACTTTCTGCTACCAAAGCCGCTGTCAAAGCCAAAAAGGCCGTCGACGATTGTACAGAACGTGTTTTAAAAGGAGTCATTTAAAATAGAAAATACAATAAATTCTTATTTGTTTCAGTCTGATGAGGATACGATAAAGTTCCGGACATGGTGTGGTCTTTGCGCAATCTGTGAACGTATGTATGGACGATTTCCGCCCAGAGACAAGGATCCACCTGACGGGGTGCGTGAAATATTTATTAAGTCCCAAGGTCTAGGTCCAAGTTATAGTGCGGCATGGTTTTTTTAACGCGTGGATATAGTCAGAACTAACGCCGCCATCTTTTTTCAGTAAGATTTCCACTATTTTACAAAATATATTTTTTTTGGAACAAAAACAAATATGACAAATTGTTTTGCGTACTTAAATAACTGCATTAGATGCAAAACTGTGTCGCAATGTTTACTATCAGTATTTTTGCTATTCAAGAGTCAAATGAACCTAACTGAGTTATAATTAATTAATTATTAATAAATAAACACCGAGAGAGTTGGAAAGAGATGGGAAAGGACTTTGCCCAGCTGTAAGACAGAAAAAGCAAAAAAAAATCCTTGTAAAACTTCATAATTGATGTGTGATTTTTTTATTACAGATTGAGTTGAGTGATTTTTCGATGATAGAATCCAAAATAGTTACACTCAAACTACATGGTGGACTCAGAGAAATTTTGAATATTATAAGAGAGCGATGAATTTTGTAGGGTATTTAGCTATGTCAATATAGGAGTTATACAGTAATATATTTTGTAATATGTTAGTTTAGAATTTTCAAACCTTTGTCACGAAATAAAAGAGCATATTGTTTTTGAAAAGTTTATTTTATTGTATTTTGTTATCAATAAATGATATGATTTTGGTACCTTTAGCAGCGCTCCTGTAACGCGCTGTCATCAGGGTAGGCAGGACACGACCAAGACAACAAGAGCCCCATCTTTTGGGGAACATGAATGATTAAATGTAGAGCAACTGGCGAAATTACACGTACGGTCACGTGCACGATGGGTAGGTATACTTACTTGTAATTTCGTAGAAGTCTTGCCTATCGTATATATAAGCTTGACCGTACTTGTAATTTCGTCAGTCATCAATAGTGGGCGGCCACCGCCACCACCACCTTTACTGAAACAACTTCAAAAAGTAGAACTGTACGATATTTGTTGTAACAATGGCGATTCAAAAAGTGGTCTGTTGTACTCCGCAAATGTTGGTTGCTCACGCGACCTCTAGACAGCCAAAACATCAAATATACGAAAATAGCAATTTAAAAGTTTACAGTGAGAACTACAATAATTTTAATTTTATCATCAGGCCATGCATCAGCGCAAACAGATTCGGTGAATGTATCCGAACAAATTTTCATTGACATTTATATGACAGAAGTATGTTTAGTAAAGCAACATTACTGTTTAAAATTATATCGACACAAATCAGAGAAAAAACTTTATTACGGCATAGTTTTATAATTTAATTCCTTAGTTTTTAACCGACTTCCTTTTTTAACTATTACCGCAAAGTGGTGTTTAGTAACACTATTTTACTAATGACAAAATCGTGCATCTACCATATTTATACTGTGGTAGAACATTACCAAACACACACAACATAATTATTTTGATATTATCTCTTCACCATCTCATTTTCCTAGATCAACGTATTACGGTTGCACCACTTCTGCGACTGTCTAAAATTTAAAGTGGCGTAAAAGTATCCGTTTTTGGAAAATTTTGGGATCGAAACCCTCGGACTGTTGATCCCGTGAGCTGATCTCACAGCCTTTTATTAGAAGATGTGCAACAATTTATGTAGTTAACGCTTCCCGTAATCCAAAGGCAGTCTTATGGCTAGGCCAGATGCTAAGCAGTCCCATACAACGTGGCAATGCTGCCAGTCTCTTAGGAAAATTACCAATTGACAGCTTTCAGAAGAAGTTTTTTAAATGACATGCTACCGTACCATGACGTCTTAAAGCAGAACTTATTCCACTGAGGGAAAGAGACAGAGCTATACAGGGTGTCTAGCACCATCTCTTTCCCTCAGTGGAAAAAGTTCTGCTTTAAGACGTCATGGTAGGCCAAAATATGATGTAGTTAGAATGTGACTTTGACAATAAATATATCAAAAGTTACGAAATTATTTTAAACATTCTGATCAACTATTGACATTATTAGCTATTTTTTTTTCTTTCGCCGATACCCCAATTTCAATTTTTTTGACTCGACAAATGATATATTAAGTATCGATATCGATAAAATTTGAATTAAGGTTAAGCGCGCACCACTTATAATCTTAAACGGTTTTATTGGAAACTATTTTTGTACGGCGCTCTAGCGTAACGAATTATTTAGCTAATGAAAAACAAACAATACTGACCGTTAACGCACCCGCGTGGTGTTATTCATGTATAACTATTAAATAGCGTTATAATTATTGTGTAAAATCGTTAGTTTCTTGACCACCGACACAATGGATTTGGATAGATCGGGACTGAGTGCGGACGGTAAATCAGTTCATTTATAATTAAAACACCGCGTTGGTTTGACTTTACAGGAATATTTCCTAATTATAGTCCTTTTCCAGAGTATTACGTGATGGCGTTACAAATATTTGATTATTGTGGCGCTGAGAGTACGGGCACGCTGCGTGTTGACGCTTTGATGGACAAATTCGCACCTTTCGTGAAAACTAACAAGTGAGTATTATTGTTAACGCTCGAAGTGTGTGCCGATTTTGTTTACGAGATGAAAGGTCATCTGTTTATGTTTGAAAATAGCCTAGTTCTGGATTTAGAACTTCCTGCAGTACCCCACATGCTGTTTGATCGTAAAGGTTGTAATCTGAGAATCGCAACGAGAGACTGTTGTATTGTTTTGATTCCTTGAATGTAGTGAATGATAAAACAAAAACAAATTCTTATTTTGTATTAATTGGAATGCTTACTACTAAGTCCTAGTTTTTTCATTCAATCATATTTTACTTGCACAGTTGTCTAACAGACTCAATATTATTAAACAAACAGGCCTTTGTTATGCTTCATCAATTGTGTTGCTTGAAATTTCACATTACATTCCAAGAGGGTATTTTAATATCATAATAAAAAATACCAAAGTTCATTTTCAAGATTTCTTTTTATCATGTTGTTGTTGTTTTGTTACAGGGCTGAATACAGTTTCTTGAAGTCTCTATTAGATCCTGAGGAAGATAATCCCGAAATAAATGTGTCAATGTTAGCCAAAACGCTGCATAAATGCAGTGAGAGCCAGAAGTCTAAAGTTGACCTGGACGAGAGGTAAGCTCTGGACAATCAAAATCAAAAGACATATAATTCTAGTTAGGCTGATAATCAGCACTTTTTAAATGTCAAATAACAAGAGAAAGTCCCACAAAACGCCTGCCCTTCGCCACTTCCTAGTGTTTTAGCTGGGAAGAAGTGGCGGAACAAACTCCCCAACAACACATCTGTCAGTCAGGTTAGAAGAACCAGATTTTATACAGTTTCATTTATCACAAGGTATAATTAAGAAATAGTTAATTTATTGTCACATGTCTGCTAGCAAACACCAATTATGTCCTATACTTATTATTCTTATTCTGCGATTTAGTAATAATATTATAATTTAAAAGAGTGTCCATGGAGTTTCTTGCCCATTCTTCTCCATAAAGACCAACGCTTTGGAATGGGCAACTACAGTACTTTCACAAGTTATTATGCCTTGTGATGGGGACTGTAGTTTCATTTTCTTTCTTGACATTCAAAAGTGCCTCATCATCATCATCATCAGGCTATATTAGTCCACTGCTGGACATAGCCCTCCCCTAATGAGTCTGTAATGGTCTAATTGAAATAAATGCTTTGATTTGATTCTTAATACATAATCTTTATAATATCTGCCCAGCCTCTACAACTATGTAAGGGTTGGCATTGTATGGTACACTGACCTCTTGTCACTTCTCAAACTAACATTTTCTAATTCATACAACAGCTGCAAACAGAATGAATATTAATATGATACTATTGCCAGTTTTGACTAACAAGGCAAAGCTTAAATAAAACAGCATTATTTGCTTTTAATTCTTAGCCCTCTGCACCAAAAATTTTGGTATAAAATAACGTGTGTAATAAAAGAATATACATAACTAGTTGCGCCCCGCGGCTTCGCCCGCGTGATGATAAAAAAAGTATTTTATGTGTTATTCCAGACTATAATCTACCTCTGTGCCAAATTTCATCAGGATCTGTTCAGAAGTTTTTTCGTGAAAGAGGATCAAACATACATCCATACTCACAAACTTTCGCATTTATAATATTAGTAGGATAGATAAAGAGAATAGACATTATTTAGTAGTCAGACAGCTTTCCTCTTTTTGCTGATAGGAAATCCAACATACATAAACAATCCTACACTTTAAACTGACATGGTCACCAACATTATAATTGACACTTGAAACGGGATATTTATGTACCATGTTTTCTATTCTTATCGATTTTTGAGTTCATCCGTGATCAAGGCGTTTGTAACATTCCCGAAATATCGGAAACTCGATAAGAATAGAAAACCTGGTAAATATCCCGTTCTAAGTGTAAATTATAAAGCTACACTTTTTTCCTGTAGTCAGACACTACAGAACGTAACAAGCTATAATCGTTAATACACCTTTTACCTCATCAACAATCAAATCTGGTGACACACAATTCAACAGTACATTGACCCTTTGACCACCACAGACTTCAAAAGAAGGTTATATTAAAAGTGATATTGAAGTCCTTGGCAGTGGTTAATATTTAGGTTGGACAAATGTTAAAATGGACATAACAATGGTTAACCGCCAAGAACTCCAAACAGTAGGGTTACCATGACATCTTATAGCAGTTCTTATTCCTGTGTGAGAAAGAGATGGTGCTAGAAACCCTGTATAGCTCTGTCTCTTTCCCTCAGTGGAATAAGTTCTGCTTTAAGACGTCATGGTTGGGTAGCTGATATGTTGACAAGGTCCATTTACTTATTTAAAAAATCTATTCCACATGATACGAAAACCTAGAGATTTAAATATTTCGGGTACTTTTTATATCTTCCCAATACGAACGAGATACGCTTGTGCATAATTAGGCAACTATTGCTGCTTAATGGCCCTAAACGCCTCCTGTAATATTTAGACATTTTGAGTTGATTGTGAACCATTGATAAGTAAAGTTAAATTAGTATGAGCTAGCTTAGCATAATTGAATTGTTACAGTGCATAAACAACTGATAACTGCAAGTATTATGAAACTGGCACATTCTAATATTAATTATAATTAAAATGTATTGTAAAATGTCCATAAAAGTATTTGATAACACAGCACAACAGTGTGTGCAAAGTCTGCATTAATGTTTGTTCATCAACTAGGTTAAATTAGCAGACATAGTTTAGTTTTTTTTGCATTTTGTATTACATAAACAAAACGCTTTAGATTTTGTTAAAAACTACATGTTTGTTGTCAGTAACCTAAATATTTTGTTGATACTTCTTGCAGCTTGTCATGATAGATAAAGGTAGGAAATAATTAAAATGTTACACCCTAAGATAATTTTGAAAGTGTGCCATTTTGAATGTTAATGATCATACATGTGCTGTGCTTGTAAGGAATTTGCTTGAAAATGTTTTCACTCCTTGAAAATTCAATCTTTATTTCTTGTGCCTCATTGTCATGATTAACCTACCCAAATCCCAAGTTATTTGGGGTCAGTGTAGCATCTCTTCTTCATCCATACTTCATTATCACTTTACCTCATCAGACACCTCCCTATATTATTTCTTAGGCTTGTAACTATTTAATACTAGCGGCGCCCCGAGGTTGCACTTGCGTGGTGATAGAATATACAATATATCTTTATGAATTACAGTAGCCTATGTCTCATTCTGATATGTAAGCTATATTATTGAAAAGTTTCATTAAAATTCTTTCTGTAGTTTTTGCGTGAAAGAGTAACAAACATCCATACAAACTTTCGCGTTTATAATATTAAATAGGATTTAAAAATACATTTCTGTCACAGTTTCAGAATCTTTATTTAACCTTCAAGCGGGCGCGCGGTCGTTTATAACGGCAGCGGTCGCGCGTAACCTAAAAGACCTATGGGATAAATAAAGATATAAAACACTTATATGTAATTAACACCATTTATTTTTTAATAATTGTAAGCATTACTCTTTTTCTATGAAATTAATTCGAGAAAATCAAATAAAAGTTAAAGTAAAAACTATGTAATAAAAGTAGAAAACAAGTCTTAATAATCTTAGAATAAAAAAAAAATTTTTGGAACAAAAAACCATCTTAGGGTATCTAGATAAAATTATCTAGTAACTAATATCAAAACAAAATTATAAAATCATTTGATTTCATGAGATCAAATAATTAAAATAATAAGCAGGTTAGTTTTATTCTTCAGTGTCTTCAGCAAGATAACACTCATTGCAAATGAAGGTAGAGTGGGTTCTACAGATATATCTGTGGCATGTTGTGCATTGAGTCTACGATTGCCTCCTTTTCTTCACTGGGCATATTTTGCAGCTTCCTCTGCATGATGTGCTGGAACCTTTGAGACGACAGGCGCGCGGCGTCGTTTCGACGCCTGTACCGTGACTAAAACAATTGCGCTCCTTGTGGTGAAGTGGGTACGGGGAGTCAGTGTAAACTGTTTATTTGGAAGGTAGATACACTATGACAAGCTACTAAGAGTATAATATGGATTCAATGGGATTTTTTGTTGATATCAGCGAAATTGTATTTAAAGCGGTCGTTTCGACGTCGCGCGACCGCTTGAAGGTTAAAAAAACTTTTTTTTTGATTACCCATTAATTTTTTTGTTACAGTTTTAATCTAAAGAGTGGAGCACCCCAAGACTCAGACTCTGGTATTTCCACTGATGGTAAGATTACTATTACAACTTCCAGCATTAACCTAACACGTATTACAAACAAACAATAAAATAATGAGCTAAGCCTCAATAGCCACACGTACAGCAGAGGGGCCTGCCAGGGCCTCTGCCTGCCGGGGTTGCGGGTTTTTCGAAAGAGATACCGCGGCCCCGGAACATAAAGGTCAATAGAAGAAACTTGGGTTTGCTTTTAGTCAAAAACAACAAGTCTAAAACTCCCCCCGAAAGTTTTTTTGATGATTTCCTATCCGCAAAAAAAAGCCTCAACATCGCCTTGATCATCATCCCGAGGAGAGGGTTTTCCAACCCTTTTCGGATCAGCTTCCCTTTTCGGATACAGTTGGAGCTGAATATTAGTATTTTGTAAAGTGTAGCCTATAAATTTCACACTACTGGGATCAGCCCCCGTATCCACACTATATATTTTATGATCACTACGACAGCGAGCAAGATAGACGTACGAATTTCCGAATCTAAGTGTTTGTCAATAAGGGGGCAGACCTATCCGTCAGGCTAAGTTACAACTATGGTATAATTTAAAAATATGCTATATACCATATTGCCGAATGTACATTCAACAAAAACATAATTTACCAGGCCCATCGGATACATTTGTTTTTTTTTCTTAAAAATCCACGATTTTTTCCTAATTAAGTGAAATTTATTTGATAGATAGATATACAAACAGTTTATAAAATAAATTCAATTTGAATTCAAGATGTCCATCGGTTTCTAAGAAAAAAACAACATAAACTGTATGCTCATGTATAAAAAACACTACAAAGGCCTTGCCTTGGCATTTTCTACCAGTCTACCTTAGGGTGATGCAGAGAGAAAACATAGTGTAGTAATAATCATAATTTTACAAATTAAAATATTTACTAGGTATATCTCATCACGAAACTGATTACTTATTTCTTTTATTGACCGTACATCTGTCAAATGTTGAGTTGAATACATTATATACTCTAGCACCTGTTTGGAATAAAAAATCTGAAAAAAGTATCTAAATATGTCCCTACTAGCTTCCGCCCGCGGCTTCGTACGCGTGGCATAGTTACTTTGAGCTAATGCTAAGTTTAATCCGCGTGATGATCGAATAAAAAAACATTTTTCTCCCCTTTACTTCCCTCTTTCTCACTTTTTTTAGCCTATGTCCGTCTCCAGGGTCCCAACTATCTCTGTACCAATATTCATCAAAATCGGTTAGGCCATTCAGTAGTGAAGACGTAACAAACAGACTCACTTTCGCTTTTATAATATTAGTAAGGATGTGTGCTTAAAAAAAACTGTGTGATAAAATATTCTTGGCATAATCCATTGAATATCTAAACACACAGTATGCCTGTACTAGAAATACCCGATTAAGTAGCTACTACTTAATCGGGTATTTCTAGTACAGGCATACTGTCACGTATAGCAGTATCAATTCAATTATTACTATGTATGTCGTGGAATGAGCTCACTGTGTAAGGGTTTTTGTCGATGTCGTACGTCTACGTATATTACGATTTTATATTCAAGTGTTTGAGTTTATCGTTATAAGTGTTCATTGAGGATAGCTTGGCTGTATGACGCGACGTCCATCATCATCAAATATTAATTAATAGCTCATTAGGGCACTTTACAAGTTCGGTGAGTAGGCCAACCACGCAGACACAGTTGAAATTTGCTTTAAAATCCATGAAGGTTTTCGAAGCCGGTGTTGCAGGTTGTTCGAAAGAGATACCGCGGCTCCGGAACATAAAGGGCAAAAGAAGGAATGTGTGGGTTTTATTCCGTAAAAGTTTGACCCACCTCCCCCCTGCTCCGTTCAGAGTGGAAGAAGTTATTTGAAGATAACGTTTTTGAATAAAGTTTAAATTTATTTGACAGAAAACGAACAGTTCATTGAAAAGTTGAAGTTCTGTCGTAGCTGTCGAGCCTTACTAATCTATATTTGTGGCTGTACATAATTTAAAAATAAAAGAAAATCTAACACTTGTGTTTTTTATGGTACTTAATACGAGTACATTACGTAGGAAGGGACATGTTTCCTCATTAAGTAACCTGTACTTAACGATAATTATGAAACCACAATTAGTAAGCAAGTGGTTTCATTGATGGATGTTTATTTTCTGAGAAATATTTGAGTCATATCACAGGAGACATATAATCACCCACCTTTTTTTAAAAATTTTGGGGTTGGCTTCCAGTCTAACCGGATGTATCTGAATACCAGTATTTTACATAGGGCGACTGCTTATCCGACCTCCTTAACCCAGTTTGTACTGGGTAATATTATAACCCTTGGTACCTGTAACGACTGTCAACATTCCTTGTCCTTTTCGAGGCACGGAGGAAACTCAGTATGGAGGGCGTCACCTAACCTAGGCAAGGGCAGCATGACATTAGGATTTCCCCGAGCGGCTGATTGCCCATGAGCTCCTAATTCTTATAAAAGTGTAATGTTAAAAATGTCAATTACTATTTCTACCATTGACAAATACATATTTAGGCATTCTCAAACCATCTTTGGGGTGCTCAAATAGAATCTGTCTAACTGGCGATTTACTTTATTATTATCTTTAGTAGATCTTGGAGCAGTTTTAGTCTAGTCAATTTTGATATTGACTTTTTTTTGCGGATGGGAACTCATCAAATAACTTCCCCTGCTCTGGGCGGAGCGGTGGGGAGTGTGAGACTTGTACTGACTAAAACCCACCCCTGTTCTTTCTTTTGCCCTTTATGTTCCGGGGCTGCGGTATCACCTTCGAACAACCCACAACCCCGGGAGGCGGTGGCCCTGGCAGGCCCTCAATTTTGCTGACAACTATTTGAAGTGCGCGTGGAACACTAACGCGCCGTCGATGCAGCTCTGATACTGTCTTAAGATAAAATAATTGACCATGATATGAACTATTTTTCCAATGAAACAATCGTTATATTATAGCGTCCATTGTCATTAGTGTAATCTGCTCCTAGTAGATCATGCCAGACACAGATATCAAAAGCCACTTCAGAATTGCTTATTGGCTCTTTTATGAAATCTGTACTTGCTACTGTCCAGGGTCCCAGCTGGTAGAGGACTTGCAGTGCGAGCTCCGTGAGAAGGTGCACCTGGCGCACCAGCTCCGCTCGCAGCTCGACTTCACGGACCGACAGCACAAGGAGGCACTGGCGGCGCTCACTGCCGAGCGGGACACACTTCGAGCTCATCTTAACATGTAAGATCATTTACAGACGTTTTTGCGGTGTATTGACAGATTATGAATCTGGCATGGTGTTGCCAACTATCTTGTGGATTCATTTGTTGTAGTTGACTAGTTTAAGGCTAGGTATTTTCGGTAAATATACAGGGTGGAATTTTGTAATGCCAATATAGAAAGAAAACGGGACACTGGTCCCATATCGAAAATTAGTGGACATAGGCAACAAAGTTCCAATAGACCAATATCGATGCGATTTTTTTTATGTGATTCTTTATGATATTCCTGACAACTTTTACTCTTGTGAAATTTCTTCTAAAGTCGATAGTTTGCCTGAAAAAAAAAATAGATTTTTTTGTATGGAGCGAATCACGTTTCATTTTTTACTTCAATTGTACTAATATGTTGGGTGTATGGAATGAGTATATGATAGCTAGGGTCATTCTCTATCCACGAAAAATAAAATCAGCGCCGGCCATCTGCAGCCGCGTGAGTAATCATTCCTTAAAAAAAAATGTTTTTTTTATAATTTGCCATTTAAAATAAATTCAAAGTATATTTTTTGTATCATTTGGCTGTTTTGACCTTCTTTTTTTTAAATATATAGTTTTGATAGCATATAAGGTCTCGCGCGGTTTTTTTTATCTGTATTCGATATCTTATGATGATTATTATTAGATGTCTGCATGTACAGGTTACGCGAAGAAAACATGACTTTGACACACGTACGTCGCGACTACGAAGAGGCGTGCGAGCGATTGTGCGGCAGCGACCGAGCGCTGGACGACACGCGGCGCGAGCTCGACGCTCTCAAGCGGCGCTCCAAGGTCATGGTGGAACAGGTCTCTACACTAGAGAACGAGGTGAGAACAGAGGACTTACAGGTCTCGCTCAGGTAACGAGTTTAGAGGTTCCTTCAACAGATAGGAAGATTTTATAACAGGATAATTTTAAGCTTAAAAATGGTCACCTTTTATGCAGTTTTTCATTGGTTTGTAATATAAAAACTTTGGAACGTGCAATATACTCAAGTTCAATATATTCACTTGCATGCCTAGAACTTTAAAACTACGCAACGGATTTTGATGCGGATTTTTTTGAATAGATAAAGTGATTCAAGTAAGGTTTAAATGTATAATATTAGCATCTACATGGCACCCTTGCGAAGCCGGGGCGGGTCCCTATCCTTACTAATATTATAAAAGCGAAAGTGAGTTTATTTGTTTGTTACGTCTTCACGCCTAAACCGATTTTGATGAATTTTGGTACAGAGATAGTTGAGACCCTGGAGACGGACATAGACTAATTTTTTAAAGTGAGATGAGGGATAAAGAGGGAAGAAAAGGGAAAAGTTCGCTTTGCTATTACAATAAATAAGGCGAAAGTGCAAAACCTACAGGTAGCAGGTACCTGCAAATCAGGAAAAGGAAACTGTTACCCCAAATTTAACGCGAGCGAAGCCGCGAGCGAAAGCTAGTACTTTATATAATAATACCCCATTGGGAGAGACAAGTAGAGAGACTTCTGGGCCTGACTACCACCACATAAAGAGACATACTGTAATGTGACTATAACCTATTTTCAGAAACTAACCCTTCAAGAGCTGCTAACCAAATCGAAGGCAGAATGCCACCGCATCAACGAGATGTACGCAGCAAGACAGTCAGCACTACTGGAACAGAACGAGGCTCTTCGCACTGAACACGCTGACCTGTCCTCCAGGCTACAGGACCAGGAAGAGTTTGTGCAGCAGATGATTAAGGAGAAGGTAACAAAATAATAAAACCTGGGTCTTTAAAAACACACTTCTTTAACTGTCTGAAGATTTTAATGCCCTAAAACTTGTAGGTACCATGGATTCAGTATGTAAAAATAAGCTCATTGCCTCTACCGTGATATATCTCAATGGGACATAAGGTCTCATATCCGCGGGCCTGTGGACGGTGAGCAATGGGTAGCTCACCGTCCGTCCGTCGATTGACGACAGGCCGTGTTAACGGTATTCCGCCCAGAGCGGGGGAAGTTATTTGAAGAATCCCACCCCAAAAAAAACGTCTCATATCCCGAGATTAGCACAAAGACACAACATGTGCAACACCACATAAAAAGGTCTCATATATCATATACGATTACATAATCTCATAATATATCATATTGTCCACACCCGTTTATCACCCTTTCTACAAATAAATACCAAAAATATGAGATTTTTTTACATTATATTTTGTATTCAAATTCATTCACAAAAACAAGCGCAAAGATGGTTAATAAGCCTAAATTAAAAGTCTTCCGGGGTTGCAAGCCTCCTTCCGGAGTTAGGGATTGTCCGAAAGACATACCCTGGAACACAAAGGGCAAAAGAAGGAACATAAATGGATTTCCTCCCGCTCCGCCCAGAGCGGGGGGAGTTATCGCTGCAAGAAAGACGCATAGTCCTTACGGTGGTTAATTCATTTTGTTATGGTCCGTATTTACCAGAATGTAGGTAAAGAGATAAATTAGCTTACAGGCTGAATTAATTATCATTATTACTTTTCTCCCCAGGTCCTCCTAGAGATGGAACTAAAAGACGTCCTAAACAAGTCAAACCACACGCAGCTTCGTATGGACCGCAGTATCGACATTAGCTACACGGAGGAGCAGATGCTCACCGCGCTCGACAGTCTCAACGCAGACACTAGGTTTTCTTCCGGTAAGTTACTTAATTTACCCTAAAATCTTTTTTTTTCTATCTTTTTTTATTAATTTCTAGAAGATTTGTAGAAAACGGAGCAGGAATGGGATGAACAGTTTATCCCTTACTTTCATAAGGCCCATCAGCTGACTTTAACCTTTTGAATGCAATTGTCACATATATGTGACAAGCAGGCGCGTGCCCTGGATGCCAACACAAATATGTGCCAAGACTTGTCGTAAAATGAGGTTTTCGCCGTGAAGGGCACGCGTGTGTGTTTATGCTCTGGTGTTCAAAATGTTAAAGAATTTCAATTTTATAAAAGTCTATTTAGCAATTACTGCACTTTGAGCTACAATTACCGGGAGACTCAAGTCAATATTCTCAAGAAATAATTTGTTTATGCATCAAATAGAATTTAATAATTTATTTATTTATTTATTAAACTTTATGCACAAGTAAAAACTGTACAAAGGCGGACTTAATGCCTTAGGCATAATAATAATCCTATTTATCTTTAAACTAGCTGTGCCCGCAATGCGTTGCAATGCAATTTTTTACCTTTCTACCTACCCGACCTACCCTACCTACCCTAATAAATAGTATCCTATGTCCGTCTCCTGGCTCTAAGCTACCTCCTCACCAATTTTCAGCTAAATCGGTTCAGCCGTTCTTGAGTTATAAGTGGAGTAACTAACACGAATTTCTTTTATATATATATAGATATTTCTGTTACATTATTTCTAGCACTGAAGGAACAAATAGACTAAATTATTAAATCCATAGTCGAACGTTTTAAAAACTGCATAAATAAATGTTGAATTGATTTCATGCTAATCTCATCAGCTTTTCGCCAATTACTTTCTAATAAGCAGTCCGACATGGATCTCTTATGAACTGCGGCCAAAACTTTCCAGTCAATTCCATGTAGTTCTCTTTTTCTCCACGATCATTGAGATTCATGTCGCACTATTCGCCTAACATACTCATTGGACCTTTATTCCCGAATTTCCGTAGAAAATCGTATCCTAGACGAAGAGTCTTTCTTAAACGCTTTGAAGGACGTAGACCATGGGAGAGGAACGAACATGTCACTATTTGACGAAATACGATACAGTTTCTGTAACGTGTCCCGACACAACAATTCAAGTTCTATCACATATGACAAAAACCTTGATTACTCCTACACTACTGTAGGAACGCAAACGGAAGAATCTAAACCTTGTCACTGTATTAATAAAGCTGAAGTTAAGACAACAAGCACCTCTCACACTCAGACAGAACAGTTAGAGTCAATAAACAATAACAACATTCATACAAAGTGTCTGGAGTGTGAGAAAATAAGCAGATATACGGAGCAGTTAGAAAGAGACGCCAATATCTCGTATCACAAACTAACAGAGATGCAAGTAGCAATAGAAAATTACGAAAGTAATTTGAATTTGCTTGAGAAGTTCGTGGCAGATGGAAATGAGAGGAATGGAGTACTACAAACCGTTATCAGGAGCTTGGAAGCAAAGATTAAGATTCTAGAAGTGGCTTTTGTAAAGCAGGGAGATAGGATTGTTAGCTTGACGCCAGACTGTAACGCTTGCACACAAACCCAGTGGGGTATGCTTTCACAATTTTTGTCCGGTATTTTTTGGTCACAAATTACATACTGTACAAGGTCTTAAGTTTCCACTGACCCATCCACACATTTAAATACTTATTTGTGTATGCTTAAAATCTCCCAGTCCGATCTCTATGTACGGCAAGCCTATCCCCTGGGAGAAGCAAGCCAAATACTTAGGTGTCATTCTAGACAGTCACTTGTCCTTCGCGGCTCATATCAAAGCGGCTCGTTCGCGCGCTGCCTTTGCTATGGGTAGGCTTCACTTTTTAATTCACGCAAAAAGCAAATTGTCACTCAAGTGTAAATTGCGTTTATACACCGCGGTAATCCGTCCCATCATGACATATGCATGTGTCGTGTTCGCCCACGCCAACCCGCGTCTCCTTCATAAGATGCAGACCTTGCAAAACCGATTCCTTCGTAAAATCACGGGAGCCCCTTTTTACGTCCGTAACGATAGTCTTCACTTAGACTTAAGAATCCCCACCGTCGTTCAATTCATGAAGCGCCTTACCAAGCGCTTCTTTGACTCCGCGTTAAAACATCGCAACCCCCTTATCGCATCGGCCGCTCGATACGATCCCTCGCGAATAAGTAAAATTCGTCGTCCCCGTCATACCCTCGTCACTCCTGACGATGCTATAACCCTGCTTCAAGAGAGCAGCAGGGAGACTAGCACCCTTCGCAAATTCAGACGCAAAGCGCCGTCATTCCGTCCTCGCCGACGAGGCCCGTCGCGACGTCCCGGCAATTGTCCCACCCGTCCCTTGCAAGAGCCAGCCCGCGCTGCTGAGCCAGTAAGTCCAAATCAGCCCTTAGATAATATCACTCAGATCCAGCTTGTCCCTTGCTGTCCCTCAGCGACGCCCTAAGCCGAGGCTCGTACCCCACAGGGGGTGCCCTTAGCGTGTAGTCGCTTAGTTTGTAAGTTTTACACCCTGGCTGGAGGTCTTAATTTTTAAGGCATCCACAGGATTCGCCCGGTTAAGCAGACGACAACCTCCTTGGTTGAACTGCGAGATGCCATTCTTAAAAAAAAAAAAAAGCTTAAAATCTTCAGTGATCGACGCTAGCTAATCGGTTAGGCTGCATTTCTGATGATATCTCTGAAAATGTCATGATGTTTAGAACGCTAATGACTTGACAAACTTTAACTTCTTCATTCCTCTTCACAGAGAATTTCGTACCATAAAAAGTTGAGTTTAAAACAGTTCGATCTAGTTGTACATAATTATTACCAAGAGCGTTTGAGAGGTAAAAAATGGATAAAAAATAACCAAGTACCTGTGAATAGCATGTAATCTGTGGCTTATTGAGTGTTTTGTTAACTTGTGGCGTCATCTGGTGGCGGTTTTCGTTTAGTTTACATGTTTTATTTTCGTCTTTTTATTTTGGAATCATCTTTGTATTGTCTTTTAGTACAGATTTTTTAAAATTACAATAAGTCATTTAATTAGAACTGTAAGTATAATTTGTTATAGTAAACGTAGTTTGTTACAAAAAAATCATAGAATAATGTAAATTACTATGTAATCTAGTTAGAACACTAACTACTGTTGTTATCATGTTCATCATTAACCTTAAAAATTGTAGTAAATAATTAGTTAGCAGTAGAGTAGTTTATTACTTTTAAAAGGAAAAAACTATAAAATGCACGATTTATTTCAGATACGGCGAATGTCTCGACGCAAGTGGACGTGCCGTGCGTCGACTGTGAGAAAAGAAATGCTGTCGTGCCTCATCGTAGCATTAGGAAATTCTTCTGGTGTGTACAAACTTTTAATTTTTTTTATCCGGTTTTGTCGATCACGCAAAAATTGGCTGTTTTTTTTTTCTAAAGTATAGTGGAATATAAAGAGTTTTAGGACAGACTTTATCCGAGGGTAGACATCTCTACTGATTCTACCACCATGCTGTGTTATATATATAAACAACTAGCTATTAGTTCATTCGTTTTTGATGTATTATTTAGACTAGCTTTTGCCCGCGGCTTCGCTCGCGTTAAATTCGGGTTAACACAGTTCCCCTTGCGCATTATTGATTTGTAATAGCAACGCTAAGTTTTCCCTTTTCTTCCCTCTTTCTCCCTTACATCCCACTTTTTGTTTAAAAAATTAGCCTATGTCCGTCTCCTGGTTCCCAGCTATCTCTGTACCAAAATTCATCAAAATCGGCGTAGCCATTAAAGCGTGAAGAGGTAACAAACAAACTCACTTTCACTTTTATAATATTAGTAAGGAAGTAAGGATTAGTGATGCACAATATATTATAATGACACTATAGTTTACGCCCCGACATTTCAACCTGGCCAGTGAGATTTCGTTGAAATCCCTGGCTAAAAACGCCTAAGAAAACTGCTTGAACCAGCAAGTATAACCGTTTTGTGTAGACAAAGTTCGTATATTTTAAACATAATTTACATTGCCTCTCATCCTTTCCTCCTACCCACTCCTCCCTCCCACCAAACCTGACAGTACCCTATAATTCCACAGTGTGTAATTGCAGGGAGCCCCTCAAGTGCCTGTTCCAAGTGTTCGCCGTGGTGTGCTTCCTGTGCGCGGTGTGCGCGCTGTCCGGCGTGGCGGGCGGCGCGCGGCGGCCGGGCGGCGCGTGTCGCGAGCCGCTGCCGTGGCGCTGGGTGGACGCGCAGGACGTCATGGACCTGCTGCTCAGGATCGACTACGTTGCTGAAGTGCCCATGTGAAGACTTCTTTGGTGTTGTGTGGTAGCTATGTCGAACTATCTTGTTAATGTCTGTGGACATAATTGAAATACAAAATTAGCAGGGTTCTAACATCAACGCGTGCAAAGTATTACCATAAATTCAGGATTGTAGACCAAAAATCAATTAAAAATTTTCATCGGAAATAAAATATATCAGCTGTATACATTTGACTGTGTAGGTATTGCACTTTTGTATCAAACAACCGATTTTTCTAGAGGTTTATAATTATTTGCTGAATTATGGTAACATAGTTTAGGACATAATGACCTTACAACTTTGTGGATAGTACCCGCATATTAATTATAACCCATCGAGTTTTTATTAAGATCGACTTTGTAGAGCTTTGTCTCACGTGACAGATTCTTTCTAGAATTCGACGTCATATTAACGTGCGGGTACTGTTCTGGCAATTGACACGATTGTCAATGTAATTTAAACCTTGTGTCAATGGTAATAAAAGTTCATCATTCGTACTTGTAATTTAAAGACTGTGAATGCGTCACAATTTGAATTTGTTTTTGTTTTTCGTAAAATTGTTTTCAATCTTTTTTCATTGGCTATAGAATATGGAAATATCTGTAGAGCTTATATCTGTACTTAGCAAGCAAGTGTCCAGCTCGTACGCACGACAGATCTAGTTATACAATACCAGTTTATGTAGATCTCTCATTATACGGAATATCTATACAAAGCTACTAGAAATGAAAAGCTTCATGTGTCGCGGTGTTAAGGGCACGTAAACTGCTAAATTACATGTTAAATTCATCCACACTCAAATTTGCTTTGTGTTCTGACTCGCGTTTGTAACGGGCCTAACAAGTTGTGATGTACAGATATTTGTTAAAGTATTAACGTGTATTGCTGGTTGAAAGCGTTTAAATTCTTTAATTGTATTGGATGTATTGAGGCATATTGTTGTGCCTAAAAAGACTTAGTTTTAAAGGTTATTTTACTTATATGGTCTGTATCGCGACAGCAGGACATATATAGGATAGGTAACATATCTGAATGGAAAATTAAAAAAAATCTGATGTTTTTTAAATTTATATAGGTAATAGTTTCTGTCCCTGTAACAGGCCCAAAACATTTTTAAATTCATCAATTCATTTAAAACTAGTTCATGTGGAATTTGATGCTGATTAACATTGTTAATGTTTTAAATATTCGACTTAACTCGATATAAGGCTGATACGGAGTTTCATAACTGTAATTATAAGGCTGTAGAAAGTCAGGTTTTAAACGTAATCAATGACAAGTTAATTGTTAAATAATAAACTCATTTATGGCGAGTTTTATCATTGAAAATAACTGTTGCTCAAGAGCCGACACTGTCATAAATTACTATGACTTTTGACATTGAAAGTGACAGTTCTTGAACGCCGTTCAGATGTCCTGATCGCGTTCAATTTCATTGGAGACTCGCTCTGAAAAAAAATGTCATATAAAGCATGCTATACACCAATGTAACTTGCATACTCTTATGCAAGTTGCAGGCAAATGTATTCGTGGTTTTAATAATTATTTATTTCTTGTTTTTTACTTACTTTCTTACTAACGATTTGTTAGACAAATAATTAACTTTAATTTGCATTTATTTAGTTATTACGTTAATTAATTTTCTTCGTTTTCATAACTTGCATGATAATTAAACTAACTCGTTCTATCGAAACTTGTATCCATAATTTTTGCCTTATTTCACAAATGTTAAAGTGTATGATTAATTGTATGCCCTTAACCATGGAGATATCGAGTGATAATTTTAATTTTTAAATTACCTTTAGAACGGTATTTTATTGAAAATACATGTTTTCTACGAATATTAAAGAATTATTAATATTTAAATTGATCGTGACTCAGACATAATGCCTGGGTAAATATTTTGTCTCAAAAAAGTTATATAGAAGTTTTATCATTCATGTATGGTATGAAGATATAATGTAAATGAGCTTGACAGAGTCGTAGCCAAGTTCTCACCTACTTATCACTATTAGTTTAAATTTTATTTTAAACAGATTCCTATTCAAATTTAAATTTGTAAGGCATGGAACAAACCAATTCTGTGATAGAGCAGTGCCAGTGAATTAGATATTAGAATATTTAGCATTTATAACAACCTAAGACTATTTGATATTCACTAATTTTGGTATAAGTTTTAAAGTAATATGACATTTTGAAATTAACAAAAATATTTACCAAAAATTATATTTTATTTTGTCGTCACATATTTTTTTGTGAAGCATAGTGTAATTTTATTATTAGATCTAGTTTTTTTGTACCTTTTATTATTAAAAAGCATTCATCATCACAATTTCAAAAATAGAATTATTTTACTGCCTACTTAATTTATAAAATAATTAAAGATGACAATTTCTCGTAACTTTTTGCTGGATGTCTTAATACATAAAAACTCTGGTCGTGTAGATTAATAGTGATCTATTTTTGTTAATAAAAAAAGGTTTTAATTATCAAAAATTTACCAATTATAGTATTTTGAGAATATTAGAATGTTCTCCTAATTATTATCATTAATTTAACTAACTTCGCATTTACGATGCATTTATTTTTAGTAGATCTGTATTTACTGATACCTTTTTCGACTTTTCGAATCTTACTTAATAGTCGGAAGTCAGTGCATTTATTTTTAGTTAAGTTTGTGAAAGTGCGTTCATCGTACAACGTGTTTAGAATATATTATTGATTTTATTTATGGGGTGTCACTAGTTGTGATTATATTAAATGACTGTTATTAGTGATCGTAGTAGGCACATTGATTTATAGTCAAAGAAACGATTTGTATATGTTAACATGGACATGCTTCCGCAATTCCGGGATTTAAAGATATGCATTCAGGATATAAAAAAACTATTTAGACTAAAAATACAATAACAGTTTTTTTTCTTTTTATCGCCGGCACGTTTTTGTAGTAAAGTTTCTTAAAGTCATATTCATATTGTGACAGCGTATCAAAAATCAATCTGTCTGCTCCAACCACAATCAATTAGTTTTAGTATCAAATGTTGCCAGTTTGCTTGCTTTTGTCCGAGCTTGCGATATGGTCTGTGGTTGTGAATAAATAGTGCCTTTTCCGCTGCTCCCTAGCTGTTTTTCTAACCACGTGAAATAGGTTTAATTTAGTGTGATCACAACTTTTTTTTAATAATATTATTTTTGTTTAATTGTATCAATTTTAGTCACTTATCGTTCTGTATAGCAATAAATAAGATCTTCCAATATAATGTTTTATTACTGAAAGCCTCATTCATTCTATATTATTTTTGCCTTTAAAAATAAAAGCAAAGTAAAGTGACATAAAGGAGACCTGGAACGAATCTGAACAAAAGGTATGAGGAGTATAATGTCATTATATTGTAATAATTTATTACGCAGGGTGTACATAAACATGACAAAAACAAAAAAAATATTCTTCTGTAGGAACACAACTTTGCCAAA
Source organism: Ochropleura plecta (assembly GCA_905475445.1). Lineage (NCBI taxonomy): Eukaryota > Metazoa > Arthropoda > Insecta > Lepidoptera > Noctuidae > Ochropleura > Ochropleura plecta. The sequence goes on from FR997735.1 coordinate 4,786,409, forward strand.
CATTTCAGTGATGAAATTTCAATTATTGTGATGTTTAAAAAACAAAATAACCCTTGTATTATTGAAGATTCTTCGCCGTCTTTAAAACCTCGAGAAACAAAACTATAGCGCGGTTCAGGGAATTACTTAAATGAAACAGCGATCTATCGAATTCCTAGAAAATTCTTAGAAAACCCTTGACCAGTACCGGCTGCCGGGTTTGCAGGTTGTTCGAAACAGGCTGGCTAACAGGTTGTTCCGCGGTACCTCCCCGCGGCCCCGGAACATAAACGGTAATAGAAGGAACATGGGTGGCTTTTAGCCACACTTTTAGACACTTCACCCCAGCTCCGTCCAAAGCGGGGGATGTTATTTGATTATTTCCCATCCGCAAAAAAGGTATGACCAATAACGCCTCCTGTACGAGTGGCGCGCGGAGGCACTACAACGGGGGGAAGGGGAATGAATAATGGGGGAAGTCTCTCAGCGGGAAGACCTTTGCGATCTCATGGTGGTATGGAGACTGCGATTGTCGGAACCCGTGCAAAGCATGCCACAATAGTGGCGGTAAGTCCCCTCTTTTAACAGTGGCTAAAGAGGCGCCACGGCGTCCTCACCTACCGCCTACGCAAACCCGCGGGCTGAGCACCGAAAAAAGTTAGTTTTATTTTTCAGAATATATATAGATTCTTCAGATTTAGTGAAATACAACAATATCTACGTGATCTAACGGTTTAGGCCCCACAAAACTGACGTGTCTGAAAGTTTTCAAATACCTACAGTTTATTTTGAGGTTTCCCTCATTGCAACCTACATACTTACTCAACTATCAAGTTTTCATTCCGAATATGATTGCTGAAAACCCGTCTGGGATTCCCTACCAGCAGCGTATTTCGTATGCACTTAATAGCAAACGCCTGTTAGTAAACACCAAGAAGGTTGTGTGGGAACAAAAATCTTCCCGATCAAGCTTAGAACAAAATAAGAGCAAAACAACAACTAAATACATTAAAAATGACTCCCACAATCAATCGAAGCAGTATCCGCTTACAAAAGGAACCGGTAATCTTGCCTTTTGTGGTGTTAACAAAAGACTGGCTGTCAAGGTGCCATGCAACAAAAGATGTATTGGTGCACAACTGAGAAATACGTTCGCGAAAACTTCCCACAAGAAGATATTTTTTTTTTGCAAAAGGGTCAGTGATGGCGAGTCCATAATTCTGTCTACGACTTTTTGTGGATGTGACCGAGATGTTTATCTAGATAATTAATTTGGAAACATCGGTGTGAACACCACTTGAGATTTTGAACGATTTATGTTTTTGTTTGTATTTGGACACGCGATATTAGAAGTGGGATTAGGAATAACTGTTTTTACTTGTTATAATAAGACATGAGTATTTAATTTCAAATCAATATACATTGTGTAGAAAACAAAAATTACAATAAGGATCTAATATAGATCACAATCATTATTAAATGTCAAAGATAGAAATTGCATTATAAAAATAGGATGTACTATTACTTATTCTGTGATTTAGTAGCGACACGCAGCGCACCAGTTGATCGTTCAGCCACTGCAGCAACCGTGCCGGCCTGATTCTCGCTTAGTTAGCTATAAAATCTATACTGAGTACTTATGTGCTTTGAATTTATAAGACCATTTTTTGAGACCTAACAATCCTTTATTATCACTTTCCATAAGTCTATTTATACCAACCCCTATTCAAAACTGGTAATAAACACCTTTAATTAACTCTTTAAATGCGTAATAGTTAGCTATATCGCACATTGAAACAGCTAGGGGGCAGTAAAGATAGTGGTCACTGACACTCACAGCGATAACAACCTCAGACGCTTATGATAAAGTCCACTTTTAACTTGGCAATCATTAGTATGAGCTCCGTAGCACACCTGTCGCCACCCGTGGGAATATGTTTATAAGGAAGGACATTGTGTGATGGAATTGAAACTGCAATTTATGTATTGGTACTGTAAGAGGTTTTATATCTTAACCAAACCCGAGTACAGGCTGGTTTGCAGACATTCGAATACTTATTCAAATTTTTAAATAGAGAATTAAAAATAATAGAAGGCTTTATTTACCCGACTGCGCACCGCAAAGGAGGGTTATTTCATTATTGTGTGATATGTCCAATGCTGAAACTATGAAATGAACTAAAATATAGTCTTAAAGTATTTTATCGTCTTTCAATTACGCATACCTACAGTATAAAAATATGGGGAGATTGACCATTCCAACGATGAAAAAAAAACTTTATGCAAAAACATTTTGCAGGCTGTCTATTGTTCTCAAACGGGGTATGTAAATCTGTAGTTTATTGCAAATTGTTTGTAAAGCAGAAATGGTGTTAAAACCAGAACAAGTTGGTGGGATCCATGACTTGTCTCGTGACCGATGACCATCTTGCCTGACAGCTTTTTAGCTTTTCACTATTCTGTATATGCAAAGACATATATTTATGTGTATATGTAACCACCTTGGTATGTAGGTGCCAAAGTAGGTAACTTATTTTTAGCTGTGTGTGTGTGGAGGATTGTAGGTGCTATTTTTCTGGCCCAACTATTATGGCCCTTACAAACGATCGAACCTTACAGAGTATCGAAACGTCGCAGATATTTGTTTTTAAGGTACCGTGCCTCAAAAGGAAAAAACGGAATCCTTATAGGATCACTATTTTGTCTGTCTGTCTGTGTGTCCAGACCCTTTCTCAGGAAAGCATGGAGGTATCAAGTTGAAATTAGCACGTCTAATTGAAACAAGCCATATACTCAAGTCGGTGGTCCCTTAGAGCTGTGAAAAAATCGACCCTCTCAGTCTACACAATCAAAAGTTATGGCCGATTAAGACGCAAGTTTGTACAGAACCCTCGGTACGCGAGTCCGACTCGCACTTGGCCGGTTTTTTCATTGCCCTAAAATTTGTCTGTTATTCTTCTTATGTGGCATCAGGAACGGACAAATAAATTGTAGCATAGTCGGAAATTATTTATAGAACAAGTAGCCCAATTTTTAACCTCTCAAAAAACTATCAAAGTTGCCCAATAATTCTCACGCCGAAAGCTGAACTCCAAACATTGACCCATCAATCTCGTTCATAATAAAATAAACGTTTGTTTGTGTTCATATCCTGCGACCCGGAAACATCCCAGGATACGTAGGTTTTTTCTCCAACTCCACTCAATAAAAACGAGTTGATAGTCAAAAGGAACAGTTTTTGTAAACACCTGTTTCCATGGGAACTTATGGGACACAAAAACTTATGAATACAGATTTTAGGCGGAAGTTTGTGGCAACATTAATGAGAATGTATCGGTTTTTTTCTTTGCCAGAGAGAGTAAAGAAAGTACGTTTTGTTTTTGGAACATACTTACATCATTTTGATTTCAAGCAGGTATTTCTTTGTAAGCATTAGTATCAGCCCAAAGTCGCATGTTCGAACTCAGACATGTGTGAATTACTTTGTGTAATTTATTTAATCAACATCTTTTTTATAACGGTGATAAAAGATCGTGAGGAAATCGGTATGTAGAGTACCTACTAGAATCAAGTATACGAAGACAGGTGACTTCTACCACTGCCCGTTGGTACCGCAGCAGTGAGATCATAGGCTATGCTTAAGTTATATATAATTTTGTTCAGTATTACAGATTCGTAAATCAGTGCCCATCGAGAAAGAAAAAACTCTTATCCCTCTTAATACCATAGCCAATTCATTTTTATTCCTAAGTCTATTCTCTTCGTCTTATGGATTTGTGAGTCTGACTGTTTTTCTTCCAGATTCTTTCCTATGTTTGCTTACCAATCGCCACACCTTCAAACATAATTTACGACTCCATAAAAGTTTATTTTCTCCCTTTAAACATTTTTATTCACAAAAAATTTGCTTCAGGCAATATCATCCCCTCAATTTATCTTGCACACAGATAAATTATCGATTAAGAAGACAAGCTGACCGTCTGGGCCGTGAGAAAGCGAAGTTCCTATGGTAAAAAAATGGAGGGTGCTTCATCTCGAAGATTTGTATAATACAACACGCCCTTTGTTGGGAGCCTATGTCCGGTCGGCGGAAGGAAGCGAGCCTGTTGTTGTGTTTTATTTTGTTAAAGGTGTATCAAACAAGTTTAGAGAGGAGAGATTAATGTGTTTTGTCAAAACTGCAAATTTTAAACAAGTTTGATTATTTACGTCTCCGTGAATAGGCTATAAATCGAAAAAAGTGGAAGAAATGGGGGAGTAATTGGCCCAGGAGTTTGACCGACCTGGTAAACACAAAAAGTGGTTTAAGTACCTACGTAAGAACATTTGAAGAATGAAGAGGGATTTTTGAGCTGTAACTTACAGATAATAACATTTCATTGCAGCACAAATAAAGTAAACATCAAATTTTACTCAGGAACATTATCAAGCATCATGACTTTAATACAAAATATTAAAGGCAAAGATGAATTAAATCCTCATGTTTCTAAGCCACAGTCACAGCCTCTACACCATAGACGGCATCGTGAGAAAACGCAACCTTGTGAGGTAAAAAAATGAAGGGTGCTTGATCCTACATAATAAAAGATTAATCTTTACAATACGTAAGAGGGTCGAACCCTCTTCAGAGGAGAAGGTCGGAAGGAAGGAAACGGGTCCGTTATAATTTGTTAATGTTTATTTAGTTATTCTTTGGAAAGCCACTTTTTGTAGAATAATGGCCGAAGTTTGATGTTAGATGAAAAATTGTTTGATAATTTATTGGTAGCGCAATTTCTCTTCTAAACGTCTCAATGTCTGTATTTTTTAAACGTTTCCCCTCGCTATAAATGTCTCCTGTATCGTGGGTGTGTTTACAATAATTTTAACTCACACACACAAACAGCCAGACCCGGAACAACTACCAAAGAACCGGAAGCAATACAAATATTTGTTCCGTGCGGGGATTAAACCCTCGACACGCAGCGCAGCAGTCAATCGCTCAGCCACTGCGCTAACCATGCCGTCCATTGTATTGTTTATTCTAGATTGAGTCAGCTTAGAATGTAGCTTGTTCTTCAGTTCCTTTAGGAAACCGTTAGTTATGGAAAGTCGCTCCTCGTAAGTTCCAGTCGCCAGCACATTTTAAATTAGCACTCTGGAGCACGTTGAACTGCCAAAGTTCTACGTTGATTGATCAACGTGGAACTTTAGTAGTTTTAGTTTCCAGTCTTACTAGCCTAAACCCACGTATTTCAAGTTGTCGAAAAACACACCCTGCATTAAGACAGTTTACGACACAAAATTTCATTTTGCATCTCCCCAGAACAACATTAAACTACATTGACCAATTCGTGAGAAAACCTGCAGCATCCTGAAGCAAAAAATGCAGGGTTGTCCCAAAGATGTTATATGTGCAATACAAAGTGAACGACCCCTCTCTGTAGAGAGGCCGGGAAGGAAGGAAGCGGCCCGTTACGATTTATGATAAATTCCTAATTTATTGGAGCAGTTCACACGCACGGGTAGCGATTGTAATACGAAAAGGATATGACAGTTTTTGTTTAATGCGACTATTATATATACAAGAGGATGTGGTATGTGTACTTGAAATTGGAGGATAAAGAGATGTGTTGCTATACTAACTCAAATAGAGAAATATTGCGGTGTGTAGCAAACCTTTTAGAGGCTATGCTTACATAGAATTCGTGGTTCATCATCAACTAGAGCCCAACTCTTGTGCCAAGCTCCACGTTCTCGTTCCAGGCTCATCCAGGGTATTCCCTTGATGGCTTTGCGGTTACCTATCGCAAAAGCCTGACCCGGTACGGTACCCCGTTTCTTTTTTTATCGCGCGAAATCATCAAATAACTTCCCCCGCTCTGGGCGGACGTGCTCTGGTCAGAATTTAACTGACTAAAACCCACCCATGTTCCTTCTTGTGCCTTTTATGTTCCGGGGCCGCGGTTCCTCTTGCGAACTACCCGCAACCCCGGCAGGCCGGTACCCCGCTGCTAAAACATTTTGAAGATCATGACCAATTCTGAATGTGTTTTCTAGACCATTAGTCGTGCGGCGCGATGGCCAGGGGGTTTAAAAATAGCTGCTTAAGACGGCACGGTTGGCCCAGTGGCTTAGCGATCGATTGCTGCGCTGCGTGTCGCGGATTCGTTCCCCGCACGGAACAAATATTTGTCTGACCTACAGGTAATTGTTTCGGGTCTGGCTGTTTGTGTATGTGAGTTTAAATGTTTGTAAACGCACCCACGATACAAGAGAAATTCTTAGTGTGGGGCAATGATTTTTTTTTGAAAAAGAAGTGATAGTTAAGTACAACCATACGTTAAAATTCTTGTCTAGTCAAGACGCAGTTGCAGTTGTGAATTGTCACTTTGTGACCATTTTACGAATGGGTTCGTAATTCATATTATTATGATAATATATTATGATTCTGCTAAAGCGGCCATTTTACAACCCCAGCTTAGTGTGAAACGTATGGTGAGCTTTCCAGAATGAAACTAACCTAGACACTTGCACCATCTGGTCCATCCTCGTTCCCCAATTCCCAGCTCATCACGTTAATAAATTAATTATAACGGACCAACTAAGTTCTCACCGCCACCCCCAGTCTCGGCCGTCGTCGGTGACATCTGACATTCTAATTATTCACCATTCATTAAGCTCATCACGCGATTGCGTGGAATATCGTCACACTTGGCCAGTCCCCAGTGTTACCACGATACATTTACCGTATATTACTAGCAATGCTATTAAAATTTCACCCTTATTACTATAGACCCAAAGTCGTGGAAGAAATTTTCTAAGCCCCCTCATAATTTTGTTTTCAAGTCCTGTCAAACTTACAGATGCGTTTTTATGAACACTGTTACAACGCAATAAAGTTCGTTTTTAAGCAGTTTCTTCAAGTGCATCTGTTTTGATAAGTTTGTGAATATGAAAGGCTACCGTGGGAGAAATGGCTGGCAGTCTAATTAAATATTTATCAGGTACATACATACGTTTGTAGTTTAGTGAGTAAAGGTCGTTTGAACACCTGGATGAGATACTCAACTACATAGGGACATGTTTACGGAAATAACTATTCTGCATGGATGTATGGATGTGTGCATGTATGGATGTTTGTTACTCTTTCACTTCAAAACGGCTAAACAGATCTTGATGAAATTTGGCACAGAAGTAGATTATAATCTGGAATAACACATAGGATACTTTTTTTTCGATATCACGCGGGTGAAGCCGCGGGCGCCAACTAGTTTAGAATAATTCAGAACAGCTATTCTACATCATCTCATCTACCTACCTTTTCCCAACTATGTCGGGGCCGGGTTCCAGTCTTACCGGATGCAGCTGAATACCAGTAGTTTACATGGAGCGACTGCCTATCTGATCTCCACAATCCAATTAGTACTGGGTAATAACGATACCATTTGTTAAGACAGGTTGTCAAACTTTCGGCCACTACCTACCATTCATCGTCGACAGATGCCAACAGTTTGACGAGCTTTGAGAAGTACGGAGGAAACTCGGTATGTAACGGGTCACTATCCACGGACCAACCTTGGTTAGCACGACGTAACCTAAAGATCGACCCAAGCGGCTGAATAGCCGTGATAGCCACAAGTGAACATTGGACTATCATACTAATATTATAAATGCGAATGTTTGTGAGGATGGATGGATGTATGGATGTTTGTTACTCTTTCACGTCAAAACGGCTGAACGGACCTTAATGAAATTTGACACAGAGGTAGATAATAGTCTGGAATAACACATACGATACGTTTCTTTTCGATATCAGCGCCAGCTAGTAATATTATTAATGGATTTTCTGGATGGATTTTTGTAACACTATCACACAAAACTACTAAAAGGATTTGGATAAAATTTGGCGCAAAAGTAGTTGATAACCGAGATTAGCTAGCACATAGATTTCTTTTAATTCCGGTGGAACAATTCCGTGGGACAATAACCGAATCTCACGCGGGGAACGCCGCGGGCATGAGCTAGTTAAGAATATTTGAGAACATAGAGATATTAAAACCCATGACCATGGTAGGGAAACTGTTACATAATACGTATTTGTATAGGATATCAGGAAGTGACTATCTATTTCTGTGAATAAGGAATGTATTGTATTATGTACTTACGACTGTTTTGCGCAGGGGAAGCTTCCATAGGTATGTTGGTCAAGGATATTCCTGAGTAGTTTCCTATATGTACCAGTTATAGAGTTTCTTTCATTTGTTACTAGAGGGGCACCCATATAATTGTCGTACAAGTACTTAGGCATGATTTTGCAGTGGTTTATAGAATGGGAAAATATATCAGTCTGTTTTTATCTAAATAGAGTCAAGCATCTATTCAAACTGTGGATGTGCACGTTTCGCAACTTATTTTTAAGTCTTACGTAATAGAGAATGTGAAATTCCAATTGCAACTTCCCGGTTTTTGGAAGTTTGATATCCCTGTGCCTCGGAAAGCCGTTGGTCCTGTGAATGATCTTCCTCCAGTGGGGTCGGATTGCCGTCCCATCGGACTATGAGAATAAGTGAACAGACAGTGCACCTTTGCCTGCGCGTGCGCACTAATGTCTCCCGCCCCGATGGCTAATCTCCACTGAAACAAAAATGGTTAGGAGGACTATTTTATTATTAATAGACACCTTTTACGACCAATTCTATTCATGTAAATAAAAAGCGAAAAAAATGACCACCGAAAATGAAGTTGCAAAAAGTGAAGTGCATAGTAAACAAACGAATAGCACATAGCGTCACAACGAACCCTTTGCACCTATCATACATTCCCACACTCCGTGGGAAAACTCACTCACCCCCTACCATAAAGTACCACAATTACCTGCGAACACACGGCGACAAAAAAACATGAAACTTCATACTCCACCTTCCCTTTACGCCACGTTACACCCATGAAGTATCAAGTTAAATGGTTCATTCGATAGTGAAAATAATCATGGTACTTTATGGAAAGGTGTGAGTTCATGAAGTACGGGGTTTTGTTGCGACGGTCTGGGACTCAGTGGTCTCGAACGTCATAGAGCGAGATCGGTAGAATTGCCAGCTAAAATCGGTATATTTGTACCCAAAATCGGTATTTGACAAAAAAAAATACAATATTCAATAAAATTCGTTTATTTATTAAAAAAAACTTACAGACTAATTTGTAACAATCATAATTATTTTTATACCAATATTTTTTGGCCATAGCCGCAGTCATCTTCGAATTAATTTCAAAATCGTAACAATTAGCTGTATTAAAGAGTCGTTTTGAATGTAATAGACCAGTGATTGATTTAGTAGACAGCCTATTTCGCTGCTTTGTTTATAAAAGATTAATATGTGAAAATATGCGTTCAACGTTAGCGGATGAATGGGGAAGTGATAAAATATTAAAGATGAAATTAGACAACAATGGAAACATTTGAGTTTCATCGCCACGCTTTAGTAAACTTACTTCATCCCAAAATAGTTCTACATCTCTTCTTTCGGTTAGGTACTCACTCTTCAAAGTTAAGAAAATTAATGAAAAAATAAAACCAAATTCCTGTATATATATACTATACAGGTAAATTCCCGAGCGGGAAGCCCCTTATAACATCGAATTGTAGGACACAAGGGTGTCAAGGGTATTCCCCAAAATATATGAACTACATTCTGCATTAGGTCCATACTATTGAGGGCTTCGCCATAATATTAAACATAAATGAAAACGGTTGCCAACTTAAAAGTGTAAAATCGGTAGAAAAATCGGGAGAATTTCCATGTATACTGTGAAATCGTAGAAAAATCGTTATATTTCGGTATTTCGGTAGAACAGAGCCCATATCGGTAGAAATACCGAAAAATCGGTAGGTTCGAGACCACTGCTGGGACTAAATGATTGCGGTTCTTGATGTGTGTGCGTACGTTCGCATTCCCATAGTATACAGGATAAGGGAGCGCAGGTGTAGCTTCACTCGGTAAGTTATTGTTTAGTTTTATATTGCAGTGTATGTAATGATATTTATGATAGTAATTGGTGTAATTAAAGTACATTTTGTTTGGGTTGGTCGGATCTTTGCGAGTTTTTCTAACATAACTTAGGTATGCTCGTATTTCTGTAAGATATTTTAACAGGTATATATATTGACGTGACAACGTCTTAAATTAGGTTGCGGCTGGGAGTCACTTATGAAAAAGTGTAACGCTCGGTAACGTTACGATGAGTCACCGAACGAGAGAGAGGCCCGCCGAATGCCTTGCGTCTCTCTCCCACTCAACTATGATCGGTCTGCCGCGCGCGCAGCACTAGAGAATTAGGCGCATTGAATCGGCGCATGCTTGTGTCTCTGTCTTTGTCTTTCTCGAACGTTGTACAGACGCCTGCACATCAAGCTACTACAATCTGTCAGATTTCTTTGATAGATTTTCGACTTTATTTCTAAATAATAAGGTTCAAGGTTCATTGGGAAAAATTGACAGTTTCGGGTAGCTTGACCTGCAGGCGTCTGTACAATGTTTTAGTAAACAAAATATATTTCTATAGTTAAAATTTGTGCAATTCTTATTTTCATTCAATTCCTTGTTCCTATTGTGCAATTTAATTATATTCATATCAATAAATATTCTACCGAGAAAAAGACGTTGTCACGTAAAATCTTCGCCCGTAAAACCGACTTTACAGGCAACCATTTTTTTTTTTTTAATTATATACCGTAGTTCTTACCAACTTACTTGTAAAAAGTTCCTTATATGTTTTTATTTACATACATATAAGATAATTTATATATCAAACAAACTCTTCAAATCACAATAAAAAACACCACTACCGCAAATTAATAACCACCGGGAATCGAATACAAAACCACCGACACACTAACCGCTGCACCCAAATTCCCCATTCACAACGTTCCCCATTAGAGCGAGAGGGCACGAAAACAAAACATTCCGACACAGTTCCCAGCGCACCAACCCCTTGAAAAGAAAGAGACAGCTATAGTTTCTCGTTTCAATTCCTAAACGGGATAGCAGGATACAGGGCAATTGAAAAATTTGCTTGTACAGTTGCGTGCGAGTATCCTCGGTCCTCATAAGGTGATCGGCCACCGTCCAGTGCAGACGTGTCTAGGTTGTGGAGTGAGTTATATATATTGTGTAGTGACAAAATGCCGTGCAGTGAGGATGACGACTCTCAAACTGGGTTCTCTGAGAGCACCCAAGGCCTATCCAAGGCGGAATTGCGAAAGGTGAATACAATGACGTGTTTATATTTTTTCTTGTGAATTTTCGACGTGATTTGGCAAGTTTATTATTGAGCAATAATAGTAAAAATAATTACCTATTTTATAAATATTTCTAAATGTGTTGTAAAAGGAATAAAGGAGTTCCTAATATTATTTATTTTGGTAAAAGTGTGTCTGTTGGTCTTGTCTTGATGGAGTATGTAGTAGTCTAGTAAAGAAAATAAATTTCGCAAACTGCCATATAACTACATAACATCACGCCTGTCCCCAAAGGCGTAGGCAGGATTGTACGTAAAAGTACACCCACAAATTTAGCCAGTTTTGTTTAACATAATAACATATAGTTTAATTAGGACAGTGATAAAAAAAAAAAATTTAACTATTCGCTCATCAACTAGAATTTGATAATGGGGTCTTTAAAAATATATATAAATGTGAATTTCATCATTTCCAGACGAACAAACCTATAATGGAGAAGAAACGGCGCGCGCGCATCAACAACTGTCTTAATGAGCTCAAGGATCTGCTCATCGATGGCACTGATAAAGACGTAAGTCCCATAATATTAAGTACTTACCACCACACCTGCACTCAACCAAGGGTTAGGTTAAGGTATACCCTATAGTCTATAGCACACCATCATCCCATTGCTGGGCAAAAGCCTCTCCACATGACTTCCAAGGATTTCGATCTTGGGCTAATACCAACCACCGGTCAGTGGTTTGTCCAGCTCATCCCGCTATCTCCAGTGTTATATCTCAAAGTTTTGATTATCTGTATTATTTTGTCTCGCCTTCTTTCCTGCCTCTACATCTAAGTTTATTAAATAAAACGACAGTATTGATGTGATACTTGAAATAACAATCTACATCAACTTACAAGTTCCAATAAGACTCCACTTAGTCAACAATTCAAAACATTATTTCTCTCTTTACAGCCAGCGCGCCATTCCAAGCTAGAGAAAGCAGATATCCTCGAGCTCACCGTTAAGCACCTTCAGAAGCTGCAACGTCAGCAGCTTGCAGCCGCCATCGCTGCCGACCCCGCAGTGCTGCACAGGTTCAAGGCCGGTTTCAGCGACTGCGCCGTAGAAGTTAGACGATACCTCTCCCGACTGGCTAGTGTGCCTACGGGACTAAGGCACCGGCTTGGAAACCATCTGACGTCCTGTGTCGGAGGTATGGAAACGCTCCAGCCAAGAGACTACGCACCGCTCGTCCCGGACCCGCTAAGGCTAGATGATGAAAGACCCAGCGCGTTCCATTTCGTGAGATCCACCAGACCTACAAGTCCACCTCTCAGCCCTCTATCTTGTGACTCCGCCTGCGACTCCTCCACTGAACTTGAAACGCCACCAAGACCGGTCCAGACCTTCCCTTTCCCAACACCTCCCAGCAGATCAGCGTCAGACCAAGACTCCAGCCCAGAAACACAAAAACCAACAGTGTCTTCAACCACAATATCCCCAGAAAACAGACAAGAATCTTTGAGAAACAAGAAATACATGGAACCGTTATCAATAGTCATAGACGTGGAAAACTATAAAATAGGGATCGACGCATCACCTAAACGAGCTGTGGACTACTCGGTCAGACATAAGTTAAAAAGGTCTGTAGTTGACTTAACAGGACCTGCACCGAAGATTATTAGGACTGAAGAGAAAATCGTTCCTGAAATCTATAGAACACCAGAGAAATCAGCATTTACGAGGGTATCAGACAGGATACCAACTATTCCTCTTAAGAAGTTGACGATACCTGAAAGTATACCTTGTGTGGGTGAGAGGCCCTTGGAAATACCCTTTCGGCCACTTGCTCCTCGGACTGTGATAAGCCATACTGCGGCATCCCTCGCTCAGTCATCTCAAAGGGTAACTCCTAAAGATGTGAAAGCGGAAGCTGACACCAGTTCCAATTCCCCAAAGCAGGGAACTTCAACTAATACTGAAATGTGGAGACCTTGGTGAAAACCGCGTATATAAAAGAAGAGGATTTGTTCGTTTTATATTGTGAGTAACCAAAAAAGGCTGGTCCAAAGACCACGAGTTTAGAAGCTTAACCTAGTTCACTGTCTTTAAACAGCAGAATAATGTTGATTACAAATGGCCAGCAAGATAATAGCTTTATTTATTCCTTTTATGGAACACTGCTTTCAAAAATTGATCTAAAACATATGGTTGAAACTTTTATAATTTAGGGTGAGAGAAAGTTATTTGAATTTACGTTTTAAAAATTAGAGAGGTTCCTAGGAGTACCTAGAACTTCGCCTATGTGATGTGCCCGCATATAGCTTTAAGAATGTACCTGCTGGTACAGTTTTTTACGTGATATTAAATATTTTTAATATTTGTTTGCAATTTTAAAGTTTGCAATTG